>RCWM02000014.1:1797500-4797500 GCA_003667255.2 Euschistus heros
TATATATATATATAGTATTTCAGATAGTTACATAACCTTTAGTTGGCTTATGGTACCGGGAAGCTCTTAAAAGCTGTTAATTATGCGTTAGTATTGGGCCTTTACTTAAGGTTTATTAGGGCAGTGATTGGTCATCTGTTAGTGCAGGTACATTAATTAAAAGTTCACAGATTACCGATTTAGATTTACTTTTTACTTCATTGTTAAATAACCTTTATATTTGTAAGTTTTGAGTAGGCTAATAAATAACAATTATAATTTTATTATAGAGTCGTAAAAAGTTAGATTATATCACAATTAAAGTACAAGCTTGGTACTATATTTTGTTCTCTTATTTAAAATCAACATAATTACCTAACAGAAACTATGCTTTAAATGAGAAATTCCATTTTTTTTTTTTTTTTTTTTACTAAATTTTTGCTGTTAGTGAACCGGTTGAATTATTCCATGTATTATTTTTATTTTTTGAAAATTCAATTTTCTTATCATTATGATTTTATTCTGGTCAAGTTCAAAATATGTAATGTTTTCTTATTAGAAACTGAAAATTCTTTTGAAATGGATTCCAATTAAGGATCTATGAGCAATGTTTGGTTTTATGCATGAGGAATAAATAAGCTGAAATGGTATGCCCATGTCCACTGGATGAATAAGGGTAGAAAGTTATATAAGGAATACCAAGAAAGAATTATTGATGCTAAAGAAAAGGGAAAGTGAAGACCAGAACAAAAGAATATGGTGGATGAAGACTTTGTCTTGGTTCTTGAAATATTTTCAGTTTGTTACAAAGTAATTGTCTATTTTAACACGTAGTATATTTGTTGTAACTTAGACCTTAGGCAGTTTTTTATAAGGTTAATATTAACTGGTGTCTGGAGGGACAACAAAAGTTTTTTCTTGTCAAAATACTTGACAAATTAATTTTAATGAAGTCTCTCAAGTGCGAAATGTTTTTTTTTTTTTTTTGTTTTTTTTAAATCAAAACTTTTTAAAACAACATTTCCTCTAACACTAAAACTATCAACGTTTCACATATACTTTTTTCTACCACAATATCTCAGTAAAAAACAATAAGAGAGGAGTGGATATTGAAAAAATAATTTTGATATATATTTTTAATAAAAGTAGTAAAGTCAAAAAGCAAAGTAATGAATGTTGTTTCCAAGAACTTCTGCCAAAAATATCAAAAAGGGTCATTTGACCCGTCATGATAGTTTTAGTGCTAATCTCTCAGCTGTTCAGTAAACAGGTAATCTGTTAATGCTGTTTTTTTTGTTATTACTCTTAATAACTATACTGTATTTATTTATTTATTATAGTATAAATATATACTATGTTTATTTATAATTACTATTAATGTAATATTAATGTAGATGTTAAATGACAATTATTTTCTTCAATATGTTTTGATCTATTAAATAACATTTCTAATAACATAATAAAACCACATTCAACTTTCTAACTTTTCAAGCAAACATCAGTAATAATTTTAATAAGGTTGGTGGCTGACAAATTAAAAGATAGTGCTAAATTTTCCTCACTAATAATATGTTTCTCTAGGCACCTAGCTAGGAACTTGATTTTTATTTTTTTTATTTCTGTTAAATGTTATTAATTGATGGTTCTTCATCACCTTTTGGTATATTATATGGATTTATTATTATACAATACCTCAATATATCATACAACATTACCATATCTATACAACTTGGTCAGTGAATTGGATGATCCTGATCTTTCAGTAATAAATGATCATATTAAACACCACATCCTTCCTGAGTTGAGGGACTTGAGGGAGTAATATTTTATTGAAGAGGATAAGACAATGCAACTTACAGTGTAACATATTTTTAAATGTGACTATATTACAGAGTGAATGTAATAGAAAAAAAGGTTTTATATTTATGACAATGTAGAAACACAGAAAGATTGGTTCTTACCTGAAGATGGGAAAAAAGTTTTCCTGAAACATGTAGTTGAGTTTAATAATTTAAAAATAAAGGAGTAAAATGCTAGACTTTGAAGATAAATAATTAAACCTTTTACATTTTTAAATTAAAGAGGAGATTGGAAAGACCTTTTATGGAGTCGATACACATTATGAGATATTTCAGAAATCTTTGACTGTTGGTGACTCTAGTATAAAGTTGTGGATGTCTGTTATTCAGACCATCTTGATTATTATTCCATTGAGTATAATTTAGGAACTTGAACTAGCGTACTTTTTACATATGTAGAAATAATAGTGTTACACTGGTACATTCGCATTTTGATAACTAAATGAAGAATAAGAATAAGAATGAAATTATGAAAATATAACAACAGCGATAAAATCGTGCCGCTCAAGTTATTCCAGCAGGTAGACAGCAGGTCCACACCAACTTTTTGCTAACGTTGCTTCTTAAGAAACCGGGCTAAGGTGGCTACCGTTGGGAGTGGGGGTTTAAAGTGCCTGTACAGCTCTCTGGTGAGCTCTTGGTGACCCTGCTCGGAGGGTCCTATAGTTTTATAGGAAAGTCCATTTCCGAAGCCGTTGTCTTTTCCCGTGTTATCGTCCAGCATTCTTTTGTTGACCTTTTTTTAGCATTTGTTCTTTTTATATAAATTCTCCATTTATTTTTATTTACAAACATACAGAAATAAGAATTTTAGGATTTAGGAGCTTGGACGATTCGCCGAAGGACGATGTTCAGGAATGTCTGGAGGGCACGGAGAGTACTCTTGTACATGTGGTGTAGCAATGGAGCGCCATGGTGGAGGGTGGTACTAATGGCGGATTTATAAATCTGGAACTTGAGGCAGAGGGATAGTTGGGGAGAGGTCAGGAGACGATAGTGGCGATAGGTTTTCGCCCTGGCCTGCTTGATCCTGATTTTAGGTGGTAAACGTGAGGTGCTGGTCAATGTTGACCCCAAGATATAAGATGGAGCTGGAGATGGGCTGCTCCACGTTGTTCACCGTGAAATGCTTTGGCTATCTTTGGGATTTTCCGTATTTGGCAAAGGACGTCACAATGGTGTCAGTTTTTAGGGGTTAACCTTGATTCCGCAGGTCTATAGAGCCTCAACTATGGTGGAGGTTGCCCTCAGAGCCATGTTGAGTGCTCGGCTAGGGTTTAGGCTGGAGGCGTAGACGGCGACGTCGTCTGGGTGTGCAGCAACTACCGCCTCGGGGTGTTTGAGGGAGACTACTAGAGCCATGAAGATGTTGAACAGGATTGGTCCAGGTACTGATCCCTATGGTACACCGCTGGTTGTGGGGACTGGTTGAGACAGGCTCTCACCGACTCGTGCGACGAAGGATCTTCCGCTTAGATAGCTTCTGATCAGACGGCATAGGGCGGTAGGGAACCTCTTGCAATCGGCAGAGCAGCAATGTGTGTGAAACACAATGGAAGGCCTGTGTGCAATCCAGCGAGATGGGCGTGGTGGCTTTATTCCTATGCATCTGGTGGATGGTATAGGCCTGTAGTTTAGCCTGATGATGGTCGCAAGCGACACCTCGCTGTAAGCCTGTCTGTTCAGATAATATAACTTCTTCACGGCGGCAGTGGTCGAGGATATGATAGTGAGCCAGCCTTTTGAACACCTTGCTGATGTGAGAGAGGAGGCTGATAGGACGGTAGTGTTCCGCTGCATTGCCAGATCTCTTAGGTTTTAAGAGAGGGACCACTACAGCCCGTTTCCAGACCGTGGAGAAATGGTCAATCCGAAAACATGAGTAGAAGATGTTTAGTAGGGAAGGTCTTACCCTTCCTAGGAAGCATCTTCAGCAATGATGACGGGATGCCGTCCAGTCCGGATGCCTTTTTCCCTTTCAGGCGGCAGAGGACGGACTCAAGAAGATGGGCGTCTCATTACGGCTTTGTAGTGGTCCGTGGGGTGGCAGTGACACATCCACTGTCCTCTCAGCATCTTTTGCTAAGTATTCTCTGGCTAGGTGTTCAGCAGATGTTAGTAACTGGTCACCGTCAGTAAGGAAAACCGCTCGCCTTTTGTTGACGAAGGTTCGGACCAATCTCCAGAACTGCCGGTGGTCGTCGTGGGTCCGCCTCAGTCGGTCATGCCACAAAGACGTCTTCCAATCGCTCATGAGCCTGGCGATTCGCCGGGTCATGGCGTTGATAGCTGGCTTGAGGTTTTAATCTCGTTAAGATGTTCCGGAGATTGTTCCTCTGTCCGATCAGAGCCAAGACGTGCGGTGGGGGAGGTCGCTGGTTGTTGGGTCGGGGGCTGAACTTAGGGATGTGGAGGTCGGCAGCTTCAAGCATGGTTGTGGTAACTGTTTCCACTGATGTGTCTACCTCAGCAGGGGTCAGGTACGGTGTCACTGAGGAGAGTGATTTCTGTATCATAGTCCTGTAGGCCTTCCAGTCCGCTTCGTGCAGAAGTTACTCAGTGGCAGAAGGATTGGCCGGAGTCATACATCCCCAACCTGGAGGACCAGAGTTTGATTTCGGGGTACTCTCTCCTTGACTGGTTACTTTCACTACAGCTCCAAGAGTCCTGTCCACCATACAGCCAAAATGGTTGTACCGTCATAATTCGGTGCCGATACCTCTTAACCTACCTCCTTTTAAGAGGCGTTTCCCGGAAAGGACAAATTGGAGGTTGACGGGATGTCGCCAGCCGCGCACAAATAGAGTATACATTGGTGTGCTAGACCTCAGTCAGTGCCCAGCTGTGGAAACGGGAACATCTTTGCACTACTTCTTTTTTTATATTCAAATTTGTAATGTGTAGGGGAACAACATGCCCAATCTTACACGGCAAACTGTACGCTTGAACTCCTCAACTCGTTCAACTGGGAAGCTTATCCTCATCTCCTCTACAGTCCTAGTCTTGCACCAAGTGATTTACACTTGTTCCCGAAAAAGAAGACCTGACTAACAGCGTTTTGACGACGATGAGGAGCTTCAGTTACGCGTCACTAAGTGGCGGAGATGATCACAGGCGTCAGAATTCTATGTCACAGGAATTTCAAAGCTTGTCCACCGCCAAGATAAATGCCTGAATTTGAATGGTGATTATGTTAAAAAATTGTATTTTAGTCCCTCTTTCATGTGTATATAATAAATAATGTTTTTCTTGTACTTGTTTTTTTTTTTTTTTTTTTTTTTTTTAATTTCAAAATTTCTTACTTTCTGAATAGCCCTCCTATTATGTTACAAATATTATATTATTGTTATATAATCTAAAAGTGATTTTAATCGCTTTTACAAGCGATTAGATCACATGGATCGCCCTTCAATTTAATTTATTTTTATTTTTCCTTGTCCTTAGTTTCCTCTCTTTCCAGTAATTCATGCATTCGCTGGCTTCCTACCTTTGTTCTTTAATTTTATTTATTTATTAATATGCTTTATTTTTTAGGGTATCCCCTTTACTTTAGTAGTTCTGCCCCTGCTCTTTTGCGAAACATCTCATCAGGTAGTTCTGAGTTTGTACCGATATTTTGGGTGAAAATCTTCAATGCTGTAATAGCAATTATATTACTAATTATTTTAACTACAAAGTACGTGTACTTACTAAAGTTACCCCGTAACACGCCTAACTTCAATATAAGGGTAGAGACAGGTATGACTCATTTTCTTTTTAAAATATTTAATACGATGTTGAAGTAGTCGATGAAAATAGGAAGAGCATCAACTGCCCAAAATATGTCACAATAGGCTTCCTAATTTTGATACCACTTTCTCATAATTGGATAAGTGAGCTTTTAAAACTACTTTCCACTGCTGGCCATTGATATATGGGTTTGTTAGAATTAAGAAATTATTAAATTGCACAGCGTTAATCTCGAAGAGGCATAGGCAAGAATCACCTCGTTACAATCTGGTTATAGTAGCCACTTCATTGTCAAAGTCTTCCAATGTTGCTTGACCAACAATATTCACAACATTAACCAGCCGATCTTCAACACCTTTTAAAAATTTTCCAATCATCACCATTATGACAAAGGGTACAAACCCTCCTGATTTTTAAAATTAAAAAGGAATTTGGTGAGTGTGCGAGTCAAAACCTCTGTTTTGGACAGTGATACGCTTTGCTCAACACTCACTTCTTTGGTGATTTCGTAAAATATTTCTAATAATTTTATTTTTGATCATCATTTCCCAAAACAGCAAAAGTAGAAACTTAATCAAAAACTCGGACAAGCATGTCAAAAAGTGAGTTCCACAGTGTTGGTACTTCTTGCTTTAATTTTAACACTGGCATATTCATTTGTGCCTGTGTCTTTTTTAATTTATTCAATGCAAACGCACTTCTTTTAAAAAATTGCACAATAGATTTATTTTTTTCTACTACATCCTCAATAGGGTTAATACCCGATTTCACAATTAAATTGATTGTGTGGGCATAGCAAGGGATGTGAGTCCATTTACAAAGTTTTTCTGCAGCAACAATGTTAGGTGCATTGTCAGTGACAACTGACACAATTTTTTCTTGGATTTGCCACTAAGTTGTTTCTCTTTTTAAGAAATCTGGTATGTTTTCAGTGGTGTGCCTTTAAGAAAATTCTTTACATGCTAATAAGCTAGTACATAGCTTTATGTCCCTGTTAAAATAATGGGCAGTTATTGCTAAATAACTTGAGTTATATATAGAAGTCCACCCATCAGTTGTTAAACCAACTGCTGAAGTGGAATTCAAATTATCCAGCAATTGATTTGCTAATTGTGGGGAGCAGAGTATTTGACAATGTTTTCCTACTTGGGAGGTGGTAATTGGGACAAAGAAGGAAAACAAATTTCCTAAATTCCTTATCTTCCACGATGCTAAAGGGATGGTACTCTTTGCACACCTTTTTAAGCAACTGGATATTAATTTCTTTACTTCTAGAAACTGCAAGGGGCTTAATAATATTGCCAAAGCTTGTCATAGAGGATTGAGTAAATCCTGAAATTGGCTTAAAACAACCAGATGCAGTCGTAGAGCTCCGCAAATCAATCGATGAAGCAGTGTCATTGGAATCCCTACTCCCACTTTCAGCAGCTGAAACAAAAGAGGCTGAGACTGGGGTGAACGATTCAGCTTAAGTTGAGGGGCATATTTCAAGATGTCTTGAAGTTTGTGATGGAGAACGAGAATCTGTTCCCTCCAGTTCCACAAAAGTATGCTTTCTTTTTAAATGCCTGTTAAGATTACTTAAACTTCATCCAGCAGTGTTCATAACAGCCTTGCAATAAATACATTGTGCTTGAAAAGCCTCTATTTGATTGAAATGATACCATAGAGCACTTCCTGAAGATGGTGATTTCGGCATCTGTAGACACAATAAAGTGTTAGGAAAAGTTTTTTAAAAGTTATAGTCTTATGTTCTAAATAGTTCAAAGGGTGCTTATTGTATGCATTGTGTACTGAAATATCATAAATAAACACACTTGTGCACCACTACATGAAAGAAAGAGCTTTAATTTACCTACTGATTACTATATAATGCTACATCTTGGCATTAATAATGGAACGGAATTCAAATTGAATGGACTTGGTCAGATGAATGACCAAAGAATCTATTTATTTATTTTTGATGATATTTGAAAATCACAGTTTTTTTTCTGATCTTGAACACAACAATAAAAAATATTGGTAAAGTTTATCTAACCTAAACAAATCTAGTAATTAACAGAATACAACTTGCCTTAAAGTAATCTGGAAATTAGCTTTACAGAAAACAGTATTTCCTTCCTTTGCTCCTCAGTTGATCGTTACCTGAAAACAATTTACTATTAATTGATTCAGATATAAGTAAGACATAAGTTAGTGCGATAAAGGTGATTCAATTACCTAAAATGAAACCAAATTGTAAACAATGTAGTGTTTATTCAAAAATAAAAGCAATGTCAAATAAGTAAAAAAAAATGAAGTTATTATGAAAATTATACAAGATACAAGTTACAGAAAGTTAATGACAATTATAAATTGAAATATAACAATAATGGTAAAATTAAAATAGAAAAAGTAAATAAATATAAATAAGTTATATTAAGTTGAAAAGCTTCTAATCTTAAAAGATCGGTTCCATAACATAAGCAATTGAAACTAACAATATTAGGATAAATGTAATAAAAATTAAAGTGACCAGAATGAGAGAATAAAAATAAAAATAAATCAAAGAAACAAAAATTGACCAGATTAAAGTTTTGGAATAGCCGTTCCTTTAGAGAGTTGAGTATCTCTAATATTGACAATAAATATGACCCTATGCACTATCTATTGAATTTCATAGCTTTTTAAAATTTGAGGCAAAACTTTTTTAACAAATATTTCCTAACTTAACTTACTCCTCAGGTGACCTTAGAGACTTTGTAACAAATGCAAAACAGTTGAGTGATATTTATTCCTATGTAATGCAAACATTGAATGTAGTTATGGAATAGGTGTCACAAAAGATTTAGTGTTTTATATTATAGTTATATTTGTTTATTTGACTTAAAGTCCTTATGTACTCCAACTAGAGCAGGAAGGACGGGTTTTATTATAGGTTACCAATATATTTTAACCAGGGTGATAAGGCCAAGATTCATTTCGGGGGTCCGCCAGGAAATAAATAGATTAAATCGATTTTTAGATTATTTATTATAATAAAGGTCTCATTTCAGAATGAACCAACACTTTATCATAAAATAATAAGAAATCCGAATTAGTAACCATATGATCTTAGTATCTAGTGGTCCAACGCGGGAGTGAAATCGGCTAGGTATTGCGGTTCCATTTTCTCTGAGATCTTGTAAAGGTAAGGGATACCATTTTTATTTTGGTTTCTTTGAATTGTAGATATGGTGTGAAAACATTTGAACTTAAATCACATTGATTGAACAAGTCAAACTTAATGGAATTATTATATTTTTAATATCCCTTCAAATTTTATAATCGATTATTAACGTTCTGACCTCATTTAAAAAAAAGTTTTTTCTTTAAATGTTTATAATGTGTAAGTAATATTAATGTTTATACTATGATTTAATTTTAATATTGTTTTCTTGCTTACTATTATGTCCTTAATTTTATATACGGCAGCTAGGCCGCTGTTATATTATTCATTTTAATTGTTCTTAAGGAACAATGGCCCAAGGATAAAATTAATTTTCATTTCATTTTATACTAAAAAATATTGTACAACTATCGACGAGACGCTCCACCATATCGGCCCGACTTGGGAGATCGATTTCGACTCTTCACTGTCATATTTATCGATAGCTCTTTCCAATAACCTCACATGTAAACATCCACTGTACAGTTTCTTGGGTTGTGTTGTTTAGTGCGTTATATTGATATTTCGTGTTATTAAGTGTAGAAAGGTGAAACAGAAGTTAACAACATAAGTTTCAACAAGGATTTAGTGTTTTATATCCTGGTGTTTTCTTTTTTCCTCTTTCCTAGTGTGTGAAAGTGTAACACAAGCCGGTGCCGACGCATGAGTCAGATAATGCTTGATTTCCTGCAGTAAGTAAACAAAACTTTTTTCTTTATTTGGAAATTAATTGACAACTAGCTCATTTGTTGACTTTATCAAAAGATATTTATCACAACTATACGTTAACTTTAATGCAGCTTTAATCAATTCAAGATTTTTGGTGTTTTTGATCGATCTTCTGATTACTGTAGAACACATTGTAAAAGTTTTTATTTCATGGTTGACATTTGACCTATTGGGCCGTCAAATGCTTCTAGTAAAAATACAATACAAAATAAAATACATAGTTTACAAATTATTGTAGCTAGGTCTGTTTGTCCCTAATACTTAGCCAGTGAAAAGGGCCAGTTAGTGTTTAGTGTAGTCCTATAGGCTATAGCCCACAGCGCCAAATTTTTAGGGGCGCCAAATTTCCCAAAATTTTGTTTTTACAATATTGTTTTGATTAGTTTTCTTGTAATGTTCCACTCTAAAGAAAATAAAATTTTATTGGTGTTGAATAAACCTTTAAAGCTCACAACTTTGGTGGTCTTATTAATGAAACTAGCTTTTGCTATTCCATACCCCCAGATCCCTCGGCAGGGAGGAGGAGCGGGAGTGCCAAAGCTGTTTGCAGCCCAGGGCGCTATTTACCCCAAACCCGGGCCTGAGTATAGTTCCCACAATAAAACAAGGATTGCATTGTTGTTTCTTCAGCAGTAATTAAATAAATAAAATGTTTAGCGAACCCGAAGGTTCGATGCCGACACCACCACACACCTCCCTCCAACCCAATCCCTCAACACTCAAATCCCTAAGATCGGCTCTGACGCAATCCTCTTATCTACGTTTCGTTCTACCCCTCGGTCGTTTACCTGACGGCTCAAAACTGATTACTTTTTTCGGAATTCGGTCATCAATAAACCAAACGAATTTGCACGCCCATTTTAACCCGAACTATATTTTAGTTTTAGTAATAACTTTGTTGCAAATTTCGATAATTCTGTCCACTTCATAATTGTTGATGATGACGATTTCTGGATCTAGTGTATTTAAGTCCGTTTCGAGTTTCTTGAATTGTTTTTTTAAGTTGGAAAGTAAGATTTTTCTCAAAGTTTTCCCAGTTTATATTTTTGGTTTTATAGCGTTGTCTATCTTAACAGTTATACTTTAGATCATAAATTATAATAATATAAATTAGATAAATTAGACTCATTCAATTGTACTTCTTTGATCCCCAATCTTTACAGTTTCTGTGCTTTGGCCTCCAAAAATCGTTAGATCCTGGAAGATCTTAAAAACAGTATTCTTTTCGTTTTGCACTCTTAGGCGAGTACCTAAATATTGTCTTACATTAAAATATATATATATATATATATATATATATATATATATATATATATATATATATATATATATATATATATATATATATATATATATTGTCTTTCAGATAAATTTTTCATGATACATATTATCGCTAAAATTTTCCTTTAACCCTAAAATCTTCACTTGGAGAAATAATTGTTTCCTCCAAACGATTGTTGGTTTTTTCTGCAGGTAACAGCTGTCTGATAGTGCCCTAGTAGGAAAAACTAGGAAATTTTGTTTTCACATAGTTACAGACATGATTTTATAAAATGGGAACTGCGGTTCCCAGTGACAAGTTCCCGTCGTGGTAGGTATGGGAACTGAGGTTCCCATGACCAGTTGTAGACAGTGAATTTAGGTGTTTCAGATATAACACATTTCTAATCTTTCTTGAAAAAAAAAAAAAAAACTTTATTTTTATGAAAAATACTTCATTTTAATAATCTTTCTAGTAAAAAAAAACTTTATTTTTATTAACCTTCAGGTACTTCATTTTGAATGGTATTCCAAATAGCAGTTCCTCGCGGGAACTATGCAAAAGCGCTTATTGCATGTATTGCACATCGTAATAGTTTTATTTTCTTGGCAGTAACGACAGCGGCCTTTAGTCGTGCAGACAGGCACATGCATCTGCTGCGGATTAATTTCAGTCTTTTCTTGAAGGAAACATAAGGGAGAAAATAAATGCCAAGTGGTTGAAAGTTCAGAGTGTCTAGGAGGTATACCCAAAAAATTTCCAAGTCGATAGCTCCAAAATTCTGCTTAGGTATATCGCGGAACTCAGACAGACACACACATAAACACACCCACGGAATTGCACGCTAAGTCAAAATATTGAATACTTGAGCAGGAGCCGAACAATAATTATATATCGCCATTCAGCGACATGTAATAATTTTATTTTTGCGTGAGACCCCCTGGCCAATGGACCCACCACCTAGCTATACAGAAACAGCGTTTAAAAAAATGAAGAGTTCTTGTTTAGGCTCCTCGGCAGCTGACCCACTATGATTAGCACCGTAAAAATTGAGTTACTGAAACTTGTCGTGGGAACTGCAGTTCCCATTAATTTTCCAAGGAAACTTGGCATGGGAACCTCAGTTCCCTATGCGTAGGTCTACTGAAACTGGTCTTGGGAACCTCAGTTCCCATATTTCAAAAACGTTTTTTCACATGCAAAACATCATGTTTTCTGGTTTTCTTCTGCATCAGTAGATAAAACAACATGAGAACAATATAATTCGGTCTCCTAAAATCCTCTGAAACGGGAATAAGTGAATGATTTCGAGGTTTGAACTTACCCCTGTCGGCGGTGATGACACATGAATCAGCATCTCACGAGGCGGGAGTTGGAATGGCTGATATCTTGGCTTCTTATCAGAAGTCGATGACCCAATGGTGCCAACATGACAGACTAGGATTTACTCAAACTCGTAAAACAGTTGGGGAGGGCAAAATATCGAAAATTACGTCACAGTCGGAGTGAGAAAACCGTGGGAACTGGAGTTCCCATGAAGAGTTTAGGGTTAAGCCTAATTTAACAAATTCGTGGGTTAATTGTTCTAAAATCCATTACTAGATGTTTGCATCTACTGGTCACTATGAAGCCGGTTCCAAAGGTGTGTAATCTGTCGTCACAGCTATAATAAACAGTGTGCTTCCTTTTTTCTATAATCCCTTTTCCAGTCCATCTAATTTCCTGGATCCAGTTAATTTTTTAACTATACCCTGATTAGCTACCACTCACCAACGGAAACTTCTGAGGAACAAGATAAAGAGGATTTTTACAACCAACTTGAGAGGACAATGAGCACATGCCCAAAAGCCGATATTATTATCATTGCAGGAGACTTTAATGCTAAAGTTGGAAAAGAAAGTAACTATGGCAATACAACTGGAAAGCATGGCTTGCATGAAATAAGCAATGATAATGGGCGACGACTATTGAATTTTTATGAAGCTCAGAACTTAGTTGTTGGAAGCACAAGAACATCCATAAGGATACATGGCGTTCTCCAGATGGGCATACTATCAATCAGATAGACCATGTCTTAATAAGTACCAGACATAAATCTGACCTTCAAGACGTACGAACGTACAGAGGTGCAAATGCTGACTCCGATCACTATCTGGCCTTAGCAAAAATAAGGTCTATAATATCCAATGTGAAAAATAGAAAAGGCCAAAGAAGCAAAAAATTCAATATCGAAAAGCTTAAGGAACCAGAGGAAGCGGAACGATATGCACAAAAGTTGGATAGAGAACTTAACTCTACCCATAACGACATAGAGCAGATGTGGAAAGTCATCGAAGATAGCATTGGAAAAGCTGCAGAAACAGCAATAGGAATAAAGAATGGCGAAAGAAGAAGCAACTGGTTTGAGGAGGAATGCTGAAGGGTCACAGACAAGAAGAATCAAGCCTACAGATCTTTGATACATAGAAGATACACAAGGGCATCTGTGGAAAATTACCGAAAAAGTAGAAGAGAAGAAAAGCTGCTACATAGAAGAAGGAAAAGGAGTTGGGAGCGCAAGCAGCTTGAGGAAGTAGAGCAGCTCAGACATGCAAATGAATGCAGGGATTTTTATAGGAGAATAAACATTAGAAGAAAACCATTTAAACCACGTACCTCAGCATGTAGAGATACGGATGGAACTCTTCTCACTAACATGGACCTTGTCATGAGAAGATGGAAAAATCACTTTGATCACCTGCTTAACGCTCAACAAGTGCAGGATAACCAAGTGGACTCCAACCCTGAGATAAACCAAGAAGATGAGATGGAGCCCCCTGATGAAGATGAAATATGTGATGCCATTGAGAAGCTCAGGAACAATAAGGCGCCTGGAATCGACAACCTTCCTTCTGAGCTATTCAAGAAAGGAGGTGATAACCTAGTTAAGGCCTTGCAAAACCTTTTTATCTCAGTGTGGACATCGGAAGTGATGCCGAACTCTTGTAAAAAGTCAATATTGTGCCCGATTCACAAGAAGGGGGATGTTCTTGATTGCAGGAAATACAGAGGTATATCTCTGCTGCGCATATAAGGTATTCTCAAGTATTTTATATGCGCGAATGGTACCATATGTAGAAGGATCATTAGGAATGTACCAGTGCGGATTCCGAAAAGGAAAATCAACAGTAGGTTCTTCTTCTTGCTCAGAATGATCCTGGAGAGGAGTAGAGAATATCAAATCCCGTTACTTCACCTATTTGTGGACTTCCGAGCAGCATACGACAGCGTATTGCGTGAACCCCTGTATCAAGCCATGAGAGAGTTTGGAATTCCAGAAAAACTGGTTCGCTTGACCAAATTGACAATGATGGAATCCATGTATGTGGTACGTATTCAAGGCGGAATATCAGAAGCGAGCACCACAACCAATGGGGTGACGCAGGGGGATGCATTGGCGGGCCTATTATTTAACATAGCTCTAGAAAAATCAATAAGGGATTCAAAAATCCAGGTAACAGGCACGGTTTTCAACAGAATGGTTCAGATCCTCGGATATGCTGATGATCTCGACATTGTGGGACGGTCTCAGAATGCAGTTTGTGATGCCTCCCTGGCTCTTGAGGAATCAGCCGAACGACTGGGACTTTGTGTAAATGAAACGAAAACAAAATACATGACTAGCACACTTAGTCCCATGGCAGATTATGTTCAATTTGGAAGATATTCTTTCAAGCAAGTGAAAGAGTTCATCTACTTGGGGATACTTGTAACCGCAGATAGTGAAACATCGAGAGGCGAAAACTCAATGCCAACCGGTGTTACTATGGTATGGGTAGATTCTTCCGAAGCAAATTTCTGTCAAGAACTACCAAGATACGACTGTACAAGACACTGGTAAGACCAGTACTAAATTACGGTTCGGAATCATGAGTAATCTCTCGATCGGACGAACGAAGCCTACTGGCCTTCGAAAGAAGAATTCTGCGGTGCATTTATGGACCTAAGAGAGTCGGGGAGGCATACCTCAGAAGAACTAATCAAGAAGTGTATAACAAAGAGTCAGACATAATGAGACACGTGAGGCTGGGAAGACTGAGGTGGGCCGGCCATGTTGCTCGTATGTCGAAGAATGCGATTCCTAAAAAAATATTGATGGAAGATACACATGACCAGGAGCAGAGGGAGACCCCGCCTTAGATGGATGGACGGTGTAGCAGAGGATCCTGGGAGTCAGGGATTGGAAGAAAGCTGCCCAACGACGAGCAGACTGGCGGAAGTTGTTAGAGGATGCCAGGGACCAGTAATGGTCTGTCAAGCAATTGGAAGAACATATTATCGCTACTTGATTTAAATTTTAAAACATTGCTACTGTAAGCCAAATGTCGAATTAATGATGTTATGTATTGGATATCGGAAAATAAATATTTTATAGTAGAAAAATGGTCAGGGATGTAGTCAGGTATAATTAACACATCCTAGTGTTTTAATAAAAAAATACCTGTATATTTGGAGTGCCGACGTTTCAACCTGCCTTGCAGGTCTTCTTTGGAGCTAAAATAACAAAAAAAAAAAAAGGATGTGACCAACATAATTAAAGTTAATTTCAAAATTTAATACGTAATTGTTGCTATGAAGCTATGCTAATATAACAAATTAACTTAATTATGTAATTAACTTCAGATATTCTTCTAATTATGTACACAACTATTAATTCTTTGGTAAATTAATTTGCTTTGTATCATGTTGGTCAAATCCATTTTTTGTTATTTTAGCCCTGAAGAAGACCTGCAAGGCACGTCGAAACGTCAGCACTCCAAATATAAACTTTTTTTATTAAAACACTTGGATGTATTAATTATGCCTGACTGCATACCTGACCATTCCTCTACTATTACATCATACAGTCAACTATAGAATTATCATAATTAAGATTCTAAACTGCCCGAAGCTGAAATGCTGAAAATGCTGGAAATAGATTATTTTTCTTATTATTTTCTGTTTGTTTTGGGTGTAATAAGCTATTATTACTTTCACAGAAATGCCATGTACATCCTTCCATCTGTATCGTCCATAAAAGGTTTTACAAGATTTGCAATACTAATAAATGAAACGTAGAACCTATGGAAATTCATCTTCTTAAAATATGAACTTGTTAAAAGAATTATTTTTTTGTATGTCTGAATTGTAACTTGTATATTATGATGTAGATAGTAAATGCTCTCCGCTGTTTCCTAATTTATTTATTGAATAATTAATGTTTAAATAGATTTGGTTTGAATCTTTCAGCTATCGTATGGATTATAATTTTTTTTGGATAAATTTTATATAACAAAAAATATTTTCCATTAAATTTCTGATCCGAAAACTTTTAGAAATTTTCGGTCCGAGCAACATCAATAGAGCTAGAACGTGTCCAAAAAGCCCTAACACTTAAAAAATGTAGACAAAATGTGACTTTTTATATTCAAAACAATATAGCTCCTAAACGGTAGGCCATAGCAACAAATGTTTTATAACAAAAAATATTCTACATTAAATTTCTGATCAGAACACTTAGAAAATATTTCCGATCCGAGCAACACCAACAGAGCTAGAAGGCGTCAAACTCTTATATTTTTGAGAGTGAAAAAAAGTTACAAAAAAGATGTCAAAAAAATTATCCTAGATCCATCGGTAAATTATAATAGAGCTCTCACTCAATAAATTTATCACTTATGAAATTTTAATTTAATAAAAGTTTAACCAAAGATGTTTGTAAACAATACGCAATTTGTAATTTTATTTTTAAAAATATTTTTAATAATTCAGGGGATTTATGTCGATTCCTAATCTCGTTTCTCTATTCTTCCGATGCTTGAGAAAGAAATCGTGAATCGATGACCCAAAGTCATAAACTTTTGTAATACATAATTTTTTTTTTTTTATTATACATACATCGTTTCTTCTCATTAAAGATAAAAAAGAAGGGAGATAATTAATTTTAAAATATATTTTATATCCTATAATAAAAGAGCAATATTTCATATATCTGATCAACACTGCTCGTTAAAGAATTATAGGATTTGTATAATTAAGCTTTAATTCTGCAAATCAAACGTAAAATGATGTATCCGCCATTGTAAAATTAAGAAACATCATTAATATTTCCAACTGCCAAACCTGAATCATTAAAAAAATTGGGATTTTTATGACCCCGGAATAAAGTTTAGTTTTGATTTTATTAAATTCTCATAAAATTACCGGTTTTCGAAACTTAATTTATTATAACTATCAACATCCACAGAAATCTATCAGTGCATCCTTCCATTTACAATGTTCAGTTTTAGTTCGCCATTGCAACATTTGCGCTTCCTTCAGTCGTAAATCCTGAACCTTTTGGGATATTTATGATAGTAATAATAGTTAATGGGGGAATGTTGATTTCAAACATCGATTCTCGGTTTCATCGATTTTTGTGAAATCGGTATCGAGAAGAATCGTAATTATGTTATCATTATTTATCAATTCTCTCCTGTTGATGATGACCAAGCCTCCTTTATACAAAATCCAATGCAACTGCAAGCTAAACTTCAGTTGGAAAAAATGTATTTGCAATAGGAAAATGAAGAAATAAGATTACAATATAATAACAAGTAAATAAATGCATCTAGATAATAGTTCAATTTTACTATAATTTTTTGTTATTCCTTTCTGAATAAATAAAGATTTTTTTTTTCCCATTTTATTACGTGTTCAGGTTGGCTTTTGAACCCTGACACTGAATTAAAACAAATCCAGAAAAATATAGGTGAAACTAAAAGGTTTAGTTACATTTTCAATTTCTCAATCAATAAATGAAACCTTGGAATGTTCGTAATTGTATATAAGAATTTGTGAATTGAATTATATTATTGTATATTGTATAAATAATAATTAATTACATATATCATATGCTACTAGCGGTCTACTAATTTATATCATGAATTATTGTTTTTTTTTAAATTGATTCGTTTTGATTTTTTATTTTATTTTTGGATTGTTTTTTAGTCAAAGTAAATTATTTTTGAACTCAGGTATCGGTTCCGAAAATCGAGAATCGAAAAAAAATTGTACCGACACTGATAGTTAATATTGTGAATTATTTTTTGGACATTGTTTGAACTGCAATGATTATTTAGCTATTTCTCTAGGAATTTTGTTATCCCAGAATAAAGATTTTTTTTCCCATTTTATTACGTGTTAAGGTTGGCTTTTGAACCCTGATACTGAATTAAAACAAATCCAGAGAAATATAGGTGAAACTAAAAGGTTTAGTTACATTTTCAATTTCTCAATCAATAAATGAAACCTTGGAATGTTCGTGATTGTATATAAGAATTTGTGAATTGAATTATATTATTGTATATTGTATAAATAATAATTAATTACATATATCATATGCTACTAGCGGTCTATTAATTTATATCATGAATTATTGTTTTTTTTTAAAATCGATTCGTTTTGATTTTTTATTTTATTTTTGGATTGTTTTTTAGTCAAAGTAAATTATTTTTGAACTCAGGTATCGGTTCCGAAAATCGAGAATTGAAAAAAAATTGTACCGACACTGATAGTTAATATTGTGAAATATTTTTTGGACATTGTTTGAACTACAATTAACTTATGTTTAGTATTTTGTGGATAATAAATGCTATTAACTGCTTACTAATTAATTACATAGGTTGGTAGTTTTATTTTATTTTTTGAAAGTTAGATTTGCCGCGATTTTTTGTGTATCGATTATTTTATGTGATTGAAATTAATTTATAACCGAGGTTCCGGTACCTGAAATCGAATAAATTTGACACCGACACATCACTGCTTCAGAACAAGGATCTTTCCGCTAAAATTAAATGCTTAAACTATCCGATATGTTTAAGCGAGTGAACGAAGTCAGATTATTGGAAACATTTTTTCGAACCGAAATTTTTCACTTGAATTGCAGAACCCGTTGAATCATTTCCGTCATTCGGACCGCACCAACCTGCAGCAGTATGCTGACTGCTTAGGCAATCGTTGAAGGAATAAGATGGGATCTTCGTTGGTTTGAATAAGATTTTGCGAAGGAGTTGCAACTGATCTAACCGAGCGCTGTGAGAAACAGGTTCTCGCTAGACGCCATCACTTGGCCGAAGTAGTGGGAGGGGGGGAGTTGCGCCTAGAGGGTTGCGCCCCGCTTCAGTGCGTTGTCTGGATTCTTTGGGTCATTCTTGGCATTCCAAAATCGAGCACACTCTTTGTTTTTACGGAACAAATACCGCACTAAAATTCATCAACATTTTGCAAGGACGCAAAATTTTATTATGGTGAGTAGGCGATAAATATGTATAGTTAGTATTAAAAAAAAAAAATCTTTAAACAAATTTTAGCGGTATTTTTAAAATGTAAACAAAACTTGTGTCGCTCAAAGATTTTTAAATGTTTCACGGCTTTTTTGTATTTTTCTCGATATGATTTTTATATTTGTTGTATTTTATTGCTGTTATTATTCAGTTGGAACTGATTTTTGGCCATTTATCGGTTTCTTGTTGTGTACTTCCGTTGCATTTTTATTCCGATCCACTTGGGCCGGCTGCCATCCGGTTGCTGTTTGTTGTCACTGTTTCCTTTATTGTTTTTGATGTTTATTTTGTATTTAGAACTTAATTATATTATCTCTCTTATTTAATTAAATTAATTGTTACAAAACTACATTAAGTGAAAATAATAGTTTCTTGAATTATACTTTTCAGTGAACACTTGATTTTTTTCAATTGACAAAAAAAAAAAAAAAAAAAATTAAAAAAAATATATTTTTAGCACTTTTTTCTTACACCAATCATTGAAGTTAATCAAATCTCTTTCATTTGTACTTAATTATTTATTTATTTTTTTCTATTCGTCTTATTTGGCGCCCAACTAAGAAATATTCGTTCTTATCAAAATGATATTCTTCGCAATTTCAGTGAAATTAATTTACTTAAATATAATATCCAAAAAAAAAAAAAAAATAATAATACATAAATGAAAATTTCGTTGGCGGTCTCAGTTTTCAGCATAAGTAATTATATTCAATAAATTTAATTTTGAAGATATTCCTGTTTATAAATTTGTTTTTTCATATTGATGTTTAAATTTCTCAATGGTTGATATTTTTATTTTTAAGTTTTAAACTTTTTCCATATATATATATATATATATATATATATATATATATATATATATATATATATATATATATATATTTATATTTAATATCTTTTTTGGACCCGATAAAACGAACTAATATGAACTTAAAATATGATCAATCCGAGTTGGATTTAATGTTTAAAGCAATCATTTAAAAACATTATTTATTTATTTATTATTTTCTTTTTGAACACCTATATTTTGAAAATAAAAATACCCCGGCATTTCTGACAATGAAGGGAAACAATATGGGAAGGCTTTCAGGAAGCATGTGATGAAGGAAACAGGTGGTTCTACAGATTTCTATTTTCTCTTGCTCTATTTATTTTACGGTGTATTAGCATTTATTATTATTTTTTTTTTTTTTTACGATTTTTTTTTTTTTATCGCCAACTAATTTTAAAAATATCTTGTTTTACTCAAAATACATAATCAGCGATTTACTGCCCACATATTCATTATTCTTCCGGAAAATAATAAACCTAAACGGAATCCTAGGGGTGTTATGTATCAAGTTTTTGAAATTTTCCTGAAATATTTATAGGTCGTCAAACTACAATGTTGTCAAATGTTTGAATTATATTGTGCAGAATTTCCTCGTTCCTTGTATGGTCTTAGCTGTTAAGCAATCTGTTATGAAACGGATGAATTGTTGAATGTTTGTTGCTTTTCGTATTCCTGTATGTTTTAATGTTCATTAATAACATTTAAAGATTATTTATCCAAAATAATTCTTTTCGATTCAGGACCTTTCTGAAGAAAAAAAATTACTTTTTTTTTTTAAATCAATGTTACTTCTACTTTCTGTTATGATTATTTGTAATATATTTATATTGTATCGGATTCCAAATAAATATTTAGATATTTATGAAATTTATAAAATATGAATCAGAGTTCCTTTATGTTTTGCTTAATGATTTCAAACCCTATGGTATTAATTGTACAAGCTTTCAACTAAACTTCTATAATAAATTGTATAATTTATTGAAATTTATTTGTTGAGATTAGTACACCAATATACCAAGTAAAGATACTAATTTTTTAATTACTGTGAAATTAATTTTTTTTTTTATTAATATATAATATTATTATTAATACATAATTTATTATATTATGAATTCATTTAAGCTGATCACAAAATTGAGGAAATATTAAGACTTTTAGCTGTAAATAAAATAAAACTTTTCTACTATTTATCTATTTTTAACAGTCGAAGAGTCTATCTGTACGATGATGTAGTACTTGGGGGTCCGGCCAAGTAAACGTTTTTAAAAGTACTAATTTTTGTGCCGAAGTTATGGCTTACAATGTAAGTTTTCGTCGGGGCTATAAGAAAAAACGAAAGGAATGAAAAAAAAATTGAATTTAAAAAATGTAACAAAAGAAAAACCATTATGAAAATTTACTTAATAAGTTTAAAAACAAGAAACAGAAATAAAATATGTATTAGTTTTAATTGGGATTTAAATTAAAACAAAAATTTAAAAGATAAGTGAATATAGTTCATGAACAAATACATAAACGATGTATAACATTTAGGTAGTCCATTGCAATAAATTAATAATTAAGATTGAGGTAAATAGTATAAATAAAAAGAAAATTATTTATGCTAAAAATGACGCGTCATTTGTTTTTAAAGCATTTACCCATTGGTAGCACTTATAAAGGTTCTATATAATGAAGTACTATATTAGAAGGTCCCGAGGCCATCTTCTTTTCAGGTACCTCGGAGGGTTATCTGGGATGGTCAGAAACGAAAGGTATATCAAGATTTTTGTGGATAAGTTTGTTTGTGACAAAGTAAGGAGCATTGAGGATTCTTCTAAGGATTGGATACGAGATGAGTTGGATGGTTTAGTGGAGCCCCAAAGTTCAACTCCATAGGTCCAAATTGGTCTAATTACTGTTTTGTAAATGAGTCTTTTGTAATTAATTGGAAGGTTTGAACGTTTTCCTCTTGTTAAAGAAGTCGTAAACGAAGGACAGTTTCTTGAAATTTTGTTTCTCCATACCAACAAAACATTAAAAAAAAAATGTGGAATGGTATATTTGTATTATAATAGAGCAGTTTCTTGTAGTTTTAGTCTTTTATGTGGTTAGTATTGATGAATTAATTGCTACTTCTGTTGGGATTATTTTATTAGATAACTAGTTTCGAATGCTAAACGTTCATCTTCAGTTCTAAAATGTACAAAATGTTCAACACATCAGTACTAAGTTATATGGATTATATACACTACAGTTTTCAAAAGTGTAAGACGAGAAATCAGACATTACAGTACTCACCTCAGGAGGTCTAAGAGATAACTGAAATATACCCATCCTGAGAAGGAGAGAGGGGCAGGTAGGTTAAATTTTTGGGATTTACTATGAGATTTCCCTTATGACTCATTGGATTTTTCCGTTCCTATCGGAAACAAATTTAAAATGGGGGTATTGGAAATGTTTATCTGGACGTTTAAACAAAAATCTGGATCGTTTTTAAACGATTTTATTATTTTTAATTGTTCATAAATATTTAATTCTAGGCTATTTTCTACTTATTGTAGTATTTTTATTCCTGAGTCTTTATTAAATTTATGGTTATTTTCATTTAGATGGATATCGAAATTGGAGTTTTGGGTCTTATATGTTCTTTTACTCTTTGATTTACTGACCGTCCAGTTTTTCCCGTGTATTTCGCTTCACAGTCATTACATTTTAGTTCGTATACACCGCTTTTTTGGAAAGGGCCTACTTTGTCTTTAGGTCAATTCTGGTCTTTTATGTGGATTCCAAGTAAGACGTTTGTCCAATTGGAGTCCTAGGCAGCGGTTCTGTTCAAGAGGGATTAATGGAACATCATTAATTCTACTGATAAATTATTAAATTAAAACTACATCAATAAGAACATTTATATGCTTGTTCAACTTTAGAGGGTATTTTTCAAACAATCAGAAGAACGTTAGAAAAGGCTTTTTAATGTTATCGATGTAAAGACTTAAAGAAAACTACTTAAGTTCAGAGAAAAGAAAAAAAAAGTAATAAGGAAAGAAGTTAATTTTATAAGTTCGGATATAAACCCTATCTAAAACATTTTAACAATCTATAATTTTGTAATTTAAATTTTCTTAAATACTACTTACTTTTATTTAATTAAATGTTTTAGTAATCATAATACGTTTCATATGCCCTCATTAAATAGTCTTTCAAACAAAAAATAAAATATTTAGCCGGGAAAATGAAATAAAACATTGGGAGGAATTTTTCACCTGTCGGTATATTTTACTAATACAATTAGTACATTTTTATTTAATTGTACTCTTCGAATAAAATCGACCGTATACGAGTTTTCCACTAAATCATATTGACTAGACCTTGGGAACGCTTGAACGAGGCTCCGCCTTATCCGCCTGTTCATAAACATCATTTTTAATGTATTTTAATAAACATTATTAAATAAATTATGGCATAAATCAAAATGGACGACACATATTATAGATAAGAAATGGATGGCCATTAAATAACCTTGTTCGTATTGGTTTAAGGGAAGCTTACTGATTATAAAGACGCATTAAGGAACAGTGGAAAATTTAAAAAACAAAATGGTGGACTTCCTTTCACCCTTACCCTTCACCCTCTGCCACTCATTGTAACATTAAAAGTTAATAAAATTTAACGAAGTTGAGTTTCATACGCATTCTGATTAAAATGCCCCTTGCTTCAAAATATTCATTTAATCAGCCAATGTCTGCCAGTTGAGGAAATTATTCCGTGATTATTGCAAGAGATTTGTCTTACTTCGTTCCGAACCGACATTAATGGTTCTCTAATCATAGCCATAATTGCGTTGATTCACCTAATCATCACTTAATTATGCAAATGGATAGCTGTTTATTCGAATCACAACATATATAATTTTTAACCGCAATTATATACCATTAACTTTAAGTATTATTTATAAAATTAAATAATTATTGATTATCTGAGGGCAATAGTTAACATCTCAATTAAAAATTGGTGAACTGTTTAAGTGAATACAAATTTCATCATATTAGTAACGAATAATTATTATTTTTAATCTATACTATTATATAAACTATAACTTTTAGTATCATCACTCATTTTCCCTAACTTTGACTACGGATGCACAGTATATGGAGGACTGTCTGAAGAGCTCGAGATGAGATGTAAAAGAGTAATGAACTCGCATATCTCATAAGTATTCTGAAATTGGTTGGCTTTACCCCAGTTTTCGACGTCAATACTTCCTGGTTGCTCTCATATTCCAAACCTTAAAAACCAAAAAACCCGCCTATATCCATGACCTCCTTACTCTGCGCTCCTCCGTTCACCTCTTAAATACTAGAACCCAACCCATCAACCTATACACTCCGGCTCATCGAACTGCATCCTTCGAGAAATCCTTTATTATCCGTGCTTCCTCTTTATGGAACTCATTGCCCATCACAATTCGAAAAAGCTCCACTCTTACTTCCTTTAAACAACATCTATTTCTTTACCTCCTGGATCTTCAATCTTCCGAGCAAATGTAAAACATGAATATTTAAGTTATATACATTATAATAGTACACATAAGATGTATCCTATTACAAGTTTCCTTAATTCATTTCTGTAACTCATAATTTAATTACTAATCAATTTTTATTATTATTTATTATTATCATTTATTATAATTAATTATCATAGCCAGACGATTGTTCTATGTATTGTACTCGTTTTTTTATTCTTAGGGGACAAGTTGTCCCAGAATAAAGTTCATTTTTCTTCTTCTTCTTCTTCTTCTAAAATGACAAGACATTTTTCGTTTGTGATCATTAACCACGAAAACTACTAAACCAATCAGTACCAAATTTTAACCACATCATATTTATAGTTCGAGGAATGTTTATCAATAATAAAATATACTGAATTCATTTATAGCAAAAAAAAAACAACAACGATAATATGGGAATAACAGTTTGAAAATTGACCAATATGTGGTGAACGCCATTCTACATGAGAGGTTACAAAGGTATGGTGTTACATAGAGCTTGGAATTGGTAATAAAATTTACTTATATTCAATTAAATTATTATAAAAAAATTAAATATGTGTTGTGAGTTAACAATTGTAAAACTACTGATTCAGTATGTACCAAACTTTATTTAGTTCTAGGTTTAGCAATATTAGCATTTACTATAATAAAAATTTAAATGTACAATTTTGAGTGACAGAAACTAGGTTTGCCATACCTTAATGTACTTTTTTGGTTGAAATTAAAATCGAACCAGATCAATAAAGTCAATAAAATTATTTTTCAAATAAAAATTATTACCAAATAAAAATCTCGGTTCTTTGCTTTTTTGGTATTGTGTGTAAAAATATAATTCATGGGCCTTTAGTTGTAATCAGGTTAAAAATGACTGCTATGCGTGAAAATATCGTTGAAGAAATAATGCTCAACCGTATACTTGAATACAAGATTTTTATCGATAAACAAAAAAAAAACCTTAATTATAAGTTAAATTATCTATGAGTTTTTTTTTTTTATGATTGCGGGCGACGCCGCGACAGAGGATGCTAGTTGAATATAAACGAGCGAGGAATAAAAAAATATTTGTTTTAGAAATAATTTTTATTTGATCCATTTCGAATTCCGACATATTGAATTACAATACAAACATACATATGGAATGAAGAATAAATTTATTCTGGCATGCAATGATCCCTAAGAATGACCATAATGCTCGACAACTTGAAACATTTTCATACCATGAAAACTACAAAACATGTATAAGTTTTAAAAAATAAGTTATATGAAAAATCAAGAGGATTCAATTTTTTTTTTTTTTTTTTTTCAACTATTTATTGATATTTACAACTGTATATCAATATACATCGAGTAAATTTGAGGAAATGATAATAATCACATGTAAATCACTTGTGTAGAACTACTCACGAGTAGCACTTCAATAAAAGCTCTAAACTAGAAGGTCTATTGGCCATCTTCTTTTCAGACACCTCGGTGGGTTATCAGGTAAAGAATGTATAGAAAAAAATTATTACAATGACATGTCAAAAACAAGTAAAGAACTACACACCAGTTGCACTACGACTTATATTCTACAATAGATGGTCTCTTGGCCATGTTCTTTTTAGACGCCTGGAAGAATTATGGGAAATGTACTATGCAAGTTGGGAGACTAATGGATTCGTGTGGGAGTGCAGTTTACTATGAAAGGATTGGTATCTGGTTTGGGCTAAATCAGCAACATATGGAACATTAAGGTCTTTATGGATAAGTTTATTTGTGTGGAAAAGTAAGGAGCATTAAGGATTTTCGAAGGATTTTGGATTGTAAGGATTGAATCGAGAAGAATTGGATGGTTTAGTGGAGCCCCAAAACTCAACTCCGTATGTCCATATAGGTAAACTGTCAGGTAAATGAGTCTCTTGTAATTTATTGGAAGCTTTGAGCGTTTGTCTAGTAAACGTTGGAGTAGTCTATAACGAAGGGCAGTTTCTTGAGTGAGAGGTTTGTCCAAATGGAGTCCCAGGCACCGGATCTGTTCAACAGGGATTAGAGGAATATCATCAAATTTTTTTAAACAGCTATTTATTGAAATTTACATCTGTGTCCAATAAAATATAAACACATCTAGTAAATGTGAAGATAATTCTCATAATGACTTGTCATTTGTTTGTAAACCAACTACCGATTGGTAGCAGTTCAATGGAAGTTCTATATTAAAAGGTCCCTATACCATCTTCTTTTCAGACGCCTGGAGGGATTAACATTAAGCTTTATATGGAGAAGTCAGTTTGTGACAGAGAAAGGAGAGTTTATTCCAATTGGTGAATACATTAGACCCTCGGTATAACGCGGCTCGTTATACCGCGGATTCGGATATAACGCGGGTCAAGCTTGGCCCGATCCTGATTCAATTAAAATTAATAAAAAATAAGATAACATCGTGTGGTTTTAATACCAACGATAGAAAACTTGAAAACAATTCATTAGAAAATTGAGTCATAAAAACTGGAGAAAAAAAACGAAAAAGTTCCAAAGTTTAATAAGTTCTGGGGAAAAGGGGACTCAGAAAATTAAGTTACACTTGTTAAATTTTTTTAAAACACATTTCTAATTTTACTGAACATTAAAAGGAATTTGTAAAGGAAAAAAATGATAACTGGTTGTTAACGTAGGAAGTAAAACTAAATAGGACGTTTAGAATTAATTACGATTGTCTAACCAAGTTTGATTGTTTTTGTTTCAATATTAGAACTTTTTATAGTTTGATTTTTATTAGAATTTTAAAAAAACTTTAGGAAAGTGTGCGTACATCGCTTGTGTCTTCCTGGAAATAAGCCGAAATGTGTTGCATACACAATGTCGATTGAATATCTTCCCGGTAACCTACCCAGATGACGTACGGAGAAGTCTCTATTCTTGGTTCACGGAATCCCCCTCATTTCCTTTTTTAAAACTGTGTATTATTCCTTTAGTTGTTGCCCGAGTTTATATCAGAGTGCATTTTCATTATTTTTTGACCCCCAATAATTCATACTTCTGCCTTCGTTATACCACGGGCACGTCTATAACGCGGGAGATTTCATTTTCCCCTAACCCGCGTTATAACGAGGGTCCACTGTATATGTTAACACTTTAATGATGTCTGAGTAGTAAATTCTTTTTTGGCAAATAATTTGAGGTATATAAAACTTTAGTTACAGACTCGAAAAGCGACACAAAGGTGACGGGTTATTTACGTCTGACTAACTCTAACCGCCAGCACGGTGGCAATGATTCTCTTGGCCTTGTCTTTTTCAGATGTACGATGTAATATTAGTTACATATTAGTATTAATATTAGTTAATTAGTATTCTACTAATTTATTGGTTAGAAATTTTTAAATTTCACCTCAATTATCGAATTAAAATTTAATATTTAATTATATAAACGAATTAAAACATTTATTATATCAAGCACATTTCAAATGCATCTTGTTATTGTCTAAAAATACAATATTTATTTTATTTGTTTATTTTATTTAATTAATTAATTAATCAAAATAATTCGATTCATTTGATTTTTTTTTTAAATTGAAATTTACAACTGTACAAAATGAGCTGATAACGATTACAATAACATGTCAAAAATTGAAAAGAACTACTCATCAGTAGCAGTTTAAGAAACTTAAACTATTTATAACTATTTATTGATATTTACAAATGTATACATAATATACAAGTAAATTTGAAAAAAAAATTATTACAATGACATGTCAAAAACAAGTAAAGAACTACACACCAGTTGCACTACGACTTATATTCTACAATAGATGGTCACTTGGCCATGTTCTTTTTAGACGCCTGGAAGAATTATGGGAAATGTACTAGGCAAGTTGGGAGACTAGAGTACTTGAGTGGTTATGGAGCATACTATGAAAGGATAGGTATCTGGTTTGGGCTAAATCAGCAACATATGGAACTCACTTGAGGTACGCATGATGATATAGAAGGATCAATACACGTAGGATTGATGAATTAAATGCCATATGGAATTTAATTAAATGCCATATTCCATAAACATATGGAACATTAAGATCTTTATGGATAAGTTTATTAGTGACAAAGTAAGGAGCATTTAGGATTTTGGATTTGTAATACGAGATGAATTGGATGGTTTAGTGGAGCCCCAAAGCTTTGAATTGAAATTCTAAAATGTAAATTGGGAAAAGCGGTAGATTTTAGATAGACCAATCTACATCCATGATCTATTTTTTTTCTAAGACAAGGAGACGTTTTTTTTACTCTAGCCCCGCATTGTTAATTATAAAAAATAACATATGTTTTTTTTATCAATTAATGATAAACGTGTTACTAATAGTTCCTAAATGTGTATAAAAATAACCTAAAAATTAAATTAAAAATTAATAATGTAATTATATTATTATATTGTTATAGGAGGCCAATATTCTCTAATATTTGTTAAGATCCTCTTTTTCGTTATTTGTTTCTCGGAATAAACTCACAAAGATATGAGTCAATCAATCATACTCCTTCTATTTCCATATTCTCTTTTTGTTCTTCTTTATAATGAAGCTCACAATGATTCCACACTTTGTGTATGCACTCCTGTATTTATATACACAAAATTTTTGGGCTGGTCTACAGTGTAATATATTTCATTCCAGGGACCTTCCTGGGACCTCTGTACGACCTCCCACGATATGAGTATATTTTTATTCCCGGATGCATAGATTAAGTAATACACTTTGTTAATGTATCTTTATTTCTATTAGGAACAACATACATAAAACATCTACGAGTTTCGCGACAAACAACCATTGTGTGGATAAACCCGTCCAACATTGTATAACACGTCAAGTTTTCTGTTATTTTCAACAGTTTAGTCGATCCTTGGTTTTGCCAAGATTTCAGCAGCCGAAGTATATTCTTCCAATCTGTAACTGTCCTGGAGTGTATCTGCAACTCTTTCTTGCAAAATTTTATAAGACCAAGCAACTTTTATAGCACCAAGTAATGATTTTCTTAAAGATAATGAAATGAAATGAAAAAATAATCTTTATTCTGGAAGATATTGTCTCCTAAGAATAACAAACATACATAACAAGGTTGTATAATAGTCTGGCTATCTTAATTTCAAACGAAGATAATAATATGTATAAAAGGTAATATATGTATATACAATTGAAAATGGCACTTTTGGTATAAATATATAAAAAAGAAAAAGCAGAGAGAGAAAATAAATAATGATAATAATAACGATATAATGATATAATAATTAAATGCTTATATAATTACAATGTGTTCGAGAAAAATAAAGAACTATATAAAACTAGCATCCCCTGTCACGGCTTCGCCCTCTCTTATAAGTAACGAACTTAGATAGGTTTAACTAATAACAGAAGTTTTATTTTTTAACAATAATAATCTTATAAGTTGAGAATTATTTTCTCACAATATTTCTTTATATTTTCACTCAAAGCTGTAACCCGGTATTATTGCAATGATTTACTCAAATTGGATATTCAATCCTTAAATCTAATCTATGAGTTGGTAATTTAGATGGACAGAGACGTTTTAGGAAGAAACTGGTGGATAATGGACTGCATTATCAGTGCTTACAACCCTATCAATAGAGATATTCTCTATGTCACAATTTACTTTTTCAATAATAATGTTAATATTCTCTGCTATAGTATTTGTTGGTAATATTACTGCTCTTTGACACAACCAATGGTACAATTTATTAAATAAACCTGAAACATTGAAATGAATTTGAAATCATTGAAACATTAGTCTTCTTAAAACCTTCATCAAAAGCTATGGTTAGGTCACCCATTTTTTAAACACAATATCAAAAAATAATCGATATTTTGATAAGGCAATAATGTTTATTGCAGCAAAAAGTATTTAGTTGGATTTTAATTTCTATCTAACTATAAAAGTTAATGGCAGAGTGACAAACTTCTGCCACTTAACACTGTGAATTCAAATTATTATAATAGTAAACTATACTATTTAAAATCTTTCTAGAATTATGAAGATTTTGTAGTTAAAATTTGGTACAGAGGGGTTTAATAGTCATTGCAAACTTTGGTGTAGAATGCCGCTAACCACATATCGTTAAATTATTAAATATCCCTAGGATCCACACATCACACTAAATATTTATAGCTTTTTTTATAACAATTTATTTGAATCAAGCCAATTTTATTATCAATTTCTAGCTCTATATAACATTGTACCGTTATAACCAACGAAAAATGGCTTGTCCTTTTATATAATCGTATAGATATAGATTAATTTAGAACATATTTTTTATTGGTAATTGTTTACATACACCTAGAATCCCAACTCTGATTTGATGTTTTTTTTTTCAAAAACCTTGACGAGGATATACTTCATAATAATAATTTTCACGGCAAATGGATGTACGGTTTTTGAATCTATCGAGTACAGACATACACACATTCATTTATATATATATAGATAAATCAATAAAATAAAGTACAAATAACGAATAGCAAAGAAAAATATATAGAAAAAATTTAAGACCTACTTGAATGTTGATAAGACGAAATATTTACAGATACATAAAAACATATATTCACACATCTTCCAACTTATGTAGATATAGGTGTTCACATATATCTGTGCACACCTATTAATCTATGCAATAACATGTATATATACTTATATGTGAAAAAAAAAACAGAAAAAAAATATGTTAGGGAAACAAATGTCAAAAACAAAAACGAATTTATTTATACAATGTATTTTTATTTATATATTTTTTTATATATATGTATGTAATGTAATGTATTATATTTATATATTTATCAACAACAAATAATTATCTCATATTTATACAATGTATACTTATGCAGGCAAATTCATTGGTATCGGATATGCTAAGCTTGATGATCTTGACTTTTAATTATCACTCATATTGGTGGCATCTAACTGGGTTTTAAGGAGGTAATAGGAGAGTTTTGAATGGGTTTAGGGAAGAAGCATGTCTAATTTGAGGAGGGATCGAACTCCAGATCTTGTATTTTCAAACCATGTTCCCTTGAATATACTTACTTCATTCCTGCAACCAAGTATATTGCACCACCATCGGGTCAATTTATTATTCTTATAATAAAACTCCATCCAATGTCCTTTAATGCATTTCTTCTTTTTCTTTATAATACTAATTTTTTTTATAAAATCTTGAAACACTGTCGTCACTTTTAAAAACTCTAGATAGATCAATAATATTCATTATAACCTGTTACTAATAACAGTTATAGAAATAGTAACTGTAAAGACCGACAAGGAGAAATTGAGTTTTAATTTTATAATTTTATTCCACAAGTCAATTGATATACGAGAACCCTCACCGATGGTGTAGTTGAGACAAACGAGGACGTGATTGGGTATGCAGACTATCGAACAGCTCATTAGAGTAAAAATAAAAGAGAGGTTGGGTAAAGTTCATCTCGAAGGGTTGAAGAGTCGGTTTTTTTTCTTTGGTCACTTGGCCAACAAACTAAATGTCGCCCGGCTGAGGGAGGCTATATTTAGAGCATCTAGGCGATATTAGTCTGTTTGCTCAGGCTACCATCTTGGATACCTTCCAACCCTCCAAGGAAGCCAGATTCATTCACCACTAACATTTATTATTATACCTGAAAAGTAGCTTCTCTTTCCGATGAACATCGCTCTTTGATGACTCGGCTACTTCCGTCCGATAATATTGGACTTGTTCATAATCGGTGTTTGTTTTTTGTGAAATCGATATTTTGAGATGGCTGAAGTTGATTACAGACACATCCCACATTCAGAATGAAAGAGATGCATCTCATAAATCTTTTGATGCAGAATATAATCTACATACTTAAAGGAGTACTGGATTTTTCATGTAATTACAGTGTTAATGTATCAATTATTTTAGTCCAATATGAGGAGAATATTTACGTCAATATATAATCATGAATATATGTACATATATAAGGATATATTTCTTGACTGCTACTAGAAGATATATAATAAGGTTCTTGAGGTTCAGTCAATAAAATAACATCTAATTTTGGCGACGTTTTGAGACTATATTGTTCTCATAATAATGAGTTATACAGGTTATTTCAAAACATAAAGTTAGCTACAATATAAATATTTATAAAAACATGCGTTTTAATTAACTACATATAACTACAAAGTATGGAGGAGGATATAACTACTTACAATGTTACTGGTGGATATGCTATTGGTATCTACTACTAAATTATAACAATTCTAGTACACAACTGAACTGGGGAATTTTTGAAAAAAGGTAAGGGTTGAGAGGGTTGGTATTTCCATAACTGGTGGTATTCCCAATGTTATGTTAACACATATTATTCCAATTTCATACATTCAGACTTATACAGGGTGATTATCATTATCTCTTAGTGTAAAAAAAAAATTGGGTGAAACTAGATAAAAAATGTAGCGAATTGCCGCAGACCTCACCTTTCTATTCCAATCCGTTGCAGATATACGATAAATCTAAGACTTTTTTTGAGGAAACCACGTTTTATTTATAAAAGCTGTAATATCTCCATTTTGTTTTAATATTTTTCAAACTTTGACCACATTTTCGGATTAAGCATGAAATTTCCTATAAGAGCAGGGTACATGTAACCTTGAATTTTACAAACTTGGTATCTAAAGAACAGCTTGATCTTCACTTAATTTGGAGAAGTCACAATGTCTTATATTGCTTTAACGCTCACCGTTTTTCGAAAAAATTATCCACAAAACTGTAAATCTCACAAAAAATTGCAAATTTAATTAGGTTTTGAATGATATTGAATAACATTTACTTAAATCTACTCGTGAATAAATAAACTGCACTGTACTGCAAATGTTATAAGAATGTAGTGCTACGTTCGGTAAATAATGTTCAATTAATTTTAAAGTTTTGAGCTTTGGGGCTCAACTAAACCTACTTTACCCATATCCAATCCTCCTTACTTTGTTACAAATAAACTTATCTATAAAGTTGCCCCAAATGCCCCATATGTTGCTGATTTAGCCCATATACCTATCCTTCCATAGTAAACTCCATAAACACACTAATCTACTAGTCTCTCAACTTGCTTTTCAATCCATTCCTGATAATCCTCCGTGGCGTCTAAAAAGAAATTGCCTAGAGACCTTCTAGTGTAGAATTTTTATTGAAGTGCTACTGATGAGTAGTTCTTTTCAAGTTTTGATATATATTATTCTAATCACTAGGGCTGTGAAATATATGCATTTGCATATTTCTGCTAACAAAATAAAACATCTAATATTATCAGTATATATGTTTTGAGGCATTTGGAATAAATTTGAGCTATTTTTAATTTGCATATTTGTGCATATTTTACCATAAATTTTACATATTTTGAACTAGTCTTGCATATTTATCTACATATCCGGCATATCAGCATTTGACATTTGAATTTTTTTATGTTTCCGAGCAGAAAACAAATAAAATATATATAAAAACCCCATTCAACTCCTCTTTATTAAAAGTAAAAACTTGTTACATGTTTCGGGAAACAAGGTCCCATCATCAGACTTTAAATCAATCTCTTGGTGTTAACACACCGTGTCTGTTTCTCTTTTACATAGTCAACAGAATCATCAAGTAACTTCTTCATTGAAGAATTTATTATATATAAAAACCGAAAAATTGCATCCTTTTTTTTCTCGCCTAATCAAGGCGTTTGTATACGTCGAAGTGCTGATTCTTCGGTTTCAGCGAAATTTCGATCGTTTTTGCTTCTTTTGGAATTGTTTAATCCGATTAATTTCTCGTTTATACTTTGCTCAAATACGTGGAATATTATGACTTCACTCTTCATCTTACTCTTCTCTCTTCGATCATTCCATTACACAGTCTCTCACACAGTGTACACCGAGACATATCATTCGTAAACTGTTCTTTTGTGTTAAACTAAAATACCGAAAGTCACTCCTTCAAAGACAAAAGATCTTGTTGGAAAGTACGTAGGTGAGCTTTCAAATGAGACTTTCAAGAATAATGGAGACGTTTTATATTTATATGATGTAGAGCGGTCGTTTAGTGAAGAGCGTTTCAAATCTATTTCAGGCCCAATTGGCGATCTATTTTGTTCGAAAATCTGAAGAAGTGGTTGTCTCCAATTCAAATCTACAACAGTGAATAAGTGGCATGAATAAGTCGGGAGAGATACTTTATGGTCGCTGCTTATTGTCTTTGATGTATATTGTTCTGTTTAAGTATTTTGGTTGTGATGTTTAAGTTTTCTGGAAATTAATGTCATGATTTTTTATTTTTTAATATTCGCTTTTTAATGTTTTTCTTCCTAATGTTACCCTTTTCAACACAATTAGTTACTTTTCTAACAATGCAGATAGTTGCATATTTTTGGTATTGAATTGCATATTTTACCCAATATCTCTTCATATATATGTGCATATTTTTCAGTTTTTATTGCACATAATTCACAGCCCTAGTGATCACTATCAACACATTTACTAGATGTATATATTTTGTACAGTTGTAAATTTCAATAAAAAAACAAAAAAAAAACTTTGAAGTTATTAAGTTAATTTATTATAATAATGCAAGATTAAGTGTAGTGTTTTATTTTTTTTTATGTTTCTTAGAGCTGATGTTAAATTTAATGTTAACAGAGTAGATATTATACGGACCATATTCCGGCTATAAAAAGCTACAGAAGCTGCTGTTTCGGAATAATCTCTTCTCAGGATCGGAGCAAGAGATTTTCAAACAAGATACCAGATCTAAGGGGCACAGGCCAACACTCTCAGATCAAAGAGATTACAAGCTAGTTTCGATGACGATTCACTGTTAGAGGAGACAGACCTTTTTAATATTAAAAAAAATATATATATTCATAGTTAAATAATGTTTAATTAACTACATAATTTATTTACGTGTGATAATTTAAATATAACAATTAATTAATTTAACTGTATAGTATTAAATTCCAACGAATAGAACTTCCTTATCTACTACTAATCTAAGACTCTTCATCGGTATTATAATTGCCGATTTATTTAGAAATTTTAACACTTGGACGAACTACACTGCTTGCTGTGAAAACACGTAGTAATCTGGCAACACTGAGTGCTTTAAAAAACTTTTATAACCTTGCAAATTAATTAAATGTGTTAAAATTATACTAAAAACACCTAAAGTGTCGTAGACAGTTTTATTTAAATAAATTACCAAAAAACCTACATCAAATTTAGTACTCAAATATTGTTTTATGAAAACTTAAGGACTAGTATGTTTTTGAACTCATTTTCGCCCTGTGATGGATTTACATGTCGTTAATACATACACACTGACAAAAAAAAAAGTTTCATTTTTTTTTTGGGAAATTTAAAAAATACCAAGCAATTGTAAATTTACCACATTTTTAATGAATGGGGTTCACATTCGCCTTCGCGTTCATCATGATGATCGCGTCTAATGTGATTTTTTTTTTTTTTTTTTTTTTTTTTGAGGAAATGCCCCATCTTTTGTAATTTTAATTTATTTAAATACTGCTTTCTTTTATGTAATTAATATTTTTAATAATTTAAATACTTTTCATTTGACATGGTTAAAAAAATGTGGGTATGTAAACAGCTGAAGAAAAATTAATCAGTCCATAATTTTTCAATTTTGTTTTTTCATGCTATTTTTTAAATTCCTTCTTATGATTACAGTCACCGTTTTATATTTAATATGTATTTAAATTTAATATTTAATGTCAGATAAAATTTTAAATCAATTTAAGTATAATAAACGAGTGTGTGATTTGATTTTGCTAGCCTTTTATTATTATGATAAGACAAAAAAGAAATTATCTCATAAGATTTTATTTTTATTTGAACCCCTGGCTTATTTTAACCACCATTCTGTAAAATGGGGCTAAACATAATTGTTAAAATGTGATTTGAACAATCGTCATACGTGGAACCCGCATACAAGAAACAGCCCGATGTTTTCGACTACTTCAATATTTACTAGTCAAATGCTCAAAATTATAAAATACACATTTAAACGACTATAATAAGACCTATTTGGACTTACGGGGCTGTGCTTAGGGGCTTCACTAAACCATAAAATCAATTTCGAATCCAGTCCATACAATAAAAATTCCATTTTTCAACCCTCAATGCTCCTTAATATGTCACAAATAAAGATCTTAACGGTCCGTACATTGCTGATTTGACTCAAGCTAGATACCTACCCTTTCATAATGAATTCCATAACCACTCAAAACCTCTAGTCTTTTACTTCTTTCCTACCCCGATAATCCTGCGAGGCGCTAAAAAGATCTCCTCGAGACCTTCTACCTAGACTGGCCATAAGTTCTGTCACGCGCATTTAAAAGGATATAAAATGAAATAATGTGATTTATTGAAATATTTTGTTACAGCTATTGAATACATTTATAAATAAATAAAAAGAAATAGTTGTTACTCAAAATGTTTGGCTTTGACACAGGACTTAATCGCTTTGGCTACCCTTCAATTGCAGTACGCACCTTTTCTATAGGAAATTGTTCAACTGTCTTGGCCAGGGATTTCTTAAGGGCCTCAAGATTGTGTCTTCTGCAGGCCATGGCATCCAATTCTGGCCATAAGTTATAATCGAGTGAATGGAGATCAAATCTTATAAACTTAGGCAAATCGTACTTTACTGTGTTCTTGAGTTTGTGAACTCACACGTGAGTGGTTCTTGCTTTCAGAGTTGGTGCAGAATCTTGTTGAAAGACCCAGTACTCTCCGTTGAACAACGTATCCTTCAAAGGTAATACAACGGCTTTAAATTTGTCCTGGTAGAATTTGGTGCTTGTTTTGACCACAGAAAAATGTATTGGGTTGTCCGGTAATTAATGCAGGATTTCACGTTTAAACCAAAACCTGATGTTATTATTAAAGAGATTATTTGTCCCTTTACCACAACCAAAACCTGATACATTACTTTTACTCAGCTCCACTAAACCATCGAATTCATCTTATATCCAATCCTTACAATCCAAAATCCTTTGAAAACTCTTCAATGCACTTTATTATGCCACAAATAAACTTATCCAGAAAGATCTTAATGTTCCATATGTTGCTGATTTAGCCCAAACCAGATATCTACTCTTTCATAGTAAGCTCCATAACCACTCAAATCCGTTAGTTTCTATACTTGCTTCCCACTCCATTTCTGATAATCCTCCGAGGCGTCTGAAAAGAAGATGGCTCAGAGACCTTTAGTGTAGAATTTTTAATGAAGTGCTACTGATGAGTAGTTCTTTTCAAGTTTTGTCACGTTATTGTAATAGTTAAAAACACATTTACTTGATGTATATATTGTGTACAGTTGTAAATTTCAATAAATTGATATAATAAAAAAAAAAAAATTTCCTCTACATCGTAGTACTACAACCTGATAAATAATCCCGCAATTATTTAGGTTTTTTATTTAACCATGCAATCCTGCATTAATTTTCGGACAAAGGGTTTTGCTTGTGGTAAAGGGATAGCATAAAAAATCAATTTAAAAAAAATAAAATAAAATGTGTTTCTGTATACATATATTTAATTAAAATATATGAGAAATTACTAAAATATCTAGTTTTACATTTTTTAGATCTTTTTGAGTTCAATGATATGTTTATATGCTGCCAATTATTTTTTTCTTTCGATTTTGCTATAGAAACGACTTAATAAAATTATCTGTTGTTATAAATAATTCTTTGGTCTAACCATTCATACATTTATGGAACGGTATTCACCGGATGTACTACTGGGTCCTGTTCTTCGTGAAATATAAACGCAGCCAGTGCCAACAGGCTACCGCTCCGAATTAACTGCATATTCTGCATTCTCTTCTACCCCTCTATGCCCGAATATATGCTGCCCAATATGTAGGTAATGCACAATGCAAATTTTATCGTATTACTGTCTATTTGCCTTATATCCAAACTGCAATCCAACATTGCAGCGATAATTCATGCTTGAGTTATCTTACGGTCTTCTTTCCTGTTTGTGCATATGTATATATATTTTTAAAAAATTAAGAAAAAATCTCCGATTAATGTATTTTTTTGAATAATGTTGGGCGATGATTTCTATCATAGAATAATAATATATATATATATATATATATATATATATATATATATATATATATATATATATAAATAAACACTTCGGTTTAACTGAAATACTCATGTTAGCATTAAAAATAAATATGAATAACACAATTTTTTGTAAATCTTCAATTTATAAATCCACACCTTACACCCCTCACAATATGCGGTGCAATAATACTGTAAATTTAAATTATTCGTCATACCAAGGGACCAAAATTTTATTAAGAATCATGAAGATTTTCGAAATTGCGGAATTATTATTAATTCAAGGTAAAGAAGGAGAAATTAATGAAATAAAATCATCTAACGAAAAAGGAAAAACAAACAAACTTGGAATTAAAATTTAAAAAATTACTGAGATATCATTGATAAATTTTTAAATTTACAAGCCTGATAATCAAACTTTCTCCACATCATCACTCCGAAAACAAGTACAATTGATAATTAATGCTGTCACTAAAGAAAATCGATTGAATTCAAGCAAAAAATATTTAATTTTTTCAATAGATTGTTATGTTCTTCGGGGGGCTGAATCAGAATTTCAACTTGGGCCCACATATGACAGCTCCTAAAGAATATAAAAACAATTTAATTTTTTATTTATTTTTCCATCCTAAATGTAAAAAGTCTCATTTTTATTGAATACTTTGTATACAAAAACATTATTCAGAACATTCCCTACAAGTAGCTATTAATAATTTTTTTTTTCTTGTCAAATCCAGTACTTATTATAGTATGTAGCATCTGAAATCCGATAGTAGCTGCTACTGAACAATAGTCGATGTCTATTTACTTTATTTAGGGGTCCTCCTTGTAAGATCGCCGAGGTTTCATAGCTCATTGGAATACATTCACCTTTGTCGGGGTTATCGTTTCTTGTGTCTTGTGGTTCGCAATTACGTGTTTACAATGCCTTTGAATTGTACGAAAACCCAAAACAAAATACAGTAACCAACAAGGGACAGTAGGGAAGAATCGACAACTTGGAGAAAAGGAAAAAAATAAGTAAGAGACAAGCTAAGTGAAGCAGGTTGTTGGCTAGCCAGTTACAACTATTTGCCGAGGAGGCTTCGTTGGTCCGATATGAAAATATGCGCGGGGCGGTGGCCAGATTCTACGCATTGTTTCTTATAATTGTGCTTGGAATGCCGGTGTTTTTCCTGTGTCGCTCCCTTTGCCGGCCCCAGAGGAATGTGGAAAGATAAGCTTAGGCAATCAGGGTCCCGCTTTTTCCCTCCTGGATTCCTCACCGAAAGGGATCTCCTTCCTTTATTAATTTTCCAACCCTTACTTCATCCAATATTCCCTCCATTCAGCTCCCCTCCATTAGCATGCCCTCCACCTTTTATACTTCCTAGTTGCCTACTCCTTAATCTTCTTAGGGGTTTTCTCATTCTTTCAGCAGTCTTGACGGTTGACCACATGAATGCCTTTTGAGCCGTTCCTCCTCTTTTGAAGGCTTCACTATTTTGAATTAACTTCATGCTTAGTTGAACAATGAATTCATTAGTGGCAATATCATAATAATTGAAGAATTACGTTGTAAATACAGTGGAACGTCGATATATTGAACCTCAAGGGGAAAGAGAAAACTTCGAATTATTGAGGATTTGATTTATTAAGGTGATTTTTGACTGACCTTTTTTTAAAACAATTTAATTCCTTTTCTTAAAGTTCTGAAGCCAGCCATTACTAGCACGGATATTTGGTTTAGCAAATTCATTATAGGAATCTGTTGCATTTTCCTGTAAGGTTGGATCACTTATTGATACGTTTTTGTTACAGCACTGCTTTAACTATTTCACAACACACTCATCGATATCTTGGAACGTATTCCCATTTAACCTCTTTGTTGATCTAAAAGCTTGATTTTGACATTTTTAAGAATAGGGTGTTAGCTGGTCTTCCAAACCGTTTCGCAATTTCGCACTTTTTGTCAACCTCGGGCATTTGCGGCATGCGTAACTTATATTTTTTCTTTATATGAAAAGGTTTAACGCTTTGCCATTTTCGAGAATCAAAAACAATATTTGAGACGAAACGTATCGCACAAGTGTTTTTTCAGAGGAGGAGTTACATGCTTACTTGAGAAAAGGGACCATTCTGAGAACGACGATACTTCGAAGAACAAACTTTGTTCAGTCTAAACGCTACTTATTTAACAAATCTAGAGGTGCGGTCTAAGCTAAGGAATTTTCAAAAATTCAAAGTATCAAGGTCTTCTTAACCAATCCTTTGATATGTAGAGGTAAAAATAGTATAAGAATGATTGGCAGATTCAAGGGGAATAGAAAAACTTAGATTTATCAAGGAATTCGCTATATCGAGGTAGATCTGAACTCTACTTAACGTCTGATGCCTAAAGTCATTTCGGTAACTTCTTTACGTGCTGATATAGATTTTTGGGCACTGGATTGTGAGTGTTTGTTCTTCTTTATCTTTCTCTTTGTGCTGTAACTAGCCTGGAAGGGCGTCATTTTTTTTTTTTTTTTTTTTTTTTTTTTCAAATAAGGTTATTTGAATCGTATTACTCTTTTATGGATGATTACCCCAGCAGAAGTGGCCCTTACGTTTGATGAAGTAATCGCCACTTCTATTTGGATTATTTTAATAGAATACTAGACGTTAAAACTGTGTGGACAATCGCTAAATCAAAGAGTAAAAGAACTTACAAGAGCATACAATGATAAAGTGCACTGACACTTTGGATTTATTTTAAGTGAGTATTAGGATTTGAAAAATTAAAATGGAAAATACTCTTTATTCTGGGACATAACTTCCTTTAAGACTTTTAAAATTGTACAATGACATAATAACATCGTCTGGCTCCATATATTTATTTGATTTGGCGTTACTCGCAGTTATTCATTTTTCAACTGTGAATAAATCTTTAAAAAACTGGCGTTTTAAATTTATTTACAAAGAAATCTTAATCTAGTATCCATTACATTTGTCTCTTATTTAAACTTTTTTTTTTTTTAACATTTGAAGAAGAATGGAGGTATTTATAGGGACTTTGGATCATCGATTCATCCCTGACACTAATCTAGTAAATCCGCTGAATTGCTCTTTATATTTATTTTTTAAAGAAATGTTGTGGTGCTCAAAAGTTTCCGCCCATTTAAATGTTTTTAAATATTTAGTCACTATTAGCACCGATTGAGGTGATGGGAGACAGTATATTAGACATAATGAAATGAAAAAAAAATCTTTATTCTGGGACATACTGTCCCCTAATAATAACAGACATGTATAATAAGTTGTACAATAGTCTGGCTATCTTAATTTCAAATGGACAATAATAAGTATAAAAGGTAATATATGAATATACAATTGAAAATAGAACTTTGTATAAAATATATACATGAAAAAAAAGAGAGAGAGAAAAAAAAAAAAAAAAAAAAAAAAAGTAGACAACAACAAAAAAAAAAATAATAACAATATGCTAATAGAATAATTACAATGCGTTCAGGAATAAAAAGAAATATAAAAAAAAAAGTAAATAAATAAAATAAAATAAATATAGTGAAAAGAAAGGAAAAGATATATAGAGAAGAAAAATAATAAGACCTATTTGAATGATAATATGACAAAATATTTACTAATATATAAAAGGTAATATATATACAATTGATAATAGCACTTTATCAGTTAGAAGAAAAAGGAAAGAAATAATAACAATAATTTATAAAAGAAAGAAACAAAACAGAAACAATTGTTGGAGAAACGAATTTCAATTTATATAATGATATACTCATTGAAGCGAACTCATCGGCATCGGATATGCTTAATTTGATTAACTGACTTTCAATTATCACTCATATTGGCGGGCTGTAACTGGGATTTAAGGAGATATCGGAATAGAACAGTTTTGAATGAGTTTAAGGAAGAAGCATGTCTAATTTCAGGAGGGATCGAGTTCCAGAGGGTAGTGGATCGAGCTTGGAAGGAGTGTTGGTATAATGCTGTTCGGTGGAAAGGAGTATATAGGTCAGAGGAACGTGATCTTGTTGTGAGTTGGGAGTGGACGGAAGACTTGAATATCAATAGGTTACAGTTGTAGGGTGGGCAATGGTTATTAATGGCATGGTACAGGAAGGTGCCCAGGAAATATTGTCTACGGGAGGATGGATTGAGCCACTCCAGGGCAGTGTAGAGGTGAGATACATGGGGACGTCTCGGGGCTCCGAATACAAATCTGATAAAACTGTTCATGATACGTTGTAATCTGTCCCGGAGCCCCATCGAGAGGCCCCCATACACCACACACCCGTAGTCAAACTGAGGAAAAATGAATGAGGAAACTAGGAGTTTTCGTGTGGATTGAGGAAGAGAATGGCGGGAACGATGAAATAATTTGAGGATTCCTATTGATTTACGGGCTATTTGGGCGATTTGAGGCTTCTAGGAAAGGTTTTGGTCAATAATAATTCCTAGGTTTTTAGCGGAGGAACAGAAGGTGATAGGTTGATTATTCAGGATTAGGGTGGGAAACTCGGTGATGGATCTGAGAAGGGGATTTGAGCCGATTATAATAGCTTGAGTTTTTCCAGCATTTAACTTTAAATTATGCAGGTTGGCCCAAGCACTGATTCTATTGAGGTCTTCCTGAATCTTAGAAAAAGCCTTATATAATTCAGTAGGAGGAAAGGATAAATATATCTGGGAGTCGTCTGCATAAAGGTGGTGGGAACAATGAAAAATTGACTGGGGGAGATCATTAATGTAGGAGTTGAAGAGGAGAGGCGAAATGCTGGAACTTGGGCTACTCCGGAAGAGAGGGCTAAGAAATCGGATAAGGGTTGATTAGGGATGGATACTGCTTGAGTGCTGTCGGAGAGGATAGACTGGAACCAATGGATTGTGCTATTGGAAAATTTTAAAGCTTTTAATTTGGAAAAAAAGATACAATGATCAATGGAATCAAAAGCTTTGGAGAAATCTAGGAGTATCAGGACGGTCAGTTTTTTTTCATCTATGGCGGCATGGATATCGCTTATGATTTTGGTTAGTGCAGACTGTGTGGAATAACCAGGACGGAAACCAGATTGGAAAGGGTCGAGCAAATGGGAACCTTCCAGGAAATAAGAAATTTGGGTTTGTACCAGTCGTTCTAAGGGTTTTAAAAGGCTTGAAAGGATGGAGATTGGGCGATAATCTGAAGGTTCGGTGGGATTAGGAATTTTGTTGATGGGATGGACAATAGCTTTTTTTTTCCAGGAGTAGGAAATATGGCGTTTTGAAGGGAAAAGTTATAGATGTGGACAAGGACCGGTAAAATTTCTGGGAGGCATAATTTTATTAGTTTAACGGGGATACCATCTGGGCCTATGGAATTGGTATGAGATTTTATGATAGAGGAGATAATTTCTGTAGGAGTAATGTAGGAAAAATAAAATTTATTGTCATTGAAAGGTACTTCAGAGGAGAAACTGGTATAAGGGGAAGGAGAGGTGAGAGCAGATGAAACGAAATAGGTGTTTAGGTCATAGGTAGGTAAAATTGGGAAGATGGATGAGGTTGAGGATCCGGAGGGGTTATAGAGGGAGAGTTTTCGAAGGAGTTGCCATTTTGACTTGGAGTCGGAAGAGGACAATAGGGCTTCATGGAAATAGGAAGCTTTCGCACGTCGAATTCTTACTTGCACCAGGTTACGGAGTACTTTAAATGCTTGATAGTCGTCTCGTTGAGTCTCGATGAATGATGATGCTTGATGAGTCTCGTTCGTCTAAATCGTCTTTGTGCAGCTTCATGCTTTCTCTGCAGATCTTTAATTTCTTTAGACATCCATGGTGCAGGCCGACGGCGAAAGGTGGAGGTTTTAAGCGGAGCGTAGGTATCGAGGATACTGAGGATTGGTTGTGAGGATTTCCACCATAGTGTCAATGGAAGAGGTTGAGTAGACTCCACACCAATCTAAGGTTTCGAGGAGAGGTAGGATACTATCGCGGACATAATAGAGTTACAAAGAACAATGATCAATAACAAATTCCAATTGTTAAGTATGGTGGTAGTAAAGGTGTGGTATGTTTTCAGCTTATGGTACTGGAAACTAAGTTCACATAAAGAAACGTAAGACCGGTAATATGTACAGGGATCTACTGCGAAACTATTTACTGCAATATGTGTGAAACAAAAGTGGTCTCAGTTGCATTATTAAGCACAATAACGATAAAAAACACATATCAGTAGCAGCAACCCGGAGGCTCTTGACAAAAAAAAAAAGGAAAGGTTTTGAAGTTACCAGCATCAAGTTCGGACCTGCATCCAATAAAGCATTTATGACTGCAGATGAAACGGCGTTTGCAAACCGAAAAAGCCCAAAATCTAAATGAACTTTATCAAAAAGTCACCGAACGCTGTCTATTCCACAAGACGGAATTTTGGCTTCTATAAATTCTATGCTGCGACGATGTTCAGCTCTTGTTTCTGCCAAAGGTACGGCGACTATAAATTAATAATAATTTACTAAATAAATTGTGGGGCAATCTCCTAAAACTATTAGAAGTTGAAAAATGTGTTTTCCATCATTGGCATTTATAATTTGTTTTTGTTGATTTCCTTTAAATGAATATTTCTTTTTTTTATTTACAGAAAACGTTTTAATCTCTACTATTATATGAAAGGTCTAGCCATTTTTTGTTTGTGATCACTAACCGCGAAAACTACTGAACCAATCTCTACTAAATTTTAACCACGCCATATTTATAGTTCCAGGCAGGTTTAGCAATGATAAAATATAAAGATTTTCAATTACATTTCCATAAAAAAGCGATTAATATGTGGTTTGCAGTGGATTAGGATAATCGACAGATTGGTGGCGAGCACCTTTCGAGAGAGGTTACAAAGTTACGGTGTTACATAGAGCTAGAAATTTATGATAATATTATGATAATATATTAAAAAGGCTACAAATATATGGAGTGACGTGTGGATCCCAGTGCAGTTTAAAAATCGACCGATATGTGACCAATTTTGCAACTGAGTTTGCAATGGTAAAACTATGAAACCGTAAATTTTAAATAAAAATGTACCAAATTTTATCATATTCATAGTTCTTGAAAGGTTTATAATAATAAATTTTACTATAATAATGATTAAAATGTATATTCTCGAGTGGCAGAAACGAGGTTTGCCAAACGGTCGTGTACTTTTATGGTTTGAAATTAAAATCCAATTAGATGGGTCGATAAAATTATTTCATCCGAATTGGATGGCTAATTATGCTTTTAAGTACTCTTGAAACACCTAATCAATGCAGTTTTAAGCGGGTTAAAAATTACTGCTATGCGCGAAAATATCATTAAAGAAATAATGCTGAATTCCATACTTCAAAACAAGGTTTTTATCAATGAACAAATGAAATTTAATTATTATTCAATTCTTCAATGAAGGAGTTACATATATTGAAATTATTTCATTATTTATGGCATTCACTCCTCTTTATTATTAATAAATCATGTTACATGTTTCGGGAACTACAATGTCCCATCCTCAGACTGAAACAGTATTTCATTATAATTGCACTACAATATTATTTTTAACATCAAACAAATAAATTCTTAATTTAATTTACACTTATATATCATTATAATTTTACCTTTAAAAACTTTTCTTGGTGTTAACTCACCGTATCAGTTCCATTTACATATCTAAATAATAACTCTTCAACCTTATGGGTACAAGGGTTAATCACAAACTAACTATTGTTATTAGTCCTTAGTTGGTCAATCTATATTATTAATTTATTAATTATACCTGCATATATTGTTCCTATTTTATCAGTGTCTGTTTTGTAGTTAACGGCATTATTGATTGTTTTATTTATGTATATTGCTTCTTTTATTTTATATATTATAATGATATATAAGTGTAAATTAAATTAAGAATTTATTTGTTTGATGTTAAAAATAATATTGTAGTGCAATTATAATGAAATACTGTTTAAGTCTGAGGATGGGAAATTGTTGTTCCCGAAACATGTAACATGATTTATTAATAATAAAGAGGAGTGAATGCCATAAATAATGAAATAATTTTAATTATTATTTGAAACAATCTTAAGTTCTTTATGTATGAAAGCCGGCGAAGCCGCGACTGGATATTCTAGTTCTTAATACAATCCTAAATAAAAATAAATTAAATCAAAATTTAAATTAAAAAATATATGAAATTTTAGGGTGACCGGAAATTTATGAACACTACTGTGTATAAATAAATTAAAGAATCAAATCAATCAAATAAGTCCTTAGATCTATTTCTCTATGCACTGGAACTATGACGGAAAGTAAAAAATTCCAACATCAAACTTATCAGTTCGTTCTATCCAAAATCTTTTATTTTATATATATTCATATATATTTTATTTTTAATTTATTCATTAATGTAGGATGCTTGAATAATTTATAGCACTATTAATCGCTTGGCATTATTAACAACCCTTCATGGTGTCAGATGATTATGTTTGCCTAAAAAAAAAATCAACTAGAATGTAAAGAATTTATTCGAAAGAGGGAGGGAGAGAAAATTAGGGGGTTTGGTTCATAATAATTGAGTTAAAATAAGACATTCCCTCAAGATTAATCCTTTTGGAAGATGGATACAAATTCTCTGATTAGAATGTCACTCAATCCCTTGTCTGAGCCAGTAGAATTAAGATTTATAATTAATTTAAGGGAGTTAAATTGTCATTAACGGGGTCATGAGAGACAATGAAAAGCTTCATCTAGATTGTAAAGTTTCTTTGAAGATATTCCCTAACTGAATTACATAAAATATTTTAAGGAGAAAATTTCATTCTTACTATAACTAACCATCAGTGAATAATGTTTTGTTTTAGTTAGTTCTAACTAGTGTGTTTCAATAAATAATTTTTTTTTAATTATGTTTTAGATATAAACCGTTGCATATTAATCCATAGAATTTCTTCAATTTATTTCATTGAAACAAAGTATGAATATATAATTTATAGGACAATTATTGCCCTTAATTGTGGATTCTTATATCTATGCTATTATATAAGTTTTCGTCATCACTCACCACAAAAACTACTGAACCAATCTATATAAAATTATAACCACATCATCTTTATAATTCGAGGAAGCTTTAGCAATAATAAAACATATTGATTTCCAATTTGTTATTAAAAAAGCGAGAGTATGTGGACACAGTGAAGTTTGAAAATTGGCCGATAGGTGGCGAGCACCTTTCTACATGAGAAGTTACAGAAGTAAGTTGTTTCATAGTTCTTGAAATTGATTATAAAATTTACTTATGTTCAATGAAATTGTTAAAATCTTTAAATTTGTGGTGCGACATGTGGACTTCAGGGAATTTTGAAAATCAACAGGTATGTGGCTAACAACATTCTGTAATGGTAAAACTACTGACCAAATTTTAACTGCATCATTTTCATAGTTCTAGAAAGGTTTAAAAAATAATAAAATTTAGAACAATCAAAATTTAAATGTACAATGTTGAGTGGTGGAAAAGAGGTTTGCCACACTGTCATCAACTTTTTTGGTTAGGAATTAAAATCTAACCAGATAGAGTCGATAAAATTATTTCTGCCGAATGAAAATGATTATCAAATCAAAATGTCGATCCTTTACTTTCTGATATTGTGTGTAAAAAATATAATTTACGAGCCTTTAGTTGTAAGCACTGATAATGCAGTCCATTATCCGCCATTTTCTTAATACCCTCTGTACATCTGGTTTACCAACTAATTCATAAAATTTAAAATTGATTGAATGGATGTCCAATTATGCTTTTACGTGGTCTTATCTATTTTTCACGCAAAATTGTAGTTTTGTTTGATATTTGAAATAAGAATAAAACTACTTTCAGTATGCCCAAAACACGACCAAGTTTCAGGATGCTCACAAACTCAAAAAAAAAAAAAAAAAAAAAAAAAAAAAAAAAAAAAAAAAAAAAAAAAAAAAAAAAAAAAAAAAAAAAAAAAAAAAAAAAAAAAAAAAAAAAAAAAAAAAAAAAAAAAAAAAAATTCCAATGAAATCAGCTGTAAATCAGTGGGAATTTTTTTTCATCAAAAACTGACTTAAAAACCCTATTCAACGCACCAGGATAAACCTTGTACGTAATATTTTATTTAAAAAAACAAAACAAAACATTTTAACCCTTTCGAGGACGTTAACATTTTTGAAGTTGAGTTTTTCATTTCAACCGATTAAAATAGTAATGTCATCACTAGAATCAGTGTGCATTCTGCTTTCTATCCATGCATGAGTGTGTTTACTCCAGAATTTTATGGACAAAAACTGATTTGGAAAAAAAATTCCGAGGTCAAATATATAACTTAAGATATCTCAATAAGGAGAAATCCTGCGACCTCCGCATTTGAGCTAAACTATTCAGTTTTACTGCTTAAAATTTGATTTCAATCTGTGACGAAATCCGTGAGATAGCGCACATTTTTTTAAACAAATTGACTGTAAAAGTATTTTTATTTCAAATAAAATTTTTGAATGTAAAAATATTATTTCTCTATCTTGACTGAGAGCTGAGAAAAAAATATAGATACTGGTGAAAAAAGTATCATGAAAAATAATACTCAATTTCTTACTCAGAATTTCTTAAATAGAAATTATTATTATTTACAATTATCAATACAACTTTACTTATGAGAGCGGCGAAGCCGCGATGGGGGATATTTATTATAAAAATAAATGTTTACAATAGGAAAAATTAATAGATTGATAGATAGATAATTTTATTTATAAAAGATAGTTCTTGTACAAATATGAGTCTGGTACATTCTCAGACAATTCTAAATCTATTTACAAAATGGGAAAGAATATATGAAATAAAAATACACTTATTACTTACAAATATATGAATTAACATAAAAATAAATATAAGGAGAAGTTTTCTCGGTTAACTATTTGAGTCCACTAATGAACTGGTAAGTTTACAGTTTACACACTTGTATGGATACATATAAAAATTTTAAATACCAGTAATATTTAAAATATTGTCTACATTAGCAATGTCACTGGTATCCGTGATAAAGGTCTGGAAGTAGGTTTTTTCGGGCTCACTGAATTTAGAGCAGTGCAGTAGCATGTGACTCATGCAGTCCTCCACAAAATGCTCACAGAAAGTAAAATTTTTGTTTCCTTCAAGTGTAATGGTCGCGTTCTTAAGGTACAGCTTGATGACTGCCGGGCTGGAAACTCTTAATTGCCTGGCAATTCTCACTTTATGAAAGCCAACTTTAAATGATAAATATTTTTCTGGTTCTCCAATGTTAAAACTGCTGATATACCTGTAGATTGGGTTCGCGGCTGAATTTATAGCCCTGTTGATATCTATGGACAAAAGGTGGGTCGTTATTTTTTGCTAAAAATCCTCTTTCCAACCTAGTGATTCGAAGAATTGGAAAAATTAATAAATGTTAAAGCACTTAAGATATATTTAGGTACATATTGCGTTTATAATTACCTAAGCTGATTGATTATATATGATTTTTTTTTAAATAGGATATTAATAAAAAAAACAAAAACATAATTTTCTATTTATTTTTATTTTTTTAAATTTTATGGAGTCACAACAATTTTATCAACCAAATTCCTCAACGAGTTGAGAGCTGTGTTATTCGGTTCTATGCAATGAAGTCCAGGGGGCGTCGGTGTGAATCCATGCGTAGATCAGAAGCCAGTATATCGCTAAATCCACTCAATGGATTTTAAGGGTAGCCGCAAAATTGCCGATAAACCGCGAGTTGGTCGGGGAATATAAAATTTCTAAGTTATTGTCATTTGACATTTTTTTATTTTTTTTTATTTCGGGTGTGATAAATGTTGAAAGGTCGAAACTGCTGTGTGTCTAGATATTAATTTACAATAAATAATTCTAGCATTAACGAGCCGTGGTATTTGAATCCCTAACCGTTTTTAAACATTAGATTTTATAATTAATTATAATCGCAATTTATGTTATACAAATCACTCGCATCTACTTGTTTTCCATATTGCAGTAACTTTGCAATGGGTGCATATATTTCTACGCCTTCCATCTCTTGACATAATGCGTATTATCATAAATATTTGTACAAAAATGTTTAGTTATACATAATATGAAATATTTTAAAATAATACACGGATTAACTTTGGGTGAATATGAAATATAAACAATAATTAATCAATGGAATAATAAGTTAATTAATAAATATTAAAAAAAAGAGAGGAAAACATTGAAGAAATAAAAAAATAAAATAAGAATAAATATAAACTAGTAGAGGTAGAATTATAGACAAACTGTTCTATGGCTGAGCTCTGTTTAATCAACATGATCCACAAATGCATCAAATTCATCAAAATATTTGTCTATGAGATCCTTCTTTGAAGGCGGCCATTTGTCTCCGTTCTGTAGGACTGCGGATATCAGTTTGTGTCTGTACCTTTCCAATTTTTTGCAATCATAAGTGAGATGGTTAGTTTGCTCACTGTTTCCGTCGCAGTTACAAATGCTGTTGTCAGAAAGTTCAAGTCTTTGTAACTAACTTTTTGCTCCGCCATGTCCTGTCAAAAATCGGGTTAGTTTGTATGTTAGGTTTTTAATTTCGTTTCTATCGTCTAAAGTTTTGATAAATTCATAAGTATGTCTACCTTTTGTCGAATTCGTTCATATTTCGTTCCATGTTTGTCGAGTTGTTATTTTCCAAATTTGCTTAATGGTACTAATTGGTGCCTTATTAAATACTATTTGAAGAGTTGTATCTTTTGCCGCATTTTTAGCCTTTGCATCTTCCCGCTCATTTCCAAGTGAGCCTGCATGGACTTTTATCCATTTTAAGGAAATTTGTATTCCTTTACTGTAGCAAGAGATCAATCCTCGCATGATTTCTTCTACGAGAAATTCATGAATATTTATATTTTTAATCTTAAGAAGATTTGGCATCCGTATGCATACAATAATCATTATCGATACCACGGACTTTAATAAATAATACGGCTTGAATTATTACGTATAGTTCGGATTGGTTATTTGAGCAATAAGGTCCTAGCCTGAATTAGAATCTTCCTATATGCAACAATTTTTCTTTCTCAAATGCAACATAAGCAGCACCCATTCGCTTGTATATTTCTATTTTAACCTACCGCTTGGGACCCACCAAGAAACATAGTGTCACTAGTTATTTTAAAAAAAATTAGTTTAAATGTTTCATTTAAGGAGATTAATATCAGTTATTATATTAAAAAGGCATAACTCCCCATTTACTTTATTCATTTAACTACATGTTTCAGAGCTTGTCATGTTGCTCCATCTTCAGGTTCTACAATCATTATGTTATTTTACAATTCTTTACCATATTATTACATCACTTAACTATTTTTGGTTTTTATTACCTAACACTGTGATATTCTCACTGGTCATCTCTTCTACACTGACACCACTGGGCAATGTTCAATTATTGTTTTGTTTATTTATTGTCAGCATTCTGGCCTATTAAAAATTACATAATGATTTTAGAACCTGAAGATGGAGCAACATGACAAGCTCTGAAACATGTAGTTAAATGAATAAAGCAAATGGGGAGTTATGCCTTTTTAATATAATAACTAATAATTAAAAAAAAAAAAATAGTAGATATTATTGTAAGTACTGTATTTGATTTTTTGTAACATTGTAAACTCCGATTTCGATTATTAATACAATAATCCACAAAGAAGGGAATATGTAACTATGCTATATTATTCACATCCCTTATTTATATCCACATCAGGCAAAATAACCTTAAAAAAATGAAGACATTAATAGTATAAAAAAATTTGAAACAGAAAAACAAATACATTAATACCTATATACAGGGTGAGCTAAGTAGCCTAATAATTTAAATTAAGGACCTCAAAACAAGAAAAAAAAATTCTTATGTGATTGTTGTACTGCCACTGCTGCTTTTGAAGAAAGATGTCGAGCCTCAAGGAAATCACTTTTAACAACATTATTATGAATGTTAACGTTTACATTTAAATAATAAATAGTTATATAAAAGTAGTTGGAACAAATAAAATAAGTTTTATTTATTTAATATGCCTAAATAATTCATAACAATGAAAATCTTTAGAAGTGAATATACCATAATAAATTTGTTTCTTGTTATAGATCCTTAGTTCAAATTTTCCGTTGAGCTACTTAACCCTAAAACACCATATAAAAAAAGTTTGTGTTAAATTATGTATTGAAAACTTATTTTTATTTTTTTTTCACTTAAAAACAAATGAACTTTTATGGCCTTGCTCTAAACAATATATCTCTATTGAATTTTATTTAAATCGATTTATTTTTCACTGAATATCAAACTTTTAATTTTACTGATGTCGTTTCAGGGTGATTTCAAACTTTTGACCCCCAATGTACATCATCAATTGTAAACACATAAAAAGCACTTTGTTACATAGATTGTGTGCATATGATGTGTAAATGATTTATATGATGTATATTAATGTAAATGTATATTATTGGACTGAATGTATTAAATTTGAATAACATTTGTGATATTCAGACCAATAATATAAATTTACATTAATATACATCATATAAATCATTTATGCCTTTATATATTACACAGAAATACGGAAATCCTTTTGTAACTGTATCTGGGAATACCACCATTTTTCGAAATACCCCCCTCAACCCTTACCTTTTTTCAAAAATTCCCCAGTTCAGTTGTGTACTAGAATTGTTATAATTTAGTAGTAGATACCAATAGCATATCCACCAGTAACATTGTAAGTAGTTTCCTACTCGTCCATAATTATATGTAGTTAACTATTCTATCGCATGTTTTTTTATATTTATATTGTAGCTAATTTATGTTTTGAAATAACTTGTAAATAACTTATTTTATTGTAACCTGTTTTTTCGCTGTAGGGCATGATTATCATAACAATATTGTCTCGAAACGTCGCCAAAATAATAGGGCGTATAAAAAAAAAATGACTGTTTTATCAAATTCCAGAGTTCAAAAGTCTGTAAATATCTTCATGCTATTTATTATTTACCAATACTTAATAATCCCTTTAGAGCATTCTCTAAGCTTGTTTACTAACACTGGACTTCTTCAAAAAAAAGCCTCTGTTCAGTTATTTATTTCAAAGAAGAAACATAATAGTGTCCTACGTATTCTCGTAATTTTAAGACATTACTGGAAAAAAAATTTCACAGCCGCTGAAGCAACTCGTAAAATTATTAAATATGAAGGGGTAGGTGTCCTTGAAGGTTTGAAAAATTTAGAAGTGGAGATACGACGTTGGAAAGGAAGAAGGGCTCCGGGCGGCCATTAATGGATATTGATGAGGTTCTGAAGGAAGCTGTTGAGTCAAATCCGTCCACAAGTAATCGCGAACATGCCAGGGAGTGTGGTGTGTCGAAAGATACTGTTAGTCGCCATCTTCTCTCCATGGGGAAGGTGAAAAAGACCTGTAGAGTGGTCGCTCACGAACTTACTCCTCAACAATGAGCAGTCGAACCTAAGAAAAGTTTACAGAACTTCAGGGGTTTGAACTCCTGCCTCATCCACCATATAGTCCAGACCTTGCACCTTCGGATTACTACTTGTTTCGATCCAGGGCCCATATTCTTCAAGGGAAAAAGTTGATAATTTTGCGGAAGTTGAAAATGCTGTCCAAGAGTTCTTTGACAGCCATACCAAGGAATGGTATCAGCATGGCATCGAGCAATTGGCTAGCAGATGGGTAATGACGGTAGATAACAATGGACTATACTTTGAGTATTAATTGTATTTTATATCAAAGAAATAATAATACAAATATTTGTTTAAGAAACGGTCATTTTTTTTTTTAAACACCCCGTTAGTTCATTTTATAGACTGAACCTCAAGAACCTTATTAAACATATAAGTATATATGTGTGTGTGTAGTAAGTGCTGATGTTTTAAATTTTTCATATGAAAAATGAAATTATGATGAATTTTGACATTCAAAACTAGTATTTGAATTTTTAAAAAAATCCAATAGAAGTAGGAAATAATTCAACAATCCTAATTGTATTGATTCCTCTTCACTATCATGCGTTTTTTTTTTTTGCTTAGGTCGAATATTAAACCATTCTTGGTTTTGTTCCTGGACCTATGATGCTCTGCGTCATTTTTTCCCGCTTCCAAGTTGTTAACACCGCGGAAGCCCATTTCCCTGTTGTATGGAGAATTTCAAATAAAATTACCGAAGACAGAAGCCGATTATGAAACGAGGAGTGATGAATGAGACAGAGCGAGGGGGGGTCGGCGAGATCTGAGGCGGCAGAGTCCATTAAGAGGAGCTCGAGAATCCGGCATCGGCCAACAATTAAACAGCTGTGCAGCTCCGGAATTCGGCCCCTAGCTCCGTCGACATTTTTCCCACACTAACCTCTATCGCACCATCCCATCGGCCTGGACCTTCCTCCTCTAGGTAAATAAACATCTATGCTCTTGTATAATGAATCGGGTTGAATAAATCTCTGATCCTCGCTCTTAATTCATTCCAAACCGATAAAGAAAAATTGAAATTCAGGCCAACATTATATGTTTAATCATAGTATGTACTCTATTGACGATTGATTATGTATTTACTGATTTTTTAGGCTATGAACTAGAGTCTGAAGTTCTATTACCGGAATAAATATAAGTTCGAATTATTTTAAGGCATAATGAACTAATGTTACCTCCTGTATTTTATTAAGGCGATTGCATTTAATAGGGGTTACTAATAGTTCAGTAAATTTTGTATTTATTGTACGTTCCAGACACTCCAATCCCATATCCTAAACCTTCAATAATGGTGTCAATCCAAATAAATCCCATCAAATAACCTTAATCGTAATCCCTTCATCGTAAACCTAGGACTTCCTGTCCTACATTATCCTTTAATAATGTTCCACTAATCCCTGATGAACAGATTTCTTTAGACCTGGCATGTCAATCCATAAGTGGAGGGACAGGTCTGGTTGGGGTATCCCTAGAATGAATGTATATTGTAAATATAGTATGATTGTATTTTTAACATTTAATTTAATTTTTATCGTTGTTATATTTTTTTTAAATTTAATTTTATAGTATAGACTAGTATGCCACGTCGCGGCTTCGCCCGCTCCCATAAGTAAAGAAGTTTTATTACTTTAACTAATAATTTGTTTATCAATAAAAATCTTTTATTGAAGTATACGATTGAAAATTATTTCGTCAATATTTTCACACATACCAGTAATTTTTAACCTGGTTAAAATTGCACCGATGAGGTAGTTGAAGATTACGTAAAATCATTATTAGACATCCAATTTTTAATTTTAATGTTTGAGTTGGTAATCCAGATGGAGACTATTAGAAACTCCTGCGGATAATGGACTGCATTATCAGTGCTTACAACTAAAAGCCCATGAATAATATTCTTAGACACTATATCAAGATGCAAAAGATCGACACATTGATTTGGTAATAAATTGTATTTGACAGAAATAATTTTATTGATTTCATCTTGTTGGACTTTAATTTCTAACCATAAAAGTATTTTATGATTCTTATTTCTAAACAGTTTGGCTAACCTTGTTACTGCCCCCTAACATTTTACATTTAAATTTTTATTATTGTAAATTTGTATTACTGCTTTTAACTACAAAAATTATTTAAACTCTATTGTGGAATATTGCTAACTACATATTGGTGATCCATATGCCATACCAAATATTTTTTAATAATTTAAATGAGTATAAGTCAATTTTATTATCGATTTCAAGATCTATGAGACACCGAACCATTGTATCACTTATGTAGAATGATGCTTGCCAACTATCGGTTATTTTTCGAACATCACTATTATCTACAAAATTATTTTTTTTTAATAAAAAAAAATAATTGAAAATCAGTAGATTTTATTGTTGCTAAACCTTCCTGAAACTATGAAGATGATGTGGTTAGAATTTGGTAGATATTGGTTCAGTAGCTTTCGTGGTTAGTGATCACAAACGAAAAATTGTCCTATTATATAATAGTATAGGTTATATTATTTATGTATAGTATAATTCTTTATTTTCTTCCTTTTTTTCATTGATTTCTTATTGCACATAATGTGTGAGTAGGTGACTTCTAATGTATATACACCTGGTTTTTAGAAACGTTTATTTATTTGTTGGCACTGCAGTCCAGGTGGGACTGTAATCTCATTTATAATCTCGTTCCATTCGCTCCTGTCAGCTTCCATCGGGCGACACCTAACCTAAGCCTTCGGCATCATTAATCTAACTGCGATGAGGCCTCCAGTTCACCTTTTACCTTCAGGATTACAGAAAAGCAGCTTTTCGGACACTCTAAGTGCCCATTCTTCAACCATCTTGACTTCCTGGACCGAACACACAATTCGTTATAGTTGTACGTTTTCATGATTAGGTTTTAGAATTCAGTTTCTCATATTTTGAACCCTAAATCGCGGATTTCCAATAAAATGAATGATTTGGATTACACAGGAGTTTCCGACTTTGAAATTCACCCAGGCGTTCGAAATTGAGAATGGAAAATAGAAAGCTGTCCCAACTCTTCGATAGTTTATTATTTAGACACTAGAGAAGCAGCTGAGAGAGCAGCACCGGGATTTCTTATAGCCTGGCTTGTCCTCGTATATATAAGATATCCCAGTATATATATATATATATAATTGTATAATGTAATATATAATTGTATAATTATATATGTGATTATAGTTTTTTCTTTCTCCATTTTTTTTTTTTTTAAACTTCTATTGAGCAAGTATTACAATCTGCCTATGGTAATATTGATAGCTTTATGAATCCATTCACACAATATATTCAATAAGAAATAAATGATAAAGAAAAAAATTATATAAAATAGTAAAGATAAATTAAAACTATATTAAAAGTTAAAAAACACTATCAAACTTTATTTAAAATATACAATCATCCTAGGGATGGATCCCCCAACCAAACCCGTCACCCCACTTCTGAAGGGACAAACCAGGCTCAATGAGATCCCAGCGCTTCTCTCTTAGCAGTTTCACTGATGTATAATACCCATTTTAGTTTTTTTCTTTATAATGTTATTATTCTAATTTATTGTATATTACCATTTATAGTATTTTATTTACATCTTTTACAGTGTTTTTTTTTTCTTTCTATTGTACATACACTATGGATATATTCACAGTCATCCACATTGCTTATTGTCCTCGAGTGAGGCTACTTAGTAATATTTATTCAATTAATTAAAAAAAAGAAGTTTATTATTATAAATTTTTTTTATCAAATTCTATTATATTGATTCTTTTTTATAATGTTCCAGCATGAAACCAAAAACAAAAACCCAAAAAACGAACATCTGCTCGTTTCATAATGTATCGCTAAATACTATTAAACATATACGTTATCCCAGATTTCATCGAGACATGAGACATATAGAATACATATACGAAAAGACAAGAAACTGCTCGTCTTTTTAGATCATTTTAGTAGAGAAACACTCTAAACCACCAATTAATGACACAACACTTATATGCTATCCATATATGTATTACTTTTTTTCTAAACCAGGTTCCATTCCTTCTGAGGATTCTAAAAAGAAGATGGCCTAGAGACATAGCCTGGAACTTTTATTTGAGTGCCATCAATGGGTGGTTACTTTACAAGTTATTACATAAATTACACACACATTTATTATATGCATTTTGTTATATACAGTTTAAAATTTATTGTTTAAAAATATTTATTTATTGGTATTCATAAATGTATACAATATATACAACAAGTAAATGTGTGGAAAATGATTAAAAAGACTTGTAAATAACTACTCATTTGTAGCACTTCAATTGAAGTTTTAAATTAGAAGGTCTCTAGACCATCTTCTTTACCTGTCTGGGATGGTTATAGGGAATCTAATGTGAAGCAAGTTGGGATACTAGTAGATTTGGCTTTGTTTAAATCAGCAGCTCATGGAACATTTAGATCTTTATGGATAAATTTGTGACATAGTAAGGAGCGTTGAGGGTTTTACGAAGGGTTTTGGATTGTAAGGATTGAATAAGAGGTGAATGGGAAGGTTTAGTGGAGCCTGAAAGCTCAACTCCGTATGTCCAAATTGGTCTAATTACTGTCATGTAAATGAGCTTAGTAATTTATTGGAGGGATGAACGTTTGCATAGTAAATTGTTCGAGTTGTCTTAACGACGAGCTCTTTTTATTATTTTAGTCTTGTGTGAGGATTCACAGTAGGACGTTTGTCCAAATGGAGTCCTACGTGGCGGATCTGTTCAACGGGGATTTAAATTTCAATTAAAAAAAAAATGGAGCAAACTAGACACAACTTTTTATTACAAACTCCATACCAGCTCAAGGCTCTTTGTTTTTTGTCTGATGTATCTGATAAAAACATGGCTTCGGAACATTTTCATATAGATTATTAGAAGTGCTTACTGATTGGTACATGATCATTGATTGACTATCACTATATTATTTTATTTCTGGAATTTACATAATGTATCTGTTTATTTTTTTTTTTGTTAGGATTTTTCATAGTACAGTGGTTATACTTTACCCAAGTTTTCAATGGCCTATCTCCATATTTTTCTGTTTAAGGTCCAATCCGATTTTAGGCCACGCCCCGTCATGCATTATTTTATTTTCTTCTTCCATGCTTTTCTTGGCCTACCTCATTTCTATCTATTCTTCACCTACAATCTCTATCTATTCTCTATACTTCCCTCGGTAGCTTCCCTTTATTATTTTATCTTCTATTGGGAAAATTTCGTACCAGCTGTGGTATAATTTTTTCTTGATCTCTTCCAGGATATTTTTTCGCACCTCTTTTTTTTTCTCTAATTTTTTTATTTTTTAATGTTTCCTATCTTGAGATTCCCGCTGCTCTGTGCCTGTAGTCCATTTCAGTGGCGACAAGCTTCTTCCGGGGAATGGTCTTTATTGTCCATGTTTCCACTCCATATTTCATTGCAATAAATATAATGTTTTTAAATATATTTCATTTTGTTTTAGGAATGATATCTCTACTCTATATTATTGAATTAGGCATGAAAATAACGTTTTATACATCTGAAAATCTCTTTTTTAATCCCATATCTACAGTTGTAAATAAGTAAGTCATTCATAAAAATAATTAACAGCTTTAATGATTATTATTAATTGTGATATTTGTCTGATAATACTTCGGTTTTAATCTTGTCTGACATCGAATTTTGTGTTTTAAGTACGCTTTTCATTTAAATTATCCGGTTATATTAGCGGCGTTAGGGGCAGCAAGGCAAGCCGATTACAACAGATACGGAAACAAGCTGCCGCTGCTCGTATTCAGCGATCGGTGTAGAATCTAATTGGGGGTATATTTAGCAACACTCTGCACTCCCGCAGTTTCTCATCCTATTATGTGATGCGGAACACTATGGAAGTTCGTTTATGCTTATCACTAAAAAGCTAGAGTTCGGAAATAGGAAACGTCATATAATTCTATCTATTATTTATGCGCTTATGTGGTACGAGGAATGTTCCCTTTCTTGATACATTTAATGTCAGATAATTTATTACATATATACGCAGCTTGTTCAAATAACTATGCGCATCCTATTTTGGGAGATATAAATTTAAAAAAAAATTAATTTGTAGACTTTATTCATTTTTCCATAGTTCAAGATACTGGCGTTGCTTTTTATTGGGCATAACAATAACGTTAACTTCGATTGAACTTAAGAAGAAGAAGAAGAGGAGGAAGAAATTCATAGGACAATTGTCTAATGATAATTAATTATTATAAATAATAATAAACATTTTTAATAATTAAATTATATAAAAATCTGTAAAAGGATACATCTTAGGTATACTATTATAAAATATATACTATAAATATAAATACTATATACTATATAACTATAAATATATAACTATAAACTATAAACTATAAAACTATTATAAAATATATAACATAAATATTCATTTTTTACATTGGCTCGGAAGATTGAAAATTCAGGAGGTTAAGAAATAGATGATGTTTAAAGGAAGTAAGAGTGGAGCTTTTTCGAATTAAGATGGGCAATGAATTCCATAAAGAGGAAGCGCGGATAATAAATGATTTTTTCGAAGGATGCAGTTCGATGCGCAGGAGTGTACAGTTTGGTGGGTTGGGTTCTAGTATATAAGAGGTGGATGGAGGAGCGCAGATGGGTCATGGATATAGGTGGGATTTTTGTTTTCAAGGATTGAAATATGATTGCACCTAGGAAGTATTGATGTCGGAAACTGCTGTAAAGCCACCCAATTTCAGAATACCTGTGAGATATGTTAGGACGGTTAGAGTCCTGTCTTTTGGATCTCATTTCAAGCTTACTAGACAGTCCTCCATATGCTATGTATCCGTAGTCAAAGTTGGGAAAACCGAGAGATGCTACCAAAAGTTGTCAAGTTCTTAGTAGTAATTAATCGCGGTAATGGAAAAGTTAAGTAAGTACCAAAACCCGTTGTCCGGAAGTTATGCAGGATTTCATGTTTAAACAAAAACATGATATTATTATTAAAGAGATTGTCAGGTTTTGGTTGTGGTAAAGAGATAGCATACATAACTACAGTTCTACGTGAAAAAAGTATTTCTCTATCTTGACTGAGAGCTGAGAAAAAAAAACAACGTGATTTTCATATTTTATTTTATTTTTAACTCCAGTTTTGCACTATTATAGGTCCTTACTACACACACAAAAATCGGCATTCAAATCTGTGAGTTGCAACTCTAAACGTCTCCTTGTAAGATGTAACCGTGTATCAGATCTGGGTAAAGGGATCTCATTTTATAGGACTTTTGAGCTGAAACTACTACGTAGAGTACACGTAATGTACCAGGTTTTGGTTGTGGTAAAGAGATAAATAATCTCTTCAATAATAATATCAGGTTTTGGTTTAAATATGAAATCATGCATTAATTTCCGGACAACCCAATATATAACTGAAAGATGTATGCCCCTGTCTTTAACGCTAACTCCAATACATGAAGAATCAGGACCAACGAAGAGCTATTTCCTTTTATAAGGAAGCCGATGCTGCACAGTTTATTAAATCACGCCGCATAGAATGGCTTTGTCATGTAATAAGAATGACAACTGTTGACAGAAAACTGTTGTATGGAACAGTATATGACAAAAGAAGATTAGACCAAGAAGACGATGGCTGCAGGACTTGGAGGATTTAGGAGTTTTCGGATGGAGGACGACGGCAAGAGACAGAGTGTGGAACAGCAATGTAAAGGAACCCAAGGCAAGTCCTGGGTTTTAGAGTTACTCAGTAAGTAGCCAGATAATCCAGATAAAAAATATAATATTTTTTCGAATGATTTTTATGTTTCTTTGTGGAGTGGAATTCAAATTTTATTTTAGCCATCTTGAAAAACTTGAGCATTCTATAAAAAAATGAATTCATTCATCTGGAGTAATAGTGTTCTCGAAATTCACAAGTCTTAATTATAGGAGAATATGACTCTCAGACTTAACAGAGTGCAGGGAAATAGATTTATCAGGGTTTCAGTAATAAATCCCGCACAAAGTAATTAGGGTAACGATATAAATTATTGTATTAAAAAGATTAAAATTTAAAACGGTTGGATATTCACAAAATACTGAATTGGTAGTTTGAATGGGAAAAAAGGAGGAACATGCTTAAACAGAGGTCCGTTTGAGGAAAACTTCGTATATGAAGAAATCCTAAATAAAAAAAAAAGTGTATTGATTAGAATGAATCAAACCTTTATGGACTTTTTCGGTCTTGTTTGTATTGGAATGTGGACGGACCGTGCTGTTTTTATGGATGTTGACCCCTCGCTGATATTAAAAAAAAATACCTTATTGATGGTGACTCGTGTTATAACATCTTTCTGTGAACTCTTTGATCAAATCTTTTATCTCGGTCCAATTCAACGTGTAGAAGCACTTTATCCGATATTAAATATTGTATCATGTGGAAAATACTAAAGCGATTGGTTCCAATCCCCTCCTAAAAACCTACATCCTACTCTTGAACGGCAAACATGAAATTCTGGGTAGCCGTAATTAATCTTAATATTTCTTTTTGACTTAATTTTTTTTCTTTTTTAAAATCATGTCTGATTTCTTCCGTCGTACCTTCTCCATTCTAAAGCGTTCGAAATAACATCTTCATCGTTTTGCGTTTAAAACCCAGAGGATCCTAGTTATTACTCAGCCCCCCCTTTGGTGACTGTGTCCATAATTACAGAGGTCTCTTGGAAGAAATAAAATATCTGCTAAAGTGTGTTGTACTATTTATCTTTGGCTATCAAGGTATACCTCTGTGTTCTAATTCTATAAACAGTTGGAATGGCTTTACCATTCGAAATTTCGCATGTAATATCTGTCTCCTCACTTCAAATTACGGTTCGACTAGTAACAGTAGATCATTATTAAAGTATTGAACACAAGCCCCTTAATAAGTTATAGGTTCACAAATTTTTTTTTTCGATCCTCCGCGTAATCGGAAAACAGCCTCCACATCGTCCAGCCATCGCATCAGTTACTGGCACTGTCACTGACTGTTACTTGGCCAATGGTTGTGAAAGGAGGAGATTATGCCGAAATCAAACCGCCAGGTTTTTCCCCAATTAAGGGTACCAACTTTACAGAGGCTTGATGTGCCCCTAGAGAGTCTCGGGGCTGTATGCATAGCACTCAAGTGCCATACCCACTGATGTACCGCACCAAAATACAACAGGTAAATGAAAATCATAAAAATGTTGGAGAGAAAGGAATCTTCGACGACTCTAAAGGCTTGGGCACACAGAAAGCGGTCTGTCGCGACGGTCAGCGATCCAGTGGCTGTCGCAGCGGCCTGCGATATAGGGACGTCACATAGGGAGCCCACACATTCTGGTGAGCGGTCCGGTCTGGTCTCTTCCCTCTCGTGGCTTGGTCCGTGTTGGCGTTTTTTATATTGAGTATGAGCTCAGACGAAGAAATTCTCCTTCTGCTATTTGCATTGCAAAACCAAAAGAGGAAAAGACGATGCTGGGTGCATGAAATTAATAAGAAGAGAAAACGACTAGGAGAATATCACCGCTTATGCATCGAACTACAATCACATGAAGATAGGTTTTTCAAATATTTCCGGATGTCGTGACAAGGTTTCGAGGAAATGAATGATTTGATAAAATGCAGGATTGGAAAGTGTACAACGAACAGGAGAAAACCAATTGAAACAAGGGAAAGGCTAGTCGTTTGTAGATAATAGAATGAAAATGGAATGGGTGATAAGAACCAAATTAAAAGGCCATAATGTTAGTAATAAATAAACAAAACAATGATTGAATATTGCCCAGTGGTGACAGTGTGAATGAATGTGACTAAGTGAGAATATCACAGTGTAAGGTAAAATTTCAAATATTGTTAAATGTAATAGTAAAATAGTATAGAAGTGTAAATATAACATAAATTATTGTATAACCTGAAGATGGAGCAATTGAGCTCTGAAACATGTCGAAATGAATTAATAAAAAATGAATAATGGGGAGTTATGCCTTTTAAAAAATGAATAATTTATTAATTAAAATAATGGTACTTACTTGTTGAATTTAATTCTTTTGCTATCGCATTCCATGCTTCCGCTTTCATCAAAACATTTTTGTAATGCTCGTCGGCACTATCATACAAGCACTTATATTTTCGAACATTTTCAATCAATAATTCGATTTGTTCGGTCATTTTTTAATCGCAGGTGGTGAGGCGGTCAGGGTTGAATTTGTAATTTTGTACAACTGGATCGCTTGTCGCTACGACGAAGATTGGACCGCGAGGGTAGACCGCGTGCTGTTTGACGGGGATGATTCAATGCTGTGTATTACAACCAGACCACCTGACCGATTCGGTCGCAGATCGCAGACCGTCGCTACAGACAGATCTCTGTGTGCCCAAGCCTTAAGATTTCAGTGGCTTATAAATAGATTCATCCAATAAGTCTAGGTTTATAGTTAATGCCGACGTTCAGTGTTTAATGATCTTTGTATCGAGATACTGATTGTAGTCGGCAGACTTCAAGATATCAGGTAAAGATTTTATTACAGATATCTGACATTTCTATAGCTAATTAAAAAAAAAATCATAAAGTGCTTTGAAGTGTAGATTTGCAACAAAATATAATCAATCAATCTCAATAAAACTTTAATGCTTGTTCCAATGTCCTGTTTTTATTAATAGCTATCGTTTATTGGGGCCATCATTGATTTTTTATATGGTGGTGTAAAACCAGTTCTTCTCTAAAAATCTCTATTTCTTACTTAAAAAATGTATTCATTAAAACATTTATAAAAATCTTTTTTAAAAAAACAGCTGATTTAAGATATAGACTTGTTTTAAACGGTCGAGTTGGCTGGGGAATTGCGTTTGTAGCTGGGCCCCGTTAGAAAGTTTCTTAGCCGTTTATTGTTTCTTTGTTTGTGGTCAGGCGACTGAAGTAGACCCTTCCTCGTCGCTTCTTTTTCACGAAGGTTTCTTCTGATATTTATAGTTTTTAGTTATATAAAAAAATAAAGTGGTTATAAAATAGCTAATAGGTTCACTAATTATTTATTGTTATTTGCAGGTGTATAAAATAATATATTAAGTAAATGTGAAGAATAAAAATACTACCCATTAGTTACACTTAATTAATACAATCTGCTACAAAAGTGAGCAATAAATAATATAGATGACTTCATGATTAAATTTACACATTATTTACAAATAAAGAAGAAATTTATAAAATGAAAAAAATACAAAACAATAAAAAAAATAAAACAGAAAAGAACTATGCTATACATAAACAATATACATACAAGTGAAATATATGAATATATATATATATATATATATATATATATATATATATATATATATATATATATATATATATATATATATATATATATAATATATACATACACATACACATACAATAAACAAATAAAATAAAATAAATAAAGTAAAAATAAAACTAAATTAAATTAAAAGTTAAAACAACACTCATACTAGGGATCTCCCACCCAATCCTGCCCCTCCACTCATGGAAGGACAGGCACGGCACAAAGAGGTCCCAGCTCTTCTCTCTCAGCTGCGTCGCTGGTGTTAAGAAAACCCAGTGAAGGTTGAGTGAGAGCAGTTACACTTCTAAACTAAAATTTATATATTACAAGGTCTCGATTCAATGTTCCTTTCAGACCTCTTTGCGTGTTATTGATAATCAAACAGCAGTGTGAGAGACTGTTGGGTTTGAATGGTTATGGAATTATGGAAGGATAGGTATCTGTTTCGGGCCAAATAAGGAACTATTGGGGCATTGAGATAATTTTTGATAAGTTTGTGACATAGTAAGGAGGATTGCACATTTTTTAAAGGCTTTTTGAAGGTAAGGCTCGGATACAGGATGAATTGGATGGTTTAGTTCAGCTTTAGTTCAACTCTGTATACTGATATGTTTGAGTACAGCCCTTGAAATGCGTCATATATAATTTCCTTCCTAGCCCGATCCGCTACCCTCTGGAACACTCTCCCTCCTGAAATAAGACATGCCCCTTCCTTAAGCTCATTTAAAACACTCCTTTTCCAATATCTCCTCTCTTCCCAGTCAAATGCCAGTCAATATGAACAATAATTAACATTAAAGTTGGTCAAATCGAATAAATCTGATGCCGGTGAATTGGTTTATAAATTTTCTTTTATTTAATAACGATCCTTTATTTGTTCCATAATGGTACATATCATTTGTTTTATAAAAATTCAAATTTCTTTTCACTTTAAATGTACCTCTGGTCTCCCTTCAAAGCGAATAAATCTTTCGCCTTTTACTTTAAATGTTTTTCCTATACGAAGAAATATTATCTATTAACTTGACAATACATATATGTATGGGTATACGAGTAAATATGTGCAGTGTATATAAATATATACCGTGGTATCTGTAAATATTTTCTTCATTTAATGTACATTTAGACATAGTTCTCTGTATAAATCTTTTCTTATTTTCTCATGGTCATTTTATTTCATTTCTCCTTCTTATGTTATCATATTTACTGTAGTTCTTTATACAATTATTTACAATTAACTGTATTTGCATGTCTCATTTTCCTCTGCATGAAAATATGCAAGCCAGACCATTGTACTATCTTATGGTTATGACTATTTTATTATTCTTAGGGGACTATACGTCCCAGATTACATTTCATTTCATAATTTATTGGATGATTGAATATTTTATCTACTACTTTGCTAGTGCTTCTATTAGATACACACATTGGTGATGCGGCTGAGAGAACAGCGTTGGGCTCACTGTGGGCCTGCTTAGCCTCCTATAAGTTGGTTTCCCTGGGATGTTTGTGTGTGATAGTCCTTTTTAATTTATTAAAAAAAAAATGTCTGCTCCTTTATTATTGCTATTGTTTATACTTTTATCTTATGATTTATTTTACATTGTATAGTTAGGGGATTTTTTTTCTTTTTATTTAATTTAATTGTACATATTATATAAATGGATTCTTTGTCATGCATATTACTCATTGCCCTTTAAGAGGAAGCTTGTTATATTTATTCAATAAATCAAAAAAATTTTGCAAGTGTTTGAATATGAGGAGGCTGACTGGTTAAAAAAATCTCTATGGTTCACTTAAAAAAGTAAGAAAGTTAATACATTGTGCCCATATTGAAGATTATATTTATAGATAAATTTAACTATTTTCTACTTCGCAATGTTTTATTGAATAAATATTAAGCTATTAAATCTTAATGGTCTCATTTATGGACAATATGTAATATGGATGATGATGTATCCAATTATACATTGCATACATTGCCTATAAATAAAAACAAAAAGTAAACTGAAACTACTTAAGATGTAAAATAAAATATAATAAATACTAATATAAAATAATAATATTTTATTATTTATAACCATCAAGATCTAAATGTTCTATATGTCGCTGATTAAGCCCAAATCATCAGACACCTATGCTTTAACATTAAACTCCATAACCGCTTAAAAAAAGGCCACTGAAAAGAAGATGGCCTCGGGATCTTCTAATATAGAACTTTTATTGAAATAATATCAATTAGTATAAGAATTATTAGTATAAGAATTACTAAATATATATTACAATATTCGCCAGCCGTTAGTAAAATAAATAACTGTTCCATTTATAACTGAAACTCATTAGAAGGATCATGCTATTTTCTGCCAGTATGTTCGGTTCTAGCTGAAATTATTATAAGTTAATTCTGAAAGCGGCCATTAACAATGGAAAAAAATCTTTAAGAGATGGTTATGAATCTAGTTTTCGCGAAATACCATTGAACTCGAAAGTAAAAGTTGAGAAAAATGAACAAAGAGGAAAGGAGTTGGCGAGTTCATGTAGGAAGAAGGTGATAGAAATAATAGAACTGTCTTAGGATTGAGCTTGAGCGACGGGGTATTTGAAATATGTGATCTTTCCAAGACAGGGTCTGATCAAATATAACTCCCAGGTTTTAACATAAGACAAAATTGTATCGACATCGTGTTTAGAAAAATACCGGAAAAGGATTAGTGGATTTTAGATAAGATTATACAGATCGAATAACGATGGATTTGGATGGAAGTTGTTGGTGGCCCAATTGCCAATATTATTGAGATCACCTTGTAGATTGTTGAAATTTGAATTTTGAGTTTAGATGAGTGGAAGTATAGGTGATCTTGGCAATCATCCTCATATAGATGATAATCAGAGTAATTGAGAAAGGTATTTATGTAAATGGAGAAAAGAGAAGGGGGAAGAGATGAGCACTGTGGAACGCCATGGGAAAGAGGAAGGGATTGTTTATTTATTCAAACTATGTAAGACATTTTACTTTTGTTGATGTATTGCAAATCAGTATTTATAATAATTTATCAATATATTGCTTTTAAGAGGCAATTTATCTGAAAATGCACATCTAATATTTACCTATGGGTCAAAATCTGAGGAAAACGTTAACTGCTATGTGATTATACGTTCAGAAATTATTCGCTATTCATTACCAAATATTCTTACTATTTCTTCTGCTTAATTTTATGAAATTAAATTAGCAATACAATTCATAAAAACTCTAAATATCGAACGCAATGAATACTTAATCTGCTCTGACTCGCTTTCGGCTCTCACTAGTATTTACAACTGTCATTACGCAAAAATCTATATAATACCCGAAATAGCTACCTTGATTTAGTTCATTTCAATAGTCAAAATTATTAATTTTATGTAGATCCCGGGTTACAGCTGCTTATGAAGCATGTTTCCTCTTTTCATTACCTTTATCCCCTACCCCTTTACCGGAATTATATGCGGTATAAAAGGGGAGGTTAAAATACCATTGTATGAAAGTTGGCTCCAAATTGTCACCAGCAACAAACTTAACACAATTAGACCTACAGAAACGCCATGGGATCATGAATCAAGATCAAGGAAAGCAGATGTAACGTTGACAAGACAACAAAGCTATACTAGAAGCCAAATTGAAACGGTTTTCAAGAAAACCTAAAAATAAAACACATCGTGGAATGCAAAAAATACAGCAAACAGAGATAAAATAATATCATGGAAATTAAAGATATTTCAAAATTCTAGAATAATAATAAACCTTTTTACAATCAAATAATGAACTATTTGAAAGAAATTAATATTTAAAAATGTGAATGGTATATATAAACTAATGCACTGGTATACAACACCGTCAAATATGTAAAGATATTTGGAAATGTTGCTACTAATATAATACTTTTAATAATGACTTCTTGTCAAATCAATATCATTCTGGGGGTCGCCTGTGGTGTAGTGGTTAGCATAGCAACCTACTGAACCCAAGATCGCGGGTTCGCAGCCCGGCAGATGACCTTAGGATTTTTTAAAGGGAGTAAAAAATCCTTAGCTATGCCGTCCTTCGGAGGGACGTAAAATGGGTTTCCCGAGCCTGTGCGATGTCAGGTACTCGTTAAAGATCCCTATCCTAATTATACCTACATAGATAAAAATTTAGGACTCTCACCGTAGCATCGTCCGATTAGCCATAGCAGCATAAAATGACGTTAAACGAAATAAACAAACAATATAATTCTGGGACTTCTCGACAGACTGGCTTGCATACATCGACTATTTTTGCCGTTGATTAGGTTTTTCTGGGTACTTGGGACTCGATTAACCGATTATGGTTGGGACCGAGATAGGCTCGAATAACCAAATCCTCGGTTAAACAAGACCTCCAAAAAAGTAAGGGAAATAGATAAGAAAAAATTACGTAGGACAACTTACGTAATACATTAATCGATTTAATAACAAATAAAACCTATCATATATGTAATAATACTATACATAAGTAATGTATTAATGTAAAATAATTTATGGTTTGATAAAAAACTGCAACTAATTTTCTTTTATTTAAGTATCTACATTCTATCTATCAAGATTTCTCCATTACCTGAAAAACATCAAATCGAACGATGTTTGCCTTCCAGATATTAATGTGCGTTCTTCATATACAGAAATTTCTGTATAAAAAAGCTCTGTTGATTGAACGGGGACTTAGAAAAAAAGCTTTCGAATTTTCGGAATCCTCTCAAAAAGTGGTGAAAATAGTGATTTTTTTACGGACTTATTCTATACGTCCTTAAAAACGACGTTTAGAACATACTTCATTAGAGGTGAGTTGGTATGCTACAAACCTAACACAATATATTGCTACTTCGGCCAATGCATCTATTTATAAAAAGCTGGCTAAAACATACCTATGCAAAATTATTAATCTGTTAGTGTATATATTGTATGTTTCTGTTTATTTTGTTGTTTCCCTTTATTTTTTTAATTATATAATTATAATACTCTTTTAACCATGAAAAACATATTTCATTGAGATCTCTGGTTAATCCGAACTTTTGGCCGTTCCGTTCTATGCCTTGTTAGGGTCGGATTAGTGAGGTCCTTCTGTATGAATAAACGTTATTCCTATCTAATATCATGCAGATTGGTGTCTGGATAACATTTTTTTAGAGGTAGAATAATAGATAATTTAGAAATAATGGGACGATTTTAAGAAATAGCATCGAACCAAGATGTTGGATAGGAGGTGGCGAAATTATTGACTATGTACCTCTCCTCCCCATCCAGATTTTACGTTGCAACTAATGCAGCTTGTATTCATATTGGATATCACTATATCAAAACTTTAATAATAGGAATGATAGTTTTCTTGCATGTTATTCCGTCATTACAAGTATAACATTGGCAATTTACCTTATCGTTTTTTTTTCCATCTCGCAAGGAATCAAGCTATGAAAGGTCGTTAAGTCATAGACTAAGGCCCGTTATAAAATGCCTCATAGAAATTCTTATTTTAAGAGTTCATAAATTAACATTCCGATCGACGCAGATAATGAGATGTCGTAAACTTTATTTCCATGCAAAAAGTCAGGAGCGATTTATAAAACAAAATAAAATAGGAAAGTAACCAGCCTCAAAGAATGCTGAGGATTTGTCAGGAATATGTGTTGGACTGTTACTTGTAAATCGAGTAAGAAATTTTGTTTTTGAGGGATATTGATGTGAAGTATCATACTACATCTAAAAATGTTTTTACCTCGAAAACAACTATTTTTGTAATGTTTACAAATACTCCTTTTACAGCGTTTCGTTTTTATGCTTCGAAAAACAAATTATTTTTGTAAACTTTTTGTATGGGTATGGGTATGGGTTATTTGCTTAATGCAATTATTTTTATTTTTAGTGGTGTCGTCGTTCGTCCCTCACAAGTGTGGTTCGGTGGCCCTGAAGAAGACCTGCAACGATCGAAACGTTGGCACGTATTAAACATTTCTTCTTAGACGCAGTGTTCTTCTTTGACTGCATCCCTGGTCATCTTCCTCTCCATTAAATTAGGTTTCATGTTTATTTGAAATTTATTTTTCTATAGTCCACCTTTTTCGAGATATAATCGAAAAACCCCAAAATGGGACCTTATCTCCCACCGTTAACTCACTCTTGAGGGGCGGATACTTTTAGTATGTTTACATTCTAACTACTTCTAACGAAGCAATGAAGTCAAAAATTTTCGCATATTTCATGCACTCTACAGTATGTTTATTGACTGGACTACCTACAGACCAGAAAATCTTCAACAGGTTTGAAGAAACTGGGAACTTTTGTAGTTCACTAACGTCTGCACGTCCAAATAAAAACTTCATGAGATACATCTGCGAGAAAGAGATGATTCAATATCAAGATAAGCTGCAGATGATTTTCAGTTGTGCCTTAATCCACATAATCATATTGGACCATAATTCTGTCGATTACTTTAAGATTTCCAAAGCCAGATGCACTAACACACCCCCAGACCTAGATTACACCCTATCCATGTTTAACATTGGGCTATAAATTTTTAGTTCCTAGGCCTGTTTTTGGTTTTCGTGATGCCCCCAACTGTTCCATCAGTTGTCACTAAATAAAACTTGTTCCCAGGAACTATTCGACTTGTTTGTTTTGTTTGGATATTTTCTGTCTATAAACATTGTACACAAACTTTTTTTTAGCATACATTTTCTTATTAAATTACTATAATAACGAAATTACTCCAACAAAATAAATTTGTTTAATGTCTTTTTTTACTAACCGTAGCTGTGAAGAAAAAAAAATCACTAAGATAAGGTATTTTTATAATACCATCATTATCTTCATTTATAGAAAACATTTACGAAAACATTATTTTAATTTTATTAATTTTGCTTGCTAAATTTTATTCATACGACTGGTAGGGGACGTTTTTGTTACGAGTGGTGAATTTCGTGATGCCCCATCATTATAACAAGGATCCCATCAATAAGTATTGCTTTCGTCAGCTGTGAGGTGGAACTTGCACAATATTTAGGACATCTCACTTATTTTTCTGAGAGTTTTCTTATTTTGTTATGTTGATATTGTCATTCTGATGTCTTTAAAAATATTGTACTTCAAGCCATTGTTTATTGCATATTATGTTTATTTATAACATACATATTAATGTCATTACTACTATCTAAATTTATTACTTTACAGACTACTTCAACATTAGTAGACAAACGTTCAAAGCTCCTAATTAATTACAAAAGACTTATTTACATGACTGTGATTAGACCTATTTGGACGTACGGAGTTGAGCTTTGGGGCTCCACTAAACCATCCAATTCATCTCGTATTCAATCCTTACAATCCAAAATCCTTCGAAAAATCCTCAATACTCCTTACTTTGTCACCAATAAACTTATCCATAAAGATCTTTATGTTCCATATGTTGTTGATTTAGCCCGCACCAGATACCTATCCTTTCATAGTAAGCTCCATAACCACTCGAATCCGTTAGTTTCTCAACTTGCTTCCCACTCCATTCCTAATTATACTCCGAGGTGTCTGAAACGAATATGGCTTAGAGACCTTCTAGTGTAGAATTTTTAATAAAGTGCTACTGATGAGTAGTTCTTTTCAAGTTTTGATATGTTATTCGAATCGTTGTAAATACATTTACTTGATGTATATATTTTGTACTGTTTTAAATTTCAATAAATGTATATATATATACATATAAAATACTGAATTAATCTAAAAACTACTAGATAGGATCAATTCTGTGGATAATAGGGTTTATGTATCTGTATTTAGTAGAATGAAGAATACATGATCAAAAGTTGTCTCGTCTTTAAAAAAACCTTATTTCCAAGACGTGTAAAAAGTTCACACTTATTAATTGACAATCACTCTTAAAATAATTTTTAAAAAGGTTTATATCGGTTGACCTTTATAAATAGTTGAGGACATGGTCAATAGAAGCAGTATAAGTTATATGCTTATTCTTCCAACGTTTCGGTTTACTTTGGTAAGCCTTCAACAGTGCTGACAACCAAAAAAAATATGACTAAAGATAGAGAGAAGTCAAGCAAAATATAAATAAATAAACTAGGAGGTAAAGGATAGAATAAAAAAAATTATTGTTGGACTTTTTATTTATTAGTTTTTTGGTTGTTCTAAAATGGAATTATTGTTTCAAAAAAGTTATAATAAAATAATACAATGTATTAATGAATCCGTCTTAAACTTTGTACATTTTAGCGTTTTATGTAAAAGCGTGTAAAAGAGCACGACAATTATTTATTTCTAACAACAAACAATAAGGGTCACATGCAACGACCCTGTGACACGCAATTGTTCACCTGTTAAATACCAAACTTATAAATACTCTACGATTACCAGTTTTAATATGTCGCCTGACAATTTTTATAAAATATGAGGTCATGAAAATAACTCAAATTGCGTAGAAATAAAAAAAAAAAAAAAAAAAAAAAAAAAAAAAAAAAAAAAAAAAAAAAAAATCAGACAAATTTTTAGTGAAATGTTTTGAAAGTAATTATAAAAACATCTTAGAATAGTGAAGAAAAGATAATGTCCTGAGAACTGGCAGAAAATACAGTTCTTCAGTGGTGCAATTTATCCTATTCATTTTTGTTTGCAACAAATCCGCTATGTAAAACTCTATTCGGTTCCAACAACTTACATGGAATCCCTGGACAAGTCTGAAATGACACGCAACACCTTTTCGTTTGGTAATGCTTTAGCATTTACAAGTGGGGATAAGTATCGAAAGAAAAATATCGATATTCCATATCGCCGGTATTTTGTGCTCTGAAAATCGATACACGATACATCGGTTACCAAAAATATCGATATTTCAATCGGTATTTTTTAAAAATTTTTATGAAATGTCATTTTAAATGTTCCAATCACGTTACAATGATATTCCAGTTTGTTTTATCGGATTAGCTAATTTAGTTACAACATCGAACCACTGCTCCACCAAATTCGTATAAAATGAATTTAGTGTTTTATTTATTGATATTTTGTTATTTTCACTTCCCTAATGCGACAGATTTTTATGACACATGTTGTGTAAATGAAATTGTTGTCATCTATATTAATCCATAGGTAAATAAATATAGTCAGATAGCAATATCATGAGGCCAACAGTTTAATTCCCTTATATTGTCATCAGTCGGTTGTAGGAAATGTAACTATTTCGAAATGTGTCCACTTAATTTATTCCTTGAGGATGAGATGGTTTGCAAAATAATCGTCCTTTTAGCACTGAAGTGGAAACAGTAGCAATACATTTCCTAGCCAACTACATACAAATGGGAAAGTTGCATTAAAAACATTAAACATTAAAAACTCTCATCTGATTATAATCAGAACTATTTAAATATAAGGAACTTATCTTTAAGAAGCCAAAAAATGCCAGTCTTTTCACAGTTAATTCCATACCAACTCAAACCCACTAGTTTCTCTACTTACTTATTCGATTCCCTATAATCCCACAAGTCGCCTGTTTCGTGGCAATTCCGCTAACAATGACTTCTACGATCAATTTATTGAGCTTATTCCCAATATGACAATCTCAAAAGGTGATGCCATGCAGGAGTAAGATATGGTTAGTGAGATCTGATTGGTTTTAATGGTTTACCTATTATTTAATTTCAGCGATTTTTTTTTTAATAACAATTTATTGAAATTTACAACTGTATAAAATTTATACATCAAGTAAATGTGCTGTTAACTATTACAATAACGTGATAAAACATAAAAAGTACTACCCATCAGTAGCATTTTAGTAAAAATTCTACACTAGAAGGTCTCTAGGCCATCTTCTTTTGAGACGCCTCGGAGGATTATCAGGAATAGTGTGGGAAGCAATTTGAGAAATTAGGGGATTTGAGTGGTTATGGAGGTTACTATGAAAGGATAAATATCTGGTTTGGGCTAAATCTGCAACATATGGAACATTAAGATCTTTATGGGTAAGTTTATTGGTGAAAAAGTAAGGTGCATTGAGGATTTTTCGAACGATTTTGGATTGTGAGGATTGGATACGAGATGAATTGGATGGTTTAGTGGAGCCCCAAAGCTCAACTCCGTACGTCCAGATAGGTCTAATCACAGTCATGCATATTAGTCTTTTGTAATTAATTGGGAGCTTTGAACGTTTGTCTAATAAATGTTGAAGTAATCTGTAACGACGGGCAGTTTCTTGTCTTTTTAGTCTTGTATGTGGATTCCTAATAAGACATTTGCCCAAGTGGAGTCCAAGGTAGCGGATCTGTTCAACAGGGATTAGTGGAATATCATTAAAGGATACTGTAGGACAGGAAGTCGTGTGTTTACGACGAAGGGTAAAGGTTATTTTGTGAATTTTTTTTGGATTTATTTTGATTCTCCATATTTGACACCATACTTGAAGGGTTAGGATTTGGGTTGGAGTGTGGATGGCTAATTTTACATACATTAATGAAGGAAAGGTTATCGAGGAATCAACTATTATTTGAATTTAAACATGGATAGAATTAAACTAATTTTTAGTATAAGTTTTTATTTTGATTAAATTACAATCCGCCATAATCAAGGACAATAAATTATACTCTAAAGTAGGTATTCATTTCTTATTTCCAACGGAATTAAAAAGAAAGGATTTTTTTTTTTTTTTACACTTTCATTTATTAATTATTACAATCTGTCTCAAATGTGGGAAATGAGCAATATAGATGGCATTATGATTACGTTCTCTCATCATGTACAATAAAAAATACATGAAAGGGAAGAAAGAAAAAAAAAAGAGAACAGAAAAAATGATGCTTATTTACATTTTACACTAATCCTAGGGATCCCCCAACCAGAATGTTTGGTCTCGGGGCCATGCTCTTTTTAATCTGCGAAGGGGGTTGTCAGGATGTGTGGAGCTGGATGATTGAGCCAGAGGGTTAGGATGGAAGGAAAGGTTGCGATGGAATTTCAAAAATTTAAGGGTATGAGGTCGAGGACGTATGGAATATTGAGATCATTATATGGCGTATGGTTGAAAACCATAATAAAGAGGGTGCATTCACTATAGTTCGGAGGATTGAATGCATTTGATATTGTACTATTCAAGTCCATAGGTCCAAATAGGTTTAATGAAGGTTATAAGAGAAATTTGTTTTCAACGGAAAGATGAGATGTCCTATTTAGTTGTCTATCCAGTTGGATGAAGCGTCTATTAAAAAGAAAACAAATTAGAACAAAAGAAAAATTATGATACAGTGGAAAAAAACAATTAATACCTATAATAATAATAGTAATATGGAACCATCCTGCCTACAGTTGGTTGAGGAATGGAAAACGAAACCTTTACATGGACGATTTTACTATTCATTAAAAGAGGAGTCTATCCACTTAGAAATGTTCACACATTGGCTCGTACGTGGCCATATACCTAATGTATACCGGAGACGGATATACGTGGAGTATATTCCTGAGGTATGTCGAGTGTGTAAGCAGAGTATTGGATTAGCAGGATCGGAATACCTCCGTCGACATAATCATGTGGAATCATCCACCAAGAAATATGGATTGATTGACACCACGGTGCCATATTATAAATATAAGCCGAAAAATGTATTGGCAGCTGGTGGATATAGGTTATACTGGGATCAGCAAATATTAACCGACCATCTAGTCGCTCACAATAAGCCAGACATCTTGTTGCTCGATATGAACAAAGGAACCGGTAAGATATACCAGCAGATGACAATGTCCATAAGACAATTATGACAAAGATTTCCATGTATCAGGATATAGCAGCGGTGCTAAAGGCTATATACAGGCAGGATCAAGTCACAATATTTCCGGTGGTATATCTTGCATTGGACTAATTCCAAAAATTACAATAAATTCTTTTAACGAAGAAATAATATTACTTGGAAAATTAGAAGATGCACAAAAATCAGTACTTTTGGACACAACAGCAATATTCTAGAAAACACTAAACTTATACAATTTCGGTTGGTGAAAACCCCCAAAATAATACAATCATGTGCGAAAAATAAAAATAATAATAATAAAAGAAATATTTTCAAACATATTCAAGCCTATTTACATTTACATGTAAAAAAATCAATCTAAATCATTTACATACAGGTTTAGGAATATTCGAAACTATTCTTGTAATAAACTCAATATCATATAAGATATAATAACATATAAGGCATTTAGTTCAACATTACTAACTAAGCAATACCTCTTCAAATAGATGTCTGTAGTTCAACATCTCACACTACAACAACTTAAAAAACCGAAATACAATAAAAAAAAAGTTTAGTTCCGGAACAATCACTTAAGGAAAGTACTCCAAGTTGAGTAACAATTTTCCTATAAAACCGATAAGCCATGGGATGAAAAGAACCGTCCCCGGGCCCCGGGTCTTTGATATAGTGCTCCAGGATGAAAAGGATTTTTTTTTGGGGGGAAGGATTAGATCGAGAAATTCCATGCGACTTCAAAAGCCCCTTCACTAACCAAACCGATAGACCTACAGATTGAGTCCTATTTTTTAAAAGAAAACTGAAGCTGTCCACAGAGCCGATTCTATGTTTGATATTTTTAAAAGGACGCATCATTACGGAGCTTTCAGAACGTAAAAGACAAAATTATAAGAGAATAAGGTTGAGGAAATGAATATCGATTAATAAATAACATCTATACTATTATATAAAAGTACAAAAAATTTCTCGTTTGTGATCACTAAAGGCCGGATTTCGAGCAGTAAAAATTTTAAAACGTAATAAAAATAAAACACTGTGTGAAGAGTTGATGAGTAATTTAATAAATCAAATATTTTTATAATTAATATAATATACATATGTGCGTACAAAAACTACAACAAATTTTTATGCTATGTATAATAATTACATAAAAAATATATTTCGTAAAACATCAATTTTCAATTTATTTTTTTTTTTTTTTTGCTAAATACTTACATCTATCAAACAGAAATTTCCAAATTTTAATTCATGATCGCGTACATTTCGAGATTATGCTTGGTAAAAGTATATCGTCGGTCATCTAATACGTGTTTCAACTTTGAAAACGCTCTACACATTAACGCTTGTAATGGAAAATCTTTTGTAGCTACTAAATATTACTGGATCTAACTCCACACCTGTGTATTCTCTATTGAGAGCTTCGTTGTAGATTTTTATAATTTTGTAACCCGTGTTTTTTTCTTTAACTAATTTAAATTTATCAAAAATTGTTCTTCCCTTTTCCATTTCGAATTTTTTAAATTCATTCCAACTTTCTCCATAATCTGTGGTGTCATCGTTAAGTTTTCCTCTTCAAGCTTTTTTTAATTGTGAAGGTGGAAACAATAAATGAAATCTTATAAGTGCTAGATCTGTTTACTTTTTTTTTACAGATACTGCGTCATCTTCAAGAGTAGAAACAAACTCTTTAAAATTATTAAAATGATCTGAATAAAATAGGGCAACTTCAATCCATGTTCCCATCTAATTATCACAAGTTTCTAAGATATTGGGGACAGTTAAATGCTATCCTGTGCTACTTATGAAAAGACGGAATGTACTTATTTAAGTTGCGATGAGCATCCACTTGAGATTTTTGATTGATTTATTGCAAGAACAGGAAATATTGTTTTCCATTCTTATTTCAATTCTAGATATGGTTTTATCCAAATGTTAATTTTTCACGATTGGCTGGCTGTCACTTTAGGCATTTTCACTATACTTACATTGTGTTTCATTATCACTATTATTGTACTTGTTTACCGAACTGAACTCTATTATAGAATGAAATGAAAATTAAAAAATGGGCTATAAAGTGGAGAAAATCAAATAAGAAATTCTGCGAAGCACAAAGAAGTCGTTTCTCAACATAATACTACTTTTACGAGTTCGAAGAAATAATTAGGAGCCATGGTTTTTTTTGGAAAATTATGTTGGTAAATGTTATTGTTGATAATTTTAAAATAAATCATAACTTTTCTCGAAATGCAACATAAAAAGAAACTTCAATATTTTTAATGAAATATCCAAAAGTGCGTTTTTGGGCACTTAAAACCTGAAATGTGCGGATTTGTGCGGAAACTCCCAAAACGTGCAGTTTCGCGCAATTGCACGGGAATCCGGTCTCAAGTGATCACTAACTGCGAAAACCATTACGCCAATCTGTACCAAATTTCAACTTCTTAGTTCAAGGTAGGTTTAGCAATAATAAAATTTACACATTTCAATTAAATTGTTGAAAAAATGGATAAATATGTGGTACGCAGTGAAGTTTGAAAATTTACTGATAGGTAGCGATCGCTATTCAAAAGAGGTTACAAAGATATGGAACACCATATCGTGTAATATAATAATATTGAGCTAAAAATTGATAACTAAATTTCTTTAATTCAATTAAATTGTTATCAAAAAAGTTATAAATATGTTATGTGACATCCCAGTGAGGTTTAAAACCCGAACGATATATACCTAGCGCAATACTGCCACGGAGTTTGCAATTGTAAAACTATTGAACCCATCTGTACCATATACATATATGTACTACATTATTTTCATAGTTTTAGAAAGTTTTCCAGGAGTAAAGTTTATGATAGTAAAAAGTTATATGTAAAATGTTGAGTGACAGAAACTAGGTTGGTTACTCTGCCATATACTTTTATGGTTAGAAATTAAAATATAACCAGTTGAAATCAATGAAATTATTTCTGCCCAATAAAAATTGTTCCAAATAAAACGTCGCTCCTTTGATATTGTGTGTCAAAATATGATTCATGGGCCTTTTGTTGTAAGCACTGATAATGCAGTCCATTATCTGCAATTTTCTGAATAATCCCTTTCCATCTGGATTTCCGACTCATACATTAAAATTAAAAATTGCAAGTCTAATTATGCTCTAATCTAATCTTATCCACCTGAGTGTGTCTGTGAGCCCTGTTTCTCACCCTGTCGCTTTTCCTCACCTATATAATAGATCTTTCGATGTTGTTCTGCCACACCAGGATCTTCCTCTCTTGAGCTTTTGTCATAGACCACGTTTGGCATCCTTAGATAACCGCTGGGCTTATGCAACTGTCAAATACCCGTCTTTTTAGCTCCATACTTATATTGCCTTTCATAACATGTTTGAGGGACCAAAATTTGTTCCAATCTAGTGCTATTCTTCTCTAGATTTCTTGTGCTCCTCTATCTGCGAAGGATACCATCTGACCCAGATAGATAAACTCCTCTACATATTCCAAACTGTAGTTGTTTAGTTGGCATTCTTCTTTTCCTCTATTCGTCATCAGTTTCGTCTTCTCGTAGTTAGGGTAAAGACCGATTTCTTCACATAATTTTAGAAGATGCTTGAGCATTTTCCGCAATTCTCGCATATCTTTGGCAAACAGCGCAATTTCATCGGCAAAACGTAAGTTGCTTAACCATTTACCATTTATTTTTATTCCCATGTTTTCTCAACCAAGACGCCAGAATACCATCTGCAGCACAAGAACAAATAAAAGTGGGGATAGCGGATCTCCTTGTCGCACACCCTTCTCAACACTGAAGCTTTGTCCTCTCTTTTCTGTTATGATATATGCAGACATTTCTTTATACAGCTCCATAATTATCTTTACACACTTTTCCTCTATTCCTATTGTCCTGAGGGCTTTAAATATTTCGGTATGTAAAATGCTGTCAAACGCTTTCTTGAAGTCAAGAAAACAAAGGTATAGAGAGAAGTTGTATTCATTTGCCTTCTTGATAATCTGGTTCACAGTCTGGATGTGGTCCACTGTCGAAAAACCTTTTCTAAATCCTGCTTGTTCTTCGTCACCACATTCCATAATTCTTTTGGTGAGCCGCTCTTTGATGACGCTGGTGAAAACTTTTGCCAAAGTTGAACAAAGGGAAATAGGTCGATAATTCTCCATGTCTTGCTTGTTGCCCTTTTTGTAAAGCAGAATTATTTTTGCGATTTTCCATTGATTAGGAATTTTTTCTTGCCCTAGAATTAAATAAGATAATTCTGTTACTTCTTTTATTAGAGTTATTCCTCCTGCTTTTAAAATTCCATCACTGATATTATCCGGACTTTTCTCGGGTCTAAGTTTTTTCAATATGGATCCAACTTCTTCTTCTACTATTGGTGGAACTTCTTCTAAAATGTTTACTCTATTTTCTTCTAAAGTTTCCCTCTTATTTTTATATAATTGCCTGAAGTAACCTGATAAGATTAATGTCTATAAATTACAATTTGAATCTGGCATCCGGTACTGTTTTACAAAATTCGTAAATTCCTTCTACATACTTTCTATTCCTTTCTATCTCATCGATAAAATACGAAAATCTGTTTTGAAAAGACATTCCCATTTACTCAGTCTGCTGGTGTTCTTCAAGGTAATATCCTGGGTCCCATCCCCTGCAAGGTGTATAAAGTTGACATCCGAACTCATTCTCGCACAATCCTCACTCACCACGCACGATGATGACATAAGTGTGTTATTAGTAAATAATGACCTATTCATCGCTTACCAATTAATCCAATTGTTAACAACCTTCAATAAGTAGTCAAAAGTCTTTAATTCATTGTTTTTTAAAAAATCCTATCAAACCTCCTCAAACCACCTTTACCCCTTTTCATAGCACTCTCAAAATCAACTAGCTTCTCATTCGGTTACTCAATACCCTCCGATTCGTCTGGAAAGAAGATGTCATCGAGACCTCCTAATGTATAAACAAAGAATAAAAAAAAAAAAAATATATATATATATATATATATATATATATATATATATATATATATATATATATATTTGGGGAAAAACCAACCAGTCATAGGAAAAACCCTAGGGTTTAAACTACCTAGTCCTTTTCTCCTCTCTCTCTCTTCCACTCTTGATATCTTCAGAAGTATGTTTTGCCTCTATAGATGAGTACCGATATATTTGATTTCTTGTCTTACTTTTTTTTAAATATATATAGTTTATATAACAATGTATGTTTTAGAACTGATAAATGTATTTAGTTTTCTAATTAAACAATTCCAATCTTAATTCATCAGTCCTAATTGTATTGATTCTTCTATACCATCATGCGTACCTGAAGTGAAATTAGACTATTTGCCTACAGCCGGATTCGAACTCGGTCCCTCGCAGTTCAGTGTCTTACTATCACGCTTCAGTTAAATGAAAAATTCAATAAATAAAATGGTGGTTATTGAAATATTGTTAAGGTTTGATGGATACCTTTATACTTTCAAAATGTTCACAGCGAGGGCTATACAATGAATTTATATATTGTTTATTATAATTTCATAAGTTAAAAAAATAAAATAAATAAACATGTAAATAATAGGTTTTGATTATCTATAAACACCCATTAAATTTAATCTTGAATAGTACCAGATCATGCCCATTTTTAAAACGCTTCATCTGGCGCCGGTCCAGATCCTAGCGTTAGATCATTTGTCTATTTAGTAGAGTTAATTAGGGCACTTAATTTAGGGAAAGATGCCAGATTCGATCAATGTAACGCTACTATAATTATAACTCATAACATGTTGACTTAGTCTTAATGTTCCGGAAACTAGAAAAATCGTTTTAAAACGAAAATTTAGCAACTGAAAAGTTATTTTCATAAGCCATTAATTTTGTCAATAGTTTAAGATTCTGTCTGTCTTTTAACGCCACTGTGACGTTAATTTCGGTTTTTCGTGTAGTGACGTAGAAAGACCATTTTTTAAATATTTTTATTTTTATGTAAAAGAAATTTCTGTTTTATGAATAAGACATGAAATCCTGCCGAAAAGGTTGAAAACCTTAATGAGAATATTTATAATAATAAGAAAACGAAAACTTTTTAGTTAAGGGCTATACTTCTTCCAGGTTTCAAGGAAAGGAAGTTTTATTTATTTTTATTTTGTATTAGTTTATTATTTTCTTTTTAAGTTTCTTTGGATAAAAATATGGTTTTTTAAAATTTATTTATATGTTATAATTACATCAACTTCTTTTTTTTTTTCTTAAGGAATAAATGGGCGAATGGGTTGTAAAACCCTTTTAACCACTTACATTCTTCAACATGCACTTGCACCTTAATAGTTAGTTTGAAATTCAATGTAGTTTATTATTGTACCAGATTGTTTTTTTTTTTGTTACATTTTATTTTTTTGAATTGTACATTTTTTTTTTTTTAGAAGAACAAAAACTGAAAAAACTGGTATTTCGCATATTAGAAGCACTATATTCGAGAGCTATTTAACGCAAAAATAAGTTGAGCCAATTATAATTGTCGTGCATATCCTACAAAAAATATTTATCTCTGTAAGACTTAAAAGGGATTTGTTATATTGCGAAAACCTTTTATCTGTTAATAATGCATAACAATAAACGGATATTTATTTATTTATAATTCACTCATTTAATACAGGTGTCTCGAAATATGTTGACTGATTTTTGTCAATTTGAAAATAAATATTATTGTTTTACCGATTGAAGGATACAGGGGAAAAACCATTAGGTTCTTAGGAGTATTAACATAATATCAAAATCACAGCTGTAATGTTTAAAATTTTATTTTAAACATTTTTATAAGTGGTTCCTTTGAGGTAACTCAGTTCATCCAGGTAACTTAAAACTTTCAAAAGCGTTTTTCTTAAAACTACTTCAACAGGACTTGATGGTTTTTACGCTGCACCCTTCAATGATATGTTACTTAAATAACAGTAGATTTTGTGTTTATATTTTTTAATAGAGTATGTTTCGTTTTTCCGGTTCATGTCGTATCCAATTTTTACAATCCAAAATCCTTCGAAAAATCCTCAATGCTCCTTACTTTACCAATAAACTTATCCATAAAGATCTTAATGTTCCATGTGTTGCTGATTTAGCCCAAACTAGATACATATCCTTAATAGATACATATAGTAAGCTCCATAACAACTCAAATCCTTTAATTTCTTAACTTAAATTCGCAATGCTTCTTCTCTCACATCCTTTAAAAACAATTTATTTAGCCACCTCCTCAATTATCAATCTTCCGAAATTGTGTAATGATACATTACTGTACGAGTGTTTCTTATATCTCGAAGACATGTTCTTAATTTTAAATTTCTATTTTAAATATTTATAAGTTTCAAAGCTGGCAATTGATTAAAAAAGACTCATATGCATGACTGTGATTAGACCTATTTGGATTAACGGAGTTGAGCTTTAGAGCTCTACTAAACCATTCGATTTATCTCGTATCCAATCCTTACAATCCAAAATCCTTCGAAAAATCCTCAATGCTCCTTACTTTGTCACCAATAAACTTATCCATAAAGATCTTAATGTTCCATACGTTGCAGATTTAGCCCAAACTAGATACATATCCTTTCATTGTAAGCTCCACCACTAAAATTTCTCAACTTGCTTCCCACACCATTCCCGATAATCCTCCTAGGGGCTGAAACGAAGATGGCCCAGAGACCAAGTCTGAAAGTGCTACTGTTATTATAATAGTTATTATCAACATATTTGCTTGATGTATGTATTTTGTACAGTTATAAATTTCAGTATATTTCAATCATAAAAAAATAAAAATGTTTTGAAGTCATATCTCCTTTAATTGTAAGTTTTTTTTGTGTTGTATAATACAGGAAATATTCATTTATTCGTTTCCTAGGGTCCGAGGATTATTTATCATGGTTTTACGTCATACTGAAATAGTATAGAGCGTGGACCTTTTGTTAGGAAAATCCTTTGTGAATATCTGCTGATTGGAGTATTCAGCCACTTTGATCCGTCATAAAATTGCTTACATAAGAATCCATGGGGGATCTAAAGACAATCTGACAAAATAGTCTTTATAATTGCTGTATAAATTGAAAAAAAAAATCACAAAGAAAAAGAAGTGCGCAAAACGGGGATGTGGGACAGCGTGTTCCAGGAGGGAAGACTAAGCGCCCCTAGCGGCTGAAGAGGAGCGATGAAAAAAGGTTAGTCCACGGAAGGAGAGACTACATAAAGCCTTGGCTTTATTAAGCGGCAATAACAGCTAACCGCCGCCACAGAACAGTTTCCATATTAAAGAAAATTGTTTCTCAGGCAGCGGTGTCTTTAATAACTTGTATCCCCGCTTCATAACTCTCAAGTAAAATACTTTATTCAAAAGTCCCTTTAGGAGAAGTAAAATTAAACAAGAAATTAATTTCCCTTTTTTTTCCTTATTTTTTTTCCTTTTTTTTTTTTCCTTTTTTTTTTTTTTTTTTTTTTTGTTTTAAGAAAAGGAGATTAGAATGGAAGACCCCTCAATTGCAGGATATTACTCCAATTTTTAGGGGAGGCGGGGGGCTATTACTTAATTTTCCACGGCCCTTAACCGTTTTCAATCGATTACTTGTTTGTGTTCTCTATAGAACCCATGATTAGGGATGGGTATCATAAGAAAAATATCGATTTCTTTATTTCAAATGGAAAATTTATTTTTTCCATAACCCCTATAAATATATGAAATATAGGTAAAGGTTGTTGTGTACTCTATATGTGTATATACATTGAGAGAAAGAATATGATTCCTTTTACTGTAACTGGGTTACATACTAAGGCAGGTTGGAAGTATTGTAAAAGGATGTTGGGATTCATATTTAAGAAAGATGTTGGGGCATTTCTTTTTCTGATCTGTTCCTTAATCTAAAAAAACGAAAAAACAAATGAATTAGTGAATAATTTGTACGTGTGTTCATCGTCCAACTGTATGTTGCCAGCGGGAAGGGATGCTGAAGATAGTGTTTGGAATAGCGGGTTAGTGATGCAGTTTAATAAGTCAAAACAATTAATATGTCTTTTAGAGATGTATTCCGGGACTGCTGGGAGGTTGAAGATCTGATGGAGTTTTGGGGGTTTCTTCCCCTTCAGTGATGTTCGGACAATCCTGCGGAACATAGTGTCCTTGACACCCTGCAGGCGGCGTTGTGTTCCAGGAGAAACGTTTGTAAATAAAGGGCCCCATATAGTAGTGCTGGATTTAAAAATCGCTATTTTTAATCGGAGGAATAGGACCGGGGATGTTAAGAGGTGGTGTAACCTGTAGAACTTTCTCCTAACCACTTTTGCCTTACTGTAGCAGTGGGCAGAAAGATTTAGATGACGCTCAAATCTGATTCCCAGGTACACGATGGAGTAGGAGGGGTCATGTTCCAGACACGTAATTGTTCTCAGTAGCGTAGTCTTCTCCTTAGCCAGGTGTGATTATGGGCTCTGAATATCGATACACGATATATCAGTGACCAAATATATCGATATAAATGTTATTTTAAATATTCCAAACAGCTGATATCCCGACTCTTCCTACCACAGTCTTCACCGCTTAGAAGGCACTTATGTGTTATCAGTAAATAATGATCCTTATCACTGCAATATCATATCACAGACTTTCACGAATGGTGTAAAAAATGGAGAATCAAAATTAATCCAAACAAATCACATCAAATATCCTTTACCCTTCGTCGTAAACATGCTACTTACTACGTACTCCTTGTCCTCCAGTATCCTTTGATGATATTCCACTAATTCCGGTTGAGCCGATCGGCTACCTAGGACTCCATCTGGACAAACGAAATACTTGGAACCTACTTACAAGAATAAAAAACGGCTCGTATTTTTCGACTTCTTCAACATTTATTAGTTCAAACCTAGTACTAGTTTAATGTTCAAACCTTCCAATTACTTACGAGGTACTCATTTACAGGTCAGTAATTAAACCCATTAGGACATACGGAGTTGAGCTTTAGGGCTCCACTAAGCCTTCCAACTCTTCTTATTCAATCCAAAATCCTCATTGCTCTTTATTATGTGACAATTATTATCCTTAACGATCTAGATATCCCTATAAATGTAGCAGATTTGGTCCAGACAAGATACCCAGATACCTATCCTTCCATGACTAGCTACATATCCACCGAATCCACTAGTCTCCCAATTTGATTCCCAATCGATTCGCGATAGCACTCCGAGGCCTGTGAAAAGAAAGTGTCCTAGAGACTTTGCAATGTTGAACAGTTATTGAAGTTCTACTGAGTTGTTCTTCACAAGTTATTGACATGTCATTGTAATCATTTTACAACACATTTACTTATTGTATATATTTTTTACAGTTGTAAATATCAATAAACTATAAATATATATAAAAAAAGTGATATTAGTTCGATTTTATTAGGTTCACTTGAAAAGTATTAAAATCGTAAAAAAGTAATCGAATACTTTTTGTCTTGACACTGCACATTCCCTAAGGTTTCCTGGTAATGTTCAAGTCGTGTCAATCATTTTATTACACTTTAAGTAAGGAATAAAACATCACAGAGTATCTAAGAATGATCAACAATATAGTCTACTAATAGATCATTATAGGCTTGATAATGTATAACAAAACTTCTGTTCTGGGACGAGGACTGTAAATAAACTTATTTTTCTACAGATCTTTTCCAGGTTTAGCTCTGTTCTTTCCAATGCACCACTTGGTGGGGAGTAGGCATTGAGGTCGCGTGACAAGTCACGTCACACACCCACGCAAGCCCCGAACAACATCTATCATTCTAGTAAACAGCTTGATAATCGGCACTCCAAATATTTTGTATTCATTGTTTATATTTTTTATACATTCGTATGGCTTCATTATGGATTGGTTATTTTTGAGTCCCATACTCTATTGAAGAAAATAAACTTAAGAGCGAAAAGAGAGTAAATATTTTTTATTTTCAAACAATGATACTAGATGGATAACAATCGATCATAAATATAATTATTAATAAAGTAAATATAATACTGTAACTAGTATAACAACAAGATAAGTGATAATTGTTCTTCTTTTATCGGCTCAACAGGCGCTGATGCTACCCTCAACAATTGCTAACCATCTTCCTCGATCTGTCGCTTCCGTGACAGGGATCCTTAGCTGCTGAAGATTATGTTCTACGTCATCCCTCCATCGGCTCTATGGCCTACCGCGTGGAAGCTGGCCATCCGGAACATTTTTGTACACCCTACTGGTCACTCTATTATCACTTATTCTCATCACGTGGCCAAGCCATTTTAGCTTTTGCATTCTGATGTGAGAGGAGATGCTCATGTCTTTGCAGTGTTAGAACAGTTGGCTGTTTTCCCTTCGCCGCCACTGACCATCTTCACACTCAGCCCCCAGAACTCTCCTAAGGATTACTCTTTCAAACCTATCAAGTAGGTTAATATTTTTTCTGTTGAAGTTGAGGGTCCACGTCTCTCCACCGTATGTGACTACGGTTCTTATTAAGATCTTGTACAGCATAAACTAACAAGCTTGCTTCTGATTATCCTGGAGATGGATAAATAGGCTCTATTCCAAGCCAATATTTTGTTACTTACCTCTTCTTCCTCTTCCAGGTGATCATTAATAATAGATCCAAGGTATTGGAAGCTTCACACTATTTTGAAACTATAGGGGCCTATTTCATAGTGACTGCCTCCAATCTAGCCTTTTGTTCAGAACTATCTTGGTCTTTTCATTTACGCGTAGCTTTTCATTTAGGCGCAGGCCGATCTCATTGCTTCAAAGGGCGTCCTTATGCTTTGTGGGGATCTTCCAATAATAACAACATCGTCAACATAAGCCAGCACTTGAGTCATCTTCGGAAATAGTGTTCCTTCCTGCTCTAATTCCGCTCTATTGACGATTGCTTGAAGAGCAATGTTGAACAGGAGAGGAGCTATTGGATTCCCTTGCCTTAGACCGAAAGGCTAATCCGAAACGCTCGGGCAATCCAGATGAGTGATAATAATAAGTTATAATAATCTCAGGACTCGGTTAACCAAGTCTCGATCAACCGGGCCTTCTATTTTTTCTTGTTTTTTTTTTTTGTTTTTTTACAAAACATGCGATAGCCTAACAGGACATCGGGGATCTTTGTTCGAGAATTACTACGGAAAAGCTGGACGATGGGGAGGACAGCCTAATAGAAAATAAATCGTTATTAACAATTTCTCGTGAAGACATAACTATATAGACTAGTATATAGCAACAGGAACGGGATACATTATTAACCCTCCAGTAGTCGCAACCCTAGGACTAACACCAATAGTTGGAACGATCTGACAGATCACCTTTTGAAATTCAATCATGATTTCATCACTTTTATTTTCCTCATTTACTTAATTTGATTTTTAAAGGAATGCACATAATAATACATATTAATAAAATAAGTAATTCAAATATTATTTATCTATTATAACAACTTTTAACTATTTTTATGTTATCACAACTGTTATTTACTTCACTAATTTTATTTATACAGCTTTGACAGGCAATTTTTGAATGTTCAAACATAAATACATTTTACATTGTACAAAGTAATTAGTCAGCCTTCGTTTAATCACATAATTCACAACGTCGTCTTATAGAGCCGCGTCCTTTATGACTTGCTTCAGGTGGAGCATCCTCTTTCCTATAATATATGAAACATATACAAACTCTTACCTATAAATGAATTATCGGTAATGCATTCCTCATCACTAGATACATCATTTTTGTGTTCAGTATCTGGAATGCTCGATTCTTTCTTCAACAACATCTGTTTCACTTTCAGAATCTGTCTCACTTTCATAGAAACTTTTCTACATCACTATTATTCTCCGTATTACATAGAATGATTTTACGAATCATTTCAATATCGTCTGGGTTTTCTAAATCGACGGTGCGCTTACGATTAATAATGTAATAGATAGAATAAAATCTGTCGCGTCAGTAGTCGCAATGAGCCTAATAGATCTTGTTCCGGTAACAGCGGAATAGAAACTAAATAACTAAAAATCTAGAGAGAGTATTGAGGATTTGACGTCACTAATGCATTCGAGGAATGTTAGTTGAATGTTACTGAGTCGCTTATCTCATTATAAAAATCCTAGTCGGAATACTGCGCAAAAATCCTAGTCGGAATACTGCGCAAATCATACCTTGGGTGATCTGTCAGATCGGTTGCGACTACTGGAGGGTTAAGAACTGGAGGAATGGTAAAGAATGGCCAGAGATGGTTAAAGATAGTATACAGCAGAGATAGATTAGTATACAGCAAAAGAAAGCGGATCCAAAACTAAAAACTATTAAATTCCTTATAACAATTAGTAATTGAGTTTAATCTGAAGAAAATAATTGCGGACTATCTTAATTTACCCTATTTCTATTATATTATTAAAAGTTTTGGATGATTTAATCATGATCGACCTGATTTAAATCAAACAACTCTGTAACAAACCAAATATAACATTTTTACTCTCGGGATTACCGTCTTGAATATTACGTCAAAATTAATCTTAGATTTTGTTATATTTCATAATAATAATCACTTTTGTTATATTGCTACAAACGAGATGATGGAATTAGGAGTTCAATTGAATAAGAACCGCTTTATTTTTTTGTACAATTTTCCAACTAAGGCCGACACGGAGATGGTTGAATATATAGTAAAAAAGAGTGATAAGTCGGATTGTTGGATTTCTCGGAAGAGGTGTTACATAAAAACTTGTAAGGTCGGATCCGAGTTTCTGAGAAGGCCTGGTAATTACAGGACCTGAAACAGTGATCAAAAAACTTTTTATCTCTCGGCGGAATCCTGCCTTAGATCTTCCATTTTAAATACTGATTTGGTGATCAAACGTAAGAGAGGCTGTAATAAAACTGATCTCCTAAATGTTAAAGGTATAAAAAATGAGGAATGAGAGTGTGTTAGAGATTATTGCTAATAATGGTGGAAAGGAAAGACACTTGCCTATTAAACGGTCGTACGTTTTTCAAGATATTTCTTTCTCTCCTTAGGAAAAAACCTTAAAAAAAAAAAGTTGGTCTAATGTACCTCTATCCCTAATTTTCTTATTTTTAATAATAAAATATTAATATTTAGCATATTATTAATTAAAATACAACACATGAAAACTTGTTAATATTAATTCATTGTTAGAAATCCTAGAAATTTGAATTACTGAACAATTTCGATAATCCGGCCTTTTCCCGGGTACCCCCTCGATCCACCTCTACCGGCGAGGTGTCTTAAAACAGCAATTTCCGGAGAAAATTTAAATGAAAAATCTTAAGTGTTCTACATTATAAGACGATTTTTTTTTTTTTTTTTTTTTTTTTTTTTTTTTTTTTTTAATTATTTTATTGAGTAATTATTACAATCTGCCACAAATGTGGGCAATAAGTAATATAGATGGCTTAATGGTTACATTCACACATTATTTACAGTAAAAAGAGAAAAAAAAAAAAGATAAATACTAAAAAAAAAAAAATAATAATAATAAAATAAAAGAAATAAAAAAAATATAATAATAAAATAAATAATTAATAAAAAAAAAAAAAAAAACTAAACTAAACATAAATAATATAAAATATACATCTGTGTGAAATATATAAATTTAAAAAAAATCAAATAAAATTAAATAACAGTAAATGAAAATAAGACAAAATTAAATTAAAGGTTAAAAATACAATTATACTTTATTTACAATTTACATTCATTCTAGAGATCCCCCGACCAGACCCGTCCCTCCACTTATGGAAGGACAAGCCAGGTACAGAGAATTCCCAGCTCTTCTCTCTCAGCCGCACCACTGAAGTAAAAAAAACCCAGTGGAGGCTGAGTGAGAGCGCTATATATATTCACTCAGGGCATGAGTGGAGAAGCTGGCCATTGCCAGAACTCCAACATAAATAAATTTTACAAAAGATCTCGGGGCCACTGCCGTTTTAGTCTGCGAGGGGGGTTATCAGGATGTGTGGAAGCGGATAATGATTGAGCCAGAGGGTTAGGATGAAAGGAAAGATTACTATGGAATTTCGAAAATTTAAGCGGTATGAGGTCGAGGACATATGGTATGTTGAGATCATTATGTAGGGTTTTGTTGGAAACATAATAAGGAGCATTTACAATAGTTCGGAGGATTTTGGATTGGAAGGATTGAATGCGTTTGATATTCGACTTTTTTGCTGTCCCCCACAGTTCAAGTCCATAAGTCCAAATAGGTTTGATGATGGTTTTGTATATGAGAAGTTTGTTTTCAGTGGAAAGATGTGATGTCCTATTTAGTAGCCTGTACAATTGGCTAAAGCGTCTGTTAAGTTCTTGCCTTTTGAGTCGAGTGTGTGGGTTCCATGTAAGTCTTTTGTCTAAGTAGAAACCAAGATACCGAACTGTGTCAGCTTTAGGTAGCGGAATACCATTGAAGTAGATAGGAGGACTGGATTTACGGCGGAGGGTAAAGGTTATGTCGGTGCATTTGGATTCATTTACTTTGATCCTCCAGTCATTGCACCAGTCTTCAATCAGGGATAAGTGGGTTTGGAGATTATGGGATGCTATTAAGGGATCTAGATGGGATGATAGGATACCAGTGTCATCAGCGAATGTTGCAAGGAAAGTATCAGGAGTAGTAGGGATATCTGCAGCATATAGGATATATAGGACTGGACCGAGCACGCTACCCTGTGGAACACCAGCCTCTATTGTGTAGCAGTTAGAGTACTCCGTTCCGCAGCGAACTCGAAAGGAACGGTTAGAGAGGTAGGAGCGGAGAACTAGGAATAGTGATTGAGGTAAATGGGTTTTAAGTTTGAAGAGCAAACCGGCATGCCATACCCGGTCAAAAGCTTGCGCTATGTCCAGAAATGCGCCGGAGAAATATTGTTTGCTTTCAAGTGTGGAGGATATGTGGTCAACAACTCTAAGGCCTTGTTGGACTGTAGAGTGGCTAGTGCGGAATCCAAACTGGTGAGAGGGAATATTTTGCGATTCGAGGATGGGTAGGATACGTTTAAGAAGGAGCCTTTCAAAAATTTTTGATGGATTGGGAGAAGGCTAATTAGTCTATAAGATGAAGGGTTGTTGGGAGGTTTGCCCGGTTTTAGGAAAGGGATAATAATGGAGTGCTTCCATAGCAAAGGGAAATGGGTTGTCCGGAGGATGCAATTGTATAGGTAGGTGAGGAATATGATTGCTTTATGAGGAAGATGCTTGAGGATCTGTGAGCTAAGGAGATCGTATCCAGGGGATTTACGGAGTTTTAATTTTTTTATATGGAATTTTACCTCAGAGGGGTTAATTGCTTTAGGAGGTAAGGATAGAGGAATTGGTGAATCAAGGAATTCATGGACCGTTGATGTGTGGGTGGAGTTAGATTCAGGATGAGGAACAAATATGCTGGAAAGGTGCTGGGCAAATTCTTCGGATCTGTTCTCGTCAGAAGCCGCCTAGGATCCATCTTCACGTCGGAGGGGATGGGAGGTGGGTTGATATTTTAGGAGTTTTTTAGTGGTGGTCCAGAGGGAGTTATCTGAGGAAGAGAGCGATGAAAGATAGGAATTGTAGGATTCGGATCTGAAGGTAGCCATTTTTTTTTTTTTTAAGGAGTTTGGTAAGGTAATTATAGGATTTTCGATCATCTGGATGCCTGGTTCTTTGCCAAATGGCTCTAGCATGGCGTTTGGATTGGATAAGGTCCAGTAGATCTTGGGATAAAGGATATTTCTTTCGACCTTTGGGAGGGGAACGAGGTAAGGATGCAGCCCAGGCTGCTTGTTGGATTATGTTTGTGAAGGAATTGGTAGCATTGTCAAGGTCTTTGGGGGTTTTTAGGGATACCCTGAGGTCTATAGAGTTGGATATAAATTGACGGAAGAGGTTCCAGTCTACAGGCCCTCTTATAAATGATGGGGGTAAGACGATTTTAAGACTACGAATGGATTGCTAGATAAATTCAAAAGTCGTAATATTATAGGTAACAAAAGGTTTCCGTATATTAATGGACAAATAAATCATCAGATCATTCAGCTGCCGAACCTTTGCAAGATAAGTTTACATATAAAGTTCAAATTGTATTTCAACATAAACAATTTTGGGTCCAAAACAAGTCTACAGAAAAACCGCTGCATCTAGACTGCTGCTGAACAAAACTTTCTTTCACAGGAATAAAGATTCGGCTACCGGCAGAAAATTATCAAAAGATTGCCTGACTTTCATGTGAGCCAATGCTAGCGCCATAAATTAGATCTGTCTAAATAGATTTTTTTCTCAGAATAATTTATAAATATTTATTTAAAATGCAATAATTTGTCATTTGTGATATTTGTTTTTCTTTACATCCAGTATTCAGCTATTTTGGGTAATCCGGCTCTCTCCTGGTACCATATGAGTCAGATTATCGAGACTGTATTGTATAAATATATTTCACTTCTATTAGGTTGATACAAGAGTCCTTGTGCATGAACGCAACCCTCAATTCTTATAATTAATCGTATAGGAATATTTTTGACTAATCCTTCAATTACTTGTGAAAACGCGCGTTCTAAGTCGCAAGAAGAAAAAAAAAATTAAGCGCAAATGCAGCCGTCGAAGAATTTTGTGCCGCAGAAAGAGAGTAAGTTTTCCATCGAAATACTCTCGCAATTTGGATCATTTGAGAAAGAATTGATGCTGAAATGAAACTTCGAAAGCGTTTTGCATTTTGACCCTGTTTCTGATGGTATGGCATTGTACTCAAACCTTTACTATGAACAGCTGGACAGGTTTTTACAGTTTTGAGTACAAGATTCTCTGATTTGGTTAACAGGAACCGATGTCTCCTTGCACATCATCCCCATTTGAAAAGAAAAAATGATCGGAACTTCAAGTAGTAAACTTCTGCTTCACCCCGCGTATAGCCATGGTATTGTACCATCAGATTATTTTTTTAAAGCAATAGCTCCTTTTTTAAAAAGTTGTATCTTTGGTATTTAGGAGGACGTTAAAATTGGATGTAAAGAGTTCTTTGCATCAAAACCAAAGAAGGGGTTCCGGCATCAAATCCAAATACTGGCAGACAAATTGGCGAAAGTAGTTGAAAACAATGGACTTTACATTGAAGAGAAGTCTTTATTAATGTTTAAAATATGTAATCTGAAATTGACTTATACTTATGCTATGGACTGATTGTTAGTAGAAATACTTTAATCCGTGTCAACGTTTCGACCTGCCTCGCAGGTCTTCTTCAGGGCCACCGAACTACACTGGAGAGGAGACGAACAATGACCACCACCATGGAAGTACAGTGGAAACTCGTTATTCCGTACTTTGTCAGATTTTTTTTTTTGTTTTTTTTTTGTTTGTTACTAAAAATACACCTATATTTATACATTTTGTAAATCATTTCATAGAAAAAAAACAAACAGAAAAGCCCTGATTCGATCCCTCCATTGATTGTAGTAAGAGATGAAATTAAGTATGACTGCAGTTGACGAATTCCGGGAATCAGTTAATACTGGAAAGCTCGTATTAAGCCGCGTTTACACCAGAGTTGACAACTAAGTTTTCCACAAGTTTCGGCGATTTGTTGCTTTTTCTACTAAATACAGCAACTTTTTCTGTCTTCCACTTGTGGAGAGACAAGTCTTCCACTAAATTCTGGTTTCCCGCTGAGTGACGGTAAATATCAAAGAAAGTTGACAACTAACAGTGGAAGATTTGTTGCTGCACACTTTACGCAAGCAACTTGTAGAAAACTAGTGAAGAACTGTTCCCCCTCCACGCGCCCCAGACCTGACATTCGGCTGATGGAGAAGTCATCCCCTGGTCCAAATCAGTAAAATACCTTGATTTGACTCTATACAGGTCTCTAACATACACAGACCACATAAATGATGAATTTGTGAATTGCTTACACAAAAATCTAAATTGAGTCCTATAAATAAACTTATATTATATAAAACAGTTATTCGATCCCAGATTACATATGCCTCAGCAGTCTGGAGCTCAATTTGTACAACCAACTGCCGTAAACACGAAAGGATACGAAACTTGTGTATGAGGATAATCAATTACCCTCGATATATAAAAATATCAACAATGCTTCACGTATACGATCAAACAAAAGCATAGTTTGGAAAAACAACAATTTCAAAAAATTCCCTTATCAGAGAAATCGGTAATTACAATAAAACATCACTTAAAAGATATATGCATGAAAGAACGAAACATGTATTCCTCACTTAATCTAAACCTTTTGCGCCAATTCTTTGGCAACAAGTTTTACACTTGTTGCTCTAAATTCGAGAAGAGCAACTTTTAATTGCCAACTTTTAGTTGTCAAATTTGGTGTAAACGCGGCTTAACAGTAACATTAGCATTTGGCTCAGCAACTGCTGCTCCAGGATATAAAATGAGAAAAGATAAGCAAGAGCAGCAGTGTGATCCAGATATTTCACACCTGATGGGATGCGGCAAGTTTTAAGCTTTTTTTGTGTTTTTTGTTACTGTCACTCAAGTCCAATGTGTATATTCTTCATCTGTTCGTTTTACATTGAATAGGTTGCAAAAAAATTACAGTTATATAGTTGAAAATGTTTTTTGTTACTTAAGCATCAAAATTATGTAATTAGTCATTTCCGTCATTTCGTCTCCGCCTCTCCCCCACTCTTCATCTTAACAGTCAACTATACTTTTATCATTATAAAATATAGATGCTTCGATACAAAATTTATAGATTCCACGTTATTGATCTTAACGATAGCGATACTAGGAAATCAATTCTCGATACCGAATAGAGAAAATTGTTTTAAAAAAATAAACTACAACTACAAAAAAAATATTACCAATTAAAATAAACTACAACTACAAAAAAAAAAAATTACCAATTAAAGTAAACTCATTCACAAAAAAAAAAAAAAAAAAAATATATATATATATATATATATATATATATATATATATATATATATATATATATTATATTGAAGTATTATAGCATTTTACTCCTTATTATTTATTGAATAATTCTACATATTTCAAGACCTAATATTTCCCATCATCAGGAGTATTACATTTAAAACAACTGTATTAAATAACTAATAAGTTTTTTTAATAAATATTTTCATAACATTAACATTACTCATCACATAGTAATTTTTTTTTATTGAACTTTACAACTGTACAGAATATATACATCAAGTAAATGTATTGACAAAGATTATAGTAACATGTTAAAACTTGAAAAGAACTACTCATTAGTAGCACTTTATTAAAACTTCTACACTAGAAGGTCTCTAGGCCATCTTCGTTTCAGACGCCTCAGAGGATTATTGGGAATGGAGTGGAAGGAAGTTGAGAAACTATGGGATTTGAGTGGTAATGGAGCTTACGATGAAAGGATAGGTATCTTGTTTGGGCTAACTCAGCAACATATGGAACATTAAGGTCTTTATGGATAAGTTTATTGGTGACAAAGTAAGGGGTATTTAGGATTTTTCGAAAGATTTTGGATTGTAAGGATTGGATACGAGATGGATTGGATGGTTTAGTAGAGCCCCAAAGCTCGACTCCGTACGTCCATATACGTCTAATCACAGTCTTGTAAATAAGTCTTTTGTAATGAATTGGGAGCTTTGTCTAGTAAATGTTGAAGTAGTCTGTAAAGACGAGCAGTTTCTTTTCGCTTTAGTCTTTATTAAAAAATAATAATAATTATAAAAATTCTAAATTTGAACATTAAAAAATAATTACAATTTTTGAAAATAATCAGTAAGCAACGAGTAACATCACCTATAACAATTAATATTTGAAATTAATGAAGATTTAGCTAATGTACAAAATTTTACACCTTGTGAACATAGTATATTTCAGTTGACAAAAAAATTGCCTAATCAGCTAAGCAATCTTCCTCTAAACTCAGAGACAGAAGGATGTTCAATTATTTTTTTAATGGTGTATTAGGTTTCAAAAACTATTAGGTATGAAGGAGCTTTTCTGTAACGAGCATTTGGCTTTGGTTCTTGCAAGTACAGATCAGATCTTGAAATGACACCGTTTAGCGAGTTTCCATTAATCCATGGTTGTGATTCACTAAGTGATTACAGGAGAGATAGTGCGCTTAAATGGTTGATAGTATAGACTTAATTTTGGAAGTCAGTATTTTTTACAAACAGTGTGTACAATCAGATTAAGGATTTATGGAGGAACGTGGCTAATTAAGTTCAGAAAAAATACTTTTTTTTTTCAATACTGGATTATGTATTACGGTTTCATGATATCTACTACTTAGGAAGGTGATGCGCTATTGGAATGCTCTGCTCTTCAATCTCATGCGCATTTCTATTGATTCCCTTCGATGTACTCCTGGAGTTGGCACATGAGTTGGATTACAATAGCCAGCCCCCTGTCACGATTATGCAGTTGGTATAATGATCCACTTAATATGCCATTCGTAATGGAAAATTCCATTTCATTCAAAATATTCTTCTAAAAGAACCGAGTTGTTAAGGGATTAGGAAAACGCAGAGCATAGATTTGGAAAAGTAAAGAATTTTATTTTTTAACTTTTTATTAGAATAATAACAAGCTGCCTCACTCAAGGGCAATGAGTAATATGGATGACAAAGACTCATTCATGCACTATGTACAATGATATAAAATAAAGTAAGAAAATTAAAATAAACAGCCTCTAAATATACAAGAAATAATGTAGAAATAATTAATGATAATGTAAAGTATGTAATAATGGTTGAAACTAATAAATAAAAAATAAATATTAAGAAAGAAAATAAAAGAATCATAAATACATTCATACTCTTTATACAAAGTTTACAAACATTCTGAGGAACACCCCGATCCACAAGGCAAGCCGGGCTCAGGGAGTTCCCAGCGCTATGGCACAATAGCAAAGGACTTGAGCGGAGACGCTGGCCATTGCCAGAACTCTGATAATAAATATTTACAATAAGTCTCGGGGCCATTGCCGTTTTAATCTGCCGGGAGGGTTATAAGGATGTGTGGAGCTGGACAATAAATGAGCCAAAGGTTTTGATTGAATTTGTCGAATTTATGAGGTATCCTACCAACCAAGGACAATATACATATTGAGATCATTATGTAGGGTTTTGTTGGAGAAATAATATGGAGCATTTCCTTTGGATTGGAAGGATTGAATGCGTTTGATATTCGATTGTGTTGCTGTCCCCCAAAGTTCAAGTCTATAGGTCCAAAAAGGTTTAATGATGGTTTTTTACATGAGGATTTTGTTTTCAATGGAGAGTTAGGATGTCCTATTCAGTAGTCTGTACAATTTTCTGAAGCGTCTTTTAACTTTTTGCCGTTTAAGTCTAGTGTGTGGGTTCGACTCAACAAACAAAATATAATGTAGGATGAGTGTATATTTTAAATTAATTATTTTTGTATTTTTAACTTTTAATTTAATTTTGTTTTATTTTTATTATATATATCTTCTTAAGTTTATATATTTCACTTGTCTGTATATTGTATATTGCATGTTATTTATGAATAGCAATAGTTCTCTTCTGTTCCTAGTTCTTTTCTGTTCTCTTTTTTTCTTTCTTCTTTTTGATTAATTTTTTTTTTTATTGTACATAATGTGTGAATGTAATCATAAAGCCCATGGCTATTATGGCTACCCACATTTGTGGCAGATTGTAATAATTACACAATATAAGTTTAAAAAATAAATAAAATAAAATAAAAAAAATTAAGGAAGAATTTTTTTTTTTAAATTTTTTTTCTGCCCCAAAAATAACAAGCAATGGCATTGATTGGTTTCAAATCAACACAAGAATCATTTAAATCTACTGTCTGGCTATTGTTTTATGTTTGATTTATTTAAATCAAACGATTTTATTAATAAAAAATGTATTAATAATGTTTATATTAAGATTTATTTATTTTAAATCAATTATTTATATAAAGAAATTAATTTTGTTTCAGCTGGTTACAACCAGTGTCAACGTCATTAAGTAAGGTAAGATCAAAATATTTTTTTTTTTTATTAAAGTAGATTTTAAATGTTTTGAGAAATCAAATTATTATAAATTGTTAAGATCAATCCTGGCATTTTAAATACCATCAGTTCTTTCATAGTATGATGTGAAATATTTAAAGAGTATCTATAAAAAAAATTGGCTATATTTAGAGGAGGTCTAAAAAAAAATTCGTGGGCATATAAAAAATATTCAAATTTTCTGGAGGCTCCACTTAACTATCCAGTTCATCTCGTATCCAATCGTTACGATCCAAAATCCTTCGAAAAATCCTCAATGCACCTTACTTTGTCGCTAATAAACTTATCCTTAAAGATCTTAATGTTCCGTATGTTGCTGATTTAGCCCAAACCAGATACCTATCCTTTCATAGTAAGATCCATAACCACTCAAATCCACTAGTTTCTCAACTTGCTTCCCACTCCTTTCCCGATAATCCTCCGAGGCGTCTGAAAATAAGATGGCCTAGAGACCTTCTAGTGTAGAATTTTTACTGAAGTGCTACTGATGTGCAGTTCTTTTCAAGTTTTGACATGTTATTGTAATAGTTATCAAAACATTTACTTAATGTATATATCCTTTACAGTTGTTAATTTCAATAAATGAATATAAGAAATTAAAATATCTCATTATTTATGTAAATTGTTGTCTTTGTGTGAAATTAAAAAAAGCCGTACTATTGTACCATCTTACTGCACGTTTGTATTATTCTTAGGAGACAATATGAATCAGAACAAAGATTATTTTTTCATTTCAATTCTATTGGTAGAATATAGTTGTGAATACGATATTTTTGATTATTTAACGTTTATAGTTATAGTTTAACATATGAATCGTAGTAGTTTTACTGTTTATTATGTTTCGGGGTGTAATTTTTCTATCTCATCAAGATCTTTACTGATAATTATTAGATTCTCATAATATTAATGCACATTTCAGATTTTATTCTGTCATTTGCCATTTCTATAATCATACTTTACTGAATGCTAAATTGAATGCCGCATGGTTAATCGATGCCTTCTTTGACTTTATAGCTTCGTCCCCTACCCTGGGGGTGAGCTTACGGTAGAGGCTTAGGGGAAAGGAAAAGATCCCATTTTTGGGTTTTTTGATTATATCTCGAAAATGGTGGACTCTGGAAAAAAAAAATGTTTTAAATAAAAATTAATTAATTTTCCTGTAAATTTGTTTATATATATATATATATATATATATATATATATATATATATATATATATATATATATATATATATACACACACATATATTTGTCTTTTCAAAATATTGAAAAAATAATTTTACCTTATTTTAAAAAAATTTTTTTCCTTATTTTTTCATGATCATTTGTTTCCAGTAGTACTTTTTGATTTTTTTTTTTTTTTTTTTTTTTTTTTTTTTTTTTTTTTTTTTTTTTTAATACTAATCTATAAAGGTAGTTTGCTTAAAGATCTAATGAGTTTCTTAAAGCGAGTTCGGAAAGCGACTCTATTATCCGTTTTATTTACACGCAAAATTAAAAACTTCTGTACAAAAAGCATGTCGATATAATTTTTTAAACCCGAGATATAAAATAAATTATATAACTATTTTGTTGAAGGAGATGTAATTTAATATCCATTATTATGTCACATGTCAATTTGACTATGTGAAAGCAATCACATATTGTAAATTTTAGAACCTGAAGATGCGGCCACTCCTAAGTCTGTCTTTCTCTTGTGAGTTGGCCTTACCGATCAGAATATCGCAGTCACACAATTGATTTTTAAGCCGTGTATAGAACTCCACCACCATTCAAATCCATTAGTATCACAACTTGCTTCTTATTTCATTCCAGATAAACCTCCGTGGTGCCTGAAAAGAAGATGGCCTCGGTACCTTCTAATATAGTACTTCATTATATAGAAACGTTATAAGTGCTACCAATGGGTAGTTGCTTTAAAAACAAGTGACGTGTCATTTTTATCATTATCATCATATTTACTTGATGTATTATATTTTTATATTGTAGGAGAAGGTGCTGTATCTAAAGCACAGTTGCACCAGTGGACATTTTTAATTAAGAGAGAGTGGGAGGAGGGAAATTGAAATTGTTAGATTGGTAGTGTTGCTAGAATCTCCCTGCAGTTGCACGTGTGTTTTCAAGTTGTCAGATCAACAGTTTAGTAGAAATTATTATTTTTAAGTTTTTTTCTTCCAAATCCTGGCCAATCCAACCAGTGATTTTAAATTTTTTAAGACCTACACTTAGAAATTATCTAGGCGATAATATTTCATTGGGTTGTCCGATAAATATATCATAACTTCATATGTATTCACATCAATTATCACTTACGGGTTTTGTGAAACAGAGCTTTCCGCAGAACATGGTGTTCAGTTGTACCTGTGGACACCAATGCCACCTGAACCTGTGGACAGATGGTTAAAGTAACCATAGGTACAACAGATTTTTCTTTTTTTTATTAATTCATTGTTTCAATTATAAATATTGCGGACAATTTTGTAGGCATTCCGTGTGATATAAAATGCCAAATGATTATGATCAAGGTAAAGAAATTGAAGATTTTGGTAGCTGTATGTTGAAGAAATATATGTTTTGTGTTGTAAAGCATTTTATAGCTTTGGTCAAAGAAAAAGTAGACTCGTTCACGTTTAACATTTGCTACTTGAAGAAAACTTCATCAAATGACAGTACCCCAAAATTTATTCTTCCGGACATCGCTACCGATTATGAAATTGAAATAAGAGATATCAAAAGAAAATTACCACCGCCATGTTTTATAACTAGCACTGAAGATTATGTAAACAATTGCATTTTCCTACAACTTTTCATGGATACAACCTCTAATAATTCGATTTTTTCCATAAAAAAAAGTCTGTGACACTCGTTAATAATAATTATAGGTACATAAAAGATTTATTTTATGGTACCCATTGGTACAACCACTAGTGTCCAAAGGTACAAAAGGGGAAGGTACCTATGGACACTAATCAGTAAGTTACAAAGCATTATTTTCTGTAAAAATAAAATTACTTTTCAAAATAAACAGACCAGGGTTCGATAGCCCCTTAAATTTCTAATCTAATGGTACAATAACCACTCAGATAAATAAAGCACCGAAAATTAGAAAAATCTATAAGTGAAAACTGTCCAGCACCTTTCCCTATATACAGTTGTAAAGTTTTTAATAAATAGCTGAAAATATTTTAGCATATCATGTATATTTATGAATCTTATTAGAGCTTTGTATAAAAATGACTTCTTTGACCTTTCTTGAAATTCTTATAAAATCCTACAAATTGCTTTGACATAAATAATTTTTTTAACCTATTTTTTCGGATATAGAGGATGTGTTCGCGAAGGACTTTTTCCTATGCAGATCTGAGAAGATTGATCCACCATATTTTTTTTCTGTTAGTTCCCCACCTACGATAAGCCCTTTCCGGTGGCGTAGAGATAAAATAATTAACAGATCGGCTGATATAATGAGCGGCGGAGGACTTGAAGGGAAGCTCCGTTCTGTTCCGGCTGGTTGGAATTCCTTCCCGGCTTTGATCTGCTTCAAAGCCCCTCACCGGCATAAAATTCTAGATGAGCCCCCTTCAAAAAAGCTTGACATCCACTCCTCCCAGCCCGTTCCACAAAATTTTTTATGGAAAATTAATTTTCTTTCCTGTGTTGGTTGCAGTGTTTTAACTTTTACTCCATAATTGTTTTTTTGTTTTTTTTTAATTCTCCGAGGATACATGTCTGCATATTTTTTTTTTATTCATTTCGTGGCTAATCTGAATCTGAATTTAAAAGAATCTCGTAATCATAACTAACTAAGAATAGCACAAACTTCCAATTAAAAGGAAACCATAACTAAAAGTGATAGTCAAGAAACTAGTCGATGGAACGAGAAAAGGAATTATTTTGTTAACCTGAGTTAATAAAAATTTCTTTACTTTTTCAATGTAGTTGTATTTTCCGAAAAAATAAAACGCCTCCAAAACAAGATTTTGAAATGGATATGCCTTTTGGCTGGAGGTTTATAGTTTCTTTTTATATAATTTTGTTCACCCTCAAAATTGAAACGGTATAGCTCTTATAGGTGTTACTCGGATTGAAAATTTGACGACAGTTTCCTGATCAGAAATTTAATGGAAATTATTTTTGTTATATATACTGGTAGGTATACTGCATCGATACCAACGGATCCACGAGGTATGCGGACATTGTCACGTTTCCGAAGAACAGACGGACAGCGCTCATCCTGGATCCTGTAAGGTATAAAAATAATAACCTCGATCAATCAGGTGAAGTAGAAAGGGTGAAAATTGATATTTATGAAAAATTTATCCCTTTCCTCTAAGAGAAATTCCGCGAGACATTAGGAAATATAGAGTTCTCCATGTAAGGAGTATGGTTTGGGTCTCTTGGAGTCATCCCGGAAAAAACAAAGAGCTTCTTGGAGGACTCTGGTGTGGAGGCGTGGGATATTGCGATAATGGCCGAAAATATAATATTGGACTTCCTGGAAATTATCCACCACCACATACATAGTACATAGGACGGACTATCGTAATATATGGCTATTATATATGTGTACCAATTTATTTTATTCTTGATTCTATGGGTATATATGTATATGAATATCTGTGTGTTAGTTAATAGTAATATTAATTGTAGAAAGAAAGAAAGGAAAGAGAGGAAATAAAAATCGAGACATGTAAATATAGGAGAGAAATAAAATAAAAGGGAAAGTATGAAATGAAATAAATAGGAAAAGAAGGGAAAAAAAGAGAAAAAGTGAGGTAAAAAAAATTGTCTTGTATTTAGTATTAAATATGTTCTAGAATTATAACCAGATTATAATTATTATGAACTATATGAATTATTATGTGTTGCAAACCAATAAAGTTGGGTAGCAGTATTTTTTTTATGTCAATAAAGCATATATCTCTCTTTGTCGCTGGGACCTATCGTTTAGAAGCTGTATTGGTTAGAATGAAAAAAGGCACATTTGAAACCTCTATTTATTTAGTAGATTATTAGTCCAGTAAAACATGGCTCCAAAAGGCCGTTAAAAAAAAAAAAAAAAGGAAACTGTCGAACTTTTATTCTCAACGATCTTTGTGTTTAAGGGATGTCAAATCCGAAAAAGTTTGCCACGTCGCACAGTGGGACGAAACAGTGTTTTTCTAGACATCGCAATTTGAGCCTCTAAAAATTTTTGCATCGACTTCAAATTTCAAATGGGTGTTTTCAAGGATGTAGAATTTGAATCTGAAGTCTATTTTTGCCTATCATTTCAAGATGTTGCTCTGTTAACCAATAGTGTGTCAAAAAAATCCAATTTTTGTTTGTTCGTGTTTTGATTCCAGAGATATTATTTTCTATGATTTTTGATGTGCTCTATCGAATTACAAAAAATCTGCAAATCAATCAGTTTACCCTTATGTGAGTTATACGTGTTGTATGCCTTTTTCGTCGATCGGACTTTTTAAATATTTTTAGAAATCAGGGTTTGTCGACATTTAAATGAAAAAAAAAAACAACTAACCTGTAATGATTAATTGACCCCGACTTCCCGCGATAATTAAGTAAGTGGTGATTTAAAAAAAACAACAAAAGTTGACTATAGGCTTCAAGCTATTAAAACGTGTCTGGATACAGACTGATGGGTCAGTTGCTGCCTATATGTTTTTATGGCTATTATTGTTATTTGTTAACAACAAACAACTATACAATGACTAGGACTATTTGTGGACCACGTTGAGATCATGGAGCTCAACGAATAAGCTGTCTATATAACTATAACTACTCCTAATAATATATACTTTTTTTCTTCTTATATTTTTTCTATTTTTTATTCAATTATTTTTTTCCAATCTTTATTATATTCATTATTATAAATTCATTTGATAATTATTGCTTAAATTTTATCTTAACTCAATTATTTTAAATTAAAGTTAAATTATTTTAGTATTATTCTAAAAATATTTTATGTATTATTATAAAAATAGTTTGTATAAATATTTATTTAAGTATACGTTATGTCGAGAAATATATGCATGAGAACGCGTAGAAATATATGCACCTCTTGCTGGGCGCCTATTACAATTTCTGCAATGTGGAATAACGTAAGAAAAGAAAATAACTAAGACTAAACATTTTGAAATTAACAAAATACAATGCTAAACTAAAAATTACAAATATTGTTTTGTTTTTCATAACTGAGAAAGGTACAAATAAAAATAAAGAAAGGTTGATGGTTTAATTAGGTCGAATTACAACATTAGAAATATATAAACTATGTTTAACCACGGGTTAATTCGGCCATATTCGGAAAATAATGGAACGTATTTATCTCATTAAATACATTAGGTAAAAGTCTATGAAGTAAATTTTTTGGACAAATTTGGACGTTTTCTTTAACATTCAATAATGTACTCGAAACACCCTGAAAGTTACTCCATATGTCATTGTTTCATAAAATCCTAATTCTTTCTAATGATAAAACCATCACTACTAATTTTTTTTTAGTTTGAATAGACTAGTACGAAATAGAAAGTAATTTTTTATTTGAGATTATGAGGTATAATTATCAGTAAAATTTAAAAAGTTACAGGAACAATAATAATCACTAAATACGATTTCGTGTATTTTTATGTCAATTTTCATTACCTTTTTATTTTAAAACAGCATTTTCACTATATATTTCTGAAAAATTTCCACATTTTCTTATTCCTAAGATGTTAAAAGATGGTGCAAAGTGGTCGGAGATTGCAATAAAATAGTTTCAATTTTTAGTGCATGTCTGGAAATTATTAGGGCCATTCGTCCCACTGCGCGTTGGCTTCATACCGAAAATCGCAAAAAGATTATATTAGTCGTTAGATTTTTAAGTGTGTGAATGGTGTTGCGCCGCTAAATATAGGGCTGGATAATATAAAAAACTTTTTTAAAAGCATGTGGAAGTAAAATCTCGACAAAAAATATTTAACATTAAATTAAGTTTAGCTAATTAAAAATGTTGAAAATTTAACGTTTTACTGAAAAGGGGGAAAAAAGCTCTATACCAGAGAAACATTGAAAATTTAGATTTTGGTTCTCCTCCCCAATTTTCTACAATGCCCTAAAAATAAAAAAAAGAATGAAAGCCAGTTTTTTTTTTCTTCTATATTTGTCTATTTTATAGAATTCACTACAAGTTATTTTAAGGATTGACATTTGTCTGTGAATACGGTTTAGAAGAGATGGTTTTACGAATTAATTTACTTTATTATTAATATTAAATATTATTAAGGACCAATGATAAGTTTGAAAATTATAATTATTTTTCATATCCAGTTTCTCGAATTCTAGATTCTTTTTGAAATTCTAATTCCTTTTAAAAATTCAAATGCTCCTTCCTTACTATGCCAAAAATGAACTAATATTTCACACTGACCTTTGATTTTTACTCAATTTAACGGTGACATTTTGTAATAAGAATACAAAATATTATTTAATTCAGTTCTTAAGCGCTCTAACAGGGGGATGAAATGAAACGAGATACTCGTTTTATTCTATCCCTTCCAGAGAGGAATTATAGCATTTATTTCCTCATTGGCATAAAATTGATGTTCGTTATGAAATGCCTACGTTTGTGAAATTCTATAAATATTTCGACGATCATGAGGTCAAGAGAGAGAGCTGGATTCTGATACCATTTTCTTGGAACCGATCATTCATTCATGACTCAGAAGGAATGGATGCCGGATTCTATTCTTGCATAATGAAATTTTAGGAATTTTTAACTTTCGGCATTAAGATTGCTTTGTTGTAGTTATATATTATGTATTTATTTATTATTAAAATAATCCCTTCGTGTTTCAAACTATTTGCAAATGTACTTTCCCAACACTCAAAGCTAATAATTATTAATAAATCACTAATAAACTTTAATTCTTACTGATAGTCTATGTGCCATAAAAAAATTATAAAATCTAAATTTCAACTCTAAAACATCCTCTTTAATAATCTCAATTTTGGAAAAGGTTCTTTTAATTAAAAAACAAGGTAAAAATATTAAATTTGCTTAGATTAGGGGCCACTACCAGCAAATACCGTATACCGTGAAACGGCCTGACTTTGCACCAGTGAGTAAACTTTGCACCAAGCTCACTAAAAAGTTTCAATTGAAGAAAACGTATTTTGCTCTTGTCTAAATGAGGGCTATTTTATATTTTTTACTTACTTATGACAACACTGATTGGGTCTAAGGAATTTTCACGCTGATCCTAGTTACCTCTCATGTTTTATAACAGTTAGTTGATTGTAGTGTTTCAACAGGTGTGATTCCTTTGTGGGATAAAGTCGTGCTTTCAACAACTAAACATTTCTCAAATCAAATAGGTTTTGCATTAACTGTATTCTATAATTATTTCAATTTAAATATATGATATTCATTTTTCTCAAAATATTTGCCTAAAGTCATGGCATTTGCAAATAAAATATTACCTCTTTTTTGATATGAATTAGGAATGACTTTGCAGCAAGTATATTTTGCCACAAGGTGACCTCCTTGTTGGATGAAGTCTTAGGCACCGTTGCTTCTTCTAAACAAAATAATAATCGAGAATATTTTGAAGTTAAGGACTTAATAGGCTGGTTAAAATCCAAATTATTTGGGATAACGTTTTGCTTCTTGTTAATGAGGTTTTTGCCATCTATGTGCATGTATATTGACCAATGCTGTTAGAATTTTGCCTAGTTTTTTTCAAGTCATAGTGTTCGTTTTTATATTTTAACAATTTTTTTCTAACTATTGCAGATTGCATTTTTCCAAAAGTGTTTCTCCAAAAATCTGTTGGATTTTATAGGTATCGTTTTGTTCCTTGTTTACGAAAATTATAGTTGTTTACATTATTTAGGATTGTTTTAAGTCGTTATTTTGTTTCTATATGATATTTTATTGGAACGTTCTTGTATTTTCTATGGTTCCTCAATAAACCATTAAAAATTGTGCAATTTTCTTTCTCATTTCAATGAAAACATTGTAATTTACAATCGTTTCCTTCAACAAAATCCTTACAAACAGAGAAAAAAATCAATAGGCTAATCTCCAAACACTTTCAAGAAAAGACTTGCTTCTCATAACTACTATCAAGCTTTGACTTTGCTCTAGAATACGTTTCTAATTTTTTTTAATTGAAAAAATATGGTGGTGCAAAGTCACGGGTATCCGGTTGACTTTGCACCAAAGTTTAAAAACTATAAAATTAATTATAAGTTTTGTAAATTTTGCAATTCCAAGATTATGCGATGAACAAACAGCATTTTAAAACTAATTATTCAAAGCGAATTTTTTTAATTCATGCATTTTAAACATTATTGATAGGTAGTTAAAGAATGAAGTTCAATAAAAGTGGTGCAAAGTCACGCCGTTTTACGGTACCATTTTCTGATATATGACGATATCACGAATTAAAAATTTTCATGAAGATGGATTGGCAGATAACTCATTGAAAAAGAGATAAGGGATTGTTTTATAAATAAATCTCACTGCCCACTGGTTCGAATGGAACCATGGTTTGGTAACAGCGATGCTCCCAGATCATGGATAAGATCAATGTGTAGAATGAGAATTAATCATGCTATCTCTGCTACATACTTATATAAGATTAAAAGAAAAGATACGGATTATTGTGAATTGTGCGAAGTTAATGATACGAAACATATAATAATGTCATGCATTACATATTCAGCAAAACGATATCATTTTATAAATAAAATTAAAAATATAATAAATAAAGACAACCCTTCTTACATAGAGATAATATCAAACCCTACTGTCCTAGAAGCATTAGGCAATTTTAAATTTTTTTAATAAAAGCATAGACGTTGCATTGATTAAAATTTAAAAAACAATAATTTTGAATAAATGTTATTTTAAAGCTGGCCAATGGCGTCTGGCTAAAGCCTAAAAAAAAGAAAGAAAAAGGACTAATTTACATTACTGCATTCAGACATCTTAGGAACTATGGGGTTTAGTATTAGGAATATAATGACATTGCAAAAATTTTTTGAGAAACTACTCTTTAGTATCTTGAATGAAAGTTCTAATTAAGAAGATCCCGAGGACATTTTATTTTAAGAAAGATTAAAAAGAATAAAAATAAAACGAAATAAATATATTATGAAATAAATAAAAAATAGTAAAAAAGAATTTATAAAAACTGCTTGATTGTTGATTTGACGGAATATTTACAAATACATGTGAGCAATTTACCTATGTGAGTAAATTTTCTGTTTAGAAATACCTCTATTCTTCGAAAGTCCTTCCAATCTTAGTCTTAGGAATATTTCTGAATTGTATTATTTTTTTTTTTTAGTTGAATACGTTATTTTCGACGTAAAAAGTTTTATATTTATGTCGGATAAAATAATACTTTTAACTTAATATTTAATATTTTTAAAGCATTATATATTCTCATTAATATATTGCATTTCGTTCTGAATAAGTAAACAAGATTTCGAAACGCTTTTTAGGGACATATTTATAAGAAAATGTATCATTTGAGGATACGTTTTTAAATGGGAGTTTTGTTAAAAGCAGACTAAAAGATAAACTTTAGAAACAGATAGAATATCAAATATGAATTACAAGAAATGCAAAATATTTTAAATCAACATATTACAAGAGACTCATTTACATGATAGTAATTAGACCTTGTTTGGACACACGGAGCTCTGGGGCTCAACTAAAACTAAAAATGTTCATCAAGACTGGAAGTTTCGAATTAGGAATTTTAGAAACAAGTGGATGTTGTTTATTAAAGGGATCTGGTTCGGGTCAAATCAGAAACTCATTAACCTAAGGTTATTATGGTTTAATTTACTTGCGACTCAACAAATATCAAATAAATTTAAATTACTTCAATGAATAAGCTACTGGCTGTATTAAACTTCAGTATTAATTGCAATTAAGTTGGTTTAATTACTTCGTTTCTAATAAATTTTGATCCTATTGAGTGTTTACGACGCAGTGAGTGCTGTCGATAGGATCAAGCTGCGAATTAAAGATAAGAAACTATTCATTGGTAGACCTCAAAAAAAAGTTCTTGATAACATCCTGAAGCCTTCTTTCCAAAAAAGCGGTGTATACGAACTAAAAACTAGACGATCGGTAAATCAAAGAGTAAAAGAACATATAAGAGCATACACTAATAAGACCCAAAACACCAATTTCCGTATCCATCTTAATGAAAATAACAACAAATTTAATAAAGACTCTGGAGTAAAAATACTACATCAAGTAGAAAATAGCCTAAAATTAAATATTTGTGAATCATTAGAAATAAAATAATCGTTTAAAACCTATACATATTTTTGTTTAAATGATCAGATAAACATATCCAATAGCCCCATTTTAAATTTGTTTTCCATAGGAACGGAAAAATCCAATGAGTCATAAGGAAAATCCCATAGCATATCACAAAAACTTAACCTACCTGCCCCCTTCCACTTTTGAGAAGTCCATTTCTATTTCAGTTATCTCTTAGACCTCCTGAGGTGCGTACTGATGTTTGGTTTCTTGTCTTACATTTTTGAAAACTTTAGTGTATATAATCTATGTAACTTTGTACTTCCTAGCATTTAAAATAGTTTCTAATAAAATAATCTCAATGGCAATTAATTCATCAATCCCAATTGTATTGATCCTTCTATACCATCATGCGCACCACAAGTGAAGCCTTCTGCTTTTCAGACTTAGGAACTACGTGTTTCAGTGAAACTTTTTTTCCCTCTTCACGTCAGAACCAATTTTTCTGTATAAATTAAGAATTTTGTATAAATTTTACTACACAAATTAAAAAATATATATGTATATTTCATTCATTACGTTCTGAACGTAGTCTCCAAATGATATATATCTTGTATAGTAAGAGGTAAGAGTTTTTTTAAGTTTATTTCATTGTAAATACACCATTCATATTGCTTATTGGCCTTTAGTGAGGCATCCTGTAAATCTTCTTTTCTTATATTTAAAATGAAATATGTTATTATCATACGTTATCTTCTCCGTATTGTTTTTTATAGTAACTCCTCTAAAATAATTATTTTTCTGTTTTGAGGCTAATTAAAAGAAAAAAAAAAACTTATTGTCAAAATTTAGAATCATATTTTCAAACCATTTTTTATGAATTTTCTGATGAATATAATAAATTCATTAAAATAATATTATTAAACAATTGTGAAAATTCTGAGAATCCGTGCGTTTTAATATCAATCCTTGATTTTATAATTTTAAAAATCAGCCTTTGTCCGTATTCATCATATTTTTCTCGATTTGGGTATGTGGTCTGATTAGCTGGGAATCCTATTACTGAGTAGACAAACGTGGTTTCGAATTCCAACCCAGCTCCACTAAATTTAATTACCTTCGACTCTACTCCGATTGGTTCCATTGACGATTGTTGATCTAGGAAAAGTGGGTACCTAGCCTTTAGCCGAACATATTATTGATATTGAGCTTAATACTTGAAAAATACCTGATTTGTTTCTTAATAACCAGTTTTTCTTGAAATTCTAAGATAAATATATGTGCAATGTAGTTTATTTCCGCTGCTTACTCTCTTGCGTTCATATGTTTTCTGCAGTCAGTCCCTTCTTTGAAGGCGTATATTAGGTAAGTACGTCACCTCTCCCGGTTCTGATCATGTCTAAATAAATTACATGATTGTAATTGGACCAATTTAGACATACGGAGTTGTGCTTTGGGGCTCCACTAAACCTTCCAATTCTTCTCGTATCCAGTCCTTACAATCCAAAATCTTTTTTAGAATCCTGAACGCTCCTTATTATGCCACAAAAAAACTTATCTATAATGATCTTAATGGTACATATGTTGCAGATTTGGTCCAAACCGGATACCTATCCTTTTATGACAAGCTGCATACCCACTGGAATCTACTAGTCTTCTAACTTGCTTTACACTCAATTCCTTATAATCAATAAAGATACCTTCTAATGTGAAACTTTTATTGAAGTGCTACTAGTGAGTAGTTCTTAACATGTCATTGTAATCAACGTAGTTGTAAATATTATTATTATTATATCGGCACTACGGTCCTACAAGAACTCCTCCACAACAGCCAACCATACCACAACCCTGCGCTCTCTCCCTTCATCCTTGAACTCCCAACCGCCTCAGATCTTCCTCCACATCATCCAGCCATCTGATTTGGGGACTTCTCCTGCCATCCTGTTTCCTGCATAGCATCTTCTTTGGCATTCTTTGGTCAGTCATTCTTTCCACATGACCTATCCACTTTATACGTGCTCCACTTTTTATCATCGCCGCAAAATTCGTTCTCGAAAACTCCGCCCCATATCCTCCTCACCACCTTCCTTTCCCAGATGTTGTGCATCTTTTCTGTTTCCTTCTGCTATTCTGGCTTTTATTTCACTTTCAATTTTATTGTCTGTTGTGACCAGGCTTCCTAAGTACTTGAACTGGTTTACAGACCTAAAACTATTTCTGAAAGTTACTTCTTCATATTCTTCGGTTCTCTATCTTGACTTTTTCATGTACACTGTCTTATTTTCGTTCACTGCAAGACCCAGTTCAATAGCTGCCTCATTCAATTCTTGCAAAGTACCTGATAACGCTATTTGGGTTCTAGAAATTATGACCACATCATTGGTTTGCCAGGTGATTATATATAGTCCCACCCTGGATTTGTCCTATTACCGCACAATTTAACTGTTTCATTAGATTTATCTTCGGGATCCCCAGGCGGTCACATTTTACTTGCCGTTATTCTAAGCTTGGGTAGCTTTTTGCTGAATTCCGACGGCAATATTTTCTGTGTACATTCCTATTCCAATCTCTTTTTTTTCTATAAATCAATTTATTGAAATTTACAACTATACAAATATGTACATCAAGTAAATGAGCTGATAACCATTACAATGACATATAAAAACTTGAAAAGAACTAATCATCAGTAGCACTTCAATAAAATTCTACACTAGAAGATCTCTAGAACATCTTCTTTTCAGACGCCTCGGAGGATTATCGAGAATGGAGTGGAAAGCAAGTTGAGAAACTAATGGATTTGAGTGTTGATGGAGCTTACTATGAAAGGATATGTATTTGGTTTGGGCTAACTCAGTAACATATGGAACATTAAGGTCATTATGGATAAGCTTATTGATGACAAAGTAAGGGACAGTTAGGATTTTTCGAAGGATTTTGGATTGTAAGAATTGGATGGTTTAGTAGAGCCCCAAAGCTCAACTCCGTACGTCCAAATAGGTCTAATAACAGTCATGTAAATAAGTTTTTTGTAATGAATTGGTAGCTTTGATCGTTTGTCTAGTAAATGTTGAAGTAGTCTGTTGAAGTAACGACGAGCATTCCAATCTCTAAAAACCAAAAAAACCTTCCTATATTCATGACCTATTAACTCTGCGTGCTTCTATCCACCTTCTAAACACTAGGTTCCAACTATATAACCTGTATACCCCCTCACATAAAATTGCTTCCTCCATAAACCTCTTTCTGGAATTCCTTACCCACTCTTATTTGTAAAGCTGCTTCTCTTACTTCCTTTAAAAATAATTTATTTTTACACCTTCTACATAATCAATCTTCCGCAAATATATGAATAATTATGTAAATATTTAGAATTATATTATCTTTTTATACACGATTGTATTTCATGTTATTATGATTATAATTTTTTTTCCTGTCGACCATATATGTCATGATTACTGATGCATTTAACTGGTAAATAATACAGTCAGACAATTGTACCTTTAATTGTGCATTATTGTTATTCTTAGGTGACAGTAAGTCCTAGAATAAAGGTTATTTTTCATTCATTCATTCACGGATATCATATCAATAAATATTTAAACAAAAAACAAAATTAATGTTACATTTTTGTTTTTTAATTTTCACAGATCAGTTCATGTGCCTTGTATCTGATCAGTCTTTGAAGGGTTTGATACGGGGATGGGAGCAGAGGAAATTGAACTCTCAACGAAAGAGGACAATTAGGCTTATGTGTTGAAGTCTATTGTGAGAATTTTTTTTTCACTCGATCTTTTAAATATCCCAGAGAGCAATTTCTGGCGCGAGGAAGAATCCTAAATTGAACGAATCATTGCTGCTTGAGCGAGGGCGGGGAGAGATGAAGCTGCGACAAAAGGTCCCTACTTAATTAAGTTTAGCCATGCTTTGAGATCCAAGTGGCCACAAATTGCTGCTTGAGCGAGGGCGGGGAGAGATGAAGCTGCGACAAAAGGTCCCTACTTAAAAACAGGCTTAGCCTTCTCATCAGCGATACAGGGTCGCTTCTTCCTCACCTCACGAGGTTACCCCGTCACTTGTACCTCCGCTGCCCGGCTCAAATGGATTCTTTTTTTATAGTATTTATTTTCATAGACAAAATATTTATTTCATTTAAAGTTCTTATGAAACACTTTTCACAATTTTAAAAACGAATAATTGATATGCCCTGAACATTGTGTATAACGTAGGAATACACATTTTTTTAAATATTGTACGTAATTATTTAATAATAATTAAAGAGAAGTATTCATAAATGGGATTTGTCTTTGTCATAAGTAGTCGGACCTTCAAAAATAAAAAATGTGATTGCATCTATGCTTAGTTTCTACAGTCATCAAGATTAGATTTTTTAAAATTATTTTAATACATTTTTAAAATTTTTTAATCCAGTAAGTGGCATATGATGACTTTTTGAACACATTCACCCAATACTTACTAAAATAAATAAATGAAACGGACCCTCATGGAAAGGTAAAACTGCCTTCCTCTGTAAAAACGTACTGATCTGTTCATTAAATTCACCTCAAAAAGTGGTAATCTTCAACAGCATCAGCATTCAGAAGCTAACAGCAAAATTGAGGCTATGCTCATTATTATTGGGTTTTAAACCTTACGTTGAAAATCTAATGGAATTCATCCTTAATAATAATAATAAATAAATAAACGTAATCACATAAAGCCCTTTGATCTGGTGTCGCTTTATTGACAGTTTTCCTTTATTTTATTTTCAACAATAATTTTTTTCTTTGCCTTTTATTCCAACGAACAGTTTTGTTTTTTTTATGTTTAAAGGTAAAAGGAATGTATATTTTCATTATGCGATTATTTACACAAGTAACTTATTTTTATGCCAAATGAAAACTCCATGTTTTTCTGGTTTTAAAAATAAATTTCTCCATAAAATCGATACGGATCATTAGTTTGATCATACCATGTGAAAAGGCTTTAAGTTTCTGTGAGATTTGCAGTTTTGTGGAAAGATGCTTAAATTAGATGAAGATGAAGCTGTACTTTAGGTCTCAAGATTGTAAAATTCAAGGTTACATGTACTCTGCTCTTATAGGAAATTTAATGATAAATCCGAAAATGTGGTCAAAATTTGAAAAATATTTTTTTTAAAATGGAGATATTACAGCTTTTATGGTAAAAAACGTGGTTTCCTAAAAAAAAAAAAAAAAAAAAAAATCTGGAATTGAAGGTACGGCCTGCGGCTGTGTATCTGCAACAGATTGGAACCTTTTTTTTTTTTTTTTTTTTTTTTTTTTTAACACTAACTGGTACTTACCCTGTATATACAATATAAAAACATAATACATCAAGTAAATACGATGATAATGCTAAAAATGACGCGTCGCTTGTTTTTAAAGCAACTGCCCATTGGTGGTACTTATAAAGGTTCTATACAACGAAGTACTTCATTAGAATGTCCCGAGGCCATCTCCTTTTTAGGTGCCTCGGAGGGTTATCTGGAACGAGAAGCAAGTTGTGATATTAATGGATTTGAAAAAAGACAATATTGCGGTATATATAAAACATCTGGTTTATACCCTTCTTTTTTCAGTTAATCAATTGATATACATTCTATAAAATTACTTAAAATTCGGTTATTCACTTGTGTAAAAATAAATCAGAACTTAATAATATTAAAAAAATAAAAGGTAGGTCGAAACGTCAGCACTTCAGAAAAATGGTTTACTTGGGCGTGTTTTTTCATTTTCCTGCATCCAAGATCACATTTTCTTATACTATAACAATGTTAAAGTATTTCTTAACCTCTAAATTATAATTATTTAAAGATAATTGAAAGAAGAAGAAAAAATATAATCTTAAATTCAATTCAGAATAAAAATAATTGAGTTTGAAGATAAATTATAACAAATTAAAAAAAAAATAAAATAATTAATTAATTATTAATATATATTAGATAGTATAAAGAAATAATAAATTTTACAATAATAAATATAAATGAATTCGCGAAAAAGTCGTAACAATAACTTGTGAAGCGACTATACTTCGTTATTATGTACTTTGTTTTTAACGGTTGATTCGAGTGGGTATGGAGCTTTCTATGGTTTGTTAAAGGTTAATCAAATGCATTTTCTATCTTTCTGATAGTATTATTATGATACAGAAGCCTGACGGTAGACTGTTGATAGAAAGCTGATTAAAGTGGCGTTGGAAAGCGGTCGGGTAACTTTTAATGGTATTGATTCACTTAAGTCATATTCCACAAAAGTTCTCCTTCCATAAAACCTAAACCTGCATTAATATCCGGACAACGCAATAAGTTGGCCAATTATCGTAACTTTTAGTATCCTACAATTTAATTGAATTATTTTATAATTAATTAGATAGTGAATTGTGCAATTAGTCCCTGATTGATTAATTAAAGGCAAACAAATAATTATTTCTGACGTGATTAATTTTTTCTCTGAAGTCATATGGTTCATTACAAAAAAATAAATTTTTTTCCCCACCTTTCACTTTTTTTTCACCCATAGAACTTTTTTTTTTTAAATTTATTAAAAACATAATATAAATACTAAAATAAAATAAAATAATTAGTATTATATGATTTATTTGCCTTTTTGTAGTCTATTATAAGACTAGTTTCAAATGTTAGATACTATTCTTAATTTTAGAAATATATCAATATTCAGAACATCAACTATTTTATATAGTTATTATATTTATTTCATTAATGAAAAAATATAAGAAAGGAAATGAAATTTTTGTTGGAACTAACCAAGGGAAGCGAGGGACAAAAATACTCTTATAAATTGAGAAATCGTTCATGATTTTCCCTTTGAGTGGTCGGTTATTCATTCCTGGTTGAATTTAAAACTGGAATATGGGAAATAATTTTATGTGTGAAACATATAGTTTTGTCAACACAATTTTATTTCTGACAATTTTATTTCAAGACAATTTTATTTCAAGACAATTTTATTTCTGAATCGTATATATTTAATTTTAGAATATTTTAGATATGTTGTTCTACGCCGCACTGTGGGGCAGAACAGCCAAAAAGCGGAAAAAACTCTTTTTTCTCGAGAATGGTTAGCCCTATCAAGCTGTAAATAGTCTCATTCAATTCAGAATAGAAAAATACGTTAGATTTGCAACTCAATTGAAAAATTATATCATTGTATTCTTTAATAAAACTGAGAGATATTTTAAATTATTTTATTAAATTTATTAGATACAATTTTAATTTAATTTAACATAAGCGTATGCTAATTTAACTTCATTATAATAAAAAATTGGTTCCTTTTTTTCAATAATCACATTTTTATGTCGATTAGTTAAGAGTAATTCATTATTTACCTACATAATGAATGATAGGACGGCTCACATATCCATTGGAGTTCTTCACTAATGGGAAGTAGTTTTAAGTTGAGGCCTCATGTACGTAATGAAGGGATCAAATGATTCTAGCAGCTAATGAAACATATCATAATATCAATCTTTCATTCATCCACTCATAAAACTTAGGTTTAAACTTATGTCTATTAACCAATTTTAACTTTTATTTATAATGAGAGGAAAACCGTTTATTAATTGCACAAGATATTAAAGTAATCAAGTCATCCGATTCCAAAGAATAATTCTCACGGACAAAAGTTTCTAATGAACAATTACTAAAAAATACCTCACAGAGATCGGAATATTGTATTTTAAATGTATTCATAATGTGAATGTGTATGTTAACACTTTTTGAAAATAAAGCAGACTTAAACCGCACTGGAGTATCGATAATCCGAACATCAATTTTTTTTTGTAATGGAACTTTAATTAAATTGATCATATAATATAATCACTTATTTCTATTGCTAAAATTATTATATTAATAAAATAAAAACAAAATGATTTTTTCCATGAACCTCTATAAGGGGAATAAGAAATAACTATTTCTCGGAAAATACAAAAAATGAACTCAGACATCTATACCTACATATTTGTTTGATCATTTGAGAATTAGATCACTTCATTTGTATCTTTGAATCCCTTCCTTAGGTTTAGTATATAGTGTTTTTAAATAAACAAACATAGAGACCAAGAACAGGCTAATATCAACCTTGTAAACAATCATTGTTTATATGCACAGTTGTCATCAGTTGTCAATAAAATTTATAGCAATATTAAGTAGTGGTATAAGCTTTATGATAATGGTAATTTTTCACCGGAGCTCGGCGGAGCTTTTTTTGTAGGACCACACATGTTACAAAACCCTGGTTACTTTTTCCCTCTCGCTCTAGCATATCTTTTGATATTGTATTTCATACATTGGACCAATCTAACATTTTTCCACTATTCTTTAGTGATTGAACTATAAATCTGTCAAGTTTCATAGGTTTATCTATGAAAATAAATCCACAGTAACCCAAATTCTAGCTGAATAGAAATAGCCCATTTAGGGGTGGAGTAATATTGTCCAACTTTGGAAGGCCTCAGAGTCGCGAATAAAAATGAAATTGAAAAAACAATCTGGAAATGTTTGCACCAACTAATAATGAATAAAAGGGCCCATCAAAAACGACAAAAATAATAATAAAGTCATTTTTAGAGTTTTTTTTCCGTGTTTGCCCAACTGTGCGCCGTAGTTTCTGCCCTACAGTCCTATTTATTCCATTACCCAGATCCGATGAAATGTGATAGCTCGGTTTCATCTCAGACATAAAATTCATATGGTATCCACCTAATAGACCTAAAAGATTATTACAAGCTTTTAAATTACGAGACTATCCTAAAGCCTATCTTACGGACTTGAACATTGTGGTACAGCAAAAAAAAAAAAAAATCCAAATTCCTAAGAACCATAACCCTAATTTACTTTTTATTTTTATTTTGTTGAATCTATACCAGTTAATTGTCCAAATTCCATAAAAATCATCCAAATGTACTAGTGCAATCCCTTTCCAGTTCCAAACATCCCAATAATCTCGTACGTTAAAAAACCCGTGGCCTCGAGAGATATTGTAAAATTTGACATGGAGTCCTGGTCATTGCCAGCTTCTATACTTATGCCCTGGGTGAATGTACTATAGCGCTCTCACTCAGCCTCCACTGGGTTTTTACACCAGTGACGCAGCTGAGACCAGCGCTTCAGGGATCCCCATACTGAGTGTATATTTTTTATAAAGAGTATGATTGTATTTTTAACTTCTAATTTAATCCTATTTTTGTTTTACTATTGTTATTGTTTTTATTTTTTTAGTGTAATTTATTTTATTTGTTCACTATATATTGTTTAGTTAGAGGTTCTTTATTTATTTATTGTATTAGATATTATGAATTTCTTTACTTGTTTATTTTGTCATGGATTTGTCTTTTGGGTGGGGCTTCATAATTTAACATTTTGAGACGCTCTAACTTTTTTGGTGTTACTCAATTTGAAAATTTGACAATATCCTGATTAGAAATTAATTGGAGAATATTTTTTTTCGTAGAACATTTTTCGCTAGTACCGACCTTTTGGGAGCTATATTGGTCTGAATTAATAAAGTCAGGTTTCACCTACATTTATTAAATGCTGGGTTCATGTTTTGCCAACAGTTTCTTATCAGAAGCAGTAGAATATAGGTGGAATATCCATGTTCTCTTGTTTTTGCGAGTCAGAGAAAAATTTATTTTGATTTTTTTTTTTTTTTTAATATTCTTTTTATTTATTTCTTATTGTACATTTTGTATGAAAGGATCCATAAAGCAATCCATATTACTTATCGCTCCGTTTGAGGGCGATTGTAATTCTTTAATAATACTTCATTCATAAAAAATATATATATATATACATATATATATATATATATATATATATATATACATATATATATATATATTGCGAAGTGGGAATTATTCTTATTTTTATTATATACCTATTTTTGAATGTTTGTAGAACTCAAAATGAATGTTTAAAATTTGAGACCAACTATCCCAATAAACTAAGTAAATGTGGCAAATAACGTATTAGTTCCAAATCTTATCCTTTTACACAATCGTGCGTTTCTCATTTAATACAATCTATATTCTGAACACTTACTCTTATTTTTTATTACGAGTTTTTCGTTAAAAGTCATGAAAAGAATAGAACGGATCTCATAAAGAAAATTTTGACCAAAATAAGTTCTTTCAAGAATGGCACTGACCCTGACAAGAATCGATTAAAGTGTTGGACCTCTTCCACGGATATCAGATCCCATTCTCCTCCTTAAGCAATGTGGGACTAGTGACGTTATTTCTCCTGTCGCATTCAATCCAGTATAATATTATATACTTAGATAATAATATTAACTATAGATACCCACACTTTCATTTAATAGCTTAATTTACTTTTATGTGATAGAGTGTGCTAATTAGATAAATAAACGCCTTAATTAAATTAATATTTAATAATAATTAAAATCTAGTTTCTAGTCGAGTGATAAACCTATCACTATCTATCTATTCGTGCTGTTTTCACATATAAAAAGTATACAAGTTATAATAAAGATGTAAGGTGTTGGGGTGTGCCGACGTTTCGGCCTATATCGCAAGCCTTCATTCATCAGGGCTATAAAAAAAAAATGACATAAAAATGGAGTAAATTTTAAAAAGAAAAACAGTATGAAAATAAAAAATATATAATACATTTAAAAAAACAAGAAAAAAAATTTTAAATATTGTTTTTATAAAGATAAAAAAAGATATTACGATAAAAGACATGTCGATATAGTTAATAAATTGTATAAAAAAAATATAATATAACAATTGTTTATGTATAAAGTATAATTATAGTTATGTATAACTTATACATAAAGTATAATTTATCAACTAAATTGTTCATCTACCGCTTTTATAAACTCCCCGTCAAAAGTATCACAACACTTTGAAATATTTGAATTTTATAAAAACGTATTTTTTTCATAATAAAGTATGAATCTGAAATCTATAAAAAACATTCCTAAACTAGACATAAACAGCTTTTATTAAATAAAATACAATATTTCTTCCAATAAACAAAAATGTTAGAAAACTTACTTTTTAAAATTTTCATTTTTTTACAATTTCAACTTTTAAATTATTAAATTTATATTCAATAAGACATATTGAAGAGCCCTCTGGCTTGAATGACTGCTTCCACTTGGCATACTTGTAAATAACGAAACGATTGATGAACATGGAAATTTGAAAAAAAAAATAATCTAAAATTCCATCGTTTGTTATTGATGTGTCTAATCCTTAATGTCTCACGTTTAATAAATAATATTAATATGAATATAGACCAAGTATGCATTAAGGTAAAAATTAATAAAATCTCGAGAATTCTGGGTGTTGCAATACTTTTGACGGGGAGTTTAGCTTATTTATGTATATACTTATTAACTGAGTATTATATTTATAATCCTTAGTAAATGAGTACCATTGGTATTTTTTATCGAAATACCTTTTTTATTTTTATAAAGACAATATATTTAATTTATTTATTTCAATTTATTTTTCTCCCTTTTTTTAAACTTATTTTCATTTTCATATTGTTTTCTTTTCTTGTATTCTTTAAAACCCTCTCTTTTCTTCTGTTATGTATTTTTGTTTGATTCGGCATTTGTTTTAATAAAATAAATAATATTAATAATAAAATAAAAAAATAAATAAAAAATGGAAAAGAAATTTATTTATAATTTGACTTTACCAGCCATATAATTGACGGCTGGGTTTATTAGAGCCAGATATATTAATAAAATCCATTCTGTATTCTGCGAGCTTTGGTGGATGAAAATCCCTGAACAGTTCGACAACTTTCAGAGAAAATAACAATTAGCAAATCGAACGATGCTGAAAAGCTGGAAGCGATTGAAAGAGCTCAAGCATAGAACTACCATATATATAAAAAAACAAAACAAAAATCATCATTGTGAACTTGTTGGAGCTTAGTTATATACCTCTGGCTTACCCGTCATTCTCTCGAGACTTCTAACCTATATTTATTTCGCGAGGATCTCGAAAAATGCACTGTTTGCCAAATTTTAGGCTTACATTGGTTGGTACTCATTGGTATCATGGAAGTTTTTTGAACTTATTCCTGAAACTATGTTCTTCACAATTTTTATCTACAACTACAATTTCTCAATTATTGATTTTATAGTTTGCATGACTTGAGTTATATACAACTTTGAATATTCCATGTTGCGTTTTATGAAACCATATTTTATTCATTAAAAGAGCAATAACAGCAATAAATATTAAAAAAAGAGACCCATAATGGTATCCTTCCTTTAAATTATTCTATTCATTCTCATTTTTTATTCATCTACTGAAAATTTATTCATCTCTGAAAGGGTTCCCTCAGAAGCCGGTACTTTGATATCCTAATCATATGATATTCCCCACTCGTTTCAATCAAGGCTAATTGGCATGAAATTGTTCACGGGGATGGCCATTCAAGATTTTATTGAGCATTTCGCACACAAATTATTCAATAATAGTTGAATGAAGGGGGGGGGGGTCTCATAAAGTATTCTGAAACGAGTTTGAGGGGGTAGGAGGGGGAGGGGTAGGGGAGGGGTGAAAGGGGGAGAGCTTTTTGTCGTAATCCGGTTTAATTAAGATGCACTCAGTTCCCCGATTGCTGAGTGAGGAACCCACTAGCCGGATTAGAATCTAAGATTAGTTGGCCTCCCACAAACTTAGATCTTTCTTAAGGGCAGACTATTTCGGTCCCTAATACCATATAGTGATGCCTTCACAGATTGTGTACTCAGCCCCCCCCCCCCCACTTATTTCCTCCGTTGTATATGAACCGACTGTAGTAATCCCTTTGGATTTCTGTAATAATATGTGTTACGTGAGGTATAAGTATTATATTTTTTACTTTGATTTTAATATGAATTCATTTCATTCTGAAATCTGAAGTTCACACCAAGCAGACCGAAGCCGTTTTCCCTTGTGATTTAATATTTCACTATATAGTTATACCCGAACAGATTAATAGATTTAACATTTCTATATGAAAAGGAAGTTTAAGAGACTTCGAAATGGAACCAATGGGAAAAATTAGTAACATTGACTTTTATAATTTTATAGTCAATTTATTAGCTGGTGTCTAAAAGCATGTCGAGGTCTGTTAGACTGTTTCGAGTTTACATGTCTCGCAGTTTCAACCTCCTCGGCTTCATATCGCGTGAGATACAATGTGAGAAATGTGTTTAAAGATTTCATGGAAAATATCCTGCTTTAGCCTGCCTCAAGTCTTGTTTATCGAGTGCACAATTGATTTATTTTAAGAAGAAAAAGAAAGTAAATTATATTTTGTAACAATTCGTCCACTAAGATTAACCTAAAGGTATAGTCTGGAGGCAAAAAAAATCTATCTAGCATTATTTTTGAGAAATCTGAAATATCGTATCTTTTATATATATATTTTTTTTAAATTGCATTATATTTTTTCACTCCCATGAACATTTTTTGTGACTTTTATATTTACACGTTTGCTGAATTCAAATCAATAATAAAAAAAATTCCACCAAGCATCATTTTTTAGAGATTTGAAGTTGTTTAAAAAAAAACTACATAACTGAAATAGCACTTTTTTCAAATATTTTGATAAACCTTTTTTTTATTTTTTTTATTGAAAACTAGTAGTATATAAAATAATAATATTTAATACTGATTAATGTGTATATATTTTCCTTTTGTACTCTACATCACGTGTCTCCTGTTGTAGTGTCCGACAGTAGTCGGCAAACATCTTCTTATTGCATTTACCGCTAGACATTTGGACTATCTCTTGATGAAATTATTCTATGGGTTCGTCTAAAACTGCTCCCAAGCTGGAAGGTACAAAATTCGAATGGGAATGCAAAAAATGAATTTTTGGGGACATGTTGCAACCCATGGACTTATATGATAAAAACAATTCTTTAACAATGTCATTTATGCGACAAAGCCTAATACTTATGCCCTACCAATTTTTTCAAAATCAAATATATATATATATATATATATATATATATATATATATATATATATATATATATATATATATATATATATACCTATATTTTGTTAAAGCTTTCAATAATAATTTTGATGCAGAACAGTGTAATGGATTATAAATAACATCTTTATAAGTTACTAAAATACATATTGATGACATAAGGGGATATTGTGTGTTCATATATAAATTTTTACATTAGCTCGGTAGATATAGTATTAGTGTTTAATAGGGCGTGGGTATCGATACAAGATATATCGATATTTTTCTCCCGATAATCCGATATTTAAATATCAATATTTGTTCTTGCGATATATCGTTTTCTTCATATTATAAAAATACAATTTAAAACTACATATATTAAAAAAAAGTAACAAAACCTTATAAAAGTAGGTTAAATAAGGAAAAGTTTTTAATGCTTAATGTTTTTAATACCTCTTCCAATTTTATTTAAGTTATCTAGGAAATATGTTAAACTCAGTAGTTCTCTTCATGGGAGTGTTATGTTAATTTAACTTCTTTAGCTTTTTGTTTTCCATTTTTCTATCTGCCCTGATGACAGCTATCAATGGTTTGACCAAAACGTTGGCACATTAAACAAAATATGTTTGTTAATTTTCAAAGATTGCTTGCAATGTTTTCTGACTGATACCACCCAACTTATTCAATAAATTCGTACTAGACGGATTTGGTGGAACAGTGGTTCGACGTCGTTACATAAATTTTCTGATACGATAAAATAAACAGGAATGTCATTGTAAAGTGATTGGAATATTTAATACGGAATTTCATAAAAATTATATATTTCTAATATAATATTTCTTTATAATATTTCTAGTATAAATTTATATTAGGTCAACAGTTTTTAATATTATTTTATTTTTTTAATTTATTTTTCACGGAACGGCCTTAGAGACCACCCGAATACCATTATATTCACTTCTTTTCATACCCCTTCTCACCTTCCTTCTCCCTTCCCACCTTTTCCTCATTCTTTCCGATTGCTCTTTCCTTGTTTCCTCGGTCTACGCTATTCCTTTTCTGGCACCTCTCTTTCTCACAAGGACCTTAATTTCTTTTAGTCTTTTCCTATATTCATCCCTATCGAAACATTCTTGGTCTGTTGTTTTCAGTCTCCCATTTCATAGAAGATTTCTCTATTTAATCTCTTTGGGTGCATCCTCACCATATGCCCATAGAACCTTAATCTTCTCATTCTTATGTCCGTTTCCAAATCATTTATTTCTTTGTATATTTCCTTATTAGGACTCAGCCTTCTTGTGTTTTCTTTGGGCTATAAATTCTTCTTAGTATTCTTCTTTCTATTCCTAAAATTTTTCTTAGGTTTTTTTTCAAATTTTTATTTATTTTTGTTTTGTTTTTTCTTACTCTAACAATGTACTATTAATTATTTTTATATTATTTCTATTAAGCGCCAAACCTTCCAGTAATTGAAAAAAAAATTTTTTTTCAATAAACAGTAATTTTTCATTCATTACATAAAAATAAAAATTATACTAAATTAAAAAAAAAATTTACGATATCATGTATCGATATTTATACATATACTGTATGTATATGTATCGATATTTTTGGTCACCGATATGTCGTTTATCAATATTCAGAGCTCAAAATATCGTCGATGTATAAATATATATTTTTTTAACAGTACCCATCCCTAATATTTAACAAACGTTAGAGAGGAGAATTTTTAAATTTATGAGTAAAATATTAAAAAAAGAGGAACCACAAAGGATTTTTCGTACGATGCAGGGAGTATTTAAGTTGGTGAGTTGGAATCATGGAAGGAAGTCATGAATGTATTAAAGTTTTTTGTTATTTATGGATTGGAATATCAAAATTGGAAGGCAGTATTGACATTGTAAATCAAAAGACAACCAATTTTCATCGATGTATTTACTTATTTATATCGATTAACTGTATAAGCTGGGTATTAACTGTGAGGCCAGGGTCAAATACCTCATTAGCATAAACGCTATGTGGTAAGCCACAACTGTAAGTCTCACCTCTACTACGCCGCTGCGTCATTGATGTTTCATCGGCTCTTCTTTATGAATCATATTTTAAACATAGCAGATATCTAACGCTTTACAGTAAGGTTACCGTAAGTACAGGTCATCGCTTTAGTTGGAAGGAAAATTGACAATAGAACAAAACACTTTTTTTTTACTTTTTTTTTGTTTTCGGGTCTTATAAAACAATTACTGCAAATAGGGATCAAAATATTTTGTGATTAGGAAAGATAAAAAAATAAGACACGACTAAAACGACAAGAAACTGTCCGTCGTTTTCGACTACTTCAACATTTACTTGACAAACGTTCAAACCTTAAAATTCATCTCGTATCCAATCCTTACAGTCCAAAATCCTTAGAAAAATCCTAAATTTTCCTTACTTCGGTACAAACAAACTTATCCACAAAAATCTTAATATAACTTACGTTTCTGACTTTGCTCAAATTAGATATCTATCATTTCATAGCAAACTCCACAACCATTCAAATCCATTAGTATCACAACCTGCTTTTCATTCCACTCCATATAACCCTCCGAGGTGCCTGAAAAGAAGATGGCCCCGGGACCTTCTATTATAGTACTTCATTATATAGAAGCCTTGATAAAATGATATATATCTGGTCTGGGCTAAATCAGCAACATATGGAACATTAAGATCTTTATGGATAAATTTATTGTTGACAAAGTAAGGAGCATTAAGGATTTTATGAAGGATTCTGGATAGTAAGGATTGGATACGAGATGAATTAGATGGTTTAGTGGAGCCCCAAATCTCAACTACAATCACAGTCATGTAAATAAATCTTTTGTTATTAATTGGGAGCTTTGGGCGTTTGTATAGTAAATGTTGAATTAGTTTATAACATTTCTAATTATTAATTTTTTTTTTCTGTTTATACGTTCTATTTGTTTTTATTGTTCATATTGTATGATTGGATCCATAAACATCCATAATACTTATTTACCTTAACTGAGACAAGTAGTAATATTTACTTATTGGGAACTTATAATGTGTCTCTCATTAAGAATGATGGGATTTTAATTTTGAACAAAACAACAGTTTGACATATCGACATCATTCTCGCTTTTTTTTAAAGCTTAGAAAATGCAAATTTGTTTGGAATGTCTGATTTGTCACTGACACATACGATCGCTCCAATTTCTGATAACTCTGTGCAATGATTCCGGCTGTATTTCGCCAATAATTTTACGAACATTCTCTTCTATATAGAATTTATATAACAATTGTCTTATTGTCTTGGGACGTTAATTCACGTTCAAAACATTCCACATTGCAGCGTATAACCTACGTAGAGTACCTACTATAGCGCCTAATTCCGTAGTAAATAAACCTTGAGTAGCCACAAATAAGGAACACTTTGGTAATATTTTTTTATTATTTACTACGGATCGAGAGGTGTCAAACGCTGCATCATGAAACTGCAAACTATACAAAATATAGTAACGCCTACAAAAAAAATTAAATATGTATATTAGAATCCGAGGAATCGTTATTTGAAAAACTATCACTATTATTGAAAGACCCCATATAAATTTTACGATATTCTTTTTAAGTGATTTTCAAGATATTGATCCGGCTTTCTTCGGGTTATAGCGATATGTTCCCACACTCGCCTACAGTGTTTACCCTGTAGAAGATAGAAGAGACACATACTGTTATAGTAGTCCGGGGGTTGAGGGAAGGAATGTAGGGCCGTGAAGCGGTACCCTCACCCTAAGGCAACGAATTCCTTTCGGAAATTCCCGATTGCACAGTGGCACCACCCTCGAACCTTGGGCTAAATCACATCATAAAACTGTCCCTGCCTCGCTAAGGTTCACATTACCGAGTAGTGGAAATCATGAAGAACCAACTATTGGAATCGTTGCGGCTCGGTTAGCTTGTATTGGGTTAAACTCATTTATATGATTTTAGTTGAAATGAGTAACTAATGGAAATGGTGTGATGTAATAATTATAATCTCTAATTCGCTATGTTTGATAGACGAAATCCAGAACATTTTTAGATCATCCTATGTATACAGGGTGAGTATCTCTTAGTATAAAAAAAAAAATTGGGTTAAACTAGATCAAAAATGTAGCTAAATGCCGCAAATCTCACCTTTCTATTCCAATCCGTTGCAGATATACGATAAATCGAAGACTTTTTTGAGGAAATCACGTTTTTTTTTTTTTTTTTTTTTCCCATAAAAACTGTAATATCTCCATTTTGTCTAAATATTTTTCAAATTTTGGCCACATTTTCAGATTTAGCATTAAATTCCCTATAAGAACAGAGTACACGTAACCTTGAATTTTACAAACTTGGTATCTAAAGAACAGCTTGATCTTCACCTTATTTGGGGAAGTCACAATGTCTTATTTACTTCAACGCTCACCGTTTTTCGTAAAAACTATCCACAAAACGTCAAATCTCACAAAAACTTGCAAATTTAATCAGCTTTCGAATGATATGTTAAACGTAATGATTTTGTTTCAATTTCATGGAGATATTTAATTTTGAAACCGAAAAAACATGGTGTTCTCATTTTGTATACAAATCAGTTACTTGGGTAAATAAAACATTATGACAATCCCTTAATGGAAATGTGCATTTTAAACATAATAAACTCTTCATTGGAATAAAAAGCAAAGGAAAAAATGATTGTTTAATAGAAAATAAAGGAAAACTGTCAATAAAGCGACACTACATCAGAGGATCTCATGTTAATACATTTATTTATTTATTATGTGATTTATGGCTAGGTGAGTCTCATTTTTACAGGGGAAGGCATTTCGACCATTCATAATAACGATATACATGGATTGGTAGAAATGCCATCCCCTGTAAAAACAGACTCATCTGCCCATACTTCAAAAAGTAGTATTCTTAGACACAACCTGCATTCAGTAGCTAACGGCAAAACTAAGGTCTATGTTCATTATCACTGGGTTTTAAACATTACATTGAAAATCTAATAAAATAAATCCTAAATAATAATAATAAATAAATAAATGTAATAACATGAGATCCTCTGATGTAGTGTCGCTTTATTGACAGTTTTCCTTTATTTTCTATTAAACAATCATTTTTTCCCTTGCTTTTTATTCCAATGAAGAGTTTATTATGTTTAAAATGCACATTTCCATTAAGGGATTGTCATAATGTTTTATTTACCCAAGTAACTGATTTGTATACAAAATGAGAACACCATGTTTTTTCGGTTTCAAAATTAAATATCTCCATGAAATTGAAACAAAATCATTACGTTTAACATATCATTCGAAAGCTGATTAAATTTGCAAGTTTTTGTGAGATTTGACGTTTTGTGGATAGTTTTTACGAAAAACGGTGAGCGTTGAAGTAAATAAGACATTGTGACTTCCCCAAATAAGGTGAAGATCAAGCTGTTCTTTAGATACCAAGTTTGTAAAATTCAAGGTTACGTGTACTCTGTTCTTATAGGGAATTTAATGCTAAATCTGAAAATGTGGCCAAAATTTGAAAAATATTTAGACAAAATGGAGATATTACAGTTTTTATGGGAAAAAACGTGATTTCCTCAAAAAAGTCTTCGATTTATCGTATATATGCAACGGATTGGAATAGAAAGGTGAGATTTGCGGCATTTAGCTACATTTTTGATCTAGTTTAACCCAATTTTTTTTTTTACACTAAGAGATACTCACCCTGTATTATTTAAAAGAAACAATAGCAATACAAGCATTCATGTCTTATGTATATATTTAACTTATAATTATTTAAGTATAAGCACTTGTACATGCTGTTATAGTTTGTTGTCTCAACATCAAAACTATTCACTCTAATCTATACTATTATATAAAAGGACAAGCCATTTTTCGTTTGTGATCACTAACCGCGAAAACTACTGAACCAATCTCTACCAAATTTTGACCACATTATCTTTATGGTTCCAGAATAGTTTAGCAAAAATAAAACCTACTGATTGCACACTAATTCCTTATTATAAAATCGAAAATAAGTGCAAAACAGTGAAGTTGGAAAATTGACCGATAGGTGGTGAGCCCCATTCCGCAATAGACTTTACAATGGTAAAACTGCTGAACAAATCTCTACCAAATATTAACTAAATCATCTTCATAGTTCTCTAGGAAGGTTTAGCAGTGATAAAATATACAACAATAAAAATTTAAATGTACAATGTTATGTGGTAGAAACGAGGTTTGCCATATCGTCGTAAAATTGTATTGTTAGAAATTAAAATCCTGCCAGATTAAATCAATAAAATTACTATAATGTCGATGCTTTGCTTTTTTGTACATACAAATTAAAAATTAAAAATCACATAAAATTTTAAAACCGGATGTCCAAATATGCTTTTACGTAATCTTCAAACTCCTTATCAGTGCAACTTTGACAAGGTTCGATATTGCAGCTATGGATGAAAATGTCATTAAATATCATTGCAAAAATAATGGTCAGTTGCATACTTCAATACAAGATTTTTATCTACAATATATAAAAATTCGATTATTAGTTTAAATTATTTAAGTTCTTTACTTTGAAAGCGGTCGTAACCGCGGCGGGAGATGCTAGTATATACTATTTTCAGCCATAAGCGCTATATCACAATATAATTTTATTTTTATGAAATCAATTTTTTTAATGAAAATTTTATGCAAATTCTCAGATTTAGCAAATAAGATCTCATTATATGGAAACTCAATGATGACATTAAAGTTTATCTGTAGCTCCTCCTATCTCAGTGATAAAAACTTTAAAGCTAAACATAACTTTTCCAAATTCTTCCCACTTTATCCAATCTGCCGGTGTTCCTCAAGCTAGTATCCTAGGTTCCATCATCTAAAGGGTGTATACATTTGAAATCCTGATTCATCCTGGCACTGTCCTCACCACGTACGCTAATGACAATTGTGTGCAAACAGTAAATAATGATCCCTTTAATAATATTCCATTAATCCCTGTCGAACAGATCCGCTACCTAGGACTCCATCTGGACAAAGGTCTTCCTTGGAATCCACTAGATTAAAACGACAAAAAAACTGCTCGTCGTTTTCAACTTTTTCAAAACTTACTAGACAAACGTTCAAAGCTCCCAATTAATTACAAAAGACTTATTTACATTATAGAAATTAGATCCATTTGGGCATACAGAGTTGAGCTTTGGGGCTCCTCTAAACCTTCAAATTCCTCTCGTATCCAATCCTTAAAATCCAAAGTCTTTAGCGAATACTATTAGTTGCCGAATATACCTATCTTTGAAAAGCTACATGCCCACTCAAATCCACTAGTCTCCCAACTTCTTACTACATTCCCGATAACTCTACGAGGCGTCTGAAAAGAAAATGGCCTAGGAACTTTCTAATGTAGAACACTAATTGAAGTACTACCAATGATGTCACAACATATTGTAATCATTTCACAGAACATATACTTATTGTATAAACTTTATACAGTTATATTATATTTATACAGTAAGTATCAATAAAGAATAAATATATTAAAACAAATTATTATATCTAATCGTAAATTTATTACTATTTGAATAATTGATCTCCAAGAGCCACTGAGATATCTGTTTGAGTACTATTCTATTATAGCATGTAAGTAAAAAAGAAAAAGGACATTGCTCAATATATTCTATTGTGAGGCATAGGATCTGATAGTTTTAATTTTTTTTTTTTTTTTTTAATTCAGCCGATGCCTCTGACTACAAAATATTCTTTTGTTTACATGTATGTGGCGTACATGTGATGCTTCCCAGACAAACGTAAACTGTGAATACAAATGAGAATCCCCTAAACAAGCCTTGGGGATGAGTTGATGCGAGTACATGCCCATAACTAGTGGCAATCGATGTTAGCACACTTGGAATTGCTGTCATGGAAACTGTTGTGTGCACACACTAATAGGCACAATGGGCAGGCATAACCAGCCTCTGGTCACATCATAGATATTCGATGAGTTCGTGCTCATGAATTATGTATTAGTTACCCACATACCCGTAATATATAATTTCTTTGTTTGAAATAATAATAGAAGAAGAAAAAAATATCTTACGAGATTTTATTTATTTTTATAATTAGAGCTCATTTATGTATTAATGTTTTCGATCCAATCGGTATAGTACGTATCATAAGTAACTATTTATTTTAAACAAAGGCAAATATTTCCTAATTCTAGAAGAAAAAATAATTATTCTGGGACACCTTGTCTCTTCAGAATAACGTAACATAGCCCTGTCAAATAAAGTTATATACAGCAAATTTCGGAATGGAAGCAATGAAGCTGAATTTTTGCATAGATCTTTGCTTTGGCATTCTAAATAAGGTGTTAAAAGTCACCGACCTCAGCATGTTAGCATAATTAGATATTCAAGGTCAAAGGTCACAAAAATAAGTTTTTTTTGTGTTTTTTTCAAATATCCCGAATTCTATGCCTCGGGCGTCAATCGAGAATATCACAAAACTTGTAGATAATAATATTTTCTATAATTTTGGTTTCATTAATTTTTTTCTAAGATTAACCGTTTTCGAGATATAGCGCGTAAAAGGAGAAGCAGGCACCGGTTCGGACAGTCATTTGCTTCTTGTGTCTTCTACAATCGTTTCTCAGAAAAAGTTGTAGAGCGTTAAATTTTCTTTAATTTCATATAAACGTTTATGGCACTTGAAACAAATATTTGACAAAAAGTGAGGTAACAATTTTTTTTGTCTCGATAATTGTCAATTTTTAATAACGTATATCTCGAAAACCGTTGAGAGTTGGACAAGTATGTATAGAAACAATTTTTTAGGAAATTTAATTAGCTTTAATTTGGATTCATAGCATATCATACAGAGTCTACTGTTTTCAGGATATAATCGAAAAACACAAAAATAGACCTTCTTCCCTCCCCCCCCCACCGTTAGCTCACCCCCCAGGGGCGGGACTTTTAGCATGTTTCAGATTACACATTTTAAAAATTATTAAATAGTGTTCTTTAATTTAAAATTCATTGTTTTCAACTGCTTTCATCCATTTGTTTTTGAAGCAAAGAACTATTCACATCCAATTTTCCAATCTCCGTAACCATCAAAGACCCGACCTTATAAAAAATGAGCGAGATAGGAGCTTGGTGTAAGGTTGCTAAAGCAAGTAATTGTAGAACGGCAGGTTAAATGATTTGGAGACGCGTGCAGCACGGGTGATGGTTCCTTGAGGAAGACGACCCAGAGGAATGCCCAGACTTATGTATTAGTAAATTTAGAGATTGATGAGAACTAGATGGAGCATAGGTAGTACCAGAGATGAGAGTGAACAGAGATCAGTGGGCATGATGGGTAGGGGTAATTTCTCCAAGCTAAATGGCAATTCGGAGTTAGCAAAAGAAGAACAAGAAAAACAGTAATGCCATTTTCAAAGATAAATATTTTTCAGTAAGGAGCTAACCGCTTATGAATTGAACAAAAACAAATTAAAAAATAAACAAACTATTTATTGATATTTTTAACTTAATACTTTAATACAATGATATGTCGATAACATGTAAGAAACTACTCACTAGTAGCACTTCAATAGTTCTACATTAGAAGGTCTTTTAGCCATCTTCTTTTAAGACTTCTAGGAAGATTATCGGGAATGGAGTGTGAGGCAAGTCGGGAGACTAGTGGATTCGAGTGGGTAAAGATTTTGATATGAAAGAATAGGTATCTGGATTAGTTCCAATCACCAACATTTGGAATACTAATATCTTTATGGATACGTTTGTTTGTTATATAAAAAGGAGAATTGAAAATTTTACGAAGGATTTTGGATAGTATTTAATTTTATAATTAATCTAACTTTTTTATTATTTATCTATTCATTGGTATTTATAATCTTGTACAAAAAAGTTCATCTAGTAAATGTGATAACAATGTTCATAAAAAAATGTCAATTGCTTGTGAAGCAACTACCCACTGGTAAGAGTTAAAAAAAAAAGTTCTATACGAGAAGGGACCATATTTTCAGAAACCTCGGAATAGATATGGAAGCAAAAGAGTAGTGGATTGGAATAGTTATGGATTTTTCTATGAAAGGATAGGTATCTGGTATGGGCTAAATCAGCAACATATAGTAAATCATGTTTTCATGGATAAGTTGGTTTGAGACAATAGTTTTTTTTAAAGCTGTTGATATTTACAACATTATACATTATATACAGTTATTAAATTTTGGGAAAATAATTACAATGATGTGTTGATAACATGTAAAGAACTAATCACTAGCAGCACTTCAATAGTTCTGCATTATAAGATCTCTTACCTATCTTCTTTTCAGACGCCTCGGAAGATTATCGAGAACGCAGTGTGAGACTAGTGAATTCGAGTGGGTATAGAGTTTGCTATGAAAGAATAGGTTCAAATCACCAAGAATAGGTTTAGTTCAAATCACCAACATATGGAATACTAATATCTTTATGGGTAAGTTTCTTTGTGAGATAATAAGGAGCGTTAAGGATTTTATGAAGGATTTTGAATTGTATTTAATTTTGTAATTAATAAATCTTTTTATTTATCTATTCATTGAAATTTATAAATAACAACCTGTCAATTGTTTGTTAAGCAACTACCCTCTGGTAATAGTCCAAAAAAAATTTTGGTAACGGTTCGGATCGGCGACACCAACCCCTAAACCCGCTCAGAATACCTTTTATCGATTCTAACCTTGTTCCGATATATTTCGATGTTCTAGTCGCTGCTTTTAGAGGAGAAAGGTTATTCTCCTATATTTACTGAGAAACTCTAAATCCCTGTTCAAAGTAATATTAACTTCTGTTTACCTTCTAATATTAAAATGAGAAATAAGAAAATATTAAAGTGGAAATATCGAAATATAAGACACTAAATCAATTTTGAATTAATATTAATTTAATCAACAATTAATATACAACTGAACCACCAGTAAAGTTAATTCCTGATGAACTTTCTCTCAGAGAAGTGAAAATAACAAATTATAAATATAAAAAAAGACAAATTCCTTAAGTATTCATTTGGCATAACTCCTATTTATTTAACATTTGTAGCTACATGTTTCGGTGATAATGTTTCATCATCAGGCCTCTAATTTTTTTTTAAAAACACATTAATCTGTAACATTATACCAATAGTTCTACAATTATATAGTAATGCGTCATTTACCTCTTAATCTGTGATTATTTTCACATTGTCAATTCTCCATGTTATAAGCCATTATATAATATAAGACAGAATCCTAGTTGAAAGTGAAGTTGTTAATTTCTGCTATATTTTCTCATGGGAAGTGGAAATAAGAAAACATAAAAAAACCTGTGATATACTTTCTCACATTTATTTATAAACTGATATGTTTTATTGAATTAATTATACAATCTGTCTCACTTTAGCACAAAAAGTAATATGGATGACAAAGAATCCATTCACAAAATATGTATACTGAATTTTATCACTGAAATTGAAACAACAAATACAAATATAAAACACACCAAATCCATGTACAAATTAATCTTGTTAAGTTTCATAACACTTTTACAAGTTGTAAATTTTATCACTTAAATTGATAGAACAAATATAAATATGTAAAACACCAAATCCATGTAAAAATTAATCATCTTAAGTTTTATAACACTTTTACACATAAGATTAGATGAAATAAGAAAACATGAATTTATAAAACACTTAATCCTTTATGAAACTCATTTTGTGAACTTCTGTTTCACTTATTTAGATTTAAGAAGTCTAAATATCAATATAACACACTAAACAACACAATCCAAGTTGCAACTGTAGAAGTGATTGTTTACATGTGAGGTTATAGGAATGAACTATCGAAAAATGTAAACTCGAAGTGAAGCGTAAGGATCGAACTGGTCGGTGTAGCGCGGGTCAACCTAGTTTGGTGGTGTCGCCGATCCGAACCGTTACCAAAATTTTATATGCGAAGGTCCCTGGACCATCCTTTAGGACACCTCGGAATTGATACGGAAGCAAAAGAGTAATTATAGAGATTGCTATTTGAATAGTTATAGATTTTGCTATGAAAGGATAGGTATCTGGTACAGGCTAAATCAGCAACATCTAGTAAATTAAGATCTTTATGGAAAAGTTGGTTTGAGACAAAGTAAGAAGGATTAAGGAATTTTCAAAGAATTATAGATTGCAAGGATTAGTTGAGAGAAGAATTGTAAAGGTTTAGTGGAGGTCTTTGTAATTTGTTGGGATCTTCGAAAGTCAAGTAAATGTTGAAGGAATCGAATACAACGGCCAGTTATTTGCTTTTTTAGGCTTGTAGTGGATTCAGAGAAAACTTTTGTCTAGATGGTGTCCTAAGTAGCTCTGTTCAACCGGGATTAGTGGAATATCATTAGAAAGATTAAGGTTATTTGATGAGATTTGTTTGGATTTCTTTTTATTATCTATTTTTGACACCATTCTTGTAGGTTTATGATATGGGATTGGAGTGTCTGGTAGTTAATTAAGTAGAGTAACATAGTGTATTATAGGGCAAACATCAAAGGTATTGTCGGCATCGATCCACTATAGTTTTCTTTTATTATCATTGCCAATTTTTTCCATTTGGCCTTGTGAGGAATTGCAGCTACAGAATCGCGCTACATGCATAAAACGAACTATATTTTCTTTCCCCTTTGGAAAAAAACTTCATCTCTTACAAAGTTATGCATGTTAATTCCTTTCTTTTTTTCTTCTCGGTAATTGTTTTGTTAAGAGCGCCTCGTATCGATCTGTGCCGTTGGAGTATTCACGTGCTGGGAGCGAGATATTTTTCACAAAGCATGCATAGAGTCGAGAGATAAGCCGGATGGAATGCGGACGACGGTTACATTTTCGCCGCTGACCAGGGCCCTGGTGCGTGTGGAAGGCTCCTTATTGATTGCGCATAATATCCCCCGGGCTGGCCACTGAGTCATGTTTGCTCCTTCTTCAGCCCCATCTCCTCCTCAGATCGCCTCGGCGAGGAGTTGCTGTTTTTCTGGAAAAAACATTTGCAAAAAAATATTTTCATTTTGTTCATAAGGTTGGCAGAACAAAATATTATTAGTCAGTAATTAACATAGAAACTGTCAAAAAGTGTAAATTGTTTTACAAAAATGCTTTTTCGTGTTAAGGTTTCTTGTTCCAAGTTCATTTAATGTTTTTAATATACTTTAAATCATATCTTTACATATAATTACTAAACAAAAGATGCTATCTGATGATAATGATTATGGTTGACTGTAAGATAAAATATTTGAGAAGATGCAGCCTGTTGATCACATTTAAGTTTAAGAAGTTACAGACTCCTTCAAAATTTACTAGACAAACGTTCAAAGCTCCCAATTAATTACAAAAGACTCATATACATGACTGTGATTAGACCTATTTGGATGTACGGAGTTGAGCTTTGAGGCTCCACTAAACCATCCAATCATCTCGTATTCAATCCTTACAATCCAAAACCCTTCGAAAAATCCTCAATGCTCCTTACTTTGTCACCAATAAACATATCCATAAAGATCTTAATGTTCTATATGTTGCTGATTTAGCCCACACCAGATACCTATCCTTTCATAGTAAGCTCCATAAGCACTCAAATCCGTTAGTTTCTCAACTTGCTTCCCACTCCATGATAATCCTCCGAGGCGTCTGAAACGAAGATGGCCTAGAGACCTTCTAGTGTAGAATTTTTAATAAAGTGCTACTGATGAGTAGTTCTTTTCAAGTTTTAACATGTTATTATAATCGTTATCAATGCATTTACTTAATGTATATATTTTGTTACAGTTGTAAATTTCAATAAATAAAAAAAAAAAAAAGTTTAAAAAACATTTAGTCCAGTCAATAAGTGTTTAAATGTGGGGTGTGGAGTGCGTGAAATATGCGATAATTTTGGACCTCAGGGCTTCGTTAGGATTAGTTAGAAGATAAACATACTAAAAGTCCCCGCCCCTGGAGGATGAGCTAGCAGTGGTGGAAGAAGGAGAGTCCCATTTTTGGGTTTTTCGATTATATCTCGAAAACAGTGGACTCTAGAAAGATATGTTGCAAATACAAATTAAAGCTAATTAAATTTCGTATAAAATCGTTTATATACATATTTGTATAATTCCAACTGGTTTTGAGATATACGTTATTGAAAATAAATAATTTTCGCAAAAAAAATTTTTGTCAAACATCAAAAAGTTCAATCAAAGTCTAGCATTAAATTGTTTATCAGGAATTATAATGGAAACTAAGTTCAGTGACAGATTTGAATAGTTATAGAGTATACCTATGGCGATAGGTATCTGGTTTGGGCTAAACCACCAAAATGTAGAATATTGAGGTCTTTATGGATAAGTATATTTGTGATAAAGTAAGGATTTTGGATTGCAAGGATCGGATACAAGATGAGTGAGATGGTTCAGTGGAGCCGCCATAGCTCAACTTCTTATGCCTAATTATATTTAATTACTATCATATAAATAGGTCTGTTCAACAGGGATGATTGGAATAGATTAGAAAAGTGATTATGAACTTTGCATTTCTTATGTATTTGTGTAATACATGTTTTTTTGGCGGTATTAAATCCGAATTAAAAATTAGGCTAACTTCTTGGAGATTGACTTCTTTCTCATCTGCGTTTTTTGAAGTTTCAAAAGACATCCCAAATAAAAATTTTCGATGAATTAAAGCTTCAAGTGGTTTTGGATGATGCGGTATGTGAAGTGAAAAATAACCGTGGAATACGACTTAAGTAAATCTAGCAGACTTGTAAAAGATTGTCTATTTGGCAAAGCTGTAAATTTCCTTTAAATTATGAATTTTTTAATCTATACTCTTTTACATAGTTTATGCACATTCTCTTAAAAAATGATGATTTTAGTATTTTACAGCTCTAAATATGTACGTTTATGTGTTACTTTATAAAACTGCTGATTTTTCATTAATTTTTAGAGAAGCTGTATTTCTATTTTTATACGTTTGGGTGTTTTCCCCTGTTTCTCTGTTGTGCACAAAGCGGCAACATAGCTTCCAAAATAGTGCTCCTTAAACATGGGATGAAGATGGACCGTACGAAGTATTATTTATAGTTTCAGTTAGTTTATTTACTTTTATGGAAATTTACAATAATAATAAATATATATATATATATATATATATATATATATATATATATATATATATATATATATATATATATATATATAAGAAGAAGAAGAAAATAAACTTTATTCTGGGACTACTTGTCCCCTAAGAATAACATATGATTACAGTACATAGGCCAATCGTCTGGCTTTGATAATTAATTATAATAAATAATAACAATAGATAATAATAAAAATTGATAAATAATTAAATTATATGTTACAAGATAACTGTGACATCTTGTAAAATGATACATCTTATGTATACTATTATAATGTATATTACATAAATATTCACGTTTTACATTAGCTCGGAAGATTGAAAATGAAGGAGGTAAAGGAATAAATGATGTTTAAAGGAAGTATAAGAGTGGATCTTTTTCGAATTGTGATGGGCAATGAATTCCATAACGAGGAAGCACGGATAATAAAGGATTTCTCGAAGGATGCAGTTCGATGCGCCGGAGTGTATAGGTTGATGGGTTGGGCTCTAGTATTTAAGAGGTGAATGGAGGAGCGCAGAGTAAGGAGGTCATGGATATAGGTGGGTTTTTTGGTTTTCAAGGTTTGAAATATGAGAGCACCCAGGAAGTATTGACGTCGAAAACCGGGGTACAGCCACCCGATTTCAGAATACCTGTGAGATATGTGAGAACGTCTGGAGATCCCGAAAATAAATCTAATAAAACAGTTCATTACTCTTTTACATCTCATTTTGAGCTCATCAGACAGTCCTCCATATACTACGCATCCATAGTCAAAGTTAGGAAAAATGAGTGATGATACTAAAAGTTTTCGAGTACTTAATGGTAATGAATCACGGTAATGTGAAAGTTGCTTAAGAATAAAAATAGATTTTCTCGTGATTGAGAGATATGGCTATTCCATGCAAGATGTTTATCGAAAGTTATTCCCAGATTTTTAATGGAATTTTGGAAATGAATTGGACGGTTTTTTAGGAAAAGCAGTGGATAGTAGGGAAGAGCTTTTAGGTGAGGTTTTGACCCAATGAGAATAGCCTTTGTTTTTTTTTGGATTTAGACTTAATTTATTCTCCACTGCCCAAAGGTTAATGCTATCTATGTCTTTCTGTAGCTTACAAGTCGCCTCTAGCATATTTGAAGGATGAAAGGATAAATATATTTGCAAGTCGTCAGCATAAAGATGATTTGGGAGTAGCGGATGCGATTCGGCAAGTCGTTAATATAAATAGAAAATAGGGTAGGTGAAAGAGAAGATTACTCCTCGCGGGAGTAGTAGTGAAGATGAGTGAGGTTTTCCAGGTATAATCACTGTTTGGGAACGGTTAAAAAGGGATATAAAAAGAATATATATATATATATATATATTTTATATATATATATTTTATAGCCATTTACATACATGCAAATCGTAGACTCTTTTCCAATCCTGTATATGAAAAGATTTAATAATTTTTAATTGAAAAGATGTTTATCTACGACGCTTAAGCCAAGACATTATTTTCAGCGAAGACAGAGTTAGAGGTTTTAAGATTGACTCATTTGCCCGAATGTAAGCGAACTTTTTTCCCTAAATTTGATCACGTTATCCGAAACTTTTGATTTTTAAGTAATTTCATATTTTATTTTTATTTCTACTTCCATAATGAATGGCTTACAGTCTACACTAACGATAAGTGTAGCTCATTTCCTAGTTTTAGAAGACAATTATTTAGAGTATCACACATAAAACCGAAATGGTCGTTTTGAATTGAAACATAGGTGCTTAAATTGAAATTATAGAATTGGGTTTTTAATATAATATATTGTATTTGGGGAACTCGATGGCCGAGTTAGTTGGGGCGAGGGTCTAAGCAAGCTTGGAACTGAAGGTCGTGGGTTCGAATTCCACCTGGGCAGGTTAAAATTTATTATTGGGCGGACCCACGAAATGAATCTTGACCTTGACCCTGGTTAGAAAAGGTTGGTAACCTGTAGGATAACCCTTCCTTCCAGTCCTAGTTGGAGTACCTAAAGTTAAGCCCAAACAAACCAAATTTATTGTATTTTTCGTTTAATAATATAAAATCCTTATAACCCTCATCGCAGATTAAATCGGCAATGACCCCGTAACCTATTGTAATAAACATATATTACTGGAGTTCTGGCAATGACCAACTTCTCGACTTAAGTCCTGAGGGACTGTGGCGGTCACTCTCAGCCTCCGCAGCTGAGAGAACAGCGTTGGGATTACTGTGGGTCTGGCTTGCACACCCCCACAAGCTTGGTCCGGGGTTTCCTTGGGATGTTTCTGAACATTGTATGAATAGTGTGATTGTGCTATTTTAATTAATTAATTTATTATTTATTTATATTTTTTTCTAGCTTTATTATTACTGTTGTTTATATTGTTTACACTTGATTTATATGTTTTATGATATTGTTTACACTTGATTTATACTATATGTTTATATTATTTCTTGATTTATTTTATATTATTATTTACTAAACTTTGTTCTTTTAAATATTGTTTAGGATTTTTTCTTTTTATTTAATTTTTCTGTATATATTGTATGAATGGATTCTTTGTCATCCATATTATTCATTGCCTTTAGAGAGGCAGCTTGTTATATTTATTCAAGAAAACAATTTTATATATTAAAAAAATAATAACAAATAAATAAATAAATAATAACAAAATAAAGTTTAATGATAAACTACCTGTCAAAAGTATCGCAACTTTGAAATATTTTAATTTTATAAAAACGTATTTTTTTTTTTCATAATAAAGAAATGTTCTGAAGTCTATAATAAACATTCGTAAACTAGGCATAAACAGTTTTTATTAAAATAAATTACAATATTTATTCCAATAATCAAAAAAGTTAAAAAACTCACTTTTTAAAAATTTTTATTTTTTAGAATTTAACTTTTAAATTTTTAATTTATATGTAATAAGAAATATTGTCTCCTCTGGCGTGAATAAATGCTTCCAATAGCCTTGGCATACTTGTAAATAACGAAAAGAAATTTGAAAAAATAATGAAAAATTCCATCGTTTGTTATTAACAGGGAAATCATTTATGTGTCTAATCCATAATGTCTCACGTTTAATAAATAATATGAATACGAATATAAAACAAGTATCGATTAAGGTAAAAACAAGGAAAATCGAGAGAATTTTGGGTGTTGCAATACTTCTGGGGAGTTTGTATCTTGAGAATTTTAGGATTTGCAAAATCCAACCGTAAAATTAGGAAAGTCGTTGAATTGAAACGTAAAAAGTAAAAAATTTAATGGTTAGCTGATATGAGTTTCTGTTACTCAGAATTTTTTCTATTGTCCATAGAATCATTATTTCATTTTTCCATCATTTTATTGTGCTTTTTTTTCTTTATTTTTTTCTTTTTAAAACGATTTTAATTTAAATTAAATAACTTTATATTAGTATAAAATATATTTTGTTGACACTAAATGGAGTTGGAAAAAAAAAATGAATAAATTTAGTTGAAGTGAAATGCTAAATCATTGGCGTCATCTATATCTTTTAGAAATTTTTATATAATATTTTTTTTCTGCATAGTGAAAAGAAAACGCCATTAAAAGTTCTCTAAGCCCCCTGTCCACTTCTTTTGAATACATTGAAGTTTAAATCGTAATTATTTATGAAAACCCACTGAATTATCCGCTAATGATGATGGTGGGGGTAGAGAGGGGGGGGGGTGAGAGGGGGGGGGGGGTGACCCGCTATATTACATAATGAGCTAAATCTAAGCGTTAATAAAGAGCCGGCTCAGGTTGGCTTTCATCTCTACCGCTTTGATCCCTCGCCCCTAATAGCCTGTATCGATTATTAAATCGAAAAATAATTCCATTGGTTTATTGAACAATATCGGAGATTACTGATTGTTAACTAATTAGACCTTACCTCTCCGCATTTGCAATCACAATCCTGTTTTAACCAATTGGCCTGAAGAACAGAAATAAAGTTTTAAAAAAATAAAATAAAAAATTGTGGATTGAACAAGACAAAAAAAAAAAAAGTGATAAAAATAACCAGATTAATTTTAAGGAAATCGGAATTTCAAACAGCTAAAGGTATTCCTACAAAATTGAGAAATATTTTTTAAATAATGCAAATAATCAACTTTTATGAAACTTAATGCCTAGGACTTGTCAAAAAAGACTTTTTTGAGGAAACCACGATTTTTACCATAAAAGCTGTGATATTTCCATTTTATTTTAATATTTTTCAAACTTTGACCACATTTTCGGACATGCAACGGATTGGAATAGAAAGGTAAGGTCTGCGGCATTTTTCTTCTTTTGATGATCTAGTTTCACCCAATTTTTTTTTTTTTTACTTAGAGGTACTCACTATACAGGTAACAAATTCCTGTAAATTTTGTCTGTTCTAAAACTGATGAATGTTTTAATAAACTAGTTTTTAAATAAAATATTTCCAATTGAAGTGGCAATTAATTCATCTATCCTAAGTATATCTTATTTTTGATGATTGTGATAATTATTTGTTTATTTTTAAATTTTTTATCGTTTCAGCCAACTTTGGGGTACGGTAGATCAATCAATTTTAAGTGCGCTGTGACTTCTCAGCCCAGTATTGTTTCATCCATACGCGTCTTGCTTTCCTTTCTTCATCAGATATTTGAACTGGAACCTGTTTTTTTTTTGTTTTTTAATTTTTTGCAGTTCCATCTAAAAGCATGTTTCCTGTATTTGGATTTTTCTTAAGCTCTTCTCTGTTTCTTTAAACCAGCTTGGTTTTTTTGTTGCGGATGTAGTCAACATTTTTTTTTTTGTCTGTCTATTTGGATTCATTCTAAGGGTGTTTCCATATAAATCAATTCTTCTTTTTCTAATTGTGTCTGAGAGTTTTTAATTATTTTCATTATTTATATTTGTAATTGTAAAGAGCAATAAATCAAATGTATTGGTACTCACCTGAGGAGGCAAAACGAAAAGGACTTTTGAAAGATATAAGGGCATAAGAGGAGAAGAGGCTGAAGAAAATTCCCAAAGCGTACTACTGATAAGAGCGTCATTACTGAAATCTGAAGAGATAAAAACATAACTTTCTGTACTGTAAACTTCTGACAAAATACCGATTACTTTTCGAACAATATACTTCTCCTAAAGCAATGGTTCTGGGCTCACTCATGCATATCGTTGACTTCTGTCCATTTATGGATTGAGTATGCATTTAAAATAAATATCGTTGAAGGGGATAGGATAGCTCAGTGTGATATAGTGTGCTTGGTCCAGTTCGCACAGACATTATATCTCTTGAGAACATTCTCCATTTCCTAGCGTGATGCGCCAAAACCTTCTTCCTATTTATAGCTTTAACTTTCCTGTTTCGCCCTTACGTTCACTCTGTCCATTCAGTGAAGTCCATTCGCTACGCTTAATAAAAGGATGATGTCATAAACCATGGATTTTTTTGTTGCCAATACCGATTTCTTGGATGAGGTTTTTTTTTATTTTTTTATTTTATTTTTTTTAAATTTGCGTTCTTTGTTGTTGTTTTTTCAAAGTTTGTTTAGGCGTGAAATAGATGTAATGTTTGAAATAATGGAGATTAATTTATTTATTTTTTTAAAACTATTTATTGATATTTACAACAGTATATATTATATACAACTAGTAAATTTGGTTAAAATGATTACAATGACATGTCAGAAACATGTAAAGAACTACTCCCTAGTAGCACTTCAATAGTTCAACTTTATAAGATCTCTCACCAATATTATTTTCAGAAGCATCCTCCGATGGGAATGGAGTGTGACGTTGGGAGACTAATGTATTTGAGTGGGTATGGAGTTTACTAGGAAAGAACAGGTATCTAGTTTGGGCTAAATCAGCAACATATGGAACACCAAGATCTTCATGGGATAGTTTGTTTGTGATATAATAAGTAGCATTGTGGATTTTACGAAGGGTTTTGGATTGTAATGATTGGATACGAGAAGAATAGGATAGTTTAGTGGAGCCCCAAAGCTTAACTCCGTATGTTCAAATGGGTCTAATTACTATCATGTAAATAAGTTCATCAAATAAGATTCATTGATAATCCTCATAGATAAATGGATCCTGAGCTTAATGAATAGGTTTGTTGATGAGACAGAGGAGTGATGATTTTGTAAAGGATTTCTGGATTAAAAGACTTGGATTCCGTTTATCCAAATAGGCATGCACATGTTGCAGTTATGCATATTATAATTAATTCAAAGTTCTGAGGCAAGTGAATATTCAAGTTTTCTGAATCGAAAATCAGTTTCCTTTTTTTTTTCTCTTCTTAAAGAATGAAGATTGGAAGCTGATCAAGATTGTAATTAGATAGCAGATACTTTGGAGGAATCAAAAGATGTTGGGAATTGATGACTTCTTCATCAGCTCTGCTAGATGTTTCCTCCTTTCATCTGACCATTGTCTAATAATTTGTGTTCTAACTACTTCTGGAGCAGTATAGGATTTCAATGGAAGGTCTCAAAAAAAGAAAAAAAAAACTTCATGAAATTTGATCTTGTTGGCTGCTTTCCGAAATTTGTCTCTGCCCAAAAATGAATCCTGTTGTATATTTGCTACCATCATATCTTCTTTTACGTATCCATGTATTTGTTCTCTGTTTTTGAAGGCTGTGTTGGAAAATTTTCTTTTTTAGGCTTCTCTCATCCATTCTCATTAAATGTCCATAGAATGCCAATCTACGTTCCATCATTGCATTACTTAATTTTTCTATATTTTGATATGTCTGTATTACTTTTTAGTTTAAAACCTTCTTCAGTTTTTCTTGGTCCTAATACTTTTATATAAATTATTAATACCATTAATACCAATATACCAAACAAGAACAATGAATTAATTGCCACTTCTATTGGAATTATTTTATTTGAAAACTAGTTTCTAATGTTAAACGTTCATCATCAGTTCTAACAATACATAAAAATTTCAAAACATCAGCACTTATTTTTGTTTATTTATTTATTTTTTTTAAATGTACGACAAGAAATCAAACATATTTGTACCTGAGGAGGCAAAACGGACTTCTGAAAGATATAAACAGTGGAAGGGGAAGTAGAAAGGGCCAGATAGATTAAATGCAATAAATATTATTGCCTCTTCATTGAGTTTCAGTGTGTTTTCTTGTCTTACATTTTTGAAAATATCAGTTCAGACAGGGTGAGTTCCTCTTAGTTTAAAAACAATTGAGTGAAACTAGATCGAAAATAAAGAAAACAGCCGCAGAATTTACCTTTCTATTCCAATCCGTTGCAGATATGCGGTAATTCAAAGACTTTTTTTTTTTTTTTTTTTTTTTTTTTTTAGGAAACCACGTTTTTTTTACCATAAATGCTGTAATATCTCCACTTTGTTTAATTATTTTTAAAATTTCTCCATGAAATCGATACTTTCGTCGATATTTTGCTGAACTTCAGGTGGAATATGATGAAGTTGTTTTAAGATATTTTGTAACAAATCCTAGTAATTCTCACTATCCAATCTGTTGGCCAAACTATGATTTTCCAACACAAAATCTATACGTTATCATTAATTTGATCATACCATAAGAAAGCTGGTTAGGTTTTCAAGGTTTTATGAGATTTGCAGTTTTGTGGATAGTTTTTTTCGAAAAACGGTGAGCATTGAAGTAAGACATTGTAACTTCACTAAAAAAGGTAAAGATCAAACTGTTCTTAAGGTCAAAAGTTTGTAAAATTCAGGGCTGCATTTTTATTTACACAAGTAACTGATTTGTATGCCAAATGAAAACACAATGTTTTTTCGGTTTCAAAAGTATATTTCTCCATGAAATAAAAAAAAAATCATTACTTTCAACATATCATTCGAAAGCTGATTAAATTAAGTTCTTGTGATATTTGCAGTTTTGTGGATAGCTTTTTCGAAAAACGGTGAGCGATGAAGTAATATAAGACATTGTAAATCTTATAAATAAGGTGATGATCAAGCTGTTCTTTAGGTCACAATTTTGTAAAATTCAAGGTTACAAATACTCTGCTCTTATAGAAAATTTAATGCTAAATCCGAAAATGTGGTCAAAGTTTGAAAAATATCTCAAAGAATGAGGATATTACAGCTTTTACGGTAAAAAACTTGGTTTCCTCAAAAAAGTTCTCATTTGGCATACACTTAGTAACTAGTGTAAATAAAACATTATGACAATTCCATAATGGAAATGTGCATTTTAAACATATTAAACTATTCATTGGAATAAAAAGCAAAGAAAAAAAAAATTTTTAATAGAAAATAAAGGTAAACTGTCAATAAAACGACACCAATTTAGAGGATCTTATATTTATTATTATTATCATTTAGGATTTATTTTATTAGATTTTCAATCTAAGGTTTAAAACCCAATGATAATGAACATAGACCTCAATTTTTCCGTTTTTGAGGTGGATTTATGGATGAGTCTGTTTTTACATGAGTCTGCATTTCTACCATTCCAACGGGGGTATCGTTGGTTTATTTATCTTTGTTTTGCTGTCGAATAGTGTTGAAAAATCATAGTTTGCCCAACAGATTGAATGATGAAAATTACTAAGATTTGTTAAAAAATATCCTACCACAACTTAATCATGATATTTCCCTGAAATTCGGCATAATATGATTTTCCAACAGCATGGTGCTCCTCCAAATTATTGTAACTTCCCTTAATAAGGTAAAGATCAAGCTGTTCTTTAGATCCGAAGTTTGTACTATTTAAGGTTACATGTACTCTGCTCTTATCGAAAATTTAACGCTTAATCTGAAAATGTGGTCAAAGTTTTGAAAAAAAAAACTAGACAAAATGAAGATATTACAGCTTTTATGGTAAACACGTGGTTTCCTCAAATAAGTCTCTGATTTATCGTATGTCTGCAATGGATTGGAATAGAAAGGCGAGGTCTGCGGCATTTTTCTTCATTTTTGATCTAGTTTCTCCTTACGTTTTTATTTTTACCCGAACAGATACTCACCCTGTGTATATATATATATATATATATATATATATATATATATATATATATATATATATATATATATATATAAATAAATAAATAAATAAATTCTCCTAGGCATTAAGTTTCATAAAAGTTGATTATTTGCATTATTTAAAAAATATTTCTCAATTTTGTAGGAATACCTTTAGCTGTTTGAAATTCCGATTTCCTTAAAATTAATCCGGTTATTTTTATCACTTGATAAGGTAGGTCCCTGGAAGGTGTGATATTTTCTCGGAATATTTATTATTTTAAAATTGAACTTACACAATGTTGCTTGCCTTTAATGAAGTCCATGAAATACCATCACTCTCTCGAGGGTTTACTATCTCTTCTTCTCGGGTTATAAACCGTTCATCGAAAGAGGGTCCGGGGCCAAGTATCCTTGGGCCCACGTTATTAGAACAGTTTTAATAAAAGATAATTTACTCAACAAAACTTTCTCGAATCGCTTCATTATTTTTACATAAGTTATTATATGTTGTATTATACATTACAATTATATAATAAGTTATAATATCATTATTTCCGACGATAATTGTCTATTTACCATACTAAACCCTGCTCAAAACTAATTTTAGAATGTTGTTGCTCTCACATGTAAATTTATAGAACTTTCACGATCTTCCCATATATTGGCTTGTTCCGAAATTAATGCAAGATTTCATGTTTTAAATAAATCACATCTCTGGATTATAAACTATTTAGAATTAGGATTGATTATTTAATTACCACTTTTATTTGAATTTTTTTTTTTTTCACTATTTTCGAATACTCTTCGAGTAGTTCTTTACATGTCATTGTAATAATTTCCTCAAATTTACTTTTTGTATATATGTATACAGTTGTAAATATCAATAAATACTATTTTTTAAAAATATGTTTAAGATAAAAATTCTAATATTTAGAAAAAAAACAGTAAAAAACTTGAATGATAAGAAACTCTTCCATTTATATTTATTGTGGTTCATAGCACCGCCCTCACCACCTATTATAAACAACCTTTCATCCAAAAAAAAAAAAAAAATAAAATAAAAAATAAGACTAAACATCGATATAACACACTTATAGGTAGAAAATTTCTTCACTTCAGGTATAAATCTTTAGCCTGTTTCAACAATCTTCTTATGGTAATGTTTTCTCTTTTATTCGGATAATTTTCATTTTTTTTTCCACCTCTCAACCAATATTATTTATCTTCATGCTTTCTTATGTGTAATATTAGAAATCAATTGTTCAATCAACTTTGTATATAATATTTTTCCTTTAATGATTGTATATATAGTTTATGTATGTATACAGGGTGACGAAAAAATAGATGCGGAGACGGTAGGGGGAGATAGTACAGGCTAATCTGAGTTCATTTTACTATAGGAACTACTGTCCGAAAATAGACCTTTTCGAGTTATACTAATTTTAAAGATTTTATAAAATTAACGTCCTTCATACGTTAAACAAGTCATAAAACTTAAACATTGGGGTGTTTGATTTATTTCTTGGTTTTCCAATAAAAATATTCTTAAATACGAAAATTGATACTCAAATATACGTAATTGACGTTATCTCATGTAAGTAAGCTTCAAAAATACTTTTTAATTTTTGTTTTAAAAAAATCTTTTTTCATCTCAAAAACTTCAATTTACCAGAAAAAAAATCACGTACAAATTTTTCGTAGAAAATAATTAGAAAACATCTAGGTTTCATTACTTTTCAAATGAGGTATAAAAATCACAAATCGGTTTAGAAATGACAAAGACATGAGTAATAAGAAAAAAACAGGCAGAGCCGCGAACAAAGGACTTTGTAGGTGATTTTTTAAAACTATTTTGAAGCTTACTGCATGAGATAACGTCAATAATGTAATAAGGTGTATATATAAAAAAAAAAAAAAATGATCGTTTTTGAAACAAAAATATTTGTATTATATATAAAATACAATTAATACTCAAAGTGTAGTCCATTGTTATCTACTGTCATTACCCATCTGCTAGCCAATTGCTCGATGCCACGCTGATACCATTCCTCGGGATGGCTGTCAAAGAACTCTTGGACAGCATTTTCAACTTCCGCAAAATTATCAATTTTTTTCCCTTGAAGAAAATGGGCCATGGATCCAAACAAGTTGTAATCCGAAGGTGCGAGGTCTGAACTATATGGTGGATGAGGCAGGAGTTCAAACCCATGAAGTTCTGTAAACTTTTCTTTACAGGTCTTTTTTACCTTCCCCATGGAGAGAAGATGGCGACTAACTTTATCTTTCGACACACCACACTCCCTGGCATGTTCGCGAGTACTTGTGGAAGGATTTGACTCAACAGCTTCCTTCAGAACCTCATCAATATCCATTAATGGCCGCCCGGATCCCTTCTTCCTTTCCAACGTCGTATCTCCACTCCTAAATTTTTCATATTTAATAATTTCACGAGTTGCTTGAAATTGTTTTGCCAGTAATGTCTTAAAATTACGAGAATTTGGTAGGACACTGTGATGTTTCTTCTTTGAAAGGAATAACTGAACTGAGGCTTTTTTTTTTTTTAAGTAGTCCAGTGTTACAAATAAGCTTAGAGAATGCTCTAAAGGGGTTATTATGTATTGGCAAATAATAAACAGCATTAAGATATTTACGGACTTTTGAAATCTGGAATTTGATAAAACGGTCATTTTTTTTTTTTTTTTTTTTTTTTATACGCTCTATTACATTTGAGTATTCATTTTCGTATTTTAGAATATTATTAATTGGAAACCCAAACAATAAATCAGATAAAACACCAAATTTTTAAGTTTTGTGGCTTGTTTAACGTATGAAGAACGTTAATTTTTTTAAATTTTAAAAATTAATAAAACTCGAAAATGGATAGTTTAAGACAGTAGTTCCTATAGTAAAATCGACTCATATTTTACTATCTCCCCTTCCCGGCTCTGCATTTATTTTCTCGTCACCCTGTTTATGTGTGCATGTGTTTATATATATATGTATAGATTTTTTTTTTGTATATTATTGTAAAATTGTATTTACTTTTAATTATCTTATTTTATTATTTTATTTAAAATATCTAGGCCAGATATAATTTATGTTCTGTCATGGAAATGTTATTCATAAGGGACTTTGTCCCAGAATAAAATTTTTGTTCTATTCTATTGTTCTGTTGTTAACAACGAAATCCAAATAGAAACTTTAGAAGTGGATGTTTACAAGCGAGGCTATCCGAAATATCTATCGATAATTGTAAACTCGAAGTGAAGCGTTGAAGTCGGAGTCGAACTGGTGTATTTAAGGTCGTGCTGATTTGGTGGAGCGCCTCATCGATGTTAGTACCACACTAATTATTTGTTATAGTAATTCAAATTTCCTCACATTAATAATTTATGTATTTTATGAAAATCTAGGCTACCCCTCTGGTTCCCTAGCCATGGAATCGCAGAGGAATAAAGGGACAATAAAGTATAGCAATATTGGAGTTTATTGCTTTTAGAATTCCATATTGGAGCCTAGCTCTGAATCGTAGACTAATGAATAGGAGCTGTTTTATCGAAGCCCTCGGTGATGAAGGAAGCGCCCTCACGTGCCTCGAACAGCAATGAGCCCTCTCTGGCCTTGGACCAACTCAGCTGACTCCCTCTGTCCCCTCCTACGCTTCTAGCACCAAATTACTATTTCTCAATTTTTTTAATTACCATTTACTTTTCATATTAATATACTAAACAAAAAGTCCTTTAGAATCCATGTTGACATGGATAGGTCTTTTGGCTGGAGATCTACAGTTTCTCTGTTGCTGCTCGGATCGAAAATTCTTCGTAGTATCCAAATTAGAAATTTATAGGAAATATCTTTTGTTATGCAACATTTGCCGATAAGAACGTTTGGAATTATATTGGTTTGAATGAAAAAAAATTTACATTTTGTCTACATTTTTTAAGTGATGAGGCTTTTTTAATACGCTCTAGCTCTCTATGTTGCTCGGATCCAACATTTTTTCGAAAGGTTCCTGATCAGAAATTCTATGAAAAATATTTTTTGTTTTTATAACATTTGTCGCTAGGACTTATCGTTTATAAGCTATATTGGTTTGAATAAAAAAGTCAAGTCTCGCTAACATTTTTTAATTGTTGGTACATTTTTGACACGATCTAGTGCTGATCGAATCGAAAATTTGCACAGTTTTCTGATTAGAAATTTAATGAACAACATACCTCTATTTTTCTCTTAAGGCTAAATGTCCCCTCTGTAGTACCAAATGTTGCCACCACGTAGCGTGCCAAAATAAACAAAATTTAGATTCCTCCTCAAATCTCAACGGATCATTCGATTTTGGTTCTGTAAAGTTAATTTTTTCATATTTCCGTAGAATTTGATGTATCTATTTTAAAAGGCCATATATGTGATATTTACAATTTTAGGTTAAAAAAAAACTACTTTCTAGTATTTTTTAAAGAAAAGTCAACTAATAGGCAAGTGTAGAATAATAAAATATAAATATTGGCGAAAAAAAAAATTTTAATTATACGAACAACATCGGCCGAAACCCATAAATACGAAATTCTATGCAAATGTTTTTGTTTTGTTTTTCAGGTAGCATCTACATCTATCATGACTATAGCAGCCTCAAACTACAAATCTAAAATAAGATTTCCATCGAAAGGTTGTTTTGGGACTCAAAATAGAATTTACACGATCCAAAATGAAAATTTCGAAAAACTATAAAAGTAAACAATAATTAAAAGTATATAACCAAAAAAACTGCATACTTATTGTAAATATATTTAAAAATGCGGGGTGCATCAAAATATAAGAAGGAATTAGGAAAAATCACGTTAGAAGTATGGTAGAGGATAAGCGATTATAAACACTGATAACGTAACTTCGCGAAAAATGGTCCGATTTCGGATTTCGTTTTTTTCATTATGTAGGTACTAGTTCCAGCTACAATTAATATTTGAAAACTTCCTTCGAAAAAAGGTTCGTTATCTTGTTATAGATAGAAAAACAAAAATAATGTTTTTTTTTGGGCTTTTTTGTTTTTTTTTTTTTGCGATTTTGAATATGAAGCCGATGGTTGCCGTGGTAGCAAACTTTAGATTCGGATTCAGCACCTCAAAGAACATAAAGATCCGTTGAGAATAAAAGTTCCGCAGTTTTTTCTTCAAAACGGCATTTTGGAGTCTTATTTTACTGGACTATAAAGACGCTCTATGAAGCATTATTTTGGAGGTCCTACAACTTTTGTTCTACTTCACTTTCCCAATGATGATTTTATTGACTAGAATTGTAACATTGTTCATATATAACGGGAAAAGGATATAAATAAAAACATTATTTTATTATTAATTTATATAAAACTAGTTGAAAAAAAAAAAAAAAAGGAATCCACAAACAATAAAGTATTATCTATTCCTATTACTAATTAAAAAATTAAAATTACTTATGCTATATTACTGCACATTAAAAAAATATATATATTATGAAAAATATGATATATTATTTTTGCATAAATGTTACTTATTCTTAATAAGGAATAATTATATTATGAGCTGTATTCATTAAAATTATTTACTTTTTTAATACCCAAATCAAAAAGATTTAGTACTTTTCTTCTTTTTTTTTGATTTCATATAAAAGTGATGAGTACAAAAAGTTATTGAATTTTTCAATTGAATGAGTTTAAATAGGCAGTTTCCTTCTTTCCCTTCCTGCCGCGCGTATCCCTGAGATATAAAACTCATTTTTCTATCTTACGTTTTGCCATAGGAATCCACAGTCAAGATTATGCTAGGTTCGGGTAAAAAGAAGAAGGTAGAAAAGACGCGAAATCCATAGACGGCATAGGATCAAAGGAAATATCAAGATTTCTAATACTATCGTAGGTTCAAACAACAATGGTCTGGTAGGACAAGATGTTTACAACCATTTCTTTGTGAAATTGAATTTTTTTTTTTTTTTTTTTCATTTTGATCAATCCATTTAATTGTTTCACAAGAGTAGTTTCATTTCATATTTATTCGACATATCACACAGAGTATAGGCTTGTTTGACTATTCTCCTCCTTCAAAACCCTAATCTCAAAGTAAAGGTAATAATAAATAATTGTAAGCTTTATTGTATGAGAAACTTCCCACATTTTTTTTACGTCCCGGGGTCTAAATTGTAGAAAAAAATGTGTTTTTTTACTGCTTAACATTTGAAAACGGTTAGACATAAGAAGTAATTCATTACAAACCTTTTGATTTAAATAAGAAGTAATTTTGGGAAAAATTTGATTTCGTAAATACTATTTTTATTTATTTTTTAAAAATTATTTATTTTCCGCATACCCTCTTTTCTCTAATCTATTCGGGCCCCTGTTTGTAGAGCATTAAATTTAATTTAATTTCATATATAAGTTTCTGGTATTTGAAGCAAATGTTTAACAAAAAGTGAGGTAAACATTTTTTTATTTCTAAAATTATCGATTTTAAATAACATATATCTCGAAACCGTTGGAATTTCGACAAATGTATATAATAAATTTTATAGGAAATTCAATTAGCTTTAATTCCGATTTGTAGCATATTTTTCTTGAGTCCACTGTTTTCGGGATAAAATCGAAAAATACGAAATTGGGACCTCTCTTCTCCCCCCCAACCTTAGCTCAACCTCCAGGTTCGGAGACTTTTAGTAGGTTTGCCTTCTAATTGCTCCTGGCGAAGCTGTGACATCAGAAATTATCGCATATTTCATGCAATCTACACCCCTCATTTCAACACTCTTTGACTAGGGTCGCACTTTTCTGCGAAAACACCTATATCACCATTCATTTGGCTACAGTTCCGAAACTAATTGTTCGATCCGAAATTTCTTTTTTTTCATCTGAATGCTCATTAAATTTACTATAAAAACCTATATATAAAGTTATGATCAAGTTTCGTAAAATAACCATACCAGCACATTAAAAACCGCGACCTGTTTTGAAATTCAAACTTGTTAAAGTAATTGGATTATTTAATCTGGGCTGCAAAGCCCAGATAAACTTGATAGTATTGGTTATTTGTAAGGTTAATCATATTTAAAAAAACCAAAGGTCCTTTATTTTTTATACAATATTTTTTCGAAATCAGGAACACAAAATATATAGGAAAAGATGATATTTTTGGCCGGCTAGACCTACAAGTTACCTCTCTGTGCGTTGGTATTCCATATTGGTGTTATTTTATTAAACTTAAATTCAATTGAAAAATTCAATAACTTTTTGTACTCATCACTTTTATATGAAATCAGTAAAAGTACTAAATCTTTTTGATTTGGGTATTAAAAAAGTAAATAATTTTAATAAATACAGCTCATAATATAATTATTCCTTATTAAGAATAAGCAACATTTATACAAAAATAATATATCATATTTGTTCATAATATATATTTTTTAATGTGCAGTAATATAGCATAAGTAATTTTAATTTTTTTAATTAGTAATAGGAATAGATAATACTTTATTGTTTGTGAATTCCTTTTTTTTCAACTTAACTTTGTTTATATAATTCTAGTCAATAAAATCAGTTTTTTAAATTAAATTAATCATTGTTACCAATTTAAGTAATTATATTTGCTTTCAGTTGTTTTTGGTTTATAATTATGTCGAAATTTTCAAGTAAATTCTATTTTGAAAGCTGATTTGTAAGTTTATGGTAGATATACTATACATTTATGAAATCAATTCTTTTTCTCACTTGCCTCAGTTTTTTTGGGATCTGGCCTTCTAAAATAGATTTTTTGTCCATTTTATTAATAAATCCGATCTAAAAAATGTCTATTGGTTTTAATTAGGAGAATCTAAAATTTAGGTTGGTTTAGTGAGCATTTATACTTTGTTTATTTCGTAAATTAAATAAAAAAAGTCAATTTTAAAATGTAAAGTTTGAAACGTTTTTGCCAAACTCAGGGATCTGTTTTTTTACATCATACATTTAATAGAGAATATTTTTGGTTTAGGACAAGCCAAAATTTTGGGACTTTTTGGTACCGCTTTAGCTCTGTCGGTGTTGCTAGGATCGAAAATTTCTTTATCAGAAATAGATAAGCATATTTTTTTCAACTTTGATATTTATCACATGCTGTGAATGGTTTGATACATTTTAAAATTTACCAGAAATAGACGGCTGTAGATTTGAAAATGCTAACACTGAAGCCATGTTTGGTAGCTTATTTAAATTGAAGAATTTACTAAAGTTTTTTAAGTTTATAATGAAACACCAAAAGTTCAGTACTGATTTATTGTAAAGTTGTTTGGGAAGGACTTAACACAGATCCTTGAGATACCCCGTTGTATAACCTTAATAGCTAAAAAAAACATACATTCGATTTTATAGAATATTTTTTATAAAAGACAAATTTTTGCATGTGAAGTGCCCTTTATAGCATGTGAAGTTATATGGGTGTATATTTCTAAAATACATATTCTAATATAAGTGAAAAGGCTTTTTCAGGTCCAAGAAATCTGCAAAATATTAATTTTATCATATTAAAAATAATGTTGAAAATGAATTGAAGTTGAAAATTATATGTTTGATATAAATTTTCGAAATTTACGTTGTTCGTTACCCAGAAATTACTGTATTCCCACCCTTCCCCCTCCCCTCCCTCGTCACTCTATGTTGAGATAGTCTCATTAATACGTGGATTTCAGAACAAGTTGACTTTTTAATGAGTTCTTCGTAGTAAAATAATGAAGGCATATTAATTAAATATTAACAAATGTATATAATAACACTGACGGTATATAATAACACATTTCCAATATAATTTTAACATGTATTTTAGTTTTATAGATAAATTCAAAATTTAGGGTTAGGATTGATGAATTATTTTCCACTTTTATTATTATAGGATTTTTTTTATTTGTCTCTTATGTTAAGTATCCATCATCAGTTCTAAAAACATAAAAAAATAAATAAATAAAAATATCAGCACTTTGCTGCATAGATTATATATATATTTTTTAATATCAAACCCCTAGAAACTTCAATTCTATACCATAAACCTTCGAGAATGGTTTCGAAAATGAGAGAGAGAGAAACACTTTATTAAGTGGTGCTGCCCATTTTAAATGGGTTGCAAAAAAAAACACAGCATACTTAATCAATCCAAATATGACATACCAAAAAAAAAACCGTAATAGTCATTATTTTTAAAATATAAGAATCTACATATTAAAATGATCAATCCATGCGGAATATAAAATAAAATAAAAACAAAAATAAATCCCATCAAATAACCTATTCCCTTTGTCCTTTAGTATAAATAATAACCTTTATTTCCTGCCCTACAGTATCCTTTAATGATATTCCACTAATCCCTGTTGAACAGATCCGCTATCTAGAACTACACTTGGACAAACGTCTAACTTGGAATCCACATACAAGACTAAAACGTCAAAAACTGTCCGTCGTTTTCGGCTACTTTAACATTTACTTGGAAAACGTTCAAACCTTCCAATTCATTACAAAAGACTCATTTGCATAGCACTAATTAGACCAATTTGGACATATGGAGTTTACCTCTGGGCTCCACTAAACCATCTAATTCTTACGATCCAAAATCCAGTGGGCTGCTGTGCTCATTTAGCAACGGTTATATACCAGCTCACGCTCATTCAAGCGTCAAAAATTATAAAAGTAGCTGAAATATTGACTCCCATGTTATATGTGTCAAAAATAATTAATACAGGGTGACCAAAAAGAGTATTTGTTACTTCGATAAAACAAAAACTACTTAAAATAAAAAAAAAAAGTTTATTGTTAATTATTACAAAATACAGTGGAAAATTAGTGGAAAAGATGATATTATCAAAATGCTGCCTGTTTAATGCTGGCACTCTTCTAATCGGGAACGAAGATTGGCGATCACATGCAGACACATAGCTTTCGATATTGCTGCCATTCCTGACCTGATGTTTTGCTTCAATTCCGTCAGGTTCGCCAGATTATGCTCATAGACCTTACTTTTAAGGTAGGTATCTCCATGCAAAATAGTCAAATGGACTAAGGTCGTGGCTTCTGGGAGGCCAGTTGATGTTACCCCTGCGCGAAATGACCTTCTTAGGGAATAATTCGTTAACAGCTTCCATTGCTTGATTTGATATATGGCAAGTGGCCCCATCTTGTTGAAACCACGTTCTTGAGTTGAAACCTTGAGATTCCAGTAACTCTGGACCCAAAAAGGTTCGCAGCATATCGCAATAATTCACATTGCCTCGTCGATCTTCATGAAAATAATGACCGATTATGCCTCTCGCAGACATAGCGGTCCAAACGAATTTTTGGCTGTGCGCGGGTAGTACTTGCTTTCGTCTCTGACTTTCCTCTGCCCAGAACCGTCAATTCTTTTATTGACATTCAGAAAGTTCATTCAGATGAATGTTTGCTTCATCACTGAAGAGTATGTTATCAAAATTGGTGAAATAGTTTTTGTTTTATCGATGTAACAAATACCCGATACTTTTTTGGGACACCCAAAAACTCAAGAACGTAGTTTCAACAAGATGGGGCCACTTGCCATACATCAAATCAGGCAATGGAAGCTGCTAACGAATTATTCCATAAGAAGGTCATTTCGGGTAGGGGTAACATTAACTGGCCTTCCAGAAGCCACGACTTCAGTCCATTTGACTATTTTGCATGGACCTACCTTAAAAGTAAGGTCTATGAGAATAATCCGACAAACCTGACGCAATTGAAGCAAAACATCAGGTCAGAAATGGCAGCAATATCGAGAGTTATGTGTCTGCATGTGATCGCCAATCTTCGTTCCCGATTAAACGGTCACCATTTAGATAACATCATCTTTTACAAATAATATTCCACTTTATATTGTAATAATTAACAATAAACTTTTTTTTTTTATTTTAAGCAGTTTTTGTTTTATCGAAGTAACAAATGCCCGATACTCTTTTTGGAATCCCTGTACAATTGAAGAAGATAGTAATGATGATTGAATTTATTATAATACATTTTTTCAGTCAACATAGTCGATTATTAAATTTCTAAGCTAGATTCCACCACCTTTTCCTTATCCCTTCTGTAATTTCAAAATTTAATAACTAATCAAGCAACAAGACATATTTTTTTTGTCGGTATAATTTTAGGGCTTGGTATTATATTAAAAACCACCCCTACAAAATATACCTTTTACTTATGTTAAGAGGACTTAATTTTTTTTCTTCTCTAGATTAATTTTAAGATTTCAATAAATCACCTCTCTAGATTATAAACTATTTACTTTAGATGACTTGATTGCCATTTCTATTGTTTTTTTTTGTTTTTTTTAAACTAGTTTTAAACATTCATGTTCAGTTCTAAAAACGTAGAAAAATTCCAAAACATCAGTACTTTGATACGTAGATTATTTATATTAAATTCTTAAAAATGTAAGACAAAACAAATCTTGTATATTGGTACTAAGCTAAGGATGCTAAACGATAGATTTCAAGACCTAGAGAGCACTAAATGTACAGAGACGAAAGGGTTAGGTACAGATGTACTACAAAAGTCGGAAAGGTATTAAGAAAATTAGGATTAAATTCTGCATGTAAATTAGATAAACCATTGCCATCTTATTTACCATTACCTAAAAAAAAAAAACCACGGTAATAACTGGAAGATCAGTAAATCAATGATTAAAAGAAGAAATAAATATAAATACACAATAATTAGACAATGTAAAAAGAGGTCCAGGCATTTATTAGAATGTGCTATAGAGGAATACATATATATATATATATATATATATATATATATATCCCTTTCTATACCTTTTCCCTTCCGATTTTTGTTGATTCTAACCTTATTCAGATTTTTTTCTATGTTTTAGTCGTTGCTTTTTGAGAGGAAAGGTTGTACTCCTTCATTTACACACAAACTCTAAATCCATATTCAAATTAATATTAATTTCTGTTTTATACCTCCCCATACTGAAATGAGAAAAAAAAAAAAAAAGAAAATTATTATTATAGTAAATCAGAATTAATATAATATAAATCACAAGTAATGTTAACTTCTTCACATTAGGGAAGTTTTTGGTAATGTTAGGGTTTGGTATTAAAAACCACCCCTAAAAAATATACCTGTTATTTATGTTAAGAGGACTTTTTTTTTTTTTTTTTTCTCTCGATTAATTTTAGTTTAAAAGATGGAATAATTATGTGTCGAATTACAAAATTAATACAGCTTTCCGTACAACTTTTTTTATTTTTTTTTTATTTTTTCTTTTTTTTATTGATTGCTTTAAAGTATAAACTTTATGGCAATTGAGTTAGTCAATAACAATAATAATTACACAATAGTAAATAAACAATAAATACAAATAGAAGAAAAGTTTTACAAGTTATATAATTAACACTAACAGAAAAGCATTTCTTAATAATACGAACAAAGGATTTTTTTTTTTTTTTCTTACCAGCTATAATGATATATACAAACAAAGAAAAATAAATTAAAATAAAAATAAAAACATACATTTTTACAAGTTATAATAATTTATATTGATTATTATGCCAATAATATCTAATGTCACAGAAGTTGTAGCAGCAATCACAATAGTATCCAATCTTTTATTTAGTTAATTCAAATTAAATACATCAATTTCTTTTTGCTAGCATTTAAAATGCTATTGTAGTATAAAATATTTTGCAAACATAGACTTTCATCTGTTTGAACTATATAATCTTTTAGGTATTTCTTTCGACAATTATCGTGCCTTTGGCACTCCAAGAACAGATGTTTTTTCATAAATTTAAAATTGACGATATATTAAATTCGACTCGCCGCTCTGAAGACAAACGTTTGAGAGATATTGTAAATTAATGAATACAGATTTAAATAAGTCAGCTATGTACCAGCATTATAATATCAGAAGATATAGAGAAAATTGCAAAACTTATTCATAGACCAAATCTAGCACTATGAAAAAAGTGCTAACTAAAAATAAGTGCATTTGCACGACGCAAAATGGGGAGACATTGGGTCAACTATTTTACATTCGGAACAAATATTGATATATTAGGCCCAATGTGAGACTTTAAAAGTATTTAATATTCTAAATGTAGTGTCTTTTACAAATTATCATTGTTTTTAGGTTCAACGTTATCGAGTACGAACCAGCTATCCCGGAGATCCTCTTGGATCTCAAACCACCCACAATGACCTTAAATCCCTTCTGTTATGAACTTGGCCAGTAATAGATATCTGTCCTTCCCCCGCTAAACCTTCTTACCCGATCCCTTTGTTCCCAACCTTTGGTTCCCTAACAATAGCGAATAATCTTCTTAGCTACCTTAAAGGAAAATGGCTGTTTTTGACCAAGGAGGAGGATCACAAGGTAACTTCGCTCATTATTTCAATATTACTTCAGCATTATAAAATGTTTCGTTCAACCCGACAATCAATCCGATGTTATGATTTGAATAAATAGAAAAGCCAAGCGAATCCCGATTTTCGATGCCAACAATCGCCGACCACACATCTTCCATACCATATTTCAAAAATTTAATAAAGATAATGTTTTCATGCAATTATAATCCTAAAATTTATTGATTTATATGAACACTATGAGTTCCTAGCTGAAGGGCGTTCCATCAAATCAAAGCTCTATTTAAAACTACTGCAGATGTCTATACAATGTTTTGGTACAGCGGTATTCAAGTTTAGTTAATAGAAAATAAGTTTTATTTCCACATGATAACCCTGGCACCACATCGCTTGCCATATAAAAGAAAAACTAACTAATTTGGATGGAATCGAACTTCTCCCTTTTAGTATTTTGTTCAGATTTCGAAACTCGTTTGGATACAGTATATATAAAATAAATCGATATTCTTCATAGAATGTCCGATGTTTCCATATCGATATTTATTCATTCAAAACAATCGAGCTTAAATCCTCTACTAAAAGTTGATTTTGTTAATACATGAATGGGTATAGAAAAAATAGAATATGTTTGTAAATTTTATGAAGAAATAAAGGTTATTATCATTATTATTTATTTATTAAAATGTTTGTTGTACCGATGCGCATGTTACGATATTTTGTTTTCTCTAGATTATAAAAATACGACATACAACTATATATATCTAAAATGAAGGAACAAAACCTTATAAAATTGGTTTGAATAAGAGAACGTTTTAAATTTAAGGGACATGGGACAGTTGACAAGACTGGATCTGCTTGCATCTGCACAATACATGTACCGCCAACTGTTTAGTACATAATAAACTGCTTTTAAATTTTAAATCACATACCAGACTTAAAAGACAAGAAGCTCCTCGTCGTTTCCGACTACTCAAACATTAATTGGACAAGTTCAAATCTCCCAATGAATTACAAAATACTTTTTAACATAACAATAATAAGACTAATTTGGACATATGGAGTTGAGTTTTAGGGCTCCACTAAACCTTCCAATTCTTTCTGGTATCCAATCTTTGGAATCTAAAACCCTTCTTAAAATCAGCAATGCTTCTATTATGTCAGAAACAACGTTATCTTAATGTTCCATATGTTGCTGGTTTGGTCACCCACTCCAACTTCCTCACAATTCATTCCCGGTGATCCTCTGAGGCGTCTGAAAAGAAGGTGGCCAAGACACCTTTAAGGTAGAACTGTTGAGGTGCTACTAGTGGGTAGTTCTTTAAACGTTATTGACAAACCATTGTAATCACTTTCCTTAAATTTACTTGTTGTATATGATGTATGCAGTTGTGAATATCAAAAAATAGTTTTAAAAAAAGCGAAGAATTAAAATTTTGAGCTCCACCAAAACCATCTAATTCATCTCTTATCTAATCCTTGCAATCCAAAATCCTTCGAAAAATCCTTAACGCTCCTTACTTTGTCACAAATAAACTTATCCATAAAGTCCTTAATTGTTCATACGCTACTGATTTAGTCGAAAACAGATACCTATCCTTTCATAGTAAACTCCATAACCATTCTAATCCAATAGTCTCTGAATTTAATTCTCATTCTATTCCCGATAATCCACCGAAGCGTCTGAAAAGAAGATAGCCGAGAGACCTTCTTATATAGATGATTTTTATTTTTATGGAAGTGCTTCTAAGTTGTTTTTCACATGTTATTGACAAGTCATCGTAATCATTTTACTCAAATTTACTTGTTGTATATAATGTATATAGTTGTGAATATCAATAAATAGATAAATAGGAAAAATAAAATCATTTCAACATGATAGGAAAATTTAAAATAGCATTTCATAAAAAATAAATAACTAAATCACGATATACCGGTGTATCGATGTATAGAGTTAAAAAAATGATACGACAGCCATCTTTACTACAATTGTTTATTTCTTTCTTGGAAAAACATTCACCAACATAAAAAATATTGAAAATTATTTGTTTAGCAAGTTTTTTAGTTCAAAAACCTAAGAGCGGTATCCAGATAAAGTCAAACTATAGATCACACGGATTATATTTTAACAATTAAAAATCACATAAGTATTAGAAAATAAAATCCTTATTTTTACCAATAGAACAGTAATTTTTTCTTACTCATTCCATTGGTAACATATTATATTAATATATGATATTAATTTAAATGACATTATTTATAAAGATAATACACATTACCAGGCGAATCATAGTATGCGAACTGAAACGAAGAGGAAAATCATTTTCAAGATAACAAGCAAATATGTCAAAAAGAAAAATAATATTTATTTTTAAATTATTAACAATGATATATATATATATAAATATATATATATAAATATATATATATATATATATATATATATATATATATATAATAAATTATACCATAATTTTGTCTAGACGTAAATATATACATAGCTGGTGTAATATATATGAGTGAACTTATTAAAATGCCTGAACAGCCAGGGCCATCTTCTTTAACCCTATTACAGAAACACTATAAATTTATTGTTTACAATCATGGTGAAACTATTAGATTTTCAATTTATTTCATATCGAACGGTGTCACACCTAGAAATGAATGTTGTGTTCACGCTTCGGTGCATGGTGGTAAATAACATTTTAATTGGTTTTGCCTTACTGCAATTAATTGAATAACAAAATTTCAATTAAATAGTTAATAGGTACATATCGGTATACCAATAACAAGAGATTAAATATTGTATTTGTGTCAAAACAATTCCAAACTTTTAACTGAAATATCTCCACAAATTGTTTATTTAATCAAATCCCCTCCCCGTAAATGGTTGGTTACTGCGTCCTACGTTTTAGTTGTGCCAAATTTATAATCGGATTGTACAGGACCTACGTATCTCTGTTTGTGTGATAATTTTCGCAAAATTTAAAATTAAATTTGAATAATTTTAATTTAATTTTCGTAAACGTTTTGTTATAAATAGTGTATTTAAAAAAAGGGTTGTGTCAGTTGCGTGTGGTCTTCATCTGACGTCATCTGTCTCTATGTCATCATGAAATATCATTGTCACTTTGATGAATACTATTATATCATGCTTGTAGTGCATGTGTTTATGTCTGGAGAAAATTGGGGAAGGTGCAGATGGAAAATTACCAGGTATTTTAATCTTGATTGAACAACTCTTCTTCTGTCAGGTTTTGGATATGCCTTTATTTACACATACGATTTGTAATTGTTGTATCGCAAAACGATATAGTGCAGTGAACGCCCAGAAGATAATACTAACTAGAATCCTTTTATGTTTACAGATATATTTCTATGTGTTGAGTGATAGCAGATGCCGAATATTCTACAGACAACAGGGGATGCGTACAATACCCTATTTCATGCTACCTTTATGCAGATTCTTGCATTAGGTGGATTGGCACTTACACGGGGGGGGGGGGGAACCACACCTCCATATTGCTTAAGGTAAACGCAGTCCATTGCGCACAAGAAATTATTAAGGAATACTTCCCTCAAACTAGGGATCTCATTTGTTAAACCTCATAGAGGAAGAGTTGCTCGTCAATGTTTTGAGAACTTACTCGTAGATTTCCTCTGTACCTCTTCCCCCATTGTTGAATGATCTCAATCCCATTCAGCAGATTGGGCAGATAAAGCTTTGGAATCCCCATCCGCTGCCAGTTAACCTTCTGCAACTGTGAACTCTTCTGCTATCACTAAAAACGGCGTATCGCGAATCGTTAGTAAACATGAAAACACTCCAGTTAGTGGACCTCTTCTTAGAGTTCGATGCACATAAGTCTTCTGCCGGAGCACAGTGGGGCTATTCGTGAATCTAGCGGGACAAAAGTCTGAAAGCGATCGTATCGATAATTTAATATTTTTTTTATCATCCAGAACAACTTGAAATGATTAAAACAAGGTTATTGAAAGGTTGATAAAACATTTAAAATTTTATTTATGACTTGTTGTTTTATTAAGAAAAAAAATCTTCACAAAACCATTTATTGATTTATCGATGATTTAATAAATTGAATTTTTTAAAAATGATTATATCTACTTAATGATAATAATGTCAATATTATGACTGGAAAAACACCTCTGTAACAAAGTTTCTTTGAAGTTTTGTTCAGTAATAATAAATAGAATTTATAATACATATAAATCAGGACAATGTGTTATCAAACTATAAGCTTTAACACTTTAAAACCTAATTTCTATCTTAAAACGAGCAGAACTCAAACACATTATATTGTTTTAAACTGAAAAAAAATTATAGTCTATAATGATTTGTCATCTTTGATCGAGATTATCACTATCATCACTATGCTGTTTACTAAGTAAGGGTACCATACTCGTATCTGCGTCTGATATTACAAGCATATTGAGAACACTATTACCTAAAGTCGTATTTTTTTTCTGGTAGTAGTCCGGATCAGGTAATTAAAGGATCAGTCGAAATAAAAAAATTATTCATTATGTCGGTATTGGTTACTGTGCGAGACATTTTCCGAGGAAAATGTTCCCTGTATCTTTTTATCTCTTTGTGTTGGCTTTTTTTTTTTTTTCTTCCTGGGAATCATTAAAACTGAAACCTCCAGCCCGTAACGCTTCAGCCAATTCCAATCGCGCAACTGAGAGTACTCCGCCTGAAACACAATTTTTGGTGCTACTGATAAACGGGCAGCCAAATACAATATATTCACTAAAATTAAATGTCCCCAAACACACAGAACCATAATTTAAGACCTACGTTCACCTACCTAAAAAGTTCCAGATTAAAAGTCTGAGTATCTAAAATGCCGTAAAATTAAAAATAAAATGTACTAATACTGAGTATTATGAATGCAATTCATCGTAAAATGTAAAAAAATAAGAAAACTTATTACGATGTTCACTGTCGAGAGCTTGAAAGAATACTAACTTAATTCTTAAATCGTACAGAATTAAAGTTGTATTAGTTTGTTATTTATTATATCGCTTTATTGACATTTCCTCAGCCTGATTCACTTCGTTTCATGTCTTCCAACATTTAGCCTGTTAGATCAACCACTTTCTGCATCAAAAAATCAAACTTCATTTTTGGACTTTTGTCCCGCTAGATTCACGAATGGCCCCACTGTGCGCCGGTGGGGCGTTACTGCAGGTCATGATATGTAAGGACGATTACAAATCGTTTGTGTTGATAAAAGCTTAGCCAAAACCTCATAGAGAAAGAATTGTCCATCAAAGTTTAAAAAACCTGGGGATTTCCCATCTGCCCCTTACCCATTTTCTTCAGACCTCTAAGTGCAGCATAGTAACATCAATGGAGTGAAATGAAAGCATTATTACCAGTATGCCCAAAAGGCACACAGGTTCTGGCTAACAGAGGACATTATACAAGGTTATAATTGTTTCCAAAACAATTTTCTCCTGTAAAAAAAATAATGGAACTAAAACCTGCTGCCCGTTTCTTCTGTCATAAATTACTTTATGTTTATTTTATTTTTAATTATTTTGATAGGTATTGACGTGATAGATGTGACATCGTATATCAAGAGCGATGAGAATCAAATCAGTGGTACTGTCATGAAATCCTTTTTCATCGGTAATTTGGAATAACAACCCCCAATTGTTGTATCTATGCGAGCTGCATTCCTTGAATACCGATCGCTGCTGAACATGGCTGACACCTAGATTTCCTAGATTTAACTCTAACAAAACAGGACATCAAAATTTCATGAATTAATAATTGAATCAGAAGATCTGCGAAAAATCACTTTATTATTATATTTGTTTTATTAATATTATATTATTTAGGTATGGGAAAATATACCAAATCCAAAGAAAAAAACCTCTGTAATTTCTGATTTTTGTTTTTAAATTATGCCAGTTAGTATGGGGTATTTAATTTTCAATTTAGTTTCATTTTTATTTTTGTTTTTGTTTTTTTAAACTTTAGTTACGATCGGAGCTCCGACGTGGTTGGAACTGACATAATTTCGGATAAATAAATACTAAATAAAAAATAAATACATAACAAAAAATAACGTAGGACAATTGACGTAATTCATGTATCTATTTAATAACAAACATAATTTTTATTATGTATGCAATAGTGATATACATAAATAACATTATTACATAACTGGATCAATAAGTTATTGGCTTGAAAAAAATTACTAATTTTCTTTACCGACATCTGCCGCCACACGATCTCTCCATTGTCAAAAAACCATCAAATCGAACGATGTAGCATCAGTTCTGCCTTCGAGATATTTAGGTGCCTTCTTCAAACCAGCAAACCCTTCTTCATGAGAAATAGTTAATAACGATTCGTTTCCTATTTGACCGTCCACCCTGTCCTCAAGCCTTCGTGTAGTTATGCTAGTACAAATATTATATAATGTCTTTTTTGGCGATCGAATGTTTTATAAAAAAAATAATACAAAATATACATATATATTTTTTTTGTATCTATTTATTGAAATTTACAAGTGTACATAAAAAACATACATCCAGTAAATGTGATAATAAAATAAAAATTGCTTGTGAAGCAACTACCCACTGGTAGCACTTCCATAAAAGTTCTATTTGAGAAGGTCCCGAGGCCATCTTCTTTTCAGACGCCCGGAGGGTTTTCAGGAATAGAATGGGAATCAAGTTGAGAGACTAGGGGGTTTGAATGGTTATGGAGTTTAGTACAAAAGGATAGCTATCTAATTTGGGCCTTTATGGTGTGTGGTCTTTATGGATAAGTTTATTTATATTGATAAGGTATAGTTGACTGGTGAGTATTTAGAGAAGTAGATTGTTAGGGTATGCAGTCATAAAGATACACAGCAATTAAAAAATAAGTTATTTAATTTGTAATGCCAACGTTTCAACTTGCATTGCAAGTCTTCATCAGGGCTAGTATAAAAAACAAAGGTTTGAAAATTAATTAACTATCACTCATTTTAATTTCTTTTAATTTTAATATTATTTCAATAGTCTTTATGTATTGTCTTCTTTGCCTTTAGATATTGCATTTATGTTATTGTCTTTACTCTCATATTTATTCTTTTCATACCTTTGTTTTTTATACTCTCTACAATTTAGTCATTCCTTTTTGTTTGTTTTCTACTTCTAGCCCTGATGAAGGCTTGCAATGCAAGTTGAAACCATGGCATTACAAATACAAAAACTTATTTTTCAATTGCTGTGAATCTTTATGACTGCATACCCCAACAATCTACTTCTCTAGAAAAGTTTATTTGTGACAAAGTAAGGAGGATTAAGGATTTTTTGAAGGATTTTGGATTGTAAGGATTGCATACGAGGTGAGTTAGATGGTTTAGTTGAGCCCCAAAGCTTAATTCCATATGTCCACTAACTGTAATGAGTCTTTTGTTGAAAATCGGTAGTTTTGAACGTTTGTCCAGTAAATGTTGACGAATCTGAAAACTACGACATGATAAAATTAACTTTAAAAAAATAAGCTTGTTGAGCAAGACTCGGGTTTCACACAGTATGGTTAGAGGTTCCTTTTCTTTTCTATTTTTTCATTTATTTCTTTGGTACGTATTGTGTAAATAGATTTTTAACCATCCATATTACTATTTTTTTAAATATTTACATTTTATTAATATTTACAACTGTATACATGTCTATAACATGTGAAGAACTACTCATTAGTAGCGCACAACTGTTCTAAATTAGAATGTCCCGAGGCCATTTTCATTTCAGACGCATCTAAGGGTTATCGGGAATCCAGTAAGAAGCAAGTTGAGAGATTAGTTGATTCGAGTGGGTATGCTTGTTATGGAAGGATAGGTATCTTGGCGCCAAATCTGCAACATATGGGACATTTAGATCGTTATGGTTAAGTTTATCTGTGACATAATAAGAATCATTGAGGAGTTCGGATTATTTTATGTGGTATTCACATTATTCATATGGATAATCATATTAAAATTAATATTTAGTTGAAAATTATTTATTGATATTTACGACTGCGTATTATATATACATCAAGTAAATATGTGGAAAATTATTCTGAAATGTCACAATAACTTGTTAAGAACTACTTATTATAATCACTTCAATTAAAGTTCAACATTTCAAGGTCTCTTGGCACATCTTCTTTTCAGAAGCTTTGGGGGGTTTTTGGGAATCGAGTAAGAAGAATGTTAAGAGAACAGTGGAGTTAAGTGGGCATGGTTTTTACTGTGAAAGGATAGGTATCTGGTTTGGGCTAAGTCAGGAACATATGGAACAATAAGGTCTGTATGGATAAGTTTATTGGGTTATCATAGGGAGCATTGGCGATTTTACGAAGGGTTTTGGCTTGTAAAGATTAGATACAAGAAGAATTGGAATGTTTAGTAGAGCCCCACAGCTCAACACAATATGTACAAATAGGTCTAATTACTGACATGTAAATAAGTCTTTTGTAATTAATTGGGAGTTATGAACATTTGTTGGAGCAGTCGATCAATTTTATAAAAAAAAATTTATTTTATATAATAATACCTAATACATACGTGAGATCAGGCACTTTAGTCACACTGTTAAATTTTGATTGCATTTTCAGAGTGATTGTTAATTTGGTTTATTTATTTTATTTTTATTTTTCTAATCCAACAAAGCCATGTTTGTAACGGAAAACCTTTTCAAAAATAGATTATCCTAGAATACAGAGCTGGTGCGTGGTCTATCTCCCGCCGGTTATCCATTCGAGCTAACGATAGCTCCCTGCCCGCTGATATGCTACCGCTAGATAAGCTTCTGGAACGATCTAGACTGCCTAATGAGATATGATTTAGTGGCGCATTGTGATAGGTTGAACCACATTGTACTGATTCCTACGATAAGTGCTATCTAGCATTAACTACAATTAGCTTTGTATTGCATATTTTTTTTTTCTCTTTGGCTTTGATCAATAATATAGACTATCAATATTTTAAAACTTAGTTGACCCGAATAAAAGTTTAAATTACTGAGAGTTCGAATTATGTATGTTATGTTCAAAGTTATCTTTGTTTTAAAATACCTTCTCATACATAATCCTATAATACTCCTTGCAGATTATACTTTTTAGTTAATACTTATTCCCAGAAGGCATTGACCTCGTGGTCTATTATAAACTTTAATATAGAGTCCTGGCAATAGCCTGCTTCTCGACTCATAACCTGAGTGACTGTACTATAGCGCTCCCACTCATCCTCCACTGTTTTTTTTTACATCAGAGACGCATCTGAGAGAGAAGCGCTGGGATGTCTTTGGACCTGGCTTGTCCCTCCATAAGTGGAGGGACAAGTCTGGCTAGGGAATCCCTTGGATGAGTGTATATTGTAAATGAAGTATGATTGTATTTTTATCTTTTAATTGCAATATTCCTCTGATCCCTGTTAAACAGATCCGCTATCTAGGACTTCAACTGGACAAACGTTTAACTTGGAATTCTGATACAAGACTAAAACGACAGGAAACTGGTCGTCGTTTTCGAATTCTTCAACATTTACTAGACCAGCGTTCAAAACTCCCGATTTTCTACATAAGACTTATTTACATGACAGTTATCAGACCTGTTTGGACATACGGAGTTGAGCTCCGGGGCTCAACTAAACCTTCTAATTCTTCTCATATCTAATCCTTACAATCCAAAATCCTTAATGCTTCTTACTTTGTATTTACTTAAGTTACTTTGTTTGTACTTTGTTTTTTATAAGTTACAAATAAACTTATTCATAAAGATCTTAATGTCCCTGCTGATTTATGCTGATTTAGCCCAAACCAGATACCTATCCTTCCATAGTAAGCTCCATAACCACCCCAATCCACTAGTCTCCCAACTTGCTTCCTATTCCATTCCTGATAATCCTCCGAGGCGTCTGAAAAGAGGATGGCCTAGAGACCTTTTAGTGTAGAATTTATTATCTATTAGAATTTAAGTGCTAATAGTGAGTAGTTCTTCAGATGTCATTTACATGCCACAGTATTTATTGACTTTCAACTCATTTACTTGTATATATTTTATACAGTTGTAAATTTCAATAAATTTATAAAAAAAAATAATAAAAAAAATTGAATCCTGTTTTTGTTTTTACTATTATCATTGTTTTAATTTGATTTGTTTAATTGATTTTGTTTTTTAACTTTTTACATTGTATAGTTTGAGGTTCTTTATTTTTTTCTATATTCATTTATTTCATATTGTACATTTTTTGTGAATGGATCCATAAAGCCATCCATATTACTTTTTGCCCTATTCGAGGCAGATTGTAATAATTTCTCAATAACATATTGAAAAAAAAAAAAAAAAAAAATAGTTGCGGATATGTTACTTATATTTTTGGTGCAGTGGCCAACATGATTGTTCTAATTATGCAAATAACAGGGATGTGTCGATTCCAATAGTGATACCGCTCACATCGGAAATGCTTTTGTGATTTCGAATTATGTTACTAATATACATCGATTGTATATCCTATTATAATATTGAATATCCAATCGATTGCAAAAAAAAAAAAAAAAAAAAAAAAATCAAAAAGCTATTTCTAAGAGCTAATTTAATCCACAATATGGTTGAAAAACTTCATAAGTCACAGATAGGTTTTTTAATATATTTTTTTTACTTATTTATTTTTTATCTTATTTTATTTATTTATTTTGTTTTTGTTTTTGACTTAAAAAATCTAAAAATAGAAATATGAGTTGAATAACATCGCAGCTATATTAAAATTTAAAGTTATAAGTTTATAAAAGATATTGAATTTTTTACACATGGCAATTTCGTTGTCTATCATTATACACTTAATTGCTTACTAACTCTTCTGTTGGTAATAAAAAAAAATTAATTACTAATTGAAAAAAAATCGACTTTTATAGGTTTTCTAGGAATACGCTGGTAATCGGTGAATCTGAAATTTACCCCAAGTCAAGAAGACTGTGTATTGAAATTTATTCCCAATATTCTTATCTACTGAAAAATGGTAACTTGCTGTTTTAAGCATTAGTTCGAGTCACTAAAGTCATTGCTTATATTTACATAATTTACTTATAATAAATCTATTCATTTAAATTTAATTAAATTCCTTTTAAATTTATTATGTAAGTTTATCTGTATATTTAAAAGGTATTAGTAATGTTTATTGTGTACTTTACAACTGATGTAACATTGTATAAATCGAGTCGGGTAATTAAATTGAAACATTCAACTTCAGACATGCGATTCTGACATGAAGTTAATTCAGTGAACTCCCCCTTATCCGTTACCGGATTTATATAGTTAATTATAAATTTTTGATTGGGTATTATTAGGTACATCGTATGTATTTAATAAAATGTTATATTTTTTTTTTTTTAAATCAATTATGGCAACATTAAATAAGAAAGCTTCCACTAAATTCATTTACACGATAGTAATTAGACCTGTTTGAACATATAGATTTGAGCTTTGGTACTCCGCTAAACCTTCTATTTCTTCTCCTATCCAGTCATTACAGTCCGTATTGTTCCATATGTTCCTGATTTAGCCCAAATCAGATACCTATCATTTCATTGTAAACTCCATGCCCGCTTAAATCCACTATTCTCTCAACTTGCTTCACACACGATTCCCTAAAGCCCTCCGAGGTTTCTGAAAAGATATGCCTTATATTTTATTGAAGTGTTTTTAGACAATTTAGAGATCGTACGGCGGCATATAAAATATTGGTACTTAAAAAAATGAAAATTAATGATTATTTCCAAGGCATAAACTTTTTGATTTGCTATGTAATAAGAAGAGGAAGTCCTCGACTTCGTTGGCTTGAAGATTTGGGGGACGATCTTCGGACTCAGGGTGTGAGAGGATGGAGAAGGGCTGCCAAAGATAGGTCTGAATGGAAGAGAATTTAAGATGAGGCCAGGGCTCTGCTAGGACCATTAGCGCCATAAGATGGTGATGATGATAATGTATTAATATTATTTATGTATTTTATTATTGTTATTTTGTTATTAAACAGATTTATGCATATTGTCAATTATCCTACGTTATTTTTTCTTATGTTCTTTGACTTTTTTGAGGTGTCGATCATCCGTGAATTCGGTTATGCGAGCCTATCTCGGCCCTACCACGTCGGTTGGTTAATCGAGTCCTAGATGTATACAAATTATACCACAAATACACTAATTATTAAATTTTATTTTTATGTGGTAAATTTCGTTTTTTTTTTATTACAGATAAGTATAATATATTTTTTTAAACTATATTTTAAAGACATATGGTAAGAATTTTCTTCGTTTTCGAGCGCCGCACAGTGGGCAAAAATCCATTTCGGCGGCCAAAATTATTTTATTGCACAAATATGTTTTAAATGACGTGCGATATACGGGAAAAATATTTAAAATATTTTCATGAAAGTGGAATAGTTCATAATAAATAACTGAATTGTCGACTTGAAATCCAAGGTATACGGTTAAATGAGATGGCTGTAAAGCCTCATATGATGGTGCTATTTCTTTAATATAATATGATAAAAATGAGCTGTTTATGTATATTAACACAGCAAAGTCATGTACGATCGATTATTTCAAAATTAAGCGCATTTTTGAAAACTTATTTTTAATGAGTACCTGAAGATATAAAAGAGTGTGATGTAATAAATTACAAAAAGGAACGGTTTCGATTGGGAGGGGGATAATAATGAAACACGGATCGAAGCGGATATGATTTTTGGGATTTAATTAACACAAAATAATACACATCGGCGTGATATAAGTTTCAACATCGTACTCCATTGTCGTTTTAAATGCTGGCTATTTTTCAAAAAAATTTACTTTTTGTTTTTGAAGACTTATTTTTAATAAGTCTTCACAAATGCGCTTAATATTGAAATAATCGATCGTACATGACTTTGCTGTGTTAATATACAGAATCAGCTGATTTGTATCATATTATATTAAAGAAATAGCACCATCAAATGAGGCTTTACAGCCATCTCATTTAACCATACACCTTGGATTTTAGGTCGACAATTCAGTTATTTATTATGAACTCTTCCACTTTCATGAAAATTTTTTTAACATTTTTCCCGTATATCGAAAGTCATTTAAAACATATTTCTGCAATAAAATAATTTTGGCCGCCGAAATGGATTTTTTGCCCACTGTGCGCCGGTTAACAGTCCAGTCAATAAGCATATTGTAGAGTGTGCATATGTAATTTTTTTTTTTTTTTTTTACCTCAGGGCTTCGTTAGGAGTAGTTAGAAGATAAACGGTGGACTCTAAAAAAATATATTTGAAATCAAAATTTCGAGATATACGTTTTTGAACATCGATAAATTTCGCAAAAAAATAATGTTTACCTCACTTTTTGTCAATTATTTGCATCTAGTGCCTTCCATGATCAGAAAGAACGTCGGAGTCAAAACTGTAGAGCAATAAATTTACATAAATATCATATTGGTTTCTTACGTTTCTGGAACTTGAAACAAATGTTTGAAAAAAAAAAGTGAGATAAACATTATTTTTTTAATAATTTTTTATAACGTATATCTCGAAAACCGTTGAAAGTTCGACAAATATGTATATAAACTATTTTATAATGAATTTAATTAGTTTTAATTTTGATCTGTAGCATATTTCCTGGAGTCCACTGTTTTCGAGATATAATCGAAAAACCCAAAAATGGGACCGTCTCCTCTCCCCGCACCGTTAGCTCACCCCCTTGGGTGGAGGCTTTTATTATGTTCATCTTTTAACTATTCTTAACGAAGCAATGAGGTAAAATATAATCGCATATTTTATCCATTCTACACTTCTCATTTCAGCACTCATTGACTCGACTATAACGGAGAGCGCCAATTAAGAGAGAGTTTAAGGTACCATACATTGCATAATTTTGGGATGCTCATATCACTAATTTACAGCATCCTCATATTCGTTATTTTGAGAATAGATCGATTGTTTGGCCTCAAAGGGTTTGAAATTGGTGAAGGAAAATTATATGTGTGGCAAGCACATACATCGGGGGGGGGGGGGGGGATTAGAATCAATTGTATGCAGAGCAGGGCGGTTGAGGGTTGTAGTAATAGTGGGTAAGGGTGGCTTTGAGGGGTTTTGATTAGGCCAATATAGGCAGGCTTACATGCTCTACCTTTTGGTCTTGTCGCACCACTTACCCATTTCATCAAAGTGTGCATTTAGCTGAGGGGCTTATTTAATGACTTGTTCGGTTGACGCAGGAGAGATCGTTCCCGAAACGGAATAATGATTTATTCCGGATTATCGGTTTATTCCGATGGTGAATAATAAATCAGGATTTATCAAAACCATCTTGGTATAGGTATTTTTTTAAAAAGAAATATTGTATTTTAAATCGTCGAAAACAGCTGAAACTCTCTGAAAATTTTATTTTTTATATTATATAAATTTATTTAAATTTACATCTGTATAAGGTCTCAAGCCCATCTTCCTTTTAGAGGCCTCGGAGGATTATCGGGGATGGAGTGAGAAGCAAGTTGTTAAACTTGTGGTTATGTAGCTTACTATGAAAGGATAGGTATCTTGTTTGGGATAAATCAGCAACATATGGAACATTAAGACCTTTATGGATAAGTTTATTGGCGACAAAGTAAGGAGCATTAAGGATTTTTCGAAGGATTTTGATACGAGATGAATTGGATGGTTTTGTGGAGCCCCATAGCTCAACTCCGTTTCCTTTATTCAAGTCCTAGGTAGCGGATCTGTTCAACAGGGATTAGTGGAATATCATTGAAGGATACTGAAGGAGAGGAAGTTGTAGGTTTACAACGAAGGGTAAAGGTTATTTGGTGAGATTTGTTTCGATTTATCTTGATTCTCCTTTTTTGACAGTTTAATATTACTACTTAATTATATTACAATTAATTTTAAAATACATTAAATACGTTTTTATTGACGTGCCAAGGGTTTTTAAACGAGTTCTAAATAGGGTATTTCTGTTCGTAATGTCTAATCATACCGCAATTCTAATTGTTAAAAAATATCCCAATCTAATGGTCTTGATTTTAACTCAATGTAAATAAATCGGGACATACATTGTTTTCCCAAACCAAATCATATGAGGTTTAGGAAATAAGCTAATTTCCTATAGTTTTAACCATTATTTTTTCTGATGTATTTATAGAGTTAATGCAAATATCTTCCCAATTGTTTTAACCCGCTTCCACGCCACATACGCTGATGATAAATGTTCTCTATTATTAAATAATTGTCCATTCATTGCATCCTAAACTCTCCAATCTCATACCACAAACATTTAAGAATGGTATCATAATTTGTGAAGTGAAATACATTGAAAAAAATCTCATCGCATAACTTTTGCCCTTTGTCGTAAACCTTAGAATTATTTTTCTACATTATCCTTTAATAAAATTCAATTAATCCTTGTTGAACATATTCGCTAGGACTCCATTTGGACTAACGTTGGAACCCAAATACAAGGCTAAAAATACAAGAAACTGCTCGTAACCCAATATTTACATGGCTTTAATTAGACCTATTTGGACAAACGGAATTGAGCTTTGGGGATCTACTAAACCTTCCAAGTATTCCTGATTTCAATCCTTACAATCCAAAACTCTTCTTAAAATTTCTCCTTTTTAGTCACGTACAAACTTATTCATAATGGTCAAAGTGGCAATATGTTGACGAATCAGCCCTAATACCATGTCCTTCCAACTTAAGCTCCATCCTCCTACGTGCCTCAAAAGAAGATGGCCTAGAGACGTTCTAATGTAGAACTTGAATTATAATTGTGATTGAAGTGCTATTAATGAGAACATAGTTCATTATAAGTTACTGATATGCCATTGTAATAGTTTTTCACACATTTTCTTGATGTATTTGTTGCTTGCAGTTTTCAATATCAGTAAATAATTGAAAAACGATTTTTTTTTCTATTTTATTTTTATATGGTTACCCATTAGAATAATCTTTTTAAATCGTCCTATTTTGATTTGTCAAATAAGAAAGGCCTACATTAGTAAACTTTTTTTTTTTCAAATATCAATTTTATTTCTTAGTTTTAGCTGATAGAATTTATAATTAATTTTGTTTTCTTTTTTTGCTTTAATTTATTAATGCATTTATAAATTAAGTGCGGCAAAGGATGCAACCTTTCACATTTTATTTTATAAGGCAATTTGTGCAGTTAAGCACATTTTGAAAACAACAACTCGACAAACTTGGAACGAAAGATGGACAAATTCGACAAAGGTTAGACATACTTATGAATTCATTAAAAATTTAGACGATAGAAACAAAATTAAGAAAAACTGGAATTCTAACCCAATTTTCGACAGGACATGGTGGAGCAAAAAATTACTTACTCAGATTTTAACTTTCTGACATCATTAGTAACTGCGAAGGAAACAGTGAACAAACTTACGACCATCTTATTTATCACCGTAGAAAATTTGAAAGGTACAGACACAAACTGATATAAAAAGTCCTAAAGAACGGAGACAAATGGCTGGATCTCATATAGAAATACTTTGATGAGTTTGATTTGGGGATTATGTTGATTATATAGAGCTCAATAAACAAACAGTTTGTCTATAATTCTACCTCTATTTGTTTATATACAGGGTGTCCCGAATTTAAATGGCAAAACTTCAGGAACTTATAGGGGACCGAAAAACTAAGATAAAAAGTCTTTAGAGATTTGCTCGTTTTTGCGTAGTTTTAGAGAAAATCGCAAAAAAAAGAAACAAAACAAAAATGTTACAGGTAGCGATTATCACCTTTCAAAGTTCGTCAGGCTAGGCAGTGAGATATGTAAACACTTAATGTTATCCTTTACATTCTTTTATTTGTTTACATTTTGGTTTCCATCTAGGATTATAATTCCTAAATAAGTCTTCAGTCAGTTACTCAGATATTTTTGTGTGAATAGCATCAGCCACAATGCCGCATACATATTCTAATGTTGAATACGCTGATATGATTTTTGTGTATGGTTTCTGTAACGGTAATGCTTTAGAAGCGGTGCGGGAGTATGCGCGCCGATTTCCAAATAGAAGAGTGCCTAATCGACGAGTCTTTTCGTTAACTTTTAATAGACTACGAGAGACTGAGTCATTCTTAATACGTAATGAAGGCGACCAATTCCAGGCAGCAATAAGAGCATATTATCGGAGAAGAAATTGTGTCCAACGCCACTTCGATAACAATCCTGAGACTAGCATCCGAAAGCATCTGCTGCATTAGCAATATGGCGAACTTTGGAAGGTGATAATCGCTACCCATTCCATCTTCAAAAAGTTTAGAATTTATTATTTATGTAAGAAAAGTTTAGAATTTATGTCAAGAGATTGAATTTTAGTAACTGGTTTCTTGACAAAATTCGCGATGATAATTTATTTCCATTAAAAATGATATGGACCGATGAAGCTACCTTTACAAGAGGAGGAATTGTTAATCAAAGAAATTATCATGTATGGGCTCTTGAAAATCCCAGAGCTATTAGAGAGAATAGGTTTCAGCATGAATTTGTTATTAACGTTTGGCTTGGAATTTGGAACGGATTACAGGTGGGGCCATATTTTTTACCTGGAAGATTGAATGGTATCACATTTACACATTTTTTGGAGAACGACTTTTCTAATTATTTAGATGACATGCCCTGACAGCAGCGGATTGAAATGTGGTTCCAACTCGATGGATGTCCAGCTCATTATAGCAGAGTTGCTCGAGCTTGGCTGGATATTAATTATCCACAAAGTGGATTGGACGTGGAGGAGTAGTACCTTGGCCACCCAGATCACCTGATATGACACCCATGGATTTCTTCGTGTGGGGAACCTTGAAGCAGAAAGTTTATTCGGTGCCAATCAACTCAAGAGAGCAATTAAGAGACCGAATCATAGATGCAGTGCACCAAATATCATCAAAACATTGTTTAGCTGCAATTTATCAAGTGAGTGCTAGATGTAATGCTTGCATTGGTGCAAGATGACAACATTTTGAGCAATATTTACATCTAAAAGAATATAACATAAATATAAATGTAAATAAATAAGTATAAAAATGAAAACTTGTTTTGTTTCTATTTTTGCGATTTTCTCTAAAACTAAGCAAAAACGAGCAAATCTCTAAAGGTCTTTTTATCTTAATTTTTTTTTCTCTTTTTCTCAATATTTTTTATATTGATCAATTAAATTATAATTCCATTAATGTATAAATATTATAAAGTACGTGTATAAATATATGCACCAATTGCAGGGTTACTGCAATGTGAAAAGCTAGAATACCTACACATATTAAATATAATTATTTTTACTGATAAATCTTGCTTCAATGAAGAAAATCGATTTAAAAGTTATCAAATAAAGTATTTAAATTAATGAAACAAACAAAATATCGAACAAAAAATACAAAAATTATGATAAACTATTTGATTAATTGATCCATTTAAAAATTTATTTAGTCCGCTGTTCAAATATGTTTCCTGAGCTACACAAATCATTTAAGGATGAATCAGAAAATAAAAGTTGATTAATTATTATAAAAATACTTAGTTAAAATTCGAATAATTTCTATTTTACAATAGTAAATTATTTAATAGTTAAAACCTATGTTATGAAGTGATGGTTCTCAAGTTAAATTTAGTGTGTGCTGCAGTTCTGTCGCTAACAGCTATACATGACAAAGACCATTCCTCAACCCAAGCCGAACTTACGGCTGCTGCACTGCGACACAACTGTAATTGTTCTTCGTCCTCAGTCTGGTTGTAAGCTTCCGAAAATGTTTGTACAGCTTTGAAATGTCACTGGAATACACTAAAAAAAAAAAAAAAAAATGTTTACCTAGGTCAGTTTATAAAACGTAAAAATATTTTACGAAAACCAGAACCTGTCTTATTTATTACATTACAAAACAAACAGCAAAAGATCATAACATACCATACAATATGTCGATAAAAAGTTAAAAATTGAAATTCATCATCTGTACTGAAAAACTGGAAATTAAATTTAATGTTACTAACATTAATGCTTAAGACAACTTTAAAAAATAAAAAAAAAAAATTAAATTCCTCTATTAAAATTATTTTATATGTTTAATCTTTTTTCGCTATTTATTGATATTCATAATTGTATACATTATATACAAGAAGTAAATTTGAGAATAAGGATTACAATGGCATGCCAATAAAATTTAAAGAACTATCCACTAGTAACACCTCAATAGTTCATTAGAGCTCTCTTGGCCAACTTCTTTTCAGACGCCTCAGAGGTTTACCGGGAAAATCAGTAACATAGGGAACATTAAGATCTTTACGGAAAAGTTTGTTTGTGACACTATAAGGAGCATTGAGGATTTTTCAAAGGATTTCATCTTGTAAGGATTGGATGCGAGATGGATTGTTTGGTTTAGTGGAGCCATAGAGCTCAACTTCGTACGCATCCAGTAAATATTATAGTAATTGAAAATGAAATGTAGATGCTTTGGATATGTTTGGATTCCAATATCTAGGCGTTTATCCAAATGGATTTATAAATCTAGATAGATTATAGATCTCTAGGCCATCTTAATTTCAGATACCTCGGATGATTATCGGAAATGGAGAGGGAAGCAAGTTGAAAAACTAGAGTATTTGAGTGTTTATGGAGCTTACTATGAAAAGATAGGTTTGGGCTAAATCAGCAACATACGGGACACTAAGATCTTTATGGATAAGTTCGTGACTAAGTTAGGTGGATTGAGGATTTTTTTAAAGGAATTTGGATTGTCAGGATTGGATACGAGACGAATGTAGTGGTTTAGTGGAGCCCCTAAGCTCAATTCCATATGCCCAAAAGGTCTATTTGATATGCAAATGGCTCTTTTTTTAATTAATCGGGAGTCGTGAACGTTTGTCTAGTAAATGTTGAAGGGATTGAAAACGTCGAGCAGTATACATGGTTCTTTTTTTTTACATAGTTATTTAGATATTGACATCTGTTTTACGAAATAAAACAGTAAATATTAATAAGTAAATATGATGTGTGATTAACATCACGACCTGTATGTTCGGATACGAGCTCGGTGGCCTAGTGGATAAGGCACCACGCTAGAGAAGTGGAGACTTGGGTTCGAATCCCAACTGGGGTCAAATCTTTTCTCTTAAAAAAAAAATATATATTTAAGAAATATTTATCAACCAAGAATTATTTCATAATTTAATATATAGGACAGCACGTCAATAGATCCATTTAAAAGTAATGTTCAAATTGAACATTCATCCCGAATTGTACATCGCAATTGCGAGTGCCCGGGGGTATGGATCAGTGAAGAGAAAAGATTTCCCTGGTTCGAATACGAGCTCGGTGGCCTAGTGGATAAGGCACCACGCTAGAGAAGTGGAGACTTGGGTTCGGATCCCAACCGGTGTTATATCTTTTCTCTTAAAAAATAAAAAATATATTTAAAAAATATTTATCAACCAAGAATTATTTCATAATTTAATATATAGGACAGCACGTCAATAGATCCATTTAAAAGTAATGTTCAAATTGAACATTCATCCCCGAATTTGTACATCGCAACTGCGAGTGCCCGGGGGTATGGATCAGTGAAGAGAAAAGATTTCCCTGGTTCGAATACGAGCTCGGTGGCCTAGTGGATAAGGCACCACGCTAGAGAAGTGGAGACTTGGGTTCGGATCCCAACCGGTGTTATATCTTTTCTCTTAAAAAATAAAAAATATATTTAAAAAATATTTATCAACCAAGAATTATTTCATAATTTAATATATAGGACAGCACGTCAATAGATCCATTTAAAAGTAATGTTCAAATTGAACATTCATCCCCGAATTGTACATCGCAATTGCGAGTGCCCGGGGGTATGGATCAGTGAAGAGAAAAGATTTCCCTGGTTCGGATACGAGCTCGGTGGCCTAGTGGATAAGGCACCACGCTAGAGAAGTGGAGACTTGGGTTCGAATCCCAACCGTGGTCAAATCTTTTCTCTTAAAAAATAAAATATATATATACACATACATACATACATACATATATTGGACAAGGACTAGGAGTTAGGATTGAGTTGAGGAGTTGGTGACGTATGAGGTCGGTTAGTGATAAAGAATAATGAAAATATTGTAATCGATAAATCATGGAATCAGGAATTACTATAAATCATTATTTATTAAATTATCCAAGCTATATGATATATAAAGGTGTGCATCAACATCAACGGGTTGATTTGGTTCTCGCATTTCTTAAAATAGCACTTAGTGAATATAAATAACCGATCCCCACCAACACTGTCCGTGGAGGTACGGTCGCCCTTCACAGTATTGTGGTTCAGATTTAGTTACATCCTATATATACATATTTTAAAACTATTTATTGATAATTAAAATGACGTCAATAAAATTTGAAGAACTACTCACTAGTAGCACTTTAATAAAAAGGTCTTTCGGCCATCTTCTTTTTAGACGCCTCGGAGGATTATTGGGAATTTAGTGCTAAGCTAGTTGGGAAAATAGTAGATTTGAATAGTTATGGAGTTAACTATAAAATGATAGGTGTCTGGTTTTGGCTTAATCAACAACATATGGAACATTAAGGTCTTTATGGTTAAGTTTATTTGTGACGAAGTAAGGAGCATTAAGGATTTTTTGGATTGCAAGGATTGGATACGAGATGAATTAGATGGTTTAGTGGAGCCCCAAAGCTCAACTCCATATGTTCAAATAGGTCTGATAACTGTCATGTTGGTGAGTCTTTTATAGTAGATCAATAGTTTTTAAGATTTGTCAAGTAATTGTTGAAGAAGTCGAAAAATACGAGCAGTTTCTTATCTTTCAAGTTATGGTGAACCATTTTTTTAACCTCTGAAATGCATAGTAAAAAAGTACATATTCGGCTAATGCTTTGGGAATTTAAACAAGGCAGTAGTACTAAGGCGACAAAAATATGTAGTGTGTATCGTGAAACTAATAACTGATCGAGAAGTTAGAAATTGGTGCATCATATTTCGTTCTGAAGATACGACCTTAAAATACGAACCGAGGGCGGAACTTTCTTCCAACTTTGACTTTTAAGGCAATAATATAAATAAACCTGTAATACTACAACCCATGAAGGGTCTTGGGTTTAGTACTTAGGTAAGAATGTACTGTTACTAGGCCAACGGTTGTGAAAGGAAGAGACTTTACCTGAATCACGCTCAACCGCCAGGTTTTTCCCATTTAAGGGTACCCATTTTGTAGAGGCTGGGTGTGCCCCAGGAGTTTTTCTCGGCTTCGAATTCGAGCCACAACCGAAATAACAGAAAACAAATTTTCTGCCTTCAGTAGGACTAAAACACGTGCCCGGGAGAATGGTAGCCAAGGGACTTACGCATTAAGCTACCACGCTCTCTTTTAAAGGCAATATTGGAGCGAAATCCGCGTCAATCAGCAAGAGGTATATCAGAAAGCTTGAATACATCACAATAAACTGTTAACCACCACCTGGAGATATTTGGGAAAGTCTGCAAGTTTAGAGTATGAGTACCTCACAGTCATAAGTTAGGATATAAATCGCCACAAGTCTGCTCTAACATGTGAAAATTGAGCCTTTTTTAAAAAGGATTGTAACAGACGATGGAAAATGGGTAGCTACGACAATATAGTCTGCTAGAGACCAGATCCGAAAGCAAACATCCTTGGCAAAAATATTTCATTCCGTGTATGGTGAAATTCTCGAGGAATAAATGACCATGAGTTGTTGAAGTCAAATTTAAAAATTACTGTTTGTTACTTTACGGTGGATAGATGAGTACAGTAGTTGCAAAGATTGCAAGAAACTCCATCAAAAGTGTCCTGCACTCGTCAATCGCCAAAGCGTCATTCTTTTACGAGATAGTGTGCGACAACATATAGCAAGGGTGACTCAAGAAAAAATTCTTGGGCTTGGATGGTCTGTTTTACCACATCCACCTTACTCCCCGCATTTTGCCCCGACAGGCTACCTTTTTTGTTCCTTACAAAACTTTTTTTTATGGGAAAACTTTCAATTCTGAAGAGCAAATCAGGCAGGCAGTCGAAAACTTCTTCCAGCCCAAATGAAGCATATTTTACATGGAAGGAATTGCTGAACTGCCTGGAAAATGGGAGAAGGTTACAGATAATTGTGGTGAATACATAATAAATTAATATAATTTTGTTATTCAATGAGATCAAAATAAATGTCTGATAAAAAAACGGAAGTTACTTATGACTCGACCTAAATGACCTCTTGGTTGTGCAGAGGGAGTAACTACACTGCCAGAACAGCCCGAAAATGTTTAAATATTTAAATATTGAATAACCACTACAGTATAATAAACCACTTTAGTATTAATCGGTTTAACGCGTTAAAGTTTAGCAAATAATAATAAATGAAAGAATGTTTTATGGCAGGTTCTAAGATTATCACTATGAGACTGATGGTGAAAGGTTTTACTGCCTTTAATCTCAGAGACCTGACGATGGAACGAATAAAATATAACGGCGACTATTAAGCAGTCTAGATGGAAAATGGACTCATCCTAATATTGCAAAAAAAAAATCTTAATAAAACAAATTCTCCCTGAATGGGAAAAGCAATATATCATGAATATGTATCTATAATGTTCTTATTTTCCCAATTTACATTTTATAATTAAAATACTCAGATTACTTTAATCAATAATTGAATTAAATTAACAATTAATGGTTATTCGAAGTAAACAAAGTTGATATAAAATAGGAGTAATAATGGGACTTTTTTGTTCAAACCAATGCAGATCCTAAACGGTAGGTCCTAGTGACAAATGTTATGTAACAAGAAATATTCTCCTTTAAATTTCAGAACAGGAAACTGTCAGCAAATTTTCAATCCGAGCAACACCAGCAGAGCTAGAGCATGTCAAATGTTACATTTTTAAGGGTGAAAAAAAGTTACAAAAAAAAACTTTAGACCCCCAGTCATAAGACGTACCCTAGTCAAAAAAATAGATATCTTGGCCTGAAGACTAAAGAGTCTATCCAATATGATAAAACTATCTTACCAGAAGGTTTACGCATGCGAATAATAGGTAAAGCACTATTGAAGAAAAAATTAATCATGCCTGCTAAGAAATAAATTAATCATTGATTAATTGGGTCTTATTAATATCTGATTCCAATATAAATATTATATTTTTAGAAGCATTTTATAAAAAGCAATATGCTGTAAATACATAGAAGCTGTGATAATGTAGAGAGTATATTGATTTTTATATTCCTCAAAAACTTGATAAATGTACTCCATCTATCATTGAATCCGAAAAAGTAATAACAAAAAAAAAAAAAAAAAAAGAAGCTTTAGGGGTTCACTGAACTGAATCTCTTCTGTATCTATTCCCTATGATTTAAAATCCTCAGAAAATATTTAGTTGTGTAACTAAAGTGTGGATCCCACTTAAGTCCAGTAAACTAAATTAATGAGCTGTTCGGAAATTGGTGTAGGTTTATGTTTTTAAAATAAAATATTTATAATAAAATAAATGTTTAGAAAACATTTCTGTTAATCAAAACATGCTTCATTTGTGTTAATGTGTTGGCTCCTCTAAATAGAATTTTGAAAATATAAACTACTTGAGGTACGCATAGTAGAAGAATCAATACAATTAGGATTGATAAATTAATTGCACTTCTATTTGGTTAAATTATTAAGAGTATTAAGGTATTAAGAGTACCAATATATTTGATTTATTGTCTTACATTTTTAAAACTTCAATATATATAATCTATATAAAATAGTGCTGTTGTTTTGAGAATATTTTATATTTTAAAACTGATGATGCATATTTAACATTCGAAACTAGTTTTCAAATTAAGCAATTCCAATAGAATTTGGAATTAATTCATCAATCCTAATTAAATTAATCATCTCGTGATTTCTAGCGACTTTTGATCAATACTTTTTTTATTGTTTAAAAAATTCCCCAGGTCCTTAAAAAAATAATAGTTGGCTAAAGGTCTGGAGAGAAGGGCAGTTGAGGCAGAGACTCATAAAGGGGCAGTTTAAAGAAAACAAGAAAGCCTGCATTATTTTCTGGACGACCTAATACTAGAGTTCACAATAATGTGACTTATTAGAAGTATTTATTTGAATAAATAAATTTAATTATTCATTAATTTTAGGTTATGTTATATATAATATAAGAATTAGAGTAGCAAAACTGTCTCCTGATAAAAAAAAATTTATTGGCATATATCCAATGTATTACATTGGGCGACGTTTCTTAGAGCAACCTATCAAAATAATAATAAATAAATTGAAAATTCCAGCACCTATATCTAATGATAACATCCATAAAAATAATTACCAATAACTGCGGGTAACACAAATGATAAAGACTATATTCATCATTTTTGGAATTAGACGTCTACTAACACATTTAGGCAAAGATAAAAATATATAAATAATTAAATAATACTAATAGAGCAATTAATAAAATTAAATTAGGTATTCCCATTAACATATACAAATGTTTTATCATTAGGAGAGAATTTTTGTTTAAATGTCAATTATAACAAATACAAACTTAGTAATGATATTAATAGACTGATTGCAGATTTGGAGACCATCATGGACAATGATAACACCACAGATAATCATAAAAATTGTTTGAGAAACAATATTAATATTTCACTGAATAGTTATCTTGCATAATAATTATTTTATGTATAATAAACAATTTAACAGACAATTGGGTGGAGTGTCTTTGGGCTCTAATCTGAGCAATAATTTTAGTTGAATATGGTTTAATTATTACATTGGTAAATACTTTAATAAGCTAAGTAATAAACCCCTATAAATAGATAAATATATAGCTGATCTATTCATCATAATACAAAATAATCATAATGAATTACTGCTATATGTATGCAACAGTTTTAACAATAAAATAGAATTCAAATATCTTAGATATGACAACTATTTTAGATAATAAACAAACTAAGACCAAATGGTTAAGAAAGACTGAAACACTAATACGAGTAGAATACTAAATGACTATAGTAAACACCCTAAAAATCAAATTTTAAATACAATAAAAAATGTTAATTTTAAAGCAATATTCATATCTAAACACATCAATAACAAATACTGGTATATGAAGTTAATACAAATAGAGATAATAATATAATATAAGAAACTATACTACCAATTTGTCCAAAAATATTCTAAAAAATAATAATAAGCATTTAATGGACAAAATCCCACAAAAGAAAATTACAGATTTTTACTAAAATAAAAATGATGATAACAATATTAATTCTTAATGCAGTAATAAGGAACTGGCAGATAATATAAACAATAGACAATCATCAAAAACCAATAGATCCAGTTCAGATTTTATATATTCAGATAAAATAATCAATAAACTAAATAAATTTGACATTAACTAGAAAATAGCTCAACAAAATAAAATAATTAACCTGGTAAACATAAAAAGTAATAATAACATAACGGATACTAAGCAAAAATTAATTTACAAACTAGATTACAAATCATGCAATAGTGTATATATAGGCAAAACAAAACAAAGACTATCAAACAGACTATAAAACAGCATAGTTCTGATACAAAGAATGTAAAAAATATCAACAAACCAGCATTAGCGCAACTTGCTACAAATAATAGTTATAACTTCGATTTCAATAATGCAAATACATTTTTTCAAGAAAATAATACTCATAGAAAGAAAATTATTGAATCAATATTTATTACAAGAATATAGATAAAGCAATAATTTTCAAAACAGATATCGCTAAAATAGGAGAACATTATGTGTTATTAATTGATAAGCTTAAATTTTAATAATGTAATAGAAATGGGAGAACAAATAATTAATATATAGCACTTAAAAACAACTGTTTACAAGAGTATGCATTTCCAAACCAGCCTTTTTACTTTTTCAAGTAAATATGTATAATCAGTTTTATGAATAACGTTGAAGTGATCATACTTTAAATATGATTTATGCTTGATCAATTATATATAAAAAAGTAATTTGTATTAAATTAACTATGCAAATAAGAAATAGAGATAAAAAAGTTCGCAACCAATATTATGATTTTGAGAAATAATATGTTTAATAAATGATGAAACATTAAGGTACTAAAAAAAACATTAATGTATATAATGTTTTAATGTCATGATGCAGATATTGTTATTTATTATCATATTATAGGGATTGAAAATGTGGCAAAAGCTAAGAAACGTCCCCCAGTGTAGTATATTGAATATATGCCCATAAAAATTTGTTATCAGGAAATAATTTTGCTACTCTAGTATATGTTATTCAAGTTTAACTGTATACAAATGGGAAAGGGGATTCAAAAGATGGCGGCAAGAGTTTTGATGAAGTTCCAAGAGTTTCACCCGGAGGTTATATTAGTTGCGGTGCGTTATTGAAACAGTGGACGATATATGGGGTTTGGAGGAGATAAGTAATACCGAAAAATTGTTTCCGGTCAATTATGTAATGAGTAATTATCATAAATAATATTTTTTTCCAAAACTTTTTAAGCTATGTGAATATGTATATAAGGTGAGTATCAACATCAACAGATCGCTTTGGTTCTTGCACTACTTACAGTAGGCTATATTGGAATATATATACCCGATTCCCACCAAAACTGCTTGGGGAGGTGTGTTTTTTTTATTATAATAGTTTTTTTTGCATATAATAGTTTTAAATGCCGTTATATTACTACACGAACGAATACTACTTAATTCAAAGTTCTTTTTTGGTTTATTGTAATTGTGATTATCTTTTACATTTTTTAAACTTGGACTCCCTGTAATGAATCCTTTAGTTTTTTTTATAATCCTCACTGACAATTTCAAGCACGCCTCTTATTTACTTGTATTTTGTATAACAATTGATTGCTTATTTACGGCGTTTGTTTTTATTTTTACATCTAGATTAACTTCAATTCTAGGATCATTTACTATTTTAAAAAACAATTCTTAGACCAATTCAAACATAGCTCTCTCACTCAGCCTATACTGGTTTTTTTTTTTTACACCAGTGACGCAGCTGAGAGAGAAGCGCTGGGATCTCTATTGTTCTGACTAATCCTCCTCATAAGTGGAGGGACAAGTCTAGTTAGGGGATCCCTACGAAAGTTTATATTTTAAGTATAGTATTTTTGACTATTTTTAATTTAATTCTATTTTTGTTTAGTTTTTTCACTTTATTTTTTGTATTGTATATTATGAAATTGTTTATTTTCATTTATTTCTAATTGTACATATTTTCTGAATTGATCCATGAAGCCATCTATATTACTTATTGCCCTCTTTAAGGCGAATTGTAAAACTTGTTCACTAAAAAGTTTTAAACAATAGCACATAATTTAAGTTATATAGATTTCTGAAACTATTGTCTTATTATCACACGCTCTCTTTTTTTTTTTTTGTGTGTGTGTTTACTGTAATTATCATTAGTTTTGATTGGGTTAATACTTTTGTTGGGATTCTTACTATATTTCTTCTTATAACCTTCTATTCTACTCATCCAAATCCACCACCTCTACTCACCTCCTCTCTAAACCTCCGCGCAGATTATAAAGGCAGTGGCCTCGTGATCTATTATAAATTCGACATGCAGTCCTGGCAATGGCCAGCTTCGCACTCATGCCCTGAGTGACTGTACTATAGCTCTCTCACTCAGCCTCCACTGCGTCTTTTTTTTTAACCTGAGACGCAACTGAGAGAGCTGCTGGAATCTCTTTGTACCTGAATCCTCAACACGTACACTGATGATATTTTTATTAGTTTATCAGTAAAAATGCTCCCATTATTGCATTCCAAACAATCCAAAGATAAAATCAAAAAGAACACCTTACATGTACTTTGTATATAGGTCTCATTAGAATGTCATTTATATTTATATGTTAGTTCTATACATTGTCAATTACAAATTTAGAGTCGGACTGTTTTCAATTAACACCATAGCATTGTAATAATATTTTATATTGTAACCTATGTAATATTATTTTTTTTTTTAATTATTACTATTTTTTTTATTTATTTTTTTTTTTTTCAGGTATGTGCAGTCTTCGTTGAATTTAAGTGATTCCTATTAAAGAGAAATCTACAAGATTGCAAACTAGTAAGCTATGCTTTGCCTGACACTTAATTATTGTTTATATTTAAAAAATAGTTTAATCAACACATTTTCATGGGTTGACAACTTTTATTTTTTAAAATGATTATTCAACAATTAATGGCAGTGCGTTACAGTTTTATAAAGAAAACATTTACGTGTTACAATTAAATCAAATATATTATGAAATAAAGATAAAATGCGGACACCCATTCTTTTTTTTTCCTATTATGTTAGAGATTAAGCAGGATTATAGGAGATCCTAGGGCTTCTCGCTGGCCACGTCTCTGGTTTATAAGCTAGTAGAGGCAGAGAGAGTTATGGCCGCTTACACTTCAAACATGAGGAGAGGCTGTAAGAACCCTGTTGTAGAATTTCTCAATAGATCTCATAAGTACTGTCGGTGTTTGTGGAACTGGATAGGAATTGAACCTGAGTATTTGGTTGATTAGAAATGTTTTGATATAATCTTATATATCCCAGTGATAGGAACGAATCACAGTTTTTCCTATTCTTCCATATCCACCTTGTCTGCCAGTGATCCTCAAGAAAGTATTTTCAATCCCATCCCCTACACAGTATATACTGCTGACATTCTAACCCATCCTAGCATCATCCTTTCCACGTCTGATGATGGCACCTATGTTATCAGTAAATAATGATGCGTTCCTTGCATTCCAAATATTACAATTTCATTTATGAAGGCTTCATGAATGTTGTCAAAATTAGAATAAATACTTTCCAAAGCCGTCAAATCACCTTTGCTCTTCGTCTTAAACCTATTGCTTCCTGTCCCATTGTATGCTTTAATGATAGTCCACTACTCCCTGTCTCCCTGTTGAAACCCTCCACCCCATTAGGAAAAACGTCTTACAGCATATAAGACTGAAACGACCAGAAACAGTTCGGTTTCGATTACTCGACGCTCCAATATTTGAATAAATTACAAGATAATTAGATAATAAATTACATGACTATTATCAGACCTGTTTGGACATACTTTGTGGCTGCTTTTCTTAAGAACTTTATTGAAACCTGCTATTTATGTTACCTGATTCTTGCTGTTATCCCTAGCACCTATTTTCAACTTATAGCCATATAATAATTATTAATAATTATGTTGGGCTTTGAGTCGAATACCTCTCCCAGATGACTACATCGTTTAAAGGGGGATAAACACTTTCGTCTTTCTTCTTCCTTTCATTGATTGTTTTTCGTAACATTGCTTTCATCATAGCTTAGGATTTTTTTCTTTTTTTTAAATATGACGGATCAACTCAAGATGAGACTTTACCCAAAGTATAGCATTTTTAGTAATACTGCGTTTTATGAAATGTTTTGAAGTTTTTAAACGTGAATTTTTAATCATCATTACATTAGGTTAGGTTAAATTTTTTTTGGACACTCAACATCGAGGGTCTTTAGTGTCCGTCCTTCAATCTTCTTCATGTTCTTCTTTTCCGTTCTATTTTCTTTATTTTTTTTTTAATCGTTTTTTTTTTTTATATCAATTTTTTGAAATTTACAACTGTGCAAATATGTACATAAAGTAAACGAGATGATAACGATTACAGTGACATGTCAAAAAGTGAAAAGAACTACTCATCAGTAGCACTTCGATATAAATTCTACACTAGAAGGTCTCTAGGCCATCTTCTTTTCAGACACCTCGGAGGATTATCGGGAATGGAGTGGGAAGCAAGTTGAGAAACTAATGGATTTGAGTGGTTATGGAGTTTATTATGAAAGGATAGGTATCTGGTTTGGGCTAACTCAGCAACATATACAACATTAATGTCTTTATGGATTAGTTAATTGGTGAAAAAGTAAGGGGCATTTAGGATTTTTCGAAGAATTTTGGATTTTAAGGATTGGATACGAGATGAAATAGATGGTTTAGTAGAGCCCCAAAGTTCAACTCCGTACGTCCAAATAGGTCTAATCCCAGTCATGTAAATAAGTCTTTTGTAATGAATTGGGAGGTTCGATCGTTTGTCTAGTAAATGTTGAAGTAGTCTGTGAAACGACGAGTAGTTTCTTGTCGCATTAGTCTTGTTATCGTTTTTTTTTTTTTTTTTTTTTTAATTTTATTGAAAAGGTTATATTTTTTGAGGAATTTGAGAATTATGCCAATATAATAACTATTATCACGAGGAATATTTGTGAGGTGTCTTTGTAATCGTTCTCCCTGACAATAACTATACCATCGAGGGAATTCTTCCAAAATGTGTCTGATCGTTAATTTTATATCATTGAATGTTTAAGATAACCACGAGTTATTCGTGTATGGGTTATTTTAAGTTTAGTAATGACAACTTCTTCATTTCTGTTATATAGCTGTGACTTTTGTTTTACATTGTTTCTAAAAAAAAAGTCAACCTTTTAGCATCAACATAGTTTAGACCGAGCCACCATAAAATGCCCTTTCTTAAATATAATCTACCATGGGGTTTTACTTTTTCAGGAAAATTATTACACAAACTGTTAAACTTTAAAAAATTTCCGATTGAGTATCAAAAAATACTTCTACTAAAAGTGTTCCATCTCTCAATGTTTTAATTAATTTATCCTCACTATTATTGTTTTTAAACTTTTATGTATTAAAAAACCCCTTTTAAAATCTTACAAATTACCGTCATTTTCTGTCTTTTTATAATTAAAATATGTGTACAGTTTTTTTTCTGTTCGTTATTCCCTACAGCAGAAAACCTAAATCTACATTTCTTTCTTTTTAACGGTGGGGATTCAGCTATTTTCCTTGCTGATAGATAGAGTTCAAAAGAACGAAATAAAGTTTATAGTTTCGTTGTTATTGAATCAATTCAAGATGTTCATGAAACATGTTACCTGTAATGTCTTCTGAAGAATTCGCTTGGGAAATATTCGTTCTCTTAGCCGATTATGGGTAGAGTTTTATCATATTTTAATTAATCAATATGATATGACTAAATCTATAAATTCAGAAAATAGTTTGATATATTACTGGCGTGGTGTAATTATCGTTATCTCTGTACCGATTGATCGTTATGACGCAAATTGTTGCAAACCAATTTATTTTGGCTGTATCACTGAATAAATAATGTGTTCCTCTCTCAACAGTTATTTACGAATTAAATTAAATTGTTGTTTATTCATTTCAAAATAATCCTCTACCATCGGGAATTGTCATTAGGGAAGGTTATTTTTAGCGGAATATAATTACATATATAACATGCCATGAAATGTACTAGAATATTTTATGAACTGAATGATATTCTCGGTTTCAACCTAATGATATTTGTTTTTAATTAAACTTTGTACTGTAGTCAGCTTTTAGTTTTAATATATATATTTTTTAATTTATATTATCGTTGTATAAATATTTTCACATTAATCCGTGAAATAAATGAATAAATGTTTCTATCCGACATGAAACCAATTTTCAGATTTTTTAAAAAATATCTACCAGAAAATGAATGATATGAATATTAATTTCGAAAATTTCTGCACGAATCAAGTACTCTAAATTACTAAAATAGATAGAATAATTTAGAGACAGCTGTGGTGTGTAAAGAAGAACTTCGTTGGTCAGTCAGCTCTTCTAATTTACACTCTTCAGCTTTGAAGCTTGACGTCTTGGGATTTCTTGTATGATGGTATTATCCTCTTGTTTTATCAGTACCAGTTGTTCATCGCAAAATATTCTATGCATTTCTTAAAGTTCATTCATGTTATAATTTTCGCAGCCATTTACAAAGCGAGCTTCTCCATGATTCAGACTAGAGATGTGTTTCTTATGGTCCAAATTTGATTTTTAGGGACCTATCTATATTTCTGACATTGATGTCTACCTAATTGTAAGTGGAAAAAAATCACTGTTAAAAAACATATTTTCATTTTTAATAATAGAGAAATATCCACAAAGATCAGCATATACTTCTTTCTATATAATTTTATTATTTTAAACAATATGTTTCAGGAAATTTTCTCAACCTCAGGTAACCTTTTTCGCAGTGTTACAAATTGTCACCATTTAAAAATAAGTAGCTATTTTACACTCTTATAATATTATAGATTTTTACTAATTTTTGTAATACATACATAAATATGAAGTATTTATATTAACTGTCAAAACTTATTATATACATCATTATTTAAAAAGAGATTGGTTTTATTTTTGTATTTTAAAGACAATTTGAAAGCCTTATTTATCCATTATCATACATTAATCAACATTCAAAGTCGTTGTTGCTGCTTAACGTTGTGCTGTAAAATTTTATACGTGTATTAAAATCTCTTATAATATTCCTGCAGTTGTCTAGCCATGCACATTACCTTCTTCTATTCTAATATACTTTTCTATTTAATAATCATAGTTATATTATTAAATTTATAGAGTAATTAAGTCATTCAAGGCAGCCCTTTTCCATGCCATAACTAAGACATAACTCATCTCAGGCATTTAAAAATTAAACTTTAATTCATTCTTCATTAAAACATTATTTTATTATTTTTTTTCATAGTCTAATTAAAAAAAAAAAAAAAAAAAAAAAAAAATTCGAATGAGATATAATTTCATTTTACATCGCAAACTTAAAAAGCCGTAAACAACTTTAAAATGAAGAGGAAATAAGCGTCGAGTCCGCCTTAGTACTTTCCTGTAGGTTTTTTTTTTTTTTTTTTTTTTTTTTTTCCTGTTCACCACCCGGACGTGTTTTAATGAAAAGTTCACGGATTTAAAAAGTCTTGTGACTGATTAGTTTTACAAAATTGGCAGGATGTGAAGCTCTTGCTAATTTATGCAGGAACAGGTAATCGTCGGAGTCGATTCAGTTTCGCGGCACATATCTAAGTTCCGGAACGGGTTTGTTTTACAAATGTTCCACACATTGTATGATTCAGAACATCTCGAAGGCCGTATATGGAATCAATGTCACGGTCTCTGATTCGAGTTTATGACTTTGTAAGTCCTATTTCAGAAGCAGGGACGAAGTTGCATTTACGTTTTGTCCATTTACCCACTTAAGTAAAGCATTTTGAGTAATACTCTGTTTTATCTTTTTAATTTTTTAAACTTGAATTATTATTCACCATTAAATTAGGTTTGGTTAAATTTCTCATGGACTATCAAAATCGAAGGGTTTTTTTTTTTTTTTTTTTTTTTTTTTTTAAAGATTATATTTACTTGATACAATTAGGATTGATGAATTAATTGCCACTCCCATTGGAATTATTTTATTTGAAAACTAATATCGAATGTGTCGAATGAAAGTGTAATATGTAATAAAAATTTAATTTTAATATTGTAATTTAATTATAACTAAATTATAAATATCACAAATTATTGTCATATAGTCCAGTCAATGAGTGCTGAAATGAGGGGTGTAGAGTGCATGAAATATGCGATAATTTGTTACTTCATAGCTTCGTTACCTTCCACGATCGTTTCTTAGAAAAAATTTCATAATCAAAATTTTAGAACATTAAATTTACATTAAATTTACTTTAATTTATATATATATATGTTTTTTGTACTTGGAGCAAATGTTTAACAAAAAGTAAAGTAAACATTTTTTTTTTATTTCTAAAATTATCGATTTTTAGTTACGTATATCTCGAAAACCGTTGGAAATTCGACAAATATGTCTATAATTAATTTTATAGGAAATTTAATTACCTTTAATTTTGAGTTGTACCATATTTTTCTAGAGTCCACCGTTTTCGAGATATAATTGAAAAACACAAAATTGGGATCTTCTCCCCTCCCACCCTTAGCTCACCCCCTAGGGACGGGGACTTTTAGTAGAAACAAAAAAAAAGGAAAAAAAAAAAATTAATTTCAAAATAGTAAGCGGTTTTTAATTAAACTCAAAATCAGGTAAAAAATATGGATTTTGGATCGAACAATTAGTTTCGGTACTGTGGTCAAATGAGTACTAACAAACGTGTTTTCGTGCGAGTGCGACCGCAGTTAAAGAGTGCTGAAACTAGAGTGTTTCTTGTTTATACTGAAAGTCACCGCCCCTGGGGGATGAGTTAAGGGTGGGGTGGGAAGGAGGTCCCAATTTTGTGTTTTTCAATTATATCTTGAAAACGGTGGACTCTAGAAAATTATCTATAAAATTGATAATGTACATATTTGTCGCATTTTTTACAGTTTTCGAAATATACGTTATTAAAAATAAATAATTTTAGAGAAAAAAAAAGAAAGAAATGTTTACCTCACTTTTTGTTAAACATTTGATTTAAATTTCAACAACATATATATGAAATTAAAGTAAATTTAATGCTCTAAAATTTTGATTCTGACATTTTTTCTGAAAAACGACTGTGGAAGGTACTAGAAGCAAAAGTTTGACAAAAAGTGAGGTAACATTTCTTTTTTTCCTGAGAATCACCGATTTTCAATAACGAATATCTCGAAAACGGTTAGAATTACGACAGAATTATATTGAATCAATTTTGTAGAAAATTTAATAAGCTTAAATGTTTAACTGAAAGATATATTTCTGGAGTCAACCATTTTCGAGATATGATCGAAAAACCAAAAACATTGAACTTCTCCCCTCCCCACCACTGTTAGCTCACCCTTGAGGGACGGGAACTTTTAGAATGTTTACCTTCTATTCCTGACGAAACTATGAAGTGAAAAATTATCGCATATTTTATGCACTCTACAATGTGTTTATTGTTTGGACTAATATTATAATTGTGTTATCTTTACTCAGACAGATTAGTATGCTATGTATGTAACAATGCAACACAGTTGAGCAGCTGTTTTTTTTTTGTATATCAATAAAGCATATCTATCTCTTCTAAATTTTAATTTTTGTTTTTAAATACTGGCGAGAAAATGAAAAAATCAATTGGATGGAATTTTTACCTGTCGGTATAAACATTTTTAAATTTTATAAATACAGAAATATATTAATTCTCCATATTTCTATATTCTATATAAATTTTTTAAATCTAAAATCGTTTTCTTAAAGCAAAAATGTTTCTCTTTATTAATATATATTTTTTTATAACCGGCCATTACTGGTTAAACTCTGCTTAGTCGATGGATACTTCCTCCTTACCTGGCCCAGTCAATGGTTCTTTACATTGGTATTTGGATATTCAGGTTGATGGCTAATCCGTTTCCGCATGGCTTCTTGCCTATAAGGAAATGTTTGATTCAATAATTCAGTTACATTACTTTTACAAGTCAAAAGAACAAAAAGTTGGTTACGGAAGTTAATTATTTCGTATTATAGAAGTTATTAAATTTATTTTTTGTTAATAACAATTTATTCCTGTAATAAAAAACATACGGTTAAGATGAATATAAAATAAAAATTATAGTAAATTAACGCCATACTTTCAACCTATTTTCTTTTCTTTTTTTTTTTTTTTTTTTAAATGAAATTTTTATTGAGTAATTATTACAATATGCTACAAATGTAGGCAATAAGTAATATAGATGGTTAATTATTACATTCACACATTGTGTTCAGTAAAGAAAAAATAAAATAAAACAAATAAATAATAGTAACAGTAAAAAATAAGACAAAATTAACTTAAAGGTTAAAAATACAATCGTACTTTATTTATAATACACATTCATTCCAGGGTTCTCCCAGCCAGACCCGTCTCTCCGAGCATGGAGGGACAAGGCAGGCACAGGGAGGTCCCAGCTCTTCTATCTCAGCTGCGTCACCGATTAAAAAAAAACAGTGGAGGCTGAGTGAGAGCGCTATAGTACATTCATTCAGGTTAAGAATCTGGCCATTACCAGAACTCCATCATAAATAAATTTTACAAAAGATCTCGAGGCCAGTGCCGTTTTAATCTGCGAGGGGGTTTATCAGGATGTGGGAACCTGGATAATGATTGAGGTATGAGCTCGAGGACGTATGGTATATTGAGATCATTATGTAGGGTTTTGTTGGAGACATAGCATTTACCATAGTTCGGAGGATTTTGGATTGGAACGATTGAATGCGTTTGATATTCGACTTCTTTGCTGTCCCCCACAGTTCATGTCCATAAGTCCAAATACAACCTATTTTCAAGCGTAGAAATTCAAATTAATAAAATGGTCGACTAATCGGGGACTACAAAAGCAGCCGACTAGTCGCCCTTCTTTAGTATATATTATGATGAAAGTATATGTTTTAGTTGGCTAGAAGAAAAATACAAATGCATATATTTCACACCCCTTGTCATAAGCAAGCTCCAGTTATTCGAAGCAGAGCGTCAGTGTTATTAAAAATAATTGCATATACTTATAATTATAAAAAAAATAGCATGTATCTTTAAGAGATCCCCAATTAAGGACTAAATACATTCTGGAAGCGGGGAATTCCCCAAAATATCCTACAAAGGAGACGATTCATCGCGGAACTTTCTTACCAACTCAATGATATCTCTCTGAACAGTAAGTGGTGGAAATAACTTCAAAGCGACAATCCCAGACTCTAAAATGGTCTGGCACTAAAATGGTGCTAAACGTGAGGTAAGTTAATAATAATATTATGAGGGGTGGAAGGGGGATGGGGGGGGGGGGGTTCATTATTGCCAGTGTGGGCCGTGGAATTAAATCGGACCATGTTAGGGAAGGGGGAGGGGTGGGGAGGGGGGTGGAATGTCGAGAGGATGTGCCCTCGCCCTTTTTCACGTCCCAACACATTGCCACAGGTAAATTTGTTTTATCTCCGATTCCTTGCGCTGTAAGCCTTTAATTGCGGGAATAATTTGTCTTCCTTTGTCGCAGGTCAATCCTGAAGGCTTAACCAAGTCATCAGATATTCGTATTTTTTCTTGTTTCATCACCCAAACTGTCTCACCTTAAGAGGTGGAGAAAGCAGATTAAAAAAAAAAAAAGTTAAAGGTTTGCTTGATAAACTAGCTTGCGCCACACAGTGATCTAGAAGCTAGAAAAGCGGGAAAAAACCTAATAAACTTTTCAAAAAATGACCGTATGATATCATTCGATTCAGAAAGAAAAACAAATTTATAATTTGAACTTGGACGTGCAGAGTTGAGCTTGGGGCTCCACTAAACTATCCAATCCTTACAATCCAAAATCCTTCGAGCAATCCTCAATGCTCCTTACTTTTTCACCAATAAAATTATCCATAAAGATCTTAATGTCCCATATGTTGCTGAGTTAGCCCAAACCAGATACCAATCCTTTCGTAGTAAGCTCCATAACCACCCAAATCCGCTAGTTTCTCAACTTGCTTCCCACTCAATTCCTGATAATCCTGCGAAGCGTCTGAAAAGATGGCCTTGAGATCTTCTTGTGCAGATTTTTATACAGCTCAGTTGTTCTTCAGTTTAAATAATGTGATTCATAGCAATAATGAGTAAATAAGATTTTTCGAAGGAATTTGGATTGTAAGGATTGAATACGAAACGAATTGGATAGTTTAGTGGAGCACAATGTATTTTATATTATGGTCGCTTTATATTATGAACAGTGATCGATTGATTCCTCTCTTGTGTGGTTCAGAATGGATTCATTGTCATCCGTATTACTCATTGCCCTAATTAAGTCATAATTCTGTAACATAATTATAATGACAAAATGGAAATAATTTTATTTCTCTTTTTATTTTAGGATAATTTATTATTTGTAATTGTAAAAATGCATAGAAAATATTATTTTCCTTAATTTTTATTTTTTTTTGTAATATTACTGTGAAATTTTTTTTAATTAAAAATTAATCTGCAAGAGAATTACTCGCCTGTTTGGGGCGAAACGTCTAAATAATACACTTTTGAGACTATTGGGCTTTATAAGGGGGTGTTTCTTCCACTTCAATTTAATTTTATAATTTTTTCTACACACCACCTTGAGGATGGCTGATCTCGCTGAAACAACAAATTCAAAAAATTCCATTATCCAGAAAAATCGGTAATTACTTTAAAACATTTCTCAAAAGATACACGCACAAAAGACCAGAACATGTATTCCTAACATTCAGTTTACACGCCTGTAGTTTTTATGTATAAATATCAGTTATAATATGTACATATTAATTATTTATTTCCTAATAATTTATGAATAAAGTGGAGGATGCAAGGCCGATTACGCATTTATTTATAAAAGTTTGTAACTGTGAATTCGTTTTTAGATTCATGTAATGAAATAATTTTATTAGAAATTAAAAATTCATTACTAAATTGGTAATACCAAATAATTACAAAGGACTCATATACATGACTATGATTAGACATATTTGGACGTACGGAGTTGAGGGGCTCCACTAGACCATCCAATTCATCTCGTATCCAATCCTTACAATCCAAAACCCTTCTAAAAATCGTCGATGCTCCTTATTTTGTCACCGATAATCATATCCATAAAGATCTTAATGTTCCATATGTTGCCGAGTTACCCAAAACCAGATACCTATCCTTTCATAGTAAGCTCCATAACCACTCAAATCCACTAGTTTCTCAACTTGCTTCCCTCTTCATTCCCGATAATCCTCCAAGGCGTCTGAAAGATGGCCTAGAGACCTTCTAGTGTTGAATTTTTATTGAAGTGCTACTAATGAATAGTTCTTTTCAAATGTTGACATGTTATTGTAATAGTTATCAACACATTTACATCATGAATATATTTTTTAAAGTTGTAAACTTCAATAAATGCATATAAGAAAAAAATAAAATTGGTAATAATCACTCGACTTATTTGTTTACCAATCTATTTTATAATCGTGTGCTAGACGATTAGAGATACAGTTATTGCATCGATTCCAAACAGGAAGCTTAATCATCAACCAGTTTTCAAAAGTGGTCCAATTTAAATATTAAATACGGAGCCTGTTATTTATAGGTTTCCTTAAAGTCGCACCGCTTGCCTCGCCTATTTTATAGACCATGTCTTATTCCTAGGAGGAGTACATTGTAAATTACGACCACATAATTTATTAGTAAATAAAATTTATTTATATGTGAACCACAGGTATCTTAGGAATAAAAAATAAGTAAAAATACACTTATGTATCTCTGTTTTGTTACTGTTTCTTCAACGCTTACTCATTAGTTATTAAGAGATATTTTACGGGTATTTGAGTTTAAATTGTAAAATATTTAAAAATGTATCACTTTATGAATCAGTAAGGTAATTTATGGATATAGCAATATGCTTTTTGGTTTACAGTAGAGCATCGAAAATTCGAACGCCTCCTGAGGTACACAACTCAAATAAAAAAATAAAATTCTGTTAAATATTGGATTGTTATTATTTTTTTATTATTATTCCCTAACTACTAATCACTAATCACTTCATATACGTATATTTTTTACACCATGAAAAAAAATTGAGACTTTTGGGGTTTGAATTAAACTTGACTAAATTTGATATAATTCTGGCAGAAAATGATCCCTGTAGCTCAAATGGAGATTAAGAGAACGGCTTTCAAATTTTTGGCACTTCCACAAGTAGTGGTAAAAATTAAGACTTTTTTTTTAATTGTTTTGATTCTATATATACTTCGTAAACAACAAATTCCTGTACTGTATTCCAGAAATGTATTTTGAATTATGGATCTAAGTGGTATTTCTAGGTTTTGTTCGCAAATCTGAACAAATTAGATTTCATTAAATTTATCTTCGGGATCCCTAGGCGGTCACACGTTACTTGCCGATATTCAGAGCTTGGGTGGCTCTTTCCTAAATTCCGACGGCAATACTTTCTGAGAACTTTCCTATTCCAATGTCTAAAAACCAAAAAACCTTCCTATATTCTTGATCTATTAACTCTGTTCTTCTATCCGCCTCCTAAACACTAGATCCCAACCTTTTAACCTATATACCCTCTCACATATAACCGCTTCCTATGACAAATCCTTCATCATTCGTGCTCTCTCCTTCTGGGATTCCCTACCCACTTCTATTCGTAAAGCAGCTTCCATAACTTCCTTTAAAAATAATTTATTTCTGTACCTTTTAGACAATCAATCTTCCGAAAATATGTCAATAATCAAATGAATACTTAGAATTACTTTTTTTTCTCTCTTTCTTTCTTTTATTTGTTCATATATATACGATTGTATTTTATGTTATAATTATTATTTCAGATATTTATTTATTTATTTTTTAATTTAATTCAATTTTTTTTTCTTTAAAAATGTATACTGTAATTACTGAAGCATTTAATTTGTAAATAATATACCAGGCAATTGTACTTTTAACTGTGCATTATTTTTATTTTTAGGGGATAGTAAGTCCTAGAGTAAAGTTTATTTTTTCATTTCAAATCGGTAATCCGTACTACCTATAGTCCCAATTGGTTCGGATTCTGTATATTTAAATAAAAAATGTATTTATTGATATTCACACCTGTATAGAATATATACAAGAAGTAATTGTGAGAGCAATTTATTACAATAACTAATCAAACTGTTAAGAAACTACCCACTAGTATAATAGTTCAAGTGTTTCACTGGGATTCACCACAAGCTTGTTGTTACGCTTAAATTTTACGCTATAGAAAATTTCCCAGGTTGACTCAAGCCCAGTGGAGACGGTTAGGTTCGACATACTATAATAACAAATCAGTCAGACGCCACGCTATTTCTTTTCATAGGGAAAATTGCGAAAACTTAATCAAAACTTAAAAAACAAAAAGAACTTACCAAGCGGCGTTTCAATCTTAAAAATACCAAATCGTTAAAAAAAAAAAAAACATTTTTTTTTTAATCAGACAAACTTTTTCCTCGTCTTCATCTCACATGTTACTAATGTTATTAATTGAATTTACAAGATTAAATTGATTATATAAATAACATTAAGGTCTTTTGATTGAAAAAAAAAAAAAAAAATTATTGTTGTTTTTGAAGTTCTGAATTGACTCCTTCCAGATCCTTTTTTTTATTTATTATTATTTTTTTTATTAAGTAAAAAAAATCTATCAATATATGTAAACTCCCCGTTAAAAGTATCGCAATACTTTGAAATATTTTGAATTTTGTTAAAACGTATTTTTTTTCATAATAAAGAAAGGTTCTAAAGTCTATGATAATCATTCCTAAACTAGACATTAACAATTTTTATTAAAATAAATGACAATATTTCTTCCAAATAAAGATTTAAATCCAAATCTTTATTTGTCTATGGACATTGAACGTACAGTCAACTCCCACTACAATACTCATTAGAGACACCTTAGCTCTCTGGAAGTGGTGAAAAGTATTTGGTTGTGAATTCAAACTTCCAGAAACTAAGAATGATCACTCAACTCCGTTTAGATCTCCAGAATATATTTAAATGGAAGAAGCTACAACTTTAATACAGAAAATCCCTGCCCAATGTGTAACTTAGGGCCAGATTCTCTTCACCATTTAATAATGCACTGTTCCGCTTTTGAAATATACAGGAAAAGACTTCTTAGAAGAATTCATTCCACAGAAAGTGATAAATTTCAGTTATGTTCATGGCTGATAATAGATAGTGAAAAGCGTTTAAATAATTTATTTTTTTATGTGAAATACTGCCTAAAATTAAGAAATATTTTGCTTTAACTTATTACTAGTTTGCTATTTATTTTTTGTTTTTGTATTAATTTATCATGTATATAGTTCGATCAAATTTTTGGTAAATATCTCTCGTTTAGTTTGTAAATAATATTCTTATTTTATTTTATTTTTGTGTAAGTAACTTTCATTGTATAGCAGCTCACAACTTTTTGCTCTAAAATTGTATTTATGAAGAAAAAAAAAATTCATTCATTCAATATTTCTTCCAATAGACAAAAAAGTTATAAAACTTACTTTTTAAAATTTTCATGTTTTACAATTTTAATTTTTAAATTTATATTTAATACGACATATTGCCCACTCTGGCTTCAATAACTGCTTCCACTAGTCTTGGCATACGTATAAATAACGAAACGAATGATAAACACGGACTGAAGGAAATTTGAAAAAATATAATCTAAAATTTCATCATTTGTTATTAAAAGGGCAAAACATTGATGTGTCTAATCCTTAATGTCTCACGTTTAAGAAATAATATTAATATGAATATAAACCAAGTGTGGATTGACGTAAAAACCAGGACAATCTTGAGAATTATGGGTGTTGCAATAATTTTGACGGGGAGTTTATATATATTTTTCTTAAGATAAATATTGTATGGACAGAGAAAGCAAGGAAATCCATGAGATTTAATTCATACCTCCCAGAAATATACAGACCTTTTTAACGAAGATCTTTATTGGACAAGAACAAACACCATTTGCTAAAATAGTTATTTGCGGTTATTGACAAGTGGTTCCCACGATTACCTCAAGAAGGGTATTTTCGATAAACTGACACGATATCGTGTAGCCAACGTTTAATCTAAGTTTGAAACTAAATTAATTTCTAGCCGCCTTAATAATAAAATTTAAATTCTCCAAGGGGCCACTACCGTAGAAGTTTCAACTGCCGGAACATTAGCATTAGTAACACAAAAAATTTTATATATTTAATTTTATATTTTTAATAGCGATTAAGACTTTTTGAAATTTAATTTAATTATCTATTAGGCGAAAATGGCAAAAACTGCCCGTCGTTATAGACTACTTCAACATTTACTAGACAATCGTTCAAAACTCCCAATTAATTACAAAAGACTTATTTACATGACTGTGGTTAGACCTATTTGGACTTACGGAGTTGGGCTTTTGGGCTCCACTAAACTATCCAATAAATCCTTCGAAAATTCCTTAATGCTCCATATGTTGCTGAGTAAGCCCAAACCTAGATACCTATCCTTTCATAGTAAGCTCCATAACCACTCAAAGCCACTAGTTTCTTCCCACTCCATTCCCAATAATCCTACGAGGGGCCTGAAAAGAAGATGGCTTTGAGATCTTCTTGTGCAGATTTTTTATTGAAGTGCTACTGATAAGTAGTTATTTTCAAGTTTTAGCATGTTATTGTAATCTTAATCAACTCATTTACTTGATGTATATATTTGTGCAGTTGTAAATTTCAATAAATTGATATGCAGTGGAAACTCGTTATTTCGTCACTCGATAATTCGTCAGGTTTACTTTTTATTTTATTTCTTTGAATTGAAAACTATAACAAAATTAAATACGTACGTAATTCATATTTCCCCTTACTAATTATTTAATATTTAAACCGCCTTATTTGGTTTGTCACTAAAAAATACGCCTACATTTATTTATCAGAACAAGCCCGGAGTCGATCCCTCCATTGATTGTAATAAGTAGAGACCGGATTTCTGTGTTATTACACATTTAGTTCGCTTTGATTTAGCGCTCTCTAATCCAAGTAGTTCTCTCATTTATAACCTAAGGATTCTTATTCTTAAATTTTATTTTGCACGGAATTGCAAAAATTTAACTTTTTGAGCTTAATTGCACGAATTCGGGTTTTACTACACGAAATTGCACAATTGAACTACATTCATCTAATTTTATTCACTGAACCATTTATTTTTTGAAAATTTTACTTACGATTACTAAGCAACATTTATTTATATTAAAAAGGTTAATTAGTTTTAAATTGACAGTAAAAAGTTACTTAAATCAAATGTATTTGTGATCTACTACTTTTAAATGATCGTATTGAATTGGGGGCTTTGAGGATTTAGGCAAACATTGAATTATTATTATACTTCCTAGAACTAAGACGTTTCCTCAGATAATTTTACTCCCTGCTTCCCATTGTATTCCCCACTTCTGATTTAGCACAAAGAGCCAGTTAGTGACAAGATTTTAAACTATCAACTTTGAAAATTATTATAAATGGCCGCGAGTGTTTCAACAAAATTGAAACAATAGTCAAATGAATATCCAGAGCTGATATTCGATGGGAAGGTGGTCGTTAGTTTTTGCCGTGTGAAAACAATAGGCCACGACAGGAAATCGCAAATAGACGCACATTGCAAATAATGTAATTTTGTTTTACTAATTTATAAAAAAATGATTTTGGCCTGTCCAAAGCGTTAGTAGGTGCTAATATTCCTTTATTCAAACTTCAGTCACCATCTTTCCAAACATTTTTAACAACTTGCACTCAAAAAATAATACCGGATGAAAGTTCTCTGAGAAAAAGGTATTTAGAAGATGTTTTAACTTGACAATTATGAAAATTCGAGAAACAATTGGTGACCACTACGCCATGGTCGATGAAACTACCAACGAAAGAGGCCATTGGTCGTGCTCCTGGGTTCAATGGGGTATTTGAAAAAGTGCGACAAATTGAAAATGGAAAGGGAAGATGTTACGAAGAAGGGAAGAGAATACGAGTCAATCCTTTAAAAAAACTACGGCTACATTCGTTAAAAAGAAAGTTAAATTATTGTATCAACGGAAAGGAAATAGAAGCTGATAATCTGGATCCATCCATAATCGCATGCTACAAAAATTGTCCTGTTACATCCATAGATGTAGAACGTATCTTTTCTTTGCTAAAGAACATTTTAAGAGACAGGTGGGATAATCTTACTGAGAAATATTTTGAAATTTTTTATGTACGTAAATTTCACGAAACTTTTAAAAACTAATTTATTTTTCAAAAACATTTAATTATATTTTTTCCACTTAAAAGGAAATCTTAATAAATATATTTATTTTTCTTTTAATTAACTTTTTTTTTTTCATCTCCTTTTTTTTCTCAAATTTTAAATAAAGTATTTCAGATCGAATTAACACTCAAATGAAACGTTTGTCGAAATGTCCTTAAGTTTATTCAAGGCTGGTTAAGTTTTTCATTTTTGTGTAAATAAATGGATTGCTGCATGTATTAAGTTTTTAAATTCACGTTTTGAGTTTTTACTGCATGATTTTGCATATTTTAAGTTTTTTACTGCACGATTTTTATATTTCGAGTTTTTTTACTGCACATTTTTTGATTTTTTACTGCACAAAAAATCCGATCTCTAGTAATAAGAGATGAAAGGAAGTATGAGTGCAGTTGACGAATTCCCGGAATCAGTTAATACTGGAAAGCTCTTCCTACAAAAACATTAGCTTCTGGATTAGAAAAGATAAGCAAGAGGTAAGCAGCTGGTTAAGCATGGATAGTACGGATGTATGATATGAAATTTTAAATGACAGTGGAATTATAGAACTAGTGCTGAGAGTTCAAAATGAAGCTAGTGATAAAAAAGATGATGGCGATGACGTTTCTAATCCTTCCACTATCCCATGCAAAGAAGTAGAGGAAATGTTAACAAAGGGCATTGACTGGTTTCGAGCAGCAATGTCAATCAGATATTTCACACCTGATGGGATGCGGCAAGTGTTTAGTTTTTTTTGTGTTTTTTGTCATTTTCACTTAAGTCCAATGTGTAAAATGTTCATCTGTTATTTTTTGCAAAAAAAAAATACAATTATATAGTTTAAAATGATTTTTTTTGTTACTTTACCAGCAAAATTCTGTTATTCGTCATTTCCGTTATTTCGTCACCCCCTCTCCCCCACTCATGACGAACTATCGAGTTTATACTGTAAAATTAAATAAAATCAAAACTTTCTCTTAAAAAAAAAAAAAAAAAAAAAAAAAAAAAATAGTGTCAGGTGATTCTTTGCCTTTTTAACCTCTGGAATCAGACGTTATACCTGGAACTGTGATTTTTACGCAAATATAGTCATTGTTCCAAAGAACACCATAGTAAGGATTTGATGGAACAGCTACCCCTCACTTGCGATTGGTAGTGGAACATTTAGTACATTTAGGCTTCTCGTCTTCTTGACGCATCAAACGACATTACATCCATAGATGTAGAACGTATCTTCTCTTTGCTAAAGAACATTTTAAGAGACAGGCGGGATAATCTTATTGAGAAATCCAATTAGAAATTAACTGAGAAATTACGTCCAATGAACGTATCAAACGACATTGGACGTAAAGGTTCGGACGGTCCAAACAAGAAGTAATGCCCGTTCACCAGGAAGGTGTTTGTCTTTGATATCCCATTTTACCCGCTTCTCGTTGGATTATTTGCGCTACAAGGCGTCCGTGAGCGTCTTCATGGAAAATAGCAGATCGATACTCATTTATGCAGACAAAACACCGCTGACCCTGTCGAGCGACAAAATATCAACAAGTTTAAGGTCAAATGCTGTCCAACAAGATTATTAACGAAGCAGGAAGGCTGTCGTTCGACATTAAAGCAATCGAGTGTTTGCTCATCCAGATCAATTGATTCCTGACCTATGGAGCAATATCATTTAATCCCATCATTTAAAATATAGTATAAATATAACATAATTTAAATACCAATAACTTAAAATAAACTTATTAAGGAACTTGTTAAACTTAAATATAAATATATAAATTGTTTATATAGGATATTCGAAGTTTATACTTGGTGTCACTCTATGGAAATTCGAGTTCCACCTAACTGAACTTTTAAGTAGCTTAACGATTTTTTTTTTTTAAAGTCCTAGTTGCAAAATTCTACAGATATCTCCTCCATCCTTTCCTCATTCCTTCGAGAACTTCAGGACACCATCAGACCGCTCATTACCCTACTTACCAGAGCACTTACAGAAATTCCGTTTAATGTTGCAAAATGAGCGCTAAGCCTCTAGCTATCATTTTATGGAATGCCAACGGACTACAAAATCACCGAGACGAACTAGACATTTTTCTCCATGACAATAAAATAGACATTGCCCTATTGACTGAAACACACTTTACTCAACGTTCATATTTCTACATACGAGACTACACTACTTACAGATCAGATCACCCAGACAACACCTCTCATGGCGGATCTTGCATCCTTATCCACAAATCAGTATCCCATTCTCTTATTCCTTCTATTCCAACGGACACCATTCAATCCACCTCAGTAATTTTTTCTACTCGTCCTTTTCACATAACATTCTCAGCTGTATACTGCCCTCCTGGCAATTTCCTTTCATACAACCATCTTGATTCCTTATTCCGATCCCTCGGACCGCGTTTTATTGCTGGAGGGGACTACAACGCCAAACACCAGCGATGGGGTTGTCGAACATCCAACTCCCGTGGCAGCATCTTATCCCGCATTACAACATCCAACTGTTATTCTGTCCTCTCACCCTTAAATCCTACTTATTGGCCTACATCCCTCAAAAAACGTCCTGATATCCTCGATATCTTCATTTCTTCCCAAATTCCTACCTCTCAAACCATCATCAAATCCCTAGACGACCTTTCCTCAGATCACAGCCCTGTTCTGCTTCTCTTGCATTCAAATCCCGTTCTTAAACCCCCCCCCCTTCCCAGACTGATTAGAGGACGTGTAGACTGGGACGGATTTCGTTACGATCTAGAAAATAAATTGGACCTGAAAGTTCCCCTTAAAACAAAAGAAGATATTAACACAGCAATTGACAAACTTACATCATCAATACAAAATAGTATAACTGAAAATACCTTACCTCCAAAATATCCTCATAGTCAACAGTATACCTTACCACAGCATATTCGCTCCTTAATGACAGAAAAACGCAGATCGAGGGCGAAATGGCACCGTACAAGATACCCATCAGACAAACATAATTACAACAACTTAACGAACAAACTAAAGACAGAAATCAAAAAGTTTAAAATCCAAACCCTACAAAACCATACTCAAAACCTCAATACTTCAGACAAGTCATTATGGATAGCAACGAAAAAACTCCTTGGTTACAAAAATTTTAATCACCCACTCCTAACAGACTCTCAAACCTGGACAAGATCGGACGAGGACAAATCCCAAAATTTCGGTCTTCACCTCTCGAAAACGTTTAACCCCCATCCTGACGTCATCAATCCTGCTCACGTTGAATGTATTGAAGCAGAACTAAACATTCCGCTCCAAATGTCTCTTCCTCCTAAAGCATTCCATCCTTCAGAAGTACTAAACATTATCCTCAGATTACCTTCCAACAAAGCTCCTGGACATGACCTAATTACAGCCCATATCCTAAAACTCCTTCCTCGAAAAGCAATCCTATTTCTTACATATATATATAATTCTGTACTCCGCACCACATATTTCCCTGATCCATGAAAATTATCTATAATAAAGATGATTCCTAAGCCCAAAAAGCCTCCTGAACTCCCATCCTCATATCGTCCAATATCACTCTTGCCCATAATGGGCAAAATCCTGGAAAAACTCATTCTGAAACGCTTGTATCCCATCCTAGATTCCAACAATATCATCCCAGATCACCAGTTTGGTTTTCGAATCTCACACTCCACTATCCAGCAATGTCATCGCGTGGTGGACGTGGTCTCTTCAGCATTAGAACGCGGAATGTACTGCACAGGAGCCTTTCTCGACGTAGAGCAAGCTTTTGACCGAGTCTGGCACCAGGGACTGCTTTACAAACTCCGTAAATTCCTTCCTTCCACATACTTTCTTATTATCCGCTCCTATCTCAGTGATAGAAACTTTAAAGTTAATCATAACTTTTCCTATTCTTCCCTCTTCGTCCAAACTGCAGGTGTTCCTCAAGGTAGCATCCTAGGTCCCATCCTCTACACGGTGTATACAGCTGATATCCCGACCCATCCTAGCACCCTCCTCACCACGTATGCTGATGACACATGTGTGTTATCAGTAAATAATGATCCCTTCATTGCCTTACAAAAACTCCAATCTCATGTCCTCAACCTTCAAGAATGGTGTCGAAATTGGAGAATTAAAATAAATCCAAGCAAATCCCACCAAATAACCTTTACCCTTCGTCGTAAACCTACGTCTTCTTGTCCTACAATATCCTTTAATAATATCCCACTGATCCCTGTTGAACAGATCCGCTATCTTGGACTCCAACTAGACAAACGTTTAACCTGGAATCCACATACGAGACTAAAAAGGCAGGAAACTGCTCGTCGTTTTCGACTTCTTCAACATTTACTAGACAAACGTTCAAACCTTCCGATTTATTACAAAAGACTCATTTACATGACAGTTATCAGACCTATATGGACATATGGAGTTGAGCTTTGGGGCTCAACTAAACCTTCTAATTCTTCCCGTATCCAATCCTTACAATCCAAAATCCTTCGAAAAATACTTAATGCTCCTTACTTTGTCACAAACAAACTTATCCATAAAGATCTTAATGTCCCATATGTTTCTGATTTAGCCCAAACCAGATACCTATCCTTTCATAGTAAACTCCATAACCACACAAATCCACTAGTCCTTCAACTTGCTTCCCATTCTATTCCCGATAACCCTCCGAGGCGTCTGAAAAGAAGATGGCCTAGAGACCTTCTAGTGTAAAGTTTTTTTTTGAGGGCTACTGATGAGTAGTTCTCTTCAAGTTTCGCATGTTATTGTAATCATAATCAACTCATTTACTAGATGTATATATTTTATACAGTTGTAAATTTCAATAAATGGATATAAAAAAAAAAAAGTCCTAGTTGAGATTACTACATAATCTTTATAATATACTTAATAATTTACTTATTTATGTATTTTGAATGAATTGAATGAGTTTATCCTTTATTACCATTTGCTCTTGGGCAACGCAGATTTTTCCCTATGAAAGCTGTTTTCTAAAAACAAAAAGTTATCACTTAAATTATTTTGAATAGGTTGTCAAAAAATTATACTACAAAAAACTATCAAAAAACTTCGATAGCCATAAAAGTTACTCGATAGATTAACTTAAATTGCCAAGTAAATCATAGATTTTTTTTTTTGGGGGGGGGGGGTTATGCATTATAAGTATTTCTTTTTTATTTACTTATTTGTATTTACAACTGTATACAACAGATATATCAAGTAAATGAGTGGAAAATGATTCGAATGAAATGTCTATAACTTGTAAATAACTAAATATAAATAGCACTTCAATAAAAGTCCTACTATTCCTACTATCCTCTTTTCAGACACCTCTAAGGTTTATCGGGAATCGAGTAGGAAACTAGTGAATTCAAGTGGGTATGGACCTTATCATGGGTGGATCCAATTCCGAAAATTGTTATCATAAACTGTGAATAGTTATATAAGTACCGATAATTTCGTTGATTGTCCTTCAATGCTTTTTGTTTTAAAGAAATTGAAATATTATTTTTTTTACTTTTATGTTCAAATTTGTGCATGTAGGTTTGATCTTGAAGTCGATTTTTGTTGTTTTTTTGTCTAAAAATTATTTTACATTATCATTCAATTTTTAACATCTGCGAACTGCGTTTTTTTAAGGATTCGACTTATCGAAGTTCGCCACATCGAGTGTTGACTGTATATGTAAATTATTATCGTTTATAATTTAGATTTAGTCCTCCCAGACACTCCAATCCCATATCATAAACCTTCAAGAATGGTGTCGAAAATGGAGAATCAAAATAAATCCCATCAAATTACCTATACCCTTCGTCGTAAACCTATGACATCCTGTCCTTCAGTATCCTTTAATGGGGTAGTTGCTTTAAAAACAAGGGACGAGTCATTTTTATCATTATCATCGTATTTACTTGATGTATAATATAGAATAGAATAAAATAGAATAGAAAACAGAAAAACAAATTTTATTCTGGGACAAAGTCCCTTAAGAATAATAGTTACATGACAGAACTTAAGTAATATCTGGCCTAGAGATGATAAATTAGATAATAAAATAAAAAATAATAAAAAGTAAATACAATTTTACAATAAAATAAGTAATAAAATGAAACAAAAATCTATACGCATATATAAACACATACACGATACAAACATACATAAACTATATTTACAATCAGTAAAAGAAAAAATATTATATAAGAAATTGATTAAACAATATATTTTTAATGTTGGATCTAGTAAAGGATGAAGAAAATAAAATGATGAAAAAAGAGTAAAAATGAAAATTATTTCAATGATAGACAAAACATTATCATATGAAGATTGTTTAAACAGGCTAAACTTTTATATCTGATATCCTTGGGTGAAATTTATTAAAGCATCTATATAATTAGATAGCATCCGACTGGAGGGAGGAAAGGTGGTGGAAGTGGAGTGTTTTAAAAGTTCCCAGGGAGGGTGCATTACGAATAGAAGGAGGAAGAGAATTCCAAAGAATAGCGGAGCGGGCAAGAAAGGAACGTTGGAAAGCAGTAGTTCTGTAGGATGGGGTGTAGAGATCGGAGAGACGGGACCTTGTATGCAATGATTGGATTGAGGACTTGAAATGTAGGATACTGTGAATAGACGGAGGGTTATGTGTGTTAATAACTTGGAAGAGGAATGAACCAAGGAAGTAATCTCTATGGAAGGAAGACGAAAGCCAATTTAACTCGGTGTAAAGATGGGACACATGAGAGCGTCTCGAGGTTCCAAAAACAAATCTTATGAAACAGTTCATGATACGCTTTAGTCTATCTTCAAGAACCATCGACAGTCCACCATAAATCACACATACATAGTCAAATTGGGGGAATATGAGGGAGGGAACAAGGAGTTTACGTATGGATGGAGGAAGTAGGTGTCGGGAACGGTGGAATAATTTTAGGATGCCAATCGATCGTCGGGAGATTTGAGCAATGTGGGGTTTCCAGGAAAGGGTTTGATCGATTGTTAAACCTAGGTTTTTAACAGAGGAGAGGAAAGATATAGGGTGACCATTTAGGAATAAAGTAGGGAAGTTGGTATTCGATCGAAGGAGGGAATGGGATCCTATTGCGATTGCTTGAGTTTTAGCTGCATTTAAAGTCAATTTATTCAGGAATGTCCAGGCACAGATTTCATCCAGGTCTTGCTGAATTTTGGAAAATGCAGTTGAAAACTCGGCTGGAGGAAAGGAATGATAAATTTGAGAATCATCGGCGTAAAGGTGGTAGGAACAATTATGAATGGAGTTAGGAAGATCATTTATATAGGAATTAAACAAGAGAGGAGAAATGCTGGATCCTTGAGCTACGCCTGATCACAAAGTGAGGAAAGAGGATGAACCTTGGTTGGGAATGGTAACTGATTGAGAACGGTGGGAAAGGAATGAATGAAACCACATGAAAGCGCTATTGGAAAAGTTTAGAGATTTCAGTTTGGAAAAGAGGATTGTGTGGTCTAAGGAATCGAAGGCCTTGGAAAAGTCTAGGAGTATGAGGATGGTTAATTCTTATTTATCCATTGCAGCCTGGATGTCACTGATGATTTTGGTGAGAGCGGATTGAGTAGAATGGCCGGGGCGGAAACCGGATTGGAACGGTTCAAGTAAATTGGAATCTTCGAGGTAATTGGAGATCTGGGATTGCAATATATTGTATATACAGTTGTAAATTTCAATTAAATAAATAAAAAAAAAAAAAAGATTTAGTTACCATGGAGATACATGTTTATAGTGGAACATTTTACATATAACAATGATTTTTTTTTTTTTTAATTTATTTATTTTATTTTATTTTGTATTTTTTTTTCAACTTGGTCGAAAAATGTAGATAAATTATTCATTGATAAAGAAAATAAAAATAAAATAGAATATAATATAGTTAACAAACAATATTAATTATTTTGTGAACAGGGAGGCTAATAATAAAATATAGTAAAATAAATAAGATCTATGATAAACGAAAGACTAAAATATGGCCATCATCATGTCCGAAACGTTGGCAAAAACAAAATAAATATGATTGTTAATATAAAACTTTTCCTTATTTTTATTACTGATCCCTCTCAACATCCAATCAATATATCCATCCAGACATTCAACATATCTCTTCAATAAATATGTAATAATCTATTTTTTTATCTATTGTATATTTTTATCTACGGTTATTAATTTTTTATTTTTTATTTTCATTGACGTGTTTCAATATCATTATTTCTTTCATTCGCATGTAAATAGGGGAAGAATTTGTACTTTACAGGACTATTACATTTTGTCCTTAATAGTGATAGAAGGAGATATTCAAATTTAAATTTTGTATTTAATTTTTGTATAATTTATTCTTTGTATTTAAATTTGCCTCTGACTTATGAATGAGCCGGTTTAAAAACCTGTTGCCAGCGCGGATTGTGAAATGGCCGAGAGCGGTGTATGTAGTCTTTGCAGGGGAATATTTCGCTTTTCAGGATGGGGAGTATTCCTACATTGTGCCAAGACAGGCGCCAAGGCATCTTAATCAGCCATTAAAGTGCAACCACCTTCTTCTCTGTGACTTAATCAAGTGTTTTAGTAATGTAGTATACTAGTCAATGTGTTGTGGGGCGTTGGTATTGTCAGATACGTAGCCTCAATGAATCTCCTTGTGTACATATGTTTTCATGTTTTTTTTTTTTTTAATAACAATTTATTGAAATTTACAACTGTACAAAACTTATACATCAAGTAAATGTGCTGTTAACTATTACAATAACGTGACAAAACATGAAAAGTACTACCCATCAGTAGCACTTTAATAAAAATTCTACACTAGAAGGTCTCTGGGCCATCTTCTTTTCAGACGCCTCGGAGGATTATCAGGAATAGTGTGGGAAGCAAGTTGAGAAATTAGGGGATTTAAGTGGTTATGGAGCTTACTATGAAAGGATAGATATCTGGTTTGGGCTAAATCTGCAACATATGGAACATTAAGATCTTTATGGATAAGTTTATTGGTGACAAAGTAAGGTGCATTGAGGATTTTGGATTGTAAGGATTGGATACAAGGTGAATTGGATGGTTTAGTGGAGCCCCAAAGCTCAAGTCCGTACTTCCAGATAGGTCTAATCACAGTCATATATATTAGTCTTTTGTAATTAATTGGGAGCTTTGAACGTTTGTCTAATAAATGTTGAAGTAATCTGTAACGACGGGCAGTTTCTTGTCTTTTTAGTCTTGTATGTGGATTCCAAGTAAGACGTGTGTCCAAGTGGAGTCCAAGGTAGCGGATCTGTTCAACAGGGCTTAGTGGAATATCATTAAAGGATACTGTAGGACAGGAAGTCGTGGGCTTCCGACGTAGGGTAAAGGTTATGTGGTGAGATTTTTTTGGATTTATGTTGATTCTCCATTTTTGACACCATTCTTGAAGAGTTAGGATATGGGATTGGAGTGTTTGGGAGGCAATAAAGGGATCATTGTTTACTGATAACAGACATGTGTCATCAGCGTAAGTGGTGAGGATAGTGGTAGGATGAGTTGGAATGTCAGCTGTATACACCGTGTAGAGGATGGGGCCTAGGATAGTTTTTCATGTGACATTAATTTTTATATTTTACTATTTAAACCTTGGTTTGGCAAGAATAGCTCCACTGTCTTAGTATTTGATTATTATTATTTTTTTAATATTTGATGTTATTCAGTCATTGAGTGCTAAAATAAAAAGATTCTGGAGAAAAAAAAAGGGTATCTTTGAAAGCAATACGTATTATATCATAGAAATTTTAATATATCCTACCTTTTTACTATTAGAACGAATGCCCTGTCTAGTTTTTACATATTAAGATAATGTTTATTATTTATTATTTTTAAGGTATATCTTGATATTGAATGACTTAAGAGAAAAATAGATAGCTAACTATAAAATAGTAATTTTATCGTAAAATGTTTACTTTGTTAATTGTTTGTTTGATCTATTCCTACTATTGATGAAGGTAGGCGTGGCTGCTCAGCGGGGTAAGGCGCTTGAATACCATGCTCCCAGGACCGAGTTCGAGTCCAACTCTTGTTAGAAATTTTATATTCTGTGGTTTCAGTCGAGGATGGAATTTGAAGTTGGGAGACCCTCGTGGGGCACACTCAGCCTGTAAAACCTAGCGGTTGAGCGTAAATCCTGGCCAATCTCTTCACAACCGTTGGCCCTGTAACAGTGCATCCTTACCGAAGTACCAGTTTTTTTAATATCAGAAGTCGTATATGTTTTATGTATCTACTATTGATTAAGCAACTCCCAGTTAATCTAAAATCCCAGTTAATCTAAATACAGTTATTGACACCCTTAAGGAAATATTGGGAAATGCTATAATTATAGAAAGAATAGTCCCATAAAGTTAAAATTATCCCTGAATTACATATCAGAAAGTTCGCAGCAAACATTATTCCTGGAAAGTATTTATACTGATAGAACACGATAGTTAAATTAAGTTATTAACAAAAGTAAGTTGTGATCTGCTACGAATTCGTTTACCATGGCAATAAGTGTTGGTGATAACAGTTTTCGGCAGATAACTAAAAGACTGGACCCATATTCAAAGCGCAAATCCGTTCGACCTTAGTCTGGTGAAAAGACGAAGTGAATAATATAAAATAATTGGTAAAATAAATGCTACAAAGATAAGGTGGTATATAGAGCTTGAAATTAAAAATAAAACACTTAAATTCAATTAATTTATTTAAAATATATATATATATATATATATATATATATATATATATATATGTGTATATATATATATATATATATATATATATATATATATATATATATATATATATATATATATATATATATATATATATATATATATATATATATATATATATATATATATATATTACCAAACAAAAATGTCGAATCTTTGCTTTTTTGATTTTGAGTTTAAAATATAATTCATGGGTCTTTTGATGTAAGTACTCATAATGCAATCAATTATCCGCAAAAGTTTCTAGTCTCCGCCCATCTGGATTACTAACTACTTGATAAAATTAAAAATTGGATGTCCGATTATGCTTTTACGTAGTATTTAAACACCTAATCACTTTAATTTTAACTGGGGTAAAATTTCTGCAATGCGTGAAAATTTTTATTGAAGAAATTGAAAAATCTTGTATCGAAATATGCTATTCAGCATTATGCATATTTCGATACAAGATTTTTTTTTTTCTATAAACAAATAAAACTTAAATTATGATTTAAAATTTTTTTAAGTTGTTTACTTATTAGAGCAGGCGAAACCTCTACGAGAGAATGCCAATTTAATTTTTTTTTATATCCATTTATTGAAATTTACAACTATAAAAAATATATAAATCAAGTAAATCTCTTGATAAAGATTACAATAACATGCCAGAAATCAAATGTTTTGAGAAATAAAAACACATAAAAAATGAAAAAAAAAAAAAAGAAAAAAGAATACGGTTAATTGAAACCTTGTTAAATCGAAACTAGGTTAACCGAATCCTTATTCTTATGGTTAATTTTACTAAAATTAATATTTAGTTGAAATTTATTTTTTGATATTTACAACTGTGTACTATATATACATCAAGCAAATATGTGAAAAATTATTACAATGACATGTCAATAACTTGTTGAGAACTACTCATCAGTAGGAATTTATATTTTTAATAAAAATTCTACGAAGGTCTCTAGTTCTATTTGTCTTCAGACGCCTCGGAGGATTATCGGGAATGGAGTGGGAAGCATGTTGAGAAACTAATGGATTTGAGTGGTTATGGAGCTTACTATGGAAGGATATGTATCTATTTTGGGCTAAATCATCAACATATGGAACATTAAGATCTTTATGGATAAGTTTATTAGCGACAAAGATAGGGGTATTGAGGATTTTTTGAAGGATTTTAGATTTTAAAGATTGGATCGTTTAAATTCAAGAACGCAAAATGGTGATTTTTTTTTTTTTACTTTTGATTTCTACACATTAATCTCTTTTAGTTGGTTAATCCCAATGAGGAATTAATTAATTAATTCACTACGGAAAAGTAGCTTTGAATCAGATAATTGCTTGCTTTGAGAGTTCTTACAGAAAAAAAAAACTTGAACTCGCTTTCCCCTTGAGATATAAATAGTTGTGTCCCCCCGCCGCGTGAGCGAGCAGAGATCATCCTTTGGTAGCCTCACTCCTGCCTTTCTATCGAGCGTGTTCTGTCATTCCCTTTAATTTTTGTATTTATTTACTAAAATTCTTTGAGAAGGATGAAATAATATTTATGTAATAATGATATATTCATTAAATAAATCTTTCCATCTTATTTATAACTAGCATTTCCAGTCGCTTCTGATTATTTAAGTAACAGTAGAGGTTTTATTTAGATAATAATGCAAATCGTATAATGTAAAAATCATATAGAAAACAAAAAAATAAATTCATAAGACTTTGGAATAAACTACATTTCCAGTTTTATCCTGCAATGTCAAGAGAATGATTTGATTTGTAGGATTTCCAATTCTGGAAAGCTCTGCTAACCATGCTTACTGTTAACCATGAAAGAAACAGTGAGTCCGAAGATCCACTACAGCATTTTTCTAAGTCTATCCTTGTGATTTGTTAATTTTAATAGCAAATGAAAATTTAATTGGAAATTCAGTCGCTGTTCCAGTGAGAATTATAGCCTCCATGATATTTATACGCCTGTAAGTTTTAACCTGTCATCATTGCACTGATTAGGCGGTTAAAGAGTACGTAAAAGCGTAATTGGAAATCCAGTTTTCAATTTTAATGAATAAGTTGGTAATCTAGAAGGACAAAGAATATCGGTATTTTTTAAAACTTTACTGAAATCGACGTGTTGAACTACATATTTATAGCTTTTTGAATAACAATTTAATTGAAACTAAGTAAATTTTAATCTTAATTTTAAGCTCTAGACATCACCGAAATATTGTAACAACTTGCAGAATGGCGCTTTCTACCTATCGGCCGATTTTAAAACTTCACTCGAACACACATTATCATTTTTAATAACAAGTATATTAACAATCAGTGAATTTTATTATTGCTAACCTTTTATTGAACTATGAGGATGATGTAGAATTTGGTACAGCTTGGTACAGTGGTATTCCTATTCAGTGATTACAAACTAACAATGTCTTGACCTTTTATACAGGGTGTCCCGGATTTAAATGGCAAAACTTCAGGAAATTATAGGGGACCGAAAAACTAAGACAAGAAGTCCTTCAGAGATTTGCTCGTTTTTGCTTAGTTTTAGAGAAAATCGCAAAAAAAAGAAACAAAACAAAAATGTTACAGGTAGCGATTATCACCAAAACATCATCGGGCTAGGCAGTAAGATATGCAAACTCTTAATGTTATTCTTTGCATTCTTTTATTTGTTTACATTTTGGCTTCCCTCTAGGATTATAATTCCTAAATCAGTCTTCTGTCAGTTACTCAGATATTTTTGTGTGAATAGCGTCAGCCACAATGCCGCATACATATTCTAATGTTGAATACGCTGATATGATTTTTTTTTTTATGGTTTCTGTAACGATAATGCTTTTGAAGAGGTGCGGGAGTATGCGCGCCGATTTCCAAATAGAAGAGTGTCTAATCGACGAGTTTTTTCGTAAACTTTTAATAGACTACGAGAGACTGGGTCATTCTCAATACGTAATCAAGGCGACCAATTCCAGGCAGCAATAAGAGCAGATTATCGGAGAAGAAATTGTCCGATGCTAGTCAGACGCCACGGAGGATTATCTGGAATGGAGTGGGAAGCAAGTTGGGAGACTAATGGATTAGAGTGGTTATGGAGCTTACTATGAAAGGATAGGTATCTGGTTTGGGCTCAATCAGCAACATATGGAACATTAAGATCTTCATGGATAAGTTTATTGGTGGCAAAGTAAGGAGCATTGTGGATTTTACGAAAGGTTTCGGATTGTAAGAATTGGATACGAGAAGAATTGGAAGGTTGAGTTGAGCCCTAAAGCTCAACTCCGTATGTCCAAATAGGTCTAATTACTTTTATGTAAATGAGTCTTTTGTAATTAATTAGAAGCTTAGAACGTCTGTCTAGTAAATGTTGAAGTAGTCTGTAACGACGGGCAGTTTCTTGTCGTTTTAGTCTTGCATGTGGATTCCAAGATAGACGTTTGCCCTAGTTGAATCCTTGGTAGCGAATCTATTCAACAGGAATTAATGTAACGCTTGTTTTGTTAACGCAAAAGTAGTCAATAATGACAAGTAGTTTCTTGTTGTTTTTGTCTAGTGTGTGGATTGTATGACGTATGTCCAATTTGGAGTTATATGTAGCAGCTCCGCTCTACAGGAAAAAGTGAAATATTATTAGAGGGTACTGTAGGGTAGGAAGTCGTAGGTAACGAAGGGAGAGAAGTGTTAAAGTATTGTTTAATTGGAGATATATGATAGAAGCTGTGATTGGATATCTTGATTGAGGAAAGTAGCTAGAAAATACTTGAAGGAAAGGTAGAGCCACTTCTTCTCATTAGCCATTATTGATAACTTTTTCCTTATACTATAATAAGCGATAAGATTAATAAAAAATATTTATATTCCTTCTGAATCTGGAATTTAGATTTTTGTATTTTTATTTTGCTTTTATTTATTTATTTTTTTTTTTTTTTTATAATTTTTCAAGAAATTTCAAAGTATGTAGGCAGAGGTTTTTTTTTTTTTTTTTTTTTTTTTTTTTTTTTTTTTTTTTTTTTTTTTCCTACGGAAAGCTGTTTGTACACTTTATCGCTTTATTTACACTACAATTGTATAAAACTAATAAATTTTAACGATTACTTTTAAGAGTGATATATATATACATAGGGTGTTCCGAAGATCGTTGGCCAAAGAGGTATCTCGGGTAGGGAGGTTCTTTTTGAACCTATTTAAGGTCACTCACCAATATACAAAGTCTTGCGATTTTTTTTTTTTTTTTTGTAAAAATTGACGAAATCAAATATTTATACCTTATTACTTCGTTGTTTACTGATATATCAACGCCATTTTTTTTTTTTTTTTTGCTGCGATTACTAATACATTGTCTATGTAAAATAAAAAAGATTTGATGCAAAAAACAAATACAAGAAAAAATGTGTGATTGTTAAATCTTGTTAAAGGCAAAAAAAAACAAAACATTTTCTTAATATAATTTGAATATGGCTGTTGCCCTTGAAAAGAACTTGAAGTTCTTAATTTTATTTTTTTATTTATTTTTTTTTTTTGCCTTTAACAAGATTTAACGATCTCCTGTTTATTTTTTGCATCAAATCTTTTTTATTTTACATGGACAATGTATTAGTAGTTACAGGAAAAAAAAAATGTCGATGATATATGTGTAAACAACGGAGTTATAAGGCATAAATATTTGATTTTGGGAATTTTACAAAAAATTTCATTAAAAAAAAACCCCGTAAGACTTTGTATATACGTAAGTGACCTTAAATAGGTTCAAAATGAACCTGCTTACCAGAGATACCTCTTTGGCTGAACACCCTATATATATATATATAATGAAATGAAATGTACCATATCCACCAGTAACATTGACATGATTATGAGAACAATATAGTTTCGAAACGTCGCCAAAATGTTTTTTTTATTTATTGACTGAACCTAAGGAACCTTACTAAACACACACGCACACACACACACACACACACACACACACACACACACACACACACACACACACACACACACACACACACATTTAATTTTCAATATGTTTATATTGATCTTATTTATTTTTTATTCGATTGTATGTTGAGAACATATTTATATTTTCCTTTTTGTATTTATTAACTTTATTTTTATCTATGTTTTCTTCCCTAATGTATATGATCTTAGTCGTTATTTTCCTTTTTTGTGTTTGTATATGTACTTGCGTAAGAGGTGTAGCTTAGTTAGTTATTCCAAACTCAGAAGCTCGAGTTTGAGACCGGCCGAAAGGAGAAAAATTTAATTCATTTATATTTTCATTTATTCATTTATATTCCTACGCTTAAAAATAGGTTAATGGAAATAAAAACATGGCGGTTAATGATTTTTCATTTTAGTTTAGATTCATCTTTACAGTTTTTTTGTTTAATCCTGGGATAGGAACTCTAGGAAAGATTATGTACAAAAAAAATAAATTTCATAACTTCTACAAGGAACGCGAAAAGTAAACTGTTCTTAAATCAATGTAAAAACTTGTTTTTTCACAATTATATGTAAGCTATTTTTGATTTTTTGACTCCATATGTCAAAAATAGTTATTAATAGTCTAATAGTTATTAACTGACTATTAAAAGGAAGGCACTTCATTGCAGCATTAAAAGTTTAATTAATTTCTTGTTTATTAACTAATTAATTATATTATTAATGTTTTAAGTATCTTATATTGTACATATTAATGTATCTGTCCAGAATTAATGTTATTATTGTCATATTGTTATAACTTTATTATGTCTTAAGAGATTATTAGTCCCTCGCATAAAGTTAATTTTTTCATTTCATTTATATATTTATACGTTTTCTGATCGTTCGGAGCAAATATTTATAGAGGTAATCTGGTAACTGACAAGTTCCTCATAGTGCTGTGGAAATTCTGATTTTCACATAAATAAATAGGAACTTTTTTCATTTCTCTCTGCTGTCCTCTTTTGGTATTTGGTTTTGAATAAGACTTAATTATCCTTTGAGGGCAAGCTCTGAGGGCTTAGCGCGTTGCAAGTACTTAACCATGTTTTATGAAACGAATTCTTACCATCTCTTAAGTGCATCTATCAAAAACTACTATATCTTAATTAATATTTCCTCAACACTGAATTTTTACCTACAACAAATTCAGTTATAATCCACTTTATTAATATCTAATTTACAGAAACCACTAGTAGCCCAATAAAATAAGGGTAAGAAATCTCGTAATTTTGTGAAAAACTGCCGATCTTTTATTTTCAACGGATCTTTATGTTTTTTGGGTGGTGAATCTGAGTCTGAATTTTGCCACCACGGCAGCAGTCGGCTTCATAACCAAAATCGCAAAAAAAAAATACCGGCTATACTCTTATATTAAAAAAGAGTCAAACTTTTAAGCCGAAAAATTGAAAAAAAAACAAAACAATTTGCCTGTCTGCGTATATATATAACAATTTAAATTGTTATTTAACTAAATCACTTGCTAGCGTTTTTAGAAATTAAATTCAACGTATTTACTACATTTAGTAAAGTCATACAATAATTAATTAATCACATATGTACACATGTATGTAAAAATTTTAGGAATTGGCCAACTTGCGATAAATCCTAAATTCTCAGCGAAAACAGATTTGTCTTACTATTTTGTCTATCACTCCGAAACTATTAGTCCGATCCAAAATTACCTTTTTTCATCTTATAGCTAGTTAAATTTACTATTAGACTCTATATATGAAGTTTTAATTAAGTCCCTTAAAATACCGATGCCAGAACGCTAAAAACCACAACAGGTCGCGTTGTGGAATCCAAACATGGCATAAAATTTGTACTTTAAAGCAATTAAAAAAAAAAAAAAAAAAAAAAAAAAAATATATATATATATATATATATATATATATATATATATATATATATATATATATATATATATATATATATATATATATATATATATATATATATATATATATATATATATATATATATATATATATATATATATATAATTATACGGAATATTAATAATATTATTAATTTAATTGAAATTTTAATATTAATAATTTAATATTAATAACTAACTGAAAGTACCCTGCTCCGCTACGGTTTAATATCATTAAAATTATGGTTACCTTAAATTAGTAAAGGTTAAGCTTAACGTTGATAATTATTCAACTTCAAGCTTCATTATTCAGCTTTTTTGTAATTAATCAACTTTTTTGATTTTCTCGAATAAAGTTTAGTTTTTCTGTTTCTATTTTTGCGTACATATCAATCATAAATTGGTTGAGGATATGTCTCGCTTTTCAAGCACCTGGCCAACAATGAAGACAGCAACTTCGTTAGTGGTATTGTAATGTCCTCAGTGAGCATTTGAAGGCTTTTTGCCAGCACTGATAACTACCTGGAAATCTTGTAGATCTTGAAACAGACTGAACAGCAGCTCTGAAGTCCTTGATATACTTGTTCTGTTCATGAAGAATTCGGAGTTAGCCTACGAATGCAAGCTTGACATTTTGAAAATAACCACAGCGAATGCCTCTTTAATGGATGTTGTCACCAACAAAATTTATCTGAATAAAAGATGGTTGCTGCTGTGTTTCAGGCATCAAACTCTCTATTCTATGATATACCTGTCCTCGCACCTTAAATGTTGGCTTGAAATCTCCCTCTTTTATCTCTTTTTCTCCAAATGACATCATTTGGAAACAACCGTTCTATTTCATCGGAAACAACCTATCTATTTATTTAGAAAATGCTCAGCCTCAGGAAGTTCGTAAGTAAGGAGGCTGTGCAAGTGTTGAGGATATTCCTGAAAGGGAGGAAGTTAGACTTTCCCGTTACTTCAGCACATGGCAGGGCTCTCGTCCTTTCATTTTACAGCATAACACCAATTTCAAGTAGACCGTTGTCCAATATCGACTGTTTTATCTTTTGCATATTCAGTTTTTGGGTCATACTGGCTGTAACCTTTCCATTGAACATCTTTCATCGTGTTTTGTTACACGGTTAACATGAGGATTATTTCCTTAGTACTTTTTGGAAGATATTTTATGGATTTCAGGATTGGTTTTCTTATACTTCTGTACAGCCCCTCTAAGTATATTTGGGTAGTTTTCAGAATGTGTGTACAGCATATCTTTTAACTTCGGGTTGGCTCTCTTTATGTTTGTTAACCATTTTTCTACTAATGTCAGGATGATTAGTCATTTATTTGTTAACAGCTTCCCTGATGCCCTCTACATGTGCTTGAATATATTTTTCAGCCGAGTTCCTTAGTTGTTTGTTGCGAACTGAATCTGTGAATCATTTCCTACGGTGTTTACTTTTAGATTGATGAGTTTACTTCAATGTTGCAATAGACTCATCTGAACTGAGAAAAAAGGTAGATTCTAGGTTCAAAGAAGAAAATTCAGAAAGGCTAGGAACAACTTGTCCAGATTCGAGAAATACAACTTGGGCCTGGTTGAGAATAGCCGATTTGAAAAGGGCCAGCTATAGTTCAGAACAATTATCTTGTGACCGGAAAGCTGAAGGAAGAGTGGTTGGGAACGAAGCTACTGGTGAAGCAAGGTTTGTGGGTTGCTCGTAAGGAATATGAACACCGAAATGGCCTTATACGTCATCATCAGAGAACATAAGTCTTTTAATAGCTTCTCGTCACGAAACAACTCAAACTTGTAAGGGTACACCTCTGCAGCTACCATGAGTTCTCAGAAAGTACCATATTCTGAGGTTTCGACATTGATCGTATTTTTGTTTGATTACAACTATAATGATCTTAGTTTGTAGTCAAAGTGTGCGCCTTAGGCATCTAACCTATTTTTTAACTTAGCTTATTTCCATATACTACATGATAATTAATCTATTATTATTAACTCAATAAAAATTTGAATCGCGTTTTTTGCGAATCAGCCGCGATCCAGGCTGATTTTTTAAATTCCTTTCTTAGGGAGCACCTACGGCCCTAGAGGAAGCTACATACCAAATTTCATTCCAATCCTTTCGGTGGTTTCCGAGATTTCGTGTTAAATGAGTGAGTGGTATTTGACAAATATATAATAGATGATATTAATATTAGTAATAAAACGGGAATATTAATAATTTAATTGAATATAAGTAAATTTTCTTATCAATTTGAAGCTGTATATACACTGTATCTTTTTAACCTCTCATGTAGAATGGTCCTCGTCACCTATAGGTCAAATTTCAAATTTCACTTTTATCCATATATTAACACTTTTTAAATAAAAAAATAATTGAAACTCAGTTGATTTTATTATTGCTAAACTTTCCTGGAACTATAAATATTATATAGTTAAAAGTTGGTACAAATTGTTTCAGTAGTTTCCGCGGGTAGTGATCACAAACGAAAGATAGTTTATCCTTTTATATGATAGTAAGGATATGCTTTTATTAATAAGAATAGTGCTAGCAAAGAAGTCAATTACTATTTTATTTTCTAAGGCAAGTAAGTGAAAAAGAATAAATTACGGGCTAGCTAAATGCTTCTTAAAACTCCCACCCAAGCGAAAACTGGATATTGGAAACATTATTAAGATATTTATGGGAACAAAAGCTTCGAAAGATTGTATAACTATATCTAAAATGGTCCGTGTTTACTTTGCTCAGGGTCTGAACCAAACCGGGTTCCCAAACTGACTAATAATAAATAATATTTATAAATAAAACATCGTAAGAGGCAGCTTAAGAAAACTCTGTCCCTAACAACTTGCCTTTCTAAAAGGAATTAAGTATTTATAGACTGTTCGGGTATAAAACTCTCGTTTTTAGAAACCTTGGAAACATAAACTATGCATTTTTACTTTATTATTATTTAATTTTGTACAAAAAAAAAACATAATTAAATACAAGGAAAAATTTTGAACTCATTTTTGACATAATCGAATTTATGTTTTAAATCATACAAATATTTTGCAAAAGGGTAAATTAAAAAAAATAATATATATTTTTTCTTTAACATAACATCAATTTTTTTTTTGTTTTATATCAATTTAATTGAAATTCAATTCACAAAGGTACAAATATATATATCAAGTAAATTAGCTGATAAACATTACAATAACATGTCAAAACTTGAGAAGAACTACTCATCAGTAGCAAGATCTCTAGGCCATCTTCTTGAGCATGCAAGTTGAGAGACTATGGAACATTAAGGTATTTATGGATAAGTTTATCGTTGACTAAGTAAGGGAAATTTAGGATTTTTCGAAGGATTTTGAATTGTAAGGATAGGATACGAGATGAATTGGATGGTTTCGTAGAGTCCCAAAGCTAACTCCGTACGACCAAATAGGTCTAATCACAGTCATGTTTATGAGTCTTTTGTAATCAATTGTGAGCTTGTACGTTTGTCTAGTAAATGTTGAAGTAGTCTGTAACGACGAGCAGTTTCTTTTCGCTTTGGTCATGAACATGAAATTAATATTCGAAACGTAACCCATTGTTGTGCATTGCCATTTTCCCTATTTGAACCTGTATACAGATTTTGTTTGGCTATCGAAAAATTACTGAGCTGTTGTTCCGACTTAAAATTATTTAATTGTTTTCTGTTTCAAGAAGTGAACCATTGATTGAAACAAATAAAAATGTAATGGAACATTGTATGGACTGTATGCTGGGTCTAGAAAAAATACAATTGAAGTGTCCGGATAGGCGAAAATTTGTTACGGTTGGTTCTATTATAATTAATTTATCAATGAACGTGAAATAGTTCATTTTATATATATATATATATATATATATATATATATATATATATATATATATATATTTATATATTAAATGGTAAATAATAATTAGAGTATGTAGAAAAAATATTATTGTTATGTTGTTATATGAAATACCTGAAGGATGTTTCTTAAACTGGTTAGATATATACATGATAACTAAAAAAACTTGTATATTCAGTTTATCCAAAAAAAAAAAAAAAAAAAAAAAATCATAATTATGTTATTATAAAAAGTAGAGCACAAATTCGATATATTACAAAAATTTAATGATTTTACTATTTAAACAAATATTTAAATCTAACATAAAATTTCTTTCTAGCCATTTATTGAAATTTACAGCTTTATACAATATACGAGGGTGAATCAAATATAAACGGTAATTTTCAAAATTATATTTATTGAATAATATACAGAAACTATACCTTCAACATTTTTCAATGTAGTCTCCTGCATTATCTACACACTTCTGCCACCGATTTGGAAGCTTGAATATTCCCTGTTCATAAAAAGACTGAGGGCGAGTTTTTAACCATTCGCGCACGTGCTTTTCGACATCTTCATTGTTTTCAAATCGTTTTCCTCCAAGATTTTTTGAGGCGCATCGTCACATGTGATGAGACGTGGGTCCACCATAACACCCCCGAATCGAAAATGGCAAGTAAGGAGTGGCGAAGGAAGGATGAAGACTGCCCAGTGAAAGCCAAAACTCGTCTCTCAGCCGGAAAAGTTCTTGCAACAATTTTTTTTGACTCAAGGGGAGTTCTACTCATTGATTTTCTTCACAATCAACGAACAGTGAATGCGGCTTACTACTGCCAGGTGCTACAGTCAGCAAAAACCAGTTACCGGAACAAAAGACGAGGTGTGCCCATTAGAGATGTCATCCTTCTCCATGACAACGCAAGGCCTCACACCGCATTGTTGACAAGGGATAAATTGGAAGAAATGGGCTGGGAAACTCTCGAACACCCTCCTTACAGTCCAGACCTGTCCCCTTGTGACTATTTTTTGTTTGCGCCCCTGAAAGAATCACTTGGAGGAAAACGATTTGAAAACAATGAAGACGTCGAAAAGCACGTGCGCGAATGGTTAAAAACTCGCCCTCAGTCTTTTATGAACAGGGAATATTCAAGCTTCAAAATCGGTGGCAGAAGTGTGTAGATAATGCAGGAGACTACATTGAAAAATATTGAAGGTATAGTTTCTGTATAATATTATTCAATAAATATAATTTTGAAAATTACCGTTTATATTTGATTCACCCTCGTAATACATTAAAAAAATGTGATAGTGCTAAAAATAATACCCCAATTGTTTTTAAACAATCTAACTTATAAAGGTTCTATATAATGACGAAGGTCACGAGGCCATCTTCTTTCTTGGCGCCTCGGAGGGTTATATGGAATGGAATGAGAAACAAGCTGTAATACTAATGGATTTGAATGGTTGTGGAGTTTGCTATGAAGGTATCGATATTTGGTTTGAGCAAAGTCAGAAACGTAAGGTATATTAAGATCTTTGTGAATAAGTTTGTTTGAGACAAACTAAGGAGCATTGAGGATTTTTCTATGGATTTTTGATTGTAAGGATTGGATACGAAATAAATTGGATGGTTTAGTAAAGCCTCAGAGATCAACTCCATATGTCCGAATTGATCTAATTACTGTTATGTAAATGAATCTTTCGTAATTAATTGGGAGTTTTGAACGTTTGTCTAGTAAACGTTGAAGTAATCGAAAACGACGGGCAGTTTCTTGTAATTTTAGTATTGTATGTGAAATCCAAGTAAGACGTTTGTCCAGATGGAGTCCTGGGTAGCAGATCTTTTCTTCAGAGATTAGTGTAATATTAATAAAGGATACTGTGGGACAGTAAGTCGTAGGTTTACGACGAAAAAAACATAAAATTATATTTAAAGTTATACACAAGAAACTGCTCGTCGTTACAAAAGACTTATTTACATGACTGCGGTAAGTCCTATTTGGACGTACGGAATTGAGCTTTGGGGCTCTACTAAACCGTTTAATTCATCTCGTATCCAATCCTTACAATCCATAATCCGCGTAAGTGGGATAGCTTAGTTAGTTACCCCAAACTCAGGAGCTCGAGTTCGAGACTGGCCAAAAGGAGAAGATTTAATTCATTTATATTTTCATTTATTCATTTATATTCCTACGCTTAAAAATAGGTTGATGGAAATAAAAACATGGCGGTTATTGATTTTTCATTTTAGTTTAGATTCATCTTTACAGTTTTTTTGTTTAATCCTGGGATAGGAACTCTAGGAAAGATTATGTCCAAAAAAGTAAATTTCATAACTTCTACAAGGAACGCGAAAAGTAAAATGTTCTTAAAGCAATGTAAAAACTTGTTTTTTCAATTATATGTAAGCTATTTTTGATTTTTTGACTCCATAAAATACTTATTAACTGACTATTAAAAGAAAGGCACTTCATGGGTTGCAGCATTAAAAGTTTTTTTTTTCGGTTTATATATTCTTGAATAATATCTTGTTTATTAACTAATTAATTATATTATTAATGCTTTAAGTATCTTATATTGTACATATTAATGTATCTGTCCAAAATTAATGTTATTATTGCCATACCGTTATAACTTTATTATGTCTTAAGAGATTATTAGTCCCTCGAATAAAGTTAATTTTTTTAAGTCCTATTTGGACGTACAGAATTGAGCTTTGGGGCTCTACTAAACCGTTTAATTCATCTCATATCCAATCCTTACAATCCAAAATCCATCGAAAAATCCTAAATGCCTCATACTATGTCATAAATAAACTTATCCATAAAGACCTCAATGTTCCATTTGTTGCTGAGTTAGCCCAAACTAGAAACCTATCCTTTCATCTTAAGCTCCATAACCACTCAGATCCATTAGTTTCTCAACTTGCTTCGCACTCCATTCCCGATAATCCTCCGAGGCATCTGAAAAGAAGATGGCCTAGAGATCTTATAGTGAATATTTTTTGTTGAAGTGCTACTGATGAGTAGTTCTTTTTAAGTTTTGACATGTTATTGTAGTCGTTATCACCTCATTTAACAACTCTAAATTTTAATAAATTGATATAGGAAATAGGAAAAAAAAAGTTATACGCTCATCAAATAATTATAAGTTTATGTAACCCAATTTACTAATTTCTTTTTATTTATTAGTTCATCAACTGTAAAAAAAAAAAAATTGCAGAACCTTATATTTTCTTTTCTTGAATAATCAACTATTCGTAGATGGTCCATAAATTTACAGCTGTAATGAATAAATGATTCTTTCTTCTTTCTTTAGGGCCCAAGAGATGGTCTTTGACTTTATTCTAAACTCCGATGCCTCTTCCTTTAAAAAAAAAAAAATCTCATTTTAGATCAAGAATCAAAACAAGAGAATATGGTACATGTTTTTCTGATAGGCATATATTTAAATTCGGGTAAGATCAATATGTACAATCATTTTTCGGTTATAACTATTACAGATTTATGATGATTAAAGTATATAATGTAATTCTTACTGGTGAGGTTAATATTACTTGCAAATACTAAGTCTATACAAGAATCACTTCGTGATGTACTCGAAATTTTGTTATTTATGAATCACACTAGAATAATATTAACAATAATATTTTATTTTAGCTAAAACTTTTTCTCATTCTCTTCACTGCCTTCTTAAACAGCACCATCTCTTTTCCTTAATCACTACTTATTTTTAGTCAACGATGTAAATCTTTTAAAATTTCGATTATTTAAATTACTCATAAAATTTTTTCATATTTTTATTATACAACAAATTTAAATTATTTTGAATGGAACATTTTTCATAATTATGTAGAGGATGTATACAGCATTTGTTATTAAACCAGTTTATCAAAAACATTGAAATATTTTAACTATACCTCTGCCTTCTTGAATAATGTTTGAAATATAAAATGCAGTTAAACCTTCTACTCTTTTAAACAAAATTAATCAATGAAATAATAAAATATCGAGTGTAAGAATTAGGAATATTATATTTTATAATTTTTATTTTATTTAATTTTTTTTCAAGTTATATTTATTTAATCAAACCAATAAACTAAACATGTAACAGTTTTGATCAGTTACAAACACATTTAGTTAAAAAGACATTTCATCTTTAAAAATACCTTAGAACATTTAAATAAGCTTAGAAGTTTCCTTGAAATGTTGATTTCGGAATCCATTTATTACGTTTTTATATACACTCATTTGTTTATTTTTTATTAACATTCAACTGAGGTTATCTCTTTTTTTTTGTAAGACATCATTTTTTAATTTTTGTGTATAATTAAAACTAAATCTAATAGTTTACATTATTTGAAATATATTTCAAAATATGTTATCAATTATGACAAATATATAAAAAAAATTGAGATAATCTTATCTTGACAAGAGGCTTAGAAGGAACGTTTAGTGAATTAAAATCGCACGCTATATTACTGTAGTTAATTCTTAATAACATTTAAAATTTTAGTTTAAAAAATTTAATTCTATTATAGTATTTAAAAGTAGAATGTTACTTATTTTTTTATAAATTGTATTACGTGTAGCTATAATGCTTGTAAGGTGGAAAGGAAACAATGTTATATACATGACTATGTTAGAAGAATCATAAAAAGAAGAAAAATCCATGCTAAAAGTATCAACGTCTTGAAATATATTGTTGGTTGTTGTGAAGAAGGCGATAAGTACAATTACCTTGAAAACGAGTTTACTGGGCCTTCAAAGCTCTGTTTTACATGATAATAGCGTTGTAACAAATTTGTTAACTTATGCTTCTAAATTAGGCATTAAAGTATCCATTTTGGCACAAATGGTGTTTTTTGAGGAATTACAGGATTTTGGAAAACTATCAAAACTTTGCTAAATAAAAAGCGCACATTTTTTACTTTTCTACTTATTTCAAGAGCCAAATATTTCCTTTGATAATAATTATCATTGTTTAGTTAAAATTCAGATAATTATATTTTGTTCGATTCGAAAATTCAGTGATTCGATTACATGATTAAATTTAATCTAATAAATTATATTTTAATTTAATAATAGTACTTTGTTTGCTTTTTTAAAATTTTGTTCGTGAGTGAGTTGGAGCGAGGATCATAGTGCTTTAAATGAGTACCGGTAAAAAAGGTCGTGGGTTCGATACACACCTGAGTAGATTCATATTGGGTTGGCAAATAAGTCTCTTCGATTTTTGAAGGTGAAATAAAACTCTGTGTATAATAGACATTTATTTTAATGCCCAATATATTCACCATTATTTAGTATAACTTGTCCCCATCTTTCGATTTCATAGAACGTTTGGGGTTTAATATTGAAATACTGATCCAAGTGGTTTTTGATGTCCTATTCGGTTTGGAAATGCTTTCGATTCATGGAGTTCTGCAGAGAGCGGAATAAGTTGTAGTCACTTAGAGCTAGGTCTGGTGAATACAGAGGATGGGGCGAAAGGTCCTATCAAAAGCTTAATAATTTATTGCGAATAAACCAATTTGTGTGGGGCCTTGCGTTGTCTTGGTGAAAAAGAACAATCTTTCGATTTGACAGTTCTGGGCGCTTTTTTTAAAATTGGTTAATCCAACTTTGTTAATTGCTAACAGTATAGAGTTGAATCGTTTGTCATGATGGCAACAGCTCGTTTTAATTTCTTGTAGGCGACCATTCCGTGGAGCGTCATTGATGTCTAAATTTCCTTAACGAAATTTGGCAAACCAATTTCGACAGGTGCGTTCGGTTAAGGAATCATCCTCATAAACACTACAATTTTTTTAAGGGCTTCTGCAGGACGGTTATCTTTTTTAAAATAATACCGCAAAATATGCCGATAATGTCATTCATGTTTCCAAGTTCACAGTGCAATAGCAATCACAATACTAAGCTAATGTAAACACGAATTCACAGCAATGTTTGTTGACATATTACAAACAGAGTTAACAATCCATTTTAGGGATTGATTTATCAGATACGAAATGGACTGTAATCATATAAAAAGAAACAGAAAACCGAAAGTACTTATTTGCCAAACTTATATTTCATGGTGGTATTCACTGAATCTCAGCCTCCCAAAGGTTTGCATGATAGTATTAAATAGTTTATTTGACAATATTAAAAATAAATAAATAAACTATAATCGTAGAGGCTTGATAGTTTAAGTTGCAAATCCAAACCAGAAAAAAACATTTTTTTCTTTAAATGCTAAAAATAAAATCAAGATGTTTCCTTTTTATTTTATCATATATATATATATATATATATATATATATATATATATATATATATATATATATATATATATATATATATATGCGTGAATGAAACTATTAAACCTATATACACAAATAGAATATATAAAATTTCTTAATAGTTGTTTCATATTAGTTTTTTATTCTTCTAGTTTGCATTGCTGTTGATTATGTGAAATTGGATGCTAGTTTGTGAATAACTACTCATTTATTTCGAAAAACAACGTTTTAAAAAAATCGACTACACTTATTTTTTTTTTTTTTACAAAGAATCAGACAATAGCTCCTTCGAGCTTACTTTTTGATTAAAAAAAAAAAAATAATCTAGTACAAGTAGGAAATTTAGTGTATTTTATTTTAATTGTTATTTTTAATATTTTTTCTTATTTTCCATTTTTATCGATAGGTTATTAAGCTTTTGAAGGGAGCGAAGTTGAAGTTTTCTTGTAAGCGATTTAAATTTTTTTTTTTTTTTTTTGTTTCACATTAAATTTATATTGGTAAAGACCTTCAGGGATAAGGTTGAGTTCCTGGAAAAAGAGAGTCTAAAAACGAAACAGTCTCGAACTGGAAGAGTACTGATTAACATTTGGCGTTTCTCCAGGCACATTCCAGTCGGCGAGTTGTCTCCAACGAATCTCTACTACAAAGAAGCTGTTAATACCTACTCTTAAAAACTATTCCTTAAACGTTTATGTAGTTTATATAGTTTTAACTGGAATGGGAGAGATATACTGAAATTCAAACGCTTCAGAAAACATTCTATTCATCTATACCTTTCAATCAACACATTTATTGATCCAGGTACTGGGGTGCCGGGAATAAAGGAGGCTTCCTTAAATCTTTGATTATATTTTTGTATGGATATCAGGATTTTATATTATATTTTATAAAACCGCAACTCTTTAATATTCCGTGACTCCCCAAGAATCCGTCCTCTCGCCATAACTCGACTCACAACTGCCGGAGTATGGTTGCTCGAATGATTCATTTACAAACGGCTGCAGTTAATTAAAAAGTCATATTGGGATCAGATTTCTTGCTATTACAGGATAAAGAACTGTCAAACCTTTCCATGACATATTTTCGTCTAGAATTCAATCACACCCACACACAAGCAAAGGAAATATCCTCGCCAGATACAGCACCCTAGGTATCTACACCCAGGCCTTCCAAGAAGCTTCTTGTTCTGCTTGGTATAACTCCAAGATACTAACCATAATCCAAATACTCTCAAGGAGAAGTCAGAATCCCTACAATTCTCCCGGAATTTCTCCTTTAGGAAAGGGACAAACTTTGTATATACACCCAACTCCCTTTCTATCTTACCTTATCGATCGAGGTGATTATTTTCACACTTTCAAGTTAGATCAAGGATACGTCCAGTCCTTTAAAAGCCGAAAAATCCGCAGCATATCCTGTGGATCCATTGGTATATTAATTCACTATATTAATGAGCAGCAACTAACCTGAATTTACCAGTATTTTATCAAATGAGATACGTTATGTTACTTTGTTTTATTAATTTCGCTCTGTTCTATTTTTTTTATTTTCATATTTTTTTTGTTGTTCTTTTATTCTAAATACTATTATTTCATATATAGGGGAAGGTGCTGTACCTGTGGACAATTTTCACTTATAAATTTTTCTAATTTTCGGTGCTCTCTTTATTTTCAAAAGTAATTTTATTTTTACAGAAAATAATGTTTTCTTACTTACTGATTAGTGTCCATAGGTACCTTCCCCCTTTGTATCTGTGGACACTAGTTGTACCAATGGACATTCATTTCTTCATAGGTTTGTAGGGATAAATTAAATGATATTTAGGAAAAACGCATCAGCAATAATTTTTTATAAAATTTACTAAACAAAATAGAATATTTAAACAAGAAATGTCGACTTGATTATTGAACAAGAAGGCCGACTAGAAAGGTGATAGCAATAAATTTAGCGTATAAAAGTAAATAGAAACTTAACTTATTTTTAAACCTTTTAACAATAATAAATCTTTTATGTACCAATAATTATTTTTACGAGTGACACAGCCTTTTATTTTTTATCGAAAAAATCGAATGATAAGAGATTGTATCCATGAAAAGATGTAGGGAAATGTAATTGCTTTCATAATCTTCCAGTGCCAGTTATGAGAGATGGCGGTGGTAATTTTCTTTTGATATCTCTTATTTCAATTTCATAATCAATAGCGATGTCCGGGAGAATAAATTTTGGGGTTCTATGATTTGATGAAATTTTCTTCAAGTAGCAAATGTTGAACGTGAACGAGTCTACTTTTTCTTTCATCGAAGCTATAAAATGCTTTTCAATACAAATCATAGCAAACATATATTTCTTCATCATCAATTTCTTTATCTTGTTCATAATCATTCATCAATTCATCCAAAAAAATACAATCTTCGCTTGATGGATCAGCCAAGATCACATTTGTGAAATCACCTAGTGAAATCTTCACTAGTTGAATAGTATATGAGTATAGTGAGTGGCAAGTTGTCTCCTCTTAAAACAAAAGGTTATATGAATAGTAGGTACCCAAATTTAGGCATTTTATATCACCCGGAATGCCTACAAACTTTTCCAAAATATTTATAATTAAAATATGAATTAATAAACAAAAAGAAAAATCTGCTGTACTTGTGGACACTTTAACTATCTGTCCACAGGTTTAGCTGGTAATGGTGTCACAGGTACAACTGAACGCCTTGTTCTGCGGAAAGCTTTTTTTCACAAAACCCGTAAGTGATAACTGATATAAAAACACATGAAGTTATGATATATTTATCGTACAACCCAATGAAATATTACTGCCCTGAAAATTTCTAAGTGTAGGTCTTAAAAAATTTAAAAACACTGTTCGGATTGGTCAGAATTTGGAAGAGAAAAACATAAAAATAATTATTTCTACTAAACTGTTAATCTAACAATCTTGAAAACACACGTGCAACTGCAGGGAGATGCTTGCAGCACTACCAATCTAAGAATTTCAATTTCTCTCCTCCCACCCTCTCTTAATTAAGAATGTCCATTGGTACAACTGTGCTTTTGGTACAGCACCTTCCCCTACTGTAAGGTTCTGATGATTCCAGTTTGCACATTATTTTGCATTCTTAAGGGACTGAAGGGTCTGGAATAAATAAATAAAGAACTTTTAATTATGGTGTGTTATTAACCTGATGCACAACAATAGGTTATGTTTTGAATATTAATTTCATGTTCAAGACTAAAGCGACAAGAAACTGCTCGTCGTTACAGACTACTTCAACATTTACTAGACAAACGACCAAAGCTCCCAATTAATTCCAAAAGACTCATGTACATGGCTGTGATTAGACCTATTTGGACGTTCGGAGTTGAGATTCGGAGCTCCATTAAACCATCCAATTCATCTCGTATCCAATCTTTACAATCCAAAATCCTTCGAAAAATCCTTAATGCCCCTTACTTTGTCACAAATAAACTTATCCATAAAGATCTTAATGTCCCGTATGTTGATTTAGCCCAAACCAGATACCTATCCTTTCATAGTAAGCTCCATAACCATTTAAATCCAATAGTTTCTCAACATGCGTCCCACTCCATTCCTGATAATCCTCCGAGCCGTTTGAAAAGAAGATGGCGTAGAGATCTTCTTGTATAGAATTTTTATTGAAGCGCTCCTGATAAGTAGTTCTTTTCAAGTTTTGACATGTTATTGTAATCTTTATCAACAAATTTACTTGATGTATATATTTTTTACAGTTGTAAATTTCAGTAAATGGTTATAAAATAATAAAATGGTTTATGGATAACTTAAATAAATAAGGCTTTTGAACAATGAATGAATATTTGAGCAACCTTTTAAATCTCTATTTATGACTTAATTACGAGCACAACTATTTTGGACCTGAAAAGAACTTGATGGTTTTGTTATTCCGTTGGCTCAAATCATGCCGTGTTTAAAACTCTTTCAAGACGTGTATCAGGGAAATTAGCAACAGTTAAGGGACCATTGTTTCCGAATAAAGAGCTTTATGTCGATATAAAAATTTTATGTTGTATATTTGCCATAACGTTTATGTGGCTATAAAAGCTATTGGGAAAAGATATATTCTCTCCATTTGAGTTTGTACAATTATGAGAGTTTTGTTCTCTGCCAACCAGGTAATTATGGCAGAATTAGCATCGATATGGAGACATTAATTTATTTTAATGAAGGAATTTCGGCAGTAAAACAGACTACACTGTGCCGCTCCCGCTCACATCAGAATAGTTATCAATCATCAATATTATTTAATTAGGACTTTATTATTTTATATATATATATATATATATACTTCCCAGTAGGTTTTGGTCTCCAGGGAAGTTAGACCATGACCCCCATTAAGGGGAGGCCTGCACGAGGCAACATCCTTCAATCATAAATTGTAAATATATTCCAAACAGTTTTTGATATACTAAGTATAATTTCTTAATAGATTATTATGAATTGTAAATATCTTAGAAGCAGTGCATTTTATTTTATTCATGTTGCAAGATATTATTTGTTTTACAAAATATTGTTTGTTTCCTCATGCAATAAAAGGCTTATATTTATTATATATATATATATATATATATATACACGTTGCAATACTTTTACGGGGAGTTTAGTTGTGCACGTTTTTTAAATATATTATATTTTTGAGAAAAAGCAGTCAAAGTTTTGAAAAGAAATTATAAGCATGTTATTTTTTGTATTGGGGCCACTAAGTTTAGTACTGGATGTGATTTTTTTTTTATTCAAGTCTAAATAAACTTATTTAAAAGGAAATTTCAATTTCTTCTAAAAGAGCGTATTGAAACGGCTCTAACTTAAATAATAATTACAATTATACAATAATTGAACTAATTACAAAATATGAAATTGGAAATATGTTTTAAACAGACGCGAATCTAACCATAGTTTATATAGAATTTTTTGTTGCAAATGATGCCCAGAAACAACTTCCGAAGTTACTGCAGTCTTATGCTAAACCTAATGTATACAATATAGTTAACCTTTTACTTTATCTCCCAATTTCCTAAACAAACGTTCAAACCTTCCGATTAATTATAAAATTTGGATTTGAGTTGAGTTTTAGGGCTCCACTGAACCTTCCAATTGTTCACGCATCCAATCCTAAATCCTTTGTAAAATCCTCAATACGCCTTATTATGTCACTGACTTATCCATAAAGATGTTAATGTTCCATATGTTTCTGCTTTTGCCCAAAGCAGTTACCTAATATTTTATAGTAACTCCGCACCCACACGAATCCACTATTCTCTCAACTTATTTCCCACTCCATTCCTGATAATCCTCCGAGGCTTGAAAAGAAGATGGCCAAGAGACCTTCTAATGTAGAACTATTGTATTGCTACTGGTGAGTACTTCTTTACATGTTATTGACGTCATTGTTATCCTTAGATTTACTTGATGGATATATTGTATATAGTTGTAAATATCAACAAAAACAAAAGGTTTCAAATCTGATTGGTCTTTGAATTTCCTTTTATTTAAATTATTACTATAACTGCTAGTTGATACAATAGAATCGAAGTAAAATTTTACTTTACATAAAAGATTTTTTTTTACACCTATCGAATTTCTGGAATGTATTAATACAAGTGAATGTTCCGCACTTGACATACATGACTCAAGAATGACTTGTGGAAATTGTCGACTCCCGAATGTTTGTGACTTGCGCTAGTATCAAGGTGCATTTTTTTTTTTTGTTTTTTATATTCGCCATGAAATTTTATAAGGAACTGGCAGAATATTGTTCTAAAATTTATTATTTTTAAATTTATGTTAAATTTCTTCGATTATACAGTTATATACTTCATTTATTCATAAAAATATATATTTCTTTAAAATATGTAATATCATTTAAAAGTGATTATAATAATACAAATACAAAAAAAAAAAAAAACGGGAAATCGTTAAATCTTGTTAAAGGAAAAAAAAAACAATTAAGAACTTCGAGTTTAGGTTAAAAAAAAAAAAAAAAAAATTTTTTTTTTCCTTTAACAAGATTTAACGATCTCCCGTTGTTTTCTTGTTTTTTTTTTATTTGGTTTTTGCATCTTCAAATCTCTTTTACTTTACATGGACAATGTATTAGTAATTACAGCAAAAAAAAAAAAAAAAAAAAAAAAAAATGGCGTTGATATATCAGTTCACAACGAAGTTATAAGGCATAAATGTTTGATTTTGGCCATTATTTCAAAAAAATTTGTTTGAAAAACCCGTAAGACTTTGTAAAAAAACCTTAAATAGGTTCAAAAGAACCTCCCTTCTCCCTATAATTCTTTGGCCAACGGTCTTCCGAACACCCTTCATATGTATATAACCTCGGAGGGTTATCTACTTTGTATTATTACTGATTTATGGTATCTGTTCTGTTCTGGCTTTTTTGTATATTGTTTTTTATCCATGTGATTCTGTATTCCATTTGTCATCTATTTATTGGTCTGTTATTTTTGTCAGATCTTGTATTTTGTTCATTATAGCCCTGAAGAAGACCTGCAAGGCAGGTCGAAACGTTGGCACGCATTAAAGTATTTCTACTTAGACGTGGTGTTTCTCTTTGACTGCACTGCATCCCTGATTATCTTCTTATCTTGATTCCATTCACTCATTTCATTTTATATATAAATCTTTTCTAGATAATCCTTAGTAAGTTGTACTAACCATATTAATTATGTCAATTACACTTAATTTTTTTTAAAATAAAATTAATGCAAGTTGTTGATAATTTTTGAATTCTTGATAAAAGAAAATCAAAATATCAACTTCAACAGATAATGCCTTGTAGAGACGATGCGACATATTGGGAAGGCGGTTATATTAATGCTTGGCTCGTGGAAATTTTGAATTATTGGAAATCGGATCGGAGGCCCCGAGGCTGGATAGACTGGTCTTAGCCTGCGGTCTCCCGCAGCTAATTGTACAAAGGCTGCCAAATCGGTAGCCGATAAAGCTGGCTACAGTTCACTTAGCCATCTTATTTAATGCCCCGATACCTGTTGCCAAACCCAACTCGTTTCGCAATAGTTGTCGCTTCACTCCATTAATTAGTCCATCACTGCGTCTAAGTTACAATTGCGGGCGATTAGAGCAAATGGAGACCAAGGGTGTTAATAATATATTGTGTTTACTATCTCTAGGAGGTGCAAGAACACCCTCAACAAGCTGAATGGACCTGTTGGTAGATACTGTTTTACACTTAACAGGCGCTCTGTTGTCTGGACAATTGTACACAACGGTTGAGTTTGATAAAACACATTTCATTTTAAAAACTATTTATTGATATTAACAACTGTACACATCATATACAAAAAGTAAATTTGAGGAAAATAATTACGATGAGATGTCAAGAACTATCCAACTGTGGTAATTCAATAGTTTTACATTAGAAGGTTTCTTGACCATCATCTTTTCTTGCCTCGGAGAATTATCGGGAATGAAGTTTACTATGAAAGAGTAGGTATGTGGTTTGGGCCAAAACAGCAACATCTGGAACATTGAGATATTTATAGATTAGTTTGTCTGTGACACAATAGGGAGCATAGAGGATTTTAAGGATTGGATACGAGAAGAATTAGAAGGTTTAGTGAGCCCTAAAGCTCAACTCCGTACGTCCAAATGGGTCTAATAGCTGTTATGTGAATATGTATTTTTAGAAGCTTTCAACGCTGGTCTAGTAAGTGTTGGAGTAGTCGAAAATATACGAGCAGTTTCTTCTCTTTTAAGTCTGGTATGTGGATTTCGAGTCGTTTGTGCAGATAGAGTCCCTGGTAGCGGATCTGTTCAACGGGGATTAGTGGAATATTATTTTAGGATGCTGTAGGACAGGAAGTATGCAATAAAGGGACACTATTTACTATCAGTAAATAATTGTTTCTTTATAGAGTATAGAGAAGACAGTTCTTGGATGGGTTGGGATTTCTGCAGTTCACAGTGTGCAGAGTGGGATTTGCGGTGGAATCTTGATGAATGCCAGCGGATCTGTTAAAAAGGATTGGGGGTAGAAATAATCATGATTTGCTTTGAATATTTTTTCCTATGATAGAATCGGTATTAAGGAACTATAAACTCCTAGAGTCAATAAGGCACAGTAAAAAAAAAATAAAATATTCTTCTGGAATGGGAAAAACAATTAATCATGGATGTATCTATCTATAATCCATTGCTTTTCCCAATTTACATTTTAGAATTAAAAGGATCAAATTACTAAATATAATAATTTAATTAAATTAACATTCAATGATTCTTCGAGATAAATAAAATTTAAAGAAATTCGAGGTTTTTTTATTCAAATGAATATAGCTCATGGACGGTGGTCCTAGCGACGAATGTTATATACCAGGTATGCAAGTTTAAAATGTCGTTTATTTCTTAAAATATATACACAGTAATTTAAAAAAAAGTATAATATATTTTATTCAAAGTACTGACCCTCGCTTTCTACACATTTTGTCCATCTCTCGGGCAATATATGGATACCATTCCAAAAGAATGCTTCATCTTTATTTGAAATCCATTCATCGAGCCATTTTCGTACGTTTTCGAAATTGTTGAAGTGTTGCTCCGCAATGAGTGTCCCATCGATGAGAAGAGGTGATAATCAGAAGGCGCCAGGTCAGGTGAATACGGCGGGTGGGGTAGGAGTTCCCAACCAAGCGAAGAAATCGTTTCCTTAGTCAATCTGGCTGAATGTGCAGGAGCGTTATCATGCTGAAGAATGACTTTGGCGTGCCTGTGAGCCCATTCTGGGCGTTTTTCGATCAATGCGTGACTCAAATTGATCATTTGTTGTCGGTAGCGCTCGGTATTGACTGTTTCGCCGGGTTTGAGAAGCTCGTAGTAGACTACTCCCTTCTGATCCCACCACACACACAGCATTGTCTTCTTCCCAAAACGATCCGGTCTTGCACTCGATGTGGATGGTTGTCCTGGCGTTACCCATGATTTTTTTCGTTTGGGATTCTGAAAATAAATCCATTTTTCATCGCCAGTTACAACTCGATGCAAAAAACCCTTTCTTTCGTGGCGTAAAAGCAGCATTTCGCACACAGTTTTTCGTTTTTCCATCTGTCGTTCGTCCAATTCATGTGGAACCCATTTTCCAACCTTTTGAATCTTTCCCATAGCTCTCAGGCGATCGGAAATGGCTTGCCTAGTGACATTCAACTGTTCTGCCATCATTTGTTGGGTTTGGGTATTGTCTTCGTCTAATAAAGATTGCAATTCGAAGTCCTCAAACTTTTTTGGTCAATTTTCCCGTTTTTGATCAGTAACATCAAAATCACCACGTTTGAAACTTTGAAACCAACGTTCACATGTCCTGACGGTTGGAGCAACATCGCCATAAGTCTCAACAAGAATTCGATGACATTCAGATGCCTTTTTCTTTTGATTAAATAAGAAAATCATGACATGCCGCAAATGCTCTTTATTTGGCTTAAAATTAGACATTTTTAACACCAAAGAAAGGTATGATACGTCCACGTAAACGACTTAAAAACAACTGACTTTTGTAAACAAATGACTAACAAACAAAATAGCGTTTAGAGATAAGTAAATCCTTCAATAGGCTAAGAGCGCATTCTATTGGAATTAAAACGACATTTTAAACTTGCATACCTGGTAATAAAAACTTCTCTCCATTAAATTTCTGATCAGAAAAATGTCGGCGGAATTTTGTTCCTAGCAACATCAACAGAGCAAGAGCGTATCAAACAAGGCCCAACAAAATGTGAGCAAACGTTACTTCTACCTAAGGAATATAACTGTTCGGGAGAGCAAATTTTATGAATTAGGATGATGAATTATTTGTCATTCTATTGGAATTCTTTATTCTAAGACTATTTTGGAATGTTCAAAAAAAAAAAAAAAAAAAAAAATCTTGGAAAAAAAAAATACATCTTGGAAATGCCTAACTATAACTGTTTTTCCCAATTCACAATTTTAGAATTAAGATGATCAATTTACTTAAATTAATGATTAAATTAAAGTAACAATTTATCACTATTTGAAATAAATAAAGTTGAGAGAAAGCATAGGTTTCAAATTTGACTTTTTTCATTTAAACCAATATAGTTACTAAACGGTACGTCCTGGTAACAAATGTTATATAACAAAAAATATTTTCCATTAAATTTCTGATAATTGTCGGCGAATTTTCAATCCGAGCAACTCCAACAGAGCACTTATCAAAATGTTACATTTTTGGGATTGTTAAAAACTAAAAAAAAAAATCAATAAGGAATGATATTTTCAAAAGCCTAGGTAAGAAATACCTTAATACTGATTGTTAGTTAGATAACTCTTCATAGTGAATCACCCCATTAGAAGCCCACTCCTTCCTCGGTAACCTGTTATCTTTATATACACAGTTATCTAAAAGTAACGGCTTTGCTTATCTCTAGATCTCGCGTGACGTGATTGGTTACTACCATAAGTTACGCTCTATGATATAAGTGTGGATATAAAAAAAAATTCTTAAAACATATTTATTAGCAATATCACATGATAAAGTACACATAAAAGAGGAAATGCGTCTTAATCTTATTGACATTCTTTATCAGTTCGGGATTTCGCTATTAATAATTGCACTATTATTAAACTGTCACTATCCGTTTTGAAATATCGCGTAAAAGGTTTATGGTCGTAAAAAAAAGAAGATTTACTTGACGATTGCGTTATCATTCCAAAAAATAAAAAAAATAAAATACATAAGTAGAATCTTGATTGTTCCCTTAAATCCTAGCCTCGTAAAGCATTATTTTATTTTTAAATGTTATAGGATATTCCTAAATCTCAACACATGTTATTCAAATTTAATACATTCATACCAATAATACACATTTACATTAATATACATCATATAAATCATTTATCCATTTAAATGTTACACAGAAATACGGAAATCGTTTTTGTACTTATATCTGGGAATACCACCAATTTTGGAAAATCCAACCCTTTAACCTTTACTTTTTTTTCGTAATTTCACCAGGTCAGTTGTGTACTAGCATTGTTATAATTTAGTTTATAATAGCATATCCACCAGTAATTAATGAACTCCTTTATAAGATTCATTTTTGGGATCCCCAGGCGTTCTCACATCACTTGCTGGTATTCAGAGTTGAGGTGGCTTTATCCAAGTTTTCGACGACAATACTTCCTTGGTTCCTTTTTAAGTCCAAAAAGCTTCGTACATTTACGACATCCTTGCCCTTCGTTCTTCCATTCATCTTTTGATCACCAGATCTCAGCCTATAAATTTGTAAAACCCTTCTCATCGAACTGCTTCCTTTGAAAAATCCTTTATTAATCGTGCTGCTTTATTTTGGAATTCCCTACCCATTTCGATTCGCAATGCTCCTTCTCTCACTTCCTTTAAACATAATTTATTCATCTCCTTCCTCAATTATCAATCTTCCAAAATTATGTAATAATATATTAGTGTTAGAATGTTTATTTATTTTTTTTTTCACGAAAAGACCATAGAGACCACGCGAATATTACGAAGATGGATTTTTGATCCTGTTCCTTCTCATCATCCATATCTTCTTCATTCTTTCTGATTGCCTCTGTTTCCTCTCTTCTGTCCAGGCCATACCCTCCTTCGGCTCCTTCCTTTCCACTAGAACCACTATTCCTTGTAGTTTCCTTCTATATTCTTCTCTATCAAGGCAGCCACGGTCCTCAATCCCCAGTTTGCTGGTCTCCTCTTTTAGCTGTTTTATGTATCCTTGTGCACTCTTGTAATCCCAAATTTTCTGAAAAATAGCCTTATTAAGTCTTTCCTCAGGCATTCTTACTATGTGTCCATAGAACTTCAGTCTCTTAATTCTTATATCCGTCTCTATGTTCGTTGTTTCTTTGTAGATCTCCTCATTTCATCTTAACCTCTATCCTTCCTAGGGTCGTAAATTCTCCTTAGGATCTTTCTTTATACTTTGAGCATTCTTTCTAGGTTAGGGAGGTACGTGGTCTTTGTCCCATATAGTATAACTGGCTTTACTACAGTAGTGCCTGATCTTTGCTTTTATGGACTGGCTCTTTTTATTGTAAATATAACTGGTTACAAAGCTTAATTTCTCTAGTTTAGCGAGATCATGCTCTACCTTTCCAATCCTCTACTGCAGATGATTTCCCCTAGGTATTTAAATTTCTGTGTTACTTTGATTGGCCCGTATTTAGTTTCCACTATTTTCTTTCTGAAGTTTGTATCTGTGGTTATCAGTTCTGTTTTTTCGAAAGATATTTGTAGTCCTGTTTTTTCAGCTATTTCTTTGAGTGTGTTAATTTGGTCTACTGCCTCTTTTTATTTTATTTTATTTTTTTATTTATTTATTTTGTTTTTCTCATATAAACCCGAAGACTTGTTTTCAAATCTAAAATTTCACTTTATATATTTATATAATTTGCATTCTATATAAGTTGCTGCCTTATATGTACAGACAATAATACCTTTTTGTTGTACTTTTATGTTATTCTTAGGGGACAAGGTGTCCCAGAATAAAGACTATTTTTTATTTCAGTAACATTGTAAGTAGTTTTCTACTCCTCCATATTTTGTAATTATATATAGTTAATTATTCCAACGCATGCTTCATATATTTATATTGTAGCTAACTTTATGTTTTGAAATAAATTGTATAAATTATATAATTTTATTGTAACCTGTATTTTCACTGTAGGGCGTGATTATGAGAACAATATAGTCTCGAAACGTCGCCAAAATAATTCGTTATTTTGTTGACTAAACCTAGATAACCTTATAAAACCTCTAATAGTAACAGTCAAGAAAATATATGTGCCGATTCTTTTGTTTTTCTGTCCCATATTAAAAATGCGCTCAAAATAAATGTAACTAAAATGAAATATATACAATTTCCTAGTTCTTTCCTTTGTTTTTATTGCTTAAACCGTTGCTTAAAAACTTAGACGTTTCTGTGCGTTAAAGTTAAATAAATTAGTAGAATTAGCTGTAGTTTGATGGTTTAAAAATAAATGATCTAAAACATTTTTTATGAAACAAAATATATTCAATTCTTATCTGCCAACGAGTTAATTTTACTATGAAAAGAGGTTTGAGTCTTTAGTATTAACAATTTTTTTTAAAAAAAGCATTGTCTATCGAAGTTTGATTATGAAATTTTTTATCGATGGGGTATTCGTTGACTGAGAAGTATTTAAACATGTAGGCAGTCATAGATACACAGCAATTACTAATAAATAATTACAAATATATAATTTAAAATGCCGACGTTTAGACTTGTATTGCTAAGAAATAATTCGTTAAACGTGAAACAATTCATTACCTAGATATGTGATTTATTCAAAACATGAAATCATACTTTAATTTCGAAATATCTTTAAAAAAAAATCATTCAATTTTCAAAGTCAAAAAAAGTAGACAATTGCTTATCATATGCTTCATACAAGCTCCTAAATACTTAATTAGACAAAAAAAATAAAATAAATCCTCTCATATCTTCGAAACTCAAAGTATTTAATTTGTATGCATATTTTTTTATTATTTTAATGCACAAATGTTCATTTTGAATGTATGTATTTTCTATTATTTCGGTAGGTAACATTTCAAGTCTGAGGAGGTAGTAAAGTTAAAATTTGGATTAAACAATCTAAAGAAACATAAAAATTATCAGGGATGCAGTGAAACACAAACACATGCCGAAGGAGAAATACTTTATTTGTGTGCCAATGTTTCTACCTGCCATGTATTTCTTTTTTAGGGCCACCGGGCCACACTGGGGAGGAGACGAACGATGACTGATTTGTTATCACACAATTAAAGTATTTATACTTGATCCTTTTTTTTCTGTTTGACTACATCCTCAATAATTTTTTTTTCAATTGATCTTAACAGTCAACTATACCTTTTTTAACATACAAATTAATTTAAAAATAACCTAAGTATTTTACACTAATTGAATTTTTTTTTTTCTAATTTTGAAACAATAAAATAAAAAATATAATTTTAATTTTATTTTTGTTGGTATTTTCAATGGTACGCTTATATTATTGAGGTAGTAAAATACATCAAAATCATATGAAAAAAGATTTTTTTTTTTTTTTTTTCTCTGCCATCCTTCCGGGTTACTCAAATAAAATATATTTCATGAACTATATAAAGTTATGTACCCCTCAATAGTATTAGGAATATAAACAAACAATGTATGATATCCCCTCTTCCAAAACCCTATAAAAGGCCACCCCCACCTAGCCTCAGCAGACATTCTGTACGTGACCGTTGAGGTGTGCGGTCACACTATGCTCGAAGTTTTGTAATAAGTTATTAATTGTGCTTTTTCTTAATCATTGTATGTAATTCTCAATAAAGCTTCTTTTTAAAAACTTTAACCCGCGATACTTTTATTTAGCTATATATATATAATTATTATTATCGTTTTTCCCCTTAAGGAGAGCATTTGAACCTGAAATATACACAATGCTCATTTTCTTTGCTTCTTTTCTTCCTTTCATCAATCAACCATGTTCCTTTTTTCTGTCTCCTGTCAAATTTTCGGCCTCATATATATATATATATATATATATATATATATATATATATATATATATATATATATATATATATATATATATATATATATAACATATATACACACATATACACATACATACATATATAATCATTAAAAAATTAATTATAAAACTATTTTTAACTCCCTATTTGTTTGCTATTTGAATTATTAGCGGAGGGGGATATCAATTTATCCTGTTACATTGCTAAATTAGCTGTGTGTATGGCCTGACAAATTGTTGCTTTTGCCTTAGTTTCGAAACTATTCCAGAAATCTCCACCATCATTGCTAACCTGTCAAAGTCGGAGGCCTGTATAGGAGGTCCTGCTTGTGCCATGGCAGCCGTTTCAAACACAGCCTCAAATTTCGCCATTTAAACTTTAAACATTTAAACAAAAACTGATGATTTCATTAACTTTATTGCAAATAAGATTATATATATATATATATTTATTGAGTACTTATTACAATCTTCCACAAAAGTGGGCACTATAAAAATATGTTAAAAAAGTGGAACATTATAAAAATTTTCAGGTTCTTCACTTCGAAAGAATAGATGGAAATCTCGCTCAATCGCCAGATTTTTTTTTTTTTAACAGAAAATAAATTTAATAGAAGTTAATAAAATATACATATAACCAACAACTACACCATGCCTATCTGGTATAAGTTTATTGAAATCAGAAGTGTATTAATTGTTATTCGGAACATTTTAAAATAATTATGTTACAACTTTTTTCTGATTTGTTCTTTCAGTTTCCGCTAGGATATTATCAGGAATGTGTTCTATTTACTAGTGGTATATATCTCATTGTTTATTCTGTTCGAAACGATCATTAATCCAATGGTTAAGTTGTGGTTCCGGTGGATTACACATTGTGGTTGGTTGGATGTAGTCGAGTTCCATGAAGGAGGTTATAAATATCAACCCTAAGGGAACTATCTGAAACATATAAATTTATAAATTCTGCTCATAGCATAAAATTAACAGATTATAAATTACTACATATAAGCCTCTATGTTATTTTAACTTATTAATAATTAAAAAAATATTACAAACGGTATTATTTGTTAAGAACTGCTTGATGCCTAAAAGATTTTTTTTTTTTTTTTTTTTTTTTATAACAATTTATTGTAATTTACAACTGTACAAAATAAATACATCAAGTAAATGTGCTGTTAATTCTTACAATACCGTGACAAAACTTGAAAAGAACTACTCATCAGTAGTTTAACCTTAGTAAAAATTCTACAACCATCTTCTTTTAAGACACCTCGGAGGATTATCGGGAATGGTGTGGGATGCAAGTTGAGAAATTAGGGGATCTGGAGTGGGCTAAATCAGCAACATATAGAACATTAAGATCTTTATGGATAAGTTTATTGGTGAAAAAGTAAGATGCTTTGAGGATTTTTGGAAGGATTTCGGACTTTAAAGATTGGATACGAGATGAATTGGATGGTTTAGTAGAGCACCAAAGCTCAACTCCGTACGCCCCGATCTAATCACAGTCAAGTATATTAGTCTTTTGTAATTAATTAGGAGATTTGAACATTGAATGTTGAAGTAATCTGTAACGACGGACAGTTTCTTGTCTTTTTAGTCTTGTATGCGTATTCCAATAAAGACGGTTGTCCCATTGGAGTGCTAGGCAGCGGATCTGTTCAGCCGGGATTAGTGGAATATCATTAATTTGAAATGTTAAAATTGGCGTTACTAGGAAATGTGCTACAACCTAAAAAGTGACACATAAAAACCTCTAAAAATTCATTATATAAGTAATGAGTCGGTTCCAAAATGTTTCGATTCTTGTATCTCTTGATATCGAAACCTTCGTTGAAAAATAAATTACTATTACAAACAATATGAGAGCTAAAATAGTCATCACATGTGATCGAAGTCTTTTTTCCCAAAATTAAAGGAGACAAATAAAACTGATTTATTCATATTATTACTAACACCCAAATAAAGCAAGAAAGTGGGTTTATAAATTTAATCTATGCTAGAAGAAAATAGAAACTTACGAATGCCATTTTGCTGGTGTAACATTTGGAACAGATAATTTGTAGTATGTGGACAAAGGATTCCATTTGTGGCTTGTGGTCAAAAGTGACTGCTGCATTGTGTTGCCTTTGGTTTTTTTTTTAATTTTGATTTCATTTATTATTTTTTTTCAAAACCTGTCCTCTAACATGGATCCAGAGCAAAATTTTACGTAAAGGAAAAGGTCTAACTAATTTTGGCGTTAAAGTGATTCATAGCATGCGGTTGCTTAAGACTCGTAGTAATACGGAAAATAATATTTATTCTGGAATAACAGAAATCCCGGAAGAATAACAAAAATGTATAATAAAATGGTGATATTTTGGGGCTGTATTTATTTCGTTACTACTTCAACTTAGGCAGTTTGAAAATGTAATCCTATTTATACTTTTTGCAATAGCGTATCTTCAACAAATTAACCCTAAAATTGGCAGACATATTTTTCCTAGTTTTATTTTTTAGAAATTAGTGCAAATTTTTGACCAAAAAATGTTTGACCTGGTCTTCAAACCGAAGCACACAATGAAAACAACATCCCGAAAAATAAATTAAAAGATTTTAGTTATATTTCCGATTTTTTAAGCAATGAATGTCACCCAGAATCTTTTGAATCATTATCTTCGTAAATAAAAATTTGAAAATTAATTTTTTTCTCTTACATCGATTGAATTATTGTTAACTTATATCTTAGGTTTTTTAAAAATAATTAATATTGTTTGTTGGTTGCTTATTTATTCTTTTAATAATTATTATTTTATTTTATCGGGTATTTGTTGATTGAGAAGTATTTAAAGATGTAGGTAGTTGGGGTATACTATCATAGATACAAAGCAATTAAAAATAAATTTTAATTTATAATGTCGATTTTTCGACTTGCATTGCAAGCCTTCATCGTGGCTAGAAGAAAAATATATGAAAAAATTGCAGAGAGTATAAAAAAAGTATGAAAAGTTTCTTCAAGCCCTGATGAAGGCTTTGCAATGCAAGTCGAAACGTCGGCATTATAAGTTAAAATTTATTTTTAATTGCTGTGTATCTATGACTGCATATCCCAAAATTAATTATTTTTTTATTTTCGGTAGATTTTGTTTGCATGTTGATTATTAGTTCTAATTTTGACTATTTTTGTAATATAAATTTTTAAATCGGTTTCGAGAATCGAGATATTTAGCAACCGACACAATACTACTTTTCAACGTCCAAATATATATTTAAAGTACTTTTGATACTTAAAGTACCTTTATTAGTTATCATTTATTATTACAGAATGACATTATATTTAGGATTAAACTGAACTAATCCGTATTTTAATAAATGCTTCATGTATTTTAATCTCTACTGTATGAAATAATTCTGAGTTGTTACTTTTTCTATTTTCTAAATATAAACACCTGTCCACTGCTCAATCTAAGTACCAAACTACTAAACACTGGAATACATCAACTTATCTCATAGTATGCGTGGATATGCCAAAGATTCAAAGCTCCATTTCTTATTAGCTTCCATACTTCAGATAAGTAATTGACTTATTTTGATGCTAGCAAATTCCTTTAAGACCATTTCATGAATTGTAAGGTCGAATGGCATCTCGGGAGTCTGTGTGGTAGGCATTCAGGAACACTGTTTAATCAAATACTTAACTCATGTAGTTTACGGAGCTACCGTACTTTCCTTAGCTGAAATTATCGAGAGTGAAAAAAAAATACGAATCCTATTATTTTATCATACATGATATACATTAATATTAATAAAAAAATAAATAACGAGTACAAACATGCAAAAATTAAAAGATTAAATAGCTGACGACACAGCAATTTATACACCCTCCTTCATGATCGATACAATAGGAAACCGTTTACAGGCCCTCCTTAAAAAGTTCAGCATTTATTTTGAAAAATGAAATATTAAAATAAATGCACAAAAACACAAGCCATTATATTTACAAAAAGACCACCCATAACTCAGAATATTATTATAAATGGACCCACGATCCCGTGGGCACAGTCTATCAGTTACTTAGGCGTAGAATTAGACAAACCATTAACTTTCTCCAAACATATTAATAGCAAATGCAATAGATCTAAAAGTGTGATCAGCAAAATGAAACTATATTTCAGTAGGCAATCTCATCTGTCTGCAAGAAACAAATTGATATTGTATAAAACTGTTAAACGACCAATATTAACACATTCCTCCCCTGTCTGGAGCTATACCTGCAACTCTAATTATAGGAAGTTAGAAGTTATTTAAAACACATTTATGAAAATAATAAACAACTACCCGATGTACACCAGAATTTCAAACATGCTATCTGACTTAAACCTGCCATAATTTAAACAGAACACTCACAGACACAAAATTTATTTTCTTTTACAACAATACCCGAAAATCCCATCATACAAAATATAGGAGACTACGACAAGACATCACTAAATAAATTCATTCACAAACGTACTAAACATATATATTAATATATATTGCTTTTTTGCAAAATAAAATAATTATTACAATTATACTTTATTCTAACAAGGGGACGTTTGCAGTTGTAACTCACAGATTTGAATGCCGATTTTTGTGTGGGTAGTAGGGACCTATAATAGTGCAAAACTAGAGTTATAGCCGCCAATGGGCATAAGGAGCCGAGAAAAAAAATAAAAAATGAAAATCACGTTTTATTTTTTTTTCTTAGCTCTTAATCAAGATAGAGAAATGATTCTTTCACGTTCAATTGCAGTTGTGTATGTTATTTTTAATAAAAATAATTTTGTTATGCTCAAGACACTGCCTGGCTTTAGGGTGCTCAAAAAATGACAAAATTCCAAAGAAATCCGCTGTAAATCAGTGGAAACTTTTTTTCATGAGCAACTGACCTCAAATTTCGATTTAACGCACCATAAAATCCTTATATGTGAAATTTCATCAAAATCAAAAAATATTAATTTTTTACCCCTTTCGAGGAGGTTGAAATTTTGAAGTTGAGATTACATCAACAATTTCTACAGGCCACAACAACTGCATTGTTCAACCGATTACAATAGTAATAGAATCACAAGAATCGGCATATATTCTGCTTTTTATCCATGCATAATACATTGGATTTACTCCAGATTTTAGTGGACAAAAACTGATGTGAATGAAAAAATCCGAGGTCAGCTATAACTTGAGATATCTCAATAAGGGAAAATCCAGCGACCTCCGAATTTAGACTGAACTAAGCAGTTTTACGGCTTCTAAATGACCTTAAAATTTTGTCTTAATCGGTGGTGAAATATGTGAGATAGCGCAAATTATTTACATTTCTTCAGAAATTGACAGCCCCCTTGCCTACTAAAATCCTACACAATTTTAAAGGTAAAAAAAAATTATTTTTGATTTCGACAAAATTAAGTTTCTAAATTTTTTTTGAGATGAGGAATTTGAAAATAATATCAATTTTTAGTTTAAAAGTTTTCCTCACCTATATTATATAAATAAGACGTTTTAAAATGATCTATTTCTATTATTATTTTAGTTTTTACAAGATAAAATTCAAATAAGTCCAATTAAAAAAAAAAAAAAGTGTTCTTTAACCAAAACCTGATATTAAGATTATATTATTCGTCAATCTTAGGATTTCTATGCAATTCGAAATTAAAATATGTCATTTTAAAACGTCTTATTTATACGTCCCCAAACGTCCCCTTTAAGTAAATATCCATATTATGTATTTTTATTTGTATGCACATTTTTTTTTATCTACTTTTTCTTTTATTTGTGTTTTTTTTTTTTTTTTTTTTTTTTTTTTTTTTTTTTTTTTTTTTTTTTTTTTTTTTTTTTTTTTTTTTTTTTTTTTTTTTTTTTTTCTTTTTTCTCTCAATTTTGCCTATTATAAAAAGGAAATATGTAAAGTTTATATAACAGGAATAAAGGACCTTTCACATGTAAATATATGTATATAATGGCGTTTTGGCTACATCTGTTATAAACATTTTTATATTTATAATAAAAAAAAGATTAAAATAAATCCAAACAAAATAACTTTTACCCCTCTTCGTAAACCTTCGTCTTATCGTTAACCTCCTTATTATCCTGCAGTAATCTTTAAAAAAAAATCCAATATTCTCTGTTTAACAGATTCTATACCTAGGACTATAACTGCACCACCATCTTGCTAGAATAAAACGGGAAGAATGTCTACACCAACCATTTACTAGAAAAAGTTCAAAACTTCAAACTAATCACAAAAGACTCATGTACCTGACTATAATTAGACCTATTTGGACATACGGAGTTCAGCTTTGGGGCTCCACTAAACCTTCCAATTCTTCTCTTATCCAAAACTCATAATACATAATCCTTCATAAAATTTTTAATGCTCCTTATTATGTCACGAAATCCAGAATGGACCCATCCGTAATATATAGAGTGGGCAAAAATAAATAATTGGAAAATCGTCTATTACATTAAATAAACAAAGTTCATTTTTAATTGTTACTTTCAGAACCTGTTGTATAGACAAAATGGATCCTGTTAATCGGTTGTTTCTCATTTCTTGCCTTCTAGTTAATACTCTTAAAATACATGACTTAATGTAAAAAAGATGCTTTTTTATGGTGGAAAGAAGAGTTTTTTTTCTACAATAGGCTTTGTTTCAAATAAGAGTTTGTATACCAAAAAAAAAAATTGTTTTTGTTATAATGGCCGAAAAAAACATATATATATATATATATATATAATATATATATTTCTCTAAGAGTATTAATTAATAAAAAGTTTAGGAAGAAAAAATAAAATTAGTTTACTAAAAGTAGCATACAATTTTTCAAGGTATCTAACATATTTTTATAATGAAATTATATTATATTTTATTGCAGATTGAAATTATAATTGCATTTATAAATGTTCGGTCTTGTACATTTTTAAAGTTCAAATCAATAGAAATTCATTGACTTTTCCTATCAAAATTTTACCATAATTCTATTAATTGGATTTGTAATGAAATTTTTATTATAGTTGATTAAAAAATGTACTAAATGTTTTAAGTGGATTTATAATTATTAAATTTTTATTGGAGGTTTTGTTGGTGCCTGGAATTAAGAAAATATTCAATGCTTTGAAGTAGCACTAAATAGTTTATAACGTCATATCCCCATTTGTCTTTTTAATTTTAAATTTCAATTAATATCAAAAGAAATTTGCTAATTTAAATTGTGTATAATAAAGGAGATGCATTATGCATATGCAATATGCAAGGAGATATATTCTATGAACTTTCTATCCACATGTCTAACATTATCTGAGTTTCGTAGGTGTTGTACAAAATAAGGAGCATTGGGGATTATTCGATGGATTTTGGATTGTAAGGATTGGATACGAGAAGAGTTGGAAGGTTTATTGGACCCATAAAACTCAACTCCGTACGTCCAAATGGATCTTACTACTGTCATGTAAATAAGTAATTTATTGGGAGCACCAAACATCTGTTCTAGTTCCATATTTGATCCGATTTGACAATATCCACATTGACGAGGCCAATCTTCAGTATCCTCTTATTCTCTCAAGTCGAAATCCAATACTCATTCCCAAATGTCACCACCGGCCTCATAACTGTTTTTTAAAACGTGATCTTCGCAGATCGCGACACCTCTCAAGAGTTTAGGATTTTATTAAAGGCAAAAAGGAAACTAACCATCAGCCGCTATTCCGGCAGTGATCTCCAGTTTCATATATATATATATATATTTTAGATACCAGAGATTCCAAATATCTAAAAGTTTTGCAGTGCCTGATTTTGTATACGTTCATCCCTACTTCCTTGTAGGCATCTTCACGTTTTTTTTTTTTTATATACTTCGTCTTTACAATTTGTTAGTATTGTAAATAAACTCTTATTCAATTATATTCAGCGATCCTGATGATTCTGAAGCTTTCCTTATTATATTCATTATGTCGATATAACTTCAACTACATCAAGATTCTCTTTCTTTTATAAGATTTTAGGAGTTCAGTGTAGCGTTCGATAATCTCCTATAATGTTTGCAAAAGCCAGTTGAGTTTGAAAGTAGCGATGAAGATTTCTATCTGGGGGTGATCATTTAAGGGTGAGTAAATAGGGCCCTGCTAGGCGGAGCCTTTGCCCTTCACCCGACCGACAAATGTGCTGAAGGATTGTCTGCTTGGTATCACGCCACCTCGCCTCGTCTCGATTAGAGGGGTCATTATAACTTCAACTCTTTGAACTGTCTCAGGACCCAAACTGGGTTGGGATTCTGCTTCCAGTCAATTTGCTATTCATGGGAAGAAATACTTGATAAAAGATTCCGTCATCGGGGTGTATTACTGGGTCACTTGTATTTAGTTGGGTTGAGGTAAAAATGCCCGAGTTGAAAAAACCCTTTTTTTCTAAGGTTATAAATAATTAATTAATCATATATACTATCTAACTTTTTGGCTGGGAGTGTTCAGTTTTTTTACCTCAAAAATATGTAACATTTTGATGCGCTATAGCTCCATTTTTATTACTCGGATCAAAAATTCGCTGACATTTTGCTGATAAGAAATTTAATAGAGAATATTTTTTGTTATATAAAATTTTTCACTAGGACCTATAGTTTAGGAGTTATATTGGTTTGAATGAAAAAAGTCACTTTTGCCTAAATTTTTTAAGTGTTGGGGCTTTTTTTAACGCGTTCTAGTTTTGGTAGTATTGCTCGAATCGAAAAAGTACCGACAGTTTCCTAAGAAGAAATTTAACGGAGGCTATTTTCGTTGAATATGTCTGACAATAAGTATATTAAAAAACATTATATATAAGTATATAGTAAGAATATAAAAAAAAATCATGCAATATATTTGTTTATCGTTTCTTTATTTGTTCCATAATGGTACATAATCATTTGTTTTATAAAAATTCAAATTTCTTTTCACTTTAAATGTTTTTCCTGTACAATGCAATATTATCTGTTAACTTGAAATTCATATGTATATGGTTGTGTGTATGGATATATAAGTAAATGTGTGCAGTATATATAAATATATATCGTGGTATCTGTTAATATTTTCTTCATTCAATGTACATATAGATATAGTTCATTCTCTATATTTATCTTTTCTTATTTTCTCATGTTTATTTATTTATTTTATTTTTTTAGTTGATTTCATTTCTCCTTCTAATGTTATCATATCTACTTAAGTTATTTAGACAATTATTTACAATAAACTGTATCTGTATTTCTCATGTTGGTCATACATAAATACCTTTGTATGAAAATATGCAAGCCAGACCATTGTACTATTTTATGACACAATTTTGTTGACACAATAAGTCACAATAAGTCCCAGAATAAAGATTATTTTTTTCAAATATAGATATATTTTTTCTGATTTCATTTTTTATTAAAACCGCCATTAGTTACTGTATATGTAGTGGTAAATTAAGTTACTATGATATTCTCAGATAATTCCCTAATAAATAATTTTAATTATTTATTATTTTAATATTAGTCTCTCAATAAACGATCAAAATACTTCAGGAATTTAAGAATGTTTTATGTCCTATAAAATTACTTTGAAGTGTTAGAATGGGTTATTCGAAACCTATCTTAATGTTGATTGTTTTCAATAACTGCTAAAGCATAATACCTATAATATTTCTTTAACATTATATCAATTTAGCGAATTGAGAATTTACCGCAGGGCAGATTAAACTTTCACACGTTTTAAGCAGAGGTATGTAAAGCAATCATGCTTTGGAGAGTCCTCCTAGGGGCAAGATTTACGGTCGCCTTCCACGGCCTCGAGAACATACGGAACAGTGAAAATGTCCAATCCGCCCCACCCGCAATTAAATAACAGTCAGATCCTTTTAATGAAGATTTATAATAGTCGCTCAGTATTAATGGCAAAATTATATTAGAGAAAACGCCATGAAAACCGTTTAATAATTTTTTGTCAGCTATTTATTGAAATTTACAACTGTATACAATATAATGGGAAATACATCAAGTATATATGATGACAATGATAAAAATGGCATGTTGATTGCTTGTAAAAGAAACTACCCACTGCATTTCAATGAAGTTTTATATCAGAAGTGTTACCTGAAATAGAAAGGATAAGTTTATTAGTGACAAAGTAATTTAAAATGCTTTTGAAATAAGGATTGAAGTGCAAAAATTTATGGGTAATTGTTTTTTAGGGCTTACTTTATATACACGAATCTGAAGTTGTCCAACAAAATTTCTATCGGCAAATATAAGAAAAATAAAAAAGCTTTATTTTTTTTTTCATTACTTTGCTTGTAACTTGTAAAGTAATTATTTAAAGCAAAATACCCTTCTATAATAAAATAAAGAGGAGAAAATGACCTAAAATTAAAGTCCTTTTTTTTTTTTTTATTGACTTTTTTATTGATTTATTATTGAATTTAGAGGAGTTTAGAGCTAGTTTAGAGGTCCGATAAAGCTCGAATTCACACTTCCAAATAGGTCTAATCACTATCAAGTAAATGAGTCTTTTGTAATTAATCGGAAAATATTAAACATTATTTTATACAATTTTATTGATGAAATATATTTTCTGAAGGATTTTGGATACGAGATGGTATGTTTGGTTTAGTGGAGCGCCCGAGCACCTTTTACCAGTTCATAGATTAAAACCTTAATTTTATTTTAAATATGCAACGTTCTTACAAACTTACAAAACTAAAAAAAAAAGTTCTTTGAATGTTTTTGGGAATTCTTCAATTATTTCTATTCCCTTAAATTGTTTTGTCAGTCCGACTTTAACACATTTACGTGATGTTTAAATTTCATCCCGTTGTATGTATGAATATAAATAATAAAGAAAAAGTTCTTATCAGCACATAATAATAAATAACACACCATAACAACAATTAACAGATACTCAGTGAAATTACTCACTTTTTTCCCTGCAGAATTTTTTTAATCTTAATTTACAACTGTATATAAAATATAAAAATATAATATATCAAGTAAATATGATGAGTTAGTCCAAATAAAGGTTCTATATAATGAAGTACTTACTGTATTAGAAGGTCCCGAGGCCATATTCTTTTCAGGAGCCTGATGGAATGAAAAGCAAGCTGTGATACTAATGGATTTGAATGGTTGTAGAGTTTGCTATGGAACGATAGATATCTGGTTTGAGCTAAGTCAGAAAGAATGAAGAATTTTTAAAAATAATTTAGCATTAATGGCATTTATATTGAAAATGTTTTTAAAAAACTAGAATAAAATATTACTATATTAAATTAAAACTATTATCAATATTCAAACATATCAATTAATTATTATACCTCCAAGAAGAAAACACCAGGTGTTGAGGGAAGAGTGAAAGAGTCATTCGATTTTTGAGGGTTATTGGTTTGATTCTTTGATGAGGGGGTCATTTGGACAAATGAGATTAATTACGAAATAGCCAACATTCCTCATTTATAAAGCCAATCTCAAATAATTGAAAAAAAATACCTTTTGGATCAGTATTCAGTTGTCTACTCCATTGAAGAGTTTTACATTTTTAAGTGAGCTGTCTTCAAACAGCGTTGGCTTCAACTCCACATAATTATGAACAAATGAGAGTATAAGGCATAAAATAATACAAAAAATAATTATTATTTAATGAAAATATATAGACAAAAACAGCTTGAAAAATTTGCACAACTAATAATCATTACAAACTGAATGCATTTATTGCAGTTACCAAATTTTATTTATTCGTTAGTCTTATTTTCTAAACCACTATCCAGTTCTACACATCCCTAAAATATTTCTTGCAAAATAAAGCGGCGGTGGCCTACCTATCAATCTAATGCTGAATCCTGTGGAATTCTCTCCATCTAAACATTCGTCATGCTTCGAGATCCTAGAAATTTCTTCTTGTACACTCCACACTTTTATTTTATTTTAATTTTTAACTCATTTTTTCAATCAATATCAATTTATTGAAATTTACAACTGTGCAAATATATACATCAAGTAAATGTGATAATAACGATTGCACTAACATGTCAAAACTTGATAAGGACTACTCATCAGTAGTACTTCAATAAAAATTCTACACTAGAAGATCTCTAGACCATCTACTCTTCAGAAGCCTTGAAGGATTATCGGGAATTGAGTGGGAATCAAGTTGAGAATCTAGTGGATGTTGCCCTATAACTGAATGTGCCTGCACTAAAGGTGCCGCTTACCCTTGAAACTTTTTCTATATAATAATTTTTAATGTTGTTTGTTATTTGGCTGTAAGCCAAAAAAAGTACATTATTTATCGCAGACATATTACATTGCCAACATGAGCCGGTATTTCATCTCTACAGTCGTATAGATTGTTTTAATTAGGAATAGTGTCTTCATCTAAGTGATCACGGGAACTTGTAAGTTATAACATTTTTTTTTATAAAAAAATCAAATGTCCACAAAATAATTATGTAATTTTTTTTTTTGTATCACCCAATTTGGAGTAGGGTAAACAAGACAGTTATTGCCACCCTTAAGGGAACATTTGGAATTATTAATACTTTAATTATAGAAAGAATAGTTCTATAAAGTTGAAACTTACAGTTATTTATCCTTAATTACTATACTTTTAGCTAAACAAGAAAGTTCACGCCAAACATTATACCTGGAATGTATTTTACAAGATAGTGACAATAACTAATGTAAAATAAGTACATTTACACAGTTGAGTTGTATGATTTTAAAAGAATTTTCTGATTTTTTTTTTTTTTGCTAAATATTTTTTTTCTAATTTTTAAATTAGGGTGTCAATAACTTTCTGGTTTACCCTACGTTGAATCAATTTTTTTTTTTCGTGGATGCTTCTTTGCGCTTCCACCAGTACTTCGATGTTGCCTTTCCTCTCCTCTGACAATACAGTATTTTTTCTTCTCAAATGAACAGTGTTTTTTATTATATTCCCTGTAATATTAAATTCATTGAAATCAATTTAAACTTGTTAGAACCAGTTACATTTAATTTTTCTGATTTTGAACATAGTGGAATATTTCTTTAGAGAGTCTATTTTCATTCATTCTAGTGACCGTAAAAACTCATTCCTCTTTTTCCTACAGTATCTAAAAAGATGTTCTATTTTCTTGTACCGAGTTTTATTTGAAATAAACTCCTCTCCATTATTTTTAAATTTAGGTCCTAATATTATCCTCAAAATTTTTCTTTCTATATTTTTAAAATTATACAGCAATCCTGTATTTGTTAAAGCTATTATATCTGCTGCATAATGTGCTTCTGGCTTCAAGACGGTTTTATAATGTTTGAATTTTGAATTCTTTACTAGATAAACGTTCAAAGCTCCCAACTAATTAAAAAAAACTCATATACATGACTGTGATTAGACCTATTTGGACCTACGGAGTTGAGCTTTGGGGCTCCACAAAACCATCCAATTCATCTCGTATCCAATCCTTACAATCCAAAATCCTTCGAAAAATCCTCAATGCTCCCTACTTTGTCACCAATAAACGTATCTTAATGTTCCATATGTTGCATATTTAGCCCAGACCTATCCTTTCACAGTAATCTCCATAAACACTCAAATCCGCTGGTTTTTCAACTTGCTTCCCACTCCATTCCGAGGCGTCTGAAAAGAAGATGGCCTAGATACCTTCTATTGTAGAATTTTTATTGAAGTGCTACTGATGAGTTGGTCTTTTCAAGTTTTGAAATATTTTAATCGTTATGAACACTTTTACTTACTTTGTACAGTTGTAAATTTCAAAAAATGGATATAAAAAAAAAAATTGAGTTCCAAGACAGTGATTTTTTATTATACGTTTTCTTGGTCTACTGAAAGACAGTTTTTATTAGTTTTATAATGAATTGAATGGCTTTTTTCTCTCCTGAATTCCAACTTTTGCATTCTTTTAATTCTCTGATGATTATTTTCCAAAAAGATTCGTGAATTTTTAATGTTTGTAACATTATTATTTTTATTTTAATTTACGATAGTTTTTCCTTAGTTATAGTTTAATACAACTGAGATAAAAAAATACTTGAAAATTTCGGATGCTTGTTGAAGCGTCCATTTCCTATATCGCTCCTCCCTGTGTGTCGCTTTCCTTTTCCACTTGAACTAGCACACTTAGACTTAGCCTAGAACTAAGTTTGTAAAGGAAGTCATTTAAGTCTTTCCAACTGTTGAGGATCTAATGAAAGGCTTGTAACTCTCCGAGGGAGAACAGATGTAATTGCAATGGCTTGTCCCAAGTTGTTCGCAGTCAATACGTACACTTAAACGTCCAGTTTCTCCACTTATTACCGTCCGTTTATATTAGTTTGAAAGGCATATGCCAATATGCAAAATAAATGTGATTACATGTTAACATCATCAGTTTTAATAGTTTAGTTTATTACTTCTCATAGAATGTTTATTATAGGAATAGCTTTCCTTCCATGAAATCGGTTTCCTTTCCCCCCGTCGCTGATTAATAAAAATATAAATTATTTTCTTCTAGGTTCATAGAAATTCACATCTGATGAGATTCTTCAATCGATGAAAATAGACTGTAAATCTACCGGGAAAAAACATTTTTAAATAAATACCTCAGGAAGTATTTCAGGGGAAAAAAAAAAAAAAATTAAATAAAAATAATCTTACCTTAAAATGCTATTTGTAATAAAATCATGCAGAGATGATATGAAGTTATTATGGATGGAACTTAAACGTTACTATAATGTTAAACGTACTAAATATTATAGTATATATAAGGTGTATTACAATACAATGTAGATAGATAGATATTTTTTATTTGTCTTTGGGGGCTTCCCCATACAAATAGAGCCAAGCTTGGCTATAAATTACAATTAATGTACATATCATTTAAAAAATAATAAAATAAATAAAATTCAATTCACTAATACATTATGGTTTTCAAAACATAATAGAATGGAGAATAAATTGGTGTTATGATAGAAAAAATAAAAATAAATTAACAAAAATTTCACTTTAAAGATAAACTGAAAACAGACACTTAATAGAAATTGGTCTATGATAAACGATTTAGCACATTTTGGAATCCCATCATGTAATAGTAAACTTTATGTAATTTCTCTACACTGTCGATATTGAGTATAGCTTGGATACTTTGGTTATCAGAAGATTCTAAGATGAACTGTTGAAGAAATTGTTGTCTATGTTCATTGTGTGCAATTACAATACAATGTAATACATTGTAATACACCTTATAAACTAAACTCTCCTTTGGTTATATATATTCTATAATATAATATATATATTTAATCACACTAGTGACGCGGCTGAGAGAACAGCGTAGGGAATACTGTGGCCTGGCTTGCCCACCCATTAGGTGGGGACAGGCTGGGTCTGGGATTTCCCTGGGATGTCTGTGTACGTTGTATATGTATTGTGATTGTGCTTTTTAATTTATTTAAATATTTTTATTTTTTCATTTAGTTATAATTTATTGTTTATATTATTTATTTTAATGCTTATTATTATTTTTTTATTTTTTTTTCTCCTGTATAATTACTATTGTTTACGTTGTTAATACTTTTATTTTCTGATTTATCTAATTAATATTTTGTATAATTATTTTTTTTTATTTTTTACGTTTTTGTTTTTTTTTTCTTCTTCTTATTTAATTGTACATATTGTATAAATGAATTCTTTTTCATCCATATCACTCATTGCCCTTTAAGAGGCAGATTTTAATACGAGTATTTATTTAATAAGACATATTATAAAAAAAAAGATATATGTATATTTAATATAACAAATATTAAACGTTACTAAATTGTCAGGGGAAAGAAGCACATCAAATCGTAAGGTGCTCATATTACAAGCTCGCGATATTGTTTTGTGCATCCGAAAATAAATTAAGTCATTGTTTCCAAAATTTATTTTTTTAAAAAACATTCACGCATTTTTTTATTTGATTTTTACTTGGAATAGAATAGAAAAAAAACAAAACAATTTTATTATTTTAATCGGTCCCTTAAGAATAATAATTATGAATAGAATAAACAAAAATCGTCTCTGGCTATGAGACCTTCTGTGTGCATTTTTTATTTAATAGAAGACCAAAAGATTAAATAGTGCTACGACCCTCAAAATGGCTAAGCTGTATAATTATAAGAACATATTTTAAAAAAAAATAAATTAAACAAACATGAAAATCTCAGCAAAGCTCTCGCCAGCAAGGTGCCATCATCCAGCGCTCAGACTATAATTCTTCCTATAAAATTTAAAATTAGCCTAGCAATAAAATGTATGAAAAGGAGGATAAAATATCTATAATTTAAACTTTCCTAAAAAACACTGCTTTCATAAAATAATTTTAAAAAATAATTGAATTATCGAGAAAAAACATTTTCGAAGCCCCAAGTGCCGAGCATGTGCACCGATAAAAGAAAATATATGTACGTCTGACTCTTTCTAATAAGAGAAGGAAATGTAAGAGATAAAGGATTGCATTAATAAAGAAAATGCATAAAACAAAAAAAAAAAATGTGGAATCAGTGTCCTTAAAATTAGGCTCCGTTGGATCGAAAACTATTAAAAATCACATGATTACACGATTTCATTTATCGAAAAAAAAAACAACAGGATATAGTAAGTTTAAAACACGGCCACCTTCGGATCAAGGAAAATCCACATTCTAAAGAATACACTAAATTGAAAATATATATATATATATATATATATATATATATATATATATATATATATATATGTAATTTTTTCTTGATATAAATCAATATTATTAAATATATTATTTTATTTTTGAAGAGAAAAGATTTAGAGCCACGCTAGAGAGGTGGAAACTTGGGTTCGAATCCCGACCGGGTCAAATCTTTTCTCTTCAAAAATAAAAAATATATATATATATATATATATATATATATATTGATGTGTAATCAATCCACATTAATAGAATCTATTGAGAAATTATTATAGTATAACTTTTATTACCAATCATTTCATAAATACAAAATTTAGTTGAAGTGATAGCATCTATTGGTCTTTCCTGCCATAGTTGGAGTACATGTGGATCTTGAAGTATATACATATATAATATACTTGAGATATATACATATTTAGGATGAAATTCAATGAAACCTAGGACCTATTACCCGATTAGTATAAAATAATTTCGAAAGGTCTACAAAATAGAATTTTGATATATTTTTTTAAAATTTATTTATTTTATTTTTTTTTTTTTTTTTTTTTTTTTTGTTAAACGTCTACTAGTTTCTGAAATCAGTATCGAGAATATCATTGAAGAGATGCATTGGGATCTTTTGAAATCCTTTTTAGCCCCTTCCCCTCTCCGATAAAGTTGAGGATATTATTGTTATTATATGAATGTATATTATGGTTTTGTTTAAGGTCCTTATTTTATCCTCTATTTAATTTTCGTTCTTTACTTTCTAATTTTTATTTCTTCCTCTTCTTTGGATATTTTATATTTCTATCTACAAAAATAAATGGATGCATAATCGAGATCAATGAAATAAGCATTGTTTACTTGACAAATTATGGTGCCAAATACTTATGGCTTCGAAAACCTTATTTGTAAACAAGAAGGTAGTGAGGGCACTAGATAATGTCTAGAAAGAGAATAAGGAAGAAAAGGATGAGACGAACATCCTTGGGTTGATACAAACTCGGGTTCACATTGACGGCATCAATCAATATACGGAAGAATAAGGTGATGCATCAATTTTGTAACGTGATGGAGTTGAAAAGCTTCAATCTCAAGGGAAGAAACGGTCTTTTACCACGAAAAACAGACACCTTGGTAAACAAAGTAACAGTGTTACTAATTTATTATTCTCAAATCTTGTAATTTTAATTTACCGGGAGTGGACACTACTCAAGAGACCACTTGGTTAGTTAAACTTTTACAATAAAACAGCCAGGCTTTTAATCATATTATATATAGTTCTTGAAGAATGTTAAACATAAATAAGGAAATAATTACAATATTGAAAACTTCCAAGTATCCATTATTGTTGCGGATTTGGTTTTCAAGGAAAAAAGAAAGAGATAATGATTTTCCTTCAATGCACCTTTTATTGGCCATGCATTGTAAGGGAAATAGCTGGCAGGAATACTTGATGCGTACCAAATTTTATTAAGTACCTTCGGTGAGGCAGAAAAGAGATTGGAAATTAATTAAAATTTGTCTAGTACCGGTGCATTTATCCAATTGTTAATAATTTTTTTAAATATCGATTGTTACAAGAATAAAAACACAAGAAACTTACCTTCGTTACAGACTACTAAACAAACCTGCAAAGATAGCAATTAATTACAAAAGACTCATATGACTGTGATTAGACCTATTTGATCGTACGGAGTTGAGCTTTTGGGCTCCACTAAACCATCCAATTCATCTCACATCCAATTCTTAAAATCCAAAATCCTTCGAAAAATCCTCAATGCTTCTTACTTTGTTACCAATAAACTTATCCTTCATGTTCCATATGTTGCTGATTTAGCCCAGACCAGATACCTATCCTTTCATAGTAAGCCCAATAACCATTCAAATCCACTCGTCCCCTCTCCATTCCCGATAACCCTCCGAGGTGTCTGAAAAGAAGATGTCCTAGAGACCTTCTAGTGTTGAAATTTTGCTACTGATGAATAGTTCTCTTCATGTTTTGACATGTTATTGTAATCGTTATCAAGACATTTACTTGATTTATATATTTTGTACAGTTGTATATTTCAATAGATGGATATTAAAAAAAAAAAAAGATAAATAAATAAAATTTGGTTTTCTTAAATCCATAGTTGACCCAGATTGGATGTAGATCCAAAACTTTGGGATTAAAAGAATGGTGTTGTTAGTTGTTGATTTATGATGAATTTTCGTTGCTTGTTTTGGATTTGAGATGATTTACATTTTTAGACATGAGTTTAGATTTTTATTATTTCTGTTTGCACTTGATCTACTCTAATCTACCCTCGGTTTATGCCAAAAGCTAATCTCCATTTAGTTAAATGAAGTTTGTAGCAATGATCTGCTATTTTTTTTTTTTTTTTTTTTTTTCAAGAATGTGGTGGTTTGTCAAGGACAAACTACCGCATTCTTAAAATTGTATATATTAAACCTTAAAATTGCATATATTAAAGTATTCTTATATGTATGGAGTATGGAGAAGAGTGTAGTCAAAAGACGAAAAACATCTCGGATGAAAAAAAAAAACCTATTGGTGTACTGACGTTTCGGCCTTCTGCAGGGCTATCTTCTTATCTCTTTCGATGGTATGGTCCATGCCATTATCAGCAATTCATCTCCATACCGATCCTCTGCAGCTCTCGTCCATTGTGTTACTACTTGACATAGAGCATAAGGTCAGTCTCTAGATCTTTCAACCTCCGAAGTCTAATTCTGCCTCATTCTCTTGCACTATCCTGACCCTCTTCCATTGCCTTCCTAGGAAATATTTCCTGGTTTAAACCATTTTATCCTTTCTTTCATAAGTATCCCATTCGTCTTAACTCTGTAACCGTCTTCTACTTTGGTTGGGTCATATATTTTATATAGGGTTTTCCTCTCCCATGTATTTAGGTACCTCTCCTATTGTGGTGGCCCACGCGTCACTGTAATCGAAGGATAGTCTAATTCCAATTTTAAATCTCCCTGTTAATGTCTCGATTAGGAAACTTTTTTAATTGTGACAAGTATCATTTGTTGCCAGTTTTGATTCTTGCTTTAATTTCTTTATTTTGTTATTTCCCTTGATAATCGTGCTGAAATACTCAGACAGTTTTTCGACATCGCCCACTCATTGAACATCCGTCCGTGCCTTTCTTCAATTATAATTATTTTATTTTGTTCTCGTTTATTTTGTGTCCTATTTCAATAGCTGCGACTTATATTTTTTGTATATCTCTGTATGTGAATCTATTGTTATCTCTGTTTTGATCACGTCGTCAGTGTATTCCAGGCATTGTGTTCTTCTATCATAGATAAAACCGTCGGTCCTCATGATGTATAAGATTACATCGAAAACATGTTGTGACCAAATTAAAATGGGGTATACGAAATAAAGTTGTATTAAGAATGAATTTTCGAAACGTAAACACTCTATTAAAGGTTTATTTTAAACAGTAAATGGTTTTTTTTATTTTCTACTGACTACAGACCTAGTACAGTTTAAGGTGATCATATTCTCAATAATTTAAATTCTACAGTAAAATATATCCCCTTTATTTGATTATTTATGTTTTATTAATTTTTAATAATAATTTCATTTTTTTTTTTTTTTTTTTCAGGTAAGGGGATTGGCTTCAGATATTTAAACGTCTCGTACCCTATAAACTTCTAGATTTCCTGTTCGCATTGAATTTAAGAATAACAGGTATACTTTAAATAACCTACTTTTGCCTCGGAGAGGGGCTGTTTATAATTAATTATAAGTCGCTTTTAAGTGGTAATGATGGCTAGAGGTACTAATTAAATCAAATTTCGATCATCGGATACTCGTCTGATAATTTGCCCGAATGGCGTAAACTGCCACTGAGCTGATTCAGCTAATCATTCCGGAACTAAGATCTATCCCCAGGGGCCATCGATTCAGTCGGGTTGAACTAGAATCCAGATTCGACCTCCAGTATCTTTTTCGCTTCGAGCCGAAGGAGGGAGGAAATGATGTTTATTCACTGGTGCAGATGGGCTGTTATCGGACCCATGTAGCAATTCCAGTGACTGGAGAGACCCCTGAAGAAAAAAAAAATAGTTACTACGTCCAGTGTGTTCCAGCGAAGAAAAGGAACTGCCGCTTGACTCGATATTTCGGGTTCACTTAACTTTGGTTTAAATATAAGGAAATTGATACTTTTTACGAGTTTCGCTGTATATAATACATACAGCTGTATATAATACATACATGAAAAGTATATATCATTAAATAAATACATAAATAAAAATCCACATTAATTTAAACAGCTTGTTTTGTGATTTGTCACATTGTTGAGTTTACTCAGACTGAATCCCTTGTTTTTCGTAAGTTCAGATTACCGAATTGGGAAAATAAAAATGAATAATAATAATTTTTTTCTCTCTCATTTATTAAAATTTACAACTGCACAGATATATACATCTAGTAAATAAGTTGTTAATGATTACAATTACATGTTAAAACTTGAAAAGAACTCCTCATCAGTAGCACTTCAATAAAAATTAGAAAATCTCTGGGGCATCTTCTTTTCAGACGCCTCGGAGGATTATGTGGAATAGAATGGGTAGCAAGTTGAGAGACTAGCGGATTTGAGTGGTTATGGAGATTACTATGAAAGGATAGGTATCTGGTTTGGGATAAATCAGCAACATATGGGACATTAAGATCTTTATGGATTAGTTTATTGGTAACAAAGTAAGGGGCATTAAGGATTTTTCGAAGGATTTTGGGTTGTAATGATTGGTTTAGGGGAGCCCCGAAGCTGATAGAAAATTTAAAAATAAAACTAATATTCCTCTAAGCTATATTTACAGTACATTATCATTTTTCAGGAATTCTTTTTTTCAGAAATATGTTAGCAAAAAATTGTGTTTTTTAGAAGTTCTTTTATAACTTTTTAACTATCTATTGATATTTACAACTATATAAATTATATACAAGTAAATTTGAGGCAAGTTATATCAATGAAATTTTAACATCTAAGAAACTACTTGTAGCATTTTAATAAATGTTCTACATTAGGAGGTCTCTTGGCCATCTTCTTTTCATACGCCTCGGAGGATTATCGGGAATTGATTGTGAGGCAAGATGGGAGACTATTCAAGTTGATATGGATTTCACTACGAAAGGAATTTATTTTAGGCCAAATCAGCAACATATAAAACATTAGGATCTCTATGAACGATTTTATGACTTAATAAGGAGCATTGAGGATTTTACGAAGGATTTTTGATTGTAAGGATAATATGAATTTTTTCGGGTTACCACCTAAAGCTAAACTCTGTATGTCTGTCATGTGCATGGGTCTTATTACTGTCATGTTAATAAGTCTCTTTGAATTTATAAGGAGCTTTGAAAGGGACTTAGAATACTCAAATTGAAACCAAAAAACATAACTAGTATCAGAATATAATACCTCACCATTACTATTTCATTATTATTCATTCCATTTTTTCTTAAATCCAAGTTTTATAATCTGAAATTCTCATTTTTCCTAATTTAGTATTTAATTCCTTTCCGACTTTGGTGGATATTGTGCCGAAATATGGTATAAAAATATATTTATTCGGGGCAGCTTTATCCTCTGGGGTTGTTATGATTTTTTATTAATTTTTTAATTTATGTATAATTAAATACCTTTATAAATATATTTGTAAGATATTTGGTTATGACTTGCGTTTCAGTTCTAAGTGGCTAGAAGTCTACTGGATTATGCTCCTGATAGCATAATCCGATTTTCACAAGCTGTTCTTAAACTTATTTTAGAGGCTTATCCTCGAAAGAATCGGAATCCAACATGGTTATTTATACAAATTTATACAAACCGAAGATTACCAAAAATTACGACATTTTAATTAATATGATGCATTGCAGTATTTCATTAGATAGGGCATTTAGCTTAGGACTTTATTTATAATCACATCGAATCTCAAAGAATGGATATAAACTTAATTAATCTAAAATTTCGTAAATATAATTAAATACCGCTGCGTTTCATTCAATTAATACTTTTAATAATCCTAATATGTACATATGCACTGGTATATGGATACGCAAATATCTAAAAAATAATTAAACTTTTAGCCGAGAAAATTTAAATAATGAATTTGTAAAATACTTTACCAGCCAGTGTACATACAATTTAACGCTAAAACTACCGACATTTAATGTTTCCATATTTCTACCACAATTTCTCAAAATTTTTCAACACATCAGTACTAAGACAAGAAATCAAACATCAGCACGGATTCTGTTTCAGTTATCTCTTAGACCTCCTAAGGTGCGTACTGATGTTTGATTTCTTGTCTTACATTTTTAAATAGTGTATATAATCTATGTAACATAGTGCTGATGTGTTATAAAGTTTGTATGTTTTAGAACTGAAGATAAATGTTTTGCATTCGAAACTAGTTTTCTTATAAAATAATTCCAATAGAAGTGGCAATTAATTCATCAATCCTAATTGTATCCTTCTATACCATCATGCGTACCTCAAGTGACTTTTGATATATTTATAAATTGAAGTAGTAAAGTCAAAAATCAAAGTAATGTAAATTGTTTCCAAGAACTTTTGCCGAAAAGTCCGAAAAGGGTTTAACCCGTCATCATATATAGGTATATAAACACTGGTCCACAGATAAATATAATGTCAATGTTTCATTTGAGTTCTATAATATAATAACTAATATCGGGATTTCACAAGGCTACAAAATAGTTTTATTAGACGCATCCTCGTTATTTACTAATATCTGTACCACTAAAGTAAAAACAATAATCGAAAAACATTGGCATAAACTTCAAACTCACACACCAATTCCTAAAGACTAATTTCTCAAATTATTAGCTCTGTGTACCGATAGGGGTTATTTCCAATTTAATGAAAAATTTAACATTCAAATGTATGGGTGCCCTATGGGATCTCCAATCGCTCCAATTTTAGCAGACATATACTTAGAGGATCTCCTAGATTCAGTTATCCCCTAAATCCCCTTCAACATTCCATTTCTATTCAAATATGTAGATGATATCCTTACTGCTATACCTACAGAATACAATAAACTTGAAATAATTTTAGCCGAATTTAATAAATTTTCATATAGACTAAATTTTACTATGGAATTTGAGTACGATAATAAAATACCGTTTTTAGACTTACTTTTAATTCGAAACCCTAATGGAATAATAGATACAGAATGGTGGAAATAACCAATACATTCCGGAAGATATTAACATTATACTAGTCAATTCCCCAAAAGTTATAAGATCAACACCGCAAAAAAATTAACAAATCGTGCAATAAAGTTATCTAAAGAAAAATATTAACAAACCGCGGAAAATAAAGTAGTAGACCTTTTAACAAATGGATATCCACATAGACTCATTTGTAACTTACTAAAACAAACAAATACTCAACAGAAACAACAAGAAAATAATAAAAAAAAGATATTACACCATCCCATATATACAAACACTTTTAGAAAGGCTGAGAAAAACACTCACAAATAACCATAAAACTGACTACACTGTCACATTCAAAAATACCTCCACCATTGATAAATTATTCACCAAAACCAAAGAGACGGATAAGTTAGAGTTACAGTCCAATATTGTTTATGAAATTTCGTGAGAAGATAGTTGTGGCAAGTCTTATTTTGGTACATCGGAACAATATCTTAAACGACGAGTGTATCAACATAAATACAGTTGCACGTCTATAAATAAAAACCCGAACAAACCTGACGATACAGCTCTCACCACTCATTACAGGCAAACAAAACATTCTTTTAAATTTGATTCCCCCAAAATTATTCACCATGAACAAAATAATTTTTAAAGAAATGATAACCATAGGAAAATTTAAAAATCGCGCAATAAACAAAAAATCAGACGTTCTAAATCTTAACACCTTTTATTCCAACTTAATATATTCAGACCATTTACATTTATATACATCATATAAATCATTCTTCCATTTATTAGTATATTACACTGAAATATTTTTGTACCTGCATCTTTGGGAATACCACCCAGTCCTTTTAACTTAATTTTTAAGAAATAGGGATTTCCCCATAACCTTTGTAACCGTCTGTTCAAAATTCCCCTAGATTAGTTGTGTACTAGATAGAATTGTTGGTCTATTTCATACCCACTAGTAACATTGTAAGTAGCTTCATACTCCTTTATATTTCTGTAATTATATGTATTTTTATGATTCTAACACATGTTGTTATATACTTGTACTGCAGCTAACTTTATGTTTTGAAATAACATGTATAATTTTATTGTAACCTGTTTTTTCACTGTAGGGCATGATTATGAGAACAATATAGTCTTGAAACGTTGCGAAAATAGTTGTTTTTATTTATTTACTAAACCTCAAGAACCATACTAAACATATATATATTGTAGTGTTAAATTATAATTTATAGTTTTATATTTTTATAACAATATGGAATAAATATTTTCCTAACCGATGATAACAGATGTGAGTTTTTTCATAGTAACCTTACATATATGCCATTTTTAAGGTTTTTTAAATTTTATTTATAAGGTGTTTGGTTACAACTTTCGTTTCAGTTCCAAGTGGCTGGAATTCTACCGTATTATCAAGCCGATGCCTCTGTTTTTACCGGTCGTTCTTATACTTCTTTAAGAGGCTTATCCCCGAAAGAATCGGAATCCAACATGGCTATTTATAAATCCGAAGATTGCTCCATGGGCATCCGAGAAGATAGGAAAAATAAAATAAAAGGGAAAGTAAGAAGGGGGTGTATTGAGGGGTAGAGGGTGAGAAGGGTTGGTCAAGGCCCTGGTTGTCATGACAACCCCGCAAGACACTGGTCAATGATCACCCCCCCCCCCCCCCCTCCCTCCCTAAACCATGATCCCACCCCAAATCTAATTACATTTACTATCCAACCCTCTCAATCCCTTAAACCTGCCATGTCTACTTTTTAATTACTCCTCCAGCGATCTAGTTAGCAGTGGCACACTCTTTTTTTCTTTTTTTTTCCCCCTCCCCCCTCCCTCTCTTGTTTTTTAATTTACTGCCCGCGGGGGATATCACCCTTTATATTTCCCCACCCCCACCCCTCCCCCCTCCGGTTATGAAATACAACCTTTATTATTACACTGAGAAAATAGAGCTTGATGGCGGTGGGTTTTGTTTGTGACTCCAAACGCAGGTTAAATTTCACTTTAAGATCCATTTCAAAAGTCAGTCCGGGATTATAAAAATAGAATTCTTTTTATGACCTGGATTCTTTGTGGATTTTTTTTTATTTCGTTTTATTAATCACAAAATGCTTTACAGAATACATTTTATAACAAAGAATACAGAATATATTTTATTTCTCATAATAGTGTACCACATAATTATAATAACTATTTGCTAAACGTTTTTAATTTACCCGATCAACCATCCAATTTAATCATGATTAAGTTAGATGATTGATTCCAGAATATTAGTTGTAAGATATTTAGTTATGATTAAAGTTTAGCGTTCTCTGTTATTCACTGTTCAAATCAAATTTGGGGAAAATTTAATCATAACTAATTATTTTACAAGTAATTGCCTTGAATAAACCATCTAATTTAATCATGATCTTTCTGTTGATGTTTCAGTCAATTGAATCATTATTTGAGTAAATATGGAATGAAAGGTTTAATCATGATTAAATTAGGTGATTGATTCCAGGAAAGTAGTTGCCAAATATTTAATCATTGGATGGCGGTGGGTTTGTTTTTGATCCTTAACGCAGGTTAAATTCACTTTTAAGATCCATTTCAAAAGTCAGTCCGGGATTATAAAAATAGAATTCTTTTTATGACCTGGATTCTTTGTGGATTTTTTTTTTTTTTTTTTTTTTTTTTTTTTTTGCGTTTTATTAATCACAAAATGCTTTGCAGAATACACAATTTTATTTCTCATAATTCTGTACTACATAATTATAATAATTATTTGCTAAAGGTTTTTAATTAACTTGCTATAGAGACAATTAAGAAAAATATTTTTGGGTATGAAGCAGTAGAATGTGGAAGATACTTTTTAGATACTACAAGAAGTTCATGAAATGAAACATTTAACTTTAAAGACAATAAAAATATTCTGCCATTTCTCCCTAAGGTTAATTGGTCTATGAAAAGTCTGAAAACACCAGCAAAAATCATGGATAATGTTGGAAAATTTGATGTTGAAAATGTTTCAGATAATATCGATGCTTTTTATAAAATTATTTTTTCCTCAATTAATAAACTTGAAAAGGAAAATAAAAGAAATTTTAATATTAATAAATATGAGTGGTTCGATGAAGACTGAATATCTTTTCTTCTTTTAAATAAGTATAAAAAAACCAATAGTGCTAACAGCAGAATATTGGAAAAAAAATCTCTTCCTGATTTTTATGTGTACTCTTAAAGTGTACCATAATTATTTAATAAAAGATTTTTACCCGATTATCGCTAGTCTAAGCTACTTGCTATTGAGACAGTTAAGAAAAATATTTTTTGGTTTATAAATATTAAGTAAATGACGAAGAAGCATGATGTGGAAGATACTTTTTTCAATTGGAAATTTTAGTATTATTTCCTGGAATCGATTACCTAATTTAAACATGATTAAATCTTTCACCTAATATTTTGTTCAGCTAATCATTTATTCGACTAAAAAAATAACTGAAAAATTTAATCATGATTAAATTAGATGATCGATTCCAGGATATTAGTTGTCAAATATTTAGCTATTTACCGTTCTCTGATATTCAAATCAGTTTTGGGTAAAACTTAATCATAACTAATTATTTTATAAGTCAATTCCTTGAATCATTAGTTGAGTAAAAATGGACTAAAAGAGTTAATCGATATTAAGTTAGTTGATTGATTATATGATATTAATCGTCAAATGTTTAGCAATGATTAAAGTTTACAGTTCTCTGCCATTCACCATTCAAATCAGATTTGGGCAAAATTTAATCTTAACAAATCATTTTACCAGTTATTACCTTGAATCAACCATTTAATTTAATTATGATTAAATCTTTCAGCTGATATTTTGTTCAACCAATCATTTATTTGACTAAAAAATAAACTAAAATATTTAATCATGATTAAGTTAGATGATTGATTCCAGAATATTAGTTGTAAGATATTTAGCTGTGATTAAAGTTTAGCGTTCTCTGTTATTCACTATTCAAATCAGATTTGGGCAAAATTTAATCATAACTAATTATTTTACAAGTAACGACCTTGAATCAATCATCTAATTTAATCATGATCTTTCTGTTGATTTTTTAGTCAATTAAATCATTATTTGAGTAAATATGGAATGAAAGAGTTAATCATGATTAAATAAGGTGTTTGATTCCAGGAAAGTAGTTTTTGATCCTTAACGCAGGTTAAATTCACTTTTAAGATACATTTCAAAAGTCAGTCCGGGATTATAAAAATAGACTTATTTTTATGACCAGGATTCTTTGTGGATTTTTTTATTACGTTTTATTAATCACAAAAAGTATTTTTATAGCACAACATACACAATTTTATTTCTCGTAATTGTGTACTACATAATTATAATAATTATTTGATAAAACCTTTTAATTTACCCGATCAACCATCCAATTTAATCATGATTAAATCTTTCGGCTAATATTTTGTTCAACCAGTCATTTATTTGACTGAACTAAATGAATTAATCATGATTAAGTTGGATACTTGATTCCAGAATATTAGTTGTAAGATATTTAGCTATGATTAAAGTTTAGCGTTCTTTGTGTCGATGCTTCAGTCAATTGAATCATAATTGAAAAAAATGGACTAAAATAGTTAATCAAGATTAAGTTAGTTGATGGATTACATGATATTAGTCGTCAAATATTTAGCAATGATTAAAGTTTACCGTTTGTGCATATCTCAATTAATTAAAAAAAACTTCTAGCCCTGATGTAAGCTTGCATTGCAGGCCAAAACTTCGACACAATAAATTAAAATATTTGATTGGCTCTCCGAATATTGAAGAGTCTTAAATCAATATTAAAGAGGTTAATTTGAAATTAAGAAACTAAATTTAATATAAAATATATGGTGTCAAAAATGGAGAATCAAAATAAATCCAAATAAATCCCATCAAATAACCTTTACACTTCTTCGTAAACCTACGACATCCTGCCCTACCCCTAATGATATTCCACTAATTCCTGTTGAACAGATCCGCTACCTAGGACTCCACTTGGGCAAACGTCTAAATTGAAATCCACATACATGACTAAAACGACTAGAAACTGCCCGTCGTTACAGACTACTTCAACATTTACATGACTGTGATTAGACCTATTTGTACGTACGGAATTGAGCTTTGGGGCTCCACTAAACCATCCAATTCATCTCTTATCGAATCCTTACAATCCAAAATCCTTCGAAAAATCCTCAATGCTCCTTACTTTGTGACCAATAAACTTATCCATAAAGATCTTACTGTTCCATATGTTTCTGATTTAGCCCAAACCAGATACCTATCCTTCCATAGTAAGCTCCATAACCACTCCAATCCACTAGTCTCCCAACTTGCTTTCTCCTCCATCCCTGATAATCCTCCGAGGCGTCCGAAAAGAAGATGGTCTAGAGACGTTTTAGTGTAGATTTTATTGAAGTGCTACTAGTAAGTAGTTCTTCACAAGTTATTTTAATGCCATTGTATTCACTGTCAACACATTTACTTGTTGTATATTATTTTGTACAGTTGTACAATAAATGATAAGGCGCCAAAAAAAAAAAATATATATATATATATATATATATATATTTGGAACAATTTATGTGGTTTAAATAGTATTCATTATAATTTCCCTATAGGATCCGACAGTTGCTATTTCGATTATTATAATATTAAAACGTATTTATACAAAGCTCCAACGGTATTCTACTTGAACCCGACGGACAAGCTGTTAATGCATGAATTTGACATAGAGAGAAGCTTCCAATTGATAGCTCTTCAATTCATTAATATCAATTGGGCAATACTGCGAAATCCACTGGGATTGTAATGGAACTTGCTTTATACCTCAATACTCGGCTAATATGGATAATTAAAACCTTTACGTATTTGCTCTTGTAGAATTTATCGTCGTATTTCCTTGTCCCTTTTATATTATAATATATGTAATTTAATTTTAATTCTCTCGGTCGAATGTGTCACCCGGAAATTCCTTGCCTAATCCGAAAATATCTGTTTATCAGTGTTTGAGTCTTCGAAGTAAATCATACTTTTCTATTTTATCTTTAACCCGTCTGTTGGTGTTTCTCAAGATACATATCCTCTTCACGGTGTATTCAGCAGAAATCCCTTGTGATCCTTGAACAATAATGATCATTACAGAAAATTTCTTCAGTTGAATCTAAGAGCAATGTAAAGTAGAGCGTCGAAAATCCGAAACAATTGGGGCCGTAGGTAGTTTGGAGTTGGGAACATAACATAGAAATGCCGCTTAAACCCTTAATTAAATACAGTACAGAAAATGAAAACAAAAGCTTTTATGTATTTAAATACGTATATTATGTAAATTATTGTAGTTAGTTTCTTCAAGAAATATGTTGAGTACATACAATGGAAACGAACAGAACCGTACAAAAAGAAAGCCTAACTGTACAAAATCATTATGTATGTGTATCTATTTATGCATTAAAATGTCGCTTATAAAAAAAGTTTTTGGTTGCGTTTGCTTCGATACCCGTTTTCTGCCAGCCAAGTCCTTCATTCCCTTAATTAGCAAGAGGTGAACATGACTACATTCTGGCTGTGTCTCGTACCAAGCCATCTCTGTCTCTAACGCCGTAAAAGCTTCAGAATGTGAAGGGACTTAGTTGTCTGCTGGTTCTTGTTCACTATCACTGCCTTCATTTGTATTTTCTGACTCTTGAACTGAGGTTGCAATATCCATATCTTCCAGGATCTCTTTAAGTTTAACTATGTACTTTAATGCTTCCGACGACAGTTTGAACCGCAAAACTTATAAACCTTCCGTTGTTTCCGCGCTTATTAAATATTCCAAAAAATCCTCAGGAGGCATTCGGATTTTCGACGCTCTACTGTACTTTCTTCTCCATCTATGTCTATCCTCCGCTTACATTCTCCAATTTCTTATTCTTAATTTTTCGGTATCTTTTGCTACTATATCCTCCATCCCGGTCTTCCCGTTTTTCTCTTTCCAGTCATTCTCATATATAGCAGTTTCTTTGGTATTTTATCTGCTGTCATTCTGTTGCAATGTCCCACCTTAACCTCTTTACTTTATTGAAATTTTACAATATTTTATATTTTTAACATGTTGTCTATTTCTTCATTCGTTTTTATTTTCCATATTCTGCCTACTTGTGGTGCGCCGTATATTCGTATTGTTACCTTTCATTCAAAAACGTTCTGTTGCTGGGCGTCAGTTTATGTTAACACCAAGTTTCGACTTCATCTGAAACTAGAGCTCTTATTAATGACTTGTATAGTTTTAGTTCAGTTTTTCAAGATAACTGTTTAGACTTCAATAACTTTATAGTTCGCATAGTAGGCTCGGTTTCCTGCCATGACTCATTTCATTTACAGTGACCTGGTTTACATGCGTATCTAGGAGCTCTCCCAATCAGCAGCTCTGGCAAGAACATTAATTTAAAAATCCTATTATTTGCTTGTTTACTTGCCTAATCCGACTATGTAACTCCTGTTCTATTCTGTCATACCGACTCATAGTGCTCAAATACTCATCGTTGCTGATTGTCGGAAACTATTGGGGTGACGAATAAGTCCTTTCGGTTTTTCTGTTTATTTTTATATCATTACGGTTCATTTCTTATCTGATGATCCCTAATATGAATTTTTTACTCTGTAAACATTTCTGCAAATTCTTGTTTACATTAGCTTAGCATTGCGATTGCTATTGCACTGTGAACATGGAAAAAAATATTCATTTTGCCGTGTAATTTTTAATAAAAGTAACCGTGCTGCGGAAGCCTATACAAAAATTAGCAGTGTTTATGGGGATGATTCCTTAACCGTATTCTCTTGTCAAAATTGGTTTGCCAAGTTTCGTTCAGGATATTTTGAGATCAATGACGCTCCACGGTCTGGTCGCCCACAAGGAATTGAAACAAGCTATTGCCATCAGGACTGATTCAACTCTATACTGTTCGCAATTAACAAATTTAGATCAATCAATTTAAAAAAAAAAACATCTAGAACTGGCAGATCGAAAGGGTGTTGTTTTCCACCAAGACAACGCAAGTCCCCACACGTCGTTGATCACTCGCAATAAATTATTAAGCTTTGGATGGGACCTTTTGCCACATCCTCCGTATTTACCTGCTCCAAGTGACTACCACTTATTCCGGTCTCTGCAGACCTCCATGAACGGAAAGTAATTCCGAAACGAACAGGACATCAAAACCACTTGGATCAGTTTTTTGACAATCAACCCCAGACGTTCTATGAACGTGGCATTATGTTATTGGCCGAAAGATGGGAACAAGTTATACTAAATAGTGGTGGATATATTGTAGATTAAAACAAATTGTATGTTTTATTTCACCCTATATTCAAGTACTGATCAGCTCGTCCAATATGCATTCAAATTCCTCTTTGTCGTAAACCTATATCTGTTGCAGATATATGATAAATCAAAGACTTTTTTTGAGAAAACCACGTTTTTTACCATAAAAGCTGTAATATCTCCATTTGGTTTAATTATTTTTCAAGCTTTGACCACATTTTCGGATTTAGCATTACATTTCCTACAAGAGTAGAGTATATGCAACCTTGAATTTTACAAACTTTTGACCTAAAGAACAGCTTGATCTTCACCTTATTTAGGAGAGTTACAATGTCTTATATTACTTCAACTCTCACTGTTTTTCGAAAAAACTATCCAAAAAACGTTAAATCTCACAAAAACTTGCAAATTTAATCAGCTTTCGAATGATATGTTAGAAGTAATGATATGTTTTGATTTCATGGAGAAATTTACTTTTAAAACCGAAAAAAATGGTGTTCTCATTTGGCATACAAATTAGTAGCTTTTGTAAATAAAACATTATGACAATTCCTTAGTGGTAATGTGCATTTTAAACATAATAATTCATTGGAATAAAAAGCAAAGAAAAAAATTATTGTTTAATTGAAAATAAAGGAAAACTCTCAATAATGCGACACCGGATCAAAGGATCTTATGTTATTGCTCAATTTTTTTTTTACACTAAGAGGTACTCACCCTGTATAAATAAATGTATAAATGAATAGTCTTGTACTGCTATGGTTCTAAACAATATAAATTCATTGATTTTTTTCTATTAAGATTTTCCTATAATTCTGTTAATTGTAGTTGACGGAATAAAACTTTATTGCAGTTGATTAAAAAAACGTAATTCACTTTTAATTATTAAATTTTTTTCTAAGATTTCATCGGGATCTGAATCGCACTAAGAAAAGATTCCATGTTTCAAAGAAGCAATAAAAAGTATTTTATTACTTCATATCCCGTTATATTTTCGAAATTTAAATTTATATTTATAAAAATAATTTATAACATAACAACGTAAATCGCTACGATTAGCAAATTTATAATAAATGAGATATTATCGCCAACACCATGTACATAGAAAATATTCAGATATTTTAAGCAATAGGTCAAACGTTGTCAGTTTCAGGTGCGTTATTTTAATTTTTTTTTTTTAATGATTAAATAATAACGATTATAAAAAAATATTTAATGAGAAGTGGAAATGTGTAAAAATATTTCGTAAAATGTTATGGGATTATTTCAAAAAATGTTTAAGGGCTACGGTGCTATCTAATATTATTCTTAATCTATTTCAATGTTTCTTTATATTTTGTAGTGCTGTAATAATGATTATGTAATTTTTAATTGCAATTTACAATACTTTAATTACCTCAAAGTTGTTTACATCTGACCAAATTATCTTTGCCCAATCTTCAGCAGTCCAATTTTGGTGAAATTTTGCCCAGGCAAGCCTCTTCTTGCGATTGGTTTCACTAAGCCACGGTTTATTCCTGGCTTTACATCCATTCAGAACTTACTCTCCTAGCCTTCTTCTTACTGTCCGAGCAGAAATATCGACATAACACAAGGTTTTCATCTCTTCAGTCAGTTCTTTTGATGTTTTCTTGCGATTTTAAAGAGATGTTCTCACAAAAAGTCTCTTCACGTGCACCTGTTTTTTTTTTTTCTTCCTGTTCTAAGTAGCAATGAAAATGTGTTAAAGGTCTGCTGTCTCATAAGTGTATATTGAACAGCACATCGGGAGCACTTCATAGTTTTAGCAATCTCAGATTGATTATACCCTTCCGACGACATTGCACGTTCAATCTCACTCAGTTCTTTGAATTCAAAAAAACCTAAAATGCAATTTTTTTATAATATGAACAGTTAAATACAACAAACATTTTTCTCAAGTTGTAGTTGTAGGCCTTTAGTTTATATTACATTATTGTTTCCCCTGGTGTATCGTATAAAGTAGGGGGCAATGGTTGAAAGTAATCTATTTAATGGAAGTATTTTAGTCAACAAAACGAGTGTTGAGTATAATAATGATTGAACAATTACTTATTTAAATTAAAAAGAGAATTTTTCATGGTGCCTAATACTTTTGGCCAAGGCTGTATTACATATATTAGTGAAACTAAATTAAGTGGAATAGTGATACAGAATGTTTTATTAAATATAAAAAATAATATTTCAAAAAATGTATTTACTCATTAATACTGACTCAAAGAGTATATTAACGATCACTGGGAACAGAGGTTGCAACTAAAGTTTTTGTTAAAGTGCAAGGTTGTACCAAACTTTTTATTGAAGTAAACATGACTTAGCGTTATAAAGATTTTGTGCTCTATCTCAGTGATTTTACTTTTATTTACGCGTTTCATATCAGCTTGTTCCCGGTTCCGTCGTAAAGGTTGAAGTAGAACAATTGTTATTAGCTAGTGATAAGGTTATTGCTAGCTTTCATGACTTCAATGGTTTTCTGTACGCGGTGATCTCTGATAGGCTTCTGCAATAATAAAAGACTGTTTTACTTCAGGAGATGATATAGAATACTATCCTAGACATCACAAATATCTATAACTTACAACCATTTGAATGACGGGAATGGCCTATCGTGAGTTGAGAACTAGCATTGAAATTTGAAAATTATAATAATAAGATTTGAAAAATTATATATAGGTCATTCCAATATTACATACGAATTTGTGTCCCGAAGCGATTGTGGTTTTTACATGAAATTTCTTGGAACCCAACTGTAACAATTTGGTACAAGGTACTTATCTCTTAAATGTAAAGTAGTCTTCCCATGGTTATTGATTTATTTCCATGGTTTAATTTTTTTATTATATACATTTATTGAAATTTACAACTGTACAAAATATGTAGATCAAGTAAATGTACTGACAACGATTATAATAATATGTTAAAACTTGAAAAGAACTACTCATCAGTAGTACTTTAATAAAAATTCTACACTAGAAGGTCTCTGGGCCATCTTATTTTCAAACGCTTTGGAGGATTATCAGGAATGGTGTGGGAAGTAAATTGAGAAGTTAGGGGATTTGAGTGGTTATGGATCTTACTATGAAAGGATAGATATCTGGTTTGGGCTAAATCAGCAACATATAGAACATTAAGATCTTTATGGATAAGTTTATTGGTGACAAAGTAAGGTGCATTGAGGATTTTTCGAAGGATTTTGGATTGTAAGGATTGGATACGAGATGAATTGGATGGTTTAGTGGAGCCCCAAAGCTCACCTCCGTACGTCCAGATAGGTCTAATCACAGTCACGTATATTAGTCTTTTGTAATTAATTGGGAGCTTTGAACGTTTGTCTAATAAATGTTGAAGTAATCTGTAACGACGGGCAGTTTCTTGTCTTTTTAGTCTTGTATGTGGATTCCAAGTAAGACGTTTGTCCAAGTGGAGTCCTAGGTAGCGGATCTGTTCAACAGGGATTAGTGGAATTTCATTAAAGGATACTGTAGGACAGGAAGTCGTTTGTTTACGGCGAAGGGTAAAGGTTATTTGGTGAGACTTTTTTTGGATTGATTTTGATTCTCCATTTTTGACACCATTCTTGAAGAGTTAGGATATGTGATTGGAGTGTTTGGGAGGCAATGAAGGGATCATAGTTTACTGATAAAACACATGTGTCATCAGCGTAAGTGGTGAGGACAGTGGTAGGATGAGTTGGAATGTCAGCTGTATACACCGTGTAGAGGATGGGGCCTAGGATACGCAATTATTAACTTACTTTTTTTTTTTACCTCTGGTAAGTTGCAATATATTGAATTTTATAATCGAAACCGAGGCTAATTGCTTTCAAAAAGGAAAATTACTTCAAATTCCTGTGTCCCATAGGGTCAATCTATTTTCCTCACATTTTTTTAAAAAGCCCGCCAAAGCATAACCAAGATTCATTCCATCATATTTCAGGTTGGCAATATTGCAGAAGCTTCCCGCCCAACTGTGGGTAACTTAACTTACAACCAATTTCGTTTGTTAGTAGTCCCAAGTTTGTGTCGAATCGTAACGGTTTTATTATTTTAAAAACAGTTATATTTTATAGTGTTTTATTATAATATGATGTGTATTTTTATAATTTTTATCCAATTTCTCGGGAATCGGGGCTCACCAACTTTAGGACAAATGCATTGTCATAAAATTAAAGTAAGAAAATCTCTAATAAAAAATATTTTCTTCATTTTTTAATGGAGTCAATTGTTTAAAATACTTGTGGTGATAAATAAATACATCCCAGAAGGGAATTTTCGATATCCTAAATCCTGTAATAACTCTAAAGGTGATATTTTCGCCAAAATAGATACTTTAAGGTATAATGAAGATGTACAACTTAACCAATTTTTTCATAGCGCAGATATTATAAATCATATTTTTATGTTTAATAATTAACTCGTTTTCTAGGTAATTTGACCTAATAATTGAAATAGGTAGAGCTTATCTTGGAAAATGTTTTCTCCCCTCATCTTAGTACTTGGAAATAATTCATTCTTTACTCACAAATTTACTCGCAATTTTCCTTTTATTTCGTTTACAGAACCTGAGGAGCACAAAAAAAATTAATATAGTGTGGAGAAAAAACAGCTTTGGTTGATGAAAATCCCTGAACTGTTCGGAAACTCTTAGAAAAATAGAGTTTAGTAAATTGAACGTCTTTGGCCACAAGACGGTTGGATGAGCTCAATCATGAAACGGCATTATTAAAAAAAAAAAAAAAAAAAAAAAAATCTTTATGAAGCATTTTGTGGTTATCAAATGGTTGCATCTTAGGGACTCATATCCCACAACCCCAACTGCCTATCTCTAACGGACTGCCATTTTTTATAGGACCTGGACTAGTTTTAAAACCATATAAAAGGTATTTTACAGAAGTTGATAGAAATCATAAACGGTTCAATAACGATTAAAAATTTTGAGGAGCATACAAGTTGTTTATTTTGGTTGAAAGGTTTAAATTTAAAGTTTATCAATAATTTTTTTTTTTACCAACAAGTTGACAGAATTTTATTGAGAGGAATGAAGCGTATTTCGATAAATAAAAGCGTTTTCTAATCATTCAATTTTATTCTATAAACATAAACCTGCATCAATTTCCGGGCAACGCGATGATAAACTCCCGAACTACTGACTCGATGAATGAACCAATGAAATCTTTTCTACTGAACATTTTATTTTTGTTTATAAAGAATGTATTGCTAAAGTTATTAGCTTCTGAGATATCTGAGAAAAACTGATAAAAAATCATTGAAACAGCTTTCCACTAACTCCTAGTGTTGGTAGAAATTTAGTAAGCTGTAAACGAACAACTATACTGTTATCCTGAACTACGATTTTTGTTTCTATTTTTCCTTATTACCTGGACTAACCATTAGGTACATGACTACGGAGTTAGGCATGACGTAGAATTCTTCCATTTTCGTAAAATTCACCATAACCAAAAGTAATGCTATGTAGGATGTTTTTTATTTTTTTAAATCCTCTCACTGAAGTTGACATTAAATATAACTAGTAATAATGTTAATGTTGATTATTATAAGGAGTACCGTTAAATAGTGTTGGAAAGATACGTTATCTTTAATTTTATCTAGGCAAGAGACTCACATATAACTCTCAAAATACATTGAAAATATAAGGGTCTGCACGTCTATTTTGACTGAATCAACACATAATTGACAATCATTCTAATCTCCTGATTCACTACAAAAACTCCTTTATATTACTATTACCAGACTTATTTGGACGGTATAAAGGTATGAAGTTCAAACTACAATTGAATTATTACCATATCAAATTTCTTCAATCCAAAATCTATCGGAAAATCCTTAATGCTCCTTACTTTTACTAATCCAGCTAACTAATCAAATTCTACTGTAGAATTTTCATAAGAGTGCTACCAAAAGGTATTTTCTCTAGAGGATTTTTTTTTCATGTCATAATCACTGCACATACTGCATATTTACTTGATGTATTTTCTTTCGTACAGTTGTTACTTTTATTTTGTAAATAAACGTGAAAAAACAACTTTCATATAAAAAATAATAAGCTAAGTATGGGTTTAGAATTTTATCTGAGCCTACATTTTCACACACCAGTTGTTAAATAATAAACTATTATTTTTATGGAACTGAATTATAGTACCAATATTTCCTAAACAATGACCTTTTTTTCAATTTGTTCTTATTTTAATTTATTAACTCATAACCCTTATGTTTCCAACTCAGTTCATCCTTGAGGTTAACTAGTGATGATATTGTTCATATTTTTCGGTCTTGAGTTTACAGAAATATTTTTCTACTAGGCTGCTTGATCGGAATTTCTATATGGCGCTCACTTAGCGCACAAAGTGATTGGAGCGTGATATTGACCGCATCCCTACAAATAACCTTTGATCCCGAAACAGTAAGGCCTAATCAAGTACTGATGCTTTCGGCCTTCATGGGCTGCTAGCTTGAGATTTTCTTAACTTTTTTCCTTATATAAAGTTGAGATGCGAAATTTGCACATTTTCATTTTTTTGTTTTAGGTTGTACGTGTGTAATCATAAGTTGAATGTTATGTTTTTTATTACAAACTTTAAGCTTTATTCTATTTCAATTTTTATTTCTCTCCCTTGAGATTTTGAAAACTATCCCTGTTTCATGACCAATGAGGTATTTTGCGCCATGTTTTATTGTTTGCAAAACAATTAAGAACTCCTGAAATGCAGTTCCGTTAATTACATAACAGATTCTTATAGAATGATTACGGTAGTTTCCTAAGGTATTTTGAATATAAAATATTAATATTCATAAAGTATAGTTGACTGTGAAGTATAGGAGATGTAGATAGTTAGGGAAGGCAGTCATAGATACTGAACAGATCAAAATAAAATTGTCATTTTATTTTAATTGTTACAGCCAACGTTTCGACTTGAATTGCAAGTCTTCATCAGGGCCAGAAGAAAAGAAAACAAGCAAAAAGGTATGACTAAATTGTAAAAAATATATGAAAATATTGAATATATGAGACTATTGAATTAAGGTTAAAACGAGAATAAATTAAAATGAGTGATAGTTACTTAAAAGCTAATGAGTAATTTCAACAAAATAATTGGTAAACATAAAGAATGTAGATACTAAGTTGTTGAGATAATGAGGACAAGTTAATGAGTTAATACTTAATGAGTAGATACAGAGTTAATAAGTTATTGAGGACAGATAACTGAATTAATATCTGAAGGCTCTGAAGACAAGACAATAAATGTAAACTATTAAATTAAAATTGAAAAGAAATTAAAGGGAATGATAGTGAATGAGTAAATACCACAATATAATTGGTAAATAATTAAGTATTAACTCCTTTAAGTATTAACTCATTAACTTGTCCTCATTATCTCAACAACTTAGTATCTACATTCTTTATGTTTACCAATTATTTTATTGAAATTACTCATTAGCTTTTAAGTAACTATCACTCATTTTAATTTATTCTCATTTTAACCTTAATTCAATAGTCTTTATGTATTGTCCTTATGGCCTTTAGATATTGCCTTTATGTTACTATCCCTAATCTTATACATCTATTTATTTATTATTTTATTTTTACTTTTTCTCACTCATACCTACGTTTTGTGGTGTGTTTTTTCATATATTTTTTACAATTTAGTCATACCTTTTTGCTTGTTTTCTTTTCTTCTGGCCCTGATGAAGACTTGCAATTCAAGTCGAAACGTTAGCTGTAACAATTAAAATAAAATGACAATTTTATTTTGATCTGTTCAGTATCTATGACTGCCTTCCCTAACTATCTACATCTCCTAAAATATTAATATGTATGTAAATTATTTAAAATAACGTTTATTTTATGATTTATATTACTCTTCTCTTTTGGCACTTAAGTTGCTTTGGATCAGTTTGGAAAAAGAAGCGAGCTTCCTGTAAACTCAAGTGTCTGGTGAAATTCAGAAGGTGTTTTACATTTTTATCTTGGTCAACAGGAATCCAGCCTATTTTCGACTCGGATGTGAAGAGTTATAGTCTAAAATCAAGAACTAGGACATTTGTAACAACGTAATAAAAACAGTTGCAAATTATTATTTATTTTTAATTAGACCTTGCCGACACAAAAAAATTAGGAATTTATTTAAATAATTTTAAATAAATAACTGATTACGTTTTTCCGATTCAGCCCTTATCAAGAACTGAAAAAAGAAAAATGACATTAAATAAAAAAAATATATATATATATATACATAGAAGACACGAAACTGCTCTTTCGTCTCCCCCTAGTACTCCAACATTTACTAGGCAAGCGTTCAAAGCTTATAAAGTACCATATAAAGTACAAAATACCTACTTATTTATATTACAATAAATCATACGGAGTTGAGCTTTGGGGCTCCACTGAACCTTCCAATTCTTCTCTTATCAAATTACAATCCGAAATTCTTTGTAAAATCCTCAATACTCATTATGTTCCAAAGTTATCCAAAAAGATCTTAATGTTCTATAAATTACTTATTTCGCCCAAACTAGATGCCTATCCTTCCATAGTAAACTCAATATCCACTTGAATCCACTACTCTCCCAATTTGCGTCACTCTTAATTCCCTCCGAGGTGTTTGAAAAGAAGATGGCTAAGAGACCTTCTAATGTAGAACTTTTATTGAAGTGCTACTAGTGAGTAGTTCTTTACATGTTATTGACATGCCATTTGAAACATTTCCTTAAAATTTACTTGCATAAAATGTGTACAGTTGTAAATATCAATAATGTTTATATACATTCTTGTATGTATACATCACTAAGTCTAAATTAATAATGAGGTAGATTATTTATATAATACGTATCTATAGAAATCATCTTAATCACCCCAGTTCTTCTTCATTCTGGTTAGAGAAATCGTTCAAAACGCTTTCCAGTCTGCCGGCCCTGTATAACATTTACCAAGTTTAGAAATTCACCGGAAAACACCATAGTTTTTTTGTTTGTTTTTTTCTAGGTGTAATTACTTTCCGAGGTGCCCACATACTTCAAGATGGTTAATAGAAAGCTAGGCAAATTCCGATCGGTTTGTAAATGGACAGTGCTTCCAACGGGTTACCTACCACATTGCTTAGTGTATATAAAATGTTATATAACTTTTATTTATCTGGCAATTTTTTAATAACATAATTTTTAAATCCCTCATTCAATTGCCCTTTAATTATGAGAATTTCGGACACTTAAATACTTCAGGCTTGTTGTAGACATATTTCTTTGAGAGGAGGAAATAATTCTACCATACATTCTTAAATTCGAATCCAAGGTCTTCCAATCCTAGTATTTTCATGCAGATTGTCGAATAATATATTTAAGAATAATTATATAAATGCTTACTAAGTTACAGAAAAAATTGCTTGTAATTAATACCCGTAATCTTTCACCTTTCTTTATTTACTATACTCATTATGTCATAAAGAAACTTATCCATAAAGATCTTAATGTTCCATATGTTGCCGATTTAGACTAAACCAGATACCTATCCTTTCATAGTAAGCTCCATAACCACCCAAATCCATTAGTTTCTCAACTTGCTTCCCACTCCATTCCCGATAATCCTCCGAGGCGTCTGAAAAGAAGATGGCCTAGAGATCTACTAGTGTAGAATTTTATTTAAGTGCTACTGATGAGTAGTTCTTCTCAAGTTATTATGTGTCATTGTAATCGTTATGAGCTCATTTACTTGATGTACATATTTGTACAGTTGTAATTCAATAAATTGATATATATATATATATATATATATATATATATATATATATATATATATATATATATATATATATATATATATAAAACCTTTGAAATGTAATAATATCAAGATGTACTTTCACATAAATGAAATTTCTCTATGAACTTTAATAATAAACAAGTATTAATTGTATTGAAACTGCCCGTCGTTTCAGACTACTTCAACATTTACTAGACAAACGTACAAAGCTAGCAATTAATTACAAAAGACTGAAATACATGACTGTGATTAGACCTATTTCGTCGTACGGAGTTGAGCTTCGAGGCTCTACTGAACCATCCAATTCACCTCGTATCCAATCCTTACAATCCAAAATTCTTCGAAAAATCCTCAGTGCTCCTTACTTTGTCACCAATAAACTTATTCATAAACATCTTCATGTTCCGTATGTTGCTGATTTAGCCCAAATCAGATACCAATCCTTTCATAGCAAGCTCCATAACCACTCAACTTCCCTCCTACTCAATAATCCTCCGAGGAGTCTGAAAAGAAGATGGCCTAGAGACCTTCTAGTGTAGAAATTTAATTGAAATGCTACTGATGAGTAGTTCTTTTCAAGTTTTGACATGTCATTTTGATCACTTCACCGCACATTTACTTATTATAGATGTTTTATACAGTTGCAAATAAAGTAAATTCTAAAAAAATTAACTTATTATTTTTTTATATATATTTTTTAAAACTATTTATTGATATTTACAACTGTATACAATATACATTATTTAAATTTGAATAAATTGTTGTAATGACATGTAAATCACTTGTGAAGGACTACTCACTGGTAGCACTTCAATAAAAGTTATAAACAAGGTCTCTTGGCCATCTTCTTTTCACACGCCTCAGTGGGTTATCAGGTACCGAATGTGAAGCAAGTTGGAAGACTAATGGATTGGTGTGGGAGTGCATTTTACTGTGAAAGGATTGGCATCTGGTTTGGCCTAATTCAGCAAGACATGGAACATTAAGATCTTTATGGATAAGTTTATGTAATCAAGTTAGAAGCATTAAGGAGTTTGGATTGTAAGGATTGTTAGATACGAGTAGAATTGGATGTTTTAGTGGATTTTTTATAATATAAAAATAAATTTCTAATTCATCATTAGTGGCAATAATAAGTACATATTATCCGTATTGCAATACATATTAATAACTTTCCACATTTTCATAATTACCAGTTATTACTATTAATAACAATTTATTTAATTACTAGTTTATAAATTAATGATTAGTGTAAAATATTAAAAAATTATGACAATCGTTATTATTAATTTATTTTTAATATACATCAAGATGTACTTTCACATAAATGAAATTTCTCTATTAACAATAATAATGAACAAGTATTAAATATATTAAATAATTTATTTATTATACCTAACTATATGCTATGTACGATATATACATTTATATGTTTCATTGAGCTGAAAGATGACTCATTGAACTATGGCGTGTTGAGACAATAGGCGTTGTGTAGGTGATTTATTGTGTCATAGGGCTCTGAGTCAGTGAAGTATTAAGTGTTCTTCCCCCTCCCTCCCCCCCACCCCCCATCTCCAGTCCTTAAATTTTGGTAATGTATTCAAGTGTCATAAACCCTCCAATTAAAAATTATTGTTCAGTCATATAGAAATTTTTTGGTTCAATTATTTTATTTAGATGCGTTAGGTTTAGGCAAAGTGTAGTTGAATTCAGAAAATGTTATCATTTCGAATCAGAATTACATCTTGTTATCATTCAATTACGACATGGGTACCCTTACACATGCATGTCTCCACGAAATCTATCTGACCCGCACTACACCGACCAGTTCGATCCTTACGTTTCACTTCCCGTTTACATTTATCTATAGTTCATTCCTATAACCTCACATGTATACAATCACTTCTACAGTTTCGACTTGGTTTGTGCTGTGTATTGTATTATATTGGTATTTAGTTTTCTTAAATGTAAATGCGTGAAACAGAAGTTGACAACATGAGTTTTATAAAGGATTTATTGTTTTATAAATTCATGTATTCTTATTTCCTCTTCTCTAATGTGTAAAAGTGTTCCATAAGTTGGGAAGAATAATTTCTACATGGATTTGGTGCTTTATATATTTATATATTTTTGTATCAATTTAAGTTAAAAAATTTCGGTATACATATTTTGTGAATGGATTCTTTGTCGTCTATATTACTTATTGCCCGAAAGTAAGACAGCTTGTATTATAAATAAAATAAACCACATCGATCTAAAAATAAATTTGAGAAAGTAGATCACAGGTTTCATATCTTATTTCCACTTCCCTTGAAAAAATATAGCAGAAATTAACATCATAACTTTCAACAAGGATTATGTGTTTTATATATTTATAATTTGTTATTTACGCTTCCCTGACATCAGAAAGTTTATCAGGAGTTTACATTACTGGTGATTTAGCATTATATTAATTCTGATTTCATATAATATTAATTCAAAATTTAGTGTCTTATATTTTGAAATTTTCTTATTTTCACTTCATTATTATCGCATATATTTCTCATTTTAATACTAGAAGGTAAACAGAAGTTAATATTATTTTGAACAGGAATTTAGAATTTCTCCGTAAATGAAGTGGTGTTACTTTTCCGACTAAAATACCGGAATAAATCGAAACAAGGTTAGAATCGAAAAAAAGGTATTCTGGGCGCGCCTAGGGGCTGGAGACATGCTTTTGTAACGGTACCACGACTTGAATTACAATTACGCTTCAATCCCTAAATATAATTGAATTAAGGATTACATATTTGAATTAAGGATTACGATTACTTGTAATTCTAAATTTTGAATTATTTACAGATGTAATTCGATTACATTTTTAATTCCATTAAATAGACAAAGAAATATCGGAATATTACTATTGACAACCACCACTTTATGTTAATTTTTTTTTAATTGATAATTAATTTGATTTATCGTTTTCTTTATTTTTCTTAGGGATTGAAGTTGCGGGGTAGGGATTAAACCTTCAAACCATTAAAGTAAGTAAATATAAAGAACAATTGATCCGGTTTTAATGAAATTTGGCAATAATCTTTCTAATTAAGAAGATGGTCTCGAGTCCTTCTTATACAGAATTTTTATTTTATAAGTGCTACCAATGTGTAGTTTGTTTACAAGCAATTGACATGCCATTTTTAACATTATCATCACATTTCTTGATGTATTTGATATTATATTGTGTATACAGTTGTAAATTTTAATAATTAGTTGTTTTTTTTTAAAAAGTAAAAAAAAAAAAAATTCCTTTATACTTACTTAACATTTTCAAAGGAAGCTAACAGTCAGAATATAATGTTTTAATTTGTGGAGGGGAGGGGGCTGAATATGTACTCAAGAACGATTCAGCCGATTTTAGGACTCTTCCACAAATTCAAAAATTACATTCTGATTATTCGAACTTAAAAACACTTCAATTGTGGTAGTCAGTAGTTATATTCGGATCTTTATTTGCCTGTTTAATTGAATTAAAAATTTAATCGAATTGCATCAGTAAATAATTTGTATTTCGAATTACAAGTAATCGTAATGCGTAATTCAATTATGTGGTTTTGGAATTTTAATTACATTTTTTTCACATTAAAAGTTATTAAATTATTATATTGGATTGAAATATAATTGAATTGTGCCGAATTCTGGTTCTAATTAAGCATATACAGACATTCCCTAGTATCTCATGAATTTATTTAGTTTTCAAATAGAGTTTCAACAATCTGAATTCCAACAAAATAAATATAAAATAAGATAATGAATTGTTATTATATATTTTATAGTTTACTTAATATATGTTAATTTTATTATTTTATTCCCACTTTATTCTGTTCTTGCGCCATTCCTTATTCTCGTGACTTTTACTCTCTGAGATCGTCGAGTTGTTTGGTGACGGTTGACTCTAAGAGTCTGCTGATAAGGGAATTAAACGGTATGCGGTTCACGTTACTTCTACGAATGTCGACTCTTCTCGAATAGTAAATGCAGTCGACAATTACCGCTCAGTACAGGTATTCAGGTTTCGCTTGAGTTATAATATTTTTAAGAACGTTTTAGTAACAAATCTTAAACTAATATTTTAAACTATTAAAAAATATATTTATTGTTAAACATAATCCAATAATAAATTAGTTTACATAGTATAGAATCTAAAACTATATTAACAAGACGTGATTACCTGCCTACCGTATTGCTCTACGTATCGTGTTTGTTCCTAGTCACCTCCGTGAGCCTCCCTCATTCTGCTTGATTTTGGTCTACTGTTCTCCATCTCAAAAATTCCAAGCAAATTCCTTGCATCCTCAGGCACGCCATCAATCCGCCTATGCTTTGATTGCCCAACCCTCCTGGGGCGGTAGATCACCTCTCCCAGGATTGTTCTTGAGATTTCCTCTAGGACCATGCTTGCAAGATGGCCTACCCATATAAGGTATCCTAGCTTATCGACAGTGGCCACATCTGCGTCAATAATGATCTCGTAAAACTCCCTGTTCTTCCTCCTTCTTCAGCCATCCTCAGGCTTCGTTAGGAGTAGTTAAAAGATAAACATACTAAAAGTCCCCGCTCCTGGGGGATAATCTAACGGTAGGAGGAGGGGAGAAAGTCCCATTTTTTATAATCTGAAAAACGGTGTACTCTTGACAAATATATTACAAATAAAAATGAAAGATTTTTAAATTTCTATAAAATTGTTTATATATATATTTGTCGAACTTCAAACCGTTTTCGAGATATACCTAATTAAAAACAGATAATTTCCGAAAAAAATAATTTTTACCTTACATTTTATCGAACATTTGCTTTAAGTGCCGGAATGAAATTAAAGTAAATTTAGTGTTCTACATCTTTTATTCTGACATTTTTCCTTAGAAACGATTGTGGAAGGCACTAGAAGCAAATATTTGACAAAAAGTGAGGTAAAAAAAAAAAATTTTCTCGAAAATTATCTGTTTTCAATTAGGTATATCTTCAAAACCGTTGAAAGTTCGACAAATATGTATATAAACAGTTTGATAGGACATTTAATCAGCTTTAACTTTAACTTGAAACATATTCTTCTAGAGTCACCTTTTCGTGACATAATCGAAAAACCCCAATATGGAACCTTCTCCCCTCCTCTCCAGCGTTAACTCACCCCCCTGGGGTGGGAAATTTTAGTTTGTTTACCTTCTAACTGCTCCTAACGAAGCCCTGAATTAAAAAATAATCGCATATTTCTTGCACTCAACCAACATGTTTATTGACTGGACTCTTTACCAACCTATAAATTTTGCGGAAAACCAATAAACCATTCCTATCCTTACTATCTTATACATATGCGACTTTGTTTTTCTAATTATGAGTGTACTCAAGTGTGTCGATAGTCCAAAATATTATTTGCCAGCGGGCCAAACTACCTCTTCATCTCGACTGACATTTTGCTACTAAGTGGAACAAATTCTTTTTTTTTTTATATACATTTATTGAAATTTACAACTGTGCAAAATATATACATCAAGTAAATGTACTGACAACCATTACAATAACATGTTAAAACTTGAAAAGAACAACTCATCAGTAGCACTTTATTAAAAATTCTACAATAGAAGGTCTCTAAGCCATCTTCGTTTCAGACGCCTCAAAAGATTATCAGGAATGGAGTGGGAATCAAATTGAGAAACTAACGTATTTAAGTAGTTATGGAACTATGAAAGGATAGATATCTAGTGTGGGCTAAATCAGCGACATATGGAACATTAAGATCTTTATGGATAATTTTATTGGTGACAAAGTAAGGAGCATTGAGGATTTTTCGAAGGATTTTGGATTGTAAGGATTGAATAAGAGATGAATTGGATGGTTTAGTGGAGTCCCAAAGCTCAACTCCGTACGTCCAAATAGGTCTAATCACTGTCATGTATAGGAAGGAGTCTTTTGTAATTAATTGGGAGCTTTAAACGTTTGTCTAGTAAATGTTGAAGTAGTCTGTAACGACGGACAGTTTCTTGTTTTAGCCTTGGAACAAATTCAGTCTTGTAATTTAGGTTATTTTTTGATGAGCCCATGGGATGAACTTTGACCTTTCCACTCCGGCTGTATTAGGTTAGTAACCTGTAAGATAACTCATCGTTTTTGCATAAGATGGAGTACCTAAGGACGTTAGGCTCCAACAAACAAACTTATATTTTTTATGGTAGTGAAAATTCATTTAACCTTATTTCAATTAACTTCTTAAATGATCTTATAATTTAGCATTTTTCTCCTGAATTCAAAATATTTTTTGCATTAAACTTGTGACAGAACGTACTCACACATAAGTTGGTGAATTAAAATTTAAAATAACAAACGACAAGTTGCCTGAAATTTGTTATAATAGATTAGTGGAAAGTATTAATAACATTACAGTTCCTCTCAAAGCAGCGATTCCTCGCTATCATTGGTGCTGGCGAAGCATAGCATAGATCCTGAATCTCAGGATCAGGAATGAATTAATATCTGTTATGGAAAATTATTTTTTGCCATAAAAAATTATCTAGTAGGGTCAGAGATTTATTGAGTGTTTTAGTATACTATTAATATATAATAGAATTCCCAGTCGCGGCTTCGCCCGCTCTCATAAGTAAAAAACCGAGATAAGCTTAACTAATAATTGAGGTTTTATTTATTCATCAATAAAAATCTTATATTCTAGAAAACATGCAAAAAAAAAAAAGAAAGAATAAATTCATAAGACATCCAAATAAACTACGTTTCGGGTTTCATCTACCAATGTTATACCAACGATTTGATTGTTTTGGTTTCCAGTCCTGGAAAGTCCTACATACTATTAACATTAAGAGAAACATTGAGTCCGAAGATCCACTAAAAGGTTTTTTTTTTAAATTCTAGCCCTGCGATTAGTTAATTTTTATATTGAAATAAACTTTAATTAGAAATTTTATTCATTTGAATCGAAATGGCAGTTCTCTAATCGCTGTTCCATAATTGTAGCCACCTTATTGCTGTTTATTTTGTGACAAACAAACTCATCTATAAAGAACTAAATGTTCCATATGTTGCTGGTTTGGCCCAAACCTTATAATAATAATAAGCTTTATTGGAATCTACAATAATGGCTACAACCAACAGAAACAAAAAAATATATATACAAATTAAAACGCAATAAAAACAAAAACATAATCAAGTAAACAAAAACCTTATAAAACAGAATAAGAAACTAAATATCGCTGATAACTTTCTTCCACCTGGTTCGGTCCCTCGCTACACGCCACCAGTTGTCGCCGACGTACTGTGTCATTTCGTCCCTCAGAGACAAGATGCGGGCGACTCCTTTTCCTGCTGTCTTCTCTCGGGATCCACCCGGTGCATGCCTTGGACCATCTTTCGTCCTTCTTCCTCGCTAAATGTCCTGCCTAAGCTTTTAACATTAACTTTACGAAGAATTTATTCATTTTTAATTTTCTCTTTCTTCGTAATTTCCATTAGGCTCCTTAAAACTTTTCATATGCATGGCATTTAATCTGCGTTCATGTTTTTTGGTTAATGTCCAAGTTTGGGCCCCGTAGAGAACCGTAGGGTATACGCATGTTCTAAGGACCTTGGCTTTAAGTACTGTTGCTAGATTGCTTTTAAAAATGTTTCCGAGTGACAAATATTTACACCAACCGAGCTTTATTCTTCTGTCTATTTCTTTATTCATTTTTTCCTTTATTGTAATTGTTTGTCCTAAATATATGTACTCTTGTACATATTAAATCTATATATCATCAGCAAATCTTATGTTATTTAGCATTTTTCCATTGATTGATATTCCCAAGTTCTCCCAATTTAGTTCCTTAAGCAATTTATTTAGGACACAATTGAACAGATTTGTTGATAGGGGGTACCCTTGTTTCGTTCCTCGTTCAATCTCAAAATAATCGCCTTGCTTGTCACGAGCTATAAATGCCTTTCCCTTCTTATATAGTTCGATTATTACATCTATGTAAGGTTAATTATAGGGCCCAAACAATATACCTATCCTATAACGAACTCTGTAACCATTCAAATCCACTAGTATCTCAACTCTCTTCCAATTCTATTCCAGATAACGCTCCGAAGCATCTGAAAAGAAGACCTCAGGATCTTCTATTATAAAACCTCTTGAAGTACCTACTACCAAAGGATAGTTGCTTTACAAGCAATTGGCATGTTTTTTTATTTTATTTGTAAGTGGTAAATTTCAATAAATAACTAAAACAAAAAAGTTTCAAGTCGATGTTAAGAAATTAAATTCCTCCATATTAATAATTAAATTGACTGTTGATTTTATATTCTATTTAGATATCTCGACCAAAAAAATAAACCTAATTTACATTTTTAATAGAATTAAAATTTTGAATTTTTGAACAGGCTAATATAATTATGTTTAGTTTTTTTGACAAATAAATAAATCAACGCATAATGTTTCAAATTGTAAACTTAAAGTCTAAAATCAAATAATCGATTAAGTGTCTCCTCATTATTAATTGAATTACCAATTAATTTCTGATTTCATTAGAAGGCCAAGTCTATCGGTGACTCATAAACTTTTATATTCCCGTCGATTGGTGAGTCAGCCCACTAATAGAGAGTGCTTTTCAATGACAGAGTAAAATTAGATACCAGCTTAAATGTATTAGTCTTATCACAGTCTTAGTGAATTGATCTAAGTCAACTAGGATCCTACAAGATTTAAACACGTGGATGCTATTAGCTATTAGTTGCTACTGTATCGAATGTAAACGAAATTTTATTTTATTTTATATTTAAGCTGTATTTATTTATTTTATTTTTGTATTTTTATTGAATGAATATTAAGAAGTTCCTTATTCAAGGGCAATGAGTAATATGGGTGACAATAAATTCATTCATACAATGTGTACAGTTAAAGTAAAAAAAAAAAATAAAGTAAAAAGAAAATTAAAATAGACGGCGTACTTACTTTAAGTTTTATTATATTAATTTATATCTGTTGTAAAACTTGTTTTATTAATTTATTATATTAATGATTTATTTATTGATCCAGTTTTTTTCTTACTATATTGTACCACTGAAACCAAGTGATTTTATTCTAATATAAATTTTAAGTACTGAAATAAAGGAATTTTACTTTTTTTTTTAAATATCCATTAGGATTGATCAATTATTTGCCTATTCTTTTGGAATTTATTTATTCGAAGACTAGTTCCGAATGTTAAACGATCATCATCAATCATCAGTTTAAAAAATACACAAAAAAAAAAAAAAAAAAAAAAAAAATCATCAGCACTTAGCTACATAAATTATATTTAATATATATATATATATTTTATTTATTTTTTTTTTTTAATTTAAGATAAGAAATCAAACATGCCGATAGCAGACAATCCGTACCTAAGAAGGCAAAATTAAAAGGGCTCTAAAGGTCAGACAGAGGCAGATTGTCCTTATGAAGTTTCCCAACCAATCGAATTCTTCCCGCATCCAATCACTCCTATCCAAAATCCTTCGAAAAATCCTAGATGCTCCTTACTTCATCACAAATGAACCGGTCCACAATGACCTTAATATCCCATATGTTGCTCATTTGGCACGTACCTGATATCTTTCCATTATTTTTTTATTGTAAACTGCTCATTTGCTAGATGTATTTGTAATACAGTTGTAAATTTCTAAAATAAACGAAGAAAAAAAAATTACTGTTCCTATTGGAAACAAATTTAAAATGCGACTATTTGAAATATTTATCTGGTCGTTTAAACATTTTCCGTTTATAATTTATAACATGATTTACCATGTTTTAAGCATGCCGCTAAATGAAAATTATAATGTTGAACCATATACACTAATTCCAACATTAACGGATACTGTAAAATCACGATTGAAAAAAAAAAAATGTATTGCCCACATTTTTGGCAGATTGTAATAATTATTCATTAAATGTGTAAAAAAAAATCATTAAAAAAATAAATAGATGAAACATAATCAGCTAATTAAACAATTAGGATTGATAAATTATTTTAAAATAGTTTACAATCGTAATCTTATTTCCTTCACCAAAAGACAAAATAGATACGTTCAAAAAAAGTCACCAATAAAACTAAAATGTAATGGGGAAAGGTCAGGTAGGTTAAATTTATGGGATTTTTGGGATTTCCTCTAACTCATTGGAATTTTCCGTTCCTATTGGAATTAAATATAAAATAGGGTTATTGGGAACGTTTAAACAAAAATCTGGATAGGTTTTATCAATAATCCCATTTTAATAGGCCGTATAAAAAAAAAATGACCGTTTTATCAAATTCCAAAGTTCAAAAGCCTGTAAATATCTTAATGCTATTTATTATTTACCAATACTTAATACTCCCTTTCTAACACTGGACTTCTTCAAAAAAAGCCTCAGTTCAGTTATTTATTTCAAAGAAGAAACATGACAGTGTCCTACCAAATTCTCGTAATTTTAAGACATTACTGGAAAAAAAAAAAAAATTCACAGCCGCTGAAGCAACTCGTGAAATTATTAAATATGAAGGGAAAGGTGTCCTTGAAGAGCGCACTGCGCGGCGTTGGTTTGAAAAATTTAGAAGTGGAGATACGATGTTTTATAGGAAGAAGGGCACCGGGCGGCCATTAATGGATATTGATGAGGTTCGCGAATTTGCCAGGGAGTGTGGAGTGTCGAAAGATACTGTCAGTCGCCATCTTCTCTCCACGGGGAAGGTGAAAAAGACCTGTAGACTAGTCCCTCATGAACTTACTCCTCAACAATCAGCAGTCGAACCGAAGAAAAGTTTACAGAACTTCATGGGTTTAAACTCCTGCCTCATCCACCATATAGTCCAGACCTCGCACCTTCGGATTACTACTTGTTTCGATTCATGGCCCATTTTCTTCAAGGGAAAAATTTCTATAATTATGCGGAAGCTAAAGATGCTGTCCAAGAGTTCTTTGACAGCCATCCCAAGGAATGGTATCAGCGTGGCATCGAGCAATTGGCTAGCAGATAGGTAATGACGGTTGATAACAATGGGCTAGACTTTGAGAATTAATTGTATTTTATATCAAAGAAATAATAATACAAATATTTGTTTCAAAAACGGTCAAATATTTGTTTTTTTTTTTTTTTTTTTTAATACACTCCATTTATCTTTTTTCCAATAGGAACGGAAAAATCCAATGAATCATAGGGGAAATCACAAGGTAAAAATCCCAAAAATTTAAACTACCTTGCCTCTCCCCCTCCCACGCTAGATAAATTTCAGATATCTGTTAGATATCCTCAAGTGAGTACTAATATTTAATTTTTTGTCTTATATTTTTGAAAAGTTTTGTATATATAATCGATGTAACATAGTGCTGATGTGTTGAAAGAAAATTGTATGTTTTAGAACTGAAGGTTTAGCATTGGAAACTAGTTTTCTAATAAAATAATTCCAATATCAATCCTAACACTATCTCTGTGTGTACGTTATGAATCAAAACAACAAGCTCAGTTCTTTAGAGCCCACAAAGTGGTGAATGTAACATTTTTAATAAAATATTTAAAAACAAAAATAGTAATATAGGAAGTCTTAAATTGATAATTGATTATTAGTAGACTTTAATCTTCATCATTAAAGTATCATTGAAAGAAAAACTTAAAGCGGTGGTAATCTCTAACAAAAATATAAAACTATTCCAAAATACCACCTTCCATTCGAAACATAATTCTATTATTCTATGAACTGGTCAAAACCCCAGCCGTTTTTTTTTTTTTTTTTTTTTTTTTTTTTTTTTTTTTTTTGAATTTACAACCGGAAAATAAAAATAAAAAAAAAAAAAAAAAAAAAAAAAAAAAAAAAAAAAAAAACGCTCTTGCAGAACAAAAAAAAAGAAGAGCAGTGGGGGAGTTAGCCCAACTTCCAATTCGTTTTGTAAAGCAGTAACTGGGAAACAGTCCATTCCCTCTGTTAGTGAAACAACTTCTGAATCATTTATTTGACTGCATTATTTTTATTTTATTTTTTTAAACTATCTTCTTCTACTTGTATAGGGACGATTCATATGAAAGGTTATTTAGTGGAACAAATACATATTTCCTAACGTTTCATCAACTTTTCTGTCCCTATGTTCTATAAATATATCTGAAGATGTCAAAGTTTGGTGAATGAAGAAAGTTAGAAAATGCGTTTTTCACCCGAAAATTATTTACGAAAATTTTATCATTAAGGATGTTTTCGAAATTTCTGAACAGATAATCTGATCGAGATGAGTCTGGAGAATAAGGTATGGAACGACTTCGTAACCATGCTCGTTTAGCCGTCTTCACTGTCTGTCGTGAAACATGAGGTCTGGCGTTAGCGTTTAAAAGTATAGGTCTCCTTCGATGAACCAATGCAGGTATTGTGTCAATATCACTGCAGTACGGTATGAATGTGACGGATTGACGTCTGGGTAAAAAAGATAAATGAAATATTTCCAACCATCGACCAACACAGAGAAACCAATAATTTTTTTGGATGATAAGTTGGTCAAACCGCCGGCAAATGGTCCGTACGTTACAACTCCTTTTCCTGTAGTAGTGTTGGTAATAAGTAAGGCTGTGAATTATATGCAATTAAAACTGAAACATATGCTCATATATATGCAATTAAATACCTAAAATATGCAACTATCTACATTATTTAGAAAAATTAAAAAAGTTGCTCGATAAAGAAAACGCGTATTGAAGTATATGTCAGCTGGACATAAATCAGTATCGAAACCAGAATTTTCTGATGCAGTCGCAGTGTATAGTTTTTTTTTTTTTTTTTTTTTTTTTTTTTTTTTTTTTTTTTTTTCCAAATTTAGATTTCTTACCATTGTTTTATTTTTAGTTTGCTGTTTCTATGTGCTACGTTACTAAAAACTGTGCAGTAGTTAAAACAGCTTCATCAAAACACACAATATAAAATGTCTCCATCACTTGATCAAGTGTTTGTATAAGTACTTTATATGTGAGGGGAATTCTTTTTTTTTTTTTTTAGATCGTGGAAGGCACTAGAAGCAAATGTTTGACAAAAAGTGAGGTAAAAATTATTTTTTTGTGAAACTTATCCATTTTCAATAACGTTTATCTCGAAAACGGTTAGAAGTTAGACAAATATGTATAGAATAAATTTTAAAGGAAATTAAATTATCTTTAATTTTTAATTGAAACCTATTTTTCTAGAGTCCGCCGTTTTTTGAGATATAATCAAAAAACCCAAAAATGGGACCTTCCCCACTCTCTCTACTTATCTTCTAACTGCTCCTAACGAAGCCCTGAGGTAAAATCGCATATTTCATGCACTCTACAATATGTTTATGGACTGGACCAGAGGTTATTACGTTTTGCATTCGATGTGATATAGGTCTAATGTGATTTTGAATACATTCTTAAAGGGTATGCCCCATCTAATGAAAGTCTAATAAATAATTTTAATTTAAAGTTTCCCAACTTTCATTTCGTTTTTTTTTATATACTGTTTGCTTTTATTTAATTAATATATATTCCTGATAAATTTCATGTTCCGTGGTCAAAGTATATGGAGGCGTAAACACCTAAAAAAGCACGAAATTTAGGGATGAGAAAAAAAAAAAAATCAATTGGCAGGAATTTTTTGTCAATATCTTATAAAGCTGTCAATATCAATAAATATATTTAAAATAAATAAATATCAATGTGTACAGTACAGGTACATTTATCTAAAGTAACGTAATAATTTTAAATTTTTCTAAAACATTAATTGAAGTAACATTATCAAATTATAATGAAAACAACATTATAAGTAACATTTTTTTTTTTTTTTTAATTAGAGCGAGAAGACTCAACCTGATGAAAACAGAAATATCTAATCAATCTTTTCGTATCCACTTCAATCCGATTTGCGGTTTCTTGTGATAGAACCTTGACACTGAAACGTTCTGAATTCGCTTCGTATCTTTCAATATATTCTGTTCTTTTTAAAGATGCTTTATCCACCAAATAGTATTTGATTTTTTTTTTTTTTTTTATAAATAAGAAGAGATAGTTGAACTACAAGCCCCTACCCGCTTATTCACTCTCTTAAGATGTTGTTAATATAAAATTTAACTGCTAGAGATGGGCCGACCAGTCAGCCATACCGATCATTGCTTTCATTGGGATTCGGGTGATTCGGCAATGTTCGAGGTGCTTCGTTTATGGCTTTATAGCTGTCTGTATATGTATTTGTTTATCTTATATTTTTTCTTTTGTTTTTTTGCAACCTAGCAATTTACTTTATTTATCATAGTTAATTATAAAATTTGGAATTCAATCATGCTAAAAAATATAATGTGTCTTCACCTAAAGACAAAATAGACCATTTAAAAAAGCGGTGTATCTGATCTAAACTGTAATGTCTGTAAGCTAAATACACACGAAAACCTGAAATATAAGTATACCAACTTATAACTTATCTATATCTTTGATTTTGGTGAATAATTCATCAGTGGCGGAGGTATTTTTGAAGGTGACAGTGTAGTCAGTTTTATGGTTATTTGTGAGCGTTTTTCTGAGTCTTTCTGGTGGTAGTGTTTATATATATATGGAATAGTGTAATATCTTTTATTGTTATTTTCATATTGTTTCTGTTGAGTATTTGTTTGTTTTAGAAGATTATAAATGAGTCTTTGGATATCCATTTGTTAAAAGAAAGTCTACTACTTTATTTTCCGGTTTGTTTATATTTTTCTGTGGATATATATATATATATATATATATATATATATATATATATATATATATATATATATATATATATATATAGTTATTGAAAATTAGTTGATTCAGTTAGTAGAGTATTATAATTCCACTAGCACTGTTGTTCAAGTAGGAATATCTTTATGCTGTATGCCTTACACGTCTTCTTCACGGCGAATCACACTGGAGAGGAGATCCATCCATGGTTCGTCTTTTATTTCTTCTGTATGATTTTTTTTATTTTTTTTTATTTATTAATTTGTTTTATAAATGTCCATTTTTAATATCTAATATGTTTACCATATTTTATACCATTTGAAATAATGATGTTAACATAATCAATTTCATTCTGCTGTTCTTGGATTGAGCATATCTTTCTCTTAAGAAAATCTTTCTAAGCTGGTCGAGTTAAGTATGTTTATTTATTTGAAATAAATTACACAATATCTTCTGGTACATTAAGATTACTCGTGGAACATTTTCTTCTTTTATCTTTTCATGAATGGTGATTACAGATTAAACATCTCTCCTCTTGCTTTTAAAACGAGTCTTATGTAATAAATGTTCCTGATTTGTACGTTGCTTCATAATCTAATTTACAAACAACTGATGCTGCTCAGCATTCCTTGCACGTTCCATTTATCTGTATCTCGCTTCTTCATTTAATTTGGATATATGGGATGTTCCATGTGTTTCTAACGGATCCATCATTCCTTCAGTTGGAAATTCTATTTCAACCCCTCTTCCATGTCTTCTCAGAGCACCCATCCTGGTTAGATTCAGTTATATATATATATATATATATATATATATTTTTTTTTTTTTTTTTTTTTTTTTTTTTTTTTTTTTTTTTTTTTTTTTTTTTTTTTTTTTTTTTTTTTTTTTTTTTTTTTTTTTTTTAACGATTCACATCACAATCGCGAATAGGTGTTCCAAAAACTATTATATTTATATATGTAATATAAGTATAGAATCATTAATTAATAATTAATACCTTATTAATAATGAATTAAGTACCTTATTTTTTGAAATTATTACAAATAAATAAATAAAAAACAAAAACACCGATCTTCTCTTCTCCTATCAGACAAATTACCAAGAAATTTTTTTTGGATTCCTTGACTTGAGAAAATTTGTTTCTGTATGGTGGTTTAAATATTTTACTTTTTTGATTAATTATTCCATTTATATTTAAAGTATTGTATTACTAAGCAATCTTTTTATTTAATTTACAAGTTCAAGCTGCTGTCACTAACTGTATAAATGTGGGGTCCAAAATAAGCGTCTTCATTATTAAAGAAGATACTGAAGGAAAATTCTTTGTAAGAATTACATCAGGGAAATCCTTTTTAAATTACGAAGCTGTTAGATTAAAGTACTGAATAGGGTCTCGAAAGTAAGGACGTTGAATATAAGGAAAAATCTTTGCTGTTACACTTTTCCTCAACTATTCTTTGAATCTAATTATTTTTCTTTTAACCATTGTTTGCCAATTTCCAAGAGAACCAAGTGATTTATCACTTTTTATCAGGATAATAATTAATTACTATTTCTCTCTCTCTCTCTCTCTCTCTCTCTCTCTCTCTCTCTCTCTCTCTCTCTCTTCTCTCTCTCTCTCTCTCTCTCTCTCTCTCTCTCTCTCTCTCTCTCTCTCTCTCTCTCTCTCTCTCTCTATTATCATTGATATTATCAGGATTCATGAATTAATAGTTACTTCTATTATCATTTATCGTAAAGTTGTTCAAAACTAATTCAGATTTATGTTTAAATGAACAGAAAAATATTTCCAATCGTCGCATTTTAAATTTGTTTGAAGGAGGAACAGAAAAAAACCGACCAATTATAGTTAAAACCTAACAGACAGCCCACCTATCTACCTGACCCTTTCGCCTCCATTCAGCCCATTTAGTAAAGTGCATGAAATATACGACTATTTTTGACTATTTTCTAGCTTCCTTAGGAGTAGTTAGAAGGTAAACATAACGTCTAGTTAGCTTTAATTTTTACTTGTAATATAATTTTGTAGAGTCTATTGTTTTCGAGATGTAATTGAAAAACCCAAAAATGGGACCTTCTCCCCTCCCGTAAACCCACTCCAGGGGCGGGGACTTTTAGTATGTTTACCTTCTAACTACTAACGACTCTATGTAGCCAAAAATAATCGCATATTTCATGCACTCTACACCCCTTATTCTAGAACTCTATGACTCGACTAGAAGCTAAATACACAGGAAAAACTAACATCAAACATGAGAATATCATATAAAGCTATATTGGTAAGGCACGTTTGATGTCAAAAAATCATTAATTTTGTTTATTTTATTTAATGAGTAATTTTAGAAATTTGATCCTTTTAATTCTCTCTTCACCTTTTTTTTTTATATGTATTTACAACCGTATTGAACGCATACATCTAGTAAATGTGTGGGAAAATGAATACAGTTACATAAAAATAACTTGTAAAGCACCCATTGTTGGCACTTAAATAAAAGTTCTATAGCAGAATATTTCGAGGCCATATTAGTTACAGACACCTCGGAGGGTTATTTGGAATAGAATGGGAAGCAAGTTGAGATAGTAATGGATTTGAATGGTTATGGAGTTTACTATGAAAGGATATGTATCTGGTTTGGGCTAAATCAGCAACATATGGAACATTAAGGTCTTTATGGATAAGGGTTGTAAGGATTGGAGACGAGAAGAGTTTGATAGTGTAGTGGAGTTCCAAAACTCAACTCCGTATGTCCAAACAGGTGTAATTACTGTCATGTAAATGAGTTGTAATTAATCGGAAAGTTTGAACGACTAATGAATGTTGAAGTAATCGAAAACGTCAGTTTCTCATCGTTTTAGTCTGGCCTACAGTTTTAAATGAGGAGAAAAATAATGTTCAATTTAAAAATGAGGCTCCACTAAACCATCCAATTCATCTCGTATTCAATCCTTACAATCCAAAATCCTCAATGCTCCTTACTTTGTAACCAATAAACTTATCCGTAAATATCTTAATGTTCCATATGTTGCTGACTTGGCTCACACCAGATACCTATCCTTTCATAGTAAGCTCCATAATCACTCAAATCCATTAGTTTCTCAACTTGCTTCCCACTCCATTCCTGATAATCCTCCTAGACGTCTGTAACGAAGATGGCCTTGAGACCTTCTAGTGTAGAATTTTTAATAAAGTGCTACTAATGAGTAGTTCTTTTGAAGTTTTAACATGTTATTATTATCGTTTTCAATACATTTACTTGATGTATATATCCTGTACAGTTGTAAATTTCAATAAATGTATATATAATAAAAATAAAAAATATTAAAATATATTCCGCTTATTCCTGTAGAACAGATCCCCAACCTAGGACTCCACTTGGATAAACGCTGAACTTAGAATCCGCATACAAGACTAAAACGCCAAAATGCACATAAAAATCCAAAGTCCTTCGAAAAATCCTTAATGCTACCTACTTTGTCACAAAGAAACTTATGCATAAAGATCTTAATGTTCCATATGTTGCTAATTTAGCCCAAACCAGATACCTATCCTTTCATAGTAAACTCCATAACTTTTCAAATCCACTAGTATCTCAACTTACTTCCTTTTCTATTCCTGACAACCCTCCGAGGCGTCTGAAAAGAAGATGACCTTGGGACCTTCTCAAATAGAACTTTTATATGAAGTGTTACCAATGGGTAGTTGCTTCACAAGCAATTGTCATTTTATTATTTTTTGTCATTATCACATTTACTGGATCTATGCTTTTATGTACAGTTGTAAATTTCAATAAAATAGATATAAGAAACAAAAAATCTAAAATGGAAATATCTCAATTTCAGCGCATAAAATCCTACACTTTCAAGGTATTTAAATTCATCCCTTATTATAGGTTGTTTTCAAATCAAAATTAGTAACAACTATTTTTTTCCTTTTTTTTTTTTTTTTAGATCGATTTATAAAAAATTCGGACTTGTTGGACACTTGGATAAAAAGCGACAAGACAAACAAAGTTTCGTCTGTTGCGTCGCAATTAAAAGTCATTTTAAAAATCGCTGATGTCTGTCCCGATCCGGTTGAAGAAGTAAAAGACGAAATTTCCTCCAATTATTGTTTGGCATTGGGAAGAAACTGGAATGACTGTTTCCGCTGCAGGCAAAATACAGTTGTAAATTTCAATGAATGTATACATAAAAAAAAAAAAAAAATTAAACATCAGATAAAAGGTAGAGTTTGAGGAGAAATGTACTCCACAGGTGTCCATCTGCGAAAAAAACCCTGAAATATTTCACAATTAGTTTAGACTCTTTGAAATTTATTTTGCTTTTGTAGATGACGACAGTAATAGGGGATGCGTTTTTACTATTGAATTTTTTAATGGAAGAAGGAGGAGGCAACAAACCAAATACATGGATCTATTTCAGAGTGTTTGCAAGTTTCGTTAAGGTCAATCGAGAAAAATCAAGCACTACAAGACCTATATTTTCAATACATAATAAAGAAACGTCGGAACTCCATTAATAGTTTTTTAACTGAGATGTATTTTTTTCTCCTGATTGCATCCCAGAATGTTTCAATCATAAAATGTTTCTAAGTTTGCGCCCTATTAACTTTCATATCTTTAGTTCTCAACTTTTTTCCCCCTTTATCATCGCTTCAACCAGATGCTCAAAATATCCGATAGCGTTATTCGCACTACGTTTCACGTAATGCCGCTAAGGATGTTGACATAACTGACCCTGTAGCACGATAAAATGTCAGGTTTAAGGACGACTAAATCGCACATAAAAGACGAGGGATGTCGTAACACTTTCACAGTCGCACATTTCATGGTTCTACTGAACACAAGGCAGCGAGCGCTCTTTCCCATTCTACACTTAGTAAAAATAAATCAATGCGTTCCTATATTTAAATCTGGCACGATAAAGAAAAAAATAACGAAAAAATGAAATGAAATGAAGAAATTGAAAAAAAAAAAAAAAAAAAAAAAAAAAAAAAACTTGCAGTCCCCTAATAATAATAATAATAATGGACAGTTACTAGTACAATTGTCTGGCCTATTATTTTCAAATAAAGTGCTTCAGTTATTACAGAATACATTTTTTACAGGAAAAAAAAATTAAATTAAGTTTAAAAAAATATATGAAATAATAATAATAACATAAAATACAATCGTATATGTATGTACATATTTATTTAATCATTTACATATTTGCGGAAGATTGATTGTCGAAAAGATACAGAAATAAATAATATTTAAAGGAAGTTAGGGAAGCTACGAATAGAAGTGGGTAGGAACTTCCAGAAGGAGGTAGCACGAATGACGAAGGCTTTGTCAAAAGAAGCGGTTTTATGTGAGGGGATATATAGGTTAAAAGGTTGGGATCTAGTGTTTAGAAGGTGGATAGAAGCGTGCAGAGTTAATAGATCAAGAATACAGGAAGGTTTTTTGGTTTTTAGAAATTGGAAAAGGAATGTACCCGGAAAGTATTGCCATCGGAATTTAAGAAATAGCCACCCAAACTCAGAATATCGGCAAGTAACTTGTAACCGCCTGGGGATCCCGAAGATAAATCTAATGAAACAGTAACAAATAAATAATAAATTACTGAAAAAAGACAGCATCTATCTAAACTGTATTGCTATCAATGTGAACAATAAATACGCAATGTTAGAATTTCTTTTTGGATTGACAAATTATTTGCCGCTTCTATTGTTTTTGTTTGAAAACTAGCTTCGAATGTTGAACATTCTTCATCAATTCTTAAAAAATACAAGAAATATATATAATTTTTTTTTTTTTTTTAAGACAACAAATAAAACATGTTGATACTCATCTAAAGAGGCAAACTGGGAGGGCTTCTAAAATATATTAAGACCTACAGCAAACTCTGGGAGTAGCATAATTCTGTGTCTTGTGTTCCCCTTTATTTGTCCTTTAATGTTTAATTTACTGATCATTATATGCTTTATAATTATTTGTAAAATAATTGTTTGTACGTTAATTTCTGATTGTTAGTTATGAGTAGGCTACTAGGTTGATGATCTTGATTTGTACAATTTGTATTTTTTTTTCTTTTTCCAGTTGAAGAACCGTTTCTTTATTACCTATGTATTTCAAGTGGGGACCGGACATTTGACCAGGTAGTTGAACAACCATTGGTGTGTTATAATGATCTCGTTATTTACGTTTGTGTACCTTTTAGTTTGTCGAACATCGGTGAACGTTTGGTTGCTAATATGAACGATTATTGAATATTGAGGAAGGGGGACGTCGCACAGTGCGACCGCCAATGGTCAAAAATTATAAATTGTTTCGCCTCTTTGTAATCGCGGTACCTGTTTTAAAGGTGCATATTATTAAACTAAGAAATATTTGTAAACAAATAAGAAGCTTACTTTTATGTACAGGAGGCTCAAAAGGTAAACAAAGGATTAATGAGATTGCAATTTCCGATCGGTGCTGTCTTGAAATTTTACATGAATTCAAGTTCACTAGCTCGAGTAGGTGGTCTTATAAGACAAGATCTTTAAACAAATATAGGAGAAGGATGTAAGTTTTGATTTCAATATTAAAATCTTAATGCTCCTTACTTTGTAACCAATAAACTTATCCGTAAATATCTTAATGTTCCATATGTTGCTGAGTTAGCCCACACCAGATACCTATCCTTTCGTAGTAAGCTCCATAATCACTCAAATCCGTTAGTTTCTCAACTTGCTTCCCACTCCATTCCTGATAATCCTCCGAGGCGTCTGAAACGAAGATGGCCTAGAGACCTTCCAGTGTAGAAGTTTTAATAAAGTGCTACTGATGAGTAGTTCTTTTCAAGTTTTAACATGTTATTATAATCGTTGTCAATACATTTACTTGATGTGTATATCCTGTACAGTTGTAAATTTCAATAAATGTATATATAATAAAAATAAAAAATATTAAAATATATTCCGCTTATTCCTGTAGAACAGATCCCCAACCTAGGACTCCACTTGGATAAACGCTGAACTTAAATCCGCATACAAGACTAAAACGCCAAAATGCACATAAAAATCCAAAGTCCTTCGAAAAATCCTTAATGCTACCTACTTTGTCACAAAGAAACTTATGCATAAAGATCTAAATGTTCCATATGTTGCTAATTTAGCCCAAACCAGATACCTATCCTTTCATAGTAAACTCCATAACTATTCAAATCCACTAGTATCTCAACTTACTTCCTTTTCTATTCCTGACAACCCTCCGAGGCGTCTGAAAAGAAGATGACCTTGGGACCTTCTCAAATAGAACTTTTATATGAAGTGTTACCAATGGGTAGTTGCTTCACAAGCAATTGTCATTTTATTATTTTTTGTCATTATCACATTTACTGGATCTATGCTTTTATGTACAGTTGTAAATTTCAATAAATAGATATAAGAAACAAAAAATCTAAAATGGAAATATCTCAATTTCAGCGCATAAAATCCTACACTTTCAAGGTATTTAAATTCATCCCTTATTATAGGTTGTTTTCAAATCAAAATTAGTAACAACTATTTTTTTTTTTTTTTTTTTTTTTTTTTTTTAGATCGATTTATAAAAAATTCGGACTTGTTGGACACTTGGATAAAAAGCGACAAGACAAACAAAGTTTCGTCTGTTGCGTCGCAATTAAAAGTCATTTTAAAAATCGCTAATGACTGCCCCGATCCGGTTGAAGAAGTAAAAGACAAAATTTCCTCCAATTATTGTTTGGCATTGGGAAGAAACTGGAATGACTGTTTCCGCTGCAGGCAATGTGTTTTCAAAGGCCATGCTCCCTTAAAAATTAGCTCCCAAACAACAAACATAAATAAAAACTTAATTGACAAATTTAATATAATTTTAAGAGTTTTATCTTGTGGGAAAAAAATTAACACCAACACTTTTGGCGCGCTATAAAATGACACTTTAGAAATATACTTGAATCACTATAGTTGGTATTTTATGCCCATTACTGCACATATGATAATAATCCATGATTGTTAATTTTTTTTTTTATCTTCCTTTAAGCGTGCTCTCTAAAGAGGCTTTATAAGCCAGGCATAAAGATATTAGACGCAATCGATTATACCACACTCCCAAATCAAGCAGGGAAGATTGCAATTAGGATCTGTTAAATATTTTACTCCTTACGTAGATCCTCTTATATCGATTAAACGATAATCCACTTAAAAAGAGTCCAGGCATAACACTATAGATGATATTGCAAATTATCTAGAACTTGCGGCTCATGAAACCACTGTTTTAGAGAATGAAATGGAAATTTGTGATATATATATATTTCGTCACCAGCATGCCCTTTCAACCATTTTAGCCTAACAGATTCTTTTAAGGTCATTAATTTGAGAATATTTTTCCTGATTTCCTCCGTCAGTGGGTCATGTATGTTTATGTTACTTAAAGAGTGAAGAACGTTCATGTTATCTGTGTGAATGATTATGTTAGAGAGAGAATGTGAGGGGTTTGCAAACAGATATTTAAGCGATTTTGATACAGCTAGTTTCTCGGCTTGATTGTTGAACACCACGGAGCAAGTTTGTATTGCTCTTCCATTATGTTTCCTTGCCTATCACTATAGAACCAAGCGCAGCTACGTTATCTTCATCCTTGCTACCGTCCGTGTATATATCTGTGATGTCTATGTTGTTTGTTTTCTTTTGGTATTGGATATGTATATATGAACAGGGGTGAAGCCATAATTTAGAGTTAATGGGGAGTTCAATATCGTTAGGTGTTATATGTCTGAAGTCAGTTTGTAGTTTTTTAATGTTGAACAATTCTATTTTTTCCTCTATTTTTAAATTGATTGGTAATAGTCCAGCAAGAAGGATAGCTAATGTCAAGTCAATATTGCTACTTCCTAATGCACCTTCAAATGTATTCAATTCTGAATTTCCATTAACCAGAACTAAATCATTAGCAATTATAAAAGATTCTAATTCTCTGCCTCTAATGTCCGTTTTTTTTTGTCGTACCAGAATTTTGATCTCGCGTTAGTGTCAATACCTATAATTATACTTCTGTCCGAAAATTTTTGTATTAAGTTTTTTGATAGTTTGTTTAAATCAGTTCCTATGTCTTTATTCCTGTCGAAGTATGAGCTTATGACTAGAAATTTAATATTTCCAAACGTAATTTCTACACAAATTAGATCTGAGTCCGAATACTGTGTTATTAGGCAGGCATCGATTTCTTTATTAGTTACAACAATACCAGCTCTAGGGTTATTGTCATCTGTTTGAAACACTTTTATACTTTTCATAACCTATTATTTTGCCATTACGTACATACGGCTCTTGTAAAAGCATAATATCGGTTCGATTTTCAACAATAAATTGTTTTAAGAAGTTCTGTGTGTATTTAGAGTGATGAGTGTTTAATTGTAATATATTAACCTGATTGTGTATCATTGAAATTAGATATGAGATGTATAATAATAAGGGTTAGTTTTGTTTGTTTGTGTACTTACAGAAGCGGGAGGCGATAGTCAGTCTTTGCGACCAGTTTTTGAACTTCAATTATATATGAGGGGCATTGCCTGTCAAAAACTGATTGACCCGTTGGTCTTTTTTGTTGACCTTTTGTGTGCTTATTAAAGTTTCACAGGTGGAACATTTGTAATGATCTACTTTGCAGTCCTTTGAAGAATGTTCCTCTGCACAGATAGAGCAAGATAAGACTCCGCGGCAATCTCGGCTGTTATGATGAAATTTCAGACACTTCCACATCGTTTGATGCGGAAATAGTCTTCAATATGGACCTTTTGGTGCCCTAGGCTTATCCTGTTGAAGAGAAGCAGCTCCCTGGTTCCGGCATCCACTTCAATGACGACGTGCCTGGACTTATTCCTCCGGATTTCCAGCTCCAAGATAGGGCGAATGCTATCTTTCTTCAGAAATAAATCTTCATTTTGTGCAACAAGGTAGTCGACTACATTTGAAGTTGTTATGTTCTCTTCTACGTTCCTTACAATGAGCCATGGCTTCAATTTAGATATTTTCTGATAGGTCATTTTATTGGATTTTTTAATTGCGTCTTCAATTTTTTCTAAATCCTTTTCTTTTAATGTTTCCACTATCAGTGATCCAGATTTAGTTTCGGAAACTTTTTGAAAATTTATTTTTAAATCCTTTGGATTGATTAAAGATTTGAATTCCTGAATGGTTTCTTTGGAATTCGTAGCTCCACAGGGTTTTATAACAGCTTTATAGGAGGGTCGGCGTTGGACTTTAGTGACCGTTCTCCTAGTTATCTCAGAATATGATTTATGAATGATAGCTGTTCATATTATATATAACCTTTTTTTTTTTATATATATCATATATATATATATATATATATATATATATATATATATATACTATATGACTGATTATGATGATGAAGATGAAGATAGAAAATTTAATTAATTGTTTACCAACAACAGAAATTTAACTCAAAAGTTTTATTTGAGGAGGGAAAATACGCATATTATGTGCATCAACATAAAATTTATTATATTTTTTATGTTAGTTTCTACCTTAAAAATATTAAATTTCCAGTTAATTCATTTAATAATAATAATAATAATAAATAAACATTTTTTTCTTTATTTAAAATAGATTTTGATTTTTGTACCGAAACCCCATTTGAGGGCCGTACTGTGTGTCGTAAAGAAGTGGTATTAAATTTGAATAATTGTAAAATAAAATGTTTTTCTTTTTTATATATATATATTAAACATTTTCAAAAAAATTACGATAACTATCCAATATGAAAGAATTCAGATGAGTTTATAGGAACATTTATTCCGACACATCCCCATATTATTACAATAATCGCCAACTTAACATGAGTTTTACCCCAACAATTTAGCGTGTTTTATATTCTTCCTTCAACTTAGTTATACAGTTTATTATTTAGATTTTCTTGTTTTTAGTAGTTTATATTCGGAGCTATAGTAATATAAGTTAACTTCTACATGTTTACATAATTTTTATAAAATACTAATCAGTTAAATCATATTTAAAAAAAAAAAAAAAAAAGTTGATCAACATTACAAAGAAAAAATAATTATATTTTCAGCTTTAAAATTTTTTTTTTTAATGTCTATTTATTGAAATTTAAAACTGTACATAAAAGCATACATCCAGTGAATGTGATAATGACAAAAAATAATAAAATGACAATTGCTTGTGAAGCAACTACCCATTGGTAACATTTCAATAAACGTTCTATTTGAGAAGGTCCCAAGGTCATCTTCTTTTCAGACGCCTCGGAGGGTTGTCAGGAATAGAAAAGGAAGTAAGTTGAGAGACTATTGGATTTGAATGTTTATGGAGTTTACTATGAAAGGATAAGTATCTGGTTTGGGCTAAATCAGCAACATATGGAACATTAAGATCTTTATGGATAAGTTTATTTGTGACAAAGTAGGGAGCATTAAGGATTTTTAAAAGTATTTTGGATTGCAAGGATTGGATACGGGATGAGTTAGATGGTTTGCTAGAGCCCCAAAGCTCAATTCCATATGTCCAAATAGGTCTGTTAACTGTCATGTAAATGAGTCTTTTGTAGAAAATTGGAAGTTTTGAACGTTTGTCTAGTAAATGTTGATGAAGTCGAAAACGACGAGCAATTTCCTGGTGTTTTAGTCTTCTATGTGGATTCCAAATTAAACGTTTGTCTAGTTGGAGTCCTAGGTAGCGGATCTTTTCAACAGGGATCTGTGGAATATTATTAAAGGATACTTGTAGGACAGGAAGTCGTTGGTTTACGGCGAAGGGTAAAGGTTATTTGGTGGTATTTATTTGGATTTATTTTAATTCTCCAATTTTGACACCATTCTTGAAGGTATATAATATGATATTGGAGTGTTTGGGATGCCATGAAAGGATTATTATTTATTGATAACACACATGTGTCATCAGCATACGTTGTGAGGACAGTACTAGGATTTGTAGGGGTGTCAGCTGTATAAACTGTGTAGAGGATAGGACCTAGGATACTTCCTTGAGGAACACCGGCAGATTAGATAAACAGGGAAGAATAGGATAAGTTATTATTGACTTTAAAGGTTCTATTGCTGAGATAGGAACGGATAATAAGGAAGTAAGTAGCATGCAGAAATACACGAAGTTTGTAAAGCAGTCCCAGGTGCAGGGAAAGCAGACTCGGTCAAAAGCTGCTTTAAAAAAAAAATAAAAAAAAAATCTTTTTCGTCAAGGAAATATGTTTTAATTCTTCGGCTATTCAACATTCAAACACAGTGCAAATTAACTCCAGTATGGAATGTTGGATTTTGTTTTGTTATTTTCCGCGTTTGCCTCACTGTGCGTCGTTGTTTCACCGTATGAACGATATATAAAAATTAAACTCATAAAATTTCCCACAACTTATTTTTTATATATATATATATATATATATATATATATATATATATATATATATATATATATATATATATATTTTTTTTTTTTTTTTTAAATTAATTATATAGGCATCAATGAGCGTTGAACTTGATAAGGCGATAAGTGAACTACTGTCTATTTCATATGATTTTAGTTCAAAAGACATAAAATTAAACCGTTTACTAAAAGTAACTAATTTAAATTATTTAATTTACCAACACTTTATTTCTCATAAGTTTTCCTGTCAAAGCAACTATAGCCAAAAGAAACGGGCAATGTTTCCCAAGCCACTAGACACGATTTTAAATGCTACTAACTGAGCGGTATTGATAGGGAAAAAATCGGCTTGATTGAGTTTATGATTTTGAAGGCCTCTGTATTGATTCTGTCTGTGTGACTTTTGCTAATGAACATTTTTTTTCCCACAATGCATAATCTATTTAGAATCTTTTGTAGTTAGTATCTTCGCCATTGGGTCATCATTAACCTGGAGTCTTTTAATAACATATTCGGCGGTATTGATCTTTTAAATCGATGGTTATCATGTCGTTCCATGCTCGTGCTGCGGCGTGGCATATAGACATGTATGCCTAAACAGACTTGAGTGAAACGTTGATGGTTGTTCAAGTTGAATTATAGGATGAAAATATATTTTTTGTCCTGGAATTATCATCCTTCAAAATTAGGTACAACTAAATTAGGTTCTATATTCCGTATTGTATACAGTAGACTCCTCCTTATAACCGGTGCCGACACCACGTCGGATAATGGAAAACGCCGGATAACAGAAATAATCAACTATGATTACAAAAAATAACGTAAATAAAAAAAAAAATGTTTTTTAGGTTAGATAATTTTTCGTGAAGAAATATCATCATATCATACTGTTTTCCTTAGTAAAACATTATTCGTATTTTTTTTCTATTTTATTATTTAATTTAATTTTTTGTTTATCAAATTATAGTTATTTATAAAATATTGAACAGATATTAGTCAGTACATGTGTATGTGTAACGAAATACTGTATTTCTGTTTTATCTATTTAGTACATATGTTTCCGTATGTGATGTATCAGTTATATGTGACCATTCGAAAATATACAAATGCTACAAGAGATAAACTTGTAATTAAATATTATCTTATCATCATTCCTGCCCTAGTTGGAATACATAAGCCCAAATAAGCAACTGAAAAATATCATCAGTCCGGAAATTTGAGAAATATTCTTGAAAAAGTCGGGAAGCGTTTACTGTATCCGTAGATAATATGGTAAGTTAGAAGTCACAGCAGGATTTGGTTTCACGATAACTCAAGTTCTTTTATGTTGGAGCTTCGACAATGTAGGAAGGTGACTATACATATAATAGGGACTCGTTAGGGAAAGAACCAACGGAGTATTGTGCACGAGAAGAGATAACCATATTAACTTTGTGTAATGGCGAGGGACATTGTTGTAACTACGAATACCTAGAACACTTATTACTCCGTAGTTAGCTTCTTTAATCTTAAAAATAATATCTATGATAGGTAACGGATGCATACTGTAGTTATTATTGCAGGTTTATGTTTTTAAAATGAAACTTAAAAATAAGTGATCAGAAAACATCCTTATTTATCAAAATACGCTTAATTTATACCAACAAAATTTCTGCCTACGCATTAGCTACTCTGAAACGAATTTTGAGTCCTCTGAATTCTAATTTTGGTACCTTCCCACAATATCTTTTATCGATTCTAAACTTGTTCAGATTTATTTCGGTGTTTTAGTCACTAATCTTCGAGGGGAAAGGTTATCCTCCTTCATTTACGGAGAAACTCTTAAATCCCTGTTCCAATTAATATTAACTTCTGTTTACCTTCTAATATTAAAATGAGAAATAAGAAAATAATGAAGTGGAAATAAGAAAATATCAAAATATAAGATAGTGTTGAATTAATATAGTGCTAAACCAGCAGTAATGTTAACTCCTGATAAACTTTCTGATGTCAGGGAAGTGTAAATAAGGAATTATAAATATATAAAACACAGAATCCTTGTTGAAAGTCAAGATGTTAATTTCTGCTATACTTTCTCGCATTTATTTTTACATCGATGTGTTTTATTGAATTAATAACAATCTGTCTTACTTTAGGGCAATAAGTAATATGGATGACAAAGAATTCATTCACAAAATATGTATACCGAATTTTTTTTCAGTTAAACTGATACAACAAATATAAATATATAAAACACCAAATTCATGTAGAAATTATTCTTCCTAACTTATGGAACACTTTTACACATTAGAGAAAAGGAAATAAGAAAACATGAATTTTTAAAACACTATGAAACTTACGTTGTTAACTTCTTTTTCACCTCAGTAAACAATAATCCCTTCATTGCCTCCTAAACACCCTAATTCCATATCCTAAACCTTCAAGAATGGTGTCAAAAATGCAGAATCAAAATAAATCCAAAAAAATCTCACGAAATAACCTTTACCCTTCGTCGTAAACCTACGACTTCCTATCCTACAGTATCCTTTAATGATATTCCCTGTTAAACAGATCCTAGGTAGCGGATCCATTTGGATAAACGTCATAATTGGAATCCACTACAAGACTAAAAAGACAAGAAACTGCCCGTCGTTACAGATTACTTCAAAATGTATTAGACAAACGTTCAAAGTTCCCGATTAATTACAAAAGACTAATAAACATGACTGTGATTAGACCTATTAGGACGTACGCAGTTGAGCTTTGTAGCTCCACTAAACCATCAAATTCATCCTGTATCCAATCCTTACAATCCTAAATCCTTCGAAAAATTCTCAGTGCTCCTTACTTTGTCACCAATAAACTTATCCATAAAGATCTTAATGTTCCACATGTTGCTGATTTAGCCCGAACCAGATATCTATCGATTCATAGTAAGCTCCATAACCACTCAAATACCCTAATTTCTCAACTTGCTTCCCACACCATTCCAGATAATCCTCCGAGGCGTCTGAAAAGAAGATGCCCCGGAGGACCTACTAGTGCAGAGTTTTGTCACGTTATTGTTATAGTTAACAGCACATTTACTTGTTGTATATATTTTGTACAGTTATAAATTTCAATAAATTGTTATTATAACAATAAAAAAAATAAAAAAACAACTAAATATCAATATAACACACTAAACAACACAATCCAAGTTGAAACTATAGAAGTGATCGTTTACATGTCAGGTTGTAGGAATGAAATATCGTGCTGGTCAGGTAGGTTTCCTGGAGACGCGCTTGCGGAATGGTACCCTATTTTTTTCTGATTTCTATTCACTTTTGATCAATATATTTTTTTATAATTTAAAAAGTGGTCCAGGTTTTTAAAAAATGGAGAAATCGAATATATCTTATAGTAAAGATTTCATTGGTTTTTTTTTGGTGAGTTAGTAGCTAAGGATTATATTATTATTAGGTTGTCTGAAAAATAATCTAGGTTTTTGTTGTTAAAATAAAACTAGAAATCGAAAGTTTAGAAAACCTTTTTAATTAATCGAAATACGGTTTATTCATTCCAATATATTTCTGCCTATTGGCTCCTCTGAATAAAAAATTGAATCTTCATTGTACCATCTCCGTTTTCTAGCGACATTTTAGCAACAAGTCTTTTATCTTTTAAAAAGTGGTCTAGCTCCTCAAAAATGATAGGGTACAACATGAATGGAAGAGCAGTCGGGGCAGAGATTTTCTGTAACTACAGCATACGATTTCGACAAGAATTACGATGATTTTTCTTTTTGGCTGTTCTACGCTTGAGCTATTTACAGTAAGGGAATTTATGTGGAGAAATCAAGTCTAGGAGATATACCGTTTTACCAGGCAGGGGTAAAAGCAAATTAAATTGGTGAGGGTATACCTCAGAGGACATGAGACTGCAATATTATGTTGGGGAACATTATGAGATAGAAGCTATAACTACATTGGACCCCCAGGCCAAAGCTTATTAATCAGGGGCAAACATAGCTGCAGTAATATATAATCATGGCGAACATGTTGCCATGAGACACATTGAGGTTTAATGAATAGATTTACAGTTTAATTAACTTGTGATCAACGGCCTACGATATCAGTAGCCATGTTTCGATATTTGGTTAGGACAGCACCAAAGCGTATTGCGAATATATATTGTTGACAGAGGAGAGTACCCGATTTAAATAGTAATGCACATTATTAGTTTGGAAGTAACAACAAAAAAATTACTAATATTAAAGTGGATTCAGTTAACTTTCATCCCCCGACGCACATCCTGCCCTCCTGTTTATATCAGTCATATTCCACTTCTCATACCTGATATAGTACGGTATTTTGGCTTCTACCTAGGCAAAAGTCTTACTTGAAAACCTCATACAAGTCTTAAAAGGCAAGAATATAACAGACGATTCAGCCAATGGCACAGACTCCTAAATAAGACATCTTATCTTTCCATTGAAGACAAACTCCTAATATACAAAACTTAATTGGACATATGTACTTGATCTCCCCCACAGCAAGGCAATCAAATCTCAAACGCTTTCAATCCTTTCAATCTTAAGTCCTTTTTCCTGTTGTACAGGCACCATATGATGTCTCCAGCATAGTATTCAAGATTTACAAACAGCCTTGGGATACTTGAACCAACTCTGATTCGATGAGATCCCAGCATTACTCAATTAACTGTCATCCAATGGAGGCTGGCTGAGTGCACATTATAGAAATAACAAACATAATGTAAATAAAATTGAAAAAGTTTATCAAAACGAAGAAAATAATAAGGAAATAATGAAGCATATAACTAATACAAAATATATTAAGAATTATAATTTTAAGTCGTAAACCTACGACTTCCTGTCCTGCAGTATCCTTCAATGATGTTCCACTAATTCCTGTTGAACAGATCCTCGGACTCCACTTGGATTTACGTCTTACTTAGAATCCACATACAAGACTAAAGCGACAAGAAACTGCTCGTCGTTACAGATTACTTCAAGATTTACTAGACAAACGATCAAACCTCCCAATTCATTACAAAAGACTTATTTACATGACTGTTATTAGACCTATTTGGACGTACGGAGTTGAGCTTTGGGGCTCTACTAAACCAACCAATTCATCTCGTATCCAATCTTCACAATCCAAAATCCTTCGAAAAATCCTAAATGCTCCTTACTTTATCACCAATAAGGTTATCCATAATGACCTGAATGTTCCATATGTTGCTGAGTTTGCCCAAAGCAGATACCTATCCTTTCATAGTAAGCTCCATAACCACTCAAATCCATTAGTTTCTCAACTTGCTTCCCACTCCATTCCCGATAACCCTCCGAGGCGTCTGAAAAGAAGATAGTCTAGAGATCTTCTAGTGTAGAATTGTATTCAAGTGCTACTGATGAGTAGTTCTTTTCAAGTTATTACATGTCATTGTAATCGTTATCAGCTCATTTACTTGATGTACATATTTGTATAGTTGTAAATTTGAATAAATTGATATGTAAAAAAAAAAATTATAAAAAAGTAAAATATATTCCAGAATTAACTAAAAAAAAAATAAACAAAAAATTAAAAAACGAAAATTTTGAAATAGAATAAAGAATTAAATCACACATACTAAAATAGATCACGAAAGTAAAAAAATATGTTATATATGAAATTAACTGCCTAGATTGCAATAAACATTACATAGGTGAAACAAAAAAAAAATATATATAAAGAATAAACCAACATAAATATGATTGTAAAAAGATCTGTGAATCAAATAATAATAAAAAACATTATTAGAACATACAAAAATTTAAACTAACCATTTTGATTTTGAAAAGGTAGAAATATTACAACACGAAACAAAACACACAACAGAAAAATTAAAGAGGCGATATATATAAATAAGACAATAGATAAAGCAATAAACTATAAAACTGATACTGAAAAATAGGAAAAATATGCAAATGTAATTAACAAATTAAAAATATAAGATTGGTCTACTTGAAATAAAACTAAAAATAAACAATAAACAGAATGAAGAATAGACCCTTGAACCGTAATGGGTTGAGGATTTTAAATGCGACTATTAAGATAGATTTGGTGGTTAACACCAGAGGGATAAATAGGTAAATTATATTATTTTTTTATTGTTAATTGGATATTTTAGTTAAGTTAATTCATATAGTTGTATTGTTTCGGTCTGAAGATGGGACGTGGGTCCCCAAACATGTAACAAAATATGATGATTGTTAGAGAGGAGTAAATGTGAAATAAAGTGAATTGAATATATTATTAAACACTCGTTGATTGAAGAATTAATTTATCTTTTATTTTATTTTAGACAATTGCTTTTATTGAATGTTACAATAAGTAATACTCAAGAAACTTGAATGTAAATTTCCGATTCTTTCTAAACAAGAAATAATAGTGACTTCCGTTTTCAAGTCATTAAAACTAGATTTTTTTTTACAGTCCTTGAATCCAACAAGGTTTGTCAAACTAAAATCGATTAAACCACTCCTGTTTGTAAAGTCTTCAATTTTATTAAAAGAATTTTCCCCCTCATGTGGTTTTTTTAATGGCCTATATATCTTTTAGCATTCTCCTTCAGACCTCTCGATCCATGGATTGGTTTTCCCATCTGTTCTTCTGATGCCATGTCCCATTAAACTCTCTTTCGATGTTACCCTGCTCTTCCAATGTTTCATCGCATTAACTTTGACCACACTTTTTTCGCTTTTAATTCTGAGCATATTCCTTGCGCGAACGTCAATGATTAGTTTTTGTGTAGTGAATGCTTAATACATTTTTTGGTAGTGCTTCAGTGATGAGTTCAGTACGAAAGGTTTTGATTTTACATCAGGCAAAACGACATAAAACTATTTTTTTATTTAGTTTTAATAAAATTTACACCTAAAAAAAAGGAAAAAAAAATATATATCAAAGTTATTAGATGAGTTGGATTTATTAAATTGGTTGTTTAGACATTTTGTCGAATCGGAACTATCAGTTTCTTGTCTTTTATGAGGATTTCATGCTAATCTCTGGTCGAAATGATGTCCTGAGGTGCAGACCAGTTTGACAGCTGTTAGGGAAACAGAGAACTCACTAAAAAATGTTACATAACACCGGTCTGAATTGCCATTTGTTTGCAAAATGGCTGTTTAGTTTGTATTAAATGTTCAATAAATTTCTACGTTGTATTTTATTGGCTTGAAAACAAAACTAAAAAAAAAAAAAAAAAAAAAAATAAATAAATATAAAAAAAAAATGTTTCTATGATGAAACAATTTAATGGAGTAGAAAATAAAAGATTATTTAAAGAATATTTATGGATATTTACAACTGCAAAGAATATATACATCTAATAAATGTATTGAAAAATGATTAAAATAACATGTTAAGCAACTACTCATTGGTAGCACATCAATAGAAGTTTTGTAAATTGTTTCAGTAAAAAGGGCAACATTTCCCAAAAAATCGTCTGTATTATTATTTAATTACTATTTATTAATTTATTTGTATAACTTTTTTAGTTTTCTATCATTTAATATTTCTTCTATTATGTTTTATCTGTTCTATTCCATCTATTCATCAAAAAGATTTGATGCAAAAAACACCTGGAGATCGTTAAGTCTTGCTGAAGGCAAAAAAAAAAAAAAAAAAAAAAAAAAAAATTGAGAACTTCAAGTTTCGGCCTAGTCTTAAAATAATTTGGTGTTGGCTGTTGTGCTTACTTTTTTTATTTTTTTTTTTTTTTTTTTATTTGTATTTTTTTTTTCCCCTTTAACAAGATTTAACGATCTCCCGTTTTTTTTTGTATTTGTTTTTTGCATCAAATTATTTTTTATTTTACATGGACGATGTATTAGTTATTAAAAAAAAAAAAGTGTTGATTTATCAGTAAACAACGAAGTTATAAGGCATAAATGTTTGGTTTTGGCCATTTTTACAAAAAAAAAAAAAAAAAAAAAATCATTAAAAAAACCCGTAAGACTTTGTATATAGGTAAGTGGCCTTAAATAGGTTCAAAATTAACCTCCCTACCCGAGATACCTCTTTGGCCAACGATCTTCCGAACACTCTGTATTTTATATATAGATTCTTCTCAATATTTATTAATAAAAAAACTTAATTTTTTTTTTTTTAATCTTAAACTAAAGAGAAATTTTTCATATACTGGATCAACTCTTTGGAACAAAATTTTAAGCTCAAAAATCAAGCATTGCTACTAAATTGAAAAAAAACATTAATAGTGATGGTCCTCGGTAATTCTTGCGTTTTGGTCTCCTCAGTATATCATTATGGTTTTTGTCGTAAGATCTAAAGTCAACTCAAGAGTCTGTTTATAACGTGTATTAATCCATGGAATACAATCGTAAATTCCCTGACAATTATGAGTAGGAAAATTAGGAACCGATGGAGATTTCTGCCAAGTGTTTGCTGGAGAGTTTTAAGGAAGAAAAATAATGACTAAAAAACAGTAAAGATAGAGTCACTGTAGCATCTGCAACCGTTTAAGGTTTGAATTTCCTGTTTGTTATGCTCTCAAACTTTCTGATAAACATCAGTTTCATCGTTCGTAAAGTCACACGTACTACTCCCTTCCACATCCCTCCCTAGCAATGCAATGCTTGATTAAGTTCGTGTAACTTAACGTCCCGAAAGATCGGGGTTCTTACTTCCGAAGGGGGAGTCAATGTGATCTTCCGGAAAAAAATGAAAAATAGTTGGCTGCAACTAGTACTAACCTATTATTATTATGAAGTATAAAAATGTGTCGACTATCGATGAGATGCCTCATTTTAAAAATAAATAAAATATGATAACACAAAATTATATTACAAAGAATCTATAAGATATTAAATAAATAATTAGAAATTACAGTATCACAAAACTTTGGATCATTAATTTTCAATACCGTCTCTTTACCCTATCGACACTGCCCTTACATATTCATATATATATTAAATGTTTTAAATAGTTAAATTTGTAAAATGATTTTACTTAAACTTAACTTTTACGGTATTTATTGACTAAGCTAAAAGTTTTTTTTTATATGTCGATTTAAATTTTGTTTTTTTAATATATTTTTTTTCTTAAAAGAATAATTTATTTTGAAGCTTCATTTTAATGTTAATAGAATTTATATATTTACAACTAAAGTCAGATTTTTATAGTTCAAGCTAATTTTTTTTTCTCTTCTTATCTTAAATCTACACAATTCAACTATCACCCTTCATGCCATTTGATTCTTCTTTTATTTTAATTTTAACAAATTGAACGAACAGTCGAATTTGTAAAATAATTTTGCTTAACCTATGATTGACGATTTCATTAATCAAGCTGCACTTATTTTTTTTGTTTTTTAAAATGATTAGTTCATCTTAAAGCTACACTATTTAGCTAGCAGTTTTTATACCATTTATGTTTACACATAGTCAAGTTTATAAATTAGTTTTGCTTTAACCCAAAGTTGACGATTTTTTAAATTCAAGCTAGTAGTTTTTAGGTAATTATAATAGCAAAAACTTTTTAAATTTTTTTTTTTTTTGTTTTAATTTTTTTTCCTTAAAAGAAAATACATTTTAAAGCTACACAATTCATCTATCAAATTTCATACCATTTTTTTTTTTTTTTTTTTTTTAAATGTTGATTATAATAATTTAAATTTTTACATATAATATGTATGTATATGTCTATATATTTGTTTACACAGAAAGTCAAATGTCTAAAATAATTTTACTTTAACTCAAAATTGAAGATTTTTATAATTCAAGTTAATAGTTTTTAGCTAATTATAATAGTTAAAAAAATTAATTAATTAATTAATTAATTTTCCTTAAAAATTCAATTATCACTTTTCATACCATTTCAGTGTTTTTTTTTTTATGTTTGTAATACTCATTTTATATTCACATATATACTACAGCCAAAATCAAATTTCTAAAATAATTTGTTTTGAACCCGAAATTGAAGATTTTTATAATCAGGCTAATTTGCTTACTATAGTAGATAAACAACTTTTTTTTTTTTTATTAATTCATTTTTTTCCCTCAAATCAATTTAACTATCACTTTTCATACCCCCTTTTTTTTTTTTTTTTTTTTTTTTAATATGTTAGTAATAATTATTTTATATATTTATAGACACACATATATTACAGCCATAGTCAAGTTTTTAAAATAATTTCCTTTGGACCCAAAATTTATAAGTTTTATTTTATTAAGCTAAACGTTTTTTTTTTCCTCAAATGATTGATTTATCTTAAAGCTACACTATTCAACTTGCCCTCTTCATACCAATTCAATGTTTTTTTTGTTTTTTTTGTTAATTATAAAAAGAGATTTTATAAAAATAATTTTTATACACATATATATATTACAGCCGAAGTCAAATTTCTAAAATAATTTTACTTTAACCCAAAATTGATGATTTTTACAATCAAGTTAATAGTTGTCTTCTTATTATAATAGATAAAAAACTTTAATTTTTTTTTTCTTTTTTTAATGTTAGTAATAATTATTTTATATATTTATAGACACACATATATTACAGCCAAAATCAAATTTCTAAAATAATTTCCTTTGAACCCAAAATTGGCGAGTTTTATTTATTAAGCTTAACTAATTTTTTTTTTATTTTTTATATTTTTATAATTTTTATTTCCTCTTCTCCATACCATTTCAATATTCCTTTTCTTTAATGTCTATAAAATGTAATTAAAAATTATTTAGAGATGTAATAAAAGAGGGAAGAGACGCGGGGAGGGGATAATAATGGCGCAGGTAGCTAGGGCTGGCAGTGATAGAGAAGGCTGTGGCGTGCCGACTTCATCCTCAGTTTGCGCTCCGACGTCCTGGCGTCAGGTCGCCCCTCTCTGCGTCAGTTCGTACGTCTGTGGTCGGCATATCGTTCTCTTGTTCTGTTCCGTTATTTTTTTTTAATCAACACATCTCATGAGAAAAAAATTGATGGACTAGTGAATATCAACATTACTGCCTGTCATCGCTTCCGGCCTGACAAGCTTTAGGAGTAGTTTTCAATTTTGGATACAACTAAACAAGGTAAACTTATTTTAATTTTAATAACTGTTTATAAACATGTAATTAATTTTGCCTACTAACAGTCATGAAGGTCACGATAAAAAAAAAAAAAAAAAAAATTAAAATGGAATGCCACTGAACTAAGATAACTGTTGTGTAAATAATATGTCATTACATTCGTAGTTTACAAGAATTTTCACACAACTGCTTCTGCTATTATTTTTTTTTTTTATTCAGAAATAAAAAACTTTAATTTATTATGTAATCTAATATTTTATAGTTATAATAGCGGAAACTTCAGTAAAATAAAGTACATTAATAAAGCTTTAAACTTTTGCCTGTTGCTTTTAATATTCAATAAAATAACATCATAGATAACCAATCACTTTTTTAAACAACTGTTTGTCAATTGTTTGCTTTTCCCGCTAAAAATGTACTTTATTTATCATAGACATAAATTATCACAGCCCTGAACTCATTACTATCAATCAAGAACTATTCTACAAAACAAGAATCATTTACCAAATTGTTGGTGCGACTGAATCATACCCGTTGATGACGTCCGACGACATTTTGTCACCTCAGATTATAAGAAGCGTTCGAAACTTTAATCCCGTCAGTATTGATATTAGTTGTATAAATTTTGCTTCAGTGTTCGGATTGAAAACCACTATGGCCGCTTTGTAATGTTTTTAAGGTCAAAGCCATTGAGTCAATTAGAGGAGTTGATAGACAGATTCAGTTGGTTTTGTTTATTTATCGTGCGATCTATAAGTTTGACACTTAATGTTTGTATATTTTTTTAAATTCAATTGGGTAATGTATAATAGTTACAATATTATTACATATTTAGATGTAAGTAAACTATTTTAAGTCAAAAATCCAAATAATTATTTTTTATAATCACTTATATCTGAAAAAAAAATCTGTACTTTTTTTGCATGGTTTTAGATATATGCACTATTTTTCTTCAAGTTTTTTTTTTTTTTTTTTTTTTTTTTTTTTTTTTTTTAATTTGAAATACCATAGATTGAAAAAAACTATTGGTTAGATTTTTTAGAAAATCTATGTATTTAGTTACTACATAACTCGATTTATTTTATTTTTTTATTTATACGCTTGTCTTCTGTCAATTTTTTTTACCGACAATAACTGTTCTCCATTTCTTTTTTTATGCGGAAACAAACATAAAAATTATGTATGATTATATATTATCTGACATTGTCGTTATGATAATAATTATTAAGGGACGTATAATTAATAATTTATTTAAAGTATGATAATATTTTTTTTTCATTTTCTTTCTTTTTAGTAATTTAATTATTCCCGTATCCTTTTTTATATAAATAAAAAAATATTTTAAAAAAATTATTGCTTTAAAACTTAATCGTTTAGTTTTTTTTTTTTGTTCTTTATTTATTCTGGGACCTTAAGTCCCTTAAGAATAAAAAATAATGTACAAAATATTTTTATGACAAAATAACAGGTAATCATAATAAAATAAAATAAAAAAAATGAAAGTTATTAATAAAAATGTAACAGAAAATTTAAAATAATTTTTTTTTTTAACTATTTTTTTTTTCTTACCACCGTACTCTCTTCAAAGAAATCCTCTTAAAGTTTAAAAAATAAAGTTGTCACTTTTAATAAATAATGAATTTATTTAGTTTTAATATTTTATAATGATTTTTTTTTTTTTTAAACATAAATAATAAAGTATGCATATTATAATTTTAAGTTCTAAATCTATGTATCATTTAATTTAGACTTTTAATGTTATATATTTTAGTTTAAATGTACGTAGGCAGTTTTCATACTGCCTATATACCGAATAATTAAATCATCTTGACATTTACTGTACACATATCTATAATAAGGAGACAAACATATAATTGTATTAGCGATAGTTGTGTTTATCATTTCTTATTGAAACAGCACCTATTGACATAAACTTTTCAAATAAAATTAAGTTGACCTTACTTAATGGGTTCCTATGAACTTGAACGATACTTCAAGTATTCTTAAGTCAAGTTAGCAGATTAAATACATGTAACTTCGTAATTGCTGACTTGATTCCGCCATACTTTTTTCAGCACAAACTTCAACCTCTGTATTTTTTAAAAACTTTCCTGGGAATGTTTTGTCCATACTCTTGAAGTTCTTTATTGGCCAGCCCGTGTTGCTGATAACATCTTGGTCAAGCAAACGGGAACTCTTATTTTATATTTTATTATTTTTAGTTTTCAATAATTAAAAAAAAAAATACAAACAATAAAAATCAAAGTGGAAAACAATACACACAACACTAACAAAATTTGTGATTAAGTAATTAGGTCATTTATGAACGTAATAATGTTGAAACATTTATTCTTAAGGAGCAATGACTCAATTTTAATAAATAAAACATTTTCCGTATAATTAACTTTTTTTTTTTTTATTGTAATATTGTATTGTAAGTATTGTAGAAACAAAAACATATTGTATTTCTTACATACAATAGTTGGAAGAGCAATCCAATTGTAGTTTCGACATTATTCTTAAAATGTATTTAATTAAAAAAATAAGTTACAGGATATAGGTTAAGACCGACAGTTATTGATGCCCTATCTAAAAAATTAGAAAATAATATATTTAACAGAAAAAAAAAAAAAAAAAAATCACAAAATTCCTTTTAAATCCTACTCAACTCTGTAGAAGTGCTTTCTATTCTGTCCGTATTTCAGAAGATATCCATAAAGTGTTGATAACTGATTTTACATTATTTATTGTCACTATCTTGTAGAATATATTTCAGGAATAATGTTTGGTGCGAATTTTCTTGCTTACTTTAAAGTTTAGTAATTTTAGGAAAAATGACTGAAAGTTTCAACTTTACTGAACTATTTTTTCTATAATTTTAGTATGAAAATTTCCTTAAGGATGTCAATATTTGTCTGGTTTACCACGTAAAATTTTCACCTAAAAAGGATTTTTCTATTAAATTTTGTTTACACTGGAATTATTTTCTTTTTTTTAATTATTAAGTATTTTATCTTACTGGCCGAGGATCGACTCTGGTTTCTTTGATACCCTTCTTGGGTATACTCCAGTTTCTTTAAAGTGGGTACCTACGCCTTCAATTCTGTCGCACATGATTCTGGACACATCACCATACTAGCCGTTGGTAAAAAAAAAAATACTTGCTTATGTAGAACTGAACTCAAAATGCCTTATGTTGGTACATTTTTTTTTATTTTAAGAGTTGTACATTATGAGCTAATGTCCAGTATAATTTTTATGTTTTTTTTTTTGTTTTTTTGTATGCTTCCCAAGAAAGAAGGGAATTTAAAATTTTATATTTTCTATTAAGTAGATTAGAAATAATAACTTTTATTTTATTTAACTGATTCGAATTAATTTTTCTGATATCGAGGGTAAATAAAGAATAATTTAAATGTTCCTGAGACATCAATTTCAGTTTTGTTCAAAGACATCAATCACAGTTTGGATATTTTTTATTTAAATTATGATGATAAAAAAATAAAGAACATAATATATGAAACTCTGTTATTTCTGACAAATTATTTTCCTAGGAACCTTTTTTTTTTTAAGAGTGTATTTTTATATTAAATTTACATGCTGCTCTTATCAACCGTGGATCGGAGTCGGGTTCCTTAGAAACCCAACCTCTTTAAAGTGGGGGGTACCTTACCCTTCCAATGTGGACACATCACTATTATAACCGTTGAGAAGAAATTTTCTTATTGGAAACTTCACAAAAAATCTTTAATGTTAGTACAATTGTTTTTTTGTTTTTTTTTCCTAATCGCTCGTACAATAAGTACCTAGTGTATTCATTGTGGTTGTTTTTGTTTAATACAAAACTATCGGTTATTTTAAATTTATTTGTAACAATTTTTTTTATATTTCGCTATGTATGTAATTAATGCTATTTCATAGTATAATCTTATATTGATGTGATTTCTAATTTGAGTATTTCTTGGTTCCGAAGACGGTGAGCTCAGCATTTTGGAATTTGAAGTAGGCGTCAAGACAGTTATAATTTTTAATATAGGTTGGTTAGATCCATTCCCTCCCAATATTTTAAACGATGGAAAATTTTATTAAAAAAAAAAATAGTGTTAATTATTATTATCTGAATATATCCATTATAAATTATTTACTTTTTTCCTAAATATTCACCAAAATAAAATTCAAAATTCTCATATTTTTATTTATGGTTAGTTCCAACGCACAAACTAATTGAAGTATGATTTTTTCTAAGCGATTATAACGATAAATTTATTTATTTTTAATCATTAAATTTTTTTTTCTTATTACTAATAAGTATTATAATTTATAACGTTCATAGACAATCAATGGAAGTGTTAATTGTATTTGTTTATACGATATCAGACATCGATTGATTAAACCATTAATCTTTGAATGACTAATGTTACTAGTTTGTAAAATTAGTGTTCTATTATTTATCAAAATTATCTATCGATGATACTTTCTATTAAAAAACTTTGAATATTTTGTTCACTTTTTTTTTTTTTTTTTTTAAGTTGATCGTTTAGCTATGAAAATAATTCTGTTTAATTTTTTCGATATTAAATCAATGAATATTTTTACGTTCTAAAATTGAATCGAAACAAAAAATGATGTTAGGAAACTAAATATTATCAAAATGAAATAAAAGAATCCGAATGAAATAATTAAAAGTATGGGATTGGTAAAAACTGTTTTAAGGTAATTTTTTAATGAGAGAAAAAATATAGTATATTAGTTCAACCTGATAAAGAGTACTAAATACGGAAATGTATAAATTAATTCAAACGGTATTATGACAGACAGTTTTTTGTTTAAATTTTTATTTGTAAATTAATTCTTAATCAACACTGATTCACAGCGATTTATCTTTTTTACATATTACGTTTTTTTCCTTCTTTCTTTTACATTTGTATTTCCTGCCAGGGGACAACCGTAATAATATCTAGAAAAATATTAATTTGTTTTTATTAGTTTGGTGTTTTATGTTTACTATAATATGCTATGTAACTATAATAATTCATTTATGCAAGATAAAAATATTTTAATAAATATATCGTCTATTGACAAAAAGTTGACGAGAATAGAGTTATCCGTATTTGTTTATATAATGTGCATTTATATATATTTTTTAATACTAACAAGGGGAGGACACACTCAGTATCTCACGGATCTTGTTGGCAATTTTTTTTTTGAGGTTTCTGGTCAAAAAATATTAGACACGTATTTTGCCGTTCCAACCAATGGGCCCTAGAACCCGAGAAAAAAAAAAAAAAAGCATTAAATTAATTTATTTTATATCTCGAGTTCAACAATAAATATCGACATGATTCTTGCACCAAGATTATTATTTTTGATTGCGGATTTAAGAAAAAATACAGCCGCTCCGTAGATTTTGGGTTAGGTTAATTCAATTCTAAAAAAATGATTAGATTTTCAAGCAAACTACCTCTATAGATTTTTAACACAAAAATTGACGCCAGATTCTAATTCAGCACCCTCAAAAACATTGAAAAACGTTTTTTTAATAAAAACAAAAATATCATTTTTCACCTTCGAGGGGTTTGTTCATTGGTATCGTTGGAAAGAGGAGCGCCTCAGCTTTCTTTTGATGTATATTAATGCAAATTTCGATCAACAGAAACCTATTAAAAAAATTGGCAAATCCGGAAAACATATTTATTTTTAACTTGAGTTTGAAACCAGATAGGAAAATGAAACCAAAGTCATTTCAAGAGAATTAGCACCCTATATCTTTTATAAAAATATGAAATTGATAAGTTAAACCGTCTAAGCGTAATTCATGTTTTTGTCATTTTAAACAAAAATTGCCTACCAGTTGGTCAGGCACATTTTGAAGCTTACGAATTTTTATTTTTATTTTTGGATGAAATTTTGTATTTAAGGGTTCTTTTTAATGCTGAATTTGAATCCGATTTCGGTTCTTGTGAAAAAAGTATTTAGTGGTAGTTTTCTTGAAAATCTAATCATTTTTTTAATAATTTAATTAACCTAAACCAAAATTTATGGAGCAGCTGTATTTTTCCATGAATTCGCAATCAAAAATAAAAATCTTGGTGCAAGAATCATGTTGATATTATTTTTTAAACTCCAGATATAAAATAAATTAATTTAATGTTATTTTATTTTTTTTCTCGGCTTCTGGAGCCCATTGGTCGGAACGGCAAAACACGTGTCAAATATTTTTTGGCTAGGAACCTCAAAAAACAATTGCCAACAAGATCCGTGGGAGACTGAGTGTGTCCTCCCCTTGTAAGTTTCTTACTTCATATTTTTTAAATATATGTATATAAAGTATTTTAGTATGTTAGTTATGATTAAACGTCATTACCTTTGTTATTATTTATATAATTTAAAAAATAGTGGATTTTGAAACTATTTTTTCCTGCTCCAAATTTTTTTTCTGGCCAAGATTTATCGAAATATATTTCATTTACTTGTTTAATAAGATCACATTTTCCTCTTATTCTCGATCGACTGCCAATTACTGTATATTTAATTAATGTTTTATTATTTAATCAACTCTAGCTAGACTTTCATAGACTTTTTTTTCTCATAAAACTATTTTCAATACGATGAGGAGTTGTCATTCCTCGTTGTCGAATAATATTATATATAAGATCTTAAAACTCTGTTATTGTTATAACTACATCAATAATTCCTGTTGAAAAAAAATAATATAAAATATGTATGTAACGAATGATCAATATACACTGCTCCAAACGTATTGTATATTTAAGTAGATATCGATGATATCAGTATTATAGCCTAATATTGAATGATTTAATAATTAGAATATACATGTATCTCAGTCCTTACAAAATATTTAATAATTTTATTATATCTAATCGCCTCGAAAATTATCGATTCTCTCTCTCTCTCTCTCTCTCTCTCTCTCTCTCTCTCTCTCTCTCTCTCTCTCTCTCTCTCTCTCTATATATATATATATATATATATATATATATATATATATATATATATATATATATATATATATATAAACAGTTATCGTGTTATTCTTACAAGTATTGTTTAATAGTACGAATGTCTAATTACATAGATTATAGATTAAAATAAAAGTAGAAAAAGAGACCTATAAGTCTATAGAAAGTAGTAATTAAAATTAATATTTATCAAAACACAATTTATCTAGTGAAATAAATAAAAAATATATGATAACAATAATTGTTTAATAAAAAAATAGTTAGACAGAAAAAAAAAAAAAAAAAACTATAACTGCATATAGTTTGTTTCAAAAAATAAAAATAAATGAATACCTAGTTGTCGTAAAGATATCGATAAATTAAAATTGTGTAGAAATATTTTTGATCGTTTTCCGAAATAATGTTATTTCTCTAAAAACTGCATTTGTGTCGGAATAGGTATTTTAACGCCTTATTGAGAAGTACAACTTTAACAATTTTTTTACATTTCTAATATCTGTTAAAATTATTAAAAAAGTGTTTTAAAGACGCATTTAACTCGTTTTCAACGTGACTTCTGTTCGACAACAATCGAGATAATAAATCGATTGAAGAGATAAATATTTATATATATATATTTCTTTATGTTAGGAAAATACAAATATCCATACATAAATAATCTTCCATCAAATTTATCTGGTATCGAATATACAAAATTCAACCAAATTAATTACTGAATAAACATTGTATTTAGCAAAATTCCGACTGAAATTTGAGCAGACGTTGGAATAGAATTTTGGATGAGAGCATATTTTTTTTCAAACATAGCATATTTTTTATTAATTTTCTTTTGACATTTCACTCCCGAATGACGTGAGATCCTTTTCAGAGACTGTAAAAAAATACGAAATTTAAATATTTCACTCATTTAAGCTTCGGAGAGCAAAGTTGGCTAAATTTTTTGTTATATTGTCGAACGGATGAGTACCAATGTCGAGAGGAATTTTTATATTTTGAATTATTCCATGTCATCCGGGATCGAAAAGTCAAAAGAAAAATAATAAAAATAATTAAACATAAATTCATAGAAAATACTAAAAATATATTATATTGTATAGTGTGACTGACACCTGACTCCTGGTTACTGAAAATATTGTGTGCATATATTTAGAGGTAAACTACACAAAAATATTGGAATATAAATATTGGAATTTTTTGAAGATTTTCACGATTGTTTATGGGACAAAGGTATTGCGTGTTGTATCCGTGTTCAAAAAGTCCAACTGAATCAGCCTGGAATTCCCCCAGTGTTAGCCTAATTGGGATCCTTGGATCATTCTTCTCCTAGAAAGAAAGTCACCAACTTGCCTTCACATGAAGTAATGCGTTGTCTGGATCATTCTTATGTAATTTTAACAAAAAATATAATTATTATATTATTTGGTAATTAATAGAATCATAGATTTAGTTCGTAATTACCTGTTTATAGGATACAGTAGGATGAAAACAGTGAATATTTTTCTTAAAAATAGTAAAAGTAAAAGATTTAGCATAGAAATTCCTAAAATGTTTAGTCATTTATCAAAAATCTAATCCTATAGTGCCAGCAATAAAATATTTCGTTATTTATTAAACGGCCCGAAGTTCCAATACCGGACAAGACGGATAACCGGGAGTCTACTAAATCATTTTCTATAGACCATTTCTAAAAATGGTGAATCAAGATTCTTTTACAATGCTCCAAATTATGTAATAAAATTATATAGTTATTGATTAATAATATAGATTATTTAAATAAAAATAATTCTAAACAATTTTTAAAAAGTTTAATATATGAATTTATAATGTTTTGATTGGTTATAATAATATATTTTGTTTTCAACCATATGCCCATTAATTAAAGTTTGGAAATATTTTTTTTTACGTTTTATCGTGATGTATAGAAATGGTGTATAAATAACCATATGGAATCTTCCAAATAAAATAATAAATCATGTACGTTGCAGAAACTATCCTTTCTCTATTAAATATATTTAGAGATGGGCATCTTAAGAAAAATATCGATACTCCATATCTACGATATTGTACGATAATAAACATATTTTAGAGTGCATTTTTGACTTGGTTGCTTCGTTAGAAATAGTTAGAAGATAAACATACTAAAATCCCCCGCCCTTGGGTGGTGAGCTAACGTGGGGAGGGGAGAAGATCCCATTTTTGGGCTTTTTGATCTCAAAAACGGTAAAATCTAGAAAACACTTTTAACTGTTTTCGAGATATACGTTATTGAAAATCGATAATTTTCGAGAATTTTTTTTTTTTTTTTTTTTTTTTTTTTTTTTTTTTTTTACCGCACTTTCTTGTCAAACCTTTGCTTATAGTGCCTTTCACAATCGTTTCTAAGAAAAAATGTCAGAATCAAAGTTGTAGAGGATAAAATTTACTTTAATTTCATAAGTACGTTTCTGGCACTTCAAGCAAATGTTTGACAAAAATTGAGGTAAACATTTTCTTTTCCGAACATTTTGAGTTTTAATAACGTATATTTCGAATGCCGTTGGAAGTTCGACAAATATGTATATACACAATTTTATAGGAAATTTTATTGGTTTTAGTTTTTATTTGAAACATATTTTTCTGAAGTCCGCCGATTTCGTGAGATACGTTATTGAAAATTGATAATTTTCGAGAAACTTGTTTTTTTTTTTTTTTTTACCGCACTTTCTTGTCAAACGTTTGCTTATAGCGCCTTTCACAATCGTTTCTAAGAAAAAATGTCAGAATCAAAGTTGTAGAGGATAAAATTTACTTTGATTTCCTATATACGTTTCTGGCAAATTTCTGGCACTTCAAGCAAATGTTTGACAAAAATTGAGGTAAACATTTTCTTTTCCGAAGATTTTGAGTTTTAATAACGTATATTTCAAATGCCGTTGGAAGTTCGACAAATATGTATATACACAATTTTATAGGAAATTTAATTAGCTTTAATTTTGTTTTGAAATATTTTTTCTAGAGTACACCGTTTTCGAGGTACACTGGAAAAATCCCGAAAATAGGACCTTCTCTCTCCCTCACCGTTAGCTCACCCCCCAGGGGCGGGGACTTTTAGTATGTTTACCTTCTAACTACTCCTAACAAATCCCTGAGGTAAAAAATAAACGCATATTTCATGCACTCAACATCCCTCATTTCAGTACTCATTTACTGGACGAAATGTGAGAAAATTTCATTGTACATATTGTGGGAATAAATTTGTTGTCATCCATATTACTTATTGTATTAAGGTAAGGCTGATTGTAATGTTAATTTAATGAAACCACTTATACAAAAAAAAAAAAAAATGTGAGAAAGTTTATCACAAGTTAAAACACATATCTTTCAACATTGATTTAGTGTTACCTGTTTTGGTATAAAAATGTATTTTGGGTGAAACAGTGGTTTGTTGAACGTCGTCAACTTAATTTATTACATAAACCATAATTACACAGAATGTAAAATAATAAATAAATTGAAGTAATTTTACGATAGATGTAGTACGAATGATCGCATGGCGTCCAGTAAATTCTCTGCTATTAACGAGCAATATGCCTTTTCAACCTACTTACTGGTCATTGCTTTGTTAATTACACATTGATTTTAAAAGCAGTAATAACAACAGTTATCCTACACACACTTTTATTGTTGTTTCGTTATTATTTTACGATTAGAATTTAATTACTACCGTTTTAATTAATGATTCATTGGTAACTAATTACTAGAAATTAATTGATTGAATATTTATGTCAATAATACCTCTTATTGCCCCCTTTTCCACAGTCGTCTTAGTCCAGGCAATGAGCGCTGAAATGAGGGGCGTAGAGTGCATGGAATATGCGATAATTTTTGACTTCATAGCTTCGTTAGGAGTAGTTAGAAGGGAAACATAATGAAAGTCCCCGGCCCTAGAGGTGTGAGCTAGCGGTAGAGGGGAGAAAGTCCTATTTTGGGTTTTTTCTATTATATCTCGACTCAAGAAAAATATGTTTCGCATCAAAATTATAGCTAATTAAATTACCTATAAATTTGTTTATATACATATTTGACGAACTTGCAACGTTTTTCGAGATATACGTTATTAATCGAAAAGTTTCGAAAAAAAATTTCCCTCACCTTTTGTTTAACATTTTCTTCAAGTGTCAAACGTATAAATGAAAATAGAGTAAATTCAATGCTTTACGAGTTTGATTCTGAGATTTTTTTTTAGATACGATCGTGGAAGGCACTCGAAGCAAATTTTTGACGATTTTCTTTTAATGATATTCCACTAATTCCTGTTGAACAGATCCGCTACCTAGGACTCCACTTGGACAAACGACTAACTTGGAATCCACATACAAGACTAAAACGACAAGAAACTGCCCGTCGTTACAGACTACTTCAACATTTACTAGACAAACGTTCAAAGCTCCCAATTAATTACAAAAGACTCATTTACATGACTGTGATTAGACCTATTTGGACGTACGGAGTTGAGCTTTGGGGCTCTACTAAACCATCCAATTCATCTCGTATCCAATCCTTACAATCCAAAATCCTTCGAAAAATCCTCAATGCTCCTTACTTTGTGACCAATAAACTTATCCATAAAGATCTTAATGTTCCATATGTTTCTGATTTAGCCCAAACCAGATACCTATCCTTCCATAGTAAGCTCCATAACCAATCCAATCCACTAGTCTCCCAACTCGCTTCCTCCTCCATCCCTGATAATCCTCCGAGAAGTCTGAAAAGAAGATAGCGTAGAGACCTTTTAGTAAGTAGTTCTTCACAAGTTATTTGCATGCCATTGAATTCACTGTCAACACATTTACTTGTTGTATATTATTTTGTACAGTTGTAAATATCAATAAATGGAAAAAAAAAAAATAAATAAAAAAATAATTATCGATTTTCAATAACGTATATCTCGAAATCCGTTGAAAGTTCGACAGATATGTTTATTAACAATTTTATAAGAAATTTAATTAGCTTTAATTTTGATTTGAAACTTATGCTTCTTGAGTCCACCGTTTTCGAAATATAATTGCAAAACCCAAAAATGGGACATTTTCTCTTCCCCCACCGTAAGCCCACCCCCTAGATGCGGGTACTTTTAGTTTGTTTAACTTCTAACTACTCCTAACTAAGGTATGATGTAACTAAATTCTCTACAAAATGTTTACTTACTGGACTGTCTGATGTGTAAGGCGTCCTAGGTTCTATCAACTTCACTGCTGATCTCGCAGTAAAATACTCAACTATTTTTTTTCTTTTAAAATTTCGAGTAATTTTTAAAAATATGCAAATTCGAAAAAAAAATTCAATCTTAGAACTGGAACAATAAAATAAATCCAACTTACTTAATCGGAATCCTACGAATCTTTCTACTACTGAAGGGTTTGGTGTATGAAGGGGTTATGTAACAAAACACTATTTTGAGTAATTTATGTTTAATGTTTTTAATTCCGTCCGTTCGTTAACTCTCGTAACAATTATTTTATTGTTACTCATTAATAAAACAAAATACATAAATAACAAAAGTACATTAATTAATGTATGGAATATTAAATTCCCGCTTCAAGGTCACACTAGAGTGTAATGTGAATTAATATTAATATTATTATTAATTATTATTATTATTATTAATATTATTCTAGTGTGCCTCATTAATAACATAAATTCCAGTACAACACGAAGTTCTTGTATTCATTTGGTGATAAATACAAATCACAGGCAGCATTTTATTTATTTTTTTATATTTTCCTTTATCAAGAAAATGTTACATAGCCCCTTCATCTTCTCCATTCCTCTTTTTTTATTTTTATTTTTTTTTAATATTCAAATTTTGCTCCCCAACACTTCTGCATATACATCCTTCATCCAGTGAACTAGATTGTATTTTTAAAAGAGAGAAGAATTAGATGGTTTACTGGACCCCAAAGCTCAACTCCGTGTACACAAATTTATTTAAATAACTGTTTGATAGTAAATTTTGGAGTAGTTTACAACGACGAGCAGTTTCTTGTCATTTTTGTCTTGTAAAAAAAAAAAAAGGAATAAAATTAAATCTTTTATTATGCTAATTGTATATACTATTATAGTTATGTTTTAGTATTCCATTAGTGTATCGCAAATATTTCAAAGGTGACACGACTCAAAAACTTGAATTTAAAAAAATCTACAATTTTTGCAGCCTTCTGTGAAATATCGAAAATGTACCTGAATAAAAGCCTAACCGCAAGTGAGATGTATCAGCTGTGATTTAAAGTCAATTTGATATATTTTCGACATTTCATAGAAGAGTATTTAACTTAAACACGATGATAAATCAAAAATGTAGATTTTTGAGATGTGTCACTTTAGAAATACATGGATCAGTGTTTTATGGAGAAATCAATTTAGGAAATGGTTAGTCGGTCCTTGTTCTGTAAATATTTGATTAGTGTGTAAGAAGTGATTTAGGGTATATTGTGTTTATGTGGAGTTATATTTTGTATGAATTTCTATAATGATCGTCCTTTAGTTGATTGTTGATATATGTTTAATTATTCGATTATATCAGCCAGTATGTATAAATATATTTATTTACTTATATTATTTATAAAAATATTGATATATACTACTGTAACAACAAAAATAAATTAAATGAATAAACTGGATATGTGTATTTTATGAAATTGTAATAACTTGTAAAGAAAGTGCCCGTTTAGAGCAGTATAATATAAAAGGTTTATATTGGAAGATCCTAAGGCCATCTTCTTTTCAATAATTAAAAAAATCTTTTTAGGTTCATAAGTAATGTTAACTTTTGATCAACTTTCTGATGTTAGGGAAGTAGAAATAACAGATTATAAATATTTAAAACGCAGAATCCATGTTGAAAGTTACAATCTTAATTTTTGCTATATTTTCTCAAGGGAAGTGGAAATAAGGAAATATGAAACTTCTGATATACTTTCTCACATTTAATTTTAGAACGATGTGTTTTATTGAATTGATAATACAATCTACCATTCTTCAGGGCAAAATGAAAATTTCTCTCCATGTAGAAATTAATCTTGTTTACTTTAGTAACACTTTTACACATTCGGGAAGAGGAAATAGGAAATCATTAATTTATATTACAATCCATTATGAAACTCACGTTATTGTTTCACATTTTAACATTTAAGCTAAATATAAATATAACACACTAAATAACACAATCTAAGTTGAAACTGTAGAAGTGAATGTTGTGTGAGGTTATAGGAAAGAGCTACCGATGAATGTTAACTCGAAGTAAGGATCGAACCGGTCGGTGTAGCGCTGGTCAGGCCGGTGTGCTGGAGCCTCGCTTGTGAAACGGTACTTTTTCCTTAACTGAAGCTAGCTGGTTAAATAATATTTATAGAAAAATATATGTAAATTACATGCGTTACTTTATACACAAGAAGCTAATTTGAAACAAAAACCTACAAAGTGTTCTTAAACCCCTCGGTATGTCATCAGTTAATGTCACGCTTGTGATGCTTTGTTATGATATAGGGGGGAGGGGTTTTGTGGGGCAGGTGGAACAGCAGATGTCTTGTGTAGGGTCATGACGAGCATATCTGTCTTTGGGGATGTTCCTAAAGTTCGATGTTTATTTTATTGTTATTAACCTATGGTGTAACTAGTCCTTACATTACATCAGAACTTCTAGGTATGTATCGTCGGCTTTATGTAAGCAAAATGTTCAAAGTTGTTTAAACCTATCAGGCGGAACGTTCCAGGATTATAGATAAAGGCCGGATTTTGTGCAGTAAAATGCTAAAAAAAACTTGCAATAAAAATAAATTATCAGAAAGATATTGGGGCCGAATAAGACGGACGAAGGATATAAACTAAGAAGCCGACAGAAGACTGAAAAAATATCGAATATAATTCACGACATGAAGTTGAGATTCTTTGTACACGTCAAGAGGATGGACAACTCAAGTCTAACTAAACGGATGATGGAATATACAGAAAAGATGAAGAATATGGGATGGATAACTGAAGTAAAGAAGGATCTTAGGGAACCTGGAATAACAGAGAGAGATAACGAATTGATCGCAATTCAGACATAAGGTAGACAGACATATTGGAAGTCTGTCCGGCTGAAAGGAAAATGAAAACCGGAAGCAAATGGTCGGAAGAGAGGAAGAAAGCCCGTAGCGAAAGAATGAAGGGGATGTGGATCAAAAAGGCTCAAAAGAAGTGAATACTTGCGTAGTCCTCAGGGGCCCATATAATAAATAGATAAAATAAATCATTGACAAACATGCAATTCAACTTTCTTCTGTTGTGAAGTCCCCGGGGGTCTGTAGTTTAATCTACTATGATCTAAAAATATAATTGTTTTCAGTACGTCTTGATATTTCCTAAAGACTCACAATAGTGTTTGAAATAATTTTTTTCTTAGGTTACTCTCATCAGAAATGTTTTGTTCAGTGGATTTTCGCAAAATAAAATGTTTAGAGGTCTTGGCGTGCTTTTTATTAAATGAAATATGGAAAGTAAAAAAAAAAGTTTATTTTTTATCTAATGACGAGCAGCTGTGTGTAAGTAACTGAACTCGATTGGATTTTTTTGCTCCAGTTAACTGTTTGTCCCCACCTATTAAGATAAAAAAATGTTTGGAACAGTCAAATGATATCGTGTGCTATTTATAAAAATGATAGTTCGTACTTGATTTACAATGAGCATCCACTTGAGATTTTCGATCGCACAAATTGATTTAATGCAAGAACAGCAAAAAATTGTTTTTCCGTCTGATATCATTTCTAGATATGTTTTTATCCAAACGTTAATTTTTCACGACTGGCTGGCCGTCACTTTTGGCATTTTCACTATTACTTGTACTTGTTTACCGAACTAAATTCGACTGTAGAATAAAATAATTATGTTCATAGAAAAAAAAAAAAGTTAATAATTCTTTAAAAGTTAATACAAATAAAACGTTGTTCAACATTACATTTTTTTAACGAGTTCGAAGAAATAATAGTAAACCAAGGTTTTTCTTTTCTTCCTTGGAAATTTATGTAGGTAAATGTTATTGTTGATAGTTTCAAAATAAATCACATTTTTTGTCATTTATTGCAGCCACAAGGCTACCAACAAAGTGATACCATTTTCTAAAATTAATAGAACATCTGACTGTATTTAGTTTTTTTTTTCCTTTAATATAGTCCACGCTCTGAATACAAATATAAAAAAGAATGAATCTTTTAGCCGAGAAAATGAAATACCTATTGGGTGTAATTTTTTGCATGTCAATATATTTTATTGATTTTTTTTTTTTTTTTTTTTTTTTTTTTTGTATCGATTTTCTTTTATTTGTGTACGAGTTCATAAATATTTTTATTATTAATAATTTAAATATATGTCTGAACTATTTTTCGTGTAAATAAAGTAATTTGAAGGTTCTTGATAAATACTTTATTGAAGGGCCAGGTAAATAAATTTCATTTAGAATAAAGAAAACTGATGTTTTACAGATTCTTACCCACATTGCAAAATTTCTATTGCTGACATCTCTTAGCTTACATGTTTTTTTTCGAATTTGAACTTCTTGCCTAACCTCTTGGAAGAAAGTGTATTTTTGTTCTGAATCCTATAACCTGTTACACACTCAAAAAAAAAATGAAAAAGAAAATGTTATGCTCTCCTCAAAGCTTTCACTACTATTGATTCTTTTGTTTAAAAATTATTTATTGATATTTATAACTTTATACATTTTATGCAACGCATAAATTATATAGTACAGTAAAAGTTAATTTGAGGAAAAATATTACAATGACTTATTAATAACATGTAAACTACTCACTAGTAGCACTACAATAGTTCTAAATTAGGTCTCTTGGCCATATTCTAGATAATTTTAGACGCCTTGAAGGATTATGGGGAATATAGTCTGAGGTGTCGGGAGACTAGTGGATTCGAGTGGGTATGGAGCTTACTATGAAAGGATAGGTATCTGGTTTGGGCTAACTCAGCAACATATGGAACATTAAGATTTTTATGGATAAGTTTGTTTGTGACTTAATAAGGAGCACTTTGGATAGTGAGTATCAGGAGAAAAATTTATAAGTTTAGTGGAGCCCCAAACCTCAACTCCGTATATCCAAATGGGTCTAATTACTTTCATGTAAATAAGTGTTTTGAAATTTATTGGGAGCTTTGAACGCTTGTCTAGCAAATGTTGGAGTTGTCGGAAACTAATAAGGCGATATAAATATATATATATATATATATATATATATATATATATATATATATATATATATATATATAGCCTTTGAATTAAAGGGATCAGTTTTGAACCGAAAATTACGAGCCTTTGTAAAAGTTAAATAACACTTTATATTATTACCTCTACAAGTTGTTAATCCTGAAAGCTTTTTTACAAACGTCTGGCCAATGTTTTTAAATGCAAATGGATGTTTTGGTTCTCCATGACTCATGCCTCAATAACAATACTCCCATAAAAGTTGTTACAATGGACAATAGTCAGGCCGGAATTAGTTCTTGATTGTGTGATGGACAATTAAGAACTCATTCAAGATGCGGCGTTTTATTTTGTTTGAAAATTAAGTCATCAGTTATTATTGTGGAATGAAAGTTTTACAATAAAAATAACCTTATATTACCGGAACGAAGTCATTCTAGCCTCTATGGATGAATATCGGTATTGTTCTTCATATAATCCGATAATTTCATATCGATATGTTTTTGTTTTTTTTACGATATATCGATACATCGATTCGTACCTTAAGATATATCGTTGTATCTATATCATAAAAATACAGCATAAAACTAATAATAATAATAAATTTATATGTTATAGAACATGTTGTTGTACAAATATTTCAAAATATAAATAATTTATGTCCATACTTCTTATGAGTCGCTTACCGCACATCATATTAATGTTTGCATTGTAAAAAAAAATTACATTACTTCCACTATAATAAATACTATACATTATATTCTTAATGTTTATTTTATTGAAATTTACAACTGTACAATATATATATATATGCATCTAGTAAATATGTTCACAACAATTACAATAACATGTCAAAACTTGAAAAGAACTACTCATCGAAAATTCGATATACCTGATATTTTTTTAAGGGATGTGGCGATTCTAAAAGTCGATTCCCCTTTCTATCGATTCTTGAGAAAACAAGTATCGAAAATTTATGACCCAAATTCGATTCAAAGGAACCGACTGATACCGTTGACGTGGGCAATAGTTTTGTAATATCTAAGTTATATTATTGTACATCAATTCTTCTCCTTATAACCAAGTCTCCCTTATTCAGAACTAAAAACAAATCCCTTGTTACAGAATTTCTAATATAAATAAGAATTAGATTACTATACATTATCAAAGAAATGATGTCACTCAGATAACAATGCCATTTTACAACATGTCTTTGTAATTCTTAACCCTTTAACAGGCAATGTATCCTGGAGGATACACATATTTTATGCCTTTTGCTCAATAAATGACGTAATGTCCGATGCATTATCCTATTCATTCTAGTCTAATATCCTTTATTCAACCTTGAATTTCGTGATACATGTGTAAGGGTTAGCATAGCTATAGCCATTCAAAGGAAAAAAAGAAAAGAAGTGTATAGAAAAATTCATGGCCTGCCCGTTAAAGGGTTAAGAGACGATATGTCAAAGAATAAGAGCTTTCGTACCCTAATACTCAATTAAACAAATCCGGTGCATCTACAGTATATAGTGACAAACAACATTTTCAATTCCTCAATCAATCAATGAAACCTTGGAATGTTTATTTTCGTAAATATGTATTTGTGAATTAAATTCTATTACACATTGCCTGAATTATAATTAATATCATTCTTTCTATAGATAATAAATAATACTACTACTAATAAATTATTATCGTTTTTTTAACAGATTTTTCAGCTTATGTTAGGTTTTGGATTATGAATTGAAATCGAGAATCTAAAAATGTTGGTACCGACAAATCACTGATTTTTTTTTGATTTTTTTAAAATGCCATTTAAAATATTCTATTCACGTTATTACGATATTCCTGCTTATTTTATCGTTTTAGCTAATTTAGGCTAGGAATTCGAAACATTTATCAGAAGTTAACAACATGAATTTTAACATATATTTAGCATTTTAAATATTGATATTTTGTTATTTTCATTTCCTGACGTGAGAAAGTTTTTAAGAAGTTAACAACATTACTTTGACTGTTGAATTAGTGTTTTTTGAGTTAGTGTTTTCTATATAAAGGTATTTTGGGTTGGAACAGGGTTGGAACTGTGGTTGGTTCAATGTCGTTCCTTAATTTATTTTACAACTTTTCTTTCTTTCTTTTTTTTTTTTAATACATTTATAGACATTTGCAACGATTATAATAACATGTTAAAACTTAAAAAGAACTTCCAGCCATCTTCGTTTCAGACGCCTCGGAGGATTATCAGGAATGGAGTGGGAAGCAAGTTGAGAAACTAACAGATTTGAGTGATTATGGAGCTGGCTATGAAAGGATAGGTATCTGGTGTGGGCTAATTTAGCAACAAATGGAACATTAAGATCTTTATGGATAAGTTTATTGGTGCCAAAGTAAGGAGCATTGAGGATTTTTCGAAGGATTTTGGATCGTAATGATTAACACGAGATGAATTGGATGGTTTATTTGAGCCCCAAAGCTCAACTCCGTACGTCCAAATAGGTCTAATCACAGTCATGTTAATAAATCTTTTGTAATTAATTGGGAGCTTTGAACGTTTTTCTTGTCTTAATTTTCAAATATAGATTGGGAAAAGCAATCTATTGCTTTAGTAGATAAACATATCTATGATCTATTGTTTTTCCCTTTCACGAAGAAATTAAATTTACCGCATAAGGCTAATTACTTATAAATGCTTTTTGTTCTATTTGGAAACAAAGAATATAATTTTTTTTTTTTTTTTTTTAAATGTTTCTCTGTCAAAACTAGCGATGTTAAAATGTTGAATAAGAACTCCATTAATATAGAAATCAATTGATTAAGAAACTTATATTAAAAATTAAGAAAAATTACTGAATGCACCCATTTTTTTCAATTTTGATTTCGTCATTTATAATAGAAGGAAATACAATTAGATAGGTTTTAAAAATAAATGATCGTTTTCCAACAAAATATTGATACATTTATATCTTAAATGTGACGTAAAATTAATATCCAAAACATAACCCAAGGCGGTACACCGTCATTTCTCATCTTTTATGACATATCTAAATTGTCATAAAATAACAAGAATTTAGTATGCCATCGTCATGCTCTTTTTTCAATAATAACTATTGAACTAATACTTGATTAAGGAATTTCATTGTTGACAAATAAGCTTAATGTTCCAAACAGAGGACACATTGTTGGTAAACAATGAATTAGATAAACGTGTCTTTAGTTCCCAGAATTCATCCATTTGATGGACCGGGCATTTTTAACATCACATTGTTTAGGACTCTTATTTAAACATGTATGTATTTTTTAATTTCGTTCACTGTAAAGGTCACCATCTTTTAAAATATATATTATAAATTATATACTTAGTACACCATTGTTGTTTTAATTTAGTAAATTAATTTATTTTACGTTTCTTTTACAATACATATGGATGTGTCGATTCTGGACTCCATAGATCCTTGAAAAAAGAATGAGAATCGAGAATCGTTGTTCCAAAGTCGATTTATTATTATTATAATATATACGATTATTAGTATATAATATATACTATAATATATAATATACGATTTATAATACATTATTATTATTTTATTTTTCGCACATATACTGGTGATTGTATTCTTTTGGGGGCTTTAACCAACAGAAAGTTAATAACTTTAGTGTTTTTCTTATTATTGTTGTGTACAATAATACTGATTCAAATTTTCCTTGGGATATTCCTTCTTCATTAAATGAATGTATAGAATCTTCTGGAATCAGTCCATTACAAGATATTACAACCGGTGGCATAATATCCAAAATTTCATATAAAATTGTTTCTGTACATATTTGAACTAAATTTTAACGGCTAAACCACCAGTTATGTTTTTGAGATATAAAAGACAGAATCCTTAAGTATTTATTTGTCATAACTCCTATTTATTTAATATTTGTAGCTACATGTTTCCGACGTTATTAAAAATTGATTATGTTAAAAAAAAAAAAAATGATCTTATTTCTGGTTAAACGTTTGCTTTAATTGCCAGAAACGTATGTATATATGAAATTGAAGTTTATTCAATGCTCTAAAACTTTTATTCTAGCAGATGTTTGTCTAAAAGTAGGGTAAAAAAAATTTTTTTTTTTTAAATTATTGATTTTTAATAACGTATATCTCAATACCCGTTGGAATTTCGACAACTATGCATAAAATTAATTTTATAGGTAATTTAAATAGCTTTAATTTTGAATCAAAACATATTTTTCCAGAGTCAACCGTTTTCGAGATATAATCAAAAAACCAAAAAAATTGAACAACCTCCCCACTATTATCTCACGCCCAAGGGTGAAGAATTTTAGTATGTTTACGTTCTAACTGCACCTAACGAAGCTATGGAATCAAAAATTATCGCATATTTCATGCACTCTACAATGGGTATATTGACTGGACTATTTACCTGTATTTTTATTACCTTGTTCTTATCCAATCTGATGATTGCTAAATATCTACCAACTCAATTAAATAATATAATGTTCATGCATTTCTGGAATATATATACACTCCATATACAACAATATATGGATAAATATAAAATAATCTAGCTCTCATTAAAAGTTAAGAAGCAAACTATTGATGTGTTTTCCAAAAAAGTATAATTAACTTCCTACTGTATGTATGTATATAATCCTATATTTTCATGCTTGTTTGATTTATAGTGAGTTGAGTTAGTAAAGTTAAGTGCCTATAAAAAATTATGTTAGTATTTGTTCCTAAAATTTTATTAGTACATATGAATTTTATGAATTTCGTATTATTTTTGAGAGATTATATTGTTGTTGTTTTTTTTGATAATTTTTAAATATTTCTTTTTTTTAATATAAGTTTATTTTGTTTTGAATTAATTAAAATGTAATAACGTTTCATTTTATGTTAGTTTTCTTCATCACCTCCAGTGATCCGCTTTCTTTTTTTTTTTTAGATAAACTGGCACTCCGGTCCATATTTGTCGGCTTATTGAAATTCTACTGTACTTTAAATTTGATTTCAGTTAGAACAAAAAACCAACCAGTCATAGGGAAAATCTAAAGCATTGTCTATTTGCTTAATTATTTATTATTAGCTGACTACTCACCCGGTATATGTATCAACATATTTGATTTAGTGTCAAATTGTTAAAATAAATATACATAATTTGTATATCATATTGCTATTGTTAACTTTTTTTTTTGAACTGTATATTTAACATTCGAAAATAGTCTCCGAATAAAAAATATCTATATTAGTGAGAAATAATTCATCAATTAGCAACAATAACATATATTTATATATGAGTTGACGTGCCGTCTCAAAACAACCATAATCCATGGATCTTGGCCGATCCATCACTGTAACAAAACCCAATGTTTTAATATTCCGCAGTAGGAAGGAATTCATGGTTCGCAGAAACGTGAGTATGCGTGTCTAACTCCAAGCAATCATTTGCCCCGAAAGTTTTTAATTCTTATAAAAATGCCATATCACACAACTATAAAGATGTCCATGCTCTATTACGTTCTTAAGAATTTATATATTTATATAGTAAAATAAATAAATTAAATACAGTAGAACCTCGATATAACGAACTTCAAGGGGAACGAGAAAACTTCGAATTATATAAGTTCGATTTATTGAGGTGATTTCTGTCTGACTTTGATATATAGAGGTTAGAGGTTTATAATAAAATACTCAATGTAACTATAGAAAATATGTATATATTTTATTGAAATAATAATAATGAAAAAATGATTATTAAATTCGTGAAAAATTTGAACGGACCTTTGGAAAAAATCTGAATTAGTAGATTGTCTACCTGAAAACGACACTTTGTCTAAGTCGATATCTTGGAACTCGGGGCCTTTTAACCTCTATAATAATAAAAATGCTTGATTTTCATACTTCAGCCTATTTTTCAAAATTGTGAAGGTGTTTGCTGGTATTCCAATTTTTTTTTTTTTTTTTTTTTTGCAATATCGCACTTTATGTTACACACGGGTTTTACGCTTTACCATTTTCGAGAATAAAAAAAATATTGTGTAACAACAGAAAACGAAATGTATCGCATAATCCTTCGTAGGATCTTTCATCAGTCTAAACCTTATTCAAATCGACTTATTTATATATATATATATATATATATATATATATATATATATATATATATATATATATATATATATATACACACATATATACATATATATATTTATCAAGGAATTCGCTATATCAAAGTTTCACTGTATATATTTTGTTAATTTTTGGCAGTGAAAAACTAATTTATTTTTCTTCAAGAATTAGAGAAATAGTATTTTGTTTTTTTTTTTACTATGAAACGTTTCGGCCAAATGTTATGTTTTATATTTATTTTGTTTGCGAAATATGACTTAAATATATTTTTAAATACTTTTATTTTAATATTTTTTCCCCCAATCCAGATACCTGTCCTTTCATAATAATTTCCATAACCACTCAAATCCACTAGTTCTCCGATTTGCCTCACACTCAATTCCCGATATTCTTACGAGACGTCTGAAAAGAAGATGGCCCAGAAACCTTCTAATGTTGAACTTTTATTGAAGTACTACTAGTGAGTAGTATTTTACATGTTTGATGACAAGCCATTGTAATAATTTCCTCAAATTTACTTAATGTATATATGTACAGTTGTAAATATCGATAAATAGTCATTCCTTTTCAGGTCAAGCATACATATTTAAAAACATTTAAATTCTCTGTTGTTTTTTTGTTTTTTTATAGTGTTTTTTTTAAATCTGTAAAAAAAAAAAAAATAATAATTTACTTTGATTTATTACAATATTTATGGTTTTTAACATAATTTAATGTTTTTGTATGTAGAAGCCCCTCCAAAAAATCTATTGAATTATGTTGTACTGTATGTAGTACACTGTGCCCTGAAAAGGGTTTAAAAAAAAAAAAAAACATAAAATAAAATAAATCATTCATTATAAATATAAAAGTTTTTTTCATTTATTGGTTTAAAAAAAATTATTATTATCAATATCTAATTTTTATTTATTTTCAGGTAAGAATATGTGAGCTGAAAGGATTAGCGTTTACATTAATCTACTGGTTTACAAGGTATTTCTTTATCCATGTTTTATAATATTTTGATATTCAATTTATTGTTTAAATAAATGCTCTTAAGTAGCATTCTGCCCTTGTCCAGAATGATAATCGTGGTGCATTTTAAAGGAATTTGTTATAATCGCTTTCAGGATATTATTTATTTTTATTAACAGTAAAGTTGTACAGATAAGAATAAGAATAACTTATATTATTAATATTAATAAACGTTCATTAATTATATGCGTGAAAATATTATATATGATATTAATTGAACTTTTCGGAAAGTAAACTGAAAATTACAATTAACTCTGTAAACAAATACAAATACACATACATATAATTTAGCCTCGTTGAAGCAATATATTTCTTAATGTATTCACTATTATAACTATGAATACGTAAATTAGGCAATCAAGAAAATAAATAGGTAATTGCTGAATAAAATTGAAAGATTTAAAATTATTAAATTACTTAAATTATTTAATTAATTAATTTAACAATTTATGATTATTCGATATAAAGTTGAGGGAAAATAGGGGTGTCATATGTGACTTTTTTCATTCAAACCAATATAGCTGCTTAACAGAAGGACTTAGCGATGAATTTTATATAATATAAAATAATAAAAAATTATAAAATAAAATAATTATAATTATAAAATAAAATACAAATTTTATATAATATAAAATTTTATATAATATATAATCCTTTATTTCCAGCTCCATCGATTCAATCAATAATTATTTTAACATGCAACTCTAACATCGGAACCAAAAAAATAACATCGCATATGAAAATTAATCCATTCATAGATAGAATTAACCTATTGGCGGTAGAGAATAAGTTGAGTCTGAATCCAGATAAAACAAAGGCTATCCACATCGGGTCAAAAACTAACCTAAAAGTCCTCCCCTACTATCCCCTGCTTTTCCTCAAAAACCGTCCAATTCATTTCCAAAATCCCATTAAAAATCTGGGAATAACTTTTGATCTACATCTTACTTGGGACAACCATATATCTCAAATCACGAGGAAATCTATTTTTATTCTTAAGCACACAAGACTCAAACGACAAGAAACTGCCCGTCGTTTTCGACTACTTCCATATTTACTTGACAAACGTTCAAAGCTCCCAATTAATTACAAAAGACTGATATACATGACTGCGATTAGACCTACCTGGATGTACGGAGTTGAGCTTTAGGGCTCCACTAAACCATCCAATTCATCTCGTATCCAATCCTTACAATCCAAAATCATTAGAACAATCCTAAATGCTCCTCACTTCGTCACAAACAAACTTATCCACAATGATCTTAACATACCTTATGTTTCTGACTTATTGTTAGCTCAAACCAGATATCTATCCTTTCATACCAAACTCCACACTCATTCAAACCCATTAGTATCACTTGCTTCTCATTCCATTCCAGATAACCCTCCGAGGCGTCTGAAAAGAAGATGGCCTTGAGACCTTCTAATATAATTCATTATATGTAACCCTTATAAGTGCTACCAATGGGTAGTTGCTTTATAAACAAGTGACATGTCATTTTTATCATCATCATCGTATTTACTTGATATATAATATATTTGTATATACAGTTGTAAATTTCAATTAAATAAATTTAAAAAAAAATTCTTAAGCAACTTTCACATTACCGCGCTTCATTACCATTAAGTACTAGACAACTATTGGTACCATCACTCGTTTTCCCCAACTTTGACTACGGATGCATATGTAAATGAGTAATGAACTGTTTTATTACATTTATTTTCGGGATCTTCGGACGTTCTTACATATCGTCAATAGTTCCTAAGTGCACACATATTTCAAATCTTGAAAACCAAAACACCCACCTATATTCATGACCTCCTTACCCTGCGCTCCTCCATCCACCTCTTTAATACTAGTTATGCATCCTTCGAAAAATCCTTTACTATACGTGCTTTCTCTTTATGGAATTCATTGCCCATCTCAATTCGAAAAAGCTCCACTCTCACTTCCTTTAAACTTCATATTTTTCTTTACCTCCTTAATTTTCAATCTTCCGAGCAAATGAATAGTATACATAAGCTGTATCATTTTACAAGATATCCCATTTATTTTGTAACTCCTAATTTAATTATTAATCAATTTTTATTATTATCTTTTATTATAAATAATTAACATATAAAGACGATTGTCCTTTCTACTGTAACCCTATTTTATTCTTAGGGGACAAGTAGTCCCAGAATAAGGTTAATTTCCTTATTCTTCTTAAAAGATAAAATTTATATGCATTATTGCTCGTTTCAAAAAATGTAAAACGAAATTAAACCGTTTTGTTCGCTTAACGAAATTGCGGATTCCTTGGTAACTTGAGGCATTCCAATCTAAAAATAAGCACGAAAATAAATTCCCTACCTGGATGGAATTATTAAGGAGATAAGAATAGCAAAATGATATGGAAGATTTCTGAAAAAGGGCAGGTACAAAGAAGCAATAACATTTCTCTAGAAGATAAGAGTCTTATTGAAAAGTAAATGAAAGTTACGTTTAAGAAATATGGCATTATTCCCTTGAAGGACTGTTACGTCATTTGTTCAGGCAATACTAGCTTTAGAGGCAGTGTTAATGTAACAAATTGTAAAAAAAACTCTGTTATTATTAATTATTTTAAACATTGCAATTATGTTCAAATTAATATATAATTTGAACAGTTATGTTTTTCTCTAGTCAAGGAGATTTTTTTTTAATTTTGAGAATCCATAACCATTCTAATCCACTAGTCACTCAACTTGCTTTCCATTCTATTCCCGATAATCCACCGAGGTGTCTGAAAAGAAGACATGTTATTGACAAGTCATTGTAATTATTTTACATATTGTACATATATATATACAGTCGGAAATATCAATAAATAGTTTTAAAAAAACAATTCTGAGCAGAAGTATTAGCAACTTGAACTCTGTCTATCTTTAGAAAAATTGTATTTTTTTCTGATGATTATGGATTTTATTTTATGAAACTTTCTGTAGATAATTTTAATTCTGAAAACCGACAACATTTTTTTTTCTTAGAATTTCAATTTAGGTTAATGGTTCGTTGTTGTAGTTTAGTGTAGTTAGTGCGTTGTTGAGTGTAATTTCCTCTGGGCTATTGACATTCATTGTTACCTTGAGCCATTCAAGTGTGTCCGTCTCGGAACGTATTCATAGCTTTTCATTTTAACGATTCTAGATGTTTCTTTCTTCCTGTTACAAATTTTAATTTGTCACGTTTAAAGTAACATTTCTAAAAGTTGTAGATAAATCCGTGGCTGTCTCAAAGAAGTGGATACGTCGAAATTATGTACTTTTTCATGATTTTCCACAATCCTGTAAGTACTCTGAACTACTCTTTTGCTCCAAAATAGGTACTGAGGGACTTTATTATGAAGCACAGCTGAACCAATATTTCACAATGCAAATATTGAAAATCCTTCTCTAAATTAGTTAACTTCCATTAAGTTTAATTTGACTTATCCACTTTTTCCCGACACGACCGAAATATTTTAACTATTTTTTTGATTTATTATTTTAAAAAAAATTCCGAGGAGTTTTTCTTGACCTAAACATACTAGAACCAGTCAATGAGTGCTGAAATGAGAGGTGTAGAGTGCATAAATATGAGATTATTTTTAACTTCATAGCTTCTTTAGGAGTAGAAGGTAAACTTACTAAAAGTCCCCGCCCCTTGGGTGAGCTAACGGTGGGGGGGGGAGGACGAAGTCAAGAACCAAAAAATTCTTCGATTATATCTCGAAAACAGTAGATTCTAGAAAAATATATTTAAAATAAAATTGAAAGTTTTCTAAATTCCCTATAAAATAGTTCCTATAAATATTTGTCAAACTTCAAACGGCTTTCGAGATATACGTTATTTAAAATGAGGAAAAAACAAATTTTACCTCACTTTTTGTCAAACATTTGCTACTAGTCCCTTCCACGATCGTTTCTGAGAAAAAATGTCATAATCAAACTTGTATAAAATTAAATTTACTTTACTTTTATATATAAGTTTCTGGAATTTGAAGCAAATGTTTGTCAGATGATTCAATGATTTTCCGTTAAACTTCGCGTTCCTTGCAACATTCGCTGATGACATTGCTATCCTTTCATCCAATCCAGATCCCTTAATAGCTTCCCATAATCTCCAAAACCACTTATCCCTGATTGAAGACTGGTGCAATGACTGGCGGATCAAAGTAAATGAATCTAAATGCACCAACATAACCTTTACCCTCCGCCGTAAATCCTATCTACTTCAATGGTATTCCGCTACCTAAAACTGACTCAGTTCGGTATCTTAATTGGAACCCACACACTCGACTCAAAAGGCAATAACTTAACAGACGCTTTAGCCAACTGTATAGACTACTAAATAGGACATCTCATCTTTCCATTGAAAACAAACTTCTCATATACAAAACCATCATTAAACCTATTTGGACTTATGGACTTGAACTGTTGGCAAAAAAGTCGAATATCAAACGCATTCAATCCTCCGAACTATTGTAAATGCTCCTTATTATGTCTCCAAAAAAACCCTACATAATGATCTCAATATACCATACGTCCTCGACCTCATACTTCTTAAATTTTCTAAATTCCATAGTAATCTTTCCTTTCATCCTAACTCTCTGGCTCAATCACTATCCGCTTACACACATCCCGATAACCCCTCTCGCAGACTAAAACGGCAGTGGCCCCGAGATCTTTTGTAAAATTTATTTATGTTGGAGTTCTGGCAATGGCCAGCTTCCCCCGCTATTGCCATGAGTGAATGTATATAGCGCTCTCACTCAGCCTCCACTGGGTTTTTTTCCTTCAATGACGCAGCTGAGAGAGAAGAGCTGGGAATTCTCTGTGCCTGGTTTGTCCTTCTATAAGTGGGGGGACGGGTCTGGTCGGGGGATCTCTAGAATGAATGTTAATTGTAAATAAAGTATAATTGTATTTTTAACCTTTAATTTAATTTTGTCTTATTTTCATTTACTGTTATTTATTTTATTTTATTTTTTAAATTTATATATTTCACCCAGATGTATATTTTATATATTTATTTTTTCCACGAAACGGCCTTGGAGACCACGCGAATATCAATTTTTGGCTCCTCTCTTGTTTTTTCTTTCCTTCCATTTTTCTTTCATTATTTCTGCGTGTTTTTTTTTTCTTTCTTCTGTCCACGCCACTCCCTTTTTTGAACTTCTCCTGCCCACAACAACCTTCAATTCTTTAAGTCTGTTTCTATATCTTTCTCTGTCCTGAAAGCCCTGGTCCGTTATACCTATTCTTTCCATTTCTTCTTTCATCTATTTTATATGTCCTCCTGAGCTTTTATATCCACGGATTTTCTGAAATATTTGTTTATTTAGTCTTTCCGGGACCATTCCTATCATATGTCCATAGAATTTCAGTCTTCTGACCCGGATTTCCGTTTCTATGTCCTTTGTATCTTTATAGATTTCCCGGTTGGGTCTAAGCCTGTATCCTTCTTGATTCCTTTTGGGGCCATAGATCCTTCTCAGAATTCTCCGTTCAATCCTTAGTAGTTCTTCCAGGCTAGGAATGCAAGTGGTTTCTGTCCCGTATAAAATCACAGGTTTAACGACTGTGTTGTAGTGTCTTATTTTTGCTTTTGTCCACAGGGTTTTTTTGTTGTAAACGTTAGAGGTTGCAAAAGATATTTTCTGTAGTTTAGTTTTTCTTTCCTTTATACTTTCCGAACTGTTGCTACATATAGTCTCACCTAGGTACTTGAATTTGTTTGTTACTTTTATTGTTCCGTATTTGGTTTCCACTGATTTTTTTTTAAGTCTGTGTCGGTAGTCATTAGTTCTGTTTTTTCGTAGGAGATTTGTAGACCTGTTTTTTTCCGAAATTTCTGTCAGGATGTTTATCTGTTCGATCGCTTCTTCTTCCGTTTCCACTAAAAGGGCAAGATCGTCTGCGTAGAAATTCAGTCCCACTTCGCCGCGAAAACACGCTTGTCTTACTCTTTTGGCAATAACTCCGAAACTATTGGTCTGTTCCATAATTATTTTTTTTTCGTTTTAACGCTGGTTAAATTTGCTATCAGATCCCATTTATGAAATTTTGATAAAGGCCCGTAAAGTAGCCGGGCCAGAACGCTAAAAACCGCGAACTATTGTGAAATCGTTTTGTAAAAGTTTTTTTGGCACATTTTTCACTCCTAACTCCGCAAATAATTGTCCAATCCCAAATTTATTTTTTCCATCTCAAACCTGGTTGTATGTACTACTAGATTTTATATATGTAATTTATTTTAAATCCTGTGAAAAACTTATGCTATCAAGCTAAATGTACATTTTTTTTGTAAATTATGACATATTTAGCGGACTAGGGTGGGTGTTTTAGGGGATTTAATGTAAATTACATATATAGGATTTAGTAGTAAATTTAACTAGATTTGAGATGGAAAAAATAAATTTGGTATCATACAATTATTTGCGGGGGAACGAAAAATGTGTCAGAAAAAAAAAACTTGGACTTGATAACAGTATGGGGTTTTAAGCATGCTGGAAATTGATTAAAACTTCATTTATAGAGTCTAATAGTAAATTTAACCAGTTTTAAGATGAAAAAAAAGTAATTTTAGATAAACTAATATTTTTGAAGTTATAGCTACAAGAGTACGACAAACTTGTTTTCTCGGAGAAGTGGGACTAACTGCAAGTTGGCCAATTTTCAAAATTTCTCCTAAGACTATAACCTCGCGAAAAAACTATTTATCGATTATTTTAAATTTTATTGTCCAATATATTATAAATTCCCAATCTAGAGCAATACCTACGGACCTACTTTTTAATCTCGCTTCAATGAAGATATTTCCTCTTAAGTTCATAATAATACGTTTGTACAATGCTAGCGTGCTAACCTAATGAGCGCCATTGTTCTCCTTATCGTCTCTGGCTACATTGTTCTGTGTGTTAGTGTACTTTCAAAATGTCTTACTTATCTCTTGCTGTAGGCTGAGATTTCAGATCGGATTTTTTATCTGTGCTATTTAACTACGACTTCAATTACAGCAAATCGAAATTTCCTTCGCATTGTTCGACTTTCATACGAACGGATCGCTATTGTCCGGAGGTAGTAATTTTGGAACAGAGGTATTCCTTGATTGATTACAAGGAACAAAGCCCATTACTCGAACTCTTTTTTCCAAGAGTTCAACACAATACAACGTTGCTTCACAACGTATTGAAATTAATGCAGTAAAACTCTGCCCTCGGGCTGTTTTAGCATTCATAGGATACGCATAACGTGGGCCTAATGAAGAAAGTTAGGTTTCGGTTGTTAGTGTATCTGAAAAGCGTGAAACCATAACGGAAACAATAGACGTTGTATGAAATGGGTGACAAGGACTATGGCACGTCCAAGATGATTACATGATGATACCACTATGTGCTATTAGCGGATCCCTTAGCCTTATAAAATGTTATCTTCGAAACTTAAATAATCTAAAATATATTCTTCTATTCGTCGTTACTTGCTTGACACTCGATTTACGATAACCCTGCGAGGAGTCTGAAAAGAAGATGGCTATTTTTATACGCATACGCTTGTTTTATATATTGTACACAGTTGTAAATATCAATAAATAATTTATTAAAAAATCTATCTAATGAAATTCACATCTTCTTAACAAAATACATCTAGTAAATTTACTTAATTAAGAATACTTATCTCTGTAACGTAAGTTTTATATTAGAAGGCCCCGGGGCTAAGATTGTACAGAAGACACGGGACTGAGCATTCCCTTCTTAAAAGAATATGGCTTTTTTAGGTTTCGAGCTTTTTCACGTTTCCAAGTTCCTTCAGGTGGTCAATGACGGCCGATTTGCCGAAGTAAGAGATTTTTTGCAAGTTTCCGAACAGTTGTTTTTGGGGTTTCTTCGAAGAAATCTCTTAAAACATCTTCATTAAGGGACGTGATCCTCCCACGACCTTCCTGAACTTTAGGGCTGAGATCAACCTGCTTAATGTTTTAAACCAGCGTCGATCGTTGCAATCACTCAGCCATCTTACCAGGCTTCCTTAATATTTCTGGCCGTTTAGATCTTTCCGACCGAGTTTAAAGTCACAAAAATAAATTAGGCGAAAATCACGCTTTGGCATCACACTACAATCTGGATTATATCCAAGCGTTGAAATACTACAGAGTATTGTCAAATTACAACCCAATTTTTTTACAATTTTTTTTTTTTTTGATTAATAAATGTAGACATCCATACAAAGGAATAATCCATCAGAAATACACAGTTTATTAGTTAGAGAGGTGATTTAATGAAAATATTAAATCCTGTATTTATTTCCTAAAAACCCAACACCATATTTTTTTTTTACCTGTTTATTCAAATTTACATGTATATATATATAACTGGTGAAAATGATATTTACAATACTACTAAATTATAATTAATTGTATACCTAGTAATACCAAACAGCTTTGAAAATACTCACATTAACCTTTATCCCTTACGTTTTGTTTTTCCTAAATTTTCCCAGTTCAGTTTGTATACTCGAATCGTTATAATTTAGTAGTAGATAGCATATCCAGCTGTAATATTGTAAGTAGTTTCATTCTCCTCCATATTTTCGTTACATATTATTACGCGTGTTTTTACATGTTTATATTGTTGTTAGCTTTAATTATAAATAACCAGTGTAACTTATATAATTTTATTGTAACCTGTTTTTTTTACTGTAAAGCATGATAATGAAAACAATATTGTCTCAAAATGTTGCAAAAATAAGTTACTTTACTGACTGAACCTCTTTAAACATCTAATAGTAACAGTCAAGAAAATATATCCATATATATACAAAATGAAATATAATACATTAAGTAAATTTGAAGATAATGCTCATAATGACAGGTCAATTGGTTTAAAGCAACTACATATTGGTAGTATTTCAATAAAAGTTCTATATAACAAGGTACCAAGGCCATCTTCTTTTCAGACCCCTCGGAGGATTATCGTGAATAGATGGAAAGAAATTTGAGACAATAGTGGATTTGAATAGTTATGGAGTATACTATGAAAGGTGAGGTACCTGGTTGGACCATAAATTAAAAATTAAAAAAAATAAGTTGAATTATGTTGTTAGGGTTTGTTGTTTACTTTGATACGTAAGTTATCCTCTTCAGGCCAAACATCACTCATTAAATAATTTAACGTTGCAAAAAAAAATTTTTTATTATTTATATATTAAGATTTTCAACAATATTCAAGCTTTATACTGTTGGAGATGAAATCTCCTATGTCCGTCTCTTCAGTCGGAGGATTATCATAGATTAACAAGTTACGAATTTCTGTACTGTTGGTATGAAGTTTATTCAACTGAGGGATGATTCTGTAACTCTTGGAATATCAAAACCTTTATAGATAATCGGAACATTAAGGATTTTAGTTACTAATATTAGTTGGTAAAGCCTGTATTTTTAGGATCAGATAAACACATGTGTTGAATGAAATAGTAAATCCTAGCTCTTCTCTCTACCCAGTGGAGGCAAAATGAGACCATTGATGTAATTAAATAGAAAAGAACGTAGCTTAATTTGATAATTTTCTACGCCAATTAATCTCATTTTTATTACTAATGCAACGTCTATTGGGCTTATGTTTTTTATATGATAAATGGCACAAAATAGAAATTGAAATTTTTGTTTCAAAATTGTCCCTAGTTTTATTAATAGAAGTACGTTTGATTTTTCCAACCATCAAAATCTCTCTAGTTGTCAAGATTTTCTGATAATTTACAGTCCAGTAAAATTATTCATTTTTGTTATGCAGAAGTTAGGGTTTTTCTGATTTCTTAATATGCTGTTTGTGTTGTGGTTGTGTACTACAATCCTAGTTTGGCACTCTTTAGCGCCCCCGCAAGTTAATTGGTGGTGTTACGAATTTCTTGGTTGGTTTTATAGAAATACTTGTTTTTATTTACAGTTAACCTAGACTAAATTTGCTGCAGTTTGAGCAGAAAATGAGCTCTGCAGAGTAAACGGGAACTGAGGTACGGGCTTTTAAATTTCTTCAAAAAGTGACAGATATATATATATATATATATATATATATATATATTTTTTTTTTTTTTTTTTTTTTTTTTTTTTTTTTTTTTTTTTTTTTTTTTTTTTTTTTTTTTTTTTTTTTTTTTTTTTTGCGGTGTTTACTCTATACGTCCTAAACAATGACGTTTAATGCAAACTGTATAATGATAAATTTTAAAAGTGAGTTGGTGTTACTGGTGCTGACACGTTAGTCCAGGGAAAGTCTACATTTTGGTATGCAAAAGCTTGGAGAGTTTTGAATTTTTTTTTTTTTTTTTTTATATGTTACTGGTATCCTCTCATAGATAAAAAATAGATAACTTTAACATATATTTACAGTTTTATTTGTTTATCAGTGAAAATCATGTACCTATTGAAGTATACAATCCAGGATTATTTGTTCAATGCATTAATTCATAGCAGTAATTACAAATTTTAAAGTTGCACTGATTAGGTGTTTAATGATCACTAAAATCATAATTGGATATCCAATTCTGAATTTTATTTTATGAGTTGTAATCCAGATGGGCAGAGACTATTGGACTGCATTATTAGTGCTTACAAGAAATGACCCATGAATCATATTTTTACACGCAATATCAAAAAACAAATGATTTACATTTTGATATGATAATAATTTTTATTCGGCAGAAATAATTTTATTAATTTCATTTAGTTTGGTTTTAATTTATAATCATAATATTATGTGATAGTGTAGCAAACTTAGTTTCTTCTACCCAACATTGTACATTTAAATTTTTATTATTGTTAAGCCTTCCGAGAACTATGAAAATGATGTAGTAAAGATTTACGGATATTTTTATTAGTTTTACCATCGCAAACTGTTGCACTAGCCACATATCTAACGATTTGTAATCTTTATTGGGATCACTTCTTGTCATTTCAAATAAACTCCCCGTCAAAAGTATTGCAACACCCATAATTCTCCAGATTTTCCTGGTTTTTACCTTAATCCATACTTGGTTTATATTCATATTAATATTATTTATTAAACGTGAGGCGTTAAGGATTTGACACATCAGTGTTTTTCCCTGTTAATAACAAACGATAGAATTTTAGATAATTTTTTTTCAAATTTACCTTCAGTCCATCTTTATCATTCGTTTTTTTATTTACAACTATGCCAAGACTAGTGTAAGTATTCATTTAAGCCAAAGGGGAGAGTATGTCTTATTAAATATAAATTAAAAAGTTAAAAGTTAGAATTGTAAAATGTAGAATTTTAAAAAGTAAGTTTTCTAACTTTTTTTTTTTATTGGATGAAATATTGTAATTTTTAAATTACTTTAAATGTTTCATTTAAGGAGATTAATATCAGTTATCATATTAAAAAGGCATAACTCCCCATTTGCTTTTATTCATTTATACTACATGTTTCAGAGCTTGTCTGTTGCTCCATCTTCAGGTTCTACAATCATTATGTTATTTTACAATTCCTTACTATATTATTACATCACTACAACCATATTAAATCATGAGAATGAAACCAAAAAAAAAATAATAATGGAAGCAATTAATATAAATAAACCAACAGACCAGGCAGTAAACTACAAAACAGATACACATAAAATTGGTACAAGCTATGCTAAATTAATAGATAGACTGAAAATAAAAATAGTCCATATAAGAATAAAAACATTAATAAATAAAAGTAATAAAAATGTAAATAGTAGTGACAATACAACTAATAGAATGAAAATGGAATGGTAAAATAGGAACCATATTAAATAGGCCAGAATGTTGACAATAAATAAACAAAACAATAATTGAACATTGCCCAGTGGTGTCAGTGTAGAAGAGATGACCTAGTGAGAATATCACAGTGTTAGGTAAAAAACCAAAAATTGTAAAGTGATGTAATAATATAGTAAGGAATTGTAAAATAACATAATGATTGTAGAACCAGAAGATGGAGCAAAAGACAAGCTCTGAAACATGTAGTATAAATGAATAAAAGCAAATGAGGAGTTATGCCTTTTTAATATAATAAGTAATTTTTAAACTAAAAATTGTTTATGTCCAAAATGAAAAAAACACGTTCTTATAAAATCCAAATATTTCAAAGTGTCGAGATACTTTTGACGGGGAATTAATTTATAGCTTTTTTTTTTTTTTTAATAATAATTTAATTTAATATATGTAAATTTTGTTATCAATATCAAAGATATTTGTAATTAATTATGTAGAATGATGATCGCCACGTATCGGTAAATGATCAAACTTCACTGTTATTCACCCCGATTTTAATAACAAATTAATGGAAAATCAGTAGATTTTATTATTGCTAAACCATTCTGGAACTGTAAAGATGTGGTTAAAATTTGGCACCGATTGGTTCCATATTTTTCGGGGTTGGTGATCATAAATGAAAAATGGGCTGTCCTTTTATATTGTACTAGAGATTAGTTTTGTGTTTGTTTACTAAAATCTTGTTAGTAGTTTTGGACCTTGTTACGCTGCTATAATTCTTGGTTTTCAATTAAAACTTTTTTGTATTTATCGCTAATTAGTAATCCACTAAACCCACAATCAGTCAACACTTCGATACACTGTAATATTTTAAGCCGCTAGAAAAATGATTATAAAATCGTTATCGATGAGAATAAAATCTGTGAGAACTGTCGCAGGCTGTTTTGATTCGTTATCTACATTACCGTATTGTGTGCGAGTAGAATAGTATATTTTTACTCTATGTTCCCTTTCAGTTTAAGTTATCTAGGTAACGCGATTGCGTAACTCAATATGTGATCAAACAATGGCGCTACTATTTTTTAAAACGATCTGACTTCATTCGTTGATAAGCCTACTTACTACTCAGTAATAAACCAATCATCAATAAAACTATCCAACTTATTCGTAGGGTTTTATAAGTTCAATTGTTTATCGGATAGTAATGAAAGGCCGTTTGGTTTACAGTCACGGAGGCAGAACATGATAAGGGGAAACACTATAATGTTGACAGTTTCGTTATTCTTATCTTATAAGAATAACGCAAAAGCATGATTTGAATAATACCGGATGTCATCGAATCCAGCCTACAATAAGTATTATTTGATAAGATATCGTCCTTAATTACTATTTCTTACAAGTGCAATCATAATTTGAAAAATCGTATTAATAAATACGTTTAAGGGTATGCCAGACAGTTGTTGGAACCTTGTATTGTAAGAAAAATATCGATGTTTCATATCAGCGAAATTTTAAACACTAAATATTTTCATACACGATCTATATATCATTGTTTTTTTTTTAATTCTTATTTTTTATTTTATTTATTTATTTTTTTAATGTATTTTTTTTTAAGAAATACAATTTTATAAGTTCCTATTATGTTCCAATGGTATTGATGTCTATTTTATGGTTTTTGCTAATTGAAGTAACATCAGACCACTGTTCCACCAATTTAATCTAAAACGAATATAGTGTTTTGTATATTGATATTTTGTTATCTTATTTACACTTCTGTTATGCGAAAATTTACTTTTGTAAATGTCGTATAAATGGATTTGTTGTCATCTATGTTACTTATCGACTCAGGGTAAAGGAGGTTGTGATATTAATTCAATGGAACACTTTTACCAAAAATAAAAGTGGGAAAGTTTATCAGAAGTTATTTCTATTTTTTTTTTATTGAAATATATGTACAATCTGCCTCAATTAAGGGCAATAGGTAACAGTGCTAAAGATGTATTCATTCATACAATATATACAAGTACTCATACACACAAAATAATGATAATAAAAGATAAAAATAAAAACAAGTAATAATTATAAAAATAAAACTAATAATTCAATTATCAAGAATAAAATGAAATAATAAGAATCAAGTAACAAAAATATAATATATATATATATATATATATATATATATATAATAAAAAATAAAAAGAATAAGATACATTCTTACTATATGTACAAAACAGACACACTCAGCCTGGGGAACCTCGAATCGAGCCTATTCCCCAACTTATTGGGGGTCTAGGCCAGACCCGTAGAGATCCCAGCGCTGCTCTCTCAGCTGTATCACTGGTAATATCCAGTGATCAGAAGTTATTAACGTATATTCAGTGTTTTTTCTCTTGGTATATTAATATATATTGTTTAGGGGCAGGGACTGAAGCTTCGTTACCTTAATGTATTTTAAAACACGAATAAAATCAATTATTTCAAATGTTTAAAATTTAAAAGTACTTTATGGAATCCAATCCTTACAATCCAAAATCCTTATCCATAAAGACCTCAATGTTCCTTTTGTTGCTGATTCAGCCCAAACCAGATACCAATCCTTTCATGGTAAACTGCACTCCCACACGAATCCATTAGTCTCCCAACTTGCTTCTCATTCGATACCTGATAACCCACCGAGGCGTCTGAAAAGAAGATGGCCAAGAAACCTTCTAGTTTAGAACATTTTTTTGAAGTGCTACTAGTGAGTAGTTCTTCAGAAGTGATTTACATGTTATTATAATCATTTCCTCAAATTTACTTGATGTATATTGGTGTACAGTTGTAAATAACAGTAAATAGTTTCAAAAAATAAAAAAAGTACTTTATTTAAATAATAAATACAATATAAATAAATCTCCAGACTTTTTTTTTTATTTAAACTATATATCTATACTATTATATAAAAGGACAAGCCATTTTTCGTTTGTGATCACTGACCGCGAAAACTACTGAACCAATCTGTACCAAATTTTTACAATATCATCTTCATAGTTCAAGGAAGGTTTAGCAATAATAAAATATAAATATTTTCACTTGTATTGCCATACATACATTTCAAAAAAGCGATACATATATGGGGTGCAGTGAAGTTTGATAATCGAGCAATAGTTGGCGAGCACCATTCGAGAGAGGTTACAAAAGTAACTTACGTTATACAGAGCTAAAAATTTTCATAAAATTTACTTTTTTTAAAATTCAATTGCTATTTAAAAAGCTATAAATATGTGGAGTGACATGTGGATTCCATTTCAGTTTAAAAATCGACCGATATGTAGCCATTCTGCAACAGAGCTTGTTATAATAAAACTATAAATCCAACTGTACCAAATTTTAACTACATTGTCATAGTTCTAGGAAGGGTTACAACAAATTTTACTATACAAATAATTAAAATGTATAGTGTTGAGTGCCAAACTATCTATATACTCTTATGGTTAGAAATTAAATTTCAACCAGATGGATCGATAAAATTATTTCTGCCAAATTGGATGTCTAATCATGCTTTTACGTACTCTTCAAAATGAACTTTTAACCAGTTTAAATATTACTGCTATGCGTAAAAATATTATTGAATATATAATACTAAATTCCATACTTTAATACGAAATGTTTATCGATAAACAAATGAAGTTTATTTATTATTTAAAATAATCTAACTAGGAGATGTTTGGAGTTGTAACTCACGGATTTGAATGCCGATTTTTGTGTTGGAAGTAGGGACCTAGAATAGTGCAAAACTAGTTATAGCCACCAATAAGCATTAGGAGCCGAGAAAAAAAAAAAAAAAAAAAAAATGAAAATCACGTTGTTGTTTTTTTTTTCTCAGCTCTCAGTCCAGATAGAGAAATGGTTCTTTGACGTTTAATTGCAGTTATGTATGCTATTAAAAAAAAAAACAACTAAAAACTGATATTATTTTCAGATTCCTCATCTGAAAAAACATGTAGAAACTAAATTTTGTCTAAATCAAAAATTAAATGATTTGCGCTATCTCACATATTTCGCCACCGATTAAGACGAAATTTTAAGGTCATCTAGAAGCCGTAAAACTGCATAGTTTAGCCCAAATCCGGAGGTCGCAGGATTTCCCCTTATTGAAATATCTCAAGTTTTAGCTGACTTCGGATTTTTTCATTCACATCAGTTTTTGTCCACTAAAATCTGGAGTAAATGCAATGTTATATGCATGGATAAAAAACAGAATGTATGCTGAATATTGTGATTTTATTACTATTGTAATCGGTTAAACACAGCAGTTATGGCCTTTAGAAATTGTTGATGAAATCTTAACTTCAATATTTTATTTACCTCCTCGAAAGGGGTAAAAAATCAGTATTTTTGATTTTAATAAAATTTCACATATAATGGTTTTATGTTGCGTTAAATCGAGATTTGAGGTCAGTTGTTCATGAAAAAAATTTTACACTGATTTCCTTGGAATTTTGTCAATTTTTTTGAGTTTTTGAGCATCTTAAAGCCGGGTAGTGTCTTGAGCATAACGAAATTATTTTTATTTTGAATAGCATACATAACTGCAATTAAACGTGAAAGAATCATTTCTTTATCTTGACTGAGACCTGAGGAAAAAAATAAAACGTGATTTTTATATTTAATTTTTTTTCTCGGCTCCTAATGCCCATTGGCGGCTATAACTCCAGTTTTGCACTATAGGTCCCTATACCCACACAAAAATCGGCATTCAAATCTGTGGGTTACAACTCCAAACTTCCCCTTGTATGTTCTTTTCTTATGGGAGCGGGCGAAGTCGCGAGGGGGTATGTAATATGTAGTACATGTAATATGTTTTGTTAAAGTAGAGATAAATGTATAACCTTTACTGTGTTTTCTTACTACATTATTTTATTTATTGTTAGTTATTTTCAATATTTTACTCATACTTACAAAACTGTAATAAGGTTTATTCAAATTATGGGGATTTGAAATAAATCACTGTTGGTCCAAAGATCTATAACCTAAATAATAAACATAAAAAACTAGAATATAAAAGAAGAAAATCAATAAAGTAATGATTACAAGCAAGAAAAAATAATATACTGGAAAAACAAATGTTTTATCAAAAGAACTTAAAAATACTTATAAAAATATAAATTAAACAATTATTTTTAATTAAAAATTTAGTGTTATTTAATTAAAAACCAATTATAATATTAACTGCAATAAAATTGTACGCTCTAGTTTTAATTATTTCTTTAAAAATAAAAAATAATATAAACAAAATGAAATGATTTATTTGTAAAAAGTTGAGTTGATTTAATGAACGATTTTTTAAATTGTATTTATCATCTTCAAAAGACCAACCTGTTTTGGATTTTTTCTTTCGCCTTTTTATTTATTTTTTTAACAACTGCTATAAATAAACATATTTAAAAGATAATTATCATGTTAATTCTTAATTAATTGTTTTATTATTTAAATCGTTGTAGGATTGTGTTAATTAATTACATCCAATGTATTTTTTTACTTTGTACTGTCAACGTTTGTAGGTTTTATTTTACTTGTATTTGAAATAATATTGGATACAAATTAATAAATTTTGGTTTAAACAGAAAATTTATATTAAAATAAGTAGAATTCCAAATGAAAATAACAGACAAATAATTCACATCTAAAATTAAGAAGGAAATCTGTGTATAAAATGTATCAATAATTTTTATCATTTAAAGTTAGAATTGATAAAAATGAACATTACATTTTTTATTTTATCCAAAAGGTTACGTTGAAATTTAATTCAGTAGTATGATGGAAAAAAAAAAAAAAAAAAAAAAAAAAAAAATGAAAAAAAAATAGAAAAAAAAAAACATTTTTGTTCAATCAGTGAACCATGAGAAAAAACGTTAACAGAAGTTTTAGGGAATAGAGTTAATTTAATAATAATAAAAAAAAAAATAAAAAATAAAAATATTGTTGCCTATAAATAAAAAATTAAATGTGTCCAATTTTTTTTTTTATTATTATTATTAAATTAACTCTACTCCCTAAAACTTCTGTTAAAGTTTTTTCTCATGGTCTCATTTATTAAAGAATAAAAATTGGGATTGATGAATTAATTTCATTGATTTAGTTGTATTGATAATTTAGTTGTATTGATCCTTCTATATCATCATGCGTACCTCAAGAGAAAGAATTAATAGTTCTCATTTTTTCTATATTTTTCTCATCTTCTCAAAATGTATTTTTTTTTTTCATCTTACTACTGAATTTTATTTCAACGTAAACATTTTAGATAAAATAAAAAATATAATGTTTATTTTAGTTCATTGTAAACTTAAAATTATAAAAATAATTGATAAATATTATGCACAAAGTTCCTTTTTAATTTTAGTTGTTAATTATTTGTCCGATATTTTTATTTAGAATTATACCTATTTAAATATAAATTTGCTGTTTAAACCAAAATATATTTCCATTTCCAAAACTACTTCCGATCTCTGATCAGAAAGGATTATTTGCTATTTCAGTTAATACTTTTATTTTAAAATTACAAAATTAAATCAAATTGTAAGTAATAATATTTTATGAAAAAAGACTGTTGGAATTAATATTTCGAACTATTGCTATGTACAATCGTATTTATTTCACGAGTTTTGAAAAAAATATGAAAAAAAAAATTATTATGTTAAATCAAATTTTAAGTATTAATATTTTAATCTAGTATATGTTACCATCCATTTATTATAAAGACGAAATTTCAATATTTACATATTTTTATTTTATTGAAAACACTGATGGAGTTTGAATAAAATTAAATTTTCGAAATCCTAAATTTTTGAAAAGAAAATATGTAGGAATAATTATTTTTATATTTATTTTTTTTTTTTTAAACTTACAAAAATACACCATTTACCCCGTAGGTATTTTTATATTTTTTTAAACTACTTAACACAGTCTTATTTGGTTCATGAGATTTTATAAATTAATATAAAATCAAAACTTCGCTGGTATTATTGAAAAAAAAAAATTATATACAGAATGTTTTCGTTATGAAATTTATAGTGCACTCTCCGAGAAATTCATAAGTCCGTGGCCATCGGGGGAAAACCCACAGAATGGGAAACCCAGTTCATTTCAATTCCAAGTATACTTCTGCAATTAACTTTTCAATTTACCTTAGATAAAGATAGAATAAACTAAAAAAATCATATTTAAAAATCATACGGCGATTCAAACAAGTATTTAAGCTCAGTGTTTTTACTATATTAATCTTCAGACTAATTACTTGTAATCAAGTAAATGATTTAAATGTGTTTATTGTATATGTTTTTACAAATGTGTGGGAAATATTTTTAAAAATATGGGTTTTTACAAATGTTTGTTTATGGGAAATATTGTTATATTGATCGAGAATTTAATTATTTATTTTTTATGGATTAAGTTTGAAATGATTTTATAGATAAGTTTATTGGTGACATTGAGTAAGGTGCATTGAGGATTTTTTCAAGGATTTTGGATTGTAAGGGTTGTATAAGATATGAATTGGATGGTTTAGTAGAGCCCCGTGATTTAAAAAAAAAATTAATTATTTTTTAATTTTGAATTATATACTCATATATACTCATGTTCGAAATTAGAAATTTTCTTTTAAAACCTCTACTACTATCACAATAACACACTATTCCAAATTAATATTTGATAAGTATAAACAATAATACAATGGAATCTCACTAATTTTTGGTTCGGCAATCCGAACTAGCGAATAACTAGTACTTTTTAAAAAAACATATTTACATATAATTATTTTTATAATTCTATAGGCTGTTTTCAAATAAAAAAAAAAAAAATAATCCCACAAGTATATAAATGATTTATTAATTTGAAGATAAAGAACAAATCAAAACAAACTATAGATAATAGAACTTAAAAAAAAAAAAAAAAAACTTGATGTTTGGTATATTTTTGTTTATATATGTTTGTATGTTTTTTTAATCTATATTCGGACTTCTTAAATATTTTAGTATATATTACTTATATACTTTATATATATTTTATTTCACTGTAAATATTTCTTCCAAATAATGGAAAAAAATTGTTAATAACTATTTAATTAGTATTTTGTATAATTTCTTGTGTTGCTATTATTTTTTAACAATAAAATATTTAGTTCTACAGTTCATTTTTTTCATGTATTCGATTTATATTTTTTTTAAACACATATCAAAATTAAAATTTTAAATTATTGACTGTTTAAAAATGAACTGGAAATACAATATAAAACTCTCACTTACTGTCACAATTATTATATATATTATATTATAAGTGTATATTAATAAGGAATCGTTTGTAGTTATAAAAGCAGAAAGAAAGTCTTTAATTGCAATAAAATAATTTAATTTTTTTTTTTAATTCAAGTAAACATTGTTTAGGTTATAACATACGTACACTGTAAATTTTGGTTGTAAATCTGGTTATAACATAAGACTTGTAAATATCTAAAATTTTGGAATAGCCTTCAAGCTAAAATTATTAATATTGGCAAAATAAAATAAATATCTATAAATTGACATTAAATCTACAACTATTCGAAATCTGATAAAGCTAAACGTGTATTTAATAGCAAGAAATATTTTAACTAATTTAATGAACATACAATATAAAAATAGTAAACATCATTCTGAGTTTTGGTTAAGATAAAAGTTGAATTGATGTCTAAAAATTACGTATAAACCAGATGTTTATTTGAGGTGCAATAAAAAAAAAAAAAAAAAAAAAAAAAAAAGTAAGAATATAATATATTTATTTTTCCTTAATGCCAAGTTATGAATAATAATATTTCAATGTTTTCAACGTTTTGTTTAAAATAAACAAGGCCTTACCTTATCAAAAATCTACTGGTTTTTTTCTATTAAAAAAAATTAAAATGTATGTTTAGTTAGTAATTTACCTTCTCATGAATTTATGATTTCATCAACATCGATTCAGAAAGTCATCGACGTATTGATAGAGTTAGTAATTTTGTTAATCTTAATTTATATATTGAATTAGTTTTCTTTGGAATAAAATTTAAATACTTATTATCCACATACGATACTAAAAAGACAAGAAACTGCTCTTCGTTACAGACTACTTCAACAATTACTTGACAACCGTCCAAAGCTCCCAATTCATTACAAAAGACTCATATACATGACTGTGATTAGACCTATTTGGACGTACGGAGTTGAGCTTTGGGGCTCTACTAAACCATCCAATTTATCTCGTATACAATCCTTACAATATAAAATCCTTATAAGAATCCTCAATTCTTCTCACTTTGTCACCAATAAGTTTATCCATAAAGACCTCAATGTTCCATATGTTGCTGAGTTAGCCCAAACCAGATACCTATCCTTTCATAGTAAGCTCCATAACCACTCAAATCCACCAGTTTTTTAAGTTGCTTCCCATTCCACTACCGAGAATCCTCCGAGGCGTCTGAAAAGAAGATGCCCTAGAGATCTTCTAGTGTAGAATTTTTATTGAAGTGCTACTGATGAGTAATTCTTTTTAAGTTTTGACATGTTATTGTAATCGTTATGAACACATTTACTTGATGTATATATTTTGTACAGTTGTAAATTTTAATAAATGTATATAAAAAATATATTAAACTAAGGACAATTCGACAATTGTTTTATTTAATCAAATTCATATTTCTATTTAAATATTATGTAATATCTGCTTTACTTGTCAACCGATCTGCTGGATTACATGTTTTTTTTATTCAATGAAGGCTCGTGTATTCGTTCATTCTTAAACATAAATAGTTTCAATATTTTGGCATTAGTCCTATCCAGGAATAGAGTTACCTATATAGTCGCTTTACCTAGATAATTAAACTAGATAACTGGAAGGAAACTGAAATACGGCTAGGAGGAAAAGTTGGTTTCAGCTAGGTTGACCTTCGAGTTCTAACAGTCCATCAACTAGCAATTCCACTACCTATTCTCCTAGCACATCATTAGGACAATATTAATTAATAGAAAATAGTTAATGCAGTACCTTTTTATTTTTACATTGCATACATACAGTCTTAAATTATTTATTATTTATATACTCGTAGATTATTTCGTAATGTTGGGCTCGAATACAAACTAGCGATGAAATTTCCCTTATTTTGAATACCTTTTGAAATTTTTTTATTATACTTTATATAATTACTAAGCTCGCCTTTTTACAGAACTCTGTTGTAAATAATTCTTAACTATCTTCAAATACGCAACGTTCAATTTTTAATAATTCCGCTACTGTATGGAGCTATACCTGCGACTGCAACTCCAGATAATTATAAGTCATCCAATAATGCATGAGAATAGTAAACAACTATCCAAGGTACACTGGAATTTCAAATATTTTATTCAACTTAAACCGATCATAAATTAAATAGAAAACTTACAATCTCAAAAAATATTTTCCCTTACAACTTCTACCAATCCCATCGTTCGAAAAATAGGAGATTAATACAAGACAACGCGGAAAAGATACACGCACAAACGTAGCAAACATATATTTCTTGACAAAACGTGAACGTATATTTCTATTTATACAGAGCATTATGGTGAATATATTTTATTTGAAATTTACAACTGTACAAAATATATACAGTATTGACAACGATTATAATAACATGTTAAACCTTGAAAAGAACTACTCATCAGTAGCACTTTATTAAAAATTCTACACTAGAAGGTCTCTAGACCATCTTCGTTTCAGACGCCTCGGAAGATTATCAGGAATGGAGTGGGAAGCAAGTTGAGAAACTAACGGATTTGTGTGGTTATGGAGCTTACTATGAAAGGATAGATATCTGGTTTGGGCTAAATCTGCAACATATGGAACATTAAGATCTTTATGGATAAGTTTATTGGTGACATAGTGAGGAGCATTGAGGATTTTTCGAAGGATTTTGGATTGTAAGGATTGAATACGAGATGAATTGGATGGTTTAGTGGAGCCCCAAAGCTGAACTCCGTACGTCTAAATAGGTCTTATCACAGTCATGTATATGAGTCTTTTGTGATTAATTGGGAGCTTTGAACGTTTGTCTAGTAAATGTTTAAGTAGTCTGTAACGACGGACAATTTTTTGTCGTTTTAGTCTTCACAATAAAATTAATTTCAACTCGCCCAGGTGTGATTCAAACACAGGGCCTTCTGTACCTCTGACCCTAGTTCCAATCCGTTTGTGATCTCATAATACTTGAAAATAATACATTTTTAATTTAGTTTTGTTTACTGGTGATAAACCGTCTAATTCATCTCGTATCGAACCTTTGCAATCCGAAATCCTTCGAAAAACCCTTAAAGCTCGTAACTTTGTCACAAGTAAACCTATCCATAAATATCTTTATGTTTCAAATGTTGCTCAAGCCCAAACCACTATCCTTTTATAGTAAACTCCATAACTATTCAAATCCACTACTCTCTCAACTTGTTTCCTATTTTATCCCCGACTACCCGAGAAGTAAAAATGAAGAGAGCTTTGGGACCTTATCATATAGAACTTTAAAATGCTACCAGTGGTTAATTGCTTTACAAGCAACTATCATGTTATTACGTACGTTATTGCCTTATATGCCTTATACGTACGTTATAATTATTAGATATGTATATATTTTTTTAAATACAAGTAAGTTTCAATAAATGTTTTAAATCATTAAAACAAAAATGTTTTGTTAAAGTTTAAATAAATATTAAAATAATTAATCATTGGAAACAAATTGAATAATTATTTGAAGGTTAATTTATAATAGATTTTGTAAGGATTTAAAGATGTCTGGAATGATCATGACATCGGCTCTTTTATGTCGATTTCATAAATAACACTCGAGAAAGAGGTTTATTTTTGAGTCTTTTGATCTTTCTTATTTTTGAGGACCCTTGTTTATAAGAAATCTTTTATTCATCGGCAGATTTTTACACGAAGTTCGATCAACTACTTCGAGGTCCGTATATTGCTGCTTCCATAACAGGGACTCCGAGTACGTTTGATCAGTAACTTGGGTATTGAATTATTTATTATTAGTTAAATAAAAAGTTTTTCATTTTGGAAATCCCAAAAAAATTGTGCGGAAGTATGAAAAAACCCTAGGCGATATTATAAATAATACCTGGTTAAATCCAAACCGTTTATGAGAAAACAGCCCTTTTTAGGATAATTTAGGCCACTATCTAACCTAATGTTTCTTGTAAAAATTCTGGATTACTTCTTCGATGCATATAAGGTTGGGTTCTAGTATTTAAAATGTGGATAGAATAACGCAGAGTAAGCGATGAATATAAATATGTTTTTTTGGTTGTTAAGGATTTGAATATAACTGTACCAAGAAAGTATCAAATATCTGAAATTAGGACAAAGTCTCCAAAAACGATATTGGAGGAGTTCCTTGTGTAGGAAGATGAGAAAGATCGTAGTAGTCCTTTATGTTACTCTTCTTTCCTTTTAGTGTCGAGTTGCACCAATCCTGGATCTCTAACAAGCCATTTACTTATTCGTTAAAATTTTTCTTTGGAGCGTCATTTATTTTAAAGGTTAATGTATTTAAGGATGACAGCTCTCCGAAAAAAAAACAACTAAGAATAATAAAGAAAAATGTCAATCACAGGGTTGTATTCATTCGCTAATGTCGTAGGGAGGAGGTTGTGCTGAAAAGACTAGGTCACACGAGATTGCCCCACTTTTCTTTTCACAAAACTAGCTCTACCAATATGTCATTATTGTCCTAAAATCATGATAATTAGTTGTATTTTCCAGGAATGCTCATTTTTCTCTTCGTAACTTAACAGTTTTGAATCGAATTTTAATCTTTTAACAGCCCTCGAACTCTTGCTCTAGTGTAGCTCTAGAATCAGCGTTCGATTTTGTAGAGTCGACATTAAATGTTTGTGGACACAAGAACAAATGATCGAATCGAGGGAATAGAAATAGGGATAAGTAAATGAATAAAGAGGATATGCATGAACATAAAAAAATAAAAAATAAAATTTAGCGTTACTGACCAAAGTAGCTGCACACCTATGTACAGAAATAAATAATAATCCACTCAGTTTATTTCTGCAATAGCTTCCGTAACAAAGATATAGCCTGATCTTCTTCTTTGTTGGGATTTTCTTCGTTTTTCGAAGTTTCCCTCAGCCAAACTCCTCACTCAGTCGATTTCTACACTCCTCTCTATCTTCCCTCTTTGGTCCCCGGCCGGCTATACTTTCAGCCACAGCACTTCGTAGGATCCTACCACTCCACCTCACGTGAGGTCTATTCTTCTGTTACGCTTTGCTTCTCTTTCGTATGTTGTTTGTGATTCTTTTACTATCCATCTTTTTAAAATGTTCGTTCTAAATCTCTCTCTTTCCTTCACCTTCTTCCAGTATATTCTTTCTTACTTGCATTCATGCATATAGTCTCATTTATGATTCTCTGAGTTCTTGGGATGAAAATAATTTGTTGAATATAGAACAATCTTTTATTTATTTTTTCAGAAGCTCTAGTATTACTCCATTTGTTTTCTTACTCCACGTGACTTGGTGACCTAATGCAGACGAACGCATATTAATGTTTTCATTTTATCCATCTGGGGAGAAGTAAACGGTTAACAAATCACACCTCCTGATTTCCATTACGTAATGTCAGGGCCAATTGATTTTTTTTCTTCTGGAGAACAGTGGGAGGGGCGACCGGTTCTGGACGGAAGGGGAGCCTAGTTGCAGCCTTGGGGCACCTCCCCCCTCGCTCTCCCCGCTACGGCTGCTCCAGGCCTTCCTATCCTGACTCGCTAACTGTTTCCAAGAACTCCTTTGTTTTCTCTCTTTTGTCCTTACGGGGTATAATTTGTATAGAATTTCCTGGTTGTCTCTTTTTATTTATTTATTCTTTTTAATATATGTAAATAAAATTACTCGCTTCGTCAGTAAGAATAATGGAAATAAGGTATCCTTCAACTTCGACAATCGGGTGACGCGGTGGCTTAGGATCGGTGAAATAAGCATACAAAAAAGTTAAAGTACTCAAGTGGAACTAAACTTTTACTAGATTATCCGTCCATTTGAGTCGATCTTCTTTGTTGAATATTTAATGTAGGAATGGAATAAAAAAGACTCTCCCAATAACGAAATTCTTTGGGGCTCGTTGGCCGAGTGAATTGGGCCGAGGTTCTCAGGGCTCTCGGTACTGAAGGTCGTGGGTTCGAACCCTTCCAGGCCTAGTTTGAATGCATAAGGACGTTATGCCAAAATAAACAAACAAACAACAACGAAATTCTATAAAGAGAAAAGACATTTCTATCGCAATCTATAATTCCATCCAATTTTTTACCTCCTGTTATAGCCAGCTTAAACACTTCTTTTTCATAGAAATAAAAAGTATCAAAGGCTTATAAAAAGGCTTGTAAATTAAGACCTAGTTACTGAGTAGCTCTACAACCCAGGATTCCTTCAATGCTCTTCCACACTTCTCTGTATCTTGCCTTCTTCAAACCATCCCGTGACTCCCAAACCCTCAGATCCTGCAGCCACCGTGCTAAACACTCTCTTTTGAGACATTCTTAGTACATGGCCTAGCCATTCTTTGCGGGTTGCTTTAGTAAACTGGACCACATCAAGTTCCTTACATAAGGCGTTGTTCTACTTTCCTTGTTCAGGTGTCCCCATGTATTGGAGTGTTGAAGACAGGGTAGTGTATTTTTTGGGTTTATAGGCATAAAACCCTTGGGTCATCAATGCTTGTATTTTTTGAGTTTCCTTTAAAATTCTTTTAGGTCAGTAAAGGTCCATGTCCCTGCTCCGTAGTTCAGGACTGGTCTAATTAAGGTTTTGTAAAGTTGAATTATAACATTTATTTACAATATCCTTATTTTAAAGAACCGCAGGTTTGCAAAATATCCTCGGTTGAATTCCTAACAATCAAGACTAATATGATATATTTTCTTTCTTTTTATAACTATGCATTGACATTTACAACTGTATACACTATATACAGCCAGTAAATTTGAGTATAATTATCACAATATGTCAATAACAGAACTACTCACTAGTAGCACTTCAATAAAAGTTCTTGCCGTTGAAAGCCTAGGAGAATTATCGGGAATTGAGTGTGAGGCATGCAGTTTCTTGTCTGTCTGGTATGTGTAAATTTTTCTGAAAATCAAAAATGAAGCTAGCTTAACGATATAAGATGTTCTACACCTAGCTTAACTCTGCTGATTGTAATTTTTAGAGATCTGGTGCAGTATGATATCATGGTTTCATCTTACAAGGAGACGTTTTGACTTGTAACGCACAGATTTGAATGCCCATTTTTTGTTTTGTTAGTAGGGACCTTTAATCCGCGCAAAACTTGAGTATAGCCGCCAATGAGTATTGGGAGCTGAGAAAAAAATAAATAAAAACCAATATGAAAATCTCGTTTTATTTTTTTTCTCAGCTCTCAGTCAAGCTAGAAAAATAATTTTTTCCCGTAAAAATGTAGTTTTGTATGCAACCTCTTTACAACAACCAAAACCTGATTATTATTATTTTTAAGAGTAATATCAGGTTTTGGTGAAATGCTGCATTTCCGTAAAACCCAATATTTTTAGTTTCTCCAACTTGAGTGCAAGGCATATGTCAACTGATTGATTTATGTTGATGTGTATACAGCTATCAAATCCAAACTGTCACATTAATAGGCAATAAATTGATATTTACTATCTTATATAAACGTTAATTTCATGGATTAAATTTTAGTTAAGTCAAACCTGATCAGATACTGAAGCTAACATTTTAGCACATAGTTAATCCGCTGTTTAGCCTGTCGATTATAGCGAATGGCGAGGAAGATCCCCGAGACGGCCGCAATTATAACAATGATTGATATCATTTAATAACCGATCCTTGCCCGGGGACAAATTGTTTTCTCCACTGTCGCTGCAAAGGGAATTGGATGCGCCCCCCCCCCCTCTCGCCCCCCTCACCCCCTCGCCTATCCCCCCCCCCCCCCCTCCGGCGCTCCGATTTGCAATTTATTTCCTCCCTTCGACTTTATCCTCCATCCTCTCCCTAAAGCCGCTTCCCTACTCCCCGACACCTACATCTTGCAATTCACATCCGCTCTTGGAGATCAGCTTCTTTTCTTGTTCTGCGTTTTGGCTGCTACTCAATGTTTCTTTTTCATATGAAACCCTGTCTTTTTCCAGTTGAATGCAGTAAACTCTCTCATACCCGGCGTCAACTTTACCGGCGCTCCTCTTTAACAGGTACTCGCAATTAAGGAAAATTCTAACCCTATACTCTGCCGGTCAAAAGTTTGAGACCACCCTGAGCCAAAATAAATAAATTTAAAAGTTTCTCCCACTCTCCCTTTATCTATCTCTCTCTATACAGGGTGTTCATCATAAGACTGCAGTAACTTCGAGAGGCGATTTTAGGCATCATTTGCAAGAAAAAATTTCATAAAAACTATAGCTGGATTCTCACCCGTTTTATAGATATTTTTAATTTTATGTTTTATCAAGAAATTTCTAATTTTTGATAAATAATTTTCTATATACTTGATTTACAATAATTGTTCAAAATGTCCTCCCTCTTCTCTCATACACAGTACCGATCTTCGATCGACTGCATATACTGCTAGGCGAACTTCATCATGATTTTGCCGCGTTGTATTGCAGCACTCATAAATTATGTTTTATTAATAGAAAAGTAACACTAAAATATTTGATCTATTGGAGTGTATGTCGCTACAGAGAAGGGAACTGCTGCAATACAATGCGGCAAAATCATGATGAAGTTCGCCTAGCAGTAGATGCAGTCAAAACATCGGTGCTGTGTATGAGAGAAGAGGGAGGACATTTTAAACAATTATTGTAAATTAAGTATGTAAATTTTAATTGAACTGTCTTAAAATTCAAATATTAGAATAAGATTAATAGGTAATTGTAATTAAATCACTTTTCTATTAATAAAACATAATAAAACTATTTAACATTTGTGGGCATTCTCTCAGTATTTCCCAAAACGCCGATGTTGCATCTCCCTCTTTTTTGTAATTAATAAGCGATTTCAGTATCAGTTTTAAAAATTATCACTATTCATGGTATACCATTCGAAAGATGTTTGTTTGTAGAAGTTTGTTTTTAGTAGTGTACGTTTCTCACATATGTAATATTTTTGAGAAAAATACAGTCAAAGTTTTGGAACGGAATCAGAAACTTGCTATTTCATATGTTTGGATCAATAAGTTAAATACTGGACGCTGCTATTTTGAAGTTTAAATAAGTCTATTTTAAAGGAAATTTAGTTCGGGAAATACGGACAATTATTTGTCAAAAATTAGAAATTTATTGATAAAACATAAAATTAAAAATATCTATAAAATGGATGAGAATCCAGCTATAGTTTATATGAAATTTTTTGTTGCAAATGATTTTTTTGTGTCACCTTATTTACAGTATTTCTTTATTTTCTATTAAACAAAACATTTTTTTCTTTGCTTTTTATTCCAATGAAAATTTCTTTATGTTTAAAATACATATTTGCATTAAGCGATTATCGTAATGCCGTATTTACACAGGTAACAGATTTGTATGCAGAATGAAAACACCATTTTTTTTCCGGTTTTAAAAGTAAATTTCTCTATAAAAGTCGATACGGGATCGTTAATTTGATCATATCATATAAAAGCTGGTTGAATTTGCAAGTTATTGTGTTATTTGTAGTTTTGTGGACATTTTTTTTTTTTTCAAAAAACAGTGAGCGTTGAAGTATTATAAGAGATTCTAACTTCCCTAAATAAGGTTCCATGTATTCTGCTCTTATAGGATATTTAATGCTAAACCCGGAAATATGGTCAAAATTTGAAAAAATGTTTAAAAAAATATTACGGCAAAAAACGTAGTTTCCTAAAAAAAAAGTCTTTGAACAGTATATCGGCATAGGATTGTAGTCCAGTCAATAGGGAATCACTCCCATGTTAAATTTACTAATAATAAGGGCTGGTAGCAACCCGCAAACAGTTGTTGAGGGTGATTAAAGAAGTATTTCTGTCAAAAGTGCCCCGAAGATTTGGTGAGAACATGGCCAAAAGCAGTTTTTTCAATTTATAAGCAAATATAACGCGGCTTTTTATAAAATGTTGTATATAAAAGTTGTAGATAATAAAAATATCTACAATTTAAGCCATTGATCGTTCGATTCTGATGATTGGTTGTCGTAAAAAGTGCAAAAAAACCCTCTAAAATGTCCCTTTTTTGCATAAGAATTATTATAAACAAAAAGGGCCTTTTCAATACTTTTTATTGATGAAAAAGGAAGCTGTTTAAACCCAAAGAGAAATAGGATGTACCCCGTCCTCCTATCTTTATTATTTACTGAGATATACCTTTTGTTTATCTCGATATCGATATTTTCAATGCAAAACGGACCGTTCGTGATTCACATTTTGAACTTCGGATGACCGGGATATTGTTCTTAAGGGCTTATATTTTCATTATGGATTGCTAAAAAATCGATTTCTTTGAAAAAACATGCAATAAAATCGACTTGAAAAAGCGCCCGTTTTACAGCTATAAACAATTGAAGCTAGAGCGTCCGGTATTGAACCGATTTTGTTATAAATATAATAAATTAAAAGCTTACCTCTCAACGATTGATTTGAGCTATTCAAAGTGTAGCTACCATAAATAACAGCCGAGTTACGATTTTCTTTTTTAAAAATCACTACGTCATTGTTATGGCTAATTAAAAAAAATCAATCTCCAAATAGTACAAAAGGGTGGATGGGCTTTCGGGAAACTTACTCGACAAGTTTCCAGTATCATGTGTCCAAAATTATTCCTTTAAAATTTGCGAATAATCCTCCTAGCCAGTACGATACAATTTTCACAGTGTTGATTGAAGCGTCAGCACGAGCCCGAGCTCTTAAACAATCTACTGCTTTCGTGACCTTTGATCAGCCTCTTTACTGGAAAGCACGTGAATTGATAGCGTCGATTGATCCATTGAATGATCCACACGGGCTTCAATCTGTAATTGTACGGTTAGGAGGATTTCACACTTTGATGTCATTTCTTTCTAGTATTTCATATTTGATGGATGGCAGTGGCTTAACAGAAGCTTTCACAACTATATTTGCAGCAAACTCTGTCGAAAAAATTCTTTCTGGCCATGCATTTTCACGTGCGATTCGAGGACATATTTTAAATTTTGTTGCTATATGCAAACGAATATTAGAAAAATGTTCTTTTACCGACGATGAACAAAGTTATCTGGATAATTTGATGAACTCCGATGAATTCAATGAAGAAGATATCAGTAACGATGTTAATTTCTTACAAATTTCTTCTAAATTTCAAAGTCAGTTTACAACATTCAAATCGAATGGACCTACTGCTCAGTTGTTTCTCCAGTATCTACATTGCATTTTCATTGTCTTAAATTTCTATCACGCGGAGAGATCTGGAGATTGCAAAAAGAAATGACGTAGTGATTTAAAAAAAAAAAAAAAAATCGTAACTCGGCTGTTATTTATGGTAGCTACACTTTGAATAGCTCAAATCAATCGTTGAGAGGTAAGCTTTTAATTTATTATATTTATAACAAAATCGGTTCAATACCGGGCGCTCTAGCTTCAATTGTTTATAGCTGTAAAACGGGCGCTTTTTCAAGTCGATTTTATTGCATGTTTTTTCAAAGAAATCGATTTTTTAGCAATTCATAATGAAAATATAAGCCCTTAAGAATAATATCCCGGTCATCCGAAGTTCAAAATGTGAATCACGAACGGCCCGTTTTGCATTGAAAATATCGATATCGAGATAAACAAAAGGTATATCTCAGTAAATAATAAAGATAGGAGGACGGGGTGAATCCTATTTTTCTTTGGGTTTAAAGAGCTTCCTTTTTCATCAATAAAAAGTATTGAAAAGGCCCTTTTTGTTTATAATAATTCTTATGCAAAAAAGGGACATTTTAGAGGGTTTTTTGCACTTTTTACGACAACCAATCATTAGAATCGAACGATCAATGGCTTAAATTGTAGATATTTTTATTATCTACAACTTTTATATACAACATTTTATGAAAAGCCGCGTTATATTTGCTTATAAATTGAAAAAAACTGCTTTTGGCCATGTTCTCGTGCCCCTAACTTTAAAAAACTCACCAAATCTTCGGAGCACTTTTGACAGAAATACTTCTTTAATCGCCCTCAACAACTCTGTGCGGGTTGCTACCAGCCCTTATTATTAGGAGAGAATTTTCCCTATTGACTGGACTATTGTGATAGAAAGGTAAGGTCTGCGGCATTTTTCTTCATTTTTCATCTAGAATGGGACTATATATTTCTAAACTCAAAATTGATTACATAACACCTTTAAAATCTTGCAGAACAAAGGTCCATATTTTTTATTATAAATCCCGAAATAAAAAAAAAATATATCAGGATTTATAAAAAAAAAAAAAATTTATAATTGAAACATAAAGGTTTTAAGAATTTGTATTCCAAAAAATAAATTTAATAAAATCAATTAGAATCATGGGAAATAAAAAAATACAAGATTTATATTGAATTTTTCCGATAACCCAATATTACTATTTTATTTTATTACTATTACTAGGAGTCATACGTTGCCATATTTAACTAGGAATAGAATTTAGGTTTAAAGAGCTTCATTCTTTAATAACACCAAGAATACGTTTGTTTTATATATGCATATGTTTATTAATAACAGCAGTATATGAAAAATTACTATTTTATTTAAAATGTAAATCTTTTATGACAGTAAGTTTTTTTTTAGTTATAAGGAGAAGAATTGATGTATAATAATTATTTAGTTAGGTACTACATTGTATCATTGATTCGATACTGCTTTTTAAGAATAGGTTGAATCGAGAAACACTGTTTTGAATCGATTCATCCATAATGTAAAGTAGAAACTTTTACATATATATATTTATTTTACGAATTTTGCACAGGAAAAACAACTTTTAAAATCGTGGAATCAAAATTAAATCAATTTGATTATTAGAGAAAATATTTAGAAACTGAAAGGATAATTAGACGTGCTGAGAGCCCCCACCTCATGCCTCGTTAGACTCGCAACTAATTATAACCTTTTCTAATCCCATCTTTTAAAACACTTTTCCTCATTCGTGTTCATTGTAAAATAGACCATATATCCTAATGAATGCGCAATCATTCTTAGTCAAGTAATCATGCATATTTTTTTGTAGGTCGTGGTACCATTGTGATTATGTTTGCGTAAATAAGCAAATACTTTGTTGATGACTTGTTGAAAGCGTAGTTTAAGCATAGGTAAATTGTTGTAGGATATGAAACGTTTTTAGGAAAAAACAATATAGTTTTTGCAGTTTAAGCGTACCTGATTTGCTTCTATTGGGTTATTGATCAGAAAAATAGAAAAACTAGGAATACTAGGAACCACATCTTACTCGTGTGTGATGGGATCAATCTTGTAAATAAATTTTAAAGTATTCTTTATTTTTTTTGTCTTTGTAAGGATTATCTTTTAATCTTGTAGATATATTTATATTGATATAGTAGTATTCCTCTGTTTTTATAGTAAATAAGGGATAAATGTTTATATCATTTTAGTTTTTGTTTTTTTTTTTATTTGACACGAACCAAATACCTCTCCTTTCATAATATACTCACTGCTCATCCAAATCCACTTGTTGCACAACTTGCTTCCCATTCCATTCCTGGCAATCCTCCGAGGCGTCTGAAAAGAAGGTGGCCTCGTGATCTTCTTTTGTAAATATTCATTAGAGTACTACCAATGGGTAGTTCCTCTACAAATTGTATTCATGTCATTATATCTCATAGATACCGCATATTTTCTAGATGTGTTTTGTAATACAGTTGTAAATTTCTATGAAAAAAAGAATATTATTTTTTTAATTTACTTTTTGTATACAATTTTAAAATATATTTTCTTATTATCATTATTTATGCTCATTCGCATCTGAGGACTATGCAAAACATTCACTTCTTAGAAACATTCTAGGGTTTGAGCTAACGGTGGGGGGGGAGGGGAAAAGGTCCCATTTTGGGTTTTTTCGATTATATCTCGAGAACGGTGGACTCTAGAAAAACATGTTTCAAATAAAAATTAAAGCTATTTAAATTTCCTATAGCATTGGATATGTACATATTTGTCGAATTTCTAACGGTTTTCCAGATAAATTGGTAATTTTCAAAAAAAATTGTTTACCTCACTTTTAAACATTTGCTTCAAGTGCCAGAAACACTCTAAAATAAATTTAATGCTCTACAACTCTAATTCTATATGTTTTTCTGAGAAACGATCCTGGAAGGCACTATAAGGAAATGTTTGACATTTTCAATAACGTATATCTCGAAAAAGGTTGAAACTTTGACAAATATGTATATAAACATTTTTATAAAAAATTTAATTAGCTTTAATTTTTATTTTAAACATATTTTCCTAGAGTCTACCGTTTTTGAGATATTATCCGAAAACCCGAAAATGGGACCTCTCCTCCCTTCCCCCACTGTTATCTTATCCCCAGGGGTGGGGAAGTTTAGTATGTTTACCTTCTAACTACTCCTAACGAAGCTAAGATGTTTAAAATTTTCGCGTATTCTACAATGAGTTTATTGACAGAAAGAATTAGGGCAGAACAGGAACTTATGGAACTTATTCCGCAGAGTTAAAGTTTTTTTTTCGTTCATTTTACACATCAAATGAATTCGTAATCTTCCATAGCACTTATTTCCATTACAGGCATATTTTAATATCAATTAAATCGTAAAACTTCCTCATGATGCATAATCATTTCACCGTTATCTCAAAATCTATTGTGTTTTCCCTTTCTGTTTCAATATTTTATTTCCTCCTTTCCCCCATCGTTTCTTTGTCAAACAAACGTTTGTGGAAATGCAATATAAATGCTACAACTAATGAATAGCCTTTCCTTAATGCAATGACGCAACGAACATAATAAGAAGAACGAAGATAAAAGTGATATGTGTGAGGTAGTCAATGATAAGGGGACTGGTGAGGTCAATAAACAGCCTTCACTCTCATACCATCACTCGATTAATTCAGATGAATATATTATCATTAAACAGTATCAAGGGCACAAAATATAACATATGTTTTGTATTATCCTTAATGTATAATTTTAACTATGATTACCTTTATGCTTCTAGTTGTAAAACTCGTCCCATATTTATGATTCCATACTAATACCATGTATGATTCCAAAGGCGACGTGGGACCCTGCATATGAAAAGCCAAAACAAAATTAATAATTAATGTCCAAACTCTCTGCTCGCTGGGGGGTGATCTGTTAATTTGTTCTCTTAGAGACAACAAACCTCTTGGAGGAGGTGAATAAGTTCTGCAAGGTTACCACCAGACCGGAATTCCTTTAAAAACCTAGAATTCTTGAATTTTGTATGATCGGAAAAATCAGGAAATTATTATTGAATTTTACGTATTAACCTAGAATTTTGAGATGAATGAATGAATGAAAATAAATTTTATTCTGTGGCCATTGCACCTCAAGAATAATTATAATGAACAAATTAATGGTGACCTAGCTCAATATATATCTACACTAAAAGTTCTCTAGGCCATCTTCTTTTCAAACGCCTCGGTGGAATATCGGGAATAGAGTGGGAAGCAAGTTGGGAGACTATTTGGAGTGGTTATGGAGCGTACTATGGAAGGATGGGTATCTGGTTTGGGCTAAATCAGCAACTTATGGAACGTTAAGATCTTTATGGATAAGTTTTTTGGTCACGAAGTAAAAAGCATTCAGGATTTTTCGAAGGATTTTGGTTTGTAAGGATTGGAAACGAGATGAATTGGATGGTTTTGTAGAACCCCAAAGCTCAACTCCGTACGTCCAAATAGGTGTAATCACAGTCATGTATATGAGTCTTTTGTAATTAATTGGGAGCTTAGAACGTTTGTATAGTAAGTGTTGAAGTAGACTGGAACGACCAGCAGTTTCTTGTCGTTTTAGTCTTGTATGTGGATTCCAAGTAAGACGTTTGTCCATGTGGAGTCCTAGGTAGAGGATCTCTTCAACAGGGATTTTTGGAATCAAAAGAAAATTAAATTACGAAAATGAAAGTAATAAAAACTAATATTACATGTTATGAAATATGATACAGGAAAAACAAAGTATATCTTATGGTTTAGAAATTAAAATACGTTAAGAAAACAAGTAAATAAGGAAGAAATAATTTAGTTGATAAAGCTAAAAAATATGTATTATTCGGAGAAATAGTGTATCTGGTCTGACATAGTAATATAACTTACGCCAAAAACTATGATACAAATTTTATGCAATAGTACAAAAATAATACTGGACAAAATCAATATTATGCTCTGAATATTCTTGTTTATTTTTTTAAAATATTTTCTTCATCGATATGACTATTAGATTGAATATTTAAAAATTAAACGAAATTTCGGAATTTAAAGCTATTATGAGTGGAGGAATGGGGAATGCTGGAAGGGAGGAAGTTCCAGAAGCTAGAAGTTCTGGAAATAAAGGAACGTTTGAAGGATGCTCGGTTAAAGGTGTTTCATTTACTCATCTTCAATTTAAATGACAATGAAAATAATATATTTAAACATTAAATGCACCAGACGTTGAATGAATTCAATTTAATTTGAAATTCACAATCTCTTAAAAGAAATGACGGCCGATCGCGGGATATCAGAGTAACGTATTACAGTGTTAAAATTGATCAGTTACAAAACAGAAAATAAATTACGAAGAAAAAAAAAGGTATCAAAATCAGTAAATTACAAAAATATGTGATGATAGGCAGCAGCATAAATGGAAAAATATTATATTCTACTCCAGTTTGTTTCACAAAATCTTGATTTGTGAAATTTTTAATAATTTATAAGAAAATCTTTGATAGGGAAAATAGTTCTTATAAAAAAAAAAAATTAAAAAAATTAAGGTAAAGAGATCCTGTTTTGTATTAAATTTCACCTGGAATTTTATGAAAATTAATCTGAATAACCTGTGATTATACTTATGTTAATATTGGGTATTATGTTATTATTCATTCAAAAGGAATAATCAAAGTTTAGTAACATTTGTAATGAAATTATACAATACATTAATTTTTACCTCATCCTCAATCGTTAATATCGTGGCAATATTTTTGGGGAAAATTTTTATTTCATTATTAGTTAGAATAATCCGCCTGAATATTAGGTATTGGGGGCAGTTTGAATAGGATGTAATTTTGGCTCTATATTCCATTTTGGTTACGTAAGCTGCATATATTTTTAGTGTTTATTTTGTACATATAATTTTCATGATAAATCTTATTATACAAATACCTTTCACTAAGACCATGATCGGTACATCATGCCCCATTACTGAGATTTTTATTTATTAATTACAAAAAAACAAAAATATGTATCAAAGGAAACATCAGCAAATTTTTTTCAATTTTAATAGGTTGTATACAATTATGCCCAAAATATGTAATCTGAAATGTATAATACAAAGAAGTATTTTAATAGTTTCCATTATTATGAGAAAAATTTTAAGAAACAAATTATTTTAGAAATGGACGGAAAAAGTATTTGTATGAAACATTTTTTTTTTTTTTTTTTTTTTAACATTATTATTTTCTGCGCAGTAATAAACTAATACTAATAATAAACTATTACTAAAATGTGATAAATTAATTTAACGTTTAAATCGCTTAATGCGTCGAAACAACTGAGGCATTTTAACAAAATAAATGGTGATAATTAAAATGACCTGAATTGTAAATGAATCTTGGCAGGCTATCGAATGAAAGCGTTCGATGTTTGTTAAACCTTGTTGACAGTGTACACAAAAGGTTCAACGTTTGCATTGTCACCTGTTGGGCATCAATCTGCGTTGTTTACACTGACATGAAATTAACAGCAGGGTTTTGTGTAATGTTCCTAACGAACCCATGTAAATATATCTCTGTTTAAAACATTTATATTAAAAAAAAAACTCAAATGTTATAAACTCAACAATATTTTTATTTTGCCACCGTTTCGGCCGTATAGTTGACGACCATCATCAGGGCTTGAACAAGAAGTAGTCGAATACAAAATCAGAACAGGAAAGTAAAAAAATGAAATGAAATGTAATTTGGTTAGTAAACAATTTGAACTTATCTAAAAAAGAAGTAGGTAAATTATACTATGATAAACAAATTATTATTATTATTTATTTTATTTTTTTTACTATTTATTCATATTTACAACTGTATACAAGTCAATTTTTTTTTCTCATTTATTGATATTTACAACTGTACAAAAACATATACATCAAGTAAATGTGTTGATAGTGAATACAATGGCATATAAATAACTTGTGAAGAACTACTCACTAGTAGTACTTCAATAAAATCTACACTAAAAGGTCTCTAGGCCATCTTTTCAGACGCCTCGGAGGATTATCGGGAATGGAGTGGGAAGCAAGTTGGGAGACTAGTGAACTGGTGTGGTTATGGAGCTTACTATGGAAGGATAGGTATCTGGTCTGGGCTAAATCAGCAACATAAGGAACATTAAGGTCTTTATGGATAAGTTTATTGGTCACAAAGTAAGGAACATTGAGGATTTTTCGAAGGATTTTGGATTGCAAGGATTGGATACAGGATGAATTGGATGGTTTAGTGGAGCCCCAAAGCTCAACTCCGTACATCTAAATAGATTTAAACACAGTCGTGTAAATGAGTCTTTTGTAATTAATTGAGAGCTTTGATCGTTTGTCTAGTAAATGTTGAAGTAGTCTGTAACGACGAGCAGTTTCTTGTCGTTTTAGTCTTGTATGTGGATTCCAAGTTAGAAGTTTGTCCAAGTGGAGTCCTAGGTAGCGGATCTGTTCAACAGGGATTAATGGAATATCATTAAAGGATACTGTAAGACAGGAAGTCGTAGGTTTACGACGAAGGGCAATTAAATTTTAAATTATTAAAATAACATGTAAAGAACTACTCACTAGTAGTTAAATAAAATTTCTAGATTAGAAGGTCTCTTGGACATCTCTTTTTCAGATGTCTCGGAGGATTTTCGGGAATTGAGTGTGTATTCGAGTGCGTATGGAGTTTACTATAAAAGTTTCTGGTTTGGGCCAAATTAACTACATACGTAGCATTAAGATCTTTATTGATTTTTATCTTTACGTTTGTGACATAATAAGAAGCATTAAGGATGTTAGGAAGTGTTTTGGATTGTAAGGATTGGATAAGAGAAGTATTTGAAGCTTTAGTGGAACCTCAAAGCTCAACTCCATATATCCAAATGGGTTTAATTATTGCATGTAAATAAGTCTTTTGTTATTTACTGGGAGCTTTGAACGCTAATTTACACTATTGTATGTAAAGAGAGGATATAGAGAAAATAGAGTCAAATAGGATGAAACACAGTTTCAGTTTATTAACACCCTATTTTAAAAATTAGAAAAAAAAATATTTAACCAAAGAAAAATATCAAGAATAATTTTTAAATCCTAAAACTCAGCAGAGGAGAAGTACTTTCAATTTTATCCGTATTTTAAAAGATATCCATAGGGTGTCAATAACTGATTTTACATTATTTATTGTCACTATCTTGTAAAATACATACCAGGAATAATTTTTGGTGTGAACTTCTATGCTTAGCCCAAAGTTTAGTAATTAAGGAATTATGACTTCGAATTTCAACTTTATTGGGCTATTATTTCTATAATTTTAGTATGAATATTTCCTTAACAGTGTCAATAACTTTCTGGTTTACTCTAAGTAGGATAAAAGATGATCAAAAGAGACAATAAACAGATTAAATAATTACTAAAAATAAAAATTAAACATTGAACGCAAAAAAAAAAAAAAAAAAAAAAAAAAAAAAAAAAAAAAAAAAAAAAAAAAAAATAAAAAAAATTCTCTTTTGATTATCTTTTATCTTACATATTTTATCTTCATCCTCTCTTTACATAATATAATGCAAATTATTTACATACAATAATTTAAAGTGTTTATTAACCCAATTATATTTATTTTTTTTCACTTTTTCTCTTTTGATTCTGTATTCGACTATTTCTTGTTTTAGGCCTGATGATGGCCATCAAAGATATGGCCAAAACGTTGGCAAAATAAAATTATGGTTTGTTAGTATCAATAAAGAGCTTTTTCTGACTGATCGCTCTCAACTTCTTAAACTATATAAAAATGTTTGTTTTGTTTTTTGTTTTTTAACTATATTGTCTTTATATTTATATTTAAAATATAGTAATGTTCGAATACAACATTAATCACATACGTGTACAAGTTTTAGTTTATTTTCAACACGAAGAAACAAAGGCTTCTTATTACCTAAAATTATACAGTGCTTCCATGTACGTATGTGTCTAACGATCGAACGTCATCCCACGGTCCAAAGCATTACTTCATACCTGTCTAATTATTCTTTTTTTTTTTTTTTTAGCGCGCCCTTTCAGTTGCATCAGTGCTACACTATTTTTTTTATGTAATTACTACATGATTTATTTTCTTACATTTTTACTTTCATATAATTAATACAATGGCTTTTTAAATTTCTGATTTTTTGAATATTAGCATTTTTTTTTTTCCGAACTATAAACGAGTCTTTAGCATTTGAAACTAGTTTTCTATCAACTAAATACCAATAAAATTGTAAATAGTCCATAAGTTGGCTCAGTTCGGTGATTTTAAATGTATAGTGAAACGTAATATGGGATTATTAAAATTAAGCAAAAACGACATTTCTACTCTCTTATCCCAGTACTAAATGATATGATCAACAATCAATGGGAACAAACGTCTGACTTTTCTTAAACATCCATAAGGTTTGTGTCTAATGCATAATCGTAAAGAATTCCTATATGCCTTGTTTTTTTAAAAATATTCCGTCTACGTTCTCTTGAATCGTAAGTATTTTTGAAATCGATTCAATGTTTATAAGCACTTGTGTATTCAGAGTTATTTATAAATATTTGCCCGAAGGAAAATATTTTTAAAGTCGAACATCCTGCATTCACATTTTTAGTATTCGTGAATCAGCATGAGATAGTTTTCCATTTTTATTATTGTTATTTTTGTTTTACAAATATACTTATTTTTTAATTTTTAAAAATACGTCATAACTTGTTAATTCCTCCTTACTTGGTTTACCTATTACACTCTAAGATTATACATTGTTAGCAATATTATATGCCAGTATTGGCACCATGAGTATTTTTCAAAATCATTCAGTATGGGCTACTTAATTCAACAGGATATAATTACTTTTACAAATATAAATATATTTTTTTATACTAATTGTAATTTTGCTAGATTTTCTTATTTTTTAGAGTTTATCATCCTTCGTTTTTACTTTTGTCATTTACTAAAAAAGAAAAATATGATATAAAATATAAAAAAGTATACGAAGCCATTGGTCACACACGTATCCTAAAAGATTTATATGTATGTGACAATTAATTGAATCTTCGATAGAATTAATTATTAGTCGTAAAACTTTATTTTCTTTTTTAATTTGACATTTACAATCTGGCTCATTTAAGTGCTAGAATGGGCTATAAAGGATTATTTTATTATTATTATTATTATTATTTTTACAGAAAAACGTAAATACCTATAATGGAAAAATAATTAAACAGACAAAAAAATATGAAACAAAATTGAAAATAAACCATGAAGTTAATGATTGAATTCAATTGGATGAAGATGCTGTATAATAATTTATTATTTTCTAATGAAAGTGTTATGTACATACAGTAGAACATCACTAATCCGACTTCCGCTATACTAAATGGTAAGTGGAGCTAGGCTATGTGGTAGCGTCTTAGCGTCAAATTTTTTGAACTTTTCCAATTTTCCCCAAAATATCTACTGCATGGTTGGTTCTAAATAAAAGCTTGTTATAATCAAAATAATATTAGACTAAATTTAACCTAATTTGAGTAGAAAATAAGCTCTGTAGCTTAGACGAGGACTAAAAGGAGCCTTTCAAATCTTTATTTTTTATTTTTTTACAGTTTTGATCCATACGTCCATAGCAACGACGTTTAGAAATTATTTCATTGTCAACGATTTTAAAAATGAGTTACTTTCTTACAAACCAAATACAATGTACTGTTATTACGGAAAATACTTTTATACATAAATAGCTGGCCATTTCATAAATATGGAAACATATTATCCATTGGTATATATAACGTACTCCTGGTAATCCTTTTAACCATGAGAATATCATAAAGGAAGGAAGGGTTCGATATTTTGATCAGAGACGGAATTTTGATATCATCTGGTTGGATTTAAATTTCTAACCATAAAATTATATGACAGTGTTACACACCTCGTTTCTGCCATTCAACGCTGTACATTTAAATTATTATTATAGTTATCTTAGTGTTGTTAACCCTCAAGAACTATGATGATGATTTAGTCAAATTTTGATACAGATAGTTCCAAAAGTTTTTACCTTTGTTAACTCCGTTGTTGCAGAATAGCCACTACATATTGGACGATTTTTAAAATTCACTGAGATTCACTTGCACAACATATCTATAGCTCTTTTAATAACAATGTAACTGAAAATTAGTAAATTTTATTATTATATTTTTTTTTATTATTATTATTATTTTTTTTTTTTAAAACCTTAATTCGATCGAATTAAATTTTGTTTTAATTGTAATTTATATTGCGCATGGATTGATCATTTTAATATGTATATTTTTACATTTTTAAAATAATGACTATTACGGTTTTTTTTTTTTAAATATTAAATATTGTAAGATGTCATATTTGGATTGATTAAGTATGCTGTGTTTTTAGCAACCCATTTAAAATGGGGCAGCACCACTTAATAAAGTGTTTCTTTTTCCACGCTGTATACAACTTTATACAAATTTATCGCTTTTCTGAATGAAAAATCTTGGAATTTTATTAATGCTAAACCTTCCTTGAACTATGATGGTGGTGTATTTCAAATTTGGTGCAGATTGGTTCAGTTGTTTTCGTGGTTAGTGATCACTAGGGCTGTGAAATATATGCATTTGCACATTTCTCCTAACTAAAAAATCTAATATTATACAGCTAATATTATATATAAATATATATATATGTTATGAGGCATTTGGAATAAATTTGAGGTATTTTTAATTTGCATATTTCGCCATAAATGCATATGTTTACATATTTTGAACTAGATAGGCATATTTATCTACATATCCGGCTTATCAGCATTTGACATTCGAATTTTTTTATGTTTTCGAGCAGAAAAAAAAAAATATATATATAGATAAAAACCGTAAAATAGCTACAAGAACTCCCATTATTTTTTTTTTTTGCATAATCAATACGTTTGTATGTGTCGAAGTGCTGATTCTTCGGTTTCAGCGAACTTTCGATCGTATTTGCTTCTTTTGGAATTGTTTAATCCGATTAATTTCTCGTTTATACTTTGCTCAAATACGTGGAATATTATTACTTCACTTTTCATCTCACCCTTCTTCCTTCCATCATTCCATTACACAGTCTTTCACAGAGTGTTCACCGAGACATATCTGTTATTTTGTGTAAACCTAAAATACCGAAAGTCATTCCTTCAAAGACAAAAGATCTTGTTAGAAAGTACGTAGGTGATCTTTCAAATGAGACTTTCAAGAATAATGGTCGCTAATCATTAATATTAGGTTTATAATGCTCTTTTTTCTTTCTAATGTTCTTCCTTTCAACACAATTAGTTATTTAAACTTGAGTTAGTACTTAAGTATATATTTGCATATTTTCGGAATTTAATCGCATATTTTACCCAATATCTCTGCATATATATGTGCATATTTTTCAGTTTTTATTGCATATAATTCACAGCCCTAGTGATCACAAACGAAAAATGGCCTGTTCTTTTATATAGTAGCATAAATTAAAGATATAATAATTGAGATATTTTACTAGTAATTATTACATGATATTAAATTTGTATTATTTATTTTTTTTATTATTTTAGTGAATTCAATGATAACACATAAAACTGAGCGTCACTAATTGTTTCGACTCACGCTCTTATGCTTATGCTTTCTACAACACAAACCAGCAATGATAGAATATCTCAAAGAAAGTGAGAGAAAGGCAATTCAGCCCGGGCCCCATCGTATGCAAATGGGAATATCTTTGTGGCTGATTCTTGGGAAAGACAAAACAGACGGAATGACAAAGAGGACACAAGCCGGAAACAGAATCAAGAAATTGGCAGGCGGGAGGTCTACAATGACTCTTCTACGTGCTTAGGTTCCCAACAAAACTTTGGCTTCATTCAAAACCGACTCTGTCTGACCTTCTAAAAACTTAAACAAAACCTTCTTCATCAATTCCATCTCAAAGGAGTTGCGTAATCATCCAACAGGTATAACCAGTTTTCAGGGAACTTGGGAATATGTCGGAAATTTTATCGATGTTCGATTGTTTCTTTTCCTGTAAGGTTTACGCAACCTTATTAATATAAACAATTACTTAAACCCATACAGAATAGGATTCATTCATTACTTTTTGTTAAGGAAATTCACAAAACATTTCTCTTTACAATAAGTATAATGATAAATTTATGTTACAAGTACCTGTAGTGGTATCACTAACTAGTGGTGTCCTTTAGATTTCTATATAACTCGAAAAAATATTTTATGTGAACTCAATTTCTCGAGGATTCGTTATCTCGAAAAATTTATAACTAGAATTAAATTCGTTCTTCAACTTCGACCTATCGATTTTTGACGGTATAGCGACAGGCTAAAAATTCCCCGTGTACGTTAAAACGTATTACTGTTTTAAAAAGTATTAAGTATATGAAAAGAAATTTAACTCTAAACCTACCGTCATCTCATATATACTCGTATGTATTTTCACCACAATTCCTCACAGAAACAATAATAAAAGAGGAGTGGGTATTAAAAAAACACGCCTGAAATATTTTTTTTTTAGATTTAGCCCAAAGCAGATATCTATCCTTTCATACTAAGCTCCATAACCACTCAAATCCCCTACTTTCTCAACTTGCTTTCCACACCATTCCTAATAATCCTCCGAGGCGTCTTAAAAGAAGATGTATTCGATGGAATAGATCTCTCAAAAATTTAAAACCACATAAAACCTATTATCGAACTTTTATGGAATGCAAGGGGAAGATATAAACATTATTATGTTGTTGTTTTTTTAATTTATTAATATTCACAACTTTACACAACATAGAACAAGTAAATTTGAACATAATGATAACAATGGCACGTAAATAACTTGTTAAGCATTACAATTTGTGTTACTCACCAATGGTCCCTTGGCCATCTTCTTTTGTGACGCCTCGGACGATTATCGGGAATGAAGAGGGGAAAAAAGTTGAGATACTAATGGATTTAAATGGTTATGGAGCTTATTATGAAAGGATTAGTATCTGGTTTGGGCTAAATCAGCAACATATGGAACATTGAGATCTTCATGGATAAGTCTATTGGTGATAAATTAAGGAGGATTGGATACGAGATGAATTGGAGTGTATTTAGATTCTTAGAGTAATAAAAATAGAAAATGAAGAAATTAAATTTTATTTATATACAGACGACTGTTGATAATTAATAGTCAGAAAGAGCCCTTACCAATGATCTCAAATAATTGAGAGTTTCAATAATCAAAAGTGGAAGAATAAGATCTTGGTATTAAATGTTTCAGTCATTCTCAAATTATTTTATACTATGAAAATTTAAAAAGTTTATTGATCATTATCAGATCTATTTGGACTTAAGGTGTAGAATTGTGGGGATCCACCAAACCATCGAATTCATCTCGTATCTAATCCTTACAATCCAAAATCCTTCGAAAAATCCTCAATGCACCTTACTTTGTCACCAATAAACTTATCCATAAAGATCTTAATGTTCCATATGTTGCAGATTTAGCCCAAACCAGATACCTATCCTTTCATACTAAGCTCCATAACCACTCAAATCCCCTACTTTCTCAACTTGCTTCCCATTTCATTCCTGGCAATCCTCCGAGGTGTCTGAAAAGAAGATGGTCTCGGGATCTTCTTTTTTTGTAAATATTTCATTAGAGTACTACCAATGGGTAGTTCCTCTACAAATTATTCATTATATCTAATTTATACCGCTTATTTACTAGATGTGTTTTTTATTACAGTTGTAAATTTCTGTATTATAAAAAAAAAAAAAAAAAAGTTTATTATAATACCTAGGATTATTATGGTGGAATGGTTTGCGTACCTCGTTTCATACCTATGTTGTTAGTGAAATATGATTTGAAAATATTGTTAAATAATTGTATGTTAATTTTTTTTTTCATAGTTTGAATTAATTTAAAATCTTAATTAGGGTCATAAAATGAAAAGTTTGTTTCTGTTGTTTATTTAAAAAAAGTATATATATTATTAACATCTAATTTTTATTTTTTTATTTTCAGGTAAGAATTTGTGATTTGAAGGGATTGACATTTACATTAATCAACTGTTATTCAAGGTATTAATTTTTTTTGTTTTCTGAGATTTAACTGTTGTGACAAATATTAATTAAAAATTTCTTAAATTTAAAATTGCTTGTTATTATACAATGTATTTTAATACTGTTTTATTTTATTAAATTCATTTTAATACTTTCATATGTTTTTAGTGTATAAGGACGTAAACCACAAAAAAATAATGAAACTTATTGATAAAAAATTATTGGGGTGGAATTTTTTTTTTACAAATTCTGTCCTTATAGATATTCATAAAGTTTATTTAAAATTCATAAGGAACTGAAACGGTTATAAATTACTGGATAGGATTTGAAAATGGTATAGCTATTCCCTTGACAGATGTATGTATAATGTAAAATAACTAAAAAAGTGGATAGTATATGAAATGATCTATTAAATATTAGCATAAGGTGAGGCATTGATCTGATTGGCTGGAGCGGACTTGGCGGGAACGAACATAGAATTTAAACTGTACTCATTACGTGCGATTCTAACACAAAGCCTTTTGTATCGCACCTGTCAATTCATAAATGCATACCGCGTTTGATTATGTGTTTATCTGTTTGCCGAGTGTAATATCTCTTGTCTTTTATCTTGTCTGCATTAATGTGATTAAGTGTCCTCCTGTCGGTAATATTGACTAAACCGTAACCGGTTACTTATTAACCGTTATTCGATGGCGTTATACTCAATAGAAATAATTAATTTTTTCTTCTTAATTTTTGTATCTGTTAGGAATTTTTATCCCTTAATATTGATGTGTAAAACTTTTAAATTTAGATAAAACATGTTAAAATTCAGCTTTACTTTTTATTGTCAATCATTTAATATATTTTATTCTTAAATCATTCAGATTTTAGTTAGTAGATTCCTTAAACACCTTTCATTTTCTTTAATATTTCCTTAGTTAATTTATTTTATTATTATTTTTTTTTTTTATAAATGTATATACAGGGTTGGTAGATCGTTGGCCAAAAAGGTGTCTCTGGTAAGGAGGTTAATTTTGAACCTATTTAAGGTCACTTGCCTATATACAAAGTCTTACGGGGTTTTTTTAATGAATTTTTTCGGACAAAAAAAAATGGTCAAAACCAAACATTTATGCCTTATAACTTCATTGTTTACTAATATATCAACACCATTTTATTTATTTTTTTTTTTTTTTTTGCTGTAATTACTAATACGTTGTCCATGTAAAATAAAAAAGATTTGATGCAAAAAGCAAATACAAAAAAAAAAAAAAACCGGAGTTCGTTAAATCTTGTTTGATAAACTTGTTGTCGTAAACTTAAAGTTTATGTTTAAAAAAACAAAAAAAAGCAGCCAAATCCAAATTTTTTTGCATTTAACAAAATTTAATGATCTCCCGTTTTTTTTTTTTTGTTTTTTGCGTCAAATCTTTTTTATTTTACATGGACAATGTGTTAGTAATTACAGAAAAAAAAAGGCGTTAGTATATCAGTAAACAACGAAGTAGTAAGACATAAATGTTTGGTTTTGGCCATTTTTCAAAAAAATTCAAGGTAGCAACCTTAAGTTCTATATAATAAGGTCTCTAGGCCATCTTCTTTTCAGGGGCTTAACGGTAAGCGTTGAAATCAAGTTGGGAGGCTAGTGGATTCGAATGAATATGTAGCTTATCATGGAAGGGTAGCTATCTGGTTTGAGCTAATTTATCTAAACATCGGAAATTTAGGTTGGTGTTGATTAATTTAAGTTAATCGGTGACGTAAAAAGCTAAATTGAGGAATTTGAAAAGGATTTTGTAATTTTAGCGACTGAATATGAGGAGAATTGGAAGGTCGGAGCCACAAAGCTCAACTTTGATATTTCTCAATATGTTTAATTACTGTAAATTAAATGGATCTTTTGTTAATAATTGAACGTCTGTCTTGTAAATATTGAAGTATTCGAAAGCGAGCAGTTTCTTGTCGTATTAGTCTTATATGTGGATTCAAGAATTTAACTTTGTATACCCAAATTGGTGTAACTACTGCCATAAAAATTTTATTTTCTGGCACCTCGGAGAGTTGGCGGGCATCGAAAGGGAAGTTGCTAGCTCTCTTAGTTTGAGTATTTAAAGTCTAATGTGAAAGGTTTTTTTTTTATTGTATAAAATTTTAAAATTTCGATTTTTTTTTTGTTATTATGTAACATTAAGATGAAATTCTACAGTAGAGGAATTTAAAAAAAAAATCAATAAATAAACAATAGAACCTCAAGTTAATTAGCTAAAATTGGAATACTAAAACGAACCTGAACAGAATAATTGAATTATAGGATTTTGATTTAATGTTCAATTATCTTTGGGCTTTAAAATTTAATTATTTAATTTTATAGCAACAGCACAATGAACAATAAACTTAACCCTCCCACACGTACTTAGCCTTATTAACACTAATCAGATAATTACAAAGTTTTTGTATGCAATATACTTTTTTTGTGTTACGATATTTCGGTTTTTCTATTTTTTGATCTCGTTTATTTTTTTTCCATTATTAAAAATAACTTATTTATGGGGCAAAGAGATTCGGGTATTTACTGAAATATAATATTCAATGTTACAGTTAAAATATCGATTAGTACCATAAATTAATTATAAATACATAAACAATAAATTAATAAAGCACAGTTTTCTCTGGGTGCTTGTATGTAAATATTGTATTGTACATATATAAATTTCATTTTTTTTTTTTTTTTTAAATTATTATTGTTTTTTTTAATTATTTTATATATTATTTAGTTAGATTTTTGTTTGTTTTATTTTTACTGTACATACAGTATTTTTGGAATAATTGAGGTGCATATTAATTATTTCCCTTGTGTAAGGCATGTTATAATATTTTTCAATTAAAGCAGTTTTTCTGAGAGAAAAAAGTATTAGTGTATCTCGGGTAATATGAACGATGCCCGTTTGTATGAGCAAATAAAATTTGTTCGCTTCGCTTTTTTTTCTTTTATTAAATGAGTTTATATCTGTACTAAATCTATCTTGCATATTTAGGCTGTAAACTCATGCATATATCACATCATTCAATTTCTTTCTGGAATAATAAAAATTATTTTATTAATAATTTTTTTTTTATTAACTGTTTATTTTTATTTACAACAGTATAGATTATATTCAATAAGTAATTTTGAGAATATTGATTACAATGACATGTCAATAACATGTTAAAATCTAATCACTATTAGCACTTCAAATAAAGTTTCCATTAGAAGGTCTCTTGGCCGTCTTCTTTTCAGACGCCTCGTAAGATCAGCAGGGATTGAGTGTGAATCAAGTTGGGAGACTAGTGGATTCGAGTGGGTAGTTACTATGAAAGGATTTGTATCTGATTTAGGCCAAATCTGTAATATATGGAACATTAAGATCTTTATGTATAAGTTTGTTTGTGATATAGTTAGGAGCATTGAAGATTTTACAAAAGATTTCGGATTTTAAGGATTGGTGGAGTCCCATAGCTCAACTGCGTATGTCAAAATTGGTCTAATTGTTGTCTTGAAAATAAGTCTTTTCAGTTTCCTGTCTTTTTAGATTCCAAGTCAATAGTTTGTCCAAATGTAGTCTTAGGTAGAGGATTTGTTTAACTGGGATCAGAGGAATATTATTAGAGGATATTGTGGGGCAGGAAGTCTTAGGTTTACGAAGATTATAAATAAATAAAATATTAAATTTTTATAACATATTTCCATGTTCATTGTTGTGTACAACTGTTGTTCTCAGTAATGAATATTCATGAATTCATTATCAATGAATCGGTGAGTCCGTTTGATTCATCATTGATATAACTAAGGATATATGGACATTTCTTCATAAAAATCAAGGATTACTGCAAGACTGATGTAAAATTGTTGAGTTACTATATTGAAAAAATGAAGAATTACGATTTTAAACAGCCGAAGATGAAGCTGTAACGAAGAAAAAAAATGTCATGAAAACAGCACCATTTTCTTCTATTTCTTTGTTAATCCTAAGGGATTTTTCTTTCTCCAGAAGAAATTTTATTTTGCTTGTTTATTATTTTTGTTGTAATCAACGTATGTATTATATGTTGTAGATAATAAATACAATCTATATATAGTTTTTTTTCTAGAACTTTTTTTTTTTTTTTGAGTTTGTTTAGAAGTCGTTTATTTTTTTTATAAACTTTAATTGAAATAGATGCATAATCTGCCTCGGTGAATGGCAATAGATAACAGTGCTAATTATTTATACGTACCACGATATTCAAATTCATGTACACCCACAATTAATAATAATAAAAGATAAAAACAGAAGCGGGATCCACTTAAGATACTTGGGTACCGCCATAGTTTTCATGAAAAACCAAAATTCAAGACGGGAAAGATGTGGACATAAGACAGAAAGGAGCAACACAGGCAACGAATGAACGAGTACTGGGCTAAGGTCAAAGTCAAGAAGAGACAACTGAAACAACATGGTCCTTAGTAGACTAATAACAAAAAAAAAAAAAAAAAATATATATATATATATATATATATATATATATATATATATATATATAAATAAAATGTAATAAAAATAAATAAAACAAATAATCACAATAAAAATAAAGATAGCAAATATTAATATATTTTGTGGTTTTGAGCTTTTTTATAGTTTTTTACTTCTTTTTTTTTTTATTGTGTTTAATTTACAACTGTACAAATATATGCATCAAGTAAATGTGTTAATAACGAAATAACTTGTGAAGAATTACTCACTAGTAACACTTCTATAATAAATTTATATTAGGATGTCTCTTGGTCATCTTTTTAGACGCCTCGGAGGATTGTCGGGAATGAAGCGGGATGCAAGTTGAGAAACTAGTGGATTTGAGTGGTTATTTAGCTTACTATGAAAGGATAGACATCTGGTTTGGGTTAAATCAGCAAGATTAGAACATTAAGTTCTTTATGGATAAGTTTATTTTGACAAAGTAAGGGGCAGATCTGCCCGTTATAACGGTTTATTGGGATGCAGTTTTGGATTTATTGCAAGCTAGTGTGTGTACTTTATTATTTAGATGTTGCAATCAATGACCAATGATGATGTAAACATTGTTAAGTCGTATTTTATATTTAGTAAATTTATTATATTTTAAAATTTCATCACCACTTTGTCAGTTATTCGAAATTCAGATCGAATAGTTTTTATACCGACACATCACTATTTAAAACTGTTGTTCTTTAAAAAAATGAATACTAATTATAATTATAATCTTACATCATCGTACATTGTTTATTTTGTTAATGATTTAAATATACTTTTGTTTTTTAAACGGATAAAAACGAAAATCCAGTTGTGTATAAAGTTAACACCGCTGTAACTAAAACTTTCCAGACAGCCAGCTTGATAATTCGAATGGAGTTGCTAAGCTCAAAAGAATAAATTTCATTTGTTACAGAGTTGGATCCAGAGTTTTATCAGACTCCAGTTTAGCCAGTCGGTTTAACTTCCAGCAACTGGCAATTTAACCTTGTTAGCGCTGAATAGCTGGAGGAAGAGTGTTAGGTATGGATCAAGTGACCACCACTGGTTGTAATAATTCCAGTAGGTTTAATCATCATTCCAGGCAGATACTGCTTGGGTCTAGCCAATTCCAGTAGTGACCATCTCTATGGTGACCGTCCATCAGGTGGGGTAACTTAATCAGCCCGTCCGACAGATGACCTGGATCCAGTCAGTTAAAAGAATTGAACTAACTAGAAAACTATTATTTTGTTTTGATTGAATTAAAAAAATATATATTTCAGTTATTATACACTGAGAGGCCGAAAATTCCACCCAATGTTTTTTTTTTTTCATTTGTTCTTTTTCGTTTGTGATCACTAACCACTCAAACTACTGTACCAATTTTTAGCCACATCATCTTTATAGTTCAAGAAAGGTTAAGGAATAATAAAATCGACTGATTTTCAATTAATTTTTTATTAAAAAAGCTATAATAAGTGAATAACAGTGAAGTTTGAAAAATTGGCCGATAGGTGGCTAGCACTGTTATACATAAGAGGTTACAAAGGTACAGTGTTATATAGAGCTTGAATTTGATAATAAAATTTACTTATATTCAATTAAGTTTTTTTTTTTTAAATTTAAATACAAGATGTGACATGTAGATCCCAGTGGAGTTTGAAAATCGACCTATATGTGGTTCGCACAATCCCGCAATTTTGCCTTTACGCATCTTTTCCTTATTTTAACTACTTCATTTTTATATTTTTAGGAAGGTTTAGCAATGATAAAAATTTAAATGTACAATGTCGAATACAGAAACTAGGTTTTCTACACTGTCATATACTTTTAATTTTATTTTATTTGCTAAAGTTTCGTCCAAATCATTGGTAGCTATCATCATGGCTAAAACCAAAAAATGTCCAAAAAAAAGTATTCGAAAAGAGAGGTAAGGCAAAAAAAAATTGGAAATTTTTTTTTAAAAAATCAATCAAATCAGTGTTGTGTCGTTACCAGAAATTTTCAATTCTCAGTATCGATGCCTCTTTTGAAAAATAAATTTCTATTACAAAAAATATCTGTTCATCAGCTAAAAAGTAAAAAATCTATTGAATGTCAAATAGTATTCAAGTAATAAATAATTAAACTGCAAATAGCATTTATAACTACAATATAAAACTTTATTACTATTCCGAGAATGTACAAAAAAAAAAATAAAATAAAATAAAATAAAAATAATAAAAAATAAATAATTAAGAAATTAAGTATTCCTAATGCTATGGGTTTCATTTATAACCATATGCCAGGGCATATAAAACTCATTAGATGGGGCATATATCTCAATAATTTTAATTCATAATCATATTAGACAAACCTATACCCTATCGAATGCAACACGTAATAAACGCATAGGGCGGATACAAACCTTATTAATAAAAAAAATTCATAAATTTAATATTGCTTTGTCTTTTTTTTAAATGCTGCTTGCTTTTATTTATAATATTTTTAATATCCCCTGGTTAAAGTATATGAGAACATAAACCCCGATAAAGAATTAAACTATAAGCCGAGAATATGTTAAAACAATTTAATGTAATTTTTATCCTGTCTGTGTGTAGCTTAAATATTTAAATACAGCAGAATCCACCACATCCAGCGACATCTCATCGGACAAGAGAATAGCCGGATAATTGAAATAATCAATTAGAATGAGAAATACATGATAAGAAAAAATAAAATAAAATTGTCTTTAAGTTAGATGTTTTTCACTAAAAAATATTATGTGTAAAATTATTTGTAGGACGAATTTAACCTCTCCATCATAACTTAGTTTTTCGTTGCCTTTATTATTTTTATTTTTTTGTCAAACAAATTATATAAGTCATTATATGTTATTTATTGTAGCTAAAAAAAAATAAACAAGTTGCCATGATTTAGCTAAAAGTTTGAAAGTGTGTTGCAGCGTTGCCGACCTAAGGTGCCGTTTTCCATCCTGTGTGATTCTCTAATAAAATGAAAAATATAATTTTTTTTTGGAACACAAGCCAAGAAGTGTACACTTTCAATATTTAGCACATGACAATAATTAGCAAGAAGAAATTGTCAAAATAATTCTCTGAATTCTAGAACAAAATACTAAACATAAAATGTCTGTGATATAATAAGGAGCATTGAAGGATTTACGGTGGATTTGGAATTTTAGAAGGTTTAGTGTAGCCAGAAATCTGAATTGTCGTAATTATTTTCACGTAAAGAAGTCTTTTGTAACTAACTGAAATAATTTAACTTCTGTCTTATCAGTATTGGAGAATTCGAAAATGACAAGCAGTTCATATAAATTTAACACAAAATAATTATCTTTTTTGACTTAGATAATGGTGTGAGGGAGAGAATTTTTTAGAAGTGAGCGGCAGGTTATATTGTTTTTAATAGCAAACTATTGAAACTAAATTATCCCTAACTATATACCTTTTTATGAAGAACTCCATAACCTTTTATAGTCTCAAGTCTCTCAAATTGCTTCTCATTCTATTCTTCATTGCCCTCCGAGACGTATGAAAAGAAGGTGGCTTCGAAACCTTCTAGTTCAAAAAACAACTTTTTCATTACCACGATTTATTACCACTAAGTACTCGACAACTTTTGGTATCATCTCTCGTTTTACCAAACTTTGACTACGGATGCATAGTATATGGAGGACTGTCTGATGAGCTCGAAATAAAATGTAAAAGACTAGTGAACTGTTTTATTCGATTTATTTTCGGGATTTCTAGACTGTCGCATATCTCACAGGTATTCTGAAATTGGGTGGCTTTACTCCAGTTTTCGACGTCAATACTCCCTTTGTCCACTCATAGTTCAATCCTTGGAAACCAAAAAACCCACTTATATTCATGGCCTCCTTCCTCTGCGCTCCTCCATCCACCTTTAAACACTAAAACCCAAGCCGTCAACCTGTACACTCCGGCACATCGTACTGCATCCTTCGAAAAATCATTTATTATCCGCGCTTCCTCTTTACGGAATTCATTTACCCATCTCAATTGGAAAAAGCTCCACCCTTACTTCCTTTAAACATCATCTATTTCTTTACCTCCTTAATTTTCAATCTTCCGAGCAAATGTAAAACATGAATATTTATTATATATACATTATATTAGTATACATGAGATGTATCATTTTACAAGATCTGTTATTCTTAGGGGACAAGTTGTCCCAGAATAAAGTTCATTTTCGTCTTCTTTTACTATAAAACTTTTATTCAAGTGGCCGATGGGTATCAGCTTTACAAGCAATTGACATGTTTTTATAATCTTTATTTCAATATTTACTAGATGTATATTTTGTATACAGTTTGTAAATTTCAATAAATAGATAAAAATAAGTAATTAAATGAAAGCGATCAATTTTATTAACTAATTTTCAGTTCCTTGTAGGGAGAAGTGTCTAAGAAACGTTGGATTTTTACCTTGGAGTTTAGTAAAAACTGTTTAGCAGTTAGCAAAACAAAATGTCAGCATTATATCATTAAATTGAATCCAGGTAAAAAATATATTAACTAATTTTAGTGTCATAAAAGTGTATTAGAAGAGGAAATATAACGTGGTTTCATACATACGTACTTTATTGAAAATTTCAAAGAACTTTAGAATGATATTTACAAATATCATAAAAGGATTATAAGGAACGAGGAAAGATCAGATTGAGCTGAAATGTAGGAAATGTAAGGGGCTTGGGTTTACGTCGAGAAGGGTCTGAGAGCCCTTCAATGAAATCCGCTGGGTCAGGAGCGTGTTGATGGGTCAAGGTGTACTGTCAGCGAGTCTTACAAGAGGCAAGAGACAAACAATTTACCTTCATTAATCTTGCTACTTGGATTATATTATCAGTTTAACGCCATTTAATAGTAATAATATAATAATTATAGTTTAGTCCGTTATCCACAATACATTGACTGTAAAAATAAAAGTATTTTTATCTTTATTTTTTTTAATATATTCTAGTGTATAAAATATGTACATTACGTAAATGTGTGGAAAGGGGTTTTGTGCTTATCATTATGATGCTTATACTAGTTTGCTAAACATTCATCTTCAGTTCTAAAACAAAATTTTCAAAGCATCAGCAGTAACATCAGAGCTTATAATAATAAGACCCGAAATTCCAACTTCGCTATCCATCTATATGAAAATAACCATAAATTCAGTAAAAAGTTGGGAGTGAAATATTACATCAAGTAGAAAATAGCCTGAAATTAAATATTTATGAATCATTATAAATAATAAAATTGATCAAAACCAATTTAGATTTTTAGATGATCAGATAAACATTTCCAATAGGAACGTAAAAATCCAATTAGTCATAGCAAAAAAAACCCGAATAAATTTAACATACTTGGCCCTTTCCCTTCCACAATGAATATAGTTCAGTTATCTGTTAGATCTCCTCAGGTGAGTACCAATATATTTGATTTATTGTCTCGCATTTTTGAAAACTTTAGTATATAAACTTCATGTAACAAAGTTCTGATGTTTTGATAGTTTTTTATGTTTTAGAAATAAAAATGAATGTTTAGCATTCGAAACTACTTTTCTAATAAAATAATTCTAACAGAAGTGGCAACTAATTCATCAATCATAATTGTATTGCAACTTCCATAACATCGTGCGTATCTCAAATAGTTATAATTACTGTGAAGAGAATGAGTCTTATGTAATTAATTGGTAGCTTTGAACGTTTGTCTAGTAAACGTTAATGTATCCGAAAATGCGTAGTTTCTTGTTTGAGTTTTGAATGTGGAGTCCTAGGTTGCTGTTCAAAATAGATTTGTATCATATTAGTATTAAGGGATTCTGTTGGGCAGGAAGTTGTAGGTTTACGACGAAGGATTTTTTGAATCCTGGATACGAGAATGGGAAGGTTAAGTTGAGGCCTAAACCTCCACTAGATAGGTTTAATTACTATCTCGTAAATGAATTTTAAATAATTACTTAATTAATTTATAATTACATTAATCAATTAATTAATATAAAACTATTTATTATACAATTATTAAAATATTAAAAAGTTACTGAAATTAATTAGAATGAATAATGAAACTATTGTAACAATATAAGTACTATTTTATCTGTTGCGTTTATAATTAAATTTTTTATGTTAATAAAAATTGTTTATATGAAAAATAAAACAATGTCAAAATAATTTGTAACTCTGGATTACAACTTTTTAAATTCACCTTATTTATACTCATCATCACCCCCCCCCCCCCCCCCCCCCCCCCTCCACACTTTATCCACATCACGTATTGATACGTTAATCAAGGTAAGCCGAAACGTCGGCACAATAAGTTGGTATCATTTAATTGTGTTTTTGTAGTGCCCGTACGGCCATCTTTTCTTCCCAATTTAATTTCGATCAACCAATCTTCATCTCTATTTTTTCTTTAATTCGTATACAACTGATATTGTCAATGAAATGTTAATTTTTATTTTACATCGATTTGAATTTAATTCCTTCTGAAACTGTTTTTTTTTTTTGTTTAGGTAGAATAAACCAGAAAATTTAACATGCAAGGAGTGGACCCCGATATTAAACGTCTAGGTCCCTTTTTGTCAGCCTGTATCAGTATAGATTCTTTTGTATTCTTCGAAGTATTTTGCTAAATTTAAGATCCTTTTTCATAAAAGATGTATTTTTTGAAATTCCATGTTGAATAGTTCACGTGAAGTATAGCCGAAGCTGCTTTTTCCGATAACTATTTTTCAGTTCTCCTTACAGGGTACTTTTATTAACGGTTCAGCAATCTGGAATGTGAGTGATTCATTTTTGTATCTTTTCACAGAATAACATTTAATATTTTATTTCGAGATAATATATAAAAGAATAAAAGAAAACGACTGGAATACTCACAAAAACCAATTCTCTTACGGTTCGTATTTACTGTCGTGCCTAAAAATGAAAAAAAAAAAAAACATAATGGAGCCCTTATTTACTTTAAAAAATGTATATTTTTTCCATATAATATTTTAAATAATTCCTGAAACATTACTATGCGTCATTTAACATATAGTCCAGGAACTAGCGAGCAAAAAGTTGACTTAATAACAAACTAAAACTTTTCTGGAGCTTCATATCAAGTCCTACAAGAATGAACTTATACCAAAAATTATGAACTAAGTATAGGGCCTTCCAGAAGTTAAGATTTGTAACAAGTCAAGTGTTTTCGTTATTTTTACACGATAACTTTAAATAAACCACTGTGTTACACAAAATTTACTTACCACTTCGAAATTCGTCTTAATAATTTCAAGTCCTCAAATTTAATTTAACGTTATTTACAATTTGTTTAGTCACTAAAGTGTGCGACATTCTGCTATCCTCATATAATTCTGTTTTCAAATATGCAGGTCATCTAAGACTCTTAACATACTAAGCACATTAAGCATATTAAGCACTAAATTTACTGTACCACGAGTTAGCCTTGTTTAATTTCGTCTATGTAATTTAATTATAACATGTTCATGAACCTAAATATTATTATCAAAATACTAGAACCTATGCCTTCTAATGTAAGTCATAATTTTTCATATTTTCCCTGTTTTAAGGTGCTCCCCTGGGTTGTATCCTAGGTCCTATTCTGTACATGGTGTATACAGCAGACATCTAGAGGCATTCATACAAGCTCCATTATGTTGGACTAATTTTAATTAACAATAATTTTGAACTGACCATTACCGCTCATAAAAAATACGAGATATGAGTTATGGCCACTCCTATCCGTTTTAATTATCTTTGCTCTTACAAACGTTCTGTCTGCTAATAAAGAAAAAAATAGAATTTTGATCATTTGATTATGTCTTTTTAAAACTTAAATACAACATCCCTTCCTAGTAGTGGTCATGTTTGACCTCATGTCTCTTAAGTGACCATCACTAGTTAATCCAGTTAGTTGTATTCTGTACATTACGTATGGCTAATTATATTTAAAAAACTGCAAATATCAAAAGTAGATAATTTACAAAAAAAAATACATTCCGATTTCTTTTAATTCATTCATATAGTGGGGATGATTACCATGTTGTATGCCGTTACTGCTGATTTAGAAAAATCAACGAGAATTGTGTCTATAAAATTTACTCTCTTAGTTGTTTTAATTAATTTTCAACTCATCATTTCATGACGGTTTTTTAAACTTACGTAAAACGGGGTGAATTTGCACCACTTTTGTTGAACTTTATTCTTTAATTAACTATCAATAATGTTTTAAATGCATGTATTAAAATATTTGCTTTGAATAATTAGCCTTAAAATGATGTTGATTCATCGCGTAATCTTGGAATTGCAAAATTTATAAATCTTATAATTGATTGTATTGTTTTTAAACTTTGGTGCAAAGTCCAACCGGATACCCGTGACTTTGCACCACCATATTTTTTTCAATTAAAAAAGCATTCAAGAGATGCAAAGTCATTTCGCAATAGTGTTTGGAGTTTAGCCTACTGATTTTTTTCTCTGTTTTTAATGAATTTGTTATAGAAAACGATGGTAGATTACAATATTTTCATTGAAATGAGAAAGAAAATTGCACAATTTTTAAAGGCTTGTTGAGGAACGATAGAAAATACAAGAACATACCAACAAAATATTATGTAGAAACAAAATAACGACTTAAAACATGCCTAAATAATGTAAACAACTATAATTTTGGTAAACAAGGAACAAAACGATACCTATAAAATAAATTGAACACAGATTCTTAGAGAAAAAAATGCAATCTGCAATAGTTAGACAGGAATTGTTAAAGTATAAAAACAAACACAATGGCTTGAAAAAAATTGAAGCTATAACTAGGCAAAATTTCAACAGTCAATATACTTGCACATAGATGACAAAAACCTTATTAACAAATATTTTTAATTTTAACCAGCCTATTAACTCCTTAACTTCAAAATATCCTCGTTCATTGATTTGTTTAAGAGGAATGTGAATGAGTGTATCCATTGTGTATTATAAATATATATTTTACTTTTTTGTTATACTGTGTTTTATTAGTATTTAGATTATTTTTATAGTTCTAGTCTTTCATTAATTGATACTCATTTTTGAATTATTAAAAACATTTGTTTAAAGATTATTTTTGCCACATGGCCGTAACCAGTATTGGCTTTGACCTTAACCGCTACAACATGCCCATAACTGGTATTTTTAGCTCTTTGTAAAAAAATTATAAAAAAATATTTGAAAGGAAGCTTAGTGTATTTATCAATTTTACAATAGAATAAACTTTTGGGAATCGAAGTATATTACCAAAGATCTCATGTTGTTAACCAAAATTCCCTTTTAAATCAATAAGTTCCCTCGACTATGACCATAACTTTTACCGTATTCGATAAATCTTTCTAAATATCATTTTTGTTATTGGATTAAATTATTTATCCATATAATTTTAATTTGTGCTTATACGCTTCATCTAGTTAAGTAAGAGTGAGATGAGAAGAGACGCCTCATGTGCTTCCCCAGACATCGAGGACTATGACTCAACTTCAGGGCCGTAGCTGAAGCGACTTTCACCCAGCGGAGCTTTGAAGTTGACAAGCGGTTGCATTTGAAAAGCCAGGTCCAACTCCTTCCACTTCCAAACCATCCGTTCTTTCATCACCGGCCATTACCCGAGGACGTGGAACAGTCCTTTCTTCATCCAGTTTTCCGCCTCTCATCTTTTATTTTTAGCCTCATCTTTTTATTTTGCGTGTCCTATTTTATTTTCTTACTCGGATCCAATTGGCAACCGCGCTGCTGTAATTTAGCGGAAGGATCATTGCTATATTCGATTTATTTATTTTATTTAATTGTTTGTTGAATAAATATCACAAGCCTCACTCAAGGGCAATGATAATATAGATGAAGATGAATTCATACATACAATACGTACCATACAAGTAAAAAAAAAAATAGTCAACTTTAAAAACTCCAGCTTCAGAGAATTATAATCATACATATTTCGGAATAAAGAAAGACATGGCAGGGATTGGTATAACAGATAACGTAATACAAGACAGAACAGCTTTAAGAAGAATGATAATAAACTATAAGGGTTTCCAGAAGAAAGAATTAGAAGGAGACAGCAAAGTGAACGGATGAAGAACAATTGGAAATCAAAGGTAAAAGCACGGAAATCATGGCATATGGTTACTTCATGCGGTCCTAGACGGCCAAAATCATACATTTAAAAAAAATAAAAAATAAAAATCCAGCAATAAGTACTAGAGATGGTGTATACTATTACACAAATACACACATTCTATTAATAAAAGAAAAATAATCACTCTTTTATTAATAAAAGAAAAATAGTCAAGGCCTCACCCGAAGAGATCTCAACGCTGCACTCGGAGCTGCCTCACTGGTATTAGTATCCAGTGAAGGCTGATTGGGATCGCTTAGTCACAAATGCTCAGGACCTGAGCTGGAGAAGCTTGTCATTACGAGCACAATTAGACTCCAACATATATTGTTTTAGTTTAAAAGTAATGTAGGTTATTTATGATTAAAGTAATTTATATTGATGGGGTATTTGTTGAATGAGAAGTATTTAAAGATGTGGGTAGTTGATGTTGGGTCTTTATGTTATTTTCTTTATTCTCATACAGTTATTCTTTTCATACCTTTGTTCTACTCTGCAAATTTGTCATACCTTTTTGTTTGTTTTCTTTTCCTTCTAGCCCTGATGAAAGCCTGCAATGCAAGTTGAAACGTCGGCATTATAAATTAAAATTTATTTTTAATTGCTGTGTATTTATGACTGCATACCCCAACTACCTACATCTTTGAAGTAATTTATTATAATTTCCGTGATTTATAATGTTGAGTGGTCAACGCTAACTTCTCTTGCAACGCCGCGAGTAGTTTTGCGAAGGTTTTCTTCTAACAAAGCCCTCTGATGGTCTTGATCAACAACAGGAGGCCTACCGAGACCTTCCTTGTCTTCGAGATCAAAACCTCAAAGACGAATTTTTTGGAATCATCGTTGCATTGTACATTCACTGATGCTTCCTTAACCGAAACAACGTTGATGTTACAAGCGGTTTGGGTTGCACCTCGTCTAAGTTTGAACAGGTAAAAATAAATTTGTCGAAAATCATGTTTTCACATTGTGAACTTCATTAGTCCTTACTGAAAATTTAAATGTTACCCACCTACACGGTCCCAGGCATTTACTTAAAAAAGAAAAATCTGTAATAATTTTCAAATTTATTGTTGCTTTATTTTAACAAGAAAATGAAGAACTCTCTGAGAAACTGGTCGAAGTTAGGTATAACAAATTTTAGTCGAGCCGTGTTGGGACAGAATTCTTCATATATTCACAGAACTTTTCATTCATGATGTTCTAAATTTATTCAGCAATTGAACAACAATCTAACCAAACCACGACAAAAAGCACTGAGAGCACTTAAATGATTTTTCAGAATATCAACAGAATGCACCATAAGGCAAGGATCCTCATTGCTCCTTAGGATTTTTTGCTCTTTAGGACACGAATCAAATCCCAAGTTACGAATATATGTTTTTTCTTGTTAAATAAATTTCACAACCTTTCGAACCCATTAGTTTGTGAACGTGTGGTACTCAAACGCATATTTACAGAAAAATGTTTTTTTCAGTAGTAGTGATTAGGGAGTAAACTTAAAGTCAGCTTAATAATTATTTATGAAACATTTTAAGTCATAAACATTAATTTGACCGATAGTCGATTAAATGGGGGGGGGGGGGAGACAATGACAAGGAGACGCTCTCATTGAGCCTGTCGACACCCCTCATCTCATGTCTCCGCTCCACTACAACAATAAAACGATGCCACTCGTCCGCACATCTGCTGCATCAACTGAGTGGGCAGGCAATATTCACTACCCACTCCTCACCGGCTTCCAAGGGTGACAGTGCTATTGATGTGCTGACTTGGCCGTGGTGAATCACTTTTTTAATCTGGGGTTGTCCCCTACCACGCCCTCAGACTTCGGAAGTAAAAAAAAAATAATTAAAAAAAAATCAAAATTCCATCAAAACCTTCCCAACCCTCTGCGCTCATTCATTGTCCAGTTTTATTCATCTTTATGACCCACCTCGCAGATTAGGACGGTAAAAGTCTATATTGTAAATATTTATTTGATTGGAGTTTTGGCTATGGCCTGCTTCTCCACATAAGTCCTGAGCAACTTGAATAAAAATAGCACAGCCCTTTGCCGCACATCCTGCCCTCCTGTTTATATCAATCATATTCCACTACCACTACCACTAGCTGACTAAGTACGGTATCTAGGTTTACATATAGGCAAAGACTTACCTGTATCCCTCTCTCTAGAAGGACGTCCCATTTCACCGTTGAAAACGAACTCATATACAAAACCATCATTAAATATATTTGGACCATTCACATTCAATCCAATCTAAAGTTTTTCATACTGTTGAGAATGATCCATATTATGTCTCTGACTAAGCCGTCTATAATGATCTCAATGTACTTTTTGTCCTTGACCTCATACCTCTTAAATTCTTTGTATTCCATCAAGATTTTCCAACCATCCCAAGGTACATTCATTATCCAGTCCCACGCATCGTTTTAACACTCCTCGCAGATTAGGTAGTGGCCCAGAGACCTTATGTAAATATTTATTTTATTGGTGTTCTCTTAAAGGTCAGCTTCTCCACTCAAGTCCTGAGCGGCTGAGCTATATCTGAGGTAGCAGCGTTGGGATTTCTTTGAGCGTCACTTGCCCTTCCATATGGTTGTATTTAGATAAGATTTTTCTTTTTTTTTAATTTCTTTGTTTTAGCTTATTATTATTATTATTATTTTTAAAGTTCATTAAGCTATTTTGGTTTGAATGGAAAAAAGAAAGGTTTTGCCTACATTTTTTAAGTGTTGGGGCTTTTAGGAAGCAGTTGATTATAGATTAGCACATACATGATCTATTGTTTTCCCAGTCAGGGATTCAGTTGTTTTTATTTATTTATTTTTTTACTTTCATTGTACATGTAAAAATGGATTCGTCCGTATTACTCGCTACCCTGAGTGTAGCAGCTTGTAATCATTCAATAATAATTTTTAAACAATTTAAAATCTCATTTTAATCTATTATGTTCAATGCGTTTTCTATTTGATCTTTTCCAAATAATTTAGTTCAAATTAACCAAGTCCAAGGTAGATTATTTATTTGCTTCCCATGCTTGGGGGAAACAACATTTTTATAAACAGCACATTTTGCGCCAATGTTAAAAACAGAACTGAAACAGAAACATTTTTCAACGTAAATATTGACCAATAAATATTCCTCAAACGGGTTCTCTGTTTTTAGAGGAGTAAATGCTTTGAGTATTAATAGGTTACTGACTCAAAAAAACTATTAAAAAAAAATGTTTTTCCTTAATAAACAAACCGTGGTATTCGCACTCTACGAAACGGACTTGGATACTGAGAAACTCCTTCGAGTGGGTACTTGAGTTTCAAGAGTTGGATGTTGATGGTTGCGTTTGCTACATCACTTTCCTACTATAACCGAATATACATACATGTATACATGCATACACAACTGTACTAGAATTGTTGTGTACTGGAATTGTGTACTAGAATTTTTATATTTAGTAGTCGATACCATATCCAGCAGTAACATTGGCATGATAACGAGGGCAACATAGTCTCGAAACGTCGCCAAAATAGTTGTTTTTATTTATTGACTGAATAAATAAATGATATTCTGTATATATATTATAATTACTGAAATTAGGGTCACCTAATATTGAAAATAAATGGGAAAAAATCTGTTAATCGTTCTCTTTAGATATAAACAGAAAATTTAAGTTGAGTATATACAGAACTTTTTTTTCTTTAATATCAATTTATTGAAATTTACTACTGTACAAAATATATACATCAAGTAAATGTGTTGATAACGATAACAATAACATGTCAAAACTTGAAACGAACTACTCATCAGTAGCGCTTCAATAAAAATTCTGCACTTGAAGATCTCTAGGCCATCTTCTTTTCAGCCGCCTCGGAGGATTATCGGGAATAGGGTGGGAATCAAGTTTAAAAACTAATGAATTTGAGTGGTTATGGAGCTTACTATGAGTGGATAGGTATCTGGTTTAGGCTGAATCAGCAACATATGGAACATTGAGATCTTTATGGATAAGTTTATTGGTGACAAAGTAAGGAGCATTGACGATTTTTCGAAGGATTGTGGATTGTGAGGATTAGATACGGGATGTATTGAATGGTTTAGTAGAGCCCCAAAAATCAACTCCGTACGACCAAATAGGTCTAATCACATTAATGTTCATGTGTCTTTTGTAATTAATTGGGAGCTTTAAAATTCATTTTTAAAATCTAAAAAATTAGGGTGTCAATAACCGTCTGGTTTACCTATAAAATAAAATAAAAATGTCCATAACTTAATACATAATATTATTTAGCCACTAATAACATTTACTCCTGTTATATGGTATGTGACCTTTTTCTGTAATAATAATTAATAGCGTTTGTGATAAAAATTTTTAATTTTGTTTACTTACTAAGTTTTTAATTTTTTTTAATCAAAACTTTTTGAATTAAATATTTAGTAATTAAAATGAATTATTTCGGAGAAATTTATTATTTATTAAAACCTTGCCGTATAGATTTCTGCGTTGCCAGATAGTATTTTCTCAGAAATCAAATAAAAACCTTATCTACTGCTATGCTGGACAAGGAGCGATTAGTGCAGATCTTTCGGACTATTCATAGAAATGTATGTATATATATATATATATATATATATATATATATATATATATATATATATATATATATATATTAAAGTTTCATTCTTCCCTAGTAGTTAACGTCTCCATATACTTTGCTAGAGTATAAAAGTGTTAAGATTATTAAAAAAATTTTGAATTAAAAGCAAGCTTTATTTAAATTTATAGTTACAACTATTGAATACAGAACTAACACAGAGGTTAGTTCTGTGTTCTGTGCTTATAAACAAATAAATAAAATCTTATTTAGTGATGCAATCAGAAGCATTGCGGAAGGATTTTACAAAGGATTGTAGATTGTAAAATAATTACATTACGATATGAATAGAAATAGACAGATTACGTCATGAATTGAAAATTTCCTGTTTATCAACTAAATGTTGATATATTCGGTAAGCCTTGGAAAATGTTTCCATGTTGGTTTTCCAAAATGTTTTAAGTATTCAAATATTTAGTGTTGGCCAAAATGGCAAAGAAAAAATATTGCTTGATCTAATTTTTCAAAAATTGCTTTCAACTTGCTTGGTAATTTTCTATTTTTACCAAAGTGTTATTTACTAAAAAAATCTATATTCCAGGTATTATATTTTGACGTTAAATATAATTTAGAACACTTTATACATTTTTCACTGTTTATTACTTTAAGGAATTTTTTAATATTTATCTTAAAGCAATATGTCCTTGGGACGATATTTTATAATTTAATAATGTGATAATAAATTCCTGTTCTTCCTTTATTTATTTATTTAATTTACTTCTTTTTTTTTCAGGTGAGAAGCCCTTCGGTTCCCGTCTCGTAGCCTGGTATGTCTTGCTCCAAGGGTGAGTCAACCATGATTAGAGTTAAATTAACTTCAACCCTGGATGAAAAAAAAATAAATAAAATTCCATACTTATCGTTCTTTCTTACCGATACAAAGTAGTCTTCTTTTTTTTCCGGGCTTAGGTAAAAATCTTGGATACTTTATTGGCATTCCTTCGAGCTTAAAATACATAAATTTCTTATTTATTCATCCTCTACCGTCCCCTGAACTTTCCTTAATAACATAAATGGTTATTATGTATATATATTTATATATGTATATACATACAGACATACATACATATTGCTTCAGTACGATAGTTAATAATATTAATCCAATCGCACTTAAAACTATATTTATCATAAATTTAGTATGTAAAATTAATAATAATTCTAACGTTTGTGTATTTAATATTTTAGTGCTGTTATTTTCTTTTTATGGAAGCTGTTTTATTCGGGATAAAATGGAATTAGAATTCGTAATGTGCCGATTTAATTAAGTTGAATAATATCGTGAAGAAACTGTCTTCGTGATAATTCATTTTATGAAATAGTTTGAATATCTCAGTCATTTGAGCTTTTAGAATTTAAATTCATTTGATCAGTAATTTGTTTTATTTATTTAATACTTTTGTCGAAGTCATTTTTGTAATAAAAAATCATTTAATTGAGCTTTATTACATTTGATCTGAAAAATAAATGTTTTAAAATTTTATTTTCTGGTTCATTAATTATTATAAAATATTATCTTTATATTTTTTGTTGATATCGCCATGATGATTTTTTTCTCATTGCCATGGCACAACAGCGCGGTATAGCATATTTGGTCCCACGCTGTATGAGTTGTTCGATATCAGGTATTTTTTATTCATTTCTGAAAAATTAAATTTTTTAATAATTTTTAAAAAATGTGAATATGTATTATTTAGATTTTAAAAAAATGTAGATTATTAGTTATGTGCTTTATATATTTTTTTTATTAAAAAAATGACTCAAAAATTAACTGATTTAATTGTTATTTATTACTATTTATAAAAAAAAAAAAAAATCATCCTAGAAATATCATAATATATATTAATCATTTATATATCAAATCAAAAATTTGATTAGAATTAAATAAATCGAAGAAAAATTATACTTTAATAATTGTACATTTATATTTATATATTTTTTTTTAAATGTCAGTATTTTTTATTTCTTAAATCTTTTAAAATATAATTAATTAGTTTTCACCCCGTCATTATTTTTTTCTGCAAAAAAAAAATATCATTAGTAATAGTTTAAAATTTTTTGTATTGTTCATTTAAATTATTCTTCAGGGTTGAACGAGAAATTCGGTATTTTGTATATTTTAATAAAATAATTTATTTTTTTCATTTATTTATTTCCTTCAGTTTTGTTTGAATGTAGCATTTAACATTTATCCATACTTATATTTATATATAAATGTATGCACACCTGAATTTACCTATATTAATTCAGACTCATTCTTATTTTAGTGTAATATGGTCCTTTTCTTACAGAGCTGTTGCAAGTGAACAAGTAAAAATGTATATTTCAGATTATATAAGCTTTATCAACAGTTTACAATTGAAGTTTAAAAATTATTTCAAGAAACAGCATTATATGAAAGAAAATGACATTTATTTATTTACCATGTATATGTATTGCTACTCAGTATGTATTTTATATACTTTATTATTACTTTTCAGCTAAAAGTTTCAATGTTTTTTTTTTTCATATACGTTAACCAGGATACATAAATCATATTAGGATTATTGAAAATAAGTATTTAATAAAAAAAATTGTATTAAAACAAATTAAGGTTATGTAATTTTAAATTAATATGTTTTTATTACAGTTATACATTTGATAAGGCATTTGATTAAAGCATTTATTCAAAATCACATTTGACCTATACCCCATCGAATCCTAGACGTATTGAACGCAAGCTTGGTAATGTTTTTAAATACTGATTTATTTAATTATATTAATATTTTCGATATTCCTAATATGTTTTATATGCCTTGGTTAATGTATATGGGTACGTAATCATCTAAAAAGAAATGAATCTTGTAGCCGATAAAATTAAAATTTTAATTAGGTGGAATTTTTTTGTCTTTCTGTGTAGCTCTTATTTTATTAAAATAATAAATATTAATAATATCTGATTGATATCTAACTATAATTTTTGGAAAGCATTATAGTCCAATGTTCCACATTGCAGTAAATATGAAATGGGTGCATATATTTCTATGCGTTCCATCTCTCGCTCCATAGCGCATATAATTAATATTTATACATACATGTTTAATTTTATATAATGTAAAATATTTTTAGAATAATATAACAATCATCATTGGCATAAAGGATGAAATACAAACCAATAAATAGAATAAACTTATAAGTCAATAATTATAAAAAAATAAAATTAAAAAAATATTTAACACAAAATAATTACATATAAAAATAGTCTTATAAGCTAGCAACAACAATAATATTTTAATGCAATAAATTTCCTTAAGTTTGAGACTGGTCTTTGCTATGTGATGTTCAGGACCTCAGACATTTTTTTTTTTTCTCAATTAAGCAAAAATAATTTTCCTGCATGCTGCTTAAATATTTTTTAGTAAAACCAAAATTATTCAAATATGCTATATTATTTTACTAAATTATTTAAACTATTTTTTGTCAACCCCTTATCACTTACTGTTTGCGCCTCGATAACAAACAAAAATTAATTTATAAATTATTTTAGATTGATAATGATCAGAGTTGGGCGAAATTTAATCATAATTAAATATTTGAAAAATAATTTCTTGGAATCAATAATATTATTTAATTAAATCAATCAGGTGTTTTTAATTTAATTAAATCATCAGCCAAAACGAACTGAAATATTTAATTATAATTGAATTATATTCCAGGAAATTAATTTTCAAATATTTAATTATGATTAAATTTCGCCCAACTCTGCTAATAAATTAGTTTTAAAATTTAAATCGTCATATAATTCAGATTAAATTACAAGAATTCAGATTCCCTTAATTATCCATTTTACATTTTTGTCTTGTTTATTTCTTCATTTAAGCCTTTGTTATCTATGGTTATGTTGTTCTCTGACATCTTGAAGGATTTTCAAAGAACGATTGGGTATACTTGAGAATTATTAGTTATTTATTTTCCTTGAAGAGTTTTTTATTTTTTGAGTTGGAAACTTGGATCTGAGTTGTTTGTTGTATGTTTCAGTGTGGTTCATAAATATTGGAATGTTTTTCTATCAAATATTTGAATTAAATGTCGCAACTGTTTCTGAAGCTTTAATTAATTACTAATTAATTATTACTTGTGGTTCTTTAAAGGTGTAATTAATTTTGAATTATTATCTTCAAGCTCTTTTCCTTATCTTCTATTCGTCTTTACTCTCTTTCTTTAAAGTATACCAGGAACTTTTGTAATTAATACCGATTAATTAACACCACCTTTCCTAACAAAATATATCATCCATAAAATAAAGTTAGGCCAGACGGAATTGAACCACTCATACCTTTTCAAAAAACAAACTTAAATAATATGCCAATATTGCAGTAATATGGCAATAAGCCATATTTTCTAGAAATGCACATTTTTAAGTTCACAACTTAATTTTGGATTGATTCCTGATCTTAGCCCTCAGAGATAAATCAGCTATAAATGATCTGAGATGCTTTCAGGAGAAATAAAAAAACATCTCAGTAAAAAATATTTTATGGGGTGCCGAAGTTTCGTCCTGCCTTGCAAGTCTTCTTCAGGGAGACCGAACGAGTTAGGAGATAAGACAATCTAAACCCAGAAATACACGATCACATTATTTAACTCTTTTCAGGGTATTGTGTACTACAGTACATCAAATTCGATAGATTGTTTGGAGATGCCTCATTAAAAAAAATGTGAATTTAAATGATTTTGATCATGTACTGACCTGAAAAGGGTTAAGTCATCGATTGTCTCTACTACTGATTGGTTCGGTCGCGCTGAAGAAGACCTGTAAGGAAAGTAGAAACGTTGACATTCCATGAAAAAATTTGTTTACTTGGACGTGTTTTTTCTTTCTCCTGACAGCATTCTAGATGTTCTCCAGATATTTTTGAACTGCCAATTATAATGTTCTTGTTCAAATTAAATAATTTTATTGCAGAATGACTTGAAATATTGATAGGTGAAAGAACAAATGGTTGAATAAATAAATAAAAATAATTAGAAGTGAACAGCGATAACAGTATATTTGGTACTAAAAGACTAAAATATTTATGCCGCCTGCACCCCGTGGGAGGGAAAACAATTTTTATAGAATTCCTGCACATATCAGAAACTTTTAATGTAAGCCAAAGAAAAAAAAAAAAAAAAAAAAAAAGGGAAGGACTGGTAGGATAGAGGGATGAGGACATCTTTATGTCCGGATTCCAGGGAATCCAGCATGGATCGCCTGGAGGGCCCCTGATAGAAGTGAACTTTTGAAGTATTCCAACTAACCTTCCTGGAACAACACACCCTTTTAGTTCTTGTGGCATTAGCAACTGGTTGTAGCCTATAGCTTTTTTTTTTTTTTTTATCTTGGATGCTGTCATTATAAAATAAAGCAGTATACTAATTAAAAATATAATTTTATATTACTGACTATAAATATAATTTTAGTCCTCCTCAATGCTCCTTCTTATGTCACAAATAAACTTATCCATAAACATCTTAATGTTATGTTGCTGATTTAGCCCAAACCAGATACCTAACCTTTCATAGTAAACTCCTTAACCACTCAGCTTCACTAGCCTCCCTAATTCATAATCGTAAACGTCTAAAAAGAAGATGGCCAAGACACCTTCTATTGATCTTCTATTGAAGTACTGAAGTAATGAGTAGTTTTATTAGATTTATGGACACGTCATTGTCATATTCTAAGCATTTACTTGTTGTATGTACTTTATACAGTTGTAAATATCAATTATTAATTTTTAAAAAAAGTCCAATAAAAATAGGATAGATTTTTTCCCCAATTTTCGATAAATTAGATTATATGGTAAATCAAAGTATCTTCCCCCTCTCTCTCTTTCAACCTCTCCTATAAGGAATATCCTCTTTTTCAGAATGATATTTTATCTAGCATGGAACACTTTTTTTTATATACATGTATATAATCAAAAAGTTAGGAAAATTACAACTACGCATTCTGAAGTGAAATAATATATTACACACATCCATCCTTGTTTTACTTACAAGAAAATAACAAAACAAATAAATAAATAGATATAATGATGATTATTTTTTTTATATACATTTGTCAATAACCAGTAGCACTTCAATAAAAATTCTACACTAGAAGGTATCTAGGTCATCTTTTCAGACGCCTCAGAGGATTATCGGGAATGGAGTGGGAAGCAAGTTGAGTAACTAGTGGATTTGAATGGTTATGGAGCTTATTATAAAAGGATGGGTATCTGATTTGGAGTAAATTAGCAACATGTGGAACATTAAGATCTTTATGGATAAGTTTATTGGTGACAAAGTAAGGAGCATTGAGGATTTTTCCAAGGATTCTGGATTGTAAGGATTGGATAAGAGATAAATTGCATGTTTTATTAGAGTCCCAAAGCTCAACTCCTTACGTCAAAATAGGCTAATCACAGTCCTGTAAATGAGTCTTTTATAATTAATTGGGAGATTTGAACGTTTGCCTAGTAAATGTTGAAGTAGTCTGTAACGACAGGCTATTTCTTGTCGTTTTAGTCTTGTATGTGGATTTCAGGAAAGGCGTTCGATAAATATAACAACAATACATCCACACTTGACAATATTTACGTTGAACATTTACTTGAGACTTCCAAATCCACTTCTTTACATTTACGGTATTGTAGGCAAAGTGTGTTTACTCATCACTCCTATCAGATTTTTACTTTATGATAAATATTTTTTAGAGTTTTAAAAATTTAATATTCCATCATTTTCGCTTACCATAAACATTTAAATATAATTACATATTTAAGCGCTAAATTGAAGTTCAGAAAAACGGAATCATCGCCGTTTTAAATCTTGAGATGTTTTACCGCAGCAGGCTTAAATCAAGGAGGCAAATTATTATAAAATGGTGGTATTGAGCGATGGCTCTCGTAAAATTGAATGAATATAAATAAAACACAATACTTCTTTTCGGAGAAGAAGGTAATCAGGGATGCAGTCAAGGAGAAACACCACGTCTAAGTAGTGTCATGACTCTGCGCTCCTCCATCCACCTCTTAAATACTAGAACCCAACCCGTCGACCGGTACACTCCAGCGCATCGAACTGCACTCTTCAAAAAATCTTTAGTTATCCGTGCTTCCTTTTTATGGAATTCATCGCCCATCGTACTTCGAAAAAGGTCCTCTCTTACTTCCTTTAAACATCATCTATTTCTTTACCTCCTTAATTTATAGTCTTCCAAGAAACCGTAAAACAGGAATATTTATGTAATATACATTATAATAGTACACATAAGATGTATCCTTTCACAAGATTTCTTCATTTATTTTGTTTCTCATAATTTAATTATTAATAAATTTTTATTATTATATATTATGATTATTTATTATAATTAATTAACATATAAAGACGATTTTCCTATGTACTGTAATCATATGTTATTTTTAGGGGACAAGTAATCCTAGAATGAAGTCCATTTTCTTCTTCTTCTTCATATTTTTCTGTATGCTATTAAAACATTTCTTTCAAAATAAACAATAATCATTAATGAATCAAGGAGTTTCTGGGCATTCAATGCACAGGTCTCAAATAGATCCTTGGTATTTAGCTATTAGGTTCCTCCAGATGTTTTCTGTTTTCGTTTGTAGTATTGATGGAGCCGAATTCTATCGGCTGTCGGCCGAGAGAAGTCTCAGCGACCATAACCACTTGAGCATGATTTATTTTTAACGTTTTGGATCGGATTGGGCCGGTGGAATGTTATTTGTAGGGAGGGGGTTCGGTCAGGTGAATCGATAGGGTGAGGGGTTTTTGCTGTTTGCGGGCTCTCTGTCCCCACAAAGGCCCCAGACAAAGGCTCATAATCCGGGGGGGGGGGGGGGGGGGCCGGGAACTATGCCCGGAATCCGGCCTGCCCTCTCTTCATTACAGCACCACTCCGCGTCTTACCATCATATATTAATAGGGCCTTAGGTCCTGCCGCGTCCCGAAATTTAGATAGACAATGACACAGGACAAACTTTATTCCCCTTACATGAAACAGTTCATCTTACCATCGGCTGCTTTAAACATATTGCGTTAATTTATCCCTGTAACTTCCTCGTTTTCGTCTTCCTTTTAGCTGTAATCTTGCAAGAGAGTGGTGAAATAACCTTTCCTCTATGTAACTAATAGCAAACACTGATAGATAATTCCAAGAAATAATTCTTAACAAGTCGAATAAATTACTCCAATATTTACTATACCAATGATCAAAACTTCCGATAATAACGTAAACCTCCAAAAATAGTGGTAATAATTAGAGAGTTAAAATAATTCCAAACAAATCTCATCAAATAACAGTTAACCTGCACCGTAAACCTTCCTGTCTTATCAGTATCCTTTAATAATGTTCCATTAATCCCTATTGATCTGATCCACTACCTAAGACTCCAATTGTACAAACGCTTCCCTGGGAATGTACGTACAAGACTAAAACGACAAGAAACTGCTTGTATTTATAGACTACTCCAATATTTATAAGATTAGCGTCCAAAGCTCCCGATAAATGACAAAAGACTCATTCTCATGGCAATAATTATACCTGCTTGGACTAACATAGTTGAGCTTTAGGGCTTCACTAACCTAATTTAGCTCAATCCCGATAACAATTCTTTCATAGCAAACTCATAACATAAACACTGTTGATACACGGATAACCATTCATATCCGCTAGTATCTCAAATTACTTATCACTCAATTCCCAATAACCCTCCGAGGATTATTGGATTTAATTAATCTCGTATACAAGCCTTGTAACCTAAAATCTTTAATGGAGAAGAAGATTCAAGGGATGCATTCAAAGAAGAACACCATGTCTAAGAAGAAATTCTTTAATACGTGCCAACGTTTCGACCTGCCCTGTAGGTCTTCTTCAGGGCCAGCGAACCACACTGCCTCCCTCTTTGACTGCATCCCTAATCATCTTATTCTCTATTCATCATAACAGTCAACTATACTTTTATCATTAAAGTCCTTAATGTTTCTTACTTTGTCAAAAATAAACTTAACCATAAAGGGATTCGATTTCAGATCGAGTTGGGGTGCTCAGCACTCTTGGTACTAAAGGTCGTGGGTTCGAATCCCACCTGGACAGGTTAAAATTTATTTTGTGGTGGTCCCACGAAGTGAATCTTGACCTTCCCACCATGGCTATTATAGGTTGGTTACCTGTAGGATAAACCATCCTTCCTGCCCTAGTTGTAGTACTTAAGGACGTTAAGCCCAATAAACAACATCTTAACCATAAAGATCCTAATGTACCATATATTGATTTAGCCCATACCAAATATTTTCATTGTAAACTTCATTAACACCCAAGCAAGGCTAGTCTCTCAAATCGCTTCTTAATTCATTCTATTTCCCATAATTCCATTCCATTCACCGTGGCATCTGGAAAGATGCCTTTTAATATAAAACATGACTTCGGAACCTTATGTATAAAATTTTCATCGAAGTCCTACCAATGGGTAATTCCTTTACAAGTCATTGTGATCATATTTGTTCACATTTTCTTGATGTATATATTACACTGTTGTAAATGTATAGAAAATATATAGCATTTGTATTTTAAGATTATATTACCTTTCCTTTTCGGATTATAATTTTGTAAGATTGAAGTAAAACATTTTTCTTATATCTGGGCTATCAGGTAGAAATTAAACTATTTGTTAATTTGGGTTTAAAAAACTATTTTTTATTATTTTGTGGATACAAGACTAAAACGGCAAGAAACTGCTCGTGGTGACCGACTACTTTAAGATTTACTTGGAAAACGTTAAAAGCTCCTAATTACTAAAAACTCATATACATGACTGTAGTTAGACCGATTTCGACATACGGAGTTGAATGGTATGGGGCTCCACTAAACCATTCAATTCATCACTTATCCAATCCTTACAACCCAAAATCCTTCGAAAAATCCTCAATGCTTATAAACTTATCCATAATGGTCTTAATGTTCCATATGTTGCTGATTTAGCCCAATCCATATACCTATCCTTTCATAGTAAGCTCCATAACCGCTCAAATCCACTAGTTTCTCAACTTGCTTCCCACTCCATTCCTGATAATCCTCTGAGGCGTCTGAAACGAAGAAATGCTACTGATGAGTTGTTCTTTTCAAGTTTTGACACGTTATTGTAACCGTTATCAACACATTTACTTGATGTATATATTTTGTACAGTTGTATAATTAAATAAATGGATATACCAGTACTTGGGCACAATTTTCAGCAGGGATGGAAGGATCGACCAGGAAAAAGTAAAGAAAGAATGGTGTGTTCTACTCCATCTGCACAACGATAATAGGGAAGCAGGAGATAAAGAAGGAAACCAAGATAGTCCTGTTTAAAAAAATATTTTTACCTGTCCTCATGTGAAGTATATTCTCTGTTATAAATAATCTATTTATTACAATTTTATTTCTTTTTATAGTTAAATTTCTATTTTTATGACCGATGATTTTTTTTTAATTTAGTTGTTTTTAGACAAATATTATTTATAGATTCTTTAAGGATTCTATTATACGCTTAGCTATTTCTTGTTTCTTTGCGCCTATCGATTTTCTCTATCATCCATCGTGATGTCCTCCCCCCCCCCCTCCCCTCTCGATGGAGCTTCATATCTATTGGAAGCTATTGCTAGGACAAATTCAGTCTGGGACATTGTATAGGGAATCCAGCTTTATTGACAATTCAAATGTAGCTGTTGCAACCTTGCATTATGAGAAATGGTAGCCATAAATATCTGAATATTTAGTTCCGAGCGTTATATATTATGTTTGCTAATATCATAATACTATAGCTAATATTATAATTATATAACATATAATGTTATAAGATCGCAAGACACTTGGTGTTCCTTCTTCTATGCACATTCATGTTCATAAGCATCAAGTATCGGAAGTGTAATTGGATGGTATTATTTCTATAGGTTATAAATATAAAAGGTTAAAGTTTTTAACTATTGTTGCAATGTTCATTGTCTTGAAATTAGTTTTGGATTCCCATTTAATTTTACGTTGTAACATTTACTAGACAAACGTTCAAAGCTTCCAATAAATTACAAAAGACTCATTTACATGACTGTGATACATGTCTAGTCTCCCAGCTTGCTTCCTCCTCCATCCCAGATAATCCTCCGAGGCATCTGAAAAGAAGATGGCCTAGAGATCTTTTAATTTAGATTTTATTGAAGTGCAACTAGTGAGTAGTTCTTCACAAGCTATTTACATGCCATTGTAAATAAATATAATAATTCTAAAAATAGCACATATAACCTAAATATACAAGACATAATATTTTGTTTTAATTATTCATTGATATTTACTATGATATATCATAAACTTGTGAAGAACTACCTATCAGTAGCACTCCAATAATGTTCTACAACAGGTAGTCCCTTGGCCATCTTCTTTTCAGACACCTCTGGAGGTTTATTGTGAATCGAGTGAGAAGCAAGTTGCAAGACTATTGGATTCCAGTAGTTATCTAGCTTGTCATACTCAGGATTCTAATCTTGTTTGGGCCAAATCTGATTTCATGAAGGATTTTGTATTAGAAGGAGAAGAATCGGAAGGTCTGGTTGAGGCCTACAACTCAATTCCGTACGTCCAAATATTTTTAATTACTGTCATATGAATAAGTCTTATGCAATTGAAAGCTTTGAACGCTTGTCTTGTATGTAGATTCCAAGTAGGATGTTTGTCCAAATCGAGTCCTAGTAGTAGGATCTATTTAAAACGGATTAATGGTACATATTAAAGGATGATGTGGGAGAGGAAGTCGTAGTTTAAGATGATGGTAAATGTTATTTGATGGTATTTATTTGGATTTATTTTGATCCTCCAATTTCTCACATTGTTTTTGAAGGTTTATATGAGCTTGAAACGTTTGGGATACAATGAACAATGAAGGGATCATATCGCACCCATAATTCTCGAGATTTTCCTAGTTTTTACCTTAATCCATAATTGGTTTATATTCATATTAATATTATTTATTAAACTTGAGATATTAGGGATTAAACACATCAGTATTTTTCCCAATTAATAACAAACGTTGGAATTTTAGATTATTTTTTTCAAATTTCCTTAAGTCCATGTTTATCATTTGTTTCGTTAATTACAAGTATGCCAAGACTAGTGGTAGCAGTCATTCAAGCCAGAAGGGGCAATATGTCTAATTAAATATAAATACAAATTTAAAAGTTAAAATTGTTAAAAATTAAAATTTTAAGAAGGATGTTTTCTTACTTTTTTGATTATTGGAAGAAATATTGTAATTTATTTTTTTATAAAATTGTTTATGTCTAGTTTAGGAATGTTAATTGTAGACTTCAGAACCTTTCTTTATTAAGAAAAAAAAAATTCTTTTGAAGGGGAGTTTAGTATTTAAAATATTAATTATTCATTTAAACATTATTCTATATTAAACAGTATTTATCTTAGTGAGAAATGTTATTAAAATATAAACAGCACATTTTACAGGATGCGCTTGGTTCTTGGACTATCTTATGTTGTTTTAGTCTTGAATATTTTGTATGTATTACGATATCGTTTTTTTTTTTTTTTTTTTTTTTTTTTTTTTTTTTTTTTTTTTTTTTTTTTTTTTTTTTTTTTTTTTTTTTTTTTCCATTTATTGATATTTACAACTGTACAAAATAATATACAACAAGTAAATGTGTTGACAGTGAATTCAATGGCATGAAAATAACTTGTGAAGAACTACTCACTTGTAGCACTTCAATAAAATCTACACTAAAAGGTCTCTAGGCCATCTTCTTTTCAGACGCCTCGGAGGATTATCAGGGATGGAGGAGGAAGCAAGTTGGGAGTGGATTGGAGTGGTTATGGAGCTTACTATGGAAGGATAGGTATCTGGTTTGGGCTAAATCAGAAACATATGGAACATTATGATCTTTATGGATAAGTTTATTGGTCATAAAGTAAGGAGCATTGAGGATTTTTCGAAGGATTTTGGATTGTAAGGATTGGATACGAGATGAATTGGATGGTTTAGTAGAGCCCCAAAGCTCAACTCCTGTACGTCCAAATAGGTCTAATCACAGTCATGTAAATGAGTCTTTTGTAATTAATTGGGAGCTTTGAACGTTTGTCTAGTGAATGTTGAAGTAGTCTGTAACAACGGGCAGTTTCTTGTCGTTTTAGTCTTGATATCTCTTTTTAAATTATGATTTTGATTTTGTTTGACAAATCATGATATATTCTAAATCGTGATGTTATTTTCGTACCACGTGGTAGTTATAGATGGCCCTCATGTATAAATAATAAATTCTTTTAAGGTTTCTGTAATTAGTTTTGCATGTGGTACTCCACACGTGTAAGGCATAACAAATCACAACATGAGCATTTTTTTAAGTTTTAGTTTGTTGTTAAGAATATCTGAATTCGGAAATGCTGAGATAATATTTTTTTTTTCTTTGTAAAATATTATATCACTTTTTGATGATAATTTTAAAAACATTGGGAATATAAAACAAGTTTTTGAAATATTTTATTTTAATTTATAAGAGTAGTTTTAGGTGCATTATGGGAGACAGAGAACTTTCCGAGCGGCTGCCTCGCTCCGTATCAAAATGTCTCAACGTGATTAACTATGCATTCGTTCGCTTCGGGATTTTGCCATCTACACAAAGGTTACTGCGACCGGCTTTCAACAACTACTTGCCCGTTTATTTAAACATGTTTACCGATTATCATAAATCTCTTAGTATAATAATTTATATATTATATAACTTTATATAATTACAATTACGAAATCTTTAAAGTATACGTGTTCCGATCATACATCCTCTGCAAAATAGGGATAGTTTTATTCAAAAAGTAGATAGATTTTACATTTAGCTATTTATCTATAGTCAAAGTTCGCATTTATCTACCAGCATTAGGAAAAATTAAGAAAAATTAATAAGATAAATATCTTGAAAAATTAGCATTAACTAGGTGCCGCTCAGTATCGTGATGAAATAATACAATACAAACAAATATACTTGGGACTTGAACGAGGTGGTTTGAAACGAGATACCCTCGGATAACCAAATCCTCGGTTAATCGAGAACAAAAAAGTAAGGGAAATATATAAGAAAAAATAATGTAGGACAATTGACTTATTACATATGTAAATCAAAAAGTGTATGACTCGAAAAAAAGTCACTAATTTTCTTTTGTTTAAGCAGCGAGATTCTATCTGAAAAACATCAAATCGAACGATCTCGAAATCGACTGAAGCATCAGTTCTGCCTTCAAAAATTGAGCCTTTTATAACCAAGCAAACCATTTTTCATGAGAAATTGTTAGTGACAATTCTTTTCCAAGTTGACCGCTCCTCCCAATGTCTTGCCCAATCTAATGCAAATTGTAGTAAATCAATTTTTTTTTTTTTTTTAAATTGATCTATTTATTGAAATTTACAACTGTATAAAAAAAATCTAGTAAATATGATTATAACGTTCGTAATAACATCTGTTTGTAAAGCAACTGCCCGGCAGTAGCACTTCAATAAAAGATTTATACAAGAAGGTCCCGAGGCCATCTTCTTTTCATACGCCTCGAAGGGATTTCGGGAATAAAATGGGAAGCGTTTTGAAAAACTAAAGGATTTAAATGGTTATGGGGTTTACTATAAAAGGATAGATGTTTGGTTTGGGCTGAATCAGAAACATTTGAAACATTAAGTTCTTTATGGATAAGTTTATGGGTGGCAAAGGAGAATTTAGGATTTTTCGAAGGATTTTGGATTGCAAGGATTGGATGAGAGACGGTCTTGTAAATACGTCTTTTTTAATTAACAGACATTTTTGATATTTTGTTTGGTAAATGCTGAAGAATTTCTTGTCGGTTAAGTATTTTAGTTTGATTCCAGGTAAGACTTTTGTCCAGTGTTCCTAGGCTGTGGAATATTATTTGAGCGTTGGCTAGTTGAATTAGGGCCTAGTGAATTTTCTAGTAATCAGAAATATGTAGAATTTCTTGTTTAAATAGTTTATAAGTATTTCCTTTTAATTATTTATCCAGATAAAGTCCTCGAGTGCGAATTGGTGTATCAGGGATAAATGAAGTACTGTTATGGGTTCTAAGATAAGATGTCGGAGATCATTACATATAAGAATATAAATTTTTCCTTTTACATTAAGTCTAATATTACATTAAATACCAGTTGCATGTTTATTTTTCATAAGTTATGATGTATTAAGTATTTTTAAAAAATTAAAAAAAAATTAGGCCTCCAGATCTAATGTAGGACTTGGACTGCCGCCAGCAGGTAATTCATTTAATAGTCAATGGCGTGCAATTCTATTTATTTAGTTGAGGAAATTTTGTTTTATAAAGTTCCAAATTTCAACTTACAAAAATTGTTTTAGAAAAAAAAAAAAAAAAAATAATTTCATAAATAGTGGAGCATCAGTTATTTGAACGTCAATCATGGAGCATGGATTATTTGAACGTCAATTAAGGGAACCTTTTGTTTAAAATGTAATTTTAATTAAATTGATCATCTAATTACTTATTTGTATTTTTAAAATTATTTTTATCTAAAAATATAATTAAATGAAAAATAAAATTTTTGCATTAATGGCTATAAGGGAAGCTCTATTTCTGAGAAACTGCAAAAAATGAACTTCTATACATATCTACATTTTTTTTTTACTGGGAACTGTATACTTAATTAGAAAATTTCATTTGTTTCTCTCAATATCTTCCAAATCATTTGGCTGGTAATAGATCTCACCTTGAGTCTTGTGATCACTTTTTGTTTTAAAAACTACATGGCATCATTCATGGTAAATCAACATTAAAGGGAATTAAAAATAATTCTAAATCTTTACAGTGAGACGGGCTGTTAAGGTCGTATAGCTTTGAAAAAAGTGATAAGTGAACTGTTGGAACTGTTGCAGTTTACATCTAATAATTTTTTTAATGAATTTCGATTATCCGAACCACCCCTGACAACATTAGATCGGATAATCGACCCTCTACTGTAATTAAAATATTTTAAAAATATAATCTCAATGTCAATCGTTCTTTATTTCAATGCCACTTTACTTATTTTTCCTATTATGAAACGAAAACCAAATTTATGTAAGTATTGTAATGTAGAAAGGATTGTTTTGACATTTAGTGAATTTTTTTTCGTTTTTGCCCAGAAGTTTTCTCTCGCCATTTTCGCTGTTGCCTGCACGGGAACGACCGGTACGAAACGGGGTTGCATGTTGTAACGACATTGTCGAAATCTCATTATCCCCTGCTGAGGTACGACTGAAGTTACTTCGGCAAAGATCTGATTTCGCCTCAAGATAGTTTCCTACCCGTTTGTGAAAGGAATTATTTCATTCGGTGCTACGATTTCTGATTATAAGCATTCGAAGCAAACTACAAATTAAACGATGGGTGGTATATCTAATTTTTTATTACGGATTCATTTCATAGTTTATCAATACAGCTAACATCCTTCACCACGTACCATTATGACACATACGTGTTTTTAATTAACAAAGGTCCGTTCATTGAATCCCAATCTTTGCAATCTCATATCACAAACCTTGCAGAATGGTGTTACAATTGGATGGTTTAATTCAATCTCAAATCCTATCCTTCCATTTACCATTTTTTGTAAACCTACGACTACTATAGTATTCTTTAATAAAATTCCTCTGATCTCTTTTAAACAGATCTGCTACCCAGAATTCCATTTGTACAAAGGCCTTACTTTGAATCCGCATAGATGAATAAAAGGAAATTTACTTGAAGCACTTTCAAAGAAACTATCCTTGCTTGATAGTATCTAAACCTATTTGGACATTAGAATTTTAGCTTTGGGTCTCCACTAAACCATCCAATTCATCTCGCATCCAATCCTTAAAATCCAAAATCCTTCAAAAAATCCTGAATGCTCCTTACTTTGTCACCAATAAACTTATCTCTAATGATCTTAATGTTCCTTATGTTGCTGATTTGGCCCAAACTAGATACCTATCCTTTCATAGTTAGCTCCATAACCACTCAAATCCACTAGTTTCTCAACTTGCTTCCCACTCCATTTCCCATAATCCTCCAAGGAGTCTGAAACGAAGATGGCCTAGAGACCTACTAGTGTAGAATTTTTAATGAAGTGCTACTGATGCGTAGTTGTTTTCAAGTTCTCACGTGCTATTGTAATCGTTATCAACACATTTATTCGATGTATGTATTTTTACAGTTATAAATTTCAGTAATTGGATATAAAATAAAAATAATAAATAAAATGTCCCGTATGTTGCTGATTTGGCCCAAACCAAGTATCGTTCCATGATAAACTGGATACTTTTTTTTTTTGTAATAAGAATATATGCCGTAAAATTATTAAAATTCAACAAATTTTCTACTTTAAAAATTCCTGGGCATCTTCTTTTAAGTCGCTTCGGAGGGTTAGACAAGTGAGCGAGAAGCAAATTAGGAGGCAATGTGGGTATGCATCTTGTCATGGAGAGATAAGTATCTTTTTTAGGCCAAATCTGCAAAATATCGGACATATACTCGTAGATCGTTATGGATAAGTTAACTTGTGACATAGGAGCATTGAGGATTTTACGAAGCCCAAAGGATCAATTCCGTATGCACAAATGGGACTTATTACTGTCAGGTATATAAGTATTTTGTAATTCAGAGCTTTGAATGCTTATCTAGTGAATGTAAGAATAGTAGAAAGCTGTCGAGCGGTTTCTTGTAGTTTAAATCTGAATATCTCCAAAAAAATAAAAAATAAATAAATAGAAAAAACTATTCTCTGTTTTTTATTTATTTTTAGACGAGATTGAATTTTATTCATCATTGTACCTATTTGTTATTCTAAAGGTACTTTGCCCTGGGATAAATTTTTTACTTTTTTTTATTTTACTCCAAATATTAATAAAAAATTAGTTTTTCGTTTATAGTATTACTAGAACATCTTCAGAGATTTCGAGATAAAAAAAATCGTTTTCAATGCGCACACTGAATTAAAAATTCTAGAGCCTAGTGGACAATGCTATGTCGCCTCTACCATATAAGCGGAAAACTCGACGTTTCTCCTTTTTACTTTTATTCTCTCAAACTGGTCTATATAACCTTTTATAGGTCTCGATTTCAAAGCCATCATTGTGACCAGTCTTCGCCTTATCCAGCGACCAGACTTCCCAAGTCTGCATAACTCCGAGCCACGTGCTGATCCTGATTTTGGTATCTATATGTGAACTTACTGTTAATGATTTTAGAAAAGAGTAATACGAAATGTTTATCACGTTCAGCAGATATTATCTTTATCCGGATTGTCTTAGTTTACGTAAAATCTTGTTTGCTGTAGAAACCCAACTTCAAAGTTGCATTTTAAATTTAACTCTGTTGTGTGACCTTTTCTTGTTTCTTGAATGTAGTTAAATAACTATGTTGAGTTACTGTAGTGTTATATAATGTAGGATATTTAGAGAGATCTGTCAAATGAATTTAGCCATGAAAAATGTAGAAACTAAAACAATTATATCAACATAATAGCACCCTGTCATGAAGAGAACTGTGAGATTAAACTCATACAATTTTACATATTTGTTATGTTTTTTTTTTGTTTTTTTTTTTTTCATTTTTTCCAACTGCCCTGAAGATGGCCATCAATGATATGGCCGAAACGTTGGCGATATATTTTCATCCTGTTGCTTTTTTTACGTCTATCTTGATCTCTCCCTTCTTTTGTATATCTTCAGGGTGCGTTTTATCTTATTGAATGCAGTTCCAGGTACCATATGTGTAGTATTTATTTTATCTGTGTTATTATTATTTTCCTCCTAAAATAGAGCGATACTAATTGAGCTATTCTCTATACGTCCAAATAGTTTTAAGCACTCTCATGTTAATAAATAGCTGTAAACGTTTATCTAGTAAATGTTGAAGTAGTCTTAAACTATGTGCAATTCGTGTTTATGGATTTTAAGTTAGATAATTATCCTGATAAAATATTTGGTAGTGGATCTGTTCATCAAGGACTAGTAGAAGATTATTAAAGAATAATGTATGAGTTTTATCAACTCAAATTTTATTTGTCAGATTTTTTTTTTTAATTTTTACTTCTGTAATTTTTATATATTTACTTTTATTAATTTCTTCAAAGTATAATCTTTTTGTCAATTGAGTTAGCCAATAATATTGAAATATTGCTATTGTAAAACTGTTGTAGCAGCAATTGCAATAGAATCTAAACCTTTATTTAGTTTATTTAAAGGAATGAAATCAATTACTTTTTGCAAGTATTTAAAATATATAGAAAAACATTGTCTTTTCTACGCTACTGTAGTCCAAAATATTTTGTAATGATAAACTTTCATTTGTTTGAACAACGAATTTTTTAAAATTTTTTTTTCCGACAGTTACTATGTCTTTGACAATCCAACAGCAGACGTTTCAAGTTATTTATTATTTTCAAGCAATTTTCACGTTTTTCGTTAGATTTAATTTTTCAACTATTATTTGAAACAAATATTTTTAACTAGTTTTTGTCTTATCTCAGTTGGCTAATGGTTCACAGTTTGGTTATATTTATGTTGTTTTTTTTTTTAAAGAAAAAAAAAATTAAAAAATGCTAATTTTCCAATTGGAATAATCAGTGACGATCAAGTTTGTCCTTGGTTTAATATTTTTCTTTTTTCATTTTTTTATTTCTGGATTGACCTTTATATCATGTAACAATAATTTTAGAAAGATAAACTACAAAGCTAGAGTAGTTGACATTTGTTCAATAAATTTTAAAAACATTTCTCTCAATATATTAAACATTGTCAAGATATAAAAACTTAATTATTTGTAGTAAAGAAGATGGACATTGTTTAAAAAATGCGGATACCAACCTAAGATTTTGCTTTTGCAAAAAAGATTTCCCTTTTTATATATATATATATATATATATATATATATATATATATATATATATATATTTCAGTGTTTTGTCCTCCTAATGTTTCTTTTTTTTTTTTTTTTTTTTTTTTTTTTTTTTTTTTTTTTTTTTTTTTTTTTTTTTTTTTTTTTTTTTTAATGGAGCACCTAACCCACTAAAATAGAGGTAGCAATACAAATATTTCACGCTGTAACTGGATCTCTCTGTCTATAGCTTGCCGTTTTGTGAATAGTAGAACCAGTTTCGATTTTTATCGTTGTGCTCAATTCCAGTTCGTCTACTGATTGAATAATCTTGTTTCCACAAACCTAGTTAGTAGAATGTTCGTTTTATGGTTACGTCACTAGTTATTATTTGGTATTCCCTGCATATTTACAAACGTTCAAAAGATAATTCTTCATGCTAAAGATTTTAAATAAATAAATTTAGTATGTATTTTCAAGACTAAAACGACAAGAAACTGCCCGTCATTACAGACTACTTCAACATTTACTAGACAAAACGTTCAAAGCTCCCAATTAATTATAAAAGACACATATACTTGACGGAGTTGAGCTTTTGGGCTCCACTAAACCATCCAATTCATTTCGTATCCAATCCTTACTATTCAAATTCCTTCGAAAAATCCTCAATGCTCCTTACTTTGTTACCAATAACCTTATCCATAAAGATTTTATTGTTCTATATGTTGCTGATTTAGCCCAAACCAGTTACCTATCCTTTCATAGTAAGCTCCTTAACCAGTCAAGTCCGTTAGTTTCTCAACTTGCTTCCCACTACATTCCTGGTAATCCTCCGAGGCGTCTGAAAAGTAGAAGGCTTAGAAAACTTCTAGTGTAGAATTTTTAATGAAGTTCTGCTGATGTGTTCTTTTCAAGTTTTAACGTGTTATTATAATCGATATCAATTCATTTACTTGATGAATTTACTGTATGTATTTGTACAGTTGTAAATTTCAGTAAATGTTTATAAAATAACAGAGAAAAAAGGGAAGTATATATTTTATTAGTAATTTAGTATGGTTTAGGCCAAATCAGCAATATGTTGATTGAGAAAAAGAAAATTTACAAAAATAGATTTATTTTTACAACTAATACTATAAAAAAAAAAAAATTAAAAAAAATTAAAACAATAAAAATTGTTAAAAATTTGTTTTTGATGGTTAGTGCTCATTTTAAATATTTTTGCGGGTTTTCAAGAGTTTACAACATTTTGTATGAATATTTGCAATATTTACGCTAATGTAGTAAAATTAATTCCTTTCAAAATTAATTAATATAATTTACTTTCGTATTTTTGAATGTATCTAAAATTTCAACGTATTGATTGTTTAGGATATAATAATTGTTAATTGTATCAAGTGGAATAAATAAATTAAGTGTTGTATTTAGAAAAAAAAATTGAGATTTTCTTTTATTTGGACTTAACCTACTAACGTACTTCAACTAGGTCAGGAAAGACGGGTTATCCTACAGGTTATTAACCTATTCTAGCCACGGTAGGAAGGTCAAGACTTATTTGTGGGTTAGCCGCGAAATAAATTTTAACCCGCCCATGTGGGATACTAGTCCCCACTTGCTCGGCCACCGAATCGACATATAATTGTTGTTATATTAAAAAAAATTTATTTATTTATATATTTTCTTATGATGAAACATTTGTGAATTCATTACATTTCATTGCTGAGGTTTACAAACTGTTTAAAATGTTACAGGAATATTTTAATGAGTCCACTGCTAGGATCACCGTCCGGCGATTTGTTGTCTTACTGAAGATTATGTTATCGGTATGCATTATTTGTTTTAAAAAAAATTCTAAAATTATGTCAGGCATGACATTTAATTTCGTTATTTAGTAATAAAGAAATTTATTGATCTTTCTAATTATTTTATTGACAATAGAATTTTTGTGTGCATACTCTGTGTGTTGAAAATGTTTAATGTTTTCTTGTACAAAACTTCAGCATGTTTAACAAAAAAATTATTAATTTTTTTTTCAACAATTTTTTGTGATACTCTGTGGTCTATTTTATGCTATAAAGAACAATAACTATAATAAAAATAATCATATATAAATAAATAGAACATTTTAGCTACTATATCTTCTTATATAACTAATTTATTAAAAAATAGGCTTCCTTACTATTTTCATATTATCAAGCCCTGTTTACTATCTATCAAATAATTTTAAAAATATATCTTATAAAATTAAAATAAAACAAATCTATTCGTTAAAACCACTACTACTTCCACATTTCCGCAGCTCAACTCACAATAGTTAACTTTTACTACAATATTTTTTAAAATAGTTATTATATATTTAACATAACGGTATAATATATATTTTAAATCAAATATTTATATTTTAAAATCCATTATAAAACGCATCTATATAATTTTAACTATTTTTTCTGACCTCGGTTAAAATACGTTTCTCTGTTTTTTTTTTGTTCATATCATTCATTTTTATTGTCCTTAAAGATGTTAATTCTTCCATTATAATTCTGTTCAAAATACCAACAATCAACCAATACAAATTGTTTTTCTGATTATTCCAATATATGCACTGATCCAATATGTTTGGGTAGAAACATACGTCTTTCTAGCATACAATTTTTATTGGAGTGCTGTTAATGGGTAGTTGATATAGTTGAAATTCAATTTATTGGCAGTTTAATTAATTAACTTATTTTATAATTGTACATTTTTGAATATCAAATAATAAAGTAATAAAAGAGAAAAAAAAAATGTTTCCTTATAGTTTTATTTTTGCATTTTAATGTGTTCTTTGATCAGATATAATTTAATTTATTGTTGTACCTATTTGTATTATATGAACTATTTTTATGTTCTATGTATTATTTTTCGTTCGTTTTGAATTATTTTTATGTAGTTGTTTAGTTTATCAAATAAAATATATACTTCGATATATAAAATATATTCGTTTGGTGATTTCAATGCTTGAGTTTTTAATAAAAATATCAATGTATGATTCGGAGTTATCATCAATTTAATTACAATTTTATAAGCTATAATTAACAGATATAATTAAACATACAGGGAATAAGATGGAGATGATAAGAAGTCTTGAGTTCTCAGCCGTTCAAAAATATATATACATACACATATTCTGTTATTCTGAAACGGCATGTTATAATTCTGTATGAGGTGAGGTTTAAGGTTGTTTTCGCCAACTCGTGCTTTGTCTAAATTTTTTTTTTTTTTTTTTATTCGAAAATATTTTTTTTGAAATAATTACTAAATCCATGATTTGGAATATAAGAAGAATAATTATGTTTTCTACTCCACTTCATATTGTCTATAAATTTATTAATTGGGACAGTATGTTAGAAAATAAATAGCCTACTTTAGGATATTATTAAATTTTTTTTTTTAATTTATTTATTAATATTTGATATTTTACTAATGTAAATTAATATTAAAAAAGTCAACTAAATATATGGAAAATTTAAGTCTGCATTATAAAATTTAATTATAATTTATAAAAGCTTGATTAAATAAATGATGGCGCAATAAATGCAATTATTTCTTAAAGAGGTAAATGTTGATATTATACTCGTATAACGATTGCAGATAAAAAGTTAATATTACACCCCAAAATAATAGTTCACACAATCATGAGAAAAGTAGCTAAATTTATTTTTTGGCAAAGTCAAATGCCAAACAGCAAAAAGTATACTATTTATTTGCTAAATTAAAAATAATTTATAGAATAGAAAAAAAAAATTCTATTCGGGGTTCGAATTCAATGACTTTAAGAATAAAAAAAATAGGTACAACGATGAATAAAATTAAATCTGGTGGAAGAACAACTAAAAATGCTAAAAAAGAATAATAAAGAAACAATACACAAGCATAGTTTACCCAATTTCAAAATCAACCACTTATTTTTTTATAATAAGTATTTATTTCTATTCATTTTCGATTATGTACTAAAATATTGATAATTAGCGAAAATCTATTTGTATTGTTATATTCATAAATTTTTTGAGCTGAATAGTAAAATGAAATATTTCTCCAAAATCAAAATTGTAAATGTCACTATTACATTGCTGTATTTTAGTTATTTTATTTTTTTAATGTTACCTAATAACATTTTTAATTGTGTTTATTCAACTTCAAGTTACGAATCAATTTTTCATAATTTTTTTTTTACATAGATGCATATTTTGTCTGGGGCTCTGTATTATTTTTTTGTAACTTTTTTCATACGCAGAAATGTAACACGCAAACCATTCTGTTGGTTTTGTTCGGATCGAAAATTTGAGAAATGTTTCCTTATCAGAAATTTAATGGAGAACATTTCTTTTTTATGTAACATTTATGTCTGATATCTACTGTTTACGTTCTATATAGGTTGGAATGAAAAAAGTCAGGTCTGAAATTCCTATTTTCTCTTAACTTTGATTTTGATTTTGAATTATAATTAATTGTTAATATTCTTTAATTAATAATTAAGTAATTTAATCATTTGAATTTGGTAATGTAAATTGGGAAAAGTAGTAGGTATAGACATATCTATGATATTTTTCAAAGTGAGTGAGAAATTGAGTTTTTTTTTATTTTGTTCTGTTCTTAATACAATGTCTTAAAATTGAAAAATGCTCATTTTCATGTTTGTGATAACATGTAACGATCAAGCCACAATTGTAACAACTTATCCTGATTAGGGAGTTTGTCCTTGGTTAAATATATATATATATATATATATATATATATATATATATATATATATATATTATTATTTTTTTTTTTTTTTATTTTTATTTTTTGAATTGACCTTTATAGCAAGTTGTAATAATTTTAGAAAGAAAACAACGAAACCAGAGTCATTAATCTATAATTACTAAATAAAAAAAAGGTCTTCTAATATATCGAACATTGTCAAAATATAAAAAAAAATAAAATAAAATAAAAATTGGTCTTAAAGATGGCCATTGTTTAAGAAATGTTGATTTGATACATATTAAAAAATATTTCGTTCTTTTTTATATATTTTAAAATGTTCTTGACCCTAAAAAGTTTACCATTTTAATGCGCTTTATTAACTTCACTTGTATGTAACGGATTCTTGCATTGTAATTTTCACCGATTTCCAGTGATCTGATTGTCTTGAAAATTTGCACACGTGCCAAGGACCAATGACAATACAATAATTACAAACTTTTTTTTAATATTCTTCCTTAGTCCAGTCGAATATACCCCCCAAAAGGGGGCCTGCATTGCAAAAGGTGGGGAAGTAGGTTTTATGATTCGGTACGGCCCAGGTGGAACCTGAGAATAAAATATCAAATATGTAGATACACAGCAGATCAAACATGTAGATACACAGTTTATCAAATATCAAATAATATTTGATAAGCTGAAAATGTTTGGGAGCCTAAAAAAACCCAATATTTTTGCACTTTTTTCAGATGTTTGGAAAAAACAAAAATGCTTTAAATTGTAAAAGTGTTATTTACAAAATTAGAGGTTATTAAATTGTGCGTCTAAAGGCGTCTCTTAAGCTGAATTTGATTTAGGCGTTTAGCTACAATCGACCGTCGAAATTCGCCAACATTCTCAAAAAATTAGTTGTGGTCATGTTTAAAATCTGTAACAAAAAAAACGGCTAATCCAATCAAAAAGATTTTCATATTCATAAGGTATAGTTGACTGTGAAGTATTAAGAGACGTAGATAGTTGGGGTAGGCAGTCATAGATACACAATTTTATTTTGATCTGCTGAGTATCTGTGACTGCCTACCCCAACTATCTACGTCTCTAAAAAATCTTTTATACTAATAGTTGTAGATCATTAGATTTTGTCTATGGTAGGTTTGGTCGGTTCGCTATTAAAGCGTGTTTTTTTAGTTTTTTAAACTATATTTTTTATTTTTTTTTATTTTAAAATTTAATTTTATAAATATATATATATATATATATATATATATATATATATATATATATATATATATATATATTAGTTCAGTAGCGTTATGAATAATCGTATTGTAGATGGCATTTTTTTTACATTTTTTAAAGGTTATATACTTGTATACTTTTTAAAGTTATAATGGCGTTTACACTATAAGGATCTTGAACTAACTATTTAAATAAATTTATATTTATGAGTTAATTATTTAAATTTTAGTTAATAATTTCAGTTGGTGATTTTGGAAACCAGATCGCCGTCATTCAAGCACACACTATTTTTACTATTACAATGAAATAATAGTCAACATCATTCTTGTTAATAACAAAGACACCTCAAATTAAAAAAATTCTACGTTTTTAATTAATAAAACGAATATTATTCGTTATTTAATAAACATTTATTTGCACATCTTGAAATAACAATGGAATGTAGCTGTTGATGTATAAATGATAGATCTAGAATGATATCATGGGAAAAAAATTCGAAAAATTCTTTTCATTTTTTTTTTTCGCTCTTATCAAGATGATTTTCCCATATCACATATGCACAACGTGATTCATTGTTTTATCAAAACATCAGCACCATTGTAAAAAATTTCATAATATAAAATTGTTATAGGTTATTTAATAATGTTTATCGGTTTATTAAACATTCAAGATATATAAAAAAAAACAATTATATCAATAATATTTTTACATATGTGTGTCTGTTTGTTTTGCTGTAGAATAATGAATTTAATATTTAATACACAGTTTCTAAAATTAAGTAATAGTACTTAAATAACGTCAATTAATTAATTGGTGTTTAATTGTTCACTATGGCTAATTTATTCATAATAGGGAAATTGTTTTCCTAAATATATATTAAAATACTATCTAATTATTATCTATAAACCATAAATATAGTTTTTTTATTAGTTATGGAATTCTTAAATTGATCCAATTCTATATTATCATTCACTTTGAGGAACTCTGCTAGAAATATTTTATGAACGTATATGAAACATGTCTGTTATCAGCTATGAACCATTTATTGTATCCTAATCGTTTCGAATGTCGTTTCGATCTTTTATCGCAAACCTTGAAGTAAAGTTTCCAACGGATTATTAAAATATATCCGAATGAATCTCATCAAACCATTTACCTTTCATTGTAAACGTTATTTACTCTACGTAGAAATATTTTGGAAAAACGTTTGGAAACCTGAAAAAGGACTGAAACATCGAACTGTTTCCGTTCATATGACCCTTATTTGGCATTCCTGAGTCCGGTGTATGTAAAACGCAGAGTTATATAAATAATAAATTTCAATCGAAAAAAAATATTTATATGATGAGAAAAAAATAGTTTAGTTGTCCCATTTAGCGAGACATTTTTTTTACTTCAAAATAAAATAAACTAGCATTCAAAACTCCCAAGAAATTACAAAAGATTTATTTCATGAAATAATTAGACCCATTTGGGCATACGGATTTGAGCTGTGGGGCTCCTCTAAACCTTAAGTGTGAATATCACCTAAACAAAGCGTTTGTGGACTTACCTCCATAGGGATTTTTTTTTTTCTTGTTTTGAGGTCATTAGTTCAAAATACCCTGTTTTTTTTTACATTCTAACTGATCCACAAAAAAAAATTTAACTACCTCTTTTTTAAGTTAAAAATTTAGCATATTCCTCTGATCCCTGTTAAACAGATCCGCTTACCTAGGACTCCACTTAGACAAACGTCTAACTTGGAATCCATATACAAGACCCAAACGACAAGAAACTGCCCGTCGTTACAGACTACTTCAAAATGTACTAGATAAAACGTTCAAAGCTCTCTATTAATTATATAAGACTCATTTACATGACTGTGGTTAGACCTATTTGGACGTACGGAGTTGAGCTATGGGGCTCTACTAAACCATCTAGTTTTTCTCGTATCCAACCTTTACAATCCAAAATCCATCCTAAAAGACTCAATGCTCCTTATTATGTCACAAACAAACTTATCCATATATATATATATATATATATATATATATATATATATATATATATATATATATATATATATATATATATATATATATATATATATATATATATATATATATCTTAATACTTACCCAAACCAAATACCTATTCTTTCATAGTAAACTACATACCCACTCGAATCTATTCTCCCAACTTGCCTTAAACTCAATTCCCCATAATCCTCCGAGGTGTCTGAAAAGACGTATTCCGAGAGACTTCTATTGCTACTAGTGAGTAGTTTTTTACATGTTAATTTAAAGGTCATGAATATCAATAAAAAGTTATAAATTTTATTTTTATTTTTTATTTTAGTCATTTACAACTGTATATAAAAATATAATACATCAAGTAAATATGATGATAAATATAAAAATGACACGTCACTTGTTTTTAAAGCAACTACCCATTGGTAGCCCTAAAAAAGGGTCTATATTATGAAGTACTATATTAGAAGGTCCTGAGGCCATCTTCTTTTCAGGCGCCTCAAAAGGTTAGCTGGAATGAAGTGAGAAGCAAGTAGTGATATTTATGGATTTAAATAGTTATGGAGTTTGCTATGAAAGGATAGATATCTGGTATGAGCTATGTCAGAAACGTAAGGTATATTAAGATCTTTGTGGATAAGTTTGTGATGAAGTAAGGGACATTTAGGATTTTTCTGAGGATTTTGTATTGTAAGGATTGGATACAAGATGAATTGGATGGCTTAGTGGAGTCCCAAAGCTCAACTCCTTATGTCCAAATCGGTCTAATTTCTGTTATGTAAATGAGTCTTTTGTAATTAATTGGGAGCTTTAAACGTTTGTCTAGTAAATGTTGAAGTAGTCTGTAACGACGGGCAATTTCTTGTCGTGTTAGTCTTTTATGTGGATTCGAAGTAAAGTTTAAAAAAAAAAAAAAAAAAAAAAGTGTTAATCATCGTAAAATTTATTTACATTTTTTTTTTATATAATTTTTTTTTCTCTTCTAATTTTTTTATTCGACTATATCTTGTTTTAGCCATTATGATGGCCATCTATGATATGGCCGAAACGTTGGCAATATATTAAAATTTAGTTTATTATTATTAATAAATAATTCTAATTTTTTTTTTTTTTTTTTTTTTTTTTTTTTTTTTTTTTTTTTTAACTCGTCCATCTCAACCCGATAAGATTTTTGGATGGGAAAATCGATTTTAAAAAAATATACTGATTATCCGTATCCCATTGCAGATTTTTTTTTTTTTTTTTTTTTTTTTTTGACTCTTAAAAATGTTTACTTTTCTGAATAAGCATAATTTGAATTAAAGGTTTTATTAATCTATGAATCAGAAATAATAACGAGGATGATAATATTTCAGATATCTTCCTATCTTTAAAAGTAGTAAGATTCTTACGTGTATTTATCCGAACGTCTTCAAATGTTGTTACACAAAAAATTACCTTAATAAGTGCTCATGAAACACCGGGATATCTCCATGTCTTAGATTAGATTGGGTTCAAGTGCTAGGCTTCAATCAATATAAGAACGGACGATAACTCTTCAAACACACAGGGGTGTTACATAAGGCAGGTGTCATGTCTTATTTTTATTTTTTAAAAAATAATAATAATAATACGAATAATCGCGGTTATTTATTAAAATTATACTTTCAGTAAGAGTTAGGTTGAAAATAGAAAACATTTTTATCCTACTGAAATTAATCGACATAAAAATATAAAATACAAAATCAAAATATAGCGTATCTAAATAAAATTATTATTCTTGTTTAGTTGGTATAAGAAATATCTGAGGGATGTTTCTTGATCTAATCATGTATTTAGATAATAAATTTACAGTTAAAAAAAAAAAAAAAAATTATAAATGAAATTAAATATTAAAACATTTATATGTGCCCAAAGTAAATTATTGAAAAATAAATAAATAATAAAATTACTATCACAACAAATATTCAACACTAACAAAAAATTATATTTAAACATATCATACATTTGATAATTGAAAGTTGTTTTAAACAAATATATTTTGGTGGATTTGATTTTTATAATAAAAAAAAAAAATTGTATTTATTCATTTAAACCAATAAAATAAACACGTCAATGTTTTGAACACTTACTACCACTACCGAACTTACGTATTAGAGAAACAATTATAATCTGATAATCTTCTTAACATTAATTTGCACTTGGATAATATAGAGTTTATTATGTTTTATTTATATTTATATTCTTCTTAAACTGATTTTTTTTTTAATTTCCTCTTTTAAAAAAAAAATAAATTAAATTTTTTTTCATGCCTTGAAAACCATTATCACTGAAAAAAAATAAAGCTATTAATTGTTGCTATAAGTGCGATAAAACCAATTATAAGGTGATTAGGAAACATAAACACCAATTTTTATTAATTTTTTTAATTAAAAATAAAAAACCAATCATATAAGAAACCAAGAAACCTTTTTACTTCATCTGCCAGAGAAGTGCTTCCCTTATGAAAGGTTCAAACACCACATCTCTCCAGATTTAAATATATTATTCCCATTTGCTGAACCGGTAAAGGCCCGTTCGGTTGTTAATTTGTTTTAATATAACTTGTTATTTTATATATATATATATATATATATATATATATATATATATATATATATATATATTATATATATAATTTTTTTTTTTCATTTATTAATAGTTACAACAGTATAAAATAATATACAACAAGTAAATGCGTTGATAGTGAATACAATGGCATGTAAATAACTTGTGAAGAACTACTCACTAATAGCACTTCAATAAAATCTTCACTAAAAGGTCTCTAGGCCATCTTCTTTTCAGACGCCTCGGAGAGATCAAGGGGGAAGCAAGTTGGGAGACTAGTGGATTAGGGTGGTTATGGAGCTTACTATGGAAGGATAGGTATCTGGTCTGGGCTAAATCAGCAACATATGGAACATTAAAATCTTTATGGATAAGTTTATTGGTGACAAAGTAAGGAACATTGATGATTTTTCGAAAGATTTTGGATTGTAAGAATTGGATACGAGATGAACTAGATGGTTTTGTAGAGCCCCAAAGCTCAACTCCGTTCGTACAAATAGTTCTAATCACAGTCATGTAAATGAGTCTTTTGTAATTAATTGGCAGCTTTGAACGTTTTGTCTAGTAAATGCTGAATTAGTCTGTAACGAAGGGCAGTTTCTTGTCGTTTTAGTTTTGAATGTGGATTCCAAGATGCACGTTTGTCCAAGTAGAGTTCCAGGTAGCGTATCTGTTCAACAGGGATCAGAGGAATATGTTAAATTTTAAACTTAAAAAAGAGGTAGTAGTCAAAATTTGTTTGTGGATCAGTAACAGCAGCAGCCACTAAACGGAAAATATGTACTAAGGATCTCAAAACAAGAAAAAAAAAAATATTTCCTATGAATGTCTAGGATAGAATTAGATTGAATGCTAATATGAACTTGCCTTCCTAACTAAACTATAGACTTACAATACTTGAATTATCTGTACTATTTGGAATTAGCTCTCAGTAACATTTAAAGTAATTAAAAAAGTAATTGGAACAAATTAAATAAATTTTATTTATTTACTATAAATAATTCATAACAATGAAAATCTTTAGGTGTAAATATCTCCTAAACAATGACATGCCCTCTTAGGAAATTTATTTCATGTTTTGTAGTCACATTTTCAGTTTGGTCACAGCTGCTGTCAAAGAAAAAGGTGGTGCCTGTCTTAATGCTCAAGGAAACCACTTTTAATATGAATGTTACACGAGCGTACTTAGTTGATACACGCCTTGTTCATCACTAGTTCACTCTCATAGTTTGATTATTTATTATTGTTTAAATAATGGTGATATCAAAATATGTGGATCAATACGACCAATCAATACATGCTGATAGTCATATCGAGACCTCGCACTTTGGTTAAGAATGGCAATCTACTGACATTCTTAGTTCCATTACATGATTAAAAAAAAAAAAAAAGAATTTATTTTTTCATAATGATTATTATTATATTTTTTTTGTGATTTTTTTTCTTTTGATATTGCACACATTTTTAAATAGTATTAATGAAATTATAAATCATAACTTCCCGGTAGAAATATATACGACTGTAGCCATCGCGAGAATTAATGCTAACGAATTTTTGGCGAAAAAAAAAATTATATAACCGTTTCCATTTTTTAAGTTTATTAGCTATATTAATTGATAACAAAATTATGCTATACAAACTATGACACCTTGAAATTCTAGAATGCAGTAAGAGGAAAAAAAAAAATTGTTCATAATATACACTTTTACATAATATGATATATAACTTTATTGCTATATGTTTACCCTATTTATTTATTTTTTAGTTAACATTTAATTTAAATATTTTAAAATCCTATAAACATCAACCAAATCATTATATTAAAAAAAAAAAAAAAAACTGATTGTATATTACAAACAAATTTTAAAAGCTCTATGTCCAAAATTCATTTGCGCTGTCGATAATTCAATTAAATTTGTTTAATAGCACCTAACATAATTAATTAAAATGATAAAATAATCCGTCGAAAATCGAATGTTATCGAGAGCGATGTTAAATTCTGTGGAAATGATTAAAAATTATGCATCCATTCGGGAGGGAATTAAAGACTAATTATGTTCATTGAATTACCGTTATAATCCTAACCCCCTTTACTAATGAAATCAGTCAATTTTATTTTTAAATTGAAACGGTTGTTAAATTAATCTTTTTAGTATACTTTTGAGCAACCAAATGAAATTATAAACAAGTCTACCAATTACATTAGAATAAACATTTTTTTTTTTAATAAAAAAAAACATTGTAAATACAAATGACGGTTTAAAAGGATCGGTACAATTAGGATTGATGAATTAATTTCCAATTCTATTAGAATTATTTTTATTTAAAAACTAGTTAAAGAACAACAAAAAACAAAAATTAAAATATATAATTTATTTGTAAAAATATGAAAGATTTTTTATTATTTTTTCGTATACTATATATAATCCATATTTCCCATAGCCAAAAACACTATTTTTTCAAATACCAGACGGTTCTAAATATTCACCATTGGAACTGCCACGTACTCGTCCTGAATTGCTGTTTTCACTTCGGATGCTGTCAGAGACCACTCACTCCAACGACAAAGCTCAAATGGACTAACATTATGTCCCAAAAATAACACATATAAGATGAAAAGAATTTCTGGAATTTTAGATTATTTCAGAATTTCAACTGGAAGGTAAAGGCATCCCGATTTATTTAAATGTCGTAGAGTTCCAATTAAAATAATAACAGAATTATACCATTTTTAAACGTTTTATTTATAAAATATAGGTGAAGACATTTTATAAACTAAAAACCGATAGCATTTTCACATCCCTCATCTCAAAAAACATGTAGAAACCAAATTTTGTCAAAATCAAAAATTTAATTTTTTCATCCCTAATATTTTGTATGATTTTAGAGAGAGTCAATTTCTGAAAAAAATGTAAATAATTTGCGTTATCACATATTTCGCCACCGATTAAAACCAAATTTTAGGATCATCTAGAAGCCCTAAAACTGCATAGTTAAGCCCAAATTCGGAGGTCGCAGGATTTCTCCTTATTGGGATCTCAAGTTATAGTTGACCTTGGAATTTTTATTCTCATTAGTTTTTGTGCACTAAAATCTGGAGTAAACTCAATGCTTAATGCATATATAAAAAGCTGAATGTACGCTGATTCTTTTGATGATATTACTATTGTAATTGGTTGAATACAGCAGTTGTATGGCCGTTAAAAGTTGTTGATGAAATCTCAACTTCAAAACTTTAACCTCCTAGAAATGGGTAAAAATATTTTTTTATTTTCATGAAATTTCACATAAAAAGGTTATTTTTTGCGTTAAATTAAGATTTAAAGTCAGTTTTTCATGAAAAAAATTTCTCTACCAATTTACAGCGGATTTCATTGGAATTTTGTCATTTTTTAAGAGTTTTTGAGCACCGTAAAGCCGGGTCTTGTCTTCGGCATAACGAAAGTTTTTTTATTTTTTATATCATACAAAACTAAAATTTATCGTGAAAGAATCATTTCTCTATCTTGACTGAGAGCTGAGAAAAAATAATACATGATTTTCATTTTTTTTTTCCTCGGGTCCCCATGCTCATTGGCGGCTATAACTCTTGTTTTGCACTTTTATAGATCCCTACTACCAACACAAAAATTGTTACAAGTCAACCACCCTTAGTCCAACGTTAAGTGTACACAAGATCTAAGAGATAATAATTATACTTTTTTAAATTTATTATCACATTTATAAATATTATATTATTATAATTATGTAACCATTGTATATCTATTTTTATATTATATATTTGATCAGAATCTGAAACTTAAAACTTTCAAATTATCTAACCACTGGATAAGATAATGACTTCTTTATCTGATCGAATATCCAATATCATATGTCGCTTTAATAGTATAAAAAAAAAAAAAAAAAAAAAGAAGAAAAGAAAAGAAAGAAAAGGTATTAGTAAAGGTTGAATGAAAATAAAAAGATCGATTATGTGAAACATGACCCCTTCACAGTAACTGTGCACAGAAGTGAAGCCGTTATCAGTAAGTTAACTAACGGTAATGCGTTAGAAGATAACTCACAACTCAATAAAGCAGATAATTGATAATTATTTGAGCTGTTATATATAATGTATAATGTTGATAATGAAGCTGTTTTTAATAATTTAGGTAAAAAAAAAAAAAAAAAAAAAAAAAAAAAAAAATCAAATGCCTCAGAATCTTAGAAAAAGCTTCCAAAAAAAAGTGTCTTTTTACATATCAACACTTAAGCAATGGGAACAAGTTACTCAAAAACGAAATTACAGGAATTGAGAAAAAAACGTTTTAATAATTAAAGTTTTTGTCATAAGAACCCTAAACAATGGTTAAGTCATTCAAGGAGTATATTCCGTAAGAAACTGAATTTGAAACTTTTTTTTTCGATTTTTGTAATGTTTGTTACTTGTTTTTACGGCTTAAGCGGCGATATATATTTTTAAAAAATTTATAAAATTGCAAAAAAAAAAAATCGTTTATCTATTTAATGTTTTTATTATCAATTTTCCGGTTAGAAAAAACAAAAGCTTTAAAATTATTTTATAGTGTTATAAAATAGATACTGTTTCAAACTTATTATTTTAAAGACTTCTTATTCATAAAACACATTTTTGATAGAGGTTTTCCATGCAATTCATAGATTCTGATAGATTTGATAGTATTTATTTTTAATATGAATTTATTTTAATTTACTACTGTTTACAAATAAAATAAAAACACATCTATTAAATGAGATGATAATTCTCTTAATAGCATTTCGATTGCTAGAAAAGAAACAGACTAATGGTAGTACTTTAAAAATTCAAAGTAAATAAGTCTTTTGTAATTTATTTGGAGCTTTGAACGCTTGTCTATAAAATTTTGGAGTGGTCTGAAACAACATGCAGTTTTATGACTTTTAAGTCTGGTATGGTAGAAAATAAAAATAAAATTAAATAAACAGATTAAATTAACAGTTTAAAATGATCTAAAAATAATAATCTAGATAAATAATATAATGATAAAGGATATAAATGATAAAGGCTATTTATTTGTCTCTATAAAATAAAATAAATAGTGTTAATAAATAATTAAAATTTTTTTTTTATAAAGAATCAACATTATTGTATGCACAGAGTGGTTAAAAAAAAAAAATACAGTGAAATAAATAACCTAAAAGAGATTGGCAATAAACAGAAAAAATATTTATGTTTTTTGAAAAAAAATTAATGCTGTAAATAATTTTAAAATGAAATGATAAAACACGTTTTGTTCCCTTTTCTTAACCATTTTTAAAAATATACCAATACGCTTTTATTCCTTTATTTTTTAAAATTATCTTTTTCTTTAAAAGTTATATAGTTTTAGGAAATAAAAATTAAATTTAAATGTCAAGTCAATATTGTTCTTATCACTAAAATTTCACTGGATTTAAAAGGGTTTTATTAACTGCATGAATTTTTTTGGAAGTACTTATCATTTTGAAAATGATATTTAAAGTTTAAGCCAGCCAAATTTCTGTTGACCGGTAGTATGATTTACGTTTTTCCAAATTTTTACTAAGTTGAGATATAAAATTAATAATTGTTTACCCATTTTTTTTTAAGCTCTCCACAGTAAATTTTAATGTCGTTATCATTAACATATTAAACAATACTTTCAGGTTATTAAATATAACAAAAATAAATACTATTTTTTGTTAGTAAATAATAATATTCACATGTACAACTCTGAAGAACAAAACAACTGTAAAAATATATGTGAGAAGTTGTCAACAATGTGTTGAATAAGTGATGACAGGTGTAGTTTTTTTTAGGAATCAGCGTACCTCTATTGAAAGATAAGGCGGTATTTTAAAAAGTGCAATGCCTTTTTGGGAATTTTTCACCATTTTGATTTTCTTTTTTTACCCGTTTTCTAATAGCATGGTAGTTCTTAAACTGTCTAGTCAATTCGTTGTAATTTTCCTTGTTTGGGAAATTATACTTTGTTTCGTTTTTTGTTATCTTATCTTCGCGGTCATAATTTATGAAAATCATATTACAAACAAAAAGAAAAATCGGGTCCTTCCTCAATTGAAGATACATTCTCTTAAGTGACCATTTTATTTAACAAAAAATAAATAAAAAAATAAAAAAAGATGAATTCTATTCAGATAATAAGACACGATTACTGACTATTGATATGAAATTTAAAATTAACAATTTTTATTCACATTTATTCTAATATTTATGCCTTAATATAATTTCTTTTATCATATTCTAATATTAGATTTTGTTAAAATATCTATATCAACATTTTGATGTTGAAAAAAAATCTTTAACTTAAATGGAAATATTTTGTGTCTCGGCCTTATTAAGTATTAATTTTATGTAAATTTTTTAAGAAACGATCTACAGCTTTGGTGTTTTTTTTTTGTTTTTTTTTTAAATATAAGGCTGAGTTACATATTTTAAAGAAGTTACAATTATAATTTTTTTAATGATTATAAAACGTTATATTAATCCTTATATTTAAGTAACAGATGAATTTAAGAGGTTCTGGGGAAAACATTGAATATTTTTAAAGGTATTTAATTTTCACCTAGTTAAACTTTTAAATTTACCTATTTTGACTCTGTGAATAAATAGTTTGAGATATTCTTTTTACAGTGATTTGTTGTTATCTTTTCATAGTTATTTGGTTAATGAATATTTGGTAGTTAGCTTTATTGCATTACGGATAGTTAATTTAGCTATGACATCTTACTATTTCAGTAACTGTAAGATTTCATGTTTCACATTATTGCTTTTTTTTGTTTTCCTCTTTTATCAATTTTTTTAATAAATCTATAAAAAGACATATGACAATCGATCAGATAATTACTTTATGACATAGAAAATGTCAATTTAATATGATCAAAATTAGACAGGAATAAGAGATGTTGATCTGACTTCGAAACCGCTTTGGATTTTTTAAAACGTTTTAAATTTTAACTACAGTGTTAAACTTTTAAATTTACCGATTTTGGTTGAGTATAAATATTAGCTTAAGATGTAGTTAATTATCATATTTTGTATTCATAGATATTTTATTAATGAATTGGTAGTTACCTTTACTACCTAATGACAAGGCTGAAGGCTTACATTTTTCGTCGAAAAGTCGGCAATATAAATTTAGCTAAGTGGCTAATATCTAGTGACCGATAATTTCTATGGAAGAGATAAATGAGGTTTTATTTTAAATTTTTTTTCTATTAAATAATTATTTAATTCTGTGTTTATAGATATGTTGTTATTGAATATTTAATGATCTTATATCACATTACCGTGAGTTAATTTGGTTACAGTTGGTTTCACTGCTGTTTATAGTAAGTTGCATGTTACACACATTTTTTTTTTTTTTTTTTTTTTTTTTTTTTCAATATTATATTTATTTTTCAATAAACTATCAAAATACCAGACTAAAACATACATTTGCTTTCAAAACACACACGTGAAATATTCACACATTTAAATCGATCCAATGAATTATTTTCGTATCAGGACTTACATTTCCTAGTAATGATAGACCAGAGTGTAAATAAATGAAGAACTAATTTGTCCAATAGTTGGTCACTACTTGGGAAGTGAGTGCTACACATTATTATTTAACACCGATGAATTTATCTACTGCTTATTCCTCTGTGATATACTTAGCATTTTTTTACGAATCATTTGAGCAGACTTACTGTCACTTAAACAACTTAAAAATCAAAAACAACACTTCAATATGTGATTTTTACTAAAAGCATTTTGTTATTTTGAAAACATTTTATTTGTATTACGGCGTTGCCTTTTCCATGTTTACATGTTTACAGTTATATGGTATCATGTAGTCAACAGTAACCAATTTTTTTTTTTTTTTTTTTTTTTTTTTTTTTTTTTGGTCTTTGTCTTCTTGCAGTTACGTATTATTAATGTATCTACTATATTTTACTGAAAATAAAAACAATAAAAAAAAAAAAAAAAAAAAAAAAAAAAAAAAAAAAAAAGGAATATTTTTTATGTATTAATATTTACAATAGTACAATATTATAGTAAGTAAATTAGCGGAACTGTGAATTAATGGCATGTATCACTCCAATAAATGTTCAATATTCTGAATACGATGTCTGGGGATTAGAGTCTAGTTGGGAGAATTGTGATTTCAAGTTAGTTTGGAGTTTATCATCGAATGTTAGCTGGTTTAAACCAAATTAGTCACATATGTGACATTTATATCATTATGGATGAATTTATTTTTTAAATAATATGTAGGATTAAGGTTAGATATATATTAGGAAAAATAAATAAATAAAATTAGAAACTTAATGTTTCCCATTAGATTCACCTTATCCCTCTAATTCTACGTTCCAATATCGAATTTTATTGTTTCAATTATAACTTTTTTTTTTATTTATATCAATTTATTGAAATTTACAATTATACAAAATATATGCATCAAATAAATGTGTTGACAGCGATTACAATAACATGTCAAAACTTGAAAAGAACTACTCATCAGTAGCACTACAATAAAAATTCTACACTTGAAGGTATCTAGGCCGAATTCTTTTCAGACGCCTCGGAGGATTATCAGGAATGGAGTGGAAACAAGTTGAGAAAATAATGGTTTGGAGTGGTTTTAGAGCTTACTATAAAAATATAGATTTGTGCCAAATCAGTAAGATATGGGACATTTAGATCTTTAACGATAAATTTATTGGTAATAAAGGTAAAGAGCATTAAAGATTTTTTGAATGGATGGTTTAGTGGAGCTCAACTCAGTACGTTCAAATAGGTCTAAGCACAGTCATGTATATGAGTCTTTAGTAATTAATTAGGAGCTTTGAACGTTTGTTTAGTAAATGTTGAAGTAGTCTGTAACGATGGGCAGTTTCTTGTCGTTTTAGTCTTGTATGTCGATTCGATGTAAGAGGTTTGTTCAAGTGGAGTCCTGGATAGTGGATTTATACAATGGAGATTAGTGGAATATCATTAAAGGATACTATAGGACAGAAAATCGTAGGTTTCAGTGTAGGGTAAAGGTTATTAGGTGAGATTTGTTTGTATTTTTTTTTAATTTATCCATTTTGACAGCATTCTTGAAGGTTTAGAATCTAGGATTGAAGTGTTTTGGAGCCAATGAAGTGATCATTGTTTACTGATAACTCACATGTGTCATCAGCGTAAGTGGTGATAACATATTAAGACTTAATACGTAAAAGAAATCAATATTCGAAAATTTGTTTCATTGCACATAATAATAAAGCTTTATTGACTACATATTTATGACAAAAGCCTCTCCCTTAGGAGGTAAAATGGAGTTCAGCTCCAAAATAATTTTACAGAATAGAAACTGGCTAGTAAAAATACAAAATAAAAAATAAAATATACAATGTAAAGCACTAAACCAAAAACAAAACTACAAACAAAACAAAACTTTTTTTTTTTTTCCTTTTTCATTTCTTTTCTTTTGTTCCTATAGATTATTTATAATTTTCGACCAACAGTCTCTGTCCCTGGCCACTTTCATCCAATTGGTTCCTACTCTTCGGGTAATTTCGTCCCTCCACCTCACGTACTGCTGTCCCCTGCTTCTCACTTGGCCGATCGGTGTCCACTCGGTGCTGCTTTTCGACCATCTTTCATCCTTGACTCTCGCTAGGTGTCCAGCCCACCTCCATTTCAGTTGTTGGGCTTCCTTGCTGAGGCTTTCAACTTTTACACGAGTTTTTGCACATATTTATTCGTAAATATTCAATTATCCTTAGGTAGTTTATGATGTTTTAGGGGTAAGTGTTTCATAAAGTTTACCTTTTTTAGTGGGAATTTTCCCTTTTCGTATTAGGTTGGATCAGTCAAATATATTAAGTTATTGCCTGTCTCTCATTTGAATATTTATGGTTTCCAATTGTTTAATGGCCGTAAATTCATTTGGTTTAATGAAACCAACTAATTAACTGATTGCCTAAGACCTCCGATAGATTACACTAGCGTGATACGAAACCATCGCGCTTGTAATTGGCTGAAGGAAATGAAAGGGTGATGCATTTAGCTTCTGTTTGAAAGTTGTTCTGTGCGGTTGCTGTTTCTCTTAAAAAGAAAAAAAAGAGTAAAAGAAAATACGTTTAAAAAAGAAAACTGATTCTACCTGTGGAATTTCTATTTAACGGTATCTTAAAGCTATCGTAGATAAATATCTTATAGTTTTATTATTTTTTTTATTTCGTACTTTCTTGATATTTACTTATGTATTTAATGTATATAATATGTAAATGTGCGGTAAAATTATTACAATAACAGGTAAATTACATATATCGAATATCGTAAACCTTTTTAATAGTATTTTTTAAAGTATTTATATACTCGTAAGTTATTAATTGAAATTTACAACTGTATACAATAAAAAAAAGTGAATATACTAATCGTTAGGAAGAATGCTCATAATGTTCAAATGCTTGTAAAGAAACTACTAACTGGTACCAACTGCAATGAAAGTTCTACATTCGAAAGTCCTTCGGCCATCTTCTTTTCTGACGCCTTGGAGGTAGTGATGGGTCGTTCTGGGTGGAACGGAACTTGGAACTGCTTCCAGATTTGAACCGGTTTGGAAGGAAACGAATCGCCCAATTTTTCCTGGAACGAAAACCAACGCCAAAAGATCACTCGTTTCGTTCCAAACCAGGAAACAGTTCCAAGCTCCCCGGTGTAGTAGAGTTTAGATTGCATCTCTGGTTTCGTTGCACCCAAGGTCGTTCCGACTGCTTTTTTGCGTTCATCCTGCTGCACGTGATTCCCTCCCTTCTTTCCATCGCCACACTACCCCACCCAAGGGAATCTTAAATAAAAACCGCTTCTTTTGAAATTTTCTTTTCTACCGACTGAGCTCGGCTTCTTCTTTCTGATTCAGAGAAATGAACCACGCAAGGTTTTGCTCCATAAGTAATTAAATAAGTTTTTCGCTATTTAGCTGTGCACAAGAGTTGATTAATCCTTTTTTCTCGGAACTGATGTAATTTAAAAATTCTCGTTCAATTGTGCACTATACTTGAACTAATATTTAAAAAAAAAAAAAAAAAAAAAAAAAAAAAAAATTGTTGATTGAATAAAACTATTTTTATTTTTACATTTTTTTTAATAAGTATAATTAGCTATTTAAATCTTCTTAATATTATAGTATCTATACAGTTTTTAATTATAAAATAGAAGGAGATTAACTTCCCGAGGTCACAACAAGGGATGGAAAAACTGTATAGTAATTAGGTAGTAGGTTAGTCAAACTGACGTGGAACGAACAATGGAACGGAACGAAAACTGAAACGTTTAAGACGGAACGGCCCTTTACTACTTGGAGGGTTAGTAAGGAATATAGTGCAGAGCTACATCCTTGAGCTTGTAGTGTCTAAATAGTTTTTTTTAAAGTAGAAAAATTATCAACAAAACAACTTTAAACATTTTCCGAATACTCAAGATTTTGGCAAGAGTTATGTCGAAAAAAAAAACAACGGAAGAATGCGTACTTATAAATCTACTACATTCACACAAATTACCGAAATACTGACAACGATATCCTCAAACACTCCATAATTTATGATATAAAAATAAGGTGTCTATGAAGTAAATACTAGAGATGGGTCGGTTATGACTTAAGCCTGCTAGTCCGCTGGTAAAATGGCAACGTTCAAGGCGCTCTCCTTATAACTTTATAGCCGTCAGTACATGTGTTTTTATTTTATTTATAAGTTTCTTCTATTTATTACAAACAGGTGTGTAATGAAGTGATTTTTTTTTTTAGTAAAATTAGCTTATATAGTTACTTGTGAAATTTGGAATTCAATCCTGCTGAAAATGATATCTTGTTCATGAACTTTTATTTAAAACACCGAAACGTATTACATTTATTGTAAATAAACACATATGTAAATTGCTAAAATAGCAGTTTCCTTTTCGTTTTCCAACCTTTATATTACATTTCTATTAAGAATTAATATTTTTATAATAATAACACTTAAACAAAACGATGATTACAAAAAACATACTATTTTTTTTTTCGTGAGTTCCGTACACAGTATTGTTGAAGTCGAATCTATTTTTCGTTAGTATCATGATTTTTCTTTAAGTTCGTTAATTTATTGCAATTTAAAAAATGTTCCTGTTCTTTAATGGTTCCTATGCTTTAATAGTTCTTGTTCTTTTATAGTTTTATAACTGACTAACTGTAAAGATGAATCTAAAATAAACATATATAATTAATAAAAGCCATGTTTTCAATTAAATCTACCTATTTTTAAGACTAAAATATAAATGAATAAAATGGCCGATAAATGAATAAAATGGCCGTCTAGTCAGCCCTTCTCTAGTAAAAACGGTGTAAGACGCGATGGTAGTGGACAAGTGTATGGAAATTTCCATTCGTTTTTCTGAGTAACGGTTCCCCTAGACGCTTATGGGATTTATTACATACATATTTACTTTATGAAACACATATTTCTGTCTGAATTTGCTTTAAAGAGTTCAATTAATATAAATTTTATTTTTTTTCTCCTAAACATCAAATATGGCCACGGAATTTTCTTAGCGTTGTTGGAGTGCTGCCACAACGACGTGCTTCGCAAGTCATGGCTATGTCTTCTATTCTAAATCATATTTTTTTCTTCTATACTTCATACATTTTTCTATATATTATTTATATTTACATATCAATAAATACATTACAAATCAAATAAGATAAAACGTTTTTTTTATTTTAAAAAAAAAAAAAAAAAAAAAAAAAACGTGAAGAAATTGCAGTAAACATTATATACAAGAAACAAAACAAAGCCTAATTAAAAAAAATATATACCAACATAAAAATGACAGTTAACATAAAAAAAAATAACTTAATATAGCATTAATACTCATACAAGACTAAAACGACAAGAAACTGCTCGTCGTTACAGACAACTTCAACATTTTCTAGACAAACGTTCAAATCTCCCAATAAGTTACAAAAAGACTCTTTTACATGACTGTGATAAAACCTATTTGGACGTACGGAGTTAAGCTTTGGGGCTCTACTAAACCATCCAACTCATCTCGTATCCAATCCTTACTATCCAAAATCCTTCGAAAAATCCCCAGCTCCTTATATAGTGACCAATAAACTTATCCATAAAGATCTTATGTTCCATATGTTGCTGATTTAGCCCAAACCAGATACGTATCCTTCCATAGTAAGATCCATAACCACTCCAATCCACTAGTCTCCAACTTGCTTCCCACTCCATTCCCGATAATCCTCCGAGGCGTTTTCGTGCCTGGGAACAGGAATTTGGGGAGGGTTTCGCAAAATTCCAAAAACTGTTTTCCAGTTACTAAATTAAAGTTAATTAAATTTTCTACAAATTGTACCTTATACGCTTTTTCATATTCCGTACCGCGCATGAAAATCAAAAAAACGAAAAACTCGTGCGCTTGTACTATGACAAAAACATAATTAAATTTAGAGCATTAAATAAATTTTTAAAAAATGTGTATGTATCCTTTAGTTAGTATGTCAAACCTGTTACATCAATTTTAATGTTTTCTTGGTAAAATGTGGTATTTAGCAATGGTCTAATTTCTTGAAACCCAATTCCTCCTATATATGCATTATATATTCTAATTAACAGTAAATAATGAACTTCAATTCATTCATTCATTCTCCTGAGAACATATCCAGCTGGACATATTTTGGATTTAGTTAAACTCAAATTTTACGTACTGAAAAAAATATATTTTACATACATATGGAAGCTATTCATATGAATAAAATAATAAAAAATGCTTTTAATTATAAAAGTGATGCTGATAAAATAGGTATATTATATGGTATAATTATAAGCAAATTATTCTAACAAAATTTTAAAAAATACAATATAATTACAATTAAAATATACGTTTTAATAAAGGTGGGAAGAGCTATTCCCGACACATACTGAATTTAATTTTTAAATTTATAAAGGGACAATCATTCCGATTATATTCCAACTATACTTATGTATAACGTAAAAAAAAATTTTTTAAATTATATTTTATTGTTATGTTTAATTTTTTATTTAGTGAGTTTTACACATACAACTAAATACTTGAAAAAATGGTAATTACATTCAGTTTAGGATTAAATATTTAGCTTTAAGTTTCCCTGGAAGGTAATAGTGGAACCGTAGAAGTAGTATCTAAATTTATAATATCAAGTAATTTGTTAATAGAAATACTACATAAATTATTGGTAGGTACTAGAGAGGAATTCATATAAAATTTATTTTAAAAATATAAATGAAAATTAACTAATAATTAAAATAATATACACGTACAAAAACAAAAACGAATAATTGTAGCTAACCGAGGTTCAGTGAAACTCAGATTATTTATTCCTAAAAATCCGAATAATCGGCTTTACTATTGAATTTGGGTATTGAAATAAAAAATACTGACATATGTGATCTTCTATGTATTTTATTGAATTATTAAAAATGTGGCTGTTTATAAAATTAATTTATGTTACAACAAAGTTTAGTAATCATGTTGGAAATCGTGGATTTTCCGACGCAGAACTCACCCGCCTAATTTTTTTTCCAGATTCTCCTTTCCTAAGACGTTTTACAATGGACAGTTTTTTCGGACTCATTGTCAGTTAATAAACACGTTTTCTTTTTTTGTTTCACTGTAGTTGGAATATAATTAAAAAAAACAAAAACATTGTGGTTAAAAAATCTTATGTTGTTTTTTGTGGAGTAGTACACATTTTTAGGTCCAGATACATTTTCAATGGGGAGAATAAAGATAATGAATTTAAAGAAAAAAAAAAAAAAAAAAAAAAAAAAATTGCACACACAAAACTAAACAATGTTGTTCCCTAGACACAACCGTGGTATCTTTAAATAACTATCCAATTTCCGAAAATAACAAGAAAGTCAAGAAAAGTTGGAAACAGCTGCTGAAAAACTACATCTTAGGAAGCCGCTAAGACCACGGCATGAGCCTACTCCTCCAACCATCCATCTTCTAAAAACAACCGCTAGCCCTAAACATAGCTGCCCCGAGGATGTTAGCATCACTTTATTTTAAATTATTGGGCGTTATCTATTTTAGAAAGTGATGCGGACAAGGAGTTCCAATAAGAAAAAAAGAAAACATGGAGGATTCTTCAGCGGGGAATTAATGTCACAATATATTCCGTTCCCTAGGCATGACAAAATACTCGTTTTTAATTTTATTTCAGCCGCGTTAAAATTATCGATGCTATCATAGTTGAAAATAGCCCATTAAAATAAAGAAAAATCTATCTTGTTCATCACACCCCTATAATACTCATTCCGTGTTGTCAAAAGGCAGTGGCCTCGACATCTATCGTAAAATTCGACATCGTCCTGGTAATGGCCAGTTTATCTGTGTGACGGTACTCAACAGCTCAGTGACGCAGATGAGAGAGCAGCGCTGGGATCTCTTTGGAACTGGCTTGTCCCTTGGCTTGGTTTCGGAATCTTTAGGCTAAGTGTATTTATAACATGATTGTATTATTAGCTTTTAAATTAATTTAATTTTACTATTATCATCTGTTATTTATTTCACTTTCTATATTGTATAGTTAAGGTTTTTTTTAAATTTTTATGAAAAATTTATGAGACAGATTCCTGATCAGAAATTTAATGAAGAATTTTTTTTATGTAACGTTTGTCGCTAGGATCTATAGTCCAATAAAATAAGGGATTGGTGAAGAAATAACTGCCGAACTTATTTTCTTAACGGATCTTTATGTTTTTTGGGGTGCTGAATCCGAATTTGCAGCCGGCGGCTTCATACCCAAAATCGCAAAAAAGTGCCCAAATTACCGATTATTTTAGTTTTTTTTACCTATAAAACGAAGCTTTTTTCGAAGAATTTGTATGTATTAATTGTAGCTGGAACCAGTTAGTATCTATGGAATAAAAAAAAAAACTCCGAAATTGGGCAATTTTTCGCGAAATAATGGTCTTGGGAAAATTGTAGAATTTGGTCAACATGTGGTCAGACCCACTTCTCCGCGAAAACATCTTTTTCGTACTCTTTTGACTTTAACTCCGAAACTATTGGTCCGATCCAAAATTACTTTTTTTCATCTTAAAGCTGGTTAAATGTACTATTAGACTGATGTATATGAATTTTTAATTAAGTCCCTTAGAACAGAGGCCATCACGGTTAAAACAACATACTTTTGTGAAGTTTTTTGGCACATTTTTCACTATAACTCCAAACTATTCGTCAAATCCAAAATTTATTAATTTTTTTATATGTAAAAGCTGGTTAAATTTACTATTTTTTTTCTCTATATGTGTTTTATTGAATAAATATTGCAAGCTGCCTCTTAAAGGGCAATGAATACTATGGATGACAAAGAATACATTCGTACACTATGTACAATTAAATTAAATAAAAATCCTCTAACAATATAAGAAAATTTACTATTAGACTCCATGTAGAAACCTTTGATTAAATCTCGTAAAATACCCACAACAGCACGCTAAAAACCCTGAATTGTTGTAAAATTCAAGTTTTAAAAAACATTTTTTGCTTTAGCTCTGCGAATATTTGTCCGATCGCAAATTTATTTTTTCCATATCAAAGCTGGTTAGTTATATTTACTATAAAAATCAAGCATATGTAATTTATATGAAATACCGTGAAACACCCACTCCTGCCCACTGAATATGTCATAATTGTCATGTTTTGCCGTAACATACAAATTAGGCGTGCTAACGCAGCCGTTTCACGGGATTTAATATAAATTACATATATAGAATTTAATAGAAAATGTATCCAGCATTAAAGGTGTGGGAATTTTACGATTGTTTTTTTTTTTTCATTTATTGATATTTGCAACTGTACAGAATAATATACATCAAGTAAATGTATTAACAACAATTATAATGTTAAACTGTTAAAACTTGAAAAGAACTACTCATCAGTCGCACTTCAATAAAATCTACATTAAAAGGTGATGGAGGAGGAAGCAAGTTGGGAGACTAGTGGATTGGAGTGGTTATGGGGCTTACTATGGAGGGATAGTTATCTGGTTTGGGCTAACTCAGCAACCTATGGAACATTAAGGTCTTTATGGATAAGCTTATTGGTGACAAAGTAAGGGGCATTTAGGATTTTTCGAAGGATTTTGGATTGTAAGGATTGGATACGAGATGAATTGGATGGTTTGGTAGAGCCCCAAAGCTCAAGTCCGTACGTCCAAATAGGTCTAATAACAGTCATATAAATAAGTCTTTTGTAATGAATTGGGAGCTTTGATCATTTGTCTAGTAAATGTTGAAGTAGTCTGTAACGACGAGCAGTTTCCTGTCGCTTTAGTCTTTACGAAATTTAATCAAAGTTTCGTATATGGAGCAGTATAGTAAATTTAAGCAAATCATTTTTATTTAGTAGTTCCAGCTACAATTAATATAAAGTTTCTTCGAAAAAAGATTCGTTTTCGCGTTTTAGGTTAAAAAAAACTGAAATAACCGATAATTTTGGTGTTTTTTTGCGATTGTGGGTATGATGTTAAAGGCGTCCGTGGTAGCATACTTCAGATTCGGATTTAGCACCCCAAAAACATAAAGATCCGTTGGGAATTAAAGTTCCGCAGTTTTTTTGGAAAACGTTCTTATTTTTCTGGACTACTGCCAATTAGGAACTATATTGGTTTAAATGAAAAAAAGTCACGTTTTGCCTGAAATATTCAAGATTTCGGGCTTTTTGACACTCCCTAATTTTGTTGGTTTTGCTCGGATTGAAAATTTGACTTAAGTTTCCTTATCAGACGCAGATTTAAAAGCTGTAGATTAATTTTTAGCAACACTTCGAACAAAATTGTTGAACTCAAATATTAGTTAACCTTTCAATTAATTTTTAATATAATAAAATTTTATTACAGCTAATGTAGTGTAACGAAGGAAGTTTTGAAATTTACCGTCTTCATTTTAGTAAAATTTGTATTTCCAGTTGTTGGTAATTAAGCCTGAAGTTTTACCCTACAACTTGATCAAAGCTTTTAAGTTGATAATCAATTAAGTCTGTTCCTAATAAGTTTGAAGTAGGCTAAGGAGGAGGAAATACGGTGCACTGTTCTCGATATTGTTTGGTCGGTGAACTCTCTCCTTCAAAGTTGATGGATCCCAAAGCCCCTTCCAAGCCCTGAAGAACTCTTAGAATACTACTGAGAAATTTTATATTATTTAATATCGATGGATCAGTATTTCTTGTGGGCCTGTGTTTGTTATAAATAAAATTATTTATAAATTTTCAAGTTTTAATGTCTTAACTAAGACATTTTAGCCGCATAACATGTTTAGAACAAATGAAATAGTAATATGGGGTTGCCTGGGAAAATAATGCAGACTTTCTAGATTTCTTTAAAAAAAAAAAACCCTCTGTGTAATAAATTGTTTATATTTTATTTATATTTGGTTAGTTGTCATTATTTATTATTTCTCCTCTATATATTTCTTTCACTGATGTGTTCATACCGAAATTCTGGTACTTCGGTACATAATATACTCCATATGAGAGCTAAAAAATCAACTTCCCTAACAAATACGATTATTTATGCGAATTTATATAAATATGTTAAGTAAGGTTTTGACAATAAATAAAAACAACTATTTTGCCGACGTTTCGAGACTATATTGTTCTCATAATCATGCCCTACTCTGAAAAAACAGGTTACAATAAAATTATACAAGTTTAATAAGTTATACAAGTTATTTCAAAACATAAAGCTAGCTACAATTTAAATATATAACAACATGTGTTAAAATAATAACAATATACATGATTACAGAATATAGAGGAGTATGAAGCTACTTACAATGTTACTGGTGGATACGGTATCGACTGACTAAATTCTAACAATTCTAGTACACATCTGACCTAGGGAAATTTTGAAAAACAGTTAAAAAGGTTTATGGGGAATTCCCTTGGAAAAATCAAGTTAAAAGGGTAATACCTTTTTACTTAACCTTTACCTTGGGAATACCACCAGTCCTTTTAACTTAATTTTTCCTGAGGAATCCCCCATAAACCTTTGTAACTGTTTTCCAAAATTTCCCCAGGTCAGTTGTGTACTAGAATTGTTAGAATTTAGTTAGTCGATACCATATCCACCAGTAACATTGTAAGTGGTTTCCTACTCCTCCATATTTTGTAATTATTTATATATTTAATTATTCTAACGCATGTTGTTATATATTTATATAGTAACCTGATTTTTCACTGTAGGGCATGATATATATATATGCTATGTAAGGTTTTAAAGTTCAGTTAATAAATAAAAGCAACTATTTTGCCGACGTTTCGAGACTATATTGTTCTCATTATCATACCCTACAGTGAAATAAAAGGTAACAATAAAATTATATAAGTTATACAAGTTATTTCAAAACATAAAGTTAGCTACAATATAAATATATAACAATATGCGTTAGAATAATTAAATATATATATAATTACAAAATATGGAGAAGTAGGAAACTACTTACAATGTTACTGGTGGATATGGTATCGACTAACTAAATCCTAACAATTCTAGTACAAAAATGACCTGGGGAAATTTTGAAAAACAGTAAGGTATATGGGGGATTCCCTTGGAAAAATTAAGTTAAAAGGGTAATACCTTTTAACTTAATACTTAACCTTTACCTTGGGAATACCACCAGTCCTTTTAACTTAATTTGTTCTAGGGGATCCCCTATAAACCTTTGTAACTGTTTTTCAAAATTTCCCCAGATCAGTTGTGTACTAGAATTGTTAGAATTTAGTTAGTCGGTACCATATCCACCAGTTACATTGTAATTTTGTAATTATTTATATATTTAATTATTCTTACGCATGTTGTTATATATTTATACTGTAATCTGATTTTTCGCTGTAGGCATGATATATATATATATATATATATATATATATATATATATATATATATATATATATATATATATATATATGCTATGTAAAGTTTTAAAGTTCAGTCAATAAATAAAAGCAACTATTTTGGCGACGTTTCGAGACTATATTGTTCTCATAATCATGCACTACAGTGAAGAAACAGGTTACAATAAAATTATATAAGTTATACAAGTTATTTCAAAACATAAAGTTAGCTACAATATAAATATATAACAACATGCGTTAGAATAATTAAATATATATATAATTACAAAATATGGGGAAGTAAGAAACTACTTACAATGTTACTGGAGGATATGCTATTGGTATCACTACTAAATTATAACAGTTCTAGTACACAACTGTGGGATTTTGGAAGATGTGTAAAGGTTTGGAGGGATTTTCCAAAACTTGTGGTATTCCCTGATGTAGGTACAATAACGTATTTCCGTGTAATATTTGAATAGAAAAATGATTTATATGATGTGTATTGATGTAAGTGTATATTATTGGTCTGAATGTATTAAATTGGAATACCAGATGTTGTGATTTAGAACGTCTGATTTTTTGTTTATTTCGCGTTTTCTAAATTGTTTTATGGTTGTGATTTCTTTAATATTTCGTTTATAATTATTTTCAACGAAATATTAAAGAAATGATATCTATATAAAGTTAATAATAACTAGATGCATAATTACAGCAAACCACTTGTTTCAATTAGCAGTTCATCGGATGTTTTATTTATGGAAACTTGCTTACTAAGCAAACATTTTCTTTGTTTACGTTTCTGTATTTCTGTTTTGATATTTTAACAGTAATAATTGCGCTATTAATTGACGGTCTGATTTTTTTTTTGTTAGATGGTGTTAAATTAAAATACATTTGATTTGTAATTAACTTATACATTGCATGTTGTAAATAATAAATGATATTTTCTGTTTACTAATTTATTTCTTGGGTAATTATTGTTGTCTTTTTTTAATAATATATGGTTTGATATTTTACTGTACTGAAATTCGAGATTTTTTTGTACCGACACAGCACTAAATATGAGGACTGCGTTTGTGTGTGTACTATATTAATCCATATTAACAGTTTCTCTTCATATTCCTGCTCAATAAAAACATTTCTGAAGACGTGGTATATTTTTCTTTCGTTTTTTTATAAATATCAAAGTTATGCTAATAGCGGATTCTTGAAAATCTATCAAATTCAAAAAAAAAAAAAAAAAAAAAAAAAAAAAAAAAAAAAAAAAAAAAAAAAAAAAAAAAAAAAAAAAATTACAACTCTTCCTAACCGTCAAAAAACATTAAATTTGGAGAAAACACCATTCGGAAAGAACAACCTAAAACTCAACTCCCCACATACTGTCTCAATATGGCGGTACCTACGTTTACTCACTAAAGTTTATATTAATGCCATTATCCATATTTGATTAGTTGAAATAATTTATTGACTTTACGCAATATACCCCTGAGGTAGAAGAAACACCTTTATCGGATAGTTTTCTGAACTTGATTTACGGCGATGGAAGAAAAAAAAATCAGGGAATGATTTATGATAAGGAATTGTTCTTCCAAAATAAGATTATCGATATCTTATTCGATATCATTGTAAATTCGCTTTGATCTATGTACTATTAATCTTTATAAAATTTATTTATACATTATGATTTTTGATAACATAGATGATGACACACTGCGTTATTATGTTGCTGTCACATAAAAAAAGTTTTATAGGTTTATTTCACTAGCGCAGTGTTTATTTAGTCTGCTTATTATTATTTTTTTTGTTTTGTTCCTTACGTTTTTTGTTTTGTAATTCGACAGATTGTTTCGAGGGGCCCCATCATTCAAAAACATTAAATGATGTAAAAAAAAAAACTGAATTTAAATATTTTTAAATATGCATGCTTGAACTGAAAAGGGTTAATGCTGTTATTTAAATCTACTATTGCGATTTAATAAATTCTTATTTAATTAATTAAGGCTAGGCTCGATTATTTTTACATATTTTATTTTTAATATTTTTGCGAAAATATTTTTTTAATTTTGAAGCCCAAACCAGATACCTACCCTTTCATAGTAAAATCCATAACTACTCAAATCCTCCAGTACTACTCTCAACTTACTTCCTATTCTATTCCCGATAAACCTCCGATGCGTCTGAAAAGAAGATGGTCTAGAGACCTTCTAATGTAGAATAATTATTGAAATGCTACTGATGAGTAGTACTTTTCAAGTTTTGACATGAAATTGTAACATCAAAAACTTATTTACTTAATGTATATAATTGTACAGTGGTAAATTAAAAAAAAAAATATATAAATAAATAAGAAACAAATAAATTTAATTTGTGTTATTATTAATTAATTTATTTTATTTTATATATTATAAAGTTAGAGGTTCATTTTCTTTTTTCTTTTTCATTTATTTTTTATTGTACATATTTTTCGTAATTGAATCTGATTTTATCAATTCCTCAATAAAAGCTTTAACAAAGAAAATTCATTCTTATTGATCATTTATGATAAATCATAAATTTTCCCGTTCTCCCCTTCTTACCCAATCTGCCGGTGTTCCTCAAGGTAGTATCCCAGGTCCCATTTTCTACACGGATGTTTATATTTGTACAGTTGTAAATTTCAATAAATGAGAAAAACAGTTTTTTGAATTAAGGTTATTGTCTTTCTCATAAATATGACTAAGTCTGCTATAGCCAAACATGGCCAGAGACAAAACGAAATTTGTTTTCTGTAATTTCCAAATAGGTTATAATTGATTCATCGGGCCAAAAAATTTCGCTTATTGTATTTCTTGTGATTAATTCTGTATCCAAGTTTAGCTTGGATACAGTCGCAATTTTATTATTTCATTTATAATTGTCTGTTGTAAGTTCTTATGTAAGTACTTTTACATATTATTTATGTATTCTGGTGATGGATGTCTCAGAGGCCGAGGGTGAAACATGAACTCACCTAAACTTCTCAAAATTTAATTTAACTGTTCCGAATCGAATCTTCGAATGAATATGCAAACTTTGTAAACTTGAAAAATGCCTTTTTCTCCTTCTACTGTTATTACTGTTATTCTACTGTTATTACTGTTTGCTGTAATACAATTGCTTATCAGAATCGTAAGCTGTGCTCGAAATTGGTGTGAAACTATGTTCTGATATCCTAATTCTAACTTATTTCCTTTGTTTTTTTAGAAGAGGAAAATAAAAATTACCGACTGTAAAATTGTAAACTCGGCTTTTGTTATGAAAAAAATCCTTTGAATTAGTTTTTTGTTATTGTTTGACCTATACTAGTCTACTGCATATGAAACGTCTTGGTGTTGACTTATTTTATGAGTAAGAACTCAATTCTAAAGAACGGTTAGAGAAGGAGCTGATGTGGTCAGCTTCTTTCCCTCTCCCTCTCTGTTGAGGCATACCATTCGAAGGGTCAGGTATTCACTTAATAGAGTGTGCCCAAGGGACGTTCCCTTACAGTAAACTCGATTAAGTCCTGTGCGAATGTGCCACAGTGCTCTCTCTCAGCCTCCACTGGATTCTATTAGTGATGCAGCTGATAATACAGCGCCGGGAACTCTCTGAGCCCGGCTTGCCCTTCAAATTGGGGGACAGGCTTGGATCGGGTGCTCCTCGGAATGTTTGTAAATTTTATATATAGACTATGATGGTATTTATGATTATTTTATTTTTTTCTTAATTTAATATTTATCTGTTTCAACAATTATTACCTATTTTATATTATCATTTATTATATTCTATTTCATTCTTGCACTTCATTTTATTTCTTGTTTATTTAGAGGCAATTTATTTTAATTTTCTTATATTACTCATAGCCAGTGAGGCAACTTCAAATTATTAAAAAAAATAAATAATAATATCTATAGCTAATAGTATTTCATGTCCTACCAGTTATTGATCGATTTTTTTTTTTTAATATTTTTTTTTCTCTGCAGTTAGATTCGAATCTGGGTCCGGAAACTAACCTTATCAATATTTTATTCAGTCAAATGCATGTTACATAGTGCCCAACTTGTACTTATAGTCCAGTTTATAAAAATACTGTAGTGCATGAAATATGCGATTATTTTTTACCTCAGGTCTTCGGTAGGTGTAGTTAGAAGAAAAACATACTAAAAGTTTCCGCCCCTGGGAGGTGAGCTAACGGTTGGGGAGATGGGAGAAAGTCCCATTTTTAGGTTTTTCGGTTATATCTCGAAAACGGTAAATTTTACAAAAATATGTTACTAGTAAAAATTGAAGCTAAGTTAATTTTCTATAAAATTATTTTTATACATATTTGTCGAATTTGCAACGGTTTTCCAGATATACGTTACTGAAAATCGATAATATTCGCTAAAAATAATTTTTACCTTTACTTTTTGTCAAAAATTTGTTCAAACATTCTCCCCTCCTCCCCCCCACCGTAAGCTCATTCCCAGGGGCGGGGAATTTTAGTATGTTTACCTTCTAACAACTCTTAACGAAGGAATGAGAAAAAAAAAAAAATTCATGTACCATGATGCACTGTACACCCCTCATTTCAGATCTCATTTACTGGACTATAACTTTTGTGCACATTTAGGCAATGAAATTTTTTCGATAGTTATTTCATATTCTTTTTTTACATTTTGTTTGTAGTTCAAATCATTATTCTAAATTCAAGTACGAGTATATTCAAATTATTTTCTATTAAATTATATATGCAATTATCACTATTCTTATAGGTATTCACCAAGTTTGTATTGAATTTATTATTTTTTTATTTTTTAATATTCTTTACAAAAATCTATTTTTTTTGGGCGGGGGGGGGGGGTTCATTTTTTATGATGGTGACCCTTATGTTTTTTTTAAAATATTTTTTTCAAAAATTATTTAATTTTTAATGGGCAATTATTGTCTGATTATATCTACCTTATCTACTCCAATTAGTTACGGATACTAAAGGTTATCCTATAGTTGCCTATCTATACACTGAGGAGTGGAGAGGTCAATGTTGAGTTACTGGGTTCATTATAAAATAAGCTGAGTTCACTTAGGAATGAATCGAACCGTTGCAAATTTCTTGAGCATTATTAGAATTTTATAACTTTATTTACATTACTTTATTTAATTATTTACGAAATTTATTATTTATAATTGGTTACAATATACTGCGGCCTACATCCACGCTCTATCCCCAGGTTTTTTTTTACCAGGTAATTAAAATAAGGATCATCTTCTTTTTAGAGACTTGATGTGCTTTTGAAAGTTCTTCAGGCATTTCGAATCTATTTGCTGATGATAAAATAGAAAATAAATTTAGCACTTTTACATAGGTGTAAGAGAAAGAAAAATAGTTTTATTCTGGGATAAAGTACCTTAACAATAACAAATAAGTGCAAAAATAAATCCAATTACATCCGCTCAGATACGTATTAAATTGACAAATTAGAGAAAAAATAATTATAATAAAGATAATATATACATAAATGCTAACATCTCTTGAGAATTGACATGTCCTTCCATGAGTGGATCTCTTATTGACAAGCTATAGAAGGCGCAGCTTAAGAAGGCGAGGTGGTGCGTCGGTGTGCTACTACCATTTCATGAAAGTTGACCTGAAACGCCGTTCTAAAAATATTTATGCAATACCTCAGCATACTTTTAAAATTTACTAAAAATATTTTTCTCCCTAATTAGTACGATACAGTACAGAAACATTTAGTACATACGTAATGGGAAGTACACCCTGTCGCCTTCTGAAGGCACGTCTACTCTACCTGGCTCTGTAAATTAAGTACGATAATATTTCTAATTTTTTTTTATTTGATATTTACAACTGTATACATATATGAGGAAATTATTACAATGACTTGTCAATAACATATGAAGAACCACTCACTCTTAGCACTTCTATAAAAATATAAAAAAATCTATGTAAGAAGATCTCTCGGCCATCTTCTTTTCAGACGCCTCGGTGGATTGTCGGGAATATAATGGGAAGCAAGTTGAGAGATTAGTAGATTGGAATTTTAATGAAGTTTACTATGATAGGATAAGTTTATTTGTGGCCCAATAAGAAATATTAAGGATTTTTCAAAGCATTTTGCAAGGATTGGATACGAGATGAATTAAATGGTTTGGTTGAGTCCCAAATCTCAACTCTAAATGTCCAGATAGGTCTGATAACTGTCTTGTAAATGAGCCTTTTGTAATTAATCAATTAATAAAGAGTAATTAAGTAATTAATAAAAATTAGTTGAAAACGACTAGCAGTTTCCTTTCGTTTTTTTTTGTTTTTGGATTCCAAGTTTAATAAAGTTTAGTTGGAGTCCTAGATGTTATTAAAGGATTCTATTGGGCAGGAAGTGTATTTCTAATTTTATTTTTATTATAACTAATGTTTTTCTTATTTATTTATTTCATTTTTTATATTGTATAGCTAGAGATTCCTTTTCTTTTTTCGTTATATCTTATTGTACATATTGTTTGAATAGATTAACAACAACCCATATTACGTATTGCTCATGATCGAGGCAGATTTTATTATCTACTGAACAAAAATTTAAACAAAGAAAATTCGTCTATTTTGATCTTATCTCGGTGATAGGACCTTCAAAGTAAATCCTAATTTTTCCTGTTCTCCCCTCTTTACCTAATCTGCCGGTGTTCCTCAAGATAGTATCCCAGGTCCCATTCTCTGCACGGTGTATACAGCTGACATTCCGTCCCATCTTCGTACCGTCCTCACTACGTATGTTATCATTGAATGATGATCCTTTTATTGAATATCATATCACAAACCTTTGTGGATGGTGTAAAAAGTGGATAATTAAAATCCTAACAAATCTAATCAAATAACCTTTACCCTTCGTCTTAAACCTGCGATGCAATAAAATACAGTTATATTGTACAGATCCGCCACCCAAGACTCCATTTTGATAAACCTCTTTTTTGGAATCCACGTGCGAGACTAAAACGACAGGAATCTGCTCGTCATTATAGACTGCTTCAACATTTTGACGTTCAAAGCTTCCGATAAATTGCAAAAGACTCATTTACATTACAGTCATTAGACCTATTTGGGCATACGGAGATGAGCTTTTGGGCTCTACTAAACCTTACGAATTTCTTATCACATCCTTACATCCTGAATCGTTCGTAAAATCTTCAATAAACCTCATTATGAAACATCAAACTTGAATATGTTGCTGATTTGTCCAAAAAGAGCTTTTCCTTCCATAACATCTACAGTATCCTTTATTAATGTTCCATTAATCCCTGTTGTTTAGATCCGCTTCGTAGGACTCCATCTACACAAACGTCTGTCCTGGAATCCAAATACAAGACTATAAAGACAGGAAACTGTTCGTCGTTTTCAACTTCTCCTACATTTACTAGACAGACGTTAAAAAATTCCAATAAATTACAAAATACTTATTTATATGACAGTAATTAGACCCATTTGGACATACATAGTTGAGCATCGGTGTTCCAATAATCCCTCTATTCTTCTCGTATCCAATCCTTATTATCTCAAATACTTCGAAAAATCCTTAATGCTCCTTACTTTGTCACAAATAAACTTATCCATAAAGACCTTAATGTTTCATACATTGCTGATTTAGCACAAACCAGTTACCAATCCTATCATTGTAAACTCCATTCCTACTTGAATCCATTAGTCCCCTAATTTGCTTCACTCTCGATTTGGGATAATCCTCCGAAGCGTTGGCAAAGAAGAACGCCAAGAGAATTTCTAATGTAGAAGTTCTTTTGAAGTGCTACTGACGAGTAGCTTTTTATAAGTTATTGTGTCATTGTAATCATTTTCCTTAAATTTGCTTGTTGTATAAATTGTACACAGTTATAAATATTCAATAAGTAGTTTAAAAAAAAAAAAAAAAAAAAAAAAAAAAAAAACTTTGTCTACCATTTTTCTTTTCTCCTGAATACTGTTTTTTTTTTTTTTTTTTTTTTTTTTTTTTTTTTTTTTTTTTATAAAAATGCTTAATTTTTGGGCGTTGTTCATATTTGATGTTTCATCCATATAATATATTGAATCATCGCTTCTTTTTTTGAGATTAGTTCAATGAATCATTTCAGGTTTTTTATCCTGATATATGAACGTACACAACCCGCGTTCATTGCGTCCGAGACAATATACGCAGACATTTCTTGGATTGGTGACGCAGAGCTAAAGCAATAAACGGACGTGGAGGTAAAATGCAATTAGAGGCCTAGGGCCGGAGCTGCAATAAAGCTGCAAAATATGGCTGGCTACCAGGTATATTTGCAGCCCCCTCCCCCCTGGCTATTGATGCAGTTTACAGAACACCAAGCAATTTGAGGACAGGACCGGCTGCCCACTGTTTTATTTCCCTTTTTCTTTTTTTCTAATCCTTTTTTATCTTACTCTGTGTTTCGCTGGCCTGTGAAAATCTATTTTACAGTATAGGGACTTTTGTAAAGAAATTAAACCAAAAAGGATAGGCTTATTTAATTGTTTAATCAATAGCTTTTGTATTTTCATTGAAGCTTTTGTGTTCACAATTTCCTTGTTTTTGACATGGATATGCCTTTTGGATGGGGCTCTATATTTTTTTTTGTGCAACGTTTCTTTCACACTTATAAAATGTATGTTTTTACTTATTGAAATTTATAAGTATACAAATATATACATCAACTAAATGTGTTGATAACGATTACAATAACATGTCAGAACTTGAAAAGAGCTACTCATCAGTCGCACTTCAATAAAAAATCTGCAATAGAAGGGCTCTAGGGCATCTTATTTTTAGACGCCTCGGAGGATTATCGGGAATGGAGTAGGAAGCAAGTTGAGAAACTAATGGGTTTGAGTGGTTATGGAGTTTACTATGAAATGATAGGTATCTGGTTTGGGCTAACTCAGCAACAAATATTAAGATCTATATGGATATGATTATTTCGAAGGATTTTGGATTGTAAGAATAGGATACGAGATGAGTTGGATGGTTTTGTTGAGCCCCATAGCTCAATTCCGTTCGTCCAAATAGGTCTAATCACAGTCATGTTAATAAGTTTTTTGTAATTAATTTGAAGCTTTGAACGTTTGTCTAGTAAATGTTGAAGTTGTCTGTAACGACGAGCAGTTTCTTGTCGTTTTAGTCTTTTATGTGGATTCCAAGTAGGACGTTTTTTCAAGTGAAGTCCTAGGATCTGTTCAACAGGAATTAGTGGAATATCTTTTAAGGATATTGTAGAGCAGGAGATCGAAAATTTACAACCATAATTTAGTGAGAATATTATTTGTTATGTAACATTTGTCACTAATACATACCGTGTAGGTATGTTTGACTGTAGGTTTGAATGAAAAAAATCACATCTTATCCATAAAGATCCAAAAGATCTTTATGGATAAGATTATTGGTTCTACTTTGTTTATTTCGAATAATTATTAATTGTTAATTTAATTTAATTATTTATTGTAGTAACTTAATCGTTTTAATTCTATAATGTAAATTGGAAAAAGCAGTAGATTATATTTAGACTTGTCCATCATCTATTGTTTTTCCCAGTTTTGAACCTTTATTTAAAATTTTATTTCATATTAGATAAAATTTTATAATTTTTTTTTCACTTTATTTTCTCATTGGGAGTGGGGTACCTCAATGGGTAATGTTCAAGTTCTATTTACTTAAAGTTCCGATCTGAGTTCGGGTCCGGATGCTGTTTTAAACTGTCAAATTAAAATTTTACATTCTAAAATCCTTCGAAAAATTCTCTATGTCCCTTACTCTGCCACTTATTAGCTTATCCATTATGGTTCTGATATACCATATTACTTATTTGCCTCATATCAGGCCCCTAACCATTCATAATTAACGTTATACCGGATCAAACCCACTAGATTCTCAACTTGTTTCCAATTCTATTCTAAATAACTGTCTAACGCTCCTGAAAAGATGATGGCTTCAAGATCTTCTAGTGCAGAACCTTTTTTGAGTGCTACTAATTTGTAGTTTCTATACAAGTCACTGACATTTTTTTACTGTTCACATTTTACTAGATGTTATATATATATATATATATATATATATATATATATATATATATATATATATATATATATATATATATATATATATATATATATATATATATTTTTTTTAACTTCATTAAATAAGTATTCAGAAAATTAACTGGAGGTATATAACAAAAATTGGCTTTCGCACATTGGTTTATCATTTACAATAAATTGTTACGGCGCTTTGGTCATAGTGCGGATCCGATTCACACAAGAGTAAAATCCGTATTATTCTAATGGCCCATCATGACTATTCTAGACGGGCAATAACTACTCCAACTCTATAACTGGTCTATAACTACTTGATAAATACTCTATAACTCCATAACTAGTTGGCTTCAGGCTGATAACCCGGTGACCCCGTACTTCCTGCCCTGTTTCGGTTACATAACTCAACAGGGAACGATTCGGTCTATTAAAAGTTGTTCTGTTTATTATTTTTTTTTTTCCTATCGATCTGATCCTAACTATTTATTTAATTATTTCATGATAATAATAATATAAAAAAAATACACTATTACTTTGTTCAATGCCATGTTTTTTAAAAATATTCCGTAGAATCTAAGGTTATTGACAGTATAGTCTGTTTACCAAAATCTTATCTATCGATTTTTGGGAACCCACTCAGAATTAGAAAGCATGATTAAATAACTGATAATTCTCATTTAAGGATTATCACTTAGATTCTATAATTTGAAAACGATTGGTTTAAATAAAAAAATAACAACAATAGAACTTCATTTTTTATTATTAAATAAAATATTATTTATGTTGATGTTGCCTCCTACGATTATTATCGCTTTTTATGTAATTTTATTCCATTGATACACATGTTTAATTTTATTTTAATATATTACTGTTTGTGAAATTACGGTTAGTAATGCAACCAAGATAAATATTGTTTAAGTTTACGAATTATGCTATGGAGAGGAAGGAGCAAAGTGTTTTTTTTTTAATAAAGAGGAATTAACCGAAAGTAATGCGTTGTAAACAATACGTTTTTGAGAGAATACTAAATGCCATTCTTGAATTTTGGCCTCCAGAGGTAACTAAAGACCCTAATTAACATTATATTTTTTATTTTACTAGATAAAATCACTGGCGGAGCTGTTGGAAACAAGACCCTGAAAATATTCCTGGTTAGAATAAATTAAAAATTAAATAATGCATAAGTTAGATAATAATAAAAAAATCAAAATTATACAAAGTGTTAGTAATAATAAAATATTTTTTTAAAAAAATTAATAAAAACAACCTGTACCCTTATAGGGTCTTCGAAAGTAAATATTGTTTCGAAAGCAACGGTTGTACTCGGTGTTGTGGTCTGTAATAACGCTCAACAGCCAGGTTTTTTTCTCAATTTAAATGGGATGCGCCCCAGGGGGGTCTTCAGACCACGAAGTCGAACCACGACTGATATTACAGAAATTAAAGTTCCTACTTTTTGTTGGACTCCAACTCAGACCCCGGAGCATGAAGTTCAGTACCTAACTATATAAAAATGAATTATAAAGTTTATTATAATATCAAATGAAATTGTAAATAAAGGGTGCCAGGTAGTGATTTGACAGAATATATACCTGTACATAGTTCTTTCTATTCTTTTATATATGATTATAAATAATTATTATTAACAATAAGAACATGTTATTAGCAAAGTAGGCAGATATAGAGAAATATATAGTTGATATCTATATGGACTCCTGATTTTTTATCCTCTTCTTTTTTATATAAATTTCTTGAAATTTTCAACTGTACAAAATATATACATCAAGTAAATATATTGACAACGTTTTAATAATATGTTAAAACTTGAAACTACTCATCAGTAGCACTGTATTAAAAATTCTACACTAGAAGGTCTGTAGGCCATCTTCGTTTCAGACGCCTCGGAGGATTATCAGGAATGGAGTGGGAAGCAAGTTGAGAAACTAACGGAATTGGGTGGTTATGGAGTTTACTATAGAATGATAGGTATCTGGTTTGGGCTAACTCAGCAACAAACAGCAACAGATATTAAGATCTTTATGGATATGATTATTTCGAAGGATTTTGGATTGTAAGGATTGGATACGAGATGAATTGGATGATTTAGTAGAGCCCCATAGCTTAATTCTGTTCGTCCAGATAGGTCTAATCACAGTCATGTTAATAAGTTTTTTGTAATTAATTTGAAGCTTTGAACGTTTGTCTAGTAAATGTTGAAGTTGTCTGTAACTAACGGAATTGGGTGGTTATGGAGCTTACTATGAAAGGATAGGTATCTGTTTTGGGCTAAGTCAGCAACATTTGGAACATTAAGATCTTTATGGACAAGTCTATTGGTGACAAAGTAAGGAGCATTGAGGATTTTTTTGAAGGATTTTGGATTGTTAAGATTGAATACGAGATTAATTGGATGGTTTAGTGGAGCACCAAAGCTCAACTGCATACTTCCAAATAGGTCTAATCACAGTCATGTATATTAGTTTTTTGTAATTAATTGGGAGCTTTGAACGTTTGTATAGTAAGTGTTGAAGTAGTCTGTTTTATCCTCTTTAATCATGTAATTCAGTAGAACCTACTGTACAAAAATAAAGAATGAAAAGAAAGAAAAAAAAAAATTGGACAACTAAATCATTTTTTTTTATTCAGGCAGTTAATTTTTTTCACTGATTGACATCGTTTTTCCTGACTTATTCTTTTGTTCCTCAATAATTCATCTGATGTTCGTAGAATAGTGTCAATCAGAATGAATATTTTAGCATGGCCGGTAAGTTAACGGCTTCAGTTCAATAAATTATTTATAGCTAGACACTATTATTATTTTTTTTCAACTTTGCAATCTACGGTGTTCGCCAGTGCGCCTCATTTTCGACGTTTCAATGTAAATATGTATAAGAGATTAAAAAAAAAAAGTTCTCCGTATAGACCTTGGGATATTAACTTCTTTGTGACATCCTTAATGCTTCTTTTTGTTTTAACTTTAATATTATCCATAATGATCATGAAATCGCTTATGTAAGTCATTTTACTTAAACAAGAAACCTGTCCTATATGGAGCTCCATAACCACTGAAGCTTTTTACATTTTTTATTTTATTTATTTTTTTTTTTTTTTGGGGGGGGGGGGGGTGTAAATATGATACTATGTTTCACTCTATGTAGTAAAAATATTTTTTTTTTTTTTTAACCCAACGTAATCTTAAAACATTATATGTACTCTTATCTTATTGTTATTTATTTTTTTTCAAAACATACATTTCCAATTTTTTTTTTTTTTATTTTAGTTTTGTTTTTTTTCCAACGTAATCATACACCATTATATACTAATGTTTTATTTAAAAAAATATAAAATATACTATTTTATCAAAAGATTCAGGTATTAATGGAATAATGCTGCATGTATTGATTATTTTGGGCTTGCTATGTCGTTTTACTGGGGTATATATTTTTCGTATGTAGCGTTTTCTTCTCCCTCTAAATGTGTAACGTTTTTTTTACGCTCAAAAATGTATAATTTATCACGTTCTAGTTCTGTTGTTGTTGCTCAGATCGAAATTTAATGAAATATTCCTAACAAAAAATTTAATGGAAAATATTTTTTGTAATATAATATTTGACACTAGAACCTACCGTTAAGGAGCTATATTGGTTTGAATGAAAAAAGTCATGCTTTGCCTGCATTTAAGTGTTGGGGCCTTTTTTTGCCGAAAAGTTTCCGACAGTTTTTTCATCAGAATTATTATATATAAAAACAGTAGATTATACATAGGCATTTCCCATGATCTAGTTTTTCCCAGTCAGGAAGAAATTGATTTTTTTTTTCTTATTAAAATTGCCTCAATGGATGGAACTTGCTTGGAACTTTTATACATGGAACCCTCATACAAGATTGAAAAGACAAGAAGCTGCACGTCGATTTCGACTGCTACAACACTTACTAGACAAACGATCAAATCTCCCGATCCACTGCAAAAAACTCATCTGTATGACGATTATCAGACCTATTTAGACTTACGGTATAGAGTTATGAGGATCCACCAAACCATCGAATTCTTCCCGCATCCAAATCACTTCAATCCAAAATCATTCGAAAAATCTTTAATACTCCTTACTTTGTCACAAATGAACTGATCCATAATGACCTTAATATCCCATGTGTTGCTGATTTGGCACAAAGCAGATACCTTTCTTTCCATAATCAACTTACTTCTCATCAAAATCCACTTGTTACACAACTTACTTCCCATTCCTTTCCTGGCAATCCTACGAGGCGTTTGAAAAGAAGATGGCCCCAAGGTCTTCTTTTCGATGTTTTTCCAATTTTCGCTGTTTCAAACAGTCCCCTCTTTCAGTAAGTACCTGAATAAAACACTCATATATTTCTCCTTTGGTATCATCTCTTCAGCTTATATTGTTCTATTAGAAATATAATATAAATTCCAAAAAAAATTTTAAATATACATTATTAAATTTGCGCTAATTTCGAAGTTGGGTTCTGAAAAATAAAATGTAGTGCTGAGTGCCTCCAACGTGCGGGAGTTCTCTCCTTTCAGGTGTAAGTTGAAGCCTCTCGGCTAAGTTGAAGGAGTTGAAGGGACTTTGAATAGCTGTTACCTGTTCAGCCACTTAGTCTTGAACCTCCACATAAAGAGGTTGGGTATTCGACATGTTTGACGTACGGTTTTCTTATGGGGTCACCATATCATACGAATGGTTTGACGGGTCTCGTATCAAATTTATGCGGGCTTTATTGACTGTTTGGATAGTAAATAAAATTTGTAATAAAAGATATTGGTTTGTCTGGAAATCATTGCAGGTTTGTGGTTTTGTGGTATAAAAAATAAAAAATATGATCTAAATCATTTTTATAATTTAAAATACTTTCGATACACAACTGCTGACGTGTTAATAACTTTTCTATGCCCTTTGAATAGAAGTTTTTATTTCTTTAAAAGTGATCCAGGTGCGTAAAAAAATAGTTGTCGGTTAGCTACAGCTCTTTACAATCGGTTGGATTATGCAGAGTCTAACAATGTTCGTTTTATTTTATGTAATTACAAGCTGCTTCACTCAAGGGCAATGGTTAATATGGAAGGCAAAGACTCATTCACACAACATGTACAATGATAAAAAATAAAGTAATAAAATTAAAATAAACAACCTCTAAATATATAAGAAAAAAAATAAAATATATAAGATTTAAAATCAAGTTCAAAATCCAATTCATCTCGTATTCAATCCTTACAATCCTTACTTTGTCAGCAATAAACTTATCCATAAAGACCTTAATGTTCCATTTGTTGCTGATTTAGCCCACACCAGATACCTATCCTTTCATAGTAAGTTCCATAATCACTCAAATCCGTTTGTTTCTCAACTTGCTTCCCACTCCATTCCTGATAATCCTCCGAGGCGTTTGAAACGAAGATGGCCTAGAGACCTTCTAGTGTAGAAGTTTTAATAAAGTGCTACTGATGAGTAGTTCTTTTCAAGTTTTAACATGTTATTATAATCGTTGTCAATGCATTTACTTGATGTATATATTCTGTACAGTTATAAATTTCAATAAATGTATATAAAAAAAAAAGTACAAAATAAAATAGGGCGCAAAGTAAAATATAATATAATAAATGATAATATAAAATAGGTCATTATTCTAAGGAAAATATACGGAGCAATTAATAAAAATGGACTTTGGATGAAAAGATCTCAGAACGCACTTTATCAAAATACCAGCATAACAGATTTAATTATAAAAGCCGATCAAAATTGTACTCACACATCTACAGGATGGAAACCTCCAGATTGGCAAAGAAATTATTAAATGGTATAACGACAAGCAAATGCGGCAGAGAATGGCTAAAGGAGGCTCAGTGGGACCTGCAACTGATCAATATAGACAATTTCGATGATCGTAACGAATGCCGGACTAAAATCAACAATATGTTATTTGAACAAAGAACACAACGACAGGAAAGAAGTGGATGGAGGAGCGGAAGAAGAAGCATTCCGAAAGAATTTAGAAAATGGAGAAAGAAGGAATAACCGAAAATGAAGTAACTTCAAGTTCAATCGCTCTTCTCAAAGGGAATATCCGTCATAATAATAATAAAAATTAAGGAAGAAAAGAAAAGGATCATAAATACAATCATACTCTGTATACAATATTTACAATATTCCAAGAAACACCCCGATCGAAGCCTGACCTCCAGTTTGGAGGATTTAGCAAAATCCAGTGGAGGCTGAGAGAGAGCGCTATGGCACAGTTGCACAGGTCTTGAGTAGAAGCTGGTCTCTGCCAGAACTCCAATAATAAATACTTACGATAAGCCTCTGGGCAATTGCCGTTTTAATCTGCGAGGTGGGTTGTAAGGATGCGTGGAAGTGGATAATGAATGAGCAAGAGGGTTGAGAGTTTTGATGGAATTTAGAGAATTCCTTAGGTCAAGGACAAAAGGTATATTGAGATCATTATGAAGAGTTTTGTTGGAGACTTACTATGGAGCAGTTACAATAGTACGAAGGACTTTGGATTGGAAGGATTGGATGCGTTTAATATTCGATTGTTTTGCTGTCTCCCACAGTTCAAGTACATAGGTCCAAATAGGTTTAGTGATGGTTTTGTATAGGAGGAGTTTCTAATAAAAAAAACAACAAAAAAACAATTCTAATAAATAGCAATGCACTTTAGAATCCAAAATATATATAAGTGCTTGGCCAGTAAATATCACAAAATTAGCAATATCTCTATCCGTTTTTGGGCAGTTTATTTACGTTTCCTTACTTAACCTACACGATTTTCCATTATTCTCTGAGGATTCTGTAAATATATCCTAGAGGCAGTTGCTTTCCAAGTCATTAAATTCATTATCACATTTCCTTGACAGCCAATTTGTTCAGGATAGCCACAGCAGGATATTGGTATCAGATCTACCAGTATTTAAAAGTAATTTCCGTCCTTTTGAAAACTGATTAAATCTTTTAGTTTTTTAAAAAGACATTCTCTTCCAGTTTAATCCTTTTCCCCGGACACTTCAGGATTTCATTTTGATAATAGCCTGGGTCTAACAATTTTTAACGGATATCACCGAAAGGTATGGATAAGTGGTTTAGGTAAGATCGGCTTAATAATTTGATTTCCCATTGTCATAAAACTCATTTTATGGTATAATCTCGTTATATTTTAGTGTCAATTGCTGCCATTTTTCCACCAACTTCAAATTCCCACGTTGGTCTCTTTTGACTTAATTGAAAAAACTCATCAAGTCCTTCTTGATGGACTTCTCATCTTGAGATGTCCTGCGTTTAGCGTCCGTAAGGTTCTGCAGCGAGCGGAATAATCTGTAATTACTTTTCCCCAAGTACCAAATAAATTGCGATTAAAAGTCTCATCAGAAGTCGGCAAGTCATTTTATTCCATGCTTCAAACAGCTCTGGGCAATATGTCCAAGCTTGGGAAAATAATTTTCCAAAGTGCTGGAAATGATTCAGGCCTTTCAACAGAGAGAGAATTTGATTGACGTCAGCTTTTACTTTGCCGGTATCAATCAGTGATGGACGTTCAGTTTGGGATTTCAATTATGGGAAGATTTCTCTGTTTAAAATATTGTAAATAAATATTTTTTTTTTGCTTTCTATGAAATAGTTAGTCAGTTATATTTACAAATATACTTGTATAATAGTGTATATTAAAAATAAAAATAATAGACAAAAAAACACCTGATTTCAATAACATTAATAGCAATAACTGGTTTGGGCTAAATCAGCAACATATGGAACAATAAAATCTTCATGGATAAGTTTATTTGTAATATTATAAGGAATTTTCAGGATTTTGCGAAGGATTTAAGGATTGGATACGAGAAGAATTGGTAGGTTTAGTGGATCCTCAAAGCTTAGTTCCGTATGTCCAAATGGGTCTAATTACTGTCCAGTAAATGTTGGAGTATTCGGAAAATACGGTTTCATATCTTTTAATTCTCGTACGTGGATTCCAAGACGTTTGTCCAGATCAGGTCAGAGTAGTGGATCTGTTTAACGGGGATCATTGATATTATATTATGAAAAAACTATGCAGGACAGAAAGTCATAGGTTTACGAATAATTAAGGTTATTTGATTTGTTTGTATTTATTTTATTCTCCATTTTTTACTCCATTCAGGAAGGTTTGTTTTATGAGAGGATTGGAGATGCAGTATTTATATAAAAAAATAAATACAAAATTGAAGTAACTAAATTTTAAAGTAATACAGTTTTCTTTTAGATCCTTCTAGATAATGAACGCAAGGGGTGGATATAAACTTTATTAATAAAAATTTCGTATATTTAAAAATTGATTAAATATTGCTTGCTTTTGATTATTTTTAATAGTCCTAATAACTGTAATATACCATGGTTAAAGTATACGGGGTTTTAAACTCATAAAAAATAATTTAAAAATTAGCCGACAATTAAAATAATCAATTAGGTGGAATGATTTGTCTGTCAGTGTATAGCAATATAATAGTTTATTCATTGAATTTTTGTGATAGCATTTTTTTTTGTAGACGTTAAAATATATATATATATATATATATATATATATATATATATATATATATATATATATATATATATTTTTTTTTTTTTTTAAACTAGTAAAGTCTAAAATATTTTTTGTATTGATTAATTTCGCCTGTATGATTAATTTATAGTTTTATTAGTTAAAATCATTGAGGAAAATGTCACAATGAACTATTTTTCATTGCATTGTAGGTACTATTTGCACTATTCTATGAAAAATGAAAACAGGTTTTTAGGATTGATGAATTAATTTTCACTTCTTTTGGAATTGTTTCATTTGAAAAATTGTTTCGAGTGTTAACTCATCGTCAGTTTTAAAACATACAAAACTTTTAAAACGTTAGCAATTTTTTATATAGATTATATCTGTTAAAGTTTTTAAAAACGTAAAACAAGAAATAAATTTTTATTTTCATAAATCCGTTTTGCCTCTGTAGGTGGGTACCTATATATCTGATTTCTTTAAAAATAAAATAAAGTAAAACATTGCTTCATGGTTTTAAATATATAAAATAAAATTCCATAATGAATTTTAAGAGGAGTGGAGACTATTTTCTTTTCATATACGACAAAAGAACTTGTTCAAATTATTTGGAAGAAAATAATACGGACTAATGAGATAGCTTATACCGTTTGTGTTGGGCGGTTTGGAAAATAGTTAGTGGAAGATCTTAAAATTTATTCTCGATATAATATTTTTTCTTTGTTGTAAATTAAGTAACAAGATTAGGAAAAATATAACTTTTATTTTTAAAAAATCGACTAATATCGAAAAAATATTTCATGCATTTTTCTGAATAGGTGGGAGAGGGGATTTCTCCCCTGAATTATGTACGTCACTGAGTGGAACGCATACCATTGGCTCGGACAATTATTTCTATTTTAAGTTTTATTATACAATTATCCACTTAACATTTTTTTTATCCTGTTTAAAATATGTTATCATATTTTTGTGAATTTTATTGAAAAATGTACCCATGATGGTATTGAAGGTATTCGTTAAAAATTACAACTGCATACAAAAAAATATAAATGGCATCTCAATCTCTTTTAAGGAAACTTCCCATTGGTAGCACTTATAAAGTTCTATAATAAAAGGTCCGGAGACCATCTTCTTTTCAGAAGCCTCGAAGGGTTATCTGGAATAGAATTAGAAAGTTGTGATACTGGTGGATTTGAATTGTTATGGACTTTACTATAAAATTATAGGTTTCTGGTTTGGGCTAAATCAGCAACAAATGGTTTCAAAGATCTTTGTAGAGGAGTTTATTTGTGACATAATAAGGACCATTGAGGATTTTATAAAGGATTTTGGATTGTATGGATTGGATACGAGACGAATTTTTTTTTTTTGTGCATTTCTTATCTTCATTGTGCATTTAAATTGATTATGGAAATATTTATATGTATTTTTTTAATATTTAGTTTATAAACAATCCAATGTAAGACAAATGTTTCCTCAGAGGTTGGTGATTTCTGCATCTAACCTTCAAATTCGCTAATACTTAATTTATTTTTATTATTACACAAGTATCCTTTAATGATGTCCCATTAATCCCCGTTGAACAGATCCGCTACCTAGGACTCCATCTGGACAAACGTCTTACTTGGAATCCACACACAAGACTAAAACGACAAGAAACTGCCCGTCGTTTTCGACTACTTCAACATTTACTCGACAAACGTTCAAAGCTCCCAATTAATTACAAAAGACTATATATAAAACTGTGATTAGACCTATCTGGACGTACGGAGTTGAGCTTTGGGGCTCCACTAAACCATCCAATTCATCTCGTATCCAATCCTTACAATCCAATATTCAATATTTTTTATTTATTTGCAAAAGATATTTCTTGTACAAATAACATACGAAATAAAACAATTATTTTTTGTCTAGCAGCACTAGGACTTTGTATAGATAATATTAAATTATATAAGTACTAAAAATATAAAGAAATAGTTTAGACACTTTACCTAAAAAAAAATATAATAAAATAAATAATAATAATAAATAAATAAAATAATTATCAACTTAATAACAAGATCAATGCAATTACAAGGTATACAGAATTACAGATTTATAACTTCCCACCAAGTCATATTTAGTCATTATTGAATTTAATTAAAGGTTAAGAGAATCAGTGACCCAGTAATTTAGAAAAGAACCACAATAAGACCATAGTCAGAACCCTATTCCAAAAAATAAAAAACATTTAGCTTTTCAGTCAATGGCACAACATATTACAAAATAATATAGTCTATTTAATTTTTGAATACAATCTACAGGCCATGCAGGCTTCGCTGGATTTCATAATTAGTGTTGTGTCCTTTATAAACACTTTTAGGTAATCCCCGCTTGAGACTCTTAGACGACCCACAACTCTAATTTCCTTTATAATTTGTCTGAAACAGCATGTAATCTTCCGGGCTTGCTATATTAAAATTGCATATTTTTCTATACCTAGGGTTGTTGGTGGAATTCAAAATTCTGTTTACATCCTTTGAAAACTGATGGTTCTTCATCTTTTCTAGAATGTCTTCTTTAAACGTGCTCAGTCCTTGGGGTAGTACTCTTGAGAACAAGTTTTGACAACCCAGCTCCACTGCAATCGATTTTACTTGGGTCGCCCAATTGTATGCTTCGTCCTTCAGATACATCAAGGGTACTAAGTCTATTAAAACATTGCCTGGGTAAGCGCCCTTCCTCCATTAAGCTCAACTTTGTCCAGTAGTTGACAACTTTTTTCATCACTTGAACACTGAGTGGATATTTCCCGCATTCTAGGCGTGTGAAATAGTTCGGCGTACATCTTGGCCACTGAAGTAGTGACTTAAAAAAATTGACTTGGCCTTTCTCTATTACTTCCAGGTAACGAAGAACCCATATTTCAGCGGCATAAAGTAGAGTTGATGCCACACTTGAGTCAAAGAGTCTGGTTTTAGTCTCCCAAGAGCCACTCCTGCCATTCCTTAAAATCTCCAACACCCTAGCCATTGCAATGGAAGACCTCTGTATAAAGTAATCAGCAGCTTTCTCAAATCTTCCTGATGAGGTAAAGGGCACTCCCAGATAAGTGTAGCTCTTTGTATATTCTAACCGTGTTTTCTGCCAATGTAGAGGCTTTAGTTTTTTCATCTTTTGGGATTTGTGGAATACCAAAATTTTGGATTTGGCTGGGTTTAGTGTTAGCAGATTCTCATTGCAATAGTCACTAAGTATGTTGAGGTTCCTTTGTGCACCATGCCAGGAATTGCTAAGGATGACGATATCATCCGCTAACAAAAGCAACATTACATCGTGACCATGGTCAATGCCAATACCTACAGGACCTCGGGTACAAAAGAATTCAGTAATGTCCGACGCAAATAGAACAAACAGAGTAGGACTAAGACTTTCTCCTTGGAGTAAGCCTGAGGTTATGTCAATCTCTTCTGAAAGCTCCCTTTCCCCTTAATTCTAATTGAGGACTGATCATATAGGTAATCTGATCATTTTTCCTCCCATTCCATGTTTAAAAAGTTTTTCCCATAATAGCATATGGTTGATAGAGTCGAAAGCTTTCCTGAGGTCTACAAACACTGCATAAACATAGCTTCCTTTTGTCCTAATATTTATACTAATTACTGAATACAGAGTGAATAAATGGTCGATACATCCTCTGCCCGATCTGAAACCCGCCTGCTCCTCTGGTATCAACTTTTCTGCTTCTGCCCAACTCGTAATCCGGTTCCTCAGAATGCTGGTAAATAACTTCATAATCGTATTGAGCAATGCTATTCCTCTATAATTATTTGGGTCCTTTTTATCACCTTTTTTAGTAGAGGAGGTGAAGGTTGGCTTTAGCCCATAATTGTGAGATTTCTTCTGAGTTCAGCACCACGTTGAATAAGTTTAACAGATAATGCTCCCAAGAAGGGTTGAGATGCTTGATAACTTCATAAGTAATATTATCTGGGCCTAGGGATTTTCTGTTTTTACTGGCACGGTATATGTACTGTAATTCCTCCAATGAGATATGCATATCAAGCAATCCTTACAATCCAAAATCCTTAGAAAAATCCTAAATGCTCCTTACTTCGTCACAAACAAACTTATCCACAAAGATCTTAATATACCTTACGTTTCTGACTTAGCTCAAACCAGATATCTATCCTTTCATAGCAAACTCCACAATCATTCAAACCCATTAGTATCACAGCTTGCTTCTCATTCCATTCCAGATAACCCTCCGAGGCGTCTGAAAAGAAGAAGGCCTCGAGACCTTCTAATATAATGCTTCATTATATAAAACCTTTATAAGTGCTACCAATGGGTAGTTGCTTTAAAAACAAGTGACGAGTCATTTTTATCATTATCATCGTATTTACTTAATGTATAATATATTGTATATACAGTTTTAAATTTCTATTAAATAAAAAAAATAAAAAAAATATTACACATTTATTATTAAAAAAATAAATATGGTTAATTCATCACGTAAGCAACAAGTCATAAATAATTATTTTGAATAACTATTTCAAAAATTTAATGTAATTAAATTCATTTAATTTTTTTCCTATTATCATATTCCATAAGTTTATTATTATCATCATTATGTTAGTGATAAACTGTGTTTATTAATTATTTTATTTAATACTTGCAAATATTTAAAACATCCATATCTCTTTACGTCAATACGAAGAGTTTCATATTCTTTTTAAAGTAGATTTTTGATGTAATTCTTAGTACAGATGCTCATATTGCTGTAGGCGTCAGCGCTCATCCTTAAGGCAAATGCATGGAATGCAAAGTTGATATTTTTTAACCGGAAAAACTTCATATGTTAAAGGAAATGATATTGCATTTTTCACATCATCATAGTCTCCAGCATTATCTATTCACCTAATTGACAGAAAATAAAAATAAAATTAGATGTTTGGTGTTATGTAATGACTGTTGGACAGGGTTTTTCCGATGTTGCCATTTAAAACTCCTTTCTCTGGTATCTAGCGTAGACGGAAGAGACGCAACGCATAGTTCGGCAACATAGTAATTATATAGGTACATAGTTGCTATATATAGTAGGTACATAGTAACTATATAGAAACAGTACATGACCATACAGTAGAAAAAAAAATAACACTCAAGTGTTCAGATCAAATGTTGGTTAATTAAGTACTTAGACAAATTTTTGACTTTTTCCAAAAAAATTTATAAAGGCGTAGATGGTCCCCAGGATTAAACTATTTAATTTGAAAATACCTACTGACAAATGAATGAAAGGTAAGCGAAAAAAAAAATAAAAAAACATAAGAATTGACGGACAAGGAGTCATTTTTTTAATTTCATATTCACTTGTTCTTCTTTTATTGTTGAGGTTTGTTTTTAGTTTAAAAGATAAAATACACAATAAATTTAAAAAAAAAATGTAATTATCAAACTTTTGTAACATGCTTAAGGCAACATCTTTCATATGTGAATATGTGTATATAGACTTTTGGCAATATTCGTAAAGTATTATCAATAAATGTTGGAGTTGTTTGTTATCCCTTATTGAAAAAATGGCAAAATTAAATATATATATATATATATATATATATATATATATATATATATATATATATATATATATATATATATATATTCCTTATTAAAAACCATCTCTCATAAATAATAATTTTGGTGAAATTTTAAACGGAATTAAATTTTTTTTTATTTACCTATTTTTAGTTATTTAGAATAGGAAAAAAACAACAAAATAAACCTATGCAATAAAATTAGGAAATGTAAATAATAAATGTACATACTGATAAAAATAATCACAATACGAATATTTATTTAAAAATAAAATATAGTCGTACTGTAAAACTTACTTTTCACCAAGCTCTCTGAAAAGTTTCAGTCGAAGAAAAAGTGTTTTGTTGCCTAAATCAGGGAAATTTTATATTTCTTACTTCCTTACGTTAGGATATAAAATATAAAATATCCCTCATTTAGACAAGAAAAACACTTTTTCTTCGACTGAAACTTTTTAGTGAACTTGGTGCAAAGTTAACTCACTGCTGCAAAGTCAGACCGTTGTACGGTAATAATTGTTTATGTAAATCGAAATATAGGTTTGTTTTGTAAATTAATATATGTTTAATACGTTTGTGATTAGTGATACGGTGTATCTTTTTAGTGATGTCTTGTCATAATCTCACATTTTCTGTGTAAGGGAAAAAAAAAATCCGGATTTAGTATCTTTCAAGAGGTGAGTTAGACTTCTTATGCTGAACTTCATTTTTTAAAGTTGTTTCTGGCATATAATATCGTTTTGTTTAAAACTGGTAAATTTACTTTTTATCGGTACATCAATTTATATAAAACAGTTTTTAAAAATAAGCCTTTTTCAGAAATGAGAGACGATGCACTTTCGGGAAAGTTGCGGGGAAAGTAATAGTTACAGAAGTCGTCACAAAGGACTTGTGATGAAAAGAGGACAAAGATTCCCTTTAGACCTGGGAAAGAGTTAAAGAATGGTTGAAAATCGGGATAGGAGAAAAGATACTTAAAAACTACTCGAAATCGTCTAAAAAAAAAATTTTTTTTTTAATTAATAATTTTTTTTTCTTTAGGCTTATGATGTAAACGTACTCAGTGGGAAGGAGTTACTGTTGTATATTTCGCCTTAGTGTTGCATTCTTATCTGTTACGAGTATATTTTGAAAATAGCCTAATTCTTAGAAATGTTCAAGGATTTTTTATTTCATCACTTTTTTTTTTTTTTTTTTTTTTTTTTTTTTTAGATTTATCATTTTTATCTTATCATAGGACATTCAGTTTTGATTTAAAACGACAAGTCTCTCATTTGTAGATTGTTTAGCTTAAGGAAAGATTAATGTTTTGATATAAAAAAAAACAAATATAAGCTGTGTGAGTGTATTTATATAGAAATATGAAGCAAAATTGTCCAACGTGTATAAGTTTTTAGTACCTTATCCTTCAAAAACCAAATCCCTTCTGATTAACCGAAGATAGTAATTTTTTTTTTACCTTCTCTTGTCCAGCGTTCCCATTTGATGGGGAATGATTCGAAGAAATTGTGTGAGTCAACTCTGCCTACAGTCCTTACGTTGCTTTATCTGACTGGTTTTATTTTTCTATCTATGGCATTTTTAAAATCTAATTTACGACATTTTGAAAATTTGTGAAAAAAATATTTTATAGGATATAGGTTTATTTCTCCTGTAGTCAATTTTTCCCAATTCACTCCCGGTAAACACACTCTTCTGCAGTTTCAACTTGGATTGTGTTCTTCGGTGTGTTATATTGACATTTCGTCTTCGTAAATAAGCATGAGTTTCAACATGGATTTAATTATACATATATAAAAATATATATTTTCAGTTTCGGATTATTTGTCATCCTCAAAATTACTTATTGTCCTAAGCTGAAACGGATTGTAATATTAATTCAATGAAACACATCTATCTAATAAGATATACGAGAAAGTATATCAGAAATTGACAAAGTAACTTTCAATATATTTTGTTCTGTGTATTTATAATTTGTTATTTCCACTTCCCTAACGTGAGAAACATTATCAGAATTTAATATGACTTGTGAATCACTGTTCTATTAATTCTGAATTACTATAATTATAATTCAGCAATGATTTAGTTTTTTATATTTTGATATTTTTATTAAATATTATTATTTTCTTTTTTACATTTTTAATTTTAGAAGGTATAACAGAAGTTAATATTAGTTTGAACTTGTATTTAGAGTTTGTGTGTAAATGAAGGAGAATAATCTTCCGCTTCGAAAAGTGGGAACAAAAACATTAAAATAAATCGGAACAATAATCGATAAAAGTTATTCTCGGCGTGTGAAGGGGCTGGAGCGCCTTGTCGATACAAATACCTCACTCCCTTTCATTGGGACTTTTTTTCACATTATTTTAAGGGAATCCTTCTTTTCCATATCATCTCGTCTTTTCTCCTTATTTGATAAATTTGTTATCAATTGAAAAGTTTATCAATAAATAAAAAAAGTATTAAATTCCACATATAAATTCATTATTAATTTTGAAGTGGATAAGCTACTATATATATGTTGTTATATATATATATATATATATATATATATATATAATATACAGATATATATATATATATATATATATATATATATATAATAGGTGCTGGTGTTGAAAACATTTAGACTATATAAGGTGATACTGGTCCTCCCAGGAACTGTTGGATATAAGGAACTACCCACATTCGAGCGTACTCCATTTTTCTCTTGTCGTTTCCGCTTGTGAATCATGACCCTTTTCAACGAACAGTGGTCGGCCGCACGATAGTGGACTTTCGTAAGATTATTCTTCAATAATCCCGGTAGGTAACTCGCAAATACTCTATTGGATTGTATTGTAGAATATATTTAAATAATTACTTACAAGGGGACATTTGGAGTTGTTACTCATAGATTTGAATGCCGATTTGTGTGTGGGTAGTGGGGACCTACAATAGTGCAAAACTAGAGTTATAGCCGCCAATAAGCATTAGGAGCCGATAAAAAAAAATAAAATATGAAAATCACGTTTTATTTTTTTTTCTTAGCTCTCAGTCAAGATAGAGAAATGATTCTTTCACGTTTAATTGCAGTTATGTATGCTATTTGATATAAAAATACTTCCGTTATGCTCAAGACACCACCTTGCTTTAGAGTGCTCAAAAACTCTAAAAAAATGACAAAGTTTCAAGGAAATCTGCTGTAAATCAGTGGGCATTTTTTTTTCATGAAAAACCGACCTCTAATCTCAATTTAAAGCACCATAAAACCCTTGCATGTGAAATTTTATCAAAATCAAAAAATATTGATTTTTTTATCCCTTTCAGGAGGTTAAAATTTTTATCAACAATTTCTATCGGCCATAGCAACTGCTGTGTTCAACCGATTACAATATTAATAGCATCAATAGAATCAACATACATTTTGTTTTTTATCCATGCATGTAACATTAGGATTACTCCAGATTTTAGTGGCCAAAAACTAATGTGAATGAAAAAATCCGAGGTCAGCTATAACTTGAGATATCTCAATAAGGGGAAATCCTGCTACCTCCGTATTTGGGTTAAATTATGCAGTTTTACAGCTTCTAGATGACCTTAAAATTTGGTTTTAATCGGCGGCGAAATGTGTGAGATAGCGCAAATTATTTAATGTTTTCAGAAATTGACAGCATCTTACCTTCTAAAATCATACAAAATTTTAAAGGTAAAAAAATTATTTTTGAGTTCGACAAAATTTAGTTTCTACATGTTTTTTGATATATGGAATCAGAAAATTATATCAGTTTTTAGTTTAAAAATTTTGCTTACCTATATTATATAAAACAGACGTTTTAATTTTTCTATTATTTTAATTTTTACAAAATAATTTTTTTTTTTTTTAACTAAAACCTGATACTAATTTTAGATTATTCATCAATCTTAGGGTTTCAATGCAATTTGAAATAAAAAAGTCGTCCTATCAATGCTTATTAACATTCATTATTCCACTTTCTTTATCTATAGGAAGTCCGACAGGGTTTTAAAGAAATACTCATATCACTGTTTACGTTTCGAAAAGTCACAGATTACGTACTTTTTCCGTATAATTTTCGAATGAATATTGCACTAGATGTGTAATGATGATGCTAAAGCATCTCGCTCAAGAGAACGCTATCATTCTGGGAAGGAACCGTCAGCACTTGAGAGATCTCGCTAGCTTCGGATCCTTGCGTAAATTCCTGTTTTCGTTCATGTACTTTCAGTGTGACTAATCTGTATTTTTTTTTCATTTTCAATTATGGTATCAATTTTCAAAAGAAAGTTTAAATTACAACATTTTATACATATTACTGTAAATTGATTTTGAATGAGCACAATAAAAGATAAAAAAAAAAAAATATGTTTTCAATTGCAGGAAATCACCTATTCAAGAGATGGCACTGAAAAATGAAGTTTACTTTTTTTAAATTATACATTAATATTTTAAAAAAAATGATTTCTATACTCCAATTCAAGAAGAATCAATTAATTTTAAATAAAATTAAAATTTTCTGATTTGGTATTTCTAAAAAAAAATAAGTTTGTTCGCTTCTAATTTTCTAATATTGGTTATTTATTTCGATTTTTTATGTATTTCTAATAAAGGGGAAATTTCAAGAGATTTTTTTTTTTTTTTTTTTTTTTTGTAATTGTCCAGTTTTTCAAATTTTTTTTTTTTTTTAAACATTTAAACGGATAATGGGTCACTTTTAAAGTGACTGAAAATTGAAAACCAGTTTGACAGGAAGAATTTATGATGGCGTTGACGAATTTTATGTTGCCTCAGAAAACCTGAAGTTATTATATGGTAAGGCTGTTAAATAATTAGAATATTTTTCGAAACAAACAGCGAAAAATTATGGATGTTTTCTTATAGCTTATGGATAAAATTAATTTCCCGATTTTTCGGAGATACCTATCAGAATTTAACAAGATTTATTTTATAAACGAAAAATCAAATTACAAAAAAAAAAAAAAAAATATATATATATATATATATATATATATATATATATATATATATATATATATATATATATATATATATAATCCTGATTAGGCTTGAGATTACAATATTTATTATTATTATTTTTTTTTTTATATGCATTTATTGAAATTTACAACTGTACAAAATATATACATCATGTAAATAAATGTATTGACAACGATTATAATAACATGTTAAAACTTGAAAAGAACTACTCATCAGTAGCACTTTATTAAACATTCTACACTAGAAGGTCTCTAGGCCATCTTCGTTTCAGACGCCTCGAAGGATTATCAGGAATGGAGTGGGAAGCAAGTTGAGAAACCATCGGATTTGAGTGGTTATGGAGCTCACTATGAAAGGATAGATATCTGGTTTGGGCTAAATCAGCAACATGTGGAACATTAAGATCTTTATGGATAAGTTTATTGGTGGCAAAGTAAGAAGCATTGAGGATTTTTCGAAGGATTTTTGATTGTAAGGATTGAATACGCAGTTGAAAAAGAATACTATTTTTATTTTAGTTTGGAGTCACAAACAAACCTACCGCAATCCCCTGATTAAATATTTGGCAATTAATTCCCCGGAATCAATCACCTAATTTAATCATTATAAACTCTTTCAGTCAATTTTTTTTTTTACTCAAAAAATGATTCAATTGACTGTAAGATCAACAGAAAGATTTCATCATGATTAAATTAGTTGTCTAATGTCAGAAAACTACGCCACTTAAAGAATATTGGCGATGCATTACTTTTTTTTTTCATTTAAATCAATAACGTTCTTAAACAGCAGGTACTTCTCCTATAAAAATATTCTCCAATTATTTTATGATTAACAAATTATCGTCAAATTTTAAATCCGGGTAACACCAATACAGAAGCGTGTCAGTTACATTTTTGAGTGTGAAAAAAAATGTACACATTTTGATGGTAAAAAAAAAAAAAAATAAAAAAATAATCTTACCCTAGAAAGCTATTGACGCCCAGCCAAAAGACTCATGTCAGAATGTATATTATAAAACAATAATACTATTTGGTATTTAAGTTTAATTATCTTTTTAATAACATTATTGAGATTCTATTAGTTTAAATTTATTGTAAACTATCACCCTATCATTTAAGTGAGGGGAACTAATAAAATCGATTTATGCCGAGTAATAAAGGGGTTGAACTGTCACGATCCATCCGAGCATATGATTAGAAATTACCTCCCCGCCCGACAGTTTATGGTCCAGCAACTAGTACACGTAGGAGGCGACCTATTAAGAAAGAAGTTCCGTGCTGAAGCCGTAGAAGTATTGGATAGAACTTGAAATAGGCAAGCAGGAATCAATACGCGCTTCTAATAGAGAATACGAATGAAAGGAGTCTTCGATTCCTATATTAAACACTATATTGATGTACATATATAAACTGACTTAAAAAATTTCGTGTATTTAGTTGGGTTTTTTTCGGCTGTAATTTTTATTCGTTTTTTAAAGGTCTTTGTATACTTTCAAACATATTACCAGGGCATTTCAAACATATTTGGATCATTTAAAATATAATTAATAAATAGTTTTTTTATACGGATAGGTATGTTTCTTGGCTGGAGTAAGAACTATACTCTACTATACTTATCATTAAAATAATCTTTATTCGGTGGATCGAAATGACTAAAAATTCTCTTCCGTTTTTTTTAAATTATATTATATTGCCTTATATTTTAGATTCGGCTCAAACTAGATACCTTCCATGACTTCATTGTAATCATGTTACCGCACATTTACTTATTATATTTTTTTTATTCTGTTGTAAATTTAAGTTAGGTATAAATATTAAGAAATTTATTTTTTTTATTTTATTTTATTTTATTTTTTTTTGTGTCAAACAACTAGGATCAGTAATCATAGCATTCGGTCTAATTTCAAGCTATGACCGCTTGTCGAAGCGGATGAAGGGGTCCAATTGAAGTGGGTTTCATCGCTGCACTCATCAGCGAGACCATTGGGCCACTCCAGCCGGACAATAATATATAACTGGAGCCTCCAGGCAGCATCCATCACTCAGTCATTTCACGCCGCTTTGTGAAATTACAGTCAACAAGGTCCAATTATTGTTTGTGGCTTGTTCCGGCCACTCTTGGTTGCCTATTCACTCTGCTATACTCTATCTCTTGTTTAATTTTTATTAAAAAGTTTTATTAATATTTATTCAATTTAAAAAAAAAAAAAAAAAAAAAAAACATTTATACAGGTAGTTTAAACAAAATAAAAAAAGTTGATGATAATTTTTATTTGGTTTCTTCTGTTTTAAAAAAAAAAAAGTAACTATTTCGATATGAAAAAAAAAAAAAATTTGAGCGTAAATTATATTGTGTTTACGATTAAAAGTAATAAAAAACGTATTTAAAACCAGATAAATTTGTAATAATATTTTAGTCAAATATAATTATTGTCATGTTTTAAATGTTTGTTTTTATGTCTCACGCTATTCTTGATGACCAGGGCGCCTGAAAAGAAGATGCTCTAGGGAACTTCTAAAGTAGAAGTTTCATTGAATTGCTATTATTGCATAGTTTTACAAGATATTGAGCTCATTTTCCCAAGCTTTTAGTTGATGTATATATTCTGTGCAGTTGTTAGAAAATTTAAATGGAGCCAGAACCAAATAGTAAATTGGTAACGATAACCATCTACGGTTCTTCGCCATTCAAATTCCAATACACACATTTTATTCCGACATAATTATTTGATCGTATATTTCTTTTTTATTTTATTTATAATTCTTTATTTATGTCTTATTTTATTAAATTTGTCGTTTGCTCTCATTTATAAGCAGGATAGAAATAATTAAATATGCAAGTGTTGAGGTAGAAGTGAACATATCGGACGAGATGGGTGAGGTTTGACCTTGTCGGTAAATGTCAGGAAGTCTTGCCAACTTTGTGTTGGACTCATTGGTGGCAGCATATGTTCTGGTTTTGTTAATCCAATAGGTCTTATGCTAATCAATTATAATTTATATTTACATTTTTAACCATTGATTGTTATTATTTTCTCAGATATATAAATTTATTAGAATTATCTCATAGTTTTTTTTCGTTAAATGTCCTAAAACTTTTACGGCATTCACAAGTTATAAACCGAAGTCTTAGAAGCATTAGAACCATGTCAGCTGTATTAGTTTAAACACTTACATTATTGAATTATCAAAGTCTTTGTTGAACTTAAACGGATTTTCAAGTTTCACCAAAACCGCAAGACGCTGAGGAGTTAGAAAGTATAGAAACTCTCAAACAAGCATAATTGATTTCGATTCTTCTCACGTTTCTAGTATGTCATATATCATGTCGGGTGAATATTGATGTTTTAAATTCATATTTTTTACAATATATGCTCTAAGTACAGATAAGTAGCATTTAAATATAAGTTTACACTAGAAGGTCTCTTGAACATATTCTTTTCAGACGCCTCAGAGGTTCATCAGTGATAGAATAGGAAGAAAGTTGAGAGCCAAGTTTAATTGTTTATTGATTTTACTATGCATGGATAGATATCTGGTTTGAGCTAAATCATCTCAAATTATATGATACATACTTAAATAAGACTTCCTAGGATTTTTCGGAGTTCCGTAATGTAGTTGTTAACCGAATAAATACTTAAGAGAATATCAAAATAATTTTACTAAAAATAAATAATATAAAATTATATTTGAAGAAATTATTCACTATTTCTAGTTATAATATTGTTATTATTATTATTTTAAAAATATCGTTTGATACAAGGCCCTAAAGGTTTTGTTTATGATTTATGAAAAGCTAAGTTGTTCCACCTTTTAGCTACGACCGACTCTATTAAATATTAAACAACCATTTTGGACTAGACACCTACTCTATTATTTAGGTCTGAGTTTACACCGACCGCGAATAGATTAGTTATAGACGCAATTTTTTTATGTATTTTTTTTTTTTTTTAAGTAGACTAGAAAAAAAATAACTCAGATTGATTCAGAACTCAATATGTATAAGTGCTGATTTATCCCCCTTTTTTATTGGGAGGTTTAAAAATGTAAGAAATACGTAGAAAGTGAAAAATATGAATGTTTAATATGCTAAACTAGTTTTTAAATAAAATGAATTGCAATAGAAGCGCCAATTAATTCATCAGCCCTAATTGTACTGATCCTTCTATACCATCATGCGTGTCTCAAGTGAGAACAGACTCATTTATATCAAAATTATTCTTTACTTTAAATATTTTTTTAAAATTTTATATTAGTCACCCTTCGTCGTATAACTGCGTCTTCTTTTCCTCCAGTGTCTTTTAAAAATATTTTACTAATTCCTGTTGAACACATCCTCTACTTAAGACCTGGTCTATCGTTGGATAGAACGTACTTGGAAACCATATTCAAAACTAAAACAAGAAACTGTCTGTCATTATAGACTAATTTAACATTAATCATACAAATGTTTTAAGCTCACAATTAATTAATTATTAATTCAATAACTAATTAACATAGCAGTAATTATATTTATTAGGATATACGAAGTTGATCTTTAGGACTCAACTAAACCACTTCTCGTATCCAATCCTTACAATCCATAGTCCTTTAAATCCTCAATATGCCTTATTATGTCACTAACAAACTTATCCAAAATAATCTAAATGGCCCATATGTTGCTAATTTCCCTATTTGCTTCCCACTCGATCCCAGATAATCCTTCGAGGCTTCTGAAAAGAAGATGGCCTAGAGACCTTAGAAATTTTTTTGAAGGGCTACCAATGTGAAGTTGCTCTGCTAAATGTATACACTTCACATGGTTGTCAATCTCAATTAATGAAACATATTATATATATATATTTTTAAATTCATCTATTAAGTAAAAGTCAGGAAGATTTTTTAGAAACTTGAAAGATAGCCATTTTTAGCTTTTTACAATGGCTCGGTTTTTAGCATTATTGTGCTGTTAAAGATTTCCAAGTTTTTTTTTTTTTTACTTTAATTACTTATATCAAGGCTAGAACGTTTAATAAAAGAAAATTATGTTATTATAATATTAACGCAATTTTTTTTTTTTTTTTGTTTACAGTGTAATAGGTTTTTATTTGTCATACTTAAATAAAAGCTCTTTTACAAGACAATGTTGGAAATAATTACAATTAAACAAATATACCTTAAACTAGTTATTTAATATTCAAAATATTAAGCATTGACTTGACTTCAGGAATTATGTTAACTTTTTATGTTTTTCTTCCGGATGACTCTCTCTTAAAATGTTATGTTTTTATAAACATATACTACTCAATACTGTCACTTATCCATATCATCATTTCAATTAAGCATGTTATGTTGTTAGGGGTTTTAAAAGAAATTCGAATTTAATGATAGTTAATCTTTTTATTTTGTTCTTGAAGTTGACAACTGAAAAAAAATTAAATGTCTATAAATATTTTCAAATGAAAATAAGTAAATAAAACACAAAACTATTGCAATCCTAGATAATCCATATGTGAACTTGAGCATAGGCCTTCCTATGATACAGATAGTGTAGGTCTAGACTTGCCTAGGCAACTAGCCTACTGGGAAGCCGCGTTCGAAATATGGATCCACTTCTCTTTCCAAGATCTCTGTTTATTTGCAATCTCCACCATGGTTGTCCAGCCGAAGAAGTCATTCGACCTTTTCATAGGCTTCTTCTATGTAAAAATAAGGTGTCCAAACAGCGACCTATCTTGATCACCATAAATAATTTAAAAACGGTACAGATTTGACGTCCAGAGAGGATTGGTCGGGACAGCGTGACTTCTTGTCACCTTACTCATGATTCTGTAGCTCATTCATTCTAATCAGTATGCTATCATTCTTGTTCACTAAGTTACAAGTCATTCTGTTAAGATCTGAATGAATCGAAGTAGAAATAGTTTACTATTCATATACAATTTGAGTTCTCAATTGTAATTACATCATTTGTCCCCATCGAGTGCAGTCGACTGTTATCTCTTTATTGATCTTCTCAGGATTGCAATCCGAACTTTGATCAATTAATCTAAACGCCTGTCCTTCTAAAACAATTGTCCGAGATGTGGTCAATTCGCCAATTTAAGCGGATATGTTGTTTTTCTCTAAAATGGCTTATCCAATCTCTAAATGCCGAGACTACGCCCAATTACTCTGATATCCATGATGGAATGTAGCAGCTGATGTTAAAAGATTTCTGTTCAACATACTTTTAATTTGTAATGACTCAGACATTTAAAATAAATTTATCGAATAATAATGTTTACGATATTGATATATGTTTAGTAAGGTCCTTGAGGTTCAGTCAATAAATAAAAACAACTATTTAGGCGACGTTTCGAGACAATACTGTTCTCATAATCATATATGTTACACAGGTTACTTTAAAATATAAAGCTTTTTTTATTTTTATTTATTAATATTTACAACTGTACAAAATACTACATAACAAGTATATGTGTTGAGAGTGAATACAATGGCATGTAAATAACTTGTGAAGAACTACTCATTAGTAGCACTTCAATAAAATTTATACTAAAAGGTCTCTAGGCCATCTTCTTTTCAGACGCCTCGGAGGATTATCAGGGATGGAGGAGGAAGCAAGTTGAGAAATTAGGGGATTTGAGTGGTTATGGAGCTTGCTATGGAAGGATAGGTATCTGGTTTGGGCTAAATCAGAAACATATGGAACATTAAGATCTTTATGGAAAGTTTATTAGTCACAAAGTAAGGAGCATTGAGGATTTTTCGAAGGATTTTGGATTGTAAGGAGAGTTGAAAGCTCAACTTCGTACGTCCAAATAAGTCTAATCACAGTCATGTAAATGAGTCTTTTGTAATTAATTGTGAGCTTTGAACGTTTGTCTAGTAAATGTTGAAGTAGTCTGTAACGATGGGCAGTTTCTTGTCGTTTTAGTATTGTATGTCGATTCCAAGTTAGGCTACACCTACATTGGATCCATGTCCCGACCGTCGCAGTTATTCCGAGAACTCCTAATTCGCAAACCAGCAGAGGAAATGGAAACAAACACGAGCTTTATATAGGAAGTGCCTACATTGGGCCCGATAATCTCCAGTCAGTCAGCGACCGTCTCTTAATCCTCAGTCAGTCAGCGACCGTCTCCCATTTCAGAACCAAACCTGTTTGGTTTTATTCCAGTTTTCGGCCGTCAGGACGTTTAAATGGCAATAATAGACAATGGTATATTAATTGATCTAGTGAGAAATTAGCCTTGTCTGGGGAATATTAGGTGTTATCAATAAACGTATTATGGATATTATCACCTGATCAAGAATATTGTAACATAAAAGAAGTGATTATAATTATTCCTTTTTACATAATGAATATTTACATTTATTGCCGTGTAACTACATTAAAAAAATAAAAATGAATAACGTAATAAATTATTATTATCATAATAAATACTAATAACATTAGCAGTAATATATACTATTATATAAAAGGACAAGCATCTTTTGTTTGAGATCACTAACCACTAAAATTACTAATTATACTAAATTTTAACCAACATTGTTGGTTATAAGAAGATTTAGCAATAGATTAATTTAAAATAACAAAAGTTTAATTTAATATAACTTTTATGGATAGATAATTTATAGATATTAAAAACTAACCAGATGAAATCATTAAAATTAAAAATTGGATTTCGAGTTACGATTTTACGCAATCTTCGAACACCTAATGAATACAATTTTAACCAGGTTAAAATTACTACTATGCATGAAAATATCTTTGAAAAAATAATGCCGAATTGCATACTTCAATACAAGATTTTTTTCGATAGTAAAAAAACCTTCAGTTAGCTAAATTTATAATTTTAAATAAGTTAAAATCATCAATTAGTTAAAAGTATATATATATATATATATATATATATATATATATATATATATATATATATTTATGTATTTAATATTATATATTAAATTATGCGAAGCAGCGACGGGGGATGCTTGTTATTAACGTTAGTGTTATATTCCTTAATATTGCCATGAAACGGCTATTAAATTAATTTTATATTGTAACATAAAAGAAATGTTAATTTTTGTTGATTATAATAATTTTTTTTTAAAAGGTAATGAATATTTATATTTATTTTGTGATGGCGTGTATCAAAACAAAAAAAAACTTATAAAGTAATAAATTATAATGAACTTAATAACTACTATTAACATTAGCAGTGATTATTATTAATTTTGATGCTATATGCGTTCGTATTGCCATGGAACAGCTTCGACTCGATTGAAATGATTTAAAATTGTCTCTGGACGGCCGGCCGCGGCCGTCTGAACCCGAACCAATGTAGGCACTTGTTTTGCGACCATCCGGCGGTCTGCGAATTAGGAGTTCTCGGAATATCTGGGACGGTCGGGACATGGATCCAATGTAGGTGTAGCCTCAGACGTTTGTCCAAGTGGAGTCCTAGGTAGCGGATCTGCTCAACAGGGATTAGTGGAATATCATTAATGGATACAGTAGGACAGGAAGTCGTAGGTTTACGACGTAGGGATGTTATCTGGTGTGATTTGTTTGGATTTATTTTGATTCTCCATTTTTGACACCATTCTTGGAGGTTTAGGATATGGGATTGGAGTGTTTGAGAGGAAATAAAGGTATCATTGGTAGGATGAGTTGGGAAAATATTAAGTTAGCTACAATACAAGTATATAACAACATGTATTATAAAATATATATAATTACAGAATATATAGGAGTATGAAACTACTTACAATTTTACTGGTGGATATGGTATAGACTAACTAAATTCTAACAATTCTAGTACACAACTGACCTGGGGAATTTTTGAAAAACTGTTACAAGGTTAGGGGGGGATTTCCCAACTGGGTATTCTCAAAGAGGCAGGTATAAAAATGATTTAGGTGTAATATACTTATAAATGGATAAATGATTTGTATGATGTATATTAATGTAAATGTATATTATTGGTCTGATTGTATTAAGTTGGAATAACAGGTGTTGAGATTTCGAACGTCTGATTTTTTGTTTATTGCGCGGTTTTTAAATTTTTCTATGATTATAATTTCTTTTAAAATGTTTTTGTTCATGGTGAATAATTTTGGGGGAATCAAATCTAAAAGAATGTTTTGTTTGCCAGTAATGTGTGGTAAGACGTGCAACTGTATTTATGTTGATAAAAAGGTCGTTTAAGTTATTGTTCCGATGTACCTAGAGAAGACTTGCCACAACTATATTCACACATTATTAGACTGTAATTCTAACTTATCAATATCTTTGGTTTTGCTGAATAATTTATCAATGGTGGAGGATTTTTATAATGTGACAGTTTAGTGAGATTTATGGTTATTTGTGAGTGTTTTTTCTGTTGAGTATTTGTTTGTTTTAGGAGGTTTCAAATGAATCTGTGTGGATATCCATTTGTTAAAAGAAGGTCTACAATTTTATTTTTCTGTGGATAACTTTATTGCACGATTTATTAAATTTGTTGCGGTGTTGATTTTATAACTTTTGGGGCATTGACTAGTATAATGTAAATATCTTCCGGAATGTACTGGCTTTTTCCACCATTCTGTTTCTATTGTTCCATTAGGGTTTCAAATTGAAAATAAGTCTAGAAACGGTATTTTATTATCATTCTCAAATTCCATCGTAAAATTTAGTCCATTTAAAAATTTGTCAAATTTGGTTAAATTATTTTTTGTGTATTGTCTTCTGTAGGTATTGTAGTGAGGATGTCATCTACACATTTGAATAGAAATGGAATGTTAAAAGGGATTTTGGGGATAACTAAATCTAGGAGATCCTCTAAGTATATGTCTGCTAAAATTGGAGCGATTTTTTGGTTTCGTGTTTTATTTAAAAAATAGTAATTCTCCATTAATATGTAGTATGAAGGAAAGCAAAAACACGAAAAGGAAATTGCTACTATATTTAAGTCCATGAACACGATATCTTTATTGGCGTGATTATATTCCGAATTCCATAATTAACCATCTAGGCTAAGTAAAGTAAATGACTGAAGTTTGCTTTATTTTTTAAATAATTTTTTACATACCGTGCCGTTTGAAAAAAAAAAAAACAGAAGGAAGAATATAAGATAAATCTGTAGCCACATGTACTGACGGCTGTAAAGCTATAAACGAATTCTAACCGGCTTAAGTGTTTGTATCTATAAAACCAGGCATTCGTAGCTTCTTCAATTTTCTGCTCTCTTTCCCCGGATTTTACATACTCTTCTGGTTTGTCTTTATTTTTCACTTTTGCATACAATATTCCCTTAGAGGTCAAGAGATTATAGGATTATGAAAAGTGTCGGAATAACAAATGTCGGATTATCGGAGTCGGATTGTTTTGTTCTTGTACTTCCAGAATAATTCCATACTCAAACCGTAGTTCCAGGATTTCTGATAATCCTCTGAGGCATCTGAAAAGAAGATGGCCTCTGATGTATATGTTATAGAACATTTATTTTAGTGGATTAGTTTCATTTTTCTAATTATCGAGAGTCGACTATCTTTTTATTATTATTTACTATTACTTAAAAAGTAAAAAAAAAAATCATATATATATATATATATATATATATATATATATATATATATATATATATATATATGTGTGTGTGTGTGTGTGTGTAGGGGAGGGGTGGAAATATACTGACCGGTGTGCCTCCGTTGTGTTTTATGTATGACCTGCTCCCGTCCAAAATGGGAAAGCTTCGAGTTATTTATGTTTTATTCAACTCGCGGTACGCCTATCCGTCTTCGCTACGTATTAAGGCCTAAACTACCGTCCTCAAAGCCTGGCTTCGGTGTGAGAAATTCCAAGTATCTTTTGAAACTTGAACTTAATGAGAGATAATGTAGTCCTAAGACATAAATTATTATATTTTAATTACTATATGATCTGTAATATTATACATTTTTATGACAGGTATTATTTAATGTAATATTAATTATATTGTGGACCATTTCCTCTTAAGAATAATTCTAATGAACAACACAAGACTAAAACTGCAAGAAACTGCCCGTCGTTACAGACTACTTAAACATTTACTTGACAAACGTTCAAAGTTCCCAATTTATTACAAAAGACTTAACTACCTGACTTTGATTAGACCTATTTGGACGTACGGAGTTGAGAGCTTTGGGGCTCCACTAAACCATCCAATTCATCTCGTATTCAATCCTTACAATCCAAAATTCTTCGTAAAATCCTTAATGCTCCTTGCTTTGTCGCCAATAAACTTATGCATAAAAATCTTAATGTTCCATTTGTTGCTCATTTAGCCCACACTAGATACCTATCCTTTCATAGTAAGCTCCATAATCACTTAATTCCGTTAGTTTCGCAACTTGCTTCCCACTCCATTCCCGATAATCCTCCGAGGCCTCTGAAAAGAAGATGACCTAGAGATCTTCTAGTGTAGAATTTTTATTGAATTGCTACTGATGAATAGTTCTCTTCAAGCTTTGGCATGTTATTGTAATCGTTATCAGCCTATTTACTTAATGTATATAATTTTACAGTTGTAAATTTCAATAAATAGATATAAATAAAATTTAAAAAATAAAAAAGTTCATACCTATGGTTTTTAGCACTTGAAGGAAACGTATGACAAAAAGTGAGAAAGTTATTTTCTTTTTAATAGCGTATATTTCGAAAACCGTTAGAAGTTCGACAAATATGTATAGAATTAATTTTATATGAGATTCAATTAGTTTCAATTTTGATCCGAAACATATTTTTCTAGAGTTTACAGTTTTCGAGATATATTCGAAAAACACAAAAATATACCTTCTCCTTCCCCCCCGTTAGTTCACCCCCCAGGGTCGGGGACTTTTAGTATGTTTACCTTCTAACTACTAATGAAACTGTGAAGTCAAAAATTATCAAAAGAAATAATAAAAATAAAAATAACTCCAAAGCTCAATAACCATAGCTCAACTCATACTCAAAGAGGTTTAATAACTTAGATTTAAATAATTAATTAATAATTTATTGGAAACGTTTGTTTATTAAATTTAGTTTATAACCAAGAGCAGTATCTTTTCGTTCTAGTTTTGTTTTGTGGATTCCTAGGTCCTGATATCCCGAAACTAGTCTTCGAATAAAATAATTTCAATAGTAGTAAATAATGCACAAAGTATAATCCTTATTATTATGTATCCTAATTACATTAGTAATTGTTTTGTTTTGTGATTTCAATGCTCATTTTTCATATGAAAGCAGCAAAGTTACAAATTACCAGTTTTTTGTTTAATTTAACGTATGGGTCATAATGCTCTCTATTTATAAATTTATTTGTGTCCTTATTAGAGGTATCGAGGATTTTACGAAGGATTTTCGATTGCAAGGATTGGCTGCTATTATATTGGTTGGTTTATTGAAGCCATAAAGCTTAAATCTGAATGTCCAAATCGGTTTAATCGCGGTTTTTTGTTAATTGAAAGTCCACTTTTGTCTAGTAAATGTCGAAGTAGTTTCCCGTTTTGGCCTGGTTAGAAAGTAAATGTTTGAAGAAGGGTTTTACAGTCCATCATGGTTACATGGAGCTTTTGCGGGCATCCCAGTTGCGACCCACCTAAACTGTTCGTTTCTTCCATCAGAGTGCATGGATGCATATGCTCTGCGGTTTTCTCCCCCAGACCGCAATCACATAGAGGACTCACCCTGATATTAAACTATATGAACAAGTGTGCCTTCATCCGTTTCTTTTATGGATCGATAACCGGTTCTTTTAGGTTCAGTTCATATGAATCATCGGGTTTATTTACTTCGAGTTCATATAACAGCTCTTTTTAATAGGTATGAAAAAATTATTTGTTTTTCTATTGGATTTCATTTTATTTAAAAACTAGTTTCGAATGTTAAACATTTCAAAACGTACGAACATTTCAAAATCCTTCGAAAAATCCTAAATGCCCCTTACTTTTTCACTCATAAACTTATCCATAAAGATCTTAATGTTGCATATGTTGCTGATTTAGCCCAAACCAGATACCTATCCTTTCATAGTAAGCTCCACAGCCACTCAAATCCACTAGTTTCTCAACTTGCTTTCCACTCTATTTCCGATAATCCTCCGAGGCGTCTGCAACGAAGATGGCCTAGAGACCTTCTAGTATAGAATTTTTATTGAATTGCTACTGATGAGTAGTTCTTTTCAAGTTTAGGCATGATATTTTAATCCTTATTAACACATTTACTTGATGTATATATTTGTACAGTTGTAAATTTCAATAAATAGATTTAAAAATTTTTTTTTTTTGATTTAGTTGATCAGAAATTTAATAGGAAATATTTTTTGTAGAATAACATTTCGTCTACTGTTTAGGAGCTATATTGATTTTAATTTAAAAAAGCCACGTTTAAAATCCCTATTTTCACTCAACTTTATTTCGAATAATCGTTACACATATTATTATTGAATTGAATTATTAATTTAATTATTTTCAATTGTGAAATTTATATTAAGAAAAGCAATATTTTGTAGCAATAGTTGTTTTTCCAAGTCAGGGAGAAATTGAGTTTTTATTTTATTTTTTATTACTTTCATTGTATATTTTGTATGTATGGATTTATTGTTATTCATATTACTCATGTGCTCTAAAGGGACAATTGGGCAATCGTTTTCAAAACAACTAATTCTTTTAAAACAATTCTTTTTTAAATTAAAACTTTTTTTTAACAAAAATTACAATCTATTATAATGAAGCTCAATAAACGAGTGATATTGATATTCTTATTCATTATTCATAATGAGATAAGGTTTATTGGAGTCTTTTTGGGGCCTTCATTGGGGTGTTTTTTGTGCATATTTCAAGTTGCAGCACATTTTCAAGATTGTGAACAACAGTATTTTCGGGGAATTCACAGTGACTGCCTTAAAATCATCATCTTGCCTACTTCTTTGAAGTAGCGAGCTACAGCCGTTAACAACTTTAGCGAACATCCCCTCCAGAAAAATGGCATCCCAGAATATCGATGACAATGTTGTTATTGAAACCGAAGAATTTCAGAAAACAGGAATAAATCAAATAGAAGGTAAAACGTTTGCCAAAATTACAGCTCAGAAATTAGATACTGTCTTCCAAATATTTTTTCCGCTGAACTATTTTCAATATACCTGTATGTGAATTTAATTGAAAATTTGGACAGCAGGCAATTCCTAATCTGCAGTGACTCATTCTCCGCCCTTCAGGCAATCCAAAAATTTCATTTAACTGACAATCCTATCGTCATGAAAATTATGAAATCAGCACTAATGACGAATAAAAACATTACATTTCTTTGGGTCCCTAGTCACACCAATATAGAAGGGAATGAATTGGTAGACATAAGTGCAAAGGAAGGAAGGACCATGTTCCCTTTTCCAAATATCAATGTCACTCTCTACGACTATCATAAATATATATTTAACCTGTGCAGAGAAGCATGGATTAACATCTGGGCAAAAACACCTGATACTAATAAATTAAACAGGATTTATGAAAGCTTTCTTCCGTCAACACCTCTCCCATCAAACAGGAGAGAACAAACAATAATAACGAAACTCAGAATTGGGCACAGTAAGTTGACACATTGCCATCTAATTGAAGGCAATCCTCCACCAGAATGCAGCACCTGTAACTGCCTCCTTACAACGGAGCACATTATCAAGGATTGCACACAGCTTTTATCTTACAGGACTTCGTTGCATCTTCAAAGATACTGCGAAGCTTTAAAACCCGAAAACTTGAAAAAACTGTTTACCGTACTCAAAGAAAACAACTTGTATCGACTAATCTAGAAGTTATGTAATGGTGCCTCTAGCCCGAGTTGTACACGGCACCTAAAACAGTAATCAAATAAATAAATAATGAGATAAGATAATGAAAAATATATCTATAAGAATAAATAAAATCATAAAACAAAAAAAAAGATTGTTCATTGATCTATAATAAATGGTTTTAATAACTGTGACTCATTCTAGGGCAATAAGTAATAGTAATAAAAATAAATATATATTTAAATATTAAAGTAAATTAATGAAAATATTAAAACACAATTATTCTATATATACAAAATGTATGAACAGCTTAATTAACCCCGGACCGAGACTGCCTCTTACTTGATGTTGGTGGCAAGACGGATTTAGCGAGATCCCAACGCTTCTCTCATCTGTGGGTAAATAAATTAAAATTTATAAATAAGAATTACTTTAAAACACATCCATTCATTTACCCTCATTAACTCCCAAACCACTTTAAGTGATTATTTCCAATGGAACACGAAAACCGATAAGATATTGATAAAAACGAATACAACTAATTAACTTGAACTGTGGTAAACCCATCATATTAGTAACTTCTGTGGTAAACCCACGGGATAAATCTCGGGATTGACGTTGAATAAATATACATACAATAACCCGTCATTCCTGCACTAGTTTGATTGTAAGAATTTAATCCTAATACATAACAAACAAAAACTGTTGAATTATATAAATGAAATATTAATGAAAATTTTTTTATAAGCATGCATCATCATCATCATCTTGTGGCGTTTATGATCCTTGTAGAACCCTGGCCTCCTCTACAATTCACTGCCATTCAAACCTTTCTTCGGCAGCCCTTCTCCATCCTCTCACACCCAGAATCCGAAGATCGTCATCTACATCTTCAAGCCAAGCAAGTCGAGGCCTTCCTCTCCTTCTCATTCCACCCGGGTGCCCCTCCAACATCATTTTAGATAGCCTACTTGCCTCCATTCTTTGTAAATCTGATTCCGCCTCTTTTTATAATGGCTACAATATCTGGGGCAGCATATAGAGTTTTCAGTTCCTCATTTGTTCTCATTCGCAAGAGATTGAGTCCTATACTTGGTTGGACCATATATTTTTCGAAGGATTTTTCTTTCCCACATGTTTAATACTTTTTCGTCGTATGATGTCAGTGTCCATGTCATATGTATGTCCATTATAAACGTTTTCCGTGTTGAAATTCTCGCTGAAGAAATCTTTTTCTTTATTTATTTTATTTTTTTGGAATATCAATAAAGTGAGCTATAATCACTCAATAACTCAGATGAAGCAGCCCATGTACATTTTAGAAAAATTATCTTACATTTATGTTTTTATGTATTTTTTAACATTCTTATCCAAACTCAAAAATCTTGCAAGGTAATTACATCTGTGCAAAGAGCTGTTTCATTCATCACTTCCAAGCGTTAACTATTGGTTTAAATTATTGTATTTATATACAAAAAGGTATATTTAAATCGTCCTTAGGAGGTGTTGCATTCTGTTCAGTCGAATTATGTGCAGTTGAGGAAAGCTAGGCAAATGTTCTGCCTCCTGGCTCCCGAATGTTCCAAATATCGAAATAAGACGGATAATGAAACGATTGGAAGATATCCTCTACGCCATTGAAACTATGAGGCTGGAATAGTTTGGTCATGTAATGAGGATGGGAGAGGGACCATGGCCCAACAGAATTTTGGAATAGAGCCCGAAAAGGAAACGGAAGAAAGGTCGCTGGGTTGAAGGCGTCACGGATGGAATAACGAATTGAGGAATGCGTCAGGAAGACTTTCGGTACAGTATAAGATGGAAAAAACATTTTTTTGGCAACGACATATGACGGAGAGCTTTGGGCTTCAGCTAAACCATTTAATTCTTCTCGTATCCAATTCTTACAATCCAAAATTCTTCATAAAGTTCTCAACGCTCCTTATTATGTCACAGACTTATCCATAAAGATATTAATGTTCCATATGTTGCTGATTTAGCCCAAACCTAAAAGCAGATACCTAACCTTTCATTGTTAACTTCATTACCACTTTTCCACTAGTCCATTCCATTCCCGATAACCTTCTGAAAAGAAGATTGTAAATTTATTTTTTATTAATTTTTATTTTCTCGTGGCTCATGGATGAGTGGAGGTCGATTTTAAACAAATATAATATATTTGTACGCTTGTAGCAGATACTTATAAAATCATAAAGTCATCCATGGATAAAAATAAAACTTGAACAAAGAAATAAATCCGGATATTGCCTTTAGCAGATTAAAATTATATCTTTTTTTCCACTTAAAATAAAATAAATATATATATATATATATATATATATATATATATATATATATATATATATATTTTATTTTTATTTTTGAAGAGAAAAGATTTGACCCCAGTTGGGATTCGAACCCAAGTCTCCACCTCTCTAGCGTGGCGCCTTATCCTAAGATAAGGCTAGAGAGGTGGAGACTTGGGTTCGAATCCCAACTGGGGTCAAATCTTTTCTCTTCAAAAATAAAAAATATATTTAAAAAATATTTAGTAAACATATATTATATGTTTATATATATATATATATATATATATATATATATATATATATATATATATATATATATATAAATTTTTTTTCTATTAAGTGGAAGTCGTCTATAAAAATAATATCTATAAAATAAAATAAAAACTGTGGCTAATTATTTTAAAGAATGAATTAGGCCTTGTTGATTATTATATTTTAGAAAGGGCTGTTGATTTATTATTAGTGATTTTCTTTATAATTTTATTAACAACTGTTTGTAGAAGACACGTTCGTCATATTTTTTTTTTTTTTTTTTCAAATTGTAGACTCAGGTCCCTCTGGTTTGGATAACTCTTAAACAAACTCACATTTAGTGCAAAAATACAACCTTACATCATTTTATTGATACAAACGGAGATCATTAGCAAACATCGTTGCTAATATCTTCATCTACCTTCACTAATATCTTGCGACACGAAACTTATAATACTAATTATAATTAGAGGTTATAATTCTGCTGGCAAGTGAATTTTGATATTTGACAATATATTTTAAGTGTGGTGATTGTTGCTGAACGAAGTTAGGATCGGACGTGGATTTTGACATTGAGAAATACAATACGGTTTAACAATACGACAATGACTAATTATTGTTTGGGTTACAGCCACAGTTCATAGGAGTGTGTGAAGAAATAGTGAGAGAGGGGGAAGGAACAGAGAGATAGAAAGAGATAGAGAGAGAGTTTGTATATTGTTGAGAGAGATAGGAACTACTCATTTGTGTTTTAATATTAGTTCTCCTACCGCTGGCTGGATCTTTCCTGGAATATATTGGGTGTCTCGTTTCTTGCGAGAAACAAGGTTGGAAACAAGTGATTCTATAGAAATTATTAATAATGTTAGTAACAGATATAGTTTATACCTAGTTCAACTGTGCACAAGGCATGCTAAGATCTTTTTTGATATTACTATTTATGGAAAAATGAAAACCACTTCCGATTTAAGAAGAATGATACGATTCGGTATGCATTTTTTTTTGGCACAACTCCGCAAGTATTCGTCCGATACCAAATTTCTTCTTTTCATCTTAAAGCTGGTTAAATTTACTATTACATTCTATATTTTTGATTTATATTAAATCTCGTAAAACATCCACGCTGAATATGTATGTTTTGGCAAAATATGACAATTATGACATGTTCAGTGGGTTGGTGTGGGAGTTTCACTGGATTTAATAAAAAAAACATATATAGCATCTAATTGTAGGGTAAACCAGGCAGTTATTGACACCCTATCTTAAAAATTAAGAAAAAAAAAAACATATTCAGTCAAAAAAAATTTATCATAAAATTCCTTTTTAAATCCTACAACTCAACTGTGTAAGAGTACTTTATTTTCTGTCCGTATTTCAAAAAATATCCATAGGATGTCAATAACTGATTTGACCTTACTTTTCGTCATTATCTTGTAAAATACATTTCAGGAATAATGTTTGGTGTAAACTTACTTAGTATAATAATTAGGAAAAACTAACTATTAATTTCAACTTTATTGAATTATTCTTTCTATAATTATTTTATGAATATTTCCTTAAGGGTATCAATAACTGTCTGGTATACCCTAAATTTAACAGCTATTAGTTGAAAAAACGGAATTTTGGATCAGACATATAGTTTCCGAGTTAATGCGAAAAATGTGCCAAAAAAAATTTTATTTCACAAATTTTTGGGCATTTTAGCGTGCTGGCATGTGTATTTTAAGGAACTTAATAAAAGTTTCATATATTGGATCTAGTAGTAAATTTAATCAGCTTTCCTATGAACAAAAAAAAATAATTTGAGATCGAACGAATATTTTCGGAACTAGAGTAAAGATGTGCCAAAAAACTTAGCGGGGTTTTAGCATGCTAGTATGAGTGTTTTAAGGGACTTTATTAAAACTTCATATGTAACAGTCTAATAGTTAATTTAACCAACTTTAAGATGAAAAAAAGTAATTTTGGATCGGACTAATAGCTCTGGAAATATGTTTAAAAGAGTAGGACAAATGTGTTTTCGCGGAGAAGTGGGCCTCACCGCAAGTTGGCGAATTTCCACAATTTTTCCCAAGACAAGATCTTTGTGATTTCGGGTGTGAAGCCGACGGTTGATGTCGTAGCAAACATTAGATTCGGATCCAGCACCCCAAGAAACATAATGATCCTTTGAAAATAAAAGTTCAACAGTTTTTTTTTTTTCGCCAAACCCTATTTTACTGGACTAAATGGCAAACATATCCAATCATAATGAGGTTTTCGTAATATAATCAGAACTTCCTTGTCATTTAAATATTGTATGAGGATTACATGTGTCTCTTGTTCAGATGAGGTTAGCTGATCTGTTCAACATTGTCAAATCCTGCTTTTATTCATGGTTTTGTAGGACAGTACTTCCATGGCTTAAGGCAAAAGATGAAGTTGATTTGATGAATTTTTAAAATGTTTGAGTATAAAGATTAAAGCATCTTACTGTTGATTAAAATTGATATAACTGATTCAGAATTTCGAATGATTCAACAAGATAAATTCTAAAACCGTCTTTTTACGTCAAGTGGCTGATATCTTGATCTGCCTACTTTGTCAAAATATTTGTTAACTTTAAAATCGTTTGATTTTTTAAAAAATATTACAAAACATTTCTAAGGACTCAATACGACTTAAGAGCTTGTAAAACGTTTTACGTTCTGAAAAACTAATGCAATTTTCTTTTCTTAGCAAGTCATTGGACTATTTCACCTCAGATTAGGATAGCTTTACGAAAATGAATACATCCAATCTTACCTTCCGCGTTCAGCCATATCATTCTCCCCTCGGCCGCTAATAAAACTAGGCCCATCAGAGGCTGAGTGCGAACTAAACGCAATTTCTTCTAGAATGTTGGAAGGCTTGCAACGAAGGCCTCATCATAATTAGCTTGAAAATTATATCCTCTTGTCGGAATGTAATTTTGTCCAGGGCTTTACGACGGTGTAAATAAGCGGATAATCACCGAGCAGTTTATTATTATTTAATTATCCGTTTTCTTGAAAAAAGGTGCCGTTTTAATAATTTAATTTTTTCTCAAAGGCTTTCTTTTTAAATTTGTCTCGATTTTCCGTGTTTTATGGTGGAGAAGCGTATTTAGCAGTTGTTAATACTGGTTTATGCATGAGACAGTGAAATTGCAAGAGTGTGTGTGAGAGAGAGAGAGAGAGAGAGAGAGAGAGAGAGAGAGAGAGAGAGAGAGAGAGAGAGAGAGAGAGAGAGAGAGAGAGAGAGAGAGAGAGAGAGAGAGAGAGAGAGAGAGAGAGAGAGAGAGTAAGAGAGAGAGTGAAAGGCAATTTAAGAAGAGTTTAGGATTTGATTGCAATTTAATGCTTTCGTGGAGATCAAAAGCACAGATCTTTTCGCAATTTATTCACAACCTCCTTTGAGAACTACTCGAAAACGACGAGCAGTTTGTTTTAGTGTAATTTTCGAGTAAATAATCAAAATTAAAAATTTCAGTTGTTTTTATTTCATATACGATATATCAACAGGGAAACAATATTAAATATAATTTAGATATTTTTTTTAATTTTAAATAAATCAATTTTATATTGATTAATTTAAATTGATTAGTAAGTTTTATTAAGTTACTACTTCCTAACGATAGTGATTAACTATCAAATAAAGAAAATTACTTGTTATTTGCCATGACAAATTCACAACAGCTATCTTAATTTTTTTTTTGTTTTTGTATTTACTGTTAAGGATTTTGTCGTATTCTTCCCCCTCTCCTCCAATTACATACGATGATCCACGTTTCCTTCACATACCAGTTTAAATGGTCTAAGACTATTTCTATCCCTTCATAGCGGTTCCATGTCTTTCTCCTCTTACCTAATCGAAACTTGAAGTAAAATCGATTTCGAACTGAATAAATCAATGCTTAGTAAATTAATTGAACTTTCACAAATTATCTTAGAGGCAGTGGAGTGATAACGCGAAAGAGGAACACGTAGAAAGTTAATTACAGCGTGAAATTTTCTGTTGCGTGTAATATATGGAGGTATGGCTGGTACTATATGGAAATTCGGGCGTCAGCAAACTCATACTGTGACTTAATATGTTTTTCCTGGAGGTAGAGTTTTGAGAAGGCGTTCTTTAATTGTGTCCAAAAAAGTTAAAAGTTAACTCATAATATTTGATATTTTCCTGATTCAAGTTTTATTCAAATAAGTTTATTTGTATAAAATATCCTTCGAAAAATTCTCACTGCTCCTTACTTTGTCACAAACAAACTTATTTACAAAGATCTTAATGTTCCATATGTTGTTTATCAACCCAAGCCAGATACCTATCCTTTCATAGTAGACTCCATAACTCGAGGTGTCTGAAAATAAAGATGGGACTTTCTAATATAGAATTTTTTAAGTGTTGTTAATGGGTAGTCGCTTTACAACCAATTGCCATGTCATTCCAAAAATTATCATCACATTTTATTTTATTTTTTATGCAGTTGTAAATATCGTTAAATAGGCGTTATGTTCATAGTTAAGAGAACTTGTCGATTTAAAAGGGGATTTCGTTGTTTTTAATATGACATCTTTGGTTATATACTTAGATTCCCAAAAGTTTATTCTATTGAATGTAAAATTGACAGATACAACAAAGCTTCTTTTCAAATAAATTTTTATATTTTTTTACAAAAAGCTAAAAATGCCAGTTATGGGCATGTTGTACCAGTTATGGTCATAGTCAAGACTAGTTGTGGTCATGTGGCAAAATAATCTTTAAGCAAATGTTTTCAATAATTTAAAAATGAGCAATAATTAATGAACAACTGGAACTATAAAAAATATCTAAATACTGATACAACGAGGTATAATATATATTTAAAAACACAATCACTTGATGCACTCATTCAGAAACTTTGTAGTTACTTATTACTTTAGAAGACCATCATGAAATGATAGTTGAAAATGAATTAAAATAACTATTAATCAGATTACTTATTAGTAATAGTTTTTTCTTTTTCTAGTTCTTCTCTGTATTTTTTTTTTCATACATATTTGTATTTAATTTTACCTATGTTGTTTTATTTTTAACAGCCTCTCTGCCAGATATTATCTTACTTTGTATTATTTAATGTTATTCTTAAGGGACTTTGTCCCAGAATAAAGTTTTCTTTCTATTCTATTATAATTGATATCACAAATAAATGAATTATACCCTTATTATTGAGAAAATTGTATTAGGCTGCCCATAACTGGTCAGGTGACTTTCACTAATGAATTTCCCAAAATATAAGGTGATTTTGTAAAAAATTAATAAATTTAAACTTAAAATTAATTATTTTATATTAATTATCGTGTTAACTCAACTTGGGGGATTTTCACTTATATACCCTCTCTCAATGTGATACTATTGTTTTTAAAATTTATTGAAATTTACAACTGTACAAAATATATACATCAAGTAAATGTATTGACAACGATTCTAATAACATGTTAAAATTTGAAAAGATCTACTCATCAGTAGCACTTTATTAAAAATTCTACACTAGAAGGTCTCTAGGCCATTTTCGTTTCAGACCACCTTGGAGGATTATCAGGAATGAAATGGGAAGCAAGTTGAGAAACTAACGGATTTGAGTGGTTATGGAGCTTACTATGAAAGGATTAATATCTGGTTTGGGCAAAATCTGCAACATACGGAACAATTAAATCTTTATGGATAAATTTGTTAGTGACAAAGCAAGGAGGATTGAGGATTTTGCGAAGGATTTTGTATTGTAAGGATTGAATACGAGATGAATTGAATGGTTTAGTGGAGCCCCAAAACTCTCAACTCTGTACGTCCAAATAGGTCTAATCACAGTCAGTTAGTTAAGTCTTTTGTAATTAATTGGGAACTTTGAACGTTTGTCAAGTAAATGTTTAAGTAGTCTGTAACGACAGGAAGTCTTTGATACTATTGTAAATTTAAAACATTCTTTGGCTTGCCAGTTCATGAAATTGACGACTCTTCAGTGCAAGTTTTCGGTTTTCAACCTTTTAAGGTATTTAATTTAATTTTTAAGATTTTTAAATTAGTGAAAGTGCAGGCTACCTACAACAATGAAACATTTGCAGTAGAGGAACCCTCGGTAAATCAAATAACTATCTGCCATGACAGGTAGTCGATCCGGCTTTGTTGTACTCACAAAGCCTATCGAGCCGAGAAATCTATAGTTAAACTTCGAAACAAGTTTCCGATACCTAGAATTAACTTGATACACAAAGGAAAAGCCTAGATAACTGTCCCTATTATGCGACAGCTCTGGCCCGCTATTATTCAAAAGCGTAACAATAACTATGATTATAAACATTTCTTGTAGTTATTGATTAAACAAATTTATAAAAAAATTAAAATAGATTCAATTTTTTGAGATATTTTGGAAACATGGTGACGATTTTATTTTACATTTTTATTACATCCATGACATTCCAACTCATCCTACATCTGTTCTCACCACTTATCCTGATGACATGTGTTATCAGTAAACTATGATCCCTTCATTGCCTCCCTAACACTCCAATCCCATATCCTAACCCTTCAAGAATGGTGTCAAAAATGGAGAATCAAAATAAATCAAAACAAATCTCACCAAATAACCTTTACCTTTCGTTGTAAACCCACGACTTCCTGCCCTACTGTATCCTTTAATGATATTCCACTAATCCCTGTTGAACAGATCCGCTACCTAGGATTTCACTTGGACAAACGTCTTACTTGGAATTAACACACAAAGACTAAAAATGCTAGAAACTGCCCGTCGTTACAGATTACTTCAACATTTATTAGACAAACGTTCTAAGCTCCCAATTAATCGCAAAAAACTCACATGACTGTGATTAAACCTATTTGGGCGTGCGGAGCTTGAGCTTTGGGGCTCTACTAAACCATCCAATTTATCTCGCATACAATCCTTACAATCCAAAATCCTTCGAAAAATCCTTAATGCACCTTACTTTGTCACCAATAAACTTATCCATAAAGATCTTAATATTCCATATGTTGCTGATCTAGCCCAAACCAGATATCTATCCTTTCATAGTAAGCTCCATAACCACTCAAATCCCCTAATTTCTCAAGTTGCTTCCCACACCATTCCTGATAATCCTCCGAGGCGTCTGAAAAGAAGATGGCCTAGAGACCTTCTAGTGTAGAATTTTTATTAAAGTGATGAATAGCTCTTTTCAAGTTTTGTCACTTTATTGTAATAGTTAAGAGCACATTTACTTGGTGTATACATTTTGTACAGCTGTAAATTTCAATAAATTGTTATTAAAAAAAAAAAAAAAAAAAAAAAAAAAAATTACATCCTTTTATTGGGTTATCTGGAAATTAATGCAGGATTTCATGTTTAAACCAAAACCTGATATTATTATTAAACAAATTATTTATCTCTTTACCACAAACAAAACCTGATACATTACTTTTACTCTACGTCGTAGTTTCGGCCCAAAAGTCCTAATAAATAAGATCCCATTACCCTCATCTGATACAGTGTGATATCTTGTTTCATCTTACAAGGAGACATTTTGACTTGTAACTCACAGATTTGAATGCCGATTTTTGTGTGGGTAGTAGGGACCTATAATAGTGCAAAACTAGAGTTATAGCCACCAATGAGCATTGGGAGCCAAGAAAAAAAAAATATGAAAATCAATATTTTTTATCTCAGCTCTCAGTCAAGATTGAGAAATTATTTTTTCACGTAAAATTGTAGTTTTTAATGCTACCTCTTTACCACAACCAATACCTTATAAATAATCTCTTGATTAATAATATCTGGTTCTGGTTTAACTTGGAAATCCTGTATTTATTTCCTGGCAACGGGTTTTGGCTATTGTAAAGAGATAGCATGACAAACTACAATTTTACGTGAAAATATTATTTTTATATCTTGATTGAAAGCTGAGAAAATAATGAAAAAAAAAAAACAAAAAAAAAACAACGTGATTTTCATATTTTTTTTTTCTCCGCTACCAATGCTCATTGGTGGCTATAACTCTAGTTTTGCACTATAATAGGTCCCTACTACCCACACAAAAGTCAGCATTCAAATCTGTGAGTTACAAGTCAAAACGTTAATATCGTTGTGAATCAAAATTGAATGCATTAAACAAATTAAAGTTTAAATAAATCTTCTATTGAAATTTTTAAAATGACAGCAAATGACATTTGCTGGGTATATAGTTTCATAATTTTATAATTAAATAAATAAATCTAAATGAAGCAAAAAAGTCTAGAGGTTTTTGTGTGTAACCTATTTTCAACTATTGGTTTTAGGAATGTAGATGTTGTCTGCTTATCAACACACTATCAAACTATGTTTTTTGGGATCTTCAGAACCTCCTGTTATGTTTTCCTGTCGAACAAGATCGGTCCAGTTTTTATGTCCTGTGTTTTATATAATTTTATATTTAGTTTAAATTATTTTATTTGTTTCCTAATTCATGTTACATTATTTTTTTTTTAATGGTTTCTTTTGGATATTTAAATATTTTTATTTATTTATTTGTAAGCAGGGCCATACCCTATACAAAAAAGTTCGGTTATTTATTATGTACAATGAAATAGAACACAAATATTCATACAACTACAAATATTATGTACATTATAATACTAAACAGATAATAATTCAAATAATGTACCAAAGAACTTTAAATATAACTAAGAATTAAATACAAAGAATAAGAAGTAAATAAATGTTTTTCAATCTAAATAATAAAAAAAAAACTTATTATATTTAAATATTTCGGAATTCTTTATTGCCTTTTGTTGTTCATAATGTTTAATTGGATACATTATAATCGATATTGGCTATGATATCATGCTTTTTTTATGAAAATTTATTATAAAAAAAAAAATAGAACTTTTTTTTCCGATTATCGTTAATATATTTATATATATTTTTTTTTTTTTTTATTTTTTTTTATTTTTTTTTTTCTTTGCTTATCATGTTATTCACTTATAATTATAATAAAAAAAAATCACAATTTATTAATATAAAATTGGCTTTCATTTTTTTCTTTATCATGTGATTTTATTACATGATTTTATTACATGCATTTTAAAGCCTATTTTTACGTGTAAAAAATATAAAATTATAGATGGTGACCAATCTATTTAAACTTTTAGTTAACATAGCATGAAATTCAAGATATCCATTGTTTACAATCTATCTGTTAAGCTAGATGTAAAGAAATTACTTTTTTTATCTTACGAGTTTTCATCTACAATTCATAGCTTCCGAGATATCTGATACTAACAAAAATAGCACAATGCGACACTGTAAAGCAATATGCTTTACACCATTTTATTTTATGTTAAAATACTTTTCTGTTTTAAATTTATAGTTCAAAGCTCCTAATTAATTACAGAAGACTCATTTACTTGACTGTGATTATACCTATATGGATATACGGAGGTGAGCTTTGGGGCTCCACTAAACCATCCAATTCATCCCGTATCCAATCCTTACAATCCAAAATCCTTCGAAAAATCCTCAATGCTCCTTACTTTGTCACCAATGAACTTATCCATAAAGATCTTAATGTTCCATATGTTGCTCATTTATCCCAAATCAGATATCTATTCTTTTATAGTAAGCTCCACAACCACTCAAATCACCTAATTTCTCAACTTGCTTCCCACACCATTCCCGATAATTCTCCGAGGCGTCTGGAAAGATGGCCTAGAGACCTTTAATTTTAGAATTGTTATTTAAGTGCTACTGATGAGTAGTTCTCTTAAAGTTTTATCATGTTATTGTAGTAGTTAACAACACATTTACTTGATGTATATATTTTGTTGATTGAGTTGTAAATTTCAGAATGGTGGTGGTAATGATGGCAAATGTGTTAAATTGTTAGTTCTGTCACCCAAATATCATCTTTATACATATCGCCATAAATATATTAAATAAATATTATTGAATCTCATATAATTTTTAGATTTTTAAATACTTGATTTCATATTTAGTTATATTAATACTCTCATTAAATGTCTTTTAACTGTTCATAAAACCCATCTAAATTTATTTTTTATTTTCTTTTTCCAGGACGGACGGTGAAAGGAATTTTCCACTGTGGGGTCGTATATCTACCAGAAGTATAAAAATTTATGAGCGGGTAAGTTGATTGTTCTTATGATTGCTTCCATTATTTTCCTCTCCTCCCCCCTAAATTTTAAAACATTTAACTATACAAAGATTCTTTTTTGGTGTGCATTATATTTTAAACATAATTTCACCATTTGAGAAACAAAGATCAGTTGGTCAAATTCATTGACTAGTGTTAAAAACCTAATATCAAGGGTATGAAACTTCATTTTTTTTTTTTTTTTTTTTTTTTACATATTTTTTTATTTGCAGTTTTTTATTGCAATTTAAGATAGTAAACTTTTATAAATATAATTTAACATTTTTTTATTTTACGGTGCTGGAATTGCTTCATAACTAACATATCCTCATTGGGCAGTGTTGATAGTACATTTCTTGTTAAGATAAAAAGACATAAAAAAAAAAATATTTATATTCAGCTTCAGTGATAATTATAGTAATTATTTTTTCTTTAAATCCTATCCACGATAATTGATTTATATTTTTGCTAATAGTATATAATATGAATTTGCAAAATTTATTAGAAATTGCTTTGAAAAAAATCGTGAAACATCTTTTTTATTTTTTGTCACATCATATAGAATCTTTACCAGATCCGTTTTAAAAAATACCTTTAGAATAAAATGTAGTTCTCAATTACTAAAATTTATACATTTTTATTAATAGAAAACAAATCTTAAATGTAATGTGTTTTTTTTTTCTTTATTTCTTTTACAATGTTTATAATATACAAATAATATAACGGTATGAATTCTTATTTTATTTTTTAATTAAATATATTTTATTATGGGGGGGGGGGAATTTATTTCCTGTATGGGATGTTGAATATTTCCTTTATGATAATAAAGAATAAATAATTGATAGGAATTTACCCCTGATTGAACTTCTTCATTACTGTAACATTCATAGAATGAAGCAATATGTTTACAATTAATGAAAAACGCTATAAATAATTAATATAATTTTTTTTAATATATAAAATAACTAAGCTAAAATGAATGGAAATGAATTTTTAAAAAAAATAATTTTTTGACGTTTATGTTTATATCTATTAGTGTACCATAAGTACAAAAAAAAATTCAAATAGAAATAATGATAATTTTTGTTTTTATAATTTTTACTGACTACGTCAACATTTACTAGACAAACGCTCAAAGCTCCGAATTAATTACAATAGACTTGTTTACATGACTATGATTACACCTATTTTGACGTACGGAGTTGAGCTTTGGTGCTCCACTAAACCATCCAATTTATCTCGTATCCAATCCTTACAATCTAAAATCCTTCGAAAAATCCTACATTCTCCTTACTTTGTCACCAATAAACTTATCCATAAAGGTCTTAATGTTCCATAGGATGTTGTTTTAACCCAAACCAGATACCTATTTTTTCATAGTAAGCTCCATAACCACTCAAATCCACTAGTTTCTCAACTTCTTGAGTGTAGAATTTTTATTGAAGTCCTACTGATGAGTAGTTATTTTCAAGTTATGACATGTTATTGTAATCGTTGTTAGCACATTTACTTGATGTATATATTTGTACATCATGTATATTTTATAAATTTATTGAATGTAAAAACGAACAGATGAACATTATACACATTAGGCCTGAGTGACTGAAAAAAAGCTGAATACTTGCCGCATCCCATCAGGTGTGAAATATCTGATTCACATTGCTGCTCGAAACCACTCAATGCACTCTGATAACATTTTCTCTACTTCTTTGCATGGAATAATTCCACGGTCATTTAAAAATAGCATATCCTACATCCGTACTATACATGTTTAACCAGTTGCTTACGTCTTACCTATCTTTTCTCATTTTTTAATCTGGTGCAGAAGTTGCTGAGCCAGATGTTAATGTTTTTGTTGGAAGATCTTTCCAGTATTAACTTGACCAGGAATTCGTCAACTGCACTCATACTTCCTTATTTCTTAGTGACATGTCAAATGATGCGGTTTAAAGATTAAATAAGTAGCAACGGGGTTGGAGGGGGGTGGGAGGGGGATGGATAACATACGTATTTAGTTTGTTATTCATAGTTGCCAATTAATGAAAAAAAAGACTGACGAATTACAGAATAAGACGAATTATCGAGTGACGAAATAACGAGTTTCTTCTGTAGTTATCTGTATATTTGTATCAAATATAAAAAAATAAAATAAATTATTTCGTTATTAATGAAAAATGGGCACAAGAATTTTTTAATCTATAGCAAGTTATAAGAAATAAATTTGTAGCATATATTACACATTTTTAATATACGTTAATCCCAATTATTATTAATTTATTCCTCTATATTAACATTTTTTCGAAACTATTTTATTTTCTATCTGCCTTCGTTCTACTAGCAGTATAAAACTAGGAGATAGGTCCCCTAGTGAACTTGTACGTTTTAATGAATGCTTAGTCAGAACCTAATTGGTATTCAACTGAACAGACACAAAGGCTCGCCGTGGGAAGGTGCGTTGTTTCCTCATAGCCTACCCGACGCTTCACGCGCCAACGGATTCTATCCACAACAAAGTTTTACAGGAATCAACGTTTCTTAAGACGTTTGTTGAACTTAAAAAAGTTTTTTATTTATTTTTTTATGAATTTTCTTCAATTACCTTTTGAAGTTATGGAGTTCACGGAGACAGCGATTCTGTCATGGCGGGTCATTGGACTTTCACGGTCACGCTGAAAAAAAGAAACTCCTTTGAAGTCGGTTGGAGTTTCAATCCTTGCTTTTAAAAATTAAATCGTTATAATTCCCTTAAAAATGTTCTATCCACGGAATAATTTATAAATCTGATATATTATTTGATTATTTTAAATTACAAATAAAACTTTGTAGTTCTAAAAATACAATTTTTTTTTAAATTGTAATTTTTTGTTGTTGTTATAATACTGAATAGAATAGAAAAAAAAAATTATTCTGGGACAAAGTCCCTTAAGAATAACATTTTCACGACACATCATAAATTATATCTGGCTTAGATACTGTAAATCAAATGAAAATATAAGATAATTAAATGTATATACAAGTTTACAATAAAATATGTTGTATAAAGTAAAAATGGTCTATACATATACATCAACAATATATGTATACAGTTGTAAATATCAATAAATACTTTTAAAAAAAATTAAAATTAACATTTTATGATATAAGCAATATCAGAAGAAAAATGAATAATCGATGTTGAATCTGTCTGCCACTTTTTTTTTCTTTTTTTTTATTTTATCATTAAAGTTAACAATTTATTACATCCCGTTTTCCACATTCAAATCTCTCATTTTTAGCTGTATTACAATCTCTAGACTATGATTGCTAGATTAACTAAAATTGTGGAACTCTAAAAAAAATTACAAATTATTGGATTTTTATTCTTTTATAGTATTAAATATTTTTATTTGTTTAACTTTAATGTGCAGAAATCCTCCTGATATTACTTATATTTTTATTCTGCATGACTTAAATGACAAGAAAGCTCTCAATATAAAAGAGAAAGAAAAAACGAAAATGGTAAATTATTGATTTTTTGATATTTTATAGTATTTAATAGTTTTATTTTCTGAAATTTATTGATCAGAAATCCACCTATTATTAATTATATTTATATCCTGTAGGACCTAAACGACAAGAAATCAATCAATATAAAAGACTTAAACAAAAAAACTCTAAAAAAATTATTGAATTTTTATTATTTTATAGTATTTAATAGTTCGAAGATTTACTTTACTTAACTAAAATAGTTAGTTGTAAAAATTGGAATTTAATTATCTAACTAAGTACTTAGTATCTAACTTGTAATTCTTAATAAAAAGTATGTATATTACTAAAATTGCAGTTTTCTTTTCGTATTCCTTTATATTAAATTTGAATTAATATTTTTTAATTTTATCACAAAACCATAACAATGAAAAAATGAAATATTAAGTCAACATAAGTTCTTTATTCAGTCTTCTAGTTGTTATGGAATTTATTTTTTGTTGGTATAAAGATCTTTATTAAAGTTTGACAATTGATTATTTAAAAAAAAGAGTTCTTATTCTTTCAATAAATAAAAACCTTGTAAATATGAATTTGAAATAAAAATTATAAGCAATAAAGGCCATTTTTTTCATTTCAATCTAACTATTTTTCAGCGTGACTAGTCGGCGTTTTTTGCCTACTAATTGCCGACTACAAAAGCAGCCGATTAGTCGGCTTTACCTAATAGTTATTATTATTTTTATAATTTATATAAATATATCATCCGTATTGCAAAGTTATTAATAAGTGCCGTCGTTGAAACTCAACTCCCGAAACTGGTGAAACTTTAACGACAGTTGCTTCCAAGAAAAGTCAGTCCCTCGGAAGAACAATAAATCTTTCCGAAGAACGTTCCTTTCTCAAGAGCGGGGAAATAGACATGGTATAAATCACAAGCAGTGCATATTTTTAAAGCAGGGCAGCCGAATGTCTACATAGAATTTATTTTCTGTTCTTTAGTAGGAGGGTGTATCAAACTTATTAAAACATCAGTCTGTTACTTTTATTTAAAAAAAAATATTCTAATATTCTATTATAAGGCAATATAATGTTAGTAAAATTATTTATCAAAATACTCTCCATTGCTCACAATACCTCTCAGCCTGAGCTCAACTCCGCATGTCCAAATAGGACTTTCCTATACTTCATTTGCTATCATATTTATTTCTTCTTTATTTTAATAATGTAGGTAAAAAAAAAAAATAATAAAAAAACAATCAAAACTAACCATGCAACTCCCTAAAAGATAACTATTATTGAAGTATATATTTGGGGCACCTAAAATATTGTCTAATAAAGGCGTTCTATTCGTCGAATAACTAGGTAAGAGAAAAACCGCACAGCGAATACTAGTTATTTGCTCAAATACCAAGGTAATATTTATTAAAATGTGATTTCAATATTTTTTATTGAGATTTACAGCCGTATACAATATATGCGTCAAGTAAATTATGTGAATAGTGATTAAAATTTTCTTCTAGTTTCAGTCCTGTATGTTGAATTCAAGTAAGTCGTTTGTCTGTAGGATACTGAAGGAGAAGAATTAGTAGGTTTTTCGACGAAGAGTAAAGGTTATTTGATGTGATTTGTTTGGATTTTTGGATGTGATTTGTTTGGATTTATCTTCATTCTTCAATATCGGCACCGTTATTATCTAATAACACCTATGTGTTACGTAATTGGTGCTAGATTTTAGCTGTATTTAATCATTTAGATGATGGGATTTAGAATACTTCCTCGAGGAACACCGGCAGATTGGATACAGAGGATAATATAGGAAAAGTTATGATTAACTTTGAAGATTCTATCACTGCGACAGGAGCTGGTAATAAGGAAGTGTGCAGAAAGTAGGATACTACTGAGTTTGTAAGCCATTCCTGGGTGGACATATTCCTAAAACGCTTTTCTATCGAATTTTTATTATGATATTTTTCGTATCACAAAAAGTGTCAAACACTTTTTTTGACGGTTGGCGAGAGGTCTAGCGATTAGGGTGGATAAGTCAGTCTCTAACCTAGCTCAAATAATTATCGTGATACATGGGTGGTCAGTTAATGAATGAGGTATCGAAGTTTCGAGCTTTTTTTACCAGATATCCTTCAGTTGTGCGCCACTGTCGATTTGCTGAATGAGAGATTCTCAGCAACTTCTCGAACAGTTGTTCTGAGGTTTTCTCTGACAGAAGCTTTCAGCACTTCTTCATTATGGGTGGACTCCTTTTACGACATAGCTTGTCTTGAAGGCTGAAAGCTCCCTCCATAATTTTTTTTTAAATCCCGCCGTTCAATGGTGCTCTCTATCACACTTCCCCCTAGACTTCGTTAATGCTTTCGGCTGTTTTGGCTCTGTCCTCATCGCGTTTAAACTCATTAAACTTTACATCTTAGTACAAACTTGATTATATCCAAGCAGTGACATGCTACAGAGGTATTCTTTTTTTCTTTTTTTTTTACATTAATTTATTGTAATTTACAACTGTACAAATATATACATCAAGTAAATGTGTGAATAGCTGTAAAGAACTACTCATCAGTAGCACTCCAATAAAAATTTTACACTAGAAAATCTCCAGGCCATCTTCTTTTCAGACGCCTCAGAGTATTATCAGGAATGAAGTGGGAAGCTAGTTGAGAAACTAATGGATTTGGGTGGTTATGGAGCTTACTATGAAAGGATAGGTATCTGGTTTAGTCTAAATCGGCAACATATGGAACATTAAGATCTTTATGGATAAGTTTCTTTATGACATAATGAGTATAGTGAATAAAGAAAGGTGAAAGATTACGGGTATTAATTACAAGCAATTTTTTCTGTAAACTACTAGAAACTAATGCATTCGAGTGGTTATGGAGCTTATTATGAAAGGATAGGTATCTGGTGTGGGCTCACTTAGCAACATATTGAACATTAAGGTCTTTATGGTTAGGTTTATTAGTGACTACGTGAGGAGCATTTAGGATTTTTCGAAGGATTGGATGTTTTAGTGGAGCCCCAAAGCTTAACTCCGTACGTCAAAATAAGTCTAATCACAGTCATGTAAATAATTCTTTTTTAATTGATTGGGAGCTTTGAACGTTTGTCTAGTAAATGTTGAAGTAGTCTGTAACGACGAGCAGTTTCCTGTCATTTTAGTCTTGTATGTGGATTCCAAGTAAGACGTTTTTGCAAGTGGATTCCTAGGTAAATCTGTTCAACAAGAATTAGGGGAATACAATTGAAGGATTTTTGACACCATTCTTGAATGTTTAAAATATGGGATTGTAGTGTTTGGGAGGCAATGAAGGGATCATTGTTTACTGATAATAAACATATGCGATCAGCATAAGTGGTGAAGACAGTGGTAGGATGAGTTGTGATGTCAGCTGTATATACCGTGTAGATGGGGCCTAGGCTTACTACCTTGAGGAACACCGTCAGATTGGGTATAGACGGAAAAGTAGGAAAATGGTTAACTTTGAAAGTTTTATCCCTGAGATAGGAACAGATAATAAGGAAGTATTCAGAGGTATTCTAAACATTTTTTGAAAGAGGGTAAATAAATGAATTATGATGTCTTCATTTAAGAAATGATCCGTAAAACACAAAAAGTTAATTATATAGAGAGGTATTTAATGAATATATGAAATCCTGAATTAAAGTCCGGACAACCCAATAATTTCAACATCTTGAATTATTAAATGATGGTTTTTAATAACTCTTCGGGATGAATCCCTACTCTACGGCCTTTCCGAACTACAGACAACTGGAATCCAGGTAAGACCAGTTGTTACATACATCTAAAGCCTTATCTGCAAACTTAACCAATCTTTGGACAACTTTTTTCGATTTGAAATTCCCTTTTCGTGACATTACCCATACGAACCTGAATAGTCAGGAAAAAGTAACTTAAAAATATTTTTAAAGTATTTTAACAAAAATAGTATGTTAATGTGTATCAGTTATTTTTAGAACTAATTTCTTGTGGTTGTGTTCTGTGCTCAGTTTACTTTTATTGAGCGATTATGTGAAACACTTTGGCTTAGTGAGTTAAATGACGCGCTCCGCACTTGGTTCTATTTACGTTGTGAGTCATTCCTCTTATCATCTTTAATTGAGGCCATAGGGATGTCAGTGTATGAACGGTGAATTATTTTACATTAATTTTTGAAGTTCGTATTGGTGGTTTAGATAATAAAAACGATAAAGAGTTGATGCATAAAAATGAACTAAGTATACCTTGTCCATAAGTTCTGTCCCATCAATTTAAAAAAAAAATTAACAACTAAACATTTAAAAAAATAATGTTTTTGCTTCTACTACGCGCCTTGGTTTTTTTCTTGTTCTTGGTCCCTCGTTTCTCTAAGAAACACATCCTACAGATCATAGATCATAGTTTCCATAACCTCAACTATTTCGGCCCGATATTGAGAAACTTATGATAAATTGTAGTCAGAAACAACCGAAAAAGCTATATTCAAAAGAATATATGTGTGTGTGTGTGTGTGTGTGTGTGTGTGTGTGTGTGTGTGTGTTTGTGTATGAAGCTATGTTAGTTTAGGATGATTTTTTAGTCTCTGCACATCTATGTGATTTATGATAGTAACATCGCCTCAAAACGTCGCGTATAGCCATTATGTAGTAATTACTCTATTGACGTTATGTGACATTTAATAACAACAGTTCAGAAATCATATATCTATATATTTATATTTATTTACACTTTTTAAAGAACTAGATAGTTGGGGTATGCAGTCATTAAGATACAGAGCAATTAAAAAATAAGTTTTTTAATTTGTAATGCCAACGTTTCAACTTGCATTGCAAGCCTTCATCAGGGTTTCAAAGACAGATGTAAACAGAATCTGTTTACAATATACTGAGTTACTGAGTTACTCGTACAATGTATCTTTATGACTGCATACCCCAACTATCTACTTCTCTAAATTCTTAACAGTCAACTATACCTCATCAATATTACATATTTTAATATAATAGATAGTTATGCTTTTTAAATTTTCAATTCTAGTATTTTTCGTTTCGAAAAAAAAAAAAAAAAAACTTTCAAGATATATATATATATATATATATATATATATATATATATATATATATATATATATATATATATATATATATATATATATATATAAAACCGACAAATATATAAAAAAAAAAGGAAAGATTAAAATTCTTTTTATATTCTAATGAACGCAGTTAAAACAGTCCTTTGTGATTTTATATATGTAGGGGGGAAATTATTTATAATTTATGAAATGAATTTATGAAAGGATGTACCTGAAAGATATTTTACTAACCAACAAGATTTTATAAAAGATATTTTGTTATGCCTCATTGATCAAACGGCATTTCCTTTTTTTTTTGTTTTGTTTTTTTCTTCGAAAAGCGACGATTTTCTGCCGCCATGCACCTGTTGAAAGGTCAGCAAACACTTATTGTTTTCGTTTTTTAAGTAAATGATTTAAAATTTGTATTAGCTTTTAAATTTTATTAAAATTTATTATTATTATTATTTATTTATTTATATTTTTTTTAAGTCGTTGATACAGATGTTTTGGTTCCCCACAATTCCATTCAATTGAGTTGAGTCTGAATGTATCCACTCTTTGAAGTCCTTGGTAAAATATTTAGTGCAGCCTATTATGTAATCGAAGAAAATTATTCAAAATTTATTTTTTGCCCATTAATTGAACAACTGTTCCGAAACGTTATTCAACGTTATTAAAATCAAAACGAAAAAATTTGATTTTACAAAAATCAAAGAATTAAAATAACTATTTAAATATTACATCCACACCTGGGGCTCTATAAACATCCTAATTCATCTTGTATCCAAGCCTTGCAATCCAAAATCCTTAACCCTCCTTACCTTATCACAAATAAAATTATCAATAAAGACTTAATGTTCAATATGTTCCTGATTTAGTCCAAACCAGACAGCTATCCTTTCATAGTAAGCTCCATTACCATTTAAATCCACTGGTCTCGACTTTTCTATTATCCAAACAAATCTCATCAAACAACCTTTAGCCTTCATCGTAAACCTGCGATTGCTTGTCCTATAGTATCGTTTAATGATAATCCATTAATCCCCCCCCCCCGTTGAACAGATTCGCTTCCTAGGACTCCACCTGGATAAACGACTTACTTGGAACCCATAAGACTAAAACAACAAGAAACTGTCCGTTGTTTTTCAAATTCTTCAACACTTACTCAATAAACATGTTCCCATTAATTACAAGATATTCATTTACATAACAGAAATAACACTTATTTGGTCATACAGAGTATAAAAAACCCCGATTCTCCTTTCTTAGTCAAAAATAAACTTATCCATAAACATCTTAATGTTCCATACTTTGCTGATTTGACCTATACCAGATACCTATCCTTTCAAAGTAAACCCCATAACCTTTTAAATTCACTTGTCTCTTAACTTGCTTCCCATTCTATACTCGACAACCCTACAGGCGTCTGAAAAGTTGACCTCAAGACCTCATAATAATTGGGCATATAAAAAAAAATTACCGTTTTATCAAATTCCAGAGTTCAAATGTTTGTAAATATCTTAATGCTATTTATTATTTACCAATACTTAATAATCCCTTTAGAGCATTCTCTAAGCTTGTTTCTAACACTGGCCTTCTTTAAAAAAAACCTAGTTCAGTTATTTATTTCAAAGAAGAAACATGACTGTGTCCTATGAAATTCCCGTAATTTTTTTACATTACTGGAAAAAAAATTTCACAGCCGCTGAAGCAACTCGTGAAATTATTAAATATGAAAGGGAAGGTGTCCTTGAAGTGCGCACTGCGTGGCGTTGGTTTGAAAAATTTAGAAGTGGAGATACAATGTTGGAAAAGAAGAAGGGCTCCGGGCGGCCATTAATGGATATTGATGAGGTTCTGAAGGAAGCTGTTGAGTCAAATCCGTCCACAAGTACTCGCGAACTTGCCAGGGAGTGTGGTGTGTCGAAAGATACTGTTAGTCGCCATCTTCTCTCCATGGGGAAGGTAAAAAAGACCCGTAGACTGGTCCCTCACGAACTTAAACTATCAGCAGAAAAGTTTACAGAACTTCATGGGTTTGAACTCCTGCCTCATCCCCCATATAGTCCAGACCTCGCACCTTCGAATTACTACTTGTTTGGATCCATGGCCCATTTTCTTCAAGGGAAAAAATTGATAATTTTACGGAAGTTGAAAATTCTGTCGAAGAGTTCTTTGAAAGCCATCCCAAGGAATTAGCGTGGCATCCAGCAGTTGGCAGGCAGATGAGTAATGACGGTAGATAAAAATGGACTACAAAAAAACGGTCATTTTTTTTTATACACCACATTACATTTACAGGATTTTTTTTTTAATATAGTTGTAAATTTCAATAAATAGATAATAAAAAATAATTACATTAATTGTTTTATTTAAGGAGATTAATATAAGTTATTTATTTTTAATGAATAATTGGGAGTTATGCCTTTTTTAAAAATGAATGAAATAAAAAATAATATTTCATTCGTATATTATTAACGTTTGGTTGGGATTTAAGTTAATTAAAAAGCGTTTTGCCTTAACTAATTTGCTAAAACAATAATAATTTGTTTTTTACATTCTTTTATTGTTTTTAAAACTCTATTTATCGTTTATAATCCTTATCTAATATTAATTTTTATTCTGTCTGTCCACTAATTAATTTTTTTTAAAAATAGTGCGCGGATGAAAAAGCAATTTCTGTTTAATTAAATGGACGAAAGAGAATTGCTGCTATATTTGTCCATGATTTTAATATTCCTTTGAAACTCGGTAGATTTTTATTTTATCTTGATTTCTCAGAGCAAATAACTCCTCGCTGTATCTTTGTTATGGGCAAACATCCTTTTTTATCTTCGAGACGCGATTGTCCATTTGTTCGCATCATTCTGGTGATGATTGCCTCGATGAGCATATTACAATCTCACGTGCGATCCTTCGAAATTATCTGTTCGTTATAAACGAGAAACTCCAGTTTCCTGAAAGCGTGCTGTGGGGCACTCTTTGTCACCGTCTGTGTATAATTGTGTCACATCGCAAGGTCTTTTCCTGGTCACTCATGAGCGGAGATCACTCGGCACGTTACATATGTCCTTCCTTATCAGCTGTTGACGAAAGAATGTGTTTACAGAGAGCATGGCTTAGAAACGGAATTTGTTCTTAGAATCTGTCATTTTAGCTAATATTTTAGCTTCTGTAGTGGTAAATATTGTCTCTTCATACAAAATATGTCTGCTCTGTTTCATTTTCCCGAGATAATAACTCTAAATCTGGAATTGAAGAATTAGTTTCTACTTCTATTGATATTTTTTATTCAAATATTAGTTCTCGAAACTCACACTGTAGTCTGAGCGCTGGCTGATGACACCTGGCTGGCTAGAGGAGGGGGAGCAACGATGCCAAAGCTCTTTAACCTTACACTGGTCCACTCTTTGCTGAGATCTTTCTCTTAATTATTTTATGTTTGCTTGTTTGTTTTTTTTTAATATGTCTTTATAATTTTAACTACAGCCATTTTAAGGATCCCAGTTAGCATTATTTTATATTTTGTTCATCTAATAACTACATTTATATATTTTTGTCTTATCTCGTTTTTTTCTTAATTTTCATTTAATGTAATTTTTAATTTGTTTATTAGCAATATAATATGTACAGAAAAGGTCTCATAGTCAGAGACGAATTTTGTTTTTTCTATTCCAAAGTAAAAAATAAAATAAAAAATGTGTCAGTATGTTCTTTTTAAATAGAATGTGGAAACACTGTGGTAATTTGTTTTCAGACGCATAAAACCATTTCGCCAGCTTGCAAACACGTTAAAATTTCATGTGTTGCTTTGTCCTATCACTTTATAATACTTACTTAAAATTTAAACAAAAAAGCAAAAACTCATTGTGATCTTTTTGAGAGGCAGAACTGTAATGAACCTTTGAAGGTAGGTGGGGAGAGAACAAGCCACACCTCTCTTCACTTTTCCCCATGTGCCATCAGCCAGCGCTCAGACTATAACAATCATCATCAGCTCTAAAACCTGCTCCCCGTTTTTGCCTATTCAAACATTTTCTCTGCAAACGTTCTTCCAGTTAATAATAAAATTTAAATGACCATAGCCTCTTTGAATATTGAGTTGAGCTCTGGGGCTCCACTAAATCCTCCAATTCTTCTCGTATTACAGTCTAAAATACTTCGTAAAATTCTCAATGCTCCTTATTATATTACAAATAAACTTATCCATAATGATCTAAATGTCTCGTATGTCGCTGAATTGGCACTAACCAGCGCCATACCCACTCGCATTCAATTTCCTCCTAACATGCTGCCCACTCGATTTCTGATAACCCTCCAAGACCTCTGTATTGATGATATCTAGGGAACTTACCTATTTCCACGCATTTACATCACGTATGTATTGTATACAGTTAGAAATATAAATAAATAAAGTTAAAACAAAAAAAAGTATGACAATAAATCAACCCTATTGATACTCACCTAAAGAGGCGAAGCAGGACGGCTTTTTGAAGCTAATTATATATGGTATAATAGTGATCTGTGGTATAATAGAAAGGGAAATAGGGTTATCAGCTAAGTAATCATGTAAATATATAAACCTTAAGTTTTCCTAGTAACTGGTTTTTCTGCTCCTGCAACAAAAAAAAATTAAAACGGGTGTATTTTAGAAATCTATGGAGATATTAGATAGTTTGAAGTCGTAAGTTCTCAAACGTATATTGTATTCATTCAATGTATCCTATTATTTACTACTTATTTCCGAATAATTTTTTTAGTTTTCGAACTGATTTCAGTTAATATATTATGAATAAAATTTTCTCGTATATGGATGTTCTGTATACAGGCCCAATTTCCTTGCGGCCTTAAAACGTACCATACACATTAAGCTTGCGTTATTGACCAACCTCCTCTGATCACAAGTAACAGTTGTATGCCGTAGCACGCAGCGAGAAAAAAGCGCCTTAAGCCCATATTTGTAATGTCTTAACTGTTGATCGAATTTACACTATTTTACCCCAGTACGTCTGTTTAAAGTGGCCTGTATGACGCATATTGATGACGTCTGTGTACGTTTGTCTGCAATGATTTGATGTTTTCTTTTTTATTAACATCCGATTGTTTAGAAGTTTACACGATGATAAAAACACGTTATTACTCGATCAAAATCCAAGGTGTACTCGGATAAAAACTCTTCTTATCTTACAAGTGTAGTTTTCTATTTACACTTGTTGAGCTACGGAAATCCTAACGACCACAAAAGGCTGAGACGTGTTACGTCATGGTGGGGAAATTAAAAGTTTTAGTAAACAGAAGGCATAAAAGACTAGTTTTGCAAATAGGATAAGAAACTGCTCGTCGTTTTCAACTACTCTAATATTTACTAAACAAGCTTCCAGTTAATTGCAAAAGCCTCATTTACATGACAATTATTTTACCGATTTAGACATAAGGAATTGAGCTTTTGGGCTCCACAAAATCTTCTAATTCTTCTCGAATCCAATTCTTACAATGCGAAATCCTTTGTAATAAGCTTATCCACAAGGAACGAAAGTCCCTTATGTCGCTGAATTGGCCTAAACCAGATACCTTTATGAACAAACTCCTCAACTATTCAAATCTACTAGTTTCTCGACATGCTTCCTATTTTATACCCGATAACCTTTCGAGGCTACTAAAAAAAGACGTCAAGGGAGCTTTTTTCTATATTATAAACAATTACGAAACATGGTTGCTAAACATTGTTAAAAATGCAGATATTAATTAAAACTGTATAAGATTCTAAATACTGTTTACGAACATGTGTGAATAATATTAAATGTTTACATTCATTATTTATCCATAAAAATCTTGATGGTCTATTTGTTGGTGATTTAGCCCAAACCAGATACCTATCCTTTTATAGTTAACTCTATAACCACTCAAATCCACAAGTGTGTCAACTTGCTTCCTGTATTATTTCCCATAACTCTCCGAGGCGTCTGAGAAGTGTAATAATTCATTTTATAGAACCTTTATAAGTGCTACTAATGGGTAGTTGTTTTAAAAACAAGTGACGTGTCATTTTTTATCATCATCATATTTACTTGATGTTCAAGAAATATAAATATATATATATATATATATATATATATATATATATATATATATATATATATATATATACATATGGCTAAATTTCTTAACTGTTAATATAATATGTTAAGTAAGGTATGTGTTCTTGAGGTTCAGTCAATAAATAAAAACAACTATTTTGGCGACGTTTCGAGACTATATTGTTCTCATAATCATGCTCTACAGTGAAAAAAAACAGTTTACAATAAAATTATATAAGTTATACAAGTTATTTCAAAACATAAAGTTAGCTACAATATAAATATATAACAAAATGCGTTAGAATAATTAAATACATATAATTACAAAATATGGAGGAGTAGGAAACTACTTACAATGTTACTGGTGGATATGCTATTGGTATCTACGACTAAATTATAACAGTTCTAGTTCACAACTGGCCTGGGGAATTTTGAAAAAAAAGGTAAAGGTTGGATTTTCCAAATTGGTGGTGTTCCCAGATTTTTCAAAGGTTGATGTATTTTGTAATGTTACAGTGTCGTCAGTTTTATGGTTATTTGTGAGTGATAAAACTGACTGCACTGTCAAATTCAAAAATACGTACACCGTGGAAATTATTCACCAAAATCAAAGATATCGATAAGTTAAGTGCGAAGATAGTTGTGGTAAGTCTTATTTCCGTACGTCGGAACACTATCTCAAACGACGTGTTTATAAACACAAATGCAGTCGCACGTCTATAACTAAAAATCCGAATAAACCTCACCAAACAGCTCTCACCACACCTTTTCCTTTTTTTTCAAAATTCCCGAGTTCAGTTGTGTACTTGAGCTGTTATAATTTAGTAGTAGGTACCAATAGCATATCCACCAATATTTTGTTCCGTAGAACAAACTTAATATTGAAACTAATTATGTATATTCAGATACAGTGATGATAGGTCAAATATCGACCTGTGGTGGATATGTTGTGTAAATGTCTGTTAACTAAAGAGTATTACCTCTCCCCCCTCCCCCACCGAATCCCAAATCAACAAGATCTGGAACTAAACCTCCCCCAATTTAGCCCTCGTGCTTTCACCTATCGATTCGGTGCTGATTACGTTTCTGGTGATTTGTTCTTTATCCCCCCAACAACTTTACTCCGCCTAATCTCTGCTATAACTTTATAATGAGCTGTGTAAACGTTTTTACACTCCAATAGACTTTCTTTGGACTTGTTTAGAAAAACGAAGTTTCATTTATTATCCTTTAATGTAAGTACCCATTTTTTAATATAATATGTAATTTAAAATTTTAATTGAAAACGTTTATATGTTGAGTATAGATAAATATGTCTGATCTTAAATTGATCAATCAAAGAAAAATAATTACTAAAAATATGTAAATCTGAAGTGAAATGATTACAATAACATCTAACTTGTGAAGAACTACCATTAGTAGCACTTCAATAAATGTTCTACATTAGGAGGCCATCTTCTTTTCAGACGCCTCGGAGGGTTATTGGAAATCGAGTGAGAAGCAAGTTGGAAGACTTGTTGATTCGGGTGGATTGTAGCTTGTCATGGAATTATGGGTATCTTATTTAGGCCAAATCTGCAACATGTGGATGAGATCGTTATTGATGTTTATTTGTGACATAATAAGGAGCATTGGGGATTTTACGAAGGATTTTGCATTGTAAGGATTGGAAATGAGAAGAATTGGAAGGTTTAGTGGATCCCCAAAGTTCAACTTCGTATGCCTTTGATTTGGATTCCAAGTAAGACGTTTGTCATCTACTCCAGCATTAAAAAAATTTTTATACATAAATATCAAAGTACGAAAAACTCAATCCTTGGAAACCAAAAATTCCACCTATATTCATGACCTCCTAACCCTGCGCTCCCCCATCTACCTATTAAATACTAGAACCCAATCCATCAACCTGTACACTCTTGGGCATCGAACTGCATCCTTCGAAAAATCCTTTATTATCTGTGCTTCCTCTTTATAGAATTCATTGCCCATATCAATTCGAAAAAGCTCCACTCTTACTTCCTTTAAACATCATCTATTTCGTTACCTCATGGATCTTTAATCTTCCGAGAAAATGTAAAACATGATTATTTATGTCATATACATTATAATAGTACACAGAAGATGTATCCTTTTACAAGATTTCTCATTTATTTTGTAACCCATAATTTAATTATTAATCAATTTTGATTATTATTTATTGTAATTAATTATCATAGCCAGACGATTGTTCTATGTAGTGTACTCTTTTTTTCTTCTTAAAAACTCATTTACCTGTCTATAGACCTACGGACATACGAAGTTGAGCTTTGGGGATCCACTAAACCTTCCAATTCTTCTCGTTTCCAGTCCTTAAAATCCAAAATCCTTCGTAAATCCCTCAGTCCTCCGTATTAGGTCACAAATCAACAAATAAACGCAATAATATTTACCAGACACAAGTTCTACATTTTCTAGACGACCTCCCAATCAATTGCAGAATATTTATTTACCTGACATTAAACCCATTTGGACAAAGGGAGTTGAGCTTTTGAGGTCTCAAGATTCCGAAACGTTTCGGAAAATCTATTTTTAAGGTTTTGTATTGTTTGAAGGTCTATTTTAAAAACAAAATTTAGAAGAAAAAAAACAAAACAATTAACACAGTCTTGTGCCTGAATTCGTTATGTCCTATTGATAATCGATGTTAAAATTATTTAATAAAGTTTCTTAAAAATTACAATTCCTTTGACGTTGAGTACTTTATTTCACAGCAAAAATTTAAACATTTTCCAGTAGTTAGTTACAATTTTATGTCAAATTAAATATAATTGGACAAAGAGAGTTTCCTTGTTTCATGCTAGAAACAAATTAAGAGGCTATAATTTTCAATGAAAATTTCAACTGTATATGAAATTTGACTTTCTGAATTAACAATTGTGTAATATATGATAATGAAATTGTAATTTTTTGACGAGTAAATTTTTAATTACACATAATTTCGAGACTAACCTTGCATTACTTCTGAAGCTTGAACGTTGGTGTTCTTGTGTCTGCCTGATTAGTGATTTCCTAAGTAACATGTTTACATTGAAAGCATTTTATTTTTATTTTTGTCAGTGCTATATATTTACTTCTCACAACAATTAACTAAGTCTTTTCAAGTGCACCTAAAAACGAGTTTTATTCGCTCCAGTTGTATTCTCTTGCGTGCTGCTAAGTCACACCTGATCAAAAGAGGCAAGTCTATCACGCAAGCGTGGTACGTTTTAAAGCCGCCAGGAATACAGCTTTACTCATTTCGCCCCTAGTACAGAACACAAAAGGATGCGTAGTCACATAGGTGTATTGAGTAGAACGCAACGGAATATAACGCACCCAAAAAAACGTATAGATAAAATATCTAGAGAAAAGACAATATTATTGATATGATATTAACCGAAATTAATTTGAAAACTAAAGCAGTAGTTAATAAAAACTCATATAATGTTATAGGTATCACATCAGGTAGGAAAAAATAAGTTTAAAAAATGTAAAATTGAATCAATTAAATTTTGTGCTCAATTAGTATTATCTACCAAAAATCCTCAAGACTGACTTTATTTGAGGTATTGTCCCGATCTACGTGGAATCGCTTGAAAGATAGGAACGAATTTTGTCTAGCTAGATCGGTTATAGCCACCTTGCATCCCTCTATAACAGCACTCTTAAACTCACTGAGTTAATTCAGTGACAAACCTTTTATCTGATATTGGAGCTTATGATGGAAGGATAGGTATCTGGTTAGGTATTGAGCGACATTTTTTTTTTTTTTTTAATAATAATAGTTTATTTACATTTTTACAATTTACAATTATTATGATAAGGCGAAAGCGACAAGAAACTGCTCATCGTCACAGACTACTTAAACATTTACTAGACAAACGATCAAAGATCCCAATTCATTACAAAAGACTTATTTACATGACTGTGATTAGACCTATTTAGACGTACGGAGTTGAGCACCCAATTCATCTCGTATCCAATCCTAACAATCCACAATCGTTCGAAAAATCCACACTTTGTCACCAATAAATAAACTTATCCATAAAAATTTAATGTTGCATGTGTTGCTGAGTTAGCCCAAACCAGAAGCTATCCTTTCATCGTAAGCTCCATAACCACTCAAATCCATTAGTTTCTCAACTTGCTTCCCACTCCATTCCCGATAATCCTCGGAAGCATTTGAAAAGAAGATGGCCTAGAGATCTTCTAATGTATATTTTTTATTTAGATGCTACTGATGAATAGTTCTTTTCAAGTTTTGACATGTTATTGTAAATTTCAATAAATTGATATATAGAAAAAAAAAATCATATTAACTATGCATCCTCTACATGATTAATATAAATTTATTTAATAGTAAATAGGCTTTATAATTCAAAGTTTATCTCTAAACATTATGAACGTCTAGAAAAAAAACATGCATAACATAAAAATAATAATAATAATCAAAAAATAATTATAAAAAAAAATGATAATGATAAATAAATAAAATCAATTAAAATAGCTTATAAGTATATATCTACATCATATAATAGTATAAAAATAACAAAAAAGTACGTATAATAACAAATAATGAACATAGCTAACAAGACATGTATAAATTGATCGTTGATGAGTTGATGTTTTGTTCTTTTGCGCGTATGTCTTTTAAGTGATGCTTTATTGTAATTACCGATTTCTCGGATAAGCGAATTTTCTGAATTTTTTGTTTTGGTTTGTTCGTAGACGTGAAGTTGGATACGGATGTGATTGAGAAACATTGTTGACATTTTTGTATACCGAGGGTAATCATTGGTTATCATATACAAGTTTTGTATCGTTTCGAGTTTAAGATTGTTGTTTGTACAAGTTGAGCTCCACACAGGTGAGGCATATCTGGGATCGAATAACTGTTTTGTACAATATAAGTTTATTTTTAGGTCTTAATTTAGATTTTTTGTGAAAGTAAGGGAACATCTTGTTCAGTGGCGTATGGGACATTTAGATGGTTATAAGTTCATTTTTGGTTTAATAACGGCCATTCAGGATTTTTAGAAGGATTTTCGATTGTGAGTATTTGGATACCAAATTAAATAGATTGGTTTAGTGGGACCCTTGGTCTCAACTAATATACTTTTTAATGTTTTTGTTTTAATGTATATTATTATTTTGTTCTTCATATTGATGACATCAAAATATTTTTTTAGTTGAAACATACATTAATTTTTGTTTATTCAGAGGTTTACGTAATTGCCATGTTAAAATATTTTTCTCCTTTTCCGCTCTTGTATAACTATTAGTATATTAATTAAAAACATTCTTAGTATTAAAAAACAGCATACAAATTATTTTAAAGTAAACTAGATTTCCATTAAAAATCAAGCTTCCCAATTTTTTTTTTAATATGTATAATATAATATTTGATAAAATATAATATTATAATTTTTATAATATATTTTATTATTAATTTTAATGAGATAAAGTTTAATTTTTTAGGATATTGATGTATTGAGTTGAATTTTCAACTCTAGGCGCCTGACGCCTATGTATCTCCTAGTATGTCCTTAACGTGTTACTTTGTATTCTATTGCCGATTCGGCTTGCCTTAGTCATCGTTCAGAATTCCCGTAGGAACTGACATAACATTGTAAATAAATTATAATGACATTATTTACAAATGGGTTTAACTGTATATTCTTTTGATTGAATAATTATTTATTATCTGTCCAATATATTTAAAAACACGAATTAATCCGAGTATTTGACTATTAACCAGAATTAAAAAAAAAAAATATATATATAATTCTTTTTTTAATATTATAATAAATTATTATTAACAATGTTATAAACAAATAATAACAGTAAAGATTAAGTAAAACACTTAGCATTTCTTCCTATTTTTTTTTTTAAATTTGACTGCTCCATTATATCGCTCAATTCAGAGTTTTTCAACCATCAAATATATGAATTGTTATTGATGTAAATATTTAAACTTATTTCCGCGTCTTCGTAAACCGGATTTAAATGCTTATGTAATTTTATGTAGTTTCTGTACTTTCAACGAACTTGTACAACCAGAGTTTGTAAAAGTTTATCTATTGGGTTGTCCTGAAATTAATCAAGAATTTCATGTTTCAACCAAAACCTGATATTATTATTAAAGATATTATTTATCAGGTTTTGGTTGTGGTATAGAGAGAGCATACAAAACTACAATTTTACGTGAATATTTTATTTCTATATCTTGACTGAGAGCTGAAAAAATAAAAATAAAACCCTAATTTTCTTATTTTATTTTTCTCGGCTCCTAATGCTCATTGGCGGCTATAACTCTAGTTTTGTACTATTATAGGACCCTACTACCCACACAAAAATCGGCATTTAAATCTGTGTGTTAAAAGTCAAAACGTTTCCTTGTAAGATGAAACCAAAAGATATCACACTGTATCAGATCTGGGTAATAGGATCTTATTTAATAGGACTTCTGGGCCGAAACTATGACGTAGAGTTAAAGTAATGTATCAGGTTTTGATTGTGGGAAAGAGATAAATAATCTCTTTAATAATAATATCAGGTTTCGAAAATGTAAATTGTGCATTAATATCCGGATAAACCAATATTTTAATTTATAAATAAATATTCTACGTTTCCAGCTGAGTACAAAAAACTCATTTACGTGACTATAGAGTTGCGCTTTGGGGTTCCACTAAACCTGTTCTTCTAGTATCCAAAAACAACAATCCTTCGAAAAATCCTCAATGTTCCTTACTGTATCACATATTAATTAATTCACCATGGTAATCATGTCTCTTATGTGCTGGTTTGAGAAGAAACAGATACTTTCACTTTTATGATCATACACCGACACTCAAAGGTCTTCAGGCGATTTTCTTTTCCGATTTATCGGGAATGGAGTGGGAAAGGTGATTTGAGTGGTTGTGGAGCTTACTATGAAAGGATAGATATCTGGTATGGGCGTCCATAAACTTTTTTTTATTTATTTATTTTATCAATTTATTGAAATTTACAAGTACATTTATGTACAAGTATACATCAAGTAAATTTGTGAAATAAACGTTTACAAAACTTGAAGAGAACTACTCATCAGTAGCACTTCAGTAAAAAAAAAAAATCTACACAAGAAGATCTCTGGGCCATTTTCTTTTCAGACGCCTCGGAGGATTTTATCGGAAATTGAGTGAGAAGCAAGATGTGAAACTATTGGGTTTGAGTGGTTATGGTGCTTACTATGAAAGGATAGGTATCTGGTTTAGGCTAAATGAGCAACATATGGAACATGAAGATCATTATGGATAAGTTTATTGGTGACAAAGTTAGGAACATTGAGGATTTTTCGAAGGATTTTGGATTGTAAGGAGTGGATACGAGATGAATTTAATGGTTTAGTGAAGCCCCGAAGGTCAACTGCATATGTCCAAATAGGTCTAAACACAGTCATGCATATGAGTATTTTGGTATTAACTGGGAGCTTTGAACGTTTGTACTGAGTGCTTAAGTGCATTTTATTGATGTTTACATACGTAGACAGTATTTCTCGTTTTATGTTTTTCCGCATTTAAATTAAAGAGTAGCAAACATAAAGATGAAGACAAAGATGAATAAAAACTGTAGAACTGGCCATTTGCCAGAAGACCTACGCTATTGTCCTATTAATAACCAGTTACTAATGTGAATCGGGATAAACTCTTTGGATTTGTAGTTCTATCAACTTTTGTTGGTGACGCCACATCCTACATAAGTTGCAATCTGGTTCCTGTGCCACGCCAAGGCCAATTTGAGATCGCGGAAAGGTCACCTGTCGTAACTAGGCCTCCACGCCGTCGTACGCTCGACGATATAATGTAATATCAATTCAGTTTTATAATAATATTTTTTCAAGGAGATTCCTCAAGGTTCCTTATGCCATATAGATCTCAATATCTTCCTTCTTAGTCCCGCCACTATGAGAATATTAAACGAGAATCCAGGAAAAGAATATTTTTTAATAATATTAAAGTTACTTCATCTGCATTCAGAAGCCAATTGTGCAGTAAAACGTGGCTCCAAGAGTCTGTTTTCAAGAAAAAAAGTACCTAATTTTATTCTCAACGGATCATTATGTTGTATTGGGAAAAATTGTAGAAATTAGTCAACTGGCGCACAGTGGGACGAAACGGTGTTTTTTCTGGACATCGCATTTTGAGCCTCTAAAAATTATTTCATTGGCTTCAAATTTCGTATGGGTTTGTTTTAAAAAAAAAGTTGACTTCAAGCTATCAAAAGATGTGTCTATACAGACTGATGGGTCAGTTGCTGCCTATATGTTTTTATCGCTATTGTTGTCATTTGTTTACGACAAACGACTATACAATAACTGAGACTATTTGTGGATCACGTTGTGAACATGGAGCGGAACGAATAAACTGTCTATATAATTTTACCTACTCCTAATAATATATAATTTTTTTTTCTTCTATTTTTGGAATTAACAAAATACAATTCTAAACTAAAAATTACAATCATTGTTTTGTTTTTCATAACTGGAAAAGGTACATATAAAATAAAGGTTGATAATTTAATTAGGTCGAATAACAGCAATGTGCTGATGTTTTAAAGTTTTTAGAATTGAAAAATGTCAAATAATATATCAGTATATACCTAAATTTATATATATATAATATATACCTGGAAGAAAAATATTCTTTTCCGGATTCTCTATTTATTTATTTTTTTATAAAATGGGTTTTTAAATCAATTTTTATTCTAATATTCGTTTTTCTGTTTTTTGTTTTAGGTAAGTGGTTCTCGCCTATTGTTGCTACATATAGGATCTCAGTAAGATAAATACATTTTAATTTTTAGTTATGGTTCTATAATATTTAACAACGAATATAATGTGAGTTTTCCATATTGCTTTTCATTATCTATTTTGTTTAAATTTACAACTGTGTTAAAAAAAAAAAAAAAAAAAAAAAACGTACATCACGTAAATGTGATTGCAACATAAGTGAAAATTCAAGCTCTATATTAGAAGGTCCCGAAACCATTTTCTTTACGGACGTCTCAGAGGGTTGTCGGGTATATAATGGGAAGCAAGTAGAGAGACTAGTGGATTTGAATGGTTATAGAGTTTACTATGAAAGGATGGGCACCAAACATATGGAACTTTTTGTGTAAATTATTTTGTGATAAAGTAAGGAGCAAGAAGAATTTTGTATATAAGGAATGGATCAATTGGAATGTTTAGTGGAGCCCAAAAGTTTAACTCCATATGTCCAAATAGGTCTGATTTATTTTATATAAATGAGTCTTTTGTAATTTATTTATTTATTTATTTATTGCCTCTACCCTTCAGGGTCATTGGCAGTTCCTCTTCGATTTTTTATCCCTCCACTCCTATATTCGTCCATAAAAACTGATTGCCTTCAAGAAATCCATTAATGACTTCACTGATTTTTCATCGTTTTGTAAAATTTCTTGCAGTGTATTTGAAATTTGAAATTTTTCTCTTAGAGACGAAAACTGTGGACAATCAGCTAATACGTGTTTTACTGTCCTGGGTTCCTGACAGTTGACGCAGGTAGGGTAATTAATCGTACGCTTTTGTAATTAATCGTACGCTTTGAACGTTAATCTAGTAATTGTTGAAGAATTTGATAACAATGAGCAGTTTCCAATGTGATTCCAAGTTAAACGTTTGTTTTTTTGTTCTGGGCTTGTTAAAATTTGTTAATAATATGCATATTAAAAAAATATTTTTAAATTTTTATTTAGTAGTAAAACCTAGTTTTCATAATAGTATCAGATTCGGAAAATACACCTGTATGTATCTATTAAAAAAATAAACCATTATTTCAATGAAAGATAGATAGTGTTACATTAGATAATAATTTACTTTACATAACTATTCCAGATGATTAAATAGAAACTTATAACGCGACCTTTTCAATAAAACAGAATAATATATAAGTCTTAAGAAAAAATAGTTAATTTATACGTTAGCTTACTCATTTTTACGTAAGTGGTAGGCTCATCTCGTAAAGTGGCAAAATCAATAAAATTATTTTCCCTTCTTTGTTCTGAGCAAACATCGAATGAAACAATGTTTGCGGAGGAAATTTCAGTTGCCCCAGTCAATGAACTCTGGTTATCATGATTCGTAAAAGAGGAAAATTCTTCTCATTTATTTTTTTTAGGCCGACTAAGAAGTTGAACAGAAAGTTGAGTTTTTTTTTTTTTTTTTTTTTTTTTAAGTTTATTTTTTATTTTAGTTACTAAAGGATTTACATTATAATTTTAATTTTAAAATGAATATTCCTTCTCTACATTTTAATATATCTTATCATTCTTCTACTTGACTATTCTTCCTAATCTCAAAGCCGAGAATATTTTCGTTTCATATTTAAACATTTATAGAGCTTCTTTAAAATTTTAACGAAAAATAAAAATATTGGCAGTTTTAGACAGTGCTCCAATTATTTTCGTAAAATTTTACTCCATTTTAATAATTATTTACACTATTAATTTATATAAAATTTAATAAAAATTTTGGTTTGGAGTATTTAAATTCGTTTGTAACTTTTACTTATTATAGAGTATTAGCATGAAAGAGGCCGGTTTTGTCGTTTTAGTCATTAAAATAATAAAATAAACAAAATATTCTGCTAGCTATTAACTAGTCTGTGCTCATAGACTTCAAGGCAATGAAGTATTTATATACGCGAGGATAGAATCATTACACATTTATTACATCTATTTTTGCCGGCTGGTTATAGAAACTCTCGGGGAACATCTATTACAGCTGATGCCTGACATTAACTTTACGATCGGCTGATATTTACATCGGCAGGACATTGCGTGCGTAATCGGTCCCACTTCATTCCCTAGCGTGACCGTATGAGTTTGTAATCAGTAATCATTTATTTAAAAATACCATAGACCGGATATTTTTCTGTATTTCAATTTTTTTTGCGTATTAAAACTCCACTTGGGACTCGATTAACCGAGAGGGGCTCGGATAACAATGTCCTCGGTTAATCGAGACTCTAAAAAAGTAAGGGAAATCATAAGAAGAAATAAAGAAGGCCAATTGACGTGATAAAATAAAACAAAAAACTAAAACATAATAATATGCATATACACTGTCATTAGGTATTAAAAGGTATTAGCCAATATCAGAAAAATTATTATTTTAATATCATTGAGAGTAACAAATTTTAAAAAGTTAACGCAGTTTTAATATTCATCCGGTGTCCTTTCACAGTTATATCCATTTAGAATGGAAAAATTAAATTTGATTAATATATAACTGATTAAAATTTTTATTTGCTGACGGAAATACCTCAATAACTTATAAATAAAAAATAAGAAAAGGTTTTGAGGCGTGTGTTTTAAAATGGAAAAGGTATTTAATTTCAGAGTTATATTAAAATGTAAAATAATTTTTCAACATCGAATATTTTTTAAATCTATGAATTTTAGAAAAGAGAAATTCTTAAGGGGATATGAATATTTTTCCGTATAATTTAAGAAGTAGAATTATATTGTTTATTTATGTGTGTGTATATATATATGGATATAATATTTCTTATAGAATATTTTTATCTGTTAGTTTTTTATATAAAGTATATTATGCTGAAGCTGATATTTTCATTATTCCCAGTGGTGGGGACTGAAATATGTACAGAATTCCAATGAACAACTCTTAGAAAATCTAGGACTGTGATTTGCAATGCTTATCTTTACAGCTCTCTCTCTCTCTCTCTCTCTCTCTCTCTCTCTCTCTATATATATATATATATATATATATATATATATCAATATTTTTATTTATTTGCAAAAGACATTTTTTTATTTGCCTTGCAGCACTAGAACTTTGTATGAATAATATTAAATTATATAAGTACTACAAACATATAGAAATAGTTTTACATAAAAAAAAAAATAATAATAATTATAATAAATAAATAAAATAATTATCAACTTAATAACAAGATCAATGCAATAACGAGGTATACATATTTACAGCTTTACAACTTCCCACCAAGTCATATTTAGTCATTTTAGTCATTATTACCTTTAATTAATGGTTAAGAGAATCAGTGACCCAGTGATTTAGAAAAAAACCACAATAAGACCATAGTCAGAACCCTATTCCAAAAAATAAAAACATTTAGCTTTTCAGTCAATGGCACAACGTATTACAAAATAATATAGTTTATTTAATTTTTGAATACAATCTACATATAAGATTTCCTCTATAGAAAATGATTCAGAAATGTATGTACCTAAGAATTTGTTTCTCTGCTCTTCAAATTTGTTGCACTGAGTAAGAAAATGGCTTAAGGGATCCGACACCAAAGTACCGCTACAATATAATATAATCTGTGTGTGTGTGTGTGTGTGTGTGTGTTAAGTAAGGTTCTTGAGATTCAGTCAATAAATAAGAACAACTATTTTGGCGACGTTTCAAGACTAAATAGTTATCATAATCATGTTACTGGTGGATATGCTATATATGTATATGACTTTCAAATACAAATTTTCAGGAAATTCAACAAACGGAATAACTAGAGTGCTTTCAATAATTAAAAAATACTTTGCAGACCACAATACGAGTTATTTCTCCGTCATTCATGAGTTTTCAAAAAGAAAAAAAAAAAAAATTGTACTTTATGAAAATATTTCAAATCTTCTGGGACAACTGGAACCCCTGGATTTATTTATGTAATTTTTGAAGTCCGAAATTTTCGAATATTTCTTTGCCACAGGTAAGATGCTACCTGTGTCCATGCTGTAGTTTTGTTATGTAACTATACTATAACTATGTACCCTTTATGCAAATGTTGGAATTAGCTTATTTTTTTCAAAATAAATATTTTGCTTTTATAAATTTAAAAACTTCTGGCCAGTATATTCAAATACCTCACATTAAGGTAACATTTAATTCGTTTTTAATAGGAACAATTTTGTGAAGAGATGTAGGAGAAAAACATGTTTTATTAGAAATCGTGAATTTATCCCATTTCAAAAGTCGACGCCTCTTATATGTATATATTTGTGTTTGTGTTTATAATCTTTTTTTATCATTTGGTACTCTTAGGTTAGATTTAACTTCTATTTTCTTAATATCTTTTTTTGCGATTCTATGTATTATTACCGTACAAGCTATGAATATGAAACTCACAAGTTCATTTTATACACGACGCCGGGAGTCTATCATTATTTAAATTCTGAATTCAAGAGTCGGTTGCATTATATATAAATCACATTTATTGAAAAATATATTTTCAAAAGGTTATTTCCGAGATATCCGTTCATTTTTAAACAATTGTTGCAGAAGTAAAGCATACTACTTTTCATAGTTAATGGTTCCTAAGAAATTCGATCAATATTACCCTGTAATTTCAGGGTAACAAGTAATGTTGCATCATTTTGACCTAGAACATAAAAGGACCCGGGGTTGCGTGTTGCGAAAGAGAAACCATAAATTTGGAATGTGTTGCTGTGGAGGGACAATTAAATGTCTTATTTAATATTTATGTCCCAAGGTTGGACGGGGACTTCTGTATTAGTGAATTGGCTAAGTCTGTGTTGGGCTTCGAAGGTATTTTTGGCATAGCCGGGTCTGATGGAGCTATGCTTGTATTGGAATTAAGGGAACGCATCCAGGTATATTTGATTTTTTATATTTATTTGTACGTTTCTCTCATCGGAAGAATTGAGCTAAGTAAATTATTTTCTACACGCGACAAGCCAGATTGGATAGTCTGCGATAAGTGGGCTGTCTAATAGGTTAAAAGCTCAAAAATACCTGGAATATGTCCGTAATAAAATTCATTTCTTTAAATTACATCATTAAGGATACGTTTTATAATTATAATTACTGTAGAACCTACTAATCCGACCCCCTAGGGACCAAGGCGTAAAGCGGAACGGACAAAAGGTCAGACTAACCGGCGCACAGTGGGCAAAAATCCATTTTTAGGTGGACGAAATTATTTTTTCGTGTTGTTCGATGTTTTTGAGGTCACCGAGTAAGGGAAAAATCTTTAAAAAATTCTTACACCCATATTTTTTTAGTATATGGAACAAACTAATGTTGTACACACAGAAATTTGGACTTATTGGATAAAAATTGGGAAAACATTTTGTAGATCTATGGAACATTTCAGTAGTTACTTAATAATAATATATTCATAAATAAATAACACACATCGGAAAACAAAGCCTATATTATGAAAATAATGAAAAAAAAAAAAAGAACAGAAAAAAAAAACTAACAACTTATAGAAAAATTTCATTTTACTAATTTGTTTTTTAATAATACTTTTGAATATATACTATTATATTATGCACTGAAAATGAATTAGCCATCATTCATCGCCTGATTCAATACGGCTACATCCTTTAGTATTTTCTTCTATCAATTCAGTATCGTCAGCCTTATTTCCTAATGGCAGTTCTTGATGCTCATCTTATGGTAAAATACACTCCAATAGGCTAATTACATCCACATCAAATGGTTTGGTTGCTTTTTTACGCAAACTTATCCGAAAACTGGTGACGAAGGCGGGTCTAATGAAACTTAGAGCATGATGAGATCTCTGTAGTTGCGGCCTCTCTAGAACATTTTCATAACATAACAACAGTGTAACAAACAAACTCAAACTCAAACTCCTTCCCTTCAAGCCACGCGAAAAAGTCCTTTAAAAGAAATCAGCTCTCCGATGACATTTTCCCCGCTTGTCACTGATTTTTTTTTAATAATCGTTTATGGCGTCGTTAATCCTTCTAATGTTTGTAATTTTATCTTTATTGTTATTTCCTAGTTTTAAAATGTAGATTAAGAAATGTTTATTCTTATCTATTGATCCATATTTAAACCATTCAGATACAAATACTTTTCTTGAAATGGTGAACACGAAACCTGAAATCCATCTTAAATTAATGAAAAATATATGGTTTGAATGAAATAATGATGAAAGAATTAGCTTGGCACTCTTTCACCTTCTGCAAGTAATTCACTATAGAAATATGGAATTGTTCTATCTAATGATATGGTTTATTATAGGTAAAACTATATCCATGCAGCACCCCGAATAGTGAAATATTAATACTTACTTGTCTCTGTGGTATCCATTTCAGATGAAATTTAAATAATCATGGTTTCTGTTCAAAGAACGGCATAGTAATTACAAGAACAGGACTGCAATAAACTCTGAGAAAAATGTGATCTTTGGTATAGTGGGATTAATAGTCCCCTCTGGTTCTTGTTGACAAACCAAGAAAGTAAATATTTACATTTTCCCTTCTTCTTATTTATTATTATTTTCACAGGGTAAAGGAAATAGAAACGTACGTTTCAGTGACACACGATATTGTTCAAATGTCGGTAGTAATATCAAAAATATCCTAATTCGATATTTTGTTTGCCAGTACCTATTTTATTACTTTGTCTACATACGACATTGTTTACTCTTTAATTGTAACCGTACCTACATTGTAAGGGATAACTCTTAGACTCCTGAGAACCGAAGATAAATGTTAAGCATTCGAAAATAGTATTCTAATGAATTAATCCCAATTGAAGTGGCAATTAAGTCATCAATTCTAAGAACATTAAAGTATTCGGATTGTTTATGAATCCGCTTCAAAATGGAGTTTCGCACCGTTCTTTAAGTATCAAATACCCAATATACCCAATATGGACTATAAGTAACATTCAAAAAATGAATGCAACCCATTTGAAAGGGATTGAAAATAATAAAGCAGGTCGTAAGTCCTTACTCTCAGATAAAGCCCGGTATTATTCGTTTAATTCGGTCAGGCGAAGTTGATAATGCAGTTCAAATACAATGGAAGCTTGGACGGTTTGATAGTATCAACATCATCGCTGAAGTAGTGCGCTGTGTCTTTAAACAAGCTGCTTTGCGAGAAAGGTCAAAAGTTTACAAACAAATGTTAGCATTCGCCAAATAATATGCCCACTATACTGAAAATGATTGTTCAAATATCATATGCTGTGACGAGACCAAAATTAATAGATTTTGATCTGAAGGGATGGGTATGGAAAGGACGAAATGAACAATCTCCAATGATATGCGATTTGATCAATAGTGTATACACCAATATACTAATATGTTTGCATAAAAATGTTTTAGCGAGCTATTTATGCATAAAATAAATTAAATTAAATCATTTATGAAATCTTTTATATTGAAGTATGTGGTTCGTTGTTGAGGACGTATACAGCAAAAACCGTAAAAAAACACTATTTCCACCACTTTTTTTTAGAGAATTCAGAAAATGCCTTTATCTTAGTCATAGTTTAAGCTGCAATGCTTTTTTTTTTTTTTTTCTCAAATTGTAGTCATTTTCGGCTAGTCTAATTTTGAATATAACAAGGTTTTCCGAAACAACCGTGCAGCATATATTTAGGTAAAACGTAAAACAGTTACGTAAAAAAAAAATGCTCTAAAAATACCTTGGTCGCATTTGACAGTACACTAAACAATGTTCGATCAATTGGTGTAATAATAAATATTATCAAAAAATTTAGGATTAATGACGGCTCATTACAGTATGTTAACATGGAGTGTAGTAAACAAAACTCCCACTTTGAATTTCTAAAAGAATAAAAATATTTCTAAAAATATATGTTTTGGAATACAGATCTAATTTTCAGCTTATTTCTTATATTACTTACAAATTATTATATATTTTTAAAAATGCAATGCTCCACGGGCATAGAAGTTCTTTCTTTCTGTATGTATAATGTATAATAAATGTAGTAACTGTTATGATTCATGTTCTAGTCATTCTTCATTTTAATGTAAGGATCATTCGAATTATATCAAAAGTTAGATGAGAATGTTCTCGAAATAAGTCTAGGACATTTTATAAAAAAAACAACAACATTACATACGTAAATTTAAAAAACATTTACATAAATAAATATCCGGACAGCCCAATACTTATAATCCTCTTCTGTGGTAGTACTAAGGTTCAGCGTATAAGGAAAAAATAGTTTAAACAGAGTTGAAAGTAAACAAGCCAGGAGAAACAATGGATGAGTCAATGCCTGTAAGGTCATGTTAGGCTGTACCATTTGGATAGCAGGAGTGAACATTTACAAGAAATTCAATAACATTAACTTAAGATTTCGAACATAAGAGAAAGCGACTTGTACCTACAGTAAACTCTCCATTATCCACGGGATTTGAAGGCGCGACAACCGTGTATACAGTACTGCAAGTCGTCCACAAAATTGCTTAAAAAAAAAAGATCATGAAACAAAATTACTTTTAACAATAGTTATTTTTAGTAATAAGTCCCTAAATAAAAAAACTATGGGTTAGAAAGAATTTTAGTTACATATTACTTTTCTAAAAAAAATGGTGTTCGGCATATAGTCCAGTGTATGTTACATTGAAGCTTTAAATTATTGTCTTAATTACTTAAAATATTCTGCTGTTGGGGATAAAAAATAAATAAACCAAACATATGTGTAAAATTCATCTTTTTTTTTTTTTAATTTTTTTATATACATTTATTAAAGTTTACAACTGTACAAAATATATACATCAAGTAAATGTATTGACAACGATTATAATAACATGTTAGAACTTGAAAAGAACTACTCATCAGTAGCACTTTTTTAAAAATTCTACACTAGAAGGTCTCTAGGCCATCTTCGTTTCAGACGCCTCGGAGGATTATCAGGAATGGAGTGGGAAGCAAGTTGAGAAACTAACGGATTGGACTGGTTAAGGAGCTTACTATTGAAGGATAGGTATCTGGTCTGGGCTCAATGAGCAACATATGGAACATTAAGATCTTTATAGATAAGTTTTTTGGTCACAAAGTAAGGAGCATTGAGGATTTTTGGAAGGATTTTGTGTTGTAAGGATTGGATACGAGATGAATTGGATGGTTTAGTGGAGCCCCAAAGCTCAACTCCGTTCGTCCAAATAGGTCTAATCACAGTCATGTAACTAAATCTTTTGTAATGAATTGGTAGCTTTGAACGTTTGTCCAGTAAATGTTGAAGGAGTCTGTAACGACGAGCAGTTTCTTGTCGTTTTAGTCTTTCATCTTTTAATGGCGTAAATTTAATTATAATTATAATAGACTTTCAAAAATATTCTTTTTTGTTCCGCTGGTTTATATATGCATCCTTCTGTGCGACTTCTTCATCCTACAATCATTGCAATTTAAGGAAGAAAAACCAATCCCATCTTCTTTCTCTCCACCTTACGAAAAAATAGATCCTTTCCAAAAAGGCGGTGTATACAAGCTAAAATGAAATGAAAGCAAAGATAACTAAATACGTGGAGAACACTGAAAAATCAGTAAATCAAAGATTAGAAGACATATAAAACCATACAATAATAAAACCCAGAATTCTTACTTCCCTGCGCATTTTAGTGAAAAAACAAAACAAAAATTCAATAAAGACTCTGGAGTAAAAAATGATGCATCGGGTTCAAAGTAGTCTAAAACTAAATATTTATGAATGATTAGTAATAACGAGATCGTTAAAAATTACATATTTCTAATAGTCCCATTTTGAATTCTGGAAATCCACATACTAGGCTTAAAAGACAACCGCTCCTCGTTTCAGACTACTCCAACATTTACTAGACAAGTTTTCAAAGTCCCCAATTAATTTGTTAAAAAAATATTAGACAGTAATTAGACCCATTTGGACATACAGAGTTGACCTTTGGGGCATCACTAAACAATTATTCTGGTATGCAATCCTTACAATCCAAAATCCTTCGTAAAATCCTCAATGCTCCTTACTTTGTCACCAATAAACTTATCCATTAAGATCTTAATGTTCTATATCTTGCTGATTTGGCCCAAACCAGATCCTTTCATAGTAAACTCCGTACCCCCTCGAATCGGCTAGTTTCACAACTTGCTTCCCACTCCATTGCCGATAAATAAGGTGTCTGAAAAGAAGATGGCCTAGAGACCTTCTAGTGTAGAATTTTTATTGAAGTGCTCCTGATGAGTCGTTCTTTCAAGTTTTGACGTGTTATTGTAATCGTTATCAACACATTTACTTAATGTATATATTTTGTACAGTAGTCAATTTCAATAAATGATATATATATATATATATATATATATATATATATATATATATATATATATATATATATATATATTTAAAAACTGGGTAAACAATGAAATTTAAAGAAAAAAAGATAAAAATATACGATCCCGGAGCCAATTTTAAAAGGAGTATTGTCTGGAAAAAAAATGGGAAGTTGAGAAAAAAGAAATTTGTGTGGGTGTGAAAGTATCTGTATCTTCTCAAATTAGCACATAAGCATGAAGACCATTGTAGATTAATTAATTTGTGACATAATAAAGAGCATTGAGGATTTTTGCGAATAATTTTGGATTGCACCGGTTGGATACGAGAAGAATAGGAAGGTTTAGTGGAACCCCAAAGCTCAACTCCGTATGTCCGTAGGTCTATAGTCATCCCAACTTCTCACTCCATTCCCAATAATCCTCCGATGTTTCTTAAAAGAAGATGGCCAAGAGACCTTGTAATGTAGAACTATTGAATTGCTTCTAGTTGGAAGTTCTTTTTTTCTACATGTTATTCTGATAAATTTTCCTCCTATTTACTTATTATATATAATGTATACAGTGGTAAATATCAATTAAGAGTTTTAAAAATTCGGGAAAACCTAATGGATTGTCTATTAATCGGGATATTTAGCTGACTACTCTCCCTTTTGTTACATCCCGGTTTACTCTAGGAACTAACACCTTCAAGAAGCCCTCTCGCTTTACCTAGATAGATATCAACATGTTTTATTTCATATCTTACATTATAAAATAAATATATATAATCCATGTATTAAAGTGCTAATTTTATTATTATTTTTTTTATAATATAAACCTTTATAAACCATCAGTTTACTAATCATTATTACTATATACAGTCACATTAACTTTTAGTGTGTTTTATACCTTCTTCATTACTAGAACTAGACACTTTTAAGACTATTTCTGACTCAGGATCCAGGTATTGAAAAGCACCTGGGGACAAGAATCATGTCTATGTCTTAACTATGAACATGCTTTTCACTTCGTCCATTTTTATCCTCGATCGTTTGGCTCAACCTATATCCTTAATGGATTCTTGATGGTGGAATACCTGAATCATTTGATCGATATGGTTTCTGAATATAATTTTTAAAAATAAATGTCGAAAATTATGAGACAAGATAAACTGACCTGAGGCACTCCTGATTATTTTTTTTTTTTATCCCGGAGAACCCAGAACTCATTTTTCTCCGAAGAGAAGTTTTGAAGGGAGGGCCTTAGGATATGTGTCAGCTGGAACACGTCTGGATCGGATCTTTCTTATAAATGCAATATTGAATCTGCTCCTCGCAAATCTCCTTTCCGTTATGAGGTTTTATTGCTTATATATTTTCATTAGATTTGCACCTAATAAACGGTCTTCAATACAAGACATTATTTATCATTATGTAAACATTAGAAGTTTCACTAGCGAATGAGTGAAAATTAACTTTATTTTAGAGCCTTAAGAATGATTAGAATTAACAGTATCTCTAATAAATATAAATATGAATAAATTATTTAAAAGCAAAATAATAAGACAAATATATTTTTTTTAATAATTTAAAACTGTGTAAAATATATATATTATAGAAATTTATATGTATAAAAGTGTAGATATAGCTTTAAAGATACGTAGAGCTAATAAATGAAGGCCCAAAATCACAGATTAGAAAAATAAAATTATTTATTCCTGGATTTTAGTATAACATCCCAACACATCTTACCACTCCTTACCACTTACGCTGATGACACATGTGTGTTATCAGTAAACTATGATCCCTTCATTGCCTTTCAAACACTCCAATCCCATATCATAAACCTTCAAGAATGGTGTCAAAAATGGAGAATCAAAATAAATCTCACCAAATAACCTTTACCCTTCGTCGTAAACCTACGACTTCCTGCCCTACAGTATCCTTTAGTGGCATTCCACTAATCCCTGTTGAACAGATCCGCTACCTTGGACTCCACTTTGACAAACGTTTAACTTGGAATCCACATACAAGACTAAAACGACAGGAACCTGCTCGTCGTTTTCGAATTCTTCAACATTTACTTGACAAACGCTCAAACCTTCAGCTTTACTACAAAAGACTCATTAACATGGCAGTTATCAGACCTATTTGGACATATGGAGTTGAGCTTTGGGGCTCAACTAAACCTTTTAATTCTTCCCGTATCCAATCCTTACAATCCAAAATCCTTCGAAAAATCCTTAATGCTCCTTACTTTGTTACAAATAAACTTATATATAAAAACCATAATGTTCCATATGTTGCTGAGTTATCCCATACCAGATACCTATCCTTTCATAGTAAGATCCATAACCACTCAAATCCATTATTTTCTCAACTTGCTTCCCACTCCATTCCAGATAACCCTCCGAGGCGCCTGAAAAGAAGATGGCCTCGGGACCTTTTAATATAGTTCTTCATTATATAGAACCTTTATAAGTGCTACCATGTTTTTTTTTTTTTTTTTTTTTTTTTTTTTTTTTTTTTTTTTTTTTTTTTTTTTTACCTATTGTGTTTTTAGCCCTAATGACGTTGGCTAATAAATATTTTAATCTAACATTGCCTTTATTTATATTAATGATCCCCAACTACATCCTAGTTATACATATCATCCAGTCATACAACATAGCACTATAGTGTTATTTTGTTTTGTAGAGTATGTTTTTTTTTTTTTATAAATTAATCGACCGGATAATGCAATTTTTAGGGGATTACCAATTCTTTACATGGCCTGGGTGATATTGGCAGGATAGGAATCCATTTCGCGGGAAATCTGGTCTTTGAGAAAAAAAAATTGTGAAGGGTAGGCGGAGTTGAAAAGGGGCCGATGTGACTGAATGATGCCTCGGATAGAAGTTCAATGAAGCGGCTACCTGCCCCTCTCTAATATCTCCGCTCCTCCGACGGGTTTCCTATTTGTTAAAAAATAAATAAATAAAATACACTCCTGAGGCAAATATGGACTTTATTCTGGAGGAATTTCAAGGCTATAATTTTGATAATGCGACTGTATATTGCAGGAGTCGGTGAATATAATGGAGCGATTTATAAAAATGATCCATTGGCATATTTGAATCGATAGAATACCAGCTACCTTCTGATGTATATAGATATTAATTCATACATTTGATGTTGTTTTCTTCTTTATTTTCTTTATTATTGATATTGAATAATAATATTGCTATATATTAGAGAAATGGATCACTTAAAGGTACGCATGATGGTATAGAAGGATCCATACAATTAGAATTGCTAAACTAATTGCCACTTCTTTTGGAGTTATTTTATTAGAATACTAGTTTCGAATGCTAAACATCCGTCTTCATTTCTGAAACACAAAATTTTCTACAAATCAGCACTATGTTGCAGGGATTTATTTATACTAAAGTATTCAAAAATGTACGACAAGAAATCAAATATTGGTACTCGCCTCAGGAGATCTAACAGATATCAGAAATATATCCATACTGGAAGGAGGAAGGGACAGGTAGGTTAAATTTTTGATGTTCTACCTTGGGATTTCCCCTATGACTAATTGAATTCTTCCGTTACTCTTGGAAACAAATTTTAAAAAGTCTATTGGAAATGTTTATCTGGTCATTTAAACAAAAATCTGGATGAGGTGTAAACGATTTTATTTTTTCTAATGACTTATAAATATTTAATTTTAGGCTATTTTCTACTTGGTGTATTGTTTTCACTCCCGAGTCTTTATTGCATTTAAGGTTATTTTTATTTAGAGAGATAGCGACATTGGAATTTTGGGTCTAATTATTGTATGCTCTTATATGTTCTTTTAATCTTTGATTTACCGATCATCCAGTTTTACTAGTGTATTTAGCTTCACAGTTATTACATTTTTGTTCGTTTACACCGCTATTTTAGAAATGCTCTATTTTGTCTTTAATTGAAGGGAAATAACCTGACGATGGTTTATCTATTTTAAATGCTGGAGGAGTCTATTTTAAAATCAAAGAGTGAAAGAAAATAGTAGAGCATACATAAATTCAATGAAAACTCTGGAGTGAAATTAATACATCAAGTAGAAAATAACCTAAAGAAAAAACGGTGTATGCGAACTAAAATGTAATGAAAGTGAAGCTAAATACACTAGAAAAACCGGACGATCGGTAAATCAAAGAGTAAAAGAACATATAAGAGCATACAATAATTAGACCAAAAATTCCTATTTCACTATCCATCTAAATGAAAATAACCTTAAATTCAATAATGACTCGGGAGTAAAAATGATGCATCAAGTAGAAAATAGTTTAATAATAAATATTTATGAATCATTAGAAATAATCGTTTAAAACCGATCCAGATTTTTGTTTAAATGAACAGATAAACATTTCCTATAACCCCATTGTAAATTTGTTTCCAATAGGAACAGAAAAATCAATTAGTCGTAGGGAAAATCTATACGTAAAATCGCAAAAAAGTTAAACCTACCTGGCCCTTTTCTCTTATAATTATTTATCGTGTCATTTCTCCCGATTTTCACGTTAGTATCATAACGCGTCCTTGCAACGTATGTAAATCTATGTCTCTTGGTGCCTGACTTCGATAAAGCTTTTGATACCGTCGTTCATATTTTATTCTTGTTTACTAAACTGTAAATTGTTTGATCCAGTATATGTTCTGGTTATCAAGTTGTTTATATTACTAATACTAATACTGTCTACCTCCCACTCCTTTGATTAGTAAATACATTAACGACGTCAGTGCTACCGCAGTCTTGCGGTGGGATTTGCCGTCGGGAATGTTTAAGCTGATCTTGACAGGATCTCTTGGACTAATCGATAAGCCCTATTCACATTAAATTAAACACTTACAGTAGCTTACGAAATTGGTCAAATGTTTGTAGGGATATCAAAAATTTGTTTTAATCCGATATGATGTTGGTCAATACCTATTCTATTAATTTGTTTACATACAACATTGGTTACTCTTCACTACCTGCATTGTATATATTAATCACTCAGTCGTTTTTATAAATCTGTCAAGACCACTCGATCAATATAGTAAGTTTCCGTTGTACTTTTAAAATCATCTATTAATAATAATTAAAAATTCTTGCAGCTATAAAATGTAAGTACGAAGCAATATGGGTTCTCAGTAAGAACCATAAGTAAGATTCAAAAAATTAATGCAACCCATTTGAAAAGGATTGAAAAAGAAGCAGGTCTTATGCCTTTACTCTCTGATACTGTGAAGCGCGGTATTATTCGTTCAGTTCGATTAGGCGAAGTTGATAATACCATTCAAATAGAACGAAAGCCTAGATGGTTTGATAATATCAACGTCAGTGCTGAAGGAGTGCGCTGTGTCTTGAGACAAGCTGATTTGTGAGAAAGGGAAAAAGTTAAGATGCCATTGCTAATAAATATCCATGAATAACAAAGGTTAGCATTCGCCGAAAAATATGCCCACTATACTGAAAATGTTTCGTCAGATATCATATGTTCTAACCAGAACAAAATTAATAGACTTTGATCTGGCTCTAAAGAATGGAAAGGATGAAATGTACTATCCATCTCCTATCACATGCGATTTGGTCAATTTCGTGAGTCACTGTATGGGTGAACCATTTGCATTAGAGTGTAACAAACCAAAACTTGGAACCAATAATTGAAATTATATCTTAAATAATCATCTGATTGGTCTAACAAACACTTAATGAAGCGATTCGTCTCTTAATGAAATAGTCTAACATATTATGTAGATTTTCTTTATGTGGATGTTATTAGGTTTCTCGGTTATGAAAGGTAATTCGACTTATTGATTATATTTTTTTTAATAGAGAATAGAAGGGTTAGTGGGTACATCGTTGAATAGATATCAAGATGGTACCAAAAGACCTAGGCTTCGCAGCGGCATAGGAAGACACCACAATAGGCACGTACTATTGTCTAGCTGGAGGAGATGTGGCAACAGTGGCTGGCCAACCTCTCGCCTGTCTGTAAGCTTTACATTGGTTCATATTATTCCACAGTTTGACTAAGAACTCAATTATCCTCTTTCTTTATTATTTTCTTGTCGATTCGGAATTTCGCGGTCATTTATATAGCTGCGAACCAAATTTCAAGATGTTCCTGTTTCTCTAATAACGATCCTTGCACCATTCACTTTCAAACTTGTTTTCCATTATCATAAATTTAAAATAGAAATAAATAATAATAAAGAATTCGAAGATTCAATACAACTTTCCTTTATATAATTCGCTGCTGTGTCATTTTCTGTCTTCAACCTTGATTTATTTTCTGTTTATTTTTATTTTATTTTCTCAATTATGAATTATAAAATTCAGATCTTTAAATTTCATTAAATATTCAAGCTTACTCCCAATACTTTAGTTATCTATACTTCTATACAGGGTGTCCCGAATTTAAATGGCAAAACTTCAGGAACTTATAGGGGACCGAAAAACTAAAACAAAAAGTCCTTTAGAGATTTACTCGTTTTCTCTTAGTTTTAGAGAAAATCGCGAAAAAAAAGAAACAAAACAAGAATGTTACAGGTAGCGATTATCACCTTTCAAAGTTCATCAGGCTAGGCAGTGAGATATGTAAACACTTGATGTTATCCTTTACATTCTTTTATTTGTTTACATTTTGGCTTCCTTTTAGGATTATAATTCCTAAATCAGTCTTCAGTCAGTTCCTCAGATATTTTTGTGTGAATAGCATAAGCCACAATGCCGCATACATATTCTAATGTTGAATACGCTAATATGATTTTAGTGTATGGTTTCTGTAATAGAAATAGAACGCTTTAGAAGCGGTGCGGGAGTATGCGCGCCGATTTCCAAATAAAAGAGTGCCTAATCGACGAGTCTTTTCGTTAACTTTTAATAGACTACGAGAGACTGGGTCATTGTTAATACGTAATGAAGGCGACCAATTCCAGGCAGCAATAAGAGCAGATTATCGGAGAAGAAATTGTGTCCAACGCCACTTCGATAACAATTCTGAGACTAGCATCCGAAGAGCATCTGCTGCATTAGCAATATCGCGGAAAGCAATATGGCGAACTTTGAAAGGTGATAACCGCTACCCATACCATCTCCAAAAAGTTCAGAATTTATTTCCTCAAGATTATGTCAAGAGAGTGAATTTTACTAACTGGTTTCTTGACAAAATTCGCGATGATAATTTATTTCCATTAAAAATTATATGGACCGATTAAGCTACCTTTACAAGAGGAGGAATTGTTAATCAAAGAAATTATCATGTATGGGCTCTTGAAAATCCCAGAGCTATTAGAGAGTATAGGTTTCAGCATGGATTTGCTATTAACGTTTGGCTTGGAATTCAACCACCAACATTTACACATTTTTTGGAGAACGAATTTTCTAATTATTTAGATGATATTCCCTAACAGCAGCGGATTGAAATGTGGTTCCAACTCGATGGATGTCCATCTCATTATAGCAGAGTTGCTCGGGCTTGGCTGGATATAAATTATCACAACGATGGATTGAACGTGGAGGAGTAGTACCTTGGCCACCCAGATCACCTGATATGACTCCCATGGATTTCTTCGTTACTACGGTAATTAAGAGACCGAATCATAGATTCAGTGCACCAAATATCATTAGAACAATGTTTAGCTGCAATTTATCAAGTGAGCGCTAGAGGACAACATTTTGAGCAATATTTACATTTAAAAGAACATAACATGAATATAAATGTAAATAAATAAGTATAAAAATGAAAACTTGTTTTGTTTCTTTTTTTGCGATTTTATCTAAAACTAAGCAAAAACGAGCAAATCTCTAATGGACCTTTTGTCTTAGTTTTTCGGTCCCCTATAAGTTCCTGAAGTTTTGCCATTTAAATTCGGGACACCCTGTATATAATGACAAGCCATTTTTCGTTTGTGGTCACTAACCACGAAAACTACTTAACCAATCTGTACCAAATTTTAACTTCCTTCATAATTCAAGGAAGGCTTAGCAATAATAAAATTTATTTTGAAATTTACTAATGTTTAATTAAATTATTATAAAAGATTTAAATATGGGTGGTGCGGCATATGAATCCGAATTTGAAAATAGATATGTGGTTAATATTACGCAATATAGGTCACTCTAGTAAAACTGCTTATCCCATCCGTTCCAAATTTTAACTATATCATATTCCTAGGAAGGTTTAGAAGGTTTGCAACACTGTCGTATAATTTTATGGTTAGAGATTAAATTCTAACCAGATAAAATCAATAAAACTATTTCTGCTAAATAAAATTATTACCGATACAAAATGTCGATCCTTTGCTTTTCGATATCGTGCGTAAAAATATGATTCATGGGCCTTTAGTTGTGAGAACTGAAAATGAGGTCCATGATAATGAATTTCTTTATAGTCTCGGTCCATCCATTAAAATTAAAAATTAGATGTCAAATTATGCTTTTACGTTTTATTTTATTTTATTTATGCGTGAAAATATGTATCACTGAGAAAATAATACTTGATACTTTAATACAAATTTTTTTTCGATAAACAAATAGAACTTTCATTATTAGTTTAAATCATCTATGATCTTTAATTATGAGAGCTATTTATTTTGTATTTATTTAAAACTAAACGTAAGTGTCAGCTATTACCAGTCATCAAGACTGGTAATCGATACAGCCTGTCAAAGGTAGATTATCCCGAAATTATTTTTTTCACTAAGAACAATCTTTTTAGGTTTTTATTTCAGATCTAATTTAAATTAAATTAATGAAAAGATTTTTTTTTCTTTTTTATTGAGCGTACCTAAAACTGATCTGGATAAAATAACCAGAGCTCAATCAAGTTTTGCATTTAAAGTAATAATAAAAATGTACAAACACTTTAAAGGAGTCAGTAGTAAATACAGGTAATACTAGAGGGACGCATGCTTTTATAGAAGGATAAATACAATTATGATTTATGAAATATTTGAAACTTATATTGCAATTTTCTTATTCACAGAAAGGTTTGGTAAAAAAAAAAAATCATCTGGTCTAAAAACAAAAAAAAAAAAAAAAAAAAAAAAAAAAAACACTTAGATACGCAGATTATTTATATGTTAATTATAAATAAGTAAGACAATCGAGAGGGCTTCTTGAAGGTATCAGTTTTAAGTGAAATGAACACTAAAAAGAAAGGGGGGGGGGTAGCTAAGTAATCGGGCTAATAGACAATGCGATAGGTTATTGTTCTGTTTCTACTGAAAACAAATTTTAAATTTTATTTTATATCAATTTATTTAAATTTAAAAATCTACAAATTTTGGAATTTTCCACCCTTCCCTATTCTATTATAAAGCTTCTTTTTTATAGCCACTTATTTCTCTTCTCCTACACAGTCTTATGCAAGTATGGAAAAAAAAAATCATGGGTCTAAATATTTTTGTGCGTAACTTATAAACCTGTTTCATATTTTATAATCTGCTTCGATGCATTTGCCTTAAATCAATGCAACCGTAGAAGGAAAAGTTTTAAACTAAAAACTGATATTATTTTCAGATTCCTCATGTCAAAAAAACATTTAGAAACTAAATTTCGTCGTCGAAATAAAAAAAAACTTCTTTTACCTTTAAAAGATTTTTGTAGGATTTTGTAGAAAGTGTAAATAATTTGCGCTATATCACATATTTCGCCACCGATTGATACCAAATTTTAAGGGATCTAGAAGCCGTACAACTGCATAGTTTAGCCAAAATCCGGAGTTCGCAGGATTTCCCCTTATTGAAATATCTCAAGTTATAGCTAACCTCGGATTTTTTTATTCAATTAGTTTTTTTTTTTTTTTTCCACTAACATCTGGAGTAAACCTAATGTTATACGCATGGATAAAAAGCAGAATGTATGCTGATTCTTGTGATGCTATTGCAATTGTAATCGGTTGAACACAGCGTTATGGCCTTCAGAAATCTCAACTTCTAAATTTTAATCCCTCGAAAGGGGTGACAACTAAATATTTTTCGATTTTGCTATAATTCTCCTATATGTGAAATTATATCAATTTTATAGTACGTTAAATCGAGATTTGATGTCATTTGTTCATGAAAAAAAATTTCCTCTGATTTACAGTGGATTTCCTAGGAATTTTGTCAATTTTTTTTTAGCACCCTAAAGCCGGTTAGTGTCTTGACTATAACGAAAGTATTTTTATCTTGACTGAGAGCTGAGAAATAAATTAAAATGTGATTTCCATACTTTTTTTTTCTCGGCTCCCAATGCTCATTGGCGGCTATAATTATAGTTTTGCACTATTATAGATCCCTACTACCCACACAATCATCGGCATTCAAATGTGTGAGTAACAACTAAAAACATCCCCTTGTCAGAATTAATATTTTTTATTTCAAGTGGTGTTGTGTATATGCCACATTAATTTAAATACTTTTCTGTTTTATTTCATCAGCTTATTATTTAAGGCTTGTAATTATAAAAAACAATTTTTAAATAAATTTGGTGTTTTTTTTTTTGTTTTTTTAATTGATTGATGAATAATAGTACAGGTGATTATTTTTCAACCATCATGAGTAGTAAGATTTAAATGTTTATTTCAGCCAAATAAGGGTTGCTACAATTTAATTTTTTGAGCGATGTAATGTTAAATTACACACAGGTTACTTTAAAGCATACCACGAATAAAAAATTAAAATTATGATTTTTCTTTCATAATATTGAGAAAATTGTAATTTTTATTTCTTTGAAGGATTTTATGATTCATAAAATTATAATAAAAGTTTTCATAAAACAGTATTATTGCAGAATTTATGGATATATCACCTCTGAATATATATATATATGTATATATATTCTACTGGCCAATTTTGCGTTAGCACATTTTTTTCTCTGGAGAAAAGTCAAATAATTCTAGCTTTCACTCTAAATGGGTTTTATTATCTTTTCTTTTACTGGTTTTCTTGGTAAAAGCCAGTATTTTTTTTTATCTACTTAAGGTAATGTATTTCAATTAATGTCATATTCGAAAAAGTCCTAGTTTGAAAGTGCGATTCCGCCCATTGCGTCTGTGTGAAGCCGGGATGTTCTTATAGTTATTTGCGTTTCCATTTTCAGTTATGGATGCCTTAAATGATGTCCGAATCGTATTCTACTTCACGTTGGACTCTTTGTTGAGAATCCTCAAAAGGTATGACATAGAGTCCTTTCTCCCTTCAAGGGACAAGAGCTTACTCGCTGCCCTACTGGGCTGAAAGGTCCACCCTTTCTCTCCACCCTCCTGTACCTGCATCTGACTTTACCCTTTCTATCTTGATGTCCTCCTCTTTATGAATTCCTATATTTTTTTTTTTTTTTTTTTTTTCCAGTTTGACTTCGTATAAATGTAATGTATATTCTTAATGTCTGTAAAAGTATAGGCACTTTTTATTCTAAAGAAGAAAAGAAAAATGTCCTATCATTAAAACTGAGATCTCATTAAACCTTTTTATTTTTTTTTTTTTTTTTTTAACACCGCATACTTTCTTATAAAGTAGAAAATAAGGCAGTTTCTTTGATTAACGAAAACTTTCTGTACAAGTTCTGCATTGTAGTATTCGTGGTAAGAGAGAAGCGCTATGATCTCCTGAAATCCTGCTTAACCCCTCACATAGTGGGAAGGAAGCTGACTTGTTAGACTCAGTCTATATTAGTCCAGTCAATTAGTGCCGAAATGAGGGGCGTAGAGTGCATGAAATATGCGATAATTTTTGACTTCACAGTTTCGTTAGTAGTTAGAAGGTAAACATACCTAAAGTCCACGCCCCTGGGGGTTGAGCGTACGATAGGAGGGGAGAAGTTCCTATTTTTGGGTTTTTAGAATATATCTCGAAAATGGTGAAATCTAGGAAAATATGTTTTAAATCAAAATTAAAGCTAATTAAATTTCCTATATTATTGTCTTTATACTTATTTGTCGAATTTCCAATGGTTTCCGAGATATTCTTTATTGGAAATCGATAATGTTCGAAACAAGAAATAATTTTTACCTCACTTTTCGTCAAACATGTGCTTCAAATACCGGAAACATATATATGAACTTAAAGTAAATTTAATGCTTTACAACATTGATTCCGATATTTTTTCTGAGAAACGATTGTGGAAGGCACTAGAAGCAAAGGTTTGACAAAAAGTGAGGTAAAAATTATTTTCCTAGGAAAATTAACGATTTTTAGTAACGTATATTTCAGAATCCATTGGAAGTTCAATAAATATGTATAGAACTATTTTTATTGGAAATTTAGTAATCTTTAACTTTGATTTGAAACATATTTTTCTAGAGTCCACAATTTTCGAGGTATAATCGAAAAACCCAAAAATGGGACCTTCTCCCCTTCCCCCCACCGTAAGCTCACTACCCAGGGGCAGGGGACGTCTAGTATTTTTACGTATTATCTACTCCTAACGTATCTATGAAGTCAAACATTATCGCATATGTCACGCAATCTAAAATATTTTTATTGACTTGAATAGAATGTAAATATTTATAAATATGTTTTTTTTCTTAAATATTTATTTATATAATCATATATTGATTTATTAACCGTTTGTAGTTTAGTTGTATCCTGAAGTACAAGAAACTGCTCGTCGTTATGGACTACTTCAACATTTACAAGCGTTCAAAGCTCCCAATTAATTACAAAATACCTATTTACACGACTGTGATTAGATTAATTTAGACATACGGACTTGAGCTTTTGGGCTTCATTAAATCTTCCAATTCTTCTTGCATCCAATCTATAAACTCCGAAATCGTTATTATGTCAATGCTTATTATGTCACAAATAAACTCATTCTCTTCGAATCCACTAGTCTCTTCCAACTTGCTTCTCCTGACAATAAGATAAGATGGCCTAGAGACTTTCTAGTGTAGAACTATTGATGAAGTGCAACTAATGGGTGGTTCTTTCCTTTCTCAACTATGTATGTCCTAGATTCTAATATTTTCCTCGATATGACTAAATCCTTTTAAGTTGTTCACCACACCTTGCTTTTTCGATAATTCTTAGCATCTACCTTTTAGTAACTTTCTCTATCCTAACAGCGATCGTCATATCTTGTTCAATTTTTCTCTTTAGCGTCACTAATTTTAAATATTTCTGAATAAACACCCCGCATAGTGCAGACTTAAAATATAAATAGATCATGATGAAATTTCATTCACCTTGACTTCGGCTATTGTATCATAGATATCCACTCATCTAATATTTGACTTTTACTAATTATTATTTTGAACCTTATAGCAATAAGTTATACCTCATTAGATGGTGAATTAAATTGTCTATCATACTACGAAAACTATTCAAACTAGCTCTAATACATCGTGTAATTTATAGCTGAGGTAAATCATATAGACAATGGTTGGTTGCAACTATTAAACTACACTGTCATCTCATGATTTGTGGACTTAATTGATGGAGCTTTAACTGTTCAGTCGCGACGTATATATATTATAAAACATTATATACAATTATACTTTGACATTATGTTCTTATATTATTATTATATTCTAATGATCTAAAAAAAACGGTTAATAGTAAAGATTGCGTCTACAACATATTGTTGTTAGCTAGAGTAAATTACTAGTTGTGGTCACCTCACCAGTTATGGGCAGGCTAATACAATATTTACAATTATTAGAGACTTATCCATTTATTTGTGATAGCACCAGGAGAAATATTTCTTAAAAGGGTTTAAGATTCATTGACTTACGAAACCCTCCCTTCCATCCATTTCCAGTAGCCATAAAAAATATTTTCCTCAAATAGTGTTCCAAAATACCTCTTTTTTTTTATAGTCAGGTTTCTTAAGGAAATTTTGTGAAATTGCTACATCTATTTTTAGTTTTTCAGTTATGTAGCTTTTGATTATAGTTTAGGCTTCTATACAAGCTCTATTATGTCGGACTATATAATTTTAATTAGCAATAATTTTGAATTGACTATAACCGGTTTATAAAAATACGAGATATGAGTTATGGCTATCCTTTTCTATTTTCTTTGGTGTTACAAACGTTCTGTTAAAAAAAGAGAAAATATATAAATTTCTTCCCTTGATTATTTCATTTTAAAAATTAGATACTTTACTAGTAAAGTCATGATTGAACTTTCGTTTCTCTAAAGTGACCATTACTAGTTAATATAGTTATATTTTGTACTTTTCGTAGGGCTAATGGTCTGTAAAGAAAACTGGAAAAAATGGAAATAATTTATTTACTTTTTAGTAGGGTATGATTTTCAACTATTTCATGACAGCTTCCTAAACTTTAGTAGTTATTTTAAATAAATTTGTGAATTAGGGTGTTGGGTGATTGTGTTTTTAAACATATATTTTACATTTTTGATAGACCACGTTGTATTTTTTTTTATTATTAGTTTCATAGTTCTATTTTTTCAATAATTAAAAGTAATTTTTAAATTATTAAAAACATTTTGTCACACGACCATAACTAGTCTATGGGTATGACATTAACCGGTACAACATGCCCATAACTGGTATTTTTAGCTGTTTCTAAAAAAATTATCACAATTTATTTGGAAGGAAGTTTTAGCATATTTGTCAATTTTACATTCAGTCAAATAAACTTTTGAGAATCTAAATATATTACCATAGATATCATCTTAATAACTGTATCAATGAAATTCCCTTTCGAATCCAACAGTTCCCTTAAATATGACCATAACAAGTGATTTACTTCTAAGTGCTTACTTTGTAATTATGACTTATAGTGATACTTCAATACTACATACATATACCATACTATGTATTGCGTTTCTACTGTCGTTTCGAAATAGTATATCAGGATCAACTCGGAATTCGAATCTTTCGTAAGTTATCTTTTTTAATCCAGTAATTAACAACTAGGAGCTGAATTGCATAAGCAATGTCTGTTAATTGGACCTTATGCAACTTGGCAAGGGCGACGTGGATTTGTAAATTATTTTGCATCATGTTAAATTATTTATATTTCAACTATTAAAAAAAATTTTTTTTTGTACACTATTTTTGGAAATTTAAAACTGGGTGTAATAAAATAAAAATACATTTAGCAAATGTATAATGATCATAATGACACGTTAATAGCTTGTAAAGCTATTAAAATTAGTACTTCAATAAAAGTTCTATATTAAATGATCCCGTGACCTTTTTTTTTTTTCAGACGCCTTAGAGGGTTATATGGAACACAATAGGGAACAAGTTGAGATACTAGTGGATTTGGTTATGGAGTTTACTATGAAAGGATAGGTGTTTGGGGCTAAATCAGCAATCTATGGAACTTTTTTTTTTTTAAATCAATTTATTGAAATTTACAACTGTGCAAATATATACATCAAGTAAATAACGATTACAATAACATGTATGTCAAAATTTGAAAAGAACTACTCATCAGTAGCACTTCAATAAAAATTATATTCTAGTAGATCTCTAGGCCATCTTCTTTTCAGACACCTCGGAGGATTATCGGGAATGGAGTGGGAAGCAAGTTGAGAAACTAGTGGATTTGAGTGGTTATGGAGCTTACTATGAAAGGATAGGTATCTGGTTTGAGCCAAACCAGCAATATATGGAACATTACACACATTTAGAAATAATAGATCTAATCACAGTCATGTAAATATATCTTTTGTAATTAGTTGGGTTCTTTGAACGTTTGTCTAGTAAATGTTGAAGTAGTCTGTAACGAAGAGCAGTTTCTTGTTGTTTTAGTCTTGTATGTGGATTGCATTTGTCTACTTGCATTTGTCAAGACATTTGTCTAAGTGGAGTCCTAGGTAGCGGATCTGGTTCTATAAGATGGTTCTGCATGTTAGAATTCAGCATCACTACTTAATCTGTTGTTAAAAATATTTGTAAGGTTTATTGTTTTAAGATACGTGTCACTCTAATAGCACTCTGTCGTCGAGAAAGTGTGCTTTTCAGTTGACAGTTTCCTATCATTGTGTTAAGTATATTTTTGTATTAGAGCAAAAATGTGTGAAAACGGACACTAGTGTAAATATGGGCACCCCTACTGAGTAAAGGAGATATTGAAGACTGGCGGCGAGGACTGTCTATGGAGTCATTTGCTAATATAAGATAGGATTGAGCAGTTAGAACATTATTTCATGTAGTGCGGATGCACCCTGAGTTATTGTGCAAATTTTTGTTCATTCTGGACTGTAAACTTTTGAGAGACATGTGTAATTGTTTCATGTTCTTATGTTTATTTGAAAATAATTTCACAATGATATTTGGAAAGCGCAGATCTTAAGCTACTTTTTTAAGAACACACTTTAAGCCACGCACACTTTTCGTTTACATCTGATAGTGGCCATCTTTCTTAGGTGGAGTTGGTGTAAATATAGGCACCCTTTCTTGGTGTATATATGGACCCCCATTTCCCCTGGAACCTCGACATATCTCTTGTTAGGGATCACAACTTGCATCTTTTGTGATGGAGAATTCTCTGAAGACACTCGGGGAGAGATGTGGATAAAATGTTCCCAAATGTGGGAAGTTAGATCGTGATGGGGCTGAAAGAGCCAGTTACAGTTGCGATTCCTCTAAAAAAAAATTTTCTATAATAAATAAAACGATTCGGATTGTCTTAAACTATTTTTTGGTGACTATTTTGAAATCTTTATGCAAATCGTAGTTTTTGAAATGAAACAGTTGATGTTAATCATTGTTTTGCCTTCTCGCATTTAAGAAACTTGATATAGTTGTTAACGAAAGACAAAAATCTAGACTTTTTCAAGTTAAAAGTAACCTAATAAAGGAGGGCGCCTATATTTACAACTTTTCCTTTATACTTTATTAAATTAAATTTTCATTTACACTTAAGTGTATGTTATACTAGCTGGATCAGAGACGCTGATATTGTCCTTTAAATTATCAAAGTAATCTTTGAAGCAAAAACTATTTATTAAATTATGAAATAATTCTTGGTTGATAATTATTTTTTTTAAATATATTTTTTTATTTTTGAAGAGAAAAGATTTGACTCCGGTTGGGATTCGAACCCAAGTCTTGGGTTCGAATCCCAACCGGGGTCAAATCTTTTCTCATAAAAAATATATTTAAAAAATATTTATTAACCAAGAATTATTTCATAATTTAATATATAGGACAGCACGTCAATAGATCCATTTAAAAGTAATGTTCAAATTGAACATCGCAATTGCGAGTGCCCGGGGGTATGGATCAGTGAAGAGAAAAGATTTCCCTGGTTCGGATACGAGCTCGGTGGCCTAGTGGATAAGGCACCACGCTAGAGAAGTGGAGACTTGGGTTCGAATCCCAACCGGGGGTCAAATCTTTTCTCTTCAAAAATAAAAAAATATATTCAAAAACTCTTTATATTCGAAACATGGGATGGTACCCACCACTACTTCAAAGGAGCATTCCGAATAGTTTTAGGTTGGATGAGGTCAATTCAACATAATTCGGATAATCTTGTTGCTGCAGTTATTTCCATAATTGCAATTAATGTTGGAATTCGTACAACAAACTTCGATATTCCTCTTTAGTCGCGATGAAAACATACTTGGACCTACCTCTGTTAATTATACAAACAATATGAAATTACTATTTCGCTTTGTGTTACATTATCAATGATGGAAATAAATTTGTTAGTAACCAACTATTCATCATTCGTAATACTATTCCAACTTTACTTAAAGCTTGTGAATTTCGATATTCCATATAGGCATTCTGAATATCGATATCTCTCTGTTTATTTTATCGTTTTAGTTAATTACATAATTATATAATTACGACATCGAACTACTGCTTCTGATTCACTTTGAGTTTCACATTTATCAATACCTCTTTTCTATAACATCACCTGTAAAATTCTATTATAGTTTTAACTCCCACAGATCGTCATCTATGGACTCTAGGAAAAGTAGCTTTTCCGAAAATTTTTCACTCAATTTATTCCTTGTGGGTGAGATGGTTCGCCCAGCGCTAGAAAATTAGCGCTCTCTTGTCACTGAACTGGAAACAGTAGCAACATATTTTCTAGCCATCCTACATAAAATTGCATTTAAAACATTAAACATTAATTTATTTCTTATTTAAACCAATTTAATAATTGTTTACAAAAGTTTTTGTAAGGTACTTACAATCGGATTATCCAAAGAAAAATATTTATTGTAATTTGTTTATTGATACCAATCTCTACATACTAATAAACAAAAGACAAAAGATGGTTCTCATAACACTGCATCCTAGTGAAATTTACAATACACTCAATTTAAGGTTAATTAAATAACATAGAAATTATATTTTAAAAAAAGAAACATTGTTTAATATTTTTTCCGTTTAATATAACACTTCTATCTTAGATTAATATTAACAAATAATAGAATACATTTACCATAAATCTTCACCTTACCTTCGCTTGGAGAATTTAAGTGAAGAAGGTTTGACAGTTAAATGACATTAGTAAACATTTTCGGTAATTAATTGAGTTAACAATTATTATAATAATCAGTATAATTGTTAATACGTCATCTAACAAGAATTATTTCCTCTCTGAATATTTGTCGATAAGGTACCCCGTTTCGTGTAAGACAACGAAGATGACGCATTAACATCAACAATTTAAAAAAAAAATAATTTCCTGAGAAAGCATGCCTCAAAAGAGGGCAACAAGCAATATTCATGCCTTTATGGATCCATTCACTTAATATATACAATAACAAATAAATGAAAATAAGAAACTCATAATGAATAATCAACATTTTTAAACAGCTTAAAAATTAAGTAATCTGCAAAATCAGATTCTTCTTTTTTTTTCACGACTTCTTGGTGCAAAGTTAGCATGCATTGTTGCCCTTTAATATACTTTTCCGGTTAAAAAGCAACAGTGAATGATACAAATTAAGTTAAATTTTATTTTATATTTTTTACTTTTTTTTTTTTTTTTTTTTTTAATTTCTTATCGTTATACATCTTGCAAGAATGGATTTATGTCATCTAAGTGAGGCGTATTACAATATTAATTCAATAACTAGACAGGCGTTCAATGCTCCCAGTTAATTACATAAGACTTATTTAAATGACATTAATTAGACCTGTTTGTACACACGGAGTTGAGCTTTGGGGCTCCACTAAACCCTTCCAATTCTTCTCGTATCCAATCCTCACAATCCAAAATCCGTAAAATTCACACTGCTCCTTATTATGTCACAAATAAACTTATCCATAAAGATCTTAATGTACCACTGAATTAGCCAAAACCAGTTATTTATCCATGACAAACTACATACCCACTTGAATCCACTAGTCCCCCCCAACTTTTCCCGATAAACTTCCGAGCTGTTTGAAAAGAAGATAGCCTCGGGACCGTCTAATGTAGAATATATAAGTGCTGTTAATGAGTAGTTGTTTATAAGTTATTGACACGTCTTAATCAATTGACTGAACATATACTTGTTCAATGTATTGTATACAGTTGTAAATATCAATTAAAAGTAAAAAAAAACAAAACAATTTCGATTGTTTAAAATTTTCTAAAATCCGAGAACAATACGGTATTATTACTATTTTTTAGCTGAGCATGCATATGACATAAAATATTCTCCGATTTCTTGAAAAGTTGGGTATAACCTATGACCACGTACAGCGATTGTGTAACCGGCCTGTGTTCCCCGCATAAACTTCAAACATTTGCTACCAACTGTGGGAACTGGCTAGAGCTGTTCAGCGGCTTCAGAGATAAATCACACAGTTTGAATGTCCTAGTGCTCCTGTTTTGGAAAATAGGAATCATACAGAGGCGGGGATATTCTTGAAAACTTTTGCTAAACTTTCCATATTTTTGCCGGTTTTTTATTTCTGTTACCAGATCCAAAAGTTAGGGTTGGTAAGGAATGGTTATATATGTCTTAAGATGATATTAATAAATTAGAAACACCCGAAACATTAATTGTGTAAGATTGATTTTACGTGTATGATCTTTCGTCATGAAAATCAAATATGTCCTGTTATAACTATATCCTTACCTCTGTTAATATTGTAGTGAGGTGTATTCTGGATTTGGTACCGCTATTGATATGGACACTATTGGTACAGAAACATAAAGACGTTTTTTTTTTCAATTGGTTTCTATGGCTTTTAATGCGCTGAATACGAATTTAAAAAAATATGAATTTAAACTAAATTTCATTGGGTAGTTGCTTTACAAGCAGTTGACATGCTATTTCGAGAATTTATCTCAATTACTAGATGTATTTTTACTTTTTTTTGTAAATTTCAATAAATAGCGGGGACAAAAAAATTCCGGATCCAGCTTAAAGGGAAATAAAAGTCAAATGATAAATTCAATTTTTTTAAATTTATTTGTTTTTTATTTTTATTTTATTTTTTTATAAAATATTAAAAATGTGTAAAATAACTACAATACTTTAACATTACCTTTAACAAAAATATATAAAAATTATGAAAGCAGGTACGTAAATTGTGTTAATACAGTCATAAAGACTAAAACGACAAGAAACTGCTCTTCGTTACAGACCACTTCAACATTTACTAGACAAACGTTCAAAGCTCCCAATTAATTACAAAAGACTTATTTACATGACTTTGATTAGACCTAAAACGACAAGACTAAAACGACAAGAAAAGACTAAACTAAAAGACTTTTAGTCTTGATAAAGACTAAAACGACAAGAAACTGCTCTTCGTTACAGACCACTTCAACATTTACTAGACAACGTTCAAAGTTCCCAATTAATTACAAAAGACTTATTTACATGACTTTGATTAGACCTACTTGGACGTACGGAATTGAACTTTGGGACTGCACTAAACAATCCAATTCATCTCGTATCCAATCCTTACAATCCAAAATCCTTCGAAAAATCCTTAATTCTCCTCACTTTGTGACTTATCTGTATGCCTATATACCTATCCTTCCATAGTAAGCTCCATAACCACTCCAATCCACTAGTCTCCCAACTTGCTTCAGACTCCATTCCCGATAATCCTCCGAGGCTTCTGAATGGAAGATGGCCTAGTCTTTCAGTGTAGATTTTATTATGAAGTGCTACTAATGAGTAGTTCTTCACAAGTTATTTATATGCCATTGTATTCACTAGCAACACATTTACTTGATGTATATTATTTTGTACAGTTGTAAATATCAATAAATGAAGAATAAAAAAAAAAAAATGTATCTATTAAACGCCTAGATAGTTATAACTATAACTCTAGTTTTGCACTATTATAGGCCCCTACTATCCACACAAAAATCGGGATTCAAATCTGTGCGTTACAATTCAAAACGTCCCTTGTGAGATAGTTTGGAGTCTCAATATCAAGGCACAGAAAAAATATGTATTGGTTTTAAACGATTTTATTATTCCCAATGATACGAAAACGATTTATTAATTGTTAAAATGACCAGATTAATATTTCCAATAGTCATTTTTTAAATTTGTTTCTAGTAGGAATGAAAAAAAAACCAGTAATAAGTAAAACCTAAAGAACCCATCTCTACCTGACCCTTTCGTCTCTAATATATTGGGTTGGTGCAAAAATAATGTACCTTTTGAATATTCGTTTCGTTTAGTATAGTTAATGGATTATAAACCACGGTTATTAATGTTGTATTTCCTAAAATATTAGTTAAGTTTGTGTTATATATTCTATGAGTATGAACCTCTGAAATTGACCAGGTCAAAACAAAATTTGCGTAAAATTTATTGTAACTTTAAAACTTGGTCGAAGTGCGGCCCAAATCGCGCTAACATCAATGTTCTGCGGGGTGAAGGATCAGTGATAGTCCAGGCAATGAGTGCTGAAATCAGGGGCGTAGAGTGCATGGAATAAGCTTTAGTTTTTTACTTTATAGCTTCGTTAGGAATAGTTAGAAGGTAAACATACTAAAAGTCCCCGCCCCTGTGGGGTGAGCTAACGGTGGGTGGGGAGGTGAGAAGTTAAACTATTTTAGTTTTTCGATTATATCTCGAAAACGGTTGACTACAGAAAAAATGTGTTTCAAATAAAATTAAAGCTTATTTCCTATAGCATTTATTTTATATAAATTTATCGAAAATCCAAAGGTTTTCGAGATATACGTTATTGAAAATCGGTGATTTCCGAAAAAAAAAAATGTCACCTCACTTTTTGTCAAACTTTTGCTTCTAGTACCTTCCACGATCATTTTTCAGAAAGAAATGTCAGAATAAAAATTGCAGAGCACTAAGTTGACTTTACACGTTTCTGGTATTTGAAGCAAATGTTTAACAAAAAATGATGTAAATATTCTTTTTATTCCTAAAATTATTGAGTTTAAGAAAAGGATTTTTTTTTTTTTTTTTTACATTCGATTGACTATTAATTTTTTTTTTTAAACAATTAATATTAAACATTCGAAACTAATTTTCTATAGAAGTTGCATATAATTTATCAATCCTAATATTATTGATACTTCTATGCCGTCATGCGTACCTCAAGTAAAAAAAATATGTAGACTCAGAGAATTGTATTGTATGAGGTAGTTTGAAACATGACTGTGCATGTGATATCACCAGACGCCCTATTGCCCGTTGTAATGAGTCATTAGTTCCAAGCCGAGCTATTAGACAGAATAAACCTTACCGACTGGATATGAAGGTGTATTGGCGATGGGACAGACTCTGCTAGATAAGTTGGAGCAAATGAAGACAGTGGGATAAAAAGTGGCCGGTAGATGTATGGGGGGTAGGGTGGACGGGGGGGGGGGGGGATGGGCGGCCATGGTTTGGATTCCGGCAGTGGGCTATTATTTAGGGGCACAACCCTACATTCCACCCCCGGCATTTATATTTATGAGTAGTGACTGCGCCACATTCTCCACCCCCGTTCTACCCGATATTCCATCACAACAGGAAAATAATCCCGGTCTTGTATTGGTTATTATCCCTGTTAATGGATTTGTTTATTCCGTGGTCCTTTACCCAAGGCTTTCGGTTAAAAGGTTTTAAAACAACCCGCGTTTCCATATCGCTCAGAGAACGAAGGCGCAACTGTAATAAAAATGAAATGAAATTCAGTGAAACTCCGATTAATCGGATTAATTAGGACCGAATGTAATCCGGATAATCAGATTTAATATTGAATTAAGGTATTTCTATTTATTTATTGATATTTACAACTGTACAAAAACGTATACGTTAAGTAAAGGTGTTAATAGTGAATATAATGGCATGTAAATAACTTGTGAAGAACTACTCACTAGTAGCACTTCAATAAAATCTACAATAAAAGGTCTCTAGGCCATCTTCTTTTCAGACGCCTCGGGGGATTATCGGGAATGGAGCGGGAAGCAAGTTGGGAGACTAGTGGATTAGAGTGGTTATGGAGCATACTATCGAAGGATAGGTATCTGGTTTGGGCTAAATCAGCAACATATGGAACATTAAGATCTTTATGGATAAGTTTATTGGTCACAAAATAAGGAGCATTGAGTATTTTTCGAAGGATTTTGGATTGTAAGGATTGGATACGAGATGAATTGGATGGTTTAGTCGATCCCCAAAGCTCAACTCCGTACGTCCAGATAGGTCTAATCACAGTCATGTAAATGAGTCTTTTGTAATTAATTGGAAGCTTTGATCGTTTGTCTAGTAAAAGTAGCCTGTAACGACGAGCAGTTTCTTGTCGTTTTAGTCTTGAATTAGAGTATTGAATTCCAAAATAAGACTTATGTTATAATATTACATTTATGTAACAAAAAAAGTTCAGTTAAAAGGTGTCATAACTCTTTAAGTTTGTAAAGAAACCACTCGCGACGGCGATAGGCCAGAATGGGCAAAACTGGTTGGATGTTTTATGCTTCTAGAAATTCACCATGTACGTATCATAAAAACTAATAAGACGGTACCTATCGTATTTTACCTGAACTCCAAACCACGGCCTACAATATCTGTTAATAAACTTTTTAAAAAATAAAATTGTTTGTAATAAAAAATTATATTTATTTTTCTTCAAATCGATCAGGATATTTGGAGTTTTTCTGTTACTTCCAACCAACATTATAGATATTAGTAATATCCATATAAACTTGTGTATTGGCCAAATTTTAATTCTAACCAAAACTTTTCAACACATATTTTTTGAAAGTATTTTGACGTGGAACTGTCTTTTGGATATCTCTAATCTGGGTTCTATATTTTTTCGCACTGTCAACTAAAATGTGACATTTTGACATACTGTAGCTCTGTTGTCAATGCTCAGATCGAAAATTTTCTTACATTTTCCTGCTCAGAAATTTAATGGATATATTTAATTTTTTTACATATAACATTTGTGCTAGGGTGTACCGTTTAGGTGTTATATTAGTTTGAAAGAAAAAAAGTCACGTAAGCCCACATTTTTCGAGTGTTAGGCCTTTTTCGACTCGCTCTAGCTCCGTTGACGTTGCTAGACTTAGAAATTTGCTAATAGTTTCTTTATCAGAAATTTAAAGGAGAATATGTTTTGTTATATAACATTTATCGCTAGGATCTACCACTTAGGAGCTATATTGTCTGAATGAAAAAAATTCATGTAACTTTTTTTGTATTGATTTGTATCAATCAATTTAATCCCACACAAACTAGAGCGATACTACATTTTAGTAAAAATTTTAAGGTTTTGGGATCACTTCTAATTTTTCCTTATTTTAACGAATTTCGCAGTTATGTCGTTGTTCCACCGGATGAGAGATATAACGGTTTCCTAAATGAAACCCCAACGCTTTTTCCTAGATTATTTTTTATTAATATTTTGTATCTTTGAAAGACAATTACTTAAGCTATTTCTCTCCTTTAATGACAAAATTCTTACAGAGGTTTGATAAATTTCAAATGTACATAAAATATTTTGTATTCTAGAATTATTGGTGAGGATTTCGAAAACAAAACAAATGGTCTCGATAAATGGGGAAAATTAGGCAAGTCCAAGATCACAGGGTAGCCAATTTCCAACCGCCATTATTCTACTAATTCTCTATACTGTATATATTGCATAAATGTATATATATATATATATATATATATATATATATATATATATATATATATATATATATATATCAATATTTTTTATTTATTTGCAAAAGATATTTCTTGTACAAATAACATACGAAATAAAACAATTCTTTTTTTTTTTTCTTTTTTGTCTAGCAGCACTAGGACTTTGTATAGATAATATTAAATTATATAAGTACTACAAATATAAAGAAATAGTTTAGACACTTTTACATAAAAAAAAAATATATATATATATATATATATATATATATATATATATATATATATATATATATAAAGTAAATAAATAATAGTAAATAAATAAAATAATTATCAACTTAATAACAAGATCAATGCAATTACAAGGTATACAGAATTACAGATTTATAACTTCCCACCAAGTCATATTTAGTCATTATTGAATTTAATTAAAGGTTCAGAGAATCAGTGACCCAGTAATTTAGAAAAGAACCACATTAAGACTATAGTCAGAACCCTATTCCAAAAAAAAAAAAAAACATTTAGCTTTTCAGTCAATGGCACAACATATTACAAAATAATATAGTCTATTTAATTTTTGAATACAATCTACATTTAAGATTTCCTCTATAGACAATGATTCAGAAATGTATGTACCTAAGAATTTTTTTCTCTGCTCTTCAAATTTGATGCACTGAGTAAGAAAATGGCTCAAGGGATCCGACACCAAACCACCGCAGGCCATGCAGGCTTCGCTGGATTTCATAATTAGTGTTGTGTCCTTTGTAAACACCTTTAGATAATCCCCGCTTCAGACTCTTAGGCGACCCACAACTCTGATTTTCTTAAAATTTGTCTGAAACAGCATGTAATCTTCCGGGCTTGCTATATTAAAATTGCATATTTTTTTATACCTAGAGTTGTTGGTGGAATTCAAAATTCTGTTTACATCCTTTGAAAACTGATGGTTCTTCATCTTTTCTAGAATGTCTTCTTTAAACGTGCTCAGTCCTTAAGGTAGTACTCTTGAGAACAAGTTTTGACATATATATATATATATATATATATATATATATATATATATATATATATATATATATATATATATATATATATATATATATATATATATATAATCTAAATGCCCAATGCGTTTTGAAGGATATCATTAACATCACTACTTGCCTACTTTTAAACGAAGTGTAGGACTTCAATATGGGTTGCACAGATATTTATCTCATTTTAGAGAAAAATGAATTTACCTATTTTTTTTTCCAAATGGTACATAAATAAACATATATAAGAATTTTAACACATATAAAAAGAAGAACGTTTTTTTTTAATGATTAAAGTTATATAATAACGGTAACCAAGCGTTATAGATGTATCAAACACAATCATGATTGCCAAAAATTAATTAAACCAAAAAATAATAAAATACATTTGGATAATCCAAAAACATGACTTCCAATTGCTAAGTCCTATCCTGGGATACCGCTACAATTTAATATCAAAGATGTAGGTTTTTGGGGTATGCAGTCATAGATACACATCGATTAAAAATAAATTTTAATTATTTAATTGTTTTAATATTTTTTAATTGTTTAATATTTTTAATTAATTTAATCTATGGCTGCGTAACCCAACAACCTACATTTAAGACAACGTCCTTTGTACCCTAACCAGCAGAGTGTGGTGACTGTGTCTTCCTAACCCACTCGAATCCAATAGTCTCCCAACTTGCATTCCACTAGATTACCTATGATCTTAAGAGGGTTATGAAAGAAGATGGCCAAAAGATCTTCTAATGTATTTCTTTAATTGGCGAGCTACCAATGAGCAATTTCTTCACAGGTCATTCCCATGTAATTAGAATGATAATTCTTCTCATTCGCTTAATGCATTTTTTAATTCAGTTGGATGATTGGATTGCCATGATTATTATCGAGTCTCATCAACAACTAAATAAAATAAAAAATAAATTAAAGTAAAAAAATATATATATTTTTTTTACAGACTCAAGCGACAAACTGTTCGTCGTTACAGAATACTTCAACATTTACTAGTCAAACGATCAAACCTCCCAATAAATTATAAAAAATCCATATTCATGACTGTGATTAGACCTATTTGGACGTACGGAGTTGAGCTTTGGGACCTACTAAACCATCCAATTCATCTCGTATCCAATCCTTACAATCCAAAATCCAAGAAGAGTCCTCAATGTTCCATATGTTGCTGATTTAGCCTAAACAATGATACCAATCCTTTCATAATAAGCTCCATAACCACTCAAATCCACTAGTCTCCCAAATAGCTTCCCACTCTATTCCCGATAATCCTCCGAGGTGTCTCAAAACAAGATGGCCTAGAGATCTTCAAGTGCAGAATTTTTATTGAAGTGTTACTGATGAGTAGTTCGTTTCAAGTTTTGACATGTTATTGCTATCGTTATCAACACATTTACTTGATGTATATATTTTGTACATTTGTAAATTTTAATAAATGGATATTAAAGAAAAAAAAGTTATGTATATGCTTAACTTAAATTTTCTGTTTATATCTAAAGAGTACGAATAACAGATTTTTCCCCATTTATTTTCAACATTAGGTGACCCCTTGATAATTTCCTTAAATGATTCATCTACATATATATTTACCTAATATGTAAATGATTTTATATATATATATATATATATATATATATATATATATATATATAACAAAGCTAATTAAATTCGCTATCAGATGCTATATATGTAAATTATATTAAATCCTGTAAATCACTAGCACGCTAAATGTGTATGTTTTGGCAAAATATGTAAATTATGACATGTTCAGTAGACTGGTGTGGGTATATCACGGTGTTAATTATAAGTTACATATATAAGATCTAATAGTAAATTTAACCAGCTTTTAGATAAAAATATTAAATTTTGGATCGGACAAATTGTTTTGGAGTTATAGCGAATAATGTGTCAAAAAAACATGTATTTTACAAAAGTAAGTAATTTTCAGCGTGATAGCTTGTGTATTTCAAGAATTTTTAAAACATTTCATATGTAGGATCTAATTGTAAATTTCACCACCTTTCAGATTGAAAAAAAAACATTTTCAATCGGACAAATTCTTTCGGAGTTATAATGATAAATGTGCCGAAAACCATGGATTTAACAACAGTACGGGTTTTTAGGCGTCTGGGGTATAGTATTATATAGGATATTATAACTCCGAAAGTATTTGTCCGAAGTTTTTGTTCACTAGCGTTTTTTATTTGTTTTACAAAAATATATATGAAAAATAATTGTGAGCTGTGATCTATAATGAATACAGAAATTTAGGCAACTAACGCCAAAAAAGTACGTCAGAAAAAAAAAAATTAGTTTGAAATTTCAGTAATGGGGGCAGTTGTTACTTTCCTGCTTTTATGATTTTCGCACACATACTAAAAAAAAAAATAGTTTATGTATAAAACAAAGTCATTTACAAAAATATTTCTGATTAAATTCTCTGCAATATTTGTCCTAAATTTTTTAACCTTTCTTTTTTTATCTTTTTTATATATTTTTTTTGTTTTCTACAACCGAAAGTAACGTACATAAAAATAATATTGATTAAACTGTGAGACTATTGTTAGTAATTCGTGCATTAAAATATATTTACGTGTTCAATGTTTAAGAATAAAATAATATTTTAAAAATTTATTGTAAATATAACTACAGCTGACTCTTAATATCACAAAGGCTATAAAAGATTACTTCGAAATAAAATTTTTGAAATTTTAAGCTAAAAGAAGAGTATTTTAGTGAAATCCAGGGTTTAGGAATCTGAAACACGTGGGTAAAACACGTAATATAAATTGTTTTCCGAAATAGTAAGATAAATAAAGAAGGTTTAATTACAACATAATTAAATACAATGTATAATTAAAATACAATTAAATAAAACCCTTAAGATAAAAGAATATTCTTACAAAATTAGTGAAATGAGTAACTTTAATTTAAATTTAATTCAATTATATTTTCAGTTGAAACGACGACACAAAATTGATTTCTGAATTTAGGTTGTTTGTTGGAGTAATATCTTTGAAATATTAAATTTTAACTTTTCGGAGGTGAAAGTAGCATGGAGTTATTTGTAATTAATGTTGTCTTATTTTTATTTTATTTTTTTTTACTGAATTATTCTTTTCAAGAGAAAGTAAAATATTTTGAGTTATCAAAGAATTTCTTTTGCTGCAGTTTTTGAGCGTAGGCTGTATGATGAAATTTGAAGTGGAAAATTATTATAGGTTCATAAAACATTTATTTGAATTAACTTAACTTGTAGTCAAAATTATTTAAATAATGATAAAATTATTATATACTTTTTCGGGTCTAACCACCCGGGAGATGGCCTCCCACGATTTTGGACAGTTATCGATATTGCCATGAAAGCAACGCTTTGCAAATAATTGACTTGCAAACAACGAGGGATTCCCTTATGTTAATTGAATGAAACGTCAGTTGGACACAGGCTAATTAAATTACCGTTTTTGGGAGCGTTGAATTGAGTAATGTACACTGTTAGCCATTTCATTAATAATTCGTATTGCATCGCTTGGTTCATAATTAGCTATTGATGTTTGAGTTCGTTTCAAAAAAAAAAAAAAATGAAATAAAAAATATTTACGAATATAGCTCAATACGTTAGTTTTGTGATGTCAGTCCAGAGGATGTAGTTTATTAAGAAGCAAAAGTATCAATTTTTTTTTTTTCTGAATTGATTTTTATTCCCATAAAGGTGCTGAATCCAAATTTCAATTTCACCCATTCGAAAAACTTGGACGTCATATATCCTCCTTGAAAAAGTTATAGTTTCTTCTTATTAAAAAACTACATTAAATTTCCTACATATTATTTATTAACTATTTTTTCTGACAACTTGTTAAAGATTGAACAATCTTAAAAAAAAAAAAAATTATATCTGCCTCTTGCTATACGCTTTAGCACTTTAATAGTTGATTTAAAAAAGTAAGAAAAAAAGCCATGCAAAATAATATAAGGGAATTATGTTTATATTATTTTTATATAAAATATTTTTATATTTGTTAACGAGGCTCCACTAAACCATCCAATTTATTTCGTATTCAATCCTTAGAATCCAAAATCCTTCGATAAATCCTCAATGCTCCTTACTTTGTCGCCAGTAATATTCATAAAGATCTTAATGTTCTATATGTTGCTGATTTGACCCACACCTATCCTTTCATAGTAAGCTCCATAACCACTCAAATCCATTAGTTTCTCAACTTGCTTCCCACTCCATTCCTAATAATCCTCCGAGGCGTCTGAAAAAAGATTATTATAGAAGAGCTACTGATGAGTAGTTCTTTTCAAGTTTAATATGTCAATGTAATCGTTTTCAATACATTGATGTATATATTTTGTACAGTTGTAAATTTCAATAAATGTATTAAAAAAAAGAAAATTGTTTACAATTTTAATCGACATATTTTTAAACGTCAGAGAAAAACAGAATTAGAATATTTAACTAATTTTGCCCTTTTTTTTTTTTAGAACACTCAATTTTTTGGGGGGGGAAAAAGTTCATATTTGGAATCATCACACAAGGAATACATAAAAATATTTTTTAACAAAAAAAAAACTTATATTTTTAGTGCCTGATCCTCTAATTTTTTTCTTTTAGTGCCTGGACTATGCTAATGTAATAGAACAAGGATATACTTAAACACTTTCTTCTTATCCTAAGAATATCTTGTTTCCTAGGTAATATGTTTTATTTTATATGTTTATTTATTTTTTTTTTTTTTGGAAGAATAAAAATAAAAACCAACAAACCTATACCATCCTTTCCTGCAATAGCACTAATACCTATATCTCTGTTGAATATATTCACTCTTAACGTGGAAATCCTTATATTACACCTAAACAACAAGAAATACACTAAATATATATTCTGCATACTTATTGTCAATAATAGTAATTTTGAATGCATTCGAGATTACAAAAGAGTAGTTTTCTTACATGGCATGTTTACGTAACTGTAACTATTTTGGGTATTCATTTGTTATATATTCTAATGTATACATCAATTATAATTTTCAAACTCGCAACTTGTTTAAACAAATTTTCTGTGAATTATTGAACATAGTATCTAAGTACTGACATGTAAATAACTCTTTTGTAATTAGTTGGGGACTTTAAAGGATTGTCTAGTAAATGTTGTTGTCAAAAATGACTAGCAGTTTCTTGTTTTTTTAATTTTTTTGAGCGAAATAATTGCTGTTTTATTATAATTTTTTTCGGGATAAAATTAACCTTTAATCCTGGCGTGTTGCTTGTTGAACGTTAGACTTTCGATTCATATATTTGTTGTATTTTTTTTTAATTGAAATATTTTTTGATGTAGCTATTATTAAGTTTTTTAATTTATTTTATCCAAATATGTTTTAAAATGGATTTAACTTTGTGTAAATCTAAATAATTGTAGTTTGGGCCAAACAAGCAACATATGCAAGCAACATCAGAAACCTTAAGGTCATTATGTATAAAATTATTTGTGGCATAACACCATCGAAGAATTTACTAAATATTTTAGATTGTAAGGATATGTAAACAGTATATAAATTTAACAGACAAGTAGATTTTTTAAAACTTTGAGGAATAAATCATATTGACACAAGTAAAAAAAAAATTTCATAACAGTTAATACAATGAATAGACATCAGGTTTTTTTTGCCATGTACATAGAAAAATTTTTTTTATTATTTTTTTAAATTTTTATTCTAACCTGCCCAAGAATGTCATTAATTTTAGTTTTTCTTCTAGTATTCGAGATAAAAATATATTTTTTTCGGAAATACAACACAGTGATACTTTCGATTGGTGCTGTGTATTGAATTTATTTCTTTTTTTTTTTTTTTTGTTATAATTGTAACATGGTATATGTATATGTATATATATATATATATATATATATATATATGGTTATTCTGCCATTTCCTCGGAAAAAAGTTATGTAAAAAAAAAAAGTTTTTCTTCATAAAAATCTTTATAAAAGTCTACTAATATTATTAGCGAAAAATTCCTTCACAGAATTTAGTCTATTAGCTCATTTACGATCACGATGGAAATTATGATAGTAAGAGAAACTGATAGGGTGTGAGGGAAATATAAAACATTCGCAGTTGAAATAATAAAATGTTTATAGTACAAATGATTTTTAATGAGTATGATATTAACTAGTCGATTTAGAGATATTAGTTAACATTAATTAAACATTTAAACATAGAACTTGAAAGAACAAAAATTAAAATGGTAAGACATTATATTATACATTTAAACTTTGAAATCGAACATTAGATTAATATGATTAATATTGTATCACATTAATATAAATAGTGAAAATATATATATATATATAAAAAGTCTTATTTCACTTACAGTTTTTCCTATTGTAATCTATTTCCCTCACTTTAGGTGTCAGGGAAATAGAAATGAGGGAAATAGAATTTTGAGTTTGATTTAAGATTGACACCAACACTCGCATTTAAAAAAAACAAAAAAAAACAAATGGAACTCTGAATAACATGGGAAACATATAGTTTAATGCAAAGAAAATAAGAATCAAAGTTACCCTCTTTGAAAAAACCACTATGTGAGGGAAATAGAATTATGAATGACACGATTCGAACACTTGATTCGACACAAACTTGCGACGACTAACAAAGGAAATTTGTTGTAAGTTAGATTATCCTCAGTTTGGCGGGAGCATTCTGCAATGTTGCCAGCCTGAAATATGATGGAATGGATCTTGGTTGTGCTTTGGCGGGCTTTTTTCAAAAAATGTGAGGGAAATTGATTGACCCTATGGGATACAGACATTAGAAGTCATTAGAAATTCATGGGACATGTGAGGGAAATAGAATTTGACGTTTTGAATTCAAGTTTAACCATGAAAACAAATCAACAACCATGGAAAACTACTTTACGTTTAAGAGGTAAGTACCTTGCAGCTACTTGTTACAGTTGGGTTGCAATAAATTTCATGGTTCGGGACACATATTCGTATGAAATATATATATATATATATTTTTTTTTTTTCAGGGCCATGTCCTATACAAAGGAGTTCCCTATACATAACCAAATATGTTTAAATTATTTTAACTGTGTTTAAATTTAAATAATTGTACCATTGTTTAAACTGCTGCGATTTAGCGGTAAACGCTGCGTTGGCCAGGATCATTACTTCAAAACACTTCCTCTGTTTTCCCATGATAGGCTTTAGAAGGAAAATCCTTGAAGCTATCCGTAATTGAATCCATCAATGGAATTAAGTAAAATTTGCATAAAAGGTAGGTAGGGGGGATTATATTAAGGAAGCTAAATTTTCAGATAATTGTTAATGAATTTTAATACAGTGGCGCAAGTCCCTTCAAAGCGATCCCATGAAATAGATTAGAGTTGATTTAATTAGGCCCTTTAGTGTTCCTCCAGGCCCTATATAATAATTAAGACTTTAATAGTCGTTATATTAAACTCAGAATTATCTATGTTGCTTTGAAGCTATTCCTGATTAGTCAAAGTTTCAAATAAGATTTTACCTTATAGCTATTTTTGCTACCGGCTAACAAAGTCCTCCATACGCCCATTTTTATTATTTGTATATTTTTTATTATAATTTTTAAAAAAATTATTTATCGATATTTAACACTGTATACTACATATATAGTGATTCACGAAATTGATTAAATCGTATATTGTTGGAGATAGATTGTTCATTTTGTTCTTCTCATATCCATTCTTTCCCTTCAGATCCAGATCTATTAATTTTTGGTCAGAATATATGATATTTGACCGATCATTTTCAGTATAGTGGTAATATTTTTTGACGAATGCTAACTTTAGTTTTTTATGCCTATCTGTTAACATTGACTTTTTAACTTTTGCCCTTTCTCGCAAAGCAGCTTGTCTCAAGACACAGACTACTTCAGCGATGATGTTGATACTATCAAACCGTCCAAGCTTCCATTGCATTTGAACGCCTTTATCAACTTTGCCTTACCGAATAGAACGAATAATACTTTTTGCAGCATCTGAGAGAAAAGGCTTACGATCTGCTTCATTATTTACAATCCCTTTCACATGGGTTGCATTCATTTTTTCGAATGTTATAGTCTCTACTGAACTTTCGTATTTTTTACTTTAAGAACGGTGAACAATTCTATTTTAAAGCTGATTTATATTTGCGCTCTGAATATTTTCTTATGTTGGTTTCACTGTTGTAATAACAAAACAACTGTGTATTGATTTCAGAATTTTCAAAAAAAAAAAAAAGTTTATCATAATTCATATTTGACTATCCCTAATTTCAAATATATACATATCATATCTCAGGAAAATGAGTAAATACACGATACTGATATGTTACAGTTAATAGTACCATATTTCAGTGAAAAAAATTCTGATTCTAATTATATTTATATTAAAATATGCCAGTTTTTTTATTCCTACTTCATTTTGTGGAATAATTTTATTTAAACTGTCATTTGAATCAATGCCAGGGTAATTAGTGTCACGCAGGCCATCAGAAATTCGGCAAGTATAAAGAATATGTCAGAGGTCTTCGTTTGCTTTCATATTTGTGCTTTTATCTGGAGTGGTTATTTTTATTATATGTTTTTCCTGTAGTCCTCAAGTGTGCAAAAATTCCAGTGAAAATAATATTTAGCTGTATATTAATGTAAACAGGGATTAGTTGGATTAATGCTATTTAAGTATATGCTAAAATTCGACGGCTATAGAATAGATCCAAATTAAATAGATATTTTTTTTATTTTTCTAATACCTTTTTCTTTGAGTTTAACTATATTTACATGGTCCTATCCTCTACACAGTGTATACAGCTGACATCCCAACTCATCCTACCACTTTCCTCATCATTTACGCTGATGACATGTGTGTTATCAGTAAACAACGATCCCTTCATTGCCTCTCAAACACTCCAATCCCATATCCCAAACCTTCAAGAATGGTGTCAAAAATGGAGAATCAAAATCAATTTAAAAAAAAAAAACCCACCAAATAACGTTTACCCTACTTCGTAAAACTACGACTTCCTGTCCTACAGTAGCCTTTTATGATATTCCACTAATCCCTGTTAGACTCCACTTGGATAAACGTCTAACTTGGAATCCACGTACAAGAATAAAACGAAAATAAACTGCCCGTCGTTTCAGACTACTTCAACATTTACTAGACAAACGATCAAAGCTCCCAATTAATTACAAAAGACTCATATACATGACTGTGATTAGACCTATTAGGACGTACGGAGTTGAGCTTTGGGGCTCCACTAAACCATCCAATTCATCTCGTATTCAATCCTTACAATCCATAATCCTTCGAAAAATCATCAATTCTCCTTACTTTGTCACCAATAAACTTATCCATAAAGATCTTAATGTGCCACATGTTGCTGATTTAGCCCACACCAGATACCTATCCTTTCATAGGAAGCTACATAATCACTCAAATCCGTTAGTTTCTCAACTTGCTTCCCACTCCATTCCTGATAATCCTCCGAGGTGTCTGAAACGAAAATGGCCGAGAGACCTTCTAGTGTAGAATTTTTAAAAAAGTGCTACTGATGAGTAGTTCTTTTCAAGTTTTAACATATTATTATCGTTGTCAATTCATTTACTTGATGTGTACATTTTGTACAGTTGTAAATTTTAATAAATGTATACAAAAAAGACAAACTATATTTGCTTCAAAAACTATTTCCCCTTCTCCGATTTTATCCAGTATATTAGTTGTAAATACCGATTATACTTTGAATTAGCAATTCTAGAAGGTTTCATCATTCATTTGGTCTATGTTTTTTAAGTAATTTAAATCCTTTGTTTAGAGCATGGCCCTACTTACAAATAAATAAATAAATAAATATATATATATATATATATATATATTTGATAAATATTTTTTAAATATATTTATATATATATATATATATATATATATATATATATATATATATATATATATAAAATAAAGGTGAGAGTGGGTAGAGGCGGCAACGTAGCGCCCACCTGGAACAGGTTTTATTTCTTCTGCTAGTTTTTTTTATTCTTTTCTCCAGCTCTCTGCCTCCATTCTCCAGGCTGCTATGATCTTCCGACTAAACCAAATCCGAACACTTTGGCAACACACCAGGAATCGGCATAAATCGAAGCGATCCGTTATTTATTGTTTTAAATGCATTCATTTCTTCACGGATGCTATCTTCTGAAGCTCATAGTCCCATCTCTGCCTTTATCATGAGTTACAGCTATGTATCTTAAGCTAATATCAAATTGTATTTAATCCTCTGGTAGAAGATTAATCTTGTTTCTAATTGGATGTGGTAACGTGTTATTATCTGATTTATTTTATTATTAACTATATTTAACCTCTTTTTTTTTTAATATAGTTTTTAAACGACATATCTCTGAGTCCTAATTTATTTAACAGGAAAAATAGTTCATTCATTATTGTAACGAGGAATTACATTAATGAATAAATCATTTGTACAAATTGATCGATATGTTGTTAATGTCAATATTCGATCTGTGTCTACAAATTGATTTGAGATAAGAGTTATTGAACGTCTTAAATAAAATTAAATACTGAAATATGAAATATTGTTTATATATTTCAACATTATAAATGTACTGACAGGCAAAAAGAATCCACACAATGTTTTTGTTTTTTTTCCTCTTTTTTTTCCATTTATTGATATTTATAGTGGAATATCATTAAAGGATACTGTAGGACAGGAAGTCGTAGTTTTACGAAGTAGGGTAAACGTTATTTGGTGGTTTTTTTTTTTTTTAAATTGATTTTATTCTCCATTCTTGACACCATTCTTGATGGTTAAGGATATGGGATTGGAGTGTTTGAGAGGCATGGAGGGATCATTGTTTACTGATAACACACATGTGTCATCAGCGTAAGTGGTGAGGACAGTGGTAGGATGAGTTGGGATGTCAGCTGTGTACACTGTGTAGAGGATAGGACCTAGGATACTACCTTGAGGAACTCCGGCAGATTGGGTAAAGAGGGGGAGAATAGGAAAAGTTTTGGTTTATTTTTTCGTCTTAAAGTTTTTATGTTTTTATGTACCCAAATTCTTTGACCTGGGCATACCAAACGTTTTAGGATAATCCTAATTATCCTTTATATTATAGGATGATTAAAAACATTAATTAAATAAAATCAAGTAGTATTTAAAAAAATAAATAAAACAAAGTTACGTAAGTTTTACAATATTGCCTTAGATGGGGTATATCCCTCAAGAATTTATTCAAAATCACAGAACTGTACCTCATGAAATGCAACACGTAATGATATAATCGGATATAATCCTAATTAATTAATAATTTAGTAAAAATTTAGCTTGCTTTTATTTAGTTGTTTTTTAAAGACAATATTCTAACGTTGTATATTCACTGGTTAAAGTAATCAGGTACTTAAACCACTAAAACAAAAAAAAAAAAAAAAAAAAAAAAAAAAAAAAAATTGAGTCCAGAAAATGTAAAAATCAACCGGGTAGAAATTTATGGCCTGTATTTTTAATGAAATTGTTGATTCAAATGACAATTTACAACAGACTTATGATATTTTTTTTAATAATACCCTTATCTTTGCATCATAATTATACCATGCTTTTAAATATTTATTTTTGAAACTGAGTTTTTTTTGTTTATGACGTTCATCTTATTTTTTTCTTCAAATGCGGTTATTCTTAGCTATTATTTCTGTTACTATTACTGCCGGCAAATAATAGTACAATTTGATTTTTGTTATTGTGTCAATCTTAGGTGACACTTTGTCCAAGTCGGGTAAACCAGACAGTTATTGACATTTCAGATATTTATTGATACCGTAACTTCAAAATAAAAAAAAAAAAAAATTGAAATTAAATTAACCAAAAAAAGATTAATAAAATTCTTTTTAAATCCTAAAACTCAACTTTGTTAAAATACTTTCAATTCTACTCTTATTTTAAAAGATATGCTTAGGATGTCAATAACTGATTTTACATTATTTTTTATCTCTATCTTGTTAAATAACGTTTGATTTTATTTTATAAATTAAAAAGATAATATTAAAAAAAGTATGGGAAAACAAAATAAATAAAATAACTATGTAATGATTTAGTACTATTATGGTATATACAAAATTAAAACCAATTATTTTGATTTTTATAGTTTCATTATTTATGACGTATTTATTTTTTGTTTCAGGTAATTTGAGAACCTCTACCAGCTGTTTTTGTTGTTTAGAAAAGTAAGTTTATTTTGTTGTTTGTTGGGGCTTAACGTCCTAATGTACTACATCTTGTGCAGGAAGGACGTGTTAGCGTAAAAGTTGCCAACCTATTCTAGCCTGGGTGGGAAGGTTAAGATTCCATGGGTCCGCCATGAAATAAATTTTAACCCGCACAGTTGGGATTCGAACCCACAACCTTTTGTACCCTAGTCCTAATATTTCGGATCACTGTTAGTTATTTCCATCACCTAAATTTAGTATTTAATCCGAGTTTTAATAGATATGTATATATTAACTTAACTTGATTAATTTATAAATCTTCAAATAAATTTCATATGAGTAAAGATCACTTAGTCCAGATATGAGTTTTGTTGAACATTTTTATTATGATGAGATTAAAATCCTACTCATTTAATAAACAGACGTTTTTAAAGAGTCTGTAAAATTTTCTTGTTTGATCCATGTGATTTTTTTTTTACGTATTAATTAAAATTTATAAGTGTATTACATAATAATGAATTAAATTTTCCGTTTTAGTATTAGGAGTCGGGAATGGCATTATCATGAAAGAACCCGGCTGTATCGCTCCATAGTTAATAAGATTATAGTTCTGTGTTAGAAGGTCCCAAGGCCATCTTATTTTCATATGCCATGGAGGATTATCGCGAATCGAATCAGAAGGTTGGATACTAGTGTATTTGAGTGGCTTTAATGCTTATGATGAAATAGGAATTTAAACAAAATCATTATTTAGTGTGACATTAAGTTCATTATGGATCATCATTTCAGTTATGATATAATTAGGAGCATTCAGGATTTTCTTGTGGATTTGAGTTTTGATTGTATACGAAAGGAATCATATGGCTCTGTGTAGTCCCAAACATCAGTTCATACAAATATAGGATTATGGTCATATTAGTGAGCTTCCTATAATAAATTGGATGTTTAAGTCGTTGGTCTAGTGCAAGTGGAAATATTCGGAAACGATTTCTTATGAATGGAGATTCATTCCTTTTTAAGCGGATAGCTTTTCTGTTCAACAGAACTAAGTATAATATTATTGTTCCAGGAAAGAATAAAGTAGATTTGTTGGTTTGTATGGTTCTTAAAGTTACTTGTGGCCAGTGTAGGTTCTGGATGGCTTCCACTAAAAATATAATACTTTTTCGTTCTTTCCTAATATGGTCGTCAGGATTCAAATACAAGTGATTGAGTAGTCCTGATGACCTTTTTTGTGGCTTCCAAAAGAGTCTTCAACTTTGAAGGATGTGTTCGGCACATCCTTCAAAGTTCCTGCTCGACTTTCCCATCACTCGCAGAATGGACTGAAGACAATACGAAACCTGAACTGATGGGCCTATTTGTTCGTAAGTGGGAGACAAAGACCTGCTCTCCTCGCCTAGTTAGTTCGTAGATGACATCTTTTCAGGTTAGATGGCCTCGTTTAAACGGATCAGGAAGTTGATCTAAGAGGATTAGACCCATCACAATATCTTGGTGTTTGTTCTGAATCCAACAACAGGCTGTTTCGTTCTACTTTTGCGTCACCCTATAGTGTCTAAAAGCGTAGAGGAGCGTTCAGCCAGGACTACCTCTGCCAACGAAGATTTTTTCCCTTCCTTTTGCTCAAACGTTTGACATATTGCAGGTATCATTGGACGGCCTCTGGGCCTTCTATTGGTGGCGTAGTCTAGAATAGTCCATGACTTTTGTTTATCCTCCTTCTTGGCGACATGGTCTAACTAACTCAGCTGGTGATCCTCTGGAATCTCCTTCATCGAGGGTATCCCTAGTTCATTCCTGATCCTCTCATTGTGGATTCAGTCTCTTTTTGTATTCACAGCAATCTTAATGAGAAACTTCACTTCTACAGCTATCATCTTTAGGATGTCAGTATCAAGCTTTCAGTTCTATGTAGTAAATGTGGGGATATTTTTCAAGATTGCATTTTGAGATTTCTGCTAACTTTTTACTTCCCAGTATCAGTTTGCAAATCTGGTAGTCTGGATTCAACTTACTATGGTTTCAAAGGGATTATTAGGCAGAAATATGATATTCTTTTTTAAGGGATATGAATATATATATATTTTGATGTATAATATATATATATATATATATATATTAATTTTAACACCTGTTACTCCAACTTCAAACATTCAGACCAATAATATACATTTACATTTATATACATTATATAAATCATTCTTCCATTTATTAGTATATTACACTGAAATATTTTTGTACCTGCATCTTTGGGAATACTACCGAGTCCTTTTAACTTAATTTTTCCTTAGGGATTTCCCCACAACCTTTGTAACTGTCTATTCAAAAATTCCCCTAGGTTAGTTGTGTACTAGAATTGTTAGTCTATTCCATATCCACTAGTGACATTGTAAGTAGCTTCATTCTCCTCTATATTCTGGAATTATATATATTTTTATTATTCTAACCCATGTTGTTATATACATGTACTGTAGCTTACTTTATGTTTTGAAATAACTTGTTTAACTTATATAATTTTATTGAAACCTGTTTTTTCACTTTAGGGCATGATTATGAGAACAATATAGTCCCGGAACGTCGCCAAAATTGTTGTTTTTATTTATTGACTGAACCTCAAGAACCTTACTAAACATTTAATAGTAACAGTCACGAAATTTATCCATATATATATATATATATATATATATATATATATATATATATATATATATATATATATATATATATATATATATATATATATATATATATATATATATATATATATATATATATATATATATATATTTTTTTTTTTTTTTTTTTTTTTTTTTTTTTTTTTTTTTTTTTTTTTTTTTTTTTTTTTTTTTTTTTTTTTTTTTTTACCTTAACCTATTTAAAGTTATTTACAGTATGGATAAAGTTTTCATGTCGGAAGTGGCGGAAACTGTTATATTTCTGTTTTATTTTTCATTCAAATTTTTCGACTTTTAGAAGACTATCTATTTTTCTAATAGATGATTGATGGAGCCGGTGAACAAAATTTTCATATGTTAATATTATGAATGTGATAAAACAGATCTTAAAAAAAAAAAAAAAAAAAAGAAAAAAAAAAGGAAATATCGAAAAGTTATCCACAGTCGATTCCTTGGTACCGATCGATATGCTGACATTGACTTGAGTTTTGTATACCCAATTATTTGATTGTTATACATAGATTTTTCTACAAAATGATAAAAAAAAAAAAAAAAAATAAAAAAAATTAGTTGGCTTTCATTATCTCTCGTATTGATTTTTTTATAGCAATTTATTTTAAAACTAATGTAACGATATCGAGAATCGATATTATATACTTTGATGCTGTTTTCGAGAATCCAAAAATTTTGGTACCGCCACTCCCTAGTTTTACCTAGCTAGATTTTTATCAGTTAGTATTGATTTTCCTCACTTTTCAACTGAGTTTTCATTACTTAATTAACGTTATTAGCTCGGAATTATTTAAACAAATAGCTTAATAGCCAATATTAAAAGTGCTAGTGGTATTATATTTTAGATTGTAAAGAAAAGCTAGAACATGGAAGATTTGAGTAAGTAAGGGATGAAGGGCAGGGCTAGTGCATTTGCATATATATTGGGACCCGCTCCCTCCTCTCCTGATTCCTTGATCGCTTACATCACTTGTTGGCAGTTGCAATAGCCAATCAGAACCATTTTCCCATCCGTCCGTTCCATAATGGAGGAAGGCTGTTTTATAAATTTATATCAAAAACTAATAAAAGAAACATATCGTATATTGTGAAAATTAAAACAGCCATAAATTTCGCTTCCATCCTGATAAAATTCGACCATATAGTGTAAATTAGTCGAGTCAATGAGTGCTGAAATGTGTACAGTTCATGAAATACAAGATTTTTTTTTACCTCAGTGCTTTGTTGGAGTACTTAAAAGATAAGCATACTAAAAGTCCCCGCCTCGAGTGGTGAGCTAACGGTGGGGGAGAGAAGGTCCCATTTTTGGGTTTTTCTATTATATCTCAAAAATGGCGGACTCTGGGAAAATATGCTTTAAATCAAAATTAAAGCTAATAAAATTTCCTATAAAATTGTTTATATACATATTTATCGAACTTTCAACGCTTTTGGAGATATTCGTTATTAAAAATTGATAACTAAAAAAAAATGTATGTATGAAATTATTATTATTATGTAAGAAATTAATCTTCCACAACTTCTGACATTTTTTTCTGAGAAACGATGGTGAAAGGCACTAGAAGCAAATTTTTGACAAAAAGTAAAACTAATCACTATTATTAAGCAACTATATTATTTATTATTATTTGTTTATTTTTAAATGATACACATACTAAAAATACCATTGTTTTTATATATAAATATAGATATCGTCTCATAACTTCTTGAAAAAACATTCTGAGCCTATACTGGAATAATTCTATCACTATTATCTTTAAATGATGATATATTGCCGATAACCTCAAGAACCTTCGGGAACTTTTTCCGAACCATCTTTTACTGCCTTTTTTTGACTGATTGATGTTTATAACTGTGTATATAAATAAAAACCATGTCATTGGATAAGAACGATATTTATTTTTGTTTACAACATTATGGTTTGATACATGTCTTCATTTCGCTGGACGTTACATTTTTCATTAATCAATTTTTTTTTTTGCTCACTTATTTTTTTTATTTATTTCTTTAATTATGTTAATATTTTTTTTGTAAAATAAAAAAAAAATAAATTTTCTAAACAATTAAAGTTTAATGATGATTTGGAGCGGTTTATTATTTTTTTTTTATTATTATTTTTTTTTTTTTTTTGCGAGAAGAATTGGAAGGTTTAGTAGAACAGCTCAACTCCATATAGTTCAAATTAATAACATGTAAATAAATATTTTGTAATTTATAGGAAGCTTTGAACTTTTATCAAGTAAATGTTGGGATAGTCTTTAACGACTAGCAGTTTCTTGTGGTTTTAGTCTTGTATGTGGATTCTATGTATGACGTAGAACAGTCATATACAAAGCAACAGCAACTTAATGATACAAATTAAGTTAAATTTTATTTTATATTTTTTACTGTTTTTTTTTTTTAATTTCTTATCGTAATCCATATTGCAACAAGGGATTTATGTCATCTAAGTGAGGCATATTACAATTATTAATTCAATAACTAGACAGGCGTTCAAAGCTCCCAATTAATCGCAAAAGACTCATATGCATGACTGTGATTAGACCTATTTGGACGTACGGAGTTGAGCTTTGGGGCTCCATTAAACCATCCAATTCATTCAGTATTCAATCCTTATAATACAAAATCCTCAATGCTCCTTACTTTGTGACCAATAAACTTATCCATAAAGATCTTAATGTTCCTTATGTTGCTGATTTAGCCCACATCAGATCCTTTTATTCCTATCCTTTCATAGTAAGCTCCATAACCACTCAAATCCGTTAGTTTCTCAACTTGCTTCTCACTCAATTCCCGATAATCCTCTGAGGCGTCTGAAACGAAGATGGCCTAGTGGACCTTCTAGTGTAGAATTTTTAATAAAGTGCTACTGATGAGTAGTTCTTTTCAAGTTTTAACATGTTATTGTAATCGTTGTCTGATGTATATATTTAGAACAGTCGTAAATTTCAATAAATGTATATAAAAAAAATATATATATATATATATATATATATATATATTCACTCTTTTTTTCGTTATATCTTTTTGTTTGTTTTTCTTATAGCTCTGATGAAGGCTTACATTACATAAATTTAAATTTGTGTTTTAATTTTGTTCAATTCTACGACTGCAAACCCTAACCACCTACATCTAAATTTATCTGTCAACTATCTTCAAATCTTAGACCTAACCGTAGATACTCCATTTTGAAAGAAAAAAAAAAAAAGAAGAAGAAAAAAGTAAGGGTGTGAAAAACTCCAAGGCTTTCAAAACCTGATCACTCACTAACCTAACCTGGAGAGAGATCTAGGGAATAAAAAAAGGTAGTTTCATCTTGAAGCAGTGTTGACCTTGAGCTCAGAGCAGAAAAAAATTTCCCTTTTGTTGGAGTTAACCCCTGAATTTCCCTTTTATCCTATAAACAATTTTAAGGGATTGAGGACAAACTATGGTGGTACTTATAAATTGGACTGAGCTGATAACTTACTTTAATATATTTTTTTTATTGTTTATTGTCTTAATGCCCTATTTTTTTAGCTACACCTTCAAAATAGTTATCAATACAAACAAAACTAAAATTCTCAACTTCTTTTCCTTGTTTTCAGTTTATGAAAATGAATGTTTTAAATTACTTTGGCTAACTTTTCAAGAGCCATAATTGAAAAAGGGTACGAACTGGAACTAACCAGTAAAATCCAGGAACAAACTTTTTTATTTGTGCCCCCTCCCATCTACTGACCATAGTTCAGATTATCTTAATTAACGCAATGTTTACTTTGCGTTTGTGTTTACATTAAATTCGTTAAATTAATGGGTATCAATTAATTAGACGGCTAATTGAGAATTTCATAGGTAAACACTATTAACATTTATAGTTGATTGTGTTTATATTTATTGCTAATTAAATGTTTATTTAAATATAATTATTTAAGTTAATTAAAATGGTGTATAAATTAATACTAATTTGCGTTTAGTTTATTTCATTTGTACAGTTTTTATTTTGTTATTGGTGGACATGTTGATATGGACCTAATTATTATTCATTGGTAATTAAATGTATATGTGTGTATATATATATATATATATATATATATATATATATATATATATATATATACATATATACATAAATATATAAATATGAAGATGGCCAAGAGATCTAGCAATGTATAACTTTTATTGAAGTGCTACTGGTAAGTAGCTCTTAATGTATTACTGACATATCATTGTAATACTTATTATAAAATTTCCTTGTTTTATATAGTTTATGCAGTTGTTGTAAATATCAATAATTTTTTTTTTTTTAAATATTTATAATCTATTAACTAATTTATAAGTTTAACATTGCTTAATGAAGGTTGTTTTTTTTTTTTTTTTTGGGGGGGGGGGGTTCTGTGGCGTCTTTGTATTCATGAGAAAATAATTGGCTATTTCCTGTGAGGTTCTTTCGTGAGGAAATGGAATATTTCGCATTCCACAAAATGGCGTAGTAGCTATTAATTAAAACTGAAATAATTACGTGAAAAATTCATAATAAGCAGCAAACTGTTTCTTGGTATAAATGTTTACTTAACCCATCTGGTACTAAATCTTGTTGAAAGTTTTGATTTTTCTTGAAATATATTTTGGGTAGTTTAATATATGTATATTTATAGTAGACCATGTAGTGAGGAACCGCTTAAGCTGATCTAACCTTAAAAAACCATGAAAACTTTTGTTGTACCAGTCATGCTCATAAGAATTACTTTAAAAATTAAAGAAAATTGTAGTTTAATACAATAATGGATAATTATTGGAAAATAACCAATTTTGCTATTATTATGTTCATCTCGGATCCGATCCTTACAATCCAAAATCCTTCGAAAATCCTCAATGCTCCTTACTTTGTCACCAATAAAGTTATCCATAAAGATCTTAATGTTCCATATGTTGCTGATTTAGCCAACACCAGATACCTATCCTTTCATAGTAAGCTCCATAATCACTCAAATCCGTTATTTTCTCAACTTGCTACTGATGAGTAGTTCTTTTCAAGTTTTAACATGTTATTATTATAGTTGTTAATACAATTACTTAATGTATATATTTTATAATGTTGTAAATTTCAATAAATGTATTAACTTTTATTTCAATTGTTTGTATCATAAAATTCTTCGAATATTTTTTTTATTTTTGTGTGATAAATATCACACAAGAATCGCTATTTTATTTTTTTTATGCTTTAAAACAATATGGGTGTAATTTAGTATTACCTTACACAATTTAATTTTAGCAAATCTTATTAGTCTGAAATTTACATTTAAATGTTACTATTCATTAACGTTGAAAAATAACCAATTTTACTATTAATTTTCAATTACTTAAAAAAAAACACAAAATATATGTTTAAAAAACTATTTTTAATAATTTCAAACTTTAAAGTATAATCTGAAGTAATAAAATAGAAATAAATTTAATTGATAAAATTTAATTAATTTTACATATAAGCAACAAATAAATATGGACAAAATACGTATAACGTAAATGGGTTAAACTTGGCTTCATGTTTTTTTGTCACGCAGGCAACAATATTACCGGTTCTACCTAATTCCCAGATCCTAGGTATCTTGGGGAAAAAAACTGTTATCATCCCATCTACACCACAGCCACATATCAGTCCTAGGTATGTTGGAAACTGTCTAGCGTTAGAGCGGAAACTATATTTCACCAGGCGCAGGCTTTGAATCTGCTTTGTCCTCTCGGAGCTTACTCATCCGTGAATCCTTAGGGTGTTAGTTTCCTTCGTTGTGCATTATTTGGAACAATTTAGCGCTATATCAATATTTTTAGTATGATGTGATTGTTTAATTATTCGAAATGATTTTTTTTTTTTTTTTTTTTAAAAATAAAAGGATGTGGCATGTTAGCGATCCTAAAAATAATCTATATAATTTAAAATTTAAGCAATCGAATTTAAGAAGTTGTTTACTAAAGTATTAAACCAAGTCTTTTTTTATGTTTGTTTTAAAACTATCTGATTTCAAACGTCAAATCCTGTTAAAATTTCGTCAGAACTTTATTTTATTTTTTTTTAATTTATTTTTTTTTTTATTATTGGTTTTTATATTTATGCTACTTTAAGCATTCGATTATAGTCAAAATATAATATAAACTTATAATAATGTAAACATTAAAAAAAATAATAAAATCAAATTATTTTTTATTACAACTAGCATCCCTCCTCGAGGCTTCGCTCTCTCTCATAAGTGAAGAACTAAGATAATTTTTACCAATAAAGTTTTATATTTTTATCGATTAAAATCTTATATTCAAGTATGCATCTGATCATTATATTTCCAATGATATTTTCACGCATATCAGTAACTTTTAAACTGGTTAAAATTGCATTGATTAGGTGTTTGAATTTTTAATTTTAATTTATGAGTTGGTAATCGAGATGGATAATGTATAATGTACTGAATTATCAGTGCTTACAACTAAAACCCATGAATCATATTTTTACACACAATATCAAAATGTAAAGGATCGACATTTTAATTTGGTTATAATGTTTATATGGCAAATATAATGTTTACCATTTGGTTAAATTTTAATTTCTAACCATAAAATTATATCACTTTATGGCAAACCTTCTTTCTGCCACTCAACATTTTATATATAAGTTTGTATTATTGCTAAAAAGACTAAAACGACAAGAAATTGCACGTCGTTTTCGACTACTTGAACATTTACTTGACAAACGTTCAAACCTTCCAATTAATTACAAGAGACTGATATACATAACAGTAATTAGACCAATTTGGACATACGGAGTTGAGCTTTGGGGCTCCACTAAACCATCCAATTCATCTCATATTCAATCCTTATAATCCAAAATCCTTAAAAAAATCCTTAATGCTCCTTACTTTGTCACGAATAAACTTATATGTTGCTGATTTAGCCCAAACCAGATACCAATCCTTTCATAGTAATCTGCAATCCCACACGAAACCATTAGTCTCCCAACTTGCTTCTCATTCGATACCTGATAACCCACCGAGGCGTCTAAAAAGAAGATGGCCAAGAGACCTTCTAGTTTAGAACATTTTGAACTAGTGCTACTAGTGTGTAGTTCTTCACAAGTGATTTACATGTCATTATAATTTCCTTTAATTTACATGATGTATATTGATGTACAGTTGTAAATATAAATAGTTTTAAAAAGATGTGTAGAAACATTGTTAAATTTAAAAGAAATTGCTAATAAATCGTAGAAACCAGTTAAAAGATTTTCATTTCTTTTTGTTGAAATATATCCAGAGGGCGTCAATAAATAAATTTGTATTATTTAACCTCAATATTTTAAAAATAATTTTAAATTATTATTGTTCCTGAGAACTTTTTATTGAGTTTAAAGAGAAGGTCCCATTTTTGGGTTTTTCTATTATATCTCAAAAATGGCGGACTCTGGGAAAATATGCTTTAAATCAAAATTAAAGCTAATAAAATTTCCTATAAAATTGTTTATATACATATTTATCGAACTTTCAACGCTTTTGGAGATATTCGTTTTAAAAATTGATAACTAAAAAAAAATGTATGTATGAAATTATTATTATTATGTAAGAAATTAATCTTCCACAACTTCTGACATTTTTTTCTGAGAAACGATGGTGAAAGGCACTAGAAGCAAATTTTTGACAAAAAGTAAAACTAATCACTATTATTAAGCAACTATATTATTTATTATTATTTGTTTATTTTTAAATGATACACATACTAAAAATACCATTGTTTTTATATAAATATAGATATCGTCTCATAACTTCTTGAAAAACATTCTGAGCCTATACTGGAATAATTCTATCACTATTATCTTTAAATGATATATTGCCGATAACCTCAAGAACCTTCGGGAACTTTTTCCGAACCATCTTTTACTGCCTTTTTTTGACTGATTGATGTTTATAACTGTGTATATAAATAAAAAACCATGTCATTGGATAAGAACGATATTTATTTTTGTTTACAAACATTATGGTTTGATAATGTCTTCATTTCGCTGGACGTTACATTTTTCATTAATCAATTTTTTTTTTTTGCTCACTTATTTTTTTTATTTATTTCTTTAATTATGTTAATATTTTTTTTGTAAAATAAAAAAAAAAATAAATTTTCTAAACAATTAAAGTTTAATGATGATTTGGAGCGGTTTATTATTTTTTTTTTATTATTATTTTTTTTTTTTTGCGAGAAGAATTGGAAGGTTTAGTAGAACAGCTCAACTCCATATAGTTCAAATTAATAACATGTAAATAAATATTTTGTAATTTATAGGAAGCTTTGAACTTTTATCAAGTAAATGTTGGGATAGTCTTTAACGACAAGCAGTTTCTTGTGGTTTTAGTCTTGTATGTGGATTCTATGTATGACGTAGAACAGTCATATACAAAGCAACAGCAACTTAATGATACAAATTAAGTTAAATTTTATTTTATATTTTTTACTGTTTTTTTTTTTTAAATTTCTTATCGTAATCCATATTGCAACAAGGGATTTATGTCATCTAAGTGAGGCATATTACAATTATTAATTCAATAACTAGACAGGCGTTCAAAGCTCCCAATTAATCGCAAAAGACTCATATGCATGACTGTGATTAGACCTATTTGGACGTACGGAGTTGAGCTTTGGGGCTCCATTAAACCATCCAATTCATTCAGTATTCAATCCTTATAATACAAAATCCTCAATGCTCCTTACTTTGTGACCAATAAACTTATCCATAAAGATCTTAATGTTCCTTATGTTGCTGATTTAGCCCACATCAGATCCTTTTATTCCTATCCTTTCATAGTAAGCTCCATAACCACTCAAATCCGTTAGTTTCTCAACTTGCTTCTCACTCAATTCCCGATAATCCTCTGAGGCGTCTGAAACGAAGATGGCCTAGTGGACCTTCTAGTGTAGAATTTTTAATAAAGTGCTACTGATGAGTAGTTCTTTTCAAGTTTTAACATGTTATTGTAATCGTTGTCTGATGTATATATTTAGAACAGTCGTAAATTTCAATAAATGTATATAAAAAAAAATATATATATATATATATATATATATATATATATATATATATATATATTCACTCTTTTTTTCGTTATATCTTTTTGTTTGTTTTTCTTATAGCTCTGATGAAGGCTTACATTACATAAATTTAAATTTGTGTTTTAATTTTGTTCAATTCTACGACTGCAACCCTAACCACCTACATCTAAATTTATCTGTCAACTATCTTCAAATCTTAGACCTAACCGTAGATACTCCATTTTGAAAGAAAAAAAAAAAAGAAGAAAAAAGTAAGGGTGTGAAAAACTCCAAGGCTTTCAAAACCTGATCACTCACTAACCTAACCTGGAGAGAGATCTAGGGAATAAAAAAAGGTAGTTTCATCTTGAAGCAGTGTTGACCTTGAGCTCAGAGCAGAAAAAAATTTCCCTTTTGTTGGAGTTAACCCCTGAATTTCCCTTTTATCCTATAAACAATTTTAAGGGATTGAGGACAAACTATGGTGGTACTTATAAATTGGACTGAGCTGATAACTTACTTTAATATATTTTTTTTATTGTTTATTGTCTTAATGCCCTATTTTTTTAGCTACACCTTCAAAATAGTTATCAATACAAACAAAACTAAAATTCTCAACTTCTTTTCCTTGTTTTCAGTTTATGAAAATGAATGTTTTAAATTACTTTGGCTAACTTTTCAAGAGCCATAATTGAAAAAGGGGTACGAACTGGAACTAACCAGTAAAATCCAGGAACAAACTTTTTTATTTGTGCCCCCTCCCATCTACTGACCATAGTTCAGATTATCTTAATTAACGCAATGTTTACTTTGCGTTTGTGTTTACATTAAATTCGTTAAATTAATGGGTATCAATTAATTAGACGGCTAATTGAGAATTTCATAGGTAAACACTATTAACATTTATAGTTGATTGTGTGTTTATATTTATTGCTAATTAAATGTTTATTTAAATATAATTATTTAAGTTAATTAAAATGGTGTATAAATTAATACTCATTTGCGTTTAGTTTATTTCATTTGTACAGTTTTTATTTTGTTATTGGTGGACATGTTGATATGGACCTAATTATTATTCATTGGTAATTAAATGTATATGTGTGTGTATATATATATATATATATATATATATATATATATATATATATATATATATACATAAATATATAAATATGAAGATGGCCAAGAGATCTAGCAATGTATAACTTTTATTGAAGTGCTACTGGTAAGTAGCTCTTAATGTATTACTGACATATCATTGTAATACTTATTATAAAATTTCCTTGTTTTATATAGTTTATGCAGTTGTAAATATCAATAATTTTTTTTTTTTAAATATTTATAATCTATTAACTAATTTATAAGTTTAACATTGCTTAATGAAGGTTGTTTTTTGTTTTTTTTTTTGGGGGGGGGGGGGGTTCTGTGGCGTCTTTGTATTCATGAGAAAATAATTGGCTATTTCCTGTGAGGTTCTTTCGTGAGGAAATGGAATATTTCGCATTCCACAAAATGGCGTAGTAGCTATTAATTAAAACTGAAATAATTACGTGAAAAATTCATAATAAGCAGCAAACTGTTTCTTGGTATAAATGTTACTTAACCCATCTGGTACTAAATCTTGTTGAAAGTTTTGATTTTTCTTGAAATATATTTTGGGTAGTTTAATATATATATTTATAGTAGACCATGTAGTGAGGAACCACTTAAGCTGATCTAACCTTAAAAAACCATGAAAACTTTTGTTGTACCAGTCATGCTCATAAGAATTACTTTAAAAATTAAAGAAAATTGTAGTTTAATACAATAATGGATAATTATTGGAAAATAACCAATTTTGCTATTATTATGTTCATCTCGGATCCGATCCTTACAATCCAAAATCCTTCGAAAATCCTCAATGCTCCTTACTTTGTCACCAATAAAGTTATCCATAAAGATCTTAATGTTCCATATGTTGCTGATTTAGCCCACACCAGATACCTATCCTTTCATAGTAAGCTCCATAATCACTCAAATCCGTTATTTTCTCAACTTGCTACTGATGAGTAGTTCTTTTCAAGTTTTAACATGTTATTATTATAGTTGTTAATACAATTACTTGATGTATATATTTTATAATGTTGTAAATTTCAATAAATGTATTAACTTTTATTTCAATTGTTTGTATCATAAAATTCTTCGAATATTTTTTTTTTTTTTTGTGTGATAAATATCACACAAGTATCGCTATTTTATTTTTTTTTATGCTTTAAAACAATATGGGTGTAATTTAGTATTACCTTACACAATTTAATTTTAGCAAATCTTATTAGGCTGAAATTTACATTTAAATGTTACTATTCATTAACGTTGAAAAATAACCAATTTTACTATTAATTTTCAATTACTTAAAAAAAAAAACACAAAATATATGTTTAAAAAACTATTTTTAATAATTTCAAACTTTAAAGTATAATCTGAAGTAATAAAATAGAAATAAATTTAATTGATAAAATTTAATTAATTTTACATATAAGCAACAAATAAATATGGACAAAATACGTATAACGTAAATGGGTTAAACTTGGCTTCATGTTTTTTTGTCACGCAGGCAACAATATTACCGGTTCTACCTAATTCCCAGATCCTAGGTATCTTGGGGAAAAAAACTGTTATCATCCCATCTACACCACAGCCACATATCAGTCCTAGGTATGTTGGAAACTGTCTCTAGCGTTAGAGCGGAAACTATATTTCACCAGGCGCAGGCTTTGAATTTGCTTTGTCCTCTCGGAGCTTACTCATCCGTGAATCCTTAGGGTGTTGTTTCCTTCGTTGTTCATTATTTGGAACAATTTAGCGCTATATCAATATTTTTAGTATGATGTGATTGTTTAATTATTCGAAATGATTTTTTTTTTTTTTTTTTTTAAATAAAAGGATGTGGCATGTTAGCGATCCTAAAAATAATCTATATAATTTAAAATTTAAGCAATCGAATTTAAGAAGTTGTTTACTAAACTATAAAACCAAGTCTTTTTTTATGTTTGTTTTAAAACTATCTGATTTCAAACGTCAAATCCTGTTAAAATTTCGTCAGAACTTTATTTTTTTTTTTTTAATTTATTTTTTTTTTATTATTGGTTTTTATATTTATGCTACTTTAAGCATTCAATTATAGTCAAAATGTAATATAAACTTATAATAATGTAAACATTAAAAAAAATAATAAAATCAAATTATTTTTTATTACAACTAGCATCCCTCCTCGAGGCTTCGCTCTCTCTCATAAGTGAAGAACTAAGATAATTTTTACCAATAAAGTTTTATATTTTTATCGATTAAAATCTTATATTCAAGTATGCATCTGATCATTATATTTCCAATGATATTTTCACGCATATCAGTAACTTTTAAACTGGTTAAAATTGCATTGATTAGGTGTTTGAATTTTTAATTTTAATTTATGAGTTGGTAATCGAGATGGATAATGTATAATGTACTGAATTATCAGTGCTTACAACTAAAACCCATGAATCATATTTTTACACACAATATCAAAATGTAAAGGATCGACATTTTAATTTGGTTATAATGTTTATATGGCAAATATAATGTTTACCATTTGGTTAAATTTTAATTTCTAACCATAAAATTATATCACTTTATGGCAAACCTTCTTTCTGCCACTCAACATTTTATATATAAGTTTGTATTATTGCTAAAAAGACTAAAACGACAAGAAATTGCACGTCGTTTTCGACTACTTGAACATTTACTTGACAAACGTTCAAACCTTCCAATTAATTACAAAAGACTGATTTACATAACAGTAATTAGACCAATTTGGACATACGGAGTTGAGCTTTGGGGCTCCACTAAACCATCCAATTCATCTCATATTCAATCCTTATAATCCAAAATCCTTAAAAAAAATCCTTAATGATCCTTACTTTGTCACGAATAAACTTATATGTTGCTGATTTAGCCCAAACCAGATACCAATCCTTTCATAGTAAACTGCAATCCCACACGAAACCATTAGTCTCCCAACTTGCTTCTCATTCGATACCTGATAACCCACCGAGGCGTCTAAAAAGAAGATGGCCAAGAGACCTTCTAGTTTAGAACATTTTGAACTAGTGCTACTAGTGTGTAGTTCTTCACAAGTGATTTACATGTCATTATAATTTCCTCAAATTTACATGATGTATATTGATGTACAGTTGTAAATATAAATAGTTTTAAAAAGATGTGTAGAAACATTGTTAAATTTAAAAGAAATTGCTAATAAATCGTAGAAACCAGTTAAAAGATTTTCATTTCTTTTTGTTGAAATATATCCAGAGGGCGTCAATAAATAAATTTGTATTATTTAACCTCAATATTTTAAAAATAATTTTAAATTATTATTGTTCCTGAGAACTTTTTATTGAGTTTAAAGTTGAGTTATCAAAGAAAAATTGTTGTTAGCTTTACTTCATGAATTATTTTGATTTTGATTTTTTTCTTTTGGCTGATGTAACCTTAGAAAACCTTGTAAACTTTTGTGGTACCAGTCATGCTATAGGAATTTATTTAAAATTTACAGAAAATGTAGTTTAATACAATTTATAAAGGTTTTTTCTTGTATTTCTTATTGTTTTTTTTTTTGTTTTCAGTCATCACTGAATTTAAAAATTACTCCAAGACTACTCTGTTTTGAAACAACAATTTCATCTTTAGATTTGTTTTGTTTAATTATAATGGGCGATTGAAAAATAAGGTTTAGAAGAATTTTTTTGATATTTTTACTGCGAAATTTATAACTAAAATTTCTTTGAAGGTTATTCGATCGATATTACTGTTTTAAACTAACTGTGTTTTCTATTAGAGTGGTGTGGTCAACGCGGTTTTTCCCTGGCCAGTTAAAAGGTCAGGTACCCTCCATTGTTACATAAGCGTAGTGAGAGAGAGAGAGAGATAGAGAGGGAGTGTGTGAAAGAGAGAGAGTGATTGATCAATGAGAGGGGATGCCTATAAATAAGTTAATAAACGGATGGAAAAAAGTTATATACTTGAAATATTTATAATATTTCTCCCTCTTAATTCTATATAGTTGCTAAAATAATCCGGACTTGAGTACGAGTGGCAAAATAAATATAATGATTTGTCTATATTCTACACGGTCCATAATAAGGCGTTATCTGGACCTACGGACTAGAAATTTGGGGAACAGCAAAATACTCGAACATTAAACGTATCCAATCTACTTCTCCAATCCAAATTCCTGAGAACCATAACCAATGCACAATCCCCCCCTACTATATGTCTCCAATGAAACCTTACATAACGATCTTAATACTCAGCCTCCCTTTTGTCCTAGAATCCATACCTGAGTTTGAGGTACTTTGTTTATTTAATTTAATTTTTTTTTTTTTTTTGTATTTATTTTTTATTTTTTACATATTACGAGACTTTACTTATTTATATTTATTATTCACTTTCACTTTTTTTATTGTTCACTTTCTTTGTTTTTTGTTTCATATTGTACATATTGTGTGAATGGATCCATTAAGCCATCCATATTACTTATTGCCCACATTGAGGCAGATTGTAATACTTTCCTTAAATAAATGTTTTAAAAAAAAAAAAATAAGGCGAACTGCCCCGTAAGTTTTCACTGTGTCCTGGGTGAGATTGAACTATTGCATTTTTTTTTTTTTTTTAAATTTATCCACAATATTTAATTATTTTCTTAGATGATTATATGTTCCAGTTTATTTTTCATTTTCACAAGCTATATATAGTTTTTTCTCTATAATATGGCAATGCAATTTTCCACGATAGTGAATTGATCTACAGCTATCGCCAAAGGAAGACGCCTTATCAACAAATTTTTTATTTGCTTGAAACGTCAATCTGACGTTTTACTGCGCGTCACTTTAAATACCGAGTCCGACTAATCTGCATCCGCTGACTAAATACAACGATTAAACACTTTCTTTATATGGGAGAATGTTATCTTCATGTTTATTTTTTTATATTTTACAGAATATTTAAAGAAAAAATAAAGTCAAAAGTTTTGTTATTTCTCTGAATATACCAGGACAAGTTTAATGTAGATATATTTAGTTCATAAGGATTTTCTCAGCTTTAATACTTTCCTGATTTTGAAGCTGCTGAACCCATTTTTATATTAAAATTGAATAAATTCTAGAGTCAACTGTTGTAGAGATATGATTGAAAAACCAAAAAAATTGAACTTCTCCTCCACCCCCCCCCACTGTTAGCTCACCCCAGCGGCGGGAACTTTTAGTATATTTACCTTCTAACTACTCCTAACGAAAAAAAATTATCGCATATTTCATGCACTCTACAATGTGTTTATTGACTAGACTTTTAGTGTTAACCTCAAATTATAACGTATTCATGACTCAAGTAAAAGTTTATCATCTTTTATGTTTTATTCTTTCTCATATTATTTTAATGAATTTAAATAGCTGCACATAATTTAAATAACTATATTGTTTTATTTTTTCCACACTTGAGCTTATTTTTTCTTATAATTGCATACTTGAGATATTTCTTCGCATATTTTTAGAGCGAATTTCATATTTGAATAAATATTTTACTGTATAATGATTGGATCTTCTGAGCCTAATGCGCCGTGAAGTCTGATTTTGCTTCTAAATATATCTTGGTGGCCTTGCATCAAGTGAAAGGAGTCTAATGGAGTCTAATTGGAGATGCTTGATCCTTTGGTTATGGAACCGCCATTGCTAACATGATCTATGAAAAAAAATTTTCCATGCTTATGATTGATGTTTGGTATATTTAAAAAAAAAAAAAAATCAATTTAATCGTCGTAACCATAAAATCTCTTATTTTATTCTTGCTTTCTAAAAAAATTATCTTGAAATTTAAAAATAGGTCTTACAATATTCAAAGTGATCGGCAATATTAGTATATTTTCCATAGTTGTACTTTTAAACCCTCTCATCCAGTTGGCAGCATTGCAAGGAATCACAAAGTGCTCAGCTGTTCGACGATATTCACGGTAATATCTTGTTGCGATCTTGAACTTCGGTTGGCGAGTCAGATTACAACAATTTTTCTAAAGTAAATAACTAAAAAAATATCTGAAACTTCCATCCGCTTTTAAAATTGATGAAATCAAATAGTTCCTTAGTTCCCATACCAGATTAGCAGTACTAAAAAATCCCAGTTTTTTCTGTTTTTGTTAAGAAAAGAGTTATACGTAAGAGATTTTCATTTTTTTTCAGTAGCGAACTTACTCAATTCGCCAATGTTTTCCAGAAAGAAAACTAGAAGTGAGATATTACCAATCTATAAATCCTTCCTAAATCTACTAAATATGAGAAACATGGCCGCTTAACCCAAAGGGACAAAGCCGTAAGGTCAGATTCGATGATTGCGGATGAACCTTTCGGTCTGGGTTTATTGTGATGCAGTGTAAGGTATTTCGGAATTCGTATCGGCGTTTAACCTTCTTGTTTGCTAAACTTAATTACTAAACAACTTTAGTAAACTAAACGAAACTGCTCCATGTATCAACATGCCTATTCCGGAGACAATGTTCAATCTTTTTCTGGCTCTTTCATTTTATGCTATCTTTAAGAAAATGAAACATCGAAAGAAGATAATTTACAAAAAATACATTCCGATTTCTTTTAGTTCATACATTTTTTAGTGGGAATGATTATCATATTGTATGCCGTTACTGCTTATGTAGAAAAATCAACGATAACTGCGATTATAAATTATACTTAGATAAAAAGTTGTTTTAATTTATTTTCAACTATCATTTCATGATGGTTTTCTAAACTAATAAGTAACTTTGTGGATCGAGTAATTGTGTATATAAGTATATAATTTACTTCTTTGTTAGACCGCGTTGTATTAGTATTTAGATTATTTTTATAGTTCTAGTTGTTCATTAATTAATACTCATTTTTAAATTATTAAAAACATTTGTTTAATAAGTATTATAACCATAGCCGGTACAACATGTCCATAACTGGCATTTTCAGCACTTTGTAAAAAATTATAAATATTAAAAGGAAGCTTTGGTTTATTTTTCAATTTTACATTCAACAGAATATACCTTTGAGAATTCACGTATATAACCAAAAATGTGATATCCCAAACTGTATCATCGAAATTCCCTTTTAAATCGACTAGTTCCCTTAACTATGGCCATAACTAGTGATTTACTCTTTTTTTTAATTTTATTTAAAAAAAAAATAAAAATAAGTTTTGCATAGGATATTAGGAGTGAATTCCCTATTCTAGATGGGAATATTCGGATGTAATAGGATTGGGACAAAGGGAGGCTGTCAGTGGTGGTGGCGAAATAATAAGGAATACTCGCCAGTAATTGGTTATCTTGACAAGGAACCATAGGCGTTCCAGCTCAGGCGTTCCAGCTCCGACAGCTGCCTCTAAACCAGTTGGGTCTTTAGCTTCGGAATTATCTTACCCACTTCTTGTAAATGACCATTCTTCATGAGAATTTCCTTATTTACGTTTATAAATGGCTGTTTTTATTAATTTTTTTGTATATTAAAACATAAAACTAACATATAACTAAAAAAAATAAAAGCTCTGTTATTCATGTTGTGAATACTCATTTCGTTATTATAATTAATGGATGGATTTGTATGGAAATCGTTCTTTTTGTTCTGCTGCATTTCTTAAAAAAAAAGAAAAAAAAAAAAAGAAGTTTATATCAGTTTCTCATATCTAGCCAAAACATGGGTCTTCTTTATAATAGCTCCACCAGTAATTTTATGCAGTAACTGTTACTTTTACTAGGTATCAACATGATATTATCGAACATATTTTACTATAATAGATGATTTAACTGACACTATAAACACTTAATTATTATAAGGAATATTTTCAATCCTTACGAAAACGTCATGTTCTCGTCCTTGTAAGTATGCGGTTATTTTACATAAATGGTGGGTTACTACTAAATGTACTGAAATGTAAAAAAAAAGAACACGAAATGAAATTTCCTGTTACACGACAAACATGATGATGTAAAATTAATGTTATATAATATTAAGTTACATATTAAACATTTCCAATTGCACCATTTAAATTATTTTCCAATCGGAACGGAAAAGTCTAATGAGTCATAGGGAAAATCCCAAACCCCACAAATAACCTACCTTCCCCCTTCCAGGATGGATATATTTCAGATATCTGTTAAATCTCCTCAGATGAGTACCAATATTTGATTTCTTGTCTTACACTTTTGAATAATTTAGTATATATGATCCATGTAAAATATTGCTGATGTGTTGAAAATTTTGTATGCTTTAGAACTGAAGATGAATGTTTAGCATTCCAAACTAGTTTTCTAATAAAATAATTACACTAGAAGTGGCAATTAATTCATCAATCCTAATTAAATTACTTATGTATTTCATCGAATTTCTTTTCGTTAATTATAACCTAGTAAAAGCTATAATATAGAATATACAACAAGTAAATATGTTGATAGTGATTGCAAAAGACTACTCGCTTCAATAAACATTCTACAATAGAATGTCTCTTGGCCTTCTTTTCAATCTTCTTTTCAAACGCCTCGGAGGATTATCGGGAATGGAGTGGAAAGCAAGTTGAGAAACTAACGGATTTGAGTGGTTATGGAGCTTACTATGAAAGGATAGGTATCTGGTTTGGGTCAAATCAGCAACATATGGAACAATAAGATCTTTATGGATATTATTGGTGACAAAGTAAGAAGCATTGGGGATCTTTCTAAGGATTGAGTACGAGATAAATTGGATGGTATAGTGGAACCCCGTAAACAAATATAAAAATAAAATAAACATAATTCCATTATATTATTTTGTATGACTTTTTTCTTACTTTTTTAAATTAATTATTTAAGTGCTAGAGCGCATACTAAATATGTGCCTTTTTTTAATTTTATGTATTTATTTATTTTTTTTTTAGAATGCTCAATCTTTAACAAGTTGTCAGCAAAAAACAGTTAATAAATAATGTGTAGGAAATTTAATGGAATTTTTTAATAAGAAGAAACTTAAAAAATGTAACTTTTTCAAGGAGGAACGTCCAAGTTTTTCAAATAGGTGAAATTGAAATTTGGATTCAGCACCTTCAAGGAAATAAAAATCAATTCAGAAAAAAAAATTGATACTTTTGCTTCTTAATAAACTACATCCTCTGGACTGACATCACAAAAATAACGTATTGAGCTATATTCGTAAATATTTTTTATTTTTTTATTTTTTTTTATTTTGAAACGAACTCAAACGTCAGTAGCTAATTATGAACCAAGTGATGCAATACAAATTATTAATGAAATGGCTAACAGTGTGCATTACTCAATTCAACGCTCCCAAAAACGGTAATTTAATTAGCCTGTGTCCAACTGACGCGATAACACACGTTTATTCAATTAACATAAGGGAATCCCTCGTTGTTTGCAAGTCAATTATTTGCAAAGCGTTGCTTTCATGGTAGTATCGATAACTGGAAAGGACTGGTTATGGAGCTTACTATTAAAGGATAGGTATCTGGTTTGGGTTAAATAACCAACATTAAGATCATTTCGATCTTTATGGATAAGTTTATTGGTCACAAAGTAAGAAGCATTGAGAATTTTTCGAAGGATTTTTGATGGTAAGAAGTGGTTACGAGATGAATTGGATGGTTTAGTGGAACCCTAAAGCTCAGATCCGTACCTCAAAATAGGTCTAATCACAGTCATGTATATGATTCTTTTGTAATTAACTGGAAGCTTTGAACGTTTGTCTAGTAGATTTTGAAGTAGTCTGTAACGATGGGCAGTTTCTTGTCTTTTTAGTCTTGTATATGGATTCTAAGACGTTGGTGCAAGTGGAGTCCTAGGTAGAGGATCTGTTCAACAGGGACTTAATGGAATATTGTTAAATAATACTGTAGGACGAGAAGTTGTAGGTTTACGACGAAGGTTAAAGTTATTTGATGAGATTTGTTAGGATATATTTTAGTCCTCCGATTTCGACACCATTCTTACAGGTTTGGAATATCAAATTGGAGTGATTAAGATGAATGAATGGATCATTATTTACTGAAAAATACGTGTGTCATCAGCGTACGTGGTGAAGGCGGTGTTTCTAATACAAAAATACTTTCAATAATAAGAGATTTATCATAAACAACCTTTTTTCTATGATGAACACTATGATATGTGGAATAGTCTTTGCATAATAGTCTCAAGCATAATTTAACATTTATTCAAGAAGTAATACTGTTTTATTTCTTATTCCTTATCCAGATAATTTTCTTTAATGTTATCCTTTGCATTCTAATTTTTTTTTTTTTTTTTATATCAATTTATTAAAATTTACAACTATACCAATATGTACATCAAGTAAATGAGCTGATATGGCATGTAAGAACTTAAAAAGAACTACTCATCAGAAGCACTTCAATAAAATTTCTGCACTAGAAGATCTCTAGGCCATCTTCTTTTCAGACGCCTCAGAGGATTATCGGGAATGTAGTGGGAAGCAAGTTGAGAAACTAATGGATTTGAGTGGTGGTTATGGGGTTTACTATGAAAGATTAAGGTATCTGGTTTGGGCTAACCCAGCAACATATGGAACATTAAGGTCTTTATGGATAAGTTTATTGGTGACAAATTAAGGGGCATTTAGGATTTTTCGAAGGATTTTGGAATGTAAGAGATTAATTGGATGGTTTCTAAATAAAATTAAATAAGAATCGGTCAATCCATTTCTCAATATTTATTTAATTAATTTAGTATTGAAAAACTTAAGCAAGCCCCGACTCGGATAGATAGTATTCTTTGAGATCCGTAAAAAAATATTTCTTTTGGTGAACTATTTGTACTTTTCTTCAGTGCCCTGATTAGATGCTTTATAAGAAACTTTATGAAGTTAACTTCATGTCCAGTAATTTCATACTGATCTCCCTCCCATCATCTTAATGTGAGGCCTTCCTGAAGATATCTTGGGAAGGGAGGGAATGTGGCTTTGAAGTTCTCCTCCCTCCCCATTCCCCTCTTCCTTAGGGAGAGAAAATTACAAATCAAGAAGCTATAGAAAACATCTTTCAAGTTTTGTGTTGTGTCAACTTCTTTATAAAACTGCCCAAGGAGAAATTGGGTGCAATAACTTCGATTTAATAAACTTTGTTTATTTTTCTTTCAACTTCAGAAAGAAAAAGCAAGAAAATTATTTGTTGCTTTAAATTATATTTCAGTCGAAGTGTGCAAGATTTTATAAAACGATTACTAAAATTAGGGACTGATGAGTTATTAGTCACTTCTGTCGCTATTTTATTATTTATAAACATAAATTTGATTTCTTACAATAAATTTTTAAATTAATTATTAATATTCCAATAATTCATGCTGAACAGATCAGCTATGTACAATCCATCTGGACAAACCTCTACCAAGGAATCCACATACAAGACTAAAACAAGAAGCTTTCCGTCGTTTTCGGCTCCTTCAACATTTAATAGACAAACGTTCAAACCTTCCGAATAATTTAAAAATATTCATTTACATGACAGTTATTAGACCTATTTGGACATCGGAGTTGAGCTTTGGGGCTTCACTGAACCATCTAATCTCGCAACTGATCCTTATGATACAAAGCCCTTTTTAAAATCTCCAACGTTCCTTATTATGTCGCACATAAACTTATCCATATGTAAATTAATGTTCCATATGTTGCTGATTTAGCCCTTACCAAATATCTATCATTTCATAGTAAACAGCATAACCGATGAAGTACTTTAACGAAGTGCTACCAATGTAGCGTTTTGTTAGTTGCTTTAACTGTTATTATGAGCATTATCTTCAAATTTACGAGCTGTATTTTATTTTGTTTTCGATACAGTTGTAAATTTCAATAAGTAGCAAAAAAAAATTTTTTTTGATAATCTGTTTATCAAATTGCTGACATAAATGTGCAGAGACATTGGGTAAAATATGTAATTAAATACCGAAAATATACAACTATCTGCATTATTAGAAAAATAAAAAAATCGCAATACATACCTATACTTAAGTACACACTTAAGTTTAAATAACTAATTGTGTTGAAAATGGGAACATTAGGAAGAAAAACATAAAAAACTTATATTAAAAAACAAAAACCAATGTTAAAAAAAAAATTATTAAAGAAAAACAAAACCCATTAAACAGGGAACATTAAAAACGAATAAAATTGTGACATTAATTTCCAGAAAACTTACACAACAATCACAACCAAAATACTTATACTTTAAAACTGAACAATATGCATCAAAAACAATAAGCAACGACCATAAAGAAACTCTCCCGATTTTTTCATGCCACTTATTCACTGATGTAGATTTGAATTGCAGACATTTCTTTAGGTTTTCGAACAATATAGATCGCCAATTGGGCCTCAAAATAGATTTGAAACGCTCTTCACTGAACGATCGCTCTACAGCATATAAATATAAAACGTCTCCATCACTCATGAAAGTCTCATTTTAAATCTTACCTACAAACTTTCCAACAAGGTCTTTTGTCTTTGAAGGAGTGACTTTCGGTATTTTAGATTAAACCAAAAGAACAGTTTACGAATGATATGTCTTGGTGAACAGTGTGTGGGAGACTGTGTAATGGAATGATGGAAGGGAGAAAGGTGAGATGAAAAGTGGAGTCAGAATATTCCACGTATTTGAGCGGAGTATGAGCGAGAAATTAATCGGATTAAACAATTCTAAGAGCAGCAGATACGATTGAAAATTCGCTGAAACCGAAGGATCAATGTGTGGAGTTCTTATAGCTGTTTTTCGGTTTTTATCTATATATTTTTTTTTTTTTTTCTGCTCGGAAACATAAAAAAATTCAAATGTCAAATGCTGATATGCCGGATATGTAGATAAACATGCAAGTATGGTTATAAATATGCATTTATGGCGAAATATGCAAATTAAAAATAGCTCAAATTTATTCCAAATGCCTCTTAACATATATAATTTGATAATATTAGATGTTTTAGTTAGTGTGTATATAGAAATATATATTTCACAGCCCTATTGATAAGTAATAGTGCTAAATACAAAGAACACATTAATCCCTTATTTACCAACAAAACAAAGAAACAATAAAACTAATTAAAATAACAATAATAAAGCTAAAATGTTTTACAATTTACATTTACAATTATAACACGTGGTGATGTTACAAAAAAAAAAAGTTTGTAGTTACGCTTTAGATTTTCGAGTGGACTAAGTTAAAATTCGGGTTCAACCATTAAAAAAAAAATAAAAAAATTATATATATATATATATATATATATATATATATATATATATATATATATATATATATATATATATATATATATATATATATATATATATAAGCTAATAATAAATTGAGAATTAAGTGATTTATTTTCTCGGGATTTATATACTTTGGACTACAAAATTATTGCCCTACAACATTTGTTTTTTTCAATGCGATGTTGAACACTGAAAATGGATAAATTTTTGTTTATATTTTGCTTTTTTTCTGGACGCTCTAGTTTGTTGAGGGGCAAAGTTAAAATTCGGATTCAGCAAAAAACTAAATAAATAAATAAACTTTTTTTCCCCGGTTTGACTTATTTTTCCAGATTGACTACACTGAGTGTTGAGTCTTGAAGTTTGTAGTGTTTGAAAGATCTCTTTATATATATTTTTTTTTATATAATTATTATTATGAAAATACTCTGAATTTGTAGCAAAATTAATATATATGCATCCGGGATTAAGAACGGTGATATTTTGAGACCTCCACGTCTTAGAAGCTTAGAGGATGGATCTAAATAAATATTCCTGAGTTAGATGGATGTTTTTACATTTTCTTTTTAAGTTAGAGATTCAGATTGGAGAAATATTTATGTGGGTTCTTCTACCTTGTGGTGTGTAAAGAAAATTTGTTTCTGCTCGTTGGACCAGGTGTGCCTTCTATCCAAACACAAACTTTTATCAAGGTTGTTATTTATTTTGGTCTATTTTCGGTTCCTTAGTCAGCCTGTATCACTTCTGGCCTCCTGCCCAGAGGTCAACCGATTTCCAGAAAAGCCGGGTCGAAATATTCCAAGTAGATACGTGATAGTTTACTGGAAAAGGAAATATTTTAAGTAATATTTCAATGCGAAAATATATTTTTAAGTTAATTCTCGTAGAAATCAAAAAAAATAAAATCTTATACCATGGAATTTATAATTATTTAAAAATCTATTTGTTATTTAAAGTAAATGACCATGGAAACTGGAGAATAACAAAAAATATTGAACTAGAACAGCTGTTAGTTGGGCCAATATTGTTTCTATGATAGAAAATGTAAGATTGCCGTTCCTTGGTCACCTGCAAAGAATGCCGAATGATAGATAATCAAAAATGATGATTGGGCAGGCGTAAAGAGATTTGTGGGGAGACCAATGCTGAGGTGGATAGACAACGCCGAGGAAGACCTAAGACGTCTGGGAGTGGGAGGTTGGAAAAAGAAGGCGGAAGATATTCAGAAATGGCCAAGACCCGACTAGGGCTGCAACGCTAATATAATAATGATGATAATTATTTGTTCAAAGGCCTATCACTATTACAAAATACCCTATTGAAAACTCGCCTAGTTTATCTTTCTCGGATCCCTCATAGCTCGAGAAAATGTAGTGAATATGATAAAAGGAATAGTTTTAGATACCAGAAGTTGTTATTTTAGGAGAACGAATACTATATTACAAAACAATTATCCGGCGATTCTCCTATATGACTCAGAAGTGATGAGCAAACTATCCCTAAAAGTGATTAGGAGAATTCGATGATCTTGAAAAGAAAGATTCTGCATGAAATCTTTTGACCTGTGAAGATGGACCAGGTATGGATACGCCGAGAACACTAGGAGATGGATTATTAGTTTTAGAAATAAGAATTGGTCTAGTCTATGAATGCATCTAGGGAGTATTGACGTCGGAAATTAGGATAAAGCCATCCGATTTTAGAATTCCGGTGGGATATGTAAGAATGTCTGGGGTTCCCGAAAATAAATCTGATAAAGCAGTTCATTAACTTGAAGTGTATAGACATCAGTTGACTGTATCATAAGCTTTACTATAATCTATGAAAAGTTGCAGTTCAAACGTCTTTCCTATCATTAGCCATTGAGATAAGAAAGAAATTAACGTATTTCTTCTGAAATTATCTTTATACACTTTTTTCAAGATAAGTAATCTTTGATATAAAACTGTGGGATTCGTCTGATTGGAAGTGCTTGAATGTGATAAGGCTCCGTAACGGTTACGATAAAACTTATCGTTGAATATGATTTTTAATGACGTGCAATAATCAAACAGTGTTATAAATTAGTTTTGATTTGATTGATATTGCATGTGCTGTATTTATGTGTTAATTAGAACTTTAAGAACCAGCCTTAATGTTGGATTTCATCAGCTTTGATATAAAGTTTTAGCCATTAGTAGAAAGTGTATAAATGAGACAGCTTGTTAAACTTTAGAAAAACATTAAACTGATATCTAAAGAATGATCCTAACATTTTCCATATGAATATTTACTGCATGTAGAAAGAGTTGGATAGTTTAAGTAACTAATTCAAGGCAAAAAAAAAAGAAAATGGAATTTATTGCTTATATTAAATACAGTCATTTATTTTCATTAAATTTAAAGTTAGTACAAAAACGTAAATCCGAGCAAATCTTTTTAAACACCTTTTACCCTTTGTTGTAAACCTACACCTTTCTGTCCTACAGCATCCTTTAATAAAGTTCCATTAATCCCTGTTGAACATCCTCTACCTCGGACTTCATTTTTACAAACGTCTTATTTGGAATCCAAATACAAGACTTTTTTTTTTTTTACTATTTATTGTTATTTACAACTGTACATCAATATACATCAAGTAAATTTAAGGAAATGATTATAATGACATGTAAATCACTTTTGAAGAACTGCTCACTAGTAGCACTTCAAAAAAATGTTCTAAACTAGAAGGTCTCTTGGCCATCTTCTTTTCAAACGCCTCGGTGGGTTATCAGGTATCGAATGAGAAGCAAGTTGGGAGACTAATGGATTCTTGTGGGAGTGCAGTTAACCATAAAAGGATTGGTATCTGGTTTGGGTTAAATCAGCAACATATCGAACATTGAGGTCTTTATGGATAAGTTTATTCGTGACAAAGTAAGGAGCCCTAAGAATTTTTCGAAGGCTTTTGAATTGTAAGGATTGGATTCGAGAAGAATTGGATGGTTTAGTGGTGCCCCAAAGCTCAACTCCGTATGTCCACATAGGTCTAATAACTGTCATGTAAATGAGTGTCTTGTAATTTATTGGAAGCTTTGATCTTTTGTCTAGTAAATGTTGGAGTAGTCTATATCGACGGGCCGTTTCTTGTCGTTTTAGTCTTGTATGTGGATTCCAAGTGAGACGTTTGTCCAAATGGAGTCCCAGGTAGCGGATTTGTTTCTAGACCTTTTTGGACTATGGAGTTGAGCTTTGGGGCTACAATAAACCTTCCAATCCTTACCATCCAAAATCCTCAATGCTCCTTCTATAAATAAACTAATCCATAAAGATCTTAATATTCCATATGTTGCTCATTAACCCAAACCAGATAACTATCTTTTCCTAGTATCCTAGTAAACTCTATAACCACTCAAATCCATTGGTCTCCCAGCTTAATGTAATTAGTTTCAAAGTGTTCAACAATAAAACTACCATAACGGGTCACGTTACCCTTTTCTAAATTATTGGTTGAAGTTCTTGGAAACAACATTCATTGCTTTTCTTTTTGACTTTTGTACTTTGTATATCAAAAGTGTTTTTTTCAATATCCACTCCATTGTTAGTATTGTTATTTTACCGAGAATTTGCATTAGAAATCTCTCGGATTATCCCTTTATCACATTCATTTAATTCAAAATAGGTATAATTTTGCGCAAATAATGTTTCCAGGTGTGTCTGGACCTTCCTGATAACTTGGGGAACAGGAAATAAAACTGAAATTTAAAAAAAACATTAAAGATACTTTAAAATGCTGATATGGTGTTTAAAGAAAATAAAGTTGCCCCGTTTGATGTACAATAACATGCCTCCCCTCTTGAAGACGACACTTGAAACTTGAGCTCATACGGGTCTTTATGAAAACGTGGAATATTAAATGGGTCTTCACTTTGTTCCTTTATAACTTATCTCAAAGCACACGCTCTTACATAAATTGTTATAAAAGTGTTGCTTTATATCATAAATATAAAAAAAGTGGATTTGAAATTTACAATTGTTATTCATCTTATTGTTTATGCCAACAATGCAAATAACCCAAGGATCTATTCACGCTTCATTCCTGAAAAGAATCTTCATCGACATAATAACAGTTCAGTAACCTTATGTAATTAAACCAATTTGGGTTCCCAACATTTTTTTTTTTTTAATTTTACAAATCATCCTTACTTTGTTACAAATAAACTTATCCATAAAGATCTTAATGTTCCATATGTTGCTGATTTAGCCCAAACCAGATACCTACCCTTTCATAGAAAGCTCCATAACCAAAGAAATCCACTAGTCCTTCAACTTGCTTCCCATACTATTCCCGATAACCCTCCGAGGCGTCTGAAAAGAAGATGGCCTAGAGACCTTCAAGTGTATATTTTTTTTTAAGTGCTACTGATGAGTAGTTTTATTCAAGTTTCTATCAGCCCATTTACTACTAGATGTATGTATTTTGTACAGTTGTAAATTTCAATAAATGAATTTAAAAAAAAAAAAATTGAAAACCAGGATTTCCACTAAACAACCTGATTCATCTCGTATCCTTACAATACAAAATCCTTCGAATAAGCTAGTATAGTGTTTTCTAGCCTAGTTATTCATAGAATAACTATTCATCTGGCCACATGTATTTATAGAACATCATTACTAAACAATATTTTAGGTAGCTATAATATATATTTCAATAACAATTCCATTTTTACATGCATGTTGTTTTTAAACATTTTTTTTCTTAAACCTACATTATTACAATTAAGAAGAAATAAATATGGTAGCAAATCAAGTATAGGAAAGTAAATAATTTAAAATACATAATTTAGGGACGTAAACATTAGTATCTGTATTCTATTAATATTTCTAGTTAAAACGACTAGGTCTTTTTAGACTTCTTCAAGAATTACTAGACATACGTTGAAACATTCTGATTGCTTATAATAGACTCATTTACATGACAGTTATCAGACATATATCTGGACTAATTAGTCCAGTAAAGTAAGGCTCCAAAAGGCCTTACTTTTTCAAGAAAAAACTGCGGAACTTTTATTCTCAACGGATCTTTGTTTTTTGGGGTGCTGAATCCGAAACTGAAGTTTGCTACCACGGCAACCATCGGCTTCATATTCAAAATCGCAAAAAAACGCCAAAAAAAAACCGTTATTTTATTATTTTTATCCATAACACGATAACGAAGTTTTTTTCGATGAAAGTCTTCAAATATTATTTATAGCTGGAACTAGTACCTACATAATGAAATAAATAAATCCGAAATCGGACCATTTTTCGCGAAGTTACGTTATTGGGAAAAAATGGAGAAATTGGCCAACTTGCCTTCAGTCGCACAGCTCCGCGAAAACACGTTTGTCGTACTCTTTTGGCTATAACTCTAAAACTATTTGTCCGATACAACATTACTTTTTTTCATCTTAAAGCTGATTAAATTTATTATAAGAATGTTTAAATGAAGTTTTAAGCAAACCCCGTAAAATGTGCATGCCAGCCCGATAATAAAAACGTACTGTTGTAAAATCCATGTGTTTTTTGGCACTCAAATATTTGTTCGATCCCAAATTTCTTTTATCTATCTCAAAGCTGATTAAATTCGCTATTAGATGCTATATATGTAAATTATATTAAATCCTGTAAACCATCCAAGCTAGCACCCTAAATGTATATGTTTTGGCAAAATATGTAAATTATGACATGTTCAGTAGACTGGTGTGGGTATTTCATGGTGTTAATTATAAGTTACATATATAGGATCTAATAGTAAATTTAACCAGCTTTTAGATAAAAATAATAAATTTTGGATCGGACAAATGGTTTTGAAGTTATAACGAATAATGTGCCAAAAAAACATGTATTTTACGAAAGTAAGTGATTTTCAGCGTGATAGCTTGTGAATTTTAAGAATTTTGATTTAAAAAATTTACATATTGGATCTAATTGTAAATTTAACCACCTTTCAGATTGAAAAAAAAAAATTTTCAATCGGACAAATACTTTCGAAGTTATAATATCCCTTATAATATATAATATCCCAGATGCCTAATAACCCGTACTGTTGTTAAATCTATGGTTTTCGGCACATTTATCATTATAACTCCGAACGTATAATTTACATATTTTGCCAAAACATATAAATTTAGCGTGCTAATCGGATTTCTTTTTTTCAATATGTAGGTACTAGTTCCAGCTATAAATAATATTTGAAAACTTTCATCGAGAAAAGCTTCGTTATCGTGTTATAGATAAAAAAACAAAAATAACGGGTTTTTTTTGCGATTTTGAATATGAAGCCGATGGTTGCCGTGGAAGCAAACTTCAGATTCGGATTCAGCACCCCAAAAAACATAAAGATCCGTTGAGAATAAAAGTTCCGCAGTTTTTTCTTCGGCAAACCCTTATCATACTGGACTCTAATGGAGTTGAGCTTTGGGACTCCACCAAACCATTAGATTCGTCTCTCAAATAATACTCAACGACCCTTACTTAGTCACAATTAAACATATCTATGAAGATCTTAATGTTCCATATGTTGCTGATTTAGCCCAAACCAGATACCTATACTTTCATAGTAAACCCCATAACCATTTTAATCCACTAGTCTCTCGACTTGCTTCCCATTCTATTCCCGTTCATCTACCGAGGCGTCTGAAATGAATGGGCTTCTGATAGCCGAGAGACCTTCTTATTTAGAATTTTTTTTTCTTTATTGAAGTGTAACTTGTGAGTCGTTCGTCACATGTTATTGACAAGTCATTGTAATAAGTTATCCACTAAGCTTTCCAATTCTTTTCGCATCCAATCCTTGCTTTGCAAAATCCTTCGTAAATCCTCTACGATACTCACAAATAAACTTATCCATAAAGATCTTGATGTATCATATGTATCATATGTTGCTGGTTGCTGAATGAATGGATACCTGTCCTTTCATAGTCAACTTCTTAACGTATTGTTATTAGTGTATTCTAATTTTATATTTCTTGTGTGATTCTGTCTCCGTATCAAATGAACATGCGTCTTTGAATTCTTCTGGTTCAATAATGATCGAATCTTTATGTGCATATGCCGATTGGAAAAATGAGCTCATACTTTGAAGTTCTCAACTGGAGTGATATGCAAATATGTACTTTACTTATTATCTTAAGAGGATTCAATATATTTCCAAATTATTTTGGAACACACGAGACATTTTATTATTTATGCATACTCCAGATTTAATGATTTTATACATAATTATGTATTATTCAAATGAATTAAATAACTTCTTGTTATCGGTATACACGGCTCGGACGAGAGAGAAGAGAGACGGTGAAGGTGTTCCCACCAGAGGCAGCCTGCCAGGTTGGTGACCTCAAACACAGAAGCCATTCAGTGGAGCGTCGTCCACTCTGATTGGTTCGATTGTGATCAAAGTGAATCTTGATCGATTATTTTCTTACTAATCGATGTGCTAGTTAAAGACGTTATAATAGTATTCAGCAAACAGTACAGGTTATGAAATACTGGTAACAAATAGTACAGCATACAGGCAGTAGTGATTATTAAAAAAAAAAATTTTAAATGTGAAATTAATTCTATTTTTTTTTATTACTTAATATAAGCGTTAGGTTGGTAACAATATTTTTCGATTCTCGAAAAAAATCTACCAAAAACGAATACCAAAAAGTATATTCTCTATACTGATATCTCGATTTAACACCAAACCTACCGACATTTTTAATATTCCAATTTCACTCAAATAATCCGTGTTTAAAAACTTATATATTTAAAGATGTTTAGGAAAAGAGAATGTCTGTGTGCAATTTAGAGTATGAATAATTAAATAATTTTCTAAATCGAAATTTCATCTTTTTTCTATAAAATTGGAAGAAACATAAAAATCACAAATTTGAATGTAAATTATATATAAATCTAATTTGGGTTCATCCCATTTCCCCCCCTCTTTATTTCTTAAATAACTTCCACATTACATTACATGCTTTAAGATAATCATACTGTTGAACAATTTAAATATAAGATTTGATCATAATTTATAATGAAAGAAAAATATATACAAAAAAGATTCCACATCCATAAAAAAATATAATATATGAGAGAGTTAGTTGGAACTCTTTATATATTTGTTTGTTACAAAGTCCTTTATCAATAAAGAATCGTAACCATTGATTAGCCATCCATACGTATGTATTTATTCATGTATGGTTAAAAAATATTATTATTAATATTATTATTATTATTATTATTAAAATTCTACATTAAATCATTATTGCTTTGTATTATTCAAATAATCCTTAAATATTATGTTTTTCTAAATTTGAAATCTTATTATATGATTTTAATTAATCGGATTTCATTGCTATGAGGATGAATTATCAAGTATAATCGAAACAATTAAATAGTCCTTACAACTTTCAAGTTTAATCATTAAGTTAAGAGTATATTAAAAATCATTAGTTTCGACAAAAATCATTAATAAAATTGGGTATTCATTTATATCCATTAGTGTTGTGTCTGTACCAATTTTTAAATAAATTACTCTTACAAAAAAATAATTATTCAAGAAATAAATTGGTTAACATTAAATAGCATTTTTTATTTACATCATATAATATATAAGTTAATTACAGTTCAGATGTTAAAAAAAAAAAAAAAAAAAAAAAAAAAAAAAAAAAAAAAAAAAAAAAAAAAAAAAAAAAAATTCATTTTACTGATTGTTATTTGACACTACTGACATTTCATGTGTACATATTTCTACTGCAACTTCTCAGTAAAAACAATAATAACGGAGGAGTGGATATTGAAAATAACACTTTTGATATACGTTTTAATAAAAGTAACAAAGTCAGAAAGCAAAGTATGAATTTTTTTTCCGAGAACTTCAGTCAAATATTCCAAAGATTTGACCCGTCATGGTAGTTTTATTCTTAAAATAAGACAGTAGGATCTCGAAATTTAAAATTTATACTTTCCTCTAATTATTTATAATTCAGTAATCCTTTCGTAATCCAGGAACTCCATCCCTCTTAACATTCGTCATTCAAGTACCCTTTCCACTTTCAAATACCACTTCTTTAACCACCTACTATCCATCCATATCCATGAAAACTGTCAATAGCCACTTTTTAGTTGTATAAAATATTAAACAATTTTATTTATAAAATATAATCAGTTTTTAAAATATTTATTTTCAATTTTCTGTTACTTTTTATTAATATCTTTTTTTTTTTGTTTATTGTTATTATTAGAGACCGGATGTTTGTGCTGTAAAAAATCCAAAAATGTGCAGTAAAAAACACAAAACATGCAAAATCGTGCTGTAAAAAACTCAAAATCTGCAAAATCTTGCAGTGAAAAACTCAAAACGTGAATATAAAAACTTAATACATGCAACAATCCATTTATTTACACAAATATGCAAAACCTAACCAGCCTTGAATAAACTTTAGGACATTTCGACAAACGTTTCGTTTTAGTGTTAATTCAATCTGAAATAGTTTAAAATTTGGGAAAAAAAGGAGATGAAAAAAATTGTTAACTAAAAGAAATATAAAATATCTTTATTGAAATTTCCTTTTACGTGGAAACAAAATATAATTAAATGTTTTTGAAAAATAAATTAGTTTTTAAAAGTTTCGTGAAAATGTACGACATTATAAATTTCAAAATATTATTCCGTAAGATTATCCTGCCTGTCTCTTAAAATGTTCTTTAGCAAAGAAAAGGAACGTTCTACATCTAGGGACGTAACAGGACAATTATTGTAGCATGCGATTGTCGATGGATCCAGATTATCAGCTTCTATTTCCTTTCCGTTGATACAGTAATTTGATATTTTTTAACGAATGTAGCCTTAGTTTTTCTCAAGGACTTAATCGAATTTTGAAAATAAACATCTTCCCTTTTCATTTTCAATTCGTTTTAAGCTTTCTTCGAGAGTTTCAAACAAATATCAGCTCTGGATATTCATTGGTCCATTGTTTCAATTTTGTAGAAACACTCGCGGACGTTTTTGGCATTTTCAAAGTTGATAGTTTAAAATCTTGTTCACAACTAGCACCCTTTGTGCTAAATCAGAAGTGGAGAATGAAATGGGAAGCGGGGAGTAAAATTTTCTGAGGAAACGTCTTAGTTCTAGGAAGTACGTCGATCCTCAATGTTTGCCTAAATCCTTAAAGCTCCCAATTCAATACGATCATTTATAAGCAGTAGGTCACAAATACATTTGATTTAAGCGACTTTTTACTTTCAATTTTAAACTAACTAACCTATTTAATATAAATAATTGTTATAAATGTTGCCTAATAATCCTAAGTAAAATTTTCAAGAAATAAATGGCTAAGTGAAGATGAATTTGGTTCAATTGTGCAATTTCGTGCAGTAAAACCCGAATTCGTGCAATTAAGCTCAAAAAGTCAAATTTGTGCAATTTCGTGCAAAATAAAATTTAAGAATAAGAATCCTTAGGTTATAAATGAGATAACTACTTGTGTTAGAGAGCGCTAAATCAAAGCGAACTAAATGTGCAATAACACAGAAATCCGGTCTCTAGTTATTATTATATGTTACTTTTGTTCTAAAAATATTATTTCATTTTAAGGTTCTGTAGGCCCTTGGCTGTCATCATTTTTTATTCTTAAGCGATCTATGGTCCCAGAATAAATAATGAACATTATTAGTTGTAGTATAATTAGTGCTTTTGTAAAACTTCAAAATACCCGTTTTTTTTTGTGTGTTTTTTTTTTTCTTTTATGAGAAATATCCATCAATGCTTTCGATAATCGCCATTTTTGAGAATTTAATTTTAAAAGTATTATATTATTGCGCAGTATTTTTTAGTTTATAAATTTAGATTTATATTTTTGAAATTATTAATTAATTTATCTTCCATTCGTATCCTTCCATAATAGGCCCTATACTAGGGTTGTGCGATAGACGATAGTCACTATCGATAGATCTTTTTTACGTATTTCAAGTATTGAAACTCTCGGAATTATGCTGATCTGTCTCTGTCCAGTTTCGAGTTCTTTTGAAGTTGAATTCGGAATTCCTAGAGCTCAAGGGTTCGCACAAAGGTTAAGCCAAAGTAAAGCCGAAATGCTAGTTTTTCTTTCGGGAAATATGTGGCTCAAGGAGCACACTTAACTCTTAAAATTAACTATTTCGTTATTTTTCTTTTCTGATTTGTACATTATTATTGTAACCATGTAAATTGTAAATACCTTTTTTAAAATTCAAATAAATTAGTTTTTTTTTCTCTCATCTTTATGATATAATTTTATAATTTATAATCCTGCAAATTTCAAATAGTAAGTAGATAATTGAATTTAATTAAATTAGTTGAAATTCTTTATTGAATAACTTTGAAAAAAAAGAAGAAACTATCGAAAAACTATCGATAGTTCTCAACCGATAGTATCGGCCTATCGATAGTGCTAACTATCGACTATCGCCCAACCCTACCCTACACCAACTAGAACCACTAGTCTCCTGTGTGGTGATAAACTTCAAAATACCAATGTAATCCACTTTACTTGCCGATATTCTGAGCTTGGGTGGCTATTTCCTAAATTTCGACGGCAATACTTTCTGAGTACTTTCCTATTCCAATGTCTAAAAACTAAAAACCCTTCCTATATTCTTGATTTATTAACTCAGCGTTCTTCTATCCACCTCCTAAACACTAGATCCCAACCTTTTAATCTATATATACCCTCACATAAAACCGCTTCCTTTGACAAATCCTTTATCATTCGTGCTACCTCCTTCTGGAATTCTCTACCCACTTCTATTCGTAAAGCAGCTTCTATAACTTCTTTTAAAAATAATCTATTCCTGTAGCATTTAGACAATCAATCTTCCGCAAAGATGTCAATAATCAAATGAATACTTAGAATTACTTTTTTTTTTTTTTTTTTTTTTTTTTTTTTTTTTTTTTTTTTTTTTTTTTTTTTTTTTTTTTTTTTTTTTTTTTTTTTTTTTTTTTTTTTTTTTTTTCCTCTTTCTTTTATACGTTCATATTTATACGATTGTATTTTATGTTATAATTATTATTTCGATCAGCTGTTTGGGCTCCATGTGAAGAAGACACGCTTCAGGTCAGTCCCAAAGATTTATATATTTCGAGTGCTATTTATGCATTTATTGACTTTATTTTGTGCACATTGAACAATATTAGTGCGCGTGTACCATTATTAAAAAAAAAGTGATATATATAGTCAGTCAATTTATTTAACGCCTTTTACAGGCGTACAGAGCTTTGGCTCTGGAACAATATGGCAACAGTTCTTAATACCTCAAAAATGTCTCAGAATGTTTTGAAACCAACAAATCAAAAACAGAAAGAAATGGAACTAATCCAAAGCAGTAATTACTCGAAAACCCAGTCTAACCTCAACGCAACTGAAACCACATATGCTAAAGCCACCGCTTCAGACCGTTTTTCAAAACGAGAAAATGCTATCATTTTACATACATTACCAGGCATAAAACAAAAAGAATATGTTCTCAAAATCGCAGAATTAATAGACCCAAAATTCATAAGATACACCTCTAGAATATCCAATTCAAGATTTTGTATCCATTTTAGCAATAAGGAAGCAATCGATAACCTCCTAAAAAAACATCAATCGATAACCATCGACAACAAACAAATAATTATAAAACGTCTAATTAACCCAGCCAAACGTATAATAATTTCTAATGCTTGCCCTTCAATTCCACACGAAGCAATAGAAAATGAACTCAGAAGCCTAGGTATTAAATTAGTCTCTCCCATGCATTTTCTAAGAGCTGGTTACCAAGACCCAAGGCTGGCGCACGTTTTAAGTTTTAGACGGCAAGTGTATATTCCACCCGAAGATTTGAATAAACTTCCAACGTCTTTACTTATAAAACATGACAATGTATCATATCGAATTTTTTTCAGTGAAGACATTGTCACTTGTTTTATTTGTAAACAACCGGGTCATATATCTACAGATTGCCCTGAGTGCGATAATGATAACAATATTCAGGAGGCATCTAACGGGAAAGAAAACCTATTAATACATTTTGATCAAGATGTTAAAAATAATTGTGAAACAATAACAAATTCTTCAATATTAGACACACCAAATCATATGGTTAATAAGGCTCCAACGACCATAGGAGGTTGTCATGGAGACCCTTTGAAAATAGAGTCACTAGAAGACAGTAACGGAATAGAGCCTTTAAACCAAGTATCACGTAGCCATGGTGATGAGTCAAACAATATCACTGTAGATAGTTCCGGTGCCGAATCAGCTGTTAATTCGAGCAATAATTTAGCAGCGTTACCCGTGGCGGTTTCTGGCACTAAACGATGTTACTCAAGTCCTCCTGCTTCTACTTTATCCAATATAGAATTAAGTTTATCTCTAGATTCTCCGGATGAGTTTGAAAATACCATTAATTTACAAGATTTCCCACCAATACCAGCACCTCAACCTTCTCGGAATAAGTCAAAAAAACTGAAAAAGACCAATATCAATACTGAAACCAACTTCGAAAATGCTAGACAGTTAATAGAAGATAATTTACATAAATATCCCATTTCTTTTGATGAAATGGTGAAATTCATTCAAATGTCGTCTGAAACTAAAAACTTCAGCGAACTAGTTCACGAGTTCACGAACAACAAAGAGGGCTTAAAAGACATGCTTGCCGAAGCAAAGAAACACACAACTGACAGACGATCCAAATTAAGGATATCCAAGATATTAAAAAGAAAGTGGGACTCTACAGAAAATACATTAAATACAGACGACAGCACCGACAACTAGGAACTGACTAACAACTTTTCATTACTTTAATAAAATGACTACAACAAAAAACCCAATCATATTACAGTGGAATTGTAACGGATTTTACAAACATTACGAGCACTTCAAATTACTTTTAGCTGAAGAAAATCCCATATGCTGCTGTTTACAAGAGACACATTTTTTAAAATCACAAGCTGTTAATTTAAAAAAATTTAACATCTACCGAAAAGACAGAAATGATTGCAGATCTGCCTGGGGAGGAGTAGCGATTATGGTAAAAAAAGAAGTATATTCTGAACGGATTAATATTGACTCATCCTTAGAAGTTGTTGCTATAAAATTATACAAACCTGAACCTATCACAGTCTGCAATATCTATATACCTCCAAACCGAGACTTCACTGCCAATGATCTCCAAACTTTAGTTGACCAACTCCCAAGACCTCTAATCATGGTCGGAGATATGAATGGTCACAATAAATTGTGGGGTTCAACTTTATCAGACTACAAGAATAGAGGAAGAGAAATAGAGAAATTTTTAGATCTCAATAGTTTTTTAATTCTACTTAATGACGGTTCCCCTACTCATTTTTGTGCCAATGGATCCTTTTCCGCAATCGACTTATCATTCATAGACGTTAAACTTTTACATAAAGTTCAGTGGAGCGTAAAGGACACCTTGTATGGAAGTGATCATTTTCCTGTGACTGTTAAATTTTATGATATTTCAAATGCTACATTACATAGAGTTCCGAGATGGTCAATTAAAAGAGCGAATTGGGAAAAGTTTTCATTGTTGATAGAATCAGAAATGGTAATGAAAAAAGAATCATATGTCAATCTGGAGAACAAAATTACTTTCTTTAACCAAAGTGTCATAGAGTCAGCAAAAATGAATATTCCACACAAAGTAATTTATAATGACAGACGTCTAGTTCCTTGGTGGAATGAAGACTGCCGGATCGCAATTATGAATAAAAAAAAAACACTGAACCGATACAAAAAAAAACAAGATCGCTGGAAGATTTAATTGAATTTAAAAAAATGAGATCAATTGCTAACAAGATATTGAGGGCCAGCAAAAAAAATTCATGGATGACTTACGTCAATTCTATCAACAATAATACTACCATAACAGAAGTATGGAAAAAAGTTAATGCCATCCAAGGATCCAAAAAACTTGACTTTGTTTCTTCGGTTTCAGTAGATAATCAAATCATAACTGACCCTGGTAAAATAGTTGAGCATTTTGGAAATCACTTTTCTACTATGTCGAAAACTGATAATTATAACATCGATTTTCTGCAGCATAAATGTGAACAAGAAAAAAGCTCGATTGAATTTCATACACATGGCTCAGAAATTTTTAATCAGCCATTTACTCTAGCTGAAATGAATTTTATCTTAAACACATGCAAAGATAAATCTACTGCAGGCCCCGATCAGATCCCATATATTTTTTTGAAGAAACTACCGTCAATTGCACATTCATTTCTCCTTTCAATTTATAATGAAATCTGGACGACAGGGATGTTTCCCGAAGCCTGGAGGAAGGCCATCGTTATTCCAATCAGGAAAACTACAAAAGATATAAACATCGATAACTATAGGCCTATTTCACTACTTTCTTGTGTTTCTAAACTTCTCGAAAAGATGGTTAATAATAGACTAATTTATTTCTTGGACTCAAAAAAATTCATTTCAACTTCCCAGTGTGGATTCAGAAAACACCGCTCTGCTATCGACCAAATTACGAAGCTTGAAAACGAAATTCAAAGGGCTTTTTCAAACAAAGAACACCTGGTAGCTGTCTTCATAGATATCACAAAAGCATATGACATGATGTGGCGCTATAATGTTGTCAGTACACTATCCAAACTCGGTCTCTCAGGGCAGCTATTGACATTTATTAACAATTTTCTTAAAGATAGGTCGTTTCAAGTTAAGGTTGGATCTAACCTTTCTCAATCATTCCATCAGGAAAATGGAACGCCCCAAGGATCTCCGCTAAGCGTAACATTATTTTTAATAGCCATAAATAGCATTGTAAATACAACGCCTGCAGAAGTAAATTGTTCTTTGTTTGCTGACGACTTTGCTATTTATATAAGAAGCAAGTCAATAGAATATATCGAGTGGAAATTAAGAACAACTCTAGGGAATCTCGAATCATGGTCTAAAAATACTGGTTTCAACTTTTCAAGTTCCAAAACGGTGGCCATCCATTTTTGTAAAAGGAGAAAATGCCAAAAGCACCCGTCATTAAGTTTGTTTCAACAACCTATTATGTTTGAAGAAGTTTTTAAATTCCTAGGAATCTACTTCGATAAAAAGCTAACATGGTCTGAACATATTCGTCAAATAAAAGCAAAATGCCAGAAAGGGCTAAATTTATTAAAAGTTCTGTCCAGCACTCAGTGGGGATCAGATCGACGAACTTTATTAATGATGTACCGTACTCTGATCAGGCCTATCATTGATTATGGAGCTGTTGCCTACAGTTCTGCTAGTGTTTCAACACTGAAATCACTAGATACTATTCATAATCAGGGACTTCGTCTTTGTATTGGTGCATTCAGAACCACACCTGCCCAAAGTTTGTACATAGAGAGTGGTGAGCCATCTTTAGAATTAAGGAGAAAATATTTGAGTTTAGCATACTTCGGCCAAATTATGTCAAAAAAAACACCTCCTCGCTTACGATCCTACAACACATACGATTTTGAATGAAGAGCATAGACGATCCTGCAAATGTTTCCATTGTAGATGCAAAATATGGGCAAATGATTTACAATTATCTTTCCCTAAATATTTTAAATTCCCAGGCAATCCAATACCTAACTGGATACAAACAGAAAGTACGATTGATTACAGTCTATCATTTTTTTCAAAACCCACGACTCCTCATCACATTTACCAAAAAATGTTTAATGAACGAAAAGAAGTGTACTTCAACTACTGTTTTTGGTTTACCGATGCTTCAAAATCCAGCTCTGAAGTTGGATGTGCCATTATTATGGGCTCTGTTTGTTACAAATTTCTTCTACCAGAATCGAATAGTGCATACACCGGTGAGCTCTATTCAATCTGGAAATCGTTGACATTCATAATGAATAGTCAATGCAAATATCATCTGATTGTATCCGATTCATTAAGCTCACTGAAATCACTGGAAAACAGAAACTCAAAAGACGTTTTGGTGATGAAAATCCAACTTCTTGAGAAGGAATGTCTACGTTCAGGCAAAGTGGTAAGATTTCTTTGGGTTCCTTCTCTCATCTGGGCATCGGAAGAAACGAAGAAGCAGACCAAGCTGCAAATGCTGCAAGATTGAAACCCAATTCAGACGTCATATACATCAATAAAACGACTGCATCGGATTGGCGTATTCATATAAAAAAAAATATATATGAATCATGGATTACAGAGTGGAACAAAACAGCTGAAAAATTAGGCAAAATTAAAAGTAGTCCTGACGTATGGAGAACATCAGAAAGGAGAAATCGCCGCGAAGAAGCTGTCTTGGCAAGGATACGAATGGGACACACAGCCATAACGCACACGTATCTTCTAAAGGGACTCTATCCACCGACCTGCAGGATCTGCAATGTACCCATGACCGTGGAGCACATCTTAATGGACTGCGAGGAATACAAGGATGTTTTGGCCAACCGGATGGACATCGCTCTTGGTGACAGTAAAAAGTTTATTTAAATTTTTGAAAATATCCAATGTTTAACTTTGTATATTATGCTTAAGCATACCAATAATTTGTAACTGAATGTTAATATTTGTTTGCTAATGACCCTCTAGGGTAGATGCTTGTAAAATAAATAAATAAATAAATAAATTGTATTTCATATATTTGTTTTTTTTAAATTTTTTTAATTTTTGTATCCTGTAAAAAAGGGATGCTTAATTACCCTAATTTGTAAATAATTGGCCAGGCTATTGTACTTTAATTGTTTTTTATCTTCATAGTCCCAGAATAAAGTTTATTTTTTTCATTTCATACCCTTTTTTTTTCTTTTTTTTCCTAGAAATATCCACCAATTCTTTCAATAATCGCATTATTTTGTAGTTTATATATGTAGATCGTTAATTTAATTAACTAACTTTTCTTCCCTATTTATCCCATATGTTGTTGATATAATCCAAACCAGATACCTATCCAACTATGATAAGGTTCATACCCACTAGAATCCACTAGTATCTCAATTTGCTACCCATTCTATTCCCACGAACACTCCAGGCATCTGAAAAGAATCACTTGAAGTTGGCATGATGGTATGGAAGGATCAATACAATTAGGATTGAATTTTATAATGTATTAGGTCTCCAAAAACCACTATGAGCATGTGGTGCTTTGTTCATAACAAATTTATTATATTTTATTACGGTTCAACATAAATCCATTAAAGATTAAAAAAAAAATTATAATAAAACGCTGCTATTTCCTGGCTGCATTCATTTCTTTATTTTTCATAACGAATGCTAATCTTCAACAATATGCTGTTTACCTAGTAGTGATTGTGTTTGATTTCTGAAGAGAAGCGTTTTGAACATGAAAACTTTTTTATTAAAAATGAAAAAATACCTTTTATAAAATTTGTGTTTGTCATTGGTGAGAAGAACAGATTATAATAATTACATAATTAGGTCTGACAAAACTATCGCTAGCGTCAGCGGTATCGACCGGTTCCTAGGAATCCTCGTTTGGAACACCCCTAATATTCATGGGTAAAATCATTGACCAATTAATTTCGTCAGTTACTGCTCCCAATTTGTTAAATATTTTTTTTTATAAATCCCGTCGTTTTGCTTGTTTCATCACTCTTTCTCCTCATTTTCAGTTCCGGTTTTTCTGTTCGTTAGGCTCCGGAGAATTTGATGATTAAAGTTCTTAGTGGACTGATTTGTCTTCAGGTCTCATAGAAACTACCATGTAACCAGTAAAGTACTTCTATTCTTAATTATGTTGTTTCCTAGGTTCCTTTTTTCTTCTAGTGTTTTCTTTCATCATCTATACTCCTTATTTTTAACGCTTATAAACGCTCCAGAGTCGCATGATCCCGACTTGGTGACCTATATCTCAGAACCACATCGTATGGTAATCGCTGGATAACCGGCTCCTCGAGCCTTCGGAATTCCCTCGCTAATTCGTCATCCTTCAGGAACTTAAATCCATCCTTTTCCTCTTTCTTCTCCACTTTATTTATTTATTTATTTACTTTGTTTATGATTAAAAGGGAAAGAGAATTTTTTATTTATTAAATTAAATTATACTCATTCTGCAGGGGTTCCTCAAGGAAGTATCCTAGTTCCCATATTCTATACGTCGTGTACAGGTGACTCCCTAACTCCTGCATATTCTCGGACCTTAAGTTCCTTAAGAATTATAAATATTATTTAGAATACAATAACAAATGATAATAAAATAAGAACTAAAAGTTGTTAATAAAAAGTAACAGAAATATTGGTATTAAGTTTGTGCCAAAACAATAAAATGTCATATAGGGTAAACCAGACAGTTATTAACACCCTTAAGGAAACATTCCGAAATATTCATAATATAACTGTAGAAAGAATTTTTCTTAATTATTGTACTTTAAGCTAAGCAAGAGAGTTTACACAATACATTGTTCTTGGAATGTATTTTACTAGATAGTGACAAAAAATATTGCAAAATCAGTTTTTGACACACTATGGATATCTTTTAAAATATAAACTTAATTGGAATTACTTTTAAACAGTTGAGTTGTAGGATTTAAAAGGAATTTAATGATTTTTTTTTTTTTTTTCAATTTTTAAGATAGGGTGTTAATAACAGTCAGGTTTACCCTAAATAAACTTTTCAGTAACTAAAAAGTAGCTATTGACTGATTTCGTGGTTCTGGATGGATACTAGGTGGTTGAAGAAGTGATATTTGAAAATGGAAAGGGTATTTGAATGGCGAATTGCGAAAGGGATGGAGTTCCATAGAGAAATGGATCGGATTAGGAAAGATCTGTCGAAAGCAGCAGAGCAATGAGTAGGAGTAAACAGAATTGATTTGCGGGAACGGGGTTGGCGGGTAAGAACTGACGATTTGAGCTGAAGGAGTTCAGAATTGTGTTGAAATTTGGAGATTGAAATAAATCTTTAAAAAATTTACCAAATAACTTTTATAAACCTACGACTTCCTTTCATTCAGTATGCTTTTATACTTTTCCCTTAACCCCGGTTGAACAAATCCTATACTAGGACTCCATTTGGGCAAACCTCTTATACGGAATCCACATACAAAACTGCTCGTCGTTGTAGACTAGTCCAACATATACTTGACAAACTTTTTAAGCTTCGAATACATTACAAAAGACTCATTTATATGAAAATAATTAGACCTATTTGGACATAATGAGTTGAGCTTTGGGGCTCCGCTAAACTTACCGATTCTTCTCGCATCCAATCCTTACTATACAAAATCCTTCGTTAATCCTCAATGTTCCTTAGTATGTCACAAATAAACTTATACATAAAGAACTTAATGTTCCATATGATGCTGATGTAGTCCAAACCTTTTATTTCGCCCATACCTTCCCTTTTATAGTAAACTCCGTACCCACTCAATTTTACTAGTCTCCCAATTTGCTGATTCCTGATAATTGTCGAAAAGAAGAAGAATATAACCGCAAGACCTTTCTAATGTAGTAGAGATTTTATTAAAGTGAAACTAGTGAGCACTTCTTTATAAGTTATTGATATGACTTTGTAACATTATTGCACCTATTTACTTGTTATATATGTTGTATACAGTTGTCAATATTAATAAAAAAAATTTTTTTAATTAAATTGATGTCAAGGTATATCCTACTATAAGGGTATTATCTCATTTTATTACTCCAAAGGCTGTAACATCCGAGATCCAAGTCTGACAAGGTACAGATGTTGCTTGTTGTGCATTGCAGATGAGTTCAGACTCCTTGGAGGGGAAATCTGCAAACCATTTGTCAGTACCTGAGTAGGATTCTTCCAGTTCGGGAAAAACTTGCTGCCAGCTTAACTTGGGCATCCATCACCTGCCCTAATTACCAAGCTGGGTCAGCGCCGAGACAAATGATCCATTTAGCCAAGCTCCGAACTCCATTTCCAGTCTTCTAAGTCTGTAGGCGTTTTTCTTGATAGCAATTCAAACCGCTAGTGTTACTAAACGACTGGCTATTATGAATGGATTTGTGATTTTTAAATACATAATTTAACGTTTTATTAAAATTTAAGTTCCGTATTAGATCCTGAGGACTTTTCAGACGCCTCAGAGGTTTATCAAGAATCGAGTAAAAAGTTGGGAAAGTATGCTAAGGAAGAGATCAGAATATAGTTTGGACCAAATCAATAACACAAGGAATATTATGGATAAGTTTATTGGTGACATATGAAAGGATTGATGTTTTTCCGAATTATTTTAGATGGTTGGTGGAGCAATAAAACATTACTTCGTATGTTCACGTATCCAATTATAGTCATGTATGTATATACATAATGTTTAGTAAGGTTCTTGAGGTTCAGTCAATAAATAAAAACAACTATTTTGGCGGCGTTTCGAAACTGTTCTCATAATCATGCCCTACAGTGAAAAAACATGTTACAATAAAATTATATAAGTTATACAAGTTAATTTAAAACATAAAGTTGGCTACAATATCAGTATATAACAACATGTGTTTGAATAATAAAAATATATATGATTACATAATATAGAGGAGTATGAAACTACTTAGTGTTACTACTATGGAATCAATAACTAGATTTTAACAATTCTAGTACACAAATGACCTGGGGAAATTTTGAAAAACAGTTACAAAGGTTTATGTGGGATTCCCTAAGAAAAATTAAGTTAAAAGGACTGGTGGTATTCCCAAGATGCAGGTACCAAAATATTTCGGTGTAATATATTAATAAATAGATAAATGACTTGTATGATGTATATTAATGTAAATGTGTATTATTGGTCTGAATGTATTACATCGGAATAGCAGGTGTTGAGATTTAGAACGTCTGATTTTTGGTTTATATAATTTTATTGTAACCTGTTTTTTCACTGTAGGGCATGATTAGAACAATATAGTCTCAAAACGTCACCAAAATAGTTGTTTTTATTTATTGACTGAACCTCAAGAATCTTACTAAACATTTAATAGTAACAGTCAAGAAATGTATCCATATATATATTCATAATAAAGAAAGTTTCACAAGTCTATAATATTCATTCCTAAACTAGACAAAAACAATTTTTATTAAAATAACTTACATTTCTTCCTATAAACATGAATGACTCCGTCCACTAGTCTTGGCATACTTGTAAATAACGAAACGAATAATAAACATGGACTGAAGGAAATTTGAAAAAAATAATCTAAAATCCCATGTTGGGAAACATCGATGTGTCTAATCCTTAATGTCTCGCGTTTAATAAATAATATTAATATGAATATAATCCAGTTATGGATTAAGGTAAAAACCAGGAAAATCTCGATAATTATGGGTGTTGCAATATTTTTGACATGGAGTTTATATAGAAATATAAACATAATTTAGAATTCATTTTTATTTATTCAAATGCGTTATTATAATATAAAAAAGATTATAAATTATTTATAAAATGCTAAATAATGAGAGGAGGATTTAGAAAAGTCAACGTTCGTCATTCGACACAACCGCCCAGGCTTGCTAAGGTCTGACACACTGTAATACGACCCCTCAGTGCACAGCATTACACGTTTAAGGTTTCAACTTAAGGCAACGAAAGGTTTAAACATCTATTCAAAAATATTTCTATAATTTTACTGAAGGAAAATAAGGATATAACATTAAAATAAAAACTATATACCATCATGAAAACTATTCGTGCATATTACCTAATTTTGTTTCGTATTTAGCAACTACTAACTCCATCATATATATATATATATATATATATATATATATATATCATATATATATATATATATATATACACTGACATTTTCTAAGCCTAATGTTTCATTCTGATTAGAATTCCAAAAATGGTAATTTAAATAAAATCAAGATATTTAAAAAAATATTAAAGTTACGAAATATTTTTATATATATATATATATATATATATATATATATATATATATATATAATGTAAATTATTATTTGTTGTTTAACATTAATGGAATTCGCCTATTGGAGGCAGAAGATGTTGAACGCTAATAAGTTGGTGAAGGGCTCTCTGATAATTTACAATGGAAGCATTTACGATTCATTGAACAGGAGAGTGCTACGTGAGTGAGCTATTTAGTGAATTGTTTAGTGTACTGTGTACTGTTCCAGGATCAACTAGTGTATCCCTGTCAATTTGTTGGCCAAATTGAGTATTTGACGCTCAGTATGTAAATTAAGTTTCCTGTTTTTAAAAGCTACTCAAGTTTTTTGTGTAATCAACATCACAAAAAACAAAACAAAAAAAAAAAAAAACAGAATATGAGATTTCGTACGGTTTATTCCTTAATTCATAATATTTAATGTTTAACAAAATTGGGAATGCCAAAAAATTGTTTTAAAGAACAAAGTATGTCTCAGTTAAAAAAAAAAAAATTCTTATGTTTTGTATTCCATCAATAATGATAATAAATCTAAGCATTAGCAAACCCTAAGGTTCTTTGCCGATAATAAAAACCTCTTACCACACACCTCCCTACCACTTTCTACTATATCTCCTGGATCGGTCCCTCATATTGGGGTAAGGAAACAGACCAGGAGGCTAAGTGTAAATATATATGATTTTTTATTTTATTATTTATTCTGTTCCGTTATCGTTTATATATATATATATTTTGTATTGATTTATTTATTTACCTTTTTTTATCATAATTTTATTATATTTAATAATTTCTTCGATCATCCAGCAAATTAGGCATGATAAAAAGGCATATGAATTATATTCAGAGAGGCATTATTAAAATCTAGCCTGAGTAAAACAGTGTTATAGATTCTTGCATTTTTTTAAAATTTTATAAGTATGTTTTAATAACCCTAAAATTTTATCTAAACGGTTTAATAGTCATTAAGGAACTCTGAAAATTTGAGTATTTTTATTCATATATACTTATTTTTACAAGGAATGGAAAGGACGCAGATAAGTACGTATAATTGCTATTATAACTGTGCCAAATTGTGATATTTTTCAAAATAAAACTTTTTTTTCTATTTTTCTGAAAAAATCGTCAACGCTTCTTATTATATATAAACCTATCGTTAAAAATGTTATAGGTCCAGATGTTTCTAATTTGGTCTGAACCAGATAACAAACTCCAAACCCACTGGATTTCTTATAACTTGAGTGGTCTAAAAAGAAAATGGCATCCAGGCATTGTAATCATAATTGTACAGATGTTTATACCAATAATAAATTATAAAAATAATTATAGTAATTGTGATATATATGAAATTCAAAATTTATCTATTTAATTTGTATATATTCTCTACCCAGCAATCGAATTTTAAAACATTCTACAATAGCATTAATCCAACCGTTTCCACCCCTGTTTATATTAATATACAGCTAAATATTATTTTCACTAGAATTGTTGCACAGTTAAGAACTACAGAAAGACATATAATAAAAATAACCACTCCAGATAAAATCACACAAATTAATCCACTGGAAATCTATATGGTTTGCAATATGGAAACTAATGAAGACCTCGAATATATTCTTTATACTTTCCTAATTTATAATAGCCTGCGTTACACTAATTACACAAAATGAAATATATATAAAAAAACCGGCATATTTTATTATGAATATAATGAAAATCAGATTTTTTTTCACTGAAATATAGTACTGATAACTGCAAAATATTAGTATCGTGCATTTACCTATTTGCCTGAGATATGACATGTATATATTTGAAAGTAAGGATAGTCAATATTAACTTTGATAAACTTTAAAGGTTTAAATTTTTATTTTCTATTCTATATATTTATTTAAATTTACAACAAAATATATACATTAAGTAAATGAGCTGATCACGATTACACTAGCATGTCAAAACTTGAAAAGAACTACTCATCAGTAGCACTTTAATAAAAATTCTACTCTAGAAGTTCTCTGGGCTATCTTCTGTTCAGACGCCTCGGAGGTTTATCGGGAATGAGTGGAAAGCAAATTATGGAGCTTACTATGATAGGATGGGTATCTGGTTTGGGCTAACTCAGCAACATATGGAACATTAAGGTCTTTATGGATAAGTTTATTGGGGAAAAAGTATGGGGCATTTAGGATTTTTCGAAGGATTTTGGATTGTAAGGATTGGATACGAGATGAATTGGATGGTTTAGTAGACCCCCAAAGCTCATCTCCGTACGTCCAAATAGGTCTAATCACAGTCGTGTAAAAAAGTCTTTTGTAATGAATTGCGAGCTTTGTTTGTAAATGTTGAAGTAGTCTGTAACTACGAGCAGTTTCTGGTCGCTTTAGTCTTGTATGTGGATTCCAAGTAAGACGTTTTTCCAAATTGAGTCCTAGGTAGCGGTTCTGTTAAACAGAAATCAGTGGAATGTCATTGAAGGATACTGTAGGACAGAAAGTCGTAGGTTTACGACGGAGGGTAAAGGTTATTTGATGAGATTTTTTTGGGTTTTATATTGATTCTCCATTTTCGACACCATTCTTGAATGTTTAGGATATGAGATTGGATTGTTGGGAGGCAATGAAGGGATCATTGTTTACTAATAATACACATGTGTCATCAGCATAAGCGGTGAGGACAGTGGTAGGATGAGTTGGGAAGGTTTAAAAATGAAATAAAAAAGTGTAAATTCTTTTATTTGGTATTGTTTATTTTTTAGATTGAATAACTTGTATTTACTTCTTATTCTTTGTATTTTATTCTTATTTATATTTGAAGTTCTTTGTTATATTATTGGCATTATTATATTCTTTTATTAGTATTTTACATTATATCTGTTTAGTATTATAGTGTATATAATATTTGTATAGGGCGTGACCCTAATAAATAAATAAAATAATTGTGATAAATATGGCATAGTTTTTATAAGAAGCGACGCAGGTATATAGATACGCTCGGTATTCAAATAGAAATTTTTCTTTAGTTGGATTTATAAGTTGTCGATCAACTTTCTTTCGGAATAGGCAGAAAACTTGTAAATTTCTTATTCATTCTCAAAAGCATTCATTTTGTCTCGGAAAGAATTCTGAAACTATGTTATTATTTTGTATTTGAAAGCATCCTTTGTTTAGCTGACTGGCTCCTTTCAACTGCAATTTAAGTCGGAAAATGGCAAAGTCCTCGGATATTCAAGTTGCCCCTCTCTCACTTCCCCCTTCCCCCCCCCCTCTCGGAAAATTGATTTATCTTAAGCTTTCACGTCAAGAAACTGAAGAAAATTAAAGTGCCTTTCCCAACATCTGTCCACGGTTATAATATGAATCTGTGTTTTCCGGACCCCTTTTTCCCAAATGGTTCTTATAACGTTTTATTCGGGAAATATCTCCCGATCCCGTTTTCCCAGGCAGTATCAGAGGAATATTTTATTTTCCATTTAATTTAATTAATAAAATATTTATTAATATCACTCTTATTGTTTAAATGTTTGTTTAAATCTATTTTTTAAAATATATTGAATAAATTGATTATTTTTATTTTTTGTATAGTAAAACATATTAAAGTATATAAAAACACTACATCCCCAGTTGTGTCTTCGCACGCTCTCATAAATAAAGAACTTGGATAATTTTAAAGATGTAGGTAGTCGGGGTATGCTGTCATAGATACACAGCAAATAAAAATAAATTTTAACTTATAATGCCAACGTTTCGACTTTCATTGCTGGCCTTCATCAGGGCTAGAAGGAAAAAAACAAACAAAAACATACGTTAAAATTGAAGAGAGTATAAAAAAGTATGAAAAGGATAACTTTATGAGAATAAAGACTTTAACATAAAGGCAATGTATACAGACCATGGAGACAATTTATTGTGCAAGTCGAAACATTATTATTCTAAATTAAAATTTATTTTTAATTTTTGTGTATCTATGACTGCATACTCCCAACTGCCTAGATCTTTAAATACTTTATATATTGGCTCTATGTTATAGTCTTTAATATCATACAGTTAATCTCATCATACTTTTTTATACTCTCTGCAATTTTGTCATATCTTTTTGTTTGTTTTCTTTTTCTTCTTGCTTAGGTGAAGGGTTGCAATGCAAATCAAAACGTTGGCATTATAAAATAAAATTTAATTTTAATTGTTGTATATCTAAAACTGCATACCACATATATGCGTCTTTAAATACGTCTCATTCCAGAAGTACTGCATCAATTAGATAATTTTAACTGATAACAGAAGTTTTATTTGTTTATCTATAAAAATCTTTAAACGCAGTATACTAATTTTTAACCTGGTTAAAATAGCACTGATTAAGTGTTTGAGGATTGCGTATAATTGTATGCGTATGAGTATAATTGGACTATTTTTAACTTATTGTTTGATTAATAATCGAGATGGACAGATATGATTAAGAAACTCTTCCCGATCCTGCTTCATCAGTGCTTATTACTAAAAACCTGTTAATCATATTTTTACACACAATATCAAAAATCAATTGATTGAAATTTCGATTTGGTAATAACTTTTAATCGGCAGATAATTTTATCGATTTCAAGTGGTTGGATTTTAATTTCTAACCGCAAGAATACATAACAGTGTTGCAAACTTCGTTTCTGCCCCTCGACACTGTACATTTTCTTTGTATTATAACAATTTATTGAAATTTACAACTGTACAAAATATATACATCAAGTAAATGTGCTGTTAACTATCACAATAGCGTGACAAAACTTGAACTACTCATCAGTAGCACTTTAATAAAAAGTTTACACTAGAAGGTCTCTGGCTGTTTTTAGACGCCTCGGAGGAATATCGGGAATGGTGTGGGAAGCAAGTTGAGAAACTAATGGATTTGGGTGTTTATGGAGCTTACTATGAAAGGATAGGTATCTGGTTTGGGCTAACTCAGCAACATAGGGAACATTGAGATCTTTATGGATAAGTTTATTTGTGACATAATAAGGAGCATTGAAGATCTTACGAAGTATTTTTGATTCTAATGATTGAATAAGGAAATAATTAAAAAGTTTAGTGGAACCACAAAGCTCAACTCCGTCTGTCGAAATAGGTCTGATTACTGTCATGTAAATGAGTCTTTTATAATCAATTGATACTTCAGAACGTATGTCTAGTAAATGTTGAAGTAGTCCATAACGACTAGTTCATTGTCGTTTAGTTCTTGCATATAATGAATATCCAGATGTTGTCCTAGGTATTAGTGTAAGTAGGCACTGTTTAACAAGGATTAATGGTGTATCATTAAAGAGTATTTTAGGAATGTCGTAGGTTTACGAAGGTAACGATATTGTAATTAAACATTTACAACCATTTTACATAATTGAAATCGTAGACAATTATATGCGATTGTAAAATGATAATTGGATATTTAAAAGGTCAAGACCATTTCCTTTAAGTTTAGATTTAGAACTTTGCAGACATGAAATCAAATACAAAATAATTCGTTTTTCCTCCTTTAAATTGTTTCTTTGTGAAAAGTCTTTTTATTCTTATAGACTTCAAGGATAGCTTTTTATCTTTAAAAAAAATCTTTTATATTTCTTTAAAACTAATAATGAAGCCAAAAGGGACTTCTAATATTTGGTCTTTTAAATAATATAATTAGTTTTAATTGTTTTGTATTTATTATAATGTATTTTATGTATCGTTCAAGTCTTACTCCGCACAATCAAAATCGTTTAATCGTCTGTGTAGGTATTTCATCTTTACACAGCTGTATTTGAGAATTCCTTTTCGTGACTCATTCTATTGTCTATTTTCAAGTATTGCGTAATAGAGATTCACTTTTACAACTATTTTAAAATAATAGGAAATAAAAATTGAATATATAAATTTTACGGTTAACTTTTAACCCTTTTTTAGTGCACAGTGTACTACAGTTCACCATAATTCGATAGATGGTTTGGTGGGGCCCTATCATTCAAAAACATTAAATGATATATTTTTTTTTAAATGTAATAAATGAAAGTAATTTTTTTTTTTTTTTTTTTTTTTTTTTTTTTTTTTTTTACTATTTATCTAATTTTTTAATATTAGACCAATTAAAATAAGAAAAAAAAACCGTCAATTTAAATGTTTTTAAATATTTTTGCTTGATCTGAAATGAGTTTGTGGCCGTCATAAGTGACGTAAATTTTTCTTTTTATTTTATTTTATTATATTATTTATTTTTATTTCTTTTAATTCGTCATATTCTTTCTATTCATTATATTGTTATTTGTTTATTTGAAAAAAATTATTATTTAAAAAAATTTATCAAAAGTGTTTTTTCAATATCTACTCCTCTCTTATTGTCGGTTTTTGCCAAGAAATTATAGTAAATAAAAGTATACATGAAAGTGGGTAGTTTAAGTGGTAGCCTTAAGTATATTATTGACTTTATTTAATAATGCTAAATAAAAAAATACTCCAGTTTTCATAATCTACCATTTATTTGCATACAATATTTCCGAACGTGGGTGTGATGGTGATAGAAAACATTTTGCCTCATAAGATTTTACTGATCTGTTTTAAAATTATTATTATTAAAATTATTTAAAAGTCAGTGAAGTTATCTCATAATGAAGTTTACAAGCCTTAGTAAGCACTCGGCTTGTCAGAATCTCAGAGTAAGTTAATCAAGCATGATGAGAAACCGTCCAAAAGTAATGAAATAAAACCTCAACAATACAATTAAAATATTTTGTATATTGACTTTATAATCCTGTTTGGTATAATTTGATGTTTAAATTTAAATTGTTAAGTAATTTTATGTATATTGTTTGTTTCATTTTATTTTTTATTAAATGTTCTAATTATTTTTTTTATTTTTTTCAGGTAAGTGGAACGATGTCAAAGATTCGCCCATGACTATGTTTAGTATAATTAGTAAGGACAATTTTTTTTTATATTTAGAAATACTGTTTGTATTTTCTATGGAGAAATCATAGATTATATTATACGTTATCTTTAATTTTATTGATTAATTTAAATACATTCCTAAAAAATAATACAAAAAAAAAAGAAAGAAAGAAAAAAGTACCTTGTCTCTACAATGCCTGAAACACTGAGGTTTAGAACTCTATTGTAAGTATTGTTTCATGACCAAAGGCTAAATTTGGAAGTAAAGTAGCCAATAATCACGTTCAAATGTGAGACATCCCAATCAAATGAAGGATACCTATTTTATTGAGCCTGTTTGTGCCCAAAAGTGCTTTTATAAGTCCAGTATAAATCCCATTCAATCGATGTCCAAAATAACCAGTTTCGGAATATAATTACGAAAGTTTTATTATCAACAGTGTTTTTTTGGTGTGCTGAATCCAAAATTTTAGTTTACAGCCGTATGGTCGGATATGTATGGATATATTTCTTGCATGTTACTATTAAATGTTTAGTAAGGTTCTTGAGGTTCAGTATTTATTGACTGAAATATTTTATTAAAAACAAATATTTTGGGACTACATTGTTCTCATCATAATCATGCCCTAAAGGGAATAAAACGGTTACAATAAAAAAAGTTACACAGGTTATTTCAAAACATAGAGCTAGCTAAAATATAAATATATAAAAACATTATAATTATATGTAGAATATATATAAACGTATGTTTTTATATATTTATATTGTAGCTAATTTTATGTTTTGAAATAACCTTATGTTTTTTTTTTCACTTTGGGGCATGATTATGAGAACAATATAGTCCCGAAACGTCGCCAAAATAGTTGTTTTTATTTATTGACTGAACCTCAAGAACCTTATTAAACATTTTTTTTTTTTTTAACTTTCAGTTGTTCCCTTTTATCTCCAAAAATATGCAATCGCTTAGCTCCCCCTCCCCCTTTGTAAAATCACAGAATGTTACTGACGTTCTTTACATCACATTGAATGTAATTTCAGGTGGTATAAGGGTTGTTTTGTTTTTTTATTACATTTGTATTTTTAGAGCTGTTGTTTTTTTTTTTGTTTTTTTTTTTTTATGAGGACGGTCGTTTTGAAATGTTTTTTTAAGCAATAGTGCATACTAATGGCATTTTGTCAATTTTAAATTTTTAAATTTTTATAGGATCATCGTCTTTGGAACATGCATATACAGAAATATAATACTATAGTGTTATAAATTAGAGGCTGTTTACTTATATTTTTTCATTTTATATATTTACTTTCATCGTACATTCATTCCAACTTATAGGTAGAACAGCTGATTAATCACCGAACTTGAAAATCAGATTGGGCAAAAAAAATACAACCGTTACCAAAAAACCTTCCCAATTTATTTTCCAAAATACTACCATTGGTCTGGGCTACTAGGAATAAAGCGTCCAGTGTTTGTTTTTTGTTTTTTTTTTAAATGAAAATTTTTTGTTTTCGTTTCGGAATCAGAGGGCGAATAAATGTCTGTATATTTTGTATACCGTGTTTCACGATAAACTTCCCTTTAGAATCTGAGTGCTACATATTTTCAAAATAATTGGGACCTTTTTTTTTTTTTTAATAACAATTTATTGAAATTTACAACTGTACAATATTTATACATCAAGTAAATTTGCTGTTACCTATTACAATAACGTGACAAAACCTGTAAAGAACTACTCATCAGTAGCACTTTAATAAAAATTCTACACTAGAAGTTCTCTGGGCCATCTTCTTTTCAGACGCCTCGGAGGATTATCAGGAATGGTGTGGGAAGCCAGTTGAGAAATTAGGGGATTTGAGTGGTTATGGAGCTTACTATGAAAGGATTGATATCTGGTTTGGGCTAAATCTGCAACATATGGAACATTAAGATCTTTATGGATAAGTTTATTGGTGACAAAGTAAGGTGCATTGAGGATTTTTCGAAGGATTTTGGATTGTAAGGATTGGATACGAGATGAATTGGATAGTTTAGTGGAGCCCCAAAGCTCAACTCCGTACGTCCAGATAGGTCTAATCACAGTCATATATATTAGTGTTTTGTAATTAATTGGGATCTTTGAACGTTTTTCTAGTGAATGCTGAAGTAGTCTGCAACGACGTGCAGCTTCTTGTCGTTTTAGTCTTGTATGTGGATTCCAAGTTTGACGTTTGTCCAAGTGGAGTTCTAGATAGCTGATCTGTTAAACAGAAATCAGTGGAATGTCATTGAAGGATACTGTAGGACAGGAAGTCGTGGGTAATTGGGACCTTAAATATTTTTTTCACTAGGAATGTTGTATTATTTTTTCCCCCTATTCTTTGTTTATTTTTTTTTAGTCGTAAAATGGCAGGGTGCCATAGGCGGATACGACCATTGATCAACCGCTTTGTACGATTTGTCTTCGCATTCTCATGGGATGGCTTCGTTTCTTACTTCTATGCCGAACTGCTTCGATTCGACACTTTTCCCCGCCAGTATATCTCAACATCCTTCATCTTCTATGTGTCCTACAGACCATTATAAATCTGGACTCTTCCCTAGATGTTCAATCTTCTTTGTTTCCAGCATAGCTATTTTCACCGTCCAAGTTTATATATTCCAGTTCATTTAATTTCTCATTTGGTTCTACAATTTTTTTTTAACCCTCCAAATATACTTTGTTGATTTCTTTTAAATGGTGTTGTGTCGATTGTAAAAAAATTTCGATTTTCAATAACATTACTGGTACATACTAAAAAATCTATTCTCTTTAGTGATATCTCCGTTTAAACATAAATCGCTATTACAATAATGCTATCGTAATCCATTAGACAGCTGAAATACAAACTAAAAAAACAATAATAATTCAAGAAATAAAACAGTAAACAGCAAAAAAATAAACTTATGATCCTCTGATTCGTTTTTACACCTTTGAGTTTTTATTAAAATTTATCCCAATTATCTTGTAATTTTGTTTAAAAAATGTTTTATCATAATTTTATTTTTTGTGATAAAAATGTAAAAAACCGTAGCAATCATCATGAATAATTTAATTCATAATAAATAGGAATTTAAATGAAGTGTATTCTGAGAAATGATTAGTGCTTCGAGCTCACGAAAAGAAATCAAAGGCACGACTCTGAAAAGAAATTAAATAAATTATTTTGTTTATAAATTTGCAAAGTTTTTTTTTGTCACGACATTACTGTTATACAACCCCGTTCAGTTTTAAAGAGGAAAAGTAAGTGGATATAACTTTTTATTTATTTTTAATTTTAAAATAGGATATGTAAAAAAATAAACTCTTATATTAAAATTTATTGAATCACGCTGTTGGCTCGGGTCTTTCGCTCTAAAAAAAATAAAAATAAATATGTTTGTTATATACTTTATAATAATAATAATAATAATAACATAGTCGAATATTAAGCTGTTTCCTCAAAATGTTGGCCATCTCTTTTTGTATCACTTAGCTTTTATTTAGTTGCTTACTAAATTTTAATTTTGAACTTTATTTTGTAACGTTACTGCTAGTTGGGCGTGCAGTCAAAATTTAAACACAACAACATTTTTATAATTATTTTACTTCTTTCTAAATTGAAGAATTTACGAAATTTAAAATAAGTTAAAACTTTAGATGATCTATGTTTTTTCCTCAGTAAAATATTTTTCCCCCTTTTTTTTTTTTAAATTTATTTCGTACCGCTTCCCTTATCATTTTCTCTTAGATTAACTAGTTGTAACATTGGATTTAAACTAATTCCAAAATTATAGATAGCGGATCCTTAAGTTATGTAATACTTAAAGTTAAATTATTTTAATTTTTTTTTTTATCTATTTATTGAAATTTACAACTGTTCATTAAAAAAAAAAAAAAAAAAAAAAAAAAAACAACCAGTAAAGTTGATAATAACTTAAAATAATTACATGATAATTGCTTGTGCACCAACTACCCTCTGGTAACACTTCAATAAAAGTTCAAGAAGGTACCGAAGTTATCTTTTTTTCAGACGCCTCGGAGGATCGTCAGGAATAGTATGAATGGTTATGGAGCTTACTATGAAAGGATAGGTAACAGGTTTGGGATAAATCAACAACATATGGAACATTGATGTCTTTATGAATAAGTTTGTTTGTGATAAAGTAAGGAGCATTAAGGATTTTCCAAAGGATTTTGGATTGCAAGGATTGGATACGAGATGAATCGCATGGTTTAGTAGAGCCCCAAAGCTCAACTCCGTACGTCTAAATAGGTCTTATTACAGTCATGTAAATGAGTCTTTTGTAATTAATTGGGAGCTTTGAACGTTTGTCTAGTAAATGTTGAAGTAGTCTGTAACGACGGACAGTGTCTTCTCGGTTTAGTCTTGTATATGGATTCCAAGTTAGACGTTTGTCCAAGTGGAGTCATAGGTAGCGGATCTGTGCAACAGGGATCAGTGGAATGTTAGTAAAGGATATTGTTGGAGGTTACTTGGTGAGATTTATTTGAATTCTGCAATTTTGATTTTTTGGTGTAACGCTTTTATTTTACACTTAAAAATATAGGATTTTGACACGCTGTAGATCAGATTGTGTTGCTCGGATCGAAAAATCGCCATTACTTTTCTGATCAGGAATTTGATGGACAATATTTTATGTTATTTAACATTTGTCACTAGAACCTACCGTTTAGGAGCTATATTGGTTTGAATGAAAAAAATCACGTTGGAAACCCTAGTTTTTCTTAACTTTGTTTATTTCGAATAATGATTAATTAAGTAAATTGAGAAAATCAATAGATTATAGATGGACATTTCCATGATCTATTGTTTTTTCCAGTCAGAAAGAAATTTATTTTTAACCACATTTTGTTGTGAATATGTACCTTTCTTCCAATAGAGGTAGAGGATTGAATCATTGTATGAACAAGCAGAAACTTTTTCCTGGAGTTTTTTATGAAATTGCCCTTTCTTCCTGAGTTATTGGGTTTACCCGTGCGCCATTTCGAGTACTCAAAGTGAAAATTTATGTTACAAACTGATACGGGCCGGTCTCTAGTTGTGAGTTAATTGGGCGGCATGTCCGGTGTCGTGCTGGATCCAATCGCGATTGTTCGCCGGGGAAAAACTCTTCGGGTGTTGCTGTAGTTTTTTAAGTCTGTATCCATAAACCATTTTCAGAGATATTGGCAAAATAATTTAATGTATAATTTTGTAAAAAAAATCCAATCCCAATTTTCATTTTAAAATGGGAGTATTATTATTATTTTAGAGCAACGTTTTAAAGAATTTACACATTCTCACGTACACGAGCAGAGTACCATATCAAACCCAAGCATTAAAGAAATGCATATATTTTTAGAAAAAAAAAAATATTTTTATCAAAAAATATACATATATAGAATGGTATAAATAAAATATCTCAAATTTTCAATTATTGTTAGATTAAAAGATAAATACATAAAAGGCTTAGCCGACCCGAAGGCTCAATGCTAACTCCTATCTCTGACTACACATCTCCCTCCATCCAACTCTATCAAAACACAAACCTGAAAGATATATCCTCCCATCTACGCCTCGCTACACCCCTCAAACGTTTACCCAACAGTTCATTGCTGATTACCTTCTTATATTCGCTCACCACCTATCGGTCGATTTTAAAAATTCACTGGTATCCACATTTATTGCTTCATAACAATTTAATTGAAAATGAATTATTGCTAAACTTTTCAAATTTTAAATTCTAACTATGAAAATAGTTTAGTTAAAAATTTGGTATAGATCGGTTCATAACTTTTCTTGGTTAGTGATCACAAACGAAAAATGGCTTGTTCTTTTATGTAGAAGAAGAAGAAAATGAACTTTATTCTGGGACAACTTGTCCCCTAAGAATAACAAATGAGTACAATACATAGAACAACGTCTGGCTATGATAATTAATTATAAATAATAATAATTAAATTAAATTAAGAGTTAGGAAATAAATGAGGGATCTTGTAAAAGGATCTTATGTGTACTATTATAATGTATATAACATAAATATTCATGTTTTACATTTGATTGGAAGATTGAAGATCCAGGAGGTAAAGAAATAAATGATGTTTAAAGGAGCTTTTTCGAATTGAGATGGGCAATGAATTCCATAAAGAGGAAGCGCGGATAATAATAGATTTTTCGCAGGATGCTGTTCGATGCGCAGGAGTGTACAGGTTGATGGGTTGCGTTCTAGTATTTAAGGTCATGAATATAGGTGGGTTTTTAGGTTTTCAAGGATTGAAATATGATTGCACCTAGGAAGTATTGACTTCGGAAACAGGGGTAAAGTCACCTAATATCAGAATACCTGTGAGAGATGTAACAACGTCTAGAAATCCCAATAACAATTCTAATAAAACAGTTTATCTTTTACATCTCGTTTCAAGCTCACTAAACAGTCCTCCATATACTATGCATCCGTAGTCAAAGTTGGGAAAAACAAGAGATGATACCAAAAGTTGACGAGTGCTGTAGTAGTATAGATTAGAATGGAGTATGGATAGAAGATTTCCCTGGAAACATGCTCTATACAGTTGATATTATTAATAAGTTTATGAGAGAAAAACCTGTTGGTTGAGCGTGGGTGTTGATCACATCATCTTCATAACCTGTGGTCATGAACCAATATTTTCTTACCTTGCAGTGAGTCTCTTCTATCACTATCTGAATGCTTGAGTATCTTTATTTGTGTTAAGTTTCGATAATATTTTAAGTTGTGTTTGGATAACTTTGTTCTCATTATTGCTGCTAAGAACATTAATTAAAAATTCAGGTAGGATAGTGATGACTGGTAAATATACCCCCTCCCCCCTGACGATACCTATTTTAAAATACGATAATTAATTTGTCGATTGTCAATTATTACGCTAACGAGTGCGCCTCGTATTAAGTCGTTTCCAATTAACGCTGAGCTCATTATAAAGATAATCTTTCGTTTAAAGAATGCGAAAAGGTATTCTACATTAAATAAAGACATTGTTGGTTAATGTCAACCTCTTCCATTCATTTCCAGGTAATCATCCTTCAGAATTAGCTAAGTGCTTCTTTCCTCAAGATGGAGGTTCCATGTTTCTTATAAGAAAACGGAATTTAATTAAATTACTGCCGGAAAACGGGCGGCCGTTTTAATAATTATTAAATGGCTTTTCTTTTTCCCGCTTTTCCAACATTTCTCTCCTCTGATGACTTAACTTATTTTTGGATTGTTTTATCTTGATCAAAAACTTGGTTCGTCCTTTTACAAATCTTTTTCCTTTCAGTCACCTCCCTACATTAGCAAAGCATTAACATTAAAGTCATCAGTGAGTTTCCGCAAAACCAGATCCCGTCCTGACCTTTACCTAACTCCCTTGCACACAGTATCATTCAAACGGTCCTTCATACTGTACGGTCAGATTTCTGGAACTCCTTCCGATCCAACTTACGCCGTTCCTCCACTTCAATACCTTTAAATCCCGACTCTTCCTTTACTTATAAGGAATTTAATTTATCGAATAATCAAATAGAAGAAGAATATATTAAACAATGAGATAAGAATATTCAGTATATAACTTCAATGTAATTTTGTTCCCAGGTTAGATTTATTATTTTATGCTGATAAGATGTATTTTAACCCTGTTTACGGTATTTTTTATTTTTACCTATTTTTATTTTCTTACCTTACTTAAAATGTTTTGCCTTAAGATCAATTTTTTTTTTCTCTTGTAATTTGTAATTAGGAATTAATACTATTTTTTCTATCATAATTTTAATTTTAATATTGTTAAATAGCTAAAAACTTTGTCCTTAATATTATCCGGCTGCTAGACCGCTATTATATTGTTCATTATAATTATTCTTAAGGGGCAATGGCCCCAGAATAAAATTTATTCTCATTTCATTTCATCAAGGCGGTTCGACAGCACTTAAGTAGCACTTGCACGATCATTATTGATGTTTAATTTTTTACTATTCAAACATAAATGTGGAGGTTTCATCTAGTAATGAATAAATCTAATTATTGCCATGTAAATAATTCTTTTGTACTTATCTGGACGGAAAAGTCTGTTTAGTAAATGTCAGGAGTAGTCAAAACGAGCAGTTTCTTGTTTAAACCTTGTAGGTACATTCCAGACTTAAATTACAAGAAACTGCTCTTCGTTTCCCACTGCTCCATCATTTACTAGATAAGTTCAAAGCTTCAAATAAATTATAAAAGATATTCTTACATGACAGTAATTAGAGCTATTTGGACATACGGAGTTGTACTTTGGGGCTCCACTAAACAATTCCTCTCGTATCCAATCCTTATAATCCAAAATTCTTTGTAAAATCCTCAGTGTTCCTTATTATGACACAAACAAACCTACCAATAAAGATCCTTTTGTCCATATGTTACTGATTAGGCCCAAATTAGATACCCATCTTTTCATAGTAAATTCCATAGCCACTCGATATTCCACTTCCACTTCCATAGCCAATGTAAAATGGTCTCAAATGTTTAATTACAATATCGTTACCTTCGTAAACCTACGACTTCCTTTCCTACAATATCCTTTAATGATATTCTATTAATCCTTGTTAAACAGTTCATTCTTACCTAACTACCTAGGACTCCATCTGGACAACCATTACATGAAAGAACAAAACGACAATAAACTGGTCGTTATGGACAACTTCAACATTTACTAGAAAAACAATTACTTGAAAAACGTTCGAACCTTCCAATTAATTACAAAAGACTCATTTACATAAAAGTAATTAGACCCGTTTGGAAAGACGGAGTTGAGCTTTGGGGTTCTACTAAACCTTCCAATTATTTGCTTATCCAATCCTTACAAACCAAAATTATGTCACAAACCAACTTACCCATGAAGATCCTTATGTTCATTTGTTGCTGATTAGGCCCAAACCATAGCCACTCGATCCACTAGTCTCCCAACTTGCCTCACACCCTATTCCCGATAACCCCCGAGGCGTGTAAAAAGAAGATGGCCTCTTGGCCGAGAGACCTTCTAATGTAAAACGATTGATGTGCAACTAGTGAGTAGTTCTTTACATGTTATTGACATGCCAATGTAACCACCTTTCTCAAATTTACTTGTATATAACGTATACAGTTGTAAATATCAATAAATAGTTGTTGTTTTTTTTAAATCTTGATTGATTTCATGTTAGATATTTGTCCATTTGGAGTCCTAAGTAGCAGATCTGTTCAACGGAGATCAGTGGAATATTGCTAAAGGATACTGCAGGACAGGAAGTCGTAGGTTTACGATGAAAGGCAAAGGTTATGTGATGAGGGTTATTTGAATAACCAAAGAGGAACTATGAAATGGACTTGCCACTGCCGCATTCACTTTATAAACGTTTTTGTTTTTAATTATTTTAATCCAGAGGACACTTTGATTTATTATTATTTTTTATAACAATATTTTGTAGTTTTTATTTTTATAAAAAGCTGTGGCAAATTGAATACCTCACTCCACCTGGTGACAATTTTTTTTAATTTCTGAGATCTTTTTTAATAGTGTGTGCTCTATTGACTATAACTTTTTTTGTTATGATCAACAATAATTGACCCTGGTTGGTTAAAGAAAATATATTTGCTTTATTATTGTTAATCGATGAATAAGGGTTTATAATAATGTATTTTTTGGCCATTTTTAACCGCAAAAGTTGTGATCCCGTCGTGATTCAAAACACTTCTATAATTTCTAACGTCTAAATTACATTGTGATATTGAAAAGTAATGATGAAAGATATTTGAAGGTAACGACATTATTACTGATCGTGTAGTGTCCTCATATGTTGACGGTCCAATCTTGATGTGATCCACAGAGCTATCAAAGATTATCAGAAATCCAGCTTTCCTGGGAGTTATTGAGCTGGCGCCAAAATAATGTAGGTTTTGATATGAAACATAAAAACAATTACCATAATAATGTTTAATGATCCAAACTTTTGTATAAATCTCTAAGACTAAATTTTAGGAACCATCGTTACACTGTACATTCACTGATACTCATTCTTTCACCCTAACAAAATCGATGTTACGCGCGGATTGGCCGCACTTCGTCCGACTTTGAAACCGTAAAAATAAATTTGACGAAAATCTTGTGACGTGAATTTCAGAGGTTCTTACTTATAGAAATGTAGCACAAACATAACTTAATCTTTGAGGGAAAAAAAAACATTAATAACCATTGTTTATGATCTATTAACTAGACCGGAGGATTATCTTTGTTTTCTTGCCAATCACAAAATGAATATTCAAAACCAGCATTATTTTTTGCACCAACCAAATATTTTTAGTGAATCTGTTAAAGATAACAATGAATTCGCTCTTTTTTATCAATGAGTCATTCCTAAAAAAAGAAGTTTCCCTATCTCTTTTAAGCTATCAAGAAAAATGTGTTTTAAAATATCAAAATTTTAGTTAACATTAAGTTGATAAAACATCTGCTGTTTAGTCGAACGAAATTAAACAGTTTTGGGTAGCTCAGGGAGTAAGACACTGAACTTCTAGCACCCGGATATGGGGACCATTCTTGGGCACATCCAGCCTCTATATAATGGTTACCCTTAAATTAGCGAAAAACCAGGCGCTTGGGTGTGAATGCTGAGACCTACATCATCGAAGGACTTGATACAATACTTACTTATCATGTACTTAACCCGTGACGAGTCATGGGGGTTGTAACTGTACAGTTTTTGGAGTTGTTTTTTTTTTTCTTTTTTTTAGACCAAAATATAATACAGGGATGGGGGATGTTAGAGTTTTTGAGTTATTTTCTTTTTTTATCTTATTGCAGATTATAATAAAATTATTTATTTAATTGTATTATTTACATATATGTGTATATATATACTATATGTAGATCTATGAAAAATATTTTACATTAAAAAATGTTTTAGGTAATGTTCGCTCTGAACTATTTGAAACTCGGAATGAAATCTACACCTTAGTGATAAAATTACGTTTAAAATTATCAAATATTGGTTTAGGAACTGCAGAAAAAATAAAACTCTTTCCAATTTTCGGCTCTTGATTTTATGATATTTTTTTGGATACGGTTAGTTCATTTTATAAATTCACGATCTAAATTTGCTTCACCTTGCTAATTTTATTAATTCCAATCCGGCACTAGCTACGATTTTAGAATCGAAGAAAATTCGCTAGGTACGAAATTGATTATATTTATAAACCATTGAGATAGTCAATTTATTGTGATTTGTATTTTTCTCTTTTATTTTGTGTACTTTTTTAATACACCACTTATTCATTTTTAAAAAAATAAATAAAAGATTCTAGTTTTGATAAGAACCTTGTATCAAAGTTTTTCGAATAATCTGCTATTTTTCTATATTTTTTTTCTATATTCATATTCATACACCGTGTTATACTCAGGTTTTTCTCGCCTGTAAAATGTATTTTTAAATTTTAAAGGGGGGGAGGGAAAGACACCTATATTTAAGAAAAACTTATTTTATGTCGAAGAACATTAAATTTATATAAATAAATATTATTTTTATTTATACTACATACTCAATGTTCCTTATTATGTCACTAATAAACTTATTCGTTAATACCACATATGTTGAAAAATTGGCCCGAACACCTACCCTTCTATAAGAAGGTAGTCTCCCACCAACTTACTTAGACTTAAGGACCTCCTAAATAAGAATGTTTATTGCAGTGTTAATAATGGGTAGTTCATTACAAGACCTATTATGAAATACAGAGATGATCTTAATTTCAACGTTTTTTTCCACTCGATTCCCGAAAACGCTCCAAGGCGTCTGGAAAAGTAGATGGCCTAGGGACCTCCTAATATTTAACATTGCTTGAGGTGCTAGTAATGGGTTTCTTTACAAGATATTGACTTGTCATTGTAATCATTTTACTACACATTTAAATATTGTTTGTATCTTATTCTTTTCATAATTTTGTTTTTGTTTTGTCTTTTTTGCGTTTTTTATATATTCTCTACAATTTAGTCATACCATTTTGTTTGTTTTCTTTTTCTTCTAGCCCTGATGAAGGCTTGCAATGCGAATCGAAACGTCGGCATTATAAATTAAAATATTATTTTGAATTTCTGTGTATCTATGACTGCTTACCCCAACAATCTACAACTCTAAATACTTCACAGTCAACGAATACCTTATCGATTTTATTTTTATGTGTTAAAATATTTATGGGGTATCACCTCATCTTATAGCACCATGAAGCCTCTTTAATATTGGTTCGACAAGTTTTTGGTTGTATCTGGAGTTGGAAAACAGTTTGCAAGTATGCTAGGATTAGTGTACGTATCCTCTCCTTATTTTAAAAATAATTTTTAAAATTTCGTACATGAAGCCCTGGAAGGTACATTAACGTACCAGGGACTATTTACTTTATTTTTTTAAGTTAAACATAATGAAAAGAAAAATTAATGGGTAGAGAAGGGCAACTATTGATCCAAAAACACGCCATGTCATATACGCATCGTATAAAAGCTTTCAACATCGTGGGCGGCAAACCAAATAGCTTAGAGGAACATCAAGCGGATTCTCGGCAAGAGATACCGTAGGTATTATTTACACAGAAATTACAAAGGGTCAAAGGTTTCCTGAACAAGCATAAACATGCCCCCTTTACAAGAATACTCGAGACACAGACGGTGACAAAGAATGAATGTATTCAATTTATACAAAATCGCATCTCATATCAATGCCTGTTGGGTACAAATGTAATAGGAGTTAGCTGGTATTTTTCCATTAGCAGCATATCCCAATAGGAAATCTCTTTAAAGAGGCTGGGTGTGCCGCTAAAGGGTCTTCCAAACCAGTGAGGAACCTTGGCTGAAATAATAGAAAATGTTATAAAAAATTGTAAATAATATTTTCTTCAGTGTGAGTACTTTTTTCGATTCTAAATTCAGTTAAATTGATTGAATATTTTTATTGAAACTTACAACTGTACATTTAAAAAAACATACACCCAGTGAATGTGATAATAAGGTCCCGAGGCCAATTCTTTTCAGAAGTTGAGAGGCTAGTGGATTCGAATGTCGTTTACTATGAAAAGTACCTGGTTTGGGCTAAACAGCAAAATATGGAACATTGAAGTCTTTATGAATATGTTTATTTGTGACAAAGTAAGGAGCATTAAGGATTTTGGATTGCGAGGATTGGAAACGAGATGAATTAGATGGTTTTGTGGAGCCCCAGAGCTCAATTCCATCTGTTAAAATAGGTCTGATAAATGTCATGTAAATGAGTCTTTAGAAGAAAATCGGTCGTTTTGAGCGTTTGTCCAGTAAATGTTGAAGGAGTCGAAAACGACGAACAGTTTCCTTTCGTTTTAATCTTGTATGTGGATTACAAGTTAAGCGGATCTGTTCAACAGGGATCAGTGTAATTTAAAAATAAATCGATATTTCAAAAAATTATTCACATGTGAGTACAATCTTGATAATCCGGCCCTTCAATAGTCCGGCACCAGTAATCCGGTCTTCTCGTAAGAATTCTCCCCTCAAACGAAAAAATCCCCACAAATTCGATGATAAAAAAGTCAAAAGCAGCACTCCTCCACTAATGTGTTGGAAATGATTAAGATAACAGATCATTAACTTTAAAATTACTATCCATAAATAGTACTTTAATAGCAGTTCTATATCAGAAGGTTGCGAGGCTCAGCAAGTGGATTTGAGTCGTTATGGAGTTCACTATGAAACGGTAGGTATATGGTTTAAGATAAATTAGCGATATATGGGACACTAAGATCTTTATGGATAAGTGTATTTAAACGAGATGAGTTGGATAGTTTAATGGAGTCCCAAAGCTTAACTCCGTATGTCCAAACGAGTCTTTTGTTATTAATTTGAATGAATCACTGAACGTTTTGCTAGTAAATGTTGAAAAAGTCGAAAACGATAAGACGTTTCTTGAAGTTTTATTAGAGTCTAGTTGATTCCTAGACGTCCAGATGAAGTTCTAGGTAGGAGATCTGTTCAACTGAGATCAGTGGAATATTATTAAAGGATACTGTAGGACAGGAAGTCATATTTTTTCCACTGAGGTAAAGGTTATTTGATGATTTCGGTTTATTGCAGTTCTCCAAATTTTGCCACCATTCTTGTAGGTATGAGTTTGGAATGTATGTATTGCAATCATTGTGTTTAACATCATACTATGTGGTGACGACAGTTGTGAATCTCTGACTAGACTAGATACAATAGTTTGGTTCACTATTTTCATACATTGCAATTTCTAAATTGCGATGTTTTTTTTTTTGTAATGATGTTTATTTTTTATTTTTTAATAAAAATGGTTTAAATATTCGATGGGACATGGTGATCCCAGTGAAGTTTGAAAATCGACTGATATGTGAAAATGCGCGATCTGTTTTTTAGTTTTTTAGTTTATTTTTTGTTTATATACATGTTATCATTAATGTTTTTTTTCTTTCGATACGACAAGTATTTTGGCGTAATCATTGAAAGTTGTAAAATATAGATAACAGTGAACGTATGTGGTAGAAGTCCGGAAGAACAGGAGACAGCTCGCGTAAAAATAACCATCCACCACCTACGTCACCAGACACGACGGCTGGCGAAGAGCGACTGTGTTCAACTTCTCAACCCATAACATATTTCCGCTCATGTACTCTCATCTCAATAAATAAACACGTTTATTTTGTTTAAAGCCCGTTTTGATTTTTAAATAAAGGGATTGCAACAGATCCAACTTTATATTTGGTAGCCATTTTTTTTTAAACTAAAAATTTTCGAAACCTACCGAAATTATTTTTTTAAAAAGATGTGTGGTCAGTTATCCGGAAAAGCTTGATTGATCTTGAACATTGTAATCAATTTTTTTTTTAATCACCATAGAATAACAAATTTTATTCATTTCTCACATACTGTCATAGAAATATATGTATATATATAGATAAATTTGTTGACTGTTACTATTAGATGTTTAGTAAGGTTCTTGAGGCTCAGTCAATAAATAAAAACAACTATTTTGTCGACGTTTTGTTCTCATAATCATGCTCTATAGTGAAAAAACAGGTTACAATAAAATTATACAAGTGATTTACACATTATAGTATGAAACATTACTTATGTGTAAATGATATTCCAATTTAATACATTTAAACCAATAATATACATCATATATATCATTTATCCAATTATAAGTATATTAAACCTAAATGCGGAAATCCTGTTTTGTACCTGCATCTGGGAATACCACCAGTTTTGGAAAATCTCTCCAAACCAGTAACTTTTTTTCAAAAATGCCCCAGGTCAGTTCTGTTCTAGAATAGTTATATTTAGAAGTCAATACTATATCCACCAGTAACATTGTAAGTAGTTTCATACTCCTCCATATTTTGTAATTATATATATTTAATTATTGTAACACGTGTTATTATATATTTATATTTAAAAATATAAATCCATTTAAAAAATAAATCCCAAATCTCTTTTAAAGGCTTTGATTACAATATATATTTTCTTAACTGTTACTAAAATTATTGCCACCGTGAACAAAAAATCTTTTAAATTTTTTAAACAAAATATTTTTAAACGAAATGATAACCATAGAATAATTTAAAAATCGCGCAATAAACAAAAAATCAGACGTTCTAAATCTCAACACCTGCTATACCAATTTAATACATTCAGACCAATAATATACATTTATATTATTTTACATCACATAAATCATTCATCCATTTATTAGTATATTACACCGAAATATTTTTGTACCGGCATCTTGGGAACACCACCTGTCCTTTTAACTTAATTTTTTCTAGGGGATCCCCCATAAACCTTTGTGACTGTTTTTCAAAATTTCCCCAGACCAGTTGTGTACTAGCATTGTTAGAATTTAGTTAGTCGATACCATATCCACCAGTAAAATTGTAAGTAGTTTCATACTCCTCTATATTCTGTAATTATATGTATTTTTATTATTCTAACACATGTTGTTATATACTTGTTTTGTAGCAAACTTTATGTTTCGAAATAACTTTTATAACTTACATAATTTTAATATAACCTGTTTTTTCACTATGATTATGAGAACATTATAGTCTCGAAACGCCGCCAAAATAGTTGTTTTTATTTATTGACTGAACCTCAAAAACCTTACTAAACATCTAACAGTAACAGTAAAGAACTTAACCATATATATATATATATATATATATATATATATATATATATATATATATATATATATATATATATATATATATATATATATAACAAATAACCACCAAGACACATCATTCGTTAGTTGTTTATTTGTATGCTCCTAAAGTGACGAAAATCACTCTTGCAAAGACGAAAGATCTTGTTAGAAAGTATGTACTGATGAGAACTCAATTAAAACTTCTGAGGGTGATGGTGACGTTTTATATTGTGTTTATTTTGATAAAGTTGTATCAACTACTGTGCGGTTTTTAGTAACGCAGCACATAAAAGCAGCAAAGCACAAATAAAACAATGGTGAGAAGTCAAAATTTGAAGAAAAAACCTTTGGTTACACAAACCACTGGATCTGAATCTGCATTTTCAACAAAACTAGTTAATTTTTTTCTAACCATTTATTCATATTTTCAACTGTATAGTTTATATACAAGTAAATTTGAGGAAAATTATTACGACATGGTAATAACCCACTAGTAGCACTTCAATAAAAGTTCAACATTAGAAGGTTTCTCGGCCATCTTCGGAGGATTTTCGGATATTGAGAGTGAGGCAAGTTGGGAGACTAGTGGATTCGAGTGGGTATATAGTCATGGAAGGATATGTATCTTTTGTTTTAGACAAATCTGCAACATATTGGACATTTAGATCCTTATGGATAAGTTTTGACATAATAAGGAGCGTTCAGGATTTTAGGAGGGATTTTGGATTATAAGGATTGGTTACGAAAATAATTCGATGGTTTAATAACTCCGCATGTCCAAATGGGTCTAATTACTGTAAGCCTTTTGTAATTTATTGGGAGCTTTGAACGTTTGTCTAGTAAATATTGGAGTAGTCGGAAATGGCGAGCAATTTCTTGCCTTTTTGGTCTTGTATGTCAATTAGTTACTTAAACTTGAGTTTGTACTTAAATGTTTAAGCTGTCCTTGGTGTGCTCCACAGCCTTCCTCCAAACGCCTCGATCAGCTGCTCGCCTCAAATATATGTTAGAAAGTTTTAAGTCCTCATCGAACCAACTTTTATTTCGGTCTCTCTCCATCCGGTCTATCATAGCACAATTTTCGGCATGTTCTTCTCTCATCCATCCGGTAGACATGCCCCATACATTTGAGCCGTTGAACTCTTATGAATACCGTCAATGGCAAGTCACCTAATAATTCGTATAGTTCCCGGTTCTTCCTTCGCCGCCACATACCGTTATACATATACATAACTTTATCGGACCAAATACAAGCCTCAGTACTTTCCTTTCGAAACAGTCCAGTTTCGTGGCTACTGACTTCTTAATAGTCCATGTTTCGCAGGCGTATGTGGCTACCGTGTCGTACTAGGAGTTTGTACAACCTTATCTAGGTTGTGGGGCTGGTGAGTCTACTCTACATAATGCTTTGAATAGAGAAGAAGGCTATGTTGGCTGATATAATCCGACTTTTAATTTCCTCATCTTCATGGAAGTGTTCGTTTATCAAAGCACCTAAATATTGTGAACTTGAAACGGTTTCGTACATGTAGCCTTACATACAGGAAAAACGCTTGAAGAATGCATTGCAATTTTTTTTTCTAAATAACGCAGATGCTGTCATGTTTTAGATATTTAATTGCATACTTGATCCAATATATTTGTATATATATGTGAATATTTTTCAGTTTTTATTGCATATAATTCACAGCCCTTGTAATAACAGACCCTAAAGTGTATTTTTCAGTATTATATGAAATGAACTGTTTATAAAAGGTTCCTTTACGTCGCCTCTTTTAACTCGTGAGAAGGCAGTTTTCCTCACTCCAGCACTCACTTCTCAGCAAGGCTATGGCTTCAAAATATTTTATCCTCCCTCCTAATATTATACGACGCCCTATGTAATGAAATATAACCTCTTTTCATCCCCTCCCCCCCTCCCTCTTCCCTCCTCCTCCCCTGTTTTTCCCTTTACAAGAGATTCAGGATTCAAATTGAGAAATGTTCTTTATATATTAATTATAATTGTTAGACTGGATGACTTAGTATTTTATTATTAAGAATTATAAAACGAGATAAGTATTATTTTAAGGAACGTGATTTTCAGTTCTCTTCACCAATTTGATGGTGGGGTTAAGAATTGGTATCGATACTTGTATATCGATATTTTTCTTACGATTCATCCTTATATCGATATGCGCCTAACGATATATCGCTTTCTCTCTCTCTCTCTCTATATATATATATATATATATATATATATATATATATATATACATTTTTAAAAAGAAAAATTAACAAAACCTTGTAAAAGTGGTTTGAATAAGTTGTAGTTCATGTTTAATGTTTTTTGTGTTACTTTTCCAATTTTCGGTGAGTTTCTAGGAAATAGTTGCTACTGTTTCCACAATCCCAGCATTTTCTATTTTCTAGAGCACACATCATCACTAAAAAATAATAAATTTAGTAGACAAATTTTGGGACTGTTACTTTTTCTACAATCCATTGATGACGGTATGTTATTTAATTGTTGACATAATATTTGTATCTGACTAAATATAAGTACCATCTGCCTACTTTGTCCAGTCAATGAGTGCTGAAATGCAGGGTGTTGAGTGTAAGAAATATGCGATTATTTTTTACCTGAGTGCTCCGTTACGAGCAGTTAGAAGGTAAACATACTAAAAGTCCCCGCCCTTGGGGGTGAGCTTACGGTAGTGGAGGGGGGGAAATGTCCTATTTTTTGGTTTTTCGTTCATATGCCGAAAACGGTTGACTCCAGAAAAATATGTTTTAAATTAAAATTTAAGCTAATTAAATTATCTATAAAACTGCTTCTATACTTATTAGTCGAATTTCCAACACTTTTTGTCAAACATTCGCTTCAAGTGCCTGAAGCGTGTATATGAAATTAAAGTAAATTTAGTGCTCTACAATTTTGATTTAAATTTGAAATAGATTCGCAATAACCCGTAGCGATTCCTGAGTTTTAAAATAATTGTCTATAACTATAATTATTCCATATGAGAGCTAAAGAAATTTAAATAATAGCGTCAATGTTTTTTTTTTGTTTTTTTTTCTGGATTTCTCGGCTGAAAGTTTCAATATTCTTTAATATATAACAGTACCGTATAAGTATATATTAATAAGAGGATGAAAGATAAAAAAAAACAAATTATTATAAATAATTATGATTTACTTTTTCTAATGAGTTTTGCATTAGATTGGGCAAGACAGTGGGAGGGGCGGTCTACTTGGAAACGAATTATCATTAACAATATCTCATGAAAAAAAGGTTTGTTTGGTTATAAAAGGCTCAATTTTCAAAGGCAGAACTGATTCTTTTCATCAGTTGATTTCGAAATCGTTCGATTTGATGTTTTTTAGATAGAAAATCGTTACTTAAACTGAAGAAAATCAGTTGTTTTTTTTCTAGTTTGATTTACATATGTAATAATGTTACTTATGTATATTATTATTGCATAAATATATATATGTATTACGTCAGTTGTAATTTATTTTTTCTTATATCTTTACCTTACTTTTTGGGTTCTCGATTAACCGTGGATTTGGTTATCCGAGGGTATTTCGTCCCCAAACACGTCGTTCATGTCCCTAGTGTATTTGTTTGTTTCGTTGACTTTTACAATAATTTCATTTCCAAAAATACGAGTTTCATTTTCCAAAATTATTCCTATAATATTAGGCTGCATATTATTCCACCTTTCTGTTGAGGTTGTACATGTGTTAGCAAAGTATTGAATCCTGTATTTGTTGGAATTTGTGGAATTCACAGCTCTCGTCATGCGTTCGAAGATAAAATAAAACAGATTTATTACATTTATATCTCCTGTAAATAAATGGACGCTTGGTTTAATTTTTAATAAAGTTTATGAAATGGTTTTACGCAATTTCTTCTTGTCCCCTCTCTTGTGATTTAAATTTTGGAATTGATATCAAAACCAAACTAAACCTGTAATACTTTTTTAAAAAAAGGTAAACAGATAGATACTTTTTTTAAAGTGAGTTTTTATCATTAAAAGTTGATGTTGATTTGTGTTGACATTTGTAAACAATACCCGTTGACACTCACTCTATATCCTGTCTAATGAGATAAACAAAACCACAATGGCTCTTGATCGACACGTGGGATATCAATGGGCTCATTGTATCCATTATGTTATGGTGTATCATTAATATTTTTATAATTAATGTACAATTAGTCTGATTAGTATATTATGTGACGATCGTTTTAATACAGGAATCATTCTTAAAGTATATTTTAAAATATGAAAAAAAAAATTGTTGATTATTGTAACGTAAGTCTGCAAGCCGGCCGAATCATTGCGTCCTTTGGAATTCGGGTGACATCGACAATGTCCGAGGTGCTCCGTTTATAGGTTTATAGCCATATTTACTTGTTGCTACAGGGTTTTGTTTATCATATATATATTTTTAATATAGGTTACGTTCTCTATTTAGTATTATAGAAGTTATCGAAATATTTCAGTGTTTGATTACACAGTTCTGCAAAACAAAAAACTTCGCTCCATTGAGAAATTGTTCCTGATTTATATATTTTTATGTGTGCTGAAATCGAATCTGAAGGAGAAAAAATTGTATCTAGCATCATTTTTGAGAAATTAGACGTTTTTTAAAAAAAGCCTTAAATAGCATTTTTTTTTTTTTTTTTTTTTTTTTTTTTTTTTTTATTCACTCTCATGAACATTTTTTGTGACTGAACATAAATCAATGGTATAACAAATTCCACCAAGCACCGTTTTTTAGAGATTGGAGGTTGTTATAAGTTTCAAAATCAAATTTTTTGTTAAAGCTTTCAATGATTAAGAAATTGCTCGAAATGTCGAAAAACACCTCATTTGTCGAAAATAAAATCAACAAAAAATGTTGCATGATTGTGATATTCTGACTTCATTACAGTGTTCAGTACACTTTATAACATAATAAAACAACATTTTTGTTGAAGGGATCATTTTGATACTCCCTTGATTGAAAAAATTGTAAAAATGAATCTAAAATAAAAATTATAATAAATGAAGACCATGTTTTCATTTCGATCAACCTATTTTCCAGCGTAGAAATCTGCCATCCCACTGAATAAGTTGAGTCGAATTTTGGTGGAGGTGTTTTGTTCATGTAAGATGTTCATTTTAAATAACTATGCTTTAAAAAAAGCATCTTAAACACTTATTCATTATGAAGAAAACACCTCCAGGTTTCCTTTTAGTCACATAACTCATTATGGGCAAAATTCGACTTAACCACTTATTCGCTGGGATAGCAGGAATATAAATGAATAAATATGGCTGACTATTCGCTGACTGGTCGGCCCATTACTATTAATTATATTTGGAGGATAGTATAAACCTTTCTTCAGCAACTTCCGTGTATTGGAATCTTTTGCGGAAACAATGTTATACATTGCTAAAAGCATTCCCTCTTTTATCCGGAAGAACATAAAACAACCTACCGGCGATGTTAATTAAAGAACCTCTCCTCCCACAATAAGAAAATGCTGCGTTGAAGGCTCCGATCATAATGGGGGTAATTCGCTATTTCCCTCAGATACACAATGGAAGAAGCGAAGAAAAAAAAAATGAAGGAAAGAAAAGAGAAGAAAAAAAAAAACCATCACCGATTCCTATTCAAAAAGAGAATCGAAGAAATAATGCTTCCCTTACAGTTTTCCATCCCCGGCCGAGACCATTATCTCTTATCAGCGATTCTTTCAAGGTTTATTCTGCTATTGACTGTATGTTAAATATTTTCTTAATAAATGCGGAGAACCGTTTTATAAAAATAAGGGAAAGGGTGTTTGATTGTTTAGGTGTTGCTTCCCTGAATAAGTATGTATGCAATGTATCTGGTTGTGCTTTTCAATAACAATTTTATATCATTTTTTTAAATATGACAGTCCACTTAGTAATAATTAGTTACAAGAAAAATTCTAGTTTTTATTTTTTAGAAGAAAGAAACTTTTAAACACCAAAGAAAATTAAATTAGGATTGATGAATTAATTGCCACCTCTATTGAGATTATTTTATTAGAAAACTAGTTTCGAATGCAAAACATTCATCTTCAGTTCTAAAACGTACAACATTGTTTCAACACTTCAGTACTATGTTACATAGATTATGTATACTAAAGTTTTTAAAAAGGTAAGACAAGAAATCAGACATGGGCACTCACCTTAGGAGGTAGGTTAAATTTTTGATTTACAATGGTGTTTCCCTTATGACTCATTGGATTTTCCGCTCCTATGGGAAACGAATTTAAAATGGGGCTATTGGATATGTTTATCTGATCATTTAAACAAAAATCTGGATCGGTTTTAAACGATTTTATTATTTCTAGTGATTCAAAAATATTTAATTTTAGGCTATTTTCTACTGGATGTAATATTTTTACTTCCGAGTCTTTATTAAATTTGTGGTTATTTTCATTTAGATGGATAGCGAATTTGGTGTTTTTGGTCTTATTAGTGTATGTTCTTTTACTCCTTGATTTACCGATCTAGTTTTTTCCCGTGTATTTTGCTTCACAGTCATAATATTTTAATTCGTATACACCGCTTTTTTGGAAAGGGTCTATTTTGTCTTTCGGTGAAGGGAAGTATGATGGCAATGGTTTATCTATTTTAAATACAGGGCTTAAACCTAATTTTTTTTAATTCTTTCTCGTTTTTAGTGTATATTGGGCCGTAGTATGGTATCAAAATATATTTCTTCTGGATAGCTTTATCCTCTGGGGATGTTATGTATATGTCATTCATAGTTTTTTTATGTATTTATTTCTTAAAATATTATCGATTGTGGTTTTTGTGTATCCGTTATTGTTAGCTATAGTGTATATTGCTTGGATTTCTATGTTATTAAATGCTGGGTATGTGTTAGTGGTCTTCTGGCATTGTTGTGTATAACTACATCTGTGTGTGTGGGTTTCCTGTATATAGTTAATTCGTGTTGTTTATTATTTATGGAGATTTCAATGTCTAAAAAATTTAAAGTTTTATTGTTCTCTAACTCCAGTGTGAATTTAATTGAAGAGTGGATTTCGTTTAAGAAACTATCGATTTGCCTGTTCGTCCCTAAAATTAAAACATATAGGAGCGACCATAAATCATATCTCGTATTTTTACTAACCGGTTGTGGTCAGTCCAAGATTATTGTTAATTAAAATCAAATAGTCCAACATAGTGAAGCCTTGGATAGAAGCCTGAATTCTAATGAAAAGCTACATAACTCAAAAACTAAAAATTAAAGAATCTTTACTCTTAAAAGCGATCTTACTAAAGGTATTTTAGGACACTAATTGAAAGAAAATATTTTAATGGCTAATGGAAAGGGATAGGAGGGGGGATTTTATATGTGAATAAATTTTGAACCCTTTTCAGAAATATTTCTCTTGGCGATATCACAAATAAATAGATCAGATACACTTATTATTGCTAAAATTATATTAACCTGCCCATAACTAGTGATTTACCCTAATTCTCGATTAAATATTGGTTACTACAAGCTACGAATTCAAAATCAGTCAGTTTCGAACGCGATATTATAAACTTAACCTTAAGAATTTTGTCATACGTAGGGTTAATGGGGTTAATTAGTTAGACAAATTGCAAAGACCCAGTGTCTGCATATCTAATTGTCTAGGAAACACATTTCCTTTTTCTAGTTCTGCATTATTTATCAGTTCAATTTTACTTCCATCTTCCTATTTTGACGTATGTTTATTATGATTTCTTATTAGTTTGTTCATAGATCATAATTATGTATACTGATCAATTTAAAAAAAAAAAAATGTATGAACATAATGAACAGAAATTCCTCTCATATTCTAACAATATGTATACTTAAATGCTAACAGATAACAATAAATAATTATTAATATAATCTTTATTATAATAGTTTATATATTAAAAAAATAAATAAATAAAGGATTAAAAAAGACAACGCCAACATTAACCTATGTATTAATGTAGTTAACGATAATTTTTTCAAGTGAATAACATTGTTTTTTCTTCATTATAATAAAATGCCAGTTTAACCTTTCAATAAAGTTATTAAAAATATATATATTAAACAAAATTTTTGATTAATATTTGTTGATAAAAATTTTGTTCTATACTGCAATCTTCATTACAATTTTTTTATTTATTTATCGAAACTTACAACTTTATAAAAAAAAAAAAAATTAATGTTTATACAGTTAAATGTAAATATGATAATAACCTACACAATAATATAACATTGATTGAAAACCCATTGGTAGGACTTCAATAAACGTTCTATATGAGAAGGTCCCGAGGCCATCTTCTTTTCCTCGGAGGGTTGTCAGGATTAGAATGGGAAGCTAGTTGCGAGACTAGTATATTTGTATGGTAATGCCACGGAAAGGATAGGTGTCTGGTTTGTTGTTATGTGACATTTAGCTCTTTATGGACAAGTTTAGTTCTGACAAAGTAAGCAGCATTAAGGATTTTTTTCGAAGAAACATGGATTGCAAGGATTGGATACGAGATGGATTAGATGGTTTAGTGGAGCCACGAAGCTTAACTCCATACGACCTAGGTGTGGTAACTGTCATCTAAGTGAGTCTTTTGTAGTAAATGGGGAGCTTTGAACGTTTGCCTAGTAAATGTTCATAACAGTTAAAAAATAAAAAAATTTGTATGCGGGAATTACGATTTGCATAATTAAAATACAGCAAACTCTCCATTATCCGTGGCATTCCTAGAAAATGAAACGATTAATTATTTAGTGAAGAAAGTTATGCAATCAGGTAATTAAATGGTAAAGTGAAATATGCAATACCCTTAGTGAAAAACACACTAATGCATTCAAAAGCATTGATAATTTTATGATTATTCCTTCAAATAATAATTTTTTAATAAAATTTAGTGTTTATGTTTGTTCCTCTGCCGGTGAAATAGGCATATCCGCGGTTGTCACGCCACCTAATTCCGCGGATAATCCGGATTTCACTGTTATTCGAATCCTCATGGCAATTTCAGACTGTTTATTAGCATGGGAACCGGCTTAATCAATTTTACTAATTGGTGTTTTTTTTTCGTTTTTTTTACGAATCTGTATAATTTTAATTCTTACATAAACATAATTTTAAACCTGACTAAACAGATACCTGTCCTTCCATAACATGATACCCACTCGAATCCACTAGTCTCCCAACTTGCTTCCACTCAATTGTTAATATCTTTCCGAAGTGTCTAAAAAGAAGTTGGCTTAACGATCTTCTAACGTAGAACTTTTCTTGGAATGCTACTACTGAGTAGTTTCTCAACTAGTCATTGGCATGTTATTTTAATCATTTCTCCCCACATTTATTAAATGTATATGTTTTATAGTCGACTATGACTATAATTTCTGTAAAGCAATAAACGAAGTAATAAATGAAACGATGCAATAAATGAACTTTGCCGATGTCTCCCGAATTCTAACCTAGCCAATCATAGCTTGGTCAAGATTCGGGTGAGATCGGCAATGTTCGGGACGCTTCGGTTTTTTTCTCTGTAGCCGTCTCTACATGTAGCTCCAGGTTTTTGTTCATCTTATATTTTTTTTTTTTTTTTTTTTTTTTTTACAAACGGCCGGTGTTTTTTGGTTTTCCTACTGTTACATTAATTTTCAATTAGGAATTAATATTTTTTAATTATTACACAATTCCTTAACATTGATTTGAAAAAAAAATAGTAGTTTCCGTACGTTTTTTATTCAATATTGTATAAGTTTTCGAATTTATTTTTTGTTAATAGTGTAAACCAGACAGTTATTGACACCTTTAAGGAAATATTTGAAATATTCATACCAAAATTATAGAACGAATAGTCCAATAAAGATGAAATTTTCTGTCACTTTTTCTTAATTGGTAGACTAAAATTTAAGCAAGAAAGTTCGGACCTTTTTTGTATTTTACGAGATATGGAAAATAAATAATGTAAAATCAGACATGGACACCCTATGGATGTATTTTAAAATACGGACAGAATTGAAAATACTTTTACACAGTTGAGTTGTAGGATTTAAAAGGATTTTTTTTTTTTTCTAATTTCTAAGTAAGGGTGTCAGTAACTGTCTGGTTTATCAACTATAATTTTTTTTAAAGTTCGATAATAATTTTAAAAAAATAAAATAAATAAAGGAAAAGACTAAAACGACAAGAAACTTCCCGTCGTTACAGACTACTACAACTTTCACTAGACAAACGTTCAAAGCTCCCCATTAATTACAAAAGACTCTTATACATGACTGTGATTAGACCTATTTGGACGTACGGAGTTGAGCTTTGGGGCTCCACTAAACCATCCAATTCATCTCTTATTCAATCCTTAGAATCCAAAATCCTTCGAAAAATCCTCAATGCTCCTTTCTTTGTCCCCAATAATTTTATCAATAAAGATCATAATGTTCCATATGTTGCTGATTTATCCCAAACCAGATACCTATTCTTTCATAGTAAGCTCCATAACCACCCAAATCCGTTAGTTTCTCAACTTGCTTTCCCACTCCATTCCTGATAATCCTCCGAGGCGTCTGAAACGAAGATGGCCTAGAGACCTTCTAGTGTAGAATTTTTAATTAAGTGCTACTGATGAGTAGTTCTTTTCAAGTTTTGACATGTTATTGTAATCGTCAATACATTTACTTGATGCATATATTTTGTACAGTTGTAAATTTCAATAAATGGATATTAAAAAAATAAATAAAGGAAGAGTTCCTAGATTAAATAACTAAATGTAAAGATAATTCTATAATAAAAATTATAATCCACAAAGGGGCATGTTTTCATTTCTGTCAAACTATTTTTAAGATTTAAAATATGAATGAATAAAAATGGCCGACTAGTCGGCGCTTTTTGCCGACTATAGAAAAAGCCGATTACTCTGCTTTGCTTACTTGCTATGGATCTCTAGTAAATATCAAGAAATAATAATTAAAAAAAAAAAAAAAAAAAACATGAAAAATTTATAACAGCAAAAAGGCCCATTATTTCGTGGATGGAATAGTCTTAAAAAATTATCAATATAACCTGTTTTTTCCCACTAATATAATAGGTTACAAAAAGCGTTATTTTTATATTTTTACTAATAATTATCGCATGATTAATACCAGATAATTTTTATGCTCTCAATGAAAATTCATGTTCTCATAATTTAAACCATTTGTCCGACAAAATAAGCGGAGCAGGACTGGTGCCCTACATTCCGGATATGACGTCATAGGGGATTGTAGCTAATTACTGAGTTACATGATTCAGATTAGTCTATTTTTAGTATCGAGGTATTTTTGAAGCTTGATATTTAACTAAACTTCTTCATTCTCTATCGAATTTTAAGTTTTATTATTTTTTTGTTTAATCCATTATAATTAGAGATGGGCCGACTAGTTGGCGATTTGTCGGAAAAAAACTACGGATAGTCTACTATTTTATTCATTCTATTTCCACGCTTGAAAAGGTTGATTGAAAACAAAATGTGGCCTAAAGTGATAATAATTTTTATTTTAGAATCATCTTTACAGTTGGTTATTTATTGTGAACGAGTGTTTTGTACATACTCGTATATAACAATTTTTTTTTTTTTTTTTTTTTTTTTTTTTTTTTTACTACTATTTATTGATATTTACAACTGCATACATTATATACAAATACCAGGTATGCAAGTTTAAAATGTCGTTTATTTCTTAAAATATATACACAGTAATTTAAAAAAAAGTATAATATATTTTATTCAAAGTACTGACCCTCGCTTTCTACACATTTTGTCCATCTCTCGGGCAATATATGGATACTATTCCAAAAGAATGCTTCATCTTTATTTGAAATCCATTCATCGAGCCATTTTCGTACGTTTTCGAAATTGTTGAAGTGTTGCTCCGCCAATGAGTGTCCCATCGATGAGAAGAGGTGATAATCAGAAGGCGCCAGGTCAGGTGAATACGGCGGGTGGGGTAGGAGTTCCCAACCAAGCGAAGAAATCGTTTCCTTAGTCAATCTGGCTGAATGTGCAGGAGCGTTATCATGCTGAAGAATGACTTTGGCGTGCCTGTGAGCCCATTCTGGGCGTTTTTCGATCAATGCGTTGACTCAAATTGATCATTTGTTGTCGGTAGCGCTCGGTATTGACTGTTTCGCCGGGTTTGAGAAGCTCGTAGTAGACTACTCCCTTCTGATCCCACCACACACACAGCATTGTCTTCTTCCCAAAACGATCCGGTCTTGCACTCGATGTGGATGGTTGTCCTGGCGTTACCCATGATTTTTTTCGTTTGGGATTCTGAAAATAAATCCATTTTTCATCGCCAGTTACAACTCGATGCAAAAAACCCTTTCTTTCGTGGCGTAAAAGCAGCATTTCGCACACAGTTTTTCGTTCTTCCATCTGTCGTTCGTCCAATTCATGTGGAACCCATTTTCCAACCTTTTGAATCTTTCCCATAGCTCTCAGGCTATCGGAAATGGCTTGCCTAGTGACATTCAACTGTTCTGCCATCATTTGTTGGGTTTGGGTATTGTCTTCGTCTAATAAAGATTGCAATTCGAAGTCCTCAAACTTTTTTGGTCGATTTTCTCGTTTTTGATCAGTAACATCAAAATCACCACGTTTGAAACTTTGAAACCAACGTTCACATGTCCTGACGGTTGGAGCAACATCGCCATAAGTCTCAACAAGAATTCGATGACATTCAGATGCCTTTTTCTTTTGATTAAATAAGAAAATCATGACATGCCGCAAATGCTCTTTATTTGGCTTAAAATTAGACATTTTTAACACCAAAGAAAGGTATGATACGTCCACGTAAACGACTTAAAAACAACTGACTTTTGTAAACAAATGACTAACAAAACAAAATAGCGTTTAGAGATAAGCAAATCCTTCAATAGGCTAAGAGCGCATTCTATTGGAATTAAAACGACATTTTAAACTTGCATACCTGGTAGTGAATTTAAGGCAAAATGAGAACAATGGCATGCTCATTTTCCGCATGAGAAGGTCTTTTGGCCACCTTATTTTTAGACACCTCGGAGGATTATCGGGAATTGAATGTGAAACAAGTTAGGAAACTAGTGGATTCGGATGGGTATCTGGTTTGGGTTAAATCAGCAACTTATGGAACATTGAGATCTTTTTAGAAACGTTTGTCTGAGGCATAATTAGGAGCATTGAGGATTTTATCCTAAGGATTTAAGGATTGTAAGAATTGGAAGGTTTAGTGGAGCACCAAAGTTCAACTCCGTATCTCCAAATAGGTCTAATTACTTTCAAGTAAAGAAGATCATATTGTCCCTAATGTTGTAGATTTGGCCCAAACAAGATCCTTCCATGACAAGCTACGCACCCACTCGAAACCACTAGTCTGTCAACTTGCTTTCACTCGCGAACGATAACCCTCCGTAGTATATGAAAAGAAAATGACCTAGGGAGTTAATAATGTCGAGCATTTACTGAAGTGAAACCAATGAGTAGTTATTGATATGTTCATGTATTCTTTTTACCGGACATATATTTATTGTATATATTCTATACAGTTGTAAATATCAATAAAGTATTTAAAAAAAAAAAATTCTTAAAAATATATATGTTTGTTTTTCATTAATATAATATAATATAATAAATATAACAATATTATATATCATACTGTTTTCTGTTTTTTCTATTACTTTTCAGTACAATTTGCTTCCCTTGGCCTTGCTTGAGACCAACGAAGTATTCTTGCAACCTTCCCCCCCCCTCCCTCAGCCCTTAAAGTATCCTCAAGTATTCGCAACCCTTTGAGAGGGATTCCTTCATCCTCCAATCCTCTTACTTAACGAGCCCTTTTCGGCCTAAGCAACTTTAAAATGTTTGTTATATTTTCTCATAATTACTTGCGGGGGCCCCCTTGAGAAATTAATTAGTTTAATAATTACCGAAAGCTGGATTTGAATGCAAATCTAGATTAATTAATAAATATTAGATTATTTTTTTATTATTACGTATTAATTAGGTAGAGGAAGGAAAACATTTTTTTAAACTGAAAAAAAAAACAAATGGCTTCTAAAAGATTTTTGGACCTGAGTAACCTGGAACATTGAAAAATGTTTATTCAATAAATATAAATTTTATTTCCACCCACTTAAGTGGGAGGATGAAATGTTTAAACCTATTATTGGTAACTTTGAACTATAACTTTGGTAACTTTTTAAATTACTTTGTTACACTCCACCACTTTATATTTTGGGTAAAAATATGAAATCGATAATTTTGACCGTCTAATTGTAATTTTACGTAATTTTGTAAATTAAAAAAAAAAAAAATGCTTACCATTTAGACAGGCAAGTTTTGAAGGTTACGACCTTTCATTTTTCTGTTTGGATGAAATTTCGTATTTTTGGATTCTTTTGAATGCTGAATTAGAATTCATGTCATTTTTCGTGTAAAACAATCTATAAACGTAGTTTGCTTTGAGGTCTAATGATTTTTTTTTAGAATTTGATTAACCAAAATCTATGAAGCGGCTGTATTTTTTCAATCTCAACTCAAAAATAAAATTTTTGGTTCAATAATCATGTCGATATCATTTTTTAAACTCGAGATATGAAATAAATGGTTTAATGGTATTTAATTTTTTTTTTCTCTGCTTCTAGGGCCTATTAATCGGAACGGCAAAATAAGTGTCTAATATTTCTTTGACCAGAAACCTCCAAAAAAATTGCCAGGAAGGTAGTTTCCTTGAATATCTTAATATTATGATCTGTATGGATAACTTTATTTGTGACATAGGAGCCTTTTTCGAAGGATTTTGGATTGTAAGGGTTGGATACCAGAAGAATTGAAAGGAACAGTGAAACCCCAAAGCTCGCTCACCTGTCGAAACAGGTCTATTAACTGTCATTTAAATGAGTCTTCTGTAATTTATTGGAAGCTTTGAGCGTTAGTCAAAGCTTAAGCAATCTATAACGACGCGCAGTTTCTTGTCTTTTTAGTATTGTATGTGGATTTTAAGTCAAACGTTTTTCCAATTGGAGTCCTAGGTTGTGGGTCTGTTCAACAGGGACTAATGGAACATTGTTAAAGGATACTGAAGGACTGGAAGTCGTAGGTTTACGACGAACGGTAAAAGTTATTGGTATTTGCTTGGATTTATTTTGATCTCCCAATTTCGACACCATTCTCGCAGATGTTTGGGATGAAATGAATGGATCAATATTTACAGATAACAAACATCAGCGTAAGTGGTGAGGACTGTGGTAGGATGTGTAAGCTGTACATACCGAGTAGAGGATGGGACTTAAGATACTTAACAAACTCTAAATATGAATCTAAAATAAAAATTACTAATCAATTAAGGCCATGTTTTCATTTCGATCAACCTATTTTCAAGCGTAGAAATATAAATTAATGAAATGGCCGACTAGTCGGTGCTTTTTGCTAATCTCTATTTCTTACCCTTCCTGAATTAGATCAATTCCGAGGAATATTTTTGAAAATGATTGAATTATTTTTTATATATCTGCGTAAATACTCTATGCATCCTTCATTTATTTATCGATTCTGCTTTAAAAATCTAAAAGAAAAATCCAATGCCCCTTAAGATGAAAGCCCCCCGGTGGACAGTGGACAAAGGTCGGGACTTCCTGGAAGATGCTCCGGTTCTTCTTTGGATTACTCTACCTGGTTTGCTTTTTTTCTCCTTCTTTTTATTTGTATTCTTTCTGTAGTGGGCCGCCCTTTAGTGTAGTCCCATCCTTTGGTCATTCCACCAGTTGAGCAAGACCCTTTGATGTTTTGTCAAGAGGAAAGAAATATGAATTCGAAGACGAACCATTTCCCCTTAGTATCCTTTTTTATTGACTTTTTTTTTTTTATTACAAAGATGGATGGCAATCTGAAATCATTACAGAGAAAATATTGAATTAATTTAAAAGCGAAAACTTGTCGTAGCAACTGTAGACATTATTAATCTATTAACACTACACAGTTGGCAATGCTTACCCTGAACCAATAGCGATTAAGTCAAAGGTCAGACATTATATATTATTATACCAAAGTCAGTAATATTTTTGTTGTAAATAAATCGATTTTGGATATACCCAACGCTGTTTTAACGTTTAAGCATCTGCTTTTAAATTAAAAAAAAAAAAATGAAAAATTTGAGTTTTCTATACCTGATTAAACATTTTTTTTTTCTTTTTTTAGGATTGATGAATTAATTGCCACTTCCATATTGGAATTATTTTATTAGAATACTATTTTCGCATGCTAAACATTCATCTTCAGTTCTAAAACATGCAAAATTTTCAACACATCAGCGCTATGTTACATTGGTTATATATACTAAAGTTTTCAAAAATGTAAGACAATAAATCAAATATTGCTACTCACCTGAGGAGATCTAACAGATATCTGAAATATATCCATCATGGAAGGGGTCAGGTAGGTTAAATGGATTTTTTCGTACCTATTGGATACAAATTTAAAATGAGGCTATTGGAAATGTTTATCTGATCCTTTAAACAAGTATCTCGATCGGTTTTAAACGATTTTATTATTTCTAATGATTCCTAAATATTTAGTTTTATTTCCCTATTTTATTTTCCTAAATATTCTTGATGTATTATTTTCACTCCCGAGTCTTCATTGAATTTATAGTTATATTCATTTATATGGATACCGAATTTATAATATGGATAGTGAATTCAATAAAGACTTTTAGGAGTAAGAATCATTAGAAATAATAAAATCGTTTAAAACCGATCCAGATTAACATTTCCAATAGCCCCATTTTAAATTTGTTTTCAATAGGAACGGAAAAACCCAATGAGTCATAAGGGAAATTCCATAGTAAACCCCAACAATTTAACCTACCCTTTCCATGATGGATATATTTCAGATATCTGTTAGATCTCCTCAGGTGAGTACCAATGTTTGATTTCTTGTCTTACATTTTTGAAAGCTCAAGTATATATAATCCATGTAACATGGTTCTGATGTGTTGAAAATTTTGTATGTTTTAGTACTGAAGATGAATATTTAGAATTCAAAACTAACAGAATACTAGTTTCCAATGCTAAACATTTATCTTCAGTTCTAAAACATGCAAAAATTTTCAACACATCAGCACTATGTTACATTGATTATATGTATATACTAAAGTTTTCAAAAATGTAAGACAATAAATCAAATATTGGTACTCACCTGAGGAGATCTAACAGATATCTGAAATATATCGATCGTGGAAAGGGGGAGGGGGCTGCAGGTTAAATGTTTGGGATTACAATGGGATTTCCCTTATGGCTCATTGGATTTTTCGGTTCCTATTGGAGACATATTTAAAATGGGGCTATTGGAAATGTTTATCTGGTCACTTAACCAAATGTCTTTTAGGGGTAAGAGTAATACATCAAGTAGAAAATAGCCTAAAATTAAATATTTATGAATCATTAGAAATAATAAAATCGTTTCAAACCGATCCAGATTTTGGTTTAAACGACCAGATAAACATTTCCAATAGCACCATTTTAAATTTGTTTCCAATGGGAACGGAAAAAATTCAATGAGTCATAAAGTAAATTCTTTAGTAAACCCCAAAAATTTAACCCACTCTTTCCATGATGGATATATTTCAGATATCTGTTAGATCTCCTCAGTTGAGTATCCAATGTTTGTTTTCTTGTCTTACATTTTTGAAAACTCAAGTATATATAATCCATGTAACATAGTGCTGATGTGTTGAAAATTTTTGCATGTTTTAGTGCTGAAGATAAATATTTAGAATTCGAAACTAGTATTCTATCAAATAATCCCAATAGAAGAGGCAATTAATTCATTAAGAAGATGTCCAAAAGACCTATTATGTAGAACGTTTATTGAGGTCATACTAGGGAGTATTTCTTTACATGTTATTGATATCATTGTAATAATTTTCTTCAAATTTACTTCTTGTATATAATGTATATAAATAAATAGTTATATTCGCTATTGATTGATGACAAAATTAATTAATGGGTTAGATTTTGTGTATGGCTGTTATAACAAAGTTAAATCAATGGAAATAGCTACCAATAGATACCAAAAATACAATCTCGGCACAATCATTGAAAACAGAATCTAAACGTACTGTATCGGAGTGGGCCAGGTGCCTCATATCTGTGATCTAATTCGATGACAAGGGTACTAAGAAATCGATAAAGGGAGTACAGCACATCTGCTAGCAACAGCTGCATGGAACCCTTATTCAATATGCTAGCGTCAATTAATTTCTCCGTTCCATCCAACTGCCCTCAACCAGAAAGTGGATAGCACTTCACTGAGAGGGGTAGTAAGTCAGCCAGCGATACACCCCTCTCTTCCTCCTGTCTTCATTAACGTCATAATTACATGCAAGTTTAATTGTTGTAGGGTAAACACCATAAAATTACATATGTATGTTCATATATAAGTGTGTGTGTGTTAAATAATGTTTTTGAGGTTCCGTCAATAAATAAAAACAACTATTTTGGCGACGTTTCGAGACTATATTGTTCTCCTGATCATGCCCTACAGTGAAAAAACAGGTTGCAATAAAATTATATAAGCTATACAAGTTATTTCAAAACATAAAGTTAGCTAAAATATAAGTATATAACAACATGTGTTAGAATAATAGAAATATATCTAATTACAGAATATAGATGAGTATGAAACTACTTACAATGTTACTGATGGATATGGTATCGACTAACTAAATTCTAACAATTCTAGTACACAAATGACCTGTGGAAATTTTGAAAAACAGTTACATACGTTTATGGAGGATTCCCTAGGAAAAATTAAGTTAAAAGGACTGTTGGTATTCCCAATATGCAGGTACAAAAATATTTCGGTGTAATATACTAATAAATGAATGAATGATTTATGTGATGTATATTAATGTAAATGTATATTATTGGTCTGAATGTATTAAATTGGAATTACAGTTGTTGTGATTTAGAACGTCTGATTTTTTGTTTATTGCGCGATTTTTAAATTTTTCTGTGGTTATCATTTCTTTAATATTTCTTTTAAAATTATTTTGCCCTTGGTGAATAATTTTGGGATAATCAAAATTAAAAGAATGTTTTGTTTGAATGTTATGTTTGTAATGTATGGTGAGAGCTTTTTGGTCAGGTTTATTCGGGTTTTATTTAGTATTTATTTATTTATTTAAACGTCGTTTAAGATATTGTTCCGATGTACCAAAATATAAACCTTTGTAACTGTTTTTTAAAAATTCTTGATTTTGAAAGATAATCGACGCTCTACTATATTTGTATTATCTTTTATTCATCTTGTCTTACTTCGAAATTCTCTAGATATGACGTCACTTTCTGTTATGTAATATTATTCTTAAAGGATTTTTTCCCAGAATAGAGTTTTTTTTTATTCTTTAAGGGTTGGAATAATAGGAAATAAAATAGTTGTCAATGATAGAGACAAAATCCTCTGTGTGATCCAAGGGATGTTGAAGGTTTAATAAACAGTTTTTTTTTTTTTTTTTTTTTTTTTTTTTTTTTATGAGTGTGTTTGTGGGAGAGGATTGTAAAAAGAAATGTACAAACTATTACATTTTTTTTTTGACACCTCTGTGAATGAAAAAAAATAGATAAAGCCATTTGAAATGTTATAATAAATAAATGTAATTTTATTGAAGTAAATTGATCAAAGTGTGTTTCCCACACTCTCCGCGTACAGAGTGCATTTGACAGGAATAGTATAAAGTATAGGATAGTGTGACAGAGCTTTTGTGGAAGTTGTTTGGTAACTGGTAGCCTTTTGCAATCGCTTCCACGCCAGGCACTTCACTAACCATCAAATCCGATCGCAGCCGGCATCAAAGTTGTTGAAACACTGGATTTAATCCTCAATACGATCGAGTAAAAAGGGTAGAATGCAGTTGGGTGCAGTTTGATTTACTCCGCTTTTGTTACAACGTCGAGGGTTGAAATTTTTCATTTTCAACAAGGATTTTTGGTTTCCTTTCATGAACTTTTTTTTTTTGGTTTTGAGGTGTTCCATTAAGTAAAGATATTTATTTATTTAAGTCATTAGATTATTTATTATTATGATTATTTTACCTAAGCTAGAGACGGTGGAAACCTTTTTTATGAGCGATTCACTCACCCTTAATCACTGATTCAAATAACTCATACATCCTCTTTAGATTGATTCCCCAATTAGCCCTGTCAATAACTATGTAATATATAATATGTAATATGTAATATGCAATAAAAATATTGCAGAGTGCATGTAAGTATGCGATAAGTTTTGACTTCATAGATTCGTTGTAAAAAGGTAAACATACTAAAAGTCCCCGCTCCTGGGGGGAGACCTAACGTTAGGGAGAAGTTAAATTTATTTGGTTTTTCGATAATATCTCGAAACCAGTTGACTCTAGAAAAATATATTTCGAATAAAAATTAAAACTAATTAAATTTCCTATAAAATTAATTTTATATACATTTTTCGAAATTCCAACGGTTTTCGAGATATGCGTTACTGAAAATCGGTGATTTTCGGGGAAAAAACAAATATTACTCCACTTTTTGTAAAACTTTTGCTTCTAGTACCTTCCATAATCGTTTCTCAGAAAAAATGTCAGAATCAAAATTGTATAGCATTAAATTTACTTAAATTTCATATATACGTTTCTGGAATTTGAATCAAATGTTTAACAAAAAGTAAGGTAAACAGTTTTTTTATTTCTAAAATTATTTGTAACATATTTTTCTAGAGTCAACCGTTTTCGAGATATTATCGCATATTTTATGCACTCTACTCCCTTTATTTCAGCACTCATTGATTGGACTAAATGTACCCTTCAACTTTCAGTTTCCCTTGCTTTGATTATGGGTGTTTGTTACTAGTAAGACTGTGTGGTGACCTCGAAATGAGACAGAAGAGATTGATTAACTGTTTCATTAGTTTAATCTTCGGGATTCCCAGGTGGTCACACGTTACGTGCCGAAATTCTGTGCTTGGGTGGCTTTTTCCGATTTCCTACGGCAATACTTTCTCGGTACATTGCTATTCCAATCACTCAAAACTAAAAATCCTTGCTATATTCTTAAACGAATTAGTCTTGCGTTTTTCTATCCACCATCTGAACACAACCTCCTAATTTTTCAACCTTTATACATCTTCCCATAGAAGTGGTTTCTTTGAAAAATATTTTAACCCTCTAACCATTCGTATTCGTGAATCTTTTTCCCTTAACTACTTATAATCATTTATTTTTCCACCTTCTAGATAATCAATCTTCTGCAAATATGCAAATAGTTAATATTTAGATGAGTTTTGTTTTTGTCGTATATGATTTCATTTTCTTTTCCTTTCAATAATTTTTGCCGTAATTATTGATGCATTGAGCTGTAAGTAATAAGGCCAGACAATTGCATTAATAATTGTGCATTATTATTAATCGGAGGAGACAATAAGTTTAAGAATAAAGCTTATTTTTCATTTAATTCAGTAAAAAACGTGAATCCAGTAGTGGTTTGACCAAATCGCTCAAAAGAAATATTTCTCGCTCAGTAAAAAACATATGGTGAATTTAGATTCACTAAAAAGAACCTCACTGATTTTAATTCATTTATACCCTTTATCACGGAACACTCATCCTTACGAAAAAGCACGCTTTTGTCATCAGCTCATGAGCAGTCCGCTTTTAAGGACTAGATTATCCTTATATTTAGAAAAAAATTACTTTTATTTTTTATGTATGTTTCCTTCCAAAATAGCGATTCAAATATGGCTGCCTAGTACTCTTTTCATCTTATGTTTCAAAAACTATACTTTTTCCATTCTGGTAATCTTCTATACTTGCAAAAGATACATGTTTCAATTCGCAGCAAAGTTCACCGGAAATAAAATTATAATGATCTATGGATAGATTTTTTTAAAGGAAAATCCTAAATTGTTTAGAATATAATTCGGATTCACCTCATATATTTGAAACTATTAAAAAAAAAAAATTCTAATTTTGGTATTCACCCATTCCTAATATTTCTATAATTTTTTTAATTAATAAAAAAAAAAGTTTACATCTCTTTGTATAAAAACTATGAATTAATCATGATTCCGTTATAAAATTTAATTTTATAAATATATTTAAAAAACTCACATTTGAAATTAAGGGACTCTCAAATTCTTATGGTTAATTTTCATATCGACGCTGTTTTCGCCCCAAATTTACTGAAATAATCTCTTAACGCCCTAATCAGTCTTTTTTTAAATTATTTTATTCATCCTTTTTATTTGCTGGAAAATTAGCGGGCAATGTTCAGAAAACCCGTTATGAGGCTTTTATTACTGTTTGTGGAAAAGCTATTACTCATTTTTTTTTTTTCAGGAGGGGATGAATTTATGATAATTAAAAGTGTTAGTATATTCATGCATATAATTATTTTTTGCTCTCAAACGCCATTATTGTTTCGCAGTATAAAGGAGGTTGAGGAACATATTTATTTTCATAACATTATTTTAGATAATTATCTTGGATTTTATTATAAATTTCTAATCATTTATTTGTTGATGTACTCCTGTTTATGGTACTTATATCAAGTAAATTTGAGAAAATATGGTTTCAATAACATGTCAATAACTTTTGAAGAAAATAAATAAAATCAACATTAGACAGTCCCTAGGCCATCTTCTTTTCAGACGCCTCCAAAGTTTATCGGGAACCGAGTGGGAAGAAAGTTGTAAGACTAGAGGGTATGAAGCATATCTTGGAAGGATATGTAGGTTTGGGCTAATTCAGCAACATATGGGACATTAAGATCTTTATGGATAAGTTTATTTGTGACATAATAAGGAGCATTGAAGATCTTACGAAGGATTTTTGATTCTAAGGATTGAATAAGGAAATAATTAAAAAGTTTAGTGGAACCACAAAGCTCAACTCCGTCTGTCCAAATAGGTCTGGACTTGGAATCCACATACAAGACTAAAACGACAAGAAACTGCCCGTCGTTACAGACTACTTCAACATTTACTAGACAAACGTTCAATGTTCCCAATTAATTACAAAAGACTCATATACATGACTGTGATTAGACCTATTTGGACGTACGGAGTTTAGCTTTGGGGATCTACTAAACCATCCAATTCATCTCGTATCCAATCCTTGCAATCCAAAATCCTTCGAAAAATCCTAAATGCCCCTTTACTTATCCATAAAGACCTTAATGTTCTATATGTTGCTAAGATAACCCAAACCAGAGACCTATCCTTCCATAGTAAGCTGCATAACCACTAGATCCTAGATCTTTTAGTGTAGAATTTTTATTGAAGTGCTACTGATGAGTAGTTCTTTTGAAGTTTTGACATGTTATTGTAATTGTCAATACATTTACTTGATGTATATATTTTGTACAGTTGTAAATTTCAATAAATGTAAAAAAAAATAAAATTATTTACCTGCATCGTTTTCACCATGTACGCTGAAGGCACATGTTTGTTATTAGTAAATGATGATCCCCTCATTGCATTCCAAAGACTACAATCTAGTACAAACTAGCAAGAATGGTGTCTTAATCGGAGGATTAAAATAAATCCAAACTAGTCTAAAATAACATTAACACTTCGTCTTAAATATACGACTTCCTGTCCTACAGTATCCTTTAATTATGTACCATTAACTGTTGAACAGATTGACTACCTTGGACTCCATTCAGACAAAAGTTCAAAGCTCCAATAAATTACAAAAGACTTATTTACATGAGAGTAATTAGACCTATTAGGACATCCGAAGTCGAGGTTTGTGGCTCCGCTTAACCTTCCGATTCTTCTCGTATCCAATCCTTACAATCCAAAATCCCTCGTAAAACCCTTAATGATCCTTACTATAAAGATAATAAACTTATCTATACAGATATTAATGTTCCCAATGTTGCTGATTTATCCTATACAAGATACCTATCTATGACCAGAACCATATCCACTCGAATCCGCTAGTCTTTCAACTTGATTGTCACTCAATTCCCGATAACCTTCCAAGGTGTCTGAAAAGAGAATGGCCAAGAGACCTTCCAATGTAGATCTTATATTAAAGTCCTAATGATGGGTAGTTCTTCACAAGTTAATGACACGTGATTGTAATTATTTTTCCGCTCATTTGCTTATTGCGTAAATTGTATACGGTTGTAAATATCAATAAAAAAATGTTCAAGAATTAAGATCTTAGATGTAGATCTTTTCATGCAGTCTTGAACAAAAGGAAAACAATTCTTAAACCCTGTAGTATATCCCTCAGAGGATGTTACGATACCTCCCCCCAAATGGTCCCTTGAACTTAACAGATCTCTGTTACTTTTTCTAAGTAACTGAATTTATCTTTACCAAACTTTTTCACATATGTTTATACTTAGAACGGAAATAAGAACAATTTATGTTACTATACCGCTATTCCTAGTGTTTATAGTGGTATATACAATTTTGAGAATGCAACGAAGATTACGCATCAACCCCTTAATCTTTTCTAGTTCAATACAATCGGCGTGTGGGAGTATTTTAATACAAGTTATCGCTTCTCCATCGGCCAACCTCTAATTATTAATATCTTGTTGTTTTTTTTCTTCCGTATCTGAGTATCTTTAGTTTTTCCATGTAACTCTTTCCCTCTATTTATAAATGTTTCTGCGTATCCGTATATATATAAGTTGTTTACAGGAAGTCTCTTACTCAGATCGAGTAGGCAAGATATAACAATCTTAAATTAGATAATGAGCTTGCAAAGGAAATGCGGTCTAAGATGTTAGGATCATTTTTGAAACTTAATTCATTCAAAAAGAAGAACAAGTGCTGTGGTTTGTTTGCTATGACAGTGGAGCACAAATCCACTTTTTTTTCCTCATCATTTTGCAAGAAAAAAAAATTAGTTGTTGACAATAATGCTCCTTACATTGACACAAGTAAACTTATTCATAAAGATCTTAATGTTGAATAATTAGTTGATTTTGCCAAAACAAGGTAATTATCCTTTCATAGTGAATAACACAACCATTAAAATCCACTAGTATCTCCATTTGCTTCCCATTCTATAACCAACAACCTTCTTAGGCGTTTCAATAAAGGCCTTGGGACCTTCTCATATAGAACGTTTATTGAAGTTCCGTCATTGGGTAGTTCCTTCACAAGCAATTGACATGTTATTATGAACGTTGTAATCACATTTACTAAATGTGATTTTTTAATACATTTGTAAATTTCAATGAATATGTAATAACAAAAAGTAAGTCACCCAAAACAATCCAAAACGAGTAGAGAGCAGAAACGTCGGTATCGAACCTAAGGGTTTATTATTATTGTTTATTGAATTAATCGTGTTATAATTTCATCCTCTGCACAGTCAGCCTAAATGATCAGAGTCGAATTCATCGGAATGTGGTTGGGTAACCTTTAAATAGATATAAAATCGATTTTTTTTTTTTAATTTCTTTTATTTTAAATTCTTCTAGTGTCCAATCCATTAAATCCAAAATTCAGCAAAATGGTGTTTTGGAACGCTCCTGCCAATTATCTGGATTGTAACTGTTCGGACATCCGGTTCATGTGAAATGGGATCAAAATTGAATTTTAGTAATTGTAAAACGAGACTCCAACGATAAAAGTGCTCGTCATTTTCGACCACTCCAACAGTTAATAGAAAAGCGTTCACTGCTCCCAATTAGTTAAAAAAGACTTATATACATGACAGTAATTAGACCCGTTTGGGCAAGCGGAGTTTAGCTTTGGGGCTACACTAAACCTTCCAATTCTTCTCTTATCCAATCCTTAATCCAAAATCCTTCGTGAAATTCTCAATGTTCCTTACCATGTTACAAATAAACTTATCCATAATTATCTAAATGCCCTATGTGTCGCAGAATTGACCCAAACCAGATAACCAATCCTTCCATGATGAGCATCATACCCACTCGAATCCACTAGTTCCCCAACTTGTTTCTCGATCGATTCCTGATAAGACAGAGGCGTCTAAAAGGATGATGGTCTAGGGACTTTATAATATATTTTATTGAAGTGTTATTAAAGAAGTTATTTACATGTCACTGTAATCATATTCTTCACATTAACTTGTATATATTGTTTACAGTTGTCAATAAATAATTAAAAAAATACATATATTGAATTCGATTGACCTTAAAAGAAAGGGAAAAGGTCATGACAGAAAACCGAAAATCCTTGTTGAAAATGAAAAAATTCAACCCTACTTCATAACAAAGAGCGGAGTAAATTAAACTGCATCTAACTCCATATTACCATTATCATTTTTCTAAACATTCACTTGATATATATATATATATATATATATATATATATATTGTATACAGTTGTATCAATAAATAAATAAATTTTAAAAAAATAAATAAAAAATGGCGGTCAAGGAAGATGTTTCGCTTATTTAGTGCTATATATTCTGTATTTAATGAGCAGGCTCTCATAAAGTCATATCACGCTATAAAAGGTACTCAAAAGCTAACAATTTAGGCTCAAAATCATCTTAATTTGACCCGAATACGTTTTTAAACATACTCACACCAATTATGCCAACATTTGTAATCAAGTTGGCAATATTTTGTATATATTCGGTAATATGTACAAATTTAAATATATGCCCAATGCTAGTTTCATTTTCTGTATTTAAGATTGTAGGATTTTCAAAATTAAACTTACGACCCAAAATTATAATTATGGCGATATATTTTAATTAATAATTTTGCTTTTATTTATATCAAATTTATTCTAATTTATTAATTTGAGTAGCCTTTGCAAGATTGTATTTTGTAAAATTTGCTGATATACGATTTGTACGAATTCGAGCACCTCTGGTTTATTTTTTGTTTTGTATTTTAAAATTTTAAAATAGACTTTTGAGAGGCATGGCAGTGAAAAATTACTGTTCTCTTGAAGCTTTCACTTCAAGAGGATTTTAAAATAACACAGTTTCATAATTGACCACGCACAAAGGCAGAAATAGAACAAACACAGGGCAGGGATTTCCGGCTTCAAAAACCACCCAAGAGTATCATGCGAACGAAAAATTTAATTTTTTTTTTTTTTGAAGAGAAACAAATAAATTCTCGGTTTGTGATGTCCGTATAATTCTACTCTAATTAAATAATATCAAATTTCAGAAATATTTTGTGTTTTAATGCTCATTTCGAATCAGTTTTTGTGAAAAATAATATTAAAATCACATTAGGTTTAATAAAATATTTTAACGTATGCAAGAAATTATAGTATAGTTCTCTCACAATTCTATGAATACTTCACTTAAATTTATTTATTTTTTAAATTATTATTTTTTTTTAATCGAGATTTATTAATATAGCAATGATGTAATAAGTTAAATTATGGTTTATTATTAAAATATCATAAAACATTGGTAACCTTTCAGTTTCTCTCAGGGTTTCTGGTTCGTTGGATATTTTTCTCCTTTATTTTGCTTAATCTGTCGACGTACCTCTAGCGACCTAGAGGTATTTACCTGCTGTAGATATAATATGTAGTTATTCATATCTACATGTAATCCTTAATTCTGATGACATGGCGGAACCATTTTTCGATGATTTTCTTCACAGGTTTTTCTGTAGTTCTTCACTAATTCTCTCGTTTCGGGTGAAGTCTGTTTTATCTTCTTTGCTATATCCTACATAAGAACTTCATCTCGTCAGCAGTGATTCATTTCTTGATCTCCGTAATTATATTTATTTTATTATATTAGGGGGACTGTTGTACCTTTAAAAACGTTTCTGTTTTTTGGTATTGGTACCTCCAATTTAGCTTATATGAGTGTTTTTTCTTCCCTGTGGCCAGTCGACGTAATACTAACCAACAGTTTTAGTTGCAACGGCAGTTATTCCTTAAAACAGTGGTAATTTTCAAAAATTATCATCACAAAACAAAAGTATATATTTTTTTTTTTTTTTTTTTTTTTTTTTTTTACAAAAAGTAAATTTTATAAACTGTAACGAACTATTAATAGAATTAGGAACTTGAACGAGAAACTAGAATTTTTTTTGTTCCTTACCCCTCTTTCAGGTATTCTGCTAAATCGTATGTGAAAAAAATAAGTTTTTCAGAGTAAAAGATGTTTCAAATTTCTTACAGGTCTGTTCCATGACACAAGATGACACGCCATTAAGAAAAAGTACATGCGAATCAGTCCACATTATTTCTTTATCCCAAATCGATTAGGCATTTTCCCAAGGATCTAATAGTACCCCAGAGCAAACAATCACTTACCTTCAAAAACGTGGTAGGAAACAACAATATTCTTGGGCAACAAAAATAAAAAAAAATCAGAAGATGTCAGTAAAAACAAAGATCTCCTCCGGGAGAGATGAAAGTATACTGACAAATTCGCGGCCAAAGATGACTTCTTTACTCGGAAATCAACTGCTGGAGTTCAAGGTACATTGTTATCAAGGTACAGCAGTCTCCCCTAATGCTCAGTGTATACAATAATTTAATGTCAAATTTCATAATTTTTTTACAGGTTCACTGCAATTTTAGTGTTCTAATAAATTAAATTCATGCACGTATTATTTACATTCATGGATTCAAATTTTTATTTATGTTCTAAATGATTGCTTATTCTTGATATTTAATACGAATTTGACAAACTGGAATAAGAAACCATTCTAAGCACATTTGCCTGGACAATTTAAAAATTGCTGTCTAATAGTTAAATTAACTTTCTCAAGTTAAATTAACGAGAGATAACAATTGATAAGAGGCAGCTAAAAAAAAGTTAATAAATAGTTTATATCTTTTGATGAATATGTTTATTTAATAGGATCTTGCTGTTGCAGAGGGAATGAGAAACTCCGAGAGGGTATTACTTCTGTGTAGGAAGGGAACGGATATGTTCGAACCTTGATACTTGATGCAACGGATGGCACACTTCCCCAACCACGGGTAAATACTTATGTGAGAATTTTGTGTCGTCAGCTGGTTCAAGGCTCTGAAAAATAATATCATGATAAAAAAAATCAATAAAAAAAAAAAAAAAATCTGACCTCAAAATCAAATTTAAGAATGCTGAAGTACAATTCCATTAAGACAAAAAGATATGAGAATTATATCACTCAATTAAATTGTCATTATTGAATTCTAAATCAATAAATTATTTTCTAATTTAAAGGAAATACATCATAATTTTAGTAATTTTTCGAATGTTTAATTCATCAACCGATTTTTAAAAGATTTGCATGTGAGAAACGAGGGAACGTTGGCTGATCCGTTCTTCATTAAGTCCCTAAATCAGTCTTACAAATTCTAATTTTGTTTGTAATATTAAGATCAGCAGTTATTTTAGAATAAACATTTTATAATTTTTATAAATGTTTTAAATTAAAAAAAAAGAAATGCTTAGTGCACAGTTACAGTGGTTTTCAGTGATTCGGACAATTTTGTTAACCGACCTACTCTAAAAATTAATATATAAAAAAAAAAATACAATATTTGAAAAAAATTATTTATTAATCGGTCACTCCAAACAGACTTTAGTTTGTGGCCTATTTTTCCAATTGCTGAATATCCTACTGAAAAAAAAAAGAAAAAAAAGATGGTCGTTGAAGAGAAAGCAATGAAAATTTTAAATCAATCGCTAACTTGTCAGTTTATACACCATTAAATAAAATTGTCTTGATTTCTGAGATTTCAAAATTAATTTTTAAAAACCAAAATTTTTCAATTTATCGATTGAGTTTAAAACGCTTTGATTCGGCTAAATCAGTTCTACAATTTTTTTATTTATTTTTTTCTTGTTTTTGTTTTGTAAAATCAAGATCAGTAGTTATTTTAAAATAATTACTTAAATATTTTATTGGATTTTATTTCCAAAAAATAACTAATCCGAAACATTCCCTAAACCGATCAACTCTTTAAAAAAAAAAGATACGTTATTGGATAAAAGTTTTCAAAATGAAGTCACTAAATCAAAACAGACTGAAGCCACTCCTCGTTTTCCAATTGCTGAATATTCTAATGAAAAGAAAATGGTCGTTGAAGAGCAATCAATGGAAAATTCCGGCAAATCTATCTCTCGGTCAGTTAAAATAAAATATCCTTATTTCTGAGATAACAGAAATTTCTAAAGTAATTTTTAATAACCATAAATTTATAAAATGATTTTAAAAAACCGAAGCTTGAATTAATTTCTTAATCATAGTCCCTTATATTAAATTACAACACTATTTGGATAAAAATTCTTGCTCCATTCCTAAAGCTACCATTTAAAAATACATTTAATTCAATTTTTAGACCTTTATTCCGAAATCGCAAGCGATAGTTGAATATGTTCTGTCAGAATGGAATTGAATTACTTGAACATTATTTAAGCAAATAATATTTAAATTATTTAATTAATGAAATAAAAAAAACATCTTCGTTTTAGATATTTTCAGGGGTGTGAGCCAATTGATCGGTAGTGTACTAAAAACATTGTCACACGTGTTGTTTTCACTAATGCTATGAATTTTTTTATTTTATTTTGTCAATAACTGTTTGTTTTCATTTGTGTTTGTGTATTTTACTAATGTGTTCTACTAACTGTTTTGTCTTAACACCGTATGATTGTATTCAATTTAATAAATGCAATAATTTATTGTATGCAGATTTTGAAAAAAAAAAAAAAAATCTTAAAATTTAAGATTATATTGATTTTTGGGAAATATTTTATTTTTCATTATATATATTATGTTTTTTGTATTCCTTTTTTTTTTTTTTTTTTTGTTAGCATAGATCATTTGCACCGTAAAATTCGAGGATTAATATAGGTACTGTACATTATTAGAATTTTAATGTATATATTCATAAAATTGTTGAATATATCATAATTATTCTAATTAAAATTTTATAAATATGTTTATATAAATGATTAAATTTATTTTTTATGTTGCATTGAATTTAATCTATACATTTATATTGAAGCCAATAGTTTGATAAATTTTTCAATCGAAAATATTATAACTATGAAATTATTTATATCTATTTTTTATTTCAAATAAAATATTAAACTGTCACTGTTTTTATTGTCAATGAATTGAAATAAATCTACTTTGTTTTTTCGAATATATATTTATTTTGAAATGTACTTGTAAATTGACCAACTAAATTAAAATTTTCGAAAATTAATTTCGAAACAATCACTTTTGCTAAAATATTTTTTTTAGAAAAAAATATTGATTTGCATACGCACACGCACACTCAGTACATTATTTCTATTTCTGGTTCCTAGACAAAGTTTGGACTCGTCAAATTGTACGAAAATCAGGCGTAAACTTGTGAGTCAAGACTGTATTATTTCCATGTTTAGAAATGAAAAGAGGTACAAAAAAAATGTTTTCGTTTAAAAGGTGAATAATAAATATTGACATGCCTGTAAGTAGATTCATCGCCAAATTTATCCTAGGTTCCCTGGAATCATCTAGGTAGGAAACACATCCGGTAGATTTCCAAAACTATAACTATATTTTTGTCAATTTAAAACGTAATCATAATATGATATATTATGCATTTATATTATAAATGTTTTATAATATGTAATATTTTCTAAAATAAATACTCAATTCGAAGTATCATTACGACTTAAGTTGTTCTGATGTTATGAGGAAGTTACGGGCTACACGACACCTGTTAGATTTCCAACTCTGATCCCCGTGACAAGAATGAAACATAAACTTGGGATCCTATCTCCTGAGAAATCTGGTGATCTACTTCGGCCCTGACAAAACTGTTTTTCTGGCAGAAGCTGTAGCGTTACAGAAAACTAAACAAAATTAAAAAAAAAAAATTATACAATATAAAAATACAATATGATGATAATGATAAAAATGACACGTCGCTTGTTTTTAAAGCAACTACACATTTGTATCACTTATAAAGGTTCTATATAATAAAGTACTATATTAGAAGGTCCCGAGGCCATCTTATTTTCAGGCAACTCAGACGTAGAGTTTACTATGAAAGGATAGATATCTGGTTTGGGCTAAATCAGCGAAATATGGAACATTAAGATCTTTTTAGATAAGTTTATTGGTGACAAAGTAAGTAGCATTAAGGATTTCGGATTGTAAGGATTGGATACGACATGAGTTAGATGGTTTAGTGGAGCCCTAAAGCTCAACTCCGTATGTCTTAATTGTACTAATTACTGTTATGTAAATTAGTCTTTTGTAATTAATTTGAAGGCTTGAACATTTTTCAAGTAAATGTTGAAGTAGTCGAAAACGGCATGCAGTTTCTTTTAGTCTTGTATGTGGATTCCAAGTTAGACGTTTTTCCAGATGGAGTCCTAGGTAGCGGATCTGTTCGACGGGGATTAGTGGAACATCGTTAAAGGGTACTGTAGGATAGGAAATCGTAGGTTTACGACAAAGGTTTGAAGGTTATGATGTGGGATTGCAGTGTCTGGTTTAAATAAAATAATTGAAAAACTGCTAATATATTTTCGGCTATATGCGTACTTGTTTAATCTTGAGACACCTTTAACATTGAATGTATATAATTTTATTTTTTATACATATTTTATTTTTATTATTTATGGAATGTTCTATATAATTCTTTGTAATCTATGAGGTGGCAATCGTACGACGCTGGCTAAGCCAATCAAAAGAGCACAAGCATAGGACGACAAAAAAAAAAAAAGACAGATGAATTAAACATATTTTGATTAATTTAAATATTTTATAATAAATTATTTTAAAAATATATACCTGTATGAATTTACGGACTACTTAATAAGTTGTTTTTATTTATCTTTCTTAAACATAACTTATCGCTTTACTTATAGAATCTGCCACTAAAATAGTACTTTCGACATACTGAACGATTGATTTTCGAAATTGGTGACTACTTCAGTTGAGTACCCTTTAAATTTTATCGAAATTTAATACATGTACAATGAAATAATTTATGTTAAAATTATAGTTATAATTAATAAATTTACGACGCAGATAGGTGAACTAGGTTTCATAGCTAATTACCTCAGAAGTTTCACCGACACAGTTACGTAAGATCCTACTTTCATAATAATTTGCAAGAAAAATCAGTGTACCATCTAGCCCATTAATCAAACAAGGCTCAGAGGTATCCGTAATTAGAAACGCTCTTTAGAGCCGATATAGAGAACTATTTTTAGTTGAAATATAGCGAATTCTGAATTGCTCTTCAATCTCAATGTTACTAGACAAACGTTCAAAGCTCCCAATTTAACCCAATTTATTGGACGTGCGGAGTTGAGCTTTGTCGCTCCACTTAACTATCCAATTAATCTCGTATCCAATCCTTACAATCCAAAGTCCTCAATGCTCCTTACTTTGTCCCCTATACATTTATCCATTATGATCTTAATGTTCCATATTTTGCTGATTTAGCCCAAACCAGATTCATCCTTACTATCCTTTCATAGTAAGCTCCATAACCAATCAAATCCACTAGTTTCCCAACTTGCTTCCCACTCCATTCCCGATTATTCTTCGAGGCTTCTGAAAAGAAGATGGCCTAGAGATCTTCTAGTGAAGTTTTATGAAAGTGCTACTAATGAGTAGTTCTTTTCAAGTTTTGACATTTTATTGTAATCGTTATCAACACATTTACTTGATGTATATATTTGTACAGTTGTAAATTTCAATAAATTGATATAAAAAAAAAAATTATAAATCTCAATAGATTTTGTTTTGTTTTTGCCATTTCAGTTTTTTTGTGATACGAGAAGACTGGTTATAACTTCTAACAATATTTTTCCAAGAAGAATTATGTATATCGGTTTTGCAAATAATTGCAAGTAATAACAAATATTACTTATGACTAATTAACAATGATTGTCTTGATACAAGAAATACAGGAAGTTTAGTAAAACATATTAATTCGTTTGTGCAAATAGGTCTAATTATTGCCTTGAAAATGAGTATTTTATAATTAATTGAAAGCTTTGTACGCTTATCTAGTAGATATTAGAGTAGCCATTAACAGGGAACTGTTTCCAAATAAATAACAAACACCAAGCACAATCATGCTACAAACCCGTCGCGGCTTCGCTCGCACTCCTTAGTAAAGAACTTACATAAGTGGGCATTATTACTTCATTTTCACGCACTGCAATGGTTTTTAACCTTCTTAAAATTGCACTGTTGCGTGATTTAAGATTACATAAAAGCATGATCGGACATCCAGTTTTTTTATTTTAATGTGTGAATTGGTTCAGATGGACCGAGAACTAAGAAACTCTTGCGGATAATGGACTGCATTATCAGTACTTACCACTGAAGTCCCGTGAGTAATATTTGAAACGCAATATTAAAAAGTAAATCGACATTTTGATTCAGTAAGAATTTTTATTCCGTAAAAATAATTTTATTGTGTGGCAAATCTCGTTTAGGCCAGTCAACATGATTAATTTTTTTTTTTATTGCTAAACTCTCTTCGAACCATGAGTATGACGTAGTTACCATTTGGTAAAAATGGGCTCAAGAGTTTTACCACGGCTATGTTGCAGAATGTCGCTAGTCACATATCGGTATATATTTAAACTTCATTGTGATCATTCATGTCACAACGAATATTTATAGCTTTTTTAATAACAATTTAATTGAAAATAAGTAAATTTTATTTTAAATATCAAGCTCTATGTAACACCGTACCTTTGTAACCTCTCATGTAGAATGGCGATCGACAAATTTTACAGTTGTCAACTTACTATCTCTTTTTTCTTAACAAATTAATGTAAAATCAATAGATTTTATTACTGCTAAACCTTCCTGGAACTATAAACATGATTTGATAAATTTTGAGATAGATTGGTTCAGTAGTTTTTGCGGGTAGTCATAACAAACCAAAAATTGCTTGTCCTTTTATATAATAATGGGGCGTATAAAAAAAAAATGACCGTTTTATCAAATTCCAGAGTTCAAAAGTTTATAAATATCTTAATGCTATTTATTATTTACCAATACTTAATAATGCCTTTAGAGCATTCTTTAAGCTTGTTTACTAACACTGGACTTCTTCAAAAAAGCCTCAGTTCAGTTATTTATTTCATAGAAGAAACATGACAGTGTCTTATGAAATTCTCGTAATTTTAAGACATAACTGGAAAAAAAAGCAACTCGTGAAATTATTAAATATGAAGGGGAAGGTGTCCTTGAAGAGCACATTGCGCGGTGTTGGTTTGAAAAATTTAGAAGTGGAGATACGACGTTGGAAAGGAAAAAGGGCTCCGGGCAGCCATTAATGGATATTGATAAAGTTCTGAAGGAAGCTGCTGAGTCATATCCGTCCACAAGTACTCGCCAACTTACCAGGGAGTGTGGCGTGCCGAAAGATACTGTTAGTCGCCATCTTCTCTCAATGGGGAAGGTGAAAAAGAGCTGGAGACTGGTTCCTCACGAACTTACTCCTCAACAATCAGCAGAAAAGTTTACAGAACTTCATGGGTTTGAACTGCCTCATCCACCATATAGTTCAGACATCACACCTTTGGATTACTACTTATTTCGATCCATGGCCCGTTTTCTTCAAGGGAAAAATTTGATAATTTGAAAAAGCTGAAGTTTGATGAAGTTGAAAATGCTGTCCAAGAGTTCTTTGACAGCCATCCCAAGGAATGGTATCAGCGTGGCATCGAGCAATTGGCTAGCAGATGGGTAATTACGGTAGATAACAATGGACTATACTTTGAGTAATAATTATATTTTATATCAAAGGAATAAAACAAATATTTGTTCAAGAAACGGTCATTTTTTTCTATACGCCCCATTAGTATAAATTTGGTAGTGAAAATTAAATTTAGCTGATGAAAAAAAATATTTAAGAGGGTAAAAATCGAGAAAATATTTATCACGAGGATTTTACATAAAATTTCATTCAATCCGTACTTTCGGTGATTCTAGTCCGGATTAGCGGTAGTCTCGCTGTTTCATATCGGGTACTGAGGGACGTGTGTAGGTGAGAGGGGATGGTGGACCATATTTTTGCTTTTGACCGCTTTGAGTACCCCCCCCCCCCCCCCACCATATCCTCACCCCAGCACCTCCCTCCATGAATTACTGGCCTTAACATATTTATGATTTAATTAAATGACTAATATTAGGAGAGCCCTGCGGATGGGTGCAATATCTGTTCCTGTAAATCATAGCCATCTTTTGTCTGTCCTTCGCCCGGCCCTCTGGGATCCAGTCGCCCTCATTGCCGCCTATGGGGCAAAACCGAAAACGTCCTGTTTAATTTCCCCTTGAACGTACGGTATTTGATAACTACAAATTATCATGGTTTACTATTATTATGTTTAATAATTCCATTATTGTTTGCTTTAAAAATGTTAGCAACAATTGCCATGATTAAATTCTGTACATTTTCGCTTGACCACTCAAAAAATGTCTATACCAGTCAAATTCTGGAAACAATTATGATTGATGAATTAATTGCCACTTCTATTGGAATTATTTTATTAGAAAACTAGTTTCGAATGTTAAACATTCATCTTCAGTTCTAAAGCATACAAAATTTTCAACAAGTCAGCACAAAGATACATGGATTATAATCTCCCCGTCAAATGTATTGCAACACCCATAATTCTCGAGATTTTCCTGTTTTTTTACATTAATCCATACTTGGTTTATGTTCATATTAATATTATTTATTAAACGTGAGACATTAAGGATTAGATACATCAATGTTTTTCCCTGTTAATAACAAACGATGTAATTTTAGATTATTTTTTTCATATTTCCTTCAGTCCATGTATATCATTCGTTTCGTTATTTTCAAGTATGCCAAGACTAGTGGAAGCAGTCATTCAAGCCAGAGGGGGCAATACGTCCTATTAAATATAAATTAAAAATTTAAATAAGAAACTGCCCGTTGTTACAGACTACTTCAACATTTACTTGACAAACGTTCAAAGCTCCCAATTAATTACAAAAGACTCATATACATGACTGCGATTTGACCTATTTGGACGTGCGGAGTTGAGCTTTGGGGCTCCACTTAACCATCCAATTAATCTCGTAACAATCCAAAATCCTTCGAATCTTCAATGCACCTTACTTTGTCACCAATGAACATATCCATAAAGATCATAATGTACTATATGTTGCTGATTTAGCCCAAACCAGATACCTATCCTTTTATAGTGAGCTCCATAACCACTCAAATCCGTTAGTTTCCCACTCCATTCCTGATAACCTTCCGAGGCGTCTGAAACGAAGATGGCCTAAAGGCCTTCTAGTGTAGAATTTTTAATAAAGTGCTACAGATGAGTAGTTCTTTTCAAGTTTTAACTTATTATTGTAATCGTTGTCAATAAATTTACTTGATGTATGTATTTTGTACAGTTGTAAAGTTCAATAAAAATATTTAAAAATAAGTTTTATAACTTTTTTGTTTATTGGAAGAAATATTGTAATTTATTTTAATAAAAATTGTTTATGTTTAGTTTATCAAAAAAAAAATACGTTTTTAAAAAATTCAAATATTTCAAAGTGTTGAGATACTTTTGACGGGGAGTTTTCAATGTTTTCAAAAATGTAAGACAAGAAATCAAATATTGGTACTCACCTGAGGAGATCTAACAGATATCTGAAATATATCTATCTTGGAAAGGGGAAGGGGGCGGGTAGGTTAAATTTTTGGGGTTTACCATGCCATTTCCCTTATGACTCATTGGTTCTTTCCGTTCCTATAGGAAACAAACTTAAATTGGGGTAGAAACTCTCGAAATTTCATCAAAATCTTTCTTATCATCTAATAGTTTAGTTGTTGTTTTAAGGCGTAAAGGTCATTATATTTTTCTCGTTATATTTACAGATTTAAATAAAATTACTATTGTCTATTGTAAGGATAGTTGAAATCTAAGTTTGCTACCCAACCTGGTGCGATTTTTGTAATACCCGAAAAAACGCGGAATTTGAGCACTATTTTTAATATTTCTAATATATTTAAACACTAACTTTGTGACAATTTAAGCACAACTACAGTTCCATATGTCAACCGAATGTGGAGAGAGATACAGCTCTCCAAAAAATGATTTCCCACAAAATATTTTATTGGAAAAAAAACTAAGATAGAAGAAATATTTATTTAAAAATTAAAAAAAAATATATTGTAAATAGCAGATTAAATGAAAGAGATGAGAGCTATGTTAACTTACTGCACTTGTAAGTTCTGTTAGGTCTTATTTCGGACTGGACGAGACGTAGATATGAGATATACACCAATAGGCAAAAAACTCCACCCAATTGATTTTTTTTTTTTTTTTTCATTTTACCAGCTAAAAGTTTCATTCTGATCTAAGTGTTACCGTCTTCATACACTTTTACCAGAGCGTAATGAACGCATTGGTATACTTAATTGCCGTAAGTGATTTGATAATCTGATTTCTATTAAATTAGGGCTTTGAAATAAAAAATACAGACGTATGTCATGTTTCAACTATTAATTTTATTGAATAATTAAAAATGTGGTTGTTTATAAAATTATATATATTTAACGACTAAGTTTAGTAAGCATGTCGGTAGCTGCCGCTTAGTTTATTTAGTTTAACGTATTTCATTGTGTCATAAAAACAAATAAGACGGGATCTGTCGTATTTCACGTGAACTCCGGACCACGGTCTACAATGTCTGTTAATAAACTATTAAAAAAAAAAAAAATGAATTGGTGCCTTTTTCACGTAAAATCGTAGTTTTGTATGCTATCTTTACCACAACCAAAACCCGTTGTCCGGTAATTAATGCTTCAAATTAATGATTTCATGTTTAAACCAAAACCTGATATTATTATTAAAGAGATTATTTATCAGGTTTTGGTTGCCGTTAGCATATGGCATACTAAACTACAATGTTGCGTGAAAAATTATTTCACTTAATTGAGAGCTGAGAAAAAAACTAAAACTTGATTTTCATATTTTATTTTTATTCTCGTCTCCCAATGCTCATTTGCGGCTATAACTCTATTTTTGCACTATTATAGGTCCCTACTAACAACACAAAAATCGGCATTCAAATCTGTGAGTTACAAGTCACAGCTGAGATTACAACTGGCAGCTTGAATGTGAAAAAGACCTAAAAGTTGTATGTAATAAAAAAAAAAAAAAAAAATATATATATATATATATATATATATATATATATATATATAATATTTTTTTTCAAATCAATTTTGAAATTCTCTGTACTTGTTTTTATTGCTTAGTGGTCTTAATAATCTTAATAATTTTCATGTACCCTGGTTGAAGAATATGGGCTAATATGGCACTAAACAGCTAGAAACTTTTAGTGGAGAAAATGAGAAATTCTATGGAGTGGGATTTGTGCACATGTATATTGACAAATCGTATCGCTGACTAATGTTTCTATCAGTCAATTAAACTAACAACTGGAATCCAAATTATATTTTATGTTGGCAATTAGTTAACAGTTTTGAAAATGACCCAACGTTCTCTATTTAAAGTGACGGGGATTGTTTAGAATCCATCTTTTTTCTTTTTTTTTTCAGACTTCGAAAAAAAAAAAAAATACATCTGACTAATAACGAAAACATCATTCGAGACTTCCAAGAACCGGAATGAATCGTTGTTTATTCGAGATATAACTGGCGAAATTTCTCGGAAGAGAATTAAGGCTTGGTAGGAGTTGCGTAATCAGAAGAGAGGAGGTAGAAACAGTCACAAATGGAGATTCGCCGTGTCTCCGCTAACAACCACCGACGGCAAATTAACTTTGACGTGGGGCACATGAAAGGCGAATAATTTTTTCACGTGACGTGAGGTTTGTTAAAGAGGATCGTATTTTGGTTATTCAACTCCTTTTGAAAGTAAATAATTCGTATTAAATAAAAGTTCACCATCTTGAAAAGATAGTTTTATTTAAATTTTTATTCTATTAAATTTACTAGACAAACGTTCAAAGCTCCCAATTAATTACAAGACTTATTCACATGACTAAAATCAGACCTATTTGGACGTACGTAGTTGAGCTTTGGGGCTCCACTAAACCATTCAATTCATCCCGTATCCAATTCTTACAATCCAAAATCCTTCGAATAATCCTAAATATCCTTATTTTTTATCAATAAACGTATCCATAAAGATCTTAATGTTTCATGTGTTGCTTATTTAGCCCAAATCAGATACCTATCCTTTGATTGTAAGCTCCATAACCATTCAAATCCAGTAGTCTCCCTTGCTTCCTACTCCATTCCCGATAATCCGCCGAAGGGTCTGAAAAGAAGTTGGCCTAGAGATCTTCTAGTGTAGAATTTTTATTGAAGTGCTACTGATGAGTACTTTTCAAGTTTTGACATCTTATTGTCAACGTTATTAACACATTTTCTTGATGTATTTATTTGTACAGTTGTAAATTTTAATTAATTAATAATAAAAAAAAGATATTAAATAAAATTTAATAGTTTAATTATATTCAAAATATACTGACAGGCAAAATGTTCTACCAAATTGACTTTTTTTTCCTTTTTGTCGTCTTTTTTTTTTTTTAAACTTTTATTGATATATATGTACAATCTCCCTAAGTTAAGGGCAATAAGTAACAGTCCTAAAGAGAATTCATTCGTACAAAATATACAAGTTCTCATACATACACCTTTAATGAAAATAAGAGATAAAATAAAAAAAATAGTCTAAAAAAAAAAAAAAAAAGATATTAAATAAAATTTAATAGTTTAATTATACTTAAAATATACTGACAGGCAAAATGTTCTACCAAATTGATTTTTTTTTTTTCATTTTCTCTTCTTTTTTTTTTTTTTTTTTTTTAAACTTTTATTGATATATATGTAAAATATCCCTAAAGGGCAATAAGTAACAGTCCTAAAGAGAATTCATTCGTACAAAATATACAAGTTCTCATACATACACCTTTAATGAAAATAAGAGATAAAATCAAAAAAATAGTCTTAAAAAAAAACAAACATAATAGTTACTTACAAACATCTAAAATTAAATGAATAATAAAATTATTTAACGAAAATTAAAATAGGAAAAAAAAGTAAAATACATTCATACTATATGTATAATACAGTTACACAGCCTGGGGAACCCGAATCGAGCCTGTTCCCCCACTTATTGGAAGTCCCATTTTCTCTTAAAAGTTTCATTATTTTTTTAGTTTTTTTTTTACGTCGCTATATTCTTTAATCAGGGCACACGAAACGTATTATAATAGTTAAAAATATTAGAGAATAATTTATAATTTATAATAATTTATTGATCGATGTGTCCCATTTCATATTATAATACGTTCTCATAAGACATAATTAATGCAATTTTATTTATTTTTATAATCTCTAATAAGGTTCTTGAGGTTCCGTCAATAAATAAAAACAACTATTTTGGTTACGTTTCGAGACTATATTGTTCTCACAATCATGACCTACAACGAAAAAACAGGTTTCAATAAAATTATATAAGTTACACAGGTTATTTCAAAACTTGAAGTTAGTTAACTACAAATAAAATACTACGAGTTTTTGAAATACCCACCCTCTCAACCCTGGCCTTTTTTCAGAAATTTCCCCAGTTCATTTGTGTACTAGAATTGCTATAATTTAGAAGTATACAACGATAGCTTATCGGCAAGTAGCTAGTAGTTTCATACTCCTTCAAATTACTCTAACATGTTTCGTGTTTTTATATATTTATATTGTAGGTAACTTTATGTTTCGGAAAAACGTGTGTAACTTATATAATTTCATTGTAACCTGTTTTTCACTGTAGTGCATGATTAGGAGAACAATAGTCTCGAAGCGTTGCAAAATAGTTGTTTTTATTTATTGAAACCTCAGGAACCTAATTAAACATATATATATAAGTTTAAATATGTATGGATATAAAAACTTATTCATAGCTTTTGAGTAATGTTTATCATTTGTACATTCGTTTGGTCTGCTTATTTATTTTATTTTTTCTAGAATCAGAATATTGGTACGTTTCTTATTTTGTTTAATGATTTCTTTCCTTTTGGGTATGGGATTCGAATCCAATTTTACCCCGGATTTACCGAAATATCGTAAATTGGAATTCCAGGAATGATTAATCCCTCTTACCAAGGTTTTCATCAGACGCGGTAGTTAAAAGAACTGAAACTGCTGAATACTTGAAGGGTAATAAATAAAAGTTGAGAAAAAAACACTGGGAAAAAAAGATGGATAAGTGTATTGACCGTTTTTGAAGGACAGCGGTGCCTTTCATCTGCGAGGAGACCATTTTTACTGTAGGCGTTCTTTAATAGTCACTCTAACCAGAACGTGCTCGGAGACAAACAGCGGTAGGAAGCGAATTTTTTTTTTTTTTTTGTCTGTATAATATGCTCCTCAACATATTCAAGTAGATATCACAATAAATAGATTTAACTATGGCCTAAACATTTCGAGCGAAAATTATTGTTTTACGAATTTAAAGCCGTTTTCAATTGGCAAAATAATAGACAAAAAAAATAAATTTTTTTTTTTTTTTTTTTTTTTTTTTTTTTTTTTTTTTTAATAGCTGTTTATCGAAATTTAAACTGAATACAAATGTGATGTTCTATGCTCAAAATGACTTGTCAGTCGCTTGTAAAGCAACTATCCTTTGGTATCACTTATAGAAGAAAGTCCATATAATAAAATCTTTACATTAGAAGGTCCCGAGGCCAGACTTCTCGGAGGGTTATCTGAAATAGAATCGGGAGCTAGTTGAGAAGTATCTCTAGTAAGTGGATTAAAATAGTTATGTATTTTAAAATGAAAGGACAGGTATCTGGTTTGGGTTAAATCAACAACACATGGAACATTGAGATCTTTATGGGTGAGTTTATTGGTCTCAAAACAAGGAGCATTGAGGATTTTTGAAAGGACTTTGGATTGTAAGCATTGGATAAGAGATGATTTGGATGGTTTAGTGGAGCCCCAAAGCTCAACTCCGCACGTTCAAATATGTCTAATCACAGTCATATAATCATATGGTATATTAAGATCTTAAAAAAAAAAAAAAAATTAAATACAAAAATTGTTAAACTAAAATGATTTTTTCCTGTTTTGCATTAGATATGGCTTATCTCTCACTAATTTATTTAAAACCACATTAGACCTTTTCCTTATCGAATGTAAGACTTTAAGAACGCAAGAGGTGGGTTTAAACCTTAATAATTTAAAATTTCCTGAATTTAAAATTGCTTGGTGATTTTTTTAAATAATTGCTTTTATTGCTTAGTGTTTTTAACAATCCAAATACTTTTAGAATATGGGGGCGTAGACAGCTAAAAACGAATAAAACATTTAGCTGAGAAAATGAGAAATTCTATGGAGTCGAATTTGTGCCTGTTTCTATTTACGAATCATATCGCTAATTATAGTTTCTATTAGTAAATTTAACTAAGAACTGGAAACCAAATTAAATTTTCTTCTTTTGGCATCTATTTAACTGTTTTGAAAATGACCCAACGAATATGGTTTTTGAGAGTTCTATTCCTCCTAGAATAACGAGCAAATCGTAAAGATGTATTTAAAATAAAAATTATAATTAATAACGTCCATGTTTTAATTTGAACCTATTTTTACATTCGGCGCTTTTTTCTGCCTAATCGCCAACTACAAAAGCAGCCTATTAGTCGACTGTACGGACTAGTCGCCGTTTTACGCAATAAAAGCTTCAAAAAATTTGTTTTTTCTATATCATATTTTATACAACTATAAGTCTCTTCTATTATGTTACTATTAGATAGTAGTAAAATTTCATTTATTCTATTGTGTTATTCTTTGAAGACAAAGTGTCCTAGAGTAAAGATATTTTTTTTTATTTTCTTATAAATTATAATAAAAATATTAAAAATAAGTACTGGGAAACTAACTGAAAACCTAAAACTAAAATAACTATGTAATTATTTAATATTACTATCCTTTATTAAAAAAATTATATGTTTTCAAATTATGTTTCATACTCACATTGCAGTTGATTATATATCCTGTCTATTCTTAAATACACGTTAATTTTTTTTTTAAATGTTATTGTTTTCTGATGATCTGTTTCATTCAGATTTGGGAAAAATCTCATCATAATGAAATATTCGACAACTGATTTCCTAGAATTACTCATCTAATTTAATCATGTTACATATTTTAATTGGTTTTTCATTTGATTAAATCATTAATTGATTAAAACGAACTGAAATATTAAATTAAATCAATAATAGAATAAAAAAACTAACTGAAATATTAAATTAAATCAATAATCGAATAAAAAAACGAACTGAAATATTTAATCCTTATTAAATTAAATGATTAATTCCAGAAATTTAGTCATGATTAAATTTTGCCCAACTCTGATTTTATTGTAATTTCCAATATACTTTTAATGTCTGCTATAATATAAAAATAAATTTTATGTTCTTAGATAAAATAATTAGACCAATTAATTTATATTACTGTTTTATTTATAGCATTTTTTTTTTGTTTCAGGTAAGTTGAGAACCTCTACCAGCTGTATTTTTTTTTTTGTTTAGAAAAGTGAAGTAAGTTTAAATAAATTTAGTGGTTATTACCATAATTTAAAGACGCTGTTTCGTAATAGTTTGAATAGATATGTATGTATTAGCTTGAATTGATTATTGTAAGGATTTTTTTTGTAGCTATTTGTTAAAATTTTCAGCTTAAAATAATCCTAAAAATAACATGTCGATTACTTGTAAAGCAACTGACTACCCATTGGTGTCACTTACTGTTGGGGAGGGGGGCTTTTCACTTTTGGAAAAAAAACAATTCCCAACCCCAATGAATGCTGGTAAAGAATTACTTAGAAAAATGCCCAAACATAAGTTTTAAAGATTGGGAAACCTGTAAAATAATTAATGACATAAAAAAACAAAAAAAAAAAACAAAGAAAATTGAAATTATAAATGAACACCAGAAATTAAAAATATATTTTTTTTAAATGATTGAGTATATAAATATATATAAACATTAAAAATATCGTGGTGAGAAATTTAAGTTTGAAACTAGAAATAAACAAAATAAAAAAAAGTTTCTCCTAATAATATTAAAAATCCCCTATTGTGATTACAAAATAAAATAAATTAAAATATATACCAAAAAAAATTTAAATGTCTTTTTTTTCTTTTTTTTATATATTGGTTCAAGTTACGTGTTACTGTGCTTGAGGGTCCCTGGTGCAATCTTCAATCCATCCGGTGAGTTGCTTCATACTTCCATGGGCAGGGGTGAGTAATAAAAAAAACCTGCCGGTGAGTCTCGAGGATGAAGTTGGTGAGATGGTGCGTAACTACTTCTTCCAGGGAGGTCTGGCCAGGACTGACCGTTGAGTCTCTTATCTCCCGAGGCGTACGTAAATAAACTTGAACCATAAACACTTAACTTGAACCGTAAACACGCTATTTACACTACATATTGTTCATTATAAGTTAAATGCGGTTTCCTCACTATAGGAGATGAGAATAAAAAATAAAATAAAATGAGATATTAAATTATCGGGCTTTAACATGCCGCCCACCAAAATTTCATAAATTTTCAATTACTGGTGTCCTCAGGAAGCAAAGGAGATAGGCGGGAGACTGGTCGTAGGAATTCGGTTTTCCCAATCCTTAATTTCACCACTCGAACAATACCATCCTTTCCAGGAAGTGTTTCAATTACCCTTGCAGTCGGCCATTGTAAAGGGGGCACATTGGGATCCCTGAGAAGAACTAATGTTCCCGATAAGAGGGGTGTTGTCGGATCAGTCCATTTAACTCTTTGCTGAAGGCTTTGTAAGTAGTCCAGTCGCCAACGCTTCCAAAAATCCGCAATTCAACGCTGCAAGTGCTGCCACCTAGACAAGCGGTTCCGTGGAATATCCGTGACATTGTGTTCCGGTGAAGCAACAAGAGGAGCTCCTATAAGGAAGTGTCCCGGAGTGAGAGCCTGACAATTTTCCGGGTCAGAGGATAATGGGTGGAGGGGTCGCGAATTGAGAACGGCTTCAATCCTTGTAACTATGGTAGCTAATTCCTCAAAGGTGATTGGCTGAGTACCCAATACTCGTATGAGATGATACTTACACGATTTGATCCCTGCCTCCCACAAACCACCGAAGTGTGGCGCAAAAGGGGGTATAAAGTGCCATTCCACTTCCTTAGCGGTTAAAAAGGTCCTTATTTTTTCCGAGACATCGCGAGAGTTCCACCATTTATAGAGCTCTTTCAAACGATTGGATGCTCCGACAAAGTTGGTACCATTGTCAGAAAATATCTTGCTGGGCAACCCTCTACGAGCAACGAATCGATCGAAGCATGCCATGAAAGCATCTGTGCTCAATTGAGTTACTGCTTCAATATGTACCGCTTTGGTGCTAAAGCATACGAAGAGGCATAAATACGCTTTACTTAGAGCAGCTTTACGTCGCAACGATTCTCTGATAAGGAAGGGACCTGCGTAATCAATACCCACGTTGAGGAAGGCTCTACCCTGTTCAAACCGCGATGGGGGAAGATCGCCCATGAAAGGGTTGATGTTTTTTACCCTTAAACGATGGCATTTCCCACAGCGGTGCACGCGTGACTTGACGACACTTTTTACCGGCTATGATCCAAAATTTATTCCGCAGCAAGGAATGCAATAACTGCGGACCGGCGTGAAGATACACCCGATGAAAGTGATCAATAAGCAAATTAACGAAATGAGATTTTGAGGGTAACAGTATTGGGTGCTTAGCTTCATATGATAAAGGGGCATGTCGTAACCTGCCGCCCACCCTGACCAAACCACCGGTATCAACAAAAGGGTTGAGTGACCTCATCGACTTCATTCGCTCCCCGTCCAATACAGATAGACCTTTTGATGATTGTACACCTTTAACCACTGCTTCAATTGCTTGTCGAGTTTCCCATAGTGACAATAAACCCGATCTCACTGAGTTACGGTTTGATGCATTGTGTATGAATCGAATGGCATAAGCGAATACTCTTACCATCCTCGAATACGAGGAAAATCGTTCTAAGAATTTATCAAACTCGCATTCTCCCGCATTGATGACCATCATCGTAACCGTTTCTTCTGACTTAACTTCCGCTAATTCCAATGGATCAATTAAGACAGGGTTAGACAAAATAGGCCACTTATTTTTTGGACAACTGAGCCACCTTGGTCCATTCCACCAAGTGGTATGCGAAGGTAGTTCCGAAGGACACGTTCCTCGCGAGGCCACATCAGCGCCGTTATTTTCCGAACTCACGTGATTCCAGGATGATAGCTCAGACAATTCTAATATTTTAGCTACTCGATTAGCCACAAACGATTTTAAGCGCGAATAAGGGAGGTGAAGCCACGATAAAACTGTAGTCGAATCGGAACATAAAACGGTGGACCTTACATTCCAGTGCGACAAGGTGTCCTTAAGTGACTTCAAAGTGTCAACTAATAATACGGCTGCACACAACTCGAGCCGAGGTATCGATAAAAGCTTAAGAGGAGCCAACCGAGTTTTCGCAAAGATCAGATAGGATGAACAACCCTTTGGTAATTCCAGATGCAGATATACGACTGCGGCATAACCTAACGCGGACGCATCTGCGAACCCAACAATCGTCACATTCGAGGAACCCTCAACAAAGATGCAACGAGGAATACGGATTTTACTCAAATGTGTTAGATTGTTATAAAATGCTTCCCACTGTTTGCCAATATCGGGGGGTATGGGAGTATCCCATTCGAGTTTCTTTTCCCATAATTTCTGCAAAATCGTCTTTGCTCTAAATACCGCTGGCGCCAAATATCCTAATGGGTCATAAATTCTGGCTATGGTGGACATAATACCTCTCTTTGTCAAAACACATTCTTTGATGACTACCTTATATGACAGACAATCATATTTGGGCTCCCACTGTATGCCTAACAATTTGACTATGGTATCTTCCATGTTAGAAAATGAAATCGGGGACTCCAAGGACTCCGAGGGCACGTCCTCAAGGATTTGTGGACAATTACTGCTCCACTTTTTTAGTTCGAACCCTCCTTTCTTTAATAGATTTATTAGATCCCGCTTCAGAGTTAAAGCTTCGGAAATCGTGTCCATTCCGGTCAAGAGATCGTCAACGTACATGTGTTCTAATAATACACGTGAAGCTTCAGGATAAGGTGTTCCATCGTCCAGCACAAGCTGCTTAATTACGCGCATTGCCAAAAAAGGCGAACAGGATAACCCAAACGGTAACCTGTCAAATTGATACTCTGTCAAGGCATCGGTAGCTCGGAATCGGTAAAAGAAATGTTGAAATTCACGGTCTTTTGTGGCTAGTTTTATCTGCAGATACATTTGGCAGATATCGGCCGATATAGCAATGCGGGGTTTGCGAAAGCTAAGCATGACATCCTTTATATCACGTTGTAACTTGGGTCCGGTGAGTAAATGATCATTTAAGGACCCGTTACTAGATCGAGCAGATGCATCGAACACAATCCTAAGTTTTGTGGATGTGCTGTCTTTCAAAACCGCATGGTGTGGGAGATAGCATTTCCCTGACCCCTTTGCACGTGCTACATAACCCTTTTCCAAATACTCCTGCATCACCTTGGAATATCCAAGCTGCAGTGTGGGATCTTTCTCAAATTTCTTTTCCAAATTTTTGAATCGATTGAGTGCTCCAAATTTGGAATCACTCAATTCGGGTGGATTTCCTTTGAACGGAAGTTTCACTGTAAAGTGACCATCTTTGTCTCGGGAGTGAGTAGCCACAAAATGCTCCTCACAATGAACATCCTGCGGATCTAACCTCGCAACGTTCGCGACGTTTTCCACCTCCCAAAATTTAATCATCACTCGTGTGAGCTCTTCACATTCTAAACAGGGTAGGGCTGTGCTATGGAGGACAGTGCTGGGGTAACAAGCTTCGCCAGCTGAATCACCCTTTAAGGAACCCATTAAGATCCAACCGAAAATGGTATCAAGTGCATTAGGAACCCCTTCTTCAAGTTTTATAGTACCCCCGCGTAAAATGTCAGCAAATAAATCTGCCCCTAACAGAAAATCAACCGGCCGCGATTGTTGAAAACAAGGGTCAGCTAGGTCTAGAGCACGAAATCTTTGAATAATTCTGCTAGGAACAGGACTTGTGGGCATGTCTCCACAAATTCGCTTAATCACCATCGCCGTAATATTTAGCTCGGGGAGTGACCTATTTTTAGGCACTATGACACAGGGTGCTTCGAATTTTACATTAGAGATGGTTTGGTTCCCAAAACCGACTAGTCTATGTTTACTGCGCGCGAGTGGTAAATTTAACCTGTAGACACATTCTTCCGTTATGACCTTGATGATCCCGAATCCTAGCAACTGCGGTGCCAAGCAAAACGTCCGTCTGACCTGCGGCAGACACGGATAGTATCGCGCTTTTCGAGGCAGGAGAATCAGCTTGACTGGTGGGTGGACTAGTACGAGCTGGAGTAGGCGGGCGTATTGAATCGGATTTTTGAGAATATTGAGGGAAAAAATGTAAAAGAGAATGATGTCTTCTATTACAATGCCGGCAAGATGTTTTAGATTGACACTGATTCGATAAATGCCCCGAAGCCAAGCAATTTAAGCAACGATTTAATTTTTTGATGCGGTCGCAACGTTGTTGTGGGGTGAGATTTTTAAAAACTGAGCAGTCATAAATACGGTGTGATTTCTTACAAATTGAACAATTTGTAGAGTGAACCCCTGATTTAGAGGTCATTAAAACATGTTTTGAGGACTTAGTGTACCCAAAATTTTTATGAAAGTTTTCCGTAGCGGTACTCGATAGAAGGGCCTCGGATTGCAATTTGACCGATCTAAGTTGAATAAAATCTACAAACTCCCTCCAAGTCGGAACTTCAGATTTTGAAGCATGTTCCATTTCGAAACACTCGCGGGTTTTGCTATCTAATAATCTGAGGCCTAAAGTGCTTAAAATAAATCCCGAGAGGTCCGCCATCTCCAGTTTTAAGAGAGCAGAAGCGCTCTCTAGTACCACTGCTGAGAAGTGCTCCAGCTGGGATAAATCGCTTTTGGTTATCGGTTTAAAGTTTAAAATTTTGGTTAAGTGAAACGTTGCTTGAATACGTTCACTGTCGTATTTTTTGGTGAGTGCTTCCCATGCTTGTATATAACCCGCAGGGGACATTGAAATAAACGAAATTGTTTGTAATGCAGAACCTTTTAACGATATTTTTAAATAATGAAATTTTTGAATTCCATCAAGGTCACCCCTATCATGGACTAAGGACCTGAAAGTTTCTTTAAAATTTTGCCAACTGGCGATATCTCCCGAAAATGTAGGGATACTAATTGTAGGCAAGCGTGAGATTGAAGCCGTGTCAATTGGTGAGGTTTTATTTACATCTGAGGTACTCTTATCGGAATCGAAAATTTTCCCATAAGACAAAGCCTCATAATAAGAGGACCGCATATCATTTTTTAACTTATTAAATTTATCACAAGATACTTCTAGTTTTTTAGCTAAGGATTTAGCCTCATAAAAAATGGCAAAAAATTTTTCATATGTAGAGTCAATACGGGAGAGTCGGGCTAAAAATAAAGATTCTCTAGAAGAATCGGTGCGAACACTAAACCCGATTGAAGCGGTATTTTGAATATCATCGGCTAGATCAGCCATTTGTTCTTCCAAATCCTCTAACTTACTTAATTGTTCTTCGGTTGAACTTTGACTCTTAGGTGGCATCTTTCTAAATAGGGATAACGAAAAGGATAATAAAAATGGAGGACCAATTAACGAAAAAATTAATTTTTTTTTTTTTTTTAAATTATTCAGACTGTAACAAACGATGTAATTAATTACTCGTTAAAAAAAAATCCGTCTCGGAGTTTAACAAAAGATGTAATTAATTAATCGGTAATAAAAAAATATCCGGCTCGGACTGGACCAAAAGATGTTGGGGAGGGGGGCTTTTCACTTTTGGAAAAAAAAACAATTCCCAACCCCAATGAATGCTGGTAAAGAATTACTTAGAAAAAAAATGCCCAAACATAAGTTTTAAAGATTGGGAAACCTGTAAAATAATTAATGACATAAAAAAAAAAAAAAAAAAAACAAAGAAAATTGAAATTATAAATGAACACCAGAAATTAAAAATATATTTTTTTTAAATGATTGAGTATATAAATATATATAAACATTAAAAATATCGTGGTGAGAAATTTAAGTTTGAAACTAGAAATAAACAAAATAAAAAAAAGTTTCTCCTAATAATATTAAAAATCCCCTATTGTGATTACAAAATAAAAAATAAATTAAAATATATACCAAAAAAAATTTAAATGTTTCTTTTCCTTTTTTTTTATATATTGGTTCAAGTTACGTGTTACTGTGCTTGAGGGTCCCTGGTGCAATCTTCAATCCATCCGGTGAGTTGCTTCATACTTCCATGGGCAGGGGTGAGTAATAAAAAAAAAACCTGCCGGTGAGTCTCGAGGATGAAGTTGGTGAGATGGTGCGTAACTACTTCTCCAGGGAGGTCTGGCCAGGACTGACCGTTGAGTCTCTTATCTCCCGAGGCGTACGTAAATAAACTTGAACCATAAACACTTAACTTGAACCGTAAACACGCTATTTACACTACATATTGTTCATTATAAGTTAAATGCGGTTTCCTCACTATAGGAGATGAGAATAAAAAATAAAATAAAATGAGATATTAAATTATCGGGCTTTAACACTTACAAAAAGTCAATGTAATAAAAGTTTTACATTAGAAGTTCCCGAGGCCATATTCTTTTCAGACGCCTTGGAGGGTTATCTGGGATAGATTCGGAAGCTGGTTGAGATTCTAGTGGATTTGAATGGTTATGTACTTTACAACTAAAGGATAGATATCTGGTTTGGTTTAAATCAAAAACATATGGTACATTAAGATTTTTGTGGATAAGTTTGTTTTTGAAGAAGTTAGGAGCATTTAGGATTATTATTTAGGATTTTGGATTGTTAGGATTGGATACGAGAAGAATTAGATGGTTTAGTGGAGCCACAAAGCTCTACTCCGTACGTCCAAATAGGTCTGATTACTGTCATGTGAATGAGTCTGTTGTAATTAATAGAAAGTTTGAACGTTTGTCTTGTAAATGTCGAAGTTGTCTGTAACGACGAGCAGTCTCTTGTCGTTTTAGTCTCTTATTTATTTTAGTCTTGTATGTGGATCCCAAGTAAGTTGTTTGTCCAGATGGAGATCTAATATGGCCTATTTTAAACTAATAAAACTATGTTTAATTCTATATCAAGTTCATATTCATGTTGTAGTTTAATTATAATATATACCGCTAATATTGCCGATTATGAGATGTATTTAAAAATATGAATAAGTAATATGACAGAAGGAAAATTAATACCAATAATTTTCACAAAACGAAGAACTACAATCGAGCACTATGTATCCATAAACGACTACCATATCCCCTGGGCAAAATCTGCAGCTTATATTTGTATAGAACTAGATAGTTCCTCGCATTTATATGCCATATTGTGTTTGAATAAAAAATGCAAAACAAAAAAAATTGATCAGTTTTATCTCCTCAACATCAATAGCCACTCAAATTATCCAAACAAAACAAGTTAATGATGTACAAAACATTAATGCGTCCAATCATAACCTATTCATCCCCTGTTTGGAGTTATATTTCTGAATCAATTACAGGAAATTGTAAGTCATACAAAACGTATTTATGATAATCATCAACAACTAACCCTAGATACAAGAATATCCAAGTCTCTAATCTTAATCCCCCCCCTAGTCAAACAAGATATTCAGGAGCAAACAAATTATTTTTTTCTCATCTGCCATGTCCGAAAACCCAAATAAAACCGAAAAACCAAAGAAATAGGAAACTATAACGATAAAACTCTACAAAGATATGAACTAAACGGAAATTGCTGTAAGACAGAAAATCAAATTTCTGTAAAACAATTTTACACACTTCAGAAAACTGTAAATAATTTATTATCTTCATAAAATTGATTAATACATTTTTTTCTTTTTTCATACGGCAAACCAGTATTATTTTTTTTTTTTTTTTTTGAATTTTTATTATCATTTGCGGCTTGTCTTATACTTTCAACAAACCATTATTATTATTTACTATTTGTTTATTTGTTTCAGACTACTCCTTTAATATGTGTCATGTGAAATGGATGTGCACTCATACATGTTATTATTGGCCAGTGATATGAAATGAAAATAGCCTTTTATTTAAGAAAAAGTAATTGTATACAGATTCAACAATAATATATTCAGAATATAAACAGGAGGAAAAATATATAAAATAAAAATATTGACTTTTTGTTTAGGCTCACATGCATAGGCCTTCCCTTTCGGGGTAATAGTCAGCACTTCCCGGGGTGACTGGCTCTATTGGGATGTGAGTTCGGTCCACTTCTTCTTCCAAAAGTCTCTGTCCTTAGCAGCTCTCCAGAGGGGTCCTGCCTGCAGTTTAAACGCGTCGCTCCACCTTTTCTTTGGCCGCCCTTTTCCTCTTTTTAGGTCATATGGAGTCCATTCAGTGACATTTTTTGACCATTTATTTTCTTCACACCGAAGATGCACAGCCCACTTCCATTTGCTCAGTCTTATCCGCCTGAGTGTGCCTGTGAGCCCTGTTTCTTTCTTGATCTGGATAGTTCTCACCCTGTCGCTTTTCCTCACCTTCATAATAGATCTTTCGATGCTGTTCTGCCACACCTGGATCTTCCTCTCTTGAGCTTTTGTCAGAGACCACGTTTGGCATTCATATGTAACCGCTGGCCAGTAATTTGTTTTAAATGAAGGCTTTGAAAATAAAATTATAATATTAAAAAATTTTTTTAATCACTGAGTAAGACAACTTATGTGTATCGGTCGCAATCATTTCGAATACGCCTCATCACGTAACGTCTAGATTTAACGTACAGATTAAAATATGGTCCTGTTTTGACATACACGTGTCTTTTGGATGAGGCTAAATACTTTTTTGGCAGTTTTTTTTTTTTTTTTTTTTTTTTTTTTTTTAACACTCAAAAATGTCAAATTTTGACACGCTCTAGCTTAGTTAGTGTTGCTCGGGTCGAAACTTGAATGATAGTTTCTCGTCTGAAATTTAGTGGAGAATAGTTTTTGTTATACAACGTTTGTCGCTAGGAACTAACGTTTAGGAACTTGAGTTGTTACGGAGCATACTATGAAAGGATAGGTATCTTGTTTGGGCTAATTCAGAAACACATGGAACATTAAGATCTTTATGGATACGTTTATTGGTGACAAAGGAGCATTGAGGATTTTTGATTGTAAGGATTGAATAAGAGATGAATTGGATGGTTTAGTGGAGCCCCAAAGCTCAACTAAATAGGTCTATTCACAGTCATGTAAATAAGTCTTTTGTAATAAATTGGGGGCTTTGAACGTTTTTCTAGTAAATGTCGAAGTTGTCTGTAACGACGAGCAGTCTCTTGTCGTTTTAGTCTCTTATTTATTTTAAGTTGTGTTACTGAATTCATTAGAACTAATTTTATAATAATAATGTTTATTATTTTTTGTATTGCCACATTTTAAATCATCAAAGGATAATAATTTTTTAACTAAATTCAAAAGTTAGGATACTAATCTGAAAAATGTGCAAGCGAAAATCTATGATCCGTAGTTTTGAAATGTTTGTTCTGCAATCTTGCTAGGTTTATTTATTATGTATTGTATACAATGAACTTATTTCACATCATAGATTAATATCTTAAAACCCACTTAAATTTATGAATCTGTACTGGATCTTTAGGAGGCAATTGTATGACTTTTTTAAGGAACATTTCGCCCTATTAAAGTTGTATCTATCAATGGATCGGTACAGATTTTAGAAAAACTTTTTTTTAATGATTACTCATTTTCATTTAGTTAACACGAACGTAATTACTTAACAGTCATACCTCTCTGCGTTTCGCTTTCTAATTGTAAGTTAGACATGTAGGAGTTGCGTAAGGAGATGTAGTTATTCAGTGAACACTTAGTGAGCATCATAGAAACCACGCGTAATGATTATAATAATTTTTAGTGGTGTTAATAATTATTAAATAAAACAAATATTAGCAAGGATGAAGAAATTGCCAACTATTGCTAAACTTTCCCCACGTGTGATCCAAATTCAAAAACCTTAATGCTCTCGATTAATGAATATAATTTTTTTTTTAATATTTAAAACTGCATTATTGAGTATATATTACCATCTGCCTCGCTCTAAAGCAAGAAGTAATATGGATATTAATGAATCCATTCATACAATATGTATAATAAAAATAAACAAATGTTTAACTGATATATCAGCTACCTAGGACTCTCTCTGAAGAAACGTCTTACTTTGAACCAAACGATAAGAAACTGCAGGTCTTTTTTGACTCCTTCAACATTTACTTGACAAACGTTCAAACCTCCTGATTAGTTACAAAAGGCTCATTTATATAATAGTAATTAGACCTATTTGGACGTACGGAGTTGAGCTTTGGGGCTCTACTAAACCATCCAATTCACCTCGCATCCAATCCTTACAATCCAAAATCCTTTGAAAAATGCTCAATGCTTCTTTCTTTGTCACAGACAAAGATCTTAAGATTCTTTATGTCTCTGACTTAGCCCAAACCAGATACCTATCCTTTCATAGCTAACTCCATAATCATTCAAATCCATTAGTATCACAAATCGCTTCCCACTCTATTCCAGATAAACCTAGAAGGAGCCTGAAAAGAAGATGGCTTCGGGACCTGATAATATAGTATTTAATTATTAGTTACTGATATATACTGCATTGTATAAATTAAGTAAACTTGTGGAAAATGATTAAAATATCTTTTTATAAACTACCCATTGGTAGCACTTAAACAAAAATTGTATATTAGAAGGTTCATAGGTCATCTTCATTCAGAGCCCCCCCCCCCCAGGAGGGTTATCGGGAATCTAATGGAAGGCAAGTGGGATTCGAGTGGGTGTGGGGATTTTCATGGAAGGATAGGGTATCTGGTCTGTGCCAAATCAGCAACATATGAAACGTTCAGGTCTTTATGAATTAGATTATTTTTTTAAAAAGAATAAGAAAATAAACTTTATTCTGGGACAACGTGCCCCCTATGACATATGAGTACAATCCATAGGGCAATCGTCTGGTTATAGTAATTTATCACTTATTACTATATCATTTACAAAATAAGTATGATATCTTCTAAAAAGATATATCTTAAGTATACTATTATAACATCTATAATATAAATATTCATATTTTACATTTGCTTGGAAGATTGGAAATTCAGGAGATAAAGAAATATATGATGTTTATGGGAAGTTAGAAAGGAGAATTTTCGATTTGAGATGGGCTTTTTGTTTTTTGAATTTTTTGAAGGATGGAGTTCGTTTGATGCGCAGGAGTGTACAGGTTCATGGGTTGGGTTCTTGTATTTTAGAGGTGGATGGAGGAGCGCAGGGTAAGGTCATGAATATAGGTGGGTTTTTAGGATTTGAAGAATTGAAATATGAGTTCACCATGGAAGTATTGATGCCAGAAATTAGCCATCCAACTTCGTAATACCGGTGAGATATGTAAGAACGTCTGCAGATGCCAAAAATAAATATGATAAAACAGTTCCTTAGTCATGTATATCTCATTTCGAGCTCACCAGACAGTCCTCTATATGCTAAGCATCCGAACGCTAAGTAGGGATTTCTAAGCGATTTCTTTCCTAGTTAAAGGAAAAATAAAAATTATTTCTAACAAAGTGAGGAGTATCGATTTTTCATTTTTTACTTTTTCCCTCCTTGAGATTCTCGCTTCTCGGCCCTTTTAGTACATTTCAGTTGCTAGAAGCTTTAACGGAGATTGGCTTTTATTGTCCACGTTTCCTCTCCATATATCATTTTACTCAATACAAAACTTTTGAATATATTCCATTTTGTTTTGTGAATGGTATTTCTTCTCCACAGTGTTGAATTTAGCATGGAAATAAATTTTTTGCCATCTGCCACTATCTTTTGAATTTCTCTATCACTCTAGCTACACCGACCAGTTCGTTCCTTGCGCTTCACTTCGAGTTTACATTTATCGATAGCTCTTTCCTATAACCTCACATGTAAGCATTCACTTCTACAGTTTCAACTTGGATTGCGTTATTTAGTGTGTTATATTTATATCTAGTCTTCTTAAAAGTAAAAAATTGAAACAGAAGTTAACAACGTGAGTTTCATAATAGATTTAGTGTTTTATAAACTGATGTTTTCTTATTTCCTCTTCCCTAATGTGTAAAAGTGTTACAAAAGTTAAGAAGATTTGGTGTTTTATATATTTATATTTGTTATGTCAATTTAAGGGAGAAATTTTCAGTTTATATGTTTAGCGAATGGAATCTTTGTCGTCCATATTACTTATTGCCCTAAAGTGAGACAGATTGTATTATTAATTCAATAAATCACTTCGATCAGAAAATATAGGAGAAATTAACATCATAAATTTCAACAAGTATTTTGTGTTTTATATATTTATAATTTGTTATTTACACTTCCTGACATCGGAAAGTTAATCAGAAGTTAACATTACTCTGGATTTAGTGTCATATTTAAATTTTTTTTTTAATTCCATTTCATTATTTTCTTATTTCTCATTCTAATATCAGAAGGTAAACAGAAGTTAATATTACTTGAAATATTACACCGAAATAAATCGAAAGAAGGTTGGAATCGATAAACGGTATTCTTGGCGCGTGAACGGGCTGGAGCCTCGCTTCTATAAGGGTACCCAACTTTTTTTTAATTCTATTTTACTATACTAAACCCAGAACTATTTTCTATGTCGTCGACAACATAGGGATTTCTATCAAATCATGTTTTTAATATTTCTTTATTTTAAATTAATCTTCTAATAATATAAATAAAATTGGCAAATAATCCATCAACTCCTAATTATATTAATTTATACTTCTATACTATTATACGTACCTCAGCTATAGCATTTGTTTTATATTAAAATTATGTAACCTTCAATTTTTTTCCTAAAACCACTAAATAGATTATTTGATTCAGAAATCGAGGTATACCGCTGAAAGGAATACTGTCAAAAAAAAAAAAAAAAAAAAAAAAAAAAAAAATTGAAAACATTTTTTGTACGTAAAACCTTTGAGGGGGGGTGAGGGTTGGTTTGAGCCCCCCCTGACAGTCGATCAGTTTCGGCTGATTGATGTTGTTTGTTTTAGTCATGTGTATTTGATTTGATTATTGGATTTTGTCCGCCTTCATTGGATATTTTTTTTAATCGGATCAGATCTTTAATCAGGTTAGCGTGCTGGTCCTGGAAAAATATTGCTCCTTTCGACCCGATACGATATGCTTTGTGTTCTGTCTGGATCCCTCGTACGTAAAAAAAACAACAAAAAAACAGTGAAATATAATTTTTTTTAAAAATATTAATTGAATTTTGACGTTTTAAAACTAAACCGGGACCCATGGACAAATTTTAAATATATTTAAAAAAAATAAATTATATACTTAATTATAATTTCATTTTATAATATATAAAAAGGAAAAAATAAAATGAAATAAATAGGAAAAAATAAAGTAGGAGGGTAAAAAATTTATATTTTAGAATTATATCCAAATTATGAATATCATAAATTATTGACATATTATAGTAATGTTATCTTTAGTTAGATTAGTATGCTGTGTATGTAGCAACCCAAAAATTTGGGAAGCAATTTGATTTTCATATTTATAAAGCATATCTCTCTCTCAATTTCAGAGCTTTGGTACATCACTAAACCTTCCCTAGAATCCAAAATTATTCGTAAAATCCTCATTGCTCTTTATTATGTCACAAATAAACTCATCCATAAAAATCTTGATGTATATACTAATATTAATATGTACATGTAAATATTTTTATTTTTAGTTTATAATGTATGCAGTTGTAAATATCAATAAATAGTTAAAACATTTTTAAGCTTTGCCTTTATTTTATAATTTTCTTTTAAATTAGGGTTGAATGTAAACTTTATACCATAATTATTGTCTTGATTGCGTTACATTGTTATATTTTGTCAAAATATAATAATATGTAGTGTTATAATAATATAAAATAGCTATTGAATATGTACAGATAAAATGGTAACTAAAAGATGTTTGGTAGCTGATTTTTGTCTCGGTTCAAAGTTTTATTCGTTTATTTATTTATTTATTTTTTGTGTGGTAACGTCCCCATATCCCCAACTAGATCATGTGAAATGTATTAGAATTATTTAAAATATTTAAAAAACAAAACAAAAACAAACAACATATTTTAAATAAATATCAGGATATTTCAAATTTACAAAATTTAAAATTAATAAGATTTATATCCTTTGTTTTACGTCTTGCATTTGGTGGGGTGAGGTGGCCTTATGCAATTTGAATAAGTTCTTAATGGATATGTCCCATATAATACAAACCTGTGAGAAATCATATTAATTTAAAATTTAGTTAACTTTTTTTCTTTTTTTTTTTTTTTAACTACTGCTTTATTTTATTTAATAATTATTTTTAAGAATCCTAACACGTTTAATATGATGAATCATTAAGCCTAGCAAATGATAAAATCAACTGTGTGGAATTTTGGCTGTTAGTGTACATGTATATATATGCAGTACAATACATGCTGTATTTACTGTTTAGCCAAATTTCAAGGTTGTCAACTGAACAAAATTTAAAAATAACAATACACCATAGCAGGCCCTACTCTTTTGAAATTTAGCTAATCAAGCTTGGTGTCACTTTAAACATTTTTTAACAGTTTCAAGTTTAAATTCATTGGTATACAGTTTAACCTTGAAATTACTGATATTTTTATACCTGTTGTTCGTAAACTTTATTCGCATTTAATAGCCAATGAAAATAAAAAATTGATTGGCAATGCCATTATCTCTAATTAAAATACTCGATTTGAAATGGGCTATGAAGCCATTTTAAAGTAACCTTAACACCATTTTCCTAAGATCATAGTATCATAGAACTTCAATAAAAGTTCTGCACTAGAAGGTATCTAGGCCATCTTCTTTTTAGATGCATCGGAGGGTTATCGGGAATGCAGTGGGAAGCATTATGATCTTTATGGATAAGTTTATTGGTGGCAAAGTTAGGTGCATTGAGGATTTTTCCATAAATGTATATAAGTCTTTTGTAATTAATTGGGAGCTTTAAACGTTTGTCTAGTAAATGTTGAAGTAGTTTCTTGTCGTTTTAGTCTGGTATGTGGATTCCAAAGGCAGACGTTTGTTCAAGTCGAGTCCTAGGTTGCGGATCTGTTCACTACCGTTTTAAATTTAATTTTGTATATATATAAACAAAAATAAATCTAATATGAAACTTAAATAAATCTACTCAAAATAACAATGTATAAACATACGTAATAAAACCCAACAATAAGGAGCTTTTATTTAATAATTATTAAATTTATTTATATTTCGAAATTGTTGTTCTATGATTCAATTTAAATAATAAATCGTTTATATTTAATTATAGCAGGGCAGACTGATATAGAAAAAATTTCTTATTTTATAATTTAAGGAACTGTTAATAACATTTTTTTTTTTTAATTTAGTGTATATAATAAATAAATATTGTTTCAAAAAGCTTAAGTTAGAAGATAAAGGCTTTATGTCTATAGTAAAAAAATAAGGTTTTGTATCATCTACGTTATACTTTGATACATCGTTTGGGATGCTTTAATTAATGGATATATTTTCCTGACTGTAACTATTAGATGTTTAATAAGGTTCTTGAGGTGCAGTCATTAAATAAAAACTACTATTTTGGCCACTTTTCGAGACTATATTGTTCTCATAATCATGCCCCACAGTGAAAAAACAGGTTACAATACAATTATGTACACAGGTTATATCAAAATTAAAGCTAACAAGAATATAAACATATAAAAACATGCGTAACAATATAATTACAAAATATAGAGGAGTATGAAACCACATACAATGTTACTAGTGGATATGCTATTAATTACTAAATTATAACAATTCGAATATACAAACTGAACTAGGGAAATTTGGGAAAAAGGGTAAGGGATAAAGATTAATGTTGTGTATTTCCAAAACTTAGTGGTATTCCCAGGTACATGGTAGATAAAATTTCCGTTTGTTTTGTAATATATAAATGGATAAATAGTTTATTATGATGTATATATTATATATAAATGCATATTATTTGTCTAAGACTAAAGCGACAAGAAACTGCTCGTCGTTACAGACTACTTCAACATTTACTAGACAAACGATCAAACCTCCCAATTCATTACAAAAGACTTATTTACATGACTGCTATTTGGACGTAAGGAGTTGAGCTTTGGGGCTCTACTAAACCATCCAATTCATCTCGTATCCAATCCTTACAATCCAAAATCCTTCGAAAAATCCTAAATGCCCCTTACTTTGTCACCAATAAGCTTATCCATAAAGACTTAATGTTCCATATGTTGCTGATTTAGCCCACACCAGATACCTATCCTTTCATAGTAAATTCCATAACCACTCAAATCCGTTAGTTTCTCAACTTGCTTCCCACTCCATTCCCGATAATCCTCCGAGGCGTCTGAAAAGAAGATGGCTTAGAGATCTTCTAGTGTAAAATTTTATTGAAGTGCTACTGATGAGTAGTTCTTTTCAAGTTGTTACATGTCATTGTAATCGTTATCAGCTCATTTACTTGATGTACATATTTGTATAGTTGTAAATTCCAATAAATGATATATATATATATATATATATATAAAATATATATTTTCTGAATCTATTTAATTGGATGTGTCTATGCAAACGGCGTAATGGACCACCTCAGGTGTCTATATACAACGCTGAGTTTTTGTTTATCTTAAAAATCCCGCAATAAACAAAAAAATCAGACGTCTTAAATCTTAACATATGTTATTCCAATTTAATAGATTCTGACTAATAATATACATTTATATATAATATATACATCATATTAAACTATTTATCCATTTACATATTCACAACTAACGGAAATTTCATCTACATGAACCTTTTTTCCATAGTTCAGTTTGTATATTCGAATTGTTATAATTTAGTAATTAATAGCATATCCACTAGTAATATTGTATGTGGTTTCATACTCCTCTATATTTTGTAAGTATATTGTTACGCATGTTTTTATATGTTTATATTCTTGTTAGCTTTAATTTTAATTTAATTTTGATATAACCTGTGTATTGTAACCTGTTTTTCACTGTGGGGCATGATTATGAGAACAATATAGTCTTGAAATGTCGCCAAAATAGTTGTTATTTTATTGACTGAACCTCAATAACCTTATAAAACACACACATATATATTTATAAAACCTTCTCGAATGGACATTCAACTCCCACATACTTTTCCTTTTTCATATGTCATACACTGTGAGTATTTGATGTTTTTCTTGATTCTTCACTCCTTATAGATGCGTTACGCTTACCTTCAAGTACATGTCAAAATGTAGAGAATCAACGGAACACTATCGCATGCGTCTGCTGCTACGTGATCGATGAAGGTTAGATAAGTTAGTCCACAAGTTGGAAATCGCTCCATGCTATATGGGAAGCTATGCCTGCTTCCATTATACGGTCTGACCAGGCTCTGGTAGCGATTCCATACGTGATGGTCAGCGGGAGGGGCGAATACCAGGATGGGATTGTTTGGATTCCTATGGAAAATTTTTACCGCAACGAAAAAAAAAAAATACGTTAGCTATAAGGTTTCCCTTTAGGCATTAGCTGAAATGTATGTATTAAATGTTAAATACAGTAATTTATCTGTTAAAGGCACTGTAATTTTATTGTCAGTTAATGTACGATTATTAAGATAATTGGGTGACGTAATGACTCCGACCCGATCTTATTTTTTTATTTCGCAATTTTTGTGGAAACCTGTAGCTATTTATTATATTTTTTTTATAATGCAAAAACTTGATTAGTAAACAGTTAACAGGATGGGAAACAGTAGAGATGGAACGACTATTCACTAGCCGACTAGTCGGCTGGCAAAAATGCCAATAGGCTAACTAGTCAGGTTTGCCGATCATGGCTTCCGTTGGAATTCGGGTGACATCGGCAATGTTCGCAGCGCTTTATGTTGTAGCGTTATAGCCATCAGTACATCTAGCTACAGGGTTTTTGTTTATCTTATATTTTTTCTTCTGTAAACAATTTATTTTATTAGCTTAGATAATTATAAATTAGGAATTCAAAAATGCCGAAAAAAATATCTTGTTTATGGACTTTGTATATAACACAATAATATCTTACGTATAATTGTTAATAAGCATTTCAATTAAGAATAAATATTTTTTAATTACTTATTATTTTTTATTAATATTATGGCCTTTTTTCGGCCATCAAGTTTGGTAATTGATTACAAAAAAAAAAAAAAAAATCAAGAATAAATAAGAAACTTATTAAATATAATTAGTTCCAATTTTTTACAATCCAAAATCCTTCAAAAAATCCTCAACGCTTCTTAATTTGTCACAAATTACCTTGTCCATAAAGATCTTAATGTTCCATATGTTGCTGATTTAGCACAAACAAGATACTTATCCTTTCATAGTAAGCTCCATAACAACTCAAATCCACTAGATTCACAACTTGCTTCCCACTCCATTCCCGAATATCCTCCGAGGCGTCTGAAAAGAAGATGGCCTAGAGATCTTCTAGTGTAGAATTTTTATTGAAGTGCTACTGATGAGTTGTTCTTTTCAAGTTTTGACATGTTATTGTAATGGTTATCAACACATTTACTTGATGTATGAATTTTGTACAGCTGGAAAATGCAATAAATATATATGTATACATTTAACACAAAAATATCTTTGACGTAATTGTAAATTACATATGTAAATTGCTTAAATATCAGTTTCCTTTTCGTGTTACTTTTATATTACATTTATATTAACAATTAATTTTTTTTTATTATTATTATGACACAAAACCAAAGCTATTCGGAAAAAAATAGAATAAAAACTATTCTCAAAAAATAGTAGGTTACATAGGTTCCTTTATTCCAGGATTGCAGAAGTTATGGAATTTATTTTTCGTTAATATCAAAACCCGTCAACGGAGTTTTTTTTTACAAATATAAAGCAAAATTAAGCAATTTACTTTACTTAGCTTGGATAGTTAACTGTAAAATTTAGTTTTAATGTTTATGGAATTATATCTATAACACTTTGTAAATTGCTAAAATAACAGTTTCCTTTTCGTGTTCCTACTTTTATATCATATTTCAATTAAAAATTGATATCTCTTAATTATGGCAAATACCTAAAACTGTTATTAAAATAAAAATAACAGGTTACGTAAGTTCTTTAATCAGATGGAAGAAGTTTATTTTTTTTTTAATATTTCTTGACGATAGATAATTGTGTACAAAAAAAAAAAAAATAAATAAATAAAATAAGGAAAAAAGTTCCCCTTTCTGGAATAAATAAAAAGTTGTAAAATCTTTATCAACCTATTTTTAAGCGTAGAAATATAAATGAATGGCCGACTACTTGGCGTTTTTGACGACTACAAAAGTAGCCGATTAGTCGGCTTTACCGGCTAGTCGGCCCATTTCTAATGAAAGCTTCTCTTAAAAATTCATGACTTTTTCTTCCTTAAGGAATATGGTAGTAAATGAAAGTTTAAGCTTTGAAATTAAAATTACTGATGATCCTTTAAAATCACTTCACAACCCTAACATTTCCTCTTTAAACCGTTTTAACATGAATATTTAAATATGTAAATGTTATGTCAATATATTCCGTCAATCCTTGGCCGATAGCCTTTGGAAAAAAAAATTGTTATGTATACAACCATAAACCATCGTTGTATATACTAATCAGGAAAACTTGTACTGAGCTGCTGAAAGACTGCAAACACAAGGTTGATCCATCACGTGTTTGATTTAATATTTCAAAATGCATCCACTCACAATGTTAATCACCGTTATCATATATTTTCTTGCAAGCACTACGAGGAAATATGATGAATACTCACAGGCAAAAAATTCCTCCCGATTAAATGTTTTCAATTTCTCAGCTAAAAGTTTATTTTTTGGGCGTTTACGAACTCTTATTCTTTAATTTCATTTTTTAAAATGAATTTAAAGAATATTCATTTTTTAATTTCATTTGTATTTATTAATATACAAATTTTAAAAATTTGTATATTAATAATCTACATAGCAAAGTGATGATGTTTGTACATTTTAGTATGTTATGTATAAAAGTCGCAAATAATTCATCAATCCTAATTATAGTTTTCTCCTTACGTTCTGCCAAATTTATATTACAATAGAAGTTACTTCTCTTACTTAGAAGTTGCACCAGGAATGGGATATTAACTACTCCAAGTGCATGGATTTTGGGGACCGGTTCTCAAAGTCGCCCAGTTTCGTCCGGTTGGCACCGGACCAGGGTTCTCCAAGGAACATCGATTGGCTCGAATACAATTGGCAGCCAGTCTTTTCCAAGTCACCTCTTCTTCCGAAGATTTACGGTGGTTACTCTCTTCCTCTCACAAGCGATTTCTAAGATAGTGAATGACGTCCTAGTAATTCCAAGTTTTCATCACTATCCATTTGTGTTTTAAACTGCAATTGATACTTATTAGAGATGGGCCGACTAGAGCCGGCCGAAAGACCGATAAGTCGGTGGACCAGTCGGCCGTTGATTTAGTTGGGATTCGGGTGGAATCAGTATTGTTCGAGACACTTCGTTTATAGTTTTATAGCCATCATTACATGTAGCTACAGGCTTTTGTTTATCTTATATTTTGCTTCTGTTTTTTGCGTATGGACCGGTGTTTAACGGAGTGTTTTTTAAAAATAAAAATAAAGCAAAAGTAAGCAATTTACTTTACTTAGCTTAGATAGTTATTTGTGAAATTTAGATATAATTTTTATGGAATTATATGTATAAAACACAAATATATCCTACATGTAACTGTAAATAAAAACGTATGTGAATTGCTAAAATAGCAGTTTCCTTTTCGTGTTCCAACCTTTATATTACATTGCAATTAAGAATTAATATTTAGTAAGTTCTTTATCCAGTACCGTAAAACCGCCTGACTTAGTGAGTTAATTTTGCCCAAGTTCACTAAAAAGTTAAAATAAATGAGAGATATTTTATATTTTTAAGTTCCTTACGTTAGGATATAAAATATAAAATATCTCTACTGTAGATAAAAAAACACTTTTTCTTCGACTGAAACTTTATAGTGAACTTTGTGCAAAGTCAGGCATTTTAACGATATCGTAGAAGTTTATTTTTTATTAATATAATGATCATTCTAAGAGATCGATAATTGTTTACAAAAAAAAGTTCCTGTTCCTAGAATAAATAACGAACTGTGAAGGCGAATCTCAAATAAAAATTATAATGAATAAAGGCCATGTTTTCATTTCAATCAACCTATTTTTTAGCGTAGAAATATAATTTAATAAAATGTACAACTACTCGGCGTTTTTTACCGACTAATCGCCGACTGCAAAAGCAGCCTACTAATCGGCTTTAGCGACTAGTCGGCCCATCTCTATAACTAATATCCTTCTCCGATTCCCTCCCCAAAAACCATTTCCTCGATCGTGACTTCTCGATTTATTTCAATGTTTTTGTTGCTTCTTTCTTTCCTTTGTTCCTTTAAACATACTATTTATGGCGGTTGCGTGGCTGCATTTTGATTCGTTTACATTCATCGCCCCAAATCTTTTCTGGACATGAAATAAACAATAAACTATCATCGCAATATTTACGTCTTATGATATTATTAAATATTATTTTTTATTGCTATAGTAAGACCCCAGTTCTTATATGCCGAAGAAACCTTAGTAATGAACAATAAAGGCCCCTTGGAAAAAGTTACAAGACGCATCCTCAGGAATATTCATGAACTGAGAGTTCTCCCGAATGGATCCTACAGACTGAAGGCGAATCACGAATTGTACCGACGATTTGAAACAGCCAACACTGCTATGCGCCGTAAGCGGAATTATAGTAGACAACAGCAGACAATTAATTATAGACAACAGCCTTATCAAGAAGATTTCACTAATTAAAAGCTATAAGACTCGAATTCTGTGGCTTAATGAAGTGCAAATTCTAGATTCTGCTAAAATTTCTGACCTTGATGTGTTCGATCGGTCGAAATTTAGAGATATGTTGAAATCTTGGTCCCCATTACGTGAAATTAAAACCAGTCGAAAACCATTCGAAAGAACTAAGACCTCCTAGATAGGCTTAAATCAGTAATAATAATATTTACCTACAGTTTAGTATTAGTAATTATATCGCAAAACATTGAAGTTTTTATGGGATGGTTTATGTGAATACGGCTTTAGAGAGATATTGTCAAGTTCATTCCTGTTATGATATTTACATTTGATATCTCATATCGCGCATAACATATTAAGTTGGTTTAAAGATTTAAATTTTATAGTAAAATAACAAGCAACAGTTTGCAAAGGGAAGGATATGGGAATGATCGATTTATCTGAAACTCCAAGTGAAGGCTCGTAATTCTTCTGTATTGCGGTTCTCACGATTTTGATGCCTTGATAGGATATTAATACTAATCCTGTTCAAGAATTAGATCTTAAAAACTGTCAAACTAGTCATTGTTTATTGTGAAAAATATTCTATTTAGCACACTGCATCTCTTTTTAATGCATTATTAGTGTACAGCCAGTTTCTACCTAACTGTCGAATTCATTCCGTACCCAATTCCAACTAGACAAATATCCATCCATAATAATCTACATAATTAATTCCTTGCTTCCCTCACAATCCCCGATAATCCACGGAGTGGTCTGAAAAGTTGATGGCCTTGGGACCTTCTAATATCCCTTGAAGTGCTTCTAATGGTCTCTTTCTTCACAAGTCATTGCCATTTCATCAGATCATCTCATTTACTTTGCTCATCGCTTGAGGGTTGTCAATTTCTGTTGATTAATAATAAGAAATTAAATCCTGGAATGCTTAGTACATTTTATTTTATTTTTTTATCTATTTTTATTTGTAAGATTGCAATTTTATGCATTGTTAACCGAAACGTCGGCACGAAAAATTAGTAAAATCATCAACTATTTAATATCAAAATAATGATTCTAGAATTTATTTTATTACCATATATATGATGTTGATTATATGTTATCCAATTATTAATATACATCGATCCTTCTATTCGTAAAAAAGGCCCATCGCACCATAAGAGGTTTACACAGTTTAAAATTTCCAACTTCCTAAGTTGAAGCGCTAACGAAGTAAATACAGGCAATAGCACCATTTTATGAAACAGTTTTGCTGTTCTTATTTGTTTGTGCCTAAATTTAAATTATTTATTTCATTAAATCTTCATATTTGTATTAGAGCCCTATTCAAACAACGTCCAGATAAATATTTTTGTCTTCTTGTCGCCGACAGTTTCCTTATCAGAAACTTAATAGAGAATCTTTTTATTATTTTTTTTTATACATAACTTTCGTCACTAGGATCTACCATTTTGGAGCTATATTGGTTTTAATGGAAAAAAAGTCACGCTTTAACTACATTTTTTAAGGGTTAGGACATTTCGACAAGCTCGGTTCGAACATTTTCCGACAGTTTCCTCATCAGAAATTTAATAGAGAATATTTTTTTGTATATAAAACTTTTGTGCTAGGACTTACCGTTAAGGAGCAATTTTGGTTTGAATGAAAAAAGTAACGTTTTAAACCCCTATTTTCTTATGACAAGTATCTGATTAGAAGTTATCTTTCAAACTGCTAAAAATCTTTTTTAAAAAAAAGCAAAAAACCTACACCAATCCTCCCACTGTTGTTAAATTCAAAACCATTATATTGTATAAATCCTTGATAAATGTATACTTACGAATAAAAATGTATAGTAGTGTGCAAAGCTCACAAAAAAAAAAATAAAAAAAATAAACAAATTCACGCTGATCATGAATATGTCTAACTGTAATCTACTGATTTTCTCAAGAGTTACATTTTAGAATTAACAGGATAAAATTTATTAAAGTAATGAATAAATTAAATTAAAAGTTAATGATTATTCGATATAAACGGAATTGAGAGAAAGTAGGGGTTTTTAGATTTAGAATTTTAGATTATTCATCAATCTTAGGGTTTCTATGCAATTTGAAATAAAAATATGGGTAAGGAAAATTTTCAGACTAAAAACTGATATTTTTAGATTCCTCATCTCAAAAAACATGTAGAAACTAAATTTTGTCGAAATCAAAAATACACTTTTTTTACCTTTAAAATTTTGTATGATTTTAGATGGCAAGATGCTGTAAATTTCTGAAAAATTGTAAATAATTTGCGCTATCTCACACATTACGCAACCAAATTTCAAGGTCATCTAGAAGCCGTAAAATTGCATAGTTTAGCCCAAATCCAAAAGTCGCTGGATCTCCCCTTATTGAGATAGCTCAAGTTATAGCTGACCTCGGAATTTCCTTCGCATCAGTTTTTGTCCACTAAAATCTAGAGTAATCCCAATGTTATAGGCATGGATAAAAAGCAGAATATATGCTAATTCTAGTGATGCTATTACTGTTGTAATCGGTTGAACACAGCAGTTATGACCGTTAGAAATTGGTGATGAAATCTCAACTTCAAAATGATAACCTCCTCGAAAGGTGTAAAAAATCCGTATTTTTTTATTTTGATAAAATTTCACATATAAGGGTATAATGGTGCGTTAAATCGAGATTTGAGGTCAGTCGTTTGATTTACAGCGGATTTCCTGTGAATTTTATCATTTTTTTTTGGGTTTTTGTGCACCCTAAAGCCGGGTGGTGTCTTGAGCATAACGGAAGTATTTTTATATCAAATAGCAAACATAACTGCAATTAAAAGTGAAAGAATCATTTCTCTATTTTGACTGAGAGCTGAGAAAAACACAACAACGCGATTTTCACATTTTAATTTTTTTTTTTTGGCTCCTAATGCTCATTGGCGGCTACAGCTCTAGTTTTGTACTATTACAGGTCCCTACTACCCACACAAAAATCGGCATTCAAATCAGTGAGTTACAACTCCAAACGTCCTCTTGTTAGAAAATCTGTATCATAAAAAGGTGCTATTGCCTGTATTTATTTCGCCAGCGCTTCAATTTCAACCGAAAGGGGGCATGTTCAGTTTTTATAACTAACTCCTCAGATGGCCCTATGACCAGGTATAAGAATGATTTTAACTGCATGTATGTGACTGTTTTCATTCTAACCAATATAGCTCTTAAACAGTAGGTCCTAATGACAAATTTTATATAACATAAAATATTCTTCATTAAATTTCCTATAAGGAATTATCCGAAAATTTTCGATTTGAGTAACACCAACAGAGTTAGAGCTTGTCAAAATGTTACATTTTTGAGGGTGAAAAAACTATAGTCCCCCAGCCAAAAAGATATATCTGTCAAAAAAATTTCAATCGAATGGGGACATGTTCAGTTTTGATAACTCAGATGCCCCCGTGACTAGGTGTATGATTGATTTTTCCTGGATGTATTTATTATTATTTTCCACTGTACCTAACTGTCCGAGGCGAAATTTCCGAAGCGGACCGGTGGCCGACCTAAAAGTGTTGGAATTACGGCTAGGTATAAAAGTGAAGATGGACCGACGAGATGCTATGTGGGGGGGAGGGGGGAGGCAAGTTCAACGACCCAGCACCGCCTCAATGAAGCGCTGTTTACGCGGGAGATAGTAAACAGTTGGCGGCAACAGGTGTCTTCGCTTCTCCGGCTGCGGGAGCGCTCTCTTGGCCTCGCTCCGAACTAAACCTTTCTTTCACCTTTGTGTTATTTTCAATCAGTAGCTGCATGCAAGTTTGCTTCCTCAGTTGTATTCAGTTACAAATACCTGTTACTAAATACCTGTTACTCGTCACAAGATCAGCGTCTGTCCATACTCGTTATCATTTACCGGGTTACAGTGATATTTTAGCATATCTGTTACTCGCATACCTATTCAATATCGGCTCTAATTAATAAGTTAAATTTTCAACTAATTTTAAATATATATATATATATATATATATATATATATAATAATATATATATATATATATATATATATATATATATATATATATATATATATATATATATATTAAAACTCTATTTAAATATACTGTTTTTTTTTTTGGTTTTTTTCTTTGCTGCTTACAGTTAAAAAAACTTTAATTAAAAATATTAAAATGATAAAAAAATAATATTTATTATCTATAGATTCTATTTCAGTGTATTTAAATAATTATTAAAATAAAAAAGAATTTAAGAGTGTCTAATACAATGAAGACTGGATGACATTTTACCCGAAAATATTGGTACGACTTAAAACTATTATTCATAGATTATAAGCAGGCGTTTGATATTGTTGATAGAGAAAAGTTTTATATTAGCCTGAATGACAATGCAGAATGCCACCTCTAAAGTGATTATCGGAAATAAAGTTGGAAATGCCTTTGAAGTGCAGACTGGAGTGCGTCAATGTGATGCGCTATCCGCGATTCTGTTTGATATGGCTTTGCATGATGCAGTAAAAAACGCGGTTAAGGGTGGTACCATTACAGAGAAAAACAATTTTTTAGGTAAAGTGCCTGTGGAATGTGTTATTATTAAGTCAGGTGATGAAATAGATTTTATCCATTAAAATAGTTATATTTTAGTGATATTTAAGGAAAATAAAATAAAAAGAAATCATATCACTTTTGTAGTTGAAGAGCAGTGAAAATATTTTATTTTATATATTTTTAATAAATATTTTTAGCTGTCTCACGCAAGAGCAATATGGATGGAATAATAAGGATAATAAGGAAAAGAAAAAGTAGCAATAACGCTTAACAGTACAAAAAATTAAGTAATGATAATATAAAATAAATTAGTACTATAATAGGTAAAATGAAATAAACTGGAATAGAATAAAAAAAAAATATTAACTAAAAAAATAAATAAAAACACAATCATACTCATATATAATATTTAAAATCATCCCGGGGAACCCCCCCCCCCGTCATCCAGGTTGCCCCCACTGTTGGAGGAAAAGCAAGGTTCAAAGAGAGCTGCTCTATCATCTGCACCACTAGCAGAAATCAGTGGAGGAAAATATATATATATATATATATATATATATATATATATATATATTTTTATAACTATTTATTGATATTTAAGTACAATATCGTCGTATACATTATATGAAACAAATAAAATTGAGGAAAGTGATTACAATGGCGTGTCAATAAAAGTTTTACATTAAAAGGTCTCTTGGCCATCGTTTTAGACGCCTCGGAGGATTATCGGGAATTCAGTATGAAGCAAGTTGGGAGACTAGTGTATTCGAATGGGTATGGAGTTTACCATGAAAGAATGGAACATTAAGATCTTTATGGATAAGTTTGTTCGTAACATAAAGGAGGATTGAGGATTTTACAAAGGATTTTGATTTGTATGGATGGATACGAGTAGAATTGGAAGGTTTAGTGTAGCTCCAAAGCTCAACTCCGTATGTCCAAAGTGGTCATGTAAATGTTGGAGTAGACGGAAACGATGAGCATTTCCTTTTCTTTTACGTGTCGTATGTGGATTCCAAGTCATCCAGATGTAGGTAGCCCTAGGTAGCGGATCTGTACAACGGGATCAGTGTAGTAAGAAAATAATTAAAACAAAAATTTAATTGTTTTTTATTTCTATCTTTTTACGATAATACGCCCGACGGGTTATCCAGACCTTTGACGCCAGGCAGTACGGTCGCGGATCGCTAAATAGTTTTCTTTATTGTTTAATTTATTGTTAAATAATATGTCAGGCTATTGTTTACAACCAATTTAACGCCAACTATATATAACGGTAGACATTTACTCCGAGAGGGGGTTGTGCGTTGGGGGAACGGTTTTATGATTGTTAAAGCGAGACAGCGTGCACTTTCACCTCTAACCTCGCGCCTTGTTGCCATTCCTAATTGGAGACAATTTTCCATCGCGTCTCTATCCATCATTCGGCCATTGTTTTTGACTATCTAAATGTCTAAATTATATATACACTGAGGGGCAAAAAATAACACTCGATTGATCATTTCATTTTCTCGTTTTGATCATTCATTATTTTTTAGGCGTTTACGTCCCCATATATTCTAAACAGGGAATATAAAACATATTAGTATTGTTAAAAAGATGAAATAAAAGCAAATAGTAACTGAAAAAGAATATAACTGAAGGATACAGAAAAGTATATAATTTTTAAAAATTTACATGGAAAAATGAATTAATTTTTTTCAGTGTAGGATATCTCGAAATCTGCCCATTTTGTTAACTATAAATAAATAAATTTAAAAAAATACGCTTTCGAATAAAGAATATGTATTAAAAAAATATAATTTTGAAGAATATGTAAATATAAAATAAATTACTACACGGTTTTGAATATCTTGGAATACATTGCGATTTAACAAAAGCAAGCAGTGACTCAAAACAAATTTAACTGAAGAATATTTATTTTAAGAAATATTGATATAAGAAAAATAAGCAATAATAATCTCCCGTTTAAAATTTTTAATTTTAATGATTTCATCTGGTTGGATTTTGATTTTTAACGAGTGTGGCTAACTTCGTTTCTACAAGTCAACATTGTATATTTAAACTTTTATTATTATTATTGCTAGACCTTCCTAGAACTATGATGATGTAGTTAAAATTTGGTACAGATCGATTCAGTTGTTATTACCATTGTAAACTCTATTGGAGAATTCTGCTAACCAGTTATCGATCGATTTTTGAACTTTGCTTGGATCAACATGGTGCACTATTTAAATCTTTTTTTAATAATTTCGTTAAATATGAGTAAATTGTATTACTAAAAGTACAATTATATTCTATTTACAAAATATATACTCAGCCAAGAGATCCCAGCGCTGCTCTCTCAGCTGTGTCTAGAACCTTTCGGACTAGGAGTTCTTTTGTTTCACAATCCACAATAACTCAAGTTTTGATCTGTTTTCCTAAGTTCTAGTTATTGTCTTTATCATTTATTAGATTATGAATAATTGTAATTCTACATTATTGTTGATCGATTAAATGTTTACCGTTAGTATTTATTCATTTTATTTTTAGGTCGACTGCTAGCATTACATGCTACTGCTAGTCAATAGTTTCTCTACAAATTTTTTCCTGTCATTAAATTTCTAATTCAGCTGAATTTTTTAGGTGTTTATTGTTGTACGGTTGTAAATGTCAATAAATTGTGGATTATGTAATTAATGTTAACACTGATATAAGTTTATTTTTTTAACATTTCGGTCTAGTTTATAATAATAATAAAAAAAAAAAATACATGACCAAAGTCAGATGGACTTTAAACAAAATATAAAAAATATGATAAAACCAGTATGCATCTACTTACTTTATTTCTTCTATGATGTTTTGTTTAAATTTTCTCTAATTTTAGTATTACATTTCTTTATTATAGCCCTGATGAAGGCTTACAATTTCAGCCAAAACGTTGGCAGTATAAACCTATAACAGTGTTTCTATTAACCGCATCCCCGACCATCTTCGCTCATTTTCAAATTATAAATAAAAATTATGGGCCCATTTAATTATTCGAACATTATTTTTTAAAACTTTTATTGTAATTGAGAAAACGTGGCTTTCTTTGATCTGATGCAGTAGATTTTCCATTTCCCGTCAGTGGCCATCGCTGTGTGTTGTAAGACCGTTGTTTACCTTGGCCAGAACGCCTTTCCCTCCAATCCGATCTCTTTAGATGTTTATTTTCTCGAGTATATTATACATTTCACTAAGAACTCGATATTATGTTTTCAAATTTAATTTGCTTTATGTAATGTGTAGATAGCCATTTTTTAAAAATAATAATTCCAGTCTCTCTACATATATAAAGTGTATACTTTTTTTTTTTTTTTTTTTTTAATTTAAAGAATAGATTTAAATTTAGCTATTGACATTTTTTTTTTTTTTTTTAACAAATCTATTTTTAATGAGTTCAAATTCATGTTTATACTCAAACGGAAGGGATTCTTGTAGTTAATAGTTCAAATTAAACTGTATGTTATTAGAAAAAAATAAGGAAGTAGTCAGCTAACTGATCAGTTTAATAGACTATTGTAGATGAAAACTTTTTTTTTTTTAATTGAAATTTACAACTGTACAATATTTATACATCAAGTAAATGTGCTGTTAACTATTACAATAACGTGACAAAACATGAAAAGTACTACCCATCAATAGCACTTTAATAAAAATTCTACACTAGAAGGTCTCTGGACCATCTTCTTTTCAGACGCCTCGGGGGATTATCAGGAATGGTGTAGGAAGCAAGTTGAGATTTTGGGGGATTTGAGTGGTTATGGAGCTTACTATGAAAGGATTGATATCTGGTTTGGGCTAAATCAGCAACATATGGAACATTAAGATCTTTATGGATACGTTTATTGGTAACAAAGTAATTGGTAACAAATTCGAAGGATTTTGGATTGTAAGGATTGGATACGAGATGAATTGGATGGTTTAGTGGAGCCCCAAAGCTCAACTCCGTAACTCCAGATAGGTCTAATCACAGTCATGTATATTAGTCTTTTGTAATTAATTGGGAGCTTTGAACGTTTGTCTAATAAATGTTGAAGTAATCTGTAACGACGGACAGTTTCTTGTCTTTTTAGTCTTGTATGTGGATTCCAAGTTAGACGTTTGTCCAAGTGAAATCCTAGGTAGCGGATCTGTTCAACAGAGATTAGTGGAATATCATTAAAGGACAATGTTGGACAGGAAGTCGTGGGTTTACGACGAAGGGTTATTTGGTAAGAGTTTTTTGGATTTATTTTGATTCTCCATTTTTTACACCATTCTTGAAGGGTTAGGATATGGAATTGGAGTGTTTGGGAGGCAATGAAGGGATCATTGTTTACTTATAAAACACATTAGTTATCAGCGTAAGCGGTGAGGACAGTGGTAGGATGTCTAGATGAAAACTAGATTTATTTTTTGGATCCCCAGGCGCTCTAAAATCTCTTGATGGTATTTTGAGTCTATTTGGCTTTATCCAAATTTCAGAAGGGAATACTTCCTTTATATATCTCTATTTCAATCTTTTTTTCTTCTTTTTTTTTGTAACTGTTTGTGGATATTTAAAACTGTATACATTATATACAACAAATAAAATTGAGGAAAGTTATTAGAATGGCGTTTCTATAGCAAGTAAAGAACTACTCACTGTTTATACTTCATTAAATGTTCTACATTAAAAGATCTGTTGCCCATCGTTTTAGAGTACAATTGGGAATTGAGAGGCAAGTTGGGAGACTAGTGGATTCGCGTGTGTATGGGGTTTACTGTGATATAACAGGTATCTGGTTCTGGCCTTTATTCCTCCTGGCATTATTTCTTCTCATCTAACTATTAAAATTTTATTAACTGCCTTGTCATGGAATCTATTTGCATTGCTTCCTCATTCACTTCTTCCAAACACCATTTATTTCAACACCTTTATTAATAATTTTCCGAAAAATAGTTCAAAATATACGAGCATAAGTGGATATTGCATGTGATCTCGAAGATATGTTTGTAATTTTCATTTATAATTTCTACATGGGTATACTATGTTTCATAATTTATTATGTCCCCTTGTTTGAAACTAATACAAAGCATCTACTGTGTAGTTCATATCCAATATTTTAAGCAAATCTCTTAACGAAAGCATTTGCCTTGGATATTCAATGTATTAGAATTGATATCTTAAATATAAAAAAAAATATAAATATATATAATCTGTGTAATAAACTGCTGATATTTTGATATTTTTATTTGTTTTAGAACTGAAGACGAATGTTTAACATTCGAAACTAGTTTTAAAATAAAATAATTCCAACAAAACTGGCAATTGATTTATCAATCCTAATTGTATTGATCCTTCTATGCCATCATTCGTATCTCATGTTATTCGATGGATGTTGCAGCACTGAATTTATTTATTTTTATGACCATTATTGTGCCAAAATTGGAAACCCATGCTTGTTATGTTTTTCCGTCTACTCGGTCCACCATGCGGGCATCTTGTGCCTTACGCTAAATAAATTTTAAAGATGAATTACATAATTATTTTCAAATTTAGGTAAGACAACAAACTAAATGAAAGAGTATTCGATTGAAAATCGCCAACAAAATATTATTTTTTATTAGAACGTTTTTATTATTTTTAGTGCCTTTACGACTACTTTCTGTCTGTTGTTGGACCACTTTCCGCTCTGGAGGGCAGCCATATAAAAGTTGCCTACCATTACGGGAAAGTAAATACGTCGTAAAATGATTCTTTGAATCACCTTTCTGTCACGTCTGGATGATCACCCATCTCACTGGTATATAGGTTAAACATGGCAGTTCTAGTGTGGTACTAGTGCTTGATAAATTTTACTATTTTACTTGTGCTTTGTGTTCTTTTTATACTTTTCTTATAAACAACCTTATTTCTGTAATTGTATATATTTGTTTTAAGTCAAATGGAATCTTACGTTTTATTTTTTTTTTTAGTAAGTAAATAAAATAGATCACCAGGTCCTTAAAAATACTTCAAAAATATTAGGTATTTCTGATGTAGTTTGTTTTTAAAGAAGCACTATTACAAAAAAAAGTAAAATCCATTATTATATGAGAATGATTTTTATTGGGTTGTCTGGAAGTTAATGCAGGATTTCATGTTTAAACCAAAACCTGATACATTACTTTTACTCTACGTCGTAGTTTCGGCCTAAAAGTCCCATTAAATAAGATCCCATTACCCAGATCTGATAAAGTTCTTACAAGGAGACGTTTTGACTTGTAACTCACAGAATTTGAATGCCGATTTTGGTGTGGGTATTAGGGACTTATAATCGTGCAAAACTGGAGTTATTGCCGCCAATGAACATTGGGAGTAGAGAACACAAAAAAAAAAAAAAAAACAATATGAAAATCACGTTTTATTATTTTTAATTTTTTCTCAGCTCTCAGTAAAGACAGAAAAATAATTTTTTCATGAAAAATTGTAGTTTTGTCTATCTTTATATCTTTACAAAAACCAAAACCTGATAAATAATTTCTTTAATAATAATACCAGGTTTTGGTTTAAACATGGAATCCTGCATTAATTTCAAGACAACGGGGTTTGGTTGCGGTAAAAATATAATCTATCCAATACACGAAAAAAAAACCCGAAACTAATCCGAGTATCTGACTATAAACCAATATTTAAAAAAATACTAATAATTCTTTTTTTTAATATTATAATAAATTATTATTAAAAATGTTATAAACAAATAATAATAGCAAAGATTAAGTCAAACACTTAGTATTTCTTCCTACTTTTTTAAAATTTTATTGCTCCAATATATAGCTCAATTCAAAGTTTTTCAACCATCAAATATATGAATTGTTATTGATGTAATTATTTAGAATTATTTCCGCTTCTTCGTAAACCGCATTTAAATGCTTATGTAATTTTATGTAGTTTCTGTACTTCCAACGAACTTGTACAACCATAGTTAGTAAAAGTTTATTTATTGGGTTGTCCTGAGGATTTCAAGTTTTAACAAAAACCTGATAAATAATATCAGTTATAATTAGTTGTGGTTAAGAGATGGCATACAAAACTACAATGTTACGTGAATAAATTATTTCTCTATTTTGACTGAGAGCTTGGGGAAAAAAATAAAACGTGATTTTCATATTGTTTTTGTTTGTTTTATTTTTTTTTTTCTCGACTCCCTATGCTCATTGGCGGCTATAACTCTAGTTTTTCACTATTATAGGTCCCTACTACCCACACAAAAATCGGCATTCAAATTCTGTGAGTTACAAGTCAAAACGTCTCCTTATAAGATGAAACAAAGATACACTGTATCTGATCTGGGTAATGGAATTTTTTGGGCCGAAACTACGACGTAGAGTAAAAGTAATGTATCAGGTTTTGGTTGTGGTAAAGAGATAAATAATTTGTTTAATAGTAATATCAGGTTTTGGTTTAAATATGAAATCCTGCATTAATTTCCGGGCAACCTAATATATTAATGATTTTATTTTTATAATATATGAATGGTTCTCTATTCCCTCTGAGCTTTTGGGGTTTAACAGTTCAAAATGGTTATGACTTAATATTTTGAGGTAACCGTCTTGCTTAAAATTTAACTTGCGGACGATATTTGAACTCAGGTCTTGAGTCTTATTGTTCAACAACTATTTCTTGTTATGCTCTAATATTTACAACGTAACTTTAATATTTATTAACCCTTTTTCAAAAAGTAATATAATTTGACCCACTAGAAAACGATATTATTATTCGAATATTGTCTACATTTTTGGAACGAACGTTGCCAAATCCTTCTCAATGGCAGTGTTACCAAATGGTCAGACCCCCCGTCGACAACAGCATGGTTCCGCTTCTGGGAACAGTTTTCTGCTATGTGCTTCACTGTGTGGGGCGGAATTCACAAATCACACCATTTATGCTCTCGACTTTAGATTAAAATAATAGAGGCATATATATATATATATATATATATATATATATATATATATATATATATATATATATATATATATGTAAGGACCCTGTTTAATAACGCTTTTGAGATTCCGTGATGAGGTCCCCTCTGTCCCTCCGTCTCTGCCCAAAACCTATTTCCACGGGAGAATAGCCCAGTTGTCAATATAATAACGTCGTATGTGGAAGACTTATTTTGGCGACATTTTTAGGGTTTTATTGTTTTATAATGCCAAATAATCATGCCCTAAAGTGAAAAAACAGGTTATTATAATTGGAAAATTATATAAGTTACACAGGCCTTGTTTACTCGCTTGTTTTTTTAAAATAAAGCTAGCAACAATATACTGCCCCGGGCGTCTTTGCTTCAATAGGATGGGCCATCGCGAGTTTGCTAAAAGCATCTATCGCCGTCAGCCATGATTGCCCTTCATTGGAATAGATGTCGATTGTATGGTCCTCAAGGGTTCCGTCGCGGTTGGTGTGGCGGTTTGTGTTGCTACTAAGGGTTGGCGGTCGTACTTCGCTTGTTGACAGACTTCGCAGTTAGCGATACAATCGCGCACCGTAAATCGGATACGGTTGTTTGTTGTGCCACTGGGTCTGTGATATACACGTGGCAGCTTCTTCCGGGGTGACTAAATTCCGCAAAAATTCTCTCCAGTTCCTCTTCGTTTATTGTTGCAGGTGTACGGACCACAATCGTCAATAACCCCTCGTAAATGCTAGACTGCGTTTGTATCCCCGGGTCCTGCTTCGATCGAAGAATGATTTGGAGCTTCTTATCATTAATAATGTCGTCAACCTCGGGCAGTTCCGAGGATCGTTCAGACGGAGTCACGTTGCCCTCTGATTCGCTATTAACTAGGGATGTCGGGTCCGCTCTCGGCCCATTCTCGTAAAGTGTTCCTAGGTAGGTCAACGGTTTATGATCCGTAAACAACTCGAATCGTCTCTACCGTATACGTAGGGGCGAAAATATTCCACGGCCCAGACTACCGCTAAGAGTTCCCGTTCGATCGCGCTATATCTTCGTTCAGCGTCGTTTAGCTTCCGTCCCGCGTATGCTATTGGTTTCTCGCCTTCCTCGAAGTTCTGAGATAGTACAGCCCCAATAGCGACTTCGCTTGCATCCGTTGTGACTCGGAATGTTCTCTGGAAATCGGGGAACGCTAAGAGTGGCTGGGTTGTCAGAATTTCCCGGCATTGCTTTATACTCGAGAGTTGTTCGGGTCCTAATTGAAATCGCTTTCCTTTTTTCAATATCTCGGTCAATGGGTGAGTCAACTCCGCTATACGGGGGATGAATTTTCGGTAATAATTTACCATTCCTAGGAATCTCCTAATTCCACGCGCGTTTTTAGGTAACGGGGCGTCTTGTATGGCCTTTATACGATCCGTGTCTGGTCGCACCCCGTCCCGCGATACTATGTGACCCAAAAAACCTAATTTCGCGTAAACCCGAATTTTGATTTCTCGCGAGACAATTTTAGTCCGAACTCGCGTATCCTCTCGAAGACCTGTCTCAAATGTTGTCTGTGATCATCCTCGTTCTTACTAAAAACGATTAAATCGTCCATATACACTTGCGAAAAATCCTCGCCGAGTCCACGTTGGAGTTCGTCCATAAGACGCTGGAAGGTTAACGGGGCCCCTTTTAGTCCGAAGGGCATCCGAACAAATTCAAAGTGCCCCCTTTCCATGAGAACGCTGTTTTTCCCTATATCCTCCTCGGCCATTCGAACCTGGTGGTAACCGCTCTTTAAGTCTAAAGTGCTAAAGATAGTTGCACCCGCGAGGCGATCTATATCTTCTACCCGGGGGAGTGGCGCGTCTTTGTCCTCTTCCGATGTCAACCATGATCGTTTTCTTGTCCCTGTTTCTTCTCAACCACCCTGGCTATTAAATAAAGCTGATGATGCCTTGTCTAGGTCCCCTAATTGCTCCCTGATGATGTCCTCATTGCTGCCGTAAATGGGGGTTGCCTGCACTGGTTCTACCAGTTGTCAGTTCTCCTTATAGAACAATTCCATAGCGTTCCAGTAACTTTAGCACGGTTTCCTTCCCACATTTAATGCCCGTTCTGTTTCTGCTCCCTGCTACAGCCTGATATTTCGTTCCCTCAATTTTCTAGATTGCATTCCGACCCGCTGTAATACGTCGCAGCCTACTACTCATAGGTGACATGTAGTTTTACGCTGCGTTCAGAAATGTTTTAGGGGCACCTTCCTAACCTTGCTAGATGGTTTGTCCTCGCTAGTTTTTGCCCCTCCCCTACCGACGTACTCCCTGTGTCGATCAGAAAAGCATAACCTCGCCACGGGACCGCGCGTTTGTCGTCCTTTCCTCATGCTGTTAATTATCAAGTCTCCCACTCGGTTGGCCCGCCCCTTACCGCAATCCGTGGCCCCGACGCCCCTTCGACCTTGCATTCGTAACAGAGCGACGCTCTCCTCTTCTCCCCGCTGGTAAAGCGCCTACTTCCTCCTGCCTGGTTGCCTGCTGGTTCTGGTTGTCGTTCGTCTCTCTGCTCCCTCCTACTACTGCGCCTTGGGCATTCTCTTGCTAGATGCCTTTGCCACATTCGAAGCAAGTGCACTCCAATGTGGGCTATTAGTCCTACTAGCCGTTTCTCAAAGTTCCGGCGTAGAGGCTCGTCCCGGCGGGCTCCTGTGTCTCCTTCTTGACGACTTGACTTCCGTCCATTCTGCTTCTGATCTATCGAGGCGGTTCACGTCCCGTTCCCTAGCGTCGATGAGGTCGTGGGCGCACTCGATGAAGTCACGGTCCCTCGGGAGCGATCCTGGACGGTCCACATAATGATTTAGTTGCACCTTCAAGACACCGCGCAGAAATTCCAATCTGTGAGCTCCTTCCGACTGGCCGAATGACTCAATCATCTTCTCCGTAAGCCTGTTATATAGGACCATCAATTTTTCCGCAAATTCTCCTTCTGATTGGCCCTGAGTTCGTCGTTCTTTAAATAAATAAAAGACGTCTTCTTCTGGAGTCCATCTTCCCCCGCCATATAATTTCTTCAATCGCACCTTAAGGGTATCCCAGGGGTGCGTTAAGTCTCCTTGGATGGCATTTAAGACACGCCGTGAAATACGGCCAACTAGAGAAGCTTCCAGGAGTTTTACATCTGAGTCTACTAAGGTTCCGTTATCCTTGCGAGACAATATCAAGCTCTGGATCTGGTCGCCTCCTTTGATGAAGTGCTCGAGGTCTCCTACTACTCCGGTAAAGGGTTCTAGTTGACTAATTACCTCATGGATAAACGCTGAGTTCTGTGTTCTTATTTTAACGAGTTCCAACTGCTGTGTTTCGGTTGCCTTTGTCAGTTGCGTCTCTAGTTTAGCCCTTTCTACTGCCGCCTGGGCCAGCTGGTATTCGAACTTAGCTCGCTCGTCTGTGTCTACCATTTTGTTTGAGTTACCCGTAAATCAGTTACGTGAAGAGCCGAGTCTCAGAAGATATCCCGGGTTTCGGCACCAGTTATGATTAGACTGACTGAACACACTAAAAAAAGGTGGGGGTTTAGGGTGACAGAGTGAACGGCACAAGTATAGAACGATAACTGACTTTATTGTGGCTTCTGAACAGATATATATACATTTGGTTTGTTTATAAAGATAGTATTACTTATCTTACTAAGACTCTTATCCTATAAGTTATTGTTTATGTCTTACACTGAGCTAACTATATATATATATATATATATATATATATATATATATATATATATATATATGTTTAATAACGCTTTTGAGATTCTGTCAATATAATAACAGCTTATTTTGGCGACATTTTTAGGGTTTATTGTTTTTATAATCATGCCCTAAAGTGAAAAAACAGGTTATTATAAAATTATATAAGTTACACAGGCCATTTTAAAATAAAGCTAGCAACAATATAAATATAAAACATGCGTAAGAATATATAGCGCAAAAATGTAATGTAATTTTTGTATAAAAAAAAAAAATCAAGTCGCGATATTTTAAGTTAATATAATTTATTACAGTACCTCAAGAATTTATTCGAAATCACATCAGCCCTATACCCTATCGAATACAAGATGTAATGAACACAAGCAGCGGATATGAACGTTCTTTATTTAAAATTTCGTAATTTAAAAATTACGTTTATTATCAGTAAACAATAATTCCTTCATTGCTCCCCAAATACTCCAATCCCATATCCTAAACAATCAAGAATGGTGTCAAAATTGGAGAATCAAAATATATCCAAATAAATCTCACCAAATAACCTTTACTCTTCGTCGTAATCCTACGACTTCCTGTCCCACATTATCCTTTAATGATATTCCACTAATCCCTGTAGAACAGATCCGCTACCTAGGACTCCACATACAAGACTAAAACGACAAGAAACTGCTCGTCGTTACAGACTACTTCAACGTTTATTTTTAAACGTTCAAAGCTCCCAATCAATTACAAAAGACTTATTTACATGACTGTGATTAGACCTATTTGGACGTACGAAGTTGAGATTTGGGGCTCCACTAAACTATCCAATTTATCTCGTATCCAATCCTTACAATCCAAAATCCTCCTTACTGTGTGACCGATACACTTATCCATCAAGATCTTAATATTCCATATGTTGCTGATTTAGCCCAAACCAGATACCTAGCCTTTCATAGTAAGCTCCATAACCACTCCAATCCACTAGTCTCCCAACTTGCTTCCCACTCCATTCGCGATAATCCCCGAGGCGTTTGAAAGGAATATGGCCTTTAGAAATAGTGTAGAATTTTTATTGAAGTGCTACTGATGAGTAGTTCTTTTTAAGTTTTTACATTCTATTGTAATCGTTATCAACACATTTACTTGAAGTTTATATTTGTTAAACAGTTTACCCTAGTTAGAGAATACAGACGTAAACCCTTTAAAAATGACGAAACTTTAATGAAAAAATGAAGATATAAATTGGTTCAATTGCCTGTCAGTTTGTATTGAATCCCTAAAATCGCAGTTGAAACTTTTTAATGTAATTTTTACCCTTAGAAAAATCCTAAGTGGTACCTATTATGTAACAAATAAACTAATCCGTAATGACTTTAGTGTCATAAAAACGTCATAACTTCTACTCTAAAAACCATTTTTTTTTTATTGATATTTTTCTAATTATAATTCATAATTTCCGCTATGAGGCGTTTTCGCGTATTCGACCCCGCTAATGCCGGTTAAGGGATTCTATTGTACAAACATTTAGAAAAGTTGGAGAAATTTTCGAAGAAGGTTGGTTGTTTATTTTTTTAGGCTACTTTTTCCTTGAATAATGCCTTACCGCAGTGACTTTTTGCATTTGGCCGGGTGTGTTTCCTGCATCAATGATTTTCGGGCAGGTGACCTCTATCGCCAGGTAGACGTGTACCTGCCCCTTCTAGATTTGAAACAGGTTGGGCTTGGCATTTACCGAAGAGGCATGAGATTAGAGCAAAAACACTTTTTATTTATATATTTTTTATTGGAGCTTAAATGGGCTATACCTCCTTCAAAATGGAGGAAGCCAACCGCACGTTATTATAACTGGTTTCGTATTGAAGTGGTTTTAAAAAGTCTGTGAAATAGTTTTCGAATTATCAATCAAATATCAAATAATGGGTAGGGGTTTCTACCCCTCTCCTCCCCCCAAAAACACTAAAAAATTTCAAAGTTCATAAAGTTTCTAAAAAATCATTAAACAGTATAGTTTAAAATCTAATTGAACATTAATTTGCTGCTGTTATGTATATTTTCTCCTCGACTATGGGTGTTTTGGAACGCTTATACCAATATTCTACGGACTCCTACTGTTCGGACATCCGAAAAATAATTGAAATAGAATTTTAGTTATTATAAAACGAGATTCAAACGACAAGAAAGCTTTCGTCTTTTTCGACTACTCCAAAATTTACTAGGCAAGCGTTAAAAGAAAAAATTAATAAAAAAAAAAAATTAAGGAAGAAAATAAAGGATAAATAAAAAAAATTAGGGAAGAAAAGAAAAGTGCATTAACTAATGGTAATTTTATAATCGAAATTAAATTGTATTATTAATTTATTACAATTTGCGTAATTTCGATAATTATATTATTTCAATTTAGTTCAGAGTGGTAAAAATTTGAAAACAACTTATTTTATAATTATTTCCTTAATGTTCATAGGAAATATTATATGAATTACATTAATCAGTGTTACATGAATGAATGAATTACATTTATGAATTTCTCTTGAACAGTAATATTTCAATAAAAATAGTTAAATAAAAAAAAAAAATTAATAAATAACCATAGATAAGCGATGGTAATAAATGTTTTGTCAGCAGTATCTCCTGACCTAACTATGCAGTATGTTAATCAGACTAATTTTTATTATTTTATTATTTTTTATAAAAATGTAGTTAAATAATATTAAATACAATTTTAATGATTAATAAAACATTTAATAATTTATGTAAAACTCCGAAATAACAATTGTAAATTGTATTAGCTTATGGTGGTTGTATAATTGAAATTAAATTATATAATTAATGGATTAAAAATAGCAAAATTTTATTAATACAATTTAATTTTTTATAGTAGCGATTATAAATGGTATTCACTTTTTAATTTTCATGGAAATTTAAAAACTAATCGTTTATTATTCGGTTTATTGTTGGTTATATACATTATATATTAGCAAGTTTTATAGGAATAATTGGAACTTTTGAACAATTACTAACAATAAATTAATAGAGGGGGGAAAGTGAAGGATTACGATCATTATGACACCACACTTAAAAAATACTTAAATGAGAAAAGAAATAAGGAAAAAAATCTAAGAAATTATTGTACTATAATTAATTATTTGAATTATTTTTTTACCTTAATATTATTATTAACAATAATAACAAACAAAGAAAGAAATAAATAATTTAATTCAAATTTATGTAGAAGGAGATTGGTTTTATTAATTTAATTTAGTGGCACAACTCCTCATTTATTTCGCTTATCCCACTATATGTTTCGGGACTTTATTCCCATCCTCAGGACTCAACTCTTAACTGTGATTTTCACACATTGTCATTAATTTAAAATCTATATTACTAATACGATATTTTCCCAGTCACTTATTTTATTATTATTTATTTAATGTTTGTAGTAAATTTTATAGGAATAATTTTAACTACAATGTAAGTACATAACAGCAATCAATTCATAGAGGAAAAAAGAAAAGAGCAAATGAATACGATTATAATGAAACCGTACAAAAAATTTGAAAAAATACTTAAATGAGAAAAGAAAAGAAGAAAAGAAAAATTCAAAGAAATAATTTATTATTTATATATCATTAATTATTTGAATTATTTCTTTAAGATAATATTAATAATAATAAGAACAGTAATAGGTGTAGTAACTGAGAGTAGTATCCCTTGACTTAACTTTGCATTTTGTTAATTTGGGTAATATTTGAAGGATGTTTAATATTAATAATTATCAAAATAAAGCTTCAATCCGTATTTATTCTGTTAATGAATGAAGTTGAATTCTTTTATGAAAATTTTCATGAACATTTAAAAACTAATAGTTTATTATTTATTGTGAAAACATACACTATATATTATTCCTTCGATGTTTTCCCAGGTACTTATTTTATTAGTATATAATGTTTGTAGTACATTTTATTGCAATAATTGTAACTCTAGAATAAATATATAATAACAATAAATTAAGAGAGGGAGAAAAAAAGTAAAGGAATATGAGAAAAATATATTCAAAGAAATTATAATTTATTTGAATTATTTCTTTAATATAATATTAATAACAATGAAAAATTTAATTTCAATTTATGTGGAAGGAGATTGGTTTTATTAATATAATTTATTGGCACAACTACTCATTTATTTTGCTTATCCTTCTACTTGTTTCCGGACTTAATTACCAAGATTCTAAAACACATTATTGTAATTTTTACACATTATTATTAAACTTTAATTTGTAATAGTTGCGATTGTAAATTTTATTCACTTTTTAATTTTCATGGAAATTTAAAAACTAATAGTTGATTAGTTTTGTTGTGAAAACATACATTATACATTATTCCTTCAATATTTTCCGAGTTACTTAATTTATTATTATTTATTTAATGTTTGTAGTAAATTTTATAGGAATAATTTGACTATAGAATAAATACATACATAATATTAATAATGATAACAAAAAAAAAAAAAATGTAACTTAAATTTATGTAGAAGGAGATTGGTTTTATTAATTTAATTGAGTGGCACAACTCATTTATTTTGCTTATTCCTCTACCTCTTTTGGGATTTTATTCCCATCTTCAGGATTCTAAAACTCTTTACTGTGATTTTTTATAATCATATTCCTTTTCTTTTTTTCTCCTCTCTATTAATTTATTTTTATTATGTACTTATTCTTTAGTGAACAATTATTCCTGTAAAATTTACTATAAACATTAAATAATAATAAAATAAGTAACTGGTAAAGGATTTTTTTTTTTCTGTTCTTTTCTTCTTAATTTTTATTTTATTTTGTGTTTATCTTTTCTTTTTCATTTCTAATTTATAACGAAATGCATATTTAAGTCAAAGGATACTATTCTTCGTTACTGTTCTTATTATTACTATCTTTATTATTTATTTTTTTTAAATTTAATTTAGTGGCACAGCTCATTTATATCATATCATTTATACAATGATATAAAATAAAGTATTAAAACAATCTGTAAATATACAAGAAATAAAATAAAGTGCAAGAGTAAAATAGACTATAATAAATGAAAATTTTCATGGAAATTTAAAAAATAATAGTTTTTTATTCCATCTATCGTAAATATTTTACCGTTACTTACTTTATTATTATTTAATGTTTTTAGTAGATTTTATAGGAATAATTTTAACTATAGAATAAGTACATAATAAAAATAAATTAATACAAGAAGAGAAAAAAATCAAAGCAATACGATTATAAAAAAACACAGTAATCAGTTTTAGAATCCTGAAGATGGGAATAAAGTCCCGAAACATGTAGAGGAATAAGCAAAATAAAAGAGGAGTTGTGCCACTAAATTAAATTAATAAAACCATTCTCCTTCTACATAAATTTAAATTGAATTAATTTTTTTATTATTATTATTATTATTATTTTTTTGTATTATCATAATTAATATTCTGTTCAAGAAGAAATTCAAATAAATAAGTACAATAATTTCTTTAAAAATTGTTTTTCTTCTTTTCTTTACTGATTTAAGAATTTTTTAAGTATAATGTCATAATCGCTTTCCATTGCTCTTTTTTCTCCTCTATTAATGTATTGCTATTATATACTGATTCTATTGCTACAATTCCTATAAAATTTACTACAAACACTAAATAATAATAAAATAAGTAACTGGGAAAATATCGCAGAAGTGATAAACTACTATTAGATTTCAAATTTTTACCATTGTGAACTAAATTTAAATTATATAATTAATTAATTTCGCAAATTGTAATAAATTAATTATACAATTTAATTTCCATTATACAATTACCATTAGTTAATACACTTTTCTTTTCTTCCCTAACTTTTTTTTTATTTATCTTTTATTCTCTTCCTTAATTTTTATTTTTTTTATTTATCTTTTATTTTCTTCCTTAGTATTTTTTGTTAAATTTATCTTTTCTTTGCTTCCTCAATTTTAATTTTTTTTTTTATCTATCTTTTCTTTTACTATGAACATTAAAGAAATAATAATAAAATAAATTACTGGGAAAATATGGAAGGTGTTAAACTGCTAATAGTTTTAAAATTTTTACCACTGTGAACTAAATTGAAATAATATATCTATCTAAATTTCCATTAGTTAATATACTTTTATTTTCTTCCTTAATTTTCCTTTTTTTTTTTTTTCCTTTTTTTTTCATTTCTTATTAATTACAAAATTCATAGTTAAGTCAAGGGATACTATTTTTCGTTACTACGCCTATTATTATTCTTATTATTACCACTCAATCTTCATTATTTTTTTTTAAATCTCCTCATTTATTTTGTTTATGTTTCATTTATTTTGCTACATGTTTCGGAACTTTATTCCCATCCTCAGGATTCTAAAACTCTTTTCTGTGATTTTTTATAATCGTATTCCTTTACTTTTTCCCCCCTATTAATTTATTTTTATAATGTACTTATTCTATTGTTATAATTATTCCTATAAAATCTACTACAAACATTAAATAATAATAAAATAAGTAACTGGTGAAGGATTTTTTTATAATTTATCTTATCTTTTTCATTTCTAATTAATAGCAAAATGCATAGTTAGGTCAAAGGATACTATTTTTCGTTATTTTTCTTATTATTACTGTTCGATCTTTATTTTTTATTTTTTAAATTTAATTTAGTGGCACAACTCCTCACTTATTTTTCTTATTCCGTCTAGATGTTTCGGGACTTCTAAAACTCTTTACTGTCATTTTTACACATCAATTTAAAGTCTGTACACAGTGAGCAATCAGTGGGCTTAGCGTTGAAATTATCAGTCTCCAGCGAGCGCTATTTTTATTTACTTAGCGTCGACTCGTGTCAAACGAGTGAACATTCTATTTCTGTAGCTAATGAGGGAAGGAGAAAAGAAAACGTAGAGATTTCAGGTAAAGTGGTTTTGTAATTGTTAACGGTTGTGCCTAAGGTAGGGGTGGTGGTTGCCTGAGGCCGCAGGTAGACCGAAAGGTCGGGTATGAGTCAGGCCTGTCAACTATCCAGTCGCCTAGGGTCTCTCGCTCTGAGTACATCCAGCATCTCTTCTCTCCGGAACATGTTATATACTGATGGGGTAAACGCTATTTTACTATCGCATCTATTACTATAATATTTGTTTTACTATTTTATCACTGTGTAATTGTGTAGCTTACGTGATATTTTAATATTTAAAGCCATACTTTGTGTTGTATACTATATCTTCACTTTAAAAAAAATCTATGAAACCTGTTTTAAAAAGTGACATCAATGTTTGTATAACTTTCTGTGGACAAACATTGAATTGTGAATAACAGTTTTCTTATATTTAAATCTTCCATAATATCTTACACCGATATATATTTTTTTATAAATAAACATCTCTCATATTTATTTTTATTTATTTAATCATCCATCTTGTTCGATGATAATAGAAAGTTTAAACATTATAAAGTTGTTACAAGAACACAAAGGAACAAGTGTTGAGCCCATTGATAGTGTTTGGGATAGAAGAGAGGCCCGGACACGTACCTGTGTGAACAGGTAGAGTGCCCTAGGTCACAAAATGGCCGCCAGGAAATTTTCCCGGGCATTTAGTATTGGTTAGAAACACTTCTTTTTGGGTTTGTTTTTATCGTTTTTTATATTTTGTTTACTTTTCGGATTATATAAGAATATATTTTCTCCATTAAGTGTGTTTCGCACGATTAATTTAAAATACATGGAACATTGTTTGCTTAGGAGATTTTTCATATTATGATGAAAAATGAGACAGTAAACACTTTATCAAACAAAAAAAAAATGTCTTTGTTGTAAATTGTTATTAGTTTTTATTCTATAGCTTGAAAATAGTGCTTAAAAAAATCCTAACAAAATTTTTAAAGAGATATTCTTTGCTCTCATCTTTTTCGCCATACAAGAAATAATTGTTGATGTTCAGTGTGCATTTATGGCAACAAAAAAAAAATTGTTTACACATTTATTGACACATATAAACAAAAACTTGTCCGATTTTTAGGAATCTCTGCATCCTTTAAAAAAAATTGTAATGATTTGATAAATAAATGATTAACAGTATTAAGTTTAGAATTCTTAAACGAAATTTTAAATAAATTATTCTATTTAAAATTATTGAATTTTTAAATACATTATTTTTTTTCAAATTCTGTAAAAAGAAATAATCCCCATAAATTATTTGTTTCGTTGGAATAATTTAAAATGCACTAAATTAATTTTAATGTTCAATGTACATTTATGACAAAAACAGCTTACACATTTATTGTCATTTATAAACAAATACTCATTCGATGTTTACAATTTTCTGAATCCTTGATAATTTGATAATTTTTTTTTTTTTTTTTTTTTTTTTTTTTTTTTTTTTATAAATGTTAATCAGTTAATAACTGTTAAACATAATTTTAAATTAAATTATTTAATTTGAACTTTTTAATAGTGGTTTATTTTAATAGTGTGAATTTTTCATCATTTCTGTTTGACTTTGTGAATTCTCTCTTATACACACACATAAATAAAAACTATATACACAAAATTATCCGAAATTTATTTCATGGCTTTTTTATTTAGTACATCAAGATGATGATTTAGTTCTGATGTTGATTTATTTATTTTTTTTTTTAGGGTTCAGAGATTCGTAAAAATTGAACGAGTATTTGTTTATATATGTTAATAAATGTGTGACCTAATGTTGTTATTCAGTTTCAACTATCTGTTATATATGAAACGTTTCCAATGAATAAAAGTGTTTCTTATAACGTTTTTAAAGAGATATTATTTCCCCTCTTGTTTTTTAACATAAATGAAATAAATTTTAGGGTTCGTTCATTTATTATCATATATTAAGAAATACTCCCGCGTTGTTTACGATTCTCTGAATTCTTAAAACATTGGAATTTTTTTTTAAATAAATGATTTAATTTTAACTGATAAATACTGTTTTATTTGAATAGAGTGAATATTTTGTTATGCTTTCAGTTTGTTTTTTTGTGTTTATACACATACATATATATTATCACTGATATAAATACATAAATTAGATACACAAAAGTATCCGAAGTTTCATGGCTTCCATTTTTTATAATGCATAGTTAAATAGATTAAATATTTGTTGATAACTAGACACTATTATTTAGTACATAGTTTAGTTCAGTATTTTTTTTTTTTTTTTTTTTTTTTTTTTTTTTTTTTTTTTTTTTTTAATAAACAATGAAGCGTGTAAATACATTATATATTTTCAGTATTATTTTGTTGATGATGTTTTTTTAATAAAGATTGATAAAAATCGTTATAAACAGGGGATTTGAAATAGACCTCATATATTTATAAATTCAAATATACTCTGATAAAATCATCAAATTTTTATTGTTGCAAAATTATATACTATTCTATAAAATAAGAAGAATCGCTATTATTTTTGAAATTATGTAAGAAAGTCCCATAAAGTATGTTCCGTACGATTAATTTAAAATAAATTAAATTAATTTTAATGTTTAGTTTACATTAATGACCAAAAAAAAAAAAATGTAGTTCGCACAGTTATTGACATGCATAAACTAACACTCTTTCGTTGTTTTCGTTTCTCTGAATCCTTAAAAAATTGGTAATGCTTTGATAAATCAATTATTAGTAGTAATAAGAATTAACAGTAAAAAATAATAAACACTGGTTTACTTGAATATTGTGAATTTTTTTGTTACAATTTCAGTTTGAATGTGATCACAAGGGTATCCGAAATTTCTTTCATGGCTCGTAATTGTATTGCTCTTAACAGCTTAAATATTTGTTTATAACTAGGGAATATTATCTAGTTTATCAACATAATTTAGTTCAGAATTTCTATAATTTAATTTTTATATTTTATTTATATTTATATTTTTTTATACAAACAATAAAAAACTATTGTATATTTTTAAATATTAAATTATAACTCTATATTATTTGCTCTCTTCTTTTTCGTCATACAAGAAATAACTGTTAATGTTCAGTGTACATTTATGACAAAAAAAAAAAAAAAAAAATGTTTACACATTGATTGACACATATAAACCAACACAAGTTCAATGTTTACGATTCTCTGCTTCCATAAAAAAATGTGTGCTTGATTATGCGTGTTCACAAACATATCCGAAATTTCTTTCGGTTGTATTCGTATGGGTTGGTTCGGTTGGTTCTTTGTATGGGTTGTATTTGTAAATATTTGTTGATAACTATGGAATATTATCTAGTATATCAAGATAATTAAGTTCAGAATTTCAATTATTTAATTTTTTTACTTTATTTATATATATATTTTTTACAAACAATAAAAAATTATTGTATATTTTTAAATATTAAATTGTAAGTGATGTTTAAATACTAATCAAATCAAGCGGGGATTGTTATTATTATTATAAGATATATTATTTGCTTTCTTATTTTTCGTCATACAAGAAATAATTGTTAATGTTCAATGTATATTTATGACAAAAAAAATTGTTTACACATTTATTAACACACATAAACAAATACTTGTTCGATGTTTACGAATATCTGCATCCTTAAAAAAATGGTAATGATTTGATAAATAAATTATTATTGAACAAAGTTTGTAATATCAATAAGTTTAAATAAAATAATTTATATAGAGTTTTGTTTAACAATTATCAAGTTATTACTGTAAATCATTTATTTATCTAAACATTACCAATTTTTTTTTTTTTTTTTAAGGGTTCCGAGATACTTAAGCATTAAACGAGTTATAACACTAAATAGCTTACAATTAGTTATTTTTGATAGTTCACACATTCATTGGCATTTATAAACAAATACTTGTTCAACGTTTTGATGAATAAATGATTTAAAGTAGTAAGTTTATAATTCTTATACAAAATTTTATTTAAATTATTTGAGTTAAAATTATTAAAAACTTGTTAATTAGAATAGTGTGAAGTTTCGAATTTTTCTTGTCGTAAAATTGTAGACTATCCTATAAAATAAAAACATCATTATTATTATTTTTCAATTATGTAAGAATAAATAATCCTCATAAAGTGTGTATCGTTCGTGAAATTTAAAATACACTAAATTAATTATAATGTTCAGCGTAAATATAAAAACAAATACTCATTCAATATTTACGATTCTGTGAATTCTTAAAAAATTGATAATGTTTTGTTCAAAAAATCGTAATGAGATAACTACTGTTAAAACATAATTTTATATAAATTATTTAATTTTAACTTATTGATAGTGGTTGATTTAATAGTGTGAATTTTTCTTCTATTTCAGTTTGACTTTGTGAATTCTCTCTTATATACATGCATAAATATTAATTATTTACACAAAAGTATCCAAAAGTTCTTTCGTATATTTATTTTATTTTATTATTAATTTTATTTATTATTTTTTATTATATATTTTTTTACAAACGATAAAAAATTAATGTATATGTTTAGATAATTATTTCTTAATTAATTTTATGGTTTCTTATTTTTACAAATAAAGCATGTACATAGTACGTCTGTTTTTCAATATTATCTTTTTAATGTTTTAATAAATGTGGATACAAATAGATTAAACAAGGGATTTTGGGGAATTCATTTATCTATTAACTCAAATAAGTATATTCTTATAAAATTACAACATTTCTCTGTTGTAAAATGACTATTATTTATTTTAAATTTATTAATATTAGTTTATTTGATTTAAAAAAAAAAAAAAAATAACAGAAAGTCTGAACTAAATTATTTTCTTGTACTAAATAAAATTCCCTAGTTATCAACAGATATTTAAACTATTTAGTGTTTTTTAACTTTATAATTGACGATATTTTAAAACTATTATTCAACCATAATAATTAATTTAAAAACCATTATTTTCAAAGCTATAAAAATTTATCCATAATTTCTTCCTCCGATTAAATAATTATTTTTAATGCATTTTAAACAATAGCCGCAATCGATCTGTGACCGTAAAAACAATGCGACTTCATTCAGAAACATTAAAACCATTCATCCGTTGTTAATGTCAATTTTAGAGATTAGGATTAGATGCTTTTTCCGCCTTTGTTTGTTTAAGTTGTGCGCTTAGTATGGATGGTGGGAGCAACTTCTTTTTTCTTTCGAATCCTCCCGTCTACTTCTCGGCCGGGGAACCTCATCACCACTTCATCAGCTGTTGTCTAAAGTGAGAAATAACTGGTTATGGATAGATGTGTAAAACAAACTAAAAAAAAGAAAAAAATTCTTGTACACAATGTCAGGAATCATTAATGTCATTCATTAAAAGGATAAAAATATTTTTAAAATTTTGTTTAATTGAGTTAAAATTTAATAATATTAATTAATAAACATTTTTCGATTCTTGATATTGATAGCTAGATTTAAAAATTTATTGCTATTACAAAAAATAATCCATATAATAGTAATAAGAGCTGGAAAGACAAAACTAATTTATTTAAAAACTATCGTATAAGTGAACTATAATTCTAACATTGAAAAAAATATAATTCATTTTAGGAATCCTATTTTAAGAAAATATTTATTCCATAGATTCTGGGTTTTAAATACTACTTCAGAAATCGTCATTATTACAAATAGGTGTACTGTAGATGAGAGGTGCACTAATGTTTCTCTGAATGTTATTTTAATAGTTTATAGACTCGAAAACTAAAATGAAATAATCTTGATTCTGGTGTAACAATTTTTTATTTATTTGAAGCAGTTTGATTATTGTAATCCTAATTCTTCAATTAAATAGCAAATGCACATTTTAAACAATCGACGCTTAGCTTGCATTAGCATTGCTTGATTAATAATGATAATTTTTTAAAAGTATATTTCAAGCATTGTTTATGTATTAGTTGAAGAAATTCTCTCTTATTATTTTTTATAATTATTGGGGAAGAGAATTGATCTATGATAAAGAACAAGAGTATTACAAATCTATCGCCGACATCAGCGGTATCGAACGATTCCCAAGAATCGACTTTAGATTTTCGGTTGAACCGATTTTATATATATTCCTGAGCCCAAGTTCAAGTCCCAGAAGTTTAATTTCTGTTATTTCAGGATTGACTTCAGGTTCGGGAGACCTCCTAGGGCACACTCAGCCTTTTCCTAGTGGGTACTCCAATCGGGGGAAAAAACGTGGCGGTTAGTGCATCGAAGTTGACCCATCACTTTCCATGGCTCCTGTAAATAGTGTGATAAGTGCAATTTCGTGAATTTTGGTTTATGGGTATTACCAGATAACATTTTTTTTATTTTAATTTTTTTAATTAAAAAAAAATTTGTTTTTGTCTAATGGCTTATGTTATACGGCTATTAGAAAAATAAATATTATTTTTTAATTAATTGTACAAAAAATTCAAATAGCACTACATTTACAGGTGACATAGATATAAGAAATAATATGTATTTAATGAAAGAATGTACCGGTGTGTTATAGTCCCGAACAGGTTTTGAATTTAAATTTGCGATTAATATTAAAATCAACCCACACCATAATAAAATGAAATGTAATAACAAAAAATTAGTAAATCACTTGAGGTACACATGATGGTATAGAAGGAACAATACAATTAGTATTAGTGAATTAATTGCCACTTCTATTGGAACTATTTTATTTGAAAACTAGTTTCGAATGTTAAACATTTATCTTCTGTTCTAAAAACTTAGGAAAAAATTCAAATTTTCAGCACTTGCTACATAGATTATGTATATAAATTGACTTTTAGATAATGTATGGGGTTCAGAAATACATCTCTTTATACAAAGACAACAGTGGATCGTTTTTTAGAACTGAAGATAAATGTTTAGCATTCGAAACTAGTTTTAAAATAAAATATTTCCAATGGCAGTGGCAATTAATTCATCAATCCTAATTTTGTAATTCGTTTTGACAGACATTTATTTCACAGTCTTTTTGTGGTGGACCTCTGCTGAATTTTCTAGTAGCTGGTTTAAAAGTTGAATTCCTTAAACAAATCGTTAAATTTTCAAAATTTAATGGAAATATTGGAGTTGATTTTATGAGACACCTACCTCTCCCTTATGATTTCGCCATATTGATAGTAATTAATAAATACGAATTAAAAAGTGTGTAAGTGTCATTCATAAACTAAAAATAATCGTTATGTAAAAATGATTTTTTCTCATTCGAGACTGAGTGAACCCGTTAGTTAAAACTACTGAAGACGCCGAAACTTAATTAACAGAAAGTACATTAATTTTTTTATAATAACTTTTAATTTATACTTTTATTTAGAGAAAATATAACTATTTCTTCTAGATTAAAATATGTAGATACTGAACTTTCCTTCTTCACGGTCGGCAGTCACAGTGCAGCCTATTTACTGATAATATTAAATCTTACAATGTTTATTATTTTTTTCTCGTATGTTGTTATTTAATTAACTAATATGTGCTAATTGTTTTTATTGACATCTTAATTGTTTAATTTAAAAAGAGATGTATGAATTAATTTTTGTAGCTTGAATTAAAATTTTTTGTTGGATTTCATTAATTCTAAGATCATTTCTGTTTCTTCATGAGCCCTCGTCTTAACTATTATCTTATCTATTTCAGACTGTTTTTTTTTTTAATTTATTTATTCACAAAATATAAAAAATAAAATATTATTAAACAGTCATTAATTTAATAGGTTTTTCTTTGCTTATTAACATTTTTTTTCCCCTCTTTTTTTTTTTTTTTTTTTTTTTTTTTTCCTGAAAATCTACCTTATCTATATTCGTCAATTATAATATTATGAATGGCTTTTCTCGACAAAATCGTCTCAATAATCATTTAATCGATTTTATTTATTGGGATATTTTGATAAGAAATTGGCAGTTCCAAAAAATAATAACTGGAAATTATTTATTGTAAAAAATAATAAAGGTTTAGAGTATGAAAGAAACTTTTTTGGTTTTTTAAACAATCCATAAGTGAATCTTAATTTTTAGTTAATTATTTGACTTGTATTTTCGTCAATATAGTATATTTAAAATACTCAATAAATTGATCGGGACAGAAGAGAGGAGGGAAATTTTTTCTTTTTTTTTTGGTTTATATATTTTTTATTTAAAATTATACATATATATATATATATATATATATATATATATATATATATATATATATATATATATATATTATTTTTAAAAGAAGTAGTTTATTAACAAAAACTGATGTTTAATTATTTTTGGTTGGTTAAATAATCAATCAGTGTATATATATTTTTTAAAATTATTTTACCTGTTTTAGAAATCATAATTGTGTAGTGAAAAATTATTTTTATTGAATCAGATTTTGATATTGCTTTTCAAATGTCGTACTATCGTGGTTTAAAAACCATTAAAATCTATTGACATATTTGTGAATAAAATGGCAAAATTTATTGAGTTATTATTTTTTCAAATATACCAAAAAAATAGTTGTTACCTTTTTTTTCGTCAAAATAGCAAATAAAAAATCTTAATGAACTGAATTAATCATACCCGGGAGATGAGGAGTTTTATATGTATATATTTTTTCAATTATTAAAATAATAGTTTTTAGCAGTTTTTTCATTTGCAGTAGAAGTAATGAGAATTACACGCAATTAAATATGAGTTAATAATAATTAATAAATATTTATTAATATTATTTTTTGTAAGTTGTCCAACATTTACTTATTATTATTATTATTTTTTTTTTATGTCTAATTTTATTTACTGCATCGTGATATTTTATATAATTTATTACTGTTCCAAAATTTTTGTCGCATAGTTTTAAAACTATTTTGAAATTTAAGGACAAGCTTTACGAAGAGGCACCCTTACGAAAATTTCTTAGGATAGTTTTACCAAGCGGCTTCACCTAACCGTGACCCTGAATTGACTGCGAAATTGTCTAGGATAGCTTCTCTATTTTAAGGAACTGACTAATTGTTAATTCCCGTTGCCGAACTCCGCTTATATCAGTCTAATCTTGGATCTATTATCCCCGACATTTTCAATGTTCAAAAATAACTTATACAAATTATATAAAATAATAATAATAAAACAAAATATAAAAAAAAAATATTTATTGATATTTACAGCTGTACACGATTATACAAATAAATGTATGGAATATGAGTACAATGACATGCCTATAACTTGTAAAGAACTACTCATTAGTAGCACTTCAATTAAAATACTACACTAAAAGGTCTCTTGGCCATTTTCTTTTCAGACGCTTCGAAGGTTTATCGGGAACCGAGTGGGAAGTTGGGAGACTCGTAGATTCGAGTGGGTATGGAGCTTACTATGAAAGGATAGGTATCTGGTTTGGGCTATATCAGCAACATATGGAATAATAAGATCTTTATGGATCAGGAAGCTTTGTACGTTTGTCTTGTAAACGTTGGAGTAGTCTATAACGACGAGCAGTTTCTTGTTGTTTTAGTCTACTAAAATCTTCTTGAAGTTAAAAACGTTTCTCTATTGACATCCGCAAAACGTTTTAGTCCTTGTGATGAAAATTACCGAAATAATCCCGGACTGATTATGTAACAAGGTGGTGATGTAATGAATGAAATGACAGATAGTAATGACGGGCAGGCGAGATTCCGTACCTGCAAATAATTTCCGCACAGGATTCATAACGTTTTAAAAAATATGATTCCCATCTCAAATTTATAAGATTTGCATGTTTGTATCTCTTGTAGGACTGAAGATGAATATTCTAGGTTGTTTTAAAAGTCTTTGTGCGTAAGTATAGCATTTTCATGAGCCACTGATCTAAACAAACTATAATCTAAAAGTGTAATAATTGGGCTTCACGAAGGAAGAGGCAAAATGTATACACCTTGCAGTTCCGATAGTTTTTCCTTGGTCAAACGGGTCGGTATGCAGGAGCATTGTCGTGCATAATTGGCACTTTAAGGGTTCCTGTTGACCAAAGATTTATTAAGGTATTTTGCAAAAAATCACCTTGTTTTGCCAAGTTTACACAAAGTGTACCAGTATTTCGATAGATAGCTCACAAATTTCTTCGACCGCTTCCTTTGCGCTTTGACTTTTCTTCTGGCAATGCACGTGCGCTTTAAAAATGCAAATGACCCCATACAGCCAACTCAATTCACAAGGAATTAAAAAAATAGACAAAATACATATTGACGTAAATAGTAGGAACAAAAACATATTTATTGATTAAGACAGTTGGAATCAAGGGATGTGATTTCGCAAAAGGACTTTCCGTAACAAGATAGTTTTATAGTAAACATCATAGAAGATCATGGGTGCAGTACAGACTGAAGGCGGATGGAAACTGAGAAGCAACAAAGAAGTCTATCAGAACGTGGAAAAAATCTCAAGAGGCTATGCGAAAGAGAAGATTGGCGTTTCTCGGACATTTGTACAGAATGAACAAAGATAGATTAACGAAACAGATATTCAACTACCTCTGTAAGAAGAAGAGCACTACATCGTGCATTAAAGAAGTTGAAAAAGACCTGGAACAGTTGAACATGTTAGAAAGAGGTACATTTAGGAGTAGAGTGGATGAAGGAAGACCTAATATATTATATATTTCAGATTTTAAGTTCGGGTTTTCGCATTATATTCCAGATAACACTCTGAGGCGTCTGAAAAGAATATGGCCCCCGTGACCTAATATAGAACTTTTATTAAAGTAATAGGTTGTCCGGAAATTAATGCAGGATTTCATGTTTAAACCAAAACCTGATATTATTAAAGAGATTATTTATCATTAAAGAGATTATTTATTTACCACAACCAAAACCTGATACATTACTTTTACTCTAAGTTGGAGTTTCGGCCCAAATAAGTCCTACTAAATAAGATCCCATTAGCCAGATCTGTTACAGTTCTTACAAGGAGACGTTTTGACTTGCAATTCACAAATTTGAATGCCGATTTTTGTGTTGGTAGTAGGGACCTATAATAGTGCAAAACTAGAGTTATAGCCGCCAATGAGCATTGGGAGCCGAGAAAAAAATAATATGAAAATCACTTCTTTTTTTTTCCTCAGATCTCTGTCAAGATACAGAAATAATTTTTTTAACGTAAGATTGTTGTTTTGTATGCTCTCTCTTTACCTCAATCAAACCTGATCTCTTTAATAATAATATCAGGTTTTGGTTTAAACATGAAATCCTACATTAATTTCCGGACAACCTAATACTACCAATGTGAAGTTGCTTTACAAGCAATTGACTTGTGATTATCATGTCTTATCGCAGATGTATTTTTATTTTATTTTGTATGCAGTTGTAAATTTCAATAAATAGCTACTACAAGTTTGAATTTTTTAAAATATTTTTATTTTAATAGTGCTTTAAGATCGCTTTACAATAAAATCGACATGAACATTTTTTTTCAATTTGTTAAATAAACAATACTGTTACCCTGATGCCAACACGATTCCAGTGATGGGCGATGAACATGTTTTTAGAAAGGGAGTGGGCGCTGGAAGATGATTCCAGGATTGCCTTTCCTTGTTTCCAGTTTTTACCTGCTACCTGTGAAAACAGGTAGAAAAGGTACCATTCACCCCAGGATGATTGGTTGGTAAAAGTGAACCAGTGCCTAGCACACAATAGACCAAAATTTCCCATTCTCTTCCATTACCGGCCATTAACTACGATTCCTAGATATGAGCCTATTTTTGGAGGCTAATATTGTAAAATACATACTCTTGTTATTGCTATAAAAATATCATACCACCAATCTATCGGATAATGACTCTTCTGCTATAGATATAAATTAGTATTAAAAATTGTATTCAATATTTACAGTTGGTTATCCGAACCTCGCTGCTCTCGGATCGTTTCATAATCCATAATCATAAAAAAAAATTATTAAATAAAAAAATAATACTAGGTTCTTACAAGTCGTATGTTGTATGAAGTCGGATGAGCAGTTTCTTGTCAATTGTATGTACAAATGTATACAATATAAAAATATAATACATCAAGTAAATGTGATGATAATGCTAAAAATGAAAGATCACTTGTTTTTAAAGCAACTACTCATTGGTAGCACTTATAAAGGTTCTATATAATGAAGTACTAAATTAGAAGATTCTGAGGGCGGATGATTGTCAGGAATAGAATGGGAAGGAAGTTGAGAGACTAGCGGATTTGAATGTTTATGGAGTTTACTATGAAAGGATAGGTATCTGGTTTAGGCTAAATCAGCAACATATAGATCATTGAGGCTTTTATGGATAAGTTTATTTGTGACAAAGTAAGGAGCATAAAGGATTTTGGATTGCAAGGATCGGATACGACATGAGTTAGATGGTTTAGTGGATCCTCAAAGCTCTATTCCATATATCCAAACAGGTCTGATAACTGTTATTTAAATGAGTGTTTTGTAGAAAATCGGTAGTTTTAAACTTTCGTCTAGTAAATTTTGAAGAAGTCGAAAACGACGAGCAGTTTCCTGTCGTTTTAGTCTTATATGTGGATTCCAACTTAAACATTTGTCCAGTTGAATTTATTTATTGTTCATTCATTTAGTAATCCGAATATTTTACTAGTCCGTTCAGCTGTTTTAATTAATGAGAGACTACTGTACTTGTTATAATTAACATTATTTTTAATTTATAAAAATTCTTTGTTACGAGGTTTTGTTTAATTAAAATTAGATTAAAATTTTTGTTCATTTTTTTAATATTTCGTTTATCGCTTAAGTATTTGCATTTAAAAAAAATAAATTAATTAATTTTATTATACATTTTATTTTATTTATTTATTTAATAGAAATTCACAACTGTATATACAATATAGTATACATAAAGTAAATACGATGATAATGATAAAAATGACTCGTCACTTGTTTTTAAAGCAACTACCCATTGGTAGCACTCATAAAGGTTTTATATAATGAAGCATTATATTAGAAGGTCTCGAGGCCATCTTCTTTTCAGACGCCTCGGAGGGTTATCTGGAATGGAATGAGAAGCAAGCTGTGATACTAATGGGTTTGAATGATTGTGGAGTTTGCTATGAAAGGATAGATATCTGGTTTGAGCTAAGTCAGAAACGTTAGGTATATTAAGATCTTTGTGGATAAGTTTGTTTGTGACGAAGTAAGGAGCATTTAGGATTTTTCCAAGGATTTTGGATTGTAAGGATTGGATACGAGATGAATTGGATGGTTTAGTGGAGCCTTATTATACATAACATGATTTCCTTTTAATATTTTTTCCCTTATATTTGGTATTTATTTCTTGTTATTTGTTGCTGAAAATATGTTTTAACCGTTTTTCCTTAGTGTATGAATATATATTTGTTTTAAAATTTTTAGATGTCGCATGATTAGATTAGAATTATTTTTCTTATAATACCAGTAACAAGAATATTAAAAAAAATGAAAATAAAAATAAAATTTATTACAATCAATCATTATGAACGAAAAGGAAAAATATAATTTTTAATATGTTATTGTACTGCGTTAAAAAAAAAAAAAAAAAAAAAAAAAAAAAAAAAAAAAAAAAAAAAAAAAAAAAAAAAAAAACTTTTGAATTAACCTAATTCATAGATTTGATGTTTAGTTCGCACGAGCCTAATTTTCTACGCCATTCTCGGACTATTAATGCCCCAAATTTAAGTTCTGACGTATCGCATCTGTCGTTTTGTTAACATTCAAACAATCTAAGGATTATTGCAGCAATTGTTTTAATTGTTGAGCTCTTAGAAGGCGTATGCATGATAAAAAGTTATGACAGTGTTGTGGATGTAAGGTTGTGTTGTTGCTCCAGACTCATTATTTCTTATCTACATCATTGCTTTCGTTATGTTGTGATGAAACGTGTGCTTGTGCATCCTTGTAATCTCCTTACCGCGTTAATTTCACATTTGTTAGAGGCATTTACTTAACATTTGTTTTTACTTTTTAGATATTGTAAAAATGTTTAGTAACCAAATTTATTTAGATCATGACAAGCGGCCCGTGTAAAAAAAAAAAAAAAAAAAAAAAAAAAAAAAAAAAAAAAAAAAAAATATATATATATATATATATATATATATATATATATATATATATATATTTCCTAACCAATAGGTTTAATTTTAGCCATGGAGTTGGTGAAAGGTAGACTGATTTTCGAAAATCGTTTGAAAGGCCTAATTTTAATTCTTCTTAAAATAACCTAATAATTCTCAGTCTTTATTCGGTTACTCTCGTCCATTTTTTTAAAATAAATTATTCTTTATTATACATATAATTAAATATACAATGTCATACAATAAGTCGTGTAATTTTTATTATTTTTGTTATTCGTTTTTATATTAGCTATTGTTTAACATATCTTTTAAATTTGTTTTTCATATTATTTGTTTATATCTACAACTTTTTAAAATATATGCAATAAGTAAATGCGCTGTAACCTGATTACATGGTTACACTTTCGTGAGAATAACTTCTAATGAACAACCTATTATTAGCACTAGTATTACCTAAATGTTTTAGAAGTCGGAGAGCAGCAATTGTATGTACAACTGTATACAATATAAAAATATAATACATCATAATGCTAAAAATGTAGCACTTGTTTTTGAAGCAACTACCAAGGTTCTATATAATGAAGTACTGTATTAGAAGATTCTGAGGAGGGATGATTGTGAGGAATAGAATGGGAAGCAAGTTGTGATACTAATGGATTTGAATGGTTGTGGAGTTTGCTATGAAAGGATAGATATCTGGTTTGAGCTAAGTCGGAAACGTAAGGTATATTATGATCTTTGTGGATAAGTTTATTGGTGGGCATTGAGGATTTTTCTAAGGATTGGATACGAGATGAATTGGATGGTTTAGTAGAGCCCCAAAGCTCAACTCCAAACGTCCAAATTGGTTTAATTACTGATATGTAAATGAAACTATTGTAATTAATTGGAAGGTTTGAACGTTTGTCTAGTAAATGTTGAATTAGTCGAAAACGATGAGCAGTTTCTTGTCGTTTATGGCTCGTAATAAAATTCAAAACTTCTTTTACCAACGTAAACACAAATGTTTAAACTTTATGGAAAGAGTTATTAATTTTAATCCAGCCTCCTTCAAGGATTAAAAAGTTTTAGAAGAAATGATTTGAGTGGAAACTCTTGTTTCCGATTTTAGTTAAACTACTGCAGCTGTTTAGAAAAATATTTTCCGTGTTTGAGAATGAGATTTTCTCTAAGGAAAAGGCTTATTTTCTGGCGACAAAACACGTGCTTTAGACTCGACCGGGCCGGAAAAATCTTTATTTTTGTTTGCGAGAAATTTAAGATTTATAGTCAGTTAAGGAGAATATTTTGATGAATAAATGTGTTTATTTGTTATTATTTATTTTAAAATAAATAACCCTGAAAACAACTTTTTGAACGACCTGGTACAGTATTCACTTATCTGGCGTTTGCAAATAAGGAAATTTCTTACCGCATCTCTGAAATTTATTTTAAGAAATTAATATTTTACGTGTACGCAACAAATAAATGAAATTTACTACTTTATAATTATTATTTAATCAGTATCTCTTGTTATATTATTTGTATTTTTATATTGTGTTACATACTAAAATAAATTAAACAGTAATACTATGCATTTGTACTTGATAATAACCAATCAATAATTTATAATAAACTATAATTTGTAAGAAAGGTAAATGTAAAGCTAAAAAGGTACATGAAAATAAAAATAAAAATGTGATGTTTTATATTTGTCTTTTAATAAATTCTTAAAGTATGAGTTGTGGTCATTAGTTCACCTATTTTTTTATTTTTTATTTATTTATTATTGGTTAGTTTTTTTCTAATTATAATTCATTATTTTTCTTACCAAACGTTTTCTCTTATCCGACGCGCATTCGGCCACAGAGACGCCGCGTAAGAGGAGTCCACTGTACTAATTAAAATATATATTTTTTATAAATAGTTAAAAAGTTGTTTATTTAGACAATTTCTTTTTTGTTTAGACTATATCAGTTAAAATGTAATGGAGAATTCTGCATATCATATGGATGTACAATGGTTAATTTAAAAAATACAGGTTTTAGTTTTCAATTTTTTTTTTTTATTAATTTATTATTATAATGAACCACAATTTAACTCTCTTATGAATAAATATAAACATTTCATATGTTCACGTCTTTATTACTTATTTCATGTTTTTGATTTTTGATATTGCAGTAAACCTGAAAAAAAAAAAATTTTAAGCAGATTATATCCCAAGATAAAGTTAAGTATAATAATATTCATATTAGCTATTTCATCTGATTAACCTTTAGAAATCTTTCTCTCTCTCTCTCTCTCTCTCTATATATATATATATATATATATATATATATATATATATATATATATATATATATGTATATATTGTACTATTACTCTCCTGAAACACTAGTCTCAGGTGGGACTCTAGGGAGTTGGTGGGGGAGATGACGCTAGACGGCAAACTTGCCTTTCTCCGCACGAGAATTGCAGAAGGATATTAATAAATTCAGAAAATACAAGCGCACTGGTTCCGTATACCTACTGCATCTCTGTATATACTGTTCGAATTATTTTAAAAAAATATTATTTTAAAAAATTTCAGATTTTATGCCAGTTCGGACAAGGTTTATTCTCTTTTGTTTGCTTATATATTATATATATATATTTATATTTATAGGTGTGTACATAAACTAATCAATGGTGAAATTATTCCATATTTTTGAAGTAATTCTCTTTAACAAATTAAGATATTTGTTGACCGAGAAGTATTAAAAGATGTAAACAGTTGGGGTAGGCAGTCATAGATACACAGCAATTAAAAATACATTTTAATTTATAATGCCGACGTTTCGACTTGGTTTGCAAGCCATCATCAGGACTAGAAGAAAAAGAAAACAAACAAAAGGATAGACGAAATTGCAGAGAGTATAAAAAAGTATAAAATGAATAACTGTATGAGAATAAGGACTATTGTATTAAAAATTAAATTGAAAAGGAATTGAAATGAGTTGTAATTAAATAAAATGTACTTTCTATTTTATTGTATTTACTACTTTATAATTAGTAGTAAATAGAATATGTTTTGTAATTACGAAACGACAAAAAAATAAAAAGAAAAAAAAAGACTATTGTTGTTCTACAATAAATGTAGAATAAATACATAAGACAGGAGCTTGTTTAATGTTTCGAATTTTTTTTTACATTGTAAAACCATTTAAGAAATTGTTTATCATTATTCCCAAAATTTTAAGTTTCCAAAGAACAAGAAATGTTACGGTTAGATCAGATTGTCATTGGTCGCCCTAAATGATAAACGACAAAGTAACATAAATGTCTAATGCAGACTTAAATTTTTCAAAAAACGTTTATTACAAAATTCATATGTAGTCTGCATTGGGTTCGAGGAAGCAATTTAGGTGCTTAATATTTTTACTAGCTCCCGAGTTCGAGTCCGGTGGTAGAAGTAAATTTTTTTTAATATAAACAAATGATAAATTGTTATTAGAACCTTGTTTTATAAAGTGGATTCCTGCGTAGCTAAGATCTTCATTATCTTGTGGGAAAACCTTGCGGTTGCTGACCACACTACTCTCTTGTATTTATAGAATTAATAGTATTTCTATTTATTTACACATATTAATTAATAATTAAATTATTTGTATACATAATTATTTTGTATAATTGTTAATATATTTTAGTAAATCCTGACAATAAAAACTGGAGGAATAGAACTATTAATCACTTCATAAGTAAAAAAAACAAACCAAAAAAAAAAAAACATATCATCACATAATTGCGTTTCAACAAATAAAAGTGGGTATCTTAATTTTAATTTGTTATAATTTTTATTATTTTATAACTTTGTTTTATTGTAATATGTATCTTTTGTTTTAATTCACTTTATTTTTATTTTTTGGATAACTTGCTTTAAAACAATGAACCTTCTACAGGTTTACTGCAATACCAAAAAGCAATAAATGAAAAAAGTAATAGCGACGTGTTGAAATGTTGATTTTTATTTATATTAAAAATTAATTAATTAATTAAAAATAATAAAATAAAAAAATATTAAATTAAATAATACAAAAAATGAATACTAAAACCTTCTTTTAAATCTTGAACTCTGTATGAGATACAGAAATCTCCGTAACAATTAACAAATATAGTCTAAAATAAAATCAATTATAGACCATTTAAAGAAATATTTTTTAATTATTTACGAAAAAAAAATTAACAAAAAATATTAATTTCAATTAATACAGTGGACTCCGCCTCCTCCGGCGTCTCTGGGTCTGACCCCTCTTCGGATATAAAAATCGTCATTTACAATTAGAAAAACATACCGATAATCAAAATAAAAACTTTTTTCATGTAAACTGATGACCAAGACGCATTTTATTGTTACAATCGATCAAATTGACAATATTAAACATATTTTACTTCCATATTTCAGATGCGCATGTCAGATACATAAAATACAAGAAACAGCTCCTTGTATCCAACTACTCGAGCATTTATAGACAAGCGTTCAAAGCTCCCAATAAATTACTGAAGACTTATTTACATAACAGTAATTAGACCTATTTGGACATGGGGAGTTGGGCTTTGGGCTCCACTGAACCTACCAATTCTTCTCGCATCCAATCCTTACAACCCAAAATCCTAAGTTAAATCCTTAAATGCTCCTTATTACGTCATAGACAAACTCCATACCTACACGAATCCAAAAGTTTCCCATCCTTCACACTTTCCCGATAATCCTCTGATGCGTCTAAAAATAAGGTAGTCAAGAGAACTTTTAATGTAGGACTGTTAATTAAGTGCTACTAGTGAGTAGTTTTGTATATGTTGACTTTTAATCATTCTCCTTAAATTTACTTATTTTATATAATGTATACAGTTATATTCATAAATAGTTTTTTTTTTTTTAATTTCCCAATGTAGTTTTGTTTTTATTTCTAGAAGACATTTCTGCTAAATTCAATCTTTCTAACAATTTATAGTTAATTATAATTTATCGGTTGGGTATTTGTTCAAATTTATATATTTAATAAATTGTAGTATTACTGTTAAATTTATCGTAGTAGGTATTGGGTTGGCAAATAAGTTCTTTCTGTTTTTCTGTTTATTTTTATGTCATTACGGCCCATTCCTAACCCGATTAATTAATCCCTAAGGGGATTGTTTACTCTGTTTGTGATATGTCAACAAACATTTCTGCAAATTGTTGTTTATATTAGCTTAGCATTGTGATAGCTATTGCACTGTGAGCATGAAAAAAAAATTATTATCGGCATATTTTGTTGTATTATTTTAAAAAAGGTAACCGTGCTGCAGAAACCCATAAAAAAGTTGCACTGTTTGTGGGAATGATTCCTTAAACGGAAATTTTGACATCAATGACGCTGCACGGTCTGTTCGCCCACAAGAAATTGAAACGAGTTATTGCTATTATACCAAACAATTGATTCAACTCTATACTGTTGGCAATTAACAAAGTTGGATCAATCAATTAAAAATAAGCGCCCAGAACTGGCAAATCGAAAGGGTGTTGTTTTCCACCAAGACAACCCAAGGCCCCACACCTTGTTGGTCGCTCACAATAAATTATTAAGCTTTGGATGGGACCTTTTGCCACATCCTCCGTTTTCTCCTGACCTAGCTCCAAGTGGACTTATTCCGGTCTCTGCAGAACATCATGAACTGAAAGCAATTCCAAAAAGAACTGTGTATCAAAAGCCACTTGGATCAGTTTTTTGGTAATGAACTCCAGACGTTATATGAACATGGCATTATTTATGCAATTGGTCTAAAGATGGGAACAAGTTAAACTAAATAATGGTGAATATATTGTAGATAAAAATAAATTTTATGTCAATTATACACAGCGTTTCATTTCACACTCGGAAACCGAACGGACTTTGCCAACCCTAAATTACTCATACAAATATAAATTATATAAATGTTTAAAGTTAAATCATAACATTTTTCTTGAACGTTTCTATGTTTTGATCATATTTGTTTATTTTTTATTTTATGTTTTTATGAAATAAATTTTCAAAAAGGCGGTAGATATAGTCGTGCATTTGCGATAATGGGAATAACGGGACTTTTTTTTTTCTGTTTCAATGCCGAGAGAATTGTAGAATATTCCAGAAGTTTATATATTTTTTATTTTATTTTTATAAATTGTTATTATAATAAACATTAGCAATTTAACACTTAAGTTGTAACTGTATAGTCCACTTCACAGTGAGAATGTCAACCAGCTCCTGTTCCCCAAGGCCAGCCAGCGACTTCCTGCCCTTCACCTTAGTCGCCTATATTTCCAAACGCTTATGGCATTGTCTTGTTAGGAGCCGTTTCATAAAACAAGTAGTGGTTTCAATCAATAGATTAAATATTCCGTTAAATACGTATTGATATTTACAACTGTATACAATATTTACATCGAGTAAATGTGTGGAAATTGTTAACAATGACTTAACTACCCATCAGTAGCACTTGGTGGCAAGGCCATCTTTTTCTTCAGACACCTCGTAGGATTATCAGGAATCGAGTGAGAAACAAGTTGGGAGACTAGTGGAGTCGAGTGTATATGGAGTTTTCAATGATGGGTATCTTGTTCGGGCCAAGTCAGCTACATATGAAACATTAAGAATTTTTGTGGATAAGTTGATTTGTGACATAATAAGCAGCAATGATGATTTTACGAAAGATTCTGAGTGTAAGAATTGGATAAGAGAAGAATTGTAAGGTTTAGCGAAGCCGCACAGCTCAACTCTGTATGTCCAAATAAGTCTAATTACTGTCATGTAAATGAGTCTTTTGCAATTAATTGGAAGCTTTGAATGCTTCTCTAGTACATAAATGTTTAAGAAATCGGATGAGCAGTTTCTTGGCTTTTAAGACTCTTGAAATCAAAATTGAATTTTAATCCATATTTGCAGACTAGTGGACTCGAATGGATTCGCTGCGTATCATGGAAGGATCTTGTTTAGGCCAAATCTGCAACATATTTGTGACACAATAACAAGCATATTACAAAGGATTTTAATGGTTGGATTCAAGATGAATTAGGTAAAGTGGAACCCTAAAGCTCAACTCCATTTGTCCAAATAGGTTTAATTACTGTCATGTAAATAAATCTTTTGTAATGTAAATTTAAAAAAATGAAATTCGAGTTAAAATTTTCTATTTAACTAAAATGAAATCTTCTAGAAGCGTTAAATTAAGGCAACAGGAATTTTTGTTAAGCCATTTCAAATTGAATTAAAGTTGTATCGAATAAGTCCCTTTTTTTCCAACATTGTCTATATCGGAATCAATTGTGTATTAAAGCTTAAAAGAGAAAGAAAGGTTTTTACTTGTAAATAACAAAGAGGAAACATATATATAGAGAGGAAAAATTAAAGATATTTTTAAAGTTATATATTTTGGCTTAGGGCGGTCTCTAACTTTTGACCGACAGTGTATATAAATAATATATGATATTCGTTTTTTAATTTAATGTCGAATTCATACATATTATACATATGTGTCATGGAGAGGAATTGGAAGTAGTCTCTGATTTCGCCTATTTGGGAACAGTCTTGTTGTTGAACAGCCCTATTTGGGAACAGAAAATAGATTATGAAATATCACTTCGAATAGGCCGTGCTAATGCTGTGTACAACCAGATATGTAATACTGTTATTTGTAAAAAAAAGAGGTAAATAGAGAAACCGATACTCATCTTCAAAACAGTGTACCTTCCATTCCTTCTGTATGGTGCCGAAAGCTGGGTCCTGACGGAAAAGCTTCGAAGTCGGATAACCGCATCCGAAATTAAATTTCAGAGCCAATGAAAGAGTCAGGAATAAATGGACTAGAGAGAAGCTCAATAAAAGTAGCTTCCAGTATTTCCTTGAAAAGAGACAGCTGCAGTGGTTTGGTCACGTCTGCAGAATGGAACAACACCGTGATCCAGCCAAATCTACGGAATATCATCACCCAACAGGAAAGAGACCAAGAGGGCCTCCCAGAACATCATTTATGGATCACATTGAAAAGCTAGGACAGAAGAGAGGGAAAACACTTCCAGAACTGAGAGACTTGGCAAGAGACAAGGAAGTCTGAGCGACTTGGCTGATTGCACCCCCACGCTGAAAGGCACTATGGGGGAAAGCGAAAGAAGTCGAATTCACCTTTTTTTCCCTGATTTCGCTATCCCAATTTTTTACTAATCCTAGCAGCTGTTATAATTAGTGAGATACTACTGTAGTTGTTACAATTAAAGTTATAGATATAATTCTTCTATGAATATTAGCTAGTAAAACAAAGAGAAAACTTATTAGAAATAAATAGAATATTATTTAATGAAAGTTTTATTTTCGTTGTCTATTGTCAGGTATCCATACTTTTGGCCTGCCGTGTATTTCATGTTATATTCCAGTAAAAATGTTAAATCTTCCAAGTTTTTTTTTTAAGTATTAAAACTCGAAGTAATAATAATTATTGTTAATTATAAATTCCTTAGGTAAAAGGAACAGAAGCTGAAAGTTGAATTTCTTTTATTAGCTTTACAGTCGACAAATTAACTTCATCAAGAAGTTCGATCTTCAAAAGTTTTATGTTCTAAGTTTGTGGTATTAATTGAGCAAAACCGTTGGGAATATTCGCCAACTGGTGGAAACCATTAAGGGTTCCATCTTCCTTGTTACTCTTGACCTGGCAGATGAGACATCCTTCTGGTCCCGTGGCCTTTTTCCGGCTCATAGCCTCCTTTAGCCCCGGCTACAGCCAATTTGGATGGAGGAGTCTTCGTCCGGAAGAACACTTCTCTCCTTCCTTAATCAACAAGTTCGCTCCAGAAGTGGAGGTATGATCATAACACACGTCTAAGCACATGATCGGATGCTATTTGTTTACCGGGATATGGTTTAATTTGAGTTAATAGAAAATAAACTCCGATTTGCTATATGATGCTAATATCGAGTCTGAATAGTTCTTTTTCTTTTTAATTTTTTTTCCACATTGCTGTAACCCCTCCAATGGGTCCGTATATTTCTACGCAAATAACATAGGAATGCACATCGACTTAAGAATAAATTAAATGTAAACTAACGACTAATGGAATGGGTGTATAAATTAATTAATGTATATAAGATAATATTAAAAAGGGTGGTACAACAGCGGCGAGAAAAACTACGATTCAAGTCTACCACCGAACAAAACTTTCTTTCATAGGAATCTACAGGTCCCAGAATGAATAAAGAACTTTTTTATGTATATTATACAGGGTGAGTACCTGAGTGTAAAAAAAATAAATTGGGCGAAACTAGATCAAAAATGAAATCAAAAATACTTTTCCCTATAAAACAGACTCATCTGTCCATAAAATTCACCTCAAAATGTGGTATTCTTCAACGTCATCTGCATTCAGAAGCTAACGGCAAAATTGAGGTCTATATTCATTATCATTGGGTATTAATTAAACCTTAAATTGAAAATCTATTAAAATAAATTCTAAATAATAATAATAAATGAATAAATGTAATAAATCGAAAAATTCTTCGATCTGGTGTCGCTTTATTGACAGTTTTCCTTTATTTTCTATTAAACAATCATTTTTTTTTTTTTTTTTTTTTTTTTTGCTTTTTATTCCAATGAAGAGTTTATTATATTTAAAATGCATATTTCCATTAAGCAATTATCATAATGTCTTATTTACTTAAGTAATTGATTTGTATGCCAAATTTAAAACACCATGTTTTTTCCTATTTTAAAATTAAATTACTTGGGGTACGCATGATGATATAGAAGGATCAATACAATTAGGATTGATGAATTAAATGCCACTTCTATTGAGATTATTTTATTTGAAAAGTAGCTTCGAATGCTAAACATTCATCTTCAGTTCTAAAACATACAATAAAATTTTCAACACATCAGTACTATGTTGCATAGATTAAATATACTAAAGTTTGTTAAAAGATAAGACAAGAAATCAAGCACAGGCACTCACCTTCGAGGTAACTAAAACACTGAATTAACTAATCGTATTTCTGCAACGGATTGGAATAGAAAGGTGTGTGTTCTGCAGCATTTTTCTTCATTTTTGATCTAGTTTCAACCAATTTTTTTTTTTTTATACTAAGATGTACTCACCCTGTATATTATAAATAACAAAGTTCTTTATTTATTCTGGGACCTGTAGATTCCTATGAAAGAAAGTTTTGTTCGGTGGTGGACTTGAGTCGGTGTCGTAGACTTTTTTTTTCCGGGCTCAACTCTTGAATTTTAGACGCTAAGTTATATTGGAAAGCTTTGACTGCTGAATGATCTGAAGACAATTTTTGCTCCTGTTATAACCAGAAATCTTATCCCAAAACTTTTAAATTTATCAAGCCATCCATCGCTAGCCTTAAAATAGTTTTTTCCAGTAGTTTTATTGTAGATCACTTTAGATTTTTCAGTTACATTTTATGCGGATTATCGTACTGTATATTGTTTTTTTCATAGTAAAATGAGATAATAATACTATATTTAATTTTTTATTTATTTATTGTCATCATATACTTATTCTATAGTTAGAATCTTTTATAATTATTATAAAACTTATCTGTTATGGGTGTCTCTTGCACGAGATGGTACCCTTCCTTCTGTTACTGTTCAATTATTGATATTTTTAAAACATTTATTTAAGGCTGACCAGGCCGATCTGAAAATAAAATAAACAAATAAATTTTTTTTTTACTGTACATAAAATGTTTACATTATATCCTGGCTGCTTAGAAATCTATCTATACAGATGGATAAATAATTAAAAGCTAAATATGGATTTTTTATCATATGTTATTTTTTATAATACAGATATTTATTTAATCGATAATTTTTTTCCGCTCACGAATATGTACCTAAATGGCTTTTAGTATATTCCTTTTTTTTCTTCTTTTTTTTTATAAAAGTTTTTTTTTCTATCATGCCTCTCTTCGAGATTTATTTTTGTATGTATTATTTTATTCGAATGGGAAATATATTCACTTCTGTGTGCTGTTTGTTTAGCTGCCGCCAGTGGCTGGTCATTACCAGTCCTGCTCCGATGTTACGAACAGCTCAAGCCTTCGTGTTCCATTAGAGATACCGAAGCGACATATCCACTAGGCATGTTATCCCTGCTCCGACATTTTTATATTAAGTTTCAATTCGACCTTTCACTTCAGAGGTATAACAGTATTAATCTAAAAAACAGAACAAAAAGATAAATTTTTTTTTTTAAATCCTCCGTTACCTTATTTTTTTTTATTTTATTTTTTTTTTAATAACTAATATTGGTTTGTTTAATTATATTTTGCGGTTTTTTGTATGTAGCTTATTTTGTCGTTTCTTGTATTATTTTAAATACTTATTTTGTATATATTATAACAATCTTACTCAGTAAAGACTGAAGCTGTGAATCCGTTCCTACAGTGTGCACTGACGATTTCTACCCATTTGAAACATTTATTTTTTATTCTAAAAGATTTTATTATTTTTTAAGGGTTTACGTCCCATATATTTCAACTAGAGCATATGAAATGTACAAGGATTACTGAAAAGAATAATTAAAAAAAGCAAGATTATTTAAAAAAAATTACCAAGCAATTTTAATTATTTTGATTCATATCCGCCCTTTGCGTTCATTGCGTCTTGAATTCAATCGGGTATAGCTCTAATGTGTTTTTGAATTAAATATAATAAATTAATATTTTTAATAATCCTATTATGTTTCATATGCTCTAGTTAAAGAATATGGGGACGTAAACCCGTGAAGAAAAATGAAACTTTTAGACGAGAAAATGAAAAAAAACAAAAAAAAAACATTAATTTGAATTTTTTGCTTGTCAGTATAAAATGCAAAATTAAATACATATTGTCAAAATTGGGAGTTTATTAATAATAATGCTTTTTTAATTATATTTTCCGTATTTTTCTAAAGAAAGATATTTTTTCTTTAAACAGTTTTGTGATATGTGTAATTTATATTATGTGCGCTTTGTAACAGTATGTATAAACCGTCTTCATTTATGCGGAATGGACGTTTGTAGTTATAACATTCATATACTTGACTCAACTGTTTTTAAATATCCAATTCAATTAATTGACGTAACTTCGAATGGAATTCAAAGACTGTAAAAGACAATTAATTCCGTACAGAAGGAATGCAACTTTTTTTTTTTGATTCATAACTAAAAACTGATTTATAGCCTCCTTGGTCACTCCTATAGCCATCCATGTATGTAGTATCCATAATAATGCCGTAATTTCCCCTAATACTTTATATATTACTAATCATATCCATAAGCTTTATTACGATACCTCAAACTGTAATTCTCTGATATTGTAGACTAGAAAATCTGATTTAGCTATAATAATAGCGAATGAAATGAAAATACTATTAGTAATATTAGATAGTTTTTACTATACCTCCCTTGGCTTAAGCTGCTCAGTATTTAAGCATATTACTCTGATTATGCAAGCAAATGGATTATTATGCAACAAGAACTTAAAACTCTATACTGGTGTTGAACTGTACTCTTAGCAACTTTCGACATCCCGAATCCCAAACGTGAAACTCTAATTATCCGGATATCCGGATTGATTTGAAGAAAAAATATATATTTATATTTTTTATTACTTAAAATTTTTTTAAAATATTTTATTAACAGATATGGCAATATAGGACTAGTGTTAACAAGTCTTGAAGCCAGAAAAAAAAAACAGATATTGTAGGCCGTGGTTCGGAGTTCACGTAAAATACGATAGGTCCCGTCTTATTAATTTTCATGACATATCTTTAAAGGAGTATCCTGACAGTGGAAGTGTGTGTAATCTAATTATTGGATCTAATGCTTTATATCTGAAGGTCACTAGTTATTCTAAATGTATCTGTTCACAATTAGGAATTGTCGCTGTCACGAAATTAGAAGCCAGGGAAGAAGGAGCTATTTGGCGTAATATTGCCTGACAAGGGTTGTGGAACAGACTCTTCCAGATAGCTGGCAAGACAGATGTATTATGAGCCCAAGCTTCTAATCTCGTCTCGGCTACTATAGTTACTCGTATAAACTCCTTGGCTGTTCTTTTAAGATAAATTTTACAGTAGAAGTTGATTTCTTACCTTTTTTATTTTTTTCAGATTGTTGGAGGGTGCGGGCAGGATTAGCGGACCGTGGGGTGGGGGCCCCGTGGCCGATCCGGGCCCGGGCTCTGAGAAGGGCAGCCTGGAGGTAGCCGAATCAGAGGACGACAAGGAGTTGGCAGCAGCTGACGCGGAGGGAGTTTGGAGTCCAGACATCGAACAGTCGTTCCAGGAAGCACTTGCCATCTACCCACCATGTGGAAGGCGGAAGATCATCCTCAGCGACGAGGGGAAGATGTACGGTAAGTCGTCTTAAGGAAATTCTTGGTTTGGTGCCGTTAAAAGTTAGATAGTTACCTGAACAAGGGTAGGATTTGAGTGAAACATTGTAAAAACAGTTGAATTTTCTTAATACCCTATGAATATAATATAATAACATTAATAGCTAAGAAACATATTGTTCACTGAATTCACCTGTCCATTCAAGTTCCAAAACCGTTTACAATTCTAATCAACCAGTAAAAACGCTATGAAAGTTCTGGAATATTTATTACGACGATAGTTTGTATCCGACCTCAATTATGTCGTCTTACCTATATGAATCCAAAACCTTTTTGAAAACTTCATAACATCGAGTTCTACAATATTAGTGTAGAAATTTGATAATTTTTAAAAGAAGAATCCATATGTTTCTCATCTGACCCGAACTTGATACCTATAATTTAGTAATTAGCTCCATGCCTATTCATATCCACTTATTTTTTAACATTTGTAACCGACTCCTGTTAATCCTCTGGCGCTTCAGAAAAGGAGATACACACACGATACGTACACAGCAGCGCTGATTTAAAAATCCTAAGTATTTCTTCTTTACTGAGTGAGTTCCTGCTTTCCAATCAGAGTTGTAGAGATCTGGTGGAAACCACCATTGGCCTTCCTTACCCGATTACTTACCTCCTTGACTATTCTCTCATCCCGACTAATCATTGTACCCAGATACTCCTCATAAGTCCCCACAGTTTCTCTTTTCTGATAGCTGGAAACTATACTGAATGTGGATCTTCTCAATTTCAATTCATCAAACAACTCATCCACCGCACTTTAGAGCTCTCTGGGGCTATCTTAGTTTTGTACTGCCAAGATATAATGTTTAAGATGATTAAGGTAGTATCAAGTTGTTAGACGCATCAATTTTCATAGTTTTCTTCTTTACCATTCTCTCAATCCTTAGTATCTTTCATCGTACCTATAACCAGCTGGCCGCACATCTCTTTCTCTTGCTTGCACTTCATCTGGACAGTATTTTTTTTTTTATGATCTGCCGTTGGATATGCTCTTGATATGTTCTTCTATGTCATTCTTTTGGTCTCCTGCTTGTACTTGCTTCAAGATAATTTCATGGAATTATTGCTTCTTCCATTCTATAACTGACATTAATTTTCGCTGATTAATCTTCAGTTGTTAAAACATTCAAACGTCCGAAACTTAAGCAATGTGAAGTCTTGTGTGAGATCTAGAATGAGCTTAGTGGCTTGTGCCTGTTATAATTGCATTGCCTTCACCGACTGAATAAATAATATCGGAACTATTTTAAAATATACGATCATCGCTGTAGCATCTATTCCTCGTAACATCGTGATGCTTTTATTCCAAGAAACAATCACAAAAATATACTAGAAAAAATAATTAGCTGTTGTATTGTGCTAGTTTACGTGATCACTGGGTTATTGGGTGTCAATTGAAGATGATTTGATAATTTCAGCTGTAAGTCTACAGGAAAGAGTTGCAGAATATTATGTAGACAATTTAGTTCAGCATGGTTCTAGAAGCGCCTTATTGTTTTTGGATAAAAAAATTTTTTTTTTATTTACTTGACCTGAAGCTAATATAAGAAAATAATTAAGTTTTTTAAGGTCGTCTGTTCTAAAGTATGTTGTTACATCTCATAAATTATATACAGTATTACCAAATTAAAAATAAAAATCCGTGTAGTTTATTAATTTTATAACGTGTTACTTCTAGTAATATAAATAAAATAAATTGATATTTCCGGTCATTACGGTTGAGTTGAAAACAGTTAACGCTTTCGAAATGGCTTCTGATCGTGGCTGGTGGACCATTGGGGTCTAAAAAGCCGCCGTTGAGGTCATTATGAAGTGCCGTTACTTTGGGGTCTGTGGCTCGCGTCAAACTGAAGTAATCAAGAGAACAACTTGTCACAAGGAGTTTGCCTTCAATTATTAAATCTTTAGTTCTTATTAACTTGTCAACTTATTATTTTGTACACATGCATTTCTCTTATTGTGGAATAAACCTATAGGTTCTAACAACAGAAATTTATTCGACATTAAATTGTGAACAAAATAATAATAAAAACTGCCTGTGGAGTGTTGTTATAATTGTAGTTGAATATATATCAAACTAGCATACCCGCCGCGGCTTCGCCCGCTTTCATAAACGTAGAACTTATCTTTATTTTAACTAATAATTGAATTTTATTTGTTTATCGATAAAAATCTTGTATTGAAGTATGAAATTTAGCATTACTTATTCAATGATATTTTCATGCATTACGGTAATTTTTAACCTGGTTAAAATTACAAGGATTAGGTGTTTGAAGAGTAAAAGCAAAATTAGACATTCAATTTGACAGAAATAATTTTGTATGTATTGAATAATACATCTGGTTGGATTTTAATTTCTAACCATAAAAGTATATGACAGTTTAGCAAACCTCGTTTCTGGCACTCAAGACATTTTAATTACTATTATCGTAAAATTTATTATTATAAATCTTCGGAGAACTATGAAGACGTAGTTAACATTTGATACAGTTTGGTTTGATAGTTTTACCATTGAAAACTCTGTTGCAGAATGGCCACATTTTTTAATAACAGTTTGAATTGAAAATAAATAAATTTTATCATAAATTTCTATCTCTATATAGCACCGTACCTTTGTAAACTCTCTCGGATGGTGCTCGCGGCCTATCGTTCGATAATAAAACTTCACTGCGCATCGCATATTTATCGTTTTTTTATGACAAAATAATTGAAATTTTTTTATTTTATTATTTCTAAACTTAAATTTTGAAGATGGTGTGGTTAATATTTGGCACAGATTATTTCAGTTTTCGCGCTTATTGATCACAAACGAAAAATGATTTGTCCTTTTATATCTACAGTATAGGTGAGGATATTTCAAAACCGGTTCAGAAGTTTTTAATTCTGGAAAAAGTGGTGTAAACTGATTCCTTTAACGCTTATTTGAGTAACAAAGTATAATAAACAATTATGTTTTCATTATGAATATATAAATATATGAAGATATCGTTTCTTAAGTCTGGGTGCCCACTAGACTGGAATTTCTTGAAAGCCTGGATTTTGTACCATTGGGAAAATCTGGGAATCATGCTTGAATTTTAAGTATTCACCTAGATTTTGTGAGATCATATGATAATTATAATTTTAAAAAATAAGGCATTTATTTACTCGTCTTCAATTTAAATGGCAACGGAAATAATTTATTAAAACATTAAATTTACTAGTTTAATGAATTAAATTTAATTTAAAATCACATCATCACATCAGAGTAACATATTACAATGCTAAAATTGAGCTGTTACGTACAAAATTATAATAAAAAAAAGTGATAAAATCAACAAATAACAAAAACATATCATGATAGGTAGGAATAATTTTAAAATAATAAAAGTTTGATAAAACAAACAATATTGGCCTATAATCTACAATAGTGACCCATAGAATACATGCAAAAACATCATGTTCTACCCCTACCTGATAAAGAAAAAATTACCCTTAAAATAATAAAAAAAATAATAAAGGATTTAAACATTTGTATTACAGAAAATTGTACTAATATTTTTATCAATGAATCAAAATATACTAAATACAATTAATGAAAATCGTGCTAAAGAAAAAAACAATACCTGTTTTGTATTAAATTTCACTTGGAATTTTATGAAAATTAACCTGGAAAACCTGGAATTATGTTTGATTTTTTTTCCCTGCCTTAGTTGCCTACTTGTAAGTAGACTGAATAGTTTTAAAAAGCGCTCATCCGTTGTGCCTCCTTAGAACTGCTGATCAATGTTCAAAATTCGAAACTAGTTTTTCAAATAAAAAAATATTCCAATAGAATTGGCAAAAAATTCATCAATCCTAATTGTATTGAGCCTTCTATACCATCATGAGAACCTCAACTTTCAAATTATTGATCTTATGCATTCATTATCATTAACTAACATTTCCTTAAAGGCAACCATATTAATAAAAAAAATATTTAATTTATCGAAAACTTATAATATTCCACCTAGGACTCCACTTGGACAAACGTCTAACTCGGAATCCACTTACAAGACTAAAACAACAAGAAACTGCTCCTAATTAATTTCAAAAGACTAATTTACACGACTGTGATTAGACCTATTTGGACGTACGGAGTTGAGATTTGGGGCTCTACTAATTGTAAGCCATCCAATTCATCTCGTATCCAATCCTTACAATGCAAAATCCTTCGAAAAAATCCTAAATGCCCCTTACTTTGTCACCAATAAAGTTATCCATAAAGATCTTAATGCTCCATATGTTGCTGTGTTATCCCAAACCTGATACCTATCCTTTCATAATCGTGATCTTCTAATGAAAAATGTTTATTATAGTGCTACTGATGAGTAGTTCTTTTCAAGTTTTGACATGTTATTGTTATCGTTATCAACACATTTACTTGATTTGTTTATAGTAAATTATATTTTTTTTGTTTACTAATTTACATTTTTAATAATATGTTCTTGTTTTTTAAAAATAGATTTGGTTAGTTTTTTTAGCTCTTACAATGATTATTTTTTGTGAAAGCAATTTCTATTTAAAGCGAGGTATCGATGTATCGATTTCTAGGATCTAGAATCGATTTTTTTTTTGTACCGCTACCGGTATTGGTACATTCTACCAATTGGCGATGGGTATCAATACGTGTTATATCAAAAATATCAATATTTTTCTTTTATAGTCGATTTTTTTTTCTTTTAAGTATTTGTCGTGTCTATAGGTATGTTATGATGTGCCGTTCACTCTATATTATAAAAAATACAAAATATAATTATATATATATTTATATTAAAATCAAAGTATAAAAACGCTTAAAAAATTGGTTTAAATAAGTTTTTAATGTTTGGGGTTAGGAACAGTTGTCAAGACTAGTAATGGTTGCATCTGCACGTGGTAAACATCGAAGTATACCTGCTGTTTAATTTATAATAAAGTATTTTTAAATTTTAAACATTTAGTATAATTGTTTTCCTATTTATGTTGTGAAATTAATTAACTGAAGCGATAAAATAAACAGGAATAGCATTGTAACACACTAGGAATATTTAGAATGGCATTCCTAATATTTCAAAAATGTCAACATATCTTGTATCGCTCTTATCAGAAAAAAATTCAGAGAATTCCCTTTTCGAGGAAATCGGTAATTAAAATAAAGTATTTCTCAAAAAATACGCGTACAAAACATCTAATATTAACTCAGTTTACATGTCTGCTTTTATTTACAGATATTAGTTATTATAAACTCCCCGTTAAAAGTATTGCAACACTCTTAATTCTCGAGATTTTCCTGTTTTTTACCTTAATCCATACTTGGTTTATATTCATATTAATATTATTTATTAAACGTGACACAATAAGGATTTGATGCATCAATGTTTTTCCCTATTAATAACAAACGATGGAATTTTCGATTATTTTAATTCAAATTTCCTTTGGTCCATGTTTACCAATCTTTTCGTTATTCACAAGTATGCCAAGACTAGTGGAAGCAGTCATTCAAGCCGGGGGGGGGGGGGGGGGGGGGGCAATATGTCTTATTAAATATAAATTTAAAAGTTAAATTTGTAAAAAAAGAAAATTTTAAAAAGTAGCTTTCTAACTTTTTTATTTATTGGAAGAAATATTGTAATTTATTTTAATATAAATTGTTTATGTCTAGTTTAGGAATGTTCATTGTAGTCTTCAGAACCTTTCTTTATTATGGAAAAAAAAAAACTTTTTTACATGAGAAAGTCCCTTGGCCATCTTCTTTTTAGACGCCTCGAACGGTCATCGGAAAGCGAGTGAAAAGCTGGGAGACTAGTGGATTTGAGTGGGCATGTAGCTTTTCATGGAAGGATTGGTTGTTTCGACCAATTCTGCAACACTTGGGACATCTAGATCGTTATTGATACGTTTATAATAAAGAACAATGGGGATATTACGAAAGACTTTGGATTGTAAGGATAGGATACCATAAGAATAAAGGTTCAGTAGAGCCCCAAAGCTCAAATCCATATGTCCAAATGTATTTCTATGTAAATAAGTCTTTTGTAATTAATTGATAGCTTTGAACTCTGTCCAGTAAATGTTGGAGTAGTCGAAAACGATCTGTCTTTTAAGTCTTTGTGGATTCCAAGTCGTTTGTACAGATGGAGTCTTATAAAACGTAAAACCTATTATTGAATACTGTATGGATCATGTTAAGGATTTAAGGCCCGAACGTCTTTACTTAAAAGAGTTAGTAATCGTATATATGTAAATAAAGCAAAATTACCATTATTTGAGTTACGCTTGATGGTATAGAAGGATCAATACAACTAGGATTGATAAATTAATTGCCACATCTATAGGAATTATTTTATTAGAACACTAGTTTCGAATGCAGTTCTAAAACATACAAAATTTTCAACACATCAGCACTATTTTACATGAATTATACGTAATAAAGTTTTCAAAAACGTAAGGCAAGAAACCAAATAGATATTGGTACTCACCTGAGAAGATCTAACAGATATCTGAAGTATTCATCGTGAAAACGGGAAGGGACAGGTAGGTTAAATTTTTGGGTTTACCATGTGATTACCCCTATGAATCATTGGATTTTTCCGTTCCTATTGCAAACAAATTTAAAATAGGGCTATTAGAAATGTTTATCTGATCATTTAAACAAAAATCTGGATTGGTTAAATAAACGATTTTATTATTTCTAATGAATCATAAATATTTAATTTTAGGCTATTTTTTACTTGATGTATTATTTTTACTCCCGAGTCTTTCTTTAATTTATGATTATTTTCATTTAGATGGATAGCGAAATTGGAATTTTTGGTCTTATTATTGAATGCTCTTATATGATATTTTACTCTTTGATGTACCGATCATCCAGTTTCTCATTTTTTTTTTTTTTTTTTTTTTTTTTTTTGCAGTCGTTATATTTTAGTTCGTCTGTATATACAGGGTGAGTACCTTTTAGCGTAAAAAAAAAAAATTATTTATGGATTTTATGTAGAATCCCATTTATGGATAGAAAAATGAAAAATGCCGCATACCTCACCTTTCTATTCCAATCCGTTGCAGATATACGATAAATCAAAGACTTTTTTGAGGAAACCACGGTTTTTACCATAAAACCTGTAATATCTACATTTCTTCAAAATATTTCTCAAATTTTGACCACATTTTCGGATTTAGCATAAATTTACTATAAGAACAGAGTACTTACAGCTTGATCTTCACCTTATTTAGGGAAGTTACAACGTCTTATATTACTTCTACGCTCACCGTTTTTCGAAAAAAAAAAAAAAAAAAAAAAAAAAAAAAACTCACAAAAACTTGACAATGTAATCAGCCTTCTAATGATATATAGAAAGTAATGATTCTGTTTCGATTTCATGGAGAAATCTTACTTTTAAAACCGAAAAAACACGGTGTTCTCATTTGGCATACAAATCAGTTACTTGTGTAAATAGAATATTATGACAGTCCCTTAATGAAAATGTGCATTTTAAACCTATTGAACTCTTTATTGGAATGAAAGTAAAGGAAAAAATTATTGTTTAATTGAAAATAAAGGAAAACTGTCAATAAAGCGACACCAGATCAAAGGATCTTATTTTATTGCATTTTCAATGTAAGGGTTAAAAACCAATGATAATCAACATAGACCTCAAATTTGCCGTTTGCTTCTGAATGCAGATGATATTAAAGAATACCACTTTTTGAGGTGAATTTTATGGATAGATAAGTCTGTTTTTACAGGGAAAGGCGTTTCTTTCAACACTATTCGACAGCAATACAAAGGTGATTAAACCAACGAAATATGGAAAATTAAAAATCCCTTCCCATTGGGTTTTAACCCTTACATTGGAAATCTAATAAATTAAATCCTAAATAATAATAAATAAATAAATGCAATTTTTTGCACTAAGAGGTACTCACCCTGTATAATTCATATTTTTTTTTTTAATATTGTCGATTTTGATTTTACTGTATCCGTTGTTGCTGGCTATAGTGAATATGGTTTGGATTTCTTGGTTATAATTTTGTTCATTTAACGATATGTTGTAATAAAATAAAATAGTAAAATAGTATAAAATAATAAAATAGTATTTAATAAAGTAATCCCAATAAAAGTGGAAATTAATTCATCAATCCTAATTATTATTATTATTATTATTATCTTGTATGGATATTTCCCTTGTGCCGACACATCATAACTTTGAAGATACTGTTTCATTATTAACTGAACGGAAATTAAAATATTTTGTTATCAAAATAAAATAATTGAAACTTTTCATTCCCAATGTCTCAGCAATGAGGATTTCATGACGTATCTGCCCGTTCCTTAATGTATTTTTTTTTTTTTTTCTATTTTTATTTTTCGATGATTATTTTATTTAAATGGAGAAGTTTTTTTGTTTTGTTTTTTAGGTTCTCCGACTCCAAGCGCGGGCATTGAATATGAAATAGGTTTAGAATATAGACAGAGGAGAATGACCAAACTGATAGAGGCTCTGCATTAAGCCCTCCAAGCGCTCACACATCTTTCTTTCATTTTCTTACCCTGCTCCCCCCAGCCCGGGCCCTATCTCTCACTAATTGCACATTCTTGGCATAGTTGCCCCACCCCCTCCCCCCTTGGCACTTATTTTCGCGCCCAGCCTCCCCTCGCCCCCAAACCCCCCCTCCCTTCTCCCCCAACCCCCCTCCCCCCTCTCCCCACCCCCGCCCCTCCCAAGCTCAGAAACAAATATCGTTATCCTACTTATGAAGGGATATGTCAAGGCAGCTCATCTCCGGCTGTACCATAATTAATTCTTTCCTATTGTTTTGTTTTCGATGACTAAATTTGCCCTCATAATAAAATTCACTTTATTCCAATTATGTAGAAGGAGGTTTAATAATAATTTATTTTTGCATTATGCAATTTATTTCAACTGTTAAAGACTACCGTAAAACGGCGTGACTTTGCACAACGTTTGTTAACTTCGTTCTTTAACTAACTATCAATAATGTTTAAAATGCATTTATTAAAATATTTGCTGTGAATAATTAGCTTAAGAATGCTGTTGATTCATCGCATAATCTTGGATTTGCAAAATTTACATAACTTATAATTAATTTTATTGTTTTTAAACTTTGGTGTAAAGTCAACCGGATACCCGTGACTTTGCACCACCACATTTTTTCAATTAAAAAAGCATTAAAAACATATTCAGGAGCAAAGTCAAAGCTTGATAGTAGTTATAAGATGCAAATTCATTTCTTAATAGTGTTTAGAGTTTAGCCTAGTGATTTTTTTTTTTGTTTCTAAGGATTCTTTTAAAGGAAACGATTGTAAATTACAATGTTTTCATTGAAATGAGAAACAAAATTGCACAATTTTTAAAGGTTTATTGTGGAACGATAGAAAATACAAGAACATACCTACAAAATATTATATAGAAACAAAATAAAGACTTGAAAAACATGCCTAAATAACGTAAACAACTATAATTTTGGTAAATAAGAAACAAAACGATACCTATAAAATAAATTCACACAGATTCTTAGAGAAACACTTTTGGAAAAATGCAATCTATAATCTTGAAAAAATTTAAAGCTATAACTAGGAAAAATTTAAACAGTCAATATACTTGCACATAGATGACAAAAACCTTGTTAACAAGAAGCAAAAAATCCCAAATAATTTGGATTTTAACCAGCCTATTAACTCCTTAACTTCAAAATTTCCTCGTTTACTAATTTCTTTAGAAGGAGCAACGCTGCCTAAGACTTCTTCCAACAGGGAGGCCACCTTGCGCCAAAATATACTTGATGTAAAGTCATTCCTAATTCATATTAAAAAAAGGGGATACTATTTTATTTTCAAATACCATGACTTTTGGCAAATATTTTGAGAAAAATGAATATCATATATTTAAATTGAAATAATTATAGAATAAAATTAATGCACGACTTGATCGATTTGAGAAATATTTAGTTGTTGAAAGCACGACTTTATCCCACAAAGAAACTCTAGAATCAACTAATCAGCGTGAAAATTCCTTAGACCCAATCAGTGTTGTCTTAAGTAAGTAAGAAATATAAAATATCCCTCATTTAGACAACAGCAAAACACTTTTTCTTCAACTGAAACTTTTTAGTGAGCTTGGTGCAAAGTTAACTCACAGGTGCAAAGTCACGCCGTTTTACGGTATATTAAATAATTCATACCGGAGCTGAAGTAGTTCGGCCACTTATAAAGATAATTTAAATATATAATTATTAATTTATATTGTTTAGTAACTATGCTATTGATTCAAACTGTATGTTAAAAAAAAAAAAGTTTATAATTTTGTTTAAATTTTGACTATACATATTAAAAACGAAGAAATGATAATTAAATTAGACGTAAAATTTAACTTTTTTTAAGGATAAAAAAAAAGCTGTAGTAGGTTGTTGTTATTAATACTAATTTTGTATATAAAAACAGGGGAATTAAAATATTTAAATAATTACTATTTACGGCATGTTTCATCAGTTACTAAATGTTATTAAATATAAAAATTTATATTGTCAAAAACTAAGGATAATTTAATGATATGTAAATTTCCAAAGATTTTTTTTTTTTTTTTTTTTTTTAAACTATTTTTAGTAAAAAAGAACAGATCGTTTTAATAATCTTTGTATGGAGAATGCGTTATCCGTAACAGTAGAGCGTTATCCGAACTAATGTTGTCAGGGGTGTTTCGTATAATCAAAAATTCGGATAATCAAAATTCGTTTAAAAAAAATACTATGTGTAAACATCATCTTCCAACGGTCCACGTTTCGCTTTTTTCAAAGTTTTACGACTCCAACTGCGCGTCTCACTGTAAAGATTATAGAGTACCTGATGATTGATTTAGAATTATTTTTGATTCCAGATATCATTGATTTACAAACCCCGAAATCAACAGCTAATGTCTGACCCGGTTAACTTTTTTTTTAGCCACGTAATAATTTCCATTTTTTCGTTAACTGAAAAGAGCTCTTAAAATAATTTTAACAATACAAATAAGTAATTAGATGATAAAATTATATTCCAAGAAGAAAGGTTCCGTTAATCGAACGGATAATCGACGCTCTATTGTTTATAATCATATAAACACTTTTATTTCCCGATATATTTTATCAAATTATTATTTACGATATGGTTCAGTACTCAGTCCCATTTTCATGTCTATGTATCTAAAATAAATATTACATGGCATATTCATTCAATTATTAACTTTTTTTTTTTTTTTTCACAAATTTACCTTTTAAGTCAGTCAAAGACAATATTTTAAACCTTTTCTTCAGTGTAAACCAATAACAAATAAAAAAAAAAAAAAAAACCTATTTTAACTTTTTCCTTGTATTGTTTTAAAGGTTCATCAATTGAAATACAATACTACGAGGTGCCCACCGACCGGGAATTCTTAAAAAATTGGAAATTTTCTTCACCGGAAAAAGAATCGTGGATTACACTTTTTTTAAAAACTATTTATTGAAATTTACAACAGCATACAATATAAATAAAATACAAGTAAATGTGATGATAATTCTAAAAATGACATGCCAATTGCTTGAATGCAACTAAGCATTGGTAGCACTTAAAAATGTTCTACATAATAAAGTACAATAGTAGCAGGTCCCGAGGCCATCTTCTTTTCAGGCGCCTCGGAAGGTTATCTGGAATAGAGTGTGAAGCGAATTGTGATACTAATGGATTTGAATGATTATGGAGTTTGCTATGAAAGGGTAAGTATCTGGTTTGAGCTAAGTCAGAGACATAAGAAATATTAAGATCTTTAAGGATAAGTTTGTTTGTCACAAAGTAAGGAGCATTAAGGATTTTGGATTGTAAAGATTAGATGCGAGATGAAAAAGAGGGTTGAGTGGAGCCCCAAAGCTCAAATCCATACGTCCAAATAGGTCTAATTACAATTAGAACTGATGAATTAATTGCTACTTCTATTGAGATTATTTTATTAGAAAACTAGTTTCGAATGCTAAACATTCATCTTCAGTTCTAAAACATACAAAATGTTTTCAACACATCAGTACTATGTTACATAGATTATATATAATAAAGTTTTTAAAAAGGTAAGACAAGAAATCAAACATGGCCACTCACCTTAGAGGTAACTAAAACAGAAATGAACTTCTCACTGAATTCGTGAGAAACCTAATTAACCTAAAGGGAGCATTTAGGTTAAATTTTTGATTTACAATGGTGTTTCCCTTATGACTCATTGGAATTTTCCGTTCCTATTGGAAAGAAATTTAAAATGGCGATATTGGAAATATTTATCTGGTAATTTAAACAAAAATCCGGATCGGTTTTAAATGATTTTATAATTTCTAGTGATTCAAACGTATTTAGACTAGAAATAATAAAATCGATCCAGATTTTTCTCCATTTCTGTTTTAGTTACCTCTAAGGTGAGTGCCCATGTTTGATTTCTTGTCTTACCTTTTTAAAAACTTTAGTATATATAATCTATGTAACATAGTACTGATGTGTTGAAAAAATTTTGTATGTTTTAGAACTGAAGATGAATGTTTAGCATTCGAAACTAGTTTTCTAATAAAATAATCTTAATAGAAGTAGCAATTAATTCATCAGTTCTAATTGTAATTAGACCTATTTGGACGTATGGATTTGAGCCTTGGGGCTCCACTCAACCCTGTGTTCGATAGTACTGGGAATATTGACATCGATGGTGAAACATCAAATATCGAACGCTACTCTTTTGCCATCCTGACACATTAAGTGCACGAGACGATCAAATACATCATAAATTCCAAAGTAATATATTTCGTAACTAATTTTGTATATAAAAACAGGAAAAACTATAAAATTATATGAACGCAATTATTTTCCAATATATTTTATCAAGTTATTTACGACAGTTAAGGGCTCAGCCCCATATACTTATCTAAGATAAATATTACTTAGTAAATTCATTCAAATATTAACATTTTTATTTATTTTTTATAAATTTATCTCATAACTCAGTTTTTTTTAAATTATTTATTTCAACTGTATAAGTCAGTCGATTAATTAATTCAAATGTATAATTATTGGTTGATATTGATCAGTAACCATGTAATTAATTCCAGCTGTATGGTACGTAAAAAAGTTTATTTTTCTATAATAAGTTCATAATTTTTTATTTAATAATTTTCATGACGAAAATACAAATAAGTATTACACATCATCCGTCGCGGCTTTGCCCGAAAGTAAAGAATTTAGATTTTCAATTGTCATTGAAGTTTTATTTACTTATCGATAAAAAATATATGTGCATAAGTATGCAATTGAGCATTATCTCTTAAATTATATTTTCAAGCATAGCAATAATTTTTAACCTGGTTAAAATTGCACTGATAAGGTATTTGAAGATTACGTAAAAGCATAATTAGACTTTATATACATACATACATACATATGTGTATATATGTATATGTATGTATGTATATATATATATATATATATATATATATATATATATATATATATATATATATATATATATATATATATACACAATCGGGAATATATATATATATATATATATATATATATATATATATATATATATATATAATTAATTTATTTTAACAACAATAACACTAATATATATATATAAATAATAATTATATATATTATATAATAAATAGCCGAAATTCAAAGAACAATTATTCATTTTTTTTTCTATCATATAATTAAAATCAATATCCATCAGATATTATATATTTGAATCATTTCATGGACTGACTTATACAGTTGAAATAAACTGTAATTTTATTATTTATATATATTTTTATATATACTATATATATATATATATATATATATATATATATATATATATATATATATATATATATATATATATTTGTCAATTTATATATAGACCTCTGTTATTGTTATTTATGGATCTTATCATACGCAGCTTGTTAATTTATTGCTTCACATGTGTATCCAAAATTTTCCTTTTGTAACTATTTATGGAGAAATATAACCAAAAAAAAAAAAAAAAAAAAAAAAAAATCATATATGTATGATTTTCACAAATTTCTGACTTTTTAAATCCATTTGAGATCAACCAAAAGTATAAATCCTTTCGAAATAATAATTTAAGAAATTATCACACTGTATAAGTATATAGATTTAATTTAATTTTTAAAAAAAACAACAACATAAAATGAGGGTATTTAAGTATATCAATATTTTTGAACCTTAAAAATACATACCCTTTATAAATAATTGTTTGACTGTGCAAATAATTATCCATAAACAGTTCCGAAAAAAAACAACCCCTTAAGGAATAATAAATATGAATAAACCCCTATTATGAAGAATTATAATTAATCTACACTTCATTTTTTTAATGTATGTTTACGTATTTAAATGCACGTAGTGGTTGATTGATAATAATATTTTATACTTTTAACAATAGCGACTACAATCATAAAAAACTTTCAAATAATTAAATTATTCTTTGTTTTTTTTTTTAATAGTATTTAATTAACCCAAAAGTACGGATAATCAGATTTACTATTGAATTGGGGTATTGAAATATTGAAATAGGGTCAAACCCGTGTTGGATGGATGTGCTATGCTTCTAAAAATTCACCAAGTACGCTTAATCAGAACTTGACTGTTATGTAGTGTGTGGACTCCGCCCCTAATTTTTAGACGCATTTCCACAGTAGATAACAAATTAACTTATTTTTATTATAGTGTTACAGTCCAGTCAATAAAGGATTATAGAGTGCGTTTTCTGTGCTCCAATATTTTTCTTCGGGAACATGTTCAGGCTGGTAAAGGAAGTTAACATACTACAAACCCTGGCGTTTTAGGTCCTGGTAACAGGAAGTAGGTTGCAGAAGGTCCCAATTTTTTTAAATATTCCCGGTTTTTCGCTCATATCAAAAACGGTGCGCCGTACGTAAAACATGACTATTTACTAAATTAAAGTTAATTAAATTATCTACAAATTGTACTTTATACATTTTTTCATATTCCGTGCGGTTTTCGAGATATACGCTTGGCAAAATTCGAGAGAACGCTAATAAACGTCGGATGTTTCGATACTATCGACCGTTGATGGCCATTCATACACATTAAACGGGCTAGATGATCAAATACATCTTTGCAAAATAATATATTTCATTCTTAAAATTGAGCAGACACAAAACTAAAATTCGAAGACAAAAAAAAACAAACGATAAAAGTCAACAAAAGAACAAAATGATCCTCTAGAATTTAGTAAACAAATAAAATATATTAAGTTATAATGTTCAACATTAACCCGCGCTATATGTAGAAACATAATTTTCTACACCTATTTTATTTTAATTTTTTTCTTAGAATGAGAAATTTTTAATGGTTAAAAACAAAATCATTGGTATGTTTTTTGTTTTTTTTAATGCTTCAGTCCAGGATGGACCTTAGTCTCTCGCACAATTCTGCTCCATTCACTTCTATTCAGAGTCCTACTCTTCCAGTTCATAACTCCAAGTATCCTTTTATCCATCATCCTCAACATCCTTTTACCAGGATTTCCTAGGGCGATCTCTCTTTAGTATTCCTGGGAAGCTCTCTCATGTACTCTTCTTCACCATTCTCTTACTGGACATCCCCTCGACATGTCCAAGCCAGCTGATTCTTGATTTTATGAACCGTGCAATATCCACATTGTAAATTAAAATCGTCCAGTTCTTGGTTATTTCTTATGTGCCAAGCGCCTTGTTTACAGATTGGACCCATATATTCCTTTCTTTATCTTTCTCTCAAAGACTGTAAGAGGTTGTTGGTCTACTTTTTAAGTGTCCAAATTTCAGCACAGTAGATAATTCGTATTGAAAATCAAGTAATAAACAGGTATCAGGAATTTACATAAGAGGCTAAGGGACCTAAATTTAAATAAATGTTTAATTTAATTTTCTACTAAAAGAAAACTAATCCTTGCTTTAAATTTCATTAGTTGAAATTTTATTTTGTACAATATATTTGTGGATTATCCTATTATCCAGATTAGTTGTGCTCTGTCAAACCCTTAATGTAAGACATAGTTAACATAGTTATTATAAATATTTACATTTTCTTTTTTTAATCTCATTTGTCGCATTGTTTTGTTTCATAGGGAGGAACGAACTTATTGCCAGATACATCAAACTGAGAACAGGCAAAACAAGGACACGGAAACAAGTTAGCTCCCACATACAAGTATTAGCCAGAAGGAAGCTGAGAGAAATACAGGCCAAATTAAAAGTGGTGAGTAATTAATGCTACAATTTAAATGTAGTATATTAATATTTATTAAAATGTCAAACAATAGTGGGAGAAAATCGAAATTTGTTACAGAAATCATCTTGCAGTTTTTATTTTATAAAAATGTCTTTATTTCATTCATTAGAAGGGGCCTAAAACAGGAAAGAAGGTTTCCAAAATCTTTCATACTACTTTTAAGTTTGTTTTTTTCTCGCGCACATAATATCATTAAAATAATATTAAATTATAATTACTTCTAAAATCTTGATAGTCTTCTGACTTTTCTTATGATTCAGAGTGGTTGATATTAAGTCCATGCATAAGAGGGCATTTGAAGAATATCATAAACCCTTTTCAGTAACAAATTTTTATTGTTTATTAAGTCAATAAGTAATGAATATTAAAATTATTTTTAATTAAAAGGATTTTATTGGTTCCTAGTTTATTACGTACTTCATTTTGGCTTTGTATAATATATTTTGTCACATATGTTGACATAAACTTAATTAGTAGCACTCTTTTTATGACATGCCCCGTTGAAACATTTTCAAAAAATATAAAATTTATAATAAAATATGAAATATTACGCCACCAGTGTCAATGGAAAAATTATTCCATTTTACTGCTACTTTGTTTGGTTCAGAACTTCCTATTCCCTCTCTCTTTCAGGATCATCATTTTTAAATCCAATTATTTCCATTGTCAGTTGTTATTTGCTCAGTTACACTTTCTTAGACTACTAGAACTATTACTTTTAAAGAAATTCAATCATATTTTTTTTTAAATATTTGTTTGTTTAGACATAATTGTTTTGAAATACAATTTAATAATCATAAAAATTTCTTATCATTCCTATATCTCTTCTGTCAGATTTCCTTTGGCCAATTATATCAGTTCATTTATATTTGCAATTAGTATGTAAATTAATAGTACATACTCAATTTAAATTAAATATACATCTTTACACATAAATTCAATGTAATATAATGTAATATAGTTAAATGTATAATTACATTCCATTTGATATTGAAGAGTGGTCTTAAAACTAAGATTGTCATTTTCGTTATGGTTTTTTTAATTATCTTAAGTAAATAAATGAGGATCTCGTAAGCTGATCAATAAATGAAGCTTATAATTCGATCAATGAAATCGTTCAATTCATGAGACATTTGGTGAATAATAAGTTTCTGATATTCAAGTAATAAATAAAACATTAAAATCCCTTCAAAAAAGTATAAATATCTTATTTCCTTGTAGAAATAAATTATTCTAGGATATCAAACCAATAATAATTAATTAACAATTAACTATAAAAATTAATGTAATAATTAGACTAGATAATAAATTGCAGAGTCTGGTCTTTGCAAACTTTCAAAGGCATTTTTCTATTTGTAATATTTCATTACTTATTATTCAGTAAGTATTTTAATTGACAGGAACAAAAACACCTCAAACAATTTTGTGTTTTAGTTCAAAATAAAATTATTAGTGTTGAAAAAAGGAGTATTTTAGCTCAGTAGGTTATGCACCTAAATGGGTACGTTTTCGATCAATTGTTCAGATCACTTCCGTGTGCTAATGTTGGTCTAGAAACATTACTTTCATATCAAGTATTGAACCCAAGACTTGGTTCAAATTTTCTTAACAATCAGACTCAACTTATTTTAAATTGAGGTAGATTGTTTTTGTAGACAATTCAAAAATTATGTTTTATTTATATAAACACAAATATATTATATTATCTGTGATCTAATTGGGTTATAATAGTTGTATTGCCTCCTGTTACCAACCTTACAGCCTAGGTTGGTCTTTTTTATTTGTTATTGATTATAGGTACCTCATTTTTTCTTTTCTTTTCCTCTAATTATGTTTCAATAATCTAACAAATTTACTTCCCCATTTCAGTTGCATTGTTGCTATTATTTCAGTTAAAGAGTGCAGATTACACAATTTTGTGTTATAACGTGTTAGTAATTATTGTTTTAAGGAAGTGTGGGTTATATTTAAATAATATTTAAACATTTGATCCAATTTTTTTTCTTGACATTGAAAATAAATCATTTCATAATCAGTGAAAATATGCATATATACATTAAACTATTTTTTCCTTGATCATTAAAAGTAGATTGGTCAATAATCAGTTGTTATTAATCTCAAGTTTCGTCAAAGGAATGAAGAGATACATTGGAATGATGAAAATGTCATTTTTTATTCATTGTTTGTAAGTACTAGGGTGGTGGTTGGTTGGGTGTTTAGGTTGTGCCTACAGATCATGCAGCCAAGGAGAAAGCTCTGCAGACTATGTCATCTATGTCGTCTGCGCAGATCGTCTCTGCTACAGCCATGCACAATAAGACAGCAGCTAATCTGGCATCGCTTGGTCTAACCCCTCCTGTGAGCTACCCAACTCCGGTAAGTAATCTGCATCCAACCAACCACTCTCACTGTTTAACTTAGCACTTCTAACAATTTAAACACATAACTAACAATTATGCCCTCTCAATGCTTCCTAACCATTAATTTTTAAAATTTATAATTTTTCTAATAGCTTAGAAGTGTAATTGTTTATAGGCTATAACAATTATCATTTTATTTTCCATTTACCCACTTTCCTTCTTATCTAACAACTTAATGTTAAGTAAGAAAAGTTATCTTTTACTGACAGTACATAAATAGCTTTCCAACCTGCTTTATTACTAATTATCTCATTAATAACCAGCATAATTATTATGTTAATTATTCATATTTGCAGTGATATGAAATGTTCGATTTAATTTAATTTTTAATTGAATCTCTCTATTTACGATAGCTTTATTGCATAAAATAAAAAGTTGTAATCAGAAAAAAAACCTTAACTAGCATGGTTATTTTATATTTGAATCATGGTGTATTAATCTAGCAGAAAGTTAATGATATATAAAATCATTAGTTTTAAATGCTTTTATTACAAAAATATAATACTTACTTCTGAAGATAAGTTGTAGAAACTTACAGTACAAATAAAAAGGATATATCTTATTAATTTTTGTTTTGAGAGAAAATAGATTTTGAAAATTGAATGTGCGCAGTTGTTGAATATAATGTTCATTATTGAAGATAAAAACTTATAAGTTATGAGTTTGTTTTTAACTTCTATTGCTTTATCATCTTCAGTTATTATAATTTTTTAATTGAAACTCTTTTTAGTATCTATAATTGAATTAAAATCTTGAAGCAACACAATTTTATTTTATAATCATTTTTTGGTTTCAGTTTTGGCAACCTGGATTACAACCTGGCACGTCTCAAGAGTGAGTTGAACTTTTAATAGAAAAAATAGAATATATTAACTACAGAAACAATTTCATTCTGCTTATTTTCAAACAATTATAGCATCAGATGTTTTATTAGAACTACAGTTTTAAACATATATTAATTTAACTATAATTTTTAGATAGAATCTATTTTATTTTTAAGCATAAAGACAATCAGTATAATTTTTTTTTTTCTTAAAATTTTCAAAAACATAGACATGGCTCCAAAATAATATAAAATTTAATTAAAACTTAATTATTAAAATCATTAATTATTATCTTTAATCAATGAATGGTTTAATCCAATTTACTCATCATAATACTAATATTAATAATAATATTTTTGTTGTGTTATAGTGTAAAACCATTTGCGGGAGCTCCAGCATACACTAGTGGAAAACCAACCTCTGGGGTGTCTGCCAGTGCTGCTGAACTAGGAGTTCCTCCACCACCTCCTTGGGAAGGGAGAGCAATTGCAACGCATAAACTCAGGCTTGTTGAATTTTCAGCATTTATGGAACAACAAAGAGAACCTGATACAGTAAGTTTTTCTTAATATGATTTTGTGATTTATTTTATTACAAATACTATTGTTCAAGCTTGTTGCTAACTCTTTGCAAATGTTAATAATCTTTCAAATGTAAACATTATATGGTTGTGATGTGTCAGTACTAACATTTTTCGACTCTTGATACCAGTACCGAAGAATTGATTCTCGATTCTTGGTTCTGATACCTCGTTTTAAAATGAAGTTGCTGTTACAAAAAGTAATCCATATAAGTGCCAACAAAAAATTAACTATAACTATTAAAAACACAATAAGTATTCAAGAAATAAATCAGTAAACATCAGATAGCATTTGTTATCTACACCATTTAATATATAAGTTAAATATAATTGAATGAAAAATTAAAAATCCATTTCATTTCATAAATTCATATTTAAGAAGATAAATAAATAAAGGCCCTGGGTTAAATTTATTACTTTAGGATTAGTAATGTTACTCTACCTTTCAGTCAATACTGTAGATAAGAGGTGATAACCGAAATCCTCTTAAAAATAATTTAAAAAATCCCATTTTTTCATTTTCTAATAGCGAATACAACATCAACAATATGACGTTTGGCTTGTAGTAGTTGCAATACTTGATTTTCAAGGAGAATCATCATAAATTTTGTCCAGGCAATGTTAATTTATAACATAAAATATTGTTCTCTTATATACTATGAAAAATATCTTTTCATTATTAGATTGAATAATATATGTATATTAATTACAAAAGTAGGTATCATGAATATATCATCAATTAAAGCAGTATTGATCGGTTCCTAGGAATCGACATTAGATCATCGATTATTTTCTCAAGAATCATTGGAACTGAGAATCGACCCATCCGTATTATATAGAGAGTTAAGTTAAAAAAAATAAGAAAGCCTCCATTATATTCTGGACAATCAATCAAATCGGTGCTACAACTCATAGTGAGCCAAGGCCTCCTGTAGCATCAACTGTCAGTCCTCTTGTGTTACTGCTGCTGTCCAGTTCCTCACCCCCAAGATGGACAACACATCCTCTGCCATCTCAATCTTGGTCTGCCAACTCTTCTCTTGGCATGTATTGTTGTCTCTGAAAACTGGTCCAAAAATTCTTCTTAGAATCCGTCTCTTGAACTGTGAGAGGTTTCTACTTCTAAAGTGCTTCAGGAGTCCAAAACAACACTTTACTTGAAGTACGCATGATGGTATAAGGATCAAGACAATTAGCATTGATGAATTAATTGCCACTTCTATTGGGATTATTTTATTAGAAAACTAGTTTCGAATGCTAAACATTCATCTTCAGTTCTCCAGAGGTCTAAAAGATATATCAGTTATCTCTTAGACCTCCTGAGAACTGAAGATGAATGTTGAGTATTCAAAACTAGTTTTCTAATAAAATAATCGCTATAGAAGTGGCGATTAATTCATCAATCCTAAAACAACACTTGTTTGCAGCAGTTAATCTTCTATTTATTTCCTACTGCATGGTGTTGTCGTAGTTTACTTGAGTCCCTAAATAAATGAATTCTTTAACTTGTTCAAATGTGAAGTCTCTGATTATTATTTGGCTATCCTGTCGATCCCCTGCTTGCAGGCCAGCTATCATGTACTTGGTTTTTGCCTGGTCCACCTCCAGACCCACTTCCTGAGCTGCCTCCTGGAGAGCAAGAAATGCCTCCCTCACAGATTCTAGGCTTCTTCCAATTATGATATTCTAGGCAATGCTGTTGTAAAATACATCATGGCATTCCAAGTTCATCAGTTTATGATTGACTTTCTTAATACTTTTATTTCTCTATTTTAAATGTTTTTATCATTAGAATATAACTCTTTAAGTAAAGTAACTGAATTAGTAATTAATAAAATCTATTAACTGTTACAGTACCACAAACAACATTTGTTTGTTCACATCGGTGGAGCCACAACTTACTCTGATCCTCTCCTTGAGGTAAGGATAATTATTAAAAAGTAGTATTATTCAATTCTATATCGATAGTTTGTTTGTTTGTTTGTTTAGTTTAATGGCGTACAACTGCATCGGTTATTAACACCATATTTTCTTTCTTATTTTATTCTCCACATCTGTATTGTATTATTCATCTTATTTTTATTGATATCTTTCATATCGAATTATATTTTATTGCTTATTTATCTTTTATGTCAAACTTCTGTCAACAAGCCACTCAATTTCAGAAACTTGAACACTAATTCTATTTTTTCATTGTTGTCTCCCAAGATTGTTGGAAGGTCTGTATTAAGTCCTAAGCTATTTAGGCGCGATGTAAAAAAAGGACATTCCTGAAAAATGTGTATCACCGTTAGTATACCAAAACAGTATTTGCACCTGGGCGGAGCCCCCCTTGTGAAAAGATAAGAGTGTGTTAATCTGGTGTGGCCTATCCTGAGTCTCGTCAGTACGACTTCCTCTCTACGACGGCTGGATGTATTCCAGGGTTTGACATTTTTTTTAATCATTTTCAGTTTATTCGGAGGGCTTTCGTCCCATATTGACTGCCATCCAGCACCGATTTCCCTCTCTAGGGCTCTTCGTAGATCAGATGGAGTTAGTGTGATCTTGCCTCGCCCCGGTAGTTCGAGAGCCTCCTTTGCAGCTAGATCAGCCAGCTCGTTGCCCACAATACCCACGTGGCTGGGGATCCCTATAAACTTTACTGTTTTGCCTAAACCTTCCAGTGTGGATAAGTAGGAGTGTATAACCGGGATTTTAGGATGTTTCGGATACATACAGTCTAGGCCCTTCAGAGAACTCAATGAATCAGTGACTATCACTATAATATTGTGAGTAAGGGTCATGCAAAAGTGGAGAGCTGCTGCTATTGCGTTAAGTTCGGCGGTGTAAATCTTGGATACTTTGTGAAGCTTTATTTTGTGAGTGGAATCTTTTGTAATGAAAGAAGAAGCTGCTGATTGATCAGATTTTGAACCGTCTGTGTAGATTATAAATGATTCTGGCATGCTATTAATAATGCTGGAAAACAGGTCTTTGAATTTAGATATTTCGGTATTATTTTTTAAGTATTTTGTCAGGTCAAGCATTGTTTGAGGACGCTGGTGGGTCCAGGGTGGGGTATCATTGACAGATGGGGTAATTTTTATCGTTTTAAGGAAAGATATAGCTGAGAAGATTCTTTCTGATAACGGGAGAGTTGAATTTTGTTTTTGTACGAAAGAGTTAGAAAATTTAGAGTTAAAAATATATTTGTAAGTCGGATGTCCTGTCTGTGGGTATATTTTAGAAACATAGGTTATTGCCAATTTTAGTCTTCTAAATAAGAGTGGTGATAGTCCTGATTCGGAACACAAGCTAAGAATTGGACTTGTTCGAAATGCCCCTGTAGCGATTCGATTCCGGCTTGGTGAACGGTATCGAGTTTGGAAAGAACACGGGAACGAGCAGAGCTGTAAACGAAGGAACCGTAGTCCATTTTGGAACAAATTAATGCTTGATATATTCTGAGTAGGCTCACTCTATCGGCACCCCATTTTGTATTGCTGAGAACCCGAATAATATTTAGTTTTTTTATTGCAATTATTTTTAAGGAGGATATATGATATTCCCAATTTAGTCTTTTGTCAAAATTAAGACCCAAAAATCTGTGATGATTAGTATAGGTTATCGGATAGTTTCCTAAGAACAGTTCTGGTGAGGAAGGTGTATTGCGTTTTCGGCTGAAATGGACACATTTTGTTTTCTCTGTTGAGAATTGGATACCTACAGTAGTCGACCAGTGATGGAATTTTAGTCGGATATCCAGATTGCTTTCTGATCGGTAGAATATTGAGAAGTCGTCGGCGAATAGAAGAGGCTTAACTCCTCTAGGTAGGTTGAGCCCTAAATCATTTACAGCCAGTGAAAAAAGTGTTGGGCTGAGCACACACCCTTGAGGAACTCCTTTGTTCTGTCTATGATCTCGTGAATATTGGCATCCGATCCGTACCCTAAAATGTCGATTTCTTAGAAATTGTCTAATGAATGAATACATTTGTCCCCGGATTCTTATCGATGATAATTTTTGAAGTATGACAGCATGATTTACATTGTCGAACGCCTTTAGCATGTCGAAGAAGACAGCAATCATTTGTTGACCCTTCACAAATGCATATTGTGCTTCCGTATCTAAAATCAATACTTGATCAATTGTTGATCGGCCTTTTCGGAAACCTGATTGAAACGATTGGATAAAATTAATCTTGTCCAGGATCCACATAGATCTTTTATTCGTTCCATTACTTTGCAGAGGCAACTTGTCAGGAGTATTGGACGGTAACTGGATGGAATGAGCTTGTCTTTTCCCGTTTTAAGCATTGGAATAATTATGGAGTCTCGCCAGGTATTTGGTATTATACCGGAATGCCAAATGTGATTATAATAGTCCAGTAACCATTGTTTAGTATTGTTAGAAAGTTTAATTATCATTTCATAATGGAAATTATCGGGACCGGGTGAGCAACCTTTTACAGTGTTTAATGTATAATTTAGTTCCCACATCGTAAATGGTGTGTTGTAGTAAGTTGAATGTAATGTACTATTTTCATGTTCTATTTCTTTAGAGTCCACATTATTAGAGAAATTATTATTTCTGGAATTGAAAGTTTCCGAGTAGTGATCAGCAAACGTATTTGAAACTTTTAATGGATCATCGGACAGCTGGTCATTGACTAAAATTGTGAAGCGGGGTAAAGAGTTTTTGGAGTTGATTTTTCGGATATTGTTCCAGACGGTGCTAGTACTAGTAGAAGTATTTATGCTATTTAAAAATTTTTTCCAAGACTCAGTTTTATGATGATTAAAGGTAATACAGCAAATGGCTTTTTGTTTTTTGTACTCTATTAAATTATCAGATGTCATGCGTCTAAGGAATTTTTTGTAGGCCTTACGGCGGTTTTTGAGGGCTTGTTTGCAGGCGTTATTAAACGAAGGAACGGCTGGTCTTTTTGAGTGACCAGACGACATCGGTATCGCTGCTTGTGCTGCTTGGATAATAGTGCTAGTTATCGCTAGGCATCCCTCTTCGATACTCAGATCACATGGAGAGTTTAGGGGTGGAGTAGTTAAAGAAGTAAATTGAGGCCAGTCAGCTTTGTCTAGAATATATCTGGGTTTAACTTGGTATATTGGGTTTAATGCGAGGAATTTTATAAGGATTGGGAAGTGGTCACTGCTATGTAAATCGGGAAGTACAGTCCAGTCTAGATTATTGTAGAGTGTAGGGCTGCAAAGAGACAGGTCGAGAGCAGAAAATGTCCCATAACTGGAAACTGAGGAAGGTAGGTTGTGTTGTATTTAGTAAGAGTAGGTCGGAAAATTCAATCAAATTTTCTATTATTTTTCCACGCATGTTTAAATCTCGGGATCCCCATAACGGACTATGACCATTGAGATCTCCGACAAAGAGCACAGGACGTGGCAGTTGGTTAAAAATATCCAGGAAGTGTTGGGTTTCTATAGTACGATCCTGTGGTAGGTATATGTTACAAACGGAAAATGTGAAATTTAAGTGTATTTTGGTAGCTACAGCTTGGAGGTGGGTGTTTATTGAAATCGGTTCTGAAAATACTGATTCATGAACAGCAAGAAGGACGCCATGGTGGCCATGATTCGGATTAGGGCTATCTTTCCGATAAGTTTTAAAAATTTTTAATGTTCTATTTTCATTATTTAAAAGATTTGTTTCCTGTAGAGCTATTCAAAAGGGGTTTACATTTCTTATCAAAATTTTTAAATCGTTAAAATTAGTCTTTAATCCGTTGCAATTCCATAGAAGTAAGGACATACAGGTATGTTATTAGTTATGAAAAACAATGATTTGGGAATAAGAAATGTCGTTGTAGTTATGCAACGGAAATAATATTTTAGTAAATATCTGTATCGAATAGGAAATAAGAAATAAATTTCATGTAATACAATAACAGAAAAACAATAGAGTAATAAAAAGCGATATTTGAGAATAAGAAATAATACATAGTTAAAACTAATATATATAAATATTATCAGTCTATTTATTAGAAGAATAATTTATATTACCTGTTTTGTTTTTTTCTTCTTTTGTTTTTCCTTTTTTATATGTGACTTCGGTATAACCGTTGTCACTATTGGGAGGATCAATTTCAATAGGTATTGCATCACCTATCGAATGACCCTCCTCAGATGGATCTGAAGATACGCCAGCCGACAGGAGTGGGGCTGGGAGGAGGAGCGAGGAAGAGGAGGGAGGGAGCTGTGGTGGGGGGGGCCGCTGGCACAGAAGTACTGGCGGCCGTGGTTGAGCGAGTAACTCTTCTTACCTGAAGGTTTGTTAGTGCCGAGCTGGTGCTAGGAGAGGGAGGGGGAGGAGAGGGGGAGCTAGGGCGGGGCTTATGCTAGACACATTAGACATATCGGTTGACGAGGTTTGCTTATCATTTCTCATGGGTGTTTTACTTTTTTGTTGTTCGGTATTTACTATTTGTTTTTTATTTTCTCCAAAAAAGAATGGGATATCGGTTTGGATGCCGATTTCTTTTTTTTTTTTTTTCGGTTTGATTAACTTTTTCTTTTAATATTTGCGCAAATGATTTGTTTAAAAAATTTGGATATCTTTCTCTATATATTTTTTTGCTTCAATTTGCGATATTTTATTGTTAATTTGTATAGCCTTGATCTCTTTGTGCATTTGGAATATATGACAAGTGCGATCCAAGGCGTTATGAGGACCATCGCAATTTATACATTTAGGCTCTCTTTCACATTTGTTTCCCTGTGTATGTTTTGATTTTCCGCACTGTATACATATAGATTCTTTTTTACATTGGGCGGTTGGATGATTAAAACCCAAACAGTTGAAGCAGCGAAGAGGATTAGAGATATATGGCTGTACCGGAACAGTCTGGTATCCTACCTTAAATGTTTTTGGGGCAATAGGTGTTGGAAAAGTAATTATATAATTATGTGTAGCTATTTCGGAGCCATTTTTTTAAATTTTAATTCTGGTAATATCAATTATTTTTTTATCCAGTTCTTTTTTAATTTCATCAATATCCAGGTATTGAAAGTCATAAACTTTTATAATTCCCTTACTATAATTAAGAGAATTATGAGGGGTAACCTGAATTGGGAATTGTCCTCCAAAATCTTTGCAGGAAAGGAGTATCTCGGATTGGGTTCCCTTAAAGGTTTCGACCAATAGCGATCCGTCCCTCATTTTTTTAATATTTTTAACCTCCCCTACTAGGCCTGTAATGAATTTATTTATGAAAAAAGGAGAGATTTTGACAAAACTCTCGTCGCCCTCTCTTTTAATTATTATGAAAGTTGGACTAATATTTTGTCTTTCTTCAGGAATCAACCTGTCTGTATGGGATTTCATTTTTCCCCTTGGACGTTTTCTTTTAGCCCGAGGGCTAATTGGGTCATCAGGCTCTTTCATAATTAGAAGACCGATATAATCGGTTGTTGAATTTGAAAAAATGTAACAATTAAATGGTTCTTAAAAGTCAAGGAGAAAATAATAATAATAAAAAGAGTTATAAATCTAAATATCACAAAAATATAGAAGAGAAGAAAAAAAAGAAAATGAGAGAAAAGAAAATATATATAAAGAAATAGTTTCTCTTATCTGTTTGTTGTCCCTCGGAGCTGTAGTAGATCCTTCCTCTTCGGAGTCCAAACAAACACTCAATATCGATAGTTTTTAGTACATAACAGTGTATTTTATCTTAATTATGCTAATTAATTGAATTATAAAATATAGTTGGTTTTCTAAACTCTCAAAGTTTTGAGTATTGAGAATAAATATGAATAACAATAATTAGTAATAACAATAAAACAGTCTATTTTGGAACATGATCATATATTAAATATAATTGCTCTTGTCACATTTGACAGAAGATCCTTTACTATTTAGTTTTCCCTGGCAAACTCTTATCCAAGTAATTATCACACTAAAATCCAATAACCATAGGCATTGATTACCTTTGCGGTTTTACGCCTTTAAACAGAAACAAACCACACTCGAACTTAAATAGTCTATAATGCACTCTAAATTCTCATTCAACTAGCCTGGCACTCATGACAATGATATTATCATAACGACCCTATTTTCTAATTTGAACATATTTTTTGAGCCTTATGAAAATTTAAGTTTATTCATATTCAATACTCTACAGTGGACACAATTGAATGTTATTATTATTATTATTAAAGTCCTCTTACCTGCCTGTCGAAATTAAAAAGTCTGTCAATTTTGTTGGTTAATCTCTGGAAAATTACTGATGCCACCTGTATTAATCATTTGTTTACTCTATTAACTATATAAAACTATTACAGGAGAACTTGACCATGCATGTTCAGACTTAAATATATTTTACTGACGAAAAGTTTTAAAATAAATTCAAATAATATGTTGTTTCTCATGGCTTCTTAGATGTTGGTAAATATATTGGCTATGTTAGTCCATCAAATAAACATTTAAACAAAAATGTGAAAAACTAGATAATCTCTTACCAGTTTAGTTTTATATGATCATATGGTATGCAATCACTTGTTGCAATCATTCAATCTAATAAAATCATTATGAAATGTTGTGATTATTCATCTTAATTGCATTTGTTCCTTTTATATTTTATTCTATTATCTTGAATTTTATCGACAAATACCAAATAACTATCCATTCCAATCGCCAATTGTATTTAAAATCATGGTATAGCCAAAATATTTCACACAAAAAAGAGATAGTTGGTCACAAACAGATAACTTCTCTTGCTATTGAAAAATATACATTTTTTATTATTATAATAAATGCTGAACAACTTCTGTAATTCTATTTAAACACTTTTGAATATTAGTTTCTTAAATATTCTCTTAACTGTTAATAATTTCCATTCTTTGTTCATAGGCTGTAGATGTCAGGCAAATATATGACAAATTCCCTGAAAAGAAAGGTGGCTTGAAAGAATTATATGATAAGGGGCCCCAAAATGCCTTCTTTTTAGTAAAATTTTGGGCTGATCTCAATACCAATATACAAGACGAAGCTGGTGCATTCTACGGTGTCACGAGCCAGTAAGTTTATTTCTTATTTAGAATTCTTTATTATATTTACTATTGAATATGTATTTCATTAGTTAATATTTAATTTATAGGTATGAAAGTAATGAAAATATGACAATCACTTGTTCAACAAAGGTGTGCTCATTTGGGAAACAAGTTGTTGAGAAAGTTGAAACTGAGTATGCAAGATTTGAAAATGGCCGATTTGTCTACAGAATACATCGTTCACCTATGTGCGAATATATGATAAACTTTATTCATAAATTAAAACATTTACCTGAAAAATACAACAAGAACAGTGTGCTGGAAAATTTCACAATTCTACAGGTAATGTATTACCTATTCTATTATATATTAAATATTCCAGTCCATTTCTTTATCCAAAACCAAATATCTTCGGCATAAAAAAATAAATCCTATCTGTTTATAGTATATATTGTTTGCTGTTTACCTTCATGAAGCAAAACTGAGAAGGAAGGCTACTGCTGCTTTGTCACAGATTTGGTAAAAGCATTTTTTTGTGACATGGCATCAATTCATTAGTAATTAACAAATCCATGATAGAAGTTGATTAGTGGTAGAATGTAAAATGGTTAAGCAACTTCCTTCACTTTATTCAACCAATTGTAGTTGTCCTCCAATTCAAACTCTGAGCAGGGTCCTCACATCTTCTCTAAAATTCATACATCCATTGGAACTTCAGACAGTCTCTTGGTTAGGTACCACATATTTCTTGATCCAGAAGTTTCTTGGGGATTTCATAGGGTCTGATCTTGGCAAGATAGGCTGTCCAGCATAGCCTCAGCCTGTTAATCCTTGCAAACTCAGGTTTATTAAATTTAGAGTAAACCTTTCTATTTATTTGCTTTCTCCATGTCTAATCACATTTTTCTGGGTCATATATGCTTCTAAGGATTTTTCTCACAAATGTTAGGAATTCCCATTCAGTGAACCGTCTTATACAATATTGCTTTTGTTCTTAATATTGCACAACTTCCAAAATGTTGACATAGTCCACATTTAATACTACTTTTAGGCCAATGATATTAACTTCCTTATCTCAGGAAAGATAAGGAAGGCTTCCTCTACTCCATCTTTCGATCTCCCAAAAATATCGAAATCATCTGCATTCCCCTGCATACCAGACAATTTAAGATCATTCTGATTTTCTTGAACTTGAAGTATTACCAGGCAGATAAGCTAAGTTGGTATAATATTAAGGTTTTTATTGCCTGACTTTTTTATGTAGTTTCTTCAAAAATAAGTTTCAAGCTAATCCATCACCCATCAGCTGCAGCCTTTCCTTATAAATATCTGAGAGATTCAGGCAATACTGGTTAATATTATATAAGTAAAGGTTATTCAAAATGATACAGAATTGTTTTCTAAATTGTCTAGACTTACACATGGTGTTATAAACTGCCTTACCATTGTTTTTTTTTATATTTTTTTTAGAAAAAAAATCAAAAACCTCATTTTGTAGTATAGCATGCAAAATCAAGTTTTTGTCATAAAAAGATTTATATTAGGATAAATAGTAATCAGTATTTTTTCTTTAGTACAAATACTAATTCGTACTAAGCATTTTTTGGATTGCAAATATTTTTCAAATAGTAGAGGTCACTCTGCTGGTCCCATTTAAATTTTAAAAGACAGGAACAGAATTAAGATAAAGAAATTATCAAAGAGACAGTTATACTATTGGTCTTAAGAACTGTTTTTAGTACTTCTCAAAGTTGTTGCCCACTCACATAGAGACTTATTAGCAAACTGTCTACAGATTGTAAAAAAAATAAAAATTAAATTTTACTAGATTAGATAAGTGAGAGTAAGTGAAAACATCAGGTTTTGATTGATTTAAAAATAAATAAAGAAACAGCAGACTAGGTAAAAGTGAATTAATTATTGATGCAAGAAATTATTTAAACCTGATACTGTTAGTTATAATATGGAAGGTTTATTTATTAGTTCATAGAATCTATTTAAACATTTTCTATTAATTTAGTTTGATTTAAAAGTAAAATATTATATTTTCCGTATAAGCTGTATTATATATATTATTTCTATTACAGGTGGTCACAAATCGAGAAACACAAGAGACATTATTATGCACAGCGTATGTGTTTGAGGTTTCAACTTCTGAGCATGGAGCTCAGCATCATATTTATAGATTAGTGAAAGATTAACTTCTTTACTTCGTAACTTTCATTGTAAAATATCCAAATCATTTTTACTTATATCAGTGGTTTCAACATTATTATTTTTGTTTTTAGCCATTATGTTTATAATTTTAATGAGCTTGTTTTACATCTTTGTATAAAATAGTTTGAATTAAGAAAAATAAATTAAAATGTAATATTTTCAGAAATATCTATTTATTATATATTTTAATAATAATCTTGTTTTCCCGTTATTGTATTTGTTTTTTGTTACGTTCAGACTTTGTCAAATGAATTAAATAGTTTTCTGTTCAATAATCATGCTAAAAATATTTTTTTGAAAATAAGTTCATCGATGTCACTTGCAAGACTTACCTTTTTAGTTGACATGGGAAGGGGGCTGTAGGTGTTAAGTTCTGTGTGTTGGTGATTGAAATTAAAAAAAACATTGAAACAGTAAGATTGTGATTAAACGTTACGATAAAGAAAGTTTTGCTGCTCTGTTATGATGAAGTTTCCTCGATTTTATATATATATATATATATATTTTTTTTTTTTATTTTGTGTCATATTGAAAAGTGCAAGTACTATCTATGTATACTGATGCATGAATGAAAATGTTATATTAAAATATTCACTCTGAAAGGATTCAGTAAATTGTAAACACAGAGTGCCTATGTCTCCTTATATTTTAGCTTGTATTCTATAACAGTGCATTTTTCTAGGTGTAATATTTGTATAAAAGAATTAGTTATATTTCTTAGCATTATAAAGTAATTCGTTAAAAAAAAAAACCCAAAAAAAAAAAAACCGCCATAATCATTGTTTTAGTTTTAGTTCTAGAAGATTTTATGGGGATTTTTAATTACCCTATTCCTATTACTAACCAAACCAATAATAGATTTTTTTTTTAGATATTTATCAATAGTATAATTTGAAAGACATAAGCTGTTTTTATTTTGGTTAGAATACAACCAAAAATCTTATTTAAAATATATAATTACAAATTCCCTTGAGTTAAAATAAAATATAGAGGTTCACAGGGTAAATATGACTGTTTCAGGAGTAAATAATTACTGTATTCATAGATATATTTTTATTATTCACTATATTTGTTGAAGTGAAATAGTATAGATTAAAATAATTGTCTTTGTTTTGAATAAAGAGTTTAAAGTTAATTTTTTATTAATAATTATTTGAGATTAATTAATACGAAAGATCTTAAAAACCAAAACCCTTTTTGATATGAAAAATTATCCAATCAAGTGAGCACAGATTTGAATGAATAAAAGTTTTCTGAAAATTTAGACAATAAAAAGTGCCAGGCAAAAGTGTCTTCAGACAATATATTCACAAAACAAAATCATTCTTATATTGTATCACATATGCAAATATTACAAGATAATGCATTGTTGTAGTAGTTATAAATGGTCTAAATATTGTATATATTGTGAATATTGAAGTAGTATGAAAAATTCAGAAACCAGTATAGTCTACTGATCTCCTGTTTTTTAGTCATCTGTGGCAAAACAGTGAATCTATAAGCATATACATATGGATGCTACATATGTATATAATTGATAGAATTATGCATATGTTAGGCTATTTTTGAAAATATATGTTTAATATTACAAAGCACATTTGATTGCAAAACCTTTTGGCTTCTTTTGTAGAATAAATCCTTAAGTGTTTGTTAATCCTTGATGCTTTTTTTTTTCATGTGAATATTAATAAATCTTTTTATTTCAGCTGGGTGATGACTTACCAGATGCTCATTTTCCCTATTTCTTTTTATTTTATTTTTTAATTTTTTTAAATTTTAATCAACTAACAGTTTTTTTTTTTTTTCATAAATAATAAGCGTAGATGTGACTCAATCTGTTTTTCTTAAACCATTTTATTAAGATTCATCACCCAAGTTTAAGTAATAATAAAATGCATTGTGGATTAACAAAAAATCATTTTGATACATGAATATGGACATTAAAATATATGATTCATATAAACCTATTTGATATGTGGAGTGACTTGGATAAAATTATCTTCTGTGAAGGTAATTACTACTTTATTAAATCTGATTTATGGACTGCATAGTCACTATCATACCAATTGTTGTAAAAAGTACATTGGCCATATCTGACTGCCATATCAAATAATGTTATTACTATTGTTTTTTTGTTTTTTTTAGTCAAAGTTAAAAAAAAAAAAATAGAAATGAAAAATTATATTTATACTATTTTCCCCTTTTCCCTTATTTTAGTTTATATTGGCATTTTTTTTTTTTTTTTTTTTTCTGTATTATTTTGTTTCTATTATATTGATTGAAATAGCTATAAAACAAGCTTTATATCATTTATTATTATTTTTCATTATTAATTTTCAGTCATGAAATGGACTTATTTTGTGCAATTATGAATTGAAATATATTTTTATTGTTCGTCCAAAATGTACCTTAATTTATCATAAAATTTTATTTATGTATATGTTGATGATGTTTATTTAAGTAATCTAATTGCTTTATGTTGAAATATTTTTCCAAATATAATATAATAGATTAATATATTGTTTTTATGAATTATATACAAAAATTTATTATGGAAAATAAAAAAATGATCATCTCTGACGCCAAACATAGTTATTAAATTTATAAATAAATCACTAAAGAGTTCTTTGATATGAACCATGTTAATTACGCTGTAAATATTTTCTCTTTAATTTAATTTTTTTTTCATAATGTTTCAAGATTTTCTACAAATTAATATATTGAAGTTTCTTATGATGTTTTTATTTTCTTGTTTAAATTTTGCTTAAATATACTGAGGATAACATAATGATGGATTTGTGAGATTAGTAATTATTTAGAATTTTTCCCATTTTCCATTTGGTGTTATTATTAATGATTACTTTTCACATCATTAATGTTAATTTATAAATGTATATAAATATGTTTTGAATTGTTTTAGTATAGTCTGTTATAAATTTCTATTTCTAATTTTATTTTTAGATACTTGAATAGAAATCTGTTGAAAATTATATGCTAAATTTCAATATTAAATATACATCTTATCTTTATTAACTTTACATGGTTTATTAAATAGAGTATTTTTCAACTATAATAAAAATTTACATCACAAACAAAATTACGATTGGTTATCCTGAGAAGATTATATTAATTGGGTCAGATAATGTTTTTTTCTTCTCACTATCCTATTCTTTTAAATTATAATCAAAGTTGCATTATTTGTTTTTCCATTGGCAACACTCTTACCGAATCCCTTTGAAAAAAATAAAAATTTTGAATATACTAACATTTTTCAAAATTATATTCATTAATGGGATTACTGCTATAATATACGAGTTGTTTTATGAGCATTTATTTATTTTTTCAACATATTTGTGCAGTCTACAGTATTTATAGGTTTCAAAACTGAAATTGGTTTAGTTTATTTTTAGTGATGTTCAGCATTGAATTTTGCTTTTTAAAAAGTAAACAAAACTAGTTAATGTGAAACAAGGTTATATAAAAATATTCCTTTAAAAACTAAATGAACAAGCAAAATTAGATGCTTTAATTTCAATAACATATTTTTTTAAAACATATATATGTGTTAATATGTGTGTCTATTACAATGCTTCTGAATCTATTTCTACCTGGCTAAATTAAAAAGAAACCAGAAATTTATAAGATAACTTCCTGCCTTAAAGTTTGAGTAATGTATATATTAATCACCAGAAAATTAATGTTCATGGACAATTAACCCATCCTTTATTCTAAGTGAATTTTGAAAGTTGATTTTGTATGTTTGTGATAAGAGTATTTGTAATGAGCAAAAGAAAAGTGATGGAAGTGCATTGTTTACTTCACAATGAAAAATTTCCTCTTTTAAATTATTTTTATGGCTTTTTCATGTTTGTGCTATAATTTATGAATAATTTAAACCAATACCAGATAGCAAAATATTTGTATCAACAATTTTTAAAAGTATGAATATTCTGTGACTATTTTATTATTAATTATTTAATAAAAGCAGAAACATTTTTTATTTCCTTTAAAGTCACTTCGAAGACTAACAGTTTTATTTTTCTCAGTTGCTGTTAAAGTTTATATATATACACTAACATGTTTTTTTGTGTAAGATACCCTCATAAAGAATTAAAAATAAAATAAATTTTATATTAAAACAGCTAGAAAAGAATGTAGTTTAGTTATTTTTGTATTAAAATAGGATTTATGAAACCAAATCTTTCATATGATGTTTTGTGTCATTTCTTACCAAGTTTTATTTATTGTTAAGTTAGTTTTCATGTAGCAATCAATTTTGTAGTTCAGATGTTAGTCACACAGAATGTGTATATTTGTTAATAAAATAAAATGTGCTGTGAAAATGACTACAGATAAAAAGAAACTAATCTGAATGAGCTTTTCAGGCTAGTGCATATAAACTGCAAACTTTGATTATTTGAAATGAATTGGCATTGGTGGCAGAGCCAAATTTAATTTATAAAATCAATGAATGTTTAAAATATATTGATTATTTCACAATTTATTATATTTTAAAGTATAAATGTATTTTATTTTATAAGGAAAGCAGATCATGTAATAATTTATTGTTCTGTCACCCATGCAAGCATCCATAATGTTTTCCTGGATTAACCATTTTATTTTCTACTTAATGGTTATTAATTTTTTTTTTTTCACCAGGATAGCTTTTAATGCAATTTCATATTCTTAAAACTTAATCAATGAAGTCCCATGTTCACTAATTTCTAAAATGAAAGGAATATTTATCTTGTACTTTATGTAACCAAGTATTGTGCATTAGTATTAAATAAGTTTGGAAGAACTCTTTCATCTGAAGAAAACTATTTCTGTCAAAATAAATATCAGCAACTCAATAGACCTTCTATAACATCTAAGAATAAATACTATTAAAATAAGTTTCATTAAATTTATTTGTTAGTTCTGGTCACTTTTTGTACCATAGAAAAATGTTTATAATTGACAAACAACTAAGGTTGCTAATGACACAATCTGGCATAGACCATCTACCACCACCATGTACTTTTCTGGATGTCTTTTCCAGTGATTGCTAATACAATCATAATAATTACAAAGTGAATCAAGTCCTATTGGTCTTTTTGATCAACCTCTGACAACTACTATGTTGCTGCACAGTCCTGAGTAGGGTGGAAGTTCCAAAATTCCAAAAAGTTCCAGAACCACCACAAAATGCGTGCTAATGAGGCATTAATACTTAGCAAAATTGATTACACCAGTTTCATCTATACTTCTGCAAGTAACACTAAAATTAAAAGGCTGCATTCAGTCCACCATGTGGACATACGCCTTTCCACCAGAACATTCAGAACAAGTCCAGCACTCAGTCTCTATACTGAAGCGGGAGTCCTGCCCCTCTCCTATCGCCACCAGAAGCAAATAGTAAAGTATATAACAAAAATTTATTCGCAACCAGTTAATCCGGTATATCTTTCAAATGTTATTCAAGTCACTGCCTGTAAGTATGAAAGATCGAAAAATTCCTCTCTTCATTTTGGTACAGGATGAAATGGGTTATAATCAAATTGACAAAACATCAGCCTCTATACATAAGACGAAACCTACCTCCATGGATATTATCATATCCCCCGCAAACTTTAAAATGCTGATAGTCTCTAAAATTAAAAAATGTTCTTCTCAAGAAGTAATTTAAATATTTCTTTCTGAAGTAAATAATTACAACTGTAGCAAAGTTATATACACTGATGGCTCAAAAACATGAATCAACCTTACGTGCAGTTTGAGATAACAGTAGGGCGCTGAAGTATCTGCTAGATAGTGCCTGCGATATTTTCACAGCGGAACTGACGGCGATATTTGAAGCGCTTCAACTAGCTGGAACATTTGTAGAACAGTCGATAATCATCTGCTCTTACCCCTTCAGTGCGATTAAAAAAAGTCTTTTTAGAATTTATTCGTATAACCCTGCAATCCGAGAAATCCATTTTATTATTATTCAGATCACTAAATCTTCAAAAGAGCTAACCTTTTTATAAATCCCTAGTTATTCCGGTATACCAGGAAATAAAGTGGGTGTAGCAGCAACAGAAGCCCACCAATTATAAACGATTACACCCACTTTCTTGCCCGCAGTAGACATGTTTCGACCACTACAGATGAGGATTTTGGATGACTGGTAAAGTGCATGGTCGGTATCGGAAAATAATAAATTGAAAGAAATCAAACCAAACCTCGGTGGGTGGGCCTTATCCTCAAGCGATGTAGAAGAGAGGAGGTGATACTCACATGGCTAAAAATTGGACCCTGCCGTTTAACGCACGACTACCTGGCAAGAAGAAATTCCCTTCAGTATCAACTCAGTTAAGTAACTATCACAGTGAGGCACATCCTCGAGGAGTGTCCTCAGTACAGGAGAGATATGGATAAATGTGGTGTACTTCATCAGCTCTGTATGGCCGTGGGTGATAGTGAACAGTATATTTGTAGTACCATAAAATTTATAGAGAAAATTGCATTATATAATTTTATTTAATGTTCGTTATTTTATTCATTTATTTTATTTTATTTTTTTTATTTTACATATTTATCTTTTTTATTTGGTTGAGATTAATATAATTTGGTTAGGGCAATGACATTCAAATTTCTCATTGCTATAGTTCAAAAAGATATGGTAATGTTAACTTAGCTATTATTGTTACAATGCAGAAGGTATAAAATTAAGCCCAACAATGCGGAGACGCTCCAAATGGAAATTTATGCCATATTCACCAAACCCATCCTCGTTAATTTTATGACATTGAGCAGATTAAGGTGGGCAGCACAAATAGCAAGAAAGCGATAAGAAGAATGTTTCTTAAAGAAATCAATTTTAAATTTTAAAATTGAGGTGCCCTGATCGAGTAAAGTCAATACAATAGCTAAAATATTAATCAATATATTAACAATAATCATAACGTTACGTAATGTAATAGCTCTGAACAAATACTGCTATCAAAGAAACCACATGATAGAATCTACTCTAGCCCACCTGAGCATTCTCCGGTAGCACCGTTAGAGCATTAAAATTTGTTTTAAACAAATCTTGACGTTTCAATATTACCTCAGAAATAAAGTCAACCTCTATTCTTTCCTATATGATTGTATAGTAAAAGTTAAATTATATAAAATATCTCAACGAATACCTCGGTGATTAAATTGAAATGTCTAGGAAACTACTTGAACTAATTACTAAAAGGATGAGGTGATGTTCAAAAGTACACATGCTCTAAATATGAAAATATTGATAGGTAAATCCTTCCATAGTTTTTAATCTTTAGGCTTTGAGTTGAATATATTTTTTGATATAATACATACTGCTATATAAAAGGACAAGCCATTTTTCGTTTGTGATAACTACTAAAACTACTGAACCAATTTACACCAATTTTAAACTACACCATCCTCATAGTTCAAGGAAGTTTTAGCAATAATAAAGTTTACTGTGCACTATTCAGCTGAGAGGCCACAAAGGAATGGTGTTAAAAAGGGCTAGACATCGGTAATTAGATTTACTTATTTTAATGTAAATTGTTATTTAAAAAATAGATAAATATGTAACGTGACATGTGGATCCCAGTGAAGTTTGAAAATCGACTGATATGTGGCTAATAATACAGTAAATGTTCTGTCCATCTGGATTAGCAACCCATAAAATTAAAATCATGCTTGCTATTAAAATTAACTAATTGCAAGGGCAGACTTACAAAAACATGCTAGTGGATCTTCGGACTGAATGTTTATCTCACGGTCAATCATATGGCTTTCCAGAACTGGACACCTTAGCAGGTAAATCATTCTTATAATATTGGGAGACAAAACTCGAAATTATTAACAGTTATTCAGAAGTCTTTTGAATTTCCTTTTTGCATGCTTTCTACAAAAAAGATTTTTATAGATAAATAAACAAAAATTCAGTTATTTGTAGCATTATCTAAATCTTTAATTATGAGAGCTGGCGAAGCTGCGATGGGTAGTTCTTTTAATATTATATTGTTATCTGAATTCTGGTAAAATTAAGCTGGTTGAAAGAGAAGAAAATGCGGGACCAGTTACTAGAAATGGAGTTTCTCTCCAATATTTATATGCTTACGAGTACTTGGATACAGTATTGAGATGGGAAAGAGAAGGAAATACTAGATAGGGCGAAGAAAGCAAATACAGCCCACTGTCAAATATACTCAAAGGCTATAGGAAGTAAGGATATAAGCACGCATATATAGCTGCATCTATATAAAATCATATATTTACCGGTGTTAATATATAGTGCAGAAAGCTGAGCAGTAGTATATAAGCGTGCGAGCAAGGTAACGACTGCGGAAATGAGGTTTCTCAGAAGTATAGAGGGGAAAACTCGAAGGTATCGAATAGTCAATGAAAATATTCGGGATAACCTTAGAGTGGTGCCAGTTTGAAAATCAAATAAGAAGTGACAACTGAAGTGGTATGGGCACGTAACCAGGATGGGCGATCAAAGAAAAGCTATATGGCTGTTAGAAGCCAGAGCGACGGAGTTGCGAGAAGGAAAGCGACCATCTGGACGACCAATGATGATTAAAGAAACGTTGCAGGTTTCACAGTTCACACCTAGTGGTAACTTGGAATTAGAGAAATAAAAAGAAGCTGAATTCACTTATAAATTAGAGAAACAAAAGCAATGTGAAAAAGGATATACGTTATCCAAGAACGTTTTCAAAACAACTACAGTAAATATTCAGTTAAATGAATCACTTGTATGTTTTGGATATCTTAAATTAGTTTAACTAACCTAATCATTTGACCTGTATAATCTAAATATATTTTCAAATAAATAAATTAAAACGAAATTATATTTCTAGAACTCATGATGAATTTAATTAAAAATGAAGTAATGGTGATGTTTAATAACCAGTTTTACCCTCTAATTTATTAAAGGGTCAGGTTCCCACTTTTCACAAGCTGACTGTGTTTCAGGAACCTTCGTTTGCATCAATAGACCAGTAACCAATTTAAGTCCAAAACTGACAAAATTTGCAAAAAAAATTAAAAAGTTTTTTTGTATGTTGTCAAGGAACATACGAATATTTCAAAAACAAGTTTGCAGTTTCAAAATATCTGTGCTCCTGACCTCAGGCAAATGAGATTGTATCAAAATAGTGGATACAATGATTTCACTTAATTTATTGTTTCTTTCCGCTAAGCCTATAAGCATAAATCTCATATAACTGAATGCGAAAGTCATAGATCTTATATCTTCCATTAATTGTGGCGACATTGAATTTTATTTTTATTTTAACAGACTACCTGGATATTCTGCATTTTTCATATATTTCTTCATAGGGCGAATAAGAGCCGATATGATAAAATATAAAACTGGAATTTTTAATTTTTTTGGAAAAAATATCAATCTTTAAAGTGAGATATCAACCTGTATCTCGGAATCAATTAGATATAGGGATTATAACAGCTTTTATCTATTTGAAAAATGAAAATAATAAGGTTTTCTGCGTGATTCATAGTTTTCAAGGGTTTGAAAAATGTAAAAGAAAAAAATCAACCACAACGTAGAGAGCACAGGATCCCTGAAGTTGTAAACTTGGTTTTACTCATTTCTTATGTATCCCAAAACATACCAATCAATTAGAATTATGCCACATAAGCGATGCAACACTGCCAGGAAGGGATTCTTCAAACATAATTCTACGATTTTTATATGGAGAGTAGAATTTGATCCAATTTTTACAATGACCGCCCAAAATAGCTGACGATCTTCCAAGGAAAACCACGTTAGCTAGGGTATCTTAGGCAACTAACTACTCTGTTAAGTTCAGTTATTTATTTTAAAGAAGAAACATGTCAGTGTCCTACCAAATTCTCGTAATTTTAAGACATTACTGGGAAAAAAATTTCACAGCCGCTGAAGCAACTCGTGAAATTATTAAATATGAAGGGGAAGGTGTCCGTGAAGAGCGCACTGCGCGGTATTGTTTTGAAAAATTTAAAAGTGGAGATACGACGTTGGAAAGGAAGAAGGGCTCCGGGCGGGCATTAATGGACATTGATGAGGTTCTGAAGGAAGCTATTGAGTCAAATCAGTCCACAAGTACCCGCGAACTTGCCAGGGAGTTTGGTATGTGGAAAAATACTGTTAGTCGCCATCTTCTCTCCATGGGGAAGGTGAGATGCCCATTGGTGGGAGTCATCTCCTCGCTGAGATAGATATGGTGACAGTTTCTCCTGCCAACCAATATCACGCGTCGAGAAGTCCCTTCTCACTTTTTTGAGTCGAATCAGCTCGTCCCTCACTGACTGCCTCACAAATTTAGCAATGATGACCGGCGGACGTGGGTCGTCTTTTCTTGGTCTCCGCCGCACACAGGGCAAAATCAACAATTTAGGTGGACAAACGTTTGAAATTTTTGAGTGCTTGACCTTTTTATTATTTGTTGGTAAGACGCTTAATACTAATATTTCCCGCCATACCGTGTTTACAAATAAATAGTAATTGAGTCAATCATTCCTGTTTACACAAGTGCCTAATAACCAACAGTGGGATTATCTTTATTCGATGGCCATTTATTATGTTCAAGGTATGTGTAGCGCAATTTTTTTTTTTTGCTTTTATTTAACAATCGACATTGCTGAGGCAGGTAAGACATTATATTTCCACACTCGCTATTGAATATACATAGCAATCTGCGTGTAGAGTTAATTTAGCAATTTGAAAATGTATGCTCCTATTCAATAACGAAAAACTATATAACCTCCAAGTTACCCCAAGGATTCGTTTGTAGGATTTGTTTCATCAATCCTTCTAGTCTTTAAACGATGCAAAGAATTTTGAGATTTTTTGCGTTTTGGGTGATACATAATTTTTTTCTGACACAACACTCCGAATCAGGAGGGGGATATTTTTTGAAGAGTGGGTTAAGTTTCCCAAACAAAACCGCCAAGACCACTTGCTGAAATTGATTCTTACTTCCACTCATATTAATAATCTAGAAAATGTGGAGATTAGGCCTCTGAAAATTAGAATTTCCCGTCTTTCTGACAACATTTCGGAAGGGTGGGACAAATGCCACAGATAATTGGAAGATTTTTTCAATAAATACTCTAGTTGGCTTGATTCCGATGACTTGGATTTTAGTTTTTCAGTTATCCAGCCTACTTGTCAACGCTGAGGACGCCCTAAAAATGTTTCGAATGTTCTAGTGAAAAAACAAAAAAAAAGAAAAGTCATTGAGCTATTGAAGGTTGACTGTGAAAAATTTACTTTCGCTGCACAGCAAGCGCTTTATGTTTCTGGTAAGCGTGGTGCTTCCAAAGTTGAGACAGGGCATCTACCTCTTAACAGCCATCTTCTTCTACAAGAAAATTTCACGAATAGCGACAAATAGTGATTTGTTGACAATGCTATTAGTTTCATCGGACCCTATTGTTGCTTCACTATAAAAACCTGTCAAAAAAAAAATACCGTTCGTTTCAGATGTGCTATATTTACTAAAGTGCACTACTCCGAACGAACAATTATCCTTATCAAATTTAAATATTGAGAAACCAAATGATGACATGTCAGAGCCAGAGTTATTAGATCAATCTGGATCATCATATTATGATACAAGTGAAGAAGATACAATTACAAAAGATTAATTAAGATACAATTAAATACAATTAGTCATTTAATATTCATATTTTTTTTATATTTATCTACCTGTGCTTAATTACGTTTATTAATTATTATAATTATGCCTAATTTTAGTTCTGTAATTGATTTAAATTCTATTTAAGGTACATTGATTAATTAAAAAAAAAAAAAATAAAGTTTTACAATCTATAATATGAAGAGTTTCCTAAATGATTTAAAATACATCTACTAGCAGATTTACGCCACTCCAAGCCGATAATTAGATTTGTTGTATTATTTTTTCGGTATTCTGGGACTTCAACCGTTAAATGTAGGAAAGTTCTAGATTTTAGCAAATAAATTTGATTTTAGACCACTGTGCGCTCGCCAATCGTGTCAAAAAATTAATTAGATTTTTAAAATTTTTTTTTCGTAATCTGGGACCCCAGAGGTTAAATATGGACAAGTTTCAGAATTTTGTCCACCTAAATCGGTCATATTTTCCACTGTGCGCCGTTCCACAGAGTCAATGTCTTCAGGAGTGAGTTTTAGACCCAGGCCAGCGCCAATACTCGTAATTAGAGCTACCGTGGTTACTCCTAGGCGAACCGGGATCCCCGGATCTCGGCCGATCTACTAAGTTGGACTTGCTCTAATTTATTTAGCCGGGCCTCGAGCTCAGACACTCTTTCCTCCAGAAAAGTATTTTTTCTTATCAGATCGTCGAAATATTTTTTTTGAGACTTCTCTCATTGCCGCTTCCTCCTCAACAGCCTCAATTTCATGATACTCCATCCCAGCAATCACAACCTAAATCACAGCATCAACAGACCATTCAATATCCTCCAGCTCCATTAATCCAACCCAATCCACACAGCCTTCATTAGATCCCCCATATTCCTCCTCCTCCTACTACCTCAGATCTCACATCCTTATTTACCTCCTTCCTGTCAGAGTTGAAAACTCTTATCACCCCACTCATATCACTCCTCACAAATGTTATCCCTCTTTTAATTCCTCTACAAAAAAATCCTTAAATGCCTTCCACAAAACCCTTATCCACTCTCCTTTGGAATGCGAATGGTATTCGCAACCACACTAACGAACTGACAACCTCGCTACATGACAAATAAATCGATGTAGCTTTAATAACAGAAACCAGACTGACCAGTAAACAACGTCTCATTTTTTCACAATACCAAACTTACCGAACAGACCACCCTGATGGTAGAGCCCATGCCGGAACTGCTGTCATCATTCACCATTCCCTCTCTCACCACGTATTCCCTTTACCAGCAAATGAATTCCTACAACCCATAGCAGTTGTTATCAAAACCCTCTCCTTTCCCGTCACGATTGCAGCGGCCTACTGCCCCCCAAATAAACCAATTTCCACATCCCAGTTCCACTCATTTTTAAATTCCTTAGGTCATTACTTTCTCATCGTTGCTGACTTCAATGCTAAGCACCAGCAATGGGGTTCAAGAACCACCAACTCCCGTGGGCGAGCATTGCAGTCTGCACTTAGTTCCCAAAGATCCTTTATTTCTCCAGGTACTCCTACATATTGGCTAACGGATCCTAACCGAAACCCTGACCTGCTTGACTTCTTCCTTCATTCAGGCTTAGCGATCCCTCCATTACTCCATAGAACGCCTGGATGAACTCCTCCGATCACAGTCCTTTAATTTTAACCCTTTCCGTCACTCCTATCCCAAAACCTTCTCCCCCATCATTTATTAGAGGACCGGTAGACTGGAACCTATTCCATCAAACAATATCCGACACTATAGACCTTAAAGTATCCGTAAAAACCTCCCATGACCTTGAAAATGCTACTAATTCCTTCACAACCATGATCCAGCAACCAGCCTGGGCTGCATCCTCACCTCGTTTCCCTCCCAAAGTTCGAAAGAAAAATCCTTTATCCCAAGATCTACTGGACCTTATTCAATCCAAACGTCATGCCAGAGCTATTTGGCAAAGGACCAGGCATCCAGATGATCGGAAATCCTATAATTATCTTACCAAACTTCTTAAAAAAAACATGGCTACCTTCAGATCCAAATCCTATAATTCCTATCTTTATTCACTCTCTTCCTCAGATAACTCCCTCTGGACCACCGCTAAAAAATCCTAAAATACCAACCCACCTCCCATCCTCTCCGACGTGCAGATGGTTTATGGGCGGCTTCTGACGATAACAAATCCGAAGAATTTGCCCAGCACCTTTCCAGCATATTTGTTCCCCATCCTGAATCTATTCCCACCCACACAACAACTGTTCATGAATTTCTTGATTCGCCTATTCCTCTTTCCTTACCTCCTAAAGCAATAAACCCCTCTGAGGTCAAATACCTTATAAAAAAATTAAAACCCCGTAAATCCCCTGGATATGATCTCCTTAGTTCACAAATCCTCAGGCAAATTCCTCATAAAGCAGTCATATTCCTCACCTACCTATACAATTGTATCCTGCGGACAACCTATTTCCCTTTGCTATGGAAACACTCCACTATTATCCTTTTCCTCAAACCAGGTAAATCTCCCAACAACCCTTTATCATATTGACCTATTAGTCTTCTCCCAATCCTTTCAAAAATTTTTGAAAGGCTCCTTCTTAAACGTATCCTACCCATCCTTGAATCGCAAAATATTCCTTCTCACCAGTTTGGGTTCCGCACTAGACATTCCACTGTCCAACAAGGCCTCAGTGTTGTTGATCATATATCCTCAGCACTGGAAAGCAAACAGTATTGCTCCGGCGCATTTCTGGACATAGCGCAAGCTTTCGACCGGGTATGGCATGCCGGTTTGCTTTTCAAACTCAAAACCCATTTACCCCAATCGCTATTCCTAGTTTTTAGATCCTACCTCTCTAACCGTTCCTTTCGAGTTCGCTGCGGAATGGAATACTCTAACTTCTATTCTATAGAGGCTGGTGTTCCACAAGGTAGCGTTCTAGGTCCAGTTTTATATATCCTCTATGCAGCAGATATCCCTACTACTCCTGACACTTTCCTTGCAACATTTGCTATATGACACTGCTATCCTTTCATCCCATACAGATCCTTTAATAGCATCCAATAATCTCCAAACTCACTTATCCCTGATTGAAGAATGGTGCAACAACTGGCGAATCAAAGTAAATGAATCTAAATGCACCAACATAACCTTTACCCTCCGCCGTAAATCCAGTCCTCCTATCTACTTCATTGGTATTCCACTACCTAAAGATGACACAGTTCGGTATCTTGGTTTCTACTTAAACAAAAGACTTACATGGAACCCTCATACTCGGCTTAAAAGACAAGAACTTAACAGACGCTTCAGCCAATTGTATAGACTACTAAATAGGACATCCCATCTTTCAATTGAAAACAAACTTCTCATATACAAAACCATCATCAAACCTATTTGGACTTACGGACTTGAACTATGGGGGACAACAAAAAATTCGAATATCAAACGCATTCAATCCTTCCAATCCAAAATCCTCCGAACTATAGTAAATGCTCCTTACTATGTTTCCAACAAAACCCTACATAATGATCTCAATATACAATACGTCCTCGACCTTATACCCCTTAAATTTTCAAAATTCCACCGCAACCTTTCCTCTCACCCTAACCCACTAGCTCAATCATTATCCGCCTCCACCCATCCTGATAACCCCCCCTCGCAGACTAAAACGGCAGTGGCCCCGAGATCTTTTGTAAAATTACTTATATTGGAGTTCTGGCAATGGCCAGCTTCTCCACTCATGCCCAGAGTGATTTTTATAGCGCTCTCACTTAAGCCTCCACTGTTTTTTTTTTTTTACACCAGTGATGCAGCTGAGAGAGAAGAGCTGGGATCTCTCCGTACCTGGCCTGTCCCTTCACAAGTGGAGGGACGGGTCTGGTGGAGGGATCTCTAGGATGAGTGTAAATTGTAAATAGAGTATAATTGTATTTTTACCTTTGTTTTATCTTTTACTTTTTTTTTTCTTTTCTTTTCTTTTTTTAATTTTTAGTATTTGTATATAGTATATTTTATATTGTTTATTTATAGGCTAGTTCATTTTTTTTTTTCTCTTTTTCTTTTTCTTACATTCATTATTTACTTTATTATTTCACTATTATTGTTTTGTTTTTTTGTCTATTTTTTCATTGTATATAATGTGTGAATGTGATCATACGTCATCTATATTACTTATTGCCCACAGTTGTGGCAGATTGTAATAATTACTCAATAAAAGGTTTTAAAAAAAATAAAAAAACTTTCATTTCTTCTTTTACCTCTGCAATGAGAGTGTATTTCATTCCCTCGATATCTAGCATTATATTTACGAGGGCGCCTAAGATCGTGTTCGTATAGTCTTGATCAGTTGATGTGGAGTTGGTAGGCCTGTCACCTGCCGCGACACTTTTTCTCGCACTTTTGACAGTGCCATATTTTTTTTCGAAGCATTCAATTTTTATATTTCGCTAACATTGATGCTGCAACATTTAATGTAAAAAATTCCATTTCACAACCAGCAAATAATGGTATTTTTAACATCACGGTAGGTACATAATAATCATGCAAAAAGGACAAACAACCATTTTAATGAACTAAAATTAAAATTAAATAAATGTGAATATCACTGAGAGCGTGCACGTAAATAAAGGAAATCTCGTTGTTAATCCTATGAGATGATAAGGGATTACCTCTAATAGGACCCTTGTTACCAGCTCTAAATTATACAATGTTATAATATAATTTTAATTACTCACACCTTCACACTTCACAGCGAGAACAGTGATTATTTAAATAGAAATATTGTCAAGTTTCACTGACAATTGCACATTATTAACAACACTGATTGAGATTGTTTACGTAACGATAGGGACACTACAGACGCTAGACTCTTAGGCCTATATATAATTGAAACATTAAAACATACACTTGAATGGAGAAGAAAAATGTTAGGCACGTAGTATAAACTTTTAATGGTTTTAATTTTTTGGTGACGAAAAATTTTACCAACTACTTTGTCTTTGAGTAAATGTTATTTTGAATAAGGCCCCTGATCTGGTTTAAATGACAAGTAATTCTGAATTAACAATACTTTAAAAATGAAATGTCTTTTATAAAATAAAAGCCTTGTGAGAATATTACTGGTAAATTTAAGAAGTAAACATATTTTGTAATCTAATGTAGTGTAAGGTTACAAAACATATTAATTAGTTTATGTACCATTGTTGTTAACCAGTCAGCTTTACCTATTTCTTTGTCTCGACTATTTTTATATCTTAAAGTTAAAATATTATTTATGAAAAATGAATATTATTTAAATCAGATAGAAAATTGTTAATTTAATTTTTTAATATTATTTAATAAATAAAATAATTAATAAATCGTTCATTCGCCTACTATATATAACGATAATTGATATTGAGTTTTTTAGTATGTTTTTAAAATATTTTTATTTTTTAAAGGCCATTTAGTGATTAAATATCTTAATTATTTTGTTTATTTCATTCAAATAAAAAATTATTTTCATTTGTATATATTAGTAAAGTTATCGAACCTTCCCTTTAAACAGTGAATATAAAGTTTCAAAAATTGATTTAGTTGGCTAATTATCTGTAGTTTTAAATTATGCGAAATTTTTTTATTTCATAGATGCAATGTACAATATAAACTAATGTATTGCATAGTGTGAACTCAAATTAAATCTTAACGATATTCTCAATTGTTTATTGTTATACATTATCGGCCATTATAGTTCATTAAGTTATTTTTGCCTAACTGGTGTAATTGTTACAACACATTTTTTTAAATCTGTTTTGACTGGATAACAATGGTAAGTTTTAATATTATCACGATAATGAAATTAATACACATTTTAGTAAATTAGTATCAAATAAATAAATCATTATTCAATATTTTTATGTTTCTATTTAAACATATCAGTTTACAGTGAATCAAAACTCTGCAATGACCATCCGCAAATGGCAAGAGCAGAATGTAGTCCAGCGCCAGTGGATTTGATAAGTAAATGTTTCCCCCCTATATACAGTGCGATCTCAAGTCAGTAAACAAAGCGATGTTTCAATGTTTTGCTTATAGAGTTCAATTATGAGTATAATCTAGAGTTAAAATGCTTATGTCCAAGAGAAAGACTTTTTTTTTTTTTTAAATCTACTGCATGAATTGAATATATGTTAATAGATTAAGTAATAGCATGAAAGGCATGAGTAGTTAGTTAAAGAATAAGAATAAATAGTTAAATAGGTTTATCTTTAATTCCAAATTCACCTAATATTCTTTTTTATCATGCTTTGCTTTGAACCATCACAGTTTGAATGCCCGGTGGAGAGGGGTGTGGGGTGATGGGCGGAACAAAGAAGTTAGCTGGCTTATCTCTTTGTATTTCGATCTTAAATATTATTATCTAAAATGGCTGTTTCTTAGAGTTCGTGAGGATTCGGTGTGTTTACATTATTAAGTGACATAAATGGGTGTTATTAAGTTGCTAGACTTCAATTTTACAATGCCATATTTCTCTTGTGGAAGTTTTGGTATCATTTATCTCAGTTTTGTTTATTAAAATGAATCGAAAACAATGAGACACATGTGCTCTTTAGAAGTGATATCAAACATTCTGTTATGTGTTTGTAACCACATACCTTCTGTTAAAACATTGTATGACAAATGTGATGAAAAAAAAACACAAAGACAGGCTAAATTAGAAATAGATCACACTACTCTTTTTGTTAGCTACAATGGGTGAACAAAACAAATTTTCTGAAAACAAATCCTCTTCACCTTTACCACCAAGGATCCTTAAGATAGATTCAGAGAACTATATGCTAAATGGTATGAGTTTCCGTCCTAGGTCTTTCAGCTTCACAAATGGAGTGTCTGAGCCTCAAGCCAACTCCTATCATAATGTTTCTAGGCATGATACAGAACAAAATGTATCAACGCTCAGAGAATCAAACTCAGCAATTACTACAAGCATGACATTTTCTCCTTCTATTGTAAAACCTCCTTCTCCTGTGCATAATTTGCCTCCTCCTTCCCTTAGCTGTGCTAGGACTCTTTCATTTCACTCTCTGTTTTGTTCTTGTCATATTTCATGTTGCTGTACTTGTGATTCTCTTTGCCCTCCTGATTGTCACGACTGCATACGCGCTATATGTGTGAAGTTTTCTGGGACTGATTTGTCTCACCCTCTCAAAGATGTTCTCCAGTCTTCACTGGTTCCTGATAAAGTAAGTTAATTATTCAAAAACGCTGTTTTCAATTGAATTTTGTGTTAACGGTCTAACAAACGTTTTCATTTAAGGAATGATCTAACAATAAATAACAAATATGTTTTCTCACTGTATTGATTTGTTTATTTATTTATAGTTTTATAAACAGAGGTATTTGTTTATCATCTTTTATTATGAAATTATTTTACACTCCAGGACCCTAGTAACCCCATCTGTATCAAAATTCAAATATTTATTTGAGGAGATTGAGAACCTGTTTATCATTGTATAAATGTCATTCATGTGTGAGAAAAGCTTGTGTTAGAGATCTTGAAGTATATATATTTTAATATTAAGAGGTGCTCTGATTATAGAGATCAAACAATAGCTATATCACTTCATTAAAATATACATATATTTTATTTATTTATTTTTTTTTCTGTAACTACCCTTTACTAGTGCTAGAGCCAAAATCTAATGATACATATGTTATCAAGTTCTCAACAGGTTATTACTTTGAGATATATTCATGTGTCTCTTCCGTAACAATACTAACTTTATTCTGATTATTCATAGATACCTGAATTTTTTGCTATACCCTGGGAGGCTTTAGTGACCACCACAAGATAAAGATCTACCAATCCAAATGGTTAGATGACACATGGAGAAGTATGTTGGAGGAGTCCAAGACTCAGTAATGGGTTTCAGCACCAAGTAGAGAGAGATAGGGTGACTCAGGTGGGAATCAAACTAACAGCATTCTGTACTGGGTACTCTTAAAACCTTTGCGCAATTACCCTCGGCCATCAGGGTACCCATAAAGGCAAAAGGTATAACCTAATAATGGCTGGTTAAAACTGACAAGGGGAGGACACACTCAGTCTCTCACGGATCTTGGTGGCAATTTTTTCGGAGGTTCCTGGTTCAAAAATATTTGACACGTATTTCGCCGTTCCGACCAATGGGCCCTAGAAGCCGAGAAAAAAAATAAAATAGCATTAAACTAATTTATTTTATATTTCGAGTTGAAAAAATGACACCGACATGATTCTTGCACCAAGGTTTTTATTTTTGATTGCGGATTAAGGGAAAAATACAGCCGCTCCATAGATTTTGGTATAGATTAATTAAGTTCTTAAAAACTGATTAGATTTTCAACCAAACTACCTCTATAGATTTTTTCACATAAAAGTTCAATCGTCTAAGCTTATTACCTTACAATTTCATTTTCATCACAAAATCTAAAAGCAACAGAAGTGAGGTAGTTATTGCTATAATATTTTTATGCCAACTATCACAATCATATTTTAACATGTTCAACTGCAAAATAAAACAAAAATCTAATATGTGGTTCTGTCTGTATATTATGTTATTATAAATAATGATGATAATTACTTTAATAATAATAAAAGTAATAAAATATTTCTCCTAATTAGTATGTATATATTTGTTTAATTGATATCTATATATATGCATATGTTTCCTAAGTTTTGAGGGTGCTGAAATGGAATTCTAGGGCAAAAAAAATTGTCTACCACATTGTACAGTGTAAAAACTAAAATGTTTCTAGTGAAGTGCATTCAATATGTTTTTTTCACAAGAACTGACTCAGATTCAAATCAGATTCACCCTTAATTCAAAAGCATCAAATAGAAAAATACAAATCGTAAGCTTCAAAATTTTTGCGTGTCCAGGTAGGCAACTTTTGTTTAAATTGACATAAACATGAATTACGGTTAGATGGTTAAACGTATCAACTTCATTTTTTTACACGAAATATAGGGTGGTAATATGCTTGAAATGTATTTAGTTTCATCATCCTATTTGGTTTCAAACTCAAGTTAAATATTAAAATGTTTTTCGGATTTTCTAATTTTTTTAATAGGTTTTTGTTCATGGAATTTTACATTTATATACATCAAAAGAAAGCTGAGGTTCTCCTCTTTCCAGCGATACCAACCAGTGAATTGTGTGACAAAGTAATGGCGATTTAAAGGTAAGTAACGAATAATCGGTTTAAAAATTTCATTTTCCTCGAAGAGGGTGAAAGAAATGATATTTTTTATTTTTGTTGAAAAAGCGGTTTTCAATTATTCTGAGGGTGCTAAATTAGAATCTGTCAATTTTTGTGTGAAAAAATCTATAGAGGTATATGTATATGTTCTAATAATTTTTTTAGAATTTAATTAACCTAGACCAAAATCTATGGAGCGGCTGTATTTTTTCTTAAATTCATAATCGAAACTAAAAATCTTTGTGCAAGAATCATGTCTATATCATTTTTTAAACTCGAGATATAAAATAAATTAGTTTAATGCTATTTTATTTTTTTCTCGGCTTCTAGGGCCCAATGGATGGAACGGCAAAATATGTGTCTAATATTTTTTGACCAGGAACCTCCAAAAAAATTGCCAACAAGATCCGTGAGAGACTGAGTGTGCCCTCGCCTTGTGAGTACAACACATCACCATTCAATTTACTGGAGGGTTTGGCTTAGCATGTGCCTACTGTTTATTTTAAGGGATACTTGCGAGATTTAATGAGAAGAAGGATTTCTATGGATATAGAAAACATCAAATTATATTATGGTGATGATACTAAACTTTTCTCTCTTCACATCTGAATGGTTGTTGTATTATGGAACATTGGTTCTCAAAACTCTTCAGAGCCCAGATTTGAATTTGATTCTAATTTGTCCTCCCCATAGGAATCAAAATAAGTCATTTAATACATTTATATACTGTACAAGTTCTAAGATAAAATTTTAAAGGATGTGCTTAGGTTGTTATTTTATCTTATCTATTTATGAAACTTTTGTTAGCCTGTTTATTCATTTACATAAACATAAAATGTTTACATGATTTTTATTTTACATTAATGTTAATATTTTGTTAGCCAAGTATTTGAGAGGCCTGCAAAATATTTCCCATGGGTATTGGGATTCTGCTGTTAAGTAAATATTTAGATTAATGAATGGTTTAAATTGTTAATCAACTATAATAACTGTTTTGTTTTATTAAATACTGTCCCTCATGTTTTCCAACTAAAACAAGTAAAAAATTGTTTACATAGCAATATAATATTTACATTGCTACATTTTTTAGTGGTAGAGGTTTGTTCTCAACCTTATTTCTTATAAAAAAGTTAGTGTAAACTATGAATCATTTGGAATATGGCGTTCTTATGAGCTCAGTATATTTCTAGCTTCGAATGTCTCACTATTAAGGTTTATCAGATAGCAGGCTGTTCCTCTCTTGGACTTAAATTATGGTACTTGGCATGTCATTTGTGTATAAGTAACTTGCATGAAAAATTCTGAGATTCTTACTTCGAAATCTCATTTGAATACAAAATACATATATTAACAATAAAATTATCATTATTATTCCTCCACAATTTTAAGGTGTCAGTAGAAGTTAATCAGTAATCGAGTAGGATTCTGGCAGCTGTCAATATATTTTGATGTTTCAATAATGAAAGTACATCATATGGAGAAAAGGCCTTTTCCCAGTCCTGTGTCTCACTGCATTAATATAAAATCCTTAAAATGTTTTCATTCGGAGGGGGGGGGGGGGGGGGGGGAGGGAGGTGAAGTTGTGTTCCATAGGTAAAAAAATGACTGGCATTATGTGATGAAATACAATTGTAATTCTGATACAATATGAGAGATCTGTCCAGATGAAAGATTAAAAAGTGTTAGATTTACAAATTTTCTGCAGATATTTAAGTTTTAATGATTACTTATAATTTTTTAATTTTCAATGATTGCCAGCAATGTTCTCCCTGAAATTTCAGCATAAATGATAAAGGTTAGTTAATTGTTGATAATGAATGTTTAACATTCAAAACTAGTCTTTAAATACACAAAATACCAATAGAAGTTGCAAACAATTCATCTTTTCCTTATAGTTGTCATTTGTTTAAATTACAGAGATGGCCCCATTGGGTGTTTCTTTATCTCTTGATTATCATGTGAGAAATTTCCATCCGTTGGCTACTTACAACTCTTCTATAGCTTTTTTTAGACTATTGTTCTCGGGGTATTATTTCTCAATCAAGGATCCCAATTAGATCCATCTCAGTGATTGTCAGATATTAGACAGTAGTTCATGTTTCTTAAGGGATAATATATTTATATCCTAAGCATTTTAATTACACTGCTCTATGTTAATAAAAGAAATATTTTAACAGAATTCAATTAAAGATAAGAATTTCATCATGCTGACAAACTAATAATGACAAATGGAAGGCTCATGACAGAGTGGGGGGGGGGGGGGCAAAAGAAGAGTAAAGTTTTTATGAATGATGACTCAGTGATAAGAAGTATGCAGTTACATCATAGAAATATCAAATTTCTCTCGTTTAGGGTTCTGGAATCTGTAATTTAGTAATGAGCTTGAGTTTTGTTAGTAGTGGAAGGTGAGTGGTACCTAGGAGCCGTGTTATGGAAGTATTAGGAAAAATTTACTTTTTACCTTAATTTTCATTGCTTATTACATATTTTTTAAACATTTTGCTACAGTTATATTAGAAGGCTTATTTTTGTTTACACAACACTATTATTTCTTATTTCTTTATTTTGTTTTAGCCCTTATCACAATGGAGTGTTTCTAATGTCATTGATTTGCTGACCAATCTTAATCTTTTCCGCTACATTAATATTTTTAAATCAAAAAATGTTAGGGGAAAAGATCTTTCTAAAATTGATAGAGAGACTCTTCAGGTTAGTAAATACTACTTTTCTTCTTTTTTCTAATATAACTTCAATCTTTTTTTTATTTTTATTTTAATCTATTCATTAAGAAATTAATATTATTTCCAAGTTAGACTTCTGACTTATTGATTTTTAATAAAGAGAAAGTGAGTATTATGTGGCAGATAGTATTTTCTTCTCTTACCTAGGGTCTAGACTGAGGCCCCAGTTATTTGAGTGCCATTGTGGTCATTTATGGCCCTACACCCACTCTTTTTGTTTTTAGTCAATAGTGAAAATTAAGTCCTGCCTTAGTCTAAGCCCAAAAGTATTAATTTAATTAATGTCTATTTAACTATCATTCACATTCATTTTCATTAGATTTTTCTATTTATGGCTTTTCCTATTCATTTTAATAACTTACTAATTTATTTTTATAATTTATAAAGTAAAATTGATGAACCATTAATAAATCTTAATTTTTTTATAGAATAAATTAAAATTGTTTTTGAATGAAGATATATACATGTTGGATATACATAATCAATGTACTATCTGCAGTCAGAGTCATTTGTACTCTAGTATTAGTTTTATTTTCTGTTGTTTAATTGTGCATATATTACATTTTTATTTAACTTAAACATATATATTTCATTCATGACTATAGAATAGCTTAATATTTTTTTTATGCGAAAATTCACTTATTTTAGCTTAATACCTTATACATTAACTACTCTTCATGAATAAATTTTGACCTTCCCGCCCGTTGATAACCTGTAGGATAACCTGTCCTTCCTGCCCTAGTTGGAGTACATAAGGATGTTAAACCCATATAAACAAACAGTCAAAATTTCGTAAATTAGACTTTAATATTCGTTTCCACCCCGTCTTAATCGTTGGAGTCAGTCTTTACCTAGATGCCAATTGTAAAGGTGTAGCGCTTATAATCAATAATAATCACTAATATTATTGCTGTTCATAAATTGAAAATGGGACACAAAACCTGAGAGACGACTTGAAGAAGACTGACAAATTATTGTACTTTATATACAAATATATTTATTGATAAAAGTGTTGACATGCACATTAAATGGTAGTGCTGTCTTAAATCAATCCAATTAAATAATGCTGGTTTCTTACGATCTAAAACAGGTATACAAATACTTTGACTCTGACTGTTTGTGTTATTTAGTAGAATTAATGTTGTTTCTGAAATCAGTTTGTTAACACATGTTGTTTTGTTTGCTATCTGACACACAATCAAATTAATTTATTTCAAATATCTTTGATTTTATTATTTTTTATTAGTTATGGTTTCCATTTGAGATATCTGTTTTTTTTTTTTTTTTTTTTTTTTTTTTTTTTTTTTTTTTTTTTTTTTTTTTTTTTTTTTTTTTTTTTTTTTTTTTTTTTTTTTTTTTTTTTTTTTTTTTTTTTTTTAAAACTGACCAATAGACCACACAGATATATCACTTTCATTTCCTTCCACCCTCAGTTTTTCTCCTTTTCCTTCGTTTTTTCCATGTGCTGTCTTCTCTCTTCCATCCATTTCCTTTTCGAGTCCATTCTGACCATGTGTCCTGAAACTTTCAGCAGTTTTTTCATAATAGCTGTTTTGAAGTCTTCTATCCTTTCATTTAATTCTCTATTTGCTCCTAATTCATAACTTCCTTGTAAATGCAATTTTTGTGCCTTAAATTCTGAATAGTATTCTTTTATTATTCAGGAGCTTTTCCAAGCTTGGCAGATTAATTGTTTCCATGTCATACTAAATCATTGGCCTTACTACTGCATTTTAGTTACTTAATTTGGGGTTGATGAGCACGTTCTTTTAACAGGGTACATGTTTTTATGGGGTCTAACTCAGTTTCAAGAGTATAACTGTCTGTCCATTAACTCTCGTAACAATTACTTCATTATTACTCATTAATAAAAAAAGTAATATTTCTAATATTACATTCCCGCTTCAAGGTCACACTAGAGTCTAACGTGAATTAATATAAACATTATTATTATTATTATTAATAATTATATAGTGTTATCATTATTATTAATTATAATGATTTCAATATTGACACTATTAATATTATTCTAGAGTGACTCTTTAATAACAGTACAACACATATTTAATTCCAGTACAACACGTAGTGGTTCTTGTTTCCATTTGGCGTTTGCACTTAATGTCAACCTCACCAGTCAGAAATACATTACCTACTTTAGTTATCATAAACCTATATTAGCTATAACTGATAAATGATTGTACATACTAATGTGAGCATATACTTTTTCGAAAAACATGGACCATGTATCCTTTTGATCCTTGATCTAAACTGTGATAATCCGGGGATCTGAGGGTGTCCCTTAGAAGTGAGAAAACAATGCACGTTTTTATTTTATATATGTGCACATTTTTTTTATATATTTATGTAAATATTTAATTAGGTTCTTGAGGTTCAATCAATATTGATTGAAATATCTAATAGTAACAGTCAAGAAAATATATATATTACTTATATTGTGTTTTAGTATTTTATTTACTTATTTTAAAAGTTATATTACTCTAATTTAGTTTATTAGTTTTATTTTAGGTTTCCAATTATAGGAAGCATTATCTGTGCCGAGACCATTTTCTTAATTTATTATTTTTATTTATTTTTTTAAATTTATTATTTTAAGACAGGGTGTCTACTAGTCGGGAAATTCGTGAATTTCGGGAATATGTCGCGAATTTCGTGTGGTCGGGAAAAATTCGGGAATTTACAGAAAATTTGCGAAAGTAGGGAAAAAGTCGTCGTTAATGCTAAATTTTTCAGATTTTTTTCAGTTTTTGCTCAATATGTCACTTAACGAAGCATCTGATTGGTATAGTCACTCCACATACTTTTAAAGTAAACTGAATTTGCTACGATTTGAGATCAGGGTGAGCTCTATATAGCAATTGGTTCCCAAGATACAGGGATATTATCTTCAAAAAGAGGCCATTTTTTTTTTTTTTCCAAAAAGTGATGTTTTTTCGATATGGCCGATATGCAATAATTTTTTACTTTAGGGCATCGTTAGGAGCAGTTACAAGATAAACATACTAAATGTCCCCACCCCTGGGGGTTGAGCATATGGTGGGGTGGAGGGGAAAAGGTCCCATTTTTGGGTTTTTCGATATCTCGGAAACGGTGGATTCAAAAAAATATAATTTGAATAAAAACTAAATCTAATTAAATTTCCTACAAAATTGTTTCTATACGTATTTGTCATACTTTTAACGGTATTTGAGATACACGTTATCGCAAATAATTTTCGAAAAATAATCATTTTCACCTCACTTTTTGCCAAACGTTTGCTTCAAGTACCGGCCACGACCGTTTCTCAGAAGAATAGTCAGAAACAATTTGATAAAGCATTAAATTTAATTTAATTTGATGTATAACTTCGCTACTTTATTTTTAACTGGATCTATAGTTCAAATTTTTTACAGTTATAATTTTTATTTGAATTTTTACAAATCAAACATTAATAACAAAAATATTTACGTCTACTAGGTAATTATATTTCACAAGAGTAGGGGGTTCTCATTGTGATGGCGTGAGTATATCATGGGGCTTGATCAAAATTTCATATAAGAGGTCTCATAGTAAATTAAACTAGCTTTCAGATGGAAAAAATAAGAATATTCTGATTGAACATATATTTTTGTTGTTATTTTATCCTACAACCTCATGTAACCTCGTAACTATTTTCAAACCGAATGGCAATACTCAACATTTATGTGTTTCTTGAAATTTATCTAGAGTAACCTGAAATATAAAAAAAAAAAAATATTTTTATATTGCTTTTTTTTTTTATATTGTTAAACTGAATGTTAAGTAGCGAAGTTTGAATAGATTGATTTGTTTAGATTATTATTGAAACACCATTAAAATATCGATTGGCTAGGATTTTTAAAAAAATTTTAAAAAGTCGGGAATTTCTAGAAAAATTCTTGAAAAAGTCGGGAATATGTCGGGAATTTTGATAGCTGAAATTGGTAGACACCATGTAAGACAAACTTAAGGATCTTCCATTCATTCTGACTATGTCATGATTCTATAGGCAAGAAATTGGCGAGAAGAAAGGTAAGCAAGTAATTAGTGTAAATGAAGATAGGCGAATCATTCTTTCATTAGAATAGAAATACAGGACCTGAGGTTCACTTCAAATGATATTTGCTAGAAACTATTACAGATAGAGAGGAGTCTTAGTGATATCTTAAAAAAAGCCTGCATGAACCTTAACCAACCTTCTACCTTACTCTATAACCCATGAAGTTGAGTCTTGGCCTGCTCCAATATTGACTCCCATAATTACTTAGAGAGAACAGGCTCTCTCTAAGTAATTATGGGAACCCAGTTGGGCTGAGGCATCTGAAACAATGCATCTTCCTGTGGAAGGCATGGTCTACTTGTGATAAAAACTCTTAATATTTGCTCCCAGATATGGCTAGCCTAATCAAACCTTCATAATTTTGTTAAATTGATCCGCATTAATCCTCTTGTTTAGACATGTTCATTTGTCCTCTTCAAATTACATAATGGCTGGTTTATGTATTCTTGAGTGAGATTTTCTGCCAAACATAAAAAAACAGTCAGGATCTGACATATTTTTGCTATCTTCTCTTTTTTACAAATCAATCTTTGTATATATTATAAACGTTTTTAAGATTAACTACTTAAAATTTATTTGGCTTTAATTAATTGTTTGGAATTCAAGTTTGTAAAAAAAATTTTCTCATTTGTGAGCTTTTTTTTTTGCCCTTTAAATATATTTTAATGTTATATTTGTTTTTATTTATTTATTTTTTTTTTTTTTTTAAGAGTATGGGAATCAAGGATGAGTTTCATCAAAACGCTATTCTTTTATGTATTGAAGAATTAAAGACTCTAGAAAACAACAAACCTGACAAGCCTGAAGCAACCTCAACCTCTAAATCAACAAATAATCACTTGTTACTGCCAGATGTTAATCTCAAAAGGTGTGAAAAGTGTGCTAAGTTTTTACGATCTGTTCCTAACCGCAGAGAATCCTTGTTTCAAGGTATATATATAAACGTGAACATTAACTATTAATTTAATAACTTATAAATACTGTTGATAAATTACTTAATGTTTCTTTTTATTTGATTTTTTTATATTAATGATTTATAAATTCCTTAGTACTATTAAAATGTAGAGAGAAATAAATTTATAAATATTTACTAAATCATATAGAAGAGAACACCTCTGATGATTTTTATTTAAAGAAATAAATTTTTCTTCTTGCTTGAAATACCTACAGAAACATTGTTTCTATCCTATGTTAAATCCTTAAATTGTTTGTATTCTATGCTCGGTCATGGGTTCAAATCCCACCTGGGCGGGTTAAAATTTATTTTGTGGTGGACCCACAAAATGAATCTTGCCTTCTTACCGTGGCTGGAATAGATTGGTAACCTGCTGGATAACCCATCCTTCCTGCCCTAGTGGAGTACATAAGGCCGTTAAGTCCAAATAAACAAACAAAAAGACAATTATTGTCTGGGCCCTCGCCATCATTCTTTTCAAGTTCAATTGACTTCATAGGCACAACTTAAAGGTGAAACAAAAAAAAAACAGTACTAATATTATGCACACTGATATCCGAGTCTTTTCAAAAATTCAGTCATATAAAGATGGGGTTCTTGCTAGCAATGATATTGTGCAAGCAATCATTACATGATTTGTAAAAACAATGAACCCTTTTCTGTTTTGGAAAAACCATGCTTTATAAGATTAATGAAGGCTCTTTATTTCAATTGGCCAGATAGATAACTATTGAAAGAATTGTCAATGATAAATTTTTGGCTTGAAACAAATTTTGTTATTATCAAAAACATTAAGTATCCTGAGGGCAGGGCGGTGACTTTAACTTAAGACATTTGGTCTGACTTGGACGGCCTAAACAATGGTGGGTCCTAAAAATTATTTCACGTTAGGATTCATTATGCACATGAACTTTTGAACACATTAGGAAAGGAAGATGGGATGGGCTTCAGAAATATCTTGCGAATGTTACCAACCGAATTCGAAAACATTTTAATCATATTTGGATGCCTAATATCAAGAAAAATTCTAATTTTAGTGATTTAATTTCACCTGCCAACAGATTAACTATGACTATGAAATTGGCCTTTTAGTGTGTGGATTGTTTTTTCTATTTCGGTCGATGAAAACTGATACTTCATTGCGAATGACAATGATATTTTTTTTTATCCCGGTTTCTATATTCAGCGAAAGATGGCTCCCACAGGCACCGATTTGAATGCAAGTCCTCAATAAAACTCAATGTTTGAACACTACTCCATGACATAGTAATTATATTATTCAGTAATTTAAGTATTAGTATTAGAGGTTGAAAAAATTATTATAAAGTAAAAAAAATTAACTGATTAGTCGGAACAATAGGCGCACGTGATCGGAAGCTAGAGGAAGTGGTTCTTTCTCAGTCGAGATTCACGTCCACACTGTCATGTTGCCCAATATGAGTCAAGCAAGAGTCAATGAATCCCATTTTTAGACCCATGGTTTGAGAAAATGTATTTTAAAAATACAGTGGCATTGACAAAACATGCTGATATGTTTTGAACCCTTTAATGAAAATTGAGACCAGAAATTGTAAACCAGTTAATAAATTCATTGCTTTCATTATTTTATTGAGACTAAGAAACAAGTATATTCGATGAAAGCATTAAAAAGGTACCTACTTTATTTAGTGAATTGACATAAATATTGGCAATAACTAATAAAAATGACAAAGATTCCATTTACACAATATATAAAATGAAAATTGATCACATTAGGGAAGTGGGAATAACAAAATGTGAATAAATATAATTCAAAATCCATGAAGGAAGTAATATTGTTAAATTGTTTTACACTTTCTCACATTAGGGAAAGGTAAATAAGAAAATATTAATTTGTAAAACACTAAATCCTTGTTGAAATTGATGTTGACCTCTGTTAATTCTTAAATTTGGGAAGATCAGTAGCTCGATAATTACCTAAATTAACTAAAATTATCAAAAAAAACAGAAATATAATTTTAGTGTGATGGGAATTTTTAAAATGGCATTTCATTAAAAAAAACAACAACAAAAAATGACATCAATATTTTTCTCACGATACCTATCCCTTGTAGTAGGGACTGTTGTCTCATCTAATTTTAGTAAAAAAAAATGTTTGGTCTCTTTAAATGAAGAGTCGTTGGATGAAAAATATCGGAAAATATCTTTTGTAAACAAGGAAGTAGAAAGACCTACTTTCAGAAAATACAAATTTATAAATTCTTATCTAATATTAATAATGAAATAACCATAATCAAATTTAAAAGGGAATTATTGACCTTGAGTTGGCCAATCAATCAGATGCAAAATATCCTGGATACTTCCTAACAATAATTCAAATATACATCAGTTAAATCCCAATAAATACCAGTTTGGATATCAATAATGTGCCTTTATGTTTATCTTCATAATTATGTTAACCATGAGATAGAATGCTAATCTACAACTTAAATTTCTTTATAGTTATAATTCTGAAAATTTCCATTACTAGTTCAGAATGTTTTTTATAGTTTGGATTTATTTAATTTAGTTGGAAATGTAGTATAGAAATTTATTTATTTTCTTTATAAAATTAGACACTTTTAAAAAAAATATCAATATATATATTTATATATGTATATCTTTTGTTTCAGTTTTCGGATTAGCTCTATGCATTCAATTTGAGCCAGATGAACTTGATGCACCTCTTGTTGTTGTTAAATGCACACAAGAACTTGAACGATATGCAAGAGATATTCATACTCTTGACCTTTTTAAGATATATAGAGTTACTGTCCATGCTGATATAATTGCTGAGCTAAGGGATGCAATTAATGAAGGTTAGATTTCCATTTCAATTTTATATATAATTTTTAAATTATCATCTGGGAATTAATTATGTTTTTAAATGTTGTTCCTTTTCTTTCATTGAATCATTTATTTATTTTTTTAAAAATCTACATACTATTTATTGTATGGACATTTTATTTATATTGATTGTATTTTTTAATGATTTTAGATCTATCAAAAATTGACTGGAGTAACTATGAACCCAACATTTTAGCAACGTTATTGAAGAAATTCTTAATTGAGTTACCTGATCCAATAATACCAGTGCAGTGGTATGATAGATTTCTAGAGGCATCTCGTGAGTAAACAGTTAATATTTCAATCCTTGTTAATTTATCATTTTTTTTTTCAAGTAATAATATTCATTCATAATCAATTAAATTCAATGTATGTATGATAATCATGATTTGTTTCATAATTTTTCCATTTCTAAACTCCCCAATAATAATTCTCATGATTATATTATTGTAGTATCAATCTAAAAAAATAAATATTTTAATTATTACTGTAGCATAGTTATTCCTCCAATTTTTGTATATTATTTGTTATGTTTGGTTTTAGGTATTAGAAATGATGAGCAATGTGGAGCTTTTTTGTGTCACCTCGTTCAAGAACTTCCTATCCATCACAAATCAACATTAACTTTTTTAATGGGACATTTATGTCGGATGTGTAAAATGCAGTATAATCGTGGCTATCCAGAACCTCCCATTACACTCGTTCAAGTTTTGTGTCACATTTTTCTTCGTCCGCCTTGGGAAAGAATAATGTAAGAAATGTACTTATCTTAATCTTATGTACTTAACTTACAGCTCTCTTGTGCTGAATATTATATTACAGTAATTTGTATTTTTTATTTTTAAAAAATAATGTATAAATACTTATGTATTTTTCAGACAAGTGGTGTATAATACAGAATCACACATGCGAATTATGGAGTTGCTCCTCATTCATGGAGAATGGGGAGAGTCTCTTCCTGATTTCTGTCTTATTCCGTCTCTTCCTCCACGAAAATTTTCTAATGCAAGGATGAGTACTTTACCTCATCATATTGAACAGATCTCCCTTTCTTCACTTAGTTTGTCTGAAAATTCCCTTTCCTTGCAAGATGCTGAGTGGTATTGGGGTGATATAACAAGGTTCGTGTTAAACGAGTATTATTATTTTAATATATATATTTATTTTTTGTGGTACTAAACCAACATTTTGTCTATTATAAATTAGTATCCTCTTAATCAATAACACAGTTTATAATAATAAAAAGAGTTTAAATAAATTATTAATAGGATATAAATTTTTTTAGTTAAGAAAATTATATTTAGATTGCATACTAATACACAATACATTTTTAATTGATCATATGTTTCATCACTTTCCTCTAAACTTTCTTTTTTGAAACAATATTTTTTAATTTATTGCATGTTTGCATTTTTAAAGTTATAGAAATAGATGGATATAAATGAGTGTTAACATTAAAGTGGTATTTTACATGCAGTAGACATTTTAATTTCATAATTATTAAAATGAGAATTGGGTGTGGTACAGCAAAATTAAGAGGCAATTATTTGTTTTTAATGGCTTTCTATTTCATTTGGAGCCCAGTTAATCGAGGTTTTGATTTATTTAAAAATAGTTTCCTCTTGGTGGTTAATATATGCCTTTATTATTCTTTAATGGCACTTCATTTTCATGATCAATATTCAGTTGACACATTTTTTGATTAGAAAATGTGGATTATAATTTAAAATGTTGAAGTTATAATAATATATAATACACAAGTGTGGAATAAATATAATAGAAAATAAGGGAGTTACTTTTTTTTTTTTAACTTTCTTAAAAAAATAATAGGAATCAAGAAACTAATTGGTTGTAAAATAACGCATTTATATTTTTATAAAATCATTATATCTTGCAGTGTTAATATAACTGGTAGATTCCTTAAAAGACCTATTCTATGGTATAAATAAATTCTTTCACAGTTCATAAACTTGACGGATATCATTACTTTTACTAGCTGATAAAAATTATCTACCACTATATGTGAGTTATTCTTTTTGAGGAAGATTCATTATCTTATTATGTTTATTTACTTTTAGTGTTTCATGTTTTATTTTTTTAATTTTAGGAATGAGGTTAATGAAAAACTTATGGATGCACCTGATGGTACTTTTCTTGTTCGTAATGCATCTAGTAAAGTTGGTGAATATACGTTGACTTTAAGAAAAGGAGGTAGCAATAACAAATTAATAAAAATATCACACCGCACTGGAAAATATGGTTTTACTGAACCTTACAAATTTAATACAGTTGTGGAATTAGTGAATTTTTACAAAGGAGTTTCACTTTCTCAATACAATAGAACATTAGATATAAAACTTCTGTATCCAGTTTCCAGATTTCAGCAGGTATTATTTTTCTCTTGGCAATATTTTTTATTATGACCTATTTATGTTAGGGTGTATATTTGTTATTTTTTTAATTTTATGTTAGGGAAAAAATCTTGCATTGAGTCTGAGTGGACTGAAGTCCATAATAGTGTGAAATTTCCTCTGAGTAAAAAAACATCTCCCTATTTATCTGTTCCTCTTGCTGGAGCTGCTGGCTATGTCCCTCTTTATTCTCTGTACTGCTTGGCCTTTCTCACTCATAAGTTTGAAGCTTCCTTCTGCTATGAGCATTATAGTCAGTTACAACAGTATTCCAGCTTTCCTTCATAGCGATAAGTAGATTGAACTGGTATGATTGACTTCTGACCCAGCCCTGTCTTTTTTCTCTTTATTTTGATGCTCAAGCAAGAAAATACTCATTTTTAGTGTTTAAAACACAGAGACTGATTCAAAAATGACACTTTGGTTTTTCATCTAGCCTACTAATTAAAATCTTATAATACTTAAGAGGTTCATATTCTTTGCCACTCTTCTATGATTGAATTGTTCTGTTCTGATTTAAAGGTGTTTCTTGCATTCAACATTAAAATTGTGTTTTATTTTTTGCCATCCTTTTCCCAGGATGGCTTCTCAAGCAGATCTGATAACTAAATTGATTAAATAGGTCAGCATCCTACTCTTTTGAACAGTACCCTAGTTGCAATGCATACCATTTCTTGGTTGGGCCATTATTTAGGAGAAAATTTCTGAAGCCCAGTGATTATGTCTAATAGAATTTTCCTCTTCTGTTTATTCCCATTCTTAACAATGCATAGGCAATGGATGTACACATTTCCTTAACTTGATTCTGATAACTGCTTTTCTGGTATAGTATTGTCATTTAGTGATCATACCATTAGACATCATTCTGTTGCTCATATAACTCAGGAATATCAATGTCCTTTTATTGATTATTGCTTACTAGCGTAGGTCTGAGCAGTTTTCCGTTAGTTAATCTTTTTTGTGTGTATGTACCTTTATATCATTTAATATATCATTGATGAACATAAGTAAAGAATGATTTACTAATGCTTGCACAGTTGATCAATCTGATTTCTCCTTTTATTAAGTTCAATTTAAAAAAAAAAAATTTATTAATCCCTAATGGGGCTCTGTTTTCAATGAACGTTTTTTTTTCTTTCTGAAAAACATGTAATATTCTTGTAAAATATTGTTTATCAATTAATTTGTAACTTGCATTGTTATTGTGTAGTTTTGATTGTTGATATTATTTTTTTCTTTGATTGTATTCTTTTTCTATGAATTAGTTTAATAGTGTGGGTACTTTATTATGATTTTAGGAAGAAGAAATTTCAAACAATAATGATCTAGACAAAGTTGGAGCCAAATTGGTAGAATTAAATGAAGAATACTATAGTAAGACTAAAACTTATGATGATTATTTTGAAGATTTGACTGCCACATCAAAAGAAATTCAACTAAAGAGGCAGGCACTTGATGCGTTTAAAGAAACAGTTGCTATGTTTGAAGAACAAATAAAAATCCAGGAAAAGTACAAAACTGAAGCTCAGCCTCACGAAATAAAAAGGTAACTGTGAAATTTCCTTTGTTTTTATAGCCTTGTCTATCTTAACATTTTACACCACTATGAAATAATTTATTAATTTTTGCTTTTTGTTAAAAAAAATTAAAATGATGATATACATGAATTTCCATTTTTCTTCTATTCAAGTTTTGTTCAATGATATGTATCCCTCTTCTTCTTATTCTCCGTGGCGCTATGACCTTAGTTAGGTCCTGGCCTCTGCAATGAGCCACCGCCATTCGGCTCGATCTTGTGCAGCCGTTCTCCAGCACCTGACTCCTAACAGACTTCGTGCATCTGCTGCCACGCCATCAGTCCATCTTAACTTTGGCCTACCAGCACGTCATTTTCTGTGCAAGACGGTGTCCATAGTTCTCTTGGGGATCTGATCGTCTCTCATTCTTATTATGTGGCCAGCCCAACTGAGTCTCCCCAGCTTTATGAATCTGATCACATCTATATCCTTATACAGATCATAAAGCTCCCTGTGTCTCCTAATCCTCCACCTATTACTGGACCTATTATTCGACAGAGAATCTTCCTTTCAAATGCTAGATCATTTTCATTTCTTTTGGAGATAGTCCATGTCTGGGAAGTGTAGATAAAAACAGGGTGCACAAGGGTCTTATAGATGGTGAGTTTCGTTCCCCTAGTCACAAGTTTGCTGCGGAATATCTTTAGTAGAGCCAAATAAGCCCTGTGTTAGCTACCACTAGCCTCTTTTTTATTTTCGCAGATACGTCACTAACTGGTGTTATCTGAGATCCCAGTGTCTCAGTGTGAATTGATTCACCCTTACAAACCTATACGGACCCACAATTAGTCCTTCCTTCACCCCAGTGTGCATGTTCTTTGTTTTTTCTTCATTAATGGTTAGTCCCATAGATGTGGCAGCATCCATGAGACTAATTGCGGCCTCTACTAATGCTGGTCGGGACCTCGCCTCAATATCCAGGTTGTCTGCGAAACCCAAAATATTCACTGTACTAGTGGACAGTGTGACTTGTTTGGATTTCAGACTCCCAAACAGCTTTCTTCAGCATAAGGTTGAAAAAAAAAACAGGCTAAGCCATCACCTTGTCTCAGTCCCATGTCATTAGATAATTCAGCGGAGAGGTCAGCTTGGATTCACACATGACTCCTCAAATCCCTCATTGTCAACTTCACGAGGCGGATTTGCTTGCCTTGGATACCCATGCCCATCAAAGCCTCGGACAGTTTCGGGCGCCTAAGGCTGTCATATGCGCTTTGAAAATCAATGAAGAGGTGGTGAGTTGTTAGCTTGAATTTGTGTCCACGTTCCAAGATGGTCCTAAGGGTGAATATTTGGTCAACAGTTAATCTGCCACACTGAAAGCCAGCCTGGTATTTCCCTATCTCGTGCTCTGCAAATGAAGTGAGCTTGCTGAAGAGAATGTTAGATAGGATTTTGTAGGCACATGATAATAGAGATATTCCCTGATAGTTCATGCAGTCAAATCATCCCCCCCCATACTTAAAGATTAAGATACGGCTGGCTATCCATCTGGTCCTGGTGCCTTGTTATTCTTTGTACTACTGATTGCGTCCCTAAGCTCCTCAAAGTCCGGGGGCTCAATATCATCCACTCCCTCTCCAGCAGTATCTCCTTCTTCCGCATTGTCCATGTGAGCATCTTCATTTAGCAGGGATCTAACGTGCCTTACCCATTGATCTATAATATCAGGCTTGTTGGTGAGAAGTCTTACATCTTCTTTTCTGCACGCTTGATTCCTAGGTCTGAAGGGCGTCTGTTGACAGCTCACTTTCTGGAAGAACTTACGTATTTTGTTGGCACTCTTAAGGGTTTCTATGTATTCCAGCGCCTTCCTCTCCCATGTTCCTTTTTTCTGCTTAGTGTATTTCTCAGTGCCCCCCCCCTAGTGAAATGCCTGTTCACCATATTCCTATATGCTTCATTCTTTATGTCGGTGACAATCTTGCACTCCTCTTCAAACCATTCAGTTTGTCTCTGACAAATCCGCTTGCCAAGAATCTGTTCTGCTGAGATTTCCAATGCCCTCTCCAGGTGTTCCCAAACCACCTGGGACATTGTCAACATCTGCTGTTCGAGTCCTTCCCCAACCAATTCATCCATTTTCTCCTGAAATGATTAAAAGCTTTCCAGATCTTTAAGCTTGGCAATATTCCACCTTATAGATCTCTCCATCCTAGGCTCCTGACCTTGGCAATCCCGGCTCTAGTACAAGCTATCACCAGGTAATGGTCTGAGTCAACATTTGCTTCACTGAAGGTCCTGTTACTAAGGAGATTGGATCTATGTTGTGAGCTAATCAAAATGTGATCATATGTATCACTCTTACTACTCAATATCTTCATCATCAATATCATCAATTTTCATTTTGTTGTTTTTCATAAATCTTGTAAAAAAAATTTTATTATTCTTTTATTAATAGAAATTTACAACTGTATTAAAAAAAACACATCAAGTAAATATGCGGTATATATGAGACATAATGACATGAATTAAACTTGTAGAGGAACTACCCATTGGTAGTACTATAAAATTTTACCTGTGGACTTTTTTAAAAGTATTTCTTCCACCATAAACTAGTTAATTAGGGTTTGGGTCCTGAGGTAATTATTTTCCTTTTTAAAATTCTAAAACCATATTATCCACAACTCAGCATATATTTACATAATTACAACATTCAAGATAGCATCATTCAAATTTTTAGTACAAAAATCAATGTTCCACTCATGTCCACTTTCAAAAAAAAAAAAAAAAAAACTTATAAGTACTTGGTCCCAAAATATGTTTTCTTAATAAGATACAATATAGTTATGGCTGGTTTTGTAGTTGCACACTCCCTGTGTCAACAGTTACCGACTTGTAAAGGTAGCATTGCCAAACAACTGAACAGCTGAAACTGGCTGTTAGACTTGGCACTTTGGATATGGATGGACTTGGCATGTTGGAAAATAAAGGATCCATCCTCTTCAGAAGTTTAATTATAAAACAACCTAAGGGTTTTGGCTTACTTTTTACTACCAAATTTTTGAAACTTTAATAGAGAAGTCCTGACATGGAGTTATTCTCCCATCTATGCCTCACTTTCCCCCTTTGATGTAATTTGCCATAGCATATATTGCTTTTTTAGTGATTTATCATCTTCCATTCCACATGCTATTTCAAATTGCTATAGCACTATATCATTCTACAAATATAATCAAGTATATTAACTGGGTAAAGGTCTTTCAGTTCATTGTTTAAAAATCTCCATTGTTGCTGTGATATTTTTTGGACCTTAATTCCTAATACCTTACTAGATAAATTCAATCCTTAACATGAGATATTAGATGGGAACAAAGTAATTTATTTCCAATATTGTATTGTAGTTAAGACTAGTCTGTCCAGTTTGGCATGTGGGTAAAAAGCTAGTACATTATAACAAAGGCAGATGATATTGGCAGTTTTCAGAAAATAAAGGAAAAATGCATGACAACAAAGATCTTTAGCAACAATAGATATCATAAAGTTCATAAGGTTTGGGTGACCTTGGTAAGCTAGACTATTGGCATAGGTGGACATGAGGATTCTGTTTTGGCATATGACCAGGTGGTTGATGGACATCTAACCATTGACTGATTTTTCATCACAAGTTATTAGGTAGGCGCCTTCCAATTTTTTTATTTTATTTTTTTTTACTTGAAAGCAGAGAAACACGAATCTCTTGATGTTTCAACTGCTGACGTTTAACCCATGAATCCAGCTTAAAAGATTAAAATCTTTCCTATCAATTTAAGATGTCTGGATATAGTCTTTCAACTTGCACTGAGCACTGATGAAAGCCCTCGTAACTGTTTTGTGAGGGTCTTCTTCCATGGCTTCCTTAAGATCTTAGACCTCAATTGATATTGGCCAAATCTGAAAAAAAGTTTTGAAAGCCAATAACGAATGTTTCTTTTATTATAACTCCATTCGCCAAAAGCTTGATTGGTATTAGTTGATGCCTGAGTAGCGGAATTCCCAAGTTTAAACTCATAAAATAAAATTACTGAGAAAGAAAATGTTTTATTTCCATATTGGAAATGAAACTAAAATCTGTATGCCTACTCGGGAAATGCACAAAATTATTAGGCGTTATTCATAGAATATTTTGCAGGGAATCAACAAAAACTTCTTTTATCCTCTCCATACATTTACTATTTAAAAACTCGGATATTTTATGTGGGACAGCCCAATATTGTAAATTTTATGATTTTCTCTTTCTCTTTGTGTTTCCTATCCTGATACATTATATGTATAAGAGAGGTTAGATACCAAAAGTAAAATAATAATGGACATTCTAATTGATGAATTTTGAAGAGATATTTTTAATGTCTTTAATTGATTCTTAAACATTATTATTTTTAATGGGTTTTATTTTTGCTATGCATATATTGTTAATATATTATACATTTAACCTAGTAAAAAATATTATTTAAAACCAACCAGTGACTGTAATATTTTTTTAATAAAAAGTTGAATATTCCAAAAAGCAAAACATTTTCAAAATGATTTATAGAATTATTTACTTTTATGGGTATAAACAGTACTGATATCTTCAAAGTTAATTTGAGTGCTTGTTTCCATCTCTATTAACCCACCAGTACTTGCTAGGATTAGTTAAATGCCAGATTTTCTTGCCTAGCTATTTCTCTGTAAAAATTACTCCTTTCTGGTTCTACAACTTGTGGTGGGTCAGGGCTTTCTATTGCCCTCACCGCCAGTCATCTCAGTGTGTTACTGCTGCTCTCCAGTCCAATTTCTGATTCCTAAAATGGACAACTCATCTTCAGCCACTTCAACGGCCCATATCATTCTTGGACTTCCAATTCTGCTATTAGTGATTTTTTAAGAAGTTTTTTGTTATCTGATCCTGAATTTGCTACATCTTCTCAACCATCCTAAGATCTGGCTGAGGGATTTTATTAATTATCAATGATATGATCAACTGCCCTTCCATTAAATCACAAGTGACTGTTTCCATGAAAATGTTCTTTTCGATTATATACCTTGTAAATAATTTGATTATTAAACTGTCAATGCTTCCTTTTTTCAAGAAATAGAAGTTATTGTTTACCTCATTTTATCTACTATGTCCACTATGCTTTCAGTCAAGTTGTAGAATTTTATCATTTCAGCTCTAGTTGAATTCTTAGGTGTCATCAATTATTCTATCACGATGGATTGTTAGTATTTTATATAAATGTGAGTATTTTGATAAATTCTGGAAACAAAAATGGAAAAATTAAATTAATATCAGCCAAATAATTAATGAGATTTAAGAACTCACGTGTGTGAAAAAGTTACATAATTTTAATGGAAGCACAAAAATCTTGTGTGAAATTTTTTCTCACAAAAGTCCTGCTGTTCCAATTACTACAATGCTATTCTAAGGGAATGATAGTGCTGATCTTTGCGAGTGTCCCTTGCCCTAGAGGTTCCAACTTTTATGTCCTGCAATGATTTTTTTTTCAGACACATGAGATGTAATTCATGCTACGAGTACTTGTAGGTTTGTTTGTTTGTTTGTTTATTTCGTTTAACGTAACTTAATGCTGCTATAGCTAATCGGACGATGCTACGGTGGGAGTCCTAAATTTTGCCTATCCAGGTATAATTAGGATAGGGATCTTTAACAAGTACCTGACATCGCACAGGCTCGGGACCCCCATTTTACGTCCCTTCCGAAGGACGGCATAGCTAAGGATTTTTTACTCCCTTTAAAAATCCTAAGGTCATCTGCCGGGCTGCGAACCCGCAATCTTGGGTTTAGTAGGTTGCTATGCTAACCACTACACCACAGGTGACCCCCTACTTGTAGGTTAAAAAAATCAATTTAAATTAATATCAATTCACTAAATACTTACAATGTGTAATAAACAGTAATTATTAATAGCAGCTATTTTTATTTTAACTTGGATTATTATTTTGTCTTTTAATAACCTTTTTGTTTTCCTTTTTTATTACAGTTTTAATGAAAACTCTGAAATTCTTAATCAGAGACTTCTTTCTTTAAAAGAAAGTAAATTACAATTAGAAGAAAATTTGAAACAACAAGTGGCATATAATAGAACTCTTGAAAGAGAGATGCATAGATTAAAACCTGAAGTTATCGAATTATTTAAACAAATTGAGAGACATAAAGCGTAAGTATAATATCTTATAAAACAAGTATTTATGTTTTTTAATATGCATATACAGTAGACGCCGCTTAATGTGATCGCTGCGGGACTCGCTCAAGGTGATCACACTAACCGACTGATAACATAAAGCAAAAGACACTAACAGGGAATTAAAAGAAAAAAATGTTATGGACAAAAATATTTATTTCATAAGTAGAAAATACACACAATAAAAAATATGTATTTACAAATTAATTTAAAATATGTAGGAACAAAACAAACAAATGTCTATGTTCTTTTTTTTTTTTTTAAATCTTCAATCTTTCATTGTTTTTGCAATTTTTTTATAACAAAAAAAAAAAACGCTCGTATTGATAATCTAATTAAAAGTTTTTGGCACGCAGTTGTATTCCTTGTCTCAAAACTGCCAGCTTCTGTTTGTTAGAAGACGTCTTTCATCAGGTTTATCTTCTTATTCTTCATCATCGCCATCCTGTTTACTTATTTGCATTATTTCCGTGCAAATGGATTCTTTGCTGATTTTCTCATCAGTTGGAACATCATTATCGATATCCATCCACTCTTCAAATGTTTCGTTATCAAGGTCAGACGGGTTTTCCATCGAAACCTCTCCTTCAACTTCAGTTTGGACAAAACCACCATGTCTGAAACAATTTCGTATTGTTTGTTCACTCACCTCGGACCAGGCTTTATTCACCAAATGTAATGCTTCCAAAAGATTTATTTCCTTAACGACTTGGTGAGCCCGCAAAGTTTCATTACTGCCTTCCTCATCTGAATCCAGTAAAAATTGCCTTCAAGGTACAGATGATTCTCTGATCACATGGCTGGATAAATGATGTAGTATTGGTCGGAAGAAAAATGATTTTAATATGGTTGAAATTTTTGGTGATGTTGCGAGCAGGGCAATTGTCAATAAACAACAGAATGTTGTGAGTTAGAGTTTTGTCCCATGACAGCAACCAAACATTAAAAATCTGCCTGGTCATCCAGGCATTTGAATTAGCCTCGTACTAAACTGGTAATTGTTTCACCCCTTTTAAACACCGTGGACGTTTACTTTTACCGATCACCAGCAATGTTCCTTTTTGCCCGACCATACTTGCACAGCAAAGTAAAGTTAAACGGTCTTTAGTAGTTTTATTGCCTTTGACCTTATCATTTTTTCAGAACGAAAGTGTGCACTGACAATGCTCGAAAATAAAGGCCCGTTTCATCAGCATTGAATACATTGGGAGGGTAGTATTGGGCCAATAATTCCGGCCATTGCGCCTGTAACCAAGAATTTGCACCTTTATAATCTACCTCAGCTTGTTCTCTATGAAGTTTTGTGGAACAGTTGTTTTTCTGTTTATTCCACTGATGAAACTACCCTTCTTTAGCGATGAAGTCATTTTTCCCAAGTTTTTTGACTAATTCTTTTTCCCTCACTTTTAGGAACCATTCTTCTAAGGCTCGTTCCACATCTTCTTTACCTACTCTATTTTTTTCTGATTTTGCAGAAATGAGCTATCGATATTCTTCCGCTGTATTAATAGTTAATGCGGCAAAGTTATAGCGGCTTTACACTGACTTATTTTGGTAGACAGATGGTTGTATGATTTTAAGATCTCCTTCTTTTCAGATGAACTCAGGTCCCATCATTTTGATGGTCCCATGCTCATTTAAAAAAAAAAAAAAAAAAAAAAAAAAAACTAACTGAAAAATCACTCGAAGAACAAAAAAGATGGTTCGAACACTTCAGAGGACAAAATCATACTGAGCTGAGCTAGTAAAGTTATTTTCATAGAAGTAAAGAGAAGGGGATGATTATATTGTACATTCTTAGAAAAAGGGGTGTTTTTGGTAAGAACTATACCAACTCCAGCTGTCCCCCTTCCGACAAAAAAACAAAAATACCGAAATTCCGAGATACTGAAAATGATAACAATAAACGGAATTTTGATATCAATTAATGGAAGAATGGTAATGTAAGGGCCCGTTCCAAGCCATTATGATCACACAAAGCGGTTTATAACATTAACCATGATCACATTATGCGGTGTTGACTTTATATAGTTATTTATTATTATTATTCTTAATTTCCTCTACCATAGTAACCTTTTTTTTTTTTCTACCTATGGAGGAGTTATATTGAAAACAGAGAGCTCACCCCATCTATTCAAGTGTATTATTTTCTTTGCTTGTTACAAATATGTTATACAGTGAAACTCCAATTATCCCGATTGATTTGAAATATATATATATATATATAAATTTTATTACATTCTTTTTTTTTTTTTTTTAAAAGTTCATTAACAGTTATTGTAGGCCATGGTTCCTTGTTCACGTAAAATACGAGGTCCCGTCTTATTAGTTTTCAGGACACAATAAAAGGCATAAAACTAAATGGACCAAGTGGCAGGTACCGGAACTTTGTCTCAGAATTAGGGGTGAAGCCCACCCACTTCATAACAGTCAAGTTCTGATTAAACATGCTTAGTGAATTTTAGGAGCATAGCACATCCATCCTACACGGCTGTTGCCCAGTCTGGGCTTTTGCTGTCGCGAGTTGTTTCTTTATAAACTTACAGAGTTATGGCATCTAAAAGAAAACTGTGTCCGACAAACTGTCCTTTGCAGAAGGTCTTAGGAAAGGCGAATCTGGTGAAAAAATTGGTGGATGTGTTCTATGTCGGAACATCCACGGTTTCCGACATGTTAACTAAACTTAGATGTTTAAATATAATTTTATTAACAACCACATTTTTTTATTCAATGAAATGCATAGTTAAAACAAAACATATGTCTGTATTTTTTATTTCAATACTCTAATTCAATAGTAAATCTGATTATCCGTATTTTTGGTTATATGGGTCAATTTTGGCCCCAATTAATCTGTATAATCGGGGTTTCACTGTACTTATTAAAATGTTATAAATATTCTTTATTAATCCTTCTTTAAAATCAGTTATATACTTTTTAAAATATTCTTCCCCATAGCATGAACTAAATAACAATTTTTTATTTATTTGCAACGTTTAGTTGTCCTTGTCGTGTTATTGGTTGGGGGAACTATTCCTGCTAGTGGCTCTGTTGTTCTAATTAACCTAACCCTAGTTTTTTTTTTTCTTTTTTAATATTCAATTCTTAAAAAGGATTATAAAATATTTTACAGTTGGCTCCTTTCTCGTGGTATAAAATCACAAAGTATTAAAAACTTACTAAGTGGTGGCTCAGGAATTTGTGAGCAAGAAACAGAATGCCCTCATAATGATGAATCTACATGGTTACTTAAAGAATGTTCTAGAAGCAAAGCTGAACAACTACTTGCTAATACTAAAGATGGAACTTTCTTAGTTAGACCTAGTAGAACTGGCCAGTATGCTTTGTCAATTACGTAAGAAATTTATTTTTTCAGTTTTTTTAGTTGATAGCTGTTTATTTATAAAGATAGTTAAATTACTTAGTTCCTAGTAATCCTGGAATTACTGAGATAAAGCTCAGGTATCTCAAATACTGGGTGAATAAATTTGTTTTTTTTTTTTTTTTCCTTTCCAATAAAATTTATATTACTTTAATTTTATCATCAGCAGCCTTGGTGCATGAATTTTCATTTAACATTTTTTTTTTTTCTAATTAAAAACAAATACTACCATAGTTTCTTGTATCAAATTTATTTTACTGAGATGATCCTGTTTCACTTATGTACTCATTGATTGCTTAGTTTATCAACACTTCATTCTTTTCTATACTGAACAAATAATTTTCATCTTATCACTTATAGGACATCTAATCTATGTTTATATGCTTTAGTACTTGAAAATGTCTATTAAATTTAAACTTAGCGATTAAGTATTAGGAAGTGAGGCATATGTTTTTGTTTTAGCAAACAAAATATAGGAAACTATTCTCATGATAGAATCAAGTTGAAAATTTTATGATCAAAATGATATTTATTTTTTAAGAATTGATTTATTATTTGCCATCTTCTATTTGTATTCTTTATTTAGAGATATTTTTTAAAAGTTTCAAGTGTTAAGCATTGATCATCAGTTTTATGGAAGCAAAGCAGAAGAGTTTCTTGCTTTTAATTATATATAAGTTGTTTTTTATTTGTATTTCTTGTTGATATTTTTTAATTTAAAATATATATTATTTTGCAAGTTTATTTTAATATTATTCCATAACTTTTCAATGTTTTCTCTTTTTCAGATGTAATGGTACTGTGAATCATTGTATCATTTATGAAACTGAGAGAGGTTATGGATTTGCTGAACCATACAATATTTATGAATCTTTAAAAGCACTCGTACTACATTATTATCACAACTCTCTGGAAGAACATAATGATTCACTTAATACTACTTTAGCTTATCCTGTATTTGCAGACAATGCAAAAAGAGAAAGTACTGAAGAGAAACAAATTCCCAATGTAAACCATATTAAAAGTCTCAGTTCTATATGTTGAAGGTACTTCAAAGAAAAGTAGAATTTAATAATTCAGATCTCTTTTCCTTTTTTTTTCTTTTATTTTTTTTTTTCTTCTAAAGTTTTAAAAATATTTGTATGTGGTACCTGTTAAATCAAACTTTTTTCAGTGTTGTTAAAAGAATAGACATTTACACTTTATGAAGTAACTTTAAATATGTGATAGGACGTTGTAAGTCCATTATGTGATAGAATGTCTCAGTGAAATATTATTTGTTAAATGTTAGATACCCAAGTTTATGTGGTTGTAAGAATGAATGTATGTTTGTTTTTTTTAAGTATATGTTAATAAATTGTTTTGTTTACCTATTTAATAAGATAGACTGTTAAAAAAAATAATTAATATGTCAAATGTGTATTGGATTCTTTTATTGGATGTTTTCAAATTAAGTACTATTTTTTAACGGTTTAAATAAGTGATTTATACACTCACTTACTCAAACAAGCTTTATATGTGTTTGCAACAAAATTGAAATCGGATCATAAGTCATTAAAATTATAAATTATTTAATTTTCTTGTATTTTAAAAATACTTATATTCGTTTATAATTATAGCTTTTATAGTGATTATAGCTTCTTTTTTTTTTTTATTTCAAGTTCTCTTTGCTTATACTTGTCTTTTGTTTGTCCTGTAGTTTTCCTTTTTAAACAGTTTCAGAGAATGTAAATCATATGTTTTAATAGATATACATAAATAGGATATTTAAAGCTTGACGCCCCCATATATTTACTATAATTTGGATTATCATAGAATAAAAACATCGCCTTGAAAAAAAGTATTGGTGATCTTTTAATTAAACTCAGCTCCAGATCAGCAAGCGGCTATGCTATGTTCACTATACTATCTGTTCCTAAGTAATCTTGATATTTCAAACCCAGATTTTTATGCAGTTATAAACAATAGAATATTCTATAAAAATTGTAAAATATGCAGCGTTTCAAATATGCAATCACAGCAAAAATATAATTAACATAAGTTTATTAAATATTTCTTATGGTAATTATGATTCTGAATTGAAAATTAAATTGAAGTAGAAATTTGAAATTAAACTAAAATTATTTAAAATTTTATTTTTTCGTTATTCAAAATATGAGTACAATTAAAAATGATATAGCCTATATGGAATGGAAAATAATCTGTTTAGGGATATATTTATTAATTGTTGGAAAAATAATACGAAACACTTCAAAAACTTATTTTTGAAAATAATAGTAACTTGCTATTAGCAACAATAGAAAAGTGCTACTTGTATTTAAAACATTACCATAAAAATCATTGATACAGATAAAATTTATTATGATAAATACATAGTATCAATTATTGGATATATGTTTTTTGACACAATCATTGGTTACTATAAAAATACGCATTATTTTTATAGTAACCAATGCATCCGTTTTTATATACATTGTATATATGTTATGTATTAATAAGACTGTAATGTTATTGCTAGTGAATAATTCAATGTAATGTTGTTGCAAGTGATCCTTCAATCCTATAAATATATCATTTAATTTTTTCCCCCTTTACTCTATTTAAATTACTAAAATATGAAAATATTTGTTTATCATCAAATACCCAAATCAAAAGTTTGCTATTTGTTCCGTGGTACTCCATTTTGTTAAGATTTGGTCAACTGATTTAACAAGAATGCTAATAGAAATGTAATTGCATGGAAATCTGGGCTTGGTTTGAAACTTATATATATTATTTTTCTAGATTGTTCCACTTGAATTATTCAGTGTTCCGCTTTCTTCATAATTTTTTTTTGTTGTAGATTATTTTCATTGTCAAAATATTTTATCTTGTGCATTTATTCTGTTTGTTATGATCATCCCTATTTCCCAAAAAGTGAGTGTATTATATTTCCCACCAATTTACTGAACTACCCACACCAATTGTACATCTATTTTGAATATAAATACTCTTAAGATTTTAAGTTTTGATTAATTTTCATTTATATGCTTCAATTTTAAATTTATTTTTCTGTTTCCACAATTATGTATCATTCTGTATGGTATATAAAACTATTCTTATATGTTTTTATTATTGGTTCTAACTTTTTTTTGCTGAATTTTGTTATTTTAATTTGATTTATACATTTTCGCTGTTTATTCAACATGGATGTCATTTTATTTCTGATTTCTATCCTGGTAATTGTATGAAAATTAATGACATAGATTTACTTAAGCTCTTCAGTTTTTGGTTTCAGTTTTGATAAACCAATCAGTTGTAATTTAGTTTTGTTACTTGATTGTTGGTTAGGATTTCCACATAACTGTAATATGCTATAATTTATATTTTAAGTAACGATTACTACACTTATGTATGAATATACATACATATATTTTTAATAACATTTATATTGTTTCACATAGTTATAGTGTATTCGATTTTGTACTGATATGATTATGCAGGGTACTCTTCAAGAATGTATAGGGAGCCTGGATGCCTATAAGAGTGATATTTCATGTATCCAAGAAGATATAATTTTCAATTCGTAGATTAGTAAGTTCTGATTGAAGTCATCAATGATGCTTGATAGATTATTTGTTTCTATAGTGTTTTATTTATTAGGAACTAAGTTCAAAGTTTTTTACTTCTTTAATTTTAGATCTTTTTCTTTTTTTTTTTTTTTTTTTTTTTTTTTTTTTTTTTTTTATCATTAAAGATTAGTCAATGAATTAGTGCCATATTTACTCTCTTTTCATTAGACTGTCTTGCCTGTCAATTCATTAATAATAATATGAAGAAACTTTATTAAATGCTTAGGCCTAACTATTTAATTATTTTTAAAATATAAACATAGAAAACGTATTAGTTAAAAAAATGTTTAAACTTTTTTTTTATTTTCGATTAATTCTCTAAATTTAACCGTGAAACGGAAAGTCTGTTCATGTGTGCAACTATGTGTGTGTGTATGCGTGTGTGCATATATGTGTGTGTGTGTGTGTGTGTGTGTGTGTATATATATATATATATATATATATATATATATATATATATATATATATATATATATATATACGTACACTTATTATATATATTTGTTTATGTGCAGTCTATATTTTTTGACCTTACAAAAGCTTCTTTCCTCTGAAAAGATCTTTATTTTGCATTGGCCATATTTCTGTCCAGCCTGGTTGATATCTTTTAACTTAACCCAAAAGACTTTGAGGGGTGATTGGTTCATTAAACTTGGGATCATTCATATCAAAGTAAAAAAGTACAGCTTTTTAGTACATCACAATTACACTATGGGTTTCCTCTCTCATCTTCCAGTAAAGTAATGGGTTTCATTAATACTTATAATACATTAATATAAATATAACTGCTTAATCCTTTTATGTTTTTATTATTTGAAGTTGTTTTTTTGTTGTTTTTTTTTGTAAATTAATTTCCCATATCTTTTAGATATCTATCTACCTTTAATGGCTAATGATAGAACCTTCGTTCATAATGAGTTATAAGTATAAAATTTATAAGGTTTAAGATTTTTATTTTTATTTAAGTATACTAAAGGGACAATGTCATATTCAAAATATTTACTGTTGATTTTTATTATTTTATAATAAAGTTATTTTACATTTTTTTATGTACATAACATTATTGTAGAAATGCCAAAGTGTTAGTAGAAAATCTGAAATCCTATATTGTTGGACGACCTTATTACTTTAAATTGCATATAATAGGTAGCCATTAAAAGATTTTATCATATACCTTTATTAAGTATATTTATAGGTCATTGAGTGTTAATTTCAACCTGATGATAGGTTAATTATTTTGATGGTTGTCATATATTTATTCGTACATACATACATTGATGATTACAAACTCTTTTATTATAATAGAAAGATAACTGTTTAAAAAGAAAAAAATGACTGTACAGCTAGTGTTTTGAAGGAAATTTAATAAAGAGATTAAATTTCTTTCAGGCATCTAAATTTTGAAAATCAAGACTTCTTATTGAATGTAATTATGTAAATAATTGTCATTAATGCATGATTTATATTTGTGAGAATAAAGATTGATAGATATTATTTCTATAGATTTCTATGTATATTTTTTGTAATGAAATCTATTATTATTGAGTTGCTTCAGCTCATATTTTTTATAATGCCTGTTGAAAACATTTATGGCAGTTTATTGTGATATATACTACCAGATAACATTAATGATGTTTTGTAGCAGCTTACGCTTTAAGGATCTATGTATATTTGTTTTAGTGTAAAAAGTTTCTAATAAGCTCACTCACTGAAACTTTGTTAGTTATATTAAATTTTATATTACATTTTAGTGTCAGGCAAATCATTTGCAATATAGTTTATTCAAAGTCTGGTTAGTTACCTTGTATATTGTTTTTTAAAATTTTATTATTTTTTTTTTTAAAGAAGATGATTTTGAATGAATGTCTAACATTAGGTAAAGAAAATGTGAATAATTGCAATTTATATGCTAGAAACCACAAAAGTTAATGTGTTTTATCTTTAATAAATTTTTTAAATATATGTATGTATATATGTGTATACATATATATAATTATATATATATCTTTTTTTTTTTATTAAGCTCCAAACCCATTTTGATACATACTTCACAAAAATGGATAGGTATATTGCTAATTTTGTGATATTTACTTTACCAAGCACTTATATATATTTTTTTTGTAATAAATTGCACTGATATTTATTAGAAAAAACATTTTAAATATGTATTTTATAATAAAAAAATATAAATAAGTGCTTATCAAACTACCACAATTCACAACAACTAACTATCCCTATTCATTTTTGCGCAGTTTATATACGTTTTTATATGTTGATATGTTATTTTTTTTTTTTTTTTGTACATGCTTACTGATAAAGTCATATGGACCTGAAGAGAAAATATCTCTTAATCTAAAGATTATAACATAATGATCTGTAAAAACAATGTGTATGCTAACACGATTAACCAGCCAATTCAAGTAATGAAGCCAAACTGCTTGTTACCTGCTAACCTATTTCCTCCAGCAATTATATCTATTAAAAAAAAAATTGCTTATACTATATTTGACATGATAACTTCCAACAATTGTAATTCCTCAACTAAGTTTAACAAGTTGACCGCGAATGACATGTCATGGCTAGTCCCTTTCCAGGCGCTGGTGACGACGCATAGTCATCAACGCCCCTTTTCAATTTAGACTTTACCCATCAGCACTAGCATAGAAGAAGACCAGTCTGGCTGTGTCCACAGTTAAGTAAATCTAGTAAAGTTTTGAATTTGAATTTGTTGAAAGTTAACACAATTTACAGCATCGTATATATACATAATTGTAAGTTTGCAGGCTCAAAAAAAAAAAAAATTATTATTGGAAGATTTTAAAACAAACTAGGAGTTGACTAATAGACACATGTCTCACTGATTCTGTTAACATCATTATAAAATCAAAGCATGACTTAAGAAATCCCAATAAAACCAGTCGAAATAGAACCTAAAATCATTTTAACATAAAGTAAGTATAACTGCAGTGGTTACTGCTCCAGTAATGGCCACTTGGATAATTAAATTGTTTTAATATATATACTTTAACATTTACTAAATATACTTCTAATTTTGTCCATTCTTTTTAAATATTTTTAACTAACAATTCATAAAAAAAATGTACAACTAACCATTGGAAATATAACTAACAATATCTTAATGTAGGATGCTTATTATCTTTGTAGTAACTAATTTAAGAATGATTTTTTGGGCAGCTTATATTAAATTTAGAAATCGATTTCTGAATTTCAGGTTTGACTTTTCGTCCGCATTATTTTTTTTTTCTGAAAAATATTTTCAAAATAAGGGGATTGACCTATCAGGTATGACCTGTATTCAAATGAATACAGTGCAATGTTTATCAACAAAAAAATAATTTCTATGGAAATATTCATTTCATTCTGAAGAAAAATTGTTCATTCATTGTAACATATCCTTCTCATAGTTAAAGGAGTAAATTACTTCTTGTGTCTAAAAACAAAAAATATATACAATATACTCCACATTCTCACTCAATTCTTTTTGGCATGAACATGAATTCATTTCTTTCATGAACATGAATAAAGGTTTAATTAGAGAAAATTGTATTGGTGTGTGATTTAAAAAAAGAAACAACTTTTAAAGCAACATTTTATTACTCATTTACATAATAAAACTATTTTAATCAGAAACATAAGGGTCTTATACATTTCTAATGTTCATATGTTGACATTATAAAAGAAAGCATAGAGCATTTATTAATCATCACAGTAATTAAATAATACTATTAAAACAGAATTCTCTACTGGATTTGTCAGGGCAAATAATTAAAAATATGAGATTTGTAAAGATGCTTCAGTAACAAAGTGTACTACGTACATATTGCAAACAAGCTCACACATGCACACATCAACACACACGTACACTCTCACACACACATTCATAGAATTCATAACAAAATTAAATATAAAATAATAATGGTATTATTTTATTTATTATTTGATCTAATTATCTCAAGTACAGTGTAATCTATCACTGAATATTTGGTTAATCATTAATGACACTAAAATATGTAGCGTCAAACAAGTTTACTTTTATTCAATCTATGGTATTTGAAAATTATAGAAGTATTGATAAACTTTAATAAGGGCAAAGATAAAATTATTTACAAAGTATCACATAATTTTCCATAAATTCTTTAAATATTTGTTTGCTGATTACATTTTCAAATTTGAATGTGGCTCAAGTATACAAGCCAGTAAATATCACCAAACTAATTGCTACTATACACTGTTAAACTAGTCAATTACTTCATACAGCTTCTTGAATATGTGCAAAAATATAAATTGGTAAAGGAATATACTTATTGAAATTTGTGCTCCAAATTAGCCTTGTATTGGTATACCCTATTTATTAATCCTTATATACACGGATGAGAATAAAGAGCACACTTTTCATCAACACCTGATAAAGAAAGTAAACAAAAAGTAATGTTTGTTTACAATAAATAAATAAATACATTATTAGTCTTTTGTTTCAATTAACTAAATTTGTTTTGTTTTTTTAATTACGATAATAGTTATTGGTCAATAAAAAAAAAAAAAAAAAAAATTAAAAAAATAACAAACATTAACACGAAGAACATTAAACATTTGCTTTTATAATATTATTAAGGTTTATAACATTAAAAGTCTGTATGTTCTCTGCGGTATGTCAATGTAGGGGATAGGAGTGATTGCAGGCTGGTTGAAGTCATCAAAGGACTTTGCAAATGGCGATGTTTTATTACTTCTCTCTCTACAGGAATATTCAAATCCTTAAAAAGAAAATAAATAAATAATTTTGGATTAGTAGTTATGAATAATTAAAATATGACATAAAAGGATCAATTTTTTTTTTTTTTTTTTTTTTTTTTTTAAAGAACTTTTCCATCACAGCGCCTAACATTCCTTAAAAAGATGGTGTAACAATAAATTCTACAAATCCTTTGTTGTAAACATATGATATCCCTCCTTTCCTATTTAGTTTTTTAATCATTTTTTAAATTAAAATACAAATGCTATCTAGGATTTCATCTTGTCTATACACATGAAATCCTTAACACAACATGGATGAAATATGTATATCAAGATTAATTTAATTAATTACTCAAAACTATTTGTTACTAAACACTATAATCACAGGCACAGAAGAAGATGCTTTAATGGAAATTTTATCTAAATAAAGGAAAGAATGATAGAGATTACAAAGAGGATATCATGGGAATAGTTCAAATTAGGAACAAAGGTTCTAGAGAAATCAAGCATGATGAACAGTTAACTTTTGTTCTACTAAGAGATATCCCCAGAGATTAGGGGAAAAATTTTTACAATTTTCAAGATTAGGAAAGAAAAGAAAATGAAATCATGAAAAATATCAATGACTGGGAGCTGATTAATTTTATTAAATGTTCATCTTAAATTTGGGAATGTTACAGTTATTCAGATCTATGCATCCACTGAGTATTCAAATGTAATAGAGATTGAACTGTTTTATAGAGACCTGACAGCAAGAGCATAAATCTTATAATGGGAGACATCACAGATTCTTGTAAAAGGGCTCTATGAAGATGATCTTAAAATAAGACTGGAGGAATTAAAATTTCATTAGGATATGGTTGACCTTTAGATCAATAAGAAGATGGCTTTATTGGTATCAGCTTATGCAGTTTGTGAATTGAAGAAGTTCTTTGAACTTGGTGTGATTATAGAAGAAAAAAAAGAGTATGCAAAAAGTTTGGCATGGATGGAAACTGAGGAACCTCAGTTATACAAAGAAGGCTATGGCAATGACACAGAAAAATGTATGTTACTTTTTTGTATCTGAAAGCAACCTCTCAATCAGTTCCAAGAGAAAAAAAATTGAAAAGAAGCCAATTTAAGATAGCAAAGAATATTCCTACTAATGTGATAGAAGCAATCAAATCCACATATCAGAAATAAAATAGGATACTTTGCATAAATGACCAAGAATCTAAGGAATTCAGTATGGCAATGAGAATGGGGTCTAACAAGGAAACTCTCTCAGCACTTTTTCATTAACATGGATGGAACTGTATTCTGTAGTTACCTAGTTCTTCTTATTTGCATGATAAGTTTTTGTCACATATGTCACTGAAAGACTTTAACAAGCAGGGACTGAGTAGTATGAGGAGCTAAAAAAGGAAGGGAATGACCATCAACTCGACTAAAAATAAGATTCTTTAAGTTAGAAGAACTCAAGGAAAGACTTAACACCAAAAGCATGACCATTGGTTCTGTTTCTATTTAATTGATTTTAGTTATCTATAGCTTTATACAACTACAACCACTGAAATGAAATACATATAAATTTCAAGGTATTACCAATTTTGATATGAAATACCTGCAGAGATAAATGTTTATCTCAGGACTTCTTCACTTTTCTTCCTGTCCAAGATCCAACAAAAGACTTCAATGTTGCGCTAATGCTTTTGGTTGGAGATTTAGAATCAGTGGTGAGCAAATTCTGAGGATGTGCATCAAGGCATTTCTGATACCTTAGCTGTAATAATATATAAAATTAAAATAAGATATTAATTCAATTTGATCAATATTTTGAAAATTATAATCTATAAAATCCACCATGCTCAGTGGCCCACCAGCTAAACTAGACATTTTGGAACTCTTACTCCTATAAAGAATTCAAAGTTAGAATAAAGAACATATGGGTTCAAGCTTAGAATGTAAAGAAAAATAACTAAAATAAAAAAAGGGTTTGGTGGATGAAGGGGTTATACAACAAAACACAATTTTGAATAATTTATGTTGTTTTTTTTTACAGTTTCTTTTAGTAGAATAATGTTCCATAGCCCCTTAATTATTTTTAAATATTCAGATTTTGCTACCTAACACTTCTGCACTTAAATTCTTCATCCAATGAACTTTGTATTAAAAAAAAAAAATGTGACATAGCCCCTTCATCCACCAAACCCTTCAATATTGATCTATTTTTTAATTAATCCTAGTAAATAATTAAGTATAGGTATTTAACATATTTCATGATTCATGGATAAATGTCTAAAATTTTTGCTGCACATTTTATTTAAAATAATACTATCTCACCTTACAAGCAGCTTCGACTGTTTTGCATAAAGCACCTGAGGAAGGTTCACAATGAAAAACATGCGCGATGAATAGATCTTGTGCAGTGTGCATTATAAAAGCACATTGCTTTACATTATGCCCTATTCCAAGAAATGACAAATATCGTACCCTGCATTCTACCAAAGGTTTGTTATCCTGAAATGAAGAAAATTAAATGAGTAACTTACATGACTTAAGCTTGGGGGATTAATTTTAAATTACTGGAAGGAAATTGTTACTATCTTAAAGTGTTATTAACTTTGAATTATGTTTCTATTTTTTTTTTTTTTTTTTTTTTTTTTTTTTTTTTTTTTTTTTTTTTTTGGTTGGGAGTGATGTGATTTGAGACAGGTCAATACTAAAAGTGACTCTGATTCCCCCTAAACCTAAAACATTGTGAAAACTCAGAAAGAATAGACTTATGATTTTTTATATAAATTGGGTTTTTCAGAAATTGTGTTGCTTTTAAATTAGCAAACATAATATAAATGATCTAAAACATTTGTTATTAATCAAAGTAATCTCAATATATTTCTGCCTAGTTAATAAGTTTTTGTTTGTTAATGTTGTTTTTTAATGTGTTTCTTCTGTTAGTTAATAACTTTCCCCCCCTGTAAATAGGAGTTTCAGTTAGGATTGATGAATTAAATGCCACTTCTATTGAGATTATTTTATTTGAAAGCTAGTTTCGAATGCATGTTTAGCATTCGAAACTAGTTTTCAAATAAAATAATCTCAATAGAAGTGGCATTTAATTCATCAATCCTAATTGTATTGATCCTTCTATATCATCATGCGTACCTCAAGTGAAGGAGTTTCAGTCTTTCTTATTAGCTCTAAAAATGCATTTTTTACCAAATTTTGGTTATGGCATTTTTATCTATTAAAAAGTTGTCCAGGTGTCTAAAAAAATAGTAGTGGATGAGGCAGAGTACCATAACCAAGCTCCAACAATTTTTGTGAGTTCATATGTAAAACATGGGGCTGAGCATTGCCAGAATAGGGTCTTTCCAATTTACCAAAGATGGCTTCATTAATGCAAGTTTCTGGTGCATAGCATCAATTTGAGAAGAATACTTTTCGACCAGGATTTGAGATGCTGAATTAGCTAAAACAGACCATGAAACAGTAGCCATTGCCTCCTTTTGATGAGTTGGAAGATATGAAAAATGGAATGCTTTTTTTTCTTTTATTCTTTTCTTTGTTTGTTACTCTCTTTGTCAAGCCACTATCAAGAACATAACAGGGAAAATACTTCATAACAGGGATTTTTCAGTTCATACATTAAGTACTCAAGTTCAGAGTTTTTGTACCTTTCCGATTGCCTTGAGATGGTCAGTGAATGTCAATTCACTGAGTGAGAGATTCTCTGCTAGTTCTTAAACAGTTGTTCTAAGGTTTTATTCAACAAAAGCTCTCTCTCAAAACTACCTTCCGGTGGATGGATACCTTCCGTGATCTTCTTTTTCTTCAGAATTAAAAGCCCCCCCCCCCCCCCATAATTTTGAAAACCATTGTTGGACCGTGCACTCACACACTGCCATCACCCAGACTTCATTATTGTTTCTCACCATTTGGGTCCTGTCCCAACCGAATTTAAAATCATTAAACGAAATTACATGAAAATCATGCTTTGACATCTTAGTACAAACTGTATTATATCCATGATGATATATATATATATTAGAATAGAAAGAAAACTTTCATATACATATATATAAATATTATTATTTCATTCAAATTTGATATGTATATTTAATTAAATGTGCATAAATAAAAAGGAGTTCAATAGACTTACCTGACTATCAGAATTGCTTATAGTAATCATACTTGGCGCAACTGCAATATTCACTGTTTGCCACTGTGATTTAGGAACTGTATTCACGAGAAGATCAATAGCATCATTAAGCACATCAATGCCACTTGCCTTTGAAACTTCAATGTTACCTAAGTACTGTGCCAACAATACTTTTTTTGGTTCCTCCATCGGTGTAGGAAATGATTGAGCTATGATAATGAAAGTTATAAAAAAAATCATAAATCAGGAAAAAATTATGTAGATTATGTACATGATTTAAATTAAACAAAAACTTTTTATATTATAAACTTGAAAATTCAGGAAAAAAAAATCAGTATATAATGTAATATAATGATAAATGGTTTGAGATTAGAAAAAAATAAATAGATGTAGATAGTTTATGTAATAATAAAAACAAATAGGTGTGTTATACAGAAATAATGCTGAATGACAATAATGGGTTAAAAAGTATTTTAACTTTAATAAGTGTTTGTGTAATTCAGTTTTTGCACATGATTTTTGACCTATTATTGCCATTCACTTATTTGCTTTATAATTATATGAACTACCTATATCTATTTATTTTTCTAATCTCAACCCAGTTATCATACTTTTTTAATTTGATTAGGTTTTATTTCCATTATCCATTAACTTTTATTTTTTTATCTTTCATTTTTGGTTAATATGTATTTTATATTAATTTTTATTTTCATTTACTGGTAGTTTTTTCCTATATGATATTCATTAGTTTTTTTAATGTGGTTTATATAATTTTTATATATATCTTTTTTTCTTTACTATATTTTCTTATTTCTATCTATTTTGTATATCTGTTTTGTAGACCTGATGATGTCCATCACTGTGGTGGCCAAAAGATTGGCATAATAAGATTTTGCAGGCTTAAAAATTATTTTATTCCATACTGACTGATCTTTGTAAATCTAAATATCTGATAAAAGTACAGAGTACTCGAGGAAAAAATTCTCAGGATGGCAACATAATGAAGACAGTAAGAACATTGGAAAGTAGACTATGTCATAACTATTTCCATAGGAAAAAAAATATTATGTTGTTTATAACCAATCATGAAAAAGTTACTAATTAACGATCATTATTTAGAATTGCAGAACATATATAATGATGGAAATATGGATTTGAGAAATTCAGTACATTACATGGATAGCTTTTCTATTAAATGGAAAATATTGTTTTACCCTGTTGCTCTGATTTTCTTATTATATAAAATATGTACTTACTGAATTGGCCTTGGGGACTTCTGTGAAAATGCTTATATTCAGTAGGCAAGTTGGTTGGTCGAACTGCTGATGACTGTTTATTTGAAACAGTTCCATCTTAAAAACAAATTAAATTAATTAATAATATTGGATTTAGAAGGAAAATCATAAGAGCCATACATGTATACAAATCAATAAATAAAATTTTAACACAAAATAAATTTTAGGTTTTATGAAGTATTATAATGACTTACTAGTATCAATAGGTTTGGCTAAATTTTGTTGTAAACTTCGCTCAATCATAATTTTTTTACAAATATCTCTTAGAGTATTAGCAATAGTCCTTGCAGGAATATCACAACGGAAAACATGGCACATGTGTTTACGAGTAACTCTATCACGGGCAACATAGGCAAAATCTCTGAAAAAATGAAAAAATGTTAATTTTTTTTACAATACTGATAACTAAAACATAAAGTATTATTCACATACAATTAAAAATATTTCCAAGGGTATATGGATACTTTATTGATTTTTTTGGTTTGTTAAGTATATAAGGACATTTTAATAAACATGCATCCACGCACCTGACATTAACACATACACACACATCTACGCACACACACAAAAGACACACCAACCCACCCACAAAGCGCGCGCACACCCACACAAACACACCACAGATTTATTAATAATATGACAGAAATTAAACATTAATAATTTTGAAGGACATATTGGTAAAAGAAATAACTCAATAATTTAAAAACTACTTCATAATAAAGGAACTGAAAAATATAAACTTTATGTACCATAATTTTGTTTCAAAATGAGAGAGGTGTTTGGCATTTATAAATTAAACCTTATCAAAGTGAGTTATCAGTGTGAATCAAGGGTAATGTGGCAATACAACTTCAAAAAAAATTCTTAACATGTTTTGAAAACCAGTACACAATTGACCGACAAAAAGAAAAGGCTATTGAATCAATTTATCATACGATTACATTTACATTTAATTTAGGCTAAAAGGATAAACAAAAAAATCACAAACAAAAATTAAGGAGATGGTGTTGCATGCACTGGGAAGCATGATAAGTCCTAAATAGTAACTAGTCCAGATACACTCAGTATTTAGCCCAGAAAGTCATGAATAGTTCACAGAAAATATCAAACAGAACTTATAAAAAGGAGTTATCCCAAGAAATTTCTAAACCCCATTTACTTATATAAAATATGGTATGAGAAAAAAGATTATTTTAGCAGGATAAATCAGAAAAACATTGACAATCAAATCACACTCCAAAATTTAAATTAATGATAGCACTTGTTCTCTAGCTGACTCAAAACAGATTTAAAAAAAAAATAAAATTTAAGACCAAGATCAAATTATGCCATTATTTTCTAAAAAACAAGACTGGCTAATTAGCAATAACAGCATTCAACTAATAACTTCCGTTTGGACTCACCTGCATTTATTAAAAATTTAGAATTTAAGAAAGTGATTGATAACCTTAAAGGTAGAAAAGGAAATAAATAAATATGCAACACTTAATTATTTTTTAAAAAATAATGAATTTTCATCTCATTTAATATCAGATAGATTTATTGAAGTTGATATTAGGAAATATATTGCTTCTTGATTAACAATATCTATTTATTGATGTACTTTTTATCTTAATAATTTTTAAAAACATTGTTATAAAGACTCAATTACACATTGTCAAAAATATTAATAAACTACTAAATTAGGATGTTTCACTCAATCTAACTTCAATGTTGCAAGTGCAAAAACAATAACTTATGATTAACTTAAGTTGTTAAACACTAATGGATTACCAACACAACCAATAGAATACTACTTACTAGGTCACATAATCTTTGAAAGAAAATAAAACGTTTAATATCGTTGTAATATCAAATGAACAATTTTTTATTTAAATTGACTGCCTAGTTAGGATTAGTACCCAAATTTTGAGTCATATAAATTATGATTTTATTTTTTCTTCAAATTTAGGGGGGGGGGATTAAATATAAAAGGGCAATAAATATAAAACCATGAATAAATAAATCAGTTCCAACTGTATACTGATAGAGGTGCTTTATAAATGATCTTACAGTTTTATTGGCAGAAAATGTACTCAAAATTACTCCAATGCCATAATTATTTCCATGTTGAGTGATCACAATTACAAATCCAACAAACAAAATTATTCAAAACAATGAATATCCTTCCACCATCTTAAAACAGTTAAATAGTCGAACATTTTTTAAATGTGTCCTTTTAACGTCCGCCATCTTAAAACCGTTAAATATTTTAAAACAGTATCCTGGAGGACAACAATGGAGGAAGTTATCCTTCAGATAACCTAAAAAACCGTTAAAACAGCAATCCTTAAGGACAAAAAAGCTAATTCTAATTGTGCATAGAGATAGTAGCCAAGGATGTCCTTCCGCCTCAAAAAATCATCAGATCCTGGCAGATCTGTAAAACAGTGTCCTTATAGCATTCCGCCATCTTAAAACAGCAATCCTTAAGGACGAAAAAGCTAACTCTAATTGTGGAAGGAGAGAGTGGCCAAGGATGTCCTTCGGCCTCAAAAAAAGGTCAGATCCTGGCAGATCTGTAAAACAGCATAGGAAACTCCAATACGCTATCCACTATTTAAGTAATCTATCTCACTTATCTAATAATACTTAAGATAATTAAAAATAAATTACTATTTTTGACACACACTAACCAGCAGAACATGCTTGCAAATAATAGACTATCATCAAATGCTATACAAAAAAAACTTAAGCTTTTTTTTTTCTATAAACAGCGGTTCTTAAAACATTTTGTTATGAAAATTATTAAACTTGGCAGAGAAAAATTATTCATAAATCTCCTAAAACAACTATTACTCCTTTTTATCAGTGGTAGCAACAAAAAACACAACATAACATATTTTTATTAACATATATCTTACAATTAATTAAATACACTTTGAATTGCAGTATGGTATCATTCATATAAAGTGAGACTCATCCATCTAATCATTAGATCATTAACTAGATTCTAATGGAAGCAGGCAGGCTGAAGAATTCAAGCAATAGAAACAATGGTTACATATTGAATTATTCACTTGACTGCATCCTCATTACTTCAGCTAAACATCAATCATTTTGTGTAAAAGAATGTTTATTTTTAAAATAAAAATTTAGTTGGTATTATTTAATTTTCTTGCATTACACTTCTTCAAATTTCTAATTGCTTTCAGTGAAATTGTGAAAAATTATTATGGCTTAACCTTTGACCTAAAACCAATTCTCGGAAAATAGTATATTTAACTACTGTATTAGATTAATTATTTTAAATAATCTCTTTATGACAAGAATATGTCTTTTTGCTAGGGGTTTATAGTTTTCTCATGTAACATTTACACACCCTCAAAATGTGTAACATTTTTTCACACTCAAAAATGTAACATTTTGACTTGCTCTTGCTCTGTTGGTGCTGCTCGGATAGAAAATTTGCTGACAGTTTCCTTATGAGAAGCAGTAGATATAAATGCAGTAGATTATAGGTAGACATATCCAGGATCTATTGCTTTTCCCAGTCAGGGAGAAATTGAGTTTTTTCCCATTAATTTTTTTAATTCAAATATTCTGCTTAACTAATTCTACTTAAATCATTCTTTGGTTGTTCATCAAATGAAAACTTATGCTTCATTATAATGCAACAAAATTTTATATTTCATATTTAAAATTAGACAGTTTTTTCATAATATGGAAGAAATTATTCGAATGTAATGTATCATATTTTTTTTTTTTAATTTAGCAGATCATTAATATATTTAGATGACAGATACTAATACCGATACCACTTTTAAGCCCTTTAATCAAAATTGTTTTTTATATCAAATAATAATTCATTTTAATTTTTAGATCTGTAGAAAAAAAAATTAAAGCTTTCACACATATAGTGTATTGGAAAATATATATATATATATAATTATTTGGAATAATCAAAAAATATTATTTAAAATGCCTATAGATGCTTGGTAAAATGAGAGGCTAAGTAAGCCTCAAGAGGGTCGTCAAAGCATATGCTTAATAACATGCAAGATGGTATTTGCTTGTTGACAATTTGAAACATGCAATGTTTGCTACTTATAGATAATTTCATGCAAACAAAATTTATAAGAAAATATATAAAACAAATAGAATCAATTACCTTTCTCTGTTGGGCAAATTGCATCATTGATAGGACAAAAACAGAAAAAAAAAATGTACTAATTATGAATTTACAAATTGTAAAATAAAATATAATGTACTTTAATCTAATAATAAAAACAAAACAAAAAAAGGACTGCTCTGAAATAATAGGAGAGTTTTAGCCTCAATCGACAAATACATATATAGTTTTAATAAATTATTATTTTTATTTAAAAATAAGTAAAAACAAAATATAATGGAAAATTATACTTATAATAAGGAGGCGCTTATTATACTTATAATGTTATTTAAATTATTTGAAGGCTTATACTAGTCAAAAGTACTAATAGTATGGATCTCATAGAAAGTTATTAATAAATACTAAAGAGAAATCACAATATGCTATCTTTTGAAACATAAATTAAAAAACAAAACAAAAACAATTAATTAAAACACCCATCTAAATAAGCATTAAAATAGCAACATTTATCAAAAGAAAGATAACAAATCACGATATTTCATGGTTCACATAGAATATTACATATACATTGTCATAATGAAAATAGTAAGGATAACATTCAGCATTCTGTAGTTCAACAAAGCCCTCCAAACAAATATTTCTTTTGGAAACAGCTCAAAATATTCACTTTCAATTTCTACATAATTAAAGAAACTACTATATCAGTCATAAAAAATGTATTAAAATTTAAACTGTTAACAGACTACAATTAATAAATTTGAAGGGGATTCGCTTACTAAAACATTTATTTTCAACGATCTGAGATATTGAACAGCCAAAACAACTACTGAATTAAAAAAGTTGTTTGACTAATATTTACAACCAAAAAGTAACACAACGTAAAATGACGAAGCGCACTAAATTTTTTTTCCATTTAAAAATGAATTCGGTCAAAAATAAGAAAATGTATTACAAAACATATTGAACCAGTAGAGATGAAAAAAAATAGGAAATATGATTATAAGATTACATCCTTATAATAAGTGTTTTGAGCATTACATACCTTCCATTATCTCGCCCAACTCCCCAAACACGTATTGTATGAATTGGTTGAGTATTAAGCACTGTAAGATTTTCTGGATCAATTAACTTCAGAGCTCCTTCATCCAAATCCATAAACAGATCTTTACCCTAAAAATTTAGTGTAACGTAAATATATATTTCAAAAATGAGAAGGGCTCCTTTTTATATGTAAAATAAAAATCAAACTTACATCACCCCATCTTCCCACATTATCAATGAGCCCGTTTTTTCCAAACGAAAGCTCAACTATGCAACGATTAACGGCTTTACTAGATCTTTCAGGTGTCAGGTCAATCTCAGATATATCCACCCAGCCTAAACTTCTAACGGCAAATCTTATTGGTTTATCTTTGTCTTTTTCATTTCGAGCAGGATAGCTTCTCCTTCTATTAAAAAAAACAATGGTGATAAATATTATTTTATAAAACATAGCCTGATCATAACAAATATACAAATAAAAAATTATAATTTTATAATGGGATATAAACTTTTACAGCACTGCAGGTGCTAGAAAAAAAAATTGAAAAAATAAAAGTAAAAGAAAGGAAAGTAAAAACAAGAAAAGAAAAAAGAACATTGAGTATGAATAATCATTTACTATTAAAATAATAAATTTTCTGTATGAACCATAATTATAATTTTAATTTAATACATAATTTTAAATAAATTACTTTAAAGAAACGTCTTCCTTTTTATCTTCTCGCTTTTTGCATTCTTCTTCCAAAGCAGAGCTGGTATTACTTCTAGTAACCACTCCCAAACCTCCATTTTGGTGATAACTGGATAAGAACTAAAAAATTAAAAAGATTAAATTAACATTTTGCCACTCTTCCATTAAAGGAACAGAAATTAGAAAACCTTTTGATTGTTATAACTGTCCAAAAGTTGAGTGGAATCAAGCTTGTTTTCTTTTACTATTAAGTTAATTCATATTGTTGGCTATTCTGCAGTTGGAAATAAGGATCTTAAAGTTAAGTTTCTGGACTTGTTTTCCAAAATATTACCAGTATTACCCTTTTTCAAAGAAATTAAATTAATGAATAAACCGACTGCTTGACATGGTTTGTTAAATGATATGTCATATTAATTGTTGTGTGCTAGCACAATGAAATAAATGAATTTAATAAAACCAGTAAAATCTGAAAAATTACAGCAAACCTATCAGTGCTGTCAACTACTGAAAAATGGGCTTTCTTCAGTTTTTAAATACGGTAGTACATCTATTCTTTACAAAGAAAAAAAATTAATGAATGACTTTAAAAATAGATACAAATATTACAAACTAAAATTGTTACTTTATAATAAAAACTTATAAATTAATCCAAACAAAATACTTTTTGAGGGGGGGATCATAAAATCAACTTACTGTTTCTGCATCTCTCACAAGAGGTGTACGAGGTTCATTAATTCCACTAATTATTTCAGGTGCATTTCTTTGAATTGTTCCACTTTTAATATGCCAGTAATAAGGACCATCATTGTCTAAAATAGAAAAGGTTTATGTTAATGAAGAATACACCAAAAGGCAAAAATCTAACTACAGGTGGTAGATAAATTTAGTTTATATGAGAAGTAAGCTAAATTCTTTACATTTATTTTAATTTTGATGAAAATATCATGTCAATACTTAAAAAACATGAAATAAATACTATTTTACTATGATAACCATATTAGTCTGAAACATAATGAGGGACTAAAAATAATTAAAAAACGATTCTGTAATCCATATTTAGCAGATGTAGATTGAGCAAATCCAAATAAGAAAAAAAAGTAACTTTGTGACATCTTCCTCGCTTCAAACTGATTATAAACAGCTAACTAAGTAGATTAATTTGGAAAAACTCAATTTATATTTATGTTGAACTATGAATAGTCCAATACTTGAGTCTGACTTTGGATTAGTCTATTTTATGCATTAGACAATACATTATTACAGAGCTTTAAACACTATATTTGTTCTTTTCTCGACTCAAACAATTTTTGTAACTTAATTGAAATGTTTAATCAACTTCTTGTTTAATTTAGGTTATCAATGATCTATACTAAGGAACATGTTTTCAAAATCAGATTATATGGATTTTTTACATTCTTATCAAGGCTATTTTTATTCTTTGAACATAGAACATAATTCTTTACCTTGATGTTGTTCCCAACCAGGAGGTAATTTTTCATTGCTGGAATAAGTCAATGCTGATCTTTCAACATTGTATTCTTCTTTATCATCATCATATCCTGATATGTTTGGTAGAGTTATGTCACAATTCCTGTGAAAAATATATCAATACAATTCACTATTAAAAATAAATAGTTCTGATAGTTGAAGATGACAAAGCCTTTAACCCGGGAAAACTCGCTAGGTGAGATGTTCTCTCTCGCTGGTGGTAAAACCCTTTTAATCAGAAAACTAAGGTAGTTGGAAAGATCTCTGTTTGTCTAGCTGGAGAGTCAAGAATACATCACAGGGCTTCGCCATGCACAGTAAACTATTTGTTCCATGACCTCCACTACGGTGTTTGTTCCATCAAAATTTGTGCTCAGTGAGACTTTTTTTCAACCTGTGAGTGCTTGCGTTATAGTTTTTATTCAAACGATAGTTGTGAAATTTAAGTAAATTGTTGAGATAGACTGTAAATTGTTGTCCCCCTCTATACTATCAGTTGAAATGCCATTGGCTATTCATCAGATGAGAAGTAAATTGTTTTTTCTTATTTTCAAAGTTGTAGGACTTTTTTTGAGTTTCCAACCAATTTACAAAAATAATTTTTGCAATTGAAGGTCAATGTTTTGGAAAATAGTTGACAGCTTTATCGTTTTTTTGACCTTTTGAAATTAAAAAAAAAATGTTTTTATGTTTAACTGTATTGCAATAGTTTAATTGAATATAAAACTTTTTTTTAAAATTATTTTGTTTTGCTTATTTGTTTTCCATTAAAAACATTATATTAACGTTATTTAGTGCAAGTTCTCTCGTCTCTCTAACTCTAGCGAGTTCTCCCAGGTTAACAAAACTTTCTATAACATTTAGTGCAATTTATCCTCTATTCATTTTTAAAACAGGTTATAAAGTTGTACAATATATATATATATATATGGATAAATTTCTTAACTGTTACTATTAAATGTTTAGTAAGGTTCTTGAGGTTCAGTCACTTGACTAAGTAAGGTTCCTGAGGTTCAGTCAAGTGACTGAACCTCAAGAACCTTACTATATATATATATATATATATATATATATATATATATATATATATATATATATATATATAATTTAATGAGCTGCTTAGTTAAAGACTACAATAAAACATAATTAATATATTAATTTATTTTGGAACAGTTAAATTGTGTTGGTAAGATTATAAATAAATCAGATATTATAGTAAATAAATAAATAAATATTATAAATAAAATAATATTATAAATCAATATTCTTAAGGTTCAGTCACTTGATTGAACCTCAGGAACCTTACTATATATATATATAATTTAATGAGCTGCTTAGTTAAAGACTACAATAAAACATAATTAATATATTAATTTATTTTGGAACAGTTAAATTGTGTTGGTAAGATTATAAATAAATCAGATATTATAGTAAATAAATAAATAAATATTATACATAAAATAATATTATAAATCAATACTAAGTGATGATTAAAAGAGTTCAACCAACCTGTTAATGATTACATTACTATGTTCTATCAAATCAGGCTTAGCTGCACTTAGAGTTGAAGTTAGATCCAAGGGCCTGAATTTCCCTCTATTAACATTTCCAACAACATTGTTGTCCAAAATGACTGGACTACTATTTCTGTGAAATAAAAAATAAAAATTGATAAATTATAGGATAAGAAAAAAACAAAACAACACATATACCAATTCAGCCCATGAAGGATCTTGAACGTTGTCATTGGCGAAGAAATTCTGTTTCATGACAAACTCTAATTTAAGAAGATGTGGTCACTATAGCTCACAGGTTTTCCCCTAAACCAATGAAGGGCCTGGAATCAATTTTAAATAGGTTGTGTGTGTTTCCATCACCAGAGCCCATTTATAGCTGATATAACAGAAAATAACTTTCTGCCTACAGCCAGATTCAATCCTGAGTCCCAGAGTAAGGAGCCCAGTTCTTTACTGACTGAGTTACCTCACTCCTTGATGCTGTCAATATATTAAGATATCAAGATTGAATAGGGTTCATGGTCATATTAGGTAAATGGATAAATAATTTGCTCCACAGATTTATTAGCAATGTCATAGTCTGCTAATTTAGTTGAGTAAATAAGGTTAATAATCTTAATGATCTCTAGGGTAAATAATCTTCACTATAACCACTAACTCAATCTCTAAGTCAGTAAGCATATTTTGTTTCTTCTTCATATGTTGCTTTCTCGTCAAATATTTTCCTAATTAAAAAAAAAAATAAATAAGAAAAGCCTTATTTTGGTAAAACAGTTGTATAAACAATATAAAAAAAGTAAAGAGATGAAAAAACAGAAAATAAAGAAATGAAACTGTATCTATATAATCCTAATTAACCTGAGCATCAAACTAATTGAACTTGAGCAAAATAATTAAACTAAAAAAACTGGACAAAATTGCTTTAAAAAATTGCCTGTTATAAACCTTTTACTAAATTATGGGTAGATGTTGGAATAAGAGAGTTTTAGCTATGCCTAAGGAAGTAACATGACTGATTTTAGGAACAAGAGAATTTCAGAGGGTGGTAAAACAGCATGAGAGAAATCTAAAAATGTTGCATATTCTGTAAAAATGAGTATAAAGGTTGGAAGGATCTCTTGATATTTAGGAGTATAAATACAATATATGAACTCTTGAGACAATATAACACACAAAAGCGATTATTATAAGCCGGTGGTTGTACTAAATAAAGAATAGCTACCTGTGGTGAATATTGTCAGTGTCCAAATTAGTTATTGGACCGGTATTAAGATCAACACCCATTGATCCGATATCTAATGTTGCATACGCCTTTCGACTATTTGAAGTTACTGGAGGCCTGCAGATAGCCTCTAGTTCAGAATACAGCAAATCTCTATAAGTTGATAGCTCAGTATTTGAATTTAGAGCGTCATCAAGCCGTGGAAGGTGATAGTTAGGATTTTCATAGCTCAGAAGACCATTTTCTAGAATAATACATAACATTTATTAAAATCATTTTAATTAATTAGTCAAAGTGTTAAATGGTTGTTAAATAGTAAATTAAAAAAATATAAATTTATTTTTTAGTCTAATAAAGTTCAACATTTTTCATTGTATAGTATTGAGAATCTTATACTCAATAGTCCATAACTTAGACTAAACATCAAAAATTTAGTACAACAACAATTTTTTCCAAATTTTTTAGGATTGGAGTAAGGTCAATGAACCTTTTGAGGGTACTAAATAGCTATTGGAATAAATGAGTAGTGGCTTTGAACATTTAAATTAATGTTAAAATAAATTACTAATGACCAACCTCCACACAACTGACCAACAACCAACAGAGCATAAATTACTTGGTATGATTTATAGCTCATTAAGAGATATTGAGCAATGGATATCATTCATATCAGCAACTAGTCAATAACTTTTCCTTTTCTAACAGTGCGATCAGATGGATCCAATCGTTTATTTCTGACCACACTCGGATATTCCAAATCCCTAACCTTCCCCCTTCCTCTCCCCTTCCAATCGACTCTGGTGTGGTTCAGGGCTCATCAGTATCACCTTCTCTATTTAGCTCAGATATTAATGACTTTTATTCCCTCATTAAACATTGTTCCTCTCATTTTTACGCTGATGATTCACAAATTTACCTCTCCTTTTTGAGGTGTACAGAGGTCTCTCTGCATCTCAGGATGCAAGTTTGAAAAAGATTACGAACTGTTGCCTGAGATTTGTTCTAGGGATACCATACCATGACCATGTATCACACCACTATTAAAATGGTTATTTCCCTCCTTCCAAAGAATTTACTTCCTTGGTTCATTCCTTTAAAAATCACTTTCCTCTCAGTCACCTCCCTATATTCTCAAAACATTAACATTAAAGTCATTAGTGACTTCCCGCAAAGCCTGATCCCGTCCCTCAGACCTTTACCAAACTCCCTTCAACACAGCATCCTTCAAACTATCCTTTATTTCCAGAGCTTCTAACTTCTGGAACTCCCTCTCTTCCAACATTCGCCATTCCTCCACTCATAATAGCTTTAAATCCTGACTTTTCGTTTACTTGTTAGGTATTCAATCTAATAGTCACATCGAAGAAGAAAATATTTATTAAAATTAAAAATGAATATCCACAAAATAATACTGATTTTGTTCAGTAGTATTTTTGTACTATTGCACTAAATTTGTATCATTGTTTTTGGCATAACTTATATTATTATATCAAATAAGATTCATTATTTTTCCGGATAAGATATATTTTTTAGCTTTGTCAATTGTATTTTTTTTATTGAATTTTTTTTTCCTTATTTTTTTTTCTTAGCTTATTTTAAATTCTTAACCTCAAGATAGATTTTATTTTTCATGTAATATTTTATAACATGTAACATTAATTTTTATTACTTTTATATTGTAATTTAATTTTAATATTTTTCTTGCTTGTATTATGCCCTTCATTTTATATTAGGCAACTAGGTCCCATAATAAAATTTATTTTCATTTCAACAGGTACAATCTAAGGTAGGGTTGATAAAGTTGATGCCTGGTTCTTCATTTGGTTAGAGGAAAACGTGGAAGTTTAGTATATATGCTGACCACAGTTATAACCTTAATATATATTGCAGATATTTAAAAATACTAAAAACTTACAATATTTGAGGAACTGATAGCTAAAAACCATCGCTAATAACCACAATTTAAAAATATAAATAAATATAATTCACTGGGCTATTATAAAATTTAGTGTAATTATTCTATCCATGGCTTTGAACTCCAGCATTGTCCTTGTCAATAATTGTCATAGCTGTCTTCTTGGTGAGTGATCCTCTGACATACTTTCTGTATTCCAATTCTATCCAACACAAATTCACAAACTCTTGGTATTTAATTTGTCAACGTATCCTTGATATTTTGATGAATATTACACTATCTATTTCACAATACATCTCCATTATCATGATTGTCATTTCATCATTCTTTGATAGCTACCTTCTTTTTCTCACAATTTAATAAATTTTCCATTTTCTAGAATCATGATACACATTTTGCTGATCTATGAGTTAAAATGATATGATAGTTCTTCTGCCTGAGATAACCACATTCTCTGCATAGTTTAGTCCTCAATATCAAGTTTGTCAGGCAAGAATTGAAAAATTAGAGGTAAGGTTAAAAATTAACTAATTTTATTTTATTACAAAAAATTCTAATAGAATCTATTGAATAAATATTAATTAAACACCTTAGTAGTTTCTGACAGAAGTTATATAGAAATATCTATTGAAATGAAAATTTAATCAAAATAATAGGAAACTTATTGTTGTGCCTATGATAGAGTGTGAGTTATTCAGGATATGCTTATTGGGGGATTGGTCATGGTGAATTAAATTTATTTTTTTCATATCACCTCACATAGTAGACTATCAACCTCATGATTGGTCAGACAATTTTTTCAACTTCAATTGTTTACTTTATTCAATTTTCATTGATTACTTTATTCAACTTTCATTGATTACTTTGTTCCTTACTACATCTTCCAAAGTGATCAGATTTCAATGACCCAAAGTCTTGAATATAATGTACATTGCGCGCTGATGGCCAAAAGCAGTTCATCTTATAATTTATAATTTTGTAGTGCTTGATTTTTTTGTTGATTACAATATGCTTTCCTTTATACCACTCCAAATTTCTTCTGCTGCATTATATAAAGAATTACTTTATAATGCTTGTCTTCAGAACCTCAAGACATTCCCATGTTTCTCATCTTTACACCATGTTGTATTGGCTATACCTCTCTTTCTGCAGAGAAACTTACTTGGCACATACCTCTTTTAAGTTATAAACATCTGAAACCCTACTTTTTTTTTACAGTATCCTGCAATTCAAGTCAGAAATCCAAGCACTACATACAAGATCTCGTCATTTCTATCTCTATACTCCATCCTACAGAACTCCATTCCAATGTTCCTTTTTTGTCCGATCCTCTATTCTCTGGAATTCTCTCCCTCTATTCTCTGTTATCCACAAAGATTCTTCCCTTAGAATATTTAAAACACTCTTCTTCCACCACCTTCTTTATCTCCAAACTGATGCTATTTAACTAGATGAATTTCTCATAATGTATGTCATTCTAATATGTCATACATAAAACATTAGTCTAACTTTACAGCTTCCTTATAATGTTTTTATTTTTGAATAGATAACTTTTGATTTTCTAATATTTTCTCTTTTTCATTATATTTTTTTTTTTTCACTTTTAGTTATCTTGTTTTACTTAAAATCTATAAGCCAGATATTATTTTATTTTGTGAAATCTAATGTTATGTTTAAGGGGCTTTGTGCCAGAATGAAATTTTGTTTTCTATTTTGTTTCTAGAATCTTTCCATACCCTTATCTTCTTTCTACTTAAACAAGGGTATTACAATTATTTTTCCAACAATTCAATTACCTATATATTCCCCCTCTATCTAATTGTTTCTATTTTTAACCAACAGAAAATTTTTCACGTAAATTAAATCATCAACCTCCAAGACACTCCCTCTCAATATTGGCCTCCCTCAAAGTTCCTGCCTATCCCCAACTTTATTTAACCACTGTATGCTGATTACAAAGCGTTAAACACAAATTCATTTTGTTTGACACAATAGTAAACCAGTAGCAACCATCATTTAAAAAAGTTAATAAATAATGCCAAAAATGGAATTTAAAAAAACAAAACAATAAATCAGAAGCAATATTTTCTTTTTACAAAATGTAGGACTTCACGTAGATAAACAACCCACCTTAAATTCAGTTTAAATTTCATGGTAAGAAACAGTGCATTATTTCTGCCTGACTCTAGACAGATCCCTTACTTTTACAGATCATATTTATCGGAAATTAGAAAAAAATTAAAAAAAACATGTTTCCATATCTTAACAAATCTTCTATCCAAAGCCCCCAAAATAAACTCCTATTGCACAAATCAGTTATCTTAACAATGATTATCAATTCCTAACTCGTTTGGAGTTGGATAAGAAATTACAGTAAACATGAAAGAATCTAAAATTTATACATGAGGATCATAAATAACTACCCTCATTACACAAAAATAACATTTATGCTTAACGAAGGAGTTCCCACAATTCAGCAATTTGTTTTAAATCATACAATAATATATTTTTATAAATCTATATCATCAGAAAATCCAATAATTCATGAAATTAGTAATTATGAAAAAACTTACTAAACCATTATACTTATAAAATAACTAAAAATACCTATATTATAACATAAAATTTTTTATTTAAGTTATATAAAATGGAATTTTATTTATATTTGTAATTGTATTTCATTTAATATTTTTTGTGTAGGTTTTTATATTACGAGTATATTTCCTGCTTATCAGAAACAGAATAACATGTAAAAACTGTTAATAACTTTAAATTTCTAACATGTAAATGTATGTGATACAAGAAACATGTAAATACACTATTTTGTAATACATAAATAAATAAAAGCTTTACCTTAAACTTTGTCATCAATGGAAAAGATTCCAAGCCTTTTCCCATGGAAAGAGGCATGAGGAAGGGAGACAGTCTAAGTTCCCTTTTATTTATAATATTTATGGATGAAATCCATAAAATTTGTAAATTCTGAAATGCTTAGGTTGCCATCGGAAAATGGAATAAGAGGAATGTAATGGTCCAAAGTTTATTGTAAGCCAAAGACTTAGAGCTGATTGCTGACATGAAGCTCAAGTTACAGCAAGCCCAAAAGGAATGGTAGGAGGTGCTCCCCCGCAAAGGAATGATCAACACCTCTAAGAGCAAGATCTTGGTTTAATGAGAGGAGCAAGAGGATGTCCAGCTGATCTGCAATGACTTAGGGCAGTCATTAGCAACACTGGGATGAGTGACCCAGAAGTTGTGGATAGAATATCCAAAGCCAACAAGGTCTACTACCCAAGCACTACTAGCACAGAGATGTTAAAGAAACAAAAATGCATATATAGAAGTTTGTGTATCTCCCAACCCTCACTTTTGATAGTGAAAGTTGGCTAATGCTGGATAAGCAAGCCAGTTGTTTAACAAGAGCAGAAATGAAATCCCTATAGAGAGATGTTGGAAGGACCAAGAGAGACCATGTTAGGAATGAACAGATAAGAAGGGAGCTAGAAGTAATGGAGCTAAAGACCTCACATGAAAACTGACAGCTAAAATGGTTCGGTCATATTTTTTTGATTAGAGGGAGAAAGAGAATGGAACTGCAGAAGGTGATGGAAGCTCGACCCATTAGCCACGAGGTCGTCCTAGAATTTCCTACATGGAATATATACAGAGGGGGGAGAGTCAAAACCCTTAAAGAAATGGGGCAGCTTAACGCTAGAAATGGTACATGAGGAAAACAATGAAAAAGAAGAAGAAACTTATTTTGAGAAGAAACAGTGTTACCATCCAAAATAGCTAAGTTATGAATTTAATTACATCTTGTAACAATAACATTGAATGGAAAGTTGGGCTATGAAAGAAAAACAATTAATCGGAGACTAAAACACATGACAGAGTAGTGAGAAAAAAAAAAAAAAAAAAAAAAAAAAAAAGACAACAAATGAGAAAGGAAGGAATAAGAGCAGAATCCCAGATTCCCCTAACCACAGGAAAGAGGACACAGTAACATGAAAACTAATGGAACCAAGGCCTATAGGCAATGAAGTATACAGCCCTAGAAGAAAATTTTTTTTTGAAATGTTTCCAGATTTTAGGAAAATATAGCTAGTTTTAGAAGTGGGGAGGAACCAAGATGTATTGTTATTAGTCTTTCTTTTTAAGTGTCAGAAGGCACCTTCATGCTGAATGGCTAAATGACGGAAGAGAAAGAAGAGAAGAAAGAGGAATGGACATGATCATTTATTTATTAATTATATACTACTATTAAGTATATAAGAGATAGAATCCGGAACACCACCCTGTGGGCTAAGTTGAAATAGCTAAATTATTAAAACAGCTGAGACAATGCTAGAGGAGCTAAAGCTAAGGTGGTTAAGACACCTCCTTAAAGTGGATCATGAAAGAACAGCCAGAAAGATCTAAGAGACCCTTGTAGAGAGAAGGATGCCAAGAGGAAGGTTATGCATGACCAGGAGACATTCGGGAAAAGAAATATGAACTGGAATAGGTGAAGACTGTTGGCCCAAGAACATGAAACCTGGCCCAGACTCAGAAGGATGCAACCCCACACTGGTTAGTGGTGTTCTGGAGATTTAGATAATAATGATGATGACTATTATTATGTTAAATAAGTTTTCTATTTCTATCCATATTGTGATCTATAAAAAAAAAATGACTTGTGGTTGTACAATGAAAAAAATTACATACATACCAAGGTATATATCTTCTTCTGCAGCAATGTTTGCCATTCCAAAATATGTCAATAAGGAAAAGTATGGATTTCTAGTAGCAGTTATGTTAATATGAGGGTAGATGTGCCCACCTAGCTCACCACACAACATCCCATTAGTTCACTACACCTGAAAACAAAATATATATTTAAATATTAGTTGAAAGAAAACAGACATGAATAAAAAAAGCACAAGAATAAATAAAAAAACTAAGAACATCAACAAAAGGTTACTAAAAATAAATCGATAAATACTAGTGTATAAATAAAATAATGCTTGCATGTCTAAATTTAATTTATGCAATCAAATTTTGATAAGCAGAATGAGGGATTGAGGCCGTATCATTCTTGCCATTACAAATTATGCAACTACAATATTTTTATCCAAAACGATTTTTACACCAAAGACTTCTTTAGTAAATTTTTTTTCATACAGGCCTAAATACCGTAATATTTTCAAGAACTTTGAAGTCAGAGCCGGTAGTTAATTTATTTCTAATTCCTAATCTATAAAAATGGTGTATTTTTTTACTTTATATATTTTTCCCTGGCCTGAAACATTATTTTAACCATGGCTGATTGAATCTAATGTCAATAACAACTTTCAGAAATGGGAAAGTTAAAAATTGTACATAACAAGAATATGTAATTGCAGGATGACATTTTGAGTTTAGTCTGTATAATATTGAAGCTAAAGTCATCAGTATGTTAAATATTAAAATAAGATAAAATATTGAACATGAATAAAGGGTAACATGGATGTCTTATTTAATGCAAGTAGAAACTCTAGAAGTATGGTTGAAACAATAAATCAAATGAATCTTAATTTAGAAAATCAGAAATAATACCAATGAAATACAATAAACTAAAATTTTCTAAATGGTTTGACAATTTTTAAATGTTTTGAGGTACAATTTTCATTTCTAATAAAGTGTTTAAAATATAAAAAAATCTTTTAAAGTGTCAAAAATAGAAGTTCATTATATATATATATGTAAATGATTACTTTTATCAATTGGCTATCGCACGATACATAATGTACAAATTATGTTAATTAATTTGATTCGTCAACATTAAGTTTAATAGTTTTTGAAAATAACTTAGCATGTTTTTCAAATAGGAAATGATCCATTGACAAGAATCTAGGTGATAAAACTAAAATGTAAAAAAGTGAATTAATGGTGAAATAATAAAACATTAAAATGTATAATGAAAAGCATAAAAGTATTATGTTGTATTAAGTATAATGATGAAATAATCCTGATAATACTATAAATTTTAAGAAGATGAATTGTGATTTAGATAATTTTCAGCCCAATTTTGTCATGTAATATATTTTCCATCCTATTTTAAAATAAAATAAAATATCATAAGCCTTAAAATTATGGGAATTAGAAAAAAAAAAAAATCAAAAAAATAGTTAACGATAAAATACAAAGTACAGAATAAAAAGATTTGGTTTCTTTTTTCAAATATTAAGGAAATGTCAATTACAAATGAGGTAGAATATTTATCAATTTCATTGATTGAACTAATCGGCTAATATATACTAATCAATTAGTAAAAGTAGTCAAAATGGAAAAACTTGATCTAATATCAAATGCCTTCAGAAATAATTATTAAATTTATAATTGAGAATAATTAATAAAAATATACATTTAATTAAATATATATTTATGTTTCTGCAATCATATACTTTATAAATCAATATAAAAAGGTCATAAAAAATTAATGATAAAATATCAGATAATGTGCAGATATTATCTAATAGATCAGAATATAATGAGGATATCTTATGAAGTTTTATTCTCCTCATTAAAACTTGACCAAAGTAACTTTTCACATATAAAATATATAAACTTTCAAACAATGTAAAGTATTAAAAAAAATTAATGTTTTATAGACATATTTAATAAAATTACAAAATATTTGTTACATGTCAAAAGACAAAATGAATAGTGTAGATAATTCGAAAAGAATTTTAGAAATTTGTTATTGATAGTGAATATGAAACTTTTCTGCAAAAAAAAAAGTACGAAATGACAACTAGAAAATATTCTATAATCCAGCAAAATTAAACCGGATTAACAATCACAAAGGACATATTTCGTATGTATTCTCGTTACTAACTCAAGTAATAAGTTTAACTTTGATAAAATAAAACAATAGAGAGATTGACAAAAGAACAGAATACGGGCTAGTAGGAAACAAATACCTTCTGATAAACCAAGACGTTGCACAGGGAAAACTCATCAATAGTAAGGATTTTTTCCACTCTATTCCTAAACTAGATAGAACTACTCGTCCTTAGAGCACGTATGATGTAACTCTAATCCAGAAAAAGACTTTCTGAAACCACCTGTCAAAGAAGCTGAACTTGGGACACTGGCCACTGTAACCAAACCAACATGGAAGCAGCACATAAAGTATTGATTCTTTTCTAGATAGACATTCTGGCGCCCAGAGCTCAATTCACAGGAGGGAAACCTTTTGTGTTTGAAATAAATTATTCTTATAAAAGTATAAAACAAACTGAAATTTGTTGTTGTTTAAATTATACCGATAATTACAATTTACAAAATGTATTTCTTTAATTATTTTTTCCTGTGAGAGCTAGAAGTTCGTATCCCTTGATTTTTTTCAAACAGAAAACTTCCTGTTTCGCGCAATCTTGATACATTTACTCATAATTGATTCAATCTTTGAGTTCAATAATAAATATCAAATTATTATAAAGTTCCTATGCATTCAAGGAAAGTCGTTAAATTACAATAAATTTATGGATTCTTATTACGTTTATTCAAATTTAGAATAACAGAAAAATCATTTTCAAAAGACTAAATATATTAAGGGAGATAAAATATTATAACTATGAAAGTTTCATGAAACAATAATTAAGAAATCCTTTTAAACAAAAATTTATTTAAAGAGTCCTTCGGTATCCTGAACTTAATGGTCGAATAGAACTTCATGAGTACCTTAAATTCACTAAGAATCGTTCTGAACTTAAATATTGCGGAGAAATATATATATATATATATATATATATATATATATATATATATATATATATATATATATATATATATATATATATATATATGTATGTATGTAACAATTTTGTATGTAATTCTCGTTACTAACCTTATATATATATATAGATATATTAATTTTTCCATAGTTAAACATTTCTTTTATACCTCGCGTTGAAAAAAGATGTCCACACTTCTTTTTTTTTCAAAAATTATTTTCATTTTAGAGCACATTAAGTAAGAAATGTAAACATTAAGAAAATCTTCTTTCAGAAAAAAAATATGGTAAATTTCGATTTATGGCATCAAATGTTTTATTTTTTATTGTAGATAGAGTAAAAACTGTAAATATTAAAACAAACCATTTCTTTTAGGCTAAAGACTTCTGCAGGGACTTTCCGGCGCCAATAGTAATCAATATTTTTTTGATGATTCTATATCGAAAAAACGATAGTATCGATTTTTCTCGTTTCGTTCGATGGACCCTAGAAGCTGAGGGAAAAAAATAAAACCTGATGAAATTCTTATTTTATATCTTGATTTAAGAAATAGTTTTATGATACTTGTTTTAGACAGTTGTAAATATCAATAAATAGTTTATTTAAAAAAAAAAAAAATGTTTGAAATGTGATCGAAAGCAATAAAACTAATTGTCACGGTTCTGAGAAGCATAAAAATTTTAACGGCATGAATTTACGTTTCTTTATGAAGTTCTATATCTCGTATCAGTTTATCGAAGTTTAGAAAAATATTTTTTTTCTTATCTATATAAATCCATTGCTGTATTTTAAAAGTTTCGTATCCAAAAAAGGAGCTAAAGACAAAAGTTTTTTTGCAGATAACTTTAGTTTTAAAATCCACTATTAAAGTTGAAGAAAACCGCATAAATTAAGACTTATTACCAAATATTTAAATTTAGTTTGAATCTATGCGAAAGATAAACGAATTTATTCCATTTTCTCTTGATTTACAAATACAAGTTTTGTTACGTCCATTTATTTTCATACAAAGTTGTATAAATCAAAGCTTTACACGCTGCAATTTGAATAAATTTATAAAGAACTGATGAGGTTCAGTGCGACAAAGTTTCATAACTTTGAATTCGTGGAATGATTAAAAGACGTAAACAACCCTTTAACTTGTTTAAGTTTCTAAAGAACTCGCTACACGGGTTTCTTCAATAGATGATCATCAAATTCGGGTGGAAAATTGATCTATATGAATTTCAATTTGACCGTCCTGTTATGTCGATTTGTTTACATGTTTCTAAAATATATATTATTATTATGTATATGTATATATATATATATATATATATATATATATATATATATATATATATATATATATATATATACACTTATACATTTATATAGTTTAGTTTCCGTTGAACATAACATCCTTCTCACTAAACTACAAAAACTCTAACTCCTGTAGTTCTTTTGCCTGGTTACAGTCTTTCTTGTCTCTCCGTTCCCAAACAATTATTTTTCCTATCCAACCACCTTAAACATCGCTACCTATAACACGAGGTGTCCCACAGGGGTCTTCTCTTTCACCTACCCTCTTTTCAATTCATATTAATGATTTGACAGATGTTATCCATAAATCCCAATATCATTCATACGCCTTTAAGATGACCTTTAAATTTACTGATCGTTTTACTCTTCTGAGATTTTCGAGGGATCTCGTAAAACACAAGATGACATTGATAGCGTTAACCAATGGGCAGTGGAGAATAAGTTACGACCGAATCCAGAAAAAAACTAAGGCAATGCTTATTGGATCCACACCCTCCCTTAATTCCCTTTCCTATCATTCACAACTTTATCTCAATAACATTCCCATTCAGTCCACAAACTCTATCAACAACCTCGGAGTTGTCTTCGATCAACATCTGTCTTGGAAAAACCATATTTCTCAAATTACCCGAAAAACATCTGCATACTCAAACAGCTCCTATGATTCCGTGAATCTTTCCCCATCTCCATTATGGATGCTAAGTGTACGGAGGACTGTCTGGAGAGCTTGAAATGAGACAGAAAAGATTAATGAATTGCTGTATAAGATTCATTTTTGGGATCCCAAGACGCTCTCACATCACCTACTGGTATTTTGAGTTAAGGTGGCTTTATGCAAGTTTTCGACTAAAATATATAATTGGCACCTTTCTATTTCAAGCTTAAAGTCCAAAAAACCTTCATATATATATATATATTTAATTCACTCCACTTAAGGTATCATCGAACTGACTGAATTTAATAATAGATTAGTCAATCCGAATTCTGTAATTGAGTAAGTAAGTACTTTTGTGAATTTCGCATAGTGGTATATGAGTTTATGTGTATATACTATATTGTTCTCATAATCATGCTCTACAGTGAAAAAACAGGTTACAATAAAACTATATAAGTTATACAAGTTATTTCAAAACACAAAGTTAGCTACAATATAAGTATATAACAGCATGTGTTAGAATAATAAAAATATATATAATTACAGAATATGCAGGGTTATGAAACTACTTACAATGTTACTGGTGGATATGGTACCGACTAACTACCTAAATTCTAACAATTCTAGTACACAACTGACCGGGGAAACTGTTTGAAAATCAGTTAAAAGGTTGGGAGGGATATTCCAAAACTGATGGTATTCCCAAGATGCAGGTACAAAAAGGATTTCCGTATTTCAGTATACTATATTTATGAATGTTCTAAATCTCAACCCCAGTTATTCCAATTTAATACATTCAGACCAATAATATACATCTACATTAATATCCATCATAGAAATCATTTATCCATTCATAAGTATATTAAACCGAATTAATTAAAAATATTAGAGTAAGATAAATAGCTAATTGTGATTATATTACAATTCAATTATTAAAACATAATAAAACTATTTAAATTTTCTGGCCACAGTTTATATGGAATTATTTGTAACAAATGACTTTTATATAAATAAGTGGTATGAAAGGTGAGAAAAACATTATATATAATGTTTATTAAGTGAACAGGGATTTTAAAGGTTATTCAGAAGCGAAGGGACATTGAAGCATTAACGCCAACACCCACTTTATGCAACACATTACCTGCCCAACGAAGCGTTAACACTTTTTGTACATAAAATTCCATAAAACGATTCATGTTTTGCAACATATAATAGTAAACATATATTGTTTTTATGTTTATCAAAGAACGAACTAGGAATAAATAGTTTAATTTTAAATCACAATGACTTATATTTGTACCAAAAACCAAAATAGACGATGACCTTATAAGCATCATCACCGACCCGCATCGAAGTCTTTGAACCCAAAATATGTTTTGACAATTTTATTCGTTTATTTTTAACAATTCAAAATTTATAGAGGTAAAAACAATTTATAACCACACCTTTTATAAATATTTCTATACATAGAGCAATTTGAAAAAAACGCTTTTTAGCATTTTACTGTTAAAAACTCCCCGTCAAAAGTATTCCAACAACCATAATTCTCAATATTTTCTTGGTTTTGACCTTAATCCATACTTTGGTTATATTTATATTAATATTATTTATTAAATAAAAGACATCATGTATTAGGTACATCATTGTTATTCACTGTTTAATAATAAATTATGGAATTTTAGTTAATTTTTTTTTCAAATTTAATGTTTATCTTTCGTTTCATTATTTTCTTCAAAATCTCTTTAAAAGTATGCCAAGACTAATGGAAGCAGTCATTGAAGCCCCAGAGGGGGCAATAGGTCTAATTAAATATAAATTAAAAATTTAAATTGTAATTTAAAAGTTAAAATTGTAAAAAAGGAACATTTTAAAAAGTAAGTTTTCTCACTTAATTGTTTATTGGAAGAAATGCTGTAATTTATTTTAATAAAACTTGTTTAAGTTCATTTTAAAAATGTTTATTATAGCCTTCAGAACCTTTCTTTATAATGAAAAACAGACGTTTTTGTAAAATTCAAATATTTCAAAGTGTTGCGATACTTTTGATGGGGAGTTTATACATATATATATATATATATATATATATATATATATATATATATATATATATATATATATATATATATAACTCCAACCACCAGATTGCAATAATATTATATATGTTACACTGGTTATTTCAAAACATAAAGTTAGCTACAATATAAATATATAAAAACATGCGTTAGAATATATACTAACTACATCTGATTACAAAATATGGATGAGTATGAAACTACTTATTATGTTGTTGGCGGATATACTATTGGTTTTTAACAATTCTAGTATACAACTGAACTGGGGAATTTCTTGTTTATTGCGCGTTTTTTCCTAAAATCGCAAAATAAACAAAAAAAATCAGACGTCCTAAATCTCAACACATGTTATTCCAATTTCATACATTCAGGCTAATGGAATACATTTATAATAATATATAACATAAACCAATAACCATTTATATATCACACAGAAATACGGAAATTCCATCATACTTGCATCTGGGAAAACCTTTGGAAATTCCCAACCCTAACCTTTTTTCAGGTATTTCCCGAGTTCAGTTGTGAACTAGAATTGTTACAATTTAGTAGCAGATACCAATAGCATATCCACCAGTAGCATTGTAAGTAGTTTCAGACCCCTCCATATTTTGTAATTATATGTTAGTTATATATTCTAACGCGTTTTTATATATTTATATTGAAGGTAACTTTATATTTTATTATAACCTGTTTTTTCACTGTAGGGTATGGTTATGAGAACAATATATCGGAACGTCGCTAAAACAGTAGATAAACACTCACAAATAACCATAAAATTGACTACACTGTCACGTTCAAAAACACCTCCACCATTGATAATTATTCACAAAAACCAAAGATATAGATAAGTTAGAATTACAGTCTAATATTTTTTACGGAATACCGTGTGAAGGTAGTTGTGGCAAGCCTTATTTCGGTACATCGGAACAATATCTTAAACGACGTGTTTATCAACATAAATACAGTTGCAAGTCTATGAATAAAAACCCGAATAAACCTGACCAAACAGCTCTCACCACTCATTACAGGCAAACAAAACATTCTTTTAAATTTGATTCCCCCAATATTATTCACCATGAACAAAATAATTTTAAACGGAATATTAAAGAAATGATAACCATAGAAAAATTTAAAAATCGCGGAATAAACAAAAAATCAGACGTTCTAAATCTCGACACCTGTTATTCCAATATAATACATTCAGACCAATAATATACATCATATAAATCATTCATCCATTTATTAATATATTACACCGAAATGTGAAAATCCTTTTTGTACGTGCATCTTGGGAACACCACCTGTCCTTTTAACTGAATTTTTCCTAGGGAATCCCCCATAACTAGAGACCGGATTTCTGTGTTATTGCACATTTAGTTCGCTTTGATTTAGCGCTCTCTAGCCCAAGTAGTTATCTCATTTATATAATAAGGATTCTTATTCTTAAATTTTATTTTGCACGGAATTGCACAAATTTGACTTTTTGAGCTCAGTTGCATGAATTCGGGTTTTACTGCACGAAATTGCACGATTGAACCAAATTCATCTAATTTTATTCACCGAATCATTTATTTTTTGAAAATTTTACTTAAGATTAATAGGCAACATTTATAACAATTATTTATATTAAATAGGTTAATTAGTTTTAAATTGAAAGTAAAAAGTCGCTTAAATCAAATGTATTTGTGACCTACTACTTTTAAATGATCGTATTGAATTGGGGGCTTTGAGGATTTAGGCAAACACTGAGGATCGACGTACTTCCTAGAACTAAGACGTTTCCTCAGAAAATTTTACTCCCCGCTTCCCATTTCATTCCCCACTTCTGATTTAGCATAAAGGGCTAGTTGTTAACAAGATTTTAAACCATCAACTTTGAAAATGCCAAAAACGTCCGCGAGTGTTTCTACAAAATTGAAACTATGGACCAATGAATATCCAGAGCTGATATTTGTTTGAAACTCTCGAAGAAAGCTTAAAACGAATTGAAAATGAAAAGGGAAGATGTTTATTTTCAAAATTCGATTAAGTCGTTGAGAAAAACTAAGGCTACATTCGTTAAAAAATATCAAATTACTGTATCAACGGAAAGGAAATAGAAGCTGATAATCTGGATCCATCGACAATCACATGCTACAAAAATTGTCCTGTTACGTCCATAGATGTAGAACGTTCCTTTTCTTTGCTAAAGAACATTTTATTAAGTGACAGGCGCCATAATTTTACTGAGAAATATTTTGAAATTTATAATATCGTACATTTTCACGAAACTTTTAAAAACTAATTTATTTTTCAAAAACATTTAATTATATTTTGTTTCCACGTAAAAGGAAATTTTAATAAAGATATTTTATATTTCTTTTAGTTAGCAATTTTTTCATCTCCTTTTTCTCCCTAAATTTTAAAGTATTTCAGATTGAGTTAACTCTAAAACGAAACGTTTGTCGAAATGTCCTTAAGTTTATTCAAGGCTGGTTAAGTTTTGCATATTTATGTAAATAAATGGATTGCTGCATGTATTAAGTTTTTAAATTCACGTTTTGAGTGTTTTACTGCAGGATTTTGCATATTTTGAGTTTTTTACTGCACGATTTTGCATGTTTTGAGTTTTTCATTGCACATTTTTTGATTTTTTACTGCACAAAAATCCATCTCTACCCATAACCTTTGTAAATGTTTTTCAAAAATTACCCGGGTCAGTTGTGAACTAGAGTTGTTAGAATTTAGTTAGTCGATACCATATCCACCATTAACATTGTAAGTAGTTTCATACTCCTCTATATTCTGTAATTATATATATTTTTATTATTTTAACATATGGTGTTATATACTTATATTGTAGTTAACTTTATGTTTTGAAATAACTTGTATAACTTATAATTTTATTGTAACCTGTTTTTCACTGTAGGGCAAGATTATGAGAACAATATATCGAAACGTCTCAGACAATATGTCGGAATCAGACAAGGAGACTCGTTAGCACCTCTCCTTTTCAATATAGTTTTCCATGCAACTGTTAAAAGAGCGGGGTTTGACACCAGAGGCACAATTTTTAACAGCCCCATTCAGATATTGGCGTATGCGGATGACGTAGTTAGTGCAGCTCACTCTATGCGATACTTAAGGGAAGCTTTGCACAAAATGAACAGAGAAGCTAAAAGAATGGGATTGCATATGAACGAGGAGAAATCCAAAATAATGGTATTTAGAAGAAAAAAACTTGCTCCTCCACAGCATTGTTATTATATGGAAGGCTACACCCTCAAAACCGTCACAAGTTTCCAATATTTAGGCGCCCGGATTAACGAACACCTCGATGAAAATGAGGAAATTAAAAGTCGGATAATATCAGCCAACAGAGCCTTCTTCTCCATACAAAGCATTATCAAGAGTAGACTCACCAGCCTCGCAACCAAGATAAGACTGTACAAGACCCTAGTGCGACCGGTAGCCTCGTATGCCTGCGAAACATGGACTATTAATAAATCAGTAGGGACAAAACTGGACTGTTTCGAAAGGAAAGTACTGAGGCGTATATTTGGTCCGATAAAGGATAACGGCATGTGGCGGCGAAGGAAGAACCAGGAGCTATACGATTTGTATGGTGACTTGCCATTGACGATATACATAAGAGTTCAACGGCTAAAATGGATGGGGCATGTATACCGGATGGGTGAGAACAGAACATGCCGAAAATTGTTCTGGGATAGACCGGATGGAGTGAGACCTCGTGGAAGACCGAAGAGAAGATGGTTCGATGGCGTCTCCGAGGACTTAAAAGTTTCTAAAATATATTTAAGGCGAGCAGCTGATCGGGAAGACTGGAGGAGGGCTGTGGAGCAGGCCAAGGACAGCTTCATGCGTCTGTCGCGCCAATAAAGAAAAAAGATATATATTATATTTCTCTTCATACACTAACCAAACAGCATATTAGACCCATCACAATGTTTCACATACCTTTTTTTTGTTATTATACGAATTAATATTAAAATATATAATTGAAACAAGTAGAAGAGAACAATAATACAAATAACCGTCAATAAAATAAAACCCAATTATTCTTTTCGAACCAAGCCTTTACTGGAGTTTTAGCTGGTTCCAGTATTCCAGCAGTTCCTTCTTGTATTTCGGCTTCTTGATACTTCCGGTTGCTGAGGCCATGTAAAAAAAAAAGCCTACCCTCTTGCATTAGAGGGGCTTTAATCGAATTTTGTCTCTCGTCTTCCACATTCAATAAAATTTGCAAGAAAGTTTGTGGAGTTGGCACTTAAAAGCGTCTGCGTTTTGTAGGTGAGATAGCGTCGGGTGATGGTTAGTTGGTCCGTACTCTGTAAGTATTGGAGTAAGTTTGTAATGTGTAATTTTGCGTATTTTATATTTTTCATAGTTCTGTGGAGCTATATTAGTATTCGCATAATGTCTGACATTTAGTTGATTGTTGCCAAAGCCTGTTCCAGTCATCAATCAAGTCAGTTTTAATGTATTTTTTGATACATGTAAAAGTAACTTAATTGTATTCGTAGGAAAGATTTTTATGAGAAAAAAAAATGTCAGAACGACTCAATATAATCCATCAACATTAATTTCAACTTTGCTGAAAGCACGGAACTTCAAGAAAAATGACAGCAAAAAAACGCTGTCCCCTAAACTATAATTTCCCCTAAACTATAATTTTATAAAAACGTTGTCCCCTAAACTATGATTTTCACAGAGCCGATAAATGTCATATTCGGAGGATTGATGATGAAAGAAAAGTCCTTATTATTTTGCAGATACGTTTAGAATTAAAATTTTTAAAGGGAATGACAAATTTTTAGACCATTAGATTTTTGTTGTTGTTGTTTGATTGTTAATTTGGGCTTAACGTCCTCATGTCCTCCAACTAGGGCAGGAAGGACAGGTTATCCTACAGGTTACCAACCTATTCTAGCCAGGGTGGGAAGGTCAAGATTTATTCATGGGCTCGCCAAGAAATAGATTTTAAACCCGCCCAGGTGGGGTTCGAACCCACGACATTCAGTACCGAGCGCGCTGAGACCCTCACCCCAACTCACTCAGCCATCGAGCCCCCTTTTTTTAATAGCATCTATTTATTGAATTTTTCAACTGTATATACATATAAAAAGTCTAGTGAATGTGATAATAACATGACAATTGCTTGTGAAGAAACTATCCACTGGTAGTACTTCAATAAAAGTTATGTATGAGAGGATCCATAGGTCAAATGTTTTGACTTACACCACTTTCATTCTCAACGGGTCATACATAGGTATATATACATATGTTTAGTAAGGTTCTTGAGGTTCAGTCAATAAATAAAAACAACTATTTATACTATAGTGGCAGAATGGGATTTTATGAAGAAATCAAGACAACCCACGGTCCTGAAACAATAATAACCTTTAACAGTGATAAAGGAACTTCAGAAATCCGACAGAAAACTAGCAAGTGTGAAGAATACTAGGACATTCCTACTAAGATGCAGGGCATGATTATGAGAACAATATAGTCTCGAAACGTCGCCAAAATAGTTGTTTTTTTAATTTATTGACTGAATCTCAAGAACCTTACTAAACATTTAATAGTAAAAGTCCAGAAATTTATCCATATATATATATATATATATATATATATATATATATATATATATATATATATATTTTTTTTTTTTTTTTTTTTTTTTTCTATATTTATTTTTTTTTTTTTCTTCTATATTTTAAAAATTTGTGCATATCCATTAAAATGTTTCATAAACTTTTCTTTTTTTATGACACAAGTCAATATTAAAATATTTTTTTTTCAATAATTAAAATTTACAACTGTACAAAATGTATTATGCATCTAGTAAATGTGTTGATGATGACTACAATAACATGTCAAAACTTGAAAAGAACAACTCTTCAATAGCAATTCAATAAAAATTCTACACTAGAAGGTCTCTAGGCCATCTTCTTTTCAGGCGCCACGGAGGGTTGTCGGGAATGGGAAGCAAGTTGAGAGACTAGTGGATTTGAATAGTTATAGAGTTTACTATGAAAGGGTAGGTATCTGGTTTGGGTTAACTCAGCAACATATGGAACATTAAGGTCTTTATGGATAAGTTTATTTGTGATAATTTGAGGAGGATTAAGAATTTTTCGTACGATTTTGGATTGCAAGGATTGGCTACGATATAATTTAAGTGGTTTAATGAAGTCCCAGATCTCAACTCCGCATGTCCAAATAGGTCAAATTACTCACATGTAAATGAACCTTTTGTAATTTTAATAGGCTTAGAGGGTTTGTCTAGTAAACGTTGAAGATGTCGAAAAAGACAAGCAGTTTTCTCTTTTTTTAGTCTTGTATGAGGATTCCAAGTTAAAACACTTGTCCAGTTAGTTAGGTAGCGGATCTGTTCAACTGGTATCAGTGAAATATTACGAAAAAATAAAAAATAAAACAAATGTTAGTTTTTATTGAATCTGTGTATTTCATGTCCATGTACGGAATCGTATTTTTTTTAACCCTCAATATTACGTGATCCCGCACATTCGATACCCGCGTGTCCTAATTATTATTATTTATTTTGTATTACGATTTAATTTGAGTAATTAAAAAAAAAAAATTACAAGAATTGTTCAAAACAAGAAATATCCTTGTATGAAATATTTCATAGCCTAGCATGGTATGAAAATCTTTTATTAACACGCCTATTATAGGGTAACTATGGAAGAGAAAAAAAAAAGTATTAAATACATACATATTATTTTTCAAACATAACGCAGCCCTTACACAAAATTAGTTTCAAACTAAAGAGAGAGAAAAGGTTTATTAGTTAAGTAAATTTCAAAGGGATTTCTACATTTCACGCAGTATACTTATCAATATACAGAAATATGGCAATACATGAATACATAAATAAAACGAGAACACGTACCAATTTAAAATACAAATATATAAATGCTAAAATGGCTATGTGATCAGTCATAATATAATTACGGTATGGTATTAAGAAAAAAAAAGATAATTAAAAAGTAATAATACAAAGTTAAAGGTGACTAATAATAAAATATGTATCGATTTTTAAAAATTACAGTTAAAAATATTAAAAAGACGATATAATAAAAACTCTCATATATAACAATATAAAACAACTTAAATAAATAAATCTAAATATAAAGATTCAATTCCCAAATGAAAAGCGAAGTATGTCAAATATAAAAAACTTAAAATCTGGCCGTTTCGAAAATTCCAATATGGAGGACTTTGGTATGACGTCAAACGTAATTGAAAAAGAACAATGGTCAATCAGGGAGCTATGAATCCCTTACATTCCCATCCAAGTCGGCAACCGAAATATCTTTTCAGGTCAATAACAAAAAATATTAATTTTTTTTCAATGTTCATATTGGATTGAATATGGCGAAGATTAAAAAAAAACAAAATAAAAAAAACAGTGCCATTTGAATCTCACTCACGACACCTAATCTGGATACATACATAAATACTTATATAAACACATAAATTCTTATATAAATACAGGAATACTCCTGTCTATCCTTTAAAAAAACCAGGGGGTTAGAGAAATTAATTTTTTAACGACCTATTTAACCCATTATGGCCAAGGATAAAATTAGTTGAAAGTTTTGATTTTTTTCCAAAGAAATATTTTTAGGGTAGTTTAAGAATTTTTTTTTTGTACAGCCATAATGGTGGCAAAAGATTATGTGCTCACTCAACATTGGCCAGTAGAATATATAGTTTTTTTCAGAGATATTATTAATACTGTTTCATGGAAACATTTATTTCAAATCCTTCAAATAAATAAAAAATCACAATTTCCACACTATTTATACACTTAAATCACGGTATTAATTTCGTATTTGTTGTGTGCTTTAATGCAATCTAGGAGTAATTCAATATTACATCGCTCACGCAATTTAATTTTAGCAACCTTTATTTAGCTGAAGTTAACATTTAAACTCGTTAGCGTCGAAAAATAATCAATTGTACTATTATTTTTTGATGGATTAAAATAGCACAAAATTTATTTTTTTTAAATATTTGCTATAATTAAAAGCCTTAAATAACAAGCTGATGCAATGAAATAGAAAAATATTTGAACTTGTAAAAATAAAAGAAATTGTTAAATTAATGTTGCATATATGCAACAGTGGACGTAAATAGCTTAAAATAAACCATATTTGTAATCACAGATACGAAACGTTTTTGAAGGAAAAGTATTATTGTTTTATGTTTACAAAAACTTTGATTTAAAAAATACAGATTACCTCCAAATAATTTATTCATAATATAGACACATGTTTTGTACTAGACTTCATAATTTAAAAATGTGTAAAAAGGGTTAAGTGTTAATATCAATTAAATATTTAATCGAAATTAAATTAAATTCTAAGCATATTTTTTTGACTGGTTTGTCTATATTTTCGAATAGTTTGACCATATTTGATTCGAAAAAAATAATTATAGCCTATAACACAAAACCTACGATAACGGGTAAAATGACCCTTTTCGGACTTTTTGGCAAAAGTTCTTCAAAAAACATTCGTTACTTTTTGACTACTTTTATTAAAAAAAATATAAAAAATGTTTTGTTTTTTTTCAATATCCACTCCCCTCTAATTATTATTTGTTTTTCTTACCGAGAAATTGTGGTAGAAAGAGGTACACATGAATTTTCGATAGGTTTAGTGCTAAACCTATTCATCAAACTTACACAGAGGTGTTGATTATTTTTAGATTTGAGGAGTGGGAATTGTGCACGAGTATAAGTTAAAATTGGGAGGGAGTATTGTGGAAAATTGGGAGGGAGTATTGTGGAAAATTGGGAGGGAGTATTGTGGAAAATTGGGAGGGAGTATTGTGGAAAATTGGGAGGGAGTATTGTGGAAAAAGTTAAGAAACACTGGGATAGGTTCTTTAATTGGGAAGGTTTTTATTATATATTTTATGTGTACATACATATATTCAAATATTAATGTGTAGGTGTGTGTGTGTGTGTATATATACAGGGTGAATACCTCTTGATGAGAATTTTCTGAATTGTTACAAAATATCCTACCACCACTTCATAACGATATTCCACCTGAATTTCGGCAAAATATATATTCCAACACCATAAAAAAAAATAAATCAACATGGAAATGTAGAAATGCCTTCCTCCTGTAAAAACAGACTCATCTGTCCATAAAACTCACCTCAAAAAGTTGTATTCTTCAACATCATTTGTATTCAGAAGCTAACGGCAAAATTGAGGTTTATGTTCAATATAATTGGGTTTTAAACTTTAAATTAAAAATCTAATAAAATAAGAATAAACCAATGTAATAACATAAAAGCCTTTGATCTGGTGTCGCTTTATTGACAGTTTCCTTTATTTTCTATTAAACAATAAATTTTTTCTTTGCATTTTATTCTAATGGAGAGTTTATTATGTTTAAAATGCATATTTCCATTAAGCGATTATCATTATGTCTTATTTACACAAGTAACTGATTTGTATGCCAAATTAAAACATCATGTTTTTCCGGTTTTAAAAGTAAACTTCTCCATGAAATCGATACGGATCATTAATTTGATCATACAATATGAAAGCTGGTTAAATTTTCAAGTTTTTGTGAGATTTGCAGTGTTTTAAGACATTGTAACTTTCCAAAATAAGGTAAAGATCAAGCTGTTCTTTAGGTCCCAAGTTTTTTAATTCAAGGTTACACATACTCTGCTCTTATAGGAAATTTAATGCTAAATCAGAAAAAGTGGTCAAAGTTTTAAAAATGTTTGAACAAAATGTAGATATCACAGCTTTTATGGTAACAAACGTGGTTTCTTAAAAAAAAAAGCCTTTTAATTATTGTATATCTGCAACGGATTGGAATAGAAAGGTAAGGTCTGCGGCATTCTTCTTCATTTTTAATCTAGTTTTACCTTTTTTTTTTTTTTTTTTTTTTTTTTTTTTTTTTTTTTTTTTTTTTTTTTTTTTTTTTTTTTTTTTTTTTGCACTAAGAGGTACTCACCCTGTACATTAAGGCTCTATTAAGGTAAGATAAAGTTAAGATTTAGTGAGATTGGCTAATGCACTGTAAGGATGGAATAAGGAGAGACAAATAAAATATTGATGTCGAATAAAGGATTGATGAAAGAGTTTTGAAGGTCATGGCATTTATACTGATTATCCAAGGACCGCTAGTAAATGAATTAAATCTATTTGTAAGGGTTAGGAGGAAAGCAATGTTTTTTTAATCGAAGAAAAGAAATATAAATATATATATATATATATATATATATATATATATATATATATATATATATATATATATATATATATATATATATATACAGGGTGTTCGGAAGATCGTTGGCAAAAAAATTATCTCGGGTAGGGAGGGGTTCATTTTGAACCTATTTAAGGTCACTTACCTATATACAAAGTCTTACGGTTTTTTTTTTTTTTTTTTTTTTTTTTTTTTTTTTAATAAATTTTTTTGTAAAAATGCCATGTAAAATAAAAAAGATATGGTGCAAAAAACAAATACCAAAAAAAAAACGGGAGATCGTTAAACCTTGTCAAAGGCAAAAATAAAAATTATGAACTTCAAGTTTAGGTTCAATAAAAAAAAAAGTAAGCGCAACAGCCAAATCTAAATTGTTTTAAAAACTTCTCTAGTTAATACTCTTTAAAAAAAATACCATTTGCAGGCACGCAGCACATCTAGTTTTTTTTTTTTTTTTTTTATAAAGTAACAAAAGGGTGCCATCAGCGCACACTGACAATAATAATGAATCGAATCATATTTTTTATGCAAAACGTAGCAAATAGTTGTGTTTCTTTATAGCATAGGTTAAACTGCATTCTCGGAATTTCGATTTTATCAGAGTAAACTTTATCTACATTTTTTTAAACAATAATCAGGGAACAAAATTAAACTAATTTTATTATTCATAAATTTAATTTGTAGAGTATCACAGGTATTGCTCAAAATGATCTCCAGTATTTCTAATACAAGCACGATATCTTTTTCTTATTTCTGTGGTAGTTGTTCTAAAAATAAATTTTTCCTTCATTATGGTAAACGCAGCATTGATTTTTTAAATAAGTTATTGTTTTGAAAAGCCCACTAAAACTTACCTGTAAGAGAATGTTTAAACAATTTTTTCCCACAATCCTGGATAGGAAGAGGGGGTCCAATTGAGTGGCCAGCACGGTCTCCAGACCTCACGCCGCTCGATTATTACGCCTGGGACCGTGTCAAAGATTTGGTTTATAATGAAGAATTGTTTTCAAGACAACAAATTATTCAAAAAAGCAACGCCGCATTTACCATAATGAAGGAAGAATTTGTTTTAAGAACAACCACCACATAATTTTTTTTTTTTTTTTAATACAGAGATTATTCACTTTTTTTTTTTTTTTTTTTTTTTCAAATACTACTATCACACCAACTAAAACTGTCTTTGAGGAAAAACTATGTATAGCGCTAGTTATTGGGAAATGTATAGGAATGAATAAAATGGCAAATCACCTTTGCGTCAGAATAAACTTATCCGGTAGAGCGGCCTATAATCGATGTTGATCTATTCATGGTTGACTTTGACAATACATCAATACCTTGAATGCCGACACAGAACTAACAACTATGTGTCCCCAATGTATCCTAATAATTTATGAGAATAACTATCAATAGTGGAGGTGTGGATATGTAATTTAAAAATAATAAACATCCGCCTAGAATTTCCGGATACATTTGTTCAATAAGGAAAATAAAAATTCAACACTACGCAATAAAAAATATTTTTTAGAAAGTTAAAAATCGCGCTAGATTTCTTTCCCTTTTCTGATAACGCATTAGGCAAACCCGCACGACTTCCGTGTGCTTTCAAGCGGTATTGTTACATTTCTGTCAAACTTTTTGACATTGATACATCTTATTGACATGGATATGTTTTAAGTTTTTTTTGTAACTTAAAGTGCCGTTATAGAACTAGGCAACCCTTTTGTAACGTTATTTTCACCCTCAAAAATGTAACATTTGGACAAGCTCTATTTATATTGGTGTTGCTCAGATCAAAAATTCGACAACAGTTTCCAGATAAGAAATTTAATAGAGAATATATTTTGTTATATAACATTTGTCGCTAGGGCCTACAGTTTTAGAGCTATATAGGTTTGAATGAAAAAAGTCAGTTTTTTCGCGATGATTTTTGACGATAGATTTCTTTCCCTTTTCTGATAACGCATTAGGCAAACCCGCACGATTTCCGTATAATAAAATAAAATTTCTTCAAAGCATACATACGGCGTTTAATTTTAACTGTCGCCTCTAAATAATAGCTTACGGATTTATTATATTTTAATATTGGGGGAGCGAGGAGGAAAGAGGTATGGGGGCGGCGCACAGTGGGACGAATGGCCCTTATTTCCAGACATGCACTAAAAATTGAAACTATTTTATTGCAATCTCCGACCACTTTGCATCTTCTAACATCTTAGGAATAAGAAAATGTGGAAATTTTTCAGAAATACATAGTGAAAATCCTGATTTTGAAATAAAAAGGTAATGAAAATTGGCATAAAAATACACGAAATCGTATTTAGTGTTTATTATTGTTCCTGTAACTTTTTAAATTTTACTGATAATTATACCTCATAATCTCAAATAAAAAATTACTTCCTATTTCGTACTATTCTATTCAAACTAAAAAAAATTATTAGTGAAGGTTTTATCATTAGAAAGAATTAGGATTTTATAAAACAATGACATGTGGAGTAACTTTCAGGGTGTTTCGAGTACATTATTGCGTGTTGAAGAAAACGTTCAAATTTGTCCAAAAAATTGACTTCGTAGACTTTTACCTTAGGTATTTAGTGAGATAAATACGTTACATTATTTTCCGAATATGGCCGAATTAACCCGTGGTTAAGCATAGTTTATATATTTCTAATGTTGTAATTCGACCTAATTAAACCATCAACCTTTCTTTATTTTTATTTGTACGCTTCCCAGTTATGAAAAACAAAACAATATTTGTAATTTTTAGTTTAGAATTGTATTTTGTTAATTTCAAAATTTTTAGTCTTAGTTATTGTCTTTTCTTACGTTTTTCCACATTGCAGTAATGGTAGTAGGCGCCCAGCAATAGGTGCACATATTTCTACGCGCTATCATGCATATATTTCTCGACATAATTAAATAAATATTTATAAAAACTATTTTTATAATAATACATAAAATATTTTTAGAATAATACTAAAATAATTCAACTTTAATTTAAAATAATTGAGTTAAGATGAAATTTAAGCAATAATTATTAAATGAATTTATACGCTAATTGATGAATAGAATAAAGATTGGAGAAAAAAAATATATAAATCAATAAAAAAGAGAAAAAATAGAAGAAAAAAAAGTATATATTATTAGGAGTAGACAAAATAATATAGACAGTTTATTCGTTCCGCTCCATGATCTCAACGTGACCCACAAATAGTCTTAGTTATTGTATAGTCGTTTGTTGTTAACAAATGACAACAATAGCCACAAAAACATATAGGCAGCAACTGACCCATCAGTCTGTATCCAGATACATGTTTTGATAGCCTGAAGCCATAGCCAACTTTTTATTTTTTTTTAAAATCATCACTTACGTAATTATCGCGGGAAGTCGGGGTTAATTAATTATAACAGGTTAGTTGTTTTTTCATTTAAATGTCGACAAACCCTGATTTCTTAAATATTAAAAAAGTCCGATCGACGAAAAAGGCATACAACACGTATAACTCACATAAGGGTAAACTGATTGATTTGTAGATTTTTTTAAATTCGATAGAGTAAATCAAAAATCATAGAAAATAATATCCCTCGAATCAAAACACGAACAAACAAAAATTGGATTTTTTGGACACCCTATTGGTTAACAGAGCAAAATCTTGAAATGATAGGCAAAAACAGACTTCTGATTCAAATCCTATTCCATAATATTACGAATGTTACCTCCAATACAGGGATCACAGTAGCCGACCATTATTTCATAAGATTTCATTGATAACCATTACTCTTTGTCGTGCCTAAATCACTTGCTTCTTTATGAGATTTTCTAATATATACTGAAAACAAGATGAAAATTACTGTCTAAATATAAAAAGAATCACACCACCCCGTTCCTCCCAATATTAGAACAGATTTCAAGGGCGCATAAGTCGAATACTTTGCGAAAATTTAATAAAATATTGATGTATTCGCTCACATAAAGGAATATTTCCCTTATTGATCCTTCTTAGCCGTGAACTCTATGACTTCTTAATAAAACATACGTCAACAATGAGAATTCCACATGCGACAGAACGAAATTCGATGATCGAAAATTAAAATATTTTCTAAAGGGTTATAAACAATGTCGTATTTTTGAATAATTAAACAATAGTTTCATACTATAATTTCACTGTTTATATATTTTTCTAAGTCAATATACAGGCCGTAATAATTTCGCTAAAGCAATATATTTATTTAGGAATTTTTAAGACAAGGTATGTATGAATTTTAAAATAAAAAATTTGAATCGGGAAGTTTCAGACAGTATATAATTAAGTATTATTTTAAAGTACAGTAGAGCGTCGAAAATCCGAACGCCTCCTGAGAATTTTTTTGGAATATTTAATTAGCGCGGAAACAGCGGAAGTTTTATAATTTTGCGGGCCTATCGTCTGGGGTGTTGAAGTACGGAAATAAATTTGAAGAGAACCTGGAAGATAAGGATATTGCAACCTCAGTTCAAGAGTCAGAAAATACAAATGAAGGCAGTGATAGTGAAGAAGAAACAGCAGACAACTAAGTCCCTTCACATTCTGAAGATTTTACGGCGTTAGAGGCAGAGATGACTTGGTACGAAACATAGTTAGAATGTAGTAAAGTTCAGATCTTGCTACAAGCGAATGAAGGACTTGACTGGCAGAAAACGAGTATCGAAGCAAACGCAAACAAAAATTAGCGACATTTTAATGTAAAATAGATACATATACGTAAGTGATTTTGTGTACTGTAACTATTCACATGGTGTCTACCAATTTCAGCTATCAAAGTTCCCAACATATTCCCGACTTTTTCAAGAATTTTTCTAGAAATTCCCGACTTTTTCAAATTTTTTTTTTTTTAAATTCTAGCCAATCGATATTTTAATGGTGTTTCAATAATAATCTAAACAAATCAATCTATGCATACTTTGCTACTTAACATATCACAGTTAAACAATATAAAAAAAAAAAAATTATATTTCAGATTACTCTAGATACATTTCAAGAAACACATCAATGTCGAGTATTGCCATTCGGTTTGAAAATAGTTAGAAGGTTACACGAGGTTGTCGGATAAAATAACTCCAAATATATATGTCCGATCAGAATATTCTTCTTTTTTTCCATCTGAAAGCTGTTTAAATTTACAATGAGACTTCATATATGAAATTTTGATCAAGCCCCATGATATACTCACGCCATCACGCTGAGAACCCCATACTCTTGTGAAATCCACTTCTTTTTTTCAGTATATTTCTCGCTATAACTCCGAAACTATTTACGAGGATTGTACTGAAAAAAAGTTTTTTTCACAACGGTATGGGATTCTCAGCGTGCTGGAGTGGGTATTTCATGGGATTTAAAACACATTTCATATAAGAGGCCTCATACCAATTTGACCAGCTTTCAGATGAAAAAAATTAATTTGCATCAGACAAATAATTATAGATTTATAGCCAAAAGAGTACCGACATACGTGTTTTCGCGATGTGTTACTTATAGCAACCTAGCCAATCTTTAGGCGTTGGTAGTGGCCAAACCGCTGAACCGATTTTAATGTAATATTATTAAAAAGTAAGTTTAATGTGACGTTTTACACTTTTCAACTAAATATTGTATTTTTCCATTCCCCACTACTGACTGCACAGAAAAAAAAAATTAATAGAATCAAATTTGTTGCAAATTTTATTTGCTTTAATGTGTCGATGACAAACTTTAAATGATTATTTTTCTTTATTATATAATTAACTTTTTAATTATAATTACCTAGTACACGTAAATATTTTCGTTATTATTGTTTGATTTTTAAACATTTAAATAAAAGTTATAACTGTAAAAAATGTTGAACTATAGATCCGGTTAAAAATAAAGTAACAAAGTTATACATAAAATTAAATTTGATTTAATGCTCTATCAATTTGTTTCTGACTATTCTTCTGAGTGCAGAAGTAGCAAACCTAGTGCCGGCCACGACCGTTTAGCGAAAAGTGAGGTGAAAATGATTTCCTTTTTCTTTTTCATCAATCAATTATTTCAAATAACAAAAACAAAATTAACTTTGATTATAAATAAACCATAAAAAGACAGAACAGTATTTTCTCCCAGAACCCACTTTTGACTGTTTTTTGTTATCTACCGTATTTGAGAGAACCGCTGGGCCCACAGGTACCATTTTGGTCTCAAACGATGTATTTCAGTAGATGTTTCACAAAATAAGTAACCATATCGAAAAAAAAATAACTTTTTGGAAAAAAAAAGTCTCTTTTCGATGATAATATCCCTGTATCTTGGGAACCAATGGCTATATAGAGCTCACCCTAATCTCAAACTGTAGCAAATTTAGTTTACTTTAAAAGTATGTGGAGTGACTATACCAATCAGACGCTTCCTTAACTCACATATTGAGCTGGAAAAATTCTGAAAATTTTAGCATTAACGACGACTTTTTCCCGACTTTCGCAAATTTTCTATAAATTCCCGACCGCACGAAATTCCCGACTAGTATACACCCTGTATTCAGTTCTTCATTGTATGTACTATACACATTTCTTCAAGAAACCAACAACAGTAATGTACATAATATACGTATGTAAGTACATAAAAACTATTATTTTTATTTCCTGTACTGTATTCCTGAACTGTAATTTTAATTACGGGTCTAAGCGGCATTTCTAGGTTATGTTCGCAAATCCGAACTACCCTTGGTCCCAATTGGTTCGGATTTTCGACACTACTGTACGATCAACACCATTTTGTAATTTTTGCTTATTCTAGTTTCTTTGATTTTGTTGTGGTTCAACTGTGTACCACAGTCTTCTTTGTCTATTTTATTTCTCTAGAGAGAGTAATCATAACAAATGCATACCCACTTGATTTGGATTTGTTTCTTAGATAAAAAGAAAATTGGATGACTACACAGCCTACACTGACCTTTGACAGCAGTGACGCATCTGTGTGGGAGTATATCTCATTGGGTTAGGCTTCACCCCCCACCCCTTCCTCCCAAACATGTTATGTTTGTATCTTTTAATTTTTATTACTTTATTTTTTATCATTTCATAATTTGATTTTTAACATATATATATATATATATATATATATATATATATATATATATATATATTTTTTTTTTTTTTTTTTTTTTGTACATTTTATATGAATATAATCATTGTCATCACGGATACGTATTGCTCATGAGGTAGGCACATAGCAATATTCTTCCGATAAAAGTTATTCTATAATAAAAAAATTATTATGGAAAAAATATTTCTGGTACGAATTTAAAAAAAAAAAAAAATTACTAGGATACGTTAAAAGGTATTATAACTGGCAATTCAGTTAACCAGATTTTTTAAAATTTCATTTTATTTTTTTTCATCAGGGCAAATATTCTAATTTATCAAACCGTGCATATTTACATATAGCATAGTCTACTTATAGTCCAATCAGAATTTAAATACAGGAGATCTTCGAAAACGAGTTGAAAAGTACGCTCCGCCAAAGCGTAAACAGAAAAAAAAAAATTAAAAATCAAATAGAGACGGTGAGGCTAACTTAAGGTGAGAATGTTAGATCGACATTACAGTTCATTTCCTTTTTTTGGTTTATTACGGTGAGAAGAAACAAAAGAATTTTAGTATGCTGTCATCAAATTTTTACATTATTTGTCACTTATTTTGGAATCTTTTTTTTTCGAATACTAGTTCCGAATGTTAAACATTATCATCAGTTCTAAAAACATATCCAAAATCAAAATCATCAGCACCTTGCTACCTAGATTATATACAGGGTGAGTCCCTCTTAATGTAGAAAAAAAACTATTTTACTAATATATTTTATGCATACATACATATGTAGAAATATTAATATGTAGGAGTGTGTGTGTATATATACAGGGTATATACCTCTTAGTGTAAAAAAAAAAAAACTTGGGTGAAACTAGATCAAAAATGCCGCATACTTTACCTTTCTTTTCCAATCCGTTGCAGACATAGTCGAGTAAAATAAGGGTTTGCCGAAGAAAAAACTGCGGAACTTTTATTCTCAACGGATCTTTATGTTTTTTGGAGTGCTGAATCCGAATCTGAAGTTTGCTACCACGGCAGCCATCGGCTTCATATTCAAAATCGCAAAAAACTGCCAAAAAAATACCGTTATTTTTGTATTTTTATCTATAACACGATAACGAAGCTTTTTTCGAAGAAAGTATTAGAAATATCAACTGTAGCTGGAACTAGTACCTACATAATGAAAAAAATAAATCTGAAATCGGACCATTTTTCGCGAAGTTACGTTATTGGGAAAAAATGGAGAAATTGGCCAACTTGCCGTCAGTCCCACAGCTCCGCGAAAACAAGTAAGTCGTACTCTTTTAACTATAACTCTGAAACTATTTGTCCGATACAACATTACTTTTTTTCATCTTAAAGCTGATTAAATTTACTATAAGAATTTATAAATGAAGTTTTAATCTAACCCCGTAAAATGTACATGCCAACCCGCTAAAATAAACGTACTGTTGTAAAATCCACGTGTTTTTTGGCACATTTGTCTCTCTAACTCCGCAAATGTTTGTTCGATCCCAAATTTCTTTTTTCTATCTCAAAGCTGATTAAATTCGCTATCAGATGCTATATCTGTAAATTATATTAAATCCTGAAAAACCACCCAAGCTAGCACGCTGAATGTGTATGTTTTGGCAAAATATGTAAATTATGACATGTTCAGTAGACTGGTGTGGGTATTTCACGGTGTTGATTATAAGTTACATGTATAGGATCTAAGAGTAAAAATTAATCAGCTTTTAGATAAAAATATTAAATTTTGGATCGGACAAATGGTTTTGGAGTTATAGCGAATAATGTGCCAAAAAAATCATGTCATAATTTACATATTTTGCCAAAACATCTTTTATTCATTATGTAGGTACTAGTGCCAGCTACAATTAATATTGGAAGACTTTCTTCGAAAAAAGCTTCGTTATCGTGTTATAGATAAAAAAAAACAAAAATAACGGGTTTTTTTGGCAGTTTTTTGCGATTTTGAATATGAAGCCGATGGTTGCCGTGGTAGCAAACTTCAGATTCGGATTCAGCACCCCAAAAAACATAAAGATCCGTTGAGAATAAAAGTTCCGCAGTTTTTTTCTTGAAAACGGCCTTTTGGAGCCTTATTTTACTGGACTAATATACAATAATTCTAAGACGTTTTTGAGGAAACCACGTTTTTTGCCATGAAGACTATAATATCTCCACTTTGTTTAAACATTTTTTAAATTTTGACCACATTTTCGGATTTAGCATTAAATTTCGTATAAGATCAGAGCATATGTAAACCTTGAAACTTGGGACCTAAAGAACAGCATGATCTTCACCTTATTTAGGGAAGTTACAATGTCTTATAACACTTCTACGTTCACCGTTTTTCGAAAAAAAACTGTAAATCTTACAAAAACTTGCAAATTTGTCTAGATTTCATTTAGTATGATAAAACTAATGACTATGTATCGATTTCATGGAGAAATTTACTTTTAAAACCAGAAATACATGGCGTTCTCATTAGGCATACAAATCAGTTACTTGTGTAAATTATACATTATGACAATCCCTTAATGGAAATATGTATTTTAAACATATTAAACTCTTCATTGGAATAAAAAGCAAAGAAAAAATTTATTGTTTGATAGAAAATAAAGGAAAACTGTCGATAAAGCGAAACCAGATCAAAGGATTTTATCTTATTATTATAGGATTCACCATGTATATATTAATTTTTTAAAAATGTAAGACAAGAAATCAAAAATATTGATACTCACCTAAGAAAGGAAAATGGAAAAGCCTTTCAAAAGATATAAGGGCATAGAGTAGACTGATTAAAAGGGCAAGAGGGGTGGGGGGGGGGTTGATAGTTAGGAAAATAAATTTTGATCTCTACATTTATCAGTCAGGTAATTGGGCAGTCCTTTAGGTTTTTCCAATGACTTGTCGGTTTTTCTGAATCTTATGGAAACAAATTAAAAATCGGACTATTGGAAGTAATATATCTGGCCATTCAAACAAAAATCTATTATTATATAATAATAAATCTATTTATTATTGAACGATATATCTAATGGTTCGTAAAAAAATAATTTTAAATCGAGTTCTACGTGAAGTATTAGTTCCACCCCCGAGTCTTATAAGGGGACGTTTTGACTTGTAACGCATATTTAAATCCCGATTTAAGTGTGGATAGTTTAATATAGTGGAGTATTGGGAGCCGAGATAAAAATAAAATATGAAAATCAATTTTTTTTTTATCTCAGCTATGAATCAAGATAGAGAAATTATTTTTTCACGTAAAATTGTACTTTTGTTTGCTATCTGAAATAGAAATACATTCGTTATGCTCAAAACACAACCCTGGTTCAGGGTGCTCAAAAATTACAAAATTCAAATGAAATCCGCTGTAAATCACAGCGATTTTTTTTTTTCATTGAAAAGTGACCTCAAATCTTGATTCAAAACACTAAAAAACCCTTATATGTGAATTGTAAGAACACTACGATTTTAATCGGTTGAACACAGTAAATGTTGTTGATAAAATCTCAATTTCAAAAGTGTTAACGTCTTTATTTGAGGTCAGTTTTCCATGAAAAAAAATTCCCATTGATTTACAGCGGATTTCATTTGAATTTTGTCATTTTGTTAGAGTTTTTGAGCACCCTGAAGCCGGGTCATGTTTTGAGCATAATGAAAGTATTTTTATTTCAGATAGCATAAAAAACTACAATTTTACCTGAAAAAAATCATTTCTCTATCTTGACTGATATCTGAGAAAAAAAATAAAACGTGATTTTAATTTTTTTTCTTTCTCGGGTCCTAATGCTCATTGGCAGCTATAACTCTAGTTATGCACTATTATAGGTACCTACTACCCACATCGGCATTCAAATCTGTGAGTCACAAGTCAAAACGTCCCCTTGTTAGTTGAATTTATGTTTACTTTTATTTAAATGGATAGCGAAGTTGGAATTCTGGGATTTATTATTGTATGCTGTTATATGTTCTTTTAATCTTTGATTTACTGATCGTCCAATTTTATCCGTGTATTTAGCTTTACAGTCATACCATTTTAGTTGATAAAGACCGCTTTTTTGAAAAGGGTCTATTTTGTCTTCAGGTGAAGGGAAATAAGATACAATGGTTTAAGTATTTTAAATGCGGCATTTAAACAATGAAACAGTTTAAGAATTTTTTATTAAAAGTAGTACTGTAACGTAACGAAAAAAAAATGTAATCCCTTTCATAGTATTTTATATATTAGAGGATAATCATGACAAAGGCCCGATAGACAAAAATACTATTCTTAAAAAACACAACTAGAATTATAGATAGATTCAATGGAGCAATCATTGCGTTCAATTTTAATTACAAAATCTATGAACTAGATAGACAACCCCTAAAGCCTTAAAGCACAGTCAAACTGTCTGAAAATAAATCAAATAACAAGTTAATGGTGATATTTTGTTTAAATATTACGCCATATATATGTAGAGTCCTAATCCATTCTCTGAAAATAATGATAATTATTACCCGATGGCCTTCATGATACAGAACATCCCATTTCACTTACTATCGAGCAAAAGCAGACTATATGTATAGTATGTATAGACCAATATATTTAGGATGTGAAAGTAAATCGATACATAACAAGCTGCAATTTCCAGGATTAGTTTCAATTTATATGCAGAACCAATTTTGAAAATGCGACGCATTTTCACATGCAACCTCCCATCCAAAATGGCGGATCAAATATGCTAAGGGACTTTGGGCCATCCCAAAGGATACATGTTTCGATTCAAAACAAAATATACCTGGATGAGCCATAAATTGATTTAATTGGCGTAAAAATCAGCTCTCACCTTTTTCATAAACCTATGAATTCCTGTCACATAGTGCCTTTAATTATATTTCACAACTCGCTGTTTGATAGGATCCGCTACATAAGATTTCACACGGACAAACGTCTTGTTTGGAATACCAATTCAAGACTGAAATGAAAAGAAACAGCACGACGTTTTTGAATACTTCAACATTTAATAGACAAACGCTTTAAGCTATTTTAGAGGGACTCTATATGACTAAAATTAGATCTATTTGGACATACTAGACCATTCAAGAAACAAATTGTAGCGTACATAAAATATGCGATTATTTTTTATTACTTCAGGGCTTCGTTACGAGTAGTTAGAAGTAAACATACCAAAAGTCCCTACCCCTGGGGGTTGAGCTAACGGGGGAGGGAGAGGAGAAGGTCTCATTTTTGGGTTTTTCGATTATATCTCTAAAACAATGGAGTCTAAAAAACTATGTTACAAATAAAACTTAAAGCTAATTAAATTTCCTATAAAATTGTCAATATATTTGTCGGACTTCCAACCGTTTTCGACATATACGTAATTGAAAATCGATAATTTTCACAAACAAATAATTTTTACCTCACTTTCTGTCAAACATTTGTTTCTAGTGCCTTCAATGATCGTTTCTCAGCAAAAATGTTAGAATCAATTTTAGTTTTTGTATGTTGTTAAAACTGATGATATATTTAGCATATTTAACATTCGAAACTAGTCTGAATAAAAAAATTTCAATAGAAGTGTTGTAGGAATGGAAAACACACCAATCCTAATAATACTGAGTTGAGTTTTAGGGCTCATTTAATTAATTTCGTATCCAATCCTTGCAATATTAAGATATCCACTCAATTTCAGAGAATCCTCTTCGACTTAAAAGGAGATGGCCTCGTGATCTTCTAATATAAAGGTTCATCGAAGTGTTAACAATGAGTAGTTTTTTTCCAAGCCGTGAACAAGTAATTAGAACCATTATTTTATAAATGTATTTTTTTTTTTGTGCAGTTGAAAGTGTTTGTTCTAGTCATTAACAGGAGTAATGCATTTAAAAAAAAAAAATTCAAATCCGTTCAAAAATGGTTAAGATATTTTCTTTTCACTAAAATGGTCGTGATATCACACTTGAATATTTCGGGTAATTATCAGTTTTATAAGTCTCCATGATCGTTTCTAATTTACGTTTTAATATTTCAACTTTGATTAACCGTGCAGCTATACAACTAAAAATTAACCAAGTTCTATAAAGTACGAATCTCTGATCCTCCGTTTCTTTGAAACTACCAATGTCTGATCACACTTCCTCTAGCCACATCAATACCCATATTCTCAAGATCAACTCTGACGCTATCCTCCCATCTAGGTCTCAGTCTACCACAGTTTGCGCGACGGCCCAACGCCTTTTTTTGGAATTAGGATATTATATAACGACTTTATTATGCGTTCATTTTAACCATCGTGCTTCTATTACCCAAACAATATCTACCTGAAAAGTCCCGAAGTTACACATTGTGGAGCCTTCTTAATTCTGAGAGCCCACTCTTTTAAGTACACAAGCATCGTTTACTTAACAAGATCAACGTTGTTAACCAGCATTTTCTGCCTCAATAGAACAGTTTAAGTATCTAGGGTCTATAATACAGGTTTAAAATAGAGAGAAATTTTATTTCTCCATTCGCTGGAACGAACGCCTCTTGCCTCCCAGGTTATATCCTAACGTTGGACCCTCTTTACAATAACAGACTCAGGAATCCAATCATTATATTTTAATGCGCGTTTGTGTCTTTGTTGGTAACACTTTCCTATGTAATTAAATTCAAATAAACCTTTAGTTTATTGGTATTAGGTAACGACTACCCCGTACACCACGACCGTTTATTCAGTATTACGCAATCCAAAGCTGTGTCAATTTGACCTGAAAGCCCTCTGCAAGGCACCGAACGCTTAGTGGATTAATTGGTTCACTAAGTTTGGATTCGACGATGCAGAAACAGGCAAAGTGGGTGAAGCGTAAACCTGTAAGGGCTTTAAACCGGCATGTAGTTTCATCTTAAATTTCACATCTAACAGGAATGAACTAATCAAGTCTGCACTGAACTGCAAAGAATTTGGCCCAATGCCTTAAAAATGTCCTGTCAATAAACAGGTCTTCGTAAAAACATAAAACTCGAGTTCACTTAATAATTTATTTCTGTAGCAATAACGTAGCAAAGTAGCAAGGATTTTATTGTGTATTTTAGATTATTTTTAGATCACACACGTTTATCAAGTAAAACGACCGTCTGAACTGAGATAGTTCATCTTAAATTATTTTTTAATAGGGAGGAGGAATGTAAACTTCATTACAATATAATAAGGTATAACTATAACTATGGAGTTCGACTTTTTTTTTTCTTCTAGCCCCGACGAATTCTTATATTGTAAGCCGTAACGTCGGCACAATAAGTTAATATTTTTATTGAGTTTCCTTAACTGTATATCCTGAAATGATAAACGACTTAAAAAATCAAACAAAATATTTGAAACATAGAAACAAAAAAATACTTAATGAAAATAATTATTCCTAGTACGTATAAGATTCTGAGTTGTACATTAAACGATGCTTATAGCGCAGTCGATTTATAGGTCAACCCTTGAAACATGCTGCGATTCGTGTATTTTTCGAATTCACTATTTTTATCTTTTATTTCATATTACAGATTTAATTTGAGACCTGAACCGTGCCTGTAGGCCAGTTTTCTCAGGAATGGGAAAGGATTGGATATGGAGAGAAAATTGTCTGACTGGTATGACAAGTTTGTGAATAAGTAGCAAGGATTTTATTGTGTATTTTAGATTATTTTTAGATCACACACGTTTATAAAGTAAAACGTTGCAGTGTTACGTTAAATCATTTTACCTCTAAATGCGATTTTACCATTTTCCAATCTTTTCCTATTTCTGAGAAAATAGTTCGGCCTACAGGCACAGTTAAGGCATCAAATTAAAGTTTACTAAATTACCTTCAACTTCTTTTCTGAAGATATCTTTAAAAATGTAGTAATTTCGTCAGTATGCGGCCGAGAACTTGACAGTAACAGAAATATCTCAAATATTGTGAAAGATCGCCATTTTTTGGAGAGCAGTACCTCTGAATCCAATTGGCTTTCAGAGCTGCAATTTGAGTTAAATTATCACACATTTAGTGCTCTTTAATAGTGTAAATATACCCTATCACAAAAAAAAATCACATTGTTTACGAAATAGCGAAAAACTAAGGGGGTGTGCAAATGGTGGGGGAAGGGGAGAAGGTCCCTTTTTTGGGGGTTTTCGATTATATCTCGGAAACGGTGGACTCTAGAAAAATATGTTTCAAATAAACATTAAAGCTTAATGAAATTCCTATAAAGTTTATTCTATACATATTTGTCGAACTTCCAACGATTTTCAAGAATTTTTACTTCACTTTTTGTCAAAAAGTTGTAGAGCATTAAATTTCTGGCACTTAAAGCGAATGTTTGACATAAAGTGAGGTTAAAATTATTGTTTTCGAAAATTGTCGATTTTTAATAAGGTATATCTCGAAAACTGTAGAAAGTTCGACAAATATGAATAGAACAATTTCATTGGAAATTTAATTAGCTTTAAATTTTGGTTTGTAACATATGTTTCTAGAGTTCACTGTTTTCGAGATATAATCGAAAACCCCAAAAATGGGATCATTTCCCCTCCCCCCACCGTTAGCTGATCCCCTGGGGGTGTGGACTTAGTTTGTTTAACTTTTAACTACTTCAAATGAAGCTATGAAATAAAAACAATTTCGCATATTCTATGCACCCTACACCCCTCATTGACTGGACTAGAAAATTTCGCGGTTTTTCGAGTACATAAATCGCACCAGATTTTGAAGGTTGCAAACTTGGATATCAACTACTCTTAAGGGTCCCAACAACATTAAGAAATAGTAGATACATGCGTTGTTGCGAAATTTGCCTTTTTTAAGTATAAATCGAGTAGGCTACTTGGATAAATCAATAATTCATCGGCTACTCATTGAAATAATTAACAAGTATTATTAAGGGTCGAACGTAATGCTTATGTCACTGTCGCCAGAACACGAATCTTAGACGCAACTCGAGTTGCAATTAGAACTGATTATACTATCAATTCCAATAACATATTAATATTTCAATAAGACCAAGAACCAGTTACTAAGATGTAACTTCATATAAGTGAAGCATGGCTGTTGGTTTCTTAGGGTCTTTCGTGCTCTATTTATCCGGTCATTGTAGATACATCGTTCCGGAACTTAATAAAGTGAATTAGTTTTGAACCAAACAGACATCTTAGCATTTAAAAACACGAAGAGATAGTGTACTACAGATTTTATAAGATGTCGTAACATAGAATGAGCTTAAGGTGGAAAATAACAAGGAAGGCTAATCGGTTCTAGCTATCGATCCGAGCCCAAGGTAGTAGGTTAGAGCCTTCCAAGTATCAGATCAAAGCAATCCTAAGAAATTAGGTAAATAAGGAAGTGAGTCGAAGTCTTGAAAGTCAAAGGCGGCTAGGTTCAGGGCAGGATCAATATATTGGAACTAGTGAAATATTAATTATACTTTTATAAAATTTCGCGATCAACAGACATATTTTTTATTCAGTAAATCACAAACAAAACATAACCATTTAAAAATGTGTTGAAAAAATAGTATATCATTCAATTAAACAGCTCTAATATGCAATCATGAGATGAAAAAAATATTGGATTAAAATAAAAATGATTTTTATCCAAGATATAAATCTATAATAACTAGAAACTATTTTCAAATAGTTCTATAATAAAATAAAAAATAAGTCAATTCATACTATTATTCACCAAACACAACCCGATATCAAATAAAGTAAAGTTTAACTTCCAGTCATATGCATTTAGTAGGTTAATAGATTTTTCAACATGATCTAGAGCAAGAAGCATATTTGTATTGGATGAAAATTGGTCATATAATTTTATTTAAAAAAATATTTTTTTCATGTTTCTGTGATTCATATTGTTTTCCAAAAATAACTTTTTTTCCAAGTGATTTTCATAAAGAAAAAAAATTCTCTAAACATAGAATATATAATATTTAGCTATAATTACAAAAAATAAAAATTGCTTAGTTGCGTTCAAATGCACAAATTCACTTTTGTGCTGATGTTTAGAGATGTTCTTAAAACAATGAGGCAAACTAATTATGGAAGTGCATAAATAATTTTTTTAACATAAATTTTATGGCACAATTCCTAATTTATTTAGCTTGTTTCACTACATGTTTCGCGACTTTAGTCTCATCCTCAGGTTTCTAATATTGTACAATAACATTTATATTACTTTAATAACACCTAATCAATTCTAAAATTTACAATACAATTAATAATGCACCTCATTTACTGTGATTTATGCACATAAAATTAATATTAATGTGCTTGTACAATTTTAGAAACCTGAGGATGGGACAAAAGTCCCGAAACATGTAGTGAAACAAGCTAAATAAATTAGGAGTTGTGCCATAAAATTTATATTAAAGAACCAAATCTCATTCTACATAAATTTAATTAAATTATTTTTCTAAAACAAGGGTTAGTATCATTTCTAGCTTAACATAATTTTACTCAGAATTTTAGGAACTAAATATGACAAATTTCAAGATCAACATATTTTTAAACAACCAGTTACCATCATAAAAAATATTTCATATAAAAATGTATCATTGAAATTGAAAATAATCAGAGACAGAGTGGTACATAAAAATTACTAATCCAACAAATACAATTGCTGGTATTCCAAACTGCAATCTTAAAAACATTTTGATGTAAATTGACATTTTCAAAGAAAAGAAATTCAATCCTAACAGCATAATTTTGTAGTCGGAGGTTTACAAAATATTAGTAAAGATTAACACCATCGATTTCATCAACTGAACATTTAAAGTATGCTTTTGATGGAAATTAAAACAAAGCTTCAACTGAAGTTCAAAATTTTAGAGGAGGGGGTGAAATATTTAATTAAAAAAACAATCTAGATAAAATTATTTATTTAATATCAGCAATACCAGGGTTAAATATCATTAATTCTGATTTGAAAAAATACATCAGAAATAATGACAATTTTGCAGTAGTCCAGCTATCCTACTTTACACAATGTTCGTCATATATACACACACAACATACCTAAAACTATACTGGATACCATTATTGTTAATAGGTCTCCCCATATTTACCTCATGTTACTATTTAACAAAAAAAAAAAAAAAAAAAAAATTAAATCGATAAAAGCTATAGAAGATTATTTTCTCCTAATGTGAATGTATCATATTAACTTGTAGGTATGAAAAATGCTTTGGATTGTAATATACAATAAAAGAATATGTGGCCCACACACCAAGAAGAAATATGAAACTAATTAAGATATTAATTGATTAACAACTAAGATTAATTTAATACAATTTGGAAAAACACTCAAATAAAAATTGATATTGAAACCTCACCTACATACCAGATTTGCATATACTCATACATTGCAGATCTATCACATAACAAAAGGGACTCACAAAAGAAATTAAAAACCATTAAATTTCTGACAATGAGCGTAATCAGATATCCATCATGGTGCATAAGCAAAACATTTTTTCTAATTTAACCTACTGTTATTCCCATCACATCTATAGTGATGAATCCCAAATCTACTTACCCTTTTTGAACTACTAACAGATTTTACCAAAATCAGGAAGACTTTAATCAGATTAGTGAAGGACAAATTTGAATAAACTGAGATTCAAAAACTCAAGATTAGATTCAATTTTCCTTCTCCGAGTATATGCCTTTTCCTAGCTTATACACGCCTTTTCTGCGACTTTGTTAATGACTTGGGGAGTACCGATGATCAAAATTTCTGGAAACGCCATGTTGCCCGAAACTCTGGACAGCCAATATGTATTTGAAAGTTATACATGATTCCTACCATCTCATTCCCCAGGCAACACACTTGGATCTTATTTTTGCAAATTATCAACAACCATCACCATTTCTATAATTACAATTTACATTTGTCTTCAGTCAGTTACTCACAGAATAGCAGAAAATGAAAATACCTTCCTGGCCCGCTTGAACTTCCTCTGAAATTCTTTCCTACTCATTTGTTTTATTCCCTAATATTAATCGTTATATACCTTGTTATTGTATGATTACATTTTATTTAATTTATTGTAAAATGTCTCTTGACCAGAGATGTTTTTATTTTCTATCAAGTAGTTCATTCATATATTGGAGACTTATCAATAATGACTGGGAATTAATAACAAGGATAGCATAATCAAGCATAGGGGTGTGTTATGTGTCCATTACAATCTAAGACTATAATGAATTAAAGTATAGATGTAATTTGAAGGAAACAAAGCTAACAAATAAATGTATAAGACAGAATATAAAAGCAAAAACAAGTGGTTAGTACAAGCAATGATTATGGGTATATATAGATTACTTGTATGGTTTCATAACAGAAACAATAACCATGTACAAAAAGATTTAAAAAAAAAAAAAGTAATAATACTTAACATTAGCTACAATAACTAAATAATTATTGAATTGATATTGGTAAAATAAAATTGAAAAACTAAAAAAAAACACTTGACATAACATTAACTGGAATAATAGTTGAACTTCTTAAACAAACTAAAACAATGATATGATACAATTTAAAGGAATTTAAGAAATAAAAAAAAAATGTTCTTTAATATTTTTTATTGCAATAATACAACATCCCATAGAGTTACAGAGGAACTAAAAATAAACAATGAAAACAGAGTGCTGATCAACGTCGAAACGAATATGACAATTTAATTTAAAACAATTATAAATCTCAACAAAATAATTGGTGATTTTCAATGTGCAGTGCTCCTAGGCAGAAACAAAAATTAAAAACTAAAACTGATAAAATAAATGATTCCCAGATTAATATTGTAGGTGGATTACTATTGATAGCACATCTAATAAGCACCCTGAATTAAAAAATTTAATTTTTTTTTTATTTACTAGCAAGCTGCATTGCCTGTAGTTTTGATGCTTAAATATATTAATCTGGTAAATGCAATTAAGTATCAAACAAGCTGTTTCAAGTATCGCAAATAAATTACAAAAATTAAAAAAGTGATAAGGAACACATGCAAGTCAGGATGAAATTATTCAAGTGATGTTAAATATACCTGTAAACAAATCAGTGAAAAGAACATTAATATTAGTATTAATTATATTAGTAAATATGAATATAGTTTCTTGAAAGCATTAAATTAATATTAAGCCAATTATACCTTAATTATGCAAGTCATTGTCACTGAAAATTATATAGAATAAATAACATACCAGAATTAATATTTTATTGTATCATATGGAATTTTGATAAATCCTATAGTAAATATATTAGTGAAATCAGAATAAAAGTCACAAAAACCGGTTAATTAATTAATTTATGTAGCAATGACTCCTAAATTTTTCTACTGAATATAACATAAATTTCAAACATTTTAAATGCTTTCTAACTTTTTTTTACATAAAAAACAAAGAAATAACCTTTGAGACCAAAGGTGGTCAATTTTTATTCTTACATATTACAAAATAAGCCTTTAGCCACAAAAATTTGTAGACTTTTCTCCTCATACACGAATTTCAAGCATTTATCATGCATTGCTATTCATTTAAAGTAACAAGAGAAAAACGTTTTGATCATGGCAGGTTAATTCATCCAGAGAGGGAAATATTTAATTTAGTATTGATGCTCCAATTTTTTTAGATTGCTATATATAAATCACACAGCACACTGGTCAAATTAGATAATAATTTAAACCGATAGAATAATATAAAATTGGTATAATTGTAAAAAAGTTATATAGTTACAAATAATTGGCTTACTTTTCTTGTGTAAGATGTATAAGTGCACCGATAATAAGTAAAAAAAAAAAAAAAAAAAAAAAAACTCGCCCATGCCCACGGCACCACCAAATCTAGGCCACCCTGGCGGCCTTTCCAGCTACCTGCCCCCGGGTCGCCCAGGGTACCCTCAACCTCACCAGACCGTAACACTGCCCCCTTCTTAAAAGTGCTCTGCCCCAGAGCACGATTTGGAGCAATTAGATGCGATGATCTTCTTTCGAAGTAGTCGCCGTTTGATCTCCAGGGGTTAAATGTGCACACCAATATGACTATCCCAGAGTTGGCAAATGTCTCTTCAAGCATGTGTCTTACGGTCTTCCATTCCAGGCCGTCATATCCACAGCCCAACTTGGGGATGGCGAGCTTAGTGAGATGCAGTCTTAAAAGCTGGCTGCGCAGGTCGTTGAGGCTTCGCTGTAGTGCGCCGTACGTTGATTTCTGACGGGAGGCACGCTTGGTAACCAAGTAAAACAGATGCTGGCCTCCGTGCGTTTGGTGAAGCGCCCTTCCAACACTGGGTCCTTGCTGTTCTAATTCTTCAGCTCCGGCAAACTTCTTCCTGAAAACAGTTGCGATCCCTCGAGAGTTTCTCAGATCTTCAGGGACGCAATGGGCCAGAGCATAGTCCACTGGTAGAGAGAAGATGTCTCTGTAGATTGTTTGGGTCACTCCACAGGCATCCAGAATCAGGACGCGCAAACTGAGTCGTTCTTTCTCACGGTAGAGAGATATCGCACTTGCTGTTCTTTTGCTCGGCCATGGTTGCCTTTTCTTCCACAGCGATAATCATTTCCTCTCCTTTTAAAATTGCCATCATCACTGCTCCTTCCAGAATGGTCACCATTTCCCCTTCTCCTGCCATATCTATCATCCTCTCCTATCCGCCTCCAAGCAGGAGCAGCTGGAAGATTTGATCCATTTTCTTTTTGATTCATGATGGCTTCTTCTTCACGTTTCCTATGTTCTTCAAGTTTCCTGATTCTCTCCGTCCCTGCCTTTCCTTTACGAAGGAAGAGCTCTCTACCTCTTAGCGTCACCACACCTCTCGACATATCAAGCTTAAGCCCGTATTTGACCATCAGGTCTGTGCCCAGTATGACGTCTTCATCTACTTCGGCAACGAGAGCGCGGTGCTTCAGAAACTGGCCTCCGACGAGGAAGGTGGCAACTGTCTCCCCGCAGACCTGGGCTGGCTGTCCTGTGGCCGTCCGCAGTGCCCAAGTACTTGGTGAGATCTGTTCAGCGGGAACCGTCTTCGGGCTCAGTATTGTCATCGTTGCGCCGGTGTCCAGTAGAAGGCTTCGTAGTTGCCCGTTCACCATTCCATCCACATAGAATCTATTCGCCCTGCTTCCAAGTAACGCTACTCGGATGGTCTTCTTGGAGCCTTCCGCACCTCGGGTTGGCACTTGCCTCTTCCCTCCAACCACCTTGATTTTCCCTTGGCTTCTTGTTTCATGGACTGACGACACTTGTTTCTTCGGTGTCCCTGTTGGCCGCAGCCCCAACAGCGAATCTCCTTCTTACGAGTCCTGAGGGCCTCCAAGACCCTTTTTATTATGTCTTCTATGCTGGGGACGACAACAGGCTCTGCTTCCGCTGCACGAACTCGTGCATGGCCCCTTACTGACTGTCTGACAGCCTCAAACTCCATGGCCTGAGATAAAGCATCGCCTAAGTCTTTGGCCGGGCGAGTTTCACAGCTTGTTGTGTCTCCGGGTCGCGAAGTCCGTCCAGAAATTTGTCTACCGCCAGGCTCTCGTATACATCATCGGTGACCGATGGGTAGGCATTCCTCACAAGCCGGGCGACATCAGCTTCGAATTCCTGTAGCGTCTCAGTGTTCTTTTGGATCCGGTTTCTTAGTTGTGAGCGGTATAGCTGGTCCATGTGGCGGTGGCCGAACCGCATCTCCAATCTTCTCACCAGCTCCCCGTAGTTAGACCGCTCCGTCATTGGCATCCCCTGGAGTACTCCCAAGGCGTCTCCACGCAAGGCTAGGCACAACGTTGAAGCCTGGGTCTCTTGAGACCATCCATGGATCGAAGCCGCTGTCTCGAAGAGAGTCATATAATCCTCCCACGGTGTCTTTCCGTCGAACACTGGAATGATGTTGTGTGTTGGTGGCGTCCCAGCATTGGCAAGCCGAATGGTGTTGTGAGAGCTGCTCTCGGAGGATCTGTCGCTGTCGTCCTTCGGTGGGTTGCTCATGCGTCCCTCAAGGGCTTCTACTCTTGACCTAAATGAACTTAGGTCATTTTCAATCGAGCCAAACCTTCTCTCCTAACCTACACTCTACATCGGCTAACTTTTTGTCCACAGTCTCCATCAACTTATTTTCTACAGTACTTAGCTTACATTCTAATGTACTTAAATTATCTTTAACATTATTTAACTCAGTACTTAATTCATTTCTTACATTACCTAACTCATTACCTAATTCATTTCTTACATTACCTAACTCATTACCTAATTCATTTCTTACATTACCTAACTCATTACCTAATTCATTTTTTACATTACCTAATTCATTTTTTACATTAATGAAATAACAAATCATGTATTTTGTTTTTTAAAAATTAAATAGGTTTATCGCCTAATTTCGTTTGTTGATGTAATTTAAGTGAATGTGAATTTCAACACATTCACGCCAAACAAATTTTTTTTGTAGACGTAATTTCGGAATTATAGTAATTTAAAAAGAAAATGTATAAGGTGTATTAAATTGCAATATAATCTCCCATCATTATGTATGTTCATAGACAGAAAATATCCAATTAAAACTCGTTAATCCAATGGAGGATCACTGGCATTGTACTCTTCTGAGGTATTTATAGTCTTCTAATATCTGTTGCAGTTTTTACAGGCATTGATTTCTGAAAATCACTATAATATAAAAAAAATCATCAACAGGTTTGAAGAAACTGGGAACTTTCGCAGTCAGCTAAGGCTAGATCATCCAAAAAAAACTTTAAAGGGTACATATGTGAGGAATTTTGAAAACTATTCTATTTACAATGACCCAAAAAAACAGTGTCATCTTCATCGCAAATTTGCTAAAAAATGATGATGACATTAAGGTTACACCACAGACAGTGCAGAGCGTAATAAGAGGTGTGATCAAAAAGTTCCAGGACTTTTTATATACTATGTGAATGCAATGTCTCACAGCGAAGCGGTTGGCAGCATTGTATTGCCTGACTCAACAGGAACACAGCTGTGTTTGCAGATCAATCATAACATCACTGAAAGTAACATTAGCACAGTTTGTTTGAGGTTAGTTTTATAGAGTTTGGCTATTTTATGAAAATGAATGGGAAAGAAGAGCAACGTGTTTGTGTGAAACTGAACAAAACATTTTCTGAAACCTTTTTGATGTTACAAGAGGCTTTTGGTGAAGAATGTCTAAGCCGATCATGCTGCCATCAGTGGTTCAAGAGGTTTAAAGATGGCCGAACATCCACAGACGACGATGCTCGTTCCGGACGCCCTTCAACGCCAATCAATGATGATGAATTCCTTCCACAAGGTCAAACAATTAATCGTTTTGTTTATCTTGAAACCCTCAGAAAATTGCGTAATGCTGTGAGAAGAAAGAGACCTGAGCTGTAATCCGTAACTTTTGTGTAAAAAACGCAATGACTGTCATTCCTCAGCCCCCCTACTCACCTGACCTGGCTCCAGCCGACTTTTTTCTTTTCCTGAAGCTCAAGAGACACCTGAAAGGATGAAGATTTCAAACAGTTGACGAAATTAAAGAAAAAACAACGGAGCTGCTAAACACCTTTACAAAAGAAGAGTTTTCTGGGGCCTTTGATCAGTGGAAACACCGGTGGGAAAAGTGTGTAGCTTCACAAGGGGAGTACTTCGAAGGAGATAAATTTGAATAACCTGTATGTTGTATGAATAAATGTATAAAGTCCTGGAACTTTTTGATCACACCTCGTAAAAAGTGTAGGATATAATTCGGAGTCAGCTAGGAAATGACCTTTTATAAGTAAAGTGAAAAGGGTAGAACGTCTAAATGTTGCAAAAGAATATGTAAACAAGCCTAATAGTATCTGGAAACAAGTTTTGTTTATTGACAAATGTGATTTTAATGTCTTTTTACCTAATAAAACAGTTGGGGCATAGCAAAAACCAAAAACAGGTCTAGCGACTAAAAATTTATGCCCCACTGTTAAACATTGATAGCTTGTAATCATGGTCTAAGAGTGTATTAGTGCATCTGGTGTTGGAAAAAGTACATGTTAATGTGGAAATATTAAGACACAACCTGAAATCAAGTGGAACGTCTTGGTATTGGACCATCTCTTTCTCGCATATGTATCCTTTAAAATTTTTGTGGACGACCAGACCTTAGCCAACTATGGTCATGTTGGACCAACTCTAGCCAACTGTCAAACCTGTTGATTTTTTTATATTACAGTTCAGAAATTATTTTGCCTATTTCTCTCAGTGACTTTCCCTTCTTTTTTAAAATTATGACTAATGTTTATGAAGATCTCCATAATGAGAACAAATAAAATTTTTAATTTTCTTCCGTGCATGGCTTTAGATATTAGAAGACTAAAAATACCTCAGAAGAGTACAATGCCAGTAATCCTCCAGAGGATTAACATGTTTTGATTGGAATATTTTCTTTCTATAAATCGTGTACACAGACATTTTTGGTAAACATTTTCTTATTAAATTAATATAATTCCGAAATTACGCCAACAAACAAAATTTGTTTGAGGTTATGAGTTGGTACATTCATTTGAATTACATCCATAAACACAGGTTCCAAATAAAGCTACTTAATTCATGAATAGGTATTTCTATAATGGGAGTATACTGACTTTTTTTAGTAACTGTATATAAAATATTAAAGTACATTCCGATCCTTACCTAAGACAGTGTGAGCTGGTTGATGCTTCTGAGTTATAACCTACATTGATTGATACCGAGATATAATTTATAAGCAGTAACTAGTAAAAAAATGTGATTGTGTATTAGAATGATTAAAAATGCAGCCAATGAAGATTATCATGCAGGTTGAAAAACACACGACCAAGAACTTCTTATCATATATGCATCTAGATGATTAGAAGAAATAGAGGCAAAACTCTCGCTAAATAAAGCAGGAGAGCAGGAACTAGTAAGACTGGCAGCCCTGAATCCTTTAAGTCATAAGCGGAGGATGAAAGTAAAGTAACATTAAAAAAAGCGTTAGGATCACTAAATAGATAAAACAGATTGCTCTTATATTTTAGCTAATATCAAGCAGAGTTACAATGTGGGAAGAAGATAATTGGTGATGGTAACATGATAACTAAAACAGGACAACACCAAATAAAGACACAGAAGAGCCAGTGCTCATTTCCATTTAGTTGAATGTTTGTTATAGGCTAATATTGTAATGACTCTTGTATAGTTTTATAACAGATTAAATAAATTCAAAACATTTACTAGTATTTAAACAAATCATAAAAGTGGAGGTAGGATTAATCAGGATGGATATGCATTTATTAGCAAAATCCAAGACCTACAAACTAATGATAATCATGCAAAACAATGATCGAATAGGTCAGCAGTTCTAAAAAAATACCAAAAACAATGGCATTGCAATCTAAGCGCCTTCCATTAATTGAAATCTTTTCACTCCTGAAGTATTAGACGGAATGCAGTTTTAATACAAATTATGACATATTAATTATTGTTACTCCTCAATACATTTCTGATTATATTTTTAATACATAAATAAAACTCATGGCTTGATATAAAAAAAAACACAGAATTTTTAATTGCACTTTCAATCAATAACTTGCATAACTAGATGTACATATAAAATCAACCCCTTAGACAAATTTTAAGCAATTTAAAAAGAAACCTCAAAGAACGCCATCAACATAAATCAATTGAATAAAACAAAATTAAAAGCAAGCAGATATTCCATTAAAATTTTGAAACTGACCAAACCTCATTCCTCTGTTTGAAAGTAACAAGAGATGTGAAAATTAAATAACCTTGTATGAAATTTTACTTTTGTTTGTAGCTTCAGTTGTTTCCCATAATAGTTATGATAAAACAATCCATTCCACTTAAAACAAGCAGTTGTCTATATTGATCAATAAAGTACTTGTTATAGTATTTACATCAATATAATTTTAGAGATGTAAGCTCTACAAAATGATACTTCATGAGATAACAATGTATTAATTAAATACAAGCTTTCCTCCTGTAAAATCTTTTAGTTCCCAACCTTCTGTTAATCAATGAATTACATTTAGTCAACATATAAAATATTTGGTAAATAACTACAACAAAATTCTGACCAAAGATTGATCATAAAAAAATGTTAGTGTTTTATTGAAAATAAATGAAAGAACATAAAATACTATACAAGGTGGTTGAAAATATATATTCGTTTCCCATAAATTCATTTCGTTTCTCTTCCAAACCTGGACAGAATTAACAAAATGCGGCATCTAACAAATCAATATCCAATAAAAACATAATATAATTAATGACCAGAATTAAGATAGATAAATAATGAGGAAATAAAAAGGTCAAACATCTCAAATAACATAAAAACACTTACATTTTTGATAAATGGAATAAACTGAGTAACAATCACGACTGTCAAAATTTTGACTCCAGTGTTTGGGGTCTTGAAGGTTACACTGTTTGTTATACTAAACAACTATTTTGAAGTAAGGTTTTAAAGCCGATCCTCTATATTGTAGTAATAACAAATTAATCGGAAGAAAATCACTAGTTTAAAAAACATTAATAATATTTTCCAAAAATCGTGTATTCCAAATATTCGTCTCCTATAAATCGTGTAGTTTTATATTTTTGAGAGAACAATATATTGTCCAAGGAATAGATAATTATTTTGATTTATTTCATAAATAACTCTAATGTTTAATTATAAAGCAATATAAACGAAAATAAAAAATAGGTTATAATATAAATGTAGGAATTATTTATAACGTCTAAAAATCAAAATGTTCTTATATTTTTGATATAATATTAAAAAAAAAAAAAAAAAAAAAAAAAAAAAAAAAAAAAACTTTAAATTCCCAACAAAAATTACTGATCAACCGTAAATTTTCAAATAAGCTCTGAATACTTCTTAGAAGGAGGACCTACTAGTTATTGGTGGATTGTTGTCACTTTCGAAACCCACACATACTTCCTTCTTATTTCTCGTAATAATTTTATTCAATAATTATTTTACAATGATATTATATTTAGCTTATTTTTATTGATTGTTCATAATTTTTTATTTTCTTATTAAACAAAAGCGTTATAATATTCAGTCAAAAATATAACATTAAATTAAAAATGAAGGGTAGAAAGAGCATTTTAAGTATGATAGTTGTTTTATCTCTATATAACTCTATTCAGGGAGTTTCGTTAAGGGGGTCAACTAGATTCATCAGTCGTTATATTAAAGGGTTTACTGCAGGGTGTAAGTAGGCAGCTATTATTTGTTAATTTAAAAAAAAAAATGAAACCATTTCGTTTATAACTATCAATCTGCCGGGAAAATATAAACATGTGTGTATGTCAGTCACATATCTTTATTTTATTTTTTTAATTTGTAGATTTTATTCGAAAATCAAATATCATGGTCTCGGGATTTTCCAATGAATTGTTTGTTTATGTTATTCTTAAGAGAAAAATGTATACAAATTATTTATTATTTCTTATTCTTCCGAAAAACAAAATCCATATACTGGTTCCGTAAAAGCATTTAAATATAAAATTTAAATGAGTTAGGAGGACTTACATATAAACTATTAAATGGAGAAACGAGCATTAAGAAATAATTCTAACGGCAAAATACGTAATTTTCAGCATATCTAAGCCGAAGCTAAACGAATTAAAAATAATAGCACAATCGTCAAATACAAAAAGAATTCGTCATATTTAAAAATCATCATGGTCTCGAAATGAACCTACAAAACAACTTCTAATGTGAGACTAAAAGAAACCAAAGAATAGGATTGAAAATAATGTATGGATACAACCTAAGAGTAGACCAAGCTCGAAGTTAGCAGTAAATTTTCAAATGTTGAAAATTTAACTGACTTAAATTCGAGCTCATGTGGTTGTGTTTTTACCAAATAATAATAATAAGTAATACTAATAAAATAAAGAACATGAAAATATCATTCTACTGAAGGGCAAAAGCAACATTTGAAACTAGGGATCTGGCGTGTGGAAGAGGATCTGAACTCTCCTAATGTCCCTCTACCACCAAAGTATTACTATTTTTAAATTAATATTCGAAAATAGCAATCAATTGGGTGTTCTATCTGTTCTAAAATCAATCGAAAGTAAAATTCTGTGCTTAAAAACATCGATATAAATTGGTTGTCTTATAGAAAATAAAAGAAAATGTAATGCTATCTGTTGGTGAAAGCTGAAACTTATGTTTTCTCAACTTCACATAAGGTGATGCTACGAAAGCCAATTACAGAATTTCATAAACGAATCTTTCTAAATTAATTCGGAACCATGAATATGATTCCTAGATTTAATTTTCATCAAAAAATAGCCCCAAAACTGCTTGAACACTCAAAACAATCTGTCTGGATTGTTTAACAAAATTTTTAAAAAAGTATTTTAAGTGTGGTTTTCCTTTCAGTAGTGCTACCTATGGGCCAATCACTAAACTAATATAGAAAGTGTGAACTGTATCAGAAACTTTGCTAGTTCCATCTTATGCCAAGAGAGAGTGTTGTAGGCTCCATTCCTCAATTTTATGGCTTCCACATCAATAACTAGATTTTAATCTATATTAATATTTCATTCCTGTTCTGAAGGATTTCATTAACGAATGATTTTTTGTACAATTGTATTAAGATGCTTTATTAAAGCAATTAGATAAAAATAATTAGACAACATATTATGAAAGAACAGAACTTTTCAGAAATAAAACAAATGACTGTGTTTAAAGAAATAATGGAAAGTAAGCACATAACAATTTTAAACAACAAAGAGTTTTACATTGATTAAATTAATGCAATTTACAAATTTATTAGCCAAAATACAGTCGGAAACAAATGTCTACATACAACTGAAAAGAAATTCAATTAGGAATAAGGGAGCTTGAGGATGTAAGAAAATAAATTATAGAATGGACTGAACAAAGTATTTAAATCACACAAAGAAATACACATTTAACTTTAAAATGTTTCTAATTTAATCAGGAATGAAAGTCAATATGTACTAGAAAAACACAAAAATTAATATATTTAAACAAAATCACTTCGTTCCTCCTCCTTTGGCTGCAATTGAAACGGCAAGCTCCAAAACATAGTGTAGACCAGGTTTTTAATAGTATTTTGAACTATTTTATTTCATTCCCCCACAATTGCTTTTTTTTGAATAATTTTTATTCAAAATTTTTTACTTTGTAATATTTCTCTTAATTTCATTCCATAAAGGCTCGATCGCCTACCCCCATGTTTCACTATCGGTGAGATCTAGATGAAATCTGTGCCTGGGCAAGCCTGAATAAATTAATGTTAAACGCAGCTGAAAGTTGTTATTACGCAGCAATAATGTCAAGCTATTGCAATAGGATCCCATTCCCTCCTTCAGTTGAATACCAACTTCCCTACTTTATATCTAAATGGTCACCCTATAGCTTTCCCCTCCTCTGTTAAAAACTTAGGTTTAACCATTGTTAAACCTATTAACATTATTAAACCATGATCAAACCCTTTCCTGGAAATCCCATATGCCCAAATTTCCCGACAATCAATTGGCACCCTGAAATTATTTCACCGTTCCTGGCATCTACTTCCTCTATCCACTCGTAAACTCCTAATATCCTCCCTCATCTTTCCCCAATTTGACTATGGATGTGTAATTTATGGTGGGCTCTCAATGACTCTTGATAATAGATTAAAGCATATCATGAATTGCTTTATAAGGTTTGCTCTCTGAACCTCAAGATGCTCTCATGTGTCCCATCTTTACACCGAGTTAAATTTGCTCTCCCCTTCCTTCCGTAGAGATTACTTCCTTGGTATATTTCTCTTCCAAGTTATTAACACTCATCACCCTCCTTTTATCCATTACATCCTACATTTCAAGTCCTCAATCCAATCACTACATACAAGATCCCATCTCTCCAATCTCTACACTCCATCCTACAGAACGACTGCTTTCCAACGTTCCTTCCTTTCAGATATTTTTTCATTTTTATTTTTTCTTTATCATTTCTTTCTGTTCCCTCACAACAAATATTTTTTATCTTCATTCTTTACTATGTGTAACTTCAGAAATTTTATTGTACAATCAACTGTGTATATAATATTTTTTCCTTTACTGAATGTATATATGGTTTTGTGTATACATATGTGTGTTTGTTTATAAGTTTTTTTTCTTTAAGTTATTTTATTATATACTTGTATTTACTCTTTATTATCTTATTTCATTATTTTATTTACAATATTTTGGCCAGATGTGATTTTACTTTTTATCATTTATTTGTTGTGATTCTTAAGGGACTATGTCCAAGAATAAAATTTATTTTCTGTCTATCTATCTATCTAAAGGCTTGATCACCCACCCCCATGCCTCACTATTGGTACAATATTTTCAATTCATTTGTGTTCTTTCATACTTTGGAAATTTTGTCATCCCCAAACCAGTTAAGTTTTGATTTGTCTGTAAAAAGGACTTGGTACCAATAATTTAAATTTTTACTTTAATGTAAATAAGCAAATTCCAATCGCTCTTTTTCATTTAGATGAGATATGTGGCTTTCTTCTTGCCACCCAGTTGAAAAATCCATATTGTCACAATATCCTTCTCACTTTTATTGGGTGTGATTAATCCTCCCTTCAGCAGCAACAATTTGAGCCAAATCATAAGCAGTTTTTTATTTTTTACATTAAACTTGATTTGTATTAATAAACCGCAATCTGTAATTTTTTGAAGTCTACTGGTTATTGGTTTATTAAATAAATGTTTAGTTAAATTGTCATTTTTTATTACTGCCTGCACACTTGGAGTTAGGGGGCCCGGGCAAATATAGTTGTCCCAGGGCCTGGGTTGGCTCTCGGTGGCCCTGGGGTCATGGGGGGGGCCAAGTTTAATAAATGATTATATGTCTAATAAACTGAATTAGACATATAATTAAAGTAAGAATTATAATAAATAGAAATAATTCCACTCAATTCCTTGAATCTTTCAAAAAAACGTTTAGGACTAACAAGTTTGTCTGGCCATTATTGACACCATAGGGACTCAAAAAAATCACAAAAGTGTTGACAAAAGGAAGTATATGTCAACCATAAAGTTCCTTTAGTTGTTTGCTGCACCTGTAGATTCCAAATTTTAATTATTAGTTTGACTTACTATTAGTTTGGTGCTTGGAAATTTTCTACTAATTTAATTTTCACATTACTAATTATGTGGGATGATACCCAGGAATGGTGCTGAAAAGCATTTAGCATCTAAAATGTCTAGGCTTCTGTTAATATTTAATCTTAGAAGTATACAGTCTAGTTAGATTTCTGATAGAGTTAACAAAATATAGAAATATATAGTCTTTGTATATATCTTTGAAATCCAGACCCACCTTGACATAAAGTGTTTTTTGATCAAGACTAATAAATTGAAATTAAGTGCTAGAAAGTTAAAGACCATAGTTATAGGGTTGATGGGTCTTCTCAGATCTCTATCCAAAATTCCTTACTTACCTAGACCTCTGCATTATCAATGTTTGTCTCTGAGGTAGACAACTTGTTATTATCCTAGACCTGACTCTCTGATGGAAGCATTATTTCCCTTTGTTACCAAACTCATTCACATTTGATTTCTCTCTCAATGCAAAAGTTGGTTGTTTCAGCCCTTCTAAACTTTTGTTTTCATTAAGGTAGTATTGTTCTATTAAGAGGCATCAGACTCATTGGATGTTAAATTTAACAGGCTCATGAACTACTCCCAGAGTTTGTCTCAAATGATTCACCCGTGAAGGACATATTTTCTAAATTAGGAAGATTAAAAACTTTGTTGAAGAACTAAGTGTAAAGTCATTAGTGTGCTCCAATCTTTGACTTCTACCTAACTCTCTACCATACAGCATGCTCAAATTATCTTTCTTAACTTGTATTTTCATCTCCTAAAACTCCCAACCTCAAGTTGTAATTCTCCAAACCTTCTGAATTTTAAATCTTTTATCTAACTCCTGTTAATATACAATCAGACTAGCTCATAGAAGGAAGGATAAATAAAGAAGAAATGATTATTAGAATATTTTATTACTAATAACTATTAGTTAGTTTTAGTCCTAATTTATTTTTTTAAATACTTATTTACTAATTTTTTTCTGAGTATGAGTATTAGACATACACACACACACACACACACACACACACACGCACACACGCACGCGCACCTCTATCATATATAAACTTTATGATGTAACTTAAGATTATGGGATAGATTGTTGTTTATTGGGGCTTATCGCCCTTATTTACTCCAACTAGGGCAGGAAGGACATGTTATCCTTCAGGTTACCAAACTATTCTAGCTAGGGTGGGAAGGTCAAGTTTCATTTCTTGGATCTACCACTAAATTAATTTTAACCTGCTCAAGTGGGATTCAAGCCCACAACCTTTAGTGCCGAGCACGCTGAAACTCTTGCCCTAACTCGCTCTTCCATCGAGTCCCTGTGAGACCAACATTAAATTTGTTCATTATAGTTGTTTTTCATGAGTAATAGTCATTCATAGGAATTATAATTCTTCTTTATTTTTTATTTCTTATAGGATGGATATTTATTATTTATATTACTGGTGGACCCATATTTTGAAGACTCTTCCATTAGTTTCCTATTGGATGTACTAGATGTAATTGGCAAAGAGAAATGTCATGTTTCCATTAATATTGATGTAGCTTTTGCACATTTCAGCATTCAGCAGGAGCAATCCATTCCCACCATCACACATTTAGGAATTAGTCATGAGACAGAAATAACTTCAGCATTAAAATTAGTTATTATTGTCTATAAAAAAATAGAGCTTACAACTAATGTGATTAATTGGGAGAAAAATAATATCAACTTTAAAAACATGATTTCTATTAATGAATTTCTTATTTCTTTTTATAACATTTAAGACTTAATACAATCAATATTAAATACTTATATACTTTTCATTATTCCTAACTTTATATATTTTATAATAAAGTTGAATACATCAATTGTAATATACATGAGAAATTTGGAGCCTTTAATATAAAAGCCTTACAGATGAAATGCCAACAATGCAATAAATAACGTTATAAAGCAGCTCCTCAAAAATAATTAATATTACAAAGAATATCATACATGCTCAGGGTCAGTAATAACTAATCCAGTTAACTATTCAATTAATAAATTCTTTGAAACCATGAGAACTATTGTTAATATTTTTACAGCTTACATTTTTTTTATTTAATTAGATTATTTTATAATAAAACTCATTTTCGTAAGATAACGTATCTTTATTTTGATGTTTATAATGTAACAGCCTTTTGCTAAACATCTGAATCAAAGAGACGTCTACTCGGTTGACATGTGGTGATAAAAGTACAATAAGATCCATAGGGGGTCAGTTCAAATTAATATTTTACAATTTGATTCTGGGATTAAACTTTTATAAATAAAATATTATTTCAGGGGTTGATTATATCATAATATGACAAATGTATGAGACCATTCTATATTGATAAATATTAATTATAGATTTTGATTACAATAATGTTGCCATGGATTTTTGCTGGTTGTCATAAATACAATGTTGACAGGTTATAAAATAAATTATTTCTATAAATGAAACATAATACCAAACTTGATTAGAGAAATATATAACTATATATATTTCATGCCAACTTTAAAATGCTGTAAAGTTATTTCAGTATTTGGTCCCTAACATTTTTTAGATTTTTTAAATAAAAAATATAAGGAAAAACTGTAAAGTGTCGGTGAATCATATGAGGGCTTAAAAAGAATGAATTTTAACAATCAACCTGATATTTAATAAGAACTTATTGTTCTATCAGTTTCAAACATTTTTTTCAGTTTAAAGATTTAATATTTTTTATTAATTAAAGTTAAGTAACATATTTAAAATTTTCAAATGTAAAAAAAAATTAAATAACTGACCCTGTGCATGCCATTAAAAAATAACAATGGCACATAACATATTACTACCCCGAAAAAACTACTAATCCATATGCCTATATATTACAATTTATTAACAATATAAAAAGAATATATAAGGAATATAATGAAAGTGGTGTGTATGCAGTTTTAGTAGTTCTTAGGTCCTATAACATACCTTCACCTGAAGATAGTATGATATTTAAGCATACAGTCTAGAATGCAAATTCTACTAACAATGTTATTTTCCTTCAAGGTTTGTACTCATTTTTGACCATGGCTAAGAAATGATAAAATAAATAAAATTTAATGAATTGAAGTAAATAATACACGTTTTAATAATAAAAATATAAAGCTACTGAATCATAAATTAGAGACAGAGAAAAATGAGTACAATGGTGAAGCCAAAATGTAATTACTGTAAAATACTTACGTTAAAAAAATACAATATTTATTTACTTTGGTTCACTAATAGGTTAAAAAAAAAAGAATAATAATAATAAAAATCTTATAGGTATCCAGTACAGCCTCTAATTCTTACACTGAAAATTCTATTTTGTACTGGCCTAATGTGAGAACTGTATTAACCTACTAACCACTTCCACTTTTCTATTATTTATAATTTTATCAGCAAATATTACTTATATATTATAATGCAATAAATAATATTTATTTAACTATTTTACATTATGTATACACATAAAGACACAACAGGGAACTAAAGAATATATACAATATAAAATCACACATTTCTATAATTCTAAAAATCACCTTCTAGTAATAACAACATGTATAATTATTAAACAGCAGTTATTTCGCAGAATACACAATATTTTGAATGTAATAAAATTTAACTAATAATCGTAACAGATGATAATCTTAAATTAGTAAGAGGAATGAGTGTGTTAATTTTTTTTTTTTTTTTAAATTATATCAATTTAAAATTCATAACATGATTTGGAGATCATTTTTACAACATAATTTTGAAAGAAATCTAAATATCTTTCTTCCTGATGTACTTTTTCAAGCACCGTTTTTTTTGTTGTTTTTTAAAAATATTTTACGGAATATAATGTTTTAATTAGATTTAAATCATTTGATTTATATAAATACAATGACAGCTAACTTTTTTTTTTATTTCAATTTTTCTAATTATTTAGATATATACAGTATGTGTAAATAAATCAATGTCCGTAATAAGTTATAAAATATTTACAGTAACTTAAATTTGTTTCTTATTTCACGGATTATCTAATTGTTGAGATAGTATGATCATTCTTCAAAACAGATCCAGAGAATAATATCATTAATAAGTAATATTACAATATTTTTTAATAAAATTATTCAGAAAATGAATGAATTATCCTCAGTTCTGAAAGAGATAGAAAGCAATATCAATAATTTATGTCTTATGAAAAATCTCAAGAGATAATAATTATAGAATGAAATCTATAGTTTAAAATTAGAAGCTATGGAAGTTAATAAATTCATTTACATATATTAATAAATCTCTTTTTAAAATAATAAAAAGTCCACTTTAAAATTTATTTATAATAAAATTAATATCATGATTACAAAGTGTATCAATACATCAAGTGTTCAAAAATAATAATGAGCAGAGTATAGAAAAACAAATGAGATCTTAGCATAAATTCAATAAGAAAACAATAATAAAGGAAAATAATTGCATTTATCTAACAATAATCAATTACACTTAATTAACATATAAAATGGTTGAAGATGGGTCCCTGGAAATTAAATACAAGTAGAATTTTATTAGATGTTGTTATTGCTCATTATTCATTAATTTGGCACTGTTCACTACATTGGATTTTCTGTTTCAAAGAAAACCATATTTATATCACACATGTACATCTTATTTTTTAACAGATTCTTCGCAATTAACACACATAAAAAAATAAAATAAAAAATAATAATAAAAAAAGTTTGAAAAGTGCGCCATGTATATTGTTTGTATCTTGTATACATTGGAAAGACATGCATTTAAGGAACCATAAATAAATTTATAAGTAATCTAATACTGAACTTAGCTAATTTAATATCCACAACTTTATGATCTGACTTGTAAAATCTAATATACAGCCTATGTTACAGCTGGGAGTTGTTATAAAACATAAAAAATATTTTATATTTTAAAAAACTTGGATACAGATAGATATGTTTATTGTGTTTACCTCTATAAATATTAAATACAGGTTATAAGCACTGCAATGTAAATGAAATTTAATTTAATATTAATTGACTATGGAATAGAATCATGTATTAAACATTTTAATTTATCAGTGAAAATAGAAATTATTGGTTGGAAAACAATAGATAAATGTGAATTCCACAAAAGTTAAATTTATCATCTAAAAACCATAATATATGAAATTCTTCATAGCAAATCACTTAAATTTCGCAAGCAATTCTTCCGATGGCATACAGCAAATAAAATTATTTTTGGTTTTCATTGAAAGAATTTTTATTTATAGATTGTAATAAATGGTTAATAGACTTATGTCGATCAGAAAATATTGTTATTATTTTTATAGATATACTGACAAAAAAGAAATACTGCTTATATTTATAGAGGTATTTGATCTCAAAACAGATTTTTACCTATTTCTTACTTTAACTTTTTATTTTTTTATTATTATTTTATTTTTTTTTACAGTCTATAAGAAATCACAGTTTAATCATCATTATGATTTGGTGAATTTGTCTCAAAGGTTGGTGAATTTCCTGGAGAAAATGAAAGTACTTCTGAAGGGGAAATGGACCCCTCTGGAGGAAATCCAAAGCTTGGACCAGCCATTCCTGATGGTCCAGCTTCACTTCTACACCAAAGTTGCCTCATTTCATTTCTGCGTTGTCTCATTAGAGATTTGTACTCTGATATGCGCATCTTCTTGCCATCTACTATACAAGTGCGCTTTGGCCTTGGCCTATAACGATAATCAGGATGCTTTTCCATATGCAGTTTGGAGAGGCGTGATTGTTCTTCATAAAATGGTTGTTTTTCTGCATTGGTCATGGCTTTCCAACGAGCCCCTAGAAAATTTAAAATCATTATTGTACTAACTTATCAAGTAAAGGTTTGAAATAGTATGTTAACAGATTAAAAAAATAATAAAAAATCAAATTACTGATTGGTTAAAGTATCATTTAAAATACATCACAATGTTTTGTCATAGATATACATACATATGAATACATTGAAATAAATAAAGTTTACCTATAGTATAAATAATTTTAATCAATTATTTTTGTTGGTTTTAAACCTTTACATAAGGTATACATATTTTGTATATTTGTTATTCGTTCTGTTCAATTAAGCCTGTAAGACATTTTTTTTTTTAAATTTCTTATGTTTTACTTTTTCCCAATGCCATTCCTAACCACAATGAACTTTTGGTTTTATTAATACAAACTTTTATTTTCTTATTTTTTTAATGCCCTAAATTCAGATGTGATCTCTAATATATTTTTGATGATATGAATATATAAAACTATATAGCTACGAAGCTACATATAGTTGGATCAAGATTCATATAGAATTTAGTTTGAATTATAGATTATAGGTTATAGTTTGGATATAGAAAAGAAGTTTATAGATTCACAAAAGAATAATGAATGGGAATTCTATCTACTACCATCTCTGTAACACAGTACTTGGCAATAGGAAAGGAAAATATTAAAATAAATCTTTTTAAAACATATATCTGCCCCCTTAATGCATGGAAGTGAAAGTTGTTTTGGATTAGCACCTAAGCAGAGTTATATTGGTGAAAAGAAAATATCTATAAAGAGTGGCTGGTTGAACAAGGACTTGAGAAGACCGTGCCTCATTAAGGGACACCATTGAAAAAAAGACAACTTTAATGATTTGGATACTTTTGCTGGATGGATGAGAACCGTGACCCTTGAAAATTTTTTTAAGTCATATCCACAAGGAAATGCCCAAGAGGACAACCTGGTATGGAATGGATTGACCACATTCCCAGAAGAGAGACAAGCAGATGAATGCTATGAGATCGGGGGCCTTGAATGCCTGGACTGCGACACATTCACACTGAGCTACTATGGAGGAAGGAGAAGAAGAAGAATAAACATTCCAATGTATATTATCATTTGCTTGTTATGTGGAAGAATGTTCCTTATCTTATGAAGAATGGATCCCTTATCTTAACATTACATTTTTTGGATTTTATCTGTCAATTTTATAAATTGTAATGGATTAAGGCTCTAACCTTGCCTGGTATATATTAACACCTTCTGGTGATATATTTAGTTAGAAAGTTTATTATGCGTCAATATTATTTGAAAATTATATCAGTGCAAATCAATGGTCTAATTTTTGTTTTAGTATAAGGATTAAAATAAATAATTTTTTAACAATTCAAACTATTATCGTTCATGGATATATTCACTCATTCATAAGTACAAAAGTAAGCTGGATGGTATGATTGTTGTATTATATATTTTAAAAAGTCTAGAATTTACTAAATAGTGATAATCATAGTAACATTAATATAAGAATGATGTTATGGAAGTGCTTTAACAAAGTTTAAAGTGGAAAACTGAATTCCATGAATGCTGATACTAATTTTAATAAATTAAAAAAAAAAAAAATATTAACGAATGCTACAAAAACGGTTCGATGAAAAGGAAATTTGATGGCATCCTTGTTATTAAAAGTAATTACTTTAAAATTTTGAAATGCAAAATTGGAATCTGCTCTTCTGAAATATGTCGTACTCTCTACTGTATAACAAAGCTCAAAATATTATGATAAATCATTTATACGATTGATAAAATATAAGTTGAAATTTCCTTTTCTAAAATTAAAATTAGTTTCTTTCTATTAAAATACTCATAAAAATCTGAAAGATTGAATATAATTTTTATCATGTGGCAATTTTGCTCTAAGAATCATTGTAATGAAAAAATGATATATTTATCTACTCATTATGATTAAAGAGTAAAATAAAATAAAACATTAACTATTTAAGTACAATTGGGACAATGTTATCTCATTTATTTATATAATCGACCAATTTAGTGGCTGTTGTTTAGATTTCATTTATACATTGATCAAAACCAATGATGCATTAATAATTAAAATTAGATTTATCATTCAAATATCTATAATGGCTTAACATTTTTGGACATATTTCACTAACACAAAGGTGTATACTCTCTTAACTATAATGGTCCTCCACAAATGTTTTCTCTTGTTTGTTTTAAGTGTGTAAATCACTAAGATCATCAACATCTATGTATATAATTTACAACTATTTTATTTAGTTACTTACAATTAATTGATTGATATTATTTTAAACATTTTAAATAGCTATTTCTTTTTCGTGACTATATATATATATATATATATATATATATATATATATATATATATATATATATATATATATATATATATATATATATATATATATATATATATATATATATTATTTATATTGCTTTAAAGTAAAGATTGTTGTTAAAAAAAATTTGTTACCCACGGCATTGTATTTTTTGCTATACTTGTAATGAAATACATAATTTTATAACTTATTTAACAAATGTTAAATATATTTAAAAATAAATGTAATTTTATGGGGTTTCTTTATCTTGGAAGACCTAATGGAATCGAGAGTTTACAGTACTATCATGGTGTGGTTATTGCTAACATATTCTAATTCAAGGAGATTAATGTGATATTTATTTGTTTAAAAAGAACTTACCCAAAATTTTAGAGATATTTGAATTGTGCATATCTGGGCAGGCTTTTAAAATTTTTCTCCTTTCATCTTTTGCCCAGACCATAAACGCATTCATAGGCCTTTTTATGTGAGGTTTGTTTTCTCCCTCTCTCTTTGGTTGTCTCAACATTTTAGCTGAAAAAAAAAACTTAAATGATGTGTGGTCTAACATGAAAAAATAGTTCAATATCTAATTTGATCTAATACTGTTGTGTTATCCTTAGATGTACAGTATGTTAAAGTTTTTGTATGTTTTCTACGTGGTTTCAATGTTATGTTATATTACATGTAAGATATTTTGTTATTCTTGTTCTGGGAGAATCCGGATGTATGTTTTTGTGATTGTATAATTTAGACTGAGAAGAATAAATTTGTACAATTTACTTCACTTTATTTTTAAACTCTTTTTTTACTAATCTTAATGCTTCATTGCCTACAAATGTTAAAACAAGTATTTATTACTTCAAATTTAAATTAAATCAATATTAACAATAATATTTGTTTTAGCATATAATTTATATTTTCTAATGCTGTCATGTTGGATAAATACATTCTGTGTATGTGTGATTTTGATTTCAGTAGCTAGTTCTAAATGTAATGAAAAACAATGTCTCACCTTTATCACTTGATTCATCTTGCAGTTTGAAGGATGGATCCTGCCCCCACACTGTAAATAAAATTACATGTAAATATAAAATAAAGTGAAATTAATAAATTAAGTGAAATTCCACAGGGGTGATTGTGATTAGAAAATTAGGAATATCAATCATTTTACTTAAATTGACAAACCTGTTCAATTTAAGATAAACTAAAATAATTAATTTACTTGTTGATATTATTTTCACTGTGAATGAAATTGTATGCAAAGTTATTGGAATGGATAATAATAATATGTAAAGTTGATTGGCATTGTGCTGAGGAGTAAACTTTAGAAGTATTGACCAAGAGCAGATGGAAAGATTTAAGTCTAAAGTTTATCAGGCTTTAGTTTATGGAGTTAAGTAGAAAGAGATCGCTGATAGTACATTAAACTTTATTTTTATTATACCCATTTTATTCTCTGGAATTATTTAAGATCTAATCATTGAAATCATTAATTTATTTAAATACAATATTACTTACTGTGATATGCTGTGATGAAGTCATTATCATCTTTTGAATCATCCCTGAGAGGTGTTGATAATGGGTGGGGTTGGTGAGGAGAGTATAAATGTAAACCAGGATATGGCTGCATCTTTTCTCCTTCTCGACCAGGGGAACTGCCCATACCCATCTTACCTAAAAAATAAAACGGACATTGCATTATCTATTTAAACCCACTGAATAACAGATCATCTATGCTTCCTGATTTATATTTATTAAAAAATTATAAAGTTTGAAATTATGTGAATTTAATATAAATAGTTTCATACCTGAACTTTTCACATGTGATGGGAGTCCTGCATACGGCAGGAAAGCTCTAGACATAAGCAGATTTGGAGGTATGAGCTTAGGAGTCGTTTGAACTGGTCCTCCTTCTTTAGGCTTACTCAAATTTAAAGGTGTGTCTGGATCTGGAGGCATTACCATTGGAGGCGGAGATGGTTCTCTCATCAGCATACTACTTCCCCAACCACCTCCAACCATCTGCAAAAAAAAAAAAAATTATCTCTTAAAATAGAATAAGCATATGAATAAATATGTATAAAGATATGTAAAAGGTATAAATGCTGTATAAAATAGAATGATGTATCAGTTAAGTTTACTGGTTCTTACTGATAAGCTGAACCAAAAATAACAAACTGATTTCCTACTTTGGAGTGCAAGATGCACCCTATTCATAACCTTATAATTCTGTTCCGAAATTGGGATTTCCTGTCATCCCCATCGCAACCACGTTCATTTAAATTCCTATTTCAATAATAACTTCTTTTGAAAACTGTTATAATCGTTCACATTGGTACAACTGTAGCCTGATCTTCTTTTACTATATTTTCTTATGAGTATTAGATATTTATTTCATTGATATATATTGATACATAAGAATAATGGATAAAGAAGTTTTTGCTTTTTGGTCATATTTAACACTAGGGAATATGTGAGGGAGTTATATTGTTTATAGATTCTGTGACTAATTGGATGTGGTTTGAGGTGGATTAGAACAGATGCTACGATAGAAGTTTTGTCAAAATCGAAATAGAGATATAAGATATAAGTGATTAAGAGATAAGGCATCTGAAGGTTTTTAGGCAGAAGTGTTGCAGGAAGTGGAGTGTTTTGTTGAGAGATAGATTTAAGGCCTTGATGTAAGGTAGTGAAGGGATTTTCGTATCTAGTCTAAAAAGCTGATCCATAGATATAGGTTGATGTAATGGAGAGTCAAGTGAAGAAACAACAGTGGTCATATGATTAATATAATTATTAAGAAGTTTATTGATACTATTAATAAGAAAACTACTGGATAAGGGTATTTGTTTGATGGGGTCAGTATTAGTTATATGGTATCGAGAATCAGAAAGGGAAAGGCAGAAGTGGATATGGTTTTTGGCTGTATTAATTTTTTTATTATAACGGTGTTGGAAACGATAATTTAAGAGTACCAGAGTAAGTAGGTTTTGTGTAATTAGGATGACAAGAATGTTGTTGGATTGAAGATAAACTCTAATAGTTGAGGGAGATATTGTTAAACTCCTGGAATCTACCAATAAGATGTAATCTTTTAGTGATTTGATGGAGAAAGATATTTTTTAAATACAAGAATTCAAAAAATCAGAGTCAGAAAATGGATGGACAAAAGCAAAGGATCGTCAGGAGTGGCTACGAATTGTGGAGGAGGTCAAGGTTCTTCAAGAGCTGTAGAGCCCATCAGTGAGTGAAGAATTCAGATTTGTCATATTATTTTCAATGATATCTGAAGATTCTTTCTTTTAAAACATTAAAATTTAAATAGTCCTCAACTTTGACTTGCATTAATTATTTATTAAAACATTATATATAATTATTCGTAGTATGCATACATTTGGTCCTGATGGTGGTCGACTGGTATTGGATGACTGAGCAACAGCGCCTGAATTACTTTGAAGATTTCGAAGTTGATCGAGGAATGGAAGAAACATAAGTGCTTGAGGTGATCCCAAGTTCAACCCCTTTCCAGAAGCATATTGTGAAGATATCTGAGTCTTAAAAAAAAAAAGGAAATAAATAAAACTATCCAGTAATTTGATAATAAAATTATAAATTCTTAAAGGTTTTTAACAAAAATTACCCAACATAATACTTTTTCTCAAAACTTGATAACCCATTTATTAAGTTATCTAAATTATAAGTTAAATAAATTGTGTAATTTTATTAGTTAAAAATGTTTCATATATATTTAAATGAGCAATACATGACTCAAAATACTTCCTAATGTTCAGTTATAATTAAAAATACTTAAGAGAATTTTACATTCTATTGTAAAATTGAAAATATTAATAACATAACTTTGAAAAGTTCCATTCAAAAATGATATAAATTGGATCTTGTATAAAACACCTTCAGATATTAATTTTTAATCACTCACCTGTAGCTCTTGGATTTTATGCTGTTGTTGGAGAAGGTGGTCTTGCTGTCGTAGGTGGTCCTGTTGGAACCTGTCTTGCAGTTCATTCTGTTTCTGCCCCTCATTATTGGCCACAGCCTGAAAATGTTAAATTATTTTTAATGAAAAATACAACTTTACTATGATGAATTATTTTATTAGTTTTAGTTATTTGAAGTACATATAAATAAAAAACGACATGGTCACCAACGGGGCCAAACCATCTACTTATATTAGTTGAAGTAATATAAAAAAACTTCCTGAATTTTTTTTTAGTATAAATATCAAATCAAAATTATGTAGAATATTTGAGAAATTTGAATGTAAAAATATTAAACGGTAAACGTCATTAAAATGACCTTCATTTAATTCAGTAGCTGCAGGGTAAAGTATGGTAAGTACATAATTATAGATTTTTGGAAATCACGATTGATAATTTTTTCAAAATCTTATAATTAATGAGATTTGGATTGAAAGTATTTATTGATGAGGCATTTATAGACTGTGGAACTGATGAAGATGAAGGTAGTTAGGGTGTGCAGTTATGGAAACCTAATTAAAATATAAATTTTAATTTATTGTGCCGATGTTTTGGCCTGCACTTTAAGCCTTAATCACGGCTAGAAGAAAAATTATTTGTATTTTAATTTTCCGTGACTGTACATCCCCACTACCTACATCTTAAAAAGTATTTACCAATTCTGCTAGTATTCATTAGTGTGAGTTGGCTGTCTTTTCAGTAATCAATTCCAAATTTTTTTTTAAAATCCAATTTTTAAAAAAATCCAAAAATCAATGCTTTTGAGCTTTACACACTTTACACTGAAACCACCAAAGCTGCACCTAATATTCAGAAAATTTTAAAGAGGAAAAGTATGGTGTCTTAGATTCAAGTAAATGTATGCAATAAAATTGATTATTTAGGTTCTGGTAATTAATTCTACAATAATATCTCGAAGATGATTTTGTCATTTGCAAAGAAACGTTATGCATACTTATTGTGCCCCAAGTATGAATTAATTATGAATAATTAAGAATATTGTAATTTAATATGAATAAAATTAAAATTATATAATTTTTTATTGTTAAATGGTTCAATGAAATTAAGCATATTAAAACATGATAAGGGTGCCATGTTTTAATATGCTTTATTTCATTGAACCATTTAACAATAAAAAATTATATAATTTTAATATTATTAAAATATTATGTTCTTCAATATTTTATATTCCATTATACTGTACATAAAGTATTCATTTCTTCAAAATAAACTCAAAACCCGATTGTTTGTATTTCAATGGTGAACAATTTGAAAATTTAGTTACTTATTGTATAAAAAAATACTGAATTCATTGATTGTAGATCACTGATTTACAATATCCAAATAGAATGCTAATCTGAGGCCCTGATTATCAAAATTTAGATACAAATAGTTAATAAAAAAAAAAAAAATCAATCAAATGTAGGTTCAGTTGTGCGATTATATGGTCCATAAGAATGTTGGTATACATTTCAGTTTATTCGACTATATATGTATTTTTTAATGCAAATTTATGATCAAGTAAAGCACTTTGCAGTGCTGTATCAAAGATTAATTTTCTTCCAAAATCGGGCGGTGGATGAACGATTTAATAATGTTAGTCCGGCTGATGGCCTACAAAATGTTGACGATAATCTGGAGCAGAACGTTTTTGGGCTCTTTAAAATTCCTAGCCATAAAACCTTACAATAGCTAAATTACGCTCCACCCTATTTTTTCTTTTTTCTTTTCTTTTTAAGAATGTAATGTCCGATTTAAACAGTTTTTTGAAAAATCATATTTTAATTTTTTTTTTTGGGAAACTATTGGATCACTCTAATTTTTTTTTCTTTCGTATTATTGTACAATACCCGGATAATGTTTTGTTACTGTTCGTCCGACACTTCTTTTTAATTCCATTTCAATGTTCAGGTTGGATATTATCTTCAATGATACCATATGATTTAAGATATCAGAATTTAACCCTGTAAACAAACTTTGAAATATATATATATATATATATATATATATATATATATATATATATATATATATATATATATATATTTATTTACATAATCGATTAAAGTGGCAGTGGATGCACAGTAGACAAAGCCTCTATAATTGTATATCCGGTGAGAGAAGCAGGTGCCAGTTCTGTGGAGGGTCCGGAGCTGGTGGGGTTTCATCGCCGTCAGAATGCAAATTCACAATTAAATTTATTATATAATTTATAATTATAATTGCAATAATTTTTTTTTTTTTTTTACAATATTTGTGGACTAGAGATTAATATCGCAAAATCGTTATTTACGTAACTCATTTGCTGTTTAACACATAATGTTATTTTAATCTGAAAAGAACTAGTTGTTTTTAAAAAAAATTATTATTTGTTATTATTCTCAACACGCATATATATTTTTTGACTATTACTATTAGATGTTTAATAAGGTTCCTGAGGTTCAGTCAATAAATAAAAACAACTATTTTGGCGACATTTCGAGACTATATTGTTCTCTTAATCATGCCCAACATATAATAAAATTATATAAGTTACACAGGTTATTTCAAAACATAAAGTTAATTATAATATAAATATACATAGAAACATGAGAATAATTAAGTACATATAATTACAAAATATGGAGGAGTTGGAAACTACTTAAAATGTTACTGAGAGGGTTGGTATTTCCAAAACTGGTGGTATTCCCGGACACAGGTAGAAGGGATTCGGTATTCCTGTGTAATATATTTATGTATAAATTATTTATATGATGGGTATTAATGTAAATGTACATTATTAGTCTGAATGTATTAAATTGGAATAACATGTACATATTCTGATTATGAGAAAAATATAGTATCGAATCGTCGCCAAAATAGTTGTTTTTATTTATTGACTGAACCTCAAGAACCTTATTAAACATTTATATATATAAATAAACTCGTTAAAGCCAATTTTCAAGTATATTTAATACCTCTTTCTTGCTATTTTGATGCTTCTATCCTATTTTAAATGGCTTATGAATTTTTAGCATTTTTTTTTTATTTACGATTATAAATATAAAGGTGTAATGAGAGCGAAAAAGGCTATAAAGGAAAGAAAGAAACGATGAGTGAGGGAAAGAAGGGCAGGAAATGCTATAAAAAGTAAGAAAATGTTTTTATTGACATTTTTTTTTTTTTGACTTGGATACGCTTTATGGCTGGGGATTATAGTTTTCTTGTGTAGCGTTTTTTTTCACACTCGAAAACGTAACATTTTGACATGCTCTAGTTCTGTTCTTGTTGCTTCGAAAATTTGACGACAGTTTCCACTACAGAAATTTAATGGAAAATATTTTCTTTTATATAACATTTGACGCTAGAACCAACCGTTTTGGAGCTATATTGGTCTGAATGGGAAAAGTCACGATTAGTCAAGATTTTTTAAGCGTTGGGGCTTTTTCGTTACGCTGTCTGTAGCTCGGTAGGTGTTGCTCAAATCGAAAATTTTATGACAAATTCCTTATCAGAAGCAGTAAATATGAAATAGATTATAAATAGATATATCCTTGATCTATGTTTTTTTCTAGTCAAGGAGAAATTGAATTTTTTTATCAATATTTATATTGAGACTTTATTAGATATTTTTGGTATGATATAATGTTTAATATGAACGTTATGCAAGCTGTATATATAGACATCAGATATCAGATTCTTACGCAGCAATTGAATGTGTGATTGGAGAAACAAAATAAGTCAAACTATTAACACAATGAATTATTTTGTTCCTCGATCAGTAATTCAAAGGGTTGAGAAGTTCATTTCTCACGGCGAGGTTTAACCTAAAATATAGTTCGTCAGCATTATAATTCTACAGAAAATGAATTGAAAAATACTAAGATACTTTCTCGAACGATTGTAATCTCATGTTTTTGAATTTGCTACATTGAGGTTGGTAATGGTTAAATGTTTTAGAGGATTTGGTTAGAGGGAGTTAGTTCATAGAAGTAATGAACAACCAAACGAATTAAAAAAACAATTCCAACTCAGCGCAAAAGGCTAAAAAACTGATCACTTTGATTCCGTTACGTTATGTAACTTAGGACGTAACATCATGAAGTTTCTGATCAATCATAATACACTTCATTAAATTAATTATTAATTAATTGCATTGTTTAAATTAATTATCAAATTTAAATGTATTATATTATTTATTATTTAAATAGAAAACGTTTAGGAGCCTCCGACTCAGTTCCAGTATGAAATCGCTTTGATATAAGACTTGAATTTGATGTGAATATATTGTTTGTTTTTTTTTATTGCTTCTTTGTATTTAGTGTCTAGTATTTTCCACCCTCATTACAATATAGCTATCAGACTTTTTGGTTTATTTGGCACGCGCGCGGACACACTAACACAAAAGTGATATGAAAACATTTTCATATCAACATATGAACATATGAAATTTATGAAAAACAATAATATTTCTTAAGGAGAATATTTATAAAAGTTTCTAAAATAAAAAAAAAAAAAAAATTGCAAAAATGAATTCTGAGGTGCACTAAAAACTTTTAAGTCTGAGTTAAAAATCGTGAAAGAAATATATTTCCTTGAAGATATTGAAGTATCATTGGTAAACGTATATACACAAATATATATATATATATATAGAGAGAGAGAGAGAGAGAGAGATGGTCGGGTTGAATGAACAGTATAGTAAGCTATTGGATGGGTGACCACACTCTAAGGAAGGTCAAAATGCTTTTGCCAAGGAATCGTTCCCCTTTCCGTAGGAGAAATTAAATTATTTGTTTATTAAATTATATGTTTATTTAAACCAATAGTTTCTGGATAATTACTCATTAATAATGCTAAACATTTTACTTTCATTTTTTTTTTCTTTTTTCGAAACCTCTATGCGCCTACAAAATAGTAATTTATGATGTATGTATTTTATTATAAGTTTCAAATGGAATCTAGTAGTTTTAATTATAAATTGTTGAAACTTATGGTTAAATATTTACAACTGACTTAAGATGTATGTTATCTTGTTTTTACTAGAAGGTCACGAGGACATCTTTTTAGACGCCTCGGAGGGTTGTCAGGGATCGAATGGGAAGCAAATTGAGATACTAGAGGATTTGAATAGTTATGGAGTTTACTATGAAAGGATAGGTATTTGGACTTATTTCAATCAAACCAGAATAGTTCCTAAACGGTAGGCCCTAGCTGGAAATGTTATATAACAAAAAATATTCTCTATTAAATTTGTAATCGGGATTTTGTCGTCAAATTTTCGGTTGGAGCAAAACCAACAGAGCTAGAGCGAGTCGAAATGTTTTTGAGAGTTAGCACATATGGCACATTAACAGCTTTATGGATAAGTTTATTTAGGACAAAGTAAGGAATATTGAGAATTTTTCGAAGGATTGGATACGAGAATGGTTTATTGGAGCCCCAAAGGTCAACTCCGTATAGGTTTATTTACTGTCATGTAAATGACTATTGTTATTCGGAAGCTTTGAATGTATAACTATTAAATGTCGAAGAAGTCGAAAACGATTTAATATTTTAAATTTTTTAAAATTAAATTTATTTTTTATATAAAAAATATTTCCTTGAGTGTTACTAATTATTTATAATAATATTTAAAATTTATTACCAAGTATAGGAATGTTTATTTATATGTGTGTATGCGTGTGTTCTGTGGATAGTTTATCAATGATAGATAATACCCAGTTTTCAAATTGTTTCGATTTTAATTTTTATCCGTTCTTATAATTTTTTTTTTTTTTTAAACAAATATCCAGCAAAGGATCCGCTCAAGACAAACTTTTATGAAACGAGGAAAGTGTCTTTGTATGCCAAATAATTTTTCCCATCCGCCCACGGTTCCTAAATATACGCAGGCACTTGTCCAATTCATAGGTCCCATTCATAGCTCCCGGCGGTCCCTGTATCTGACCATCTCATGTTTATTTTCGTCATCTATACCCCGTCAATTCTCACTTCCTATCGTCTTCCTACGGGGCTCGTCCGCATCGTAGCGGGATCCCGCTACGAATAAGAATACGACATTCCAAATATATCGATACGATGCAATGCGACCTCTAAGAATGAAATAATAGAGCCCATTCACCTTTCGGCCAAAGGTTTCAGTTGTTCATTAATCAATGATATAAACCTTTCAGGATTATATCAATGGAATAGAGTTAAATCAAAATCGTATTTAAAAAAATAAATAAAAAAAAAAAAAAGAAATAGATCCGTATGATTTTGTTTATCATTACGTTCATGAGTCAAAAATTGAGATTATTCACTTTCATTGCTCCTTTATCACTGCTATTAATTGACATTGTCGATTATGTTAAACTCTTTACCAAAAGCCTGTAAAAACACAACATAATTATCAAATTTAATATAAACGGATATCTGTTGAGAATGAGTGGTATAAGTCAATAGACATTGTTCAGGCGCTGAGTCTTGAGTATACGAAAATCACTCACCGATGTTTTTCTTCTGATTATAGTTCAGGGGGTCCTACTGACCATGAAATGTTCCACCCGGGAAGTAGGTTTAGGCGAGAGAGGGGCGGCAATAGTCGATGAGGTGCTGTTCGTATATTCTCTATAACTCAACTACTGAGCGTCTTAAAGACTCAAATTTGGTGTCAAATTGTTCATATTTTCATGTTGAGAAATTCTTGTTCTTTCATATTTTTTTTTTTATCAAAAGAGCGGAGAGAGCAAATCGGGCGATAAATAAAAATGAAAGCGGCGTAACGGATGTTAGCCCGTTGAAACCAATTAATAACTTATTATTAAAACTTACACCAACCATTTTTATAAACGATAATGGAATTTTTAATAAGAACGTTTGCAAAACCTTTATTTTCTCGAAATGAAGAAACCTTGACTTACACCAATTTCATTCTCACCGGCTCATATTTACAACGGCAAAATTGTTTTAACATCAAATTTGAGGTACTACAATAAAAAAAAACAAAAAAAAACTTGAAATTCAACATATTAGAATTGAGTAGCTTCATTTTAAAATAAATATGAAAATAAATTCAAGCATATAATTGTAATCCCGTATTCAACCATAACAGACATTTTTTCCGCTGTTTTCATCAAACCTAGTTCCAAGGATCATTTTGTTATAGTTTTAATTTGTTGACTACTTTATTATTTTACGAACATAAATTTACTTAAACGCCAATTACCCAGGGAAAGGTGTTATGTAAATAATAATGGCTTGTTTAGAAAAAAAAAAAAAGACATTTTTTTTCTGTCTATTAACATGGTATGAGAAAATTAAAAAATCAAATGTGTGGAATTTTTGGACTGCCACTATACAGGGTGTCCCAAATTTAAATGGCAAAACTTCAGGAACTTATAGGGGACCGAAAAACTAAGACAAAAAGTCGCTTAGAGATTTGCTTGCTTTTGCTTAGTTTTAGAGAAAATCGCAAAAAAAGAAACAAAACAAAAATGTTACAGGTAGCGATTATCACCTTTCAAAGTTCGTCAGGCTAGGCAGTGAGATATGTAAACACTTAATGTTATCCTTTACATTATTTTATTTGTTTACATTTTGGCTTCCTTCTAGGATTATAATTCCTAAATCAGTCTTCAGTCAGTTACTCAGATATTTTTGTGTGAACAGCATCAGCCACAATGCCGCATACATATTCTAATGTTGAATACGCTGATATGATTTTTGTATATGGTTTCTGTAACGGTAATGCTTTAGAAGCTTGCTTGCCGCGATATTGCTAATGCAGCAGATGCTCTTCTGATGTTTGTCTCAGGATTGTTATCGAAGTGGCGTTGGACACAATTTCTTCTCCGATAATCTGCTCTTATTGCTGCCTGGAATTGGTCGCCTTCATTACGTATTAAGAATGATCCAGTCTCTCGTAGTCTATTAAAAGTTAACGAAAAGACTTGTCGATTAGGCACTCCCGCACCGATTCTAAAGCATTACCGTTACAGAAACCATACATAAAGTTTTTTCCAGACTCCAAGGAGAATACGAAGCAAGTTGAGAGACTAGTAGGTTTAAATGCTAATGGAGTTTACTATGAAGCGATAGGTATCTGGTTTACAAATCTTAGTAAATAAAATGAGCTTCAACAATTAGCTAGAAATGTTATATAACATAAAATATTTTCCATTAAATTTTTGATAAGAGACCTGTGGGAAAATTTTCGTTTTTAGCAACACCATCAGAGCAACAGCGTGTAACCACCAAAAAACATATCCATGTAAAAAGTAAATAAATAAAACAAATAGAGTGAAATTAATAAAAACATTTATAATAAATAATATAATGGAGCGTCGATTCTCCGAACGTCAGTTATCGGAACGTTCAATTAACGGAAACTTTTTTGTTTTTGGAATATAATTTTCGTTAAATTGTTCATCTAATTACTTATTTGTATTGTTAAAATTATTTCAATTTAAAAATAAAATTAAATGAAAAATAAAATTATTTTTTACATGTCTGTAATTTAAGCTCATTTTATTTCATTAGGTACATTACATTACAATTAAGTACATTTGTTTCAGTATCTTCCTAATCATTTGGTTGGTAATAGATCTCACTTTAAGCCTTAAATCGTGTGAGGTATACATCGCCTTTGTGATCATTTTTTGTTTTAAAAAACTATATGTATACTATATATCAAAAACTATGTTCATCATCTATGCTAAACAAAAGGAAACGAGAGCTCTTTGCATTTAAAGGCAAAATGCAAATCACGGGCAGTTTGATTCGTGAAACTATAAAAAAAATGAAGTGTTGAAACTGTTGAAAGATGCTGTTTACACATAGTATTTTTTAAAAATGAATTTCGATTATCCGAATTTTTGATTATCCGAACAACCCCTGAAAAAATTAGTTCGGATAATCGACGCTCTACTGTAGGTAATTACAGTGATTATTAAGACAGTGTTGTAAAATATTTCTGCTAAATAATTTCCGCCTTGTAGTTAAGCTAAAATAATTTTTATAAAAAAATCCACTGGGAGGTTATGTTATTGTTATTAGGTTGAAGGGGATGACAATAAATGACAGGTCACGTAGAGCCGCCTCAGCATTGTCCAGGTCTCAGGGGCTTCGTAATTGGCTAGTGCTCCCCCCACCACCGCCCCCTTCCAGGATCTCGACCAATTAGCGGCCTCCTTTCTTGAGACAATTGCTAATTGTTGAGACCGCACTGACTCAATATCCGCTCAGTTTGAAACTCTGCCTTACACTATTTGCGGAATCCCAAGTGTACTATATGAATCTATAAAATCCAGCAAATTATTAGATAATATATACAAAATAGATATATTTTTTTTAAAATTTGATATTTACAACTGTACACATATGTACGTAAAATAAATGTATGAAACTGCAATTTATTGCATTAATTAATCAATAACTTATAAATAAATTACCCAAAAGTAGCACTTTCTATTTATATTAGAAAGTCCTAAATTGTTAATCGTCGGAATATTTTGTTGTACAAACGTGTTTTCTAATAGCGGCAACGTTAAGACTCGTTCGTTGTATTCTTAAATCCATTGAGATCTTAGACGATAAGTTACAAATTTGCCCCTGAAAAATGGAGAAATTTGAAGAATTCATATTATTTATTCAGTAAAAATCCTTGCCAAATAAACTTTGGAGCAGTCCATAACGTCGAGCAGTTTTAGTCATGTGTGGATTGCAAGTAGCACGTTTGTCCCAGCGGATCTGTTCAACAGAGATTAGTGGACTAATATATAATTAAATACATTTTTTTTTAAATATACATTTATTGAAATTTACAACTTTACAAAATATATACATCAAGTAAATTAGCTTATAACGATTACAATTAACATGGTAAAACTTGAAAAAAACTACTCATCAGTGGCACTTTATTAAAAATTCTACACTAGAAGGTCTCTAGACCATCTTCGTTTCAGACGCCTCGGAGGATTATCGGGAATCGATTGGGAAGCTAGTTGAGAGACTAGTGGATTTGAATGGCTACGGAGCTCACTATGAAAGGATTTGGTCTAAATCAGCATATGGCATATTTAGATCTGTACGGATAAGTTCGTTTGTGACAATGAATTGAGCATTGAGGACTTTTCAAAGGATTAAGGATTGCAAGGATAGGATAAGAAAAGAATTTGAAGGTTTAGTGGAGTCCCAAAGAACAACTCCGTATCTCCAAATATTACGAGCTGTTTCTATTCGCTTTCTCGTATGTGGATTCCGAGGAAGACTACTCGTCGGTTTCGACTCCTTCAACATTTACTATAAAACCGTTCAAACCTTCCGATTAATTACAAGAGATTCACTTACATGACTGTGATTAGAAATATTTTTACATGCGGAGTTGAGCTTTGGGGCACCATTAAATTATCTCTAGTATTCAATCCTAGCAATCCAAAATCCCCAATGCTCCTTGTTTTGTAATAAACATATCTATAAAGATCTTAACGTACCATGTGTAGCTGATTTAGGACAAAACAGATCCTATCATAGTACACTCCATAGCCATTCGAATCCACTAGTATGTCAACTTGCTTCCCATTCTATTCCAGATAACTCTCTGAGTCTGAAAAGAAATTGGTTTCGTGATCTAATATAGAACTTGTACTGAAGTTCTACCAATAGGTAGTTGCTTTACGATCAATTTACATGTCATTATGAGCATTATTTTTCTTTTATTGTTTAACGTTGTAAATTTCAATTAGAAACGTCACCTTAAAAAATGATATATTAATTTTAAATCTCTTATTTTTCCTAATTTGATCGTTGATTAAATCCCAAGATCTGTCGAAATCCAAACGCGTTTGGGAACGTTGATATTCAGAGTGTCCCTATTGCGAGATTTCCTCAATGTACTGAACAAGATTGTACCTTTCCACATTCCAATTGTTTTAGCCAAAATGAACTAGTTGAGACTCTATTTTGTTCCATGAAAGGGGAGTAAACATCTTATTATGAGGAGGTAAAGTATGAAATATCGGAACAAGGGAAGGCGAGAGGAAGGACAAATCCGAGACACGTCCAGATGGGGCTACACCTCTAATTCCCTCTTTATTCTCTTTCTCTGGAACGGCGGTCGGAAATCCTCTTCCAGTGGCTAAGCCGTGTGTTCCCCCGTCTCCAGGCCATTACTTATTTACTACAAACATAATGGGTTTACTTAGCCACTGGGCAGCGCCAGCTCGGGATAAGTCCGCCGAAAGAAGTGCTTGGAACATTATGGGAGGGATGCGAAAATGAAAAAAATGTCTTAGGAGGAAGTGGATGGTACAGTCCATGTTGGAATAAACATGCATATTTGTATTATCGTTCGGGTGGAGTAATATAATTTTAAGACTATATAATTTCTTTGGGTACCCTTTCAGAAGCGGGGCTCCCACCCCTTCACGCGCACAGAGTACCTTTAATCGATTCTAACCTTGTTCCGATTTATTTCGATGTTTTATTCACCACTTTTCGAGAGGAAAGTTTATACTCCTTAATTTATGAAGAAACTCTAAATCCATATTTAAACTAATATTAACTTCTGTTTACCTTCTGATGTTAAAATTTTTTTTTTATATCAATTTATTGAATTTTACAACTGTACAAATATATACATCAAGTAAATGAGCTGATAACGATTAAAATGACATGTCAAAACTTGAAAAGAATTACTCATCAGTAGTACTCAATAAAAATTCTATACTAGAAGATCTTTTCAGACGCCTCGGAGGATTATCGGGAATAGAGTGGGAAGCAAGTTGAGAAACTAATGGATTTGAGTGGCTATGGAGCTTACTATGAAAGGATAGGTATCTGGTTTGGGCTAACAGCAACATATGTAACATTAAGGTTTTTATGGATAACTTTATTGGTGACAATGTAAGGGATATTTAGGATTTTTCGAAGGATTTTGGATTGTAAGGATTGGATACGAGATGAATAGGATAGTTTAGTAGAGCCCCAAAGCTCAACTCCGTACGCCCAAATAGTTCTAACAGTCATGTAAATAAGTCTTTTATAATGAACTGGGAGCTTTGATAGTTTGTCTAGTAAATGTTGAAGTAGTCTGTAACGACGAACAGTTTCTTGTCGCTTTGGTCTTGATGTTAAAATGTGAAATAAGAAAATAATGAAGTGGAAATAAGAAAATATCAAAATATAAGACACTAAACCAATGTTGAATTGATATTATATTAAATCAGAATTAATATAATGCAAAATCACCATGTTAACTTCCGTTAATTTTTCTTATGTTAAGGAGCTGGAAATAATAAATTATAAATATATAAAACACATAATCCTTGTTGAAAGTTATGATGTTAATTTCAGCTATATTTTCTCAAAGGAAGTGGAAATAAGAAAATATGAAACTTCTGATATACTTTTTCGCATTCATTTTTAGATCGATGTGTTTTATTGAATTAATAATACAATCTGTCTCTCTTTAGGGCAATAAGTAATATGGACGACAAATAATCCATTCAATAAATATGTAAACTGAAAATTTCTCACTTAAATTGATACAACAAATAGAACAATATATGTAACACCAATTCCATGTAGAAATTAATATTGTTAACTTTAGTAAAACTTTTACACATTAGGGAGGTTTATTTATAAAACACTAAATCCATTATGAAACTCATGTTGTTAACTTCTGTTTCACCTTTTTACATTTAAGAAGACTAAATATCAATATAACAAACTAAACAACACAATCCAAGTTGAAACTGTAGAAGTGAAGTTTTATTTTTTATTTTTTAATGCATTGGAATTTACAAATGTAAGTAATAATATAAAATACTTCAAGTAAATCTACTTGCGCGTTCTAAAAATATGTTCAAAAAATATATAGTTTCTTAATCATTATTAATTCTTAATTACTATGCTATTTCATTTTAGGGGAGGTTTTCAGAAAAAAATAAATCTAATTTATATTTTGTATAAATATATACCCTCTCGCTTATTGCCCTTGGTTGAGGCAGATAGTAACGGTTCGTTAATGTAGAATTTAAAATAAATTTTAAAAATTGCAACTGAATTTATATGAACTAAAACAAATCTCTTGAGGTACGCATGATTGTGTAGAAGGGTCAACACAACTAGTATTGATGAATTATTAGCCACTTATAATGGAATACCTTTTTTTTTTTTTTTCGTTCAAATGGATGGAACAAAATACTCTAAAAATTAAATATTTATGAATCATTACAGATAATAAAATTGTTCAAAACCAATCCAGAACTTTGTTCAAATTACCAGATAAATATTTCCGATAGTCCCATTTTAAATTTGTTTCCAATAGGAAAAGAAAAACCGACCATTCACGTGGTCTCCGTAGGAGAGTATCAGGTTTGATTTCTTACATTAAAAAAATAAAATAAAATAATACATATAATCTATCCAGAAAAGTTCCGATATTTTGAAATTGTTTGTATTTTTTTTATAACTGATGATGATTGTTTAACATTCGAAACTAGTATTCTGATAAAAAGTTACGATAGAAGTTGAAAATAATTCATCTATCCTAAAACAAATTTGATTCAAGATTTACATTTTGTCTAGAAATTTAAAAGTTTAAAAAGAAATACATCAAATGAATATGAGGAATAATGTATTCCATGACATGTCAAAGGACAAGCCATTTTTCGTTTGTGATCACTAACCAATATGTACCAAATTTTAACTAAATCATTTTCAAAGTTCAAGGAAGGTCTAGAAATAATAAAATTTACAGATTTTCAATTCAATTGTTATTAAACAAGCGATAATATGTGGATAACAGTAAAGTTTGAAAATTTGCTGATAGGTGGCGAGCAGCATTCTACATGAGAGGTTACAAATGTGCGACGTTATAAGAGATTGAAATTGATAATAAAATATAATTATATTGAATTAAATTATTATGTTAAATTATATGTGGTTAGCATCATTCAGCAATATAGCTTACAATGGTAAAACTACTGAGCTCATATGAACCAAATGTTAACTATTCAATTTTCATAGTTCTAGGAAGGTTTAGCAGTGATAAAATTTACAATAGTAAACATTTAAAAGTACAATGCTGAGTTGTAGTAACTAGGTTTGTCACAGTTTCATGGACTTTTATTGTTAGAAATGAAAATCTAACCAGATGAAGTCATATAAATCCAAAATTGGATGTATAATTGCTCTTTTATGGTATCTACAAACACTTAATCAGTGCAATTTTGAACGTTAGAAATTGCTGCAACTGAGTGAAAATATTGAAGAAATAATGCTCGATTGCGTTCTTCAATACAAGATTTTTATTGACTAATAAATAAAAATTTAATTATTAGGTGAAATCTTTAGTTATGAGTGCGGGAAAAACCAGGACATAGGCTGCTAGTTTATGGTATATTTTGTGTTCAAATTTTAAGAGACTTCTTAAACGAATTATTCTTAGCGTCTTATGTGGTTTATTTAATTAATATTTCAATGCCAAATCGTTAAATGTTTTTGTTTTCTTACTCAGTGAGTACGTCCGTCTTGAGTAAACCAAGACGCAGAGATGACAAACTTGCAAATAGTGTTGGAAGGGAGCGGATAAGGCTAGTTAGGGGAAGGAAGCTACGAGTGGGGGGAACTCTTGACAACCGAACCGAGACAAATGGTTTTTGACAGCCAATCAAAATCCAGATAAGAATCATTACAAGGTACCGAGGCTATCACACTTCCCACAACCAACCGACAGATCAAAGAATCGTCTCGGGACAATCTTGGCATCCTTTCAAAATAAAACTACCCTCCCCTGACAGTACACAATCGCTCCAGCCCCGCCTTACCCTATCTCTTCCTATAATCCGTTTGATCTCATTTCTTGTCTTTACGATGCTTTCTAATACGAAATATATGAATGCGAAATGAACAGCTAAAAAAAAGGTATGTTACAGTATCACTACGATATTTGATAACGCGTTTCATTAATGACAAAAAAAAACAAACAAACAAAAAAAAAAAACATTTACGCTATCTAAATGCACTAATTCAGATCCATTAATAAGTGTCTATATTAGAATGTACAGAGGCCATCTTCTTTTTTGACGTTTTAGAGGGTTATTGGGTACTGTATGGGAAGTGAGTTAAGAGACTAATAAAATGGTTTGGGATAAATCAGCAATGATGGGCCATTAAGATATTCTTGAATTACTTTATGTGTGACGAGAAAGGATTCAGATTGTGAAGTTTGGATACGAGATGGATTGAATGTTCTAGTGGAACCACATAGCTTAACTCTGCATATCTAAAATCAAAAGGATGGGTCTCTTGCCTCTTAAAACGTCTGTCTTGTAATCTATTTAGTTAGGGTTTTAAATCGATCTATTTAATATATTTAATAATTTTTCGTAATCAATTTTATTTAATATCATTCAAATCCTTCGGGTATCTTCTGAAACTGCCTATCTTATCATTATGCTGCCTCTAACAATGATTGGATTTGATTCACAGAACATTGAATATCCCAAAGGAGATAGAGAGAGAGAGGGAGAGAAAGAGAGAGAGAGAGAGAGAGAGAGAGAGAGAGAGAGAGAGAGAGAGTGTGTGTGTGTGTGTGTGAGAGAGAGAGAGAGAGAGAGAGAGAGAGAGAGAGAGATCGAGAGAGAGAGAGAGAGAGAGAGAATCTATCAATTTCTATCAATTATGAGAGTGGATATTTTCCGATTTTAATATAATTAATCAAAAATACCTACAACCAGGTATAATTAAAAAATAAATAAATAAAAATCAAATCCGATCAAGATTTTTCTCTGGAATTTTTAAAATCATTTGATGATTTTTACTAAGATCGATTTTTATATTTGATCATAAGTGTTGAAAATGAAATTCTGATCATTATTTTTGAACAAAATTTTTACAATTAACAATAATAATAATTTTTGAGTAATTCCTTTCTAAATCAGAATGTTAAATTTTTTTGAATTATCTCCAAGATGTATTTTGAGTATTTTGTATACAAACATATTAATCAGTGTGTAAAAGGTGATTTTTAATTTCTGATCAACATTTTTTTGATCGCAATTTAATCATTATTTATACAATACCGTATCACTTAGTGAGTGATCATAATTCTTAATCAAATTAATAAACACCAAAGATCAATTAAAATGTTTATTTATAAATCAGGGATAATTTTTAAATTAAAAATCAAATATAATAATTATTATATGATTTTTTTGGAAAAATTAATTATTGATTTCAAACCCTGCCTACAACAGTGGATTGAATACCTTCAATTGGACGGCATTTAGCAAAAGGAAACCAATCCACAAAATATGCAAAAATGAGTTAGAGGTAGTTTTGGATAGGACTAGTGCTTACTATTTTCATCAGAAAAGAACCATCTCTTGGTTCAGGTATTTTAATGGAAAAATCGAAGTTGGAAAAACTATTTGAAATAGAATACGACGTTCCTATTTCAAGAAAAAGAACCAAACTATTTAAGATTTTCAATGTGGTTTGGTTCCCTTCTGTTGATACCGTCCAGTTGATCTTGGATTGTTAGTTCAATTGGTGAATCAGCTTAAAGGTTTTAGTAAGTTTAATAACAATATATATATTTAAATATGAGTATAAAAAAATTCAGACTTGGTTTTACACGCCAGATTTTTTTTTTGTTTTATAGAAAAACAAGGGAAACGTAATTTTTTTTTTTTTTCCCAGAAATATTGCCAAACACAAACTCATATGCTGCTTAATACAGTAACACTAATACAGGGGGTTGGAGGAGATTAAAGCAGACCGGGGGGGGGGGGGGGAGTTGTAGAGCAATTATTTGGATTCCTTGTTGTGCCGAGAGAGCTAATTGGTCGCTCACAAATACAACCTTTGTGAGGTGGACCAATGGGGCCATTCATCTGGCACACGCTCCAGAAAAGATAAAAAGAACCTAACAAAAATGTGACCAATTTATTTGCGAGGGTTCCTCCATCCATTGATCCCATCAGTTGCCGCCATTGTGGAGTTCGGGGCCGATTGCTAACTCTCAATTGTTCTGTAATAAGTTCACCAGGGTTTATAAAGAAAAACATAATGAAATCCAGAAATAAATACATGTTTTAAAACAAACTGTTGAAAGCTTTACAGTCTGAATCTCTAATGATAGCGTGCAAACCTTGTCTCGTAAATCATTACATTCTTTTTATATGTGAACCTCCAATTACCTCAGATTATCATACAATTTCATCTCTAATGCCCTTCTACAAGAATTATAATATCTTTTTCACCAAACATTCGTAAATAATGATTAACTTTTTTTTCATTTAAAATATTTATTTTTATTTATAAAGTAATATTAAAGAAGAAAATATTATTTAAATTACAGTGGAAACTCGTTATTTGGTCACTCGATAATTCGTCAGGTTTTTTTTTTTTTTTTTTTTTTTCTTTTATTGTCAACTATAAATAACAAAATTAAATACGTACGTAATTCATTTTTTTCCCCTTGCTACTTATTTAATATTTAAACCGCCTTATTTGGTTTGTCACTAAAAAATAAGTCTACATTTATACATTTTGTAAATCATTTCATAGAAAAAAACAAACAGAACAAGCCCGGAGTCGATCCCTCCGATTGATTGTAGTAGCAGATAAAAGGAAGTATGAGTGCAGTTGACGAATTCCCGGAATCAGTTAATACTGGAAAGCTCTTCCTACAAAAACATTAGCATCTGGATTAGAAAAGATAAGCAGCTGGTTAAACATGGGTAGTATGGATGTAGGATATGAAATTTTAAATGACAGTAGAATTATAGAACTAGTGCTGAGTGCTCAAAATGAAGCTAGTGATGAAAAAAATGACGATGACGTTTCTAATTCTTCCACTATTCCATGCAAAGATGTAGAGGAAATGTTATCAAAGTGCATTCAGTGGTTTCGAGCAGCAATGTGAATCAGATATTTCACACCTGATGGGATGCGGAAAGTGTTTAGTTTTTTTTTGCCATTGCCACTCAAGTCCAATGTGTATAATGTTCATCTGTTCGTTTTCACATTCAATAAATTGAAAAAAAAAATAAAAAATACAATTATATAGTTTATACTGCTTTTTTGTTACTTTACTAGTAAAATTCTGTATTTCGTCACCCCCTCTCCCCCACTCATGACGAACTATGGAGTTTCTACTGTATGTATAATGGAATCTATTATGTATAATTATTAAAGCCAAACTATTTGAAACTTCGCTTTGCTAAGTCCAGTCAATGAGTCCTGAAATGAGGGGTATAGAACACATGGAATATGCGAAATTTTCGACTTCATAGCTTCGTTAGGCTAGAAGGTAAACATACTAAAAGTCCCCACCCCTGGATGGCGAGCTAACGGTGGAGGGAGGGGACAATGTCCCATTTTAAAATTTTTTTTTTTTATTATATCTCGAAAACAGTGGACTCTAGAAAAATATTTTACAAATCAAAATTAAAGCTTATTAAATTTCCTATAAAATTGTTCCTATACATAATTGTCGAAATTTCAACGGTTTTCGAGATATCTGTTATTAAAACTCCATAATTTTGGAAAAAAAAAAAAAAAGGTTTACCTCACTTTTTGTCAAACATTTCCTTCAAGTGCCAAAAACGTATATATGAAATTAAAGTAAATTTAATGCTCTACGACTCTGATTCTGACATTTTTTCTGAGAAACGATTGTCGAAGGCACTAGAAGCAAATGTTTGATAAAAAGTGAGGTAAAAATTATTTGTTTGCGAAAATTGTTTATTTTCAATAACGTTTATCTCGAAAACGGTTGCAAGTTCGACAAATATGTATTAGAACAATTTTATAGGAAATTTAGTTAGCTTTAAGTTTTATTTCAAACATATTTTTCTAGAGTTTACTGTTTTCGAGATATAATCGAAAAAAACAACAAAAATTGTACATTCTCCCCTCTCACACCGTTAGCTCACCCCCCAGGGGCGGGGACTTTTAGTATGTTTACCTTCTAACTACTCCTAACCAAGCTATGAAGTCAAAACGTTTCGCATTTTCCATACATTTTACATGTTTATATACTGTTCTATAAATTATTTGAAGGAGATATCAAAGTTATAATAAGTAGTGATTTAATATATTTTTTTCATTATTTAAGTATTACTTTTTTATATAAAAAAGTTTTTTAGTAAACGTAAAGTAAAGATATTTTTTTTTATTTCCAATAATAATACTTCACTAACGATTTGAGACCATTATTTGTGTTATTTTCTCTCTCTTTTTATATATTACTGATTCTTTCCCTCTCTTTCCCCCCTCTGGCCCTCTCTGTTATGCTCAGTTTCTTCTTGTAAAACGACTCTCCTTTAATGCATGCAGCAAGCATTCGGATAACCATTGATTTATTTTGAATTAATTTACTCACAAGTATTCTTTTCATTTAGTAAATATTAAAAGGAATCGTTCAATGATTTTATTAGCAATTTATCTTATTTATTAATTATCATTGAATCATCATATTAATATGATACTAAAACTTTTTGAAGTCTGAATATGGACTGCTTAACAATAGTTTAAATAGGTACCAGTAATTTTTAGTTCGTGTAATCAGTAAAATATATGTAATATTTATTTACTTATTAAAATAAAAAAAAAAAATTATTTTATCTTTTTAAAAAGCAGTCTTATATCAGGAAAGTTTAAATAAGAATGTTTTTCGTTCTTTTGTTTTTATTTCCGAGTGTTTATTCTTTAGCTACGATCAATAGCAATTATTGGAGGGTTCATTGTTGTAGCCATGATTTAAAGTTTATGATTATTATTTTGTTGATAGTATCACAATCCATTAAACGAAAATCGATATATTATATTTTATTATTTTATATTTACAACTAATACCTTCTTCGAATTTTGAAGTTTTTCATTCCATGAGTTCAAAAAACTGAAAAATCAGCATATTTTTTTTTTAATTTAAACACTCAAGCTTTTCGAAGTCAAATATAGGTGATTTGACAAGAATTAAGTTGTAAGAAATCTAATGTGGTCTGTTTTTAATTACTATTTATTATGGTTTTTATTTTTATAAAAATGCATTTTTTTAACATCAGGGGGGAAAAAAAGCCCCCTCAGCACATGAAAATCGATAAAAAAAAAATATTCTATTTTATTTTTCTTGGTTTACTCATTTCTCCTTTAATGGCTGGACTATATTGCGAATTCACTGTAGCATTGGCAGCAACCCTGTTTATATCTGGATTACAGGCTAACACGAGGCAGTCTTGAAGTTACTGCTTATAGTTACTGGCACTATAATGGCAATAATTGTGTCAAGTTTGGATTATATCAGAGACAAGGAAGGGAGGCACATGTGGCGCCCGAACAAAGAGGGCATTGTCGACTTGACTGACTCACCGCGTAGAACGGACACCATTCTAGTCCTTGACAACAGAGCACTATCCGCTCCTAACTGATGTCCATCCATTATATTCTTCCTCGGCCAGTTGCTGCAATACTCTGTTTTAAAATCGGATAGATAAAAAAAAAATAATAATTATCATAAATACAGAAGGTACATTTGTATAATGTGCTCAATTATAACGAAGGGAAGGCATAACGTTCAAGCTTAATGGCCCGTAACACTCCAGTAGTCGCAACTCTTTATGGAACACAGGTAATGCTATGTCGTCCGTGTGATGCTTTGTCCAATTTGGCTAATTATACATTAGAACCTCACTAATCCGACCCCTAAGAGACCAAGGGGTATTTGCTTCAATGCATCCATTTGCTTCAACAGTAAAGTCAGCTTTACGCGATTTTTTCTTTTCTTCTGAAGCTGTCCTTCCAACAAAGCTCTTCCCAAACGTAGACGTAAAAGTCGTCAAAGTGGTAACCTCGTTTCTATTCCCTAAGAATATTACTTGGGATTGATTGAAAACTTGAAATTACTCGAGATTACTATGATTAAAGGTATCTCAAAAGAGTAAAATAAAGCTAATTATCGGTTTAAAAATAGAAAAAATAAATAGTTACAATAATACTGAGATGTAGTTTTCACTAAGTTTGTATTATTCAACAGCAACTGGACACACTCACAAATATTTCTTTGAGATCTCTTAGATGACATGCAATTACTGGAGTGTTAACCGCACATTATGGGCATTATATCACATGACTTACTGTACATATAAATCTCATCCCAACTCATTACTTTGAACACCCTCTTAACTGCATCATCGGTCTCGAGGGAAGATGTGGATGACATGCATTATCACAGCCTCTCAACTTGATTTCCAGACCTTGCGAGACACAAACAATTTCAGTTAACTCGAAGGGCAGACTAAAGGAATTCGAATCACTAGCACTGAAGTTAAAGAGATAAGTTGGATTCAAATTACTGGTAACAGTCGTAGGTTATCAATTCAGTTTCCTTAACAGTATCTTGGAATGTCTATTTAGTCCTTGAAATCTCCAATGAATAAAAATGCGAGCAAGAAGTCTCACCTAATGTCCATCAACTCATCTATATCGGTCTTGTAATTTGTGACCCATGTTTATTTCGTTTGACTTTTTTTCCATACTGCTATCCAACGGACTCCTTCACGTCTTAAATGAAACGCAAATAAAAAATAAGAAAATGGCCATTCAGGAATAATCAATAAAACGTTTAGCAACTGACTCTGGACACTTCACCATAGGCTCTCGCCCACCACCAATTCACCGGAGACAACACACAACACAAGTCCTATTCTTTATTTTTTGCAAATTAAAGTCATTTGGTTCAAAATTTTAATTAATAATACACTTTATTATTCTTCCAGTAAATATATCATAAAAAAATAAAATCACCATCAAGATGTAAAAAATGCCATGTGGAAAAAAACTCGAAATAAAATTGACTTGACTTGATTATTTAAATTAAATGAATTCCGAATTTTTCATTTTGTAAAAGGTATTCAAATACGACTAGTGTATATTATTGTTTTTTTAAATTTATTCGATTAACTCCGTTGGAAGCTTTATCGACTAAATATTTCCGTTTGAAGTGGAACCTTTTTGCAGAGGGCTTCAGTAAATAGATCTCTTGTCTGTAGCTGCGTTCTTCACAAACAGTTACCAACTGCTTCGCTACCCCTTGTCATATCCCCCCACTTCCCGCTCACGAAACCTCTTCCGACTCAAAGGGTTGCCAACCTTCCAACCCTATGCAACTGAAAAAGGAAGTGACTTCAATGGAATAAAAACACTTTCAAAGCCTGTACAGGCAGTGAGGTAAATATAAATTAATTAGTTCTAATAATAAAGTTTTAAATAAACTCGAAATACAGAAAGCTTAAGAGTATTTCGATTACTAGGAATCAGGATTATATTTAAATAATTCCATTTAATTATTGTAAAAGATGTCTCATTAATTAATAACTAATTAGTTTAAGTTTTACAGTAATTTATGAATTTATAAACATTTAAATTTTTTCATGCACTTAATCCTTATTTTAACTTATTTTTATACCCCTTCTCTCCCCCTTTCTCTCTTCCTCCCTTTTCCTCATTCTTTACGATTGCTCCTTCCTTCTTTCCTCGGTCCACGCTATTCCTTTTCTTGCACCTCTCTTTTCCACAAGGACCTTAATTTCTTTTAGTCTTTTCCTATATTCATCCCAGTCAAAACAGTCTTGGTCTGTAATTTTCAGCCTTTCAGTTTCTTCCTTCATCTGTTTGATATACCCCCCAGCACTCCCGTATCCTCTCAATTTATAGAAGATTTCTCTATTTAATCTCTTTGGGTGCATCCTCACCATACGCCCATATAATCTTAATCTTCTTTGTATGTTTCCTAATTAGGTCCCAACCTATAGCCTTCTTGTGTCTTCTTTGTGCCGTAAATTCTTCTTAGCATTCTTCTTCTACCCCTAAAGTTTTCCTTAGGTTGGGGAGGGAAGCGGTTTTCATTTAATCCCGTTTTGTTAAATAATTTAGAAAAATAAAAAAAAATATTTTCATGTATGACGCATATATCTATCTATATGGTTTATATTTAATCTACTAATACCGTTGGCTGTATATATTTAAAAAAAAAAAATCATAATATCATACAGTAAATTTCAAAAATTAAATGTTTCCTGATAAGGTTTACAGATCACGAAATCAAAATTGGAATTCTATGAGTCTAGTTCAGACGTTCGAAAATTAATTATTCCTTGCACTTTTATATAATAGAATTTAAAATGTACTTTTTAGAATTGGCTACCTATAAGTAGCCAAAACTAGTATTAGAGTTAGGCATATTTTGTGCCTAGTAAGTCAAGATGGAATATGGGCGCGTAAGAAAAATATGGATCTGTAATAAATATAAAAATCTTAATATCTTGGTCAGCATTAGAACCCAGAGGGCATCCCCCCAGAGAAGTAGAGGAAAGACCCAAGGGTTCCACGAAAGACTATGAATTCCAAGACATATGAGAATGAATGGATTGTTTATAACAGACAGAGAAAAATGGAAGGCAGATGTTGAAACTGGTATATGCGCCGGTTGAACTAGGAAAATGAGAAGAAGAAATAGCGTTTATCAGGAGGGATTTAAAAACCTTATACTATTGAAGCAGATAACTTCCTCGTTTTAATTTATATTTCATAACAAAATATATATTTATGATACAACCAAATAAATTTTAAATGGATTCGTAAATGTTTTAAATTTAGTTAAATTTAATTTATTCGTCTTAAAACTACGACTTCCTGTCCTAAACTATAATATATATAGTATAATATTCCACAGAACCTTGTTGAACAGATCTAATTCATAGGACTTCACCTGTACAAACGACCTACCTGGAATTCAAATACTTAAACGAACAAGAAACTGCTCGTGGTTATACGGAGTTGAGCTTTGGGGCTCCATTAAAACTTCCGATTCTTCTCGTATCCAATCCTTACAATAGGAATTCCTTCTAAAAATTCCCAACGCTCCTTATTATGCCATAAATAAACTTATCGATAATGATCTAAATCTCCAATGCTGCTGAATTACCCCAAACCAGATACCTATCCTTCCATGATAAGATGGCCTAGGGACCTTCTAATATAGATTTTATTGAAGTGCTACTAATGGATAGTTTCTTTACAAGTTATTGCTATCATCCACAGATTTGCTTGACGTATATATTGTATAAAGTTAAAAATGTTTATAGATAGAAAAAGTTAAGAATAGAAGCTTTTAATTACGGATGCATTAAACAAGCGACAGCAAAAGGATCTAGGATATATTTCTGAGAATATCTTATACGTGCCCTCATTCGCAAGTAAAACAAGCCATATCGGCTACCCCGAGTGTAGACAACGGAAGACCGCCGCAGAAAGGGAATAAAAAGCTGGAATTTGACTTTGACCTGGGGGTGGGTCGGAGGCGGGAGGAATTACAATAGCCACCCCCTACTCCCCCCTCCCCCCCGCCCCAAGCAAAGACTGAAAGAGTTACCCAGCGGCGGCTCCTTGAATATAAAACCTCGCCGCCCCCCCTTGTTTTCAATGTTAATTTGAACTTCTTTGTCAGTGCTTACCTTTGTTTACTCTCCTTTCCCTCTCCTCATCGTTGCTTCATCTTCCCACTCCTCTTTTATCTTCCTACCAGCGGCCCAACCCTCCGAGCCCTTTTCAGCCAATGGCTTCTAACCGCAAAGCATCAGAGGGTATTCTCTTCAAAACATCCCTCTGTTATTAGAGCCATCACTGAGGAAAGGTTGCACGCTACGCATACAAAATTGTAGCTAATCTGAAGGATCAAATACAAGCAAAACACACCGCTCATTAAAAACAACGCTATAATTAGCAAAAAAATTATATTTCGGAAATGATTATTGATAGTTTCTTCATCGTTTGTTAACTGGGATCACACGATATATTTATATATTTATATAAAACTACACATTAAGTTAACATGGTCCGTTTAATTTCTACTGGACATCCAAAGTTAAAAATCAAATCGGTGAGGGGACAAGCATGGTTTGGGGATTCCCCGGGATGCTTGTATACATTGTATATTTAGTTGTTTTTTTTCATTTTTCTTTCTATATTTTTAGTTTATTTGTTCCTACAATTATAATTATGATTCATTTTAAAATCATTTTTTATTATCATATATTACATATTATTATTTGTTACAATTTATTTCTTGTATAGTTAGAGGCTGTTTATTTAATTTTTACTTTATTTCCTTTTTCTATCTTCATTCTACATTTTGTATGAATGGGTTCATTGTTATCTATACTCCTCATTGCTCTTGTAGTTATTCCATAAAAAACTGTTCAACATGGAATCCTCTTACAATTCCTCCTCTTCTGTATCTACATTATTTTTTTAATTCATTTAATAAATTGTACAGTTAGAACTTTTATTTTTTATTATTGTATAGACAAATATCTTTTATCATTAACACCATACCCCTAGACCCTAATCTATTGTTAACAATCCTTCAAAGAGTCTGAAAAAAAAAGTTTCGCTAGAACAACCATTGATACTTATAGTCAGTTTCTCCTCGCTGTTATTTAACATTATAACAAACATTATATTTTAGGTTTTGTTTTTAACCCAACTATCTCTAAACCTGCATCCTCTCCTATGGTATCCTCTTAAATAGCATATTTTGATAACCTATACGAAGATTTGTCGCTCCAGGAAAAAATCATATTACGATCCGAAGTTTTAAAAAAAATACATTTTCACATACCTGACTTAAAGACAAGAACCTCCTCATCGTTTCCGACTACTAGACTACTAGACAAGACTACTAGACAATCGTTCAAAGCTCCCAATTATTTACAAAAGACTTATTTACATAGCAGTAATTAGACTTATTTGGATATACGGAGTTGAGATTTGGGGCTTTAACATATCTTCCAATTCTTCTCGTTTCTATTCCTTACAATCCAAAATCCTTAGTAAAATCCTTAATGCTCCTTATCATGTCATAAATAAACATATCCATAAAGATATAAATGCCCTGAGAATTGCTGCAGATGCTCCCTGATTTGTAAGAAATAGTCAAGTACATCGTGAATTAGACATTGAATCGATTGACGATTTCATCAAAAAATGCTTCACCAGGTTTCATAGCAAGTTACCAGCGGTTAAAGGTGCAGTAGCCTTCAACATAGGAGCTCAAACAACATCCCGCAGATTGAAACCAAGACTTATGCAAGACGTCCTGATGTAAACACCATTACTTTTTCATCCACTATTTACTTTTTCGTTTCAACACCAATTACTGTTCTTATTACTACAATTTGATTGTATTATTTCATTATTTCTATACTTAATTTATTTATTTTTTCTTTATTATTATTTTCGTGTGTATACACTTGTCTGTTATTTTTAATTATTAATTTTTGTTAAGCACTTCATTTCGCTTGTATATTACTATTATTATTTCTTCCTTTATTTAATTTTATTATTTTTATTTATCTATTTTTTATTGTTACGTCTTTTCATTTTTTTTGGTATTATATACTTCCTCTACAGTTAAAATTATTTCAAAATTATTAGAAAATCTTTCTGTTATGGGTGTCTCTTGCAGGAGACTATACCCTCCCTTCTACTATTGTTAACTCATTATTAAAATTGTAAGGCCGATCTAGAAATAAAATAATAAAAAAAAATGAAATAAATAAAAGGGGAATCTTTGAACGTTTGTCCAGAAAAAAATTGTTGAAGAAGTTTAAACTGTTACGTCACATTAAATCAGCTTTTCATATTCAAGTTATTTTACGTTTTTAAATCGCAACAAGGAATATTTATAAAAAAAAGTTTATTATTCCTGAGAGTTATTGGTATTATACATTCTTCCCGAACCACCACCCCACTCAGCCCCACAGGGAAGTCATTGTAACACATTTCATTTTATAAAGGGCATTATTCACTAAAGAATCTAAAGGGCTAAATGGGATTGAAGGGTAGGCCGAAATAGGTAGGAAATGAAGGTGATAAGTAAATAAGAAGGGCGATAGAATCGAATCAGGAGGGACGCTGGAAAGGGGGGGAGGGGTGGGGGGTGACAATAAAATGGAAGAGGAAATATAATAAAAGGAGAAAACGGGGATTCCGCTCACGTAGTGGCCATCTCCATACCGACAAGAGATAATTACAGGTCAGCACAAAGGATACCCATCGCCTCCTTAGCCCTCGGCCCTTCCGTCTGAACCCTTCGGCTTTAGTCTAGCCCATTTCGATTCAAATAGTCGACAAGTAGGGTCACTCCAAACCTAATTGCCCTTGTAGTACCTGAATCGGTCCAATAGAGCGGTGAAATATTAATAAATGAGCACTTCCTCAACGTACTTAAGTTCATTCTTGACATGGTTCATTAAGATTCGAATACGTATTAACCATATTTTTTTAAATATTATTTTTTAATGTTTGCAACTGAATAAAATGTATACCATAAGTAAATGTGCGGTAACCATGGCATGTAAATAAATTAACCATCAGTGTATTTATTAAGCACAACCCGCAAACGAATCTATATAGAATCCCCTGCCAAACAGTCCAACCACCGCAACCTGAGCCTCCCAACTGCGGCTCCCAGCATCTGTTCCGGCAGAATTGTCTTCGGTATTGACTCAACCGACATCCGCGCGTTGTGTCCTGCCCATACTAATTTCCAAGCCTTGATAATTACTACAATATTAGGATCTTTATAGAGACTACAGATTTCTCTATTACTACGCCTTCTTCATTGTCCGTTCCCATAACTAGGGCTGTATATTCTGCAAAGGGATTTACTTTATAAAATAAGGTGTTTTTCATCTGATTTGCAGTAGTACAGGTCTCAAAATCGCAATTGACCTTGGTGCGCTGCTAAAAAAGTCTGTTAGAAAGGCGCCAACGGAATCCATAATGAAATGAAAAATAATCTTTATCCTGGGACTTATTGTCCCCTAAGAATAACAAACATATATAATCAGGTTATATAATAGTCTGGCTATTTTAGTTCTAAACAAAGATAATAATATGTATAAAAGCTGATATATGTATGTACAATTGAAAATAGAACTTTGTGATAAATATTTATTACATCGATTCGCTGAGATCATTCTTTTACGGACCTCTGCCGAGATCCTGTTGTCACACGTCACTTGTTAGGCAAGTTATGAAAATTCTGACACTTATTTTTTTTTTCTATTCATTGTATATCATACAATTTAATATATAATACATAAAGTAAATATGATGAAAATGTCACGTCAATTGTTTTTTAAGCAACTACCCATTGGTTGCAATTATAAAGGTTCAATATAATGAAGTACTATGTTAGAAGGTCCCGAGGCCATATTCTTTTCAGGCGCCTAGGAGGGTTGCCTGGAATGGAATTAGAAGCAATTTGTGATACTAATGTATTTGAATGGTTGTGGAGTTTGCTATGGAAGGATGGATATCTGGTTTGAGCTAAGTCAGAAACGTAAGGTATATTAAGATTTTGTGGATGAGTTTGTGACGAAGTGAGGAGCATTTAGGATTTTTCTATGGATTGGATGGTTTAGTAGAGCCCCAGAGCTCAACTCCATATGTCCAAAATGGTCTAAATACTGTTATGTATATGAGTTTTTTCTGACACTTATTTAAACAAATAAGTACCAAAAGCAACTTTGGTACCAATCTGAGGACTGACTTCGTTTTGTCTTGGTTGACAAACAAGCCGAGACATCTTGCCACTCGCTCGAGGTACCATTGTGCATTCCTTGTTCTCATTTGAAGCTCAACATTTCCCCTTCCATTGGAAAACTAGGAATCAAATTGAAAGGGAGGTGATAAGGCACAATAATTCAGATTACCTAGCATTTTGACGATCAGAATATTTGAGTTAGGATAATATTTATAGCTCGAAAGATGGATTTATAAGTGAAAAATAGTTATTGATTAATAGATCTGTTATTAAAGCGCTGCTAATGGCTAGTTGCTGTCCTATGTCCTAATATGTTTATTTTACTCAGCATTAAATATCAATAAATTATTTAACAAAATCATAATATTTTCTTTAAAGTGGACTTGGTTCGAAATATATGCATATTCAATATGATAAAATCTACTTGACATCAAATCTGTACCCATCACTGCTATTTTGGGCCGTACTATTGGTAAAATTCAACTTAAAATATCTACGTTTACCCGCAGAGGCAAATGGCCGACCTACGCTTTAGTTATCAACTAAAGGTCTGATCTAGGCTTCTATTCAGATGTTGGAAGCGGCGTTCTGCGGTACAGAAGTTCAATAGAAACATCATAGCCCGGGTACACTGCGTCAATAGGCAGCCAGTAGTACTCACTACATTTAGCTAGAAACCACCAAGAAAAATAAACAAAATTCTTCAGAGTAAAAACAAGTTCCTATTGTTTTTTGTTAGATTTGAAATGGTGAAAACAATGGCTATATTTAAAATTTTAGACAATTTACTATTATTTATTTATAGTTTTTATAAAATAAATATTGCAATCCCCCTTACATCCCCTTACAACATTAAGACTCTTCCGTTGGATACTAAAAGCCATTGAGATCTAAGCGCATGACAAGTTACAAATTTACCCCTAATTAATGGGGAAATGGAGATTATCAGCATTGCGTATTTGAAGAAACGATTCTTTTTTATTTTAATTTTGTCTAATAAACTTTGGAGCAGTCCATACCGTCGAGCAGTTTTAGTTGTGTGAGTGGATTGCAAGTAAATATAATTTAATTATTTTGATTGATTGATTAATTGATTTTGATTACAAGCATTAAGATAATATTCTATTAGTTGGGATCAAAATTTAAATTATTTTTTTCAAAAATATTTTTTTTTTTTTTTTTTTTTTTTTTTACAAAAATTATTTGTAGCAAGAAAAATACGTCATTGCTTGAATATGTCATGCATATAATTAAAATCTCAGATGATTGTATAATATTTGAATAAACATTGCATATTTAATGAAGGATTTTATTAAAAGGATTGGATACGTAAAAAATTGGATGGATAATCCCCAAGTTCTCTTCATGTCCATATAGTTTTGATTGTCATATGAAAGAGATTTTTTAAAAATTAATTCGAAGATAGAGTGTATTGTAAAGAGTAAATAATGAAGTAGTATGAAACGCTTAGCATTTCCCAAAAATTAAAATATAAAAATTTCTGGGATAGGCTTATTGAACATATTTTTTTCATTTCAATGATAATAAAATCGTATATTTTGTAAATTATAGAATATAATTATGTAAATAATTAGAATATAAATATGCTGCATGTCTCCGACTCTGTTTAAGATATAAGTTGATAGATGTCTAGAGAATTGGTCACAAAGATGCTGCAAAATGGGAATCCCAATGAAAAATACACATTTATTTCAGCTACTGTTTGCTGATGACCAGGTAATCATTGCCCAAGATGAATTTGATATTGCATTCATGTAATATAATAATAAAGAAAATTAACCGAACAGTATGAGAGATGGGGCCTAAAGATAAACTATAAATAGACAAAATATATGTCAACAGTAAACGATGAGGTAAGTGACCCAGTTCTAAGTTAAATAGGGTCAACCAATTCTGTTATCTAGGCACTATTCTCGAAATCAATGGGGGAGCGACAGAAGAAGTGAAAAAAAGAATAACAGATGGACGGAAGGCTATCGGAATGTTAAATTCAGTCCTCTGGAGTGCCAATGTCAAAAAAATAATATATAAGGCCCTGGTAGAAAGCATAATGCTATACAGCTCAGAAACATGGCCTCTAGAAAAAATGCAAGGCAAAAGATTTTTGGGTGTGGAGATGGATTTTTGGAGGAGATCAGCAAGAATCTCAAGGATTCAACGAATGAGATCATAAGAGAAAGAATGGAAGTTAAGAGAAATATTCTGGAGGAAATGGAGGGAGGGAGACTGAGATGGTTCGGCCATATTAAAAGAATGGAGAATAGAAGAATCCCCAAAATTGTTTATGAATGGGAAGCAGAGGGGAGGAGGAGAGGTAGGCCTCGCATCAGGTGGAGAGATGTGGCTGAAAGTATGGCAGGCCGAGGATTAACGGAAGAAGAAGCAATGGATAGAGAGGAATGGAAGAACCGGCTGAGGGAAGAGTTTGGTTGAAGGAAACTTCGATACCGAAGAAAAATCCTTTCTATTTTCGATTTCATTCACATTAGTTTTCCAGGTTTATTAATTTTTTTTTTTTTTTAATACAGCATTTGATTTCATTCATTTAGATATTACAAACGTTTCAAAGAATATTAAACATAAATAAGGAATGAAAAGATTGTATAATACATTTAAGCAACAACATATTTTTCCAGATACAAATAACTTTGTGCCAGTTTAAGATTTCTCATAAATTAATAACTAATTTAATTTCTTATATCATTATACAACAAGGATTCTAAGTAACACGTTTGTCCAAATGGAGTCCTAAGTAGAGGATTTGTTCAACAGGGATTACTGGAGTTAAGTATTATTTAAAATATCATTACGAAAAATATTTGAATTGTTGGTCTACTTTACATCAACATGGAACAAGTCTGTAACATCGGAGGATGGTAGAATTTTCGATTTTAAATGTACACTACTGAAGGGTAGTTTATAAATAGTTTAACTATAATTTTGGCTGTAATAAGGTCTGTAATCTACTGCTTTCCCAAACTTATATTTTAGAATTAAATTAATAATTAATTTAAATTTTCAAAGAATATTAAATATTCACAACGAATAAAAATTGATTTAATAAACCGTACATCCTTTTGAACTCCTTTACACATGTAAGAAATGACGTATTTCCCTTGCTACGAATAATTTTCCACAAGTTTAAGATTTGACATAATTTATTAATAACTAATTTAGTTTGTTGGTAACTTGTTTGAACCATTGAGGACGCAGCTGTCGTTGAAAATACACATGGAGAAGGACGTTAGCAATCTAAGAATAGGAGAATAAAATGCCTTCATAATAAATCTAAGTTGATCAGTTGTGTGTTGCCAGTCAGAATATATTCGACCCCCTGAAGGAGTAGGCGATTATATGTCACCCTGCTAAATTGTTGTTAATCGTCGGAATATTTTGTTGTTAGTTGCGTAAATCTAAACGTCCAATTCTCTATTTGTCGCCTTGTTATGAGTCCAACTATATTTTACAAGCGTGTTTCCTAATAGCGGCAACATTAAGACTCGTTCGTTGAATACTTTAAGCCATTGAGATCTTAAGTTACAAATTTATCCCTAATAAACGGAAAAATTGAGATTATCAGAATTAGATATTTTAAGAAATGGTTTTATTGTATTTTTTTTTTTTCAGAAAAATCCTTGTCTAATAAACTTTGGAGCAGTCCATAACGTCGAGCAGTTTTAGTCTTGTGTGTGGATTGCAAGTAGAACGTTTGTCCCAGCGGATCTATTCAATAGGGATTAGTGGACTAATATATAATTAAATACATATAGTTAATATATATACATTTTAAACTATTTATTGATATTTATGACTGTATACATATATGTACAATAAGTAAATTATTACAATTGTCAATAACATGTGAAGAGCCACTCACTAATAGCACTACAATAAAAAAAAAACAGCACTAAAGAAAAAAAAAAACATTCTATATAAGAATGGATTAGAATGGTTATGGAGTTTACTATGAAAGGATAAGTATCTGGTTTGAACTAAATCTCCAACATATGGAACATTAAGGACTTTATGGATAAGTTTATTTGTGACAAAGTAAGGAGCATTGAGGATTTTTCGAAGGATTTTGGATTGCAAGGAATGGATACGAGATGAATTAGATGGTTTGGTAGAGCCCCAAAGCTCAACTCCATATGTTCAAATAGCTGATTCCTGTAAATGATCCTTTTGTAATTAATCGATAGGTTTGTCTGTCTAATAATCGTTGAAGAAGTCAAAACCGACGGATTAATATAATTTAAAAAAAAAAATTGTTTTTCCAATTTCTTCTATATTATATCTTGTGGACTATTTAAGTGGAACATCATTCACCACATTATTAGTCTTCTTTTTAATAGCTTTAACTTTCAGAAAATGCAATATAAATTACAAAATATTTTTATTTTTCGTTAACTTATATATACTCTTTTTTTTTTTTTTTTTTTTTTTTTTTTTTTTTTTTTTTTTTTTTTTTTTTTTTTTTTTTTTTTTTTTTTTTTTTTTTTTTTTAAACAAAGTCTCTCTAGTATTACTACAAATTCAATTATTTGTAATATGTAGTCAAAAGTAAAATTAAAACTTAAAGATTAATTATGTATTAAAATTAAACGAAACTTTAGTTATTATTTATAAAAAATTTACTCCGTTTCATTGTTTTTAATTGAATATATATGTGCATAAAGAGTAGATTTTTTAAACTCTAATTTTTACCAACGAAAAATTTTTTTTATATCATCCACTTTAATTATAAATTTGATGGTAGAAGAAGAATTAGTTGATGTTTTTTAAATACACATATGTATGGATTATGTATAACTTATATGCATTTAAAAATAATTAATGTAATGATTCGTAATCGATTTTTATACATTCCTTAACACCTCATAACCCTAAATCTGCAAATCAGACGTCACGCTACCTACATTTATGTCTTGTTCTATACTTACTTTAAAAGCCGTTCTAAAATTTCATTTTAAGTTAAAACAAAATTTATTCTTAAAAATTTTGAAATATCAGCAAAAATAGTACCGATTGAGGCGAATAAAAATACAATATGAAGACCAATTTATCCTCAGCATGTGAAAAAAATTGGCAATAACTTCAAAATGGCCGTTGGGGTGTGTCCCCCACCCCTTCTTCTTTTGTTGTCTAAATATATTTTTACAATTTGGAAATCAACCAAGCTGCATACTTTGCAAATTTCTTTTATCCCATGGCTGTTGTGTGTATTACAGAATTTAAAGTTTTTGTAAATAATTTTTTTCTATGGAATAAACTTTGATAGCGAAGAAAATATAACAAGTTGTACGTGAACGATAAAATACATTATAGAAAAATAAAAATATTCTTCGAATTATCCCAACTTAAACTGCGGCTACATTTATTTTATTTTTAAGCTACTAAATGGGTAGTTGCTCATAAATTTCCTTCATCTCATTATATACAACTCATTATAATCAGCTTATTTACTACAAGAATTTTGATATAGAGTTGTAAATTTCAATAAATTAAAAAAAATAAATTAATTTTTTTAATATAAACATATTTTGAAATGAAAATGTTAGTAGATTTATAAACATTTTGAGTAAATTTTCTTGATAATACCAGTGAATTTTATAGTATAACATAATAACATTTTTTAAAATATATTTCAAGTCATTAGACTGCTCAACTTCCTTACTAGATGTATTTTGATAAATTGTTGTGAATTTCAATAAATAAAAGAAGAAACAAAAAAAAATTAAAGTGTTTTTACTTAATTTCAAATTATAATAAAACATTGATTTAGAATATATTCTAAATATGTAGTTAACAAAGCACAAATTACTAAAATATCTCTGCTCTTCCCAAACATTGTAATATATACATATAATAATAATAATAATGCTTTATTGATATATTTACATATTTACAATTACAAAACATTTAGTATACATGTGCCGGTCTAGAGTCCTCTACATGATTAACATAGTTTTATACTTTAGTAAATAGTTTTAAACTTAAAAGATTATTTGTGATTTCTTTGTTTGTTTTTTTTGGAAGGATCTGGTATCACATTTTGGGTATATAATTCTCAATTATTTTTATTTATTTATTTTTTTATCGTATCAAGCTGAAAAATGTTTTTTTGTTAAGAATGTAGAATTCTTTGATCCTACCAAACGATATACTTAATATAACCTAAAATTCTAAATGCACAAGATTCGTAGAATGAATACTTTGTAAGTTCAGATATTCGTTTTATCTTATATAACGCAATCAAAAGAAAATTTAAATAAAGTTCTGTATCAATAATTAATGAGTTTTTCTTAATATTAATTAAGAAAAAGAAGCTTTTTAATTAGCTGTGAATTATATGAATTACATCAGTGTCTGGGATTTCATAAGATTTTCTCTTGCCTTTGTAATAGAAATGCTAAGACATTAACATAAAATTTATGGGTGCGAGAGAAAAAAAGGTGTTCAAAAGCTCTTAAATATGAAAGCTTGTTAGTAAGGATTTAATTTTTATTCAAAATATTCATGTATCTGTTAAATTCTGTTGTAACATAACACAAATCTAAAGGAATCATCCTCATACAAGACTGGAACGATGAGGAATTGCTCAATTAAGTGTTAATTAGAAAATTAGAAAACCTAAAATCAAGCTTATTTGAGTTGAAATGTAGAATGCAAGAATCTTGAAATTGAAGAAGAGTTCACGCTGTGATTCCCAATCACTATTGAAATTCAAAAAAAAAAAAAAAAAAAAAAAAAAAAAAAAAAAATTCGCTTCAAGATCTTGTAATATAGAAGTGAAATAACAGTTACCATTATATTGTTTTTCCACAAATGTTTGTCGTGTTATATTAGGCTGACAGTAAAATCACGAGTAAATTTGTTATTAAATAAAATTTTTAATTTAAATAAATTAACTTAAAAAAAACAAACATTAAATCTTGTTTACTTTATTATCTTCCAACAATGATTTCAATTATCTGAAATTAATTTAATTGGGTATGTATAAATAAATAAATTTAAAAACGAAAAATATTTAATTAACTAGTTAATGATTCACGTTCTGATCGTACTTTTGCCGAACTACAATCCAGCAATCGTAAAATCTAAAAAAAAAAAAAAAATTTGAAATGTAGATTAATTTAAAAAAAATTAACTTAATACAGTTGCACGTCTATAAATAAAAACCGGAACAAACTTGACCAAACAGTTCTCACCACTCATTACAGGCAAACAAAACATTCTTTTAAATTTGATTCCCCCAAAATTATTCACCATGAACAAAATAATTCTTAAAGAAATGATAAGCATAGAAAAAATTAAAAATCGCGCGATAAACAAAAAATCAAACGTTTTAAATCTTAACACCTGTTATTCCAACTTAATACATTCAGATCAATAATATACATTTTATATTTATATACATCATATAAATCATTCTTTCATTTATTAGTATATTACACTGAAATATTTTTGTACCTGCGTCTTTGGGATTACCACCCAGTCCTTTTAACTTAATTTTTCTCAGTGATTTCCCCACAACCTTTGTAACTGTCTGTTTAAAATTCCCCTAGGTTAGTTGTGTACTAGAATTGTTAGTCTATTCCATATCCACTAGTAACATTGTAAGTAGCTTCATACTCCTCTATATTCTGTAATTATATATATTTGTATTATTCTAACACATGTTGTTATATACTTGTACTGTAGCTAACTTTATGTTTTGAAATAACTTGTATAACTTATATAATTTTATTGTAACCTGGTTTTTCACTGTAGGGCATGATTATGAGAACAATATAGTCTCGAAACGTCGCCAAAATAGTTGTTTTTATTTATTGACTGAACCTCAAGAACTTTACTAAACATTTAATAGTAACAGTCAAGAAATTTATCCATATATATATATATATATATATATATATATATATATATATATATAAATATGGATACAGATTTTATTTTAGTTAATAGTTTTCGAATCCTCACTCCTTGGAACGTTTCCAAAGCCTTACAAATCATTTCCCTGACGCGTATCATTATCATCTTGACCGTTTTCATTTTTTCGATGTACAGCTGTCTTTCACATTAGTTTTGAAAATAATTAACGCAATTAAAGCTAAAACCTTTTGAAACATCGGGTTCATATTTTGATCCGGTGGCTACAGGAAGTCATCAGTGACGTAACCACACATCAAAACAGGAATGAAGAACTTCTGAGTCTTTGCCAAGTTCCTATCCTCAGATTTCGATTCATGTGTAATAAGGTGAATTTTTTCCAGGGATATTGAGTTTTAAACAGTTTGTAATATTTTCAAATAATTATTTAACAATAAGATATTATTAAAATAAAGACTGGAATATGTTATATAAGAAAACAGTTGTATTATTATAAGGAGATGTTTAGGTAAGTGGGTATATGGTATCCAGTCGAGACGTGAATTGAATGGGTTTGGAACTCCTGAGGAAACACGAAGTTTTTAAAAAGTGGACACCAGATATTTACTAGTTAGGGAAAAACCTGTCGATTGCAGGTGATACAGGCCAGATTGAAGCCGTACTTTCCAATTACGTTCTGGGCCAAAGATCTTTAATAGATTGTAATAGTTAAAACTAATTACTATTATCATTCTGTATTATTAACTATTAATAAACATTTTTTGAAGCTCTTGATATACAATCTGTAAGGGAATGACTGCTATAAAAAAATAAAAATGGATGGGGCAGAAAATTCGCAGAAAGGTAATTCTTGTAAAAAACATTCTTAAATTAAAAATAGGTATCATAATAAGATCAGTGTTCGAGTGCCCTGATAGAATAAAGTGCCTTTGAAATTTCTGGGAAAATCAAAAAATATTAAAACGATTCAACCCCACTAAACTTTGAATGAATTGTTTTCTAGCTGACTTGATTTTGAATATTTTTTTTTATTTATCAACGGACTTTATTTACTTAAAACTATTTCTTATAAAATTGGCTAACTTATATAACTCATTTACTTTTTATTTTATTTATTAGGCTTTGCGCAGTTGTGAGCCGATTCTCAGAATCTTTTCCCGCCGTTCTTTTGTGTCCAACCACTCTTCTTCTCGTGTTCTTCTTGCGGCTTTTACGTCCTTTATCTAAGATTTCCACCGTATTCTCTCCTTCCTGTACGCTTGTAAAGTTTCTTTGGTCACCTGTTTCCAGCTTCCTGGTCGGTGGACAGTAGAAAATTTTGGTATTCTTATAATATATTTTTTCTTATAATATTATTAGGAATTTGAGTCTTGTTACGCCATAAGTTTTTTGTTTAGAAGGAAATAATTTTATTCGATAGGACTATATTCAGGTTTACTAGAATACCCAAGATATTTCCAATGTAATTTTTTTGCGAAGGTTCCTTTTCATCTACCCACATTCCAAAATGTTTAGTTGAACTCAGTTTAGCCGGGATGTCTATCATGTTTTAGCTAATTTACTGCTTCAAAATCGATTTAAAAAAATAAATAAATAAAATAACCCAAATTATTCTGTTTAAAGGGAAATGAACAATGTTTGGTTGACAAAAATATTAAAATCTGTTTCTGTAAGACTAAAATACAAGTAACAGAGCAACCATTAAGTAATACAGTTTTAATTCTAATTATTAAACTACACATATTTCGTTTGATTTAGGAATAATAAAAAACAAAACGATTTGGTTTAAAAGTTCTGTAAAATAGATAATAATATGACTCAGCAAAAAGAAAAAGAAAATGTTAAAATTTTCTTTTTTCTTATGACGTACCCAAAAGGAATCAACCCGAATGCATGACGGACATAACTAAATTTAATGAAACAAGAATTTTGAGAGCATCATTATAGCAATCATTACGTTAATAGACTATAGCTGAAGTTTCCTAGTCCTACGTTCATAATGAAATTGGGAAAAGTCAATTTTAATAAAATAATAAAAAAATATATATTAATTTATATTACTTAATTAAACTTTTTTATGCTGTACATTTTTAAGCAATAAAAATATCTTAACAGGGATCGAATACAAGTCGAATGATATATGATATTCATGGGTGCATATTTGATCAAAGCATAATTTTCGGTTTCCTAAAAGAAAATTTATGTATTTTAAAAGGTAAATTGTGGTTAATTTTTAGAAAAGGAGAAGCTGATTTGCCTTTTTTGTTAAAAACTATCGCTTATAGCTGAGGTACACGTTCTAATTACCTTGAACATAAGCTGCCAAAAATATGTTACAAAAGGGTATGGACTATTTTAAACCTATCATTATGCCTCATATTGGTCAAGAGAGCTTTGAAAGCTCTGCCATGGTAGGAGGCTCTGAGATCTGGACTTGTCTGAATTTAGAAATTATTAAAAGGCACAGTTGACTTCGAAGATCAGCAATGAATAGTCATTTGGAAGGTCAAGATTTCGATTGAGTGGCACAACCGAGTTCGATCTATGTTATAGGAATGTGACAACCTTAGGAACACCTCAAGCGTATCTTCATTTCAACACACCGCTATAGATAAACAAACAGAGAGTTTTCGCTCAATTGAGGATGGCCGGCGAAAAGAGCACACGATAATCGTGTAATGGCGAACATAAATTTAAAAGTATTCAATCGTGTGAATTTTTTGACAAAATCAATGACGATGTCTCCCAATATTTACTTGATTGTTAATCATTTTATAAAATGAGGAAAATTATTTGAGCGATTTTATCCGAGTTGACCTTGGAAAATCTGTTATCTATTCTATGAGTGTAAAGAAATTAAATAAATGTATTTATTCGTAATTAACACATTTAATGCAGATATGGATTAGGTGTCTCAAAATGGTTTATCTAATTATTTGTGATTTAAATATTAATGGATTTTTTTGTTTATTTTCAAAGTTTTCCGTTTTAACTGGTTGTTTTTTTTTGTTTTGCAGTCAGACCTCCTGTCATTGTTACAAAATACAGTATATATTCATTCATTCGCGGATATTTATAAAAATATTTAAATAATTACTTACTTATAAATTTATATAAAACTATTTTTACAGCGGATAGTTGCATTAATTCTGTATTAAGTACATTTTGGCGTGATTGGGGATAAATAATGGACTTCCAGCAGACATAAAATTGAAAAAAAAAACCCTCATTTCGGAATCCGTGGATTTATTGGAATCTTAAGATAAACAAAACACTTAGAAAACTGCGTGCCTTGGGTTTCCAACGAGCTCAAGAAAATATTGTGGCAGGTGATTTCTCATCGGTGAAAAAAAAAATTATAAATCATAAAAAAATTCAAAATTTGTGATCAGTGTACAAATTCTTTGTACAATGTTCACAAATATATAAATATATATAAAAAATAAAACAATGGAGTATTTAGAGAAATTCAAATATTTGTTTGCTAATAAAATTATTTCGATTTTTAATTATATATAAATTATCCAGGGTGTATCTTTGGCTTCTTTACTAGAGACTTGGGAACACATAGAGATATAGTTACAAACACTAAAAGCAGAATAATTCTAAGAATTCGGAAGAATTAAGCCATAGAAGGAATTACCCTTGTATGATTTTTTAAAAATATTTTCGTGATAAGAATTATATATATATATATTTTATATTTACAGATTTTTGTCACTGAAGACGTTTATCAAAAAATTAAAATGAAATAATTTTATTCTAATGAAAATAATTGGATTTTTCCACTTTGGAGTTCTCCACTTGTGCGGCAGCGTATTTAGTAGCGTTTGATCCGCTATTGGATATTTCAAACAAAGATATATATATATATATATACTAGTGGAAAATTAATTAATATACAGAAATTCACAGAGTTAATCGCTGAAATTAAAGATTATTCCATAAATAAAGTTTATTATTATTCCGAAATTATTCCTTTTTTCATTTCTGCCATTGGGAAATTGTCAGAAGAAGCATTGGAGGGCCGGCACAAAGACAGGTACACAGTACAAGAAAATTCTTCTCCTTTCATCAGATCCATATTTCTCAACTTTAAGAAAAAAGGTTGGCTCCATAAATCAAATAATTGACGAAAATGCTTTAAAATGCTTTATTTTTAGAGAAAAATATAGTATTATTTTACGCTCTAGTAATTAAGAGGAAGAATAAGTTTGTACTATAATGCAGCAGAGCGTCGATCATCTATACTAATGTTGTCAGGGAAGGTTCGGTTAATCGAAATTAGTTTTTTAAAAATATTATGTGTAAAGAGAATCTTCCAACAGTTCACTTTTCGCTTTTTACAAAACTTTACGACTCAAACTGCCCGTTGATTGATTTAGAATTATTTTTTATATCCATTGTGTAGCTAATGTCTGACCCGATTCACACGTTTTTAGCCACGTAATGATTTCCATTTTGTCTTTAAACGAAAATAGCTCACGTTTCCTTTTTGATGGCATGGATGATGACATGTAGTTTTTAAAACAAAAAGTGATCACAAAGACGATGTATAGCTTACAAAGAACGATTTAAGACTTAACTTGAGATCTATTAGCAACCAAATGATTTGAAAGATATTCCGAGAAACAAATGAAATTCTCTAATTAAGTATGAAGTTCACAGTAAACGAATAGTAGGTATGTATAGAAGTTTATTTTTTGCAGTTTCCGATAATTGACGTTCCACTGTAAATTATTTTTTTCGCTATTTTTGTGCTGTTAAGCTAAAAAAATAATAAACTTAGTCAAGACAAAATCATGATCACTGATTTCTTAGCCCATATACTAGTGACACTGTGAATCGGTTTTAATTTTAGTTTACTTAAGTATGTTGATACATTCTTTTTTTAATGGCGATTTAATAATACATTAATAATTAGTTCTAGGCTTGTAAAACGAATGGCCTATTCGGTGATCTAACAAGATATGAACCCCCCGTTGAAAAAGAGGGTTCCCCAATCCCCCCCTAGATCCCAGATCAGATATGACCACCCCTCGACCTACTGTCCGGATTAGTGGGGGATGTACTGATTTATTCCGGTCATATGTGACCACTTTATTAGTGCCTAGTACAACCCTTCCTTCAATCTTTTTTGTCATGTTACAAACAAATCGTTTAGGTTATTTACACAACCGAGGTGGGAGTGCAGGTCTGCTTTTTTTTTTATTTATTTTCCGGCTATGACATTATAAATCATTGGATATGAAAGAGTACTTCAAAACCCTGGGCTACGCGCGGACCCCGTTATGGCTTTTTTATGACTTAATGCTTGTTGAAAGATTCAATAAATTTTATATCAATAATTTATAGTATGTTACATTAGCATGGGGTGTTTATGGTGAATGCAGGGAACAGAAGAGTAAGGCATGATTAACGCCTTATCCGGCGTTACCCGGGCCGGCATCGCCGTCGGATAAAGAAAAACGCCGGATAAAATAAATCATAAATTACAGTTAGAAAATTACATGGATAGTTAAAAAAAAACAACATATTTTTAGACTGTGCTTTCTACGAAAAATATAACATTAACGGTATATACCCAGACAAAATTGCACATAGCTTTGTTTTCCTTTCTAGAAAACATTTTTAGTATTTTTTTTTTTAAAACAAATTATAAACTCCCCGTCAAAAGTATCGCAGCACTTTGAAATATTTGAATTTTATAAAAACGTATTTTTTTTTCATAATAAAGAAAGGTTATGAAGTCTATAATAAACATTCCTAAACTAGACATAAACAATTTTTATTAAAATAAATTACAATATTTCTTCCAATAAACAAAAAAGTTAGAAAACTTCTTAAAATGTTTATTTCTTACAATTTTAACTTTTAACTTTTAAATTTATATTAAATGAGACATATTGCCCCCTCTTGCTTGAATGACTGCTTCCACTAGTCTTGGCATACTTGTAAATAAAAAAACCAATGATAAACATGGACTGAAGGAAATTTGAAAAAAATAATCTAAAATTCCATCGTTTGTTATTAACAGGGAAAAACATTGATGTGTCTAATCCTTAATGTCTCACGTTTAATAAATAATATTAATATGAATATAAACCAAGTATGGATTAAGGTAAAATCCAGGAAAATTTCGAGAATTAGCAATACTTTTGACAGGGAGCTAATTATAAATTAAATATTATTAGGTCTACAATATATGTATATATGTAAAAAAAAAATTATAGAATTAATGTTTGATTTATTGTAGTATGTATCACGTTAAATGTAACACGTAAAGATACAATGATACAACAGTAATCAAATAATTAAATATTATTTTGAAATATTAAATTTTATTTTATTTTTTATGGAACCGTATATTATTAATTTTCCTTATAACTTTAAAACATATTCGGTAAGAATTTTCCTCCTTACCGCCGTTTACGAGAACGATGTAAATGTAAGATAGAGTAAATTTTATTCATAAATAAAATCTTGAATTATTTATTAAAATTTACAAATAATTAAAACAGTTTACCCATCCTATGAGATAGAAATGGTTACAAGATTAGCAAAAAGCAATTTAGAAACCTATCTTAAAATATTATTTTTAAACACTTAATACTTTTAATATATGTATAAACTAAATATAATTTCAATAAATACAAATTATTAATGTTATGAAGTCTCTTTTGATAGTAGTTGGAATAAGTGTAATTTCTAGGAAAGTTATAATTGTTATCCATGCCGCGATAAATTTTTAATTCAAGTATGAGAAACAATATAATTTATTAATCACTATCCCGACGTTTTATTTTATATCGACTGAAATATGTGATAAAAATAAAAAAAAACTTGTATTATATTAATTAATATATTACTAGTATTATACAAAATAAGTTTTAAGCAATTAATAAATAATAATGAACTTTTCAATTTCGTCAAAGGCCTAATTTCTTTGTAGAAATTAAATTAAGACCGACGTATTTAGGACCGACAGATAGACAAATTCTCGCATAACCGAAACCACAAAATTGTAAGATAAAATAACTTTAAGACAATTGAAGTAATGCATATATCTAATTATTAACAAATAATACTTATTATATCTATGCTATTATATAAAGGACAAGATATTTTTCTTTTGTGATCACTAACTGCGAAAACTACCGAACATATTTATATCAAATTTTAACTACATCATCGCCATAGTTCAAGAAAGGTTTAGCAATAATAAAATTTGGATATTTCCCATTAAATTTTCATAAAAATGTGACACATTGAAATATAATTAGAGATTGCAAATGTGCGGTGTTATATAGAGCTAGAAATTTATGATAAAACTTACTTATTTTCAATTTAATTGTTATCATAAAAGCTATAAATATGTGGTGAGACATATAGATTGCGAGTGAAGTTGGAAAATTAAATGTGGTTAGCACCATTCCGCAAAAACTAAAGAACAAATCTGAACCAAATTTTAACTGAACCACATTTACATAGTTCCTGGAAGGTCTAGCAATCATAAAATTTACAATATTAAAGGTTTAAATGTACAATGTTGAGTGGCAGAAACGAGGTTTGCCAAACTAAATTAAAAACCAACCAAATAAAACCAATAAAATTATTTACGCTGAATAAAAATGCCGTCTCTGTCCATTTGGATTACTAACTCATAAACTAAAATAAAATAGCATATTTCAATACAAGATTTTTATTGATAAACATATAAAACTTCTATTATTAGTTAAAATTATCTAAGTTCTTTACTTATGAGATTGAGCGAAGATAAAGATGCTAGTATGTAATAATCCTATACTTAAGTAACATTATTACAATTGTAAATCTAAAAGTTTATTACTTGAAAAAGTAATTTTTTTTTTTTTTTTTTCTGGTTAAGTACCTACAATCTCTCTGCCACCACAAGATCTCTCCATAGTTAAAAAACCACCAAATTCAAATATTACATCAGTAACAGAAGTGCCTTTTCCAACCCAGCAAACCCCTTCTTCATGAGAAATAGTTATTGACGATTCGATTTCTAGTTTCATAGTTGCCTAATGTCTTGTTTGGCAATCGAATGTTTTGTGAAAAAATATATAACAATACATAATTAAATAAAATGAGAAATAGAAGGCTCGGTTGATCGAGGCTCGGTCAATCGAGTTCTTTGCGTATTTTATTTTGATCATGAAATTTATTGATTTATTATAAAGATCAAACGAGATAAACAAATCTAACAGTATTGGCTAATAATTAATGAAAAAGTTTCATCCCTTCTCACCAAGAACTGAAAACCTAAGCAGTCCATGAATCGATAGTTGGGCTTCGACATACCGATTTTTTGACTTAACGAGTGTTGACTGTAATTTAGAAAATAAAAAAAAAAAAAAAAAAAAAAAAAAAAAAAAAAATCAAATTGTGCTGCTGTTTATTCTAATAATTTGTTAGTCAAATCAAGAATTGTTCAGTAACCGAGAAACACTGAGGAGAAGTTCTGTGACACACAAGGATTATTCTACAATTCTCACTAATTCCAAGCACTTTTCAGTACAATTATATGCTACTATTGTCTTTTTGAAATGTTCAATATATATTCAATATTTCTTATGGTGTTTTTAAAGTCTTTTTTGACTGAAATGTATTTCGTTCGACTAGGATCTTATATCAATCAAGCAACTTAATAAAGTTCGCGAAGAACATTTTGTTTCAAATTTTTGAGGTTCTCGTTGTGAACACAAGGATACACATATCAATCTTAGACAATATAACTTTTTGGTAAATAAGAACCTTTTTTTTTTTTTTTTTTTTTTTTTTTTTTTTTTTTTTTTTTTTTTTTTTTTACAATAAACAGCCTAGAAGAACCTTAAAAATAATATTGTTGAAAAAGATTAAAATTTTATTATAAAAATATTTCGACATACTGATACCATTGTATTGCCATTTGAACACATATTTTGTATTAAAAGATCGTGTTTTGTGAAGATTTTCAATCTACAGGGTGAGTCCCTCTTACAATTATTGTAAAAAGAGATTCAGTGAAACTAAATGAAAAATGAAGAAAAATGCCGCAGACCTCACCTTTCTATTCCTATCCGTTGCCGATATACGATAAATCAAAGACCTCTTTGAGGAAACCACGTTTTTTTCCATAAAAGCTGTAATATCTCCACTTTGTTTAAACATTTTTAAAATGTTGACCATATTTTCTGATTTAGCATTAAATTTCCTGTATGAACAGAGTACTTGAATTTTACAAAATTGAGACCTAAAGAACAGCTTGATCTTCATCTTATTTAGGGAAGTTACAACGTCTTATAGTACTTTAACGCTCACCGTTTTTCCAAAAAACTATGCACAAACCTGCAAATCTCACCAAAATTTGGAAATATAACTAGCTTTCATATGGTATGTTCAAATTAATGATTCCGTATCGATTTCTTGGAGAAATTTACTTTTAAAAACGGAAAAACGTGGAGTTTTCATTAGGCATACAAATCAGTTGTGTAAATAAGACATTATGATAATCACTTGATGGAAATTTTAAACATAATAAACTCTTCATTGGAATAAAAAGAAAATAAAAAAATTATTGTTTAATAGAAAATAAAGGAAAACTGTCAATAAAGCCAAACCCTGTATTTCGTGGGTTACTTGATTTTTGTGAATAAATTTACTAATAGTAAAAATGATTTTAACTGTCAATTCATGGATTTCTGGTCTTCTTAAAAATAGTTAAAATTATTTCTTAAACGTGGAGGGAATCTGAGATGGCAGAGCTTACGTTTTGTTTATAGTGCATTTAGCGGGATTCTATGGTACAAATAGTGTGTTTTAAAAACTGAATTTGAGAGAGTTTTATGTTTTTTTAGTGAATTAATAGTAAAAATGATATCAACTGTTGATTCATGGACTGCTTAGGTTTTCAGTTCTTGGTGAGAAGCACGAAACGTTTTTATTAATGATAGATAGATAGATTTGTCAATAATGTTGGATTTATTTATCTACCAACAGTCGTTTGATCTTTATATTACATGAATAAAATTCTAGATAAATATAAAATACTCGATAAAATAAAATAAAGAACTCGATTGACCGTGCCTCGATCAACCGAGCCTTCAATTTTTTATTTTACTTTGTTATGTATTATTATAAGTTTTTCAGAAAACATTCGATTGCCAAACAAGGCATTAGGCAACTGTGAAACTACGAATCGAATCGTCACTAACTATTTCTGATGAGTAAGGGTTGTCGGGTTGGAAAATGCCTATCAATATATCGGCATAATATAAGAACTGATGCAACATTTGAATTTGGTGGTTTTTTAAAAGATGGAGGGATTTTGCGGCGGCAGATAGATTGTCGGTACTTAAAAAAAAAAAAAATTAGATTACTTTTTCAAGTAATAATATTTTTGATTTACGTATGTAATAATGTTACTAGTGTATATAAAATTTTAACCTCTCGTAAATGGAACCTCTTCATAACGGAAATTTTCGTAATTCCTGTTTTTCTGAGCGAATAAAATCACCTCCTATATCTGAAAACTCTAATCAATGACAACGGAAAGTTTTGTTCTAAACAAATATACAAAGCTTCTCTCAGTAACGGAAAAATGATTTCTTTACATATGGAATTCCTGCGAGCATCAGCTTTTTTGTTTTGTCTTATGGCTAATCATCATTTTCTGCAAATAGATGCGTTTCTGTTGGTTTCCCTAGATTTTTTTCTTTTCCTTTCCCTTGGTATTTCCGTTTATCCTTTTTACGAAATCAGTAGCTCTATGGAAACTTCATGGTGTACGTGCATTAAAACGACGTCAATTAAAATGTCCAGAACTGTGTTAACACTGTCAGATAAGGTGAAAGTGATTGAATTGTGGGAGGACAAGCTGCCTAAAAAAGATATATCAAAATTTAAATGCGGCTAAACTCAAATTTATGATGCACTGAAAAATAAATAAAAAATAATGGATGAATGGTAGAGTGCAGAACATTCTTTAGTGAAACGAACTCAGTTTAGTTCGTTAGCGCGTGATAAAAAAACCTAGCCATTTCAATTTCAGTCCAATTTTGCAAACTGAACTCTTAACATTAGCTGAAAAATTAAATGAAACTAACTTATAGTGTCAAATGGTTAGTTAAAAAAATTTAAAAAGTCTCACAATACGGATTATTGTGTATCTATTAGATACGGATAGGGTTGCCATTTGTCCGGCTTTTTACGGCCGTGTCCGGCCAAATATTTGTGTTTCCGGCATTTGTTAGACTTTTTTGTCTTCTCGTTGAATGTAGCAATCTTATGGCGTGGCGGAAATGCGACTGTGTTCAGATCTTGGAAACTCCCACTCCTCTGACCTTTTTGACTAATTTAGTAAACTTTTTTACCAATGGTAGAATTTCATAAAAGATTTTAAAAAACTTTCGGCACATAAAAAGTGGACTGCTTATTTTAGATCATTTCATAATGAAGAATTTGATTCTGAGATACTAGAATTGGAAGAATACTATTTTGTGATTCTATGCCATAACGTCAACGTTGAAAGAGTTTTCTCTTTGATTAATGCCCAGTGGACAAAGGAACGAAATAAATTGCAAACAGAAACAATTGAACAGATGATGTTCATATTATGCAATTAAAAATTAACATGTGCAGACTTTTCTGATATGATTTCTAAGGAAAACGACGTTTTGGATAAAGTAGGTGAAAAAGCAAAATACAACTAAGAATTTATGGATTTTTATTATTTTTAGAGACATTTAAGATTTCTTTATAATTGGCTTTTAAATTTTAATCTTTTTGTTTTCTTCTTAGAATATTGCGTATATTTTTGTATTTATATAATCAAAACTTTTAGTTTACTGCCAAAGTGAAGCTGTAATTTATTTATTTTTGTTTTTGTTTTATGTAAGTGAAGTCTATAGAATTTTAATGTCATACATAAAGATCAAAAGATTAAGGATAGGACTATAAATAAGTGGTTAATGTTATAACTATAAATTTAAAACTGTAATATAAATTATGTAATATAGCTTTGATTAATTAAAAATTGTATGTAACTTATCTTGACAGACTTTTTTATTATTGAAGTTAGTCCCAACTTTAAAAACGTACATCCGGCTTTATAAAAGGTATGTTTGTCTTTTAAAGATCCGGCTTAATACAGCGCCAAGTATTTTAGGCGGATACTTTAGTATTTTAGGAGATAGCAACCCTAGTGCTGATGGAAAAACCGTTGAGGAAGAACTCGTTGGCGTCCCAATGTAAACAATTATTTAAGTTTTATGAAAGACAGACGTTCAAAACTCCCGATTTTCTACAAAAGACTCATTTACATGACAGTTATCAGACCTATTTGGACATACGGAGTTGAGCTCTGGGGCTCAACTAAACCTTCTAATTCTTCTCGTATCCAATCCTTACAATCCAAAATCCTTCGAAAAATCCTTAATGCTCCTTACTTTGTTACAAATAAACTTATTCATAAAGATCTTAATGTCCCATATGTTGCTGATTTAGCCCAAACCAGATACCTATCCTTCCATAGTAAGCTCCATAACCACTCCAATCCACTAGTCTCCCAACTTGCTTCCTATTCCTATTCCTGATAATCCTCCGAGGCGTCTGAAAAGAAGATGGCCTAGAGGCCTTTTAGTGTAGAATTTATTGAAGTGCTACTAGTGAATAGTTCCTCACATGTTATTTACGTGCCATTGTATTTACTTTCAACACATTTACTTGTTGTATATATTTTATACAGTTGTAAATTTCAATAAATTAAAAAAAAAAAAAAAAAAAAAAAAAAAGTTTTATAAAAGAATTTTTCTTTGTACAGGAATTTTATGACTTTATCAATATTTTTCCAAACTTCCTGGCGCTGTTTCGAGGTATTCCAGATTTATTTAAATTTTTGATCTAGAAGGGGCATTCGTTTAAAATATGGACTATTGTATTCTACGTATTTTTAGAGGGGTAATAATGTACAAATATTTTTTAAGTTTTGAAAACTGATATTTAGATTTCATCTGGCATAAGTTTGGCTAGTATTGTTTTGATTTAAGTTGCTCCAAATTGTTGTATCGTTGACTGCAAGTGCATATAAGCTAATTGAAAATACTCTTCATAAGAAAATGGCTAAAACGGAAGGCGGCCATAGGTGCCAGTAAGACGATAGCGAAAATAGCCAAGGACGGAGTACAAGAGCGCCAGCCATAAAGGTGGTACACAATACAGGATATAACAATAGGGCGGTGGTGGGGGATGTATGGTGCGGTGGAGGGGGAAGGGAGGGGGGGGTGGGAGGGGGGAGGGAGGGGCTAGCTCTCATTGGCCCCGCTAGGACAGGTAACTTCGCCATTTTTACCTCACCACCTCACCACTTTACCACCTCACCACCACACCTTCCATAGCGTCTTCACTCTATTTTAGTTTTAGAATTTCAATTACGGCTTTTTATAACTCTCAAAACCCTACCCCTAGGCCCCTCCCACCCTAATTTAGTCCCAACCCCCACCCGTGCCAAATAAGGTCCATGACAATAGCTGTTTCACGTTTCATCTGCGAATATTTCGCAACTGGGTTCTTGTTAAAGGAATAGTCATAGTTTGACATTTCAACCATAAAAAAGAAGAAAAAAAAATACAACGCAATAAAATCAATCCGTATTTTGTATTCACTTGCTTTCCGAATTACCTGATTTTTCTGATTATAAATAATTTTCTTTTTTTTTTTAATTAAAAGCTATATATTGATCGATTTTATCAGTTGATTATTCCAAAGCGTTTAAATTTTTTAATGATCATAATAATAATTATTATTATTATTTTTATTTTATTTATTTTGTTTTTAACTACATCGAACCACTGCTTTACCATATCGGTCAAACCATCTCTTGCAGATTGCTTCCGATGTTTCACTTCGAGTTTAACATTTATCAATAGGTCTTTCCTATCATCTCTGTAATCTTCCTTTTTAATAGTTTAAACTAGCATTGTTTAGTTGACATCTTCTTATTTCGTCTTGCCATATATAAGAAGGTATAGAAGAAGTTAACAATATAACTTTAAACAGTTGCCTATTTTGAAATTTTCTTATCCCCACATGATTCACATAATTATTTTCTCATTTCACATTACCTTCCTTATGGAAAAGTACCGACGTAAACATCGAAATAAAACGAAAGAAGGTAACAATTGATAAAAAGTTATTTTGGGTGGGAGCAGTGTTTCGGTATCATTACCAAAACAATATATTGATCAGATCGATCAGATAGTAATACTTCCAAATAATGAAGGATCTGAAGAAATTGGAAATCACGAACACCGATATTTTTAATCCAGAAAGCGTAATGGAAAGATCGTTAAAAAATAAAATAAAATAAAAAAATGTATTATCATTATAAGGCATAGCTCCTATTTAATCAAAAGCAATCACAGTTTTTTTTTAGATCCTGAAGATGGAGCTGAAGACTTCGAAACATGTTGAGCGAAATATTAATGTTTAAATAAGAGTTATGCCTTATACTGATAATAAATTACATCTCCTTCAACAAAATAGTTAATTAATAAAAAAATTTATAAAATCAAAACAAATCTCGTAATTTCTCTTTACAGGAGAAGGCAATCGAATAACCTTATTTTTATTTTTTTATTTTTTTTTTAATTTTTAACGATCATTTCATTACGATCGCTTTCTGGATCAAAAATATAGGTGATCTTTATTTCCAATCTCTTCAGATCCTTCTGTATTTCTATGCTGAATGACGTTTGCTGTTTAGGTTTAGTATTCCACTGTTTGCAGAGTTCGCCTATTTTCAGGAAATCTTCTAATCTGTCTATAAAATTTCAAACGCCTTTTTCTAATGCAGGATTCGATGTTTGATTGAGTTTCGACTAATCGATTATGTTGAAGTCTATAGCTGTGTCCCTTTTATCACGATCACAGAATCCAGCTTATAATTTTTCTTTCTTCCTTCTTGGTGTGCTCTAAATCACCATTTTTCTTTACTGACAAAGTTTTGCTGGCGTATAAAATTGCAGGTCTCCAGTGTTGTGTTGTCGTAGTTTCTTTATTTTGGTAATGTTGAATCAACATTCGATTTAATTATCCTTAATTTAAATAAATAAATATTAAATAAAAAGGCTAAGAGAAACCGAAGGTTCGATCACGATAATACCAATCTCTGACAGTTCATTCTCTTCCATCCCAACCTATCAAAACCTAAACCATCAGGATTGATGAATTAATTGCCCATTCTATAGGAAAATAATTTAAATTCATATATATCTATCATATAATTTACTTGTGTCAGTGTGTGAATATCCTATGACTATGGTCTGGGACGAACAGGCAAATCAGTAGGGCTTTAAAGGATATAAAAATCCACCCATAGATTAAATTATCATTAGAATTAGAGAAAAACAAAACTATTAGCCTTATAGAACTATAAATCTCGATAAAATAGAAACAAGATGATTTTAGAATGTACAGGAAACCCACACAAAGATTTACTAATACACAATAATGCCATTAGGCCACTAACATATGAGCTCACACTCTTCAATAGCATGATTAACCCTCTTTTAAACATAGAGCTAAATGAAAAAAAAAATAATAAAGGAGTTCAAACTATATACACAATAGCCATCAATAACGGATGCAGTAAAATCACGATTGCCAAAAAAATAACGAATCCTTAAAAAACTATTAATAATACATACTTAACACTCCCATAGGGCAAATGACTCTGAAGAAATAAATTTTCACTAGCTATACCTCAATGAAAAAATTAATTTTATAATAACTGAAATACGTATTGATGCAATGAGGAAACGTAGATTGACATTCTATGGACATTTAATGAGAATGGATGAGAGAAAAACAAAGAAAATTTTCCAACACAGCCCCCCAAAACAGAAAATGGATGCAAGGATACGGATGGTGGAAGTTATATTGAAAGCAAATATACAACAAGATTCAATTTTGGACAGAGACAAATTTCGGACAGCAGTCAACAAGGCCAAATTTCCAGAAGTAGTTTAAACAAATTCATAGACAGTGGTCAGATAAATTGAGGAAACATCAGGCAGAGGTAATGAAGAAGTATTGGAAAGAACGGAAGAGAAATAAATAAATTGTTGAAAGTGATCCACAGATGGCCGAATTTGAAAGAAGAAGAAGATATACGTATTATTGTTAACATTAAATATTTTTTGTTAAAACAAAACGGTCAACAGCCTTAAAGACATTTAAAATTAAAAAACTAATAAAGATTAATCTATTTGAAAGTTAGGACTTTTAATTATATAAGAGTGTGCCAAAAGTTATGAGACAGCGATTTTTAAAATCATAGTGGTTTAAACAAATAATGAATTAAAACTCCACCTCGCACATATCTTACTGATTAATCATGGGTCAGTAACTTTGTAGAGAATTATGCCATGTCGGAACCTATCTGTGGTATCAGTTACAAGGTTTTTCGGGACATACTACATATTTTCGTAACATAACATCGTAAAGGAAAAGCGCAACAGAAGATCGTCTAAAGCATAACAGAACATAAAAGCATAATAAATTTCATCAACATAACACCTTTCCATCAATTCTGGTTGAAGACGCCTACTGGTGTGGTATACAGTATAAACTGTGCAGGAGAAAGAAAGAAGTGGTTGTATTGTATTGTATTTTCAGTCACCAAATCTTTATGTAATTTTGAATCGTGTATATAGCTTATACCCAAAGGATTAATAATATAGATTATATTTTGTTTTTAATCATTTCATACCAAATAGTTATGAAAGAAGTTAAAATTGTTTAATAATTTAACGGAATTGTTAATTTCGTTTTATATGTAATTGTTTAACGTTATTGTTGTGTAATGAAATAGAATAATAATCATTTTTTTTATACTATACATATATGATCCTGTACTGTGAATCTTTTTTATCTTTATCTGTTTCCTCCTCAAAGCTGACAATATGCTGCCAATTTGAAAAGCATTAATTTTTAAAAATGAATTACAGTTGGTGAGATACTTGGTATCACACAAACTAAGCTTATTTTCATATTTTTCTTTTAATTAAAGTACTAATTCTTGACTACACTCTATATTTCGATTCTGAGATGAAGCATTGTTACGATTTTATTATGCTGTACCGTATAAAAAACAATCAAAACTCCGATTTAAAACGTATATTTAATAAGACGATTAAAAACCGATAAAAAGTTATGAAGCTGTTACGGCTTGTTGAAATAGATATACGGCAGCGTTGCGTTACAATACGCTGCAAGTCTGAATGAGTCTTTTAGAAGTTATATTGACTATGACACAGAATAACTGGTTTGTAATTTTTGTGAAATGAATCAACAAACGTACTTCTCTAAAGGAACGTAGAAACCATGCACTTTAAAAAAAATCAATTTTTTTGGTTCAGATCCTTAATGTAAACTAAACCAAAAAAAAAATCCAATCCATTTAAATCTACACATCTTTTTCTAGATCATTTAATTGTAGAGTCGAATGATCATGTATTAGTGGTTCGGTTCTATCATCAAAGAATGATAACACGCCAATTTCCATCAACCGTGCTGCTTTGAGGTAATTATTTATTTTCGAAACTTTAAGAAACTATCTTAATACCAGCCTACAGAGTAACAGCTGAAAGATTTCTGGTAAATTCTTACAGATGGCCGAAACTAAGCTTCTCAATGATATAAATATAGTAAGCATTGCCCCGTTTAAAATTTGCATGCATATCCTTATTAATTTAATATTTAATTAAACCAAAAATACATGTATATACATTTTTTTTTTTTTGTTTAACATTCAAAACTATTTCCTCTTACATCGATATCGCCAACATCATCGCAAGGTTTACTACCGTGCTGTTTCATTTCGTCAAAACTCGACAAGGCAATCGAAAAATTTCCCGATAACGTTTATATGCTTTTTTTTTTTTTTTTTTTCGTAAACTCGAAGTTTTTTTGACTACAGAAACTCCCGAGACTTCTACGAAGTCGAAGCTCCTAGAGCCATGAACATGTAACTTGTCTAGGAACAAACATGGGTTTTTTTTTGTTTTTTATTAGAAGATGATGTCTTGGCTGCTTTGCCTTATTATAGGAAAAAAATCGGTGACTCAAAAAAATATTTTTCCTGAACTTGATATCTCGAAAAATTAATAACTCGAAGTAAATTTGTTCACCCTACAACTTCGAATTATCGAGTTTTGACTGAATATATTTCGATGTCTAATTGTTACCATAACGAATTAAATTGATATTGAAATTTAAATTGTTTAAAAGCTGAATGATTATAACAATAAAATATCTGGTAACTTCGGGTTAAGAGGAGACACCAAACTGGCCTCACCCGCGCTACACCGACCAGGATCCTTACGCTTTTCGAGTTTACATTTATCGATAGTTCATTTTAACCTCACATGTAAACAATCACTTCTACAGTTTCGACTTGGATTGTGTTGTTTAGTTTGTCTATATGATATTTGGACTTCTTAAATGTAAATTAGTGAAACAGAAGTTAACAAAAGAGTTTCATAAAGGATTAAGTGTTTTATCTTAATCCGAGATACCCATTCGAATCTACTTATCTCTCAGCTTGTCATTCGATTACTGGGTAGCTTTTGTACTAATCACAATCATATTATTAAATCAATAATTATAAATCAGCAATAAACTTCAATAGAATATATTACATTGAAATATATTACAAAAACTTAAAAAAATAAATAACTGCAGGCATTTTTCGGTCAAGAACTTCTGAACTGCGATAAAGGTTGAATACATGCGTTTTTCCTGAATATTTTTAATCATCCATTTTAAAATTTAATTTTCAATGTTGTTCAAGGTTTAATTTTAATTTTAAAATGTGACTATATTCAGAACAGAATGAATGTAACAGAAAAAAAAAATGTTTTAAATTTATGACAATAAATACAGAAAAAAACTGTTTTTTTATCTGAAGAGGAGAAAAATGTTTTTCCGAAACGTGTAGTGAAGTCTAATAAATTAAGAATGAAGATGGAATGAGTAATATAAAAACGGTTTTGTTTATAAGAAATCTGTTAGAAATGATTATTCAAAACAGCTTAAGATTTTTTATTTATTTATTTTTTAGTGTTTTCTTTCCAGCAGTTGGAAGAGATTTTATTTAGTTCTTAGTAAGTACTTTCTTTTACTTAGTTAATAAGTACAAACCATACTTAACATTATAAAAGTACATGCAATATTTTTATTTTTGTTTTGATTATTATTTTACATATATACATAGTAAATGTATTGAAAGTTAAATATAAAGAATAGAACAAGAAATATAAAATAAAATAAAGAACAAGAATTTATACAATATTAAAAATAAATAAAACCAAGCAACGAAGTTATTTTGTCATCAGAAATACTTAAGAAATATTTAATAGAGAAACGTTTATGAATTTTTAGTATTTTAAATGCATTTCATATAAAAATAATCTACATTTGTCAATCAAACATTGACCGTCCACCGGCCAATATCCTAGTTTTTCAGTTGTCCAAGGACACATCTTATTCTTAGATAAATTTCGATTTTTTTAAAATTTCTCATAATAAATTTTAGAAAATGTACAAAAAATTAAGATAATTCAAGCGATAGAATAAAATACTTTACTTAACATGTTAAAAATATTTAAAAAATAAAAAAATTCGAATATTCTATTTGATGCATATGATGCAGATTTTTTTTTTTTTTTAAATATGTGAATTAATTTTATTTAAAAAAATTATTTGATCGGTATTTTGTTACTTCTAGCATTATCAAACATTTCTCTATAATTATTTACAATTTTAAAACTATCAGGTTTCAGTCAAGTACAATTGCCATTTTGGCACCCCAAGAACAATTGCCATCCACATTGTAGTTCATTTAACAAAGACCAAACGGTAGACATTTCCTCAGCCAAGTAAAGAAAAAAACATTCTGCTGACGTCCAACAGTATACGATTACTTAGCTGTGTAACACAAGTAAGTTGTGTGGAGATTTTTGTTATTTCTCAGTAAGTGTTCTGACGAGGAATAGGTTTTTATTTTTGAACTAACAGGATAAATGAATAAATAATATTTCATTTCCCTTTCCATTTCTTTGTAATTTTTAGGTTAAACCGTCCGTAAAATTGTTAATGATGCGCACTGTATTTAAAATTAAATTTTAATTTTTAAAAACAATTTTCCCCATATTAAATATTATATTTTCCGTTATCTTTAATATTAAAATGTTTTATCTAGTTTATTGCAATTAAATAATTTTTATTGTGGAAATATTACAGTGTGATATGGACTGTTATGAAACCGATGGGAAATAAATGAAAAAAAAGAACGCCTAACTATACAATATATAAAATAAAATTGATAAATAAAAAAATAATAATAATATGAATACATTATATACATACACTTCCATTTTTTTTTTACTTTAATTTATTTCTACATGATTTAAATTTATAAAAAAAAAAAAATATATAACTATTTTCTTTTAATTTGATAAAATTTGAACTGGTTGAAATATTTTAAAATTAAACAGAATATTTAACAAAGGAATAAATTAATTTATTTTGATGTCTATCAATAATTATTTTTTCGATGTTTCAATATAAAAAATACAAAGCTATATAAAGGAAAATAGGAAATTCATCATAATATCCAACCCATTTAAAAATATCGTACTTTAGACAAAAAAAAAAAAATAATAGTATTTACTTATCTATAAATATGCACTTAAATGGTTATAATTTATGTATTTATATAGGATTGGAAATAAATATTTGAACAAAACATTATTTATAAAAGGTAACATCATTAAAATGCTTAATATTTTTTTATTTATTCCGAATACTGGGTTTTGATATTGTTCACAGTATGATTCGTAAATTTGTTATTTTTGATTTTATCGCTAAAAGAAAAAGTATCATTTATCCGAAAAAAAAAACATTAATTATTATATATAATACATAATAAATAAAATATTTATTAACGTCCACAATTAAAACATAATTCCACGAAGCAACAAGATTTCGCCGATACCATTGATTCAAATTTGGAATGTAATTTATTTCATTTTAAATGTTAAAAAAATACAAATATTTGTATTTTAATTTTTAAAAAATACAAAAAAAAAAATACGCATTTTAAGATATTTTTTTTGTTTATTAAGTATTCAATTTGATTTCGAAACTAAAAATTGTATTATATGAACTATAAGGATAGTTGTAGAAGACAAGAATTCGTATTTTCTTTACAAAACCAATGTTTAATGTTATCAATATTTTACTTACGGAGATTAAAGTATTCATAATTTGCTTTTTTTCTTTTTAGTTTTATCTATTCACATTCTTTAATTATTCATTCATTCAACTATTAAACAGTTAAACTATAACGATCATAAATTCCTGAAATTATAGTTCAGTTAACGGCGTGATAAAAATTGGTTTAGTAATAATTTTTTTTCTTTTTTTAATTCCACTGTAGATACTCAAAGTTGAAGTAAAAATAAAGGCATGAAGAAATTAAATAAATGTATATAGTTGATAAATCATAAACCCAAAAAAAAAAAAAAAAAAAAAAATTGGAAAATAATTTGTAAACCATTAGAAAAAAAACTGATTCAAGTTAACATTATAACTTGTAAAAGAAAAATAAATTTGAAAAACGTGAATGGAATCATTAATAGAATTTGAAAAAATTATGTATATACTAATTTTATTCAAAAAATAAAAAAATCTAAAACATTTTGAAATATTTAACTGAATATCTTAAACTGTATACATTTTTTTATACAATAATAAGGTAATACTGAAAAATTAAATAAATGAATCAAATAATAAAAGAATTGTATACAAAATTATAATAAGGAAGAATTAGGAACTGCTAAGGAAAGGATGAATAAAAGATGACTCAAAACTTATCGTGTTTCAAACAAATGCCATTCTTAATATTAGAAAACTCATTGTTTTAAAAAGTAAATAGAAATTAGAACTAATTATTTTATAGTTTTTGATAAACGTTACGAGTAATTTTAGATAAAATATAAGTTTTGAATTTAAAAAAAAAAAAAATTATAAAAGAGATAATTATACGTGGTAGTTATAAAACGTACTAAATATTTGTAGATATTAAAAATAATTAACAAGTAATTAATTAATAGTTATTTAAAGAACTTTTGAAAAAGGTTATGAATGGTCAATACCATATGCTTTAAACTCTTTTTAATTTTCAAAGCTATATATGATAAATATTTTTTAATTGTATTACGAATATTAATAGTTAATTACAAAATATGATTAGTTATTTTAATCCAAACATAAAATTTTCACATTTAACACCAGACTTCTTACGGTTTATGATAGCCCACATTTTCTCTTATCACTGAAACTACACTCCTTGATTCTTAGATGAATAAAATTTTATTTCACACTGGTTTTAAAAAATAATTTATAAATATTTTTTTTTTGTATTTAATCGTAAGCTCTATTGAACAATTAAGTGTAAATAGCTGAACCCCATCCGACTACGTTCTGAGCTGGCTAGCGTCAGTGAGCCTAATTATACAACAGCCTTGGATATATTCCCCCACCCCTCAGTTTTCATCCAATCAGAGCAGCGGAAATTATCTTTATCTAAAACAATAGCAGGAGATCTCTATTGTAAATTTTCATATTTTTTATAATTTTTAAAACAATGAAATTTTTTTTATTATTTTTAAAAAAAAATAAACGATATATGTACATACATGGACTAGTCTATGTAATCACAATACACATTTTCCTAAGCAAATTATTATTCTTCCTCATCTCACTTTTAGACAGACTTTTAGTAAAACGTCTTTGAAAATGGTTAAAAAAAATTTATCATTAAAAAATATTTGTATACATAAATGAGATTATTTTTTACAGTATTGAGGAACAAAATAAAAACAATTAAGTATTGAACTACGTATCAAAATTTTATAGACTTTTTTTTGGTAGGTAACTTTAAAATTCAAAACAAATATCAATCTAAAAACTTTTTTTTATAATGTTTAAAAACATTTATTAGTTTAGTTTTACAAACAAAAAAAATTGAAATATAATTTAAAAAATGTACTAGTCAATAGTAATTACGATCACAATAACAGGTAACTTTTCTAAACAGCTAATTGTGTTTCTTCCACTTCGTTCATGCCTCCTAAATCTGACAAATAATATGCATAATATGGCAGCCATACTCCCATTTGCAACAGTACGTGATCTTTAATTGTAAATTTGAACAGCTTTTCCTTCGTTTTTAAACCTTTAACCTAGTCAGTTTTCTGCGTGGCAAGGAGCTGGATCGAACGGTATATAAAACTCAATTTCGATTTTCGGTGGATTTGCTACGTTTTGCAATTAGGCGCCTCATTTATTGATCTTTTAATATAAATGAAAACATGAAACGTTTTTCCAATTTGAAAAGCTTGTCGAGAGTGGAAAGTTTTCCTTGTTTTTCCCCGAGCCCTCAATAATTTCCTTTATCAAAGTTTGCCAATGGGACCCACCAGAGGACGACAAATCCTTCAAACGGTCGTGGTATTTTATAAAGGAAGGACGAAGACAGGTTTTAGGATAATTGCTAGGGGTTGGGGGGATAATAGCAAAATCTCATTTCGGCAATATGGCTGCCAATACATTGGACATGCAGCGGAAGTTCAATATAACGGTTCGCTGGTCACACACACGACTCGCTGCCAGCCTCCCAACTTGCGTCGCTCGATATACCTTGCTAATCCTCCTACGATGTAATATATCAATTTATTGTATATAATTGAATATCGATTATTATAATGTATATTTTCATGTTTATATAATTATTTAGAATATAATAAAAAAAAATTTTTATTCTGGGAAGAAGTCGCTTAAGAATACCGTAAAACCGGACTTTGAACCACTTTAGTTGAACTTAATTCTTTAACTACCAATCAATAAAGTTTATAATTCATGTATTAATACTGTACAAATCGGTAATCAGATGATAACCTACTCATCACCTATTTGGAGTACATGTAATACAAATTACAGAAAACTGGAAGTTATACAAAATGATGGGTTTTTAAAAAAAAAAAAAAAAAAAAAAAAAAAAATGACCGATTATTAAACAAATATTTGTATTATTATTTCTTTGATATAAAATACAGTTAATAGTCAAAGCATAGTCCATTGTTATCTACCGTCATTACCATCTGCTAGCCAATTGCTCGATGTCACGCCGATACCATTCCTTGGGATATCCATTGCTGTCTTGGACAGCATTTTCAACTTCCGCAAAATTATCAAATTTTTTCCCTTGAAGAAAAATGGCCATGGATCGAAACAATCAGTAATCTGAAGGTGCGAGGTATGTTGGATCCACCATATGGTGGATGAGGCAGGAGTTCAAACCCATGAAGTCCTGTAAACTTTTCTGCTGATTGTCTGACCTTCCCCATGGAGAGAAGATGGCGACTAACAGTATCTTTCGACACACCACACTCCCTGGCAAGTTCGCGAGTACTTGTGGACTGATTTGACTCAATAGCTTCCTTCAGAACCTCATCAATCCACTTCTAAATTTTTCAAACCAACGCCGCGCAGTGCGCTCTTCAAGGACACCTTCCCCTTCATATTTAATAATTTCACGAGTTGCTTCAGCGGCTGTGAAATTTTTTTTCCAGTAATATTTTAAAATTACGAGAATTTCGTAGGACACTGTCATGTTTCTTCTTTAAAATGAAGAACTGAACTGAGGCTTTTTTTTTTTTTTAAGAAGTCCAGTGTTAGTAAACAAGCTTAGAGAATGCTCTAAAGGGATTATTAAGTATTGGTAAATAATAAATAGCATTAAGATATTTACAGACTTTTGAACTCTCGAATTTGATAAACGGTAATTTTTATTGTTACGCCCTATTATTTGTATGAGAATCATAAACAATTACCAGAGATACACAAGAATAGCCACTATGCTCACTGATCTCAATCTACCTACAATCAAACAACACATTCAGTCCGAAACAAACTCATTTTTTATATCAGCTTTATCTGAAAACCCATATATCCTAGAAACAGGTAATTACAACAAGAAAACTCTAAAAAGATCCTAACACAAACAGACTAAGCACATATTACTTAAAGACTAAAAACACTAATTCTAATAAATTATAAAATAATAAATTAGAGTAGTTTAAACATTTTTTACACCATAAAGTTATAAATAAAAGTTTGATTTTGTATTATATCACAGAAGTAGTCTTATTATCATTTTGTTTGTATTTTGTAGTTTTATAAGTTGTGTATTATTATCTTTATTACTTGGCTTAGATTATAATTTAACTATTATTTATTATAATTCACAAAATTAACTATAAATATTAATTTAACTAGTTTTTCCTACTATTTTATCTCGTTTACATTATTCAATTGTTTATAGATTCTTCCATATAAATTATTGTTTCACGTGAAATGGATATGTATCCAAACATGTACCTATGTTTTTATTAACCTAGTTTGGCTTTATGTAATTAAAATGTTTGCATTGAATAATTAGCTTAAAAATGTTGTTGATTCATCACTTAATCTTAAAATTTCAAAATTTAGAAAACTTATAATTAATTTTATTGGTTTTAAACTTTGGTGCAAAGTCAACCGGATACCCGTAACTTTGCACCACCATATGTTTTCAATTAAAAAATCATTAGAAACGTATTTTGGTGCAAAGTTAAAGCTTGATAGTAGTTAAAAGGTGCAAAGTAATTGCACCACAATTACAACTACAACTACCACAATTACAGAGCAAAGTAATTGCACCACAATTACAACTACAACTACCACAATTACAGTGCAAAGTAACTTTGCACCACCATATGTTTTCAATTAAAAAATCATTAGAAACGTATTTTGGTGCAAAGTTAAAGCTTGATAGTAGTTAAAAGGTGCAAAGTAATTTCTTGATAGTGTTTGGAGCTTAGTCTAGTGATTTTTTTTCTCTTTTTTTTTAAGGATTTTGTTAAAGGAAACGATTGTAAATTACAATGTTTTTATTGAAATGAGAAACAAAATTGTACATTTTTGAAAGGTTTATTGATAAACGATAGAAAATACAAGAAAATACCAACAAAATATTATTTTATTTTATTTTTTTTTAATCAATTTATTGACAGCTGTACAAATATATACATCAAGTAAATGAGTTGATAAAGATTACAATAACATGCCAAAACGTGAAAAAAAATACGAATCAGTAGAACTTCGATAAAAATTCTACACTAGAAGATCTCTAGGTCTTCTTCGTTTCAGACGTCTCAGAGGATTATCAGGAATGGAGTGGGAAGCAAGTTGAGAAACTAACGGATATGAGTGGTAATGGAGCTTACTATGAAATGATAGGTATCTGGTGTGGGCTAACTCAGCAACATATGAACTTTAAGATCTTTATGGATAAGTTTATTGTTGACAAAGTAAGGAAATATTATTTAGAAGCAAAACGAGGACTTAAAACACGCCTAAAGAGCATATAAACTATAATTCTGGTAAACAAGGAACAAAACGATACATATAAAATAAATTGGACATAGATTCTTAGAGTGAAACTTTTGGAAAAAATGCAATCTACAATGGTTAGACAAAACTTATTAAAAAATTAAAACGAACACTAGGACTTGAAACAATTTAAAGCTATAACTAGGAAAAATTATAACAGCATTCGTCAATACACCAAAACCTTATCTCAAATAATTTGGATTTTTAACGGCCTATTAACTCATTAACTTCAAAATATCCTCGTTTATTGCTTGGTTCAGGAGGAGCAATGCCAGGTGCAATGTCATTCCTGATTCGTATCAAAAAGAGTATTCTATTTTATTTTCAAATACCACAAATTTTGGCAAATATTTCGAGCAAAATGAATATCATATATTTAAATTACGATAATTATAGAATAAAACTGATGCAAAACTTACTCGATTTGAGAATATTTAGTTGTTGAAAGCACGACTTTATGACAAAGGAATCACACCTGTTGGATCACTACAATCAACTAACTGTTATAAAACATGGGAGGAAACTAATATCAGTGTGAAAATTTCTTAGACCCAATCAGTGTTGTCACGGTAAAACACTTTTTCTTCATCAGAAGTATATATAAAACCAAGTTGGATTATAGATAGAGAGATCCATGATGTATAAATATAAAATTCTATCGTTCATATTGAGTTTAATATATTGTGGTTACATCGATATTGTTTGATTTACAATATTATTCGAAATCAATCGTCAAATATATGTTTTCAAACAAAAATACTGTTCATCGGAAACATTTGTAACACTTATCAGTTTTAGGGTAAACAAAGGGATGAACACACGAGGGAGTAACGCAAGTAGGGTCCGAATGCAAATGCCAATTGAATTGCGACCCCAGTGCCTCCTTGATATATGATTAATGGCAGCCATAAATAATGTAACCTCTTCTTGCACAGGCTGTACCCCCTACCTCCCCCCCCGAAATGGAATTTTAATTCTATTTTGATTAATATTGTTCTTTGCAACAGCTTCCTGAGCCCCATGGTATTGTTTAATCCTGTCGTATGTTGCTAATATTTTACTTCACGAACGATACTCAACTTTAATGTCCGAAAAAAAAAAAAAATGAATAATAAACCAAATCTATAAAATGAAAAGATAAAACTTTTACAAAGCAGTAAGATATTCATCTACTTTGCATATCTAGATTTCCCAGTATTTCATTATTGGACTTATTTTTATGAAGAGAAATTCGACAGCCTTGTTGGAGTTACAAATTTAAGCCTCATAATTTTTTTTTTAAATTTGATTATATTTGATTTATATCAGTCTTATAATAATGAAAAAACCCGTGTCACAAAAATTTGATAGGATAAAAAAATGATTAGAGATGACCTGTGAAGAAATGATGGAAACCCAGTACCCCTTGGAAACTCTCATCGACTTGATTTTCAAAACATAGATTATTAATACAGGCACAAACATATACAAAACAATCAATGCCTTGACGATCATATTCCCTAAATTAAAAAAAAAAAAAAATCAAAGAAACTGGTGAGTCTCGCAAAAAATGTGTCTCTCTCTCTAACGCTTCTTACTACTTATATCATGTGGTTAGTTTTGAACATATCAGGTCTATTTTGGATTTGAATTGATGAGACAATTTGAATTTTATTGCTTAGCTTCGTGTAATTTTACAGTTTTGTTATTTTAGTAAAAATATTTATTTTAATAAAATTTTATACGATTTTTCATCATCATTTTATGCTGTTTTCAAATATAAATTTCAATAGTTCAAAGTTCGACTATTGGAAATTCACCTCAAATTTTCGATTTACTGCTCGATTTATATATATATATTTTTTTTTTTAAATTTAACACGATCGCATACTTACCGTAACGGAAAAATTGAGTTTAAAAAATAGTCATTTTCCGAAAGCTTATAAACGTTTAGAATCAGGCCATATTAATTTTTAACAATTTTAGAGATATTATAAAAAAAAAATAATCACCATGTGTTAATCACAAATTATCAACCTTCTATTTACATACTAATGTATGTTATTTATTATTATTTTTTTTTTTTTTAGTGTAAAAAGGGAACAATGAATAATTTATCATTATAAATAAAAAATCGTTTAAAAACCGATCCAGATTTTTGTATAAATGTCCAGATAAACATTTCCAATAGCCCCATTTTAAATTTGTTTCCAATAGAAATAGAAAAATCCAATGAGTCATAAGGGTAATGCGGTAATAAACTCCAAACATTTAACCTACCTGTCCCTTACCCTTTCCACAATGGATATATTTCAGATGTCTGTTAGATCTCCTCAGGAGATCACCAATATATTTGATATCCTGTCTTGAATTTTTGAAAACTTTAGTATACACAATCAATGTAACAAAGTGCTGATGTTTTGAATAAAATTTGTATGTTTTAGAAATGAAGATGAATGTTTAGCATTCGAAACTAGTATTCTAACAAAATAATCCCAATAGATGAGGCAACGAATTCACCAATCATAATTGTATTGATCCTTCTATACCATCATACGTACCAAAAGTGAGATTGTGACCATTTACTTGTAAATATTTTATACAGTTGTAAATATCAATAAATCATAAAAGAAAAATATGAAAAAAATGTTAGATTTTTTTAAAATACAGTCTTCTAAATATGTAAAATTGTTTCTGTACTCTATTGGATAGCTATCATAACTTGTAGCTGTATTTTATTGTTTATTTCGGTATCTTGATTAAGCTACAAGTTACAGTTTTAAAAAAAAAAGTATCTATAGATTATATCGTACTAAAGTTAAGGAGGTCAAAGCTGGGCGGAGGGGTATAACGTAATTTTATAGCTGGAGATAATTTCATCTTGGGTTTTACGGTGGTTGTCTTCTTAGGTTATTTATATCAGGGCAGTTCAAAGTGTCGTCTTGCCTAGAGGGCGATCTTACGTCATCATTTTAATTTTTTACGGTTTGTGTTTTCTTTGTCGGAGAAATATTTATTGTTATTGCCCAAGGAAAGGGGGGATGTCGTTTTTAGTTTCAATGATAAATATCTGGAAGTGTTTCCTCAATTTTATCGACACAGTGTAGATGGAGGTCGAAATGCTTGACTATATTTAGTAAAGTCTTAAATAAAGACACTATTAATAAACGGATGGTTAAAATAATAGTTCTTAGGAATCACCTTATTATTTTTACAAACCGGTTTTTTCAAAACTTACCAAACGAAAAATAATTACATAATAAAAAAAAAAAGTATTTATTAAAATAAAATATACCGACAGGCAAAAAATTCCACCTTATTCATTTTTTTTTATTTTCACGGTTAAAAGTTTAATTTTTCTTACGGTGTTTACATCACCATATTCTTCAATCAAGGCATACAAAACATATTAGGATTATTAAAAAAATAATTAATTAAACAGAATAATAAGCAGTACTTAAAAATAATAAAATAAAATCCGCTAGTCTCTCAACAGCCGTCTAAAAAAAGGCCTAGGGGCCTTCTTTTACGTTACTAATGAGTAGCTCTTGACAAGCCATTGTCGCCATTAACCACACATTTACTAGTTTAAATATAGTTTATACAGTTTTAAATATTAACAAAAACCAAATATACATTAGTTAAAAAAGTTAAAACGGTAAATCAGTATTTAAAAAAAAAATTATAATAATAAAAATAAAGTTAAAATATTTTTAAATAAACCTTGCTTTTATTATTTTATTGTGCGACGGGAGATTATTATAATTTTTTTCATCTTCCAACTATTTATCTTTTTCTAGTATTTATGGCGGAGCGTGTTGAATTTATTTATTTAAAATTGGTTTCATCCCGAACCCACGCAATGAATCTTGACATTCAAGGCACAAGGGGTAGGTTGGTAACCTGTAAGAAAACCCGATTTTTTATTTATTTTTTTTTTTAGGATCTGTTAGAACACACTTGTTTACATCTCTAATGACTAATTTCAATAATTTTAAAAATTAAAAATATTTTATTCCGCTGATCCCTGTTGAACAGATCCGCTATCTAGGACTCCACTTGGACAAACGTTTAACTTGGAATCCACATTCAAGACTAAAACGACAGGAAACTGCTCGTCGTTTTCGACTTCTTCGGCATTTACTAGACAGACTTTCAAACCTCCCGATTTAATACAAAAGGTTCATTTACATGACATTTATCAGACCAATTTAGACATATGGAAACTAATTCATCTCGTATAAAATCCTTGCAATCCAATCTCCTTCGTAAAATCATGACAGTAGATTCGTACGAAAACATACGAAGTTTAGCTTTGAACTCCCAATTCCAAAACTTTCCAATTCTTCTCATATTGTAGCCAATCCGATAATAATATTTACTGGTTATATATATATTGTACAGTATTTTATATTAAAAATAAATAAATATTTTTTAAAAAAATTACACCAGTGGGCAAATTTTAAGTTGAGTAAAAAATAAAAGTTACCTTTTTGTATCGTTTTATTGGTCATGGATGCAATGAGAAATGGGTGCATGCATTTGATAAATGCACTACGGGAAAACCCTTGGCTCAGAAAAAAGGAATGGAAGAGAAAGGAATGGAAATTTCCATTGATTTCATGCTACCTAAGGGTAGTTTAGCTTATTGGAATCTGAAGATTAGGAATCAAATCCTCAATGTCAAAGAGGTCAATAGAACAAGTGACAATGCTTCCCACCTAAACTAACTAAGGAATAGAGAAACAGCGTTGGTGACAGATGGATTTATTTCAAAGTCAATATTGAAGATGTGTCTTATATATTTTTAAAATGTTGCATGAACTGGTTTACCAAAGAAGGGTTTTTAATGAAATGAAAAAATAAACTTTATTCTGGGACTTACTGTCCCCTAAGAATAAAAATAATGCACAGTTACAAGTACAATTGTCTGGCCTATTATTTACAAATTAAATGCTTCAGTAATTACAGCATATATTTTTTCAGGAAAATAAATTAAATTAAATTAAAAAAAAAAAAATAAATATATGAAATAATAATTATAACACAAAATACAATCGTATATATATGAACATATAAAAGAAAGAAAGAGAGGAAAAAAAAGTAATTCTAAGTATTCATTTGATTATTGACATATTAGCGGAAGATTGGTTGTCTAAAAGGTACAAAAATAAATTATTTTTAAAGGAAGTTATGGAAGCTGCTTTTAGGGTTGGGCGGTAGTTGATAGTTAGCACTATAGATAGGCTGATACTATCGGTTGAGAACTATCGACTGCTATCGATAGTTTTTCTATAGTTACTTCCTTTTTTTTATATTATAAGATTTTATCATAAAGATGAGAGAAAAAAACTAATATATTTGAATTTTAAAAAAGTATTTACAATTTACACGGTTACAATAATAATGAACAAATCAAATCTTCAGAAAAGAAAAATAACGAAATTGTTAATTTCAAGAGACAAGTGTGCTCCTTGAGCCACAAATTTCCCGAAAGAAAAACTAGCATTTCTGCTTTCCTTTGGCTTAATCTTTGAGAGAACCCTTGAGCTCTAGGAATTCCGAATTAAATATCAAAAGAACTTGACACTGGAAAGAGACAGATCAGCATAATTCCGAGAGTTTCAAAACTTGAGAGTAAAAAAGATCTATCGATAGGCATGACCTATCGATAGTGACCATCGATAGGCATAGTCTATCGATATATCGATGGTAACTATCGACTATCGCCCAACCCAAACTGCTTTACGAATAGAAGGTACCAGGAGGTAGCACGAATGATGAAGGATTTGTCAAAGGATGCGGTTTTATGTGAGGGGATATACAGGTTAAAAGGTTGGTATCTAGTGTTTAGGAGGTGGATAGAAGAACGCTGAGTTAATAGATCAAGAATATTGGAAGGTTTTTTGGTTTTTAGACATTGGAATAGGAAAGTAACCAGAAAGTATTGCCGTCGGAATTCAGGAAAGAGCCACCCAAGCTCAGAATATCGGCAAGTAACGTGTGACCGCCTGGGGATCCCGAAGATAAATCTGTAGCGGTAACATCGGCACGCGTAGTAGTGGCAAACCGGTAAAGCGGCATTATTTTTCCAAAATCGAGGAAGACGTGATTGGTATACATCTACTTGCAGGGGACTGGCAGGCTGTTCAAATATGCTATATTGGTCATTAATTTTATTTACCATTGTGAATTTATACAAAGCCAAAAATTATTTAATGAATTGATTTTTTTTTTTTTTTAACTATTTATTGATATTTACAACTGTACATCAATATACATCAAGTAAATTTGAGGAAATGATTATAATCCCATATAAATCACTTGTGAAGAACTACTTGTAGCAGCATTTCAAAAAATGTTCTAAACTAGGTCTCTTGGCCATCTTCTTTTCAGACGTCTCGGTGGGTCATCAGGTATCGAATGAGAAGTTGGGAGACTAATGGATTCGTGTGGGAATGCAGTTTACTATAAAAGGATTGGTATCTGGTTTGGGCTGAATCAGCAGCATATGGAACATTGAGGCCTTTATGGATAAGTTTACTGGTGACAAAGAAGCATTAAGGAGTTTTCGAAGGATTTTAGATTGTAAGGATTGGATTCGAGAAGAATTGGATGGTTTAGTGGAGCCTTAAAGCTCAACTCCGTATGTCCATATACTAATAACTGTCATGTAAATGAGTCTCTTGTAATTTATTGGGAGCTTTGATCACTTGTCTAGTAAATGTTGGAGCAGTCTATAACGACGGGCCGTTTTTTGTCGTTTTAGTCTTGTATGTGGATTTCAAGTGAGAATTGAAAATTAAAAAAAACTATTTAAATCACGTAGTGGTCACCAATTGTTAAGTGTTTTATGACAAAGAGGTAACTTAACAATGCATGTTCTAACTTCCTTTTATTGCGATAAAGTTCTGACAAAATAAAAAAAATAATATCATTTTATTATTATATTTAAGAATATAAGGAATTCTTGATACCGTTAAAAAACAATACTTTTTGAAGTTTGAGAAGCACTATATAGCAACAAAACAACACTCTTAGTTCACTTTTCTCACACAGAAGGCTAATGACCGTTATCTTTTCTGTACTCAGTGTTGCCACTGGTACGCGTGCCGATGTTAAATCTAATGAAACAGTTCATCAGTCTCAATGACTGATAGTTTACTATCTATCTATTAGATAAACTAATAGATAGTTTACTTTCCATTAATGGATAGGTTCTTGACAAAGAAACTATTAATGATCTATTCGAGTACATCAAACCGGGAAAATTCAGGGGTTGATACGCAGACTAGGGTAGAAGTAATGGAGAAGCATTCAGCCGTAGAGCTCATTACTCGTAGGATGGCCATTGTGGGCCAATAGAACAACTAGCCTATTGGTCCAATGGACCGGCGGCATAAAAGCCAGCTCTGCCATTGGTCCGCTGAATGGACCTGATTGTAATGAAAGACGGTAATATAACGGCCGTGTATTCTGTAATCAGCAATCGGCCATCAAAGGCTATCCTTTGTGGAATGGTGGGCCGGCTCCCTCACCCTCATTAGGGGGATAGTTTATGGGAAACCCGCTGCCCTCACCGCAATAAAAACCTTCCAACTGGCCCTATCACTTGCCCGCCTATAGCCAATAGCAAAGACGGGACGATTCTACACTATCCCATTCGCCCAAAACGAAGTCATACGCGTAATAAAAAGGCGTAGATAAAAAGGGACATATCTTCTATGAAAAGGGTGTGAAACTTTATGAGCTTATAAGGATCCTTTGTATATTTAATAGCTGCGGAGTTAAGATCTGGGGTTTCGCTAAGCCATCCAATTTATTGCGTATCCTTGCAATCCAAAATCCCTCGAAAAAACATCAAGACAAGAAACTGCTCGTCGTTACAGACTACTTCAACATTCACTAGACAAACGAAAAAAGCTCCCAATTAATTACAAAAGACTCATTTACATGACTGTGATTAGAACTATTTGGACGTCCGGAGTTGAGCTTTGGGGCTCTACTAAACCACCTAATTCATCTCGTATCCAATCCTTGAAATCCGAAATCCTTCGAAAAATCCTTAATTCTCCTTACTATGAGACCAATAAACTTATCCATAAAGACCTTAATGTTCCATATGTTGCTGAATTAGCCCAAACCAGGTACCTATTCTTGCATCTTCAGCTCCATAACCACTGAAATACATTAGTTTCTCAACTTGCTTCCCAATCCATTCCCCATAATCCTCCGAGGCGTCTGAAAGATGGCCTAGAGATCTTCTAATGTTGAGTTTTATATTGAAATGCTACTAATGAGTAGTTCTTGCCAAGTTTTGACATGCTATTATATTAGTTATCAGCTTATTTACTTAATGTATATATTTATACAGTTGTAAATTTCAATAAATTGATATATAGAAAAAAACAGAATGTTAAATACTACATTATTCAACTAAAGCATGTTGAACAGATCCGCTATCTCGAACTCCGTCTAGGGAAAAGTCTTACTTAAAATCCACATTAAAGACTAACACAAGAATTTCCTCTCGTAAAAAACTTGTGCAATAGAACAATATTCTAATAAATTTTTTAAGTTGACGTGGTTTTCATGTGCTACAGGATCAATGAATTTTTTTTTTCTCCTTGAATTTAATCTTTACTATTTTTCAAGAGCTCGCAGCTCAAAGTGGGTGCACGGGTACAGAACGTATCCGCTTGAGCTAAAGGATGATAAACGCCTTTAAATAACTTTAATTTCCGAAAAACAGTTTTAAACAATTCCATGCCGTTTCTGAAAATGTATTATAAAATTAAAATATTTAAATTTAGCAACATTCAAATTCTCCAGAAGGTAATAAAGGATCAGATACCCACTTTATACGTCGGAATAGCCTCATATACTTATGTTTATATTCTACGATATTCGTCGGATCTCGAGTGTGTAAGTCGATAACAGCCATTAGATTCCTTATCCAATAGCATAGTCAGCGTATTCTTTATCTCAAGTTGTCACTCTCCGTTCTCGAGATAGATTGTTTACTTAAGATTTATTATTATTTTATTTAACAAAAGTAATAATATTGCTTGATAATTATTTTAAATTGTTTAGAATCTAAGTTTTTTAATACTAATATTTTTTTATTTTTCCATACAAGTTAACCATTTAACAGAAAACAATTAATTTGTTTGTTGTACAGTATACAAAAGTTATTCTTATAAAACTTAGTCCGAGTAAACAGCTTTTATAGTAATAATGATGAAAATTTAAGAAAATATTACAATTCCAATTTATTAAAGGCTTAGAACGTTTGTCTGCTAAATGTTAGAGCAGTCTATAACCAAGATCAGTTTCTTTTTGTTTTAGTATTGTATGTGGATTCTATAAAGCTATTGTCGAAATGAAATCTTCCGATTTCGAAACCATTCTTGCAGGTCTGTTATACAACCAATTGGTAGTAACAAATGAAGATCTCAATAATTTGTTCTTGTAGATTGTTACACTTAATTCAAGTTGGAGAAATTCAAAATATAGAATAGGTGGTACAAATTCAGGGTTTTGAGAAACATAGTGAAATATTTTACTATGAATTGATTTACAGGCATTTCTAAGTGTACACCAAGTGCATATTTAATATTACGAAGGCAATATAGGCAATTTGGTGCATGTACTTGACATGAAGTATGTAACATACTTAGAGGATATAGATCTGTCCAATTATTTTGTTTTATTTACGAGATATTGATTAAAGCGATTTGGATATTAGAGTGATCATTTAAAAAAAAAAAAAAATCCTAAATATTGCTGCTTTTGTTATCATTCACATACAATCAAACCCAAAAATTTCTAAACTTTTTCCCTGCTCGATTCCAGTTAATTCCGAAGCCGTCTGAAAATAAATTGACACGAGATAATCAAGAAATGTTATTGTAGTGATAGTGGATTCTTCAAAAATCGTTTTCAGTGAGTTGTTATGTAACCGTAAATTTCAATTATTGAATCATTATTTTCAATCTATTTTTTTTAGTTATTAGTAATAACGATTATAATTATTTCTTATTTAAAAATATAAATATATTTACATGTGAAAAATTCAACTCAATGCTTTTTTTTTTTCGTTTTATGATCTAAACAATTTAGTTTTCTTTAGGTGATTATGTCCCCATGTTCTTTAACGAATAAGAATTATTAATGAAATAAAAGCAACAATTAAAAAAAAAAGAATTAATTTATATGATTTATTACTGTTTTGCATTAGTTGGGGCATATCCCTCAAGTTTATTCGAAATTACATTAGACCTATACCATATCGAATGCAAGACGTAATGAACGCATGCGGATTTAAAATTTATTAAATAAATATTTTGTAAATTTAAAATTGATAGGTCAATTTTTTAAATACTTATACGTAATTAATTAATAACCTTATAAGTCTCATACGCCATGGTTAAAGTATATGAGGACGTACACTCATGAAGAAGATTAAACTTCAAGCTGAGAAAAGGAAAAATCAATTCGTTGGATTTTTGTGCCTGTCAGTGTAGGTGTTAAGGAGTTTTGATTTCCTGTTGCGTTTGATTCTAATTTATGGTTGGTTTAAGGGAGATATCTGCCCTGCAAAGAAAGAACGCAGCACAAAAGAGAGCGAAAAAAAATAACAATTTTGAAGTTTCAACATATTTTATCTTTTACATCGTCCATTTTATTTTTTATCGCACTCCAGAAGAATTACTTTAAGAAAACATTCGTTTATTAACAAACATACGCCATGAATGTTGAAAAAAACAGGTTTTTAATTTTTTCGGACTTACTACTTAAACCTCAGACTTAATGGCCTTGTGATCAATAATGGAAACCTAAATTCAATTTTTCAATAAGTTTTTCAAAACTAGAAAAACAAAATTAGTGAATGAGCGAATTCAATAAAATCAATTTTTTCCCACCTAGAACCACTGTGTGTAATGTGGTCAAGTACGAGATTTTTATTTTAATGCATTCCAATACATTATAAAATCGATTTAAAATATTACAATTGCAAAGATTCTCCTAAATTTGCATTAAGATTCTACTTACGGCAATTTAAAAGCTTCCCATTCATAATTTTCAGATACAATTCTAAACTAAAAAGCCAAAGGTCTCTTTTTTTAATGAAAAAATAAATTTTATATATTTTTCATTGGAAAACTCATGTTTAAATCATAATCTATTCTACTTTATAAGATTTGACTGAAATAAACATGATATCACCTACCATGATCGGCCAACTTTGTTAGCACGGCAGTATTGTTATTGAACTTTTTTGTTGGGAGTGCTTTTTTAAATCTTGTTTTATTATAAAAAATGTATAGAGACATGTATCTTCAAGTTTCAATTTTCGTTTTATTTTTCACAGACACTCCAACCCCATAATACAATCCTTCAAGAATGGTGTCAAAATAGAGAATCAAAATAAATCCCATCAAATAACCTTTACCCTTCGTCGTAAACCTACGACTTCCTGTCCTATATGACAAACGTTCCAATTAACTACAAAAAACTCATTTACATAATTGTAATTAGACCAATTTGGACATACGGAGTTGAGCTTAGGGGCTCTACTAAACCATCCAATTCATCTCGTATCCAATCCTTAGAAAAATCCTAAATGCTCCTTACACCGTCACAGACTTATCCACAAAGATCTTAATTTACGTTTCTGATTTAGCTCAAACCAGATATCAATTTTTTTATAGGAAACTCCACTACCATTCAAATCCATCAGTATCATAACTTGCTTCTCAATCCATTTCAGATAACCTTCCGAGGCGCCTGAAAAGAAGATCGCCTCGGGAGCTTCTAATGTAAACTACATTACATAAAACCTTTATAGGTGCTACCAATGGGTAGTTGCTTTAAGAACAAGTGACGTATCATTTTTATCATTATCATCATATTTACTTGATGTATTATATTTTTATAATGCATATACAGTTGTAAATTTAATAAATATCTATCTAAAAAAAAAAAAGGTTTAATTTTTTTTTTTTTATTCACCTCAGACACTGTTCGTTACTAACTGAATCGAGAAAAGGGCAGACGCCACGAGTATCTATAGAAAAAAAAACAACAGTTGTGGTTCGGCGGGAGCAATACTAAGAGAATGTAGGAGGAAGGGGGTAGGGGGGGGGGGGGGGGGGGGGAGAATTAGGGGGTGAATTGTCTCGGACAAGTCGACGGATGAGACAAGGGGGGGTGATTAGTGCACAATGTAGCCCCAAGTCGCTCAATTAGACATTCACAATCCACACATCCATCCCTCCATGTATCAAAATTTGATTTGACCGTCGGTTCATTGCATTAGCAGGCAGTTTTCAAACTACCATGCCCTCCGAACTAAACCCTGTTATCAAATGTTCTTCAGACAGCCGGACGGACTTTTTTTTTTACCAAACTCGAGTCATCAGCTCGTGACTGTTCTGGTTTGTGTCGAAGTTTTGGTATCAGTGGGCCACAAAATCGAGCCGCAAGTTTGTGACACTTTCATATATATGATATTTCATGATGAGTTGGAAATTTATTTATTTCGAAAATTAAAATTAATGCAAATAACAATGCGTACAAGGGAAATTATTCAATCAACAGATCTTTTTAATTGTTTTTTTTCAATAACACGGTTTTGCAAATAAAATGAGGTATACCTCAGGGATTAGTGTTAGCATCATTTTTATTCTTATCATTCGTGTTGGTGGTTTTTATTTTTATTTTTTCTATTTATTGAAATTTACGATTGTATACAGTATAAAGTTTAATACATCAAGTAAATGTAATGCTAAAAAAGACACGTAAGTTGTTTTTAAAGAAATTACCCATTGGTAGCACTTATAAAGGTTCTATATAACAGGGATTGATATCTGGTTTGAGCTAAGTCAGAAACGTAAAGTATATTAAGATCTTTGTGGATAAGTTAGTGACGAATTAAGGAGCATTGAGGATTTTAGATTGTAAGGATTGGAAACGAGATTGGATGGTTTAGTAGAGCCCCAAATCTCAACTCCATATGTCCAAATTACTCTAATCACTGTTATATAAATGATTCTTTTTTAATTAATTGGAAGGCTTGAACGTTTGTCAATGTTGGTGGTTAATATAAACAAATTAAGCTAAATTTTTCTCTCTTATGCAGAAAATATTTTTCGTTAGTTAAATACACATCATGAAAAGTTTGAGTGCTGTTATTTTTTATATCTTCCTGTTCTTCCATAAGTTCAATTTCCGTGAGGATGCAGTCGTCTTGAAATTGGTAATAATAAAAACAAAATAAAAGTAGTTTTAATAATTTTCTTTTCTTTTTACCAAAATATTTGACTCATTGAGAGGTACTGCCTACAGAAGACCCTTGTCCTCGGACCTCATTTGAAGAAACGTTTTAACGGAATCCATATACAAGCTCGTCGATTTCGCTTTCAACATTGGAATTTTGATCGTTCACCTCGTAAGTGCAGTTACTAGGGGAACGATCAAAATTCCAATTAATTACAAAAGGCTCATTTCTATAATAAGACCATATTGGACATTCGTTGTTGAGCTTTGGCACTCCACTAAATCTTTCGATTCTTCTCCAATCCATTCCTAACAATCCAAAATCCTTCAATATCCTCTAGGCTCTAAATTTTTTCAAAAATTAACTTATTAATAAAGACTTTAATGTTGCTGATTTAGCCCTAAACAGACACCTATCCTTTCATAGTAAACTTCTTAACCATTCAAATAAAATAGGCTCTTAACTCGCATTGTATGCCCGGTAACTTTTCGTATAAGCCGTACCGTCGTTCGGTACCGTCCGAAGAGATAACAATTTTAATAAATATAAATGAAGAGGTTTGATGGCTGGATGAGTATAGGCAGATTGTCCAGAGGGATCAATCCAAGGCATTGAAAAGTAAGCAATGTTTAAATTAACAAAACATGTTTTTAAAATATAATACGGTTAATAAACAATTTGAGAATATAATAAAATGGAAATGAGAAAACGGTCTAAATAACGTTATTATTTTTTTATATCTGTTTAATGAAATTTACAACTGTACAAATAAATACAATGAGTTGTTAATCTTTTCAGACGTCTCGAGAGGATTATCGGGAATGTTGTGGGAAGTGAGTTGAGAAGTTAGTGGGTTTGAGTGGTTATGGAGCTTATTATGAAAGGATAGGTATCTGGTTTGGGCTAAATCAGCAACATATGGAACACTAAGATCTTAATGGATAAGCTTATTGGTGACAAACTAAGGAGCATTGAGGATTTTTCGAAGGATCTTGGAATGTGAGGATTGGATAATATTTGTAATCAAGAGATAAATCTGTATTCGACAATTTTTTGTAGCTCTGATGATGGCCTTGAAAGATATGGCCAAAAGGTTAGTAAAATAATAATATGTTTAGTTAATCTCAATCCCTCTCAACAACATAATTCATAATTTAAATAGATATAAAAAAAAATTAAAAAGGTCATCCTCAATGACAATAAGGGGCAGAGGTGAAAAAATATTGCGTAGTCCACGAAATATAAAAGTTTGTTGCATGCATAGAATCACAAGCTGTTTCGAAGTCAATCCTACACTATGAATCATTACACCCTTTGGACGAGAATCCTAAGATCCGGTTGCCATCTCCTCCTACGGCTATATTTATAAGCCTCCTGTTTTCCAGACTTTCCCTCCACGTGACGTGACAAATATCGCTGACGACTGAGCCGGGATTAAAGGGCCGAGATAAGACAGAGATGGTGTCATTAAGGAGGCGGGACAAACATCAATTCTATTTCGCCTTCTCATTTCAGCGAGCACCACCCCCCTAAATTACATACATTGCCAAAGCAACCTGGTGCCCACCCCAAGCAAATTGTTGCCACTGTCATTACTAGAGCCTATTCAAAGCTCTCTTCGTTAACGACACGGAGATAGTTGTGACCGTTGAGCTGTCTGTCTTCTAACGGCTATTGATGGATAAGAGGCTTGCGACATAAAGGACAAACACAAACAGTAAGAAGTTCGACAAAGGATCAAAGTTATCCTTTAAATAAGACATTTTTATAATAAATAAAAAAAGAAAAACCGAAGAAGGAATGGACCTTACTTTAAAACAATAATCCGTAAAGAAATGGGGTTTGCTGTCTATTGAAGTTTTATTATTACTATTATTATCTTTAATAATATTTAAGGAAGTATAATTATTAATTATCAAAATTCAGCATTTTACTTTATCATACTATATGTTTTTAAACTTTATTTATTTATCCACAAATATCAACGTATATATAGACAATCAGCAGAATGTGGGGCTTGACACAAATATGTAAAAGGTGACATGTCAGACATGAGGAAAAACTTCCTCCTTGTTCCTTGGCATCCATTTAATCAACGAAAGTAGATCACTTATCCACTTTCTTTTCAGTCTCTTTAAAGAAGAGTACAGTTTAGGAATATAATTTGTTTACCTTTTAAGTGTACAAGTGATGGCCATTGCTTTTATTAGTTTGCCTCTGTGACATTTGTTGGACTAGTTCTTTGTGAGTTGGTATGTATTCCACACAATGGACCATGGATATTTTGTGATGAGTCTAAGATTTTTTAGTCTGAGTATGAGTCTGCTGTCTTTTTTAGCGTGTCTTTTATCGAAAATCTGATACTAAAAGTTCAACAGATACCTATCCTTCCATAGTAAGCTTCATAACCACTCAAATCTACTAGTCTCCCAACTTGCTTCCCACTCTATTCCCGATAATACTCCGAGGTGTCTGAAAAGAAGATGGCCTAGAGACCTTTTATTGTAGATATTATTAAAGTGCTACTAGTGAGTAGTTCTTCACAAGTTATTTACAAGCCATTGTATTCACTGTCAACACATTTACTTAATGTATATGTTTTTGTACAGTTATAAATATCAATAAATGATAAAAAAAAAAATAAAAAAAAAGTTCAAACAGGTTTTAGTAAATACGTGTAAGTAGCAAATTTCTCCCTAAGTTGTTACTTGGATCGTCGCCTGAGTAATGATGGAGTAGTTTCAGTCTTTGTTAACTGTTTATAATTATTGTATTTTAAATTATAAATTATTTTAAAACCTAGGACTGCATCCGGTCAAAAATACTTGGAATCCACATACAAGACTAAACATAGAAATTGCTCTTCGTTATAGACTAATCCATTCATTAAACAAACGTTCAAAACTTTTAATTAATTACAAAAATCTGGTTTACATCACAGTAATTCGACCTATTTGGGATACGGATTTGAGCTTTAGGGCCGAACTCAACAGTCCAATTCATCTCGCATCCAATCCTTAAAATCCAAAATCCTCAATCCAACGTATCCATTATGATCTCAAGGTTCTGTATGTTAATGAATTGGCCCAAACCTATCCTTCCATAATATGCTCCATACCCACTAGAATCCACCAATCCCTCAACTTGCTTTCCATTCTATTCCAGATACCTCTAGGTGTCTGAAAAAAAAAGACGGTTTAGTGACCTTATGATGTAGTAATTTTATTGGAGTACTGATCAAAGATAGTTCGTTTTAAAGTAATGACGAACATGATAAATGTTTGATTACACTCGTTTTGTGCTTCTTAAATGATTAAAAAAAAAAGAAAAAAAGAAAGCATTTCGAAAAGAATCTTTGATAGAAGAAATATGTGGATTGTATTTTATCAAAAACGAGATTAGTTCTTTAGACCATGATTTTTATTGTTATTATTCGTTGTTCGGTGAATTCTTATAAAAGAAATATTTTTCATCCACAACATAGCGAATTTTAATACTTCTCCCGCTAAGCCCTTCTGCCCTAATGAAAACAATCAAGTATAGAAAGGACTTAATAAAGCTCCTCTTTGTAACATTTTTCCACCAAAGTAAGTTCCTTTTTTGAGCTGAATGGAATCTTTAAGAGAAAGAGGGAATGTAAAGGAGGTTGCGCTCTTTAGTTAACAAAACTGCCCCCCCTTTACCCCCTCCCTTCGACAATGGCCAGCGTATATTCATTTCCCTTCATCCGCATTGCCCACATTCAGCCCTTTCTTCGTTGTTCCCTTTATTATAAACTTTTCAATTTGTAATCTCTTTAAAAATAAAAATAAAAAAAATTAAAAAAGGAACACTGTAGATCTTTTTTTATTCAGCCTGTGATTTTGGCTTTGTTGGATATCAAAACATTTCTGCCGGAGACAATTGTCCAGAGATTTGAAAAAGTATTGATCAGTGGACAAAAGGTCGGGAGAATATGGTGGGAGAGGAAGTGTTTCCCATCATATTTCCATTAATTTATCTCAAGTCAAATTTGCAGTATGTGGGCCTCATATACGCTTTTGATAACTTAGAAGGGGCTCCATCATTACCCATTTAATGTAGCTATATCCTGGCTGTTGCTTGTAAAATATTTAACTGCTCACCTATTTCCGCACTTCTTTGACGCGAATTCGTATCAATTAATTCTCGAATTTCCTGTTCGTTGGCAACATGATCCAATCCTCACAATCCAAAATCCTCCTTGCTCCTTATTATGTCACAAATAAACTTATACATAATGATCTATGTTGAGTTGGCCGCAACCAGATACCTTTCGTTCTATGACAAGCTATATAACCACTCGAGCACACTATTCTCCCAACTTGCCTCTCACTCGATTTCCAATAATCCTCCAAGCCGTCTGAAAAGATGATTGCCAAGAGACCTAATGTAGAACTTATAGAACTAGTGGCATTTCAATAGTGTGTAGTTCTTTACCTTTTATTGTAATCATTTTCCTCAATTTTTCTTGTTATAATGTATACAGTTATAAATATCAATAAATAATTAAAGAAAAAAAAATTTGCTGAATTTTCAGAGGTATATATGTGCTAAAGGAGCATGAGTAGATAATATAATTGTAATGATAACTATTTTTCGGATACAAATAATAAGTTTTGGATACAAAATCATCAACTTATTACCACATGAAATCCTTCCAATTTAAAATCCTTCGGTTTTAGACATAAAAGACATAATCCACGATGGTGATGAGTACTTGAAAATGTGGCTCATTTGGTATGTTTAATAGATATGTGTTATACCACAGTTTTATAGACAGAATTTTGTTTTTTACCAACGTGTTGGGAGAATGTATGCTGATTTTAATATGGGATATAAACTTCCTTAAAAAATATAACAGTAATTATATTAAAACTATCGATTAATATTGAACTCAACTATCGAATAACAAACAATACATCACGCTAATGAGAGATCTTATGATTCCAATTGCGACAACGTAAAATAATTACTCATCGGTAGCACCATAATAACAGTTTTACGTTAGAAGGTACTGGAACCATCTTCTTTTCAGGCACATCAGGGGACCATCGGGAATGGAATGGGATGCAAGGAGAGGAACTAGTGTGTTTTCAATAGGTATGGAGCATGCGGAAGGATAAGTAATAAAAAAAGAAAAAAATTAGTTAAAAGTATTAAATTAGAAATTTTAGATGATTTTTAAACGAAATTTGTTTAAATATGAAATTAATTATAAATGACCATAAATGACAAGTATTCGATATGATTAATTCATAATTTCTTAATTGTTATAAAAATGTACCTGATGTTTGTAATTACATATTGAAGAATGGTAATAAAATTATCATTTAGGGCTCCACTAAACCATTTATCTCGTATCCAGTCCTTGCAATCCTAAATCCTTCGAAAAATCCTTAATGCTCCTTAACTTGTAACAAATAAACCGTATCCATAAAGACCTTAATGTTCCATATGCTACTGACTTAGCCCAAACTAGATACCTACCCTTTCATTGTAAACTACATAACCAAGCTAATCCACTAGTCTCTCAACTTGCTTTCCATTCTATTCTCGATAATCCACCGGGGCGTCTGAAAAGATAGTCGAGGGACCATCTTGTATAGATCTTTTTTTCTTTTTATTGGAGTGCTACTTGTGAGCGGTTCTTCACATGTTATTGACAAGCCAAAAATGTAATAAAAATTAACATTAATAAATACAAATTTTCATGAACTGTTCAATTTTTCAATTCGAAAAATCCACCTGTTTTTCTAAAAGGTATGTAGGAATCCACGACACTAAGAATGATCTCTTAAAGGGGTGTTTTCTATCACGTAACATTTTAATGGAAAATGAAGCTATAAATTTCAGTAATAAAAATAAATCAGTAACATTATTAAAATTGTTTTAGAAAATATATAGCAGGTCACTTATAAGAGAACCATTGTCAGAGGAAACAGATGCTTGGAGTCCATTATGTTCTTAGTCGGTAACAACTGTTCTTTGTTTCACCAACAGGATACTGGGAGATTATCTCTGGGCCTGTTTTGTTTCAGTCCCTTGACGAGATGTGGGAAGGGGCAGCCGAGTTACGGGTGAGTAGCAGTATTAGTTTCACGGGCGGAGATAAGCCCATATCTACACTTATCACAAAAATGAGAGCGAAACCTATTATTTTTTAAAATATATTTTTGGAAAATCTTATAAAGATCTCAATTATTTGAGGTACCCATGATGATGTAGAAGGATCAATACAGTTAGCATTGATTGATTATACGCCACTTTTTTATTTCAAAAATACTTTCGAATGTAAAGCATGCCACCATAAGTTCTAAAAACACACAGCACTTTACTACATAGGTCATAAATAGAGACCGGATTTCCGTGTTATTGCACATTTAGTTCGCTTTGATTTAGCGCTCGCTAACCCAAGAGTTATCTCATTTATATAATAAGGATTCTTATTCTTAAATTTTATTTTGCACTAAATTGCACAAATTTGACTTTTTGAGCTTAATTGCACGAATTCGGGTTTTACTGCACGAAATTGCACAATTGAACCAAATTCATCAAATTTTATTCACTTAAACATTTATTTTTTGAAAATTTTACTTACGATTATTAGGCAACATTTATAACAATTATTTACATAAAAAGTCCCTTAAAGCAAATGTATTTGTGACATACTACTTTTGAAATGATTGTATTGAATTGGGAGCTTTGAGGATTTTTTAGGCTAACATTGAAGATCTTCGTACTTCCTAGAACTAAGACGTTTCTGATTATTTTACTCCCCGCTTCAAATTTCATTCCCCACTTCTGAACGTTCTACAAAATTGAAAGAATGTACCAATAAATATCCAGAGCTGATATTTGTTTGAAACTCTCGAAGAAAGCTTAAAACGAATTGAAAATGAAAAGGGAAGATGTTTATTTTCAAAATTCGAGTCAATCATTGAGGAAAACTACGGCTACATTCGTTAAAAAAAAAGTTAAATTATTGTATCAACGGAAAGGAAATAGAAGCTGATAATCTGGATCCATCCTCAATCGCATGCTACAAAAATTGTCCTGTCCATAGATGTAGAACGTTCCTTTTCTTTGCTAAAGAACATTTTATTAAGTTACAGGCGGCACAATTTTACTGAGAAATATTTTGATATTTATAATGTCGTACATTTTTACGAAACTTTAAAAACTAATTTATTTTTCAAAAAACATTTAATTATATTTTGTTTCCACGTAAAAGGAAATTTTAATAAAGATATTTTATATTTCTTTTAATTAACAATTTTTTTTAATCTCCTTTTTTTTCCCCAAATTTTAAAGTATTTCAGATTGAATTAACACTAAAACGAAACGTTTGTCGAAATGTCCTTAAGTTTATTCAAGGCTGGTACAGTTTCGCATATTCGTGTAAATAAATGGATTACCGCATGTATTAAGTTTTTAAATTCACGTTTTGAATTTTTTACTGCACGATTTTGCATATTTTGAGTTTTTTACTGCACGAAAATCCGGTCTCTAGTCATAAATATTAAATTTAATTTTTTTTAACTTTTATTTAATTGTTTTAATTATTTATTAATATTTACAACTGTATACACTATATACAAGTAAATTTGAAGAAAATGATAATAGTGACATGTCAATAACATGTAAAGAACTACTCACTAGTAGCACTTCAAGAAAATCTCTTGGCCATATTTTTTTCCTCGGAGGATTATCAGTAATAGAGTGTGATGCAAGTTTGGAGACTAGTGGGTTCTAGTGGGTATGGAGTTCATTATGAAAGGATACGTATCTGGTTTGGGCCAAATCAGCAACACTAGCATCACTGCGTTATCAGAGCTTAAAACTAAAGACCCATGGATCATATTTTTACACGCAATATCAAAATGCAAAAGAATTGACATATCGATTTGGTATACCATAAAAGTATATGACAGTATGACATCATTTTACGACTCAAAATTTTACATTTAAAGTTTTATTATTGTAAATTTTATTATAACTAAACCCTTCCAAAACTATGAAAATGTTGTAGTTAAAATTTGGTACAAAAGGGTTCAGTAGTTTTAGTGCTAACCACATATCGGTCGATTTTTACACTTCACTAGGATCCACGTGTCGCACCAGATATTAAATCTTTTTTTTTGAATTTAGTTTAATATCCAGCTAACACAGTACCTTTGTAACCTCTCATATAAAAAAGTGGTCGCCACCTATCGGTCAATTTTTTAAAATTCACTGTTATCAAAATATTACATCATTTTTAATAACAAATTAATTTAAAATCTATATATTTCATTATTTATAAAGCTTGCAAGATGGAGGCTGAAAGAACCATTCTGGAGGATATAGAGAAAAAACGCCTGAAATGGTATGGACATTTGAAAAGAAAGCATGAAGAACACGAAGACGAGCAAGACCTGGGAAAACGAAGTGGAGGAATCTATGATGGGTCATGGTCTGCGGGAGGAATGTACCTTGGATAGGATATTATTGAAGTAAGACATCCAATCACCAGGTTAAGGAAACCCACTATTAGTGGAAACTCCTGTTAAAAAAAAAAAGAAAAAAAAGAAGCTTGCTAGAACTATAAAGATAATGTTAAAACTTGGACAAGTTTGGTTCCGTAGTTTTCATTGTTAGTGATCACAAACGAAAAATGGCTTGTCCTTTAATGTAACAGTATAGATTAAGATCTTTATGGATAAGTTTGTTTGTCACATGATAAGGAGAATTGAAGATTTTACGAAGGATTTTGGATTGTAAGGATTGGATACGAGAAGAATTGGAAGGTTTAGTGGGGCCGCAAAGCTTATCTCCAGTGTCCAAACGTGTCTCATTACTATGTCTTTTATAATTTTATGGGAGCTTGAAAAAAAAAATGAAAAAAGACTAGTAGATATAATATCTTAGATCCTAAAGTAACTTATAATAAAAAAATACGAATTAACAATAAATCATCAGTATTATTTATAATTTAATATTATAAAATAAATAAAACGTTAATTGCCATTGAAATCTTGTCCTATTTTTACACGAGACCAACAGATTTGGGAATTATCCCCCCAAAAAAAAATATATTAAAGAGATTATCATCTGTCGCTGTCTCATGTTACGTAACGTATTTTTCATTCCGAAATATGAGATAATGCAATAATCAGACATTATTTAAGATTAGAGTTGAATTATAGACGCAATCTCATTATTTTTTTAATAGCCTCATCAAAGTGAAATTTAAGATTTTTTTATATACAATGTTATTTTCTATTATGTGTTATTATGAATAAATCTAATAGATCAGAATAAATGGGAATCACTTTTGAACAGAACCACTACTTAGACATGTATTTGATTTCATAGTTTTTGACTAAATTAAATGATTCTAATAAGACCTATTTAGAAATTTGGAGCTGAGCTTTGGAATGGACAATCATTATGATCTAAAATATTCAATGTTCCATATCCGAAAGTCATAAAAAAGATTAATAACTTATGAATAACTTTATATAGTCTGATGCAGTTTACTTTAATTTTCATCATACGATTTCAATAGAAGATATAAAATATCATGGAGAAGAATGATCAGGGATGCAGTCAAAATGAAAAACCACGTCTAAGTAGAAATACTTTACTTGCCAACGTTTCGACCTGCCTTGGAGGTCTTCTTCAAGGCCTCCGAACTACACTAGAGAGGAGACGAAAGATGACTTCTTTGAAAACGAAACGTTGGCACGCATTAAAGTATTTCTACATAGACATGGTTTTTCTATTTGACTGCATCCCTGATTATTTTCCTTTCTATTCATCTTAACAGTCAACTACACTTTTATCAAATGATATCCTCATGCATTTCTGGATAATTTCAAAGAATTGCATAATTTGGATTCCGCTCAATATAATTTTTTCTTACTCTGAATATAATAAATTTTTTTATAAATTTATTTATTGGAATTTATAACTGTATATACAATATAAAATATAATATATCAAGCAAATGTGATGTCATAGATAAAAATGACACGTCACTTGTTTTTAAACCAACTACTTATAAAGCACTTATAAAGATTCTATATAATGAAGTACAATATATTAGAAGGTCCCGAGGCCATCTTCTTTTCAGGCACCTCGGATGGTTATCTGGAATGGAATGAGAAGGAAATTGTGATACTAATAGATTTGAATGTTTGTGGAGTTTGCTATGAAAGGATTGATATCTGGTTCGAGCTACGTCTGAAACGTAAGGTATATTAAGATCTTTGTGGATAAGTTTGTTTGTGACGAAGTAAGGAGCATTTAGGATTTTTCTAAGGATTTTTGGTTGTAACGATTGGATATGAGATGAATTGGATGGTTTAGTAAAGCCCCAAAGCTCAACTCCGTATGTCCAAATTGGTCTAATTACTGTCGTGTATGTTGATTGAAAGTAAGACTTTTGTCCAGGAAGTCGTAGGTTTACGACGAAGGGTGAAGGTTAGGATGGGATTTATTTGGATTCTTCATTTTTGACACCACTTTTGAAGTTTAATGATATATGATTGGAGTGTCTGGGATGTGAAAATAATATTTAGGTATTTCTATTGTATATACAACTCTAAGCATTTTACTAAAAGAATTTATCTTCTATTTCATTTCTAGAATGAAACTCAACCGGTTTACTATTTTTTCGATACGATTATATAAATACAATTTTATACTATCAATGAACTTACATGCGATATCTCTGTTTTCACAAACATATCAATGCTGTACGTAATTTGTCCGAGTATAAGAGGGAGAGAAAGACGGAATAAAGACTGGAGTAGGATCATTTGTTGGAGTAAAACGACAAGATAAAATCAATACACTTGTTCCTTTCAAAATGAAAACTGAGATATAGGCCGGTAAATGACCCTCTGTTCTGCCTTTGTGAGCCGATTACAATTTGCCTCATCGAGAGGCCATTAACTGCAGCTAACGAGCAGACGCTTCGCCGCCTCTCCTCCCAAGCTGCACTTTTTGTCGAATTATTCCTACTCATTATTTCATTATTTCTGTTTCTTAAAAAGGAAAAAAAAATATTACATTCAACCCTGTTAATGAATAGATAATTAAGAATTTCTTAATTAAAAAAACAACAACTCATTGTTCGGATATTGCAATTAAGAGGTACGAACTTACAACGAATACAAGAAAAAAATATTCACCCTTTCAGAAACGAAAAAATGTATATTTGAATCACGGCCTCCTGTATCAGCTGTCAGTCCAGTAAAATAAGGGTTTGCCGAAGAAAAAAGTGCCGAACTTTTATTCTCAACGGACCTTTATGTTTTTATGTGAAGTTTGCTACCACGGCAGACGTCGGCTTCATACCCAAAATTGCAAAAAAACGCCCAAAATACCGGTTCTTTTCGGTTGTTTGCCTATAACACGAAAACGAAGGTATTTTCGAAGAAAGTATTTAAATATTAATTATCTCTTATGGTCTGGCCTTTACTCCCAATAAGTGGGGAAACAGGCTCGATTCGGGGTTCCCCAGGCTGAGTGTGTCTGCATTGTACATATAGTAAGAATGTATCTTATTTTTTATTTTATTTTTTTAATTTTTGTTACATGATTTTTATTATTTCATTTTATTTTTGATGATTGAATCATTAGTTTTATTTTTATAATTATTATTTGTTTTTATTTTTATCTTCTATTATCATTAATTTTGTGAGTATGAGTACTAGTATATATTGCATGAATGAATACATCTTTAGCACTTTCACCTATTGCCCTTAATTGAGGCAGGCTGTACATATATTTCAATAAAAAAAAATATATATATATATAAAAATAAAAAAATTAATTGTTACTGGTATTATTACCTACGAAATGAAAAAAACTACTCTGAAATCGGATCATTTACCGCGAAGATATGGCCTTGGGAAAAGTGTAGAATTTGGCCTACAGGCGATCAGTCTCACTTCTCCACGAATGTTTGATGTACTTTTTTGTCTATAACTCCAAAACTATTTGTCCGATTCGAGATTACTTTTTTTCATCTTACAGGTGATTAAATTTACTATTAGACCATTACATATGAAGTACTAATAATGTTCCTTAAAAGCACGCTGAAAAACCCGTACTGTTATGAAATCCACGTTTTTTAAAAACATTTTTCTCTATAACTCCGAAACTATTAGTCTGACCCAAATTTCTTCTTCTTTTTTTTTTTAATCTTAAAAGCTGGTAAAATTGACTATTAAACTGTATATATGAAGTTTTAATCGGGTCTCTTGAAATACACATGTCAGAACGCCAAAGATCCCGTACTTTTGTGAAATCTACTTTTTATGGCACATTTTTCGCTAATACTCCGAAACTATTAGTCTGATTCGAAATTTCATTTTTTCATCTCAAAGTTGGTTAAATTTGCTATTCGATCATATAAATGTCATTTATGTTAAACACCATGTAACACCCAATCCAGCCCACTAAACATGTCATAATTGTCATATTTTGCCAAAATATACACATTTAGCATGCTAGCCTGGGTATTTCACGGGATTTAATATAAATTAAATATATATATGACATGATAGCAAATTTAACCAGATTTGTAGGTAATAATACCGGTAACAATTAATATTTAAAGACTTTCTTCGAAAATAGCCTCGTTTTCGTTTTTTAGGTAAACAACCGAAAATAACCGGTATTTTGCGATTTTGGGTATGAAGCCGACGTCTGTCGAGGTAGCTAACTTTAGATTCGGATTAAACACCCCAAAAACATAAAGATCCGTTGAGAATAAAAGTTCGGCAACTTTTTTCTTTTGACGCGTCTGTAATTGTTTGATTTATATCACTAAATTTGTATCAGTAAATTTGTAAATATCGTTGGAATACTTTTTTTTTAATTTTTACTTGTTTTTATCATGGGCAATGAGTAATATGGTTGACACAAATGTTACTTTATAAACAGGGCTTACTAACTTTATAATTTTACTTCTTTTTTTTTGGTCTAGATTTATCAAAAAACTTTTGAAGATAATGGTCACAATGCCGTGTGACAAAGGCGACGATGTAAGTATAGGTTCCTCTGTACTACCTAATTTATTCAGATACGTGATGAATAATGAATTTCGGCGCGAGGGGGCCACCACAGCACGTGAGGAGAAAAGTCACCTACCCCCCACACCCTCAAGATTGGAAATAAAGAAAATTACCCTAAGTACGTGCCTTCAGCGTGTGCACTCTTGGTCACTATGATCAAGGCAGATGTTGCTTTAACCAAAAATAATCTCTTAAATTAAAAAGTTAAAGATCGTTATTTAAAAATATAGAAAATTTAATTAGGATTGATGAATTATTAGTGCCTTTTATTGGAATTTACCTATTAGATAGTTTCTTAAACATTCATCATCAGTTTCATGGAGGCAAACTGAAAAGGACAGCATAGAGCGAGACCTCATTCGTTTCGTAGGTCACAAAAAGCTTTTACAGCTTGAATCATATGAACTATCACCCCACCATAATCTCCTGATTTGACACTTTCAGATTATTATTAGTTCCAGTCTCTGAAAATTTTTTGAACGGGAAGAACACTTCAAATACAAATCAAGAATTTGTAAATTAATAAAATGTTTGGACACTCTAAAAAAATAGTGTTTCATTTTCACGAAGAAAAAGAAAAGTAATAAATAAACAAAATCCATAACCGTACAATTCATTACTTTAATTAGGGCAGTAAGGAGGGGTTACTCTACATGTAACCAGCCTCATTCAGTAGATTATAAAAGAGCATATACGTGTAAAAATGTTTACAAACAGATCTACGAGTTTACAATACAGATATACGCAATTTCCAGATTATTGATAATTCAGGAGGTTAAAAATAAATGGTGCAAGTAAAAAGTAGAAAATAAGGGTGTACAAATGGAGTTTAGCAATCCATAAAAAAAAATCAGTGTTTGTAGCAAAAAAATTTTCAATATAGGCAGTTCAATAAGAAGAGATAGAAAAACTAAGGGTTTTAGATTATAATGAAAAAACAAAACAAAAAAAGAACATGAGGAATTATTCTCGCCGAAATTATATCCAGGGTGGTAAGTTCAAGAATCGTTCTGTGGTTTCGCCAAGAAATAAATTTTAACCCGACCAGGTGGGATTCGAACCCACGACCTTACGTTCAAAGAGTATCGGATCATTATTAGTCTAAAACTATTTCTTGTCATTTTAATATTGCTTGCGGATTCGATGTCATTCTTTCAAAAATATCGGTTACAAATGGCTCTAAAATTTATTTTAATTTTGTACAGATTTCACAAGATTAAAATTTTCAAATATATTGTAGAACTTTCATCAATAAACGAAACGAAAAGATACCTGATCTTTTAAAAAAATAATCAACTTTTTTTGTATATGAAATATGAGATATTTATCACAGTTATCTTCGTGATGACTGTTTTCCACATATTATCTTTCGGTATGACTGAGTTTAGAAAAACAGATAAGATTTTCGAATCTTGATAATTTTAATATCTAAGCTATAACAGCGGGTACCCACTTTTTAGATTCTAGGGTATCTCGATCCTTAAGTAGACCTCGACTGAAATACCAGAAAATAATGTTTCAGTATCCGGATTCGAACTCGGGACCAAGAGAGTGCATTCCCCACTGAACCACCGCCTTTTCTACTCAATGAAATAATAATAAAAATTGCACTTCCTTACCTTAGTGTGTTGTTCCTGTTGGGATAGGAGCTGGTCCCGTACCATCTGGAGGTGGAGGATCATCTCAGATAGCCTTCGTTCCTTTTCCAGGATGGTCTCCCCCGTCAGTGCTTCCAGGTTGATGAGGTTCATTTCACCGTTCTCTCCCGTCCTGAAACACATCATCACATCTCCATAACCTTAATTATTCTATATTTTAAGTATTTCTATATCTAAACCATTGTAAACCTAACGTCAGTAATAAAATATAAGAGAAGGAATGGAAAGCGCGACGAGATATTCAAAAGAAAAATAAGATTGATGAAAACGTTTTATCTTATCACAATTCATTGTTACTGATACATACTATAGTTAACAATTATCTTTAGTTTCTATTCTGTACCTGAGAGTGTTATAATAATAAAGCAATTCTAAAGCAGAACTTATTTTTGGTATTGCTGAATCTTACCCAACGTTAAGGGAGGCAGAGTGAGCCATTGTAAGGGCGTACCACTGAAAAATTAAGTCGTGGTTGATTTAATTATGTCGTCTATAGCTGGTATTCAAACCTTGGTTCGGGGAAATTGAGCGATTTACTGTGTACAATGATATCAATTGATTTTGCAATAGTTGTTTCTTGGGGCTCAACGTCCTTATGCACTCCAACTAGGGGAGGAAGGTTTATCCTACAGGTTACTAACCTATTCTAGTTATGGTGGGAAGGTCAAGATTTATTCCGTGGGTCCACCACGAAATAAATTTCAACCCGCCCAGGTGGGATTCGATACCACGACTTTCTGTACGAAGAGCGTTGAGACCCTCTCCGCATTGGGCTTTGCTAATTATGTTATTATTATTCATCGATTCTTCAATATAATACGAATATAAAGAATAAAAAGCAGTCTCTGGTTTTATAATGAGATTCCGATAATGCAGAAAGGTGGCAGTGAGGAGAGATAAATATAAAAATTCAATTTCTTCCTAACATGGGAAAACAACAATAGATCATGGCTTTGACTATGTGTAGTATACTACTTTTCCCAACTCACAGTTTAATATTAACAGATCAAAATATTTAAATTAATACAGTTTATACTGTTGATTGTTTTTTTATTAGCCATGGCTACCACACGGGTAGAAGCTGATGTCTTTGTAGCTTTACACTGAATTCAGTGATAGATCGTTACACCGCAACACATATGCAGAAGAAAGTTACAGAGTATTTTAAATTATGTAATTTATTATGTTTTATTTGCATTAGTATCTCCATTTCTTCTAATTTTTCTTGTAATAAATTATTAAACATTAAAACATTAAGTTGCTTAAAAGTTTACTGTTATAGAAGAAGAAGAGGAAGAAAAATGAACTTTATTCTGGGACAACTTGTCCCCTAAGAATAACAAAAGAGTAAAATACATAGATCAACGTCTGGCTATGATAATAAATAATAATAATAATTAATAAACATTGAATACTTAAATTATGAGTTATAAAATAAATGAAGAAATCTTGTAGAAGGATCTTAATGTACTATTATAATGTATGTAACATTAATATTCATGTTTAACATTGGCTCGGAAGATTGAAGATCCAGGAGGTAAAGAAATAGATGATGTTTAAAGGAAGTAAGAATGGACCTTTTTCGTATTGACATGGGCAATGAATTCCATAAAGAGGAAGGGCGGATAATAAAGGATTTTTCAAAGTATGCAGTTCGATGTGTAGGAGTGTACAGGTTGATGGGTTGGGTTCTAGTATTTAAGATGTGGATGGAGGAGCGCAGGGTAAGGAGGTCATGAATATAGGTGGGTTTTTTGGTATTCAAGGATTGAAATATGAGTGCACCTAGGAAGTATTGACGTCGGAAACGAGGGTAAAGCTATGAGATATGTGAGAACGTTTAGAAATCCTAAAAATAAATCTAATAAAACAGTTCATTAATCTTTTACATCTCATCTCAAGCTCACTAGACAGTCCTCCATATACTATGCAGCCGTAGTAAATGTTGGGAAAAGCAAGAGATGATACCAAAAGTTGACGAGTACTTAGTGGTAATGAATCGTGGTGATAGAAAAGTGGTTTAAGTATAGAAATAGATTTCTTCGTGATTTGAGAAATATGATTATTCCATGATAGGCTTTGATCAAACGTTACTCCCAGATTTTTAATCGAATTTTGGATATTAATTGGTTGGTTTTTGAGGTAAAGCAGTAGATAGTATGGAATGACTTTAAGGTGAGGTTTATACTTTAGCTTTAAGGTTATTTATATTAACCCTTCAACTTCGACTCATCGAGTTATGACTGAATATACCGAAAACTCTCTCAAATCCGGCGCTAGAAAATGAGGAAAATTCATACCATATATATTTAAAACATATAACAAAAGAAGAAAAAAAAAAATTTAACTTACTCTTAACAAATGAAATGAAATTTACTGCGTTAAAATAATAATTCATCATTAGTTTTTGTCTGTCGTGTCATTTGTATATTTACGACTATGTATAATTATATATAACCGTTCGTTTTGTTATGGATGTTGCAATAAATAAAACAGTTAAATAATATTTTATTACGTACATCCAATTGTATTTAATTATATTCAATAAATTCTTTATTAATAACTATGATTTCTTCTGAGAAAACAAAATATGTTCAGTATAAAGGAAAACAGAACTACGATACTGATTTGCTATCTCATCTTACTAGGTACATACCGTATATAAAATATTCTTGAAAAAAATTCTAACTTAAGAACTTATTTGTTTTTTTTTATTATAATTGACAATTTCTGTTGGGTTTTCTCTTATCCGACACTGTTGTCCTCGGTAACCCCGGATAATGGGGAATCTTCTGTAAAACCTTTTTATTATTATTATTATTTTTTTTTTTTTTTACATTGATTTTAAATACTCCATTAATGCGCAAGGTATTACAGCGACCTTACATACTCACGGAGATCTGGAAAAGGCAGAGCATGACAGCTAGCTATAAATATGGGGTCTGCCTGGATGCTATAAAATTTTTTAGTTGGCTCCCGGCTAAGATTACGTCATAAAACATCGGAGCAGTCTATAAGCCCATTCAGGATAGTCGCATTGTAAATCATACGAACGGTAAGAGATATAACGCTTTCAATTTGAAAAATGGATTCTTTTTTAAATTATAATAAATAAACTTTCGTTTTTGATAGAAATAAAAAAAATTCTGAATATAGTGGATGTGTTTTCGGAAAATTTCCCTAATTCTTTCTATAAACCCATCCATATAAATTTCTTTACATTTGTGTTTGTGTGTCTGAAATTATGGCAGAGAAGTGGATAGCAGACTGTTCAAGGAAATAAAAAAATTGAAGGTGGTACCATTCAAATACTTTTTCGGTTCATGAACTAATAATTTAAAAAAAAAAATGAATTAGGTTAAAAATACTTTTAATTATTAAATGAGTATAATTTTTAAAGAATATATTATGTTAGCTAAAAGGGTTTAGTATGATGGTAAAATTATTTAAATGTTATTATATATCGAATTGTGCTTATGTACATTTTGTCTTTAATGATTTAATTTCATTTGTAAAAATAAAATAATTTCGAAATATTTTTCTTTTTTTTAGACTGCAGAAGTTTCTTTTAATAGATCTATACTATTGTATAAAAGGACAAGCCATTTTTAGTTTTTGATCACTAACCACGAAAACTACTGAACTAGTACCAAATTTAAACTATATCATCTCTATAGTTCTAGAATGGTCTAGCAATAATAAAATTTGCAATAATAAATTGTAATATTGTGTAATATTTAAATGTAGAATGTTATAATAATTGGCAAATGACTATAAGTTAGGAATTTGTAGGTAAAAAAATACGCCAGTTGGGAAAGAAAATGGGGAAGTCCGTACTCAGAACAAAAATGTCAGGTGAAAGATTGGATAGTTTAATGCTCTTGTGGTGCGAAAAAGGTATTAGTGAAATTATTAACTCAAAAAAACTTATTAAACAATGGGCAAGTTTGAAGAACCGCTTAAGGAATTTAAGATATTTTATGATTTTGTTTACTTGATTGATAATAAGAATGCAATTGAACATATTTGGGACACACTCTAACACCAATTACACATGTGTTCGCATAGTCCAGATAACTTGGATGAACTTGCTGACGTTTTGTTTCAGGATATGCTTCTTTACCTCAACATTGTATATTGAGCTTGCTTGATAAGGAGCATAGACCGCAGGATTAATTCAAAGCAGAGGGAGTTCAACACCCTACTGAAGAAAGTTTAAGTGAAAAAATAACAAAAACAATTTTTGAGTTGTTAAAAATTGAAAAGTTTAATTTTAATAAATACCTTTTTCTGATATTTAAAAAAAAAATACCATTATCAATACATAAGGAAGGTATTATAAATTACAAATTATTACAAAGTAAACAAAAAAAAACAAACCCAGCAGTATGGTTAAAAAAGTGTTACCTAACTTTTGATGAGCAGTCCACTTAAATTTGTGAGAAGTTTAGATAGACCCAAGACCCAAATTATATGATCTGTTTTATTATTATCGTTTTTCTCGTTAAGTATACGATTTAATTGATTCAACCATGCTTAATTCTTTCCTTTTATCGTACTTAGTAACTATGTTTTATTACCATATTTTTTATTAGTAACAATAAGCGTCAAAGTGTGGGGGTTGAAAATAATAAAGCATAATACGCGATACAAGAACTTGTTTGAAAGTTGAAAAATTTGTAGCTTCAGCCCCTCCTCCACAAAACAATAAAGAAAAAAATATTTCTAGTTACGTCCCTGTGTGTTTTCAGGAATAATGAATTGAAGGAAACCAGTTGAGGACCAGCAAAGAAAGAAAATATTTTGGATGCAAGAGAGAATTAAAAAATCAGTGAAGGAACTAAAAACTGGTATATGGTCACTACTCCGGTAGTGGCAACATTAATTAATTAACTGTTTTAATACGGCACCTAGACTTATTGTTGATTTTGGAATAGTCCTGTCTGTAGATATGAGTTATTGTTTATTGTTATTATTTATTATAGTTTTTATTATTTATATGAGACCATTATATTATTATGTAAATAATACTCGAAATGACCTCAGGTACAGACTGTTAGCTGCCGCTGCGGTGGCTAGCAGAGCCATTCATCTTAGTAGGTTTCATCTAAAAATAAATTTTTAAGCTGAGTGGTCTAAATGACATTTTCTAAATCTATCCTCGCTCTGCCTCTTCCACCGAATACTTTAGGGTATACTCCTCAGGAATGCATTCGTTGGATACGTCCACCGGATTGTTTTCTTGATTGGATCATTAGGGTGAAACAACTTCAGTATTTGTAAGCGAAGGACAACGATTTTTTTTTTTTAAGAAAATCATTTTGTTTAACAATTAATATCCAAACTATATTATTAACTATCCTTGAAAGACACTCGAACTTTGCCACGGACCAGATACTATACTATATACTATTATAACAAAAAAAAAAAAAAAATACGATTAAAAATAACTGGGATGAGTGGTAGTATTTGCAATTGTCGTGTTAAATGTATTTTTTCCATTTAAAGATTCTGAATCTTAAAAATTCGTCGTTAATCGATATCAATTAATACCCAAACTTTATTTTTAATCGTTCTTGAATGACCACCTTTGCCATCATGATACGAACAACCAGATATTCGACTCATTTAATATCTTAACAGTTATCTGTCAGACGTATTCCTATTATGAATAACTGGATTAATTATCAAAATGACTCGAACCCATTTATCAAAAAATATGTAAGACCCTTCGCCGTAAACCTGATACTTCCTGCCACACAGTATCCTTCAATAATATTCATATGACCCCAGTTGAACGAATCTGCTACCTACGACTGCATCTGTACAAACGACTGACTTGGAATCCACATACGAGACTAAAACGACAAGAAACTGCTCGTCGTATATGAGTACTCCAACATTTACCAATACATTACAAAAAACTTATTTATATGACAGTAATTAGACCAATTTGGACATTCTGAGTAGAGCTTTGGGGCTCCACAAAACCTCCTGATTCCTCTAATATCCAATCCGAAATTCTTACATCCGAAAATAGTCTTGTAATAAAAACTTCCAATAGAAGAGGCAATTAATGTCATCAGTCCTAATTTTGTTGATCCTTCTACGCCATCACGCCTATAACTATATAAAATTATGACCTCAAGTAAACATGAGGCCTAAGTTAATCGAATTACGAATCTAATGTAAATGACTAAAACTACCGAAACTAAAAACACAGTAAAACTACCCATTGGAAGAATAAATTAAGTTAAAGTAAAATGGAAATTCCATTTTTTCCCTCGAAGTATTATGTTAATGGAAAGCAAGTTGAGATACTTATAGATGTAAGTTGGTACATAGTTTATAATGATTATAAATAAAGTTTGTATTTAGTTTTTTTTTTTTTTTTTTTATAACAATTTATTGAAATTTATAACTGAAAAAAATATATACATCAAGTAAATGTGCTGTTAGCTATTACAATAACGTGACAAAACTTCAAAAGAAATACTCATCAGTAGCACTTTAATAAAAATTCTATACTAGAAGGTCTCTGGGCCATCTTCTTTTCAGACGCATCGGAGGATTATCGGGAATGGTGTGGGAAGCGAGTTCAGAAATTAGGGGATTTAAGTGGTTATAGAGCATACTATGAAAGGATAGATATCTGGTTTGGGCTAAATCAGCAGCATACGGAACATTAAGATCTTTATGGATAATTTTATAGGTGACAAAGTAAGGAGCATTGAGGATTTTTCGAAGGATTTTGGATTGTAATGGATACCAGATGAATTGGATGGTTTATTGGAGCCCCAAAGCTCAACTCCGTACGTCCAGATAGTTCTAATCAGAGTCAGGTATTTGAGTCTTTTGTAATTAATTGGGAGCTTTGAACGTTTGTCTAGTAAACGTTGAAGTAATCTGTAACGACGGGCAGTTTCTTGTTTTTTTAGTCTTGTATCTGGATTCCAAGTATGACGTTTGTCCAAGTGGAGTCCTAGGTAGCGGATCTGTTCAACATGGATTAGTGGAATATCTTTTTTTTTTTTTTTTTTTTTTTTTTTTTTAATTACAATCCTTTTTAAAATGTTATATTATGAAGTAGATAGGACTTTATTGGTCCCATATGATGTAACTTTAAAAAAATATTATTATTGATATTCGCAATTTTATAAAATAAACATATTAAAGATATGTGAGGGGCAACGATTCCAATAATATGTAAATAAATTGTATCGCAACAACTTATCCGTAGTAATTCAATAAAAGTTTTATATTATAAGTTCCCGAGACCAATTTCTTTTCAGACACCTCGGAGGATTTTCGAAAATCTAATGGGAAGCAAGTTGAGATACTAGTGGTTAAGGTGATAACAGATAAATTGGTACCTATCTGTTTTGGGACAAATAAATAACATACAGGACATTAATAAACTAATTAGTGGAGTATATATTGGTCACATCATGGATTTCACGAAGGATTTTGGATGGATTTATCATTTTAAAAATAATCTTGAGTATTAGTAGTATTATGCTTATATAACATTTACCTCATTTCCTTTATTTTCATAAGATAATAAAATTTTCTCAAAATTTTATTCATTTGTTTGTTTATAAAGTAACGGGTCATAATGCCCAACAAACAGGTTTACGTGTCAGGGTTGCAACAATGTCTAAGATGATAAACGATTAAAAAATACAAAACAAAATATTTTAATTACACAAACAAAGAAAAAGATTATCGGAAAAAGAATAATGAATGCAATGATAAACAGATAATAAACTTAATCAACTGAAAATAAACACGCAACTCTTAGATCATTTTCTTATTTTCCTTGATTATAATCGTTAGTTTTAAATTTGTTTAAGCAATCCTTAAACTTATAAATCCGTAAAATCCTCAATGCTCCTTATTATGTCACAAACTTATCCATAAAGATCTTAATGTTACATATGTTGTCGATTAGGCCCTAACCAAATACAGTCAAAACTCGATAAGTCGAAGTTAAAGGGTGAAAAAATTAAGTTCGAGTTATCAATTTTTCGAGATATCGAGTTCACAAAAATCCATTATTCGAGTTATCGAGTTTTTCCTATTGTATAATATACATAATTTAAAATAGTCTGTACCTTTCTTAAGCATATATGTAGGGTTGCGCCGATCTACCGCACGCTGAATTGGGCGCAAAGCAGCAAAGACATCAGCTTCTACAACAGGTAGCGATGGCTCATAAAAAACACAATCAACAGAATAAATATCTGTCTTGTCCACGAATGGAAACAGCACTGAGGATAAGCGAGGATAGAGTTGAGATAGACTGGTTCATACATGTTCATGGTTCTTGGTATCTTCGACTTTAGAGCCTTTCATAGTAACCTCCATACCCATTCGAATCCACTAGTCTCCCAACTTGCTTCAAACTCAATTTCCGATAACCCTCCGAGGCGTCTGAACAGAAGTTGGCCAAGAGATCTTCTAATGTAGAACTTTTATTGAAGTGCTACTAATGAGCAGTTCTTTACAAGTTATTTCCATGTCATTATAATAATTTTACAGCACATTTACTTATTGTATGTTGTAAATATCAATAAATAGTTTTTAAAAAAATAATTAAAAACTGTGTTTCTTACTTTATTTATATTTCAATTACTATAGACTTTTTCATTTATTTGTGGTATTTTTGAGTGTATTTTCTGATTTCTATAATTCATATTTTCTTATTTTTAGCCTAGTTTATGGTCATCTCAACTCAAAGCGGTGCCAAAACGCTGGTATAATAAAATAATAAAATTTTAAAAATTCTTTTTTTTTTTCATCCCTTTGAGTAATCCCTTTATCCCTTTATAGTCTTCAAATACACCTCTTGAAATATAAGGTTTATGTAGAGGTAGGCTCGCATTCCTATTTCCTTCATACTTCCATGTCCACAGATGTTGGAGGACTGTCCCTGAACCCCGGCACAGAAGAATACGGCGTATGTGAGAGGTGGCGGGAACCCTGAGTCAATTACAATGTCGGGGCGTGAAACCGGAGACACTGGCTCCAGGATTAATGGTCAGCAGAAGAGACAATGGGACCGCTATATTTATGGATTACCCACCGGAGACAAACAGAAGACATTTGTCTAGCTCAACCAACCAAGAAATACTGCAGCAACCTTTAATCAGTGGGCTACCATTTATTTTGGTTCTTTGTCGAGATGGCCGGCAGTTTCCGCGCCGGTGAGCCACCAACTAATGACGCGGTCTTTCCGATCCTTGTGTGGCAAATTGTCCGGACCATCTAACAGTTCCGTGGAGGAGCCGATGTCGGGTGTCGATCAAGTAACTTTGCGTGAAGTCTGATCTGAATATTTATTAAATATTGATTGCGATGGACAGGTCGTGGATTTCCGTCCAAGTAGATCACTGCCTTCCTGTATCTGTTTCACACCACTTCCTTGGGTGCTTTGATACTAAACTCCAATCCAATTCTTATCAATATGGTTGTGAAATATATGCATTTGCATATTTCTCCTAGCCAACTAAAACATCTACTATTATAAAAATGTATAAGTTTTGAGGCATTTCGTATCAATTTGAGTTATTTTTATTTTGCATATTTTGCCATAAATACATATTTTGAAATCTAATTTGCATATTTATCCATATATCAGAATTTTAATTTTAAATTCTATTATGTTACTAGCAGACAAAAAAATATGTAAATATAAATAAAAACCGAAAAATAGCTACAGGAACTCCTACGTATTTTCTCGGGTTTGTCTAAGTAATGATTCTTCCCTTTCCGTGAACTACCGATACAGTTTGCTCTTGGAATTGTTTAATCGGATTAATATATTATTTTCGCTGCACTCGAATATTTGGAATATTTCTTCACTTTTCATATTTCCCTTCTTCGTATCATTTTAACCCTTGAGTGGTCGCGTATGGCTCAGTTACAAGAAAGGTCGTGCGACAATAGTCATCCACTCAGTTTTCTGGTGTTTTAGCATTAGACAGCTTTTTTAATCCCTTTATTTTCAAAGATACTTAACAAAGGATAAGAGAAATAAATTATTATAAATAAAATAAATTCACTAAAATAGCACAGTACTTCAAAAATATCAGTGCGGTACGTTCAATGTAACTATAACAAACTCTCATTGTATTGATTTTGCTAATGTAGACCAAGAATTACAAGACTAAAAATAAGTAGTTGGATGGTCTAGTGGAGGACAGTTGTTAGCCAACCTAAACAGCGATTAACAGAGGTACTGAGACTATCCCCCTAGACTCCCTTTGCAGACTCTAGGCTCGTCATATTCATCCAAGCCAAAACAAATCCACAGTAACGATGTTAAGAGCAGTGGAGGACTATTCGCGCGACCACTCGAGGAAGGAAGCGGGATGGATGGATTTATATGTAAAATATATTTATTGAAAGACAGGGATTTATCAAAGGTATCAAGATAATTTTGGAATTAAATAGGCTGATTATTGATATAACGAGTAGAAAGGAAAACAATGGAGGGAGTGTTCGTAACCAAGTCCAAAAGCTGGAAAAAGTGATTCGTCTTGTATAATTTTTAATAAAAGTCATTCTTTAAGTAATGGGAATCACGGCAGTGCGATTTCGATGAATATAAAAAAATAAAACAGGTTTCATCGAACTGATATTTTATAAATCTCCATAAGATTAGTTCATAGAATTCAAGAATAGTTGAAGGGGTTCATGATTTCTAGAAACACGACTCAATTCAAGTTTTACGGCAAACAAGACTTAATTGATTTATATGAAATTTCAGTATTTTTCCAAAATTATATTTTCCTATCTACATTCTTTTATGGCTCATTCTTTTCCCTTTTTATGTTTTTGGATCTGGTAAAGAGAACAATATGATTTATCTTGTTTGTTCCATGCTTCGAGTGTGTGCCTTAAAACGAGAATACCGCGTAATTTATGATCATAATGAAACTCGATTCGAAAATAGAAGCTCCCAATTCCTTTATGTCTGTTTATTGTGTCTTCAGCAGGCAATCATTAAAATTTCAAAAATAAGATTACATAAATGTCAGTTTGAATTGTCTCCATCTATTTCTATGATTACCTAATTTTACTACTCTGAGTTTATGGCTACTTTAATATATCGTGTTATGGTTGTAATATTTAGAAAAATAAATAGTTTTATAGTTCGAAATAAGATCAATACATTTTTCAATAAAGTTCATGAGATTTATTTTTACATTTTATTGAGAACTCCTCATATGCAATCCTTCGCAAAATTGGCAATGCTCCTTATTATGTCACAAATCAACTTATCCACAACGATCTAAATGTCCCATATGTTGATGATTTGACCCAAACAAAATACCTTCCATGAAAAGCTACCTTTGAGCCTGTGTTAAAGATAGGATTGGAGTTTAGAGTCAAAGCATCAAAGGAAGTGAAATGAATATAAGTAGCGAAACAGAAAACAACGAGGAAAAATTCTTTAATCCTAATTCTATTGACTCTTCTATTCTATCATGAGTACCTAAAGTGAATTAAAATCTTGTTTAGATTAAAATTATTTCAAGTCTTATTTCGTATTGTTTTTCTTGTGTCCCTCCCTGATGAAGGTTTGAATGCAAGCTTAAACGTCAGCACAGTAATTTGACCTATTTTTATTATCTTCTCTCATATTTAATTCGGTGTGCCAATCTATATTAATATCAATAAAAAAATTTATTCTCAAACCATGTAAAATATTATTCTAAAAATTAAGGTACTCCAGTAACATTCCTTTTTTCAACACCATTCAGGTAGAACAATGAGTGGATTAAGCAGTCGTAAAATAAAGTAATAATTTATATTATAAACAAACCTCAAAATGATAATGAAAACTTGATTGGAGAATTGTACAGTAGTAGGCCTCTCGCCTAAATTTGATAAAACGCTGATGACGAACGCGGAAAAGGTGGATATTAAAGTTGGAAATCATAGTTTAGAATACGTAGAAGACTATAAATACCTAGGGCAGTTGTTCTCTTTTACAAATAAATCATGAAAGGAAGTTGATAGAAGAACATCTATAGGATGGGAAAAGTACTGGTCAAGGAGAGAAATAATGAAAAATGATTTTCCGAAAGAGATAAAAAAGAATATTTTCGATACTTCTGTACTTCCTGCTGTCTCCTTTGGTAGTCAGATTTAGTCCCTAACGGAAGCCCAAACAAGGAAACTGATAAGCAGGCAAAGAGGAAACGAAAGAAATGGGAGAAGGTTAGGAGTTATGACATAATTCACTATATGAAGAAACAAAAATGGGAATGGGCAGGGTAGGTAGGTGGTCAATGGAGGTGACTGTTTGGATACCCTTTTTCTTCTTCTTCTGTAGCTCTACAGCCCGTGGTGGTTTCTCCAGACAAATAGTTCTCCAGACATCCCTATCCATAGATTTCTTCCTCCAGTTACACATTCCTAGCCGTTCAAGATCATCGACACTTCACTCAGCCACCTTCTTCTCGGCCGTCCCTTTCTTCTAGGACCATACACCTTACTTTGGATCATCCTTTTTGGGGTTCTGTCCCAGCCATTTAATCCGGCGGGATTTTATAGAACTCACGATTTCAGTAAATCTCTTTGTTTGTTCTTATCCTCCATTCTTGAGTTCCTACATCAAAAACAGGACCAAATATTTTCTAAGAACTTTCCTATCAAAGATTCTAAATGCATTAATAATAGTGGTGGTAAGCGTCCACGTTTCAGCGGCGTATGTGAGGATAGGTTTAATTGAAGTCATGTACAGCCTTACTTTCGTTTTCTAGATAACAAGGATGATCTGGACACCCTATTGCTACAAAAGGCGAAGAGGAAGACAGTTGAAATGATGGAGTGACTTCTTTAAGATGGTGGAGAATGGCAAGGAATAGAGATACATGGAAAGAGAAGTGGATCCAAATCGCGAACCCGGCTTCCCAGTAGGCTGGTATCCTGGGAAAGTCTAGACCTGTTCTCCCTGAGGGAAATGAACATGAGCATTCATAGAAGAATTTTATTTGTAAATTTGATATAAATTGTAGACCTATTTGTGAAAAGTTAATTTTTTTTTTGTGTATTTATTTGAATTTAGTGTTTATTTGTTGAGTTACGAACATAATAAAAGGCCATTAGTATTATTACTATTATTACTATTAAATTTTATTTTAATTTCCAAATTTCTATTATTCCCTACAAAACCCGCGAGTCTGCATCAGAAGACTAAACACCGGATGACCCATCGTCACCGAAGATGCTACTTCTTTTAGAAGTGGGTGTGGAGTTTTTGCCTAGAGAGGTAGAGGCCTGGATAGACAAGCTAGACACAACAAGAGGGGGTGTGGATCCCAGCGGAAGTGGGGTAGAAACAACACCCACTAATCGAAACATCTCCCCTGTTCTCCTAGCGGTCTGATTTCTGAATTCGATCACTATTACAACATAAAAATAACTATTATTATTTATTTTATTTACTAAGATTTACAATAAAATTAGCCATTATGTTAGTTCTGGTAATAGACGATATTCGGAAACAACTGATTGTTAGCAATGAAATGAATGCTGTGAGGCGCTGTACAGTGCACTCTTGGGCCACTTCCTCAGTAACTCCACTCAAAACTCTATTTTTGAGTTGTTTGATAAATTGACTATAGTTTCTGACTAAAATAATCTACATAATATGGAAAATCAACTAGTAAACAATAAACGCTCTGGTTTGTTTACTTTCAATATTTTGGTCCTTTTATGTCACGGATTATTAGACAGAATTATTTAGTCGATTTTAAAGTGCAACGCATTTCAGTGCGTTAATTTTTTTTTCTTTTAAAATTTTTATATTTCAAGTCACACTATGTAGTGTTCTAGTGATATGAAATTGAAAATTTAAATTCTTAAAACTTAAATTTGAGTAACTCAATTTTGCGCAAGGGAATTGCAAAACTGCTATTGTAATATGATAATAGAAGCTCTTTTAAAAATAAAGGTGAAGGCGAAAGGCAAATTCCTTCTAGCAAAATTAAAATATTTTAAATTTTGAATTTGGTGAAAGGCCCGTAACTAAGTTTTTTAAGGCTTATAGGGAACAATTTTTGTAGGAAGACTTCTATAATTCATAATATTAAAGACATTTTTATTCGGCTGCTAGTATCTTCAATCTATTGATAACCAACATCAGAAAAATGCCAACATAAAAAACGAAATCGACCCCGAAATTTGTTGAAATGTTAACATTGGACTTGGACTATCCACCTTAAACATGTCACATTATATCTAGCTTCATATTACGGATTGTGATAGTTCTGATTAGAGCCTATAACATTTTTTTTAGGGGATCAGGTAACATTGATTCAATATTATATTTTGAAATGATTCTTAAAAATTTAGAGGAATATTAAACAACAAATTTAAAGACATTATGTAAAAAAAAAAAATCATTACATAGTTATCCATGAATTGTAATTCTGAAAATAAGGTTGATACTTAAAATATGTTAAATGATTATTGTTTATATTTTATTGTTTTATCTTTAGATATTGTGCGAAATATGTGTACCTACAATATTATATTATTTGTATAATATAGGTACATATTATGTAAATTTTATTACTTTTATTTATTTAATTATTCAATATGTAGTTCTAGAAACTTTGTTTATCATTACGATAATTCTATCAAATAAAGTTTTATATTAAATATTTAATATAAGTACATTATTAAAACTTATTATTAATAAAAATCTTCCTTTGTTAACTCAATGAAAACTTTATCTTTTAGTTTATTATTTAAAATAAATTCATAAAACGAAAAAACCGCTTTTTAGAGTTTAGAGAGCTCGCGCCCTATTTAAGGCCCCAGTGTGCAGTGGTTCGAACGGCCCAAAATCCCCGAGGTATGTACGAAATGTAATGTACGAAAAAATTAAAAAAAAAAAGTTATTTCAAACCCCGACCACTTTGCACCATCTGCTAACCTCTTAGAAATAATAAAATTTTGGAATGTTCTAGAAATACGTAAGGAAAATACTGTGTTTGTGATAAAAAATTTAATGAAAATTGATATTAAAATGCATGAAATAGGAGCTTATGATTTTGATTGTTCCTACAAGGTTTTAGTTTTACTGATAATTATTTCTCATAATTTTAAATAACCAATTACTTTCTGATTCGTACAAGTCTATTCAAACTAAGAAAAAATTATTAGTGATGGTTTTATTATTAGTATAATTTAGGAACTTGATATTTGGAGTAACTTTCAGGTTATTGCGCGTTAAAGAAGAAAACCATCAAATTCCTCCAAAAAATCGACTTCTCAGGTTTTTACCTAAGGTATTTAATGAGAGAAATACGTTCTATTATCATCCAAATACGCCCGAATTTGCCTGTTTTTAGACATTTTTTACATACTTCTAATATTGCAATTCAACAATCAACCTTAATTCTTATAAACTATGAAATAATTGTGAATGATGGCTTTATTGTTAGAAAGAATTAGGTCCACATAAAACCTAAATTTATAAATTTAGGAGTATATAAATCATGCCTAAACATGGGCCACTTTGGACGTTTTAGGATAACAATGAAACGTATTTCTCTCATTATTATTGTAATAAAACGCTAAAAAAAAATTTCTAAAAATTAGTTTGACTAGACGTATACAAATTAGGAAGTGATTAATTATTAAAAAGTATTAGATATAATTATCATTGAAATAAAAAACTTATAGGAACAATTAAAATCATAAGATGCGAATTAATGCATTTTAATGTCAATTTTCATTAATTTTTTTATCACAAACACAGCATTTCCCTTACGTATTTCAGGAACATACCCAACTTTTTTTTATCCCTAAGAGATTAGAAAATGGTGCAAAGTGGTCGGGGATTGAAATAAAAAAATTTCAATATTTCATACATGAGAATTTGGACCGTTCGAAATACTGTGCGCTGGTGGCTAATTATTTTTTGGCACTCAAACAGAATATCGGGAATTGATTAAGAACGATATAAACTAACTTGTATTATTGTTAAATATTTGCACGTTATTGTGTTTATGTAAAAACCTTTTTGTTACGTAATGAAGTTCGCTAAATATTTTGAGGGGTTTTGCTTATAATATTTTTATAATAAACTGAAAGCAAATATAGTAAATTTTGATGCATTTGAGAATGAAATGCAGTTATTATTTGCATATTGTATACAGGTTCCAGATTAACACATCTGAAATTATGAAAGGTAAAATAAAAAAAATGTGATAAATTAGAAACTTTAACTTATTTTTTTATTTATTTATGCTAGAAACAATTGAAGATTTAAAAAAATATAGAATATATTTATAAATTTTATTTCCTGGCAGAAAAGGAAGCGTTCTTAACCCTCCAAATAAAAAACATTCTCTGAAACGGTGTTTCATTGTGGCACTCGTGGTGTGTCTTTTATCCATCATGTTTTTTTAATAGCCCATTATTTTTAAATGAAGAAAAATAACTATATATCATTTGTAGTAATTAAAATGATGAGTTAACTGTTTTTGACACACAAATATGTATAGATCAAAAGTCTACTTTCGAAAATATTTGTACAACTCTCTTATATATAATGGGTTGGCTTTATAACTTTCTTTTTATTAACGTTTCGATACCCCGATCTCATGGGATCCTATTCAGATCTAGAAAAAATACAAATCATAAAAATCATTCCTAGTATAGGCACTCATCCAGTTATTAATAATATATATTTAAGATATATATACTAACATTGGATCCCCGAAATCCCAGGCCTGTAAGCCCACCGACTCTTCCATCAAGTACTCGCTAGCTCAGACACCAAGGCACTGAGCTGCTCGGCGGACTACCCGGCCAAAGAGTCCGAGGTCCAATTACAACATTTTTTGTAACTAAAAAGAATTATCTATAACTAAGAAATTTATATATATATATATATATATATATATATATATATATATATATATATATATATATATATATATATATATAAACTCCCTGTCAAAACACAACTCTTCGAAATATTTGAATTTTATAAAAACGTATATTTTTTTCATAATAAAGAAAGGTTCTGAAGTCTATAATAAACATTCCTAAACTAGACATGAACAATTTTTATTAAAATAAATTACAATATTTCTTCCAATAAACAAAAAAAAGTTAAAAAACTTACTTTTATCAATTTTTACAATTTTAATTTTAAAATTTTTAATTTATGATATAAGACATATTGCCACCTATGGCTTGAATGATTGCTTCCACTAGTCTTGGCATACTTGTAAATAAAGAAACGAATAATAAACATGGACTAAAGGAAATTTGAAAAAAAAAGAATCTAAAATTTCATCGTTTGTTATTAACGGGAAAAATATTGATGTGTTTAATCCTTAATGTCTCATGTTTAATAAATTATATTAATATAAATATAAACCAAGTATGGATTAAGATAAAAAAACAGGAAAATTATCGAGAATTATGGGCGTTGCAATACTTTTGACGGGGTGTTTATGTCATCGTATTTTTATTAATGTATTCAGCACATTCGCTTATTGTCTTTATCCTGATGACATGTACGAAAAAAAAAAAAAAAATAAAATAACAACTACTGCAAATGAGTATTTCGTTATGTATATATATATATATATATATATATATATATATATATATATATATATATATATTATATATATATATGTATATATATATTTTTTTTAGTTTAGGTAGTACTTTTTATATACAAAAAATGATGTAATTGGAAATCGGACTCATAGGCCGGTTAGTCCGTTGAGTATCTCAGTGCCTTGGTATCTGAGCTGCAATGCACTTGCTGTAAGAGTTAATAATACAAACAATTATGCTAAAACCGATAAATAGTCAAATATTTAAAACATTTTTAAACTCAACAATTTTTTAAAAAACTATTTTTAACTTTTAATATTACAATTAGTATGGTATTACCTAAAACCTTTTTTTTCAATTTTACAACAATGTATTTTACAAACAAATTACAACAAAAATAGACAGTCCTGTAACTTAAAATTAGCAATATTTAAACTTTAAAAAAAAAAATACTTTCAACTTAAAAAGCAAACATTGTTTGATAATAATGTGTACATATGACCTATTACCCAATTATATATTAGAGAGTTGTGCATATATATATTGATTATAATTTTTATTTTAGATTCATTTTTTCTGTTTTTTATTTAATCCAGGCATAGGAACTTTTTTTTTTGTAATCTATAATCGAACTTTATGAAAGATGATATTAAATAAATTCGATATCTCCTACAATACTGAATAGATAACTTGCGTAACCGACTATTGTTTCGTAATCGCAGTTTTGGATTAATTAGTGGAATTATTTTTTTGTATCGCCGTTTTCAATGTGACTTAACTACTTTTTTGAAAAAACATTTAACCTTAAGATAGTCTAGTAGAAAAATTGTTAAATAAAAAAAAAAAAATCTGGAAATTCCAGTCTTTTTTTTTTTTTTAATATACATTTATTAAAATTCACAACAGTACAAAATATATACATTAAGTAAATGTATTGACAAAGTTTACAATAAGATGTTAAAACTTGAAAAGAACTACTCATCAGTAGCACTTTATTAAAATTCTACACAGGAAGGTCTCTAGGCCATCTTCGTTTCAGACGCCTCGGAGGATTATTAGGAGTGGAGTGGGAGGCAACGGATTTGAGTGATTTTGAAGCTTACTATGAAAGGATAGTTATCTGGTGTGGGCTAAATCAGCAACATATGGAACATTAAGATCATTATGGCTAAGTGGATTGGAGCCCCAAAGCTCCGTACGTCCAAATACGTCTAATCACAGTCATGTCTATGAGTCTTTTGTAACTATTTGGGAGCTTTGAACGTTTGTCTAGTAAATGTTGAAGTATCTGAAACGATTAATAAATTTAAATTCGTTTTTGTTTTTGACATTTATTCCCCAAACAATTCTATTATCTTTTTTTTTTATTGTCGTATATGTCCATGCCACTGTATGGATTAATAGGTGTGCATAGATATATGTAACTTATGTACCTGCATAAGTTGGAAGCAGATGTGTGAATATATCTTTTTATGTATCTGTAAATATTTCGTCTTATCAACATTCAAGTAGTTCTTAACTATATATTTTTCTATATTCCATATATTTTTCGTTGCTATTCGTTATTTGAACTTTACTATATACTATATACTATAATATATATATATATATATATATATATATATATATATATATATATATATATATATATATATATATACATATATATTCAAAGCTTTTTATCGTCTATAGCGTTGACGGCAAGAAATTATAATCCTACGGGAACATCTAAAACAAGAAATATAAACTGATTCAAACGAAGAATCGAAGGCGAGGTTAATTTTTTTTTTCCTACAAAAACCAGACTTCGCGCCTGAACAGATTAAAGTTTTGTGCGCCATTACGCATTACAGATGTTTATTCGATGTCGTACTGACAGAGACAGACTACTACAGACTCATTTGTGTTGAAAAAAGAAACAAAGGATTGTCGGTTGCAAATTAGTTTTGTTCTCGGGCTATCAAAAAAGGTTATCTCTGGGGCAGACACATTACAGAAGATAATGCAACGTTTTGTTTCGTTTAACTATTTTGTCGGTCCTCATTGTCTGGCCGGTCGATCACAATAATAATTGTTTAATTTTTGCTAAGTGTTTACAAATTGTAGATAAGTCGTGATATGCTCCTTATTATATCACGAATGAACCTTTCAATAAATAGATTAATGTAATGTTCCATGTGTTAGTGATTTAGTTCGAACTAGATCCTTTTATAGTATGTAAAATCCACAACTATTCGAATTCATTAGGCTCTCAACTTGCTTCCCATTATATACCGAACAACCCTCCGAGTTATCTGAAAAGAAGATGGTCTCGGGACCTTCTCTCATAGAACTCTTATTAAAGTTGCTATTTGCTTCACGTGCAATTGACAAGGTATTCTGAACATTGTAGTTAGGATTGATGAACTAATTGCCACTTCTATTGGAATTATTTGATTAGAAAACTAGTTTCGAACGCTAAACATTCATGTTCATTTCTAAAACATACAAATTTTTTTTTCAAAAATCAGCACTTTGTAACATGGATTGTATATACTAAAGTTTTTAAAAATTCAAGACAGGAAATCAAATATATTGGTACTCTCCTGAAGAGATCTAACAGATATCTGAAATATATCCATAGTGAAAGGGGAAGGGACAGGGCCAGGTATGTTAAATTTGTTGGGTTTTTTTCTATAACTAATTGGAGTTTTCCATTCCTATTGGAAACAAATTTAAAATGGGGCTATTGGATATGTTTATCTTGTCATTTGAACAAAAATTTGGTTGTGAACGATTTTATTTTTTCTAATGATTCATAAATATTTAATTTTGGCTTTTTTTCTGCTTGATGTATTATTTTCACTCCCGAGTCTTTATTGAATTTATGTTTATTTTCATTTAGATGGATAGGGAAGTTGTAATATTGGGTCTCTTATATGTTCTTTTAAACTTTGACCGAAACGCCCAGTTTTTCCCGTGTATTTAGCTTCACAGTCATTACATTTTAATTCATATACACGGCTTTATTGGTCTATTTTAACTTTAGTTGAATGGAAATAAGATGATGTTCTCTGTACTCCATCCTATAGAAATGCTGCACTCCAACGAACCTCTGGAATTCTGGCCTTGTATCCGTAATGCTTCTTCCCTCGGAATATTAAAAAATACTCTTCCGCTACCTTCTCGCTCTCTAGACTGACGCTCCCTAATTTCCATAAATTAAATCCATAGATACCCTATAATAAATGCAAGAAAATCTTCATATTTAAAAGAAGGTATCTATGAACCCTCGTAACCAGAAGGTCGTGAGTTCGAATCCCACTTGGGCGAGTTAAAATTTATTTTGTAATCTTGACCTTCCCACCGTGTCTTGAATAGGTTGGTAACCTGTAGGATAACCCATCCTTCCTGCCCTAATTGGGGTACATAAGGACGTTAGGCTCCAAGAAAAAACAACAATGATGTTTTCATTTTTGCGTAAATACATTTTTATTTTTTTTTAATGATTTTTCTTTTACCTCTCCCTCTCTACAAATATTATTAATCATTAGTTTTTACTATGTGTTCTATTAGTAATTAATCGTTCTTTCGATTTCCTATATAATGTTTATCCCTATATAAGCTATTTTCCCATATTTTTTTTCTCTTTCTATTTCTATTTTTTTTTTTTAACTTATAACGTATATTTGTATTGAAATTCCTTTAATCCCTGTAGAACAGAGCCGCTACCTGGGACTCCATTTGGACAAGCGTCTCACTTGGAATCTACAAGAAATGTTATAGACTACTCCAACATTTACTAGACAAACGTTCAAAGCTCCCAATAAATTATAAAAGACTCATTTACATGACAGTTATTAGACCTATTTGAACATACGGAGTTGAGCTTTGGGGCTCCACTAAACTATCCAATTCTTCTCGTATCCAATCCTTCGAAAAATCTATAATGCTCCTTACTTTGTAACCAATAAACTTATCCATAAAGACCTTAAAGTACCATATGTTGCTGATTAAGCCCAGACCAGACACCCATCCTTTTATCGTAAGCTCCATAACCACTCAAATCCATTAGTTTCTCAACTTGCTTCTCACTCCATTCCCGATAATCCTCCGAGGCGTCTAAAAAGAAGATGGCCTAGAGATCTTCTAGTGTAGAATTTGTATTGAAGTGCTACTAGTGATTAGTTCTTCACTAGTGATTTACGTGTCATTATAATCAGTTTCCTCAAATTTACTTCATATATGTTGTATACAGTTGTAAATATCAATAAATAGTTTTAAAAATAAATTTTATTTAACATCTTATATTCTAAAAATTTCTAAAGCCAGATATAAATTTACTTAAGGGACATAGTTCCAGAATAACGTTTTCTTTCTATTCTATTCACCTCTTCTGTCATTCTGGTCTGCTACGTATTAAAATAACAAGCGACCAGTTTTTCAACTGTATATAATAACAATTCTTTTATTTTAATCTGAAGAGTGTGAATACTGTGAAAACAAGAAGCCGATATTGATACGCTTTAAGGCCATTATTAATGTATATATTTAGCTTTTTTGAAAAACTGACAGATAGTAGATGGGCAGTAGAAGAGGGTGATCATTTTTTTTTTCTTTATTCTTCAGTTTATATTTTTAGTATAATAACAATATTCTGAAATTAAGTACCTTAAAAAACACAAATTGTGGCATAACATTTTTATCATATGATCCACTTTTTGCGATGACCTCAGCCGTGCAAGGGAAGGGAAGGGAGACAAAAGGGACAACATATGATGACCCTTGGAGGGCCAATAGATGTGAATAATTTATCGGGGGCGGGGGGACACCACTTCGCCCTCCCCCAATTCCAATAAAGAGGAAGGCGAAAGGATGCTCTGTAGTTTGTACTTTCTGAATAAATGATGTAGTTCTTCCTCCTCAAACCCTATCGCTAATTTAATTCGAGATTGTTTCCTTTTAAAAGCTCTCGCATCATCCAAATGTATTATTGTAATGGACGGACTATGGGAAGGAACGCAACATCTGTCAAGCGCAATAAATCGATACTTGGAGCTTCATCAGTTCTGTTTACGGTTAAAACAGTTTAGGAACTGGGTGGCATTAATTTTAATTCAGCAAATAATTACATAAAATAATATTTTAAATTGAGTAAAATAACGCCTGCTTGATCAATTTAAAAAACACCCTATGTAGATCTAGTTTGTCAAAATTTATCCAACAACAATGCACGCGAAGAAAAATAAGATTTCATTTTAAAGATTTGGAAATGATAATGAGCTCAATTGTCATACAATCAAAGGAGAAATATTACCTCTATGCTCACGTGTGGTACATTACAATAATTCGCCACGAGGGAAATTGCATGTAAGCAAGTGCTTATAATAAATACTTAAAGTTAAATTAAGATTTCATAATGGCATGCGATTCTCTACCGATAGTATAATCTTTAACGAGCCTATAATTGATCTTTATAATCGATAAAGTTATTATATTAATATTATTTATTGCAAGGTGGTTACCTTCAGTATCGATTATTATGCTGTGTAAAATGTAGCAAAGACATTTAAAATGGGCAGAACCGCTTCATTATTTTCTCTCTCTACTTTCATACTCTCTTTTGTTTAAAAAAAAACTCTACTAAATAGTCTTGAAAATAACTTTTTTTTTCAAGATCAGGAATCTGAAAATAATGTCAGTTTTTGTTTAAAAATTGTACTCACCTATATTTTTGAAAAAAAAAAGATTAATTTTTTATTTTGCCCGAATTCGCTATTTACATATTTCTTCAGATGAATAATCTTAAAACAATATCAGGTTCTGGTTAAAAAAACTATATAGTACACTAAGGGATCTAACGTTTACAGCAAAACTAATACTGGGGAAAAGTATTTGGTTGTCCGGAAATTAATGCATGATTTTATGTTTGAACCAAAACCTGTTATTATTATTAGAGGGATTATACATCTGAAGAAATATAATCTATAAATAAAATATTTTTTTTTTTTTTTTTTTTTTTACATTTATTGAAATTTACAACTGTACAAAATATATACATTAAGTAAATGTACATGTTAAAACTTGAATCAGTAGCACATTATTAAAAATTCTACACTAGAAGGTCTCAAGGCCATCTTCGTTTTAGACTCCTCGGAGGATTATCGGGAATGGAGTGGGAAGCAAGTTGAGAAACTAACGGATTTGAGTGGTTATGGAGCTTACTAAGAAAGGATATGTATCTGGTGTGGGCTGGATCAGCAACATATGGAACATTAAGGTCTTTATGGATACGTTTATTGATCAGTAAGGAGCATTGAGGAATTTTCGAAGGATTTTGGATTGTAAGGATTGAATACGAGATGAATTGGATGGTTTAGTGGAACCCCAAAGCTCAACTCCTTACGTCCAGATAGGCCTAATCACAGTCATGTATATTAGTCTTTTGTAATTAATTGGGAGCTTTGAAGGTTTGTCAATTAAATGTTGAAGTATGTGGATTCCAAGTTAGACGTTTGTTCAAGTGGAGTCCTAGGTAGCGGATCTGTTTAACAGGGCTTAGTGGAATTCATGGAATTCATCTGAAGAAATATAATCTAAAAATAATTTTGGGTTTTGGTTTGAACATAAAATCCTGCATTAATTTCAACCCAATATTTCCCCCTTTATAAATATTGCTGTAAACCTTAGATTTAGAGTTTAGTGTAGTATATAGAGATTTTTTTTCACCAGAACCTGATATTATGTTTAGACTATTCATATTAATATGAAGAAATATGTTAATAGCGGATTCGGCGAAAATAAATAATGAATCTTTTTTTTTTCTTCAAAAATGTAGGTGAGGAAAATTTTTAAACTAAAAACTGATATTATTTTCAGATTCCTCATCTCAAACGTCAAGCAGAAACCAAATTAGGTCGAAATCATCGATGGTTTTGAGGTTAAAAAAAAATGGGAAATTATTCACTGATAACACGCATTCTCATATGTAGAGGTGGTGACTAAAAATAACGGTGCTGAGAATGAGATCTATATACACAAAGACAATATTATTGCCCAATAAGTTATCAACTAACTGCTGAGAAACATTGAGGGATAATTTTCTACATATTTATGTAGCAAATATTCATAGCGTCCATTTTAAAAAAAATCTATTGCTGTATTCATAAAAAAAAAAAAAAAAAAATAAAAAAAAAAAAAAAAAAAAAAAAAAAAAAAAAAAAAAAAAAAAAAAAAAAAAAAAAAAAAAAAAAAAAAAAAAAAAAAAAAAAAAAAAAAAAAAAAAAAATAAAAAAAAATTAGCTTTGATATAAATTGATGAATTCCTAAGTTTTATTTCTTTTTCTTTGCTGTATGTAATTGTACGATACTCACAGACGAAGACGAAAAATAATTCAGTATACCGATATATCATCCAAAGACGAAGTATTTACTAGATTGTATAATAAAAATACTTTTTATTGACTCAATGTATTGTAAATTATTTCAAAGTGTTCTTCAGAGGTTCATTATTATATAAAATAACAATGCACCATATAGACCGAAGATTAAAAAAATATTTAAACTTATTTTACAAGTATCAGGGCATACAAATTTATATAAATATTTCACTAATGCTAGTATAGATAACTAAATAATGATTTTGCATTTTAAATATTCAAGATACAGGCGGTTTTATGTTTTTCTTGTTTTTGTTTTAAATAATTGATCAATATCCAAAAATATAAATCCATTAAACTGAAAAAAACAGTCAACATATTTTGATTTGATTAAGGAATTCTTATAGTTTTCAAAATGTTAATTGACACATAAGAATAATATAATTTTATAACAATATTTGAAAATACGCTATAATCATCATTGTCATAGACATCATATTCAGAAAAAAAAAATCAATTTCTCTCTGACTGGGAGAGCACCACTAGATCAAAGAAAAACAACAGACCATGGATATGTTCATCTATAATCAACAACTTTTTCCAATTTGCATTTTAAATTAAATTAAAAATCAATGAATATTCGAAATAAAATAAATTGAGAGAAAATAGCGGTTTCAAACGTCACATTTTTCATTCAATTCATACAGCTTCTAAAGTGCTAGTGACAAATGTTATAAAAACGAATAATATTTCCAATCAAATTCATGAATACGAAGCTGTAGTCAAATTTTAGATCCGAGTGTGATAAAAATGTTACCCTGAAAAAGTATAGACTCCCAAGAAAAAGACATATCTATGTAAAAACAAATTAATACCTTACCAATGTTTAGTTAAAGCAAAGAATATTAAATTAAAAATTAAAAATTTATAATTTAAATTTACAAATATTGGTGTGAAGTTTGTTAAATTTTGGAATAAACCCGATGAAGCTCAGGTACCAAGTAGACTCACACCTGGCTTTTCGAAAAGCAGAGGTCACTGCAATTGATCCCCTCTCCTTTTCATAAATAATTTCAACCAATAAAAATAAAAAATGTAAATTTATTGTTAAAATGGAAATTGTCATAGTTCTCTATTAATTAATTATAATTTTTGATTAAACAAATAGATAAATTAAAAAAAAAAATAGAAATTTCTGATTTCATTCTTGGCGGACAATCAATTTCATCCACCAGAATTTTAAATATAATAGTTTGGGTATGGAAATAACAATTCTTTACGAGAGGAAATTTCTTTAAATAATAATTCAAATATTTTAACCACCATTTTCCTACATTAAAACATTTAGATTTTATAATTCTTCAGATTTATTAGAATGAGAACAGTTTCAGCAAAATATTTCACGAATTATATTAAAAAAATAATATAACGATTACGACTTAGTTTTAATTTATCTTTCTCATCATGTATAACGAAGTATCCAAAACTTAAAAATTATGTTTATTTAAATTTGCAACTGTTAATAAATACGTATTATATAAACGAGAGAAACTATGAATCTAATGAGTAGTGATTTGCCTGTAGTGAGTGCTGTATGATCAGGTTTATTCGGGTTTTTAGTTATAGACGTGCAACTGTATCTATGTTAAACCCGTATAACAAAAAATCCGAATAAACCTGACCAAAATACTCTCACCAAACATTACAGGCAAACAAAACATTATTTTACATTTGATTTCCCCAAAATTATTCACCGTGAACAAAATAATTTTAAACGAAATATCAAAGGGATGGATAACCATAGAAAAATTTTAAAATCGCGCAAGAAAAATAAGACGTTCTATATATCAACACATGTTATTCCAACTTTATACATTCAGACCAATAATATACATTTACATTAATATACACCTTTTTTCAAAACTTCCCCAGGTCAGTTGTGTTCTAGAATTGTTATGTTTAGTAGTCGATACCATATCCACCAGTAACATAGTAAGTAGTTTCATACTCCTCCATATTTTGTAATTATTTATATTTAATTATTCTAACGCATGTTGTAATATATTTACATTGTAGCTAGCTTTGTGTTTTGAAATAACTTATATAATTTTATTGTAACCTGTTTTTTAACTGTTGGGCATGATTAGGAGAAGAATATAATCTCGAAACGTCCATGTATATATATATATATATATATATATATATATATATATATATATATATATATATATATATATATATATATATATATGTGATTTCACTTTAAAAAAAAAAAAAAAAAACCTTGAAACTATACAATATATAAAGTGAAAAAAAATAAATAAATAAAAAAATAAAAATAATAATAGTAAAATAAAGAAAATTATACAATTTAAGTGTATAATGAAAATATATATTTTATTGATATTTTTTTCTTAATATTACAGTGTTAGGATTTTATTTGTTTTTAACGAATAATATAATCGATTATTATTGATGAGAAAAACGAGCACGAATGACGAGCGTACTACTTCAACACCAGGGTGTTATTAGATAAGGGATCTCTCAGATCGGGGGATGAATGGGCTCAGGAGAGGGGAGAGGGGAGGGGGGAGAGGGGGGGTTCCGCATTGATGCTCCTATCTGTGGATAATGCACGGCTCCTTTCTCATAAGGAATTTAGGGTGTTGTAGTTAAAAGTGAGGGGGCAGATACAATGGGAAGGTACCGAGAGAGAGAAGAGGGCAAAGAAAACTGGATGAAAGAAGCCCCTCAATGCGGATGATGAATGGAATAAAAGGAGGCGAGGATTCCACCCGCGGAACAGAGACAATCCTCCCCTCCCCACCCCCACCAAAGATGGTTTAAAGGGCGCCAAGAGAGGGACATTGTGCTTTTAATTAACAATATTCAAAGGAATCGTATCTGTTGCCACTGAAGAACTTGTGGAAAATTAATTTGGAATTTTCTCCCACCAAAATAATCAGGAAAATGAGCTGATGTTATTAGAAAACAATGGAGTGACAAGTTCACAAAGTAGAAATTAAATTTTAAAAAATAGATTCCTCTACACGGTGTATACAGCTGACATCCCAACTCATCCTACCACTGTCCTCACCACATAAGCTGATGACACATGTGTATTATCAGTAAATAATGGTCCCTTCATTGCCTCCCAAAAACTCCAATCCCATATCCTAAACATTCAAGAATGGTGTCAAAAATGAAGAATCAAAATAAACCCAAACAAATCTTACCAAATAACCTTTACCCTTCGTCGAAAACCTACGACTTCCTGTCCAACAGTATCCTTCAATGATATTCCACTAATCCATGTCGAACAGATCCGCTACCTAGGACTACACTTGGACAAACGTCTTACTTGGAATCCACATACAAGACTAAAGCGACAAGAAACTGCTCGTCGTTATAGACTACTTCAACATTTACTAGACAAAAGACTTATTTACATGACTGTTATTAGGCCTATTTGGACGTACGGAGTTGAGCTTTGGGGCTCTACTAAACCATCGAATTCATATCGTATTCAATCCTTACAATCCAAAATCCTTCGAAAAATCCTAAATGCCCCTTACTTTGTCACCAATAAGCTTATCCATAAAGACCTTAATGTTCCATATGTTGCTGAGTTAGCCCAAACCAGATACCTATCCTTCCATAGTAAGTCCAAGCTCCATAACCACTCCAATCCACTAGTCTCCCAACTTGCTTCCTCCTCCATCCCTGATAATCCTCCGAGGCGTGTGAAAAGAAGATGGCCTAGAGAACTTTTAGTGTAGATTTTATTGAAGTGCTACCAGTGAGTAGTTCTTCACAAGTTATTGCATGCCATTGTATTCACTGTCAACACATTTACGTGTATATTATTCTGTTGTAAATATCAATAAATGGAAAAAAAAAAAAGAAGATAAAATATGAAGGAGCGAACATGAAAACTCAATGCCGACACCAATGGCCATATACCTGCTTCCAACCCACTTCATTGAAATAATGAAAAACAACACAAACACAATCCTCTCTTATATGTCAGCCTACCCTTAGACGTCTACCAACCTATTCATTGCTTGTATTTATCCATTTATTTAAATTTACAACTGTATATAAAAAAGAAAATATACATCTAGTGAATGTGACAATAACGTACGTAACATGACAATTGCTTGCGAAGCAACTACCCGTTAGTAGCACTTCAATAAATTTTTTATATCTTTTCAGGCGCCTCGAAGGGTTATCGGGAATCGAGTGAGAAGTTAGGAGACAAGTGGATTCGAGATTGTAGCTTGTCATGGAAGGATATGCATCTTGTTTCGGACAAATCATCCACATATGGGACATTTAGATCGTTATAGATCAGTTTGTTTGTGATATAATAAGAAGCATTGAGGATTTTGGATTGTAAGGATTGGATATTTGAAGAATTAGATGGCTTCATGGAGCTCCAAAGCTTCAGAGACTAGTCTCCGTCCAAAAGACTCTAATCTCCCTAAAGGAATTGTCTATATGTAAATACAAAATGTTGTAATAAATATTGTAAATAATGAGGAAGTTAAATCAGTATATACATATAAACAAGACTGTTAATATTATTATTATGGAGCTTCAAAGCTCAACTCCGTGTGCTCAAATGGGTAATATTATTGTCATGTAAATGAGTCTTTTGTAATTAATTGGGGGCCTTGAACGCTAGTCAAATAAATCGTCTGCTTGGAGGTAAAACTCACTAAGTGCATATTTTTCAAATTCAAAAAATTCTGCGTTGATATTATTTCCGATAAGCAAAATATTTTTTTTTTTTTTTTTTTTTTTTTTTTTTTTTTTTTTTTTTTTTTTTTTTAATAACAATTTATTGAAATTTACAACTGTACAAAATATATACATCAAGTAGATGTGCTTTTAACTATTACAATAAAGTGACAAAACTTGAAAAGAACTACTCGTCAGTAGCACATTAATAAAAATTCTACACTTGAAGGTCTCTGGGTCATCTTTTCAGACACCTTGAAGGATTATTGTGAATGGTGTGGGAAGTTAAGAAATTAAGGGATTTGAGTGATTATGGAGCTTACTATGAAAGGATAGGTATCTGGTGTGGGCTAAATCAGCAACATATGGAACATTAAGATATTTATGAATATGTTTATTGCTGACAAAGTAAGGTGCATTGAGGATTTTACGGAGGATTTTGGATTGTAAGGATTGGATACGAGATGAATTGGATGGTTTAGTGGAGCCCCAAAGCTCAACTCCGTACGTCCAAGCAGGTCTAATCACAGTCATGTATATTAGCCTTTTGTAATTAATTGGGAGCTTTGAACGTTTGTCTAGTAAATTCTATAGAGTCACGATTATTAGTTTGGTTTATTATTGTTTTCGGATACCTTAAGGCGTTATTTTTCTCATTCCGTAAGGGCCGCGTTTCGTCTTCAACAGAACATCTAAGACAATTGTCCAAGATTCTCGAAAAGGTAGGGAGGCTTGATTTGCTGTCTTTTTTTACAATTTTATATTTTCAAGTAATTAAGAGTCGATTTTTCCTATAAGGTATAACCTTAACATGACCAGAGACAGAACAAAATTTATTTTCTAAATTTAAGACTGACATACATTTATACGAAAGATCGAATTTGACAAACTGACTGATGATGGGAGGTAGTCTCTTTCTGGCTAGATGATTTATTTTGTATTTTTTTTACTTTTGTTTATACGTATTTTGTTATCTTATTACATTATGTTTCAATAACTATTCGTGCTAAACTTTGTACGTTTATATTTATACATGTAGTATGCCTAAATAAATGCATTATAAATTACGTAACGTAATTGTGAGGGATAATAATTACAATAAAATATCAATATCTTATAAAGTAACTACCCATTGGTACTATTTTAAAAAGGTCTGTATTAATAAGAAGAGGTCGCGAGGACATCTTCTTTTCTGACGTCTCGGATGGTTGTCGGGAATCGAATCGAAAGTTGGGACATTATAATGGATACGCTTATTTGTGATATAATAAGGAAAAGTGAATATTTTACGAAATATTTTGGACAGTAAGAATTAAATACGAGAAGGGTAGGACTTTAATATAGGTGTATATTGAGGGTCCCGAAGCCATCTTCTCGTCAGACGCCTCAGAGATTTATCGGGAATGGAGTGGAATGCCCTTTGTATTTAATTGGGAGCTATAAACGTTTTTCATGCAAATTTTGAAGTACTTAAAGGCCACAGCGATAGATTTTAAGTGTAAACACACAAATATAAATATATAAATTAATAACCATATTTGCATAAAAATTGATACAAGACCGAAACACTTGTATGTGTTTTACGTCATTACACATAGTTAAAGTTAAAATGATCTAAATGCTTAAAATACTTCAAAACGATTGATCAAGCAATCAAGAAATGCAAGCTAAAGTGTTTGAAGAAAAGTTAAGTTAATAAGTATTGCCCTCTTAATAGTTGCCTCTTTTGATCTTTTTCTTTGGGTTTGGTCATCTTTCGTTTTTTTTTTTTTTTTTCTCCCTTTTTTCCACGAAAGCTGATTACGGGGGGAAGAGAAAATTAAGTAATTGTTCAGAATAAATCGATAGTCGGCCAACTATGGCTTCTGTTTTGCCTCGAATATCGGGGGATGGAGGATGCATATGGTAACCCAGGAAACGAATTAGCGATATGAAAATTACTATTATTCGGTGATAAATGTTATCCTCCCATTTATAGTTTAAAGTTTAGCAATTCGTAAAAAAAATAAAATGTATAGTGGAACAGTAAAAAAATATATCTGCTGTCGTTTGCCTGCTGAGAATAATATACTGCAATTAACTTCAGTTAATGACTAATAAAAGAGAAAATACCATCAGGCATAGAAATTATTATTTTATTAACTTGACTAACGAAAATGTTGGGAATTTGATTTTATTTTATATTTTTTTTACTTTTTGGATGTCGTCTTGTCACATTAAAAAAACAAAAAAACAATCAGGAAATACCTACATACATACTGTACATAATCTTCCCTAATATTTAAATCAAATAAATAATTGTACGAGGTAAATGAACTGCGCATATATATATATATATATATATATATATATATATATATATATATATATATATTATAAAATGTATAGATATATATTAGAAATGTTTTAATAGTAAACATCAGTGTAGTTTATTGTACAAAAATATACATAAGTGTTTGGCAAAGTAAACATCACAAATTTAGCAATATTCTACTAATTTACTAAAGCTACTAGAAACACATGTTCTATGGTAAAGGAAGATACGAAAGGTACACGATTGTGTTAACGACACTTGAATACGAGACTGGTTCGGTCCGACAAAATATGTTTCTTACGAACGGAATTTGAAATTTACTATCACGGAAAGGTTATTGATTATAGCGGAGAATATTTTAATGCATAAATGTGTTCCTTAAAAAAAAAAAAAATAGACTTCTAAATTACCTGGTACAATATTACTGAAAAAAACAAAAAAAACAAACAAAATTTTAACACTAGTAAATTTATTTACTTATGTGAAAAAATTTGTATTAGTGGTAGATTCATACGAACTTATTGAAAATTAATGCCGTTTACTCACGATAATTCAATATTTTTAAAATACGAACTTCGTATTATCGACGAAAGTCGGTACCAATCATTAGAAAACTTTCCGATTTTCTAGAAAGTTCTGTTCCTTTGTAGTACTTATCTTCCGTCATAGAATCTGTCTAGCTAACACTAGTATCTACGATTTGATTTTTTCATAGTCACAAGGATTTCTTCCTCGATCTTTCAGTAAAATCGAATTGAAATTGAATCGAATAAAGGACTCCAGAGAAATGCGTGAAACTATAAATATAAATTATATTAAAAAAAAAAAAGAAAAAAAAGGGAGTCAAATTATAATACCTCTGATAGCATAAATATATGAATGAAATTTATAAAACGGATCTACGTATTTCGTGTTTTGAAATTAAATGAAAAACAAAAGACAAGGTTATTAGATTGACCCTTATTTATAGTACACCTGGTATCAAAAATAGAAATATATGCTACAAACAGTTAAGTATAACTGTTAAATCCGACAAACTAGTTGAAATGTTTTGGATTTTGACAATTGAATCCTAGGTTTTAGTAACTAAAAACTGAGACAATATGCTCTTGAAGGCTGATGATCTTGAAATTTATGTTTCTTTATTAATATTTTATTTTTTTTTTTTTTTAATTTTACAGAGTATGTATACCCAATTACCACTTGTTTTTAATATTTGATGGGTTTATAGTCTGAGTCAAGTGATACTTGAAGCGGCCTGGAAAATGTGAAAAACAGATAGAGAAGGGATTATTGGTGAATGATTGACAAGTAAGTGTCAGAAACTAAGAAGCATATATATTTCTTAAAAGTGTTCTTTTTTTTTTTTATATGTTTAATATGAGACACTGAGGGTCATTAAAATTCAGGTTTAATATTTACAAAATATGTATACATTTTTTTTTTATAAGTTTGCAGTGTTTTTTACCTAATTACCACCTGTTTTGAGTGTTTATAAGTGATTGTAAAACTTAAAAAAAAAAAAAAGTTTTAATTTAAAGAAAATACGCATTTACACATTTCGGTGATCTTTTTGACTGTTTATCAGTTTAATGGATTATATAGTATGAATCACTCTAATGACAAAGCATCCGCGTATAGTATTTAAAGGTACAATGTAAAAATCAACTGACCTGTTGGGAGACCCTCTTGGCGCTTCTTCCTTGTTCATTTTGAGCGATAGCCTCTTGAGGACGTCATCCATTGTCCTCTTGCTGTTGTGGTTGAGGGTGGTTGAATTGTTGTTGAGGAGGGTGGCCTGCGGGGGCTTGTGGCAGTCTGCCGGCTGCTTGTCTTCCTGCTCCTGGTCGGTCATACCCTCCGATCCAGGGCTGCTTGACTCCAGCTTGTAGAACATGCCCGCTCTCACTTCTTCCTCCCCGTTCTCGCTACCCTCTTGCAGCTTGGAAGGCGGCGACTTACGCTTAGAGGACATAGTTCTGGAACAGATACCAATCTACGCTTAGTTCGGTGATAGTGGAAGAGGATAAGGTTAGTAATGTTTGGCCTTTAGTTTGAAGGGTGAAGTGTCTTGGGCCCTTGCTTCAAGGTGGGGGCCACTTAAAACACCCTTAGTCAGCAACTGATATTTCTTCTTTTGGGACCTCTTGAGGGTGGTAAGGTAATGCTGGATAGGCATTTTGTTCATAAGTTGCTCTTATGAATACAGAGATAAGAGTGCTAGTGAGTTTATGTTTGATCAAATATATAATTTATGGTCCAGTCCACGATGTATAATCAAATACGTAGAAACAATGCCGAGTTGTATTCTTTGTACAAAGATGTAAACGTGGTCCATTTTATTAAAATACGACGTATGGAATGGTTGGAATTCGGCTCTATAATTGGCAAAAAGAGAAGAGTTGGCCGACCAAGAAGACGATGGCTACTAAGAAAAAAACAGAAAAAAATTAAAAACTTTGCATTATTTTACAAATATTTAAAAATTACAAAGAAAAATTATTAGATTATTTGTGCATATTTAATTTATAGTACTGGCATTGGCACGCGACATGAAAGTCAGATAATCATTAGATAATTTTCTGCTCGAAGCCGAATCTTCATTTTTATGCAAGAAAGTTATGTTCGGCTGTAGACTAGAGGTAGTTTTTCTCGTCGATGTTGTAGACGTTTTTTGGACCCAACTCTTGGAAACGATGGATAAATTCAGGAATAAATAAATTTAGGTCAGCTGAATGATCTGATGACAGTTTTTTTTACCTCTAATAGCCAGAAACCTAGCCCTAATACGACTTTTTATTTCATCTAGCCATAAATAGACTTTTCAGGTGATTTCATTGCAGAACGCTTTAGCTTTTTGATTTAAATTGGTGTTTATCGCCGCCTCTCCAGAAGGAATTAGTCAAACACTCGCCGACAGTGGCTAGGGTCTAGGTGCGTTCTCGCGACAGGACTGGATTACTTAGATTGTAAAAGTGTCGAAGGGCCGGTTTATCGAGATTATAATGCATTATAATTATTAAACATATTTTGATCCTAAAGAAATAATATATCAAAAAAATGTGGTCAAGACAGATCTGAACTACTACATTGCTAAATATTATTTTTTTCTTAATTTTTTTTTCTTCCCCTCAAACCCCAACACAGAAACATATTATGCTTTAGAATAATTTAATAACAAAATACTCATTTGCAGTAGTTGTTTTTTTTTTGTTTTTTTTCGTACATGTCATCAGGATAAAGACAATAAGCGAATGTGCTGAATACATTAATAAAATTACGATGACATAAACACCCCCGCCAAAAGTATTGTAACGCCCATAATTCTCGAGATTTTCCTGGTTTTTACCTTAATCCATACTTTGTTTATTTTCATATTAATATTACTTATTAAACGTGAGACATTAAGGATTGACTCAGTAAGGTTATTTTCAGTTATTAACAAACGATGGCATTTTAGATTGTTTTTTTCCAATTTCCTTCAGCCCATGTTTATCATTATTTTCGTTATTTACAAGTATGCCAAGAGCAGTGGAAGAATTCATTCAAGCCAGAGGGGGTAATATGTCTTATTAAATATAAATTTAAAATTTAAAAGTTAAAATATTAAACAATGAAAATTTTAAAAAGTAAGTTTTCTAACTTTTCTGTTTATTGGAAGAAATATTGTAATTTATTTTAATAAAAATTGTTTATGTCAAGTTTAGGAATGTTTATTATAAACTTATAGACAGAACCTTTCTTTCTTTTTTTTTATTTATTTTTTTTAATATCTAGTATATTGGGTATGCTCAATATTAAAATGTCATAAAATTAAGTGTTCAGGTGAGTATCCACTAAGTAGCATATTGGGTATGTATTTAAAAATAAAATTAAGTGTTCAGGTATTTATTTAAAACAGAAATTATTTATATTTCTTAAATAAATATTATTTAAAATACAAACTTTAGTTAGAGAATTAAATTATAATAGAAAAAGAACACGAATAAAGTTTTACCTATGAATATAATAAAACTACTTATAACACTATTTTTCACAGGATTATGTTTTGTGTTTTATTTTATATTAAAGACTATATATATATATATATATATATATATATATTATATTATTATATATATATTTAATTTATCTTTATTAATATTAATTCTGTGTTATGTTTATAATTATTTAGTGATATTGTACATCTAATTTATTATTATTTAAACAATAAAATTTTTTTTACTAGTTAATAAAGTTTTAGTAAAAGACTTCTGACAGTGAAATTCTAAAATACCATTGTACAGTGAATTTAAATTCTTGAAGATTCTTCTTTGTTTTTATAGTATTCTAAAAATTCCGCAATAGTTACATTTCAACCTACAGTATATTGAATTAAATATTAAACTTTAAAATAATAATTTTCAGTTATGTCTTAAATGTATATATGACATATAAATATTTAATTCATATGAGTTTCCGTAATCCGCGCAGGAGATTCCTGGAATTCTGATGTACAGCAGATATCGGTACGAATTGAAATTAAATTTATATTGCCACTTCAGTAGATCATTGCTCGTTAGTAAATAGTTCCATGGTACATTCAATCGTTTCAGTTATTAAGATGTATTAAAAATTTATACTCCAAATTACAGAAAACATGATTTTAGATAGAACTGCAAACAAACAAAAAAAAAAAAAAAAAAAAAAAATTAATAAAAGAACAGGTTCCAGTTCAATACAAACATGAAACGAACTATTCAAATCTGTGATGAACAAAGAAAAGCAAAATCCGAAAGGATGAAACAATACTAGGCTCTGAGAAAGACACACCGCACTTATAATTGGTTGATCTAACGTACCCTAAAGTGAAAAGAAAAGAAAAAAACAAAATATTATTGAACGGAATTTATAGGATCCTAAACGATATCGGTATCGAACCATCAGGTCATTTAACGATATTTAAAACAAAAGATACATATCGTCCCAAGAAACAATATATTTTCATAGTGTTTATTTTTCCAGTCCCGTTTATCTATTCCTGTATTTGCCTCTGTTCACACTTTCGAACTGTGTTTACAATTATACGCCTTCGTTTTTCTTTGTAGTGACTGTATTTAGGTTCTCTTAGCTCAACAACCCTCTGTCCGGTATAATTTGGTATAATTGGTATAATAACTTGGTATAATTATTTCTAAAATCGTGGTTTGGGTTAGTATAATGATTTGGGTTTAGGGGTGTTTTCCGAGTCGGGAAAACCGCATTTTAACCTCAAATATTACTTAAGTGAATCAATTATGCTAAAACTACATCATTGTAATTTATTTTCGGAATCATTCGAGTCTAATTCATTTTACCATACAAGATAAATCATATTGTTCTCTTAAACAGATCCGAAAACATAACAAGAAAAAGGAATAATCCATAAAAACATATAAATAGGAATACAATTTTGAAAAAAAAAAATACTAAAATTTAATAAAATAATTAATTCAGTCTTATTTTTCTTTAAACTTCAGTTCAGTCGTTTTTCTAGAATTCATTTGCCCCTTCACCTCTTCGTAAATTTTATAACAGTGACGTATATAAAATTCAAGTTCGATAAAATTTTGAAAATTTGAAAGTTTTATTTTTTAATAAATAATTAAAAAAAAAAAACCTTTATGTTTATATATTTCTCGATGTCTGCACTGCAGACGTTTCCGTAACTGACTGAATTAATTTTATTAAAAATTATTCGAAACGAATCGCTTTCCATCTTTTGGATTCGTCGGTCACAAACACTTCCTTATTTGTTTTTCTTGGTTTTTCCTCTGTTCTTTTAATAATGTGCATATTTTATTCCAATATTATGGTGATACCTTTGATCAATTCCTGTAATTCAATAACCATATTTTATATATGACTGCCCTTACAATTACATTAAAAGATACTGCCCGTTAGTATTACCTAAAGGGTTACACTTCAAGGCTTAAGATATGCCTTAAAGGGTTAGCGGGAATCGAGCAGCAAGTTACGAGACTAATGGATTTGAGTTGGCATGAAGCTTATCATGAAGGGATAGGTATCTGATTAAGTTACATATGGGACATTTAGATTGTTATAGATAAATTATTTGTGTCAGGAGGATTTCACGAAGAATTAGGATTATTTGATTAGAGTACTAGTTTCGAATGCTAAAAATTCATCTTCAGTTTTAAAACATACAAAATTTTCAACACATCAGCACTATGTGTTAGAATGTTTAGAACTGAAGATCAATGTTAAGCATTCGAAACTAGTACTCTGATAAAATAATACCAATATAAGTGGCAATTAATTCATCAATCATGCGTCCCTTAAGTGGAGAATTAGGAGTTATAGTGGAGCCGCAAATCGCTACTCCGTGTGTCAAAATGGGTCTCATTACTATCACGTAAAAATTCTTTTGTAATTTTTTGGGAGCTTTGAACTCTTAATAAATCTAATAAATGTTGGAGTTGTCGGAAACGATGAGCAGTTTCTTGTCTTTTATGTCTTGTTTGCGGATTCCAAGTCAGTCGTTTGTCTAGATGTCGTCCTAGGTATTTGTTCGGATCAAATAAATATTATAGGTAGGTTTACGACGAAGGGTAAAGGTTATTTGATGAGATTTATTATTATATTTATAAGCTTTGAACGTTTGCCTATTAAATTATAAACAATTACATACACTTTATTCAGAGTTTAAGCATCTATGGCCATGAAGAAAAAAAAATAATTAAAAGAGTACAATCTTAACTTAACCCTTAAGCCTTGTCCAAGGCGTTCTCGACTTCTCATCGTCGAGAAGGGTAGAAATACAGCCTTGATTAGGGCATTAAGTAGGACATTATCTGGTGGCTGGGGTGGGCAGGATCGGATGGTAGCAGCTGATTGGCTGGAAATGGGGGCAGTTTACCAGATCGCGGATGTATCGCTTTTTATTGGCGCACTGTGGGGGAGTGGGGGGAGGAGGCGAAGGATTATTAATTCCTTTACCAATTATCGAAAGGGCTGCAATATCCTGGCCCAGGAGATGACGCCATTTCCTAACGCTCCTTGACTAATCTGTCTCCGATTGGAGGCGGCATTAGGACGTCAAATTACCACCAATTAGACATCCCAAAGGGAGTGACCGAAATCATTCGTCCAGGGTGACGGTTCCTTCTGTTGATTGCCGAAATTTCGGTACATCCGTATCCTTGGGTGACAATCATCTCCGGAACTTCAATCATTAGAAAGCTTCCTCAGGAACGGACTAGATTGATCTTGAGTGGTCGCTGCTGGACAAGATTTAGACATTAATGCTTAGTCATGCTTGACCGCAGAAATAACAATAGATTTTTTTATGATTTTAGTTTCAGTAAAAAATTGGAAAACACACAAAAAGTGGGGGTTGGGGAAGTAATAAGTATTATCAAAAAGGATCCCCTAAAATTAACTTAATATTTTTCCTAAAAAAAAAAAAAAATAAAATAAGATTTTGTAGATATTTACAACTGTAAAAAATAATATACATCATGTAAATGTGTTGATAGTGAATACAATGGCATGCAAATAACTTGTGAAGAACTACAATAGTAGCACTTCAATAAAAATTTATACTAAAAGGTCTCTAGGCCATCTTCTTTTCAAACGCTTCGGAGCATTATCGGGAATGGATTGGGAAGCAAGTTGGGAGACTAGTGGATTGCAGTGGTTAAAGAGCTTACTATGAAAGGACAGGTAACTGTTGTGGGCTAAATCAGCAACATATGAAACATTAAGATCTTTATGGATAAGTTTATTGGTCACAAAGTAAGGAGCATTGAGGACTTTTCTAAGAATTTTGTTGAATGGTTGATGGTTTTATGGAGCCCCGAAGCTCAACTCCGTACGTCTAAATAGGTCTAATCACAGTCATGTAAATGAGTCTTTTGTAATTAATTGGGAGCTTTGAACATTTGTCTAGTAAATGTTGAAGTAGTCTGTAACGACGAACAGTTTCTTGTCGTTTTAGTCTTTCATGTGGATTCCATGTCCAAGTGGAGTCCTAGGAAGCGGATCTGTTCAACAGGGATTAGTGGAATATCAAGCAGAGTTAAGTTTTTTTTTTAAATTGCTTCGATTGTAAGAGTAAAAACGTTTCGACTTTTGTTATTTCCAATAAAAAACAACTCAACCTAGTCGAATCTACAGATTGCATTTCAGAGAAACAACGAACAACTAAAGAAAATTGGTTGTAAACATAGCTGACTGGCAAAGTTTTCTGGTTGGTGGAAATGGCTATATATATTAAGGTGCAGCGAAAAAAAAAAATGAATAAGAGAATCCCTGATACGGGAAAAATGTATGCATGTGAAAAACAAGAGAACATAAACATGCAAATCATTTCAGATACCTAGAAAAAACAAGCGAGAAATTCTGAGAGAAAAAAATTCTACCTGACAAAAAGTAAGTTATTGGAAACAGCCAAAATATGGTTAGGTGCATCAAAACATCCAAGTCGTGCAAGAATAGGCTATTGCTGAAGCCGTACTGATCTGTCACATTTGTTTTTTTATTATAAAATATTTTACATTAAAAGAACAATAAAAATCAATTTTTTTATTTTTCATGCACTACCTTTAAACAACGAAATTTTAGAAATTGAAAGTTTGAAACTTCCATAATTATTTTTAATTAGATTATAAAAAAAAGTTGTTTATTAAAATGTAGATATAAATATGTTTTGAAATTGCCCTAGGGCAACTATTTTTTATATTTTTATATACTTTCCGAGTTTGTTTTTTTTAAAGTCGATTTTTATATATTTCTTTATCATCAGTTAATCATCATATTCGTCAACACTGGTACCAACTACATCCAAAGTATTTTATTAATCTATTATTTTCTAATGCTATACAAACATCATGTTTTCTTAGTCGCTGTAACACAATCACTTGAGGTACGTGATGGTATAAAAGGATCAATACAATTAGGATTGATGAATTAATTGCCACTTCTATTGAGATTATTTTATTAAAAACTAGTTTCAAATGTTAAACATTCATCATTAGTTTCAAAAACACACAACAATTTTAGCCATTTTTATTTAAATGGATGACCATAAAGTCTACAAAGATTGGGGAGTGAAACTAACACAACGTATAAAACTGTCTAAAATTAAATATTTAAGAATCATTAGAAATAATAAAATCGTTCAAAACCATTCTAGATTTTCGTTTACAGTCACACAGGTTATTTCGAAACATAAAGTTAGCTATAATATAAATATATATAAAAACATGCGTTAGAATATTTTCTTATTCCACACATGTTATTCCAATTTAATACATTGAGACTAATAATATACATTTGTATTAATATACATAATATAAATCATTCATCCATTTATATATTACACAAAAATATGGAAATCCCTTTTACCTGTACCTGGGAATACCAAAGTTTTGGAAGTACCCATCCCTAACCTTTTTTCAGGTATTTCCCCAGTTCAGTTGTGAACTAGAATTGTTATAATTTAGTAGTAGATACCAATAGCATATCCACCAGTAACATTGTAAGTAGTTTCATACTCCTCCATGTTTTGTAATTATATGTATTTAATTATTCTAACGCATTTATATATATTTATATTGTAGCTAACAATATGTTTTGAAATAACCTGTGTAACTCATATAATTTTATAGATTTTTAATTTTTGTTTGAAAAAAAGAACATTCAGAGTGAATTGAATTATGACAAATGAAAATTTTATTTACAAAATCTGGAGAGATTGTGAATGGAAATCGGACAGATATTTAGGAAAAGATTATTTGGAGGAGGATGGAGAGAGGTGCTAAATCGGTGGTGGGGACAATAGGTCCTCTGTCAGTGCTCAGATGCAAATCAGATCTCACAGCCAGCCACTTTTCTTTAATTAACCTTACGCCAGGGACCAAGCGACAAAGGAGAGAAGGGACTATTTCAGGATCAAATTACTAAACCATTCCACCCGTTCCACGGATCAGGGAAGATAAAACGGCCATCTGGGTGGGTTGTTTTAAAAACCTCACCGGGATCATTATCTCGATGATATATTGGAAAACAAAGACTTATTTGATTAATATTATTGTGAATATTAACAAAATTAATTATTATTAGAAATAGTTTTTATATTATATTATTTTATTTTTCTTCGTTTATCTGGTATATATGATTAAAGCGACAAGAACCTGCCCGTCTTTACAGACTACTTAAACATTTACTTAAAAGTTCAAAGCTCGCAACTAATTACTAAAGACTCATATACATGACTGTGATTAGACATATTTGGATGTACGAAGTTGAGCTTTGGGGCTCCACTAAACCCTCTAATTCATCTCGTATCCAATCCTTACAATCCAAAATCCTTCGAAAAATCCTAAATGCCCCTTACTTTGTCACCAATAAACTTATCCATAAAGACCTTAATATTCCATATGTTGCTGAGTTAGCCCAAACCAGAAACCTATCCTTTCATAGTAAGCTCCATAACCACTCAAACCCATTAATTTCTCAAGTTGCTTCCCACTCTATTCCCGATAATCCACTGAGGCGTCTGAAAAGAAGATGGCCTAGAGATCTTCTAGTGTTGAATTTTTATTCTACAGTGCTACTGATGAGTAATCTTTGTAATCTTTATCAGCTTATTTACTTAATGTATATAATTGTACAGTTGCAAATTTCAATAAATTGATATATAAATTATTAAATTGTAAAATCTGGTATATATTGTACGGATGAAATCCATATAGCTCTATTGTTTTATGTCCAAAATGGAGATTGAAATAAATTTGAATAAATTAAAATTATTTTCCAATATTTTTTTTTTTTTTTTTTTTTTTTTTAATACTGTAATACTTTTTTATTATTTTTCACAGATATGCCTAATCATTTTAGAGATTATTTCGATGTTTATTTTTATTATCTACTCAGTCAAAAAACACAAAAATTAGGATTTACAAGATTATGCAGTTCTTAACAGATGTGGCCTTATCGATAATCTTAAATCTTTACTGTGAACTGCTTATGCTATTTTAGTGCAAAGTACTACTCTTTGGGCAACAGGAACCGAGCCTTTTTTAAAGTTCTCGATTGACTAAGGAAAAATAATAAATTAAACGTAATAATAAAATAATATAATAAACTGTAAGGAGTAAAAGGAGTTTTCTTCATAGTGCGTATAGTCCCGAAATTGCGTATAGCCCTTCAGACTATGGTTTGTTTAGAACAATGGCTCATTTTTCAAGGTTCGAATCTTTGATAATCAGGAGAAAGTAAAAATCCAATTTAAGATTAGAAGTGAAGAGTTATTTACTTAAAAACCAAAGTTAGTTGAATTAGTGATAAAAAATAAATTTTACTTTGAAAAATAGTATTCAATACTCTTAAAAATATATTTTTTGAAATAGAGCTATAATTATGGACGGCGACTTTTGAAACAACCTAGTTAAAATATTTATTAGTGTAATCAGAACTCGGTGTATATTTTGTATAATATATAACGCATATATAATAAAAATAAATACACTTCTCGTCACAGTATATTTAAAGCATGCTTAACAATATTTACTATATTTAAAGCTAAATTTGTTGAGTAATAATTGATGTGAAAATGGGAGATGTATTTATCCATTTTAATACGGAAATTCACAGTGTAAATAAAAAACATACTATTAGAAATTTTTACGTCGGAATCGAAATTAGAAAAGTCAAACGATAATATTGTTTAGTTCGTACGAAGTATGGAATAGTGGATGTGGAAGATAGATATTGGAAGAAGATTGGATTGCTTGTGGCCCGGGAAGAAATACGGGCGTGGGCTGAGATGTAAGAGCTACCGTATTCTCTAGGGCACGGTCAGGAGCTTTGTTGGGAAGAAGGGAAGTGTATGTATGTGTGTGTGTGTGTGTGTATATATATATATATATATATATATATATATATATATATATATATATATATATATATCCATATACAGAGAAAAAGGTGTAAATATTGGCACCCTCTTTTGTTTTTGAATTTTGTCTTTCATTCACTACAACTTTCTGAAATGCGAGAAGGCAAAGCCATGATTAATATCAATTATTTCATTAAAAAACCGACGATTTACAAAAATCTTTCAAAATAGGCCCGGAAAAATTGGGGTGTAAGTATGGTCCCTCTTCAAAAAATACGAGAAAAGTTTAAAACAATACAAAACGGTAGAGGGTTTATTTATTACAGATTTTTTTTTTTTTTTTTTTTTTTTTTTTTTTTTTTTTTTTTTTTTTTTTTACAGAAATCGCAAAACAGTCTCAGCTCCGAAATCTAAGTTCCCACATTTGGCACATACATATTACCCACGCTTCTTCCCAAATGTCTTTGAGAACTTTCCATCACAAAAGATGCAAGTTGCATCGCTTGAGTCTGGTTTATCCTCACTGTTGACATATGGTATCATCATCGCTGTAGACATGGGAAGGGTCGTTGTAGTCTGATTAGTCAAAAGTAAAATGCCACAAAATTGGCCATACCCCTATTAATTTTGGAGAATTTCATGTAATATTTTTGGATATTGACATACGGGAACATTGGTATATATAGAATTTATATCAAGACAAATATTATTTTTTATTATTTCCTTTATCATAATAGGGATACTCATTGTATATGTTTGTAATTATTTGTTTAGGAATAGGAAATAATAAAGACATCTTAACAGGTACCGCACACCTAGCGCAGACCTGACGGTCAAGCTCTGCCAACCTGGTCAAACTTATTTTTAGAGTTAGTAGGGAAGTGGTTATCACTTCGTTTAGTTGCCGCGATGCCTTCGATTCCGCTGTTTTAAATGCGGTAAATCCTAATGTCAGTTAAGACGATGGAAGAAAAAGACAAAATCAGCATCAATATTGACTTAATACAAAATCTGCAAATTTTTCCTTCCTTATACATTTCATATTTGTTTTCAATCTATAAATATTGTTTACTTGTTATGTAATGGTTTAATATTTAGTTTTGTTATGTACTATCCAAAAACTTACAAAAAATAACTTATAATGTGGAGATCTTAATATATGTACTCAGTAACTAAAGACCGATTTGACCCTTAAAAAGAATTGCTCATTATAAAATCGGAAAAAAAAAATTGAACAAAACTAAAAATTATTTCAACCATTAACCACACATTTAACATTTACAAATGAAAAACAAAAACTACGATCCAAACCCCTAATCAAAACACATGACAGCTAAATCAGCAGTTTGCCTTAAAAAGTGATTCTCCCATTGTGACATATAGTTCTCTAAGAAAGTTATCAGTATTGGCACATGATCCTTGTAATTTTGTAACATGAGCCGAAATTGGTTAATGCTAAGAAAAATAAACGTATATAAATTAATAATTAAAAATATTTTCTTATTTACTTGATGTACGCATGATGATATAGAAGGATCGATAAAATTTTTGAGGTTATAGTTATCAAAGATTCAAGCGTGGAACTAGTACATTAATCAGAAAATAATTTGAAATTAAATGTTTACGGTTCATCAGAAATAATAAAATAGTTCAAAACAAATCCAGATTTTTGTTTAAATTACCAGAAAAATATTTCTAATCTCCAAGAAAATAAGACTTATGCACACCTATATCATTTTTATCCCCTTATTCTCCTTCCCGCTCATTAATCTCGATTTCATCACTGATTATTCATCTCTGTAATTATCAATCCTTTTGTAAATTATCAATTTCTTTTTTTAAAACTTAATTGTTAAGTACAGTTTTTGCTAACTTTCACTTTCCTTACATCTGCCTCCTTATTCTTTCCTTTTTTTTCCAAATAACGTTTAATAATTTTTTTTTACTATTTTTGCCCCAATATTTATCAATCCTTTACTGCTATATACTTCTCATTGTTGTACTTTATATATTTATTATCAACTATATTGCCAACTTCATATTGTTATTATTATTTGTTTGTATTTACTACTTAACTTAACCTCATTAACTCACTAACTTCGTATTTACTCATTATCTGAACCACATATCTCAACAAACTTAATTTTTTCAATTTCAATTTTAATTTAATAGTCTTTATGTATTGTCTTCATTTTATTGCCTTAATGTTATTGTCTTTTTATATTTTCTTTATTCTCATACAGATGTTCCTTTCATGCCTTCTTTGTACTCTTTGCAATTTTGTCATATCTTTTTGTTTGTTTTCTTTTTCTTCTAGCCATGATTTATTGTAATGCAAGTCGAAAGGTCGGCATTATATTATTAAAAATTAATTTTTAATTGCTGTGTATCCATGGCCGCAGATTCCAACTTCTTTGAAATAAGAACTGTTCAACAAATTGCTTAGAAAGTAAAAGTTAGGAAATCGAATGCAACCATCGCGAAGCAATTGAAAGAAGTCTAGCATTGAACGGATCCAAAAAAACACAAACAATTTTTTTTTTAAATTGCTCTTTTTTGTAATAATTTTAGAAAAATTTATTACTGATATAAGAAGAACGTTGAATACTTTATGAACAATTTTTATTGATAAATGTAAATATACTAAATATTCTTCTCCAGTTAATAAAGCAAACAGTAAGGAATAGAATTAATATTTATTCTGATTCATCCTAGAAAATTTTTTTATTATTTTGATTTATTCATTTTTTATTATTTGTTTTTGTTTTCAACTCTTCCAAATATTTTTTACAGCAAAAAGGCATGTGTTTTTTTTTGTTTGTTTTTTTTTAATACGGAGATGTCTTTTGTATAGTATGTATAGTTTTCTTTCGTAAAGTTTTTTTTCACTCTCAAAATATACAACTTTTTTTTTAGTTTCAAAAATGTAATATTTTGATACGCTCTACCTCTGTTGGTGTGGCTCGAATCGAAAATTTTCCGACAGTTTTCCGATCCTATCTTAATTTAATGGAGAAAATGAGTTGTTTTTTTTCGGTGTGTTGCATAAAAGTATATATCAGTTTTCCAAACGGTGTTATAACGTAGCACACTTGCGTATCAGACTTGCGTGATAGACCAAACTACTTTGATAGCAATCACGCAACTTATTGTTTTCAGGAAAAAATAATTCATAAGGCAAAATTTAAAAGTATTGAAAAAAATTAAACAGTTTCAGTTCAAAGTTTCTCACCATAATTTTTTAATAAGATATTCAAAAAAGCAGGAAATAATATTTATCTAAATAATTTTTATTATATTATAAACTTTTATTGAAATATATGAACAATCTGCCTTAGTAAAGGGCAATGAGTAACAGTGCAAAAGAGAATTGATTCGTACCATATATACAAGTTCTCATACATACACAATTAATAATAATAAGAGATGAAATAAAACAAATAGTCATACTAAAAAAAAAAAAAAACAAAAAAACTAATAGTTATTTGCAAAGATCAAAATTAAAATGAATAATAAAAATTATTTCACAAAAATAAAAAAATAAAAAATACGAATTATTGGTAATCCAAAAACACGGAAAGAAAATTACCTTTTTCATAATTCACAGTTTTTTTTTTCTTAATCAATGACAATGAAAACTCACAAAGATCTAATGCTATTTTTTCCTTCTTATCACAGATCATTCGCTGAAAAGAGTGATTTGCTGATCTAAATAACAGATCAAGGAGTTGCACTAGGTCAAGTCTATTGTGGGAAATCTATTTTCACGTAGAAAGAATCTTCCGGATTTCCCCTTCCTCATCCTCAAACAAAGAGAACAACAATAAAAATATTACGAATTCTCTGTTTCGCACTTAATGCTGTTTCGAAAAAGGAACGGAAATATAGTTCAGAACTGCGATGAAACGTGACTGCAGAGGGGTTTTCAAATAAATATGGAAATGGGTTGTTGAAGCGAGATTGATGGTTTCCATGTTTCAAGGTGCACCGTAAGTTTTCTCGAAGGGAAAACAGTTTTCTGTATCATCTTCTCTTTTTGTTCTTTCTAAAAATATTTTGGGAACGGAACAAACGAGTAAGTTATGCGTGGTTTATCTTTAGCTTTGATAACCGACTTTGACGAGTGTTAAACAAGATAAGATCTTTCTTTTTTTAAATAATTAGCTAATACAATGATAATAAGTTATTTTGAATAATTAATATTTGTTGAACAGAAAATTTGTATAACAAATTAAAATGGGAATATGCAATATATATATATATATATATATATATATATATATATATATAATAGTCAAGAAATATATATATATATATATATATATATATAGTCAAGAAATATATATATATATATATATATATATATATATATATATATATATATATATATATATATATATATATATATATATATATATATTTCTTGACTATTTCCATGTTTCAAGGTGCACCGTAAGTTTTCTCGAAGGAAAAACAGTTTTCTGTATCATCTCCTCTTTTTGTACGGAAGCGGACAGGTCTAGTGTACACTAAGTCGCAGCTGAAATAGGTTTGATGTAGGAGATATCTGAGCCCTGCCGAGCTGAAAAAAAGCGGTCTGAAAGAAAAGATTGTACGATAAGGTAGTAAGTAAATTAAATAACAGCGGACTTAAAAAAAAAAAATAAAATAAAGTAAGAATTTTTAAATGAATTTGATTTATTATTGTTTTAAAATTTTGTAAAATTGCTTGGTATTTTTTTAAAACCCTGCTTGCTTTTATTTATTTATTTTTTTTTTAACGTTTCGTATGCCAGGGTTAACTCTTTTCAGGTCAGGCATACTTATTTAAATTTACCGTTTTTTTTCTTTTTTATTGGTCTAATATTGAATAAATTTGTAAAAAAAAAAATAAAAAAAAAATTTACTTTTATTTATTGCATATTTTTGTTTTTTAACCGCATTTAATATTTTTGAAAGATGGGACCCCCACCAAACAATCTATCGAATTATGGTATTCTGTAGTGTACCCTGAAAAAGGTTAAAGTATATGGGGGCGTAAACTTATTATCTGAGGAATTAAAAAAATCAATTGGTTAACATTTTTGCCTGTCAGTAAATTTTTTTTTTTTAACATAAATTTAAAATTTTTGTATTGTTGTATAGTTTTGTATTGTTTTATCCTGTTTTAAACTTTTCTTGTATTTTTTGAAGAGGCACCATACTTACACCCCAATTTTTCTGGTCCTATTTTGAAAGATTTTTGTAAATCGTCGGTTTTTTAATGAAATAATTGATGTTAATCGTGGTTTTGCCTTCTCGCATTTCAGAAAGTTGTTATAGTAGTGAATGAAAGACAAAATTCAAAAACAAAAGAGAATGCCAATATTTACACCTTTTTCTCTGTATATGGATATATATATATATATATATATATATATATATATATATATATATATATATATATATATATACACACACACATACATACATACACTTCCCTTCTTCCCAACAAAGCTCCTGACCGTGGCCTAGAGAATACGGTAGCTCTTCCATCTCAGCCCACTCCCGTATTTCTTCCCGGGCCACAAGCAATCCAATCTTCTTCCAGTATCTATCTTCCACATCCACTATTCCATACTTCGTACGAACTAAACAATATTATCGTTTGACTTTTCTAATTTCGATTCCGACGTAAAAATTTCTAATAGTATGTTTTTTATTTACACTGTGAATTTCCGAATTAAAATGGATAAATAGATCTCCCATTTTCACACCAATTATTACTCAACAAATTTAGCTTTAAATATAGTAAATATTGTAAAGTATGCTTTAAATATACTCTGATGAGAAGTGTATTTATTTTTATTATATATGCGTTATATATTATACAAATTATACACCGAGTTTGATTACACTAATAAATATTTTTACTAGGTTGTTTCAAAAGTCGCTGTCCATAATTATAGCTCTATTTCAGATTACATATTTTTAAGAATATTGAATACTATTTTTCAAAGTAAAATTTATTTTTTATCACTAATACCACTACCTTTGGTTTTTAAGTAAATAACTCTTCACTTCCAATCTTTTTTATTTTATTTTTACAATTTGTTGAAATTTACAACTGTATTATATGCATTAAGTAAATGTGTTAAAAACGCTTACAATAACATGGTAAAACTTGAGAAGAACTACTCATCAGTAGCACTCCAATAAAAATCTACACTAGAAGATCTCTAGGCCATCGTCTTTTCAGACGCCTCGGAGGATTATCGGGAATGGAGTGGGAAGCAAGTTGAGAAATTAGGGGATTTGAGTGGTTATGGAGCTTACTATGAAAGGATTGATATCTGGTTTGTGCTAAATCAGCAACATATGGAACATTAAGGTCTTTATGGATAAGCTTATTGTTGACAAAGTAAGGGGCATTTAGGATTTTTCGAAGGATTTTGGATTGTAAGGATTGGATACGAGATGAATTGGATGGCTTAGTGGAGCCCCAAAGCTCAACTCCGTACATCCAAATAGGTCTAATCAAGGTCATGTAAATGAGTCTTTTGTAATGAATTGGGATCGTTTGTCTAGTAAATGTTGAAGTAGTCTGTAACGACGAGCAGTTTCTTGTCGCTTTAGTCTTGTATGTGGATTCCAAGTAAGACGTTTGTCCAAGTGGAGTCCTAGGTAGCGGATCTGTTCGACAGGGATTAGTGGAATATCATTGAAGGATACTGTAGGACAGGAAGTCGTAGGTTTACGACAAAGGGTAAAGGTTATTTGGTGAGATTTGTTTGGGGTTATTTTGATCAGTGTAAATACAATTATTATATTATAAATAAAAACATTATCCTATGACGATAATGTTTTTATTTAGTGGTTTAAAGTTAACAGTTTATAAAGTATTTTTTATTGGTTTTCGAGAGGATCGAAGACACCGACTACAGAGAAAAATGTAGAACATTCGAAATGAATTAGGACTGCAGCTAATAGCAAAAAAAAAAAAAAAATGGTATAAAAATAGCAAAACTATAAATATAGACATGGAAAGAATCGTAAAACAAATTTTACGAGTATTTCTAACCATGGAGAGGTGCACATTTTACACTTTACTTGAATGAAATAGAAAATGTAAAAAACTTGGACACATTCTGGACAGTTGCCATAGGCGAGAGGAGAAATTATAGCCAGCTAGATGTGCAGCTCCCAGCCGAGCCGGCCAGCTCATTCATACCTTCTCTACGATCCTCTATTTACATCTAACCCTATTTCCAACATTTTAATAAATATGTTTAACTAATTTTAATGATATTTATAACTATATTTTTATTTATTTATATTTCAGCGATTTCGCAGGATCACTTTTGACATTATAGTTTTCTTCCGGTGAAAACGTAGCGTACGTTGACAAAATTACTTTATACTCCATAATATTATAATATATTATAATCCATAATATTATATAAAATGACAAGCCATTTTTCGTTTGTGAACCGCCAAAACTACAGAAATAATATCATCTTTATAGTTCAAGGAAAGTTTAGCAATAATAAAATTTTAAGATTTTCAATTATATTGCCATAAAAATGTGTAGTGAGCAGTGAAGTTTGATAACACTGTTCTGAATAAAAATACTCCTTTCAACAAGAATGTTGTTTTTTTTTTGGCATTTCGAGCATTTTTTTTTTATCATTGAAAGCTTTAACAAAAATTAAAAAAATCTATTTGATTTTGAAACTCTTGTAATGTATTACAAAATGAAAAAAAAATTGGAGGGCATAAGTATTTGGCTTTGCTGCAATGCAAAGAAATGATATTGAAGAATTGGTCATATTACGTCATGGGTTGCAAAATGTCCTCAAAAATTCATTTTTTTCATTCCTAGTCGAATTTATTTCCTCTCAGCTCGATCAATCAAGAGATTGCCTAAATGAAAAAAAAGGTACAGCGGTAAATGCAAGAAGATGCTTGCCGATTACTGTTGGACACTAAAACGGATGACGCGTAATGTGGTGAAGAAAAGGAAAAATATGCACACTAATTATGTTCAGTATTAAATATTATTATTTCATATATTATTGTATTTCACCGAAAAAATTGTTATAAAAACACAAAAAAATTATTACACAAATAGTTTGTATAAATATTTATTTAAATATGCGTTATGTCGAGAAATATATGCACCCATTGCCGGGTGCCTATTACCATTACTGCAATGGGGAAAAAACTGAGAAAAAAATAACTAAGACTAAATATTTTGAAATTAACAAACCAAACTAAAAATTTCAAATTTTTTTTGTTTTTCATATACAAATAATAATCAAGGTTGATAGTTTAATCAATACCTAAGGTAAAAACCTCTAAAGTCCATTTTTAGACGAATTTAGAGATTTTCTTCAACACGCAATAATGTACTCGAAATAACCTGAAAGTTACTCCAAATATCATTGTTTTATAAGATCTTAAATTGTTCTAATAATAAAACCATCACTACTGCTTATTTCTTAGTTTGAATAGACTTGTACGAACCAGAAAGTAATCGGTTATATGAGATTATGAGATCAGTAAAATTAAAAAAAATTACAGGAACAATCAGAATCACTGGATACGATTTCGTGCATTTTTATGCCAATTTTTATTACTTTTTTATCTCACAGCATTTTCGCTACGTATTTCTGAAACATTCCTAAGAGGTTCTTAGACTGTACAAAGTGGTCGGAAATTGAAATAAAAATATTGTAATTTTTCGTACATGTCGAGGAATTTAGGTTGTTCGTTCCACTGTGTGACGGGGTATGCTAGTATTTTTTTTTTTTGCCTTTACCACTTCCCTAATGTAAGAACTTTTCATTGTACAACTCATCAAAAACAACAGAATCGCAAAAAATACAACATCGAAGCATCAAGGTACCATTCTTGAAAACTGTTCTCTGCCTCTAGCATCTAAAAGTTTGCCTTATTTAAATCGAATTTCATAAGGTTTGGTTACTTTTTTCAAAAACTATATATATATTTCTATATATTTTATAATATAGGGAAAACAAGATATGATAAATATTTGAAAGAAAAAATACCCAGACTGTGAAGGAAAATGTTCTATATTTTGATATATCGTACAGTAACAATAATAAAATAAAATAATCACCATTGTTTATATTTTTATATATCATTATTGTTATATATAAAATTAACACTTGATAAAAGCAATAAGAAAGTATAATAAGATATATAAATAGGTATAATAACATTATAATGGCGGTGTACTCTGCTTTTGTACTCTCCAATGGCCCGGAACCGCTGTTAATTACCTCCGATTAATGACTGCCTGAATAAATAAGAGTCGAGGGAAAGGGTTGTTACTTAGTAACCCCCCCCCCCTTCAGATCTCTAAGGAGCTTGGTGAAGTCTTTCAAAGGGAAAAGAAACGTCACTAAATTATGGATAATTCATTTCCCGGCTCAAACATTTTTGGAACGCCACACAATATTTTCTCGTCCTGAATCAGATAGTTGCTCATAGACAAAATTTTATTCAATAAATAAAAAGAAAATATTCAACTAAAAACTTTTTCAAAGTGACGAATTAAACATTGAATCTACGCATGTTTTCGGTACCTGTTATCATATCTGCTTAAAAAAAAAAATAAATAAAAAACTATACTATGTTTTCAAAAAAATCTTTCCCTGCAAAATCTAGATCAAATTGTATTCTCCACAAACGAATACTACAGTAGTTTACAGAATTGAATTATGAGATCAACCAAACAATCGAGTTCTCCAATCAAAAACCTTTTGTGAAATCCTTAATGATCATTATTCATTTATTTTCATATCGTATTATTTTATCACAATATAATCTATAAATAATTATAAACGCAAACTTAGACCGTAACATATCCATATATTTATTCAACATCAAAATGCAGTTAAAGAGACAAGTTAAAAAAAAAGAAGATATATATATATATATATATATATATATATATATATATATATATATATATATATATATATATATATATATAATTTAAAATTAATAAAAACAAGACTGAATGACAAGAAACTGCTTGTTGTGCCGACTACTTCAACATTTACTAGACAAACGTTCAAAGCTCCCAATTAATTACAAAAGACTTATTTGCATGACTGTGATTAGACCTATTTGGACGTTCGGAGTTGAACTTTGGGGCTCCACTAAACCATCCAATTCATCTCTTATCCAATCCTTACAGCCCTAAATCCTCAATGCCCCTTACTGTGTCACATATAAACTTATTTATAAAGACCTTAATGTTCCATATCTTGCTGAGTTTGCCCAAACCAGATACCTATCCTTTCATAGTAAGCTCCATAGCCAATCAAATACAATAGTTTCTTAACTTGCTTCCCACTCCATTCCCGATAATCCTCCAAGGCGTCTGAAAAGAAGATGGCCTAGGAGACCTTCAAGTGTAGAATTTTTATTGAAGTGCTATTGATGAGTAGTTCTTTTCAAGTTTTGACATGTTATTGTGATCATTGTCAATACAATTACTTGATGTATATATTTGTACAGTTGTAAGTTTTGAGAAATTGATATATTTAAATTAATAAAATAATGTGTATTAACAAATATTCGCATGAAAATATAATTACAAATAATAATCAGAGGCATATTGATTTTATCCCCTATTATTTCCATTCATATAACACGCGCGAATTCGATATTATTTCGATTTTTATGGATTCCCCCTTGTAAACACTGTGAGATTTATATATCTTTTTTTTAATTGGATTAAAAAGAAAAAAAAGTTATATAAACAAACACACACGTTGTATTTGTCTAGTTTATTTTTCTTATTTTGATATCTTAATACTTTTTCTAATTTGTATTTAAATAAATAATAATGTTTATTTTCTACGCGATTAGTTTCTCTCCTGAGTCTGTGTTGAAGTTATTAGTTAATTTCATTTAAATGGATAGCGAAGTTGAAATTATGTCTTATTATTTTATGCTCTTATATGCTCTTTGATTTACTGATCGTCCTTTTTTTTTCGTGTATTTAGCTTACCAAAATTTAATATGTATAATATATATTCAGCACATTGAAATTTTTGAATGCTTTAGAACTGATGAATGTTTAATATTCGAAACATGTTTTCAAACAAAAAATTCGAATATAAGGGGCTAATAATTTATCAACCCTAAAATTCTGACAGCTTATATCGAAACATTCCGACCAAAACCGCGCTTAGTGCTCTAAGTATCGAGGACTTTTCAGCGGTAAGTATCAAGTTAGGGTACAGTGGGGGCTTGGCTAGATCCATTTGTGTTTCCGCGGTCGGTGTACCTCTCATTTCCATAACAGCTAGCCCACATCTCTCCACAATGGCCACGCTACACTTGTTGTCAAAGCTCGTTTGTTTCAACCCTAGGCTCTGTGGGGGATCATGGTTGATAACAGGACTCTTCATTGCTTTGAAAAATATATTGTATGTTTTTATACAATGTTGTAAATTTAATTAGAGTTTAATTGAACTACACTTTTAAATCAGAATATTCGAATAAGTACAGGGTAAAAAAAAATTTATTAAACTTCGGAAGGGCTCTACTCAAACGCTAGACTCACAACACACCTTCACTATCGAATTTCCTAACAGACTTATGCTTCGAAATCCATGTTTATCCATGTATTCTCGCACTACCTAACAATCTAAATTCGAATTATTCTTAGCTATAAAAATTTTCTTTCAACCCCATTCTTCTTCTTGTTTCGAATTCGTCCATCTGTGAACTACGTTCAACAATTTATTTCTTACTCTTTCGTTCTTTTCTATACTTCTTCATCACCTCTGCCTGATGTTTCCTCCTTCCATCTGAACACTGTCTATTAATTTGTGTCTATTAACTACTTCTGGAACTTTGGTCTTGTCGACTGCTGTCCGGAATTCGGTTTCACCCCCATTATTTGTACTTAAAACTGTTGTTTTAAATTTCCCTCTTTTTGGTATTTTATGGGCTAAGGATAAAGTAGAGAAGCCCGTTAAAAAAAAAAAAAAATTCAGGGTGCAATAACAATATGTTTATTGTTAAACTTTGTTTGGCCCAATAAAATTTTACCACTGAGCCACATCACTCCCGATATCGTATATGACTCATGATACTTAATAATATATTATGGATATACAAAAATAAGTATTCAAATAGTGTGTTTATGTTTTATAATTTATTTAAAGCTGCTGTTACATTATCAAGTGCTTGGCTATGTTGAGGTTTTAGAGGTTACAGTGATTTCTCTAACAAAAGATAAAAAAAAAAAAGGTGAATGATGGAAACATATAGATGCCGAATGCAACTCAATACGACCCGAGAAAAAGTATTTTGCGAGGAAGAAGTGAATCATTAACAGAAAATGACTAAAAAATTAACCTGATTCAACAAAAATAAGATTAAAAAAGTTAAATAATAAGAAACTAATATACAGTTCTTTGGGAATTTTCTCCTAGCACTTCAATAAAAATCTATACTAAAAGGTCTCTAGGCCATCTTCTTTTCAGACGCCTCGGAGGATTATCAGGGATGGAGGAAGCAAGTTGGGAGACTAGTGGATTGGAGTGGTTATGGAGCTTACTATGGAAGGATAGGTATCTGGTTTGGGCTAAATCAGAAACATATGGAACATTAAGATCTTTATGGATGAGTTTATGGGTCACAAAGTAAGGAGCATTAAGGATTTTTCGAAGGATTTGGGATGGTAAGGATTGGATACGAGACGAATTGGAATTCTAATTCCAAACACGATTATGGTAAAGGGTTATAAATGTAAATATAATTCTTTTTATAAATATATTTCCAATATCTACGCTTACCTACAAAATTTCTATAAATAAATTATGTGCTTAACAAATATTCTATCAAATTTTTCAAAATCGGTATAAGGTTGGATTTAGTAGAACACTATGTGATGAATGGAATAATGCCGAAATATACAGATAGGCAATAAATTTATTTTTTTATTTTATCGGCTAAAGGTTTCATCTTTAGGGGTTTAGGTCCCCGTATACTAAAACCAGGGCAAATTAGGCCTATAAGCAATATTTAAATTATAACATTAAAAAAAAAAAAAAATTTCGAAATCTTAAATGAATGTGATTTGTTACTATCTTGCATCAGGCGTGGCATATGCTTCAAGAATATATCCAACATCAGATTAGACCTATATCCCTCGAATAACAGGTAAAGAACGCAAGCGGAGGGTATAAAAAGCATAAATTTAAAATTTCTAAAATTTATTATTACTTGGGAATTCTTTTTAAAATACTTCTTGCTTTTACTTGATTATAATTTTAATAACTCTAATGCGTTTCATATGCCCTGGTTAAAGTATATAAGAATGTAAATACCTATAACTGAATGTTATTGTACATTCTTTACATAATTAATATCTTAATTGTTTTCTTCTTAAAATTAAGAAAATAAATATATAACTTTAGCTTCGTAATACCATATGAAGTAGTTGTCACACGTTCTAAGATCCCTCGACACTGAACTGTTCAATCAACGCAATAGAAAAGATTAAGTTTTAAAAGCCAAAACAAGAGCGATATCTCAACTAAACTTCCCGACTATTGTTTATATTCCCCCTATTTATATAATATTTAACTCAAGATTCCTTAATTTAAGAAATACGTTTAGTTTTCAATGATAAATAAATTTTTTTTATTTTATTTTACTTTTAAATATAGGGAAAAATTATCCAATCTCATATCAAAAATGGTTTCGAAATTTGAGAATTAAAATAAATCTAAACCAATCACATCAAATATCGTTTACTACTTCTTGTCCTACACTATCTCTTAGTGGTCTTCAATTAATCCCTGTTGAACAGATTCGCTACCTAGGACTCCATGACAACGGATTACTTGGACCTCACATACAAGACTAAAACAATAAGAAACTGCCCGTTGTTATAGACTCCTTCATCGTATTATATTATCGTAATAAAATCCTTCAAAAAATCCTCAAAGAACCTTACTTTATCACAAACAAACTTATCCACAAAGATCTCAATGTACCATATGTTGTTGATTTAGCCCAAAACAGATACCTATCATTCCATAGTAAACTCCATAACCATTCAAATCCACTAGTATCTCAACTTGTTTCCGATTCTATTCCAGGTAACCCTCTGAGGAGTTTGAAAAAAAGATGGATTCAGGACCTTCTAATATAGAACTTTTACTATATAAAACTACTACTAATGATAATAAGTAACTAAGTGCTAACAATGGGTAGTTGCTTTACAATCAATCTACATGTTATTATGAGCATTAGGGTCACATTTACTAAATATATTATTTTTTCAATAAAGCAGTATATAATAATAAATTTATTTTCTTACAGACTACTTTAACATTTACTAGACAAACGTTCAAAGCTCCCAATTAATTACAAAATACTAATATACATGACTGTAATTAGACCTATCTGGACTTACGGAGTTGATCTTTGTTTTTTTTTGGGGCTCCACTAACCTGTCTTAGACAACTACTCCATTTACTAGACAAGCTTTTCTTATGACATGACGTATCCAATTCTTATTCTTACAATCCAAAATCCTTCGAAACATCCTCAATGCACTTTACTTTATCACCAATAAACTTATCCATAAAGATCTTAATGTTCCATATGTAGCAGATGTAGCCTAAACCAGATATCAATCCTTTCATAGTAAGCTCCATAACCACTCAAATCCCCTAATTTCTCAACTTGCTTCCCACACCATTCCTGATAATCCTCCAAGGCGTCTGAAAAGAAGATGGCCCTTCTAGTGTTGAATTTTTATTAAAGTGCTACTGATGAGTAGTTCTTTACAAGGTTTATTGTAATAGGTAACAGCAAATTTACTTGATGTATAAATATTGTACAGTTGTAAATTTCAATAAATTGTTATTAAAAAAAAAAAAAAAAATTTTCTTATACACTTTATTTTAGCTTAACTCCTCATATTTAAATTTATCTTCATTGCAATGTTACATGTTTCGGGATATGTTATCCCATCATCAGACTGAAATACAATGTTTTACATTAAAATCCTCTCACATTTCACTTAAACAATACAAAATCAAATCAATTAACCTAAATAATAATTAATCAACAATTAAAACAATATAATTCACCTCTTTTTTTCTAAATGGTGTTATCTCACCTTGTCTATCTAAAACTGTTACATTATAAAATTATTACATTATAAAACAGAAAAGAAAAAAATAGGAACAATTTATGCAAACATTATAGACAAATTGAAAATATAGATTGCCCAACTTAAAAATCAAAAATCAAAATAAGGAATAGACCCTTGAACCCTAATAGGTGGGGTATTTTAAAATGTAACAGTTTGAGATAAACAAGGTGAGATAACACCAAATAGAAAACAAAAGGTAAATTATATTGTTTAAGTAAAATGTGAGAGGATTTTAATGTAAAATATTGTATTTCAGTCTGATGATGTGACAACATATCCCGAAACATGTAACATTGCAGTGAAGATAAATTGATACATGAGGAGTTAAGCTAAAATAAAGTGTATAAAAAAATAAATTTACTAAATATATTTTTATTTCATTATGCACAGTTGTAAATTTAAAAAAATAAATAAAAAATAGGGAAGACAAAAAATAGTATTATTTTTGAATGTATAGAATTATTTTATTTTTTTATAAGATTTTACACAACTTATATCTTTCTCTTTTTCGCAACAGGCAAGCAATATATCGAAACTAGTAATAAACATATGACCGGTGGAAACAATAGAACCGTGGGAGCTAACATGGTTCAAACGTGGGCCGGGACTGGTAACACCGGGTGGTTAGAGCTGGCTGATGACCTCCCTGGCCTTAATTATGGCTACGTATTTTTTCAGTTAAACGTTTTCTCTAGGAACGAAGATCCGGAGGAAGGAACTCCTAACATCGTACCTAACAAATTACTTATAGTTTTTTTCCAGTAATGGAGGACTGGAATTAGATCTCGGGTATTTGTGTGGGGTATCATACATCATAGTATGGAGTTTACAGTACTTTAAAGGCGGTAGTATTCAGTTAAATTAAAATTTTTAAAAAATGATAATTTTCAAAAATACGTATAAATCATTTGAATTATTGACAATTTTAATTTAAATCATCAATTTAGCAAAAGAAACAGGCATCGATAACAGTCTAGTCACTGGCTGCTATAAAAAAAGGTTTTTTTTTTTAAAATAGATTATTAGTTTTTTTTTATTAAAATATGTCTATCATTATATTATAATATGTGTGGTTATTATATACGTGTAGCAATTTATTTTATTTTTGGTTCTATGTGTATATATATGTATATAAATAAGAGTTTGTTAAGTAGTAGTATTAATTATAGAAAGAGGGAAAGAGAAGAAAAAAACAAACAAATATGTAAGTGTTATATGGGAAATAAAATAAAAAGGAAAAAAGAAAGAAAAAAAAAGTAAGAGAGGAAAAAATTATTAGTTTGTCTAGTATCATATATTATACATTATATCATAGAATTATAATAAAATTATAAATATCATGAATTATTGTCATATTATAATAGTGTTATCTGTAGTTAGACAGATTAGTATGCTGTGTATGTAGCAACCCAATAAAGTTGGGAGCAGTATTTTTATTTTATGTCAATAAAGCATATCTCTCTCTTCCCTTTTGAAGAACTTGGACGTTCCAAACAAATATAATTTTTCAGTTTTTTACTTTCAAATGAAAAAAAAAAACATTCATTTTTATAAAAAAAAAAAAAAAAATAAATAAATAAAAAATAATAATAATAAACTACAATTAATTTCCTACAAACAGTTTTCCTCATAAGCATTTTCGCATTTTTTTTTTTTGTGTTTTCACTTCTAGATCGGCCTTGTGAAATGCCTCTAAAAAAATCTATTGCACTGAAATAAAAATTCTACTACCGAAGAGCTGCTATAAATCATTAAGTTATAAACAAAATTCATCCGGTATAAGCATTCATCAAATGTATAAATAATTATTAAGTACACTGTTTTCTATAGTTATTTTCGAATAAACAAAATTCTGCAGCAGTAGACTCCCTCTTTTCATGGGGGACGACACCAAGTCGGACGAAGTAAAAGCCATTAATAAACAAAAATATTACTTACGTTCAACATGATAAATATCTTTATTCGTCTGTTTGAGGTTTTCAATAAAGCACAACACAACATTTTTTTAAAGATAACAAGCCCACATGTGTTAGTAGTAACTTTTTTTTTAAGTTTATAATAATTGGTACTCCGTGTTGCCAATGGGACTCATGAACAATGTTACCACCACAGTTGCTTTGAATCAATATATTTATCATTTTGCACGTTTGGCATTATTAATTTTGTATATTTATGTACAAATTTTGTGTTATTAAAAAGAAATATTTATTTATGAGCACGCGTTGTTGTTACATTTAACCGTATAGCCATCATAACTTGACAATATGTATGTATGTAATAATTGCATTGCTGTTTTATTTATTGCAGTATGTATCACAAAACGAACAGTGATATAAAATTACTCGTATGTGATACACGATAAACTAGTGATTAAATGTTGTTTTAATGTAATAAATGTTAATTAATTTGTTATTTATACATAAGATTTTATATTTTTTTAATTTAAGTTTTAAAAGAATATTTAAAAAAATTTCCTAGTATGCTAACACCGGTCAAAAGAGCGCGTCGTTTAAGAGAACGCCAGATAATAAGCGATTTCGCAATTGACCTCCGATATGATCAGAGATGTATCAACTAAAATATATTTTGCTATACTCTTGTGGCATTCAATAAATTGATAATTAAAAATCCAGTCATTGCTGGATTCATTCATAGTTTTTATTATATTTGTAAGATTGCCATTGTTTATAAATATCTATTTGTTATTATTCATATTTAGCCCTTTTTCAACTGTTTCCTTAAATAGTGACTTTTCCTCAATTTTCATTGTAATAAAACAGTTGATTAGCCAGTAAAAGAAAAGCGTGGAGTGTTTTTCTCGCTGGCAAGCGCCAGTTATGGGAGAATTTTCAGTATTTAGACAGCATTAAATCATTTCCTGTATCTCATGTTTTTCTTTTTTAAACCAATTACAATGGTGATAGCTTTTTATCCATATAAAGGGTTTACTCCAGATTTCAGTGGACAAAAACTGATGTGAATAAAAATTTCCGAGCTCAACTATAACTAAAGATATCTCAATAGGGAGAAATCCTGAGACCTCCGGATTTGCACTAAACTATGCAGTTTTTCGGTTTTTAGATGCCTTTAAAATTTGGTTTCAATCGGTGACTAAATATAGAGTGAGATAGCGCAAATTATTTAGGTTTTCTCGCAAATTGACAAGCCTTGAAATTTTTGGGATGAAAAAATAAAATTTGGTTTCTACATGGAGTTTTTGAGCATAACGAGAGTATTTTTATTTCAAATTACATACAAAACTACAATTTAACGTGAAAGAATCATTTCTCTATCTGGATTGAGAGCTGAGAAAAAAAAAATCGGGATTTTTGTATTTTATTTATTTTTCTTGGCTACCAATGCTCATTGGCGGCTATGACTCTAGTTTTGCACTATTATAGGTCCCTACTACCTACACGAAAATCGGTATTCTAATCTGTGAGTCACAAGTCAAAACGTCGCCTCGTAAGTCCAATTGGATACTTCGCCACAAATGGTTTCACTCTATACATTCCTTTCTTAATACAAACACGAAACTGTTTTCAAATAATATTATAGGGACTCTTTTAGATTTACTTAAAAATGGAAAACTAACAAGATATATCGCTCAAGAATAAACATAATACAATCAACGATTTAGAGACTAGGAATACTAGAAAATACAAATTTCCTGTCCCAATTATTGTTGGTAGTCGAACTAAATAATTATGCGATAGAGAGATAAGAATAGTTATTTATTATTTAAGATCTAGTGAGGCGTCTTTAGGTTCTGAAAAATTTTCAGAACCTAAAGACGCCAGTTCGTGTTTGCCAGTGACTATGATCCATTGGTGTCTTTTAAGCAAGTAACTGGCATTTTACCGTAAATAGAGCAAATAAGAGGACTGTTAAACACACACCACCCTGTGTATAAAATCTTGTTGCTTCAAAATAATTCTAAACTAATCGGTATTGGTCAAATTAATGTATTGTTTTCTAGTTTCCATCCTTTTGTTAGTAAGAGTTTTTTCTTCTACACAGTGTACATATTGGCTATCCAAAATTACAGACTGAGTAATAAACAATGCCACATTGCTTTTCTATTAAAATCACGAAAAGTATAGACATGATTATACAAGAGTAGCAAAGCAGCATATAAAACTGCAAAAATGAGTCAATCAATATTATTTTAATGTTTTGAAATGTAGATATTGGACAAAATTTATACGGATTAAGTACCAAATGGGTTATTGTTTAAAATCATAACCCATATAAATGAATAAATATAAATATATTTGATATTATACATAAAGTCGGTACAACGACTCAGTTCTGCACCCAACTGTATATAATGAAATACAAGCTAGTATTAAAGGTAATTCCCATTGGTATTAATTCAGATTGGACAGGCCAGAGAGGGATGTGGTTTGGAAGACTATTTGTTTGGAAGAGAAGTCTGCTATTGGAGATTTAAGGAAGCTGGGGACACTAGCCAGAACCCAGGAACACAACACATGGTCCACAGTCTTTGTCTTACCGGCGACAAAAACCTAGCCACACATGGCTTGCTTTTGTGTCCGCAGTCCCAAATCGTTTCCGTTATCACGGTTCGCACAAGGACGAGTGTCTGGAGCGCTGAGATAGTTAAGATGTAAAAAACTGGGGGGCTGCAGCTCCGTATAATAAGTCAACCAAAATTCATTTTTCATTAATTTAATTTAACACTAAACCTACCGACATGTGTACATATAACACAATTTCTCGGTCAAAAACCATAATAAGAGAGGAGTGGATATTAGAAAAAACATATTTGGAAGAAGTATCCGTTAGTGTTCACCACTTTTTTGGCTATGTGCCTTAATTCCTTTGAATACCGCAGGAAAAAGTTGTTAAATGGGGTATTCATAGTATGAACACCCCTTAAAGTTTCAATGTAATAACTAACCGCTATATTTTTGTTGTGGTTGATGCAGCAGTACGGAATTGGAGATTATGACACTCCTGAAGAATTATTTGCCACCAAGGGAAAGAGACAGGGTAAATATAAAAAAGGCGGTATTGTCGATTTGGAAGCGGCTGCCATGGGGTTGATTGAAGATTGGAATAGGTATTGAAAATTATCTATGGAGTAAAAACCTTATGAGTCTTTAAATTTATGTATCTTACAAGGATATTCCTTCACCGTCATAACCAGTTTTTTATGTTTTGCTCATTTTCAGAGACCGAATTCGTTACTACACAGAGCCACCTACCGAGATCATATTAGCTGTGAAAACTTATTTTAAAAAATAAAAATATTAAAGTCAATAAGAAAAGTAATGAATGTTTTTTCCAAGAACTTCTGCCGAAAAGTTCATAAAGGATCATTTGACGAGGTAGGTTTAGTGTTTAAGAAAAACAGGTGTGTTTTCGTAATTTAACATGTTTATTGCGGGGTTAGGTTCGTGTAAGACCCTAATAACCAGTAAGACCCATTTGAACATCCAGAGTTGAGCTTTGAGGCTTCACTAAACTATTCATATTGTATCCAAAAGTTATCGATAACGATCTAAATGTCCCTAAATTAAGATACGTTGCAGATTTGGCCCTAACCAGATACCTATCCTTCCATGGCAAGCAACATACCCACTCGAATCCACTAGTCACCCAACTTGCTTCTCACTCGATTCCCGATAGACAACCGAGGATTCTGAAAAGAAGATGGTCTTGAGACTATCTAATGTAGAACATTTATTGAAGTGCTGCTAATGGTTAGTTCTTCACAGATTATTGTCGTGTATTTGTAATCATTCCACTACACATTTAGTAATTGGATATTTTGTATACAGTTGTAAAAATCAGTGGAGTATAAAATAAAATTAAAAAATATATATTAGAGCTAAAAAACTGTTAATTTGCTTACATTTTTTTTTCTAAATTTAGCAATAAGAGGTTCAATTAACTGTTTTGAAGTTCAATAATTTATAGAAACTTTTTACATCGTTTCCGAATTATATTGATATTTATTTTTATTTCGAAATACATTTCACGAACACTTTTATAATTTCTAGATTAAACGCCTCAAAAACTGAACAAGTAGTACTCAATAATTCTGGAATAGTCAGACTAGTATAACTAGTGATAATATAACTATTTCTAGCAAGTTAACCATAAGTAAAAGACAATAAATAAATTGAGATTTAATTATATAACAGAAGGCATATATGTGCATTTTAGCACCTTCTATGATATTACATACAAAAATGTGCTTTGATGCATATGCGTAATTATTTTTTTGGGCTAAATCACAAAAGTTGTCTAAACCTGATCCAAGCTGAATTCGCGTATTGGAGTTTTTACATTAGACGCGCAATTCAATTTTAAATCCTGAAAAAAACCTAAATTAAAAAAAACACACTTAACGGAATTGGCAATTTCACAGAAGGTATTCTCCTGTTTTTATATATTTCATTAGTCTATTCACATCATAATAATCTAGTTTATAATTAGGAAATGTACCAAAAGAAAATTTGAAATCAAAGACCAGTTTTGTAATTTCTACGCAAGCTATTATTACTGGAAGAAAACTGTACGTGGTATGATTTTTAATTTTCCTTAGGATTTTCTCGTAAAATGGTTTTCTTCGTCATACTTATCACCCTCCCTGGATTCTCTTCCTCGCTTAGTCGTTTGCTAGCATCTGCGGGCCATCTCACCGGAAACTCTTTTTATAAGTTCGTTCAGGTAGGCCAGGCCCAAGGGTGTTTCCAAGTTGTGGACCATTGTCTCCCGTTAAGTAATAATAAATTTTTAAATTTTATAATAAGTATAATCAAAGTATGAATACTTATATATTATATAAGTATATATATTTTATTTATTTATTTTATTAATAAAATCGACACTTTCGGTATTTCAATGCAGAATTAAATTTAAGAATATTTTTAATCTCATCGAATCGAGAAAATAACAATATTTGTAATAAATTGGCAATTTTTTAAGAAATTAATTTCATCTAAATCATTTGGCAAATTTTAGTATTAAATACGTTTATTTAAAATTTCAATTAATGCTTAAATAAATGTCATTCAACAATAAAATTATTTTAAAAAAAAACAAACTATTTATTGATATTTATAACTGTATACATTATACACAACAATTGGAGAAAAGTTACAATAACATGTTAAGAACTACTCTCTAGTGGCACTTTAATAAAAGTTCTACATTAGAAGGTCTCTTGGCAATCTTCTTTTCAGACGCCTCGGAGGATTATCAGGAATTGAGTTTGAGGCAGGTTGAGATACTAGTGGATTCGAGTGGGTATGGAGTTCACTATGAAAGGATGTGTATCTACTTTGGACCAGATCAGCAACATATTGGAGCATTCAGATTCTTATGAACGATGTTCCTACTGTGGGTACTGTATACACTTTTTTAACTTTGGGAAGTCGTGTTTTGAATGCTTTGAGAATATTAGGAGATGTAAAACTCAAAAAATATTTAAGTTGATGTTTTTACTTTCCCAGGATTAGTTATTTAGAGTGTTAAAAAACTAGTTACAATAAAAATCGTTAGATGAAAAATGAATTATGTCATAATGAAAAAAGGCATAGGTACATTAATTTTACATTCCATTACAACCATGTCTCTTTCTATTTGAACCCATTAGATTGAGTAATGGAAATGACATGATTTGAATATTTTTGAAATATAAGGGAGGTTTATTATGTTTGGAAGGTAGTTCCAACAATTGGATTCCTTAGAAATAAGTGGTTGTTTGAATGTTGTTGTATGGAAGGGAGTTAGGTAGAGATCAGGAAGGATGAAATCATGTTTTATAGGACTTTAAAGTCAACTTGATAAAGTAGGAAGATATGTGGATAGAGAGTTTTAAACGAAAAAAGAAACTAGAAAGTATTGTCAGCAGAAGAATAGTGATGAGAGACATTTTTATGCTGGGAGATCCTTAGAACAAATCTCGGGTACATTTCTTGATTTGCTCAAGTTTAGCATCTAATGATTCTAGTCCAGATAATTTTTGACTTCGTAGCTTAGTTAGGAGTAGTTTGAAGGTAAACTAAAAGTCCCCGCCCCTAGCGAGTGAGCTAACAGTGAGGTATATCTCAAAAACCGTTGAAAATTCGACAAATTTATATGGAATCAGTTTTATAGTAAATTTAATAAGCTTTAATTTTGATTTAAAACATATTTTTCTAGAGTCTACTGTTTTCGAGATATAATAAAAAAACCCGATAATGGGACCTTCTCGTCTCCCTCCACCGTTGGCTTACCCCCCAGGGGCGGGGACTTTTGGTATGTTTACCTTCTAACAACTCCTAATGAAGCCCTGAGGTAAAAAAAATAATCGCATATTTCACAATATAATCGCATACTCTACAATCTGCTAATTGACTGAACTATTCTGACAGTCCTTGATATACCACACTGCTATTGACTTCTTTCTTTCGAGAATATTACGATTCTTATGGATAAGTTTATTTTTGACATAATAACCTTTTATTATTTTTAAAAAGTTTTATTAGAAAAATATATTTATAATTGTTTAAGCGTATTAATAAAAAAAAAACGTAGGAGGCCCATTCAACTTCCCTTCCCATTCATTCAGATCTTATATCACCCCTTTTTAAAAGGGATACCTTTGAGCATCTACGAAACTTATTTCTGAATTTACGAAAAGATAATGAACAAAAGTTATACAAAGAGATGCCTTTGCTTTTATACAGATCAGTTGGAACTTAAAAGCCTAGTAGGAGGAGAATACAGCCGTGAGGAGATAAAGGTAAACACAACTTCAAAGCGGGAGGCCCTCACTGTTACCTTAATTTCCTTTCTATTTCTTCCGGGCGCGGTGGGAATAAACCTCCGGCACAAAGATAAACTTTAAATCGGGATTTTAGTAAGGTCTGTAAACGAGGGAGTGCATCGGTTAAAAAAACAAAAAAAAACACTAAAAATAACTGAAAGAAATTCAATTAAATACAACACTAAAAGGTGGCTGTCGAAATATAATATATAACATATAATATCAAAGGAGGAACTGGTTTCTTCAGACGAAGGGACAGCCATATCAATCCCTAATTTTTATTTAAATACAACTGTTCAATCGACTGTTATTCTTAAATGTTTGTCTAATGGAAAAAAAAGAAAGAAAACTCTTTACAATTTTCTGAACAGCCCAAGATCTTCTTCAATTGAACTCATATAAATAAACAGAGTGCATTCAACTGAGAATGGTCGGCAAAAAGAGGGAATGGTTACCATCTTAAACACAAAATTTAACAGCAAACAATCGTGTATTTTTGATACTAATAAAGACGATGTCACGCACGATTTATTGGACTCCTTAGCATTTTGAAAACTGAGGCAAAACTATTTCAGCGATTATTTATTACCCAAAATCACCCCCGAGTTGATCATTTTAAATATTTTATCTGCTAAAAGTGTGAAACAATGAAAGGATATTTATGTGTCACTTTATTTATGTCACTTATGTCACACGTTGTTAGGCCACGTCTGCCTTCTACGACCATTTTTCAACCAAACATTTGTATTATCATTTGAAGTCTAGAATTCCAAAACTAGATAAGTCAATTTTTTTAAACATTTTTTCAGAGCTGGTAGATAAAGCTAAGATTCAGACTGGACTAGAAGAGGAATTATTTTTTTGTATCGCCGTTTTCAATGCGACTTAACTACTTTTTTGAGAAAACCTCTCACCTGAAGATAGTCTAGAAGAAAAAATATTCAATAAAAAAAAAATAAATAAAAAAAAAATCCAGAAATTCCAATCTAACGCTCTCGAATTATATAGGTATCTCATAGTTTTTTGTTTTTTAAATATACATTTATTGAAATTTACAACAGTACAAAATATATACATTACGTAAATGTATTGACAAAGATTACAATAACATGTTAAAATTTGAAAAGAACTACTCAACAGTAGCACTTTATTAAAATTCTACACTAGAAGATCTCTAGGCCATCTTTTCAGACGCCTCGGAGGATTATCAAGAATGGAGTGGGAAGCAAGTTTAGAAACTAACGGATTTGAGTGGTTATGGAGCTTACTATGAAAGGATAGGTATCTGGTGTGGGCTAAATCAGCGACATATGGAACATTAAGGTCTTTATGGATAAGTTCATTTGTGACAAAGTAAGGAGCATTGAGAATTTTTCGAAGGATTTTGGAATTGTAAGGATTGGATACGGGATGAACTGTATGGTTTAGTAGGGTCCTAAAGCCCAACTCCGTACATCCAAATAGGTCTAATCACAGTCATGTATATGAGTCTTTTGTAATTAATTGGGAGCACGTTTGTCTAGTAAATAGTCTATACTACGGGAGTCATATCTCATAATTTTTTGTTTTTTTTGTTCCCTATCTACAATTTTGTTTATAATATATGGACCAGTTTTCTTTATTTACCCGCAGTTTTTATATTTTTTTTTCTCTATGCCAGATATGATTTTACTTTATGTTATGTATTGTTATTCTTTACATTTACATTCAAGGGTATTTTCCTAGGATTATGTTATTTTTTCTATTATATTCTATGATCCATTGTTATCGACCACTCGTTGGGTTGGCTGTCGGAGAACGAACTAATTTTATAAATCGAATCAGATAATTTTATGAATATTTTCCCTTGAAGATAACAGTCCAGGGATCAAAGCAGTCGGTAATCTGAATATATAATGAGTGTGTAAGAAGTTCGACATCTTCTACATTTTTAAACTTTTTTTCTGGTAATTTTTTATGTACACACTATTATTATTATTACAAAAAGTTGTGTGTTTTGTCCTTCAGGTTTTAATAATAAATGTTTACCCTGACGATATCTTCGAATTTTCGCGTATCGATAGCTGCGAACTATCGGCTGGAGTCGATAAAAGGCTGGAGTGAAGATGTGTATAAATCTATTTCGACCTGGCCACAGGATCCCTGCCAAGTGGAATTTATACTTTTGACAGTTAGGAGCTCTAAATCTTATCGCTTCCACCTTGTTTTGTTTCAATCTTATTCTCAGATCCTACTCTACACGCCTTTCTTTTACAGGTTAATCGACTGTTTTATTAGAAAGAAAATTGAGATAATGCCCCTATTTATAAGCAATAGCTAAGGAATGGCTAAATATGAATAATATAACATATATCACTTCTTAACAATCCTTTAAATCCAAAAAAATAGATAATAATAATATGAAAAAATAAACTTTATTCCGGGACTTACTGTCCCCTAAGAATAAAAATAATGCACAATTAAGAGTACAATTGTCTTGCCTATTATATACAAATTAGATGCTTCAGTAATTACAGCATACATTTTTTGCAGAAAAAAAATTTAATTGAATTAAAATAATAAAAATTTATAATTATAACATAAAAACAATCGTATATATATGAGCATATAAAAGAAAGAAAGAAAGAAAAAAAGAAAAGTAATTCTAAGTATTCATTTGATTATCGACATATTTGCGGAAGATTGATTATCTAAAAGGTACAGGAATAAATTATTTTTAAAGGAAGTTATGGAAGCTGCTTTACGAATAAAAGTGGGCAGGGAATTCCAGAAGGAGGTAGCACGAATGATGAAGGATTTTTCAAACGAAGCGGTTTTATGTGAGGGAATATATAGGTTAAAAGGTTGGGATCTAGAGTAATCAATAATATATATCAATAATATATCAATAATATCAAGTGTCAAGTAATATAATATAAATTTAGTAAATAAGTACAGACTTAAAAGACAAGAAACTGTTTGTCGTTTGCGACTACTGTATAATTTACTAGACGTTCAAAGTTCCAAATAAATACCAAAAATATGAAAATAATAAAACCCTTATGGACACACAGAGTTAAGCTTTTTACGAAGTAAGGTTTAGTAGAGCCCCAACTAAACCTTACTTCGTGAAATCCTCAAAGCACCTCATTATGTCACCAACAAACTTATCTATAAAGATCTTAATGTTCCATATGTTGCTGATTTGGTCCAAACCAAATACCTATCCTTTCATAGTAAACTCCATAACCGAATTCACAAGTCTCCCAAGTTTCCTCACCCTCAATCCTCCGAGGCATCTGAAAAGAAGATGGCCAAGAGATCTTCTAATGTAGAACTTTTATTGCGCTACTAGTCAGTATTTCTTTACATGCTATTGACAAGTCATGGTAATCATTTTCCTTATATTCACTTGTATTATATATTGTGAAATTGAAAATTGTAAATATAAATAGTTTAAGTAAATTAGTTAATATGATTTATTTAACTCTTCTCTTATCCTACCGAAGGTTAATCACGAAGTTTTATCCGATTGTCACATACCTTATGACTGACTGAAATTTAATATTTTAATGTGAAAATATTAAGTATAACTATTAAATTATTATGAAAAAAAAAAATGTTCTGCTACAACTCATGAAGAGTATTTTGTAAGGAAGTATTGTTTCGTGGCCAACGGTTTTACAAGGAGTTTATGTGTTCAGCTATGAAGCTCAACTGCCAAGATTTCCCTTAATTAAGAGTATCCACTTTATAGAGGCTGGGTGTGCCAAAGGAGGGTCTCCAGACCCCTAAGTCTATCCATGGCTAAGGAAATAGAAATTGAATTTTCTGCCTTCAGCCGGAGTCAAACTCGGACCCTGGAGCTAGGAGTTCAGTACTGACTAAGCTAACCCACTCCTTAATGAAAATCATATCTTTATTTAAATTTTTAGTAATGTCGTATATTTTTTTAGTAAACAATATAATTAAAATTTAAAAAAATGATAGCAGGAGAAGTCACTTGTCTGAGACTGCTTATTCAAACAGCTTAATATGCCCAAGAAAATAAAGGAAAATACCTCAATTTTTTCCTTTGAATATATACAGTTTACTCTTTTATACGGCGCACTACCTTGGCCGGTGCCCGCAATTCTTTGAAATTAGTATAATTAAAATTTATAAAAAAAAATAAATTAATATTTACAAATCCCTATCAAATATAATGAAATATACTGCATTAAAATTGTATTTAATTCTCACTTAATATGTAACGTATTTTATATATTTACGAGCAATTACATACAAGTGATCATATTGTGATACACACAAAAATCGATAAAACAGTAATACAATATATGATTACATGAATTTTTATGAACATTATTTGTTATAAGAAAAAAGTTTACTAATATTGTTTTCTAGAAAGATAAACAAAATTGCGATGGTAGTATGCAATTTCGTCTTATAGGGTACATGAACCACATTTTTTCAAGAATAACTCTGTAACCTGAATTATTCTCGATATGCTTTTGTAATTATAAATTATGATGTTATCCGGCGTTTTACCTAATCTGACGCAGTATCGACCCCGGTAACGCCGGATAAGGGAAGTTTACTTGACTTGTTCCAGCATAAAGATATCTAATAGATTGTTATTATTATAAAAATATTATGACATTAAGAATATCAGTACATAGTATAATATTTTCAGACATTTATTCTTCACATGCAGCGTCGAGACTGGATATCCCACCATGTGAGTATGGGTTGTTTGGAACAATTGATCATTTTTTAATAGGTCGGATCTTTTATAATTACGACATAAAAATTGCATGTGAAGAGTTCTTTGCCACAAAACTAAAGGAATGGCACCGACAAAAATTAAATTACTGGCAGAAAAATAGGTAAAAGTTGTAGAAAAAAAAATGGACTTTGAACAGTAGTATTCAATTATGTTTAAAATATGTAGTCTGAAATGCAGCTTTACTCATGCGCAGGACTTTTGTAACAACATAGTTTTCACTATCATGCCCATGACTGGAATTTTTATCTATTTGTGAATAAAAATTAAACTGAATCGTAAAGGAAACATGAGAAAATTTGTCAGTTTTATATTCAAAGGAACAAATAATTGTGAATATTGAACCATAGATGTCATTTAGCCCAGTCAGTGCGATTATGTTTTACCTCAGGGCTTCGTTAGAAACAGTTAGAAGATAAACATACTAAAAGTCCCCGCCTCTGGGGGGTGAGCTAACTGTGAGGAAGGAGGGGATAAGATCCAATTCTTGGGATTTTCGATTATATCATAAAATCCGTGGGCTCTAGTCAAATATAGTTTAAATAAAAATTAAAGTTAATTAAATTTCCTATAAAATTAATTCTATACAAATTTGTCAAAATTCCAACTGTTTTCGAGATATATGTTATTGAAAATAGATAAGTTTCGGAAAAAAATAATTTTTACCTAACGTTTTGTCAAACGTTCTAGTTTCTAGTTAGAAGCTTCTAGTTTCTTTCACGATTATTTATCTGAAAAAATGTAGGAATCAAAGTTGTAGAGCATTAAATTTACTTTAATTTAATATTTACATTTGTGGCACTTGAAGCAAATGTTTGACGAAAAGTGAGGTAAACATTTTTTTTATTTTTAAATTATCGATTTTTAATAACGTATATATCGAAAGCCGATGAAAGATCGACAAATGTGTATATAAACAATTTTATAGGAAATTTAATAAGCATTGATTTTGATCTGTAGTATATTTTGCTAAAGCGCACCGTTTTCGAGATATAACCGAAAAACCCAAAAATAGGACCTTTTCCCCCCCTACCGTAAACTCACTCCCCGAGGGCGGGTACTTTTAGTATGTTTACCTTCTAACTGCTCCTAATGCAGCCCTGAGGTAAAAAATAATCGCATATTTCATGCACTCTACAATATGTTTATTGACTGGACTAATTTGGCACGTATAGACGGAACACCCTTTTGAATTGACTTGTTCCTTTAACTATAACCGTTACTGTTGTCGTAACCTATTTCAGCAAATAACTGCTCCTGTCTTGCTATATTGTTAGCCTGACATTGTCCCAACTTCACACCGAATTATGTCTTCACACCTATAACTCGAATATAACTGCGAATTTAGATCAGTCTCCTAACTGATACATCCTGGGATTCTTGACCGACGATGGTCCCCCGTCCCATCCGGTCCCAAACAGAACCTTCTTTGTCTTGACAGTCGCTGACCTGAAGATTTGAGGCGACGACTTTAGTTCTCATCCAGATACGGGATTAGCAAGCAAGCAGTTCCCGCTTTCGTCAAACACTCAGATAACACTGGCTGAGTCTATTAAGTTTCGTAGATAGCATTCCATTCATATCGCTAGAGTGCGACTAATTGTTGATATTCGCATAAATATGACACGAATCCATCAGTTCTTGTGGATTCTAAAATTGTTCAGTTGGGTCCACCCTTAATATAATGTCTGAAAACAGATAACTCAAGCCTTTATCTTTCCTGACCATATTGTAAATATTTCTAGAACGGTTATTATTATTCGTTAAACATATATACAAAGAACATGATGATGAAGGTTCTTAAGGTACAGTCAATAAATAAAAACAAGTATTTTGGCGATGTTTCAACACTATATCTCATAATCATGCCCTACAGTGAAAAAACAGGTTAAAATAAAATAAGTTATATAGGTTATTTCAAAATATAAAGATAGCTACAATATAAATATATTTTAAAAATGCGTTAGAATAATAAACTGCATATAATTACAAAATATGGAGGAGGATATAACTACTTACAATGTTACTGGTGGATATGCTATTGGTATCTGCTACTAAATTATAATAATTCTAGAACACAAATCAACTGAGAAATTTTTGAAAAAAAGGTAAAGTGTCTCTCTCTCTCTCTCTCTGTATATAAGGTATTTCCAAAACTGGTGGAATTCCCGAGTTACAGGTAGAAGGGATTTCCGTATTCCTATGTAATAAATGGATAAATGATTTATATTATATATATTAATATAAGTGTATTATTATTAGTATGAATGTATTAAATTTGAATAAAATGTGTAGAGATTTAGGACGTCGGATTTTTTGTTTATTCCGCGATTTTTAAAATTTTCTATGGTTATCATTTCTTTATTATTTCGTTTAAAATTATTTCTTCCATGGTTAATAATTTGGGGGGAATCAAATTTAAAATAATGTTTTCTTTGCCTGTAATATGCCAGGCTGTTTGGTCCGCCATATTCGGGTTTTTAGTTACAGACGTGCAACTGTATTTATGTTGATAAACACGTCGTTTAAGGTATTGTTCACAACAATCTTAACACTGTATTTCGTAAACTATATTCGACCATCATTCCAACTTATGTGTATTTTTGGTTTTGATGAATAAATTATCTGTGGTGAAGGTGTTTTTGAGATTTATTTATTTATTTATTTTTTTTTTTGTGATTTGTTTTTCTGAGTCTTTCTGAAACACTAACGAATAACCATTAAACTGATTATACTGTCACATTCAAAAACACTTCCACCATAGATATATTATCCACCAAAACCAAATATACAGATAAATTGGATTTACAACCTAATATAGATTACGAAATTCCGTGTGAAGATAGTTTGGTTTTCAGAAATTTTCCCAGTTTTGTTGTGTACTAGAATTTTTATAATTTATTAGTAGATACTAATAGCATATCGACCAGTAACATTGTAAGTAGTTTCCTACTCCTCCATATTTTGTAATTATATGTAGTTAATTATTCTAACGCATGTTGTTATATATTTATATTGTAGCTAACTTCATGTTTTGAAATAATTTGTATAACTCATATAATTTTATTGTAACCTGTTTTTTCACTGTAGGGCATGATTATGAGAACAAAATAGTCTCCAAACGTAGCCAAAATAAGTTGTTATTTTATTGACTCAACCTCAAGAACTTTTTAAGCATATACGAGTATATATATATAAATGAGTGTGTGTTTTTATTTTTATTTTATTTCTACTCCTTATAGCATAATCAATTTTAAAACCTCAGCTAATGCAGTTATATTTTCTTTTGTGTACTAATAAAGAAATAACTGTTATTCAAAATAACGGTATCGGAATAATAATTGTTTAAAACATATCAAACTATTTTTACAGAAATGTCAGATGTCTTATCGGTAATGTAAAATGAATTAAATTGACTCAAATAAGGGATAAGTGATTTATCTTTCGTAGCAATTAGGTCCATGTCAAATATAAGACTGGCTCAGGAATTCTGGTTTAATAAATGGATCATTGTGTGACCCCTTCCCAGAGGAGAAGATCCAGAAAAAGGGAGAAAAATTTACTAGAGGAGTCGTTGGCAATTGGTCCCTGGTTCTATAAGTGACGTTTTTACATTTGACAGGGTATTTGTTTCTCTTGGGGAAGATTAATGAGAGAGTTAGGCTAATGGTTTGTCATTGAAGGTGTCTCTCACAGCGATGCCAGCCTACCGAAATATCTTAATACATTGTTGTATCTATCAGAGTTTACCAAAATATTTTTTTTATTTTGACTATTTAGTGCTTTTGGTTAACAAAAAAAGACAATATGCCAAAGAATACGATGGACCGATAATCTTTAAACATTATAAGACTAAAGAAATACATTGATTCCATTTTAGAAAATGACTAATTCAAATAAATTTAAATATTCCGATATCATGTTTTAATATTTAAACAATAATAAACAGTTAGTTGCTCAATTTTAGTTCGTAAACAAAAAAAAAAAAAAATTTTTTTTTCATATATCTTATTATCACAATTTTCTTCAAATAGAGCAATAAGCAATATGGATGGCTTTGTGGATCCATTTACAAAATATGTACAAAAAGAAATAAATGAAGAGAAGAGATAAAAAAAAAAAAAAAAAAAGAACCTCATAATAAATAAAACATTTAATAAAGTGAAAAAATAAATAAGAACCTTAAACTATGCAATATATAAAGTGTAAAAAAAATACCATAAACATAATTAATTAGCTATGTATCTCTTTCTATTATTTGCAATTTAAGAAACTTTAAAGATAATTCAATTAAAATTTACCCATTAAAATTGTTAATTGTGAATAAATTACTTTTTTATTTATAAAACATAACAAAACTATTTAACATTTCTGAGCAATCTCAAAGTATTTCCCAAAATGCCGATGTTGCATCTCCGTGCTTTTTTGTAATTTATAAGTGATTTCAGTATCAATTTTAAAATCACTATTCATGGTATACCATTCGAAAGACGTTTGTTTGTAGAAGTTTTTTTTTTTTAGTAGTGCACGTTTCTAACATATGTAATATTTTGGAGAAAATTGCAGAAAAAAAAAAAAACTATATAGCAGAGCTTATGTTTTGAAACGTTTGTATAGTTTTAGAAGTGATGAATGTTTAACACTCAAAACTAGTATTTTTTTTTTTTTTTTTTTTTTTAATATCAATCTATTAAAATTTACAACTGTAGAAATATATACATCAAGTAAATGTGTTGATAACGATTACAATAACACTAATAACTTGAAAAGAACTAATCAGTAGCACTTCAATAAAAATTCTATACTAGAAGACTCTAGGCCATCTTCTTTTCAGACGCCTCGGAGGATTATCGGTAATGGATTGGGAAGCAAGTTGATATACAAGCGGATTTGAGTGGTTATGGAGCTTACTATGAAAGAATAGGTATCCAGTTTTGGGATAAATTAGCAACATATGGAACATTGAGATCTTTGTGGATAAGTTTATAAGTGAAAAAGTAAGGGGCATTGAGGATTTTTAGGACAAATAGTTCTAATCTCAGTCAAGTAAATGAGTCTAATAATTAATCAATCCTAATTGTACTGATCCTTCTATACCATCATGCGTACCTCAAGCAAAAATTAGGTTTTATTTTTTATTTTTAATTATATGAAACTGACTTATAAATGTGGATTCAAATAGGAAGGAGAGCTACATTTTATAGCTGATCAGCAATCCGTAAACAAATTTAATATTTATTTAATTCCCTTAGGCATCTCATCATAAATACAATTTAAAAAATAAAAAATAAAATAAAATAAGAAATGCCATCTTTGTGGGACAGAGAAACTCCTCAAAACATAATTTCATCTCAAAAAGGAAGATGTTTTAGAAAACCGCTCCCGCGGTTAGTTTCATTAAGGGAACACTTCTACTAAGTGATTGATACTAAAGCATCTTCCCACTCCTCCAAGAGAGGCCAAGGGAAAAGAAAAAATAAGAATTTTCTTTGGCGGCTAATTGGACTTTCTGAAAACTGTGCTATTTTTTTCAGGACCCCCCTCCAAAGTCCCCCCCCCCCAAGTTTGTAATTTGAAAGGAGGAAGAAGAAGGAGAAGTTGAAGGAGTTGGTTAGACAAGGGTAAGCCAATAAATTACAGTTGTCGAGTGGTTGCTTCTGAGTGGGGTCGCAATTACCCAGGTTTTAGGCGACAGGCCCTGAAATCCCTAATCGCCTGTTGTTAGTAGTTTAGTAGTGTCGGGATACAAGTACCTAGTAGTTTAATAATGTTGCGCTACAAGTCTGTAGCAGTCTAAGTATTCTTTGCCATATTACAGAAAGCACAAAGCACGTATTAGACACGTTATTCCACATATGCGTTGAACATATCCAGCTTGATTCAGTAGAACAGAATGCATTGATAATAATAAAAATTTCGCTTTCAACCCCAATATTTTATATTAAATCAGATATTTATTAAATTAGATATTTTGACTGTTATAAATTTAAAATATAATATACAAGACTAAAGGGACAATAAACTGCTCGTCGTTACAGACAGACTACTTCAACATTTACTAGACAAACGATCAAAGCTCCCAATTCATTACAAAAGACTTATTTACATGACTGTGATTAGACCTATTTGGACATACGGAGTTGAACTTTGGGCTCTACTAAACCATCCAATTCATCTCGTATCCAATCCTAACAATCCAAAATCATTCGAAAAATCCTAAATGCTCCTTACTTTGTCACCAATAAACTTATCATAAAGACCTTAATGTTCTATATGTTGCTGAGTTACCCCAAACCAGATACCTATCCTTTCATAGCAGCTCCATAACCACTCAAATCCATTAGTTTCTCAACTTGCTTCCCCCTCCATTCCCGATAATTATCCGAGGCGTATGAAAAGAAGGCGGTCTAGAGATCTTCTAGTGTAGAATTTTTATTAAAGTGCTACTAGTGAGTAGTTCTTCACAAGTTATTTACATGCCATTGTATTCGTCATCAGCTCATTTACTTGATGTATATATTTTGTGCAGTTGTAAATTTATATATTAAAAATATGCAGTATACATATATGCACATAGAACCAAAATAAAATAAAAGGTTATTGTTATCGTAATCAGCTCATTTACTTGATGTATATATTTTGTTACCATGCAGTATATTACCTGCGAGAATAATATTTATAACGTAAAAAAACCGGAATTTATTTAGAATAATTTATTTATAACGGAAAATATTAAAAGACAAATTTATAACTAGATAAATTTTTATTTACAATATTACAGTTAAATATAAATATTTTCATTCCTAAAGCGGTTGTTTAATGAACAATTACGGCAAAAAAAAAATTGAGAATAATTTTTATAGATAAAATGTAGAAATCGCTAGGCGTCATATACACCACTATCCTCAACTTCTGGTTCTAAATTATGCACATTTTCTGTTTCCTATTTACTCAAATTTAAATTTTGATTTGACCACACGGTTCTTTTTTCTTCCTCGTCTAGCAGATGCAAAATTCACTATACACAGTTAATTCCACTAGTCTCCCAACTTGCTTCCCGATAAACTTCTGACGCGTCTGAAAAGAAGCTGGCCAAGGGATTCTTCTGGTACAGTACTTCTTCTAGCTTTAGGTCGTTCTTGGAATCTTTTATTTTCCTCTTTCAACAATTCTCTGTATTGTAAATTGTTTTTTATATCCTCTGTGATTTATGTTCCTTTGTGTTTATGTCCTCTAGAAAATCAAGTCGAAATTTTCGTTTATTGAGGCTATTTTCATTCATTCTAAATAAATGACCGTAAAAACTCATTCTTTTTCTTCTTATAAAATTTTAAAGCTGTTCAATTTTCTAGTACAAAGTTTTATTTTAAATCAACTGCACTCCGTTATTTTGAAATTTTGGTCCTAATTGTTAAAGATAACGTTTCTGCTGTATGATATCAATATATCATTATACTATATTTATTATTATTTTTTAAAAAAATTTATATTTTATTTTAATATGTCTGTGACCATATGTAATTTTTTTTTTTTTGTTAGTTATTCTTAAGGCATTTTGTCCTATAATAAAATTAACTTTCCGTTATATTCTATTATATTATTTTTGAAAAGATATAAAATATATTTTTTTTGTTTTGTCGGGGGTGGAGAGGAAAGAGAGGAAGGGAAACAAAGAATGTATACATTTATAATAAAATACGGAGAGAAATTTATAACGAATTCTAGACAAAGATATAAAAAAAAAAAAAAAAAAAATTATACACAATAATTAAAAGCGATTCAAAACCGCGGTAGGGTAAGGGTAAAAGCATTACTTTTTCTTTATTTCGTTTTAAGAATGGATTTTAATTACTGAGTTTGTAAGAGGGCATTGTGAAATTCAAGTGGTGGTGTGCGGGGAATAATTATAAAAAAATAAATAAAAAAAAAGGCTGGCAATAATACGAATTGAAATGGTTGCAGTATCGTCGTTAGTTGGGTCGCGTGCTGTGTAATTAGTAAGAGCGCTTTGTCGCCAAGGGCCTCTTCACTCTGTCTATCGCTCCAATTGTCGGTTCCGGAACTGGAACATATTGTTCCAACCCTTCGTTGGGGGATGATTGAATCGTATTCGAATCCTTTGGTCACTTTCTGACTCCGTGAAGAGAGCATTGAGGAGGGTTGAAACAGTATGATCTGCGGTCGACTGAGCCGTGTGTGTCAAGACCGTACTTGAGAACTTCAAAGGATTGTGGGTTAGAGTTAAAATCCGGAAAAACTAGAAAATTATATGCAGACGCTTTTATTCTAAACGGTACAATTTAACTATTTTTTTTAAAAATGAAATAAAATGAAAAATAAACTTTACTTCGGGACTAATTGTCTCCTAAGAATTATACAAAAGAACAATGGCATGTTGCTGTTGTATAGTTACCACATTATGGAGAAGATACATTTATAATTTATTTTATTTTTATTTTTTTTTAATATACATTTATTGAAATTTACAACTGTTAGGTATCTGGTGTGGGCTAAATCAGCAATATATGGAACATTAAGATCTTTAAGTTTATTGGTGACAAAGTAACGAGTATTGAGGATTTTTCGAAGGATTTTGGATGGCAAGGATTGAATACGAGATGAATTGGATGGTTTAGTGGACCACCAAAACTCAACTAAGTACGTCGAAATAGGTCTAATCACAGTCCTGTATATGAGCCTTTTGTAATTAATTGGGAGCTTTGAACGTTTGTCTAGTAAATATTGAAGTAGTCAATTTATTATAAATTTAATACCACTTTTTTTTATATATACAACTCGATACATTATAGACAACAAGTAAATTTGAGGAAAAGAGTTACAATGACCTGTTAATAACTTGTGAAGAACTACCCATTAGCATTTTTTAAACAACTGTTCTATACTAGGAAGGCCCTAGGCCAACTTATTTTCAGACACACCAGAAAGTTATCAGGAAGCAAGTTGGGAGACTAGTGAAATTGATTCTGTGTGGTATTATTATGAAAGAATAGGTATCTGGTTTGGGCCAAATCAGGACCATCGGAGAGAATGAAGGAGTACTTGATGAAGCGCATTGAAGCAAAAAAAAATTATTGATTCAACGTACCCTAAAGTAGGTGATTCGAAAAAAAAAAATAAGAGAACACTCCAAAAATGAAATAAAATGTAAATTCCTATTGTACATAGTTACATAGTTAGTTTAGTGCAAAACATGTAAAAAAAAAAAAGTATGCTATTTAAAGTATGGATTTGAGTTCATGGTGACATTATAAGTACTAAGCTATAGATTTCATATTCGGGAAAAAAAGTTTAGATCGCTTTATTAATGTTGATTGAAGTTTTCGCGTCCCGGGTTATTGCATGTAATGGTGAAATTTATTTTTCTGCTTTCTCAAAATGCATACAGATGGACATAAACATTTTTAGAAGCATCCAATGAAGGTTCTACATTAGGAGGCCTCTTGGCAATCTTCTTTTTAGACACAACATATGGAACATTAAGATTTATGGATGATTCGTTAGTGACATAATAAGGATCATTGAGGATTTTACAATTTTGAATAGTAAGGATTGGATACGAGATGAATTGGAAGGTTTAGTGGAGCCCCAAAGCTCAACTCCGTAAGTCCAAATGGGTCTAATTATTGTCATTAGGAGCTTCGAAAACTTTTCTAGTAAATGTTTGAATGGTCGGAAACAACGAGCAGTTTCTTGTAAGTCTGGTATGTGAAGTTGAATCTAAATTATAAAAATAGTTATTGATAGGACCCCAAAAATGCAGAAACTCTTAAGTTTTTATCATTACGTATTAATAATTTCTTTCATGTTTTTATCCCTTATTCTTAAGTGTATCAATCGCCTTTTATCGAATACTAGAAGACATTGAACTTCTTCAAGCATAAGCGTTTGCTGATAAAGAACAATAAGAAAAATTAAAATTATAATATTATTTTAAATACTAATTAAACTAACTATTTTATTTTATTTATTTGAAAAAAAAAATGAGTAAAACCTAAACCATAACCAGAATATACCTATAAACTTTATCTATTAGTACATATTACAGTCATATATATATTGCTGAATTTATCCTTATTTATGTTACTAACCATACAATTTTTCTTAATTACCGCCCGACTTATTTTATATTGTTTTTTTCTTTTAGTTTTGTTTCTAATTTGATGGTAACTTTACTCCACAAAAGTTCATCAAAATTAAAATATTATATTTGAAATCATCATATTACCAAATTATGGTACATATCTATTGATAAAAAGTTTCTTATTTAAAAAGATTTAATTAATTCATATTAAAGGCATAACTCCTGTCTATAAAATATTTGATAGAAGATTTAATTAATTACCATTTTATTAATAAATTGTATTCATCGTATTGTTTAAGTCGAAAGTATTATTTGTTTATATATTCCATATTTTTTTATTCTAATTTTAAATAATAGAATTTTTTCTTAAAACTGTTTTATGAATATAGAAATCTATCACACTCAAGAGAAATTAGCTGTTGAGATAATGAATGATTCGTTTTTAATTAAAACATGATTTCAAAGTATACAAAAGATTAAAAAAAAGAAAGTACAACAATAAATTAAACAAGGATATGAAGTAATTATAATAATTATTTTAATTACATAAAGATTGTTCTTATATAATTTCAAATTATAATAACATCAGAGTTTCGTAAAATTAATGGATTCGTTATTAGAAAAGAGGAAGGAATATAGAGAAATATTTTTCCTGTAACACAAAGAATAATGTTTAATTAATTATATAAGCAATACAACTCCAAAATAAATTATAGAAAAATATAAAATGCATATATAGTTAATATATCATTATTAAATATATATTTAAAACAAATATAAAATTAGGTAGAAGGTTTAATACAAAAGGCCTAATTAACCCCACAAGTGAAAAATTGAGGTTTGACTTAACGAATTCACAGCTGTGTTCTAATTTAGCTGTGTTTTTCAATAAAATATACAATTGGAAATATTATAAATAATCCCTGCTATATACAGGGTGAGTCACTTCTAGTGTAAAAAAAAAAAAAAAAAAAAAAAAAAAGGGTAAAACAAGACCAAAAATGAAGAAAAATACCGCAGACCTTTCCATTGCAGACATACGATAATTCAAAAACATTTTTGAGGAACCCACGTTTTTTGCCATAAAAGCTATAAATCGATACGGAATAATTATTGTACGAAAGCTGGTTAAATTTTCAAGTTTTTGAGAGATTTGGAGTTTTGTGGATAGCTTTTTCGACTTGCCTAAATAAGATTGAATATGAAGCTGTTCTTTAGGTCCCAAGTTTGTATAATTCTAGGTTACTGCTCTTTTAGGAATTTTTTTTTATATACATTTATTAAAATTTACAACTGTACAGAATATATACATCGAGTAAATGTTAAAACTTGAAAAGAACTACTCATCAGTAGCAATTCAATAAAACTTCTACACTAGAAGGTCTCTAGGCCATCTTCGTTTCAGACGCCTCGGAGGATTATCAGGAATGGAATGGGAAGCAAGTTGAGAAACTAACGGATTTAGGGATTATGGACCTTACTATGAAAGGATAGGTATCTGGTGTGGGCTAAATCAAAATCAGCAACATATGGAACATTAAGATCTTCATGGATAAGTTTATTGGTAACAAAGTAAGGAGCATTGAGGATTTTATAAAGGATTTTGGATTGTAAGGATTGAATACGAGATGAATTGGATGGTTTAGTGGAGCTCTAAAGCTCACATCCGTACGCCCTAATACGTGCTTTGTGAATTGGATGGTTTAGTGGAGCTCTAAAGCTCACATCCGTACGCCCAAATAGGTCTAATCACAGTCATGTATATGAGTATTTTGTAATTAATTGGGAGCTTTAAACGTTTGTCTAGTAAATGTTGAAGTAGTCTAAAACGACGGGCAGTTTCTTGTCGTTTTAGTCTTGTATGTGGATTCCAAGTTAGTCGTTTGTCCAAGTGGAGTCCTAGGTAGCGGATCTGTTCAACAGGGATTAGTGGAATATCATTAACGGATACTATAGGACAGGAAATCGTAGGTCTACGACGTAGGGTAAACGTTAGGAAATTTAATACTAAATCCGAAAATTTGGTCAAAATTTAAAAAAGTGCAATATTACAGCTATTATGGCAAAAAACGTAGATCCCTACGTTTGTCTTTAAATTATCGTAACATATATCTCCAACGAATTGGAATAGAAAGGTAAGATTTGCGGCACGTTTTCTTCATTTTTGATATAGTTTCACCCATTTTTCTATTACACTATCAGGAACTCACCCTGTGTTTGAAATTTATATATATATATATATATATAATATATATATATATATATATATATATATATATATATATATAGGAACAGTATGATGGTGAGCCAGGTAGTTTTAAAGCACCTACCATAGTTATTCAGAAAATCTTTGTTTTGAGAAAAGTACAAAAGCGTGTCCGAAATGTCCAGGATCTTTGAAATGCAAAACGGTACAGATTTGAGAAACATAACATGCAAATTAGTTACGTTCAAGCCTGTGCATGAATTATAAGTTTGAGCCAAATTGTTAAGAGGAACGGAGACCCATCTCCTTTGGAAATTAGCTTGGGTCGAATCCGGTCTCAAGATCAAACTATATTTTAAATTAGTTATTAACAATTAGTATAACTATTTTAGTTCATATTTAACCAAATACAGAAATAATTAATATTTAATTAAGATTAAAATAAAAGAAATTAGTAAGAAATAAAATTTATGGTTAATTAGTTGGTTCTTTCATTTAGAATTTCAGTGTTCTCTGATTGGTTTAAATAAGTGGTGCGTATAGTATTGTTTATAAAAACATTTTTTTTCATTTTTACTTGTATATGAAAAAAAATAAAACTAAGAAATTTTAACTCTAATAACTCGTTGAGCTATCATAAATAAATGAGAAACCCATAAACCACTCAAATTAATTCCATAATTAATCAACATTCTAATACTGCTTTCTAATTTTAAAAACAAGGATCGTGTGTCATTTAAACTCCTGGATTCCAAATGATTTACAGCGGTTTATTTTTAGTTGTAGTAATTAGGAAGTGAGCTTACGTCATTATATATGTATTCATGGGTTATCACAAAGTAATCAGAAAAAAGGAAAAATTACAAAAATTATTTTTGAAAAAAAAAACTATTGCAAGAATGAAATGATTAAGGAATTTTTTTTTTTATTATTATTTTCAATTTTGTATTAATATTTACGCTACATTGAATTGAGAATAATATTAAATGATATTGGAGAAAGTATCAATATAAGAAGATCCGGTGACCATTTTCTTTTCAGTATTCTTATGAAGTCATTAAGTTAAAAATTTCAGACTATATATCTAAATATTTCATACTAAATACGCAATTTTAGATTTTAAAGATTTGATAAGTGATTCGACGATTGTAATTAAAAATGCGAGCGCTATCTTATCGTAACATTCCATTGTGTTGAATTTAAATTTATTTTCTAAATTCTAAGAAAAAAATCCGTTTTTCCAGGATTTTTGTAATAATATTTTGTATATGTTTTATAATAATATTTTTATAAAAACTCAGTCTTTCATTATGTGATCATATTTAAAAATTAACAATAAAAAAACACCTTATAACAACTTTAATTCTGGTTCTTCATGAATTCGTTTCGGGATAGCGTGGCATGAAAAAAATATATTTTAGTTTTTTCGGTACGAATCGTCAAAAACATTTCTATTGATAAATTTCATTGATATTCGATGAAGATGGGCGAGTAAGTAAATTAATAATAGAAACATAATTTTTTTTTTTCAAATTGTTTTCATATAAAATAAATACAGTTGAGAGGTTAAAAAAAAAAAAAAATAAAACACTTCAGAATATTATTTAGTTTATGTTTTATCACGCTAATTCTTCGGTTATGATGAAAGATTGCCCTAAACGCTCGCAAAAACTAGATAATTATTTTAACAATCATAGTATCGGATAAGCAAACAACAGTAACGTATTTAAAAAACGGAGGTTTTTTTTAGATCAACGAGAATTAAAAGCGGTTTTTGTTAATATTTTGTATTGTATCATGTGATGTATGTGGTTAAAATTAAAAGGCGAAAGCGATTTATAACTAAAACAATTATAGTTGTTAATTTTTAGTATGTTAACATTCATTATAAAAAAAATTGATAGAAAGATTAAAATTTTGGGATAAAGCTTTTAAAAGTTTAAACAAATTTTATCAAAGAACAATCAACATTTTTGGCTGTTTCTTGTTTTTTACATGGTACATGTTTTTACTAGGACTGTCAACCGTCTGTCTGTCATGTCAACAATTATTTTATTATTACTCGCTAATAAATAAAAGTAATATTATTAATTGATATTACATTCCTGCTTAAAGGTCAAACTAGAGTCTATCGAGAATTAATGTTTATATTATTTTTAATAATAGGTATATATATATATAAAAGCTATATCATTGTTGTAGATACGTTATATGTCTTATACCTACCTCTAACCACATAAACAGAAATAATAAAAATTACGTAAAAACAACACTATAGAATTTTAATTATTATAGCATTTGATTACTTATTTCAAACCGTTCATTTTTTAATTGTATGAAACCTATCGCAATTTTAATAAAATTAATACCATAATTAGTGGGAATGAACCAACTCTAAATTAAAACAAAAAAATAATGTTCTTCTGGCTTTAGTGTGTACAACAAATAGACATAGGCACATTCTTACGTTTTATTGACTTAAAAAATTATGTTACATAAATTTTAATTTTATGTACTTGTAAAAAAAAAAAAAATCATTTGAAATTTAAAAATTGTACTAAATTATTTGTAAAAAAATATTTTTTTTTTTTGTCCCAAATGTATGCAATTATTTTCATGTTACAATATTTTTTTTTTCTTTCATTTTTAGTTGAATATTTTATATTTAATAGTCAATAGTAATTCTGACATATTTTAAGATGTTTTCCTTCTTCTAAAACATTTTCAACTTTTTGCGAACCCATTATCTTCCGTTCAGGTCATCTCTCATCTGTAAATATTCATCAATGGGAATTAATTTTTTATTTTTCAATTAGCTCTGTAAATGAAAAATATCGAAGAATTGAACCTTATGATATTTAAACTATTGATTTCAATATGGAAAATTGAACATGCTGATTGGAAAACAAAGGTTTTTTTTTTTTAAATCAACAAGAATTCTTTGTTAATTGTTAATTTTTGGCATTCATTATGAAAATATGATAGCGGGATTAATTTTTCAGACTGATGATTTTTCATACTTTTGTTAAATATTGTTGATTTGTACATATTAAATTTTATAAGAATAATTTTTATAATTATTTTGAAGCTATATTATTATTGCAGATATTCTTGTTTGAAAAAAAAAAGAAGGTTTATTATATTAAAATAGGCCTGATTTTGCCCAAACAATGTAAGAAAAGTAATTATACATTGAAATTAAAAACCTTAGTATAAAGAAGTATTGTTTTTCTAAAATAATGAATGGATCATACATAATTTATTATGGTTGTTAATTTAATGTTTAACACGTGAGGATAACAAAAAACATATATAGTTTTAAAAATACACCAATATTTTACCTATATGTTAAAAAATGTCAAAAAAAGTTATAATTTTTAAATAATTAATTAAGCATTTTCCTAAATAAAATAAAATAATTTATAGTTTTAATTACATGCATAGCCTTCATAGATATCGTCTGATTTTTTTATAAAATTATCTTCAGATTTTTTATTAATTTAGAATTTTTATCGATAAAAAAAATATAAATATTCAAAAAATTTAACATGCAGAATTCCATAACTGAAAGTACGCTATGAAAATGTTAAAATATATTTAAGGAATAATAAAGAAAAGTGAAAAAAATCTAAAAATGTATTTAAATTATTACATTTTTTTAAAGTGCGAAAATGTTTTTAAAATGCTATATTTAAAACACGAGGGGTTGAGGCACCGTATCCTGCATCTTTACGCATTCTTGGGAAGTAAGCACCCGAATAATGAACAAATACTGGAGTTAATAATAAGAAATAACTTTGTCTACGTATATATTATTAGATAAAAATAATATTTAATTTTCTTAATAATTAAAATTTATAAATATTATATCTTGTAAATATGATATGAATATATCTTGTAAGTTACGTATGAGTCCTATGTTGAACAGACTATAATCCACAAATATTATAAGTTTTGCGTTAATTAGGTATAAATATCATTCAGGTATTATTTAATAACAATAGCGATTTATGAAAAAAATATCTATATTTTCTATTTAAGTAAAAAATAAATTGTAAAAAAAAAAAAAAAAAAAAATCATATTATATTTAAATTATAATTTTAATAAAAAAAAAAAAAATAAATAAAAAACGTTTTTCTATATTTTATATTTTTTATTTTGTATAGTTATATTTTATATTGCTATATATATATATATATATATATATATATATATATATATATATATATATATATATATATATATATATATATATATATATATGATTATATGTTGCCTTTTTTATATTTTAATTTTTATAACTGAAATTTTATAATTTGCATAGTATTGATAATTTTAGCATGTAGATTTTTATATTTTAAAAAATGACTATTACGAGGTTTTTTTTTTGTGCTATATTTATTTTGTTGTTGAATATTGAATGTCGAATTGTGATTGATAAATATACTGTGTATGTAGCAACCCATGTAAAAATGGGCAGTACCACTTAATAAAGTATTTCCCTGTCTCTGCACCCGTAAATGATTTTTTCTAAAATCCTGAATCACCGAACTCAAAAAAATTAGTTTAGTATTTAGATTATTTCTACTTAAGGTGATTTATGGTAAGGCAAATAAAAGTTTATTTTAATTGTGTACAATTTTACATATACCAGCATACTACCGTTGCGACTTCGCCGTCTCTCATAAGTAAAGAACTCAAACAAGTTTTGTTTGTTTTTCTATAAAAATCTTGTATTGAATTATGCAATTGATTTCTACAATGATATATTCGCGTATAGCAGCAATTTTTAACCTGGTTAAAATTGCACTAATTAGGTGTTTGAAGATTACCTAAAAGCGTACTTAGAGATCCAATTTTTAATTTTGATGTATGAGTTGATAATCCAGATAATATAATAGTTCAGATATATATATAGCCGATATTTCGGTAGTATAATTCTAAAAAGGGTAATCCATTTCGAACTTAAACGTCCGAGGACTTGACCGAGCGTAGATGGATTGCGCCAGGACTGATGTGGATTTGAGTTTCGATGTTGTGGTATGAAGGCAGGTCTGTGGCCTAAGGCTTCGGCAACGAACCTTCGGGTTCACTAAGCCTTTATTTATTTATTTACAAAAGAAATAACACAATTGTAAATAAAAATATCTTATATTCCTCTCCGAGATATCCCTTATTGAAAAATAATCCTATTAAGAGTAAGACACTACATATGACAATTACGGGGCGGTGTTGTGCTAACATAACGGGCTTATTGTGGGATTGGAATCGATATGCCGGAGAGCACTCCACCACAATGGCTGGCGTTAATTGGGCAACGCCGTCTCCGGGCTCAAAAGCCGAAGCACAAATTGAATTTCGGAATGAGTGACCTACCGCTGCTAAGTGCATGCGCTAGCTGGTCCATGAAATCAAATCCGTCGATAAAGGGGATTGTTAACACCTTCCTCTACCAGTCATTAACAACTTTCAAGAATTTTAATTTACTGAGACCTGAGTCAGTTGTACTACACGAACATTTCTCGCTTTTAATATTTTTTCTCAAATAACAGTATTTCGGTTCGATAGCCTAAACAACAATAAACCGTTGTGTTTACGACTTCCTTGAATTCATCAAGCAAAACTCAATATTTCGTTGACTGGAGAAAGTAAGAGATGATGGAGAGGATGAACCAGACACCATATCCTAAAAATAAGAAAAAAAAATATTTTGCCCAAAAAAAAAAATATATATATATATATATCATAAAATTCCTTTTAAATCCTACATCTCAACTGTGTGAAAATACTTTTAATTTTGTCCGTATTTTAAAAGATACCCATAGTGTGTCAATAAATGATTTTACATTATTGTCACTATCTTGTAAAATACATTCCAGGAATAAAGTTTTGGAAAACTCACAGCAAATTTCAACTTTATTAGACTATTCCTTCTACAATTTTAGTATGAATATTTCCAAATACTTAAGGGTGTCAGTAACTGTCTGGTCACCCAATGCCTATCTATAATCTAATTATTTTCTCAATTTACATTTAAGAATCAAAAATGATCAAATTAATAATTAAATTTACAATTAACGGCAGTTCGAAATAAACAGAGTTTAGAGAAAATAACGGTTTCAAAGGTGACTTTTCTTATTCAAACCAATATTGACCCTAAACGGCAGGTCCTAGATACATATGTTATATAACAAAAATATTTTCCATTAAATTTCTAATCGGAAAACTATTTGAAAATTTTCGATTCGAGCAAGACCGTGCCAAAACGTTACATTTCTGTGGGTTACAAAACAAAAATACACCTCCCAGTCAAAAGACATATTTATGTAATAATAAAAAAATCTATAAGTAATTTTTAAAAATTGTATAAAGATACAAAAGATAAGAAATTTCTGGCCGTTCCAAGCTAATTCAATATTTACTAGAAAAATGTTGAAAGCTTCTGATAAATTAAAATCATTTACACGGCGGTAATTAGACCTATTTGGACATAAGGAGCTAAGCTTTGGGGCTCCACTCCACCTTCTAATTCTTCTCGCATCCAATCCTTACTATCTAAAATCCTTTGTAAAATCCTCAAAACTCCTTATTATGTCAGAAATAAACTTATCCGTAAAGATCTTGATGTTCCATACGTTGCTGATTTTGTCCAAACCAGATACCTATCCTTTTATAGTAAACTCCATAACCTCTCGAACATCTTGACATGTGTCGTAATAATTTTACCGCACATTTAAGTATTGTTTATATAGTATAAAGTTGTAAATATCAATTAAGTATGTATAGATAATTATAAATATTAATTATACAGTTTGAGGTAGATAATGTGGTTTTTTTTCCAGACATTCGAGGGTAAGAGACTAGTCCATAACAGGCTAATTTCGATTCCATACAAACACGGCAGGGTCGGTTCCTGATAAATTAAAGGTAAATCATAGAAATAATAATCTAGATGTTTCATTATGGTATATGCTAGACCATCAGTCAGGAATCGACCGGACTTTTGGACGGAGACTTCCAATGTTGGAAATCTATTTTGGAAAAATCATTACTAGAGGCCGTTTCTATTTTCCTAGGACTGTTTGACCATTAGGCCACTATTGATATACAGTATTCAACAACTAATATTCTGCTAGAAGATAATAGAAAATTCACAAGGAGAATAAAAAAATGATAAGATAGGAATATTAACAAGATCTTAAATTTAAAAAAAAATAAATAAAATTCAGGAAGATGCGCTATAGTGGAATAGAGAATGAAGTTCGGACATGCAGTTTATGTCGACTCCGTAAATGCAGCATAAAGATACAGTTTTAATTTTAAATTTTATGTTTAAATAATTTTTTTTGTATCATTAAATTTTTTTAAATCTAAACCGAGAATAAAAATATATTAGTAGGAATAAATCTAAATGTTTAAATGTCTAAATTTTATTTTTGATTTGAATGTCTGTAATTATTAGTATTATTATAATGATCAATAAATGATTTCGTGTTGTGAAGATAAGAACGCTACCATATATATAAAAAAAATTCAATTAGGTTTCAAGGTGTTGAGGAATTATTTTTAAAATTATCAAAATATAAGAAGGTGGTCTAGGAAGTCAAGAGAAAGAAAAAACACGTCCAAGTGTTTAAAACATTGTTTTAAAATGTTTAATGAAATGCCGACGTTTCGACCTGCCTTGTTGTTCTTCTTCAGGGCGATCAGTCAGGAGAGAAGACGAACAGCTGATTGAACGTTTTTTTAACGTAGACGTACTATTTCTTTCTCCAAACTTCTTATCAGACCATCTTTTAATATTTCTTATCGTCAACTATACTAATTTTATTAATTATCAAAGTATTCCTGGTAAGTACCAGAAACTAGTGGAATTTGGTGAAGTAGAAATTACAGTCCCCTAAGAATAACAATAATGTACAGTTACAAGTATAATTGTCTGGCCGCATTATTTACAAATTAAATCCTTCAATAATTACGGAATACATTTTTGACAGGGAAAATTTTTTAAAAATTAATAAAATTTTAAAACAATATGAAATAATAATTATAACATAAAATACGATCGTATACATACGTAGAAAAGAAAGAAAGAAAAAAAAGTAATTCAAAGTATTTATTAAATTATTTGCATATTTGCGGAAGACTGATAGTCTAAAAGGTAGAAAAATAAATTATTTTAAAAGGAAGTTAGGGAAGCTGCTTTACGAATAGAAGTGGGTAGAGAATTCCAGATGGAGGTAGCACGGATGAAGGATTTGTCAAAGAAGGCAGATTTATGTGAGGGGGTATACAGGTTAAAAGGTTGGGATCTAGTGTTTAGGAGGTAGATAGAAGAACGCAGCGTTAATAGGTCAAGAATATAGGAAGGGTTTTTGGTTTTTAGAGATTGGAATAAGAAAGAACCCAGAAAGTATTGCCGTCGGAATTTAGGAAAAAGCCAATCAAGCTCAGAATATCGGCAGGTAACGACTGACCGCCTGGGGATCCCGAAGGTAAATCTAATGAAACAGTTCATCAGTCTCCTCAGATTCATCTCGAGATCACCAGACAGCTCCCCATAAACCAAGCAACTATAATCAAAGCAAGAGAAAATAAGAGGACACTAGAAGTTTACGGGTAATTTTGTTTTGGTTTTATTATTGTCAAATCTGAAACGAAACCTTTTTTTAATCAATTTTAACATGTAACATTGCATTTATTACTTTGTGTCAGACATCGATAAATTCATAGATCGCTCAGGTCGTGGTAGTCTGCGTTTAGAAAAGTATGTGTTGTTCTTTACGGAAGAAGTGTATTTTACATCAGGTGTTTTTTGTTTAGCTGTTGGATAGCAAATTATTAAAAAGAAAATCCTTCTAAGAGGAAGAACAAGAGATTGTGTTACGTCTAGTGGATTTAGCGTCCCATTTTTTTTTTTTTTTTTTAAAGGCGTATGAATATTATTATATTTTGCAATATTTACTCTCACCTAAAAGAACAAAAGTCAGATACAATTTATGCAAATGAATAACTAAAAAGTAAATCTCAATGTTAACTGGCCGAGACCTTAGTACCTACAGGTACGACAGCACAAAAGAATGGACGATGAGAACCTCAAGGAAGACCTACGAGATACATCTGGAAGGAAAAAGACCCTGAGGAATGGGCAAACCTCCTGGGAGGACACAGATACAGAAGAATAGGATAAGGGAATAAGGATTCGATTATAGCACAAGAGAGTTGGAGGGAACGAGAAAATTCGTTGAGACTTTATAGATGACATTCTCATCCTGCATATTGGTAAAGAAGTAAATTACGAAGTTGATGATGTAGAATATTATTTATCAAAATCTATTTATTTTATCCCAGAAAACTATTCCTGAAGATGCTTGGAATTGGGTAAACGGTGACAAGTCTTAAGCAACTCCTTAACTGCGTTAATATGAAATTAAAAAATAATTCAATAATTTCAATTGTTGAATCTATTTAAGTTTATATTTCCTATATGAAAACACGCCTCTCATTTCTTTGCCTCCAATGTCTATTATAACTATACTACTGCAGAAAGGGAAGAGCATCCCTGCTAAACAAAAATATTTTAAACAAGCACAAAGGTGGTTTAGATTGTTTTTTAATATGTTTGTTGCACTTAGCTTAATTTTTTTTGTATCGAAATTTTATATTTATTGATTATTTTAATTCCCCCTCCCCCACCAAAAAAAAAGATAATGAATCTTGAAATTATTTATTATGTAGTACGAATTATATAAAAACTATAGTTATTTATTTCCCTTTAGCGTGATAAATATTTTCTAGTAAAAAAAAAAAAAAAAAAAAAGTTAAAAAAAAAATCAAATTTTTACTGAAATAATCGATTAATCATAATATATCGATAGATATTAACTAAATTTTTCAAATAAAATGATTTTTTTTTTAACTTACTTTTTTTCAACGTACTAGTTCTACGTACCATTCCCTTTAACTCGCCGCTCGCGGCTTTGATCTTGTGCAGACGTAATGCCGGCTTTGAGTCCGCTCAATTGTCGATACAAGACTAAACAAACCTTTTATTAAACATTTGTGTATCCTATGTCCACCGGCGATTTTTTTTATAGTTTTAAACATTAATTTTAAAATTTAATTAGTTAAATTAAAAATAAAAATTACTCCTCAGAAAGTTTTAGTAAAAACCGGTTTTAATAGCAAGTACTCAATCGATCTTTGAGCCAATGACTAGAAAAATATATATATATATATATATATATATTTATATATATATATATATATATATATATACATATACATATATTGTTTGTTTTTTAAAAATAATAACTTAACAATGTTGAAAATTTCACAACAATTTAAAAAAGCATATTAAATGAATAAATAAATACATGTATTAATAAAAACTATTGTTAATGAATGTAATTCAAACTACTAAAATCTAATATTTTAATCGAAATTAATTTTATCTCAATTATGTCCCAGTCTATCCCATCAGATAATCTCTATTCATTCGTTTCGTCTATCTTGCTTATTTATTGCTTTTCAGCTATTGTCCTAAGTAATTCTAGAGTTTTTTTTATTTTAAAAAATCGATGTATATTAATTTGTTGTATTAACATTATTATTCGTTAATATTTAATAACAAATGGAGAGGTATTGCATAGATATTTTTAAATATATTGTTTCTAATCTTAGTTTCTGAGTTATATAAATTATGGTTTATAAAACAGATTCTTGAATGAAGTCAAAGTTTCATTTAATTAATAAGTGTTTTTTTGTTATTATACATATGTTTAATATATTAATTTGTTACTAAATAAGTATAATATAATTAGAATTAGAATTGTTATAGTTTGCTGTTTCGATGACAACTAGCATAGTTTGCAAATAATAGAGAATATGTTAGACTAAGCACTTACATTAGCAAATACATGATTAGTAATACATAACCGTGTCTATGATTGGCGATTATAAATTTATATTATTTTTGTAATATATTTTTAAAACATTTAATGAGTATAACAAGTTAAAATAATTACAGGAGTATATTTTTTAGGAATAAATTTAATTTTTTTTTATTAGAGAGCTAAACCATTGTTTAAATATCGTTACATAATAAAAAAAATCGCAAAAAATGCTATAAAGTGGCAAAAATACATCAGGTTTTATTTGTTTAAATGATAAAAATTTTGGATTTTTAAAAGAATATTTTAAATAAACTCTATTACGTTATTCTTAATATTTTGTTAAATATGCATTTCAAAACCTGATTTACGTTCAAATATAGATACGTCGATCCCTGACTTAACTGAGTGTTCAATTAGTATTGGACCAAACAGAGAATGTATGTAATTATTTTTGAATTTTCGAAAAAACATATTCAATTTTTTTTTTTTTAGAAAAAAAGAGCTTTTGTAAAAAAATTAGAGATATATGGTGAAATACCAACAATAAATATATTAAAAGATCAGCGAATATTCCGTGTGTGAGTATGAATATGTATACAAAAGACTGAATATATATTTTTCCTTATTTCATAGCTATATTAATTTTATGACTTTTTAAATACCAAAAATAAAAATTACCAACTATTAGGATGAGTTATAAAACGTCTTTTTGTTATAAATATATATATATTTTTTTTTTATCACTTAATTGAGCCTGTTACAGTATCTGACTCAAAGGGACCGCTGTGTTTAGACCAGAATCATGTTATACTGACCGGAGATGCAAACAATTGATATAAGCTTTCTCTCCCTCAGCTCTGGAAAACCAGGCTATTTTTATAATTATAAGATTAACAATTTTTATTTATATAGACAAAAGAAAAAAAAAATTGTATCATAGTCTAGCACGTCTTCTATGGTCAAAATTTAGCGTGCTAATGTGCAGGATAAAATTTCTCAGCAGCACCAACATAAACAATATGCTGTCTTAACAAAAATAATATCACAGCTTATCTAGTAATAGTTAACAGTAGCTAACAACGAATAAAAATTATTCAAAATAATTAAGAATTTATTCATCGAGCATTGTTTAAATTTTGAAAATATAATAAAAAATAAATTATTTTATTTTATTAAATAATACAGCGTAAACGATAATGCCGTAATAATATATTTAAAAATATAATATTTTCATTTGATTGAATCATATTTTTATATTGAAATATGTTTTTTATTCCTTTATTTTAATTGTTAATTAAATAGTTCACACATAATTTTAATACAGAAGGCATTGTAAAAGGTTTGTTTGTCAATTTGGATTTATTTACGATAGGAATTAGCTTTACTTTTATTTATTTTTTTATGGAGGCTTGTACAACAAATAAAAAAATAAAATAAATAACAGCCGACAAGAGTCATATAAGAAGCATTAAAAAAATGATATGTAATCAAAATAAAATCTATTATAATAATAAATTTGTAGTGTTTAAAAAACCCAAAAAAAAAAACAAAAAAAAACAGATGATTTAATACTTCGGTCTACTGTTCTCGAATTATTCATATATTTTTTAAAATTTTAGGTAAACCTTAATAGTTTGAATCTAAAATACTGTAAGGGAAATAAAAAATACTTTATATAATATTAAAAGATAAAAATTATATATATTTTTTAAGTATTTAATGTATATAAATAAATATTACATGGAGCTATTTATATTTTCAATGCCAATCCTTAACAGATTATTAAATTATTAATTTTTTTTTTTATTTATTTATTTTTTATTATTTATTTTTTATTTTTATTTTTTTTTTGATAGCTTTTGCATATTGTCAGAGAGGATGTGTAAAAATAAAAACAAATTAAGAAGAGAAAAAAAAAAAAACAATCTCGAGCGATACCGCAAAAATCTTTCAGTATGAGAATGCGAGCTATCATTTTATTATAATCGTGACTGGTTACGTCAGCAACCCATTGTCTTATTTAGATAACATATCGATTCATCTGTCTGTGCCGGGGAAATAAAAAAAAAAAATAATAATAAAAATAGAAAAATGTCGTAGCCTGCAGTTTGTATTTTTCAATATATGTTGTCAGTGTTGCGTTCTATGTGTAACAGGTGATCGTAAGATTTTCAAAGACTTGTCTTATATAAATACGAGACAGAAAAAAATTGTTATAAGACTGACGGTCAGTATTTGATGTGTACACTTGCCTGTGTGCCGGGAAAAAACATTGATCACTCATTGAAATTAATCGTTAAAAGTTTATTATAATCACAGTAACTATACGTTATTAAACATCATTGTTTTAATAATAAAAAAATATTTAATTTTACAGACCATAAATAATATGAATAATTCAACTATAAACTGTTAATATTTATTTTTAAAAATTAAGATGTTCCTACTCAGCACAAAGGTATGTAAAGTATCTGTGTATTTACTAAAAAAAATACTAAGGAAAATTTGAAACAAATAAAATAAATAATATATATATATATATATATATATATATATATATATATATATATATATATATATATATATAGATTATAGTATATATAATTATATATTTAAATAAAAATGTCAGATCTCGGCTGACCACACCGCAGCGGTAGAGACAAGTGCCTGTGTACATGTGGCCCACATGTGATGGCTGTCCCACGGTCAATCCGAGCTCATTCCAATTTCTTAGCAAATTTTAAATTTTACTAAAAAATTCTTTAACTATTTAATTTTCTGTAGTAATTAATAAAATAATAATTAAATTCTATAATATATCTCTCATTATGTATTTTTTTTTAAATATTGTTATCCCTCCCGTTGACGTTTCAGTATAAAAAAAAAAAAAATTCAAAATAATATATTTTATATTATATATTATACATGACTAATGTAAATAAATTGTTATACATAATTAAAAGTTTGAATAACTAATTATATTTAGAATTATATTTTTATAAACAATTATTTATTGTTGTAATTACAATTATAATTTAAATTTTAAACAATTGATATTTACAAGGACTGGAGTCAGGCAAGGTGCGGCCCCTTAAACAACTGACCCACTCTCCCTTCGTTTGGAGCACTGGGAATTTAAATTTAGAGTACCTTCCCAATTCATCTGCTATATTCGACGTGTATCGTGGTCTGGTTTGATGTACAACCACGCGTGTACTAAACATAAACACAAACACAAACATTTTTTTTGCTGTTTTTTCGAAACCGAAACAATGCCAATCGATCAATTGAAAGGTTTCTTATATTTCGGATCACCGTTCAATGATTTCTAATGAAAAAAAAAATATATCGTACAATCGGATAACTATTCCATAAGACTAATAGTTAATAACGATTAACCAGTTCATAAGATCAAAGTTATTTAACTTAAAAAAAAAAAAAAAAAATAATAGAAAATTGTAACATAGAGTTTATTCTCTTATCGTATAGATTTTTTTTTTTTTTTTTTTTTTTTAATGCGTATAAAATGAATATTGAAAAATTAACCAAAATAAAACCCAATAAAATATTTATATTTATTAATTAAAAATCATTAACGTTTCATTGTTTATTTTTAATAAAATTCAGTTTTGTTCAAACTGTTCAAAAAAAAAAAAAAAAAAAAAAAAAAAAAAAATTAAATACAGTGTTTACAATCATTCAGTAGATCTCAGAATTATCTATTGTTTTATAAAATAATAGAAAACTATTAATAAAGCGTGGTTTCTGAAGTATTATCTAACCGGCGAGGGGTGTTGATAAGGTTAAAACGTTTACCTTTTTCGCTGGCCGCTTGATATCAACTGTCAAACGTTCGTGTTAAGTAACAATTTATGTCCTATTTTATTCCACTTTATAAGAATTATTAAATGAGTTCATGTTAAGATAGATAGATTTAAAAAAAAAATGAAGAATTTCTTCTAAGATATCTTCTAAGGTATCAGAAGTAAAAAGGATTTTTGTAGTGTTTTAAATTTATAGTATAGAACATTTTTTTTTTTTAATCTAGAGGTATAGAATTCTATGTACTAGTACAATTGTAAGGTTACACACAAATTTAATAAACAGTTGAGAAAAATTAATTTGAAAAATAAAACTGATTCTAACTGCTCTCCTGTAAAGTTACATTGTGTTCTATACCTCTGAAGTATAGGTATATATATTTTAAAGTTTTTGATATTTTGTTTTATGAAGCTAGGATAAATTTTGGGTTTTAATTTAGTTGACTGGATGGCAGTTTTTTTTCTTGACAATGTAGTTTTAGTCGAACGCTCATATAAATGATTTTGCTGTACATACGAGTACAGATATTTTTTTTTGGACTCGAATTTTTCAAGAATAAAATATGATGCTTAATATAAGTGCCGGGTGTCAGAATTATATTCATTTTTTTTTTTTTTTTTTTTTTTTAAATATTTGTATATACTAAAAATAATATTTTACACATGGATACCTGATAAAATGCCGATACCTGACTGAGTTGAGGGATGACTGAGGACGTTGACGAAGCGACGACGAAGACAGACATAGCTGAAGAGACAGACAGACAGACAGCGACAGAGAGACTTCGGAAGCAGAGATAGCAGACAGGCGGCGGTCGTGGGGGGACTGGCGGCGACTATGGACTGAGGGGGCGGGCCGGGCCTGCGTGCCACCCCCGCCCGGCCCCCCCCCCCCGACACTCCCCCTCCCCTGCCCCCCTCATCCTCTCTCCCTCGCTCTCTTTCTCCTTCTCGCTCTTTCTTTCACTGTCCCATTCTCTTCCCTCTCTCTCTCTTCCCCGGGAGGGGGGTGGTAATTAAAAATTATTTTGTTGTCTGTGCTCCCCCCCTACCACCTCCTTGGCCACCGATAAAGGTAGAGGGAGTTTCTGGAAATATTAAAAAAAAAAAAAAAAATTCTTTGTTTGAATAAAATAATGAAAAGTCTTTTCTAAAGGATCGTGAGGTAACAATTCTGCCGGTAACAATTTCCTTTTACCCCCACTCCTCGGCCCGATCCATTTCACCTGTATTCTCTACTCCCTGGGCGCCTTTATTCTGTCTCGATTTTACGATGTTTAAGGAATAATAATACAAAATGTATATAATTCCTATAAAACATAAATGAAATAACGGACAGCAAAGTGAAAAACAGAAGCAGAAAAAAGTCGAACTCGATTACTCGAATTTATTAAAAAATATAATTTTGACAAAAAAAAAAAAAAAAAAAAAAAAAAAAAAAAAAAAAAAAATGAGGAAACAATAAACTTCTTAGATGAAACTAAGAATCGAAGAAATCTGTGTAATAACTAAGGTCTTGTTATTAATAATATTTTAATAATTAACATAATAATATTCACTATTAAATATCAGTTAATTACTCCAGAATAACTGTTAATTCTATTTAATAATCGAAGATATCGTTGTAATATCTGAAGTTTTGTTATTAATTACAATCTAATAATATTAAATATTATTGTAGATTGGTTAATTACATATAACGCTTGATATTATTCAATTTAATAATGCATTATATTTATACTGTTTTGGGACTGCTTCCCATCTTAAAGAACATCTTTTAAAACATATCTGCTTCAATATAACAGTTATATATATTGCTAAATGCTATAGTTGAAACTACTCATATTTAGACTGAAATAATTCAGGGTGTTCCTGGAAATATATAAAAAACATCTTCGAGTAAAATTATGAAAAGACAAACAATTTTTTCTCTTTATATATTTTTTCAGGGGTGGGTGATGGAAGTAAAAACATATGTTATTAATGGTGTCTTTTACCACTATTAGTAGAGAGGTTTCCGAAAAATAAAAAATTAATTTTAAGGTAGTGTAGTGTAGCAGTATTAGGAGTACCTTACGGCTAGGTGTCAAGCAAATGTTACATTTTTTTTTTTCAATATATTATTTATATAATTAATTATAAAGTTTAAATATTCTGTCTCGATTCAACATTGTTGTGTGTTTAAGAAAAAATGTATATAATTTAAATTTTTAATGAAATATCAAATAGCAAGCAGTAAACACGTGGTATAGGAGGAAACTAATAAAAACAGAATAAAGTGGAACTCTATTACCTGAATATAATAAACGAATAATTAAATTTTAAAAAATTAAACAGTGTATGTCTTTTCCCTATTAATATTATATATGTTAAAAGCTATCAGTCATTCTTTCTCTATTATTGCCATAAGGCCTTCGTATTGATCTAATAATAAATTATAAATTTAAAATGTATAATTTTTTAAAAACATAAATAAAATAACGGACAGCAATGTAATAAATAAAAACCGATTAAAGTCGTACCCGATTACAGGAATTTATTAAAATATATAATTTTGACTAAAAAAAAAAAAAAAAAAAAAAAAATTAAATTAGGAAACAATAAACTAATTAATAAATATTTTAATATCAAATATTATTGCAGATTAGGTAATTTCATATAACACTTGGTATAATTCTCAATTTACTAACGCATTATAATTATTAGTAAACTATAAATGTCTTAGAGATGAAGAATAACTCAAGTTTTGTTATCACAATAATATTTTAATAAAACTATTCACTATTAAAGAATTGAAGAAATCAATGTAATAACTCAAGTTTTGTTATTAATAATATTTTAATAATTAACAAAATAATTAATATTCACATAATAATATTCATTTATCTTCAGAAACATCGATTACTCAAATTTATTAAAAATAAAATTATGACAAAAAAAAAAAAAAATTAAATGAGGAAACCATAGACTGCTTTGATGAAACAACTTATCGAAGAAATCAATGTAATGACTGAGGTTTTTTTATTAATAATATTTTAATAATTAACATAATAATATTCACTGTTAAATGGAATCAGTTAATTATTACAGATAATTCTCCATTTACTGATGCATTGAATGTATTATAAATGTTTCGGAATAAATAATGTTTATTTTCAGAAACACCCTCTAATTCCTTTAACGTTTTTTTTTCGATTCAACGATGTTACGCTTTTAAGGAATAATAAATTCAAAAAATATAAAAAAATTTAAAACAGAAATAACGGACAGCAAAGTAACTGATAAAAACAGAATAAAACTCGATTACTCGAATTTATTAAAACATTAATGTTGACAAAAAATTAAATGAGAAAACAATAAAATTCTAGATAAAAATAAGAATCGAAAAAATCAACGTAATAACTGAGGTTATGTTATTAACAATAATTTTTAATTATCATACGATTTTCACTATTAAATTAAATCATTGTCTCGATTCAATGATGTTGTGTTTAAGAAAACAAATCTACCTAATTTGCTATAATAATTACATCATCCGATAAAATTTTGAGAATCAACATGTTTGATTTTATGTCTTACATAAAAAAAAAAAAAAAAAAAAAAATATATATATATATATATATATATATATATATATATATATATATATATATATATATATAAATCTATGTAGCATATACTAATGTTTTGAAATTTTAAAACTCGAATCATTGTCAAATTATTCATAATTTAAAAAAAAAAAAAAAAAATTGTTTTATGAAGTAGTACAAAGTTGTTAGTAGCACAAATGGGAGGAACGAGGGATTTCTTATGTCTAGCCATTTCATAGACTTAAAAATCCGTACATCATCCGATAAAATTTGATTGTTTTCCCATAATATTTTATACTATTTTTTTTTTTTTAATCATTTGTGAAACTGTTGATACACAAGTTGATGTTAATAACTTTATTAATTTAATTTATTAATGAATTCGATTCATTATACATGTTTCGGGGATACTTCCCATTTTAAAGAACATTCTCTAAAACATATCTACTACAATATAATAGTTCTATTGACTGCATTCTGAAGTTGAAACTTCTTATCTTTAGACTTAAATAATTAATTATATGTATGATCCAACATCAGAAAAAATATGTCCTGTTTTGCAGGGAGTTACTGAAAATATAAAAAAAAAAAAAAAAAATTCTTTGAGAAAAATAGTCTTCCTAATAGTCTTCTGTGTGGTAACAATTTCCTTTTACCCCCACTCCTCGGCCCGATCTATTTCACCTGTATTTTCCCCTCAACGCTTTTATACTGTCTCGATTCAACGATGTTACATGTTTAAGCAATTATAAATTTAAATTTAATATCAATAAATATAATAATAACATCTAAACAGTAAAGAAGCAAAGTAGGATGGAACACATGGACATAGAAAACAGTCGAAAATACTTTATATGAAACTATTAATTCTACCTAAGAATCAAAGAAAAAAAATCATTATTATGTATATAATAATTGATATAACAATTATTACATTATTTATTATGGATTAGTTAATTACATGTAAAACCTGGCATAGCTGTCCATATATTGATGTATTGAATGGTTTTAACGTCATCAGGAACATCTAAAGCATATCCATTTCAGTAAAGGAAAAAAACTCATAAAAATTGTAAATAAAAATCGAAAAAATCTATGTAATAACTGAAGTTTTTTTATTGATTATATTTTGATAATTAATCTAATAATATTTGTTATTGAAATATATTAGTTTCTTGCAGCACTTGGCATTGTTCTCCATTTATTGATACATTGAATTTATTCTAAATTTTTCTGGGAATATTTCCCATCTTCAGGAGCATTTTCTAAAACATAGTTATTACATCATAGTTAAAATATTTACAGAAACGTATGATTCGTCAGTGAAAATATTTCAAGTTCTTCAAGGGGTTTCTGGAAATATTAAAAAAAATATTTCTTTCAGTAAAATAAAGACTTCTTTAAAGAACGTTAACAATTCGGCTGGGAACAATTTTCTTTTACCCCAACTCCTCAGGCAGATCCATTTTACTTGTTTCCACTACACACTGGCCGCCTTTCTTCTGTCTAGATTCAATAATGTTACTTGTCAATGAAATAATAAATTTAAAATGTAAATAATTTAAACCATTTTTAAATGATCAAATATCAAAATATCAATCAGTAACGAATTAATAAAATAGGAAACAAATAAAAACATAATAAAGAACTCTATTACTTGAATTTATTAAAGATAATTTTCGTTCAAAACTTTTTTGAAAGTACCAAACCAGGTTAAATAAGCGTTTCTTTGTTTTTTAATTATAAAGTACTCAACATTTTGTATCTTAATCCATACATTTCTGATCAATCCAAAAACTATTTTTCTCTTAATATGTTTTTCTTACGTATTCTTTTTTATTTCCATCTCCATTAGGGGAGATGGAAATAAAAACTTATGCGCTGGTGTCTTCGTCTTGTTACCACTATCGGCCGAGGTTTTAAAAAAAAAATAAAAAAATAATTTTAAGGAAGTGTGGTGTAGCTGTATTAGGAAGCAACTTACGACTATGTGTCAAGCAAGCGTTATTTTTTAAAATATATTATTCATACAATTAATTATAAAGTTTAAATTTCATGTAAGTAATGTTTTTTTAATGAATAATTAATAAAAAATATATATTTAAACAGAATATTCGAATTCAATTCTTTTTTCTAAAAAACGAATGTTTTTAGTATCCGGTTTCTGTAATTCAAAATCATTTAAAATCACAAATGCTTGCTATTATGCTACGAATAAACTAATTCACGATAATGTACCATATTATGTTGATTTAGCAGGAACCAGATTTCTATTTTTATGTAAAAAAAACTACAAATCCACCAGTGTCCCACCTTTCATATTCGATTTCCTCTAATATCTTAATAGAATCTTCTTTAATATAGTTTCTTTTAATGTTTTTGAAATGTAATTATATCCTTTATTCAGCTTATTCACTAGGTGGTCTTTGTCATACAGTTGTGAATTTTAATAAATAGTTTTAAAAAAACATGAAAGAAAAATAATATCAAGGGACCAGTCAATTTTGTATTTATACCTACCCTCCCTCCAATTTCGATCATGTATTTTTGGTATAAAAGGCAGTGATGACTATCTGAGGGAAAATTTTGCGATAAATGCAAAATTTCATTGTTGGAGGGGGAGAGGGAGAAAAAAAAAAAAAAAAAAATAAGTATCACACACTCACACATATGAGAGAGGAGAGATGGAGAGAGAGAGAGAGAGAGAGAGAGAGAGAGAGAGAGAGAGAGAGAGAGAGAGAGAGAGAGAGAGAGAGAGAGAGAGAGAGAGAGAGAGAGAGAGAGAGAGAGAGAGAGAGAGAGAGAGAGAGAGAGAGAGAGAGAGAGAGAGAGAGAGAGAGAGAGAGAGAGAGAGAGAGAGAGAGAGAGAGAGAGAGAGAGAGAGAGAGAGAGAGAGAGAGAGAGAGAGAGAGAGAGAGAGAGAGAGAGAGAGAGAGAGAGAGAGAGAGAGAGAGAAATTAAAATAAGCGATTAAGCGTAGATCACACTCAACCAACTGTTATTTTTCTCAATTAAGGGTACATTTTATAGAGGCTGGGTGAACCCATGGAGGGTCTTCATACCGCATGGTCAATCCTTGACTGTTACCACAGAATAAACAATTATTTATTCTATAAATTTTAGCTTTGTTGAAACCTTTTAAAGTCTATTTAAGTATATTGGTTGTTTGATATTCTTTATATTTCACATATTGTATAAAATATTTTGTAAACACGTGAAAATGTTAACTTTTTAAAAATAATTATCTTCTAAAGACTCTTAATTTCGTAATATTAATGGCTTTTAAAGATATAACGAAAAATTTTAATACCTCACCATCTGAACTTTTTCGAGCAGAATTTCTTGTAACTGTATCTCACCTGAAACATAGAGAAAATGACATAAAATTAATAATTAATAAATATTTACTTATATTTTATTTATTATATTTAATATATTGAATAATTTATAACATTAGTAGTCTATAACTAATTATCTAATCTATGTCAGTATTTTGAATATTTATGGTTTCAACATTGTATTTTGTGAATTTGTCTAGCATATTAAAAACAATTATTTGGATTAAATTTTAGTTTTTATTTGTTCAAACCTACGTGAATAAAACAAGTTGAAAACCTAGTTTTAATATAAAACATTGACAATGTTCATAAAATCTACATTCATATTTAAATTGTAACTAAACCATCCAATTCATCTTGTATTCAATCCTTACAATCCAAAATCCTTCGAAAAATCCTCAATGCTCCTTACTTTGTCACCAATAAACTTATCCATAAAGATCTTAATGTTCCATATGTTGCTGATTTAGCCCAAACCAGGACCTATCCTTTCATAGTAAGCTCCATAACCACTCAAATCCACTAGTTTCTCAACTTACTTCCTACTCCATTCCCGATAATCCTCCGAGGCGTCTGAAAAGAAGATGACCAAGAATCTTCTAGTGTAGAATTTTTATTGAATTCCTAATGATGAACCGTTCCAAGTTTTGACATATAGTCGTTATCAGCACATTTACTTGATGTATATATTTCTAAAGTTGTAAATTTTAGTGAAATAAAATAAAAAAATCAATAAATCGTAATTCAAATTTTCAATAAAAGTATAGTAAAATAAATTATATTTATTGTTTGTTTCTTATTAATATTGACGTATCATTCTATTTAGTTTCTCCTCCTGATTTTACATTAAAATATTTTAAAATTTTATCATTTGTAACAGATAATATAAATAATTGTAATCGTTTACTGTGCCATCACTTCTCTTGAATCCCAATTTAGGAAAATAAGTTCTATTCTGTCCCTTTCCTAATATTTTTGGACGCGTGCCAAGACGGGACTGTTCTAAAACGGCATTTTGTTTTTTTCCGAAATCATTATTTTTCATAACTGACGTCTTCATCGCATTGATTAGAAAAAAAAAACAAAACCGACTTCAAGATTAAACCTACATATACAAACTTGCACTAAAAAAATAAAAAAATAATATTTTCATTGCTTCGAAACAAAAACCATTAAATGACAATCAATGAAATTATCGATACTTATATACCTATTCACAATTTATGATCATTTATTTTTGGAGTCGGTGTCAACCAAAACAAACAGAATTTAAAACGAATTGGTAATTGTAACGATCCTCCCACTGTTTCATCACCGCCACACCGCTGTCTCCGGCCATTCGAAAGTTTATTGTAAAGGGAGGATTAAACTGCCCTTCTTGGCTGGCACCGACTCCAAAAATAAATGGTCATAAATTGTGAATAGGTATATAAGTATCCATAATTTCGTTGATTATCGTTTAATGGTTTTTGTTTCGAAGCAATTGAAATATTATTTTTTATTTTTTAGTACAAGTTTGTATATTTAGGTTTAATCTTGAAGTCGGTTTTTTTTTTTTTCTAAAAATTTTTTTTTATTAACTGTTTTTTTTTTTTTTTTTTTTTTTCTTAAAAAGTGCTGCGTCGATTTCAAAATATTTTTTATGGGACCATCTCTGAAGTATGCCCTGCCCATCTAAAATAAAAAAGAATCATCAAAATTGATTTAGAATTGACGGAGTAATCGCGTAACATACACACAAAAAAACAACAAAAAAAAAACAGACGAATTGAGAACCTCCTCTTTTTTTGAAGTCGGTTGAAAAGTAGGAAATAATATTTTAAAATAATTTTTTTAAACTATTTATAAAATTGAATGGCTATTATACGATTTGTGTCATATTTGTTGCACTAGTGAATAGTGGGTTACCTGCAAAAAAATCGTATTTTAAGAAAAACGCAATTTTTTTTCAAAATGAGTCACAAATTAGTATCTCTGTAATTGTCTCGTAACTAAGTCCATTAGACACAACTAAAGAGAAAAATATTGGCTTTCTGATGATAACTGTAGCCCAAAATTCACAAACAAGCTTTAAACACAAAATATACTTAACCAAGTGCCGCATGTATAAGCTATAAGTTTACCTTTAAATTATTTAATAGGAACAGCAAGCAGTACACATTTTGCCTTATCACCTTTAACGTTATGGAACGTCAAATATAATTTTGAACGTTGTAATCACATTTACTAGATTTATTTATTTTTTTTATTAATATAGTAGTGTATTTCAATAAATAGATAATAAGATTGGTTGAAATATAAAACTAAACTGCCTAGCATTTGCAGACGATCTTGAGAAGGCATTGCAAGTTGGATTACAAATTTCATTTGAAAAGAAAGAAATTATGCCAAGTTTCGAGGTGGAAACCCCTGTCATTCAACTAAACAATAACATACAAATTAAGGTTGTAAGAACAGCGAATCAAATGGCCAATATAGAAGAAGAAATCTCTCTCGATGAACGCCAAATTCAAACATTATGGTTCACTAGTTAAACCTGAAGCAACTTATGCAAGTGAAACTCTCAGTTGAATACGAAAGCAACAACGGATAAAATGCAAAAAATAGATAAAAGGATCATCAGGACAATTATCAATAAAAACATTAAGTAGATGGACAATGGAGGCTGCTACCTAATGAAATAGGGAAAACGAACCAATTACAATTATTCAATTTTTTGGGAGAAGTGAAACCAAGAACAACTGGTTCATTGTGGTCCAGAATGATTCAAAAGAGCTGAATATAACAATGAAACAAATTACAGAGAGAAAAGAGAAGATTCTGAGAAGTAGAGATACAAAACTAAAATTAAAAACTGTCAAAAGAAAACAATACACCATTGTGGATGGGGAGAGGGCGGCTAGGCCCGAAAGAATGAGGAATTTCTGGGAGAAGAAGAGGTTGAGAAAACATCAAAACTAATATTGTTAAGGTTGGAGTGTATATGGAGTGATGCTGTATATGGAAGTGCTCCAATGCAAAATAAAAAAAAAAAAAAAAATAGATAATAAAAATTTACAACTGTACAAAATATATACATCAATTAAATGTATTGACAACGATATAATAAAATGTTAAAACTTGAAAAGAACTACACATCAGTAGCATTTTATTAAAAATTTTACACTAGAAGGTCTCTAGGCCATCTTCGTTTCAGACGCCTCGGAGGATTATCAGGAATTATCAGGAAGAAACGGATTTGAGTGGTTATGGGAAGCAAGTTGGTATCTGGTTGGGCTAAATCAGCAACATATGGAACATTAAGATCTTTATGGATAAGTTTATTGGTAACAAAGTAAGGAGCATTGAGGATTTTACGAAGGATTTTGGATTATAAGGATTGAATACGATTGGATGGTTCAGTGGAGCCCCAAAGCTCAACTCCGTACGTCGAAATAGGTCTAATCACAGTCATGTATATGAGTCTTTTGTAATTAATTGGGAGCTTTGAACGTTTGTCTAGTAAATGTTGAAGTGGTCTGTAACGACGGGCAGTTTCTTTCGTTTTGTCGATAATTTTTTAGTCTTGTATAAAATCCGATTTAATTTTATTGTCGTGAGATCAAATCTAGTAAGTGTTGTCAGGTCAATAGCACAGGATAGGAAGCAAAGACATGGCTGCAATAAAGCATGTCTTGATAACGTGGGAACAATTTTAATATTACGTTAAAGCCAAATCTCAAAGTTTTTCAACATTTTTTTTTTTATCATTATCTTTTATTTAAGAAAGTTTTTAATTATGAATTCAAAACTCGATAATTCGAAAAACTCAGTAAGTCGAAGTGAACCCCATTTTTCGAAAACGTTTATATGACCTTTATATAAAGTTTGTATTGGTTAACTCGAAACAACAATCGTTAACTCGAAGTAAAATTTTTGTCTACACAACTGAGACTATATAAGTCGAAGTTTCCTAGAACCACGAACATGTAAAAAACAGTCTATTTCAACCCCATCCTCGCTTATCCTCTTCACTGTTGTCATTTCTGGGACAAGACAGACATTTAAAGCGTTAATTTTTTTATTTTTTATTTATTTTTTTTTATTAGACATGGCTACAGGGAGTAGAAACTATGTAGAAGAAAGTCCCAACAGACTATTTTAAATTATATTAGTTATCACATATGTATTATATTATGTTTTATTTGCATTAGCATCTCCATTTCTGTTTATTTTTCATTGAATAAATTATTTAAAACAAGTTGCTTAAAATTGATTACTCTTATACATACACATAAATATTTTTGTTGGGCTCGATATCTCGAAAAATAACTCTATAACTCGGAGTAAATTCGTTCACCCATGAACTTCGACCTATCGAGCTTTGAATGTAATTTAATAAGACTTGAAATTACTTAATTAATTATGTCAATGAAACGTTAAAAGTATATATATATTTCAACCTTTTTTATTTTCTTTATACCGCCATAAGAGGACTGTTATTTATACACTATAATATTTATAGTGTATTAAAGACTACATTATTTATAACAAGAGTACAAAATTTAATATCGGTTTTTTAAAATAACATATTGGAAAAAAAATTAATAAAATAAATAAATTAACTAAATATTTTAGCTCAATGGGATCAAACTCCTGACATTTTGGCCACTAAATATAACTTTAAAGACCTAGAGGGCTTGTTTATTACTCGTAAAAGAGTCGTTATTTTTTCCAGAAACCTAATAAAAAAGTGTTGCTCTATGATCTATGAAGGGTGTTAGTTTCAGTATTAGACAGGCAACTACTGTTCCTTGAAAAATGATCTACTTACCCCAGAGTCGGTTCATAACAGTAAATAATTAACCTGTCCACAGCCGTATTTGAACTCGTTTCTGGGCATTACAGAGTCCAATAATATAATCATACTCTACTTAACTCTCTAGAAACACATTTTCTAAAATTATTGATATTTACATTTATTATTGTAATTGAAGACAATAACAGATAAGGGTGTTTTTTTAAAACTTTATAGATAAATTATATTATCAATGTGATATTAAATAAATTAATTTCTAAATCCGCCGAGTTCGTGCCTTTTAGCCAGGAATAATGATTATTTCAATCAATTATCAAGGGTTATTCGTATTACAAGACAGATATACGATTTTTTTTTTTTTTTTATTACTTTTTTCTATCATTTTACTTAAAAATCCGATATTAAATTTGGTACTGTTGTTAAAAATAATGAAGCATGTCTTTAAGGAGAACATAAAAACTTTATCTGTTGAAAAAAAAAAAAATAGTTACATTTGTTAATATTTTATCATGTATTCAATTTTTTCATTTATTCGATTTTAAAATTTGAATGAAATGAGCAATAATTTTTTTTAATTGTCTTAAATCCGGGAAATTTCTAATTTTGTAACTGGTGTTTTCATTTTCTCGGCTAAAACTTTCATTCCTCTTTACGGGTTTACGTCCCTATATACTTTAATCTGAGCATTTGAAACTTATCAGAATCATTGAAAAAAAAATCAAGCACTATTTAAAAAAAAAAATATCAAGCAATTTTGACAATGAAGACTGGCGGTGAAGATTGTCGGTGGAGCGAGCCATTTGGTAATATAAGGTAGCAGTGAGCAGTTAAAACCGTTCTTTCAAGTAGTGTGGATGCAGCGTGAGTTATTGTGCAAATAATAATAGCCGAAAGAGACTGATGTTCTATGGGCACATACAAAGAATGAATCCAAACAGATTAACATGAAAAATTGTACAACATTTTGAAAGATTAAAAAGTAAATCCAATTGGCTTCAGAAGATACATGAAGATTTTAAAGAAATAGGCTTAAATGAAGAAGAAATTAAAGACAGAACAAACTATAGACACAAAATTAAAGAGTGGGAAGGTTTCCAAGACAAAAGATCTCCAAAAAGTGAACGGATGAAGTAATGGATAAGCGTAAAGCTAACTTGGTGGCTTAAAATGCCTGAAAAGGCTAGGTAGGAAAAAAAAAATGTTCTTAGCTGGCCTAGCGAAACTAATAGTAATAAAGAAATATTTTTTTTTTTTTAAGTACCTTGGATTTAGGTGTTGGATATTTAAAAATAATAGGGGATATAAGGTTATTGTTCATCAATGGATTTATTTAGCGATACTTGTGATTAATTTATTATTAATATATATAGAACATTTCAGTTTAGGATCGATACCATTCATACTCAGAATTGTCGCGATAACCAACTCGATAAATATTAAACAGTTACAGAACGAATAAAATTGGATATATTTGTCAATAAATTTAATATATTTGCACTATCGGGGTCAAACAGACACCACGGAGGCGTACGGTTTTTATTTACCACTCCCAGGGCGAGCGGTGATTGGCGAAACCCTAATTCACAGATATGACGAGCTGTTACTGAGATTAAAAATAAGGGTTTTATTTGTTCGGGAGGAAGGCGGGGTCCAGGTAATATAGCTCTGATAAATTTAGAAAAAAAAAAAAAAAAAAAATGTTTGGTTAAAAGCGGGGACACGGGGAAGAGCGGATATAATTGACTTTTTTGTTGTTGAAAAAAATCAGAATCGGATGGAAATATGAGGAATGCTGTCGATGGCTGTGTCATCACAATATCACCGGCCTATATTTGTAGCCTGTCTGGATTTTAGCTGCAGTTTTTGAATTGTTTTTTCACGAATGAAAAAAATAAAATAAAATAAATATTAGGATACATTTAAGTAGACATAACTTTGATTTGAAAAATTCTAGATTTTTGTCTTTCATTAACAACTATAACAAGTTTCTTAAATGCGAGAAGGCAAAACAATGATTAACATCGATTATTTCATTAAAAAAACTACGATTTACAAAAAGCTTTCAAAATTGCATCAGAAAAATTAGAGTGTATGCAGGGTGATTACCTCTTAGTGTAAAATTAAGGGATTGTCATAATGTTTTATTTACACAAGTAACTGATTTGTATGGCAAATGGGAACACAATGTTTTTTCGGTTTCAAAAGTAAATTTCTTCATGAAATCGAAACAGAATCATTACTTTCATCATATCATTCGAAAGCTAATTAAAATTGCAAGTTTTTGTTAGATTTGAAGTTTTGTGGATAGTTTTTTCAAAATACGGTGAGCGTTAGGATAATATAAGACATTGAAACTTCCCTAAATAAGGTGAAGATCAAGCTGTTCTTTAGGTCACAAATTAGTAACATTCAAGGTTACATGCACTCGGCTCTTATAGTAAATTAAATGTTAAATCCGATGTGGTCAAATTTGATAAATATTTAAACAAAATAGAGATATTACAGCTTTTAAGGTAAAAAACGTGGTTTCCTCGAAAAAGGCTTTGATTTATCGTATATCTGCAACGGATTGGAATAGAAAGGTGAGGTCTGCGGCATTTTTCTGCATTTTTGATCTAGTTTCACCCATTTTTTTTTTTTTTTTTTACACAAAGAGGTACTCACCCTGTATACGGGCCCTCTTCCATAAACCCCCCCAAAATAGTTTAAAACATGTTAAAACAATTCGAAACGGCAGAAAGTTCATTTATTACAGGAAAAAAAATTTAAAGAAATCGCCATCATAACTCTTAGATCCTCGGCCCGATCTAGGAACATTTTACCCGCACTTCTCTCAGAGTGTCTTAAGAGAACTTTCTCAAAACAAAAAAGATGCAAGTTGTGATCTCTAACAAGAGATGTGTTAAACTTTCCGGGAAAATGTGGGTAGATATTTACACCAACTCCACCTGATAAAGATGGCCACTATCGCATGTAACCTAAAAGCGTGAGCTAAAGGTGTGCTTCAAAAATTAGCTTAAGATCTCGGCTTTACAGATATCATTGTGAACTTATGTTTGAATAAAGATAAGAATATAAAACGAAATCTATTTCACATGTCTCTCAAACGTTGAAAGAATGGTTCCAACTGCTCACTGCTTACATTAGCAAATGGCTTCATAGACAGTCTTCAATATCTTCCAAAGCCAGAATATTTACTATTACTAATATTTAATATTGGGTTGTCCATATTTACACCTCTCTCTCTCTCTCTCTCTCTCTCTCTCTCTCTATATCTCTCTCTCTATCTATATATATATATATATATATATATATATATATATATACCCACACTCATATTAGTCATTCAGGATTATATGCTATTTGATCCATGGATCTAATTGAGATCCATAAACTGAGTATTTTTAATTGAGATCCTTTAGAGTTTATTAACTCTCATTAAATCACAGTTTCGTCGTATTCAAGGCCGATATAAAAATAAACCAACATCACCGCTGACCTCATGATTTCGTTAGTCTCGTGATCTGAGAGAATACTTTGTATGAGAAGGGGTTCAGTGATGCGATGATAAGCTGAATTTTCACAGATGGCTGGGACCATATCGCTTTGTCATCGTGAACTCTGGCTAAGGTCATGTTTGTTACAAGATTTTACGTTGTAACTGATTATTTTGTCGTCAAAATCATAATTTTTTTTTTTTTTAATTGTTTTATTTCTCAGCTAAAAGATATGTTTGTTTAATCATGTAATTGGTAATAATTGGGGCACGATTGCGAATGTTGTTTTTGTTTTCAATTTACAGGAAACTAATAGTTATTGGAATGATTTAATTTATAACTGTAGAAGGAACATTATGTAAGGTTTCGTTCTTTGATCTTGTTTTATTTTATATATCATTATTATTATGTATTACGGTTTTCCCAAATAATAAATTGTATGGAATATGCATTCCCAAAAATATCCACACAAGATCTTTTAGAACCTATGCGAAACAGCGCGACATTTATCCGGTAATTTAGGATTTAATTATGACCGAACCACTATCCCCCACCACAAAAAAAAAAAAAAAAAAAAAAAAATCAATGTTAAACGGTAGTCATACCCTGAAGTGAAGGATCAAGTTGCATTAGGGTTGTATAAGTTATACAGGTTATCAGTTCTCCTGGTCCCAACCTAAGAAAAGTAAATGAACACAAGGAACTTCGAAAAATGCTCCATATGCGATAAATGCCTTGGAAATACTGTATATTCCCAATTTTTAATATATATACATACATTGTGACTAGAAAATAGTATATTGTGACCGAAAATTAGCCGTTTTCGAGTTATATTAATTTTTAAGAATTTATAAAATTAACGTCCTTCATACGTTGAACAAGCCATTAAACTTAAAATTGGGTGTTTTATCTGATTGTTTTTTAATTTTACAATTGATACTAAAACGTACATTATTGACTTTATCTCATTCAGTAAGCTTCAAAATAGTTCAATTTATGTTTACAATTATCTTCGTTCATCTCAAAAACTTACAAAAAATTTACTAGAAAAAATCACCTACAAATTTTTCGTACAAAATAATCGGAAAACATCTACGTTGCGTTACCTTTCAAATAAGGTATAAAAATCACAAATCGGCAAAGAATATGACTATTAAAGAAGAGGAAGGAAAAAGCAATACAAAATTGTACTTTAATATAGGACAATTTGTTTGAAACTGCATTTTTTATTTTTATAATACATTTTCAATGTTGCGCCCTCTATTTCTAATGCACATACGTGCTCTCCTCATTACAGCTGATTTTACTACCGCCGAATTCCTAAGAGAGGCTTGAATTTCTTGTGCTGCATGTATTATCCTGTTTCTGAGGTCTTCTATTGTGTAATGATTTCCTTTTTGTCATTAAATGGAAAGAGCTCTCGTTTCCTTTTTGTTAGCATGGATGATGACGTGTGGTTTTTAAAAAAGAAAAAGTTATCATAAAGAACGATTAAAGTCTTAAAGAACGATTTAAGACTTAAGGTGAGATCTCTTACCAACCAAATGATTTGGAAGATATTGAGAGAAACAAAGGAAATGGTCTAATTAAGTATACAGTTCTCAGTAAACAAAATTGTAGGTATGTATGGAAGTTCATTTATTGCTGTTTCTGAGAAATAAATTGAGCTACCGTTAAAGACAATCATAGAGAAATTTTGTTTATCGTTTAATTTAATTTTTTTTTTTTTAAATAATTATAACAATACAGATAAGTAATTAGATGATCAATTTAATTAAAATTAAATTCTGAATAAAAGGTTCCGTTAATTGAACGTTCCGATAATTGACGTTCGGATAATCGACGCCTATTGTATATTATTGATACATAATGATAATACATCATTCAAGAACAGCTCCATAACATTTAAATATCTCTTCAATGTTTTTTTCCACTGCTATGATTATTGCATCGGTAACGAACCGTACGGTCAGCCAGGGTGGGGGTTAGGGGCAGCTTTGAGGAAGAATACCATTTGTTATTAAAACAAGCACAGAGACCAGGGGTACATATCAAAGGGGCGGATTAAATTCGAAATAGGATTAGGTTTACATTTGTCGGGTAATTATCAAGGGTGGGGGGTTCCGGGGTGGGGGTTGCGGATAAATTCCCTTGTTTTAGAGGGGGCTAGGCGGAGGAGTGGGGGAGCCACACCCCCGTTGTTTTAGCCAACAATAGGATGGGGGCGGGACGACAAAGGGTTGCCGCGGACAATAGCAATGCGCCTGCCTTCTTCTTAGCGCCACTCCTACCCCCCACCAACCCTTAGGGGGTTTTCCACTCTCAAAATATATTTCCTTAAATCTTGTGGAAACTCTTAGGTATCCTAGATATCGAACCGTACGCGCCAGGGCCATCCACGCTTCTCTTCTAATAATAGGTTTTCACGACAACTCGCATAGCGGAGTCTTAAAATCATAAATAGAATTTTGTTGTCTTCAAAAATCAGAAAAAATCTTGAAAGCGTACATTGTATTTTGTATTTGAATTTGTTTTTCCCGGCATTCTTATTTTCAATGTTAGTTTAAATCTTACACATTCATACAGAAGAGTTCAAAGCTCCCAATAAATTACAAAAGACTTATTTACATGACAGTAATTAGACACATTTGAGCATACGGATTCGTGCTTTAGGGCTCTACTGAACCTTAAAGGTAAATTCTTTAAGGTGTACTCCCTTAATAAACTTTTAAACAATTTATATATTACATAGCATTGTCCTGGCTTGTCCCTTCATCAGTGGAGGGACAACACTGGCTGTTAGAGAGGGATCCTCAGGAGAGGGTATATTATAAGCAAATGACAGTATTTTAAGCTCTTAATTTAATCCTATTTTTCTTCGTCATAAACCAACGACTTCCTGCACAACTGTATCCTTTAATAATATTCCTCTGATCCCTGACAGAGTCCAGTACTTTGGACTACATCTGGACTGACTTGATCCATGTACGAGACTTAATAGACAATAAACTGCTCGTCGTTTCAGACCACTCCAACATTTAATAGACAAACGTTCAAAGCTCCCAATACGTCACAAAGGACTTATAATTATGACAGTAATTAGACCCATTTGGACATACAGAGTCGAGCTATGGGGCTCCACTGAACCTTCCGATTCATCTCGTATCCAATCCTTACAATCCAAAATCCTCAATGCTTCTCTTATTGATTCACAAACAAACTTATTCATAAAGATCTTAATGGTACCAAACCAGATATCTGTTCTTTCATAGTAAACTCCAAACCCAATCGAATCCATTAGTCTCCCAACTTGCCTCACATCCAAATCCCGATAATCCAGATAAACCTTCCTATTCATATCGTATCTAATCCTTACGATGGAACAAAAAGGTTAAGGTCTGTGGAATTTTTCTACATTTTTGATTTAGTTTTACCAGAAAAAATGTTTACACTAATTGTAAGAGGTACTTACCCTGTATTCTCTACAGTTGTAAATATAAATAAAAACATATTTGAAAATTGAAGAATCAGTGAACGCTGGAATTGATTGATGGACAATATTCCCACCCTTAAACTGCCCATTAATTCTCTTCATCAAAATTTTACACTATAACTATGTTGAATTAATTTTATCGATGCATGAAAATCTGATATTTAGAATAATACCGTAAGACATTTTCTGGTTTCAATCTTATAAAAATAATTAGCGAACAAATCAAAATGGAAACCCTCAAGCAAAGAGGATAACTAATAAACTGCGGTCCATAACAAAACAAACATATAGGACAGGAAGGGTACCACTAATAGTCCTTGCACAAAGATTACAAGGGTTGATTGTGGGCCGTGTTTGCGGTAGCAGCGCGCGCTCGGAGACAAACATTTACACTCCCCCTCATATCTAGACCCCACACCTAGTCGACCGTGTGTCTTGTCCTTATAAAAATAACTATTTTACTACCACAGTAGCTATACAAAGGCTTGAATGTTAATAGTGGGAATTTCCATTTCCAATTTTCAAAAAGTTTTATAGTGGAGACAGAAATGTAAAATATTGATTCCAGCTTGCGATAGATATCTGTATATTTTTTAAATGTACAAACATTAACTATAAAAAATAACTTACGAAATTACCGTTTTTTTTTTTTTAGTTGTTTTTTTAAAATTAAATATATAGGAAAAGAGTTAACTGTTTTAATTTAGCTTTTTATTATAAAAGACCAAAATGACAAGTTCAAAACTTCCGAGATATTAAAAGAGATTCATTTATATAACAGTATTTAAACCTTTTTTGACATACGAAGTTGAGTTTTAGGGTTCCACTAAACCATCTAATTCGTCTTGTATCCAAACCTTACAATCTGAAATCGTTCGAAAAATCCTCAATGCTCCTTACTTTGTCACCAATAAACTTATACATAGAGATCTTAATGTTCCATGTGTTTCTGATTTAGCCCACACCAGATACCTATCCTTTCATAGTAAGCTCCATAATCCCTCAAATCCGTTAGTTTCTCAACTTGTTTCCCACTCTATTCCTGATAATCCTCCGAGGCGTCTGAAACGAAGATGGCCTAGTGGACCTTCTAGTGTAGAATTTTTAATAAAGTGCTACTAATGAGTAGTTCTTTTCAAGTTTTAACATGTTACTATAATCGTTGTCAATACATTTACTTGATGTATATATTTTGAACTTAGTTCACAAAAATCTTATTTAGATGTTATTATACCATATGTTGCTGATTTTGCCCAACCCAGGACAAATTTTATGCTATAAAGAATTACATTATAAGGAATTAATGTTCATTGTATATATAGTGTGATTTTGCTTTTTAATTTGTTTAATTTTTTTTTCTTCTCCTTTATTTATTTTATGATTTTTTTTAAAAATATTAATATCTTTTATAGTAAGAGGATTTTTTTTTTTTTTAGTTTAATGTAATTGTATATATTGTATGAATGGATTCTTTGTTATCTATATTATTCATTTCCCTTTAAAAAGAGGCAGCTTGTAATATTTGTTCAATAAAACAATTAAAAAAATAATAAGCAATAAGCATTAATATCAATCACTTCTTAAACTTAAAATAGGAAGGGCATAGAAAAAATAAAAATTGTTGCTGGAATTCATCCTGACGTCAAATGGTGTTCAAGTTTCTACACTGAAAAAACTAACAGATTTTGTTGATAAGTTACATACAAAATTAATAAACACTTTAAATCTATTCAATTAGATCAAAGTCTGGGGCTAAGATATAGAAGGTCTCTTGGTCATCTTCTTTTCAGACGCCTCGGAGGATTGAGTTTACTATGAAAGGATAGGTATCTGGTTTGGGCGAAATCTGCAATATAACATTAAGATCTTAGGGTAGGTTTATTTGTGACAAAGGAAGGAGCATTGAGAATTTTACGATCCTTCGTGTATAAATAATTAACGAAGAAATCAAAATAGAAACCCTCAAGCAAAGAGGATAACTAATAAACTGCGGTCCGCAACAAAAAAAAAAGAAACATATAGGACAGGAAGGGTACCACTAATAGTCCTTGCAGAAAGATTACAAGGGTTGGTTGTGGTCCGTGTTTGCGGTAGCAGCGCGCGCTCGGCCCAAGCGTCCCAAAAATCTTTTTTGAATCGTAAGGATTGAATACGAGAAGAATTGGAAGGTTAGTGGAGCCTCAAAGCTCAAATGGGTCTAATTACTATCATGTTAATAAGTCTTTAGTAATCCCTCATCCTTCCCCACCTCGATTATGTATGCTTGGTATACGGAGGACTGTCTGGCGAGCTTGAAATGAAGGTGAAAAGATTAATGAACTCCTGTATAAGATTAATTTTTGGGATCCCCAGGCGTTCTCACATCACTTGCTGGTATTCCGAGTTGAGGTGGCTTTATCGAAGTTTTCGGCGACAATACTTCCTTGGCTCCTTTCTATTCCAATCCTTAATGTCCAAAAAACCTTCGTACATTTACGACATCCTTGCCCTTCGTTCTTCTATTCATCTTTTGAACACCAGATCTCAGCCTATATATTTGTATATCCCTTCTCATCAAACTGCTTCCTTTGAAAAATCCTTTATTAATCGTGCAGCTTTATTCTGGAATTCCATACCCATTTCGATCCGCAATGCTCCTTCTCTCACTTCCTTTAAACATAATTTATTCATCTACCTAATTATCAATCTTCCGAAATTATGTAATAATATTTTAGTGTTAGAAAGTTACAGACTACTTCAACATTTACTAGACAAACGTTCAAAGCTCCCAATTAATTACAAAAGACTCATTTACATGACTGTGATAAGACCTATTTGGACGTACGGAGTTGAGCTTTGGGGCTCTACTAAACCATCCAATTCATCTCGTATCCAATCCTTACAATCCAAAATCCTTCGAAAAATCCTCAATGCTCCTTACTTTGTGACCAATAAACTTATCCATAAAGATCTTAATGTTCCATATGTTTCTGATTTAGCCCAAACCAGATACCTATCCTTCCATAGAAAGCTCCATAACCACTCCAACCCACTAGTCTCCCAACTTGCTTCCTCCTCCATCCCTGATAATCCTCCGAGGCGTCTGAAAAGAAGATGGCCTAGAGACCTTTTAGTGTAGATTTTGTTGAAGTGCTTCTAGTGAGTAGTTCTTCACAAGTTATTTGCATGCCATTGAATTCACTGTCAACACATTTACTTGTTGTATATTATTTTGTACAGTTTTAAATATCAATAAATGAAGGGGGAAAAAAAAAAAGTGTTAGAATATTCCTTTTTATTTTATTTTAGTTTTATTTTTATTTTATTTTATCTTAATTTTGTTATTTACTTATTTTGTTTTTCTTATGTAAACCCAAAGACTTGTAGTATATAATTTACATTCTATATATATTGCTGCCTGATATGTAAGCAGCCAGACAATAATACCTTTTTATTGTTCTTTTGTATTATTCTTAGGGGACAAGGTGTCCCAGAATAAAGATTATTTTTCATTCATTCATTCAATTTATGGGAGCTTTAAACGCTTGGCTAGTAAATGTTGGAGTAGTTGGAACGGTTTGCAGTTTCTTGTATTTTAAGTATGGTATGTATGTATAATTATAAAAGAAAAACATTGTTGAAGTTTTTTTGAAATTTTAGGTATTCCTCCATTTTATGAACCCCTCAAAGGTAAATGAGTAAGGTGGACCTTCAGTGCCTTCGCGCCCAAATCAGGCGTCCACACAATTCTGAAAATCCCAATTAACAGAAAATGTTTGGAAGAATTCCGCAATGTAATAACTGTTAACAGGAACGCTGAAGGAGCTTTAGGCCTTTTCAGCTCATGATAATACAGAGGTACTCAAGGGTCTTCGTCGGGATGAAGAATGAGCGTAGCGCCATCAGCGGCACAATGAGCACACCTCCTACCCCCCTCCCCCCACTCCAGAACAGAGGTCTATACAGTATTAAATATTTCGAAGGTGGCTCTGCGGGATTAATTATTCGAAGCGATGTTGCTGTAATTAGTGGCCCCGGATCCGAAACACTTTAGCCCCAGCCCCGAGCCTTTTTATACACTAATTGCTGAGTCTTGCCTTTGTCCTCATCTCCAAACAGTGGCGCATTTTTAATGAGATAAAACAAATAGTCCCTGCAAATAAAAGAAACCGTCCGTCCACTTCTGTTCATACTTAAGTAGTGGCCAACCTGGATGTCGTTTGATTATATATTTAAGTCTCCATTCTATTCCCACGGATATGGAAAATCGTGGAGTGAGAGTTTCCTGAAATTTCCAGGCCGGTAGGTTGACCTCACTTGCTACTAAAAAAAGCTTGGTTCTGGAATGCAAAACTTTTTGGCCCTGACGCAATCCTCCCATCCACGTCCCGGTTAACACCTTTGTCGTTTACCCGGGGGATTAAAACAGATTACTTTTCGGTTATTATTTAACGCTACGACTTTACATGCCCATTTCCTGTCTTCTTTCCCCGAAGTACCCACCAACTTTTGGTATCCTCTCTCATTTTTTCCCACTTTGATTACGGGTGCTTGGAGTATGGGGGCTGTCTGTGGAGCTAGATATGAGACTAAGGAGACTAATGAATCGCTTCATAAGATTTATCTTTGGGGTCGACAGGGGTGGCATTTCCCCTATTTTCGACGGCAATACTTCCTCGGCACTTTCCTATTCCAGTCATTAAAACCAATAAATCTTCCTATATTCTAGACCTACTTACTCTGCGTTCCTCCATTCACCACCTGAATACAAGATCCCAACTATCCAACCTATATACCCCCTCACATAGAACTGCCTCCTTTGAAAATTCTCTCGTAATCCGTGCTTAGGGTTGCCATCTCCTAAAATACAAAAGCCGGACATTATCTTTAAAAGCCGGATGTACGTTTTTAAAGTTGGAAATAACGTCAATAATAAAAAACTCTGCCAAGATAAGTTACATATAATTTTTAATTAATCAAAGATATATTACATAATTTAAAATACAGTTTTAAGTTTTGAGTTATAACAACCACTTATTTATAGTCCTACCCTTAATCTTCTGATCTTTAGGTATGACATTAAAATTAAAAACTATCTGAAACATTTTCAGTCTTCTATAGACTTATATAAAACAAAAATAAATAAATTACAGCTCAATTTTCGCAGTAAACTAAAAGTTTTCATTATACAAATATAAAAATATATGCATTCTTCTAAGGAGAAAACAAAAGGATTAAAATTAAAAAGCCAGTTATAAAGCAATCTCAAATGTTTCTAAAAAATAATAAAAATTCATAAATTCTTAGCCTGCTACGATTCTTCATTTTCTGTTTTTCGGTTTTTAAATGCTTTTCAGCTTTGCCCTTATTAGCTATTGAAATTACTTGGTCACAAATAAAACATGTTGCATAACACGGCTCATTCCCAGATTTAAACATCTTGTGCTGAATTTGTAGGGTATCAGAAAATATACATTTTCTTTTCGACATAGTGAGTTCTGAAAGAAAATGATGTATGTTTTAGTTGTATTTGAGGTTTATAAATAACATAACAGTGCAACATAAAATAAATTATAAAATTATCTTACCGAAAATTCGGTCTCCGCTGACTGAATAATGCAGAAGACAAAAGAACTGATTGTGGTACTTGATCCTAGTGGCGAAAAAAACTGCACGCGAGTGCGTAGTTCAAAAAGTTAGAGAAGGAGTTTCCAAGATCTGAACACAGTCGCATTTCCACTACGCCATAAAATTGTTACTTTCAACGAGAAGAAGAAAAAACCTAACAAATGCCGGACAGGCCGAACACACAAATATTTGGCCGGACACGGCCGTAAAAAGCCGGACATGTCCGGCTAAAGCCGGGCAGATGGCAACCCTATCCGTGCTACCTCTTTTTAGATTTTTTTATCTGTACATATTCGCAAAGCCTCTTCCTTAACTTCTTTTATTTATCCATCTCCACGATCTTCAATCTTCCACAAAAATGTAAATGTACATAAGTGTGCTAAATTTTTTCCTGTTGATTGTTTTTTGTTTTTTTTACTTAACTTCTCTCTTCTTTTTTTCTTATAGTTTAATTTGTAATACTGATGTGCTAGTTTGTAACTAATCTCAGCCAGACAATCGTACCTTTTATTTCGCCCTTTAATTATTCTTAGGGGACAGTCTGTCCCAGAATAAAGTTTATTTTTCATTTCATTTCATTTCCCTGCCGTCGCGCTGCAATCACTTGAACTATATTTACCGGATATAACTCCCGCAGTTCTGCTTCTTAATTATACCGTTTCTTCATCGTTTTTTGGGCCAAATATTCGGCGCAGTACTTTATTCACGAAAACATTCATCCTTCAGACATGCTTGAGGCGATTAGTAAGCTTCAGAAAGATATTGATAGCACTAACCAATGAGCATTAGATGAAGTTGAGTCTCAATTTAGAGAAAACAAAAACAATCCTCATTGGTTTTGTATAACCATCCAATTCGTTTCCGTAATTCCATTTCCCAAGTCGCCTGGAAATCAAATTTTACTCTTAAACAACTTTTAAATTTCCGCGATTCATTACTACAAAGTACTCGACAACCTTTTGTATCGTCTTTCGTTATTCTACATTTCGACTATAGATGCGTAGGGGGACGGTCTCGTGAGACCGAAATAAGATATAAAGTCTCATAAGTTTTTATTTATGCTTTATCAGAGTTATTTTCGGGATTCCCCTTTTAGGGCTTTACCCTAATTTCCGACGTCAACATTTCCTTGGTGGATCCATATTTCAGCCCTTAAAAACCAAAAAAATCCAGTTATTTTCATGACCTTTCTCTGCGCTCCTCAATCCACCACTTAAATACAAGAACCCAACCCATCAACCTGTACACTCCTGCGTATCAAACTGCATCCTTTTAAAAATCATCCGCGCTTCAAAAATGCTCCTCTCTAGCTTCCTTTAAACATCATTCATGTCATTATCTGAAGTATTCTTAAGTTGCATATCTTTATTTTATAATGTTTAATGTTATTATTAATCAATTATCATAGCCAAAATATTGCTCTAAGTATTGTACGTTTATGTTATTCTCAGAGGAAAAGTTGTCTCAGAATAAAGTTTTTCCTCTGTATATCAATTTATTGAAATTAACAACTGTATAAATATATACATTAAGTAAATGAGCTGATAACGATTATAATAACATGTAAAACATGAAGAGAACTACTCATCAGTAGCACTTAAATAAAAATTCTACACTAGAAGATCTCTAGGCCATCTTCTTTTCAGACGCCTCGAAGGATTATCCGGAATGGAGTGGGAAGCAAGTTGAGAAACTAATGGATTTGAGTGGTTATGGTTACGATGAAAGGATAGGTATCTGGTTTGGGCTAACCCAGCAACATATGGAACATTAAGGTCTTTATGGATAAGCTTATTGGTGACAAAGTAAGGTGCATTTAGGATTTTCCGTAGGATTTTGGATTGTAAGGATTGGATACGAGATGAATCAGATGGTTTAGTAGAGCCCCAAAGCTCAACTCCGTACGTCCAAATAGGTCCAATCACGGTCATGTAAATAAGTCTTTTGTAATGAATTGGGAGGTTTGATCGTTTGTCCAGTAAATGTTAAAGTAGTCTGTAAGAACAAAGTTTATTTTTATATTTTTCTTCTTCTTCTAAAGCAAAAAATACAGTAATAGTGTAATAATGAAAAAATCATTATTAAAATGAACAGATACTGAATAAAAGTAGATATGTTGTTTGTGTCTAAGTGATAATTGATAATTACCACGGCTCTATATTGTACCTTTTTAGTAAAAACATTTGACGAGAAGGAGTCGTTAGCGTTGTAAAACTATGTCCAACCTCGTTAACAAAGGTGGGATATCCTTCCGCCATCTTAAAATATTAAAAATATATCAAAACAGCATCCTTAAAGATAACGATTGCGGAAATTAACCTTCGGATAACTTAAAAACCGTTAAATATTTAACATATTATCCTTAAGGACGATAAACTAATAAAATGTTAATATTCCACCATCTTAAAAAAGCATCCTTAAGGACGAAAACTAATTAATTCTACTTGTGGAAGGAGAGTGGGCCAAGGATGTCCTCCGGCCTCAAAAAATCGTCAGATCCTGGCAGATCTGTAAAACAGTGTTCAATTTGTTGTATGTTTTTAGAAATATTGATGAATGCTTAACAAAAATTTTGGTAGAAGTGTCCTAATTATATTGGTCCTTCTATACCATCATGCGTACTTTGCAAGTGATTTCCAAAGTTAGTCCCACGCGTATAACCTCTTGCCTTTGGTGAAAACTATCTGCGGCTAGTATCAAAAGGATATTGTGGATGACGAGGAGGCTAATAGGAAGGAAGGGACACGACATCGGTTAATATTTAACCACCCCGACCCCAGGAGTATCGGGTGTCACAATCCGATGTTTAGGGCAAGAGTTAGTAACATAGTTAGTAGGCTCGGGGCGTGCATTAAATGCTATGCAAGTTGAATGAAGTTGGGGGCACCTAACCTTTTATAATTATATCGGTGTGTTAGGGAGGAGCATAATCAGTTAGGGGCTCATGCAAAACAAGTAACTTCCTCAAACTTCCCCGGCCCGTCCTCCTCTTTATGGATATTTGATAAAGCGGATCCTTTAATGAATCAGCTAACTGTGGATAAACTTTTTGTGATATTCTGCCCTTTTTCCTTTCCCACTCGAAGGCCTTTGAGGACGACCTCGCATTTAATTGGCCACTTGTTCTGTATTCGATATACCCCCCCCCCCCCCCCTCCCCTTCATCCGCCGGAGCGAATATAATTATATATGAGTCGATAAACTGTCCTTAGGATCGGGTTTACATTGGGATTTGCATCGCATTTGCTTGCTTATCCATAACCTGAAGACCTTACGGATAGGAGGATAAAAGAGAGATGAATAAAATATTTTATCGGTATCCCAGGACTATTATTGGTACAAATTGTAATGGTTAGAAAAAGGATAAAAATTTCCATTCTCAATATTTATTAACATGTACTCCCTTAGCGCTTTATCCGATCAATGAGAATGATAAAACTTGATTGAATAGTTTACTACACGATCATTTTTCTATTACAATTAAAAAATAGGGAAAATACAATGATTTACGTACTATTTTGAATTATAAATTTACTTAACATACCATCTAAAGATCCGGAATTTTTTATTCCAACTTCTTAAGCAATGATTAACAAATAAAAAAATCTATACTGAATGGCTAGGTGGAACGGGGCAACCTAATTTTTTACGCAAGTAGAGGCAATTAAAAAAAAAATATTACAAAACATTTTATTTAATAAATATTTAAATTTTTATTTGTTCGTCGTAAAGCTACGACTTCCTGACCTACAGTATCCTCCAATGATATTATACTAATCCCTGTTGAACAGATTCGAAACCTAGGACTCCACTTGGACAAACGTCTTATTTGAAATCCGCATACAAGACTAAAACGACAAGAAACTGCCCGTCGTTACAGAATACTTTAACATTTACTAGGCAAACGTTCAAAGCTCCCAATGAATTACAAAAGACTCATATACATGACTGTGATTAGATCGGGGCGTACGGAGTTAAGCTTTGGTGCTCCACTAAACCATCCAATTCATCTCGTTTTTCACTACTAAACTTATCCATAAAGATCTTAATGTTCCATATATTGCTGGTTTAGCCCAATCAGATAGGTATCTTTCATAGTAAGCTCTATAACCACTCAAATCCACTAGTTTCTCATGAGTAGTTCTTTTCATGTATTGAGATGTTATTGTGATCGTTATCAACACGTTTATTTGATGCATATATATTTTACAATTGTAAATATCAATAAATCGATATAAAAAAAAAATTGTATTTGGCGATAAAGTAACAAAAATATTTGAATTATAAATATTTTATAACAGTTTTATATTGTAAAAGAGTTGACTAAATGACTAACCCTCGTCTAGAAAATTATATAAAATATAGCATTAACATAACTAAACCTAAAACTATTAATTACTGAAGAATAACAAATTATTACCTAAAAATATTTTAATAAGTAAATCCCACCATACATGCGAAAATAGTAATCTGTACACCTCAAATAGTATAAAACCGCATTGTTGGAATATCAAACAAATGATTTGAACAATTATGGTTTTTCAATTCTTTTTAAACTCTCATGAAAAATAATTTATTTTTCTATTAACTTAAATGAAAATTTTATTATATTAATCTAACAACAAATAATCACGAAGAGATGCCAGTTTACTTGACTTTTATTGTTATTGTAATAAGTATTAACTATGGTCTATTATGTATTAGTAAAAAGAAATTTTTTTTATTGTCCGTCAGGAAGCGTCTTATTATTGTATGTATTGTATTGTATCTTTGATTTACTGACCGTCCAGTTTTTACCGTAAATTTTAGTTCATGTACACCTTTAAAAAAAGCGGGCAGTACACCTTCTTATTATGTAGCTAATGTAAAATTTATTTATATAATCTGAACAGTTTATTAGTAATAGGTGTTTCGTATTAATAATAAAATCACGTAATACGTTAATTTGAAGTAACTAGTTTCGGAAAGATACAAGTACAATCAAACAGTCTTTGAATCCTTGCCATTTCTTCTTAGCTTCTAATCATTGGTAAATTGAAACGGATCTGGACTCCACTTGTTGTGCTCCTTAGAGATCCCCAATAAGATTTCAAAAATGCATACCAAGTATTAAAAATAGGGGATATATTTGTAAATGGGAAGATGGACGCGGCTGGAAGGCTGCAACTAGCGGCTAGGTGAGGCTCAATGGAAGGGGTGGTTGAATGACTCGGACCGTGCCAGCTTTCGGCAACAGCTCTCGACCTAAATATAGTTGTGGCCCATTCAGCCTCCAGCTCCATTCATATCCTCAGTTGGCAACAGCCTACTCCATCCCGGCCGAATATTCATCCTTAGGATTAGGGACGTCCATCAACCATACCCGCGGAAGGGCGTTCGTCCGTGATGTAAATGGGATGAAATTTGGTAAAATCGGTCAAGTTCATGCTATTTCAGGAGATGACGACACAGCATGGTAGGAGTGAGTAAAACATCTTAAAGCAGTTGTGAAAACTTTTTATTGTTTTAGCTATTTATTGAACTGTATAACTGTATACAATAAAATATAAATATATCCAATAAATGGGAAGATAATGATCATGATGTCAATTGCTAGTATAGTAACTACCAATAATTAGCCCTCAGAAATTCCGGATTCTATCTTCTTTTCAGAAGTCTCGGATGGTAACAGGAATAGCATAGGAAGCAACTCGAGATACTAGTGGATTCGAATGGCTATCTATTGAAATTTACAACTGTATAAAAAATTGTATAAAAATGCATCTAGTGAATAAGATGATAATGCTCGTAATAACATGTCAATTGCTTATAAAGCAACTACCCGTTGGTAGCATTTCAATGAATGTCCTACATTAAAAGGTCCCGAGGCCATCTTCTTTTCAGACGCCTTGGATGGTAACCGGAATAGTATAGGCAGCAATTTGAGATACTAGTGGATTTGAATGGTTATAGACATTATTATATAAGGATAGGTATCTTGTTGGTGCTAAATCAGCAACATATGGTAGATCAACATCTTTATAAGCTTCTGATTAATTAAGGAGTATTGGGGATTTTTCATAGGATTTTGGATTCTAAGGATTGGAAACTAAACTGGATGGTTTAGTAGAACCCCAAAGCTGAACTTGTCCAGTATTTAACTACTGTCATGTAAATAATTCTCTTGTGTTCAATTGGAAGGTTTGATCGCTTGTCTAGTAAACGCTTAAGAAGTCGAAAACAAAAATAACGCATTCAGAGCAATGAACATTTAATGAAAAAAAATTATTTTAAGGTTTAAATTATTTAATTTATAATTAATGAATAACGGATGAGTAATTAATTCACAAATTTAAATTCATATTTGTTTTGGGTTTAAATTTTTTTTTTTTTTTTTTTTTTTTTTTTTATTCTTTTATTAATAGAAATTTACAACTGTATTACTAAACACATCTAGTAAATATGCGGTATATATGAGATATAATGACACGAATACAACTTGTAGACGAACTACCCATTGGTAGTACTCTAATGAATATTTACAAAAGAAGATCACGAGGCCATAAATTTCCTTTACATGATAAAATTGTTTTTAAATTTAAGTGAAAAAGAATATTGCGCATGCAACTTGGTTTTTACAATAGTTGAAGTGCGTTAGCTTAGTAAGTAAGGTACTTGACTGCTATAGCAACAGACCCGAGTTCGAGTCCGGCTGAAGACAGAAAATATTTATTGCATCATTTCAACCGTACTTCGAAAGTCGGGAGACACTCTCTGTGCACACCCAGCCTCTATAAAATAGGTACCCTTAATTGGGGGAAAATCTGGCGTATGAGTGCGATTTCGGCCAAATTTTAAACTTAAGTTGGCTTAATGGTTTCTTTTACATTTTCTAAACGCTGTGCAATGCCAGAAGAAGAAATTTCTGAGCGCAAAACTAGACGTCGAAGAAATATTTCTATTCATCAAAGTACAACTACACTTTTTGTTCGTTTCGTATTTGGAAAAAAAAGTGATGCTTGTGGTTTGGTGTTTCTTCGAAGTCATTTTCTATTAAAGCTTGGTAGTGGTTAAGCCAGAGCATTAACTAGGCTGATTGGATATTTGGGAGGAATAAGGTGGTGTACGACATGTATATTTAGGTCATTAGGTGAGGATTTTGTTGGAGACATAATATGGGACAATGAGGACTTTGAATTGGAAAAATTGAATGCGTTTGACATTTGTTCGTCTAACTGTCCCTCACGGTTCAAGTCCGCAGGTAAAAATAAGAAAGTATTGTTATTTACTAATCTAAATTTTGTTTTTTTGTTTTCTCTTAATTTTAACTTTCTCTTCGTTCCATATAATAATCATTACTATTAATTCGTAAAAGAATTATATTAATAATTTATTTAAGTACTCTAACGATGAGGACACTATGAGGAAGCGAAGGTTGACATTCCACGGACACCTACCAAGGATGGATAAAGGCAGATACCACCCAACAGGAGACCCCAGAGGATCATTTCTGATGCGGAGAGAAAAATCAGAAGCGACCGTAAGAAGAGGTTCTGGGATAAGAGAAGAAAAGTTAAGACGTTTTGAGTTCTTTGCGGTCTATAGTCATAGTTGGCCAAATTCAATAAAAAAAGAAGAGAAATAAAAAAAAAAAAATTAAGTTATATTAATTATTTTAATAAAATTATTACAATAAAATTGAAAATTAGTGGCATAGATTGGCACGTAAGTAAATAACATTATAAAGTAACATTTATCTAGAAAATATTTTTTTTTTTTTTATAATTTTATTTTTAGTTTTAATTTATATTTATATTATAGCAATGAAATATATGTTAGTTAATTATAGCATAGGCAGAGTAAAATTATTTATAAAATTAATAATTACAATTTTAAACATTTAGGGCATTAGAATGATATCGGAAGCCCTGTGCCCTGAATTGCCCCTTTATGTGGGCGATTAGGCAGTTCCGCAATGCACTCCCGCCGCAGTGGCAGTTTCTCAAGGGGAGAAAATTTGACAACTTCTTTATTTGTCATAATTATTAATTAATAATTTATAATTAATAGCGTTTACAAAAAAAAAAAATCACAATTTCAAATGTAATTTTATTGCTATTCCTAAGTCCGCTGTTTATTCACAAATTTTGCATACTGACAGTTCAAGACCTTTTTAAAATCTAGGTTTTCTTTTGATATGTATAAATTTAGAAATCAAAATATTGCCAACTAAATCAAGAAAAAATGTTGTATTTGGAAATTTCTCAGTAAATAAATATTTTAAAAATTTCTGTAGATAATTGAATGATCTCAGCACAGGTATAGTTTAGTTTTCATCAGTTCTAACATGAATCCAAAAAATCAAAATATACGAATTCAGCATGTATTTGATAAATTGAAATATTTTTAACACTTAAAAGCTCATTAATAATATCATAACTTAAAATTAGATAATCATTCTAATTACTCAATTTCTAAATCGTTCAATTTGCTACTAATATGTTACAAATGACTCATTTACATGACAGCAATTTGACCCATTTGGACATACGGAGTTAGGCTTTGGTGCTCCACAAAACCATCCAATTCATCTCGTATCCAATCTTTACAATCCAAAATCCTTTGAACAATCCTCAATGCTCCTTATGTTGTCACAAACAAACTTATCAAAAAAGATCTCGATGTACGATATATTGCTGATTTATTACAAAACAGATATCTTTCCTTTTATAGTAAACTCCACAACCATTCAAACCAAATTGTATGTCAATTAGCTTCAAACTCTGTTTCAGATAACCCTCCGAGGCATCTGAAAAGAAGATGGCCTCGGGGCCTTTTAATGTAGGACATTCATTGAAGTGCTACCAACACACACTGGGGCCATATATAGGGCGCTCGCGCTCAAAACTCCAAAAAGCTGTTTTTTTGTTTTATAAATTTATTTTAAATAATAAACTAAAAGATAAAGTTATGATTGAATTAAAAAAGGCATAATTTTTATTAATGATCTGTTTTAAGTTAATAAAATGCATTACTTTTAATAATGTACTTATATTATATATTTAATATAAAACTTTAATTGACAGAATTATCTTAATGATAAACAAAATGTGTGTGAACAATTTAATAAATACATAAAAGTAATAAAACTTACATAATACGCACCTATAGTATAAAAATAATAAAATGTTGTAGGTACAAATATTTCGCACAATATCTCCAGATAAAACAATAAAATATAAACAAATAGCATTTAAAATATTTTAAGTATCAATCATATTTTTAGGATTATAATTAATGAATAACTATGTAATGTTTTTTTACATTATGTCTTTAAATTTGTTTAATATTCACGTAAATATTGAAGAATCATTTCAAATTTTAATTATACTACTTACTATATAAAATTAATTATACTTACTATATTTAATAAATGTTAGTTTTACCTGATCCCCTAACAAAATTTTAGTATTGGTTTAATCAGAATTATCCGAATCCGTAATATATAGCTAGGTGCAATGTGACACGTAATGTTGTTTAAGGTAGATGGTCCAATTGTTAACATCGGGGTCGAATTAATATTAATTAATTTTGTTTTTTAATGTTGGCATTTTTCTGTGGTTAGTTATCAATTATCAGATATTAGATCAGACTAGTTATTATATAATAGCAGCCGATTAAAAACGTCATTAGTTTTATGAAATCTAGAAGTCTTCCAACTAAATTGTTCATCATAAGCCTTAAAATCTTTGTTGCGGGCCTTTCACTAAATTCAAAATTTTCAATATCTTGATGTTGCGCGAAGGAATTACCCTTTCGCTTTCACATTTATTTATACAAGAGCTTCTATTATCATATTATAATGACAGTTTTGCTATTCCCTAGCGCTAAATTGAATTAATCAAATTCAAAGATTTAGGCTTCAAATTTTGAAATTTAAAGATTTATTTTCAATTTCGTTCATAAGAATTTATTTATTAGTGTTTTATAGTACATACCTGTTTAATTCTAGAAGTTTTTCGAATAAAATATTTCAGGTAAGCCTTACAATCTTTGTTGTGGGCCTTTCATTAAATTCAAAATTTTTAATATTTTTATTTTGCGCAAGGGAATTGCACTTTTGCCTTTACATCTATTTTTACAAAGGCTTCTATTATCATATCACCATGACAGTTTTGCAATTCCCTTGCTCAAAATTGAATTAATCAAATTTAAGTTTTAAGAATTTAAATTTTGGATTTCATCCTTAATATTTTATATTATATACCTTCACTTGAACACCACATAGTATGACTTAAAATATAAAACTTTAAAAGAAAAAAAAATTAGCGTATTGAAACGGTTAGCACTATACAATCGACTAAATAATGCTCTCGAATAATCCGCGACATAAAACGGATTAAAACATTGAAAGGAAACAAACAGAAGCGAGTGCTGTTTAGTAGTTGGTTTGCCATATTATGTAGATTATTTTAGCCACAAAAAAAAGTAAAAATACCCAAAAATCAAAAATAGAGTTTTGAGCGGTGTTGGTGAGGAGATGGCCCCAATGTGCAACGGGTAGTTGACATGTTATTACGAACTTTATCATCTTATTCACTGGATGAATTTTTATATAATTTTGTATACAGTTGTAAATTTTAATAGACAGTTTTTATATATATATATATATATATATATATATATATATATATATATATATTATATATATATATATATATTTAATAATTTGGAATCCTTAATATACATAGCTAAAAGCTTTTTCAGTCTTTTTTAAGACGCCGGAGTACAGAGAATGGTATAAATTAATCTATAGATACGTGTTAGTCAAATGGGTCTTATAAATAAATTAGATGGTATTTAAATAAATTGTTGATTTAGATAAATACATAAATAAAAAAAATATATAGTATGTTTTCTAAAATATATACTATATTTACTATACGTTGATAAGTCCAACTGAAGAGAATTTAGGCTTATGTCTCAATGTAAAGTATATTTTTTTTTTTTTAGGCTAAGAATGAAGATATTAAAAGACAATTCATTTTCATTTTCAGTTATTATTTTTACTGTTACATTGTTTTGGTATATTGCTCCAATGATGGTATTCATTTCGGCGCGAATTCCCCAAAGTGTTACAATACATTCTTTTTTTCTTGTAAGATAATTTTCTTTTTTATCATTATGATTTTCATCTACCATAAATTTTAAGGAATAAAATGTGTTCTTTTTTCTTACCAAACGATTTGTGTATTGCATTCTATGTTGGACCAAAAATAAAATAAAATTTGATTGATTGAAATATTAGCTTCATATTGATACTACTGTCTATCATATTTTTATCATGTATAAAGTGTAGCCCTAAAGATTCTCTGCAATGTCTGTCCGAAACGTTTTTTTCTTTATTTATTTTATTATTTTTTTTATCCTTACCTTTCCTGTCTTGTCCTTAACCTTATCTTGCTGCTTTTTATTATTACTGATTTATACATCTGTTCTTCCCTATAGCCTTTTTTTATATATAGTTTTTATCCATGTCATTCTGTATTCCATTTGTTATTTGGTTATCGGTATGTGTGTTACATCTGGTATTTTGTTCATTATAGCCCTGAAGAAGACCTGAAAGGCACGTCGAAACTCAGGCACGCATTAAAGTGTTTCCACTTAGATGTGGTTTCTCTTTGAATACATTCCTGATTGTCTTCTTCTCCATTCATCTTAACAGATAACTATACTTTTATCAAAATTTTATTGCCATTCAATAATATATTTCTTTTTACAATCACGATTGTAACTCTCATTTCTAAATTTCGAAACCTTATTCCGTCTAAATCCATTTTTTTTTTTTTTTTTTTTTTTTTTTTTTTTTTTAGTTTCAACAGATGGTCGAAAAATACCATTGTTTGGTGTTCAATGCGTTCTCTGTATTTTTATATAAACGTTTTGTGGTCCAACTGATTTTAAAAGATGTTTAGAATAATATTATTTTTTTTTTTTATTAATCCATTTAGTAAATTTATAGCCGTATATATATATTTTAAAAAACATACATCTAGAATCTGTGATAATAACGTACATAAAAAATATAACAATTGCTTGTGAAGCTACTACCCAATGGTATCACTTTAATTTATTTATTTTTTTACGTTTCTTTAATGGTTATATCCTTTCTTTTAAGAAGGTAAACAGTTCAATGAACCATAAAAAAAACCCTCAAGTAATTATTTACTATTTAGAAAGGCGCAATTGATACTAACCCTCCAGGCCTGTCCTTAGGAGTGAGTGATGTAGACGAATCGTGGGAAGAGAAGCCTGCCCTAAGTTGTGGCCTAGTCTATTGTATCTTCTAGGATAATTTACTGTTTTCGAATGAACTGTTCTAGAAATACTTTAAATTTTTGAGTGTGATTAAACAAATAATGTTATGTTAGCGTTCTGATTCCATAGCATTTCATTTTTTTGTTCAAATTATGTACATTAGGCTGCATTGAATGGGTTGAATAATATGTACCATTATAAGAGTTATATAAGAGTAGAAATGTATTTATGTATTAGTAAATTCAACATATAAAATTTAATAAATCAATTCATTCCTGAAAACGCAAATAATTATCCTCATGTCTCGTATTTCTTAAATTTAGTTATAATAGTGTTGTACAGTATGTAAAAATACAGCATCTGTATTTTTAACAATGTTTTTTGTGAATAATGTATATAATTCTCTTTAGCTAATAAAAGTTTAGTTAAGACATTTTACAGTGTTTTTGTGCTAAAACAAAATGTTGAAGAAGAAGTTAGATTCAGAAACAGCTTGATAAAAAATGCAAAGATAAAAAATGACAAACGACAATACAGCAAAAGATTTGACATTACTTAGGGTGGGTGTCTGTTAGAGTGTTTTTAAATCCAAGTGGAATAAATGATCCAATATAGAGGCCAGGAGTGGTTTTGAAATGTTTAGGTCCACTTTTCTATTTTTTGGAAGTAGAAGGAAGAAGATATCTGAAACAGAGAAAGACTGAGGCGGAAGTGCCAAAGGTGAGGAAGAGTTGAAAACAGAAAAAGGGAAAAAGATTCAACTAGGAAAGGTACAGCAGGAAACAAAAGAACAAAGCCAGCAAATGCCAACTTGATCTGTAATATGTTATTTATTGAGTTAGAGTTTCAATAGGTTATGTGTTTGAATGTAGTCTCAGTTTTTTTATATGGACAAGAAGGGGTGTTGTACAGTATGTATTACAGTACTCTAATGAAATATCTACAAAAGAAGAAGATCTCGAGGCCATCTTCTTTTCAGACTCTCGAACGATTGCTAGGAATGGAATGGGAAGCAATTTGTGCAACAATAAAGATATCTGGTCCGTGCCAAATCAGCGACATATAAGATATTAAGGTCATTGTGGATCAGTTCATTTGTGACAAAGTAAGGATCATTAAGGATTTTTCGGAGGATTTTGGATTGGAGTGATTGGATGCGGTAAGAATTCGATGGTTTGGTGGTACCTTATAACTCTATACCTTAAGTACAAATAAACCTGATAATTTTCATACCGATGGGTTTGTCAACTAAGTATTGTAACATTCGAAATCGAAGTGCAAATTCTTGTCTTTTCAATCTTGTATGAGGATTTCAGGCTATTTCAAGTCTCTTCTTTAGAAAAAATCCAAGGTATCGTATTTGTTTCAGGCTCAACAATTCTTCCCGTATCCAATCCTTACAATCCGAAATCCTTCGAAAAATCCTCAATGCTCCTTAAGTTGTTACAAATAAACTTATCCATAAAGATCTTTATGTCCGAAATGTTGCTGATTTGGTACAAACCAGATACCTATCCTTTACAGTAAACTCCATAACCACACAAATCCACTAGTTTCTCAACTTGCTTCCCAAAACTCTCCGAGGCGTCTGAAAAGAAGATGGCCAAGAGACATTTTAATGTGGAATTTTAATTGAAGTGCTACTGATGAGTAGTTCTTTTCAAGTTTTAGTACGTTATTGTAAAAATAATCAACCCATTTACTAGATGTATATATTTTTTGCACTTGTAAATTTCAATAAATGAATAAAAAAAAATAAAAAAAAATTTAAAAAATAACAACTATTAACTATTAATATATAACATATATAATAATATTAATATATAATATATATATTAATATAACTATTAATGGATACAGGAGGACAGGATGATGTAGGTTTTCATCGCAGGGTAAAAGTTATTTGCTGGGAAAAATATATTTAAATTAATTTTTATTAAGTTAAGAATATAATGATTAGAGAGTAATGCAATTTTTTTATTTACAAAAAATAGAATTAAAAAAAGGTCAACTAGTAATTAAATAAAGTTCATAAATGGTATTCTTATTTAGTTATATTATGCTATATTACTTATAAGTTAACCAGCGTAAACAATAATTACGGGTATTAATACAACTAATTTATTAATTTTAATTAAATTAAGACAATAATTAATTAAAATATTAATGATAACATGCTCATTAATATCACAGATCGTAGTTAATTTTACATAATTTATACCAATGCCCTGCGACTCTGTCAATAGTGTTTAAAATTAACATATATTTCAAACTCTACAATAATAGTTTATTTTCTAGCTAGGTAATAATGTTAATAGTTAAAATATTCCTCCTTGGGCCTGGTCCAAAGAATGCGGAAGATAAAGGTACAAGACAATCTGGGAAAACGATCCCAAGAATGAATCACTTTCCTTAAAATTTCTTACAGAGGCGGCTAATTGGTTATTTAGGTCCAGGATGTCCCAACAAACATTTTTACACCTTATTATGAGAGGGTATTTTCGGAAATATTAAGAATAGTTCTTGTAATTTTAACAATTACCGTTCCTAGAAATATTACTTTGAATTTGGAAAAAAAAAAAAAAAATATGAAAACAGAATAAAGGCAACTCAATCGCTAATAGAAGCCACCTAATATGTAGAAATTTCAAATGTTCCGAGGAAAAACTTCATTTATATTGCGCGAATGCTCAAAAAATGTATTGAAAATCCCTGTCTATTAAAAACAAAATCATTCTGTATAAATCAGTCATACGGCCATTACTTAAATAGGCCTCTCCTGTATGGAGCGACATCTGTGACTCCAACTATAAAAAACTAGAAAGGGTACAAAATCCCAGATATACAAAAATAACCGACATGCTCCTCGAATTAGGTTTTCAAACAAATAAACAATTTATTCACACCCAATCATGGAACATTTTCAACTCGACAAAAAATTCAGGAAATTCCATAATTCAAACAATACGCAGTTATAACAAGCAAACCTCAAAAAGATACATACACAAACGTACTAAACACATACTACTGAAATAATATTTAGCTAATAAGACATCCAAAAAATTATTGGTTCAGTTTGAAATTTAATTTATTGAAACAAAAACAATACATAAGTTAATTATTTCGAAAAATTAATAAATTTCATTGTACAAACAGTTAATTAGTTATGTACTTTAGTTTAGTAAATTTTATTATTTGTTTATTTTTATCAATTTATTTTCTTATTTTGAAGGTTTTTATTATTTTCCTTACTGTTAAAAATTCATTCCAATTTATATGCATTAAAGCTAAACTTACTGTGTAGTGTAAATTGTTTTATCAATAAACTATCTAACATGTTACTATTGTAAACTATTAATTTTTTTTTTTTAATAAAACTTTTATTTATTTTTTGAATTGAAAATTGACTATTGACTCAAGTCCAAATCAAAACTGATAATAAATATTTTAAACAAATAATAAACTTAAGTTTACCATTACTTAATAATTATAAATACTAAATAATTGGTATTAACTTTTCTTTCGGAGCTCCGCTAAACCATCAAATTCTTTTTGTATCCAATCCTTACAATTCGAAATCCTTCATAAAATTCTTAATACTCCTTAAATGTCACAATGAAGCTAATTTAAGATGTATTAAAGTTAATGGTGATGATTATTTTGATTAAATAATATGGTGATGATTTTGACCAAATCAGATGCTTATCCTTCCATGATAAACTCCAAACTCGAATCCACTAGTCCACCACGCTTCTAACTCGATTCCCGATAATTCTACGAGACGTCAGAAAAGAAAACGGTCAAGAGACCTTCTAATTGAAGTGATACCCATGAGTAATTGCTCAGCTATTTATTGTTCCACACAATTACTAAACGTATATGGGTTATACAGTTGTAAATATCAGTAAATAAATCTTAAAAAAAAAAAAAAAATTCTAAAAAAACCAGTTTGTTCTTATAAAATTTACTACATATTTCAAATATAACTAATATTATAAGTTATAAGTGCACAACATTTCTTACATCGGTGAAAACACAGTCACAACTCGAAATTTATCAATTTTGAGTTAATCCTACTATCTTATAAAGGATGATATATTTAATAATATTAAATTAAATTATAAGATATAATATATTAAAAAGTGTATTAAGTGTAGGTAATTCAATTTAGGTAAGTATATGCTGAATTCAGAATGATTCCAAATCTTAAAAGTGCTTTTCCCATAAGATAAGAAAGTTGTGACACTGTCCTTGCCAATGTGAGATTTGTTATTTATTCCTAGTTCTAAGTCTAATTTTATTTAATTAATAGATTTCAACAATTAATTCCATCTGTATACTTTAATTTCCATTCCTATATTTCCGGTAAAATATTTTAAGTTAGTCATTATTATACCAAACTATTACACATTCCTCTTGGTGTTCACCATCTTTGGTCCATTAATTTGCACTGTGTATACAGTCATACTAACTCTTTCTAACCACTAAAACCGAGCAAGACTTCTTCAAAAATCTACAAAAACCTGGTCTGTCTTATTTTTGAATAATGTTGTTTTTATAATGTTTAGCAGACACAATATCCGGGATTTAAAATGGAAAAATATAAGATTAAAAAGACAAGCTTTCTCTACAAACGTTATAAGCCCTCAACTACAGATTTCTCACGTTTCCAATTAAACGTGGCTTAAAATTAATGGGATCAAAGAAACCATCTATAATTCTTACCGTATCCAATTCTTCAAAACCAAAATAATTCTAGGGAATCCTTATTACGTCACAGGATCCATTCCACAATGGAAAACATGAAGGTAGAGCCCGCATGGTAGGGTGCGGTCTCAAAGAAGCTGGATGGGAGAACTTAAATAATCTGAGTTTATGTAGAGCTACCTTCAAATACTTTTAGATGGCTCACTGATAATCGACCTCTGTTGATGGTTATAAATTTAAAAACACTCTTTAATCTTTAGAATACTAAAGTGTCCCTTCGTATAAATACCGGTTCTTTCCAGTTCGAAAACTATATATAGTTGTGGTAGTTAGCGGAAGATATACAGCGCCGTCGGTAGGTGGACAAAGCTCCAACAAACAATCGGCCCATTTAGTGGCTTCTGCCCCGGCCTTTGTTGACAATTGCTGTTGTGTAAACAAAGTTTTATTTAGATCTTCCCAAGAGGAAGAAACAAAGAGACAGAAAAAAAGAAAAGAAAATGCCTACAGATGTTTTGCAATGATTACAGCTCACAGTCTATAAGCAATACAAACAGAACTTCGCCGTATCAAAGCTGTGCTGCGTATTTTTAAAACAAAAATTTAATTTTCTCATTCATTTATATTGTTAATATCAGTAGCATATAAGAACGCAGATCATAAAATTATAACATTCTGATAAGATAAAAACTGCAATGAATGTTTATTTTATTTTTTACGACTACAATAACATGTCAAAACTAAAAAATTACTACTCATCAGTAGCACTTAAATAAAAATTCTACACTAGAAGATCTCTAGGATCATTTTCAGACACCTCGGAGGATTATCAGGAATGGAGTGGGAAAGTTGAGAAACTAGTGGATTAGAGTGGTTATGGAACTTATGGAACTTGGTTTGGGCTAACTCAGCAACATATGGAACATTAAGATCTTTATAGATAAGTTTATTGGTGACAAAGTAAGGAGCATTGAAGATTTTTCGAAGGATTTTGTATTGTAAGGATTGGATACGAGATGAATTGGATGGTTTAGTAGAGCCCCAAAAAAGCTCAACTCTCTACGTCCAAATAGGTCTAATAACAGTCATGTAAATAAGTCTTTTGTAATTAATTGGGAGCTTTGAACGTTTGTCTAGTAAATGTTGAAGTGGTCTGTAACGACGAGCAGTTTCTTGTCGTTTTAGTCTTGTATGTTGATTCCTAGTAAGACGTTTGTCCAATTGGAGTCCTAGATAGATCTGTTCAACACAGATTATTGGAATATCAGGAATATCATTGAAGGATAGTGTAGGACAGGAAGTCGTAGGTTTACGCCGAAGGGGGATGTTTTTTTTTTTAATTGCAAATTATTAGGTAATTTAAAAAAAATAATTTCATTAATTAAATTTTTAAATTTCAAGATTAGATTTTATTTATTTATTTTTTTATTATTTTTTTTTTTTAAATATATACATTGAAATTTACAACTGTACTAGAAACATCTGGTAAACGTGAGGAATTTTGGATAGCATAATTAAATAAAATCAGTAATTATGAGTTGATCATTTGTACATCGATAATAAAAGATATACAATTCAATCCCTCTTACATTTCTTTGACTATTGTTTCTCAAAGAATCAATATTGTGCTAAAATAATAGACAAATCTAGTAATATGAAGGGACAGGAAAAATCTTGCAGGCTTCTGAATATGCTCTAACATTAATTTTTTTGTACGGATATATTTTATTTGTTTACATTTTACATATTGTACGAAACTTGGCATATTATCACCTATTTATCTAAGATGCACTACACAAACGATACGTTTGGTGAAGGATTCCCATCTTTACTTTAGGCATGATCATTTTAACATTATTATTTACATTATTAAAACAAAACTAGAACTGTATTGATTTAATTATATTCTAACTATTGTTGAATATATTAAATAATTAACTATAATAAATAATTATTAATTATATTGCAAAAAAAAAATTAACAAACAAAATTACCCAAATTGTTTTATTACTTCTATTTGAAAAAAAAGTCTACGTAAATTAACTAAGTCATTACCATATTGTGTAGATCTTTGCTAACCCATGTTCTGTCTAGTAATGAATTATGGTGTTAAAGACACTATTTATTCATTATTTACACCCTTATTAGAATATTTAATACAAAACAATTTGAAATATTTTAAAATAACAGATGTTTATATTTCTAATTAAATTATAATTTAATATTATTTAAAACCTATTTATATAAAATTGTGTATGTCATTTTTATATTTTTAATTTATTTATTAGCTTTGTATTTACCGAAAATATTTTATCAAACATATACAGCTTATTGTGCGTTTAATATTAAGTCAAAAACTTAAGTGCGAATATGCTTTAACGTGAATTGTTTTATTTTATTTGTTTATTTATGAATGTATTCTAATCATTATTTTTTATAGCTTCAATCAAGAAATTGCTTATAGCACGATTACTTATTTCCATGTGTTTTTATTACTATTTTTACTTATGTTTTTGAAAGACTATAATTTTAGCAAAATAAATAGGTTATTAAAAATAAATAAAAAGAAAAAAAAATAATATAACACAACTTTTTAAGGTTTTGCATATTTCACAAATTTAATATTTTTATTATTGTTATTATTTTTTTAAAAACTTTTTATTTGAATAATTACAAGCTGTATAATCTGTACAATGATTTGAAATAAAGTAAAAGAAATAAAGTAAGAAAAATAAAATAAACAGCCTCTAAATACTAGAAATAAAATAAAATATACAAGAAATAAAAAAAAGTGCAAGAATAAAATAGAAAATAATTTTATTTATTTATTTTTTAATTATAAATATAGAAAAAAACAATTAAAGTGTTTTCTTAACTCTAGTTAAAAATAATAGAGGAACACCAAGATATTTTTATTGTATTTTCGTGAATCTAGTCCTAAATAATAGGTGACCAAATGTGTAAGTCAGGCATATTGTTTAAAATATTTTCTTTTATTTATTAGTAAATTAATAATCCCGAGATTGACATTATATTTTTGTTTGCTCGAAAATCTATAATTCCATTAGAATTAAGATAATTTACAATTCTGTCCACTTTCCCTCAGGCGTATTTTGTCCAGTACAGTCGCCGAGCCTTTCTAGATACCGCCTTTACTATGCACTGCCGAAATAGCCCGCTATTTATAATTTTGCCTCTGCTACTATTTATGTTTAGTAAGTGGTTACAACTATGAATACACTAGTCCCGCTCTCAACGAGATATCTTCTTTATCTAGTTTCATCTAGGCTTCTCTACAGACACCGCAGAAGTTTCCTCGCGAAGTTTGCCTGACTTGAAAGCATTGAGAACACCCCGAACTAATGCTGTGCTTTCGGAGGTTACCGGAGTCGAAAATCTAATATTTTTGAGTAGCAGCTTTCATAAGATCAAAGTTCTTTTCAAAATTTAAACTTTTTTCAAAAATATTTTCCATGAATTTAATAATATTCGTCAGTAAAAATAATAGTAAAAAGTGTTGTTTTTTAAATTGGATTTCTGTAATTTTTTATTTGTGACTTTCTGACATAGTTTTGTTAATTTCTTATAAGGTAAATTTATGTGGAACCACTTATAAAAAAATTCATTATTTTTTTATTTATTCATATAAAGTTTGTCATACCACCAATTATCACTGAATTTATGACCAATAATTGCTTAATTAGAGGTGAATTTTTGTTTTCCGTTTTCATAAGCAATGAATTAACTCTGATAGTTATTAGAAATTTATTGTAAAATATTTTAATTCGATTTTTAACACCTTGACAGGCCCCCAAAAATCACTAAAATATGTACCTAACTCCTTAGTTGAGTTTAACATTCTCCAAAGACGAAAACCATGTTAGAAAAAGTCATTTCCTATTACCTGCAAAATAGTGTAAATCAGTTTTTTTGTGTGAGATTAAGTAGGAGCATTTTGTCAAGTAAATGTTGATAAACTAGTTTGAACTCTTTTTCTGTTCTTATTTTAAAAAAAATGTCTTTTAATATAAAAACTATTTTACAATTAACACCTTTGTAACTTATAGGAAATTTGAAAAAGCTAATTCAGTATCTAAATCCAAGCCATCACTGTACATGTATAAATAAAATCATTACATATTAATGTATATAGTTTTTATTTCCATGTATTGAAATTTACAACTGTACAAAATATATACATCAAGTAAATGTGATGATAACGATTACAATAACATGTCAAAACTTGAAAACAACTACTCATCAGTAGCACTTCAATAAATCTTCTACACTAGAAGATCTCTAGGCCATCTTTTCAGACGCTTAGGACGATTATCGGGAATGGAGTGGGAAGCAAGTTGAGAAACTAGTGGATTTGAGTGGTTATGGAGCTCACTATGAAAGGATAGGTATCTTGGTTTGAACTAAATCATCAACATATGGAATATTAAGATCTTTATGGATAAGTTTATTGGTGACAATGTAAGGAGCATTGAGGATTTTTCGAAGTATTTTGGATTATTAGGATTGGATACCAGATGAATTGGATGGTTTAGTGGAGACCCAATATTAGTATTTAAATTTTGATTGTAATTTACATAGAATTAAAAAAAAAAAAAACTTCAATGCAACTAGAATAGAATAGAATAGAAAGAAAAATTTATTCTGAGACAAAATCCCTTAAGAGTAATATTACATAACAAGAAGTGAAATCATATCTGGCTTAGAGATTTTTAAAATAAACCTAAATAAATAGAAATGAAAAAAAATTTAATTAGAAAAAAAAAGAAAAGAAAAAATATTCAATATAGGAATAAATATTATAAACAAAATTGTGGAGAAACATTATTGATTATTTCCCGTCAAGTATATTATTCTTTTGACTTCATTATTTTAAATTATTTGAATTTGTTTTTGTTATAAATTTAATAGGGTATAGTCTGTTATATAACATGTGTCGCAAATACCTACCGTTTAAGAACTATATTGGTTTGAATGAAACAAGTAACGTTCAGCCAAAATTTTTGAAGTCTTAGGTCTTTTTTGTCACTCTCTTACTCTTTTGGTGTTGCTTGTATCGAAAATTTGCCGAAATTTTCCTCATCAGAATCAGTTGAAATAAAAACAGTAAATTATAGGTGGATATATCAATGATTGTTTTTCTCAGTCAGGGGGGATTGAGTTTTTTGCTTTTTGTCGATTTATGCCCTTTTCCGGAAGGTCCGTGGTCTTTGATTAAATGGGGTAGCCGCATTACTTAAGTCCGCGGACAATCGGGAGTTTAATGCAGTAAACAAATGGGAACTAATGTATGAAATGAATTGAAAAAATAAACTTTAATCTGGGACTTACTGTCCCCTAAGAATACAAATAATTCACAGTTAAAAGCTCAATTGTCTGGCCTATTATTTACAAATTAGATGCTTCTGTAATTACAACACACATTTTTTACAGGAAAAAAAAATTAAATTAAATTAAAAAAAATAAATATATGAAATAATAATTATAACATAAAATACAATCGTGTATATATATATATATATATATATATATATATATATATATATATATATATATAAATAACGAGATAAAAAAAAAGTAATTCTAAGTATTCATTTAATTATTCACATATTTGCGGAAGATTGATTGTCTAAAAGGTACAGAAATAAATTATTTTTAAAGAAAGTTATGGAAGCAGCTCTACGAATAGAAGTGGGTAGGGAATTCCAGCAGGAGGTGGCACGAATGATGAAGAATTTGTCAATGGAAGCGGTTTTATGTGAGGGGATATACAGGTTAAAAGGTTGGGATCTAGTGTTTAGGAGGTGGATAGAAGAGCGCTGAGTTAATAGATCAAGAATCTAGGAAGGTTTTTAGAGATTGGAATAGGAAAGTACCCAGAAAGTATTGCCGTTGAAATTTAGGAAAGAAACACCCACTCTCAGAATATTGGCAAGTAAGGTGTGACTGCCTGGGGATCCCGAAGAAAAATCTAATGAAACAGTTCATCAGATAGAATTTTCTGCTACATAAACGAAAATGCATACTTTGCACTCAGGGACCACTCAAGACGTTCATGGAAATGTTATTAAGTTTTGAAGGAATTACTAATAAAGAATTGCGTCATCACAAATAATATAAACTGCGTTTTACTCTGTTTAAAAATTTTCGAAATAATAAAAAACTGTCAATTGAGAATGAAGAGAAATGCACATTTTTGGAGGGAAGTGGTGAAGAAAGAGGGCGTCCTGCCAGCAATAATATCAGATAATGTTTTAATTTTGGCTTTGAGCCTCTTCGGCCACTAACAACCGCCCTCTTTAGTTGAGGACACGGCGGAAGTGCGCATCGAAGGAGACCATTCGCTCTTCCAACTTCCTTTGAGTTATTTTCTCGGCTACGGTTGCGTTTGATAAGACGCGTAATGTCTGGGAACGCGGGAAGGGTCCGAGTCGTTTAAGTCAACTCTTAATTAAGAGCAAGGGAAAGGTGCGCCCGAGAAAAAAAAAATATAATTAACATTGAAAAATTATTTATATGATCAAGATCCGTCAATTCCTATAGCGCTCTTGTAAGGCAGTTGATAAAAGTATTCATCTTCGATAAATAGTCCAGCTAATGAGTGCTGAAATGAGGGATGTAGAGCGCATGAAATATGCGATTATTTTTTACATCAGGACTTCTTTAGGAGAAGTTAGACGATAAGCATTTGCTTCTAGTGCCTTCTGCAATCGTTTATCAGAAAAAATCTCAGAATCAAAGATGAAGAGCATTAGATTCCCTTTAATATCATATATACGTTTCTTGCACTTGAAAGTTTGACAAAAAGTGAGGTAAAATGCTTTGGGAAAATTATTGATTTTCAGTAACGTATATATAGAAAACAGTTGGAACTTCGACAAATATGAATATAAACAATTTTATAAGAAATTTAATAAGATTTAATTTTTATTTGAAACATCTTTTTCTAGAGTCTACCGCTTCCGTGATATAATCGGAAAACCCAATAGTGAAACCTTCCCTCCCCCTCCGTCAGCTCACCCCCAAGAAGCAGAGACTTATAGTATGTTTACCTTCTAACTACTAACGCAGCCCTGAGTTAAAAAATCATCGCATATTTCATGCACTCTACACCCCTCATTTCAGCACTCATTGACTAAACTATAAGGGATATTAAGGTTTTTTTATTATTACATTTATTGTATTCCGTTCCGCAAAATCTTTTCCCTCCAATTCTTGTTTTCTGCACATTCCTTTTGCTGACAGTCCTCTTACATTCTCAACCTGTGTCTTCTTCCCTTCCTTTCTTTCTTTGTCCTATAAGGAAGATTTTTTGGGGGGCGATGTATCAAACCCATGTATCAAACCCAACACCAAAGGCTGTCCTTGGAAGAAAAGAATCGTATACTTTTTTTATCATTTCCAAGGAGACCTCTTTATTCCGGATGACCTAGCTCAGGATCCTAATAATTTTTCTTCCATGAGATATCTTTTAAAATTCAAGAATCGCGCAATAAACGAAAAATCAGACATCCTAAATGTCAACACATGTTATTCCAATTTAATGAATTCAGACTAATAATATAAACTTATATTAATAAACACGATATAAATCATTTATCCATTTATTACCGGACACATACAGGAATACGGAAAACCCTTCTATCTATACCTTGGAAATACTAACACTCTCACTCCTTAAATTTTTTCAAAAATTCCCCTGTTGATTTGCATACCAGTTTTGTTATATTTAGCAGTAGATACCAATAGCATATCCACCAGTAACATTGTAAGTAGTTTCATACTCCTCCATGTTTTGTAATTATATGCAGTTATATATGTTGCAGCGCATGTTTATATAAATTTATATTTAGCTAACTTTATGTTTTGAAATAACATGTATAAATTATATAATTTTATTGTAACGTATTTTTCCCCTGTAGGGCATGATTATGAGAACAATATAGTCTCGAAACGTCGCCAAAATAGTTGGTTTTATTTATAGACTGAACATTATTAATCATCTAATAGCAACAGTCAGGGAAATATATCCTCATATATAGTATATTTTGTACACCAATTTTTTTAATATTAAAATTTTTATTTGCACCAGTAATACATTATTCGTATCAGCAAATGTATATGTAAAAATTAATAATTAAAAGAGAAAAAAAAATTTAATTTCCTCTCTCGCTAACTTCTGGTTCTTAAACTATTAAGTTTTACGAATAATTACCTATTGAGTCGGTATTACTGTACAGGCTAACTTGATTTGCAACTTTTCCTCCACGAACTAACAGATCCCGAGGCACCGGGATGCGATACCGGGCGATAAGAAAGACAAGGACCGGGGTCAGAGCGAGTTCATTAAGCCACCGGGACAGAAATAGGCCGCTTCCGTCCCTCGCGAAACGACTCTTCCAAGCCAATATCTCCTAGTGCCGTTTGTTCTTCATCCTCTTCTAGTCTGCCTATCCCTTCTACTTCGCTCTTCGAGGCATCCGCTCAGTCGGTAAGAGGTCAGGAAGAAGAAACTGATCAAAAATGGGATGAAGGTCAATGTTCATAGGATTGAAGTGTTCACGATTAGTAATTAAAAAAAAATAATAAAAATTATCTTACAGTTACTAATATGTTCAAGAAGTTCAAGCATTTCCGCACATGACACGTTCCTTTTTGGAAAGATAAATAAATTGTTTTTTATTCTTTAGCAAGAACCTCAATTTCTCCCTGACTGGGAAAAACATTAGATCATGGATATGTTGTGGATATCTGTTATCAACTGCTTTCCCGAATTTACATTTTAGAATCAGAAAGATGAAATAATTTAAATTCATAATTTAATTAAATTAACAATTAATACTTTTTAAAAATAAACAAAGTAGAAGGAATGCAATGTTTAAAGTAATGGGGCATATAAAAATAAATGACCGTTTTAACAAATTCCAGAGTTCAAAAGTCTGTAAATATCTTAATGCTATTTATTATTTACCAATACTTAATAATCCCTTTAGAGCATTCTCTAAGCTTGTTTACTAACATTAGACTTCTTCAAAAAAAGCCTCAGTTCAGTTATTTATTCATGACAGTGTCCTACGAAATCCTCGTAATTTTAAGACATTACTGGAAAAAAAAATTTCACAGTCGTTGAAGTAACTCGTGAAATTATTAAATATGAAGGGGAAGGAGTCTTTGAAGAGCGCGTCGTTGGTTTGAAAAATTTAGAAGTGGAGATACGACGTTGGAGTCAAATCCGTCCACAAGTACTCGCGAACTTGCCAGGGAGTGTGGTGTGTCGAAAGATAATGTTAGTCACCATCTTCTCTCCATGGGGAAGGTGAAAATGACCTGTAGACTGGTTCCTCACGAACTTACTCCTCAACAATCAGCGGAAAAGATTACAGATCTCCATGGATTTGAACTCCTGCCTCATCCACCATATAGTCCAGACCTAGCACCTTCGGATTACTACTTGTTTCGATCCATGGCCCATTTTCTTCAAGGGAAAAGATTTGATAATTTTGCGGAAGTTGAAAATGCTGTCCAAGAGTTCTTTGACAGCCATCCCAAGGAATGAATGGCATCGAGCAATTGGCTAGCAGATGGGTAATGACGGTAGATAAAAATGGACTATACTTTGAGTATTAATTGTATTTTATATCAGAAAAATAATAATACAAATATTTGTTTGAAAAACGATCATTTTTTTTTTTATACATCCTATTATTTTCAGTATAGATAATATATCATTATATTGTATAATATAAAATAAAATTTATTATATATATATATGTATACACACACATTATATATATATATATATATATATATATATATATATATATATATATATATATATATAAATAAAATCATCCTATTTCTTTATTCTAAAAAATGCTATATGAGGATAACCTACTCTCTGAAGTAGGAGCATCGGTGAGAAATAGATTGTTTGTGAAACTTTTGTTTATTTAACGACTTTCTTTGAGCTACTGAAATAGTCATAGTAAAGAATCATTTTATTAATAGAAAACCCAAATCACAAACAGAAATTAGGACTATTTGGAGATTCGTCGGTTCAAACAGGTTTCGCTTTGTGGATCAGGTATAAACGATTACGTAATTAGGATCAAAAAGAACTATTTGTTTTTCTTATTCGGTGCCATTTTTATTTAAATTTAGAGTAAAATTGTTTATATTATTTATTCTAGAATTCTTTGTTATACCAATATCGATTTTGACAGTTAATGAAACGAGGAGTTTTCGACTCCTTTAACATTTACTAAACTCACGTTCTGGTCTTTTACATGATAGTAATACCTATTTGCATTTACGGAGTTGAGCTTTGGGGCTCCACTAAATTATCCGATTCATTTCGCAACCAATCTTACAATAAAAAATCCTCAGAACATCCTCAATTCTCCTTACTTGCCTATAGCCATTCAAATTCCAGATAACTCTCCAACCCTTCTGAAAAGAAGATGGTTCTCGGGACCTTCTAATATAGAACTTTAATTATACAGAAATTTGAAGCAATTGACATGTTATTGTAAGCATTATTATCTCATTTCCTTCATGTGTTTTATTATATTTTGTATTTATTTATTTATTATTGAGTGCTACAGTCCTAGTCGGGCCATGGCTTCACAAAGTACAGACAGCCAAGCCTTTCTATCTTCCGCCTTCCTCTTCCAACCCATCCTAGTCTTCTTAGGCCATCCTGAACGTTTTCTAACCACCTCAGCCTTGGACTTCCTCACCTGGCTTGACGTACGTCATATTTTTTGGCAGTCTGTCTTCCGTCATCCTTCTCAATATATTTTATATAAATTCGTAAATTTCAATAAATAGTCAAAAAAAAAAAAAAAAAAAAAAAAAAAAAAAAAAAAAAAAAAAAAAAAAAAAAAAAAAAAAAAAAAAAAAAAAAAAAAAAAAAAAAAAAAAAAAAAAAAAAAAAAAAAAAAATGAGCATTCAACAAATGTTTTAAATTTCTGATAAAGAACCTGTTGGCAAATTTCCGATCCGTGCAACACCGACAAAGCGAGGGAGTGAAAAAAAAATAAATTTTTTTAAAAATGTAGGCAAAACGTGATTTTTTTCATTCAAACCAATATAGTTCCTATACGTATGTCCTTGCGTAGAATTTTATAATTATATAAAAATATTCTCCATGGTGTTGAAGAAAAGATTACACTAAAAGAATATACCCCCAGCTAAAAGATAAGCCCATGTAAAATTATATATATGTAATAATATTCCTCTTATTTGGCAGATTGTAATATTTGCGAAGAGATAACACAGGGTGTTTCAGAGTTGGATGCTGCTTACCTATTCTTAATGACAATGTACATTTTTTGAAAAATAAACTCTAAAAATTTAAGGAATATCACTAAAACGTTTTTTGAAATACCAGTTAGAAAAAAAATAAATAAATAAACGATTGGCTTACCTGTTCACTGAATCAGTCGTAAGAAAATCTTCATACTTCTTGATGGGTTCATGGAAAAGCTTACTCAGGTATACCATCAATTGCATAACTGTAAAAATAAAATTCTTATTAATTTATATTGTACAATGATATAAATAAATTATATTGAACAATTAAAAATTATTTTAAAATAGAGGGTAACTCCGTAGTAGAGGTGTTGAATGAAGATAGCTTTTCAGCCACTTTTTTTTCCTTTGTTTTTTTCATAATTATTTATTGATGCTTACAACTATATACAATACATAAAAGTGAATGTGTGGAATTTGATTACAATTATTTGTAAATAACTTGTAAAGAACTACCCATTAGTAGCGCATCAATAAAAGTTCTATATATTTCAAGGTCTCTTGGCCATTATCTTTTTAGACACCTCGGGAGTCGAGCGTGTAGTTGAAAACTAGTGGATTTGAGTTGGTGAATAGAGTTTACTACGGAAAAACTGGTTTGCCCTAAAGCAGATTGGAACATCAGAATCTGTATGGATAAGTATATTTTAGTTAGGATTTCAGATTGTAAGAGTAAGATACGAGAAAAAAATAGGATAGACTCGGTTAGGCCAAATAGGTTACTACGAAATTGAACGTGTGTAGGTAAATCTGGTTTGTAGTCCTAAGCAGCAGTATGTGGACAGCAGTTCTATGTAGCGGATCTGTTCAACAGACATTGAGCCACAATTAAATAAAATAAAACAAAAACTTAGTTATAATTCATTCAATAAATAGTTTCAATACAACAGCGCTTGCAATTAAAAATATGTGTCAACTGAACATTATAATTAACGTGTTAATGCTTCTTCTTTTGGGACTTCTCTTTTTCTACTGCATTGACAAACAAATGAACAATAAATTTTCATTGGATAAAGCTTTTAAAAAAGCTACCTGTATATTTCATGGAATCCCTAAATACATAACTTAAGAGATAACACTTTCGTTTCAATGTGTTAAATTTATCTATAAAAAAATTAAAAAATCAATGTCTCAAAATTAAACAAACTTTAAAATAAAACGTTTTGGCGAATATCACCATCAGCGATATTTAAAGGCAATAAATAATATTACACATTACTATGGCTTATTTACATAAAAATGAGAAGAAATAATAAAATTATGGTTCCACTAAATAAATGTAAGTCTTCCCACTCGAATAGGTTTATATCATGTAGAATTCGGGAAAATCAGGGAAAATAATGCAGTTCCCAACAACGCTGCCAGTTACATTTTTTCCTGTACTGTTTTTGGCAGTTCCAACTTCTCTATAGAAGAAAATGTGTCTTTTGGATCCAGCCCATTACATGATATCATTATAGGCAAGACCCTGCATTTATCCAGTTTATATAATTGCTTGAGTTCTTCTTCCCATCTAAAACAAGGAACATGCTGTTATCTGATGGCACACCGATTTCAATGATAGAAGCCGATTTCCCTACTTTGTTTATGATTACCATATCCGGTCTGTTGTTTATGATCATATGATCAGTTATTAGCGGGTGATATAAAAAAATCTTTATCCCTTTGTCCGATAATGATAGTAAGGACAGCTTTTATCCAAGAGCTTCAAGTTGAGGGCAACAGCGTGGTGTACAATCCTGGCCACACTATTAGGCATTTGGAGGTATTCTTTGCCAGTCAGCAGTTGGCATCCATAAGTCACATGCTCGGATTCTAGGTAGGTTCTATAGCATTATTGTGTGACAATAAAAATTATTAAATGATTAAATAACTGTACATATTAATGTAAATATATACCAAAAAATATGTACCAGGTACCGTTGCTTTGATCCTTGATCTAAATTGAAATAATCCGGGAGTCCCCCAGAAGTCTAAGTCAAAGCGTGCACCATGTACCGTGATAAACACAAATCACAGGTGGTAATTTTATTTTTTGCTTAATAAGAAAAAATGTCCTTTCAACATGAACACGATAATGATTCTTCATGATTAAATCATAAAAATTAACCATTAAAAAAAAAAAAAATTAGAAAAACGTAAGCTGCATATATTTGTGTTCTTAGTAAATGGATTTTCAAATTCTAGGATGTAGTGGAAAACAATTTGTAAAATTTAAATTGTAAGCTGTCCTGGCATTAGTAGAGCATGATTTTCAGTATTTATAATTGAATGCATCGGTGGAAGAACTATGATTTTTTTTTTTTTTTTTTTTTTTTTTTTTTTTTGCGAATTATTTGAATTTTTTCGAATCGGCCACAAAAGACAGAGACTAGTATTCACTAATTGGTGGATAGCTCCCGGACCAGTGGACCCCCGAAGATAGATGTCACTGGCGTCACTTCCGCTCTAAATATAGCACACAGCACACTCAGGAGCCTCATTGAGCCAGCTCATTCACCGTTTCCCCGTTCATTGCTCATCCCCCCCTCCCCCCCACCTCCCTCCATTCTGGGATATCCCCCGAAATAGCATAGATTTTCTGTATATTAAAGCGGTAGGTAGAATTAAACAGGGTAGTGCAGTAGAAGTTATCCGTAACCAACCAAATTTTCAAATGTTAACTATTTTAAAAATATTATATAGATTGTGTTGGCCATTGGTTGAATTAGTGATAGTGTGGGCGGTGATTTTTGCAGACGTTTCGGCCGACACTGTAAACATTCTTCACGGCTATAGAAAGTCTACATATACGGTAATAAAGTAAATACCAAAATAACCATAGAAGAGGTACGTTTATTGACTGAATTAATATCTCTTGTAGGTCATTGAGAGGAATAAGTAAAAAAAAAACAAAAAAAAAAACAGTTTTAATACTAATTTTTAATGTTTTATTAATTATTTTAAATTTTATTTATTTTAATTTTTTTTTGCGATTTTTTTTATCTGAGCCCTTCTTTTTATCACTTTCTGTCATCTAACTAGTTTTACTTTTCACCTTATATTACATACTTTTAACTAAAATATTGTTTTTTATATATATTTTATACTTACTTATTGTCTTTATCATTGTATAATTTACCTACATATTTTACATGGCACATACGACAAACAATGGTACTATAAAACCTCAGGAAATTCATTGAATTTTTATGTGTTTTATAGTTCCCAGAATATCTTGTAACAATCGAAAACGTATTAAATTAATATCTCAATAAAGACCTAAAAAATATTGTAAAAACAAATTTCACAGGTTTTGAATTTTAAGGATTGATACGAGACGATTTGGTCGGCTTAGTGGGTCCCAAAACCTCCATAAGTCCCAAATAGGTCTGGTTGTAGACTTTTAGATGTAAAAGTAATTTATAGGCGTCTTAAGATGAAAACCGCAGTACAGCAGAAACTTACATGTTATGGGACGTAAAAAATTATTAATAAACAATCATCCAAATTATACATAATTATTATTAATAATATTAAATAATTACTACAATTATTGTTACAAGAACGAAATAAGCGATCATTTAATAGTCTCATATATTTAAGGGAACGCAATCAATCAATATTCTAAGCTTCAATTAATTATAAAAGATTCATTAAAATGACAGTGATTAGATCTTTTGACATACAGAGCTGGGTCTGGTGTCTTCACAACACCACACAATTCCTGGAAAATGAATCCTTCGTAAAATCCTCAATGCTCCGTATTATGTCACAAATAAACTTATCCACAATGATCTGAAGTCCAATATACTGCTGAATTGACCAGATACCTATCGTTTCATTATAAGCTACATACCCACTCGAATCCACTAGTCTTTTTTTTTTTAAGTGTCTTTACACGCTATAGACAAGTCATTTTACCGAACATTTACTTATTGTACATACCGTTGTAAATATTGTAAATTAAAAAAATAAAATAATGGAGGGACTATTACAACTACTCCGTGGTTCTACAGACCGATGTGGTCCTTAGCCGCCTCAATGAGTCTTCAACAATTCCTGAGTGTCTCGAATTGCGACCTCCTATCGCGGTCTGCCTATTCCACTTGTCCCGCATAGCCTTCCGTCCAGGAAGCTCTTGGGAATTTCTTCTTCTTTGATTCTGGCAATGTGGCCAGCACAACACAGTCTCCCAAGCTTGATGCACCTCGTTGCTTGTTATTTACAAGGGGACTACTGTATGTAATGTAGGACTATTTTTTATAGATAAGATTTATTACAAGTCGAACAGCAATATTTATTTTTTTAGTTTGGTGAATATAGAACTGCCGCGCGTATTATTAGTAAATGAATAATCCAGAAGATATTATACAGATAATTTTAAAAATATGAATTGCTTTCATCAACTAGTATCCCAGTTTCAAACTCGATTCCCGATAACAAACCTAAGGCCACCTGATTTTTTTTTTCATTTATTGATATTTACAACTGTACAAAATAATATACAACAAGTAAATGTGTTGACAGTGAATATAATGGCATGTAAATAACTTGTGAAGAACTACTCATCAGTAGCACTTTAATAAAAATTCTACACTAAAAGGTCCCAAGGTCATCTTCTTTTCAGACGCCTAGGAGGATTATCAGGGATGGAGGAGGAAGTAAGTTGGGAGACTAGTGGATTGGAGTGGTTATGGAGCTTACTATGGAAGGATAGATATCTGGTTTGGGCTAAATCAGAAACATATGGAACATTAAGATCTTTATGGATAAGTTTATTGGTCACAAAGTAAGGAGCATTGAGGATTGGGTGGTTTAGTAGATCTTCAAAGCTCAACTCCGTACGTCCAAACAGGTCTAATCACAGTCATGTAAATGAGTCTTTTGTAATTAATTGGGAGCTTTGAACGCTTGTCTACCCACCTGATTTAGTACGTTTATTAAAGTTCTAGTAATGGGTAGTTTTTTTAGATGTTATTGACAAGACAACGTAATAATTTGCCAACACATTTACTAGTCCTCCTTTGATTGCATCCCCAACTCTCCAATAATATATCACAAATCTTCAACATTTAGAGGATTAAAATGAATCTCAACAAATAGCATTTACCCTTCGTCATAAACCTAAAACTTCCTGCCAAACTGTTATTAATAACAATAAATAAATAAAATATCCATTAAATATCTAACTTCATTAGCACTGATATATTTAAAGTTATCCATATGTAAACAAAGGGATTGATCGATACGTGTGCTTTCAATACGAGCAAGTTTGATGCTCTGAGCGTTGTGAGTATTGTTCGAATGGAGGTGGAAGGGAGGATTCAATGCAACGTTGGGGTTGCCTTCCCGCTTTGTAATTTGCCCCGAGGTATATTGACAGATGGTAGCGGGAGAAGCGGAGGATCCCAGGTAAATTACAGATGATCCCGCCGGTCCAGGGCAGAATCGCTAATAAAGGTCTTCCCCATTCCTCAGATCCATCCCGCTAATAAATACATCATTTTAACTTAATTATACCAATTCCCAAGGGCTACCTGATATGGCCTAATCAAGTATCACGGCGTGCTTGGATGCCGTGATTGTGGAAGCTTCTTTGTGGGATTAATGTCTATTATTATTGTATCAGGGTTAAGGCTACGGGATTCTCTGATTTCGATACAAATAAACTGGATCTAAACTCGCCTTCAAACGTATCACAACACTTTGAAATATTTGAATTTTATAAAAACTTATTTTTTCAATAATAAAGAAAGGTTTTGAAGTCTATAATAAGCATTCCTAAACTAGACATAAACAATTCTTATCAAAATAAATTACAATATTTCTATCAATAAATAAAAAAGGTAGAAAACTTACTTTTTAAAATTTTCATTTTTCACAATTTTAACTTAAAATATTTTAATTTATATTCAGTAAGACATATTGCCCCCTCTGGCTTAAATGACTGCTTTCACTAGCCTTTGCATACTTGTAAATAACCAAACGAATGATAAAAACGGACTAAAGGAAATTTGAAAAAATAATCTAAAATTCCATCGTTTGTTATTAAGAGAGAAAAACATTGATGTGTCTAATTCTTAAGGTCTCACGTTCGATAAATAATATTAATATGAATATAAACCAAGTATGGATTAAGGTAAAAACCAGGAAAATCTCGAGAATTATGGGTGTTACAGTACTTTTGACGGGGAGTTTACGAGTATATCCCAACAAAAAATATTTGTACAATAATAAATTTTTGGGCTCCAAAATATTAGATAAAACATTGCTCGATTCGATTAACCAAGGTCTCAATCATCCGAGACTTGTATTATTTTTTTATATCATTTTCTAATGTATTATTATTTCTTCAAAAAACTTCCCGAACAAGATAAGCAATCTTTGTAAGAGAATAACTATGGAAAGTGACAGTGATCCGTGGCAGTTTCGGTCCCACCACATCTGTAAATCGAGTCCCAAGTGTATTTACTTGAATTGGAAGTAGGTACTTTTTTATTTTTTTCACTAACTATATACCTTTTAATTTATAATAATATCTACGCCTCAATGTTTAACATAACTTTATTTCAATGTATTACCTAACTCTTATACTTTATTTATTTATTATTCGTTCATGAACAATTATAAATTCTATTATTTTTGAATATATATTTTTTATCTATTAAAAAACAAAATATATAACTTATATATCTATTTCAATTTTTTTCTTTAATTTTCATACTGTTTTAATTTTCGTATATTTTTTGAAATTCATTTTTTTTATTTGTCATATGTTTTTGTTTTTTTCCTTCTAGCCTGATGAAGGCTTACATTGTTGGCTGACACGTCGGCACTATAAACTAATATTTTTCATTGTGTTTCCATGACTGCACTCCCCAACTTAAACATCGTAATTAATTCCACAGTCAATAAAACTACATCAGCAATGATAGACAATAATGATTGTTTAGTAAAAATGTTTTATAATAATTTATATTATAGTTTTTTTTGTTCAAATTACAAACCTTGCAATTGTTTTCGGACTGCCCAATAAATGAATATAGCCCTTACAATTAATATCAGTTTAAGTGAAATAATCTTCTGTCATATAAACCATGAAGGCATTAGGATCTTTCCATATTCCGTAGTACCAGTAAAATTATTTCAACAGGACATATTTACAATTCTTTCCTTTTTTGTAAACTAAAATAAAATACTACGACACTAACTGAACTATTAGTTATACAGCTTACTCCACTAATTCCCACAACTTTTTCTGCGTTTCCCTGGGTGACACATTCCGTCTCTGCCCGTTATTTAAGATTTGGACTAACACAGTTCTCCAATCGTCTACCACAGCGTTGGATTTTTTGCCTGAGGGGAGGGCCACATGCAGGTAACCCCCCTCCCTTCCCCCCCAGCCCTAGCCCACATCTGCAAAGTATTATGCCAAGTGATAGATGTATTTCGGTTCCAATTTCTGGACACCAATTTTCTGAATTCTTCCCTTTGTTTAGAGGCTGATACTGAGCTCAAAAGTTTATTTCTTAAACATGTTAGAAAAGAGACTCAGGATATTTTTGTTATCCATGGTGTAGATACGAAGGCGAAAAGTAGAAACGAAAGAGAAAGAGAGAGAGAGAGAGAGCGAAAAGAGAGAGAGAGAGAGAGAGAGAGAGAGAGAGAGAGAGAGAAGAGAGAGAGAGAGAGAGAGAGAGAGAGAGAGAGAGAGAGAGAGAGAGAGAGAGAGAGAGAGAGAGAGAGAGAGAGAGAGAGAGAGAGAGAGAGAGAGAGAGAGAGAGAGAGAGAGAGAGAGAGAGAGAGAGAGAGAGAGAGAGAGAGAGAGAGAGAGAGAGAGAGAGAGAGAGAGAGAGAGAGAGAGAGAGAGAGAGAGAGAGAGAGAGAGAGAGAGAGAGAGAGAGGGAGAGAGGAGAGTGAGAGAGAAACATAAATATCTAATTAGCTAAATATTTTAAAATATTTAATATCTCAAAAAAATTAAAATTAAAGATATAAAGAGAGAGAGAGAGAGAGAGAGAGAGATAGAGATAGAGAGAGAGAGAGGAGAGAGAGAGAGTGAGGGGGGTATATAGACTACAATCGAACAAAACAGTTTGTCACCTGAGAAGGCTACCAGGAAATAGGTTGACAAGAAAATAATTTTTTTTTTTTTTTAAATTATTGATATTTACAACTCTATGGAATATATATGAAGACAATTTGAGGAAATAATTATAATGACATGCTGATCACTTGTGAAGAACTACTCGCTAGTAGCACTTCAATAAAAGTTCTAAGCTGAAGGTATCTTGGCCATCTTCTTTTCAGACACCTCGGTGGGTTATCAGGTATCGAATGTTGGGAGACTAATGGAATCGTGTGGGAGTGCTGTTTACTATGAAAGGATAGGTATCTGGTTTGGGCTAAATCAGCAACATATAGAACATTAAGGTCTCCATGGATAAGTTTATTGGTGACAAAGAAAAATACTAGATTACATAGCATCCCTAAAACAGCCGACCCCTTGGATAACGAAAATCCAGAAGGATCACAAGAAAGCCAACATAAAAGAAACCTCACAGACAGAAACATTGTCAGGAACAAAGTGGACAAGTGGGGGATAACGCCAGATCAAGCAAACCGTAAGCAATGCAGGCCAAAATGGTCCGAAGACAGCAGGCATTTGCGAAACGAATATATATATATATATTCTTTTATATATATTAGTTATATATATTTAACTTTATAATAACTATAAAGATATTTATTTCGTAGTAGTCGCGAGAAATGAATCTTAGCTTCCCTCCCTGGTAAGAATAGGTAGACAACTTTTAGGATAACACATCTATTCTGCCCAAGCCAGAGCACGCAAGGACGCCAAGCTGTATCAAGCGAGTGATTGTTTCTACTCAACGTAAATAATTCAATTTTTTAAATGAATCTTAAGAAATCTGCTTGTAAGTAGATTTGTTTGTTAACAGGTAGATTATTAATTAGTTTTACTGTTTAGAGCAGTAAATGTAAGTTATAGAAATAATTTGAACCTCTCGCTTGGGTTATAAGTAAACATGCTGTGGGAGGTTATGACATGTAATGGATCTATTTATATTTGTTTGTTCGGGCATAATGTCCTTATTTCATCCAATTAGGGCTGGGAGGAAGGGTTATTCAACAGGTTACCAATCTATTCTCGACAGGACGGGAAGGTAGTTATGCTTACGTAAATCCGCCACGAAATAAATTTCAGCCAGGCAAAGAGGAATGGACGCAGTTAAGGTTAAGAGAATGCTTCAGTGTCTGACACACCATAACGATCGGCCAGATATGTTCTCTTTTTTCATATAGCATATAAATTAAACTAAATAAACGTAAATTAATTTCCTTATTTTATAAATTTATTTATATGCAAAGAATTAATTAATGAAGAATAGATTATTTACGCTCCAATCATAATCTTCTATTATTTGCGCGTAAAGAACTATAGTGCATCGCTGATTTGAAACTTTAGTTTTTGTATCTTCCGATTTTTCAAATTCCATCGCAATCATTCAAGTAATTTTGATTCTATAGCGCAATCAAAAATCAGCTTTACTTATTCCTATGTCTCCTCGAAGTTTGAAACTGTTTGTAATTATACACATTCATCATGATAAATATACATATTCATGAAATATACATATTGATGAATAGAACTGTGAAATAAATGTACTTAATATTTCCACTAGCCAACTAAAACATATAATATTATCAAAATGTGTATGTTCTGAGACGTTTCGTCTAAATTTGAGTTATTTTTATTTAGGATATGTTTGCATATTTTGCCATAAATAAATATGTTTCCATACATGATCTACATATCAGGCATATCAGCACTTTTTTATTATCTTCGTTTAATGTTATGTTAGCCAGATTATTGTACCTTATAACAGCACATATGTATCATCCATAGGGGACAATGTGTCCCAGAATAAAGATTATTTTTATATCAGCACCATCAGCATTTGACATTTGAAATGTTTGATGTTTCTGAACAGTAAAAAATATATATGGAGAAGAAGATAATCAGGGATGCAGTCTAACAGAAACAGGAGACTCTGATGAGCCATCGTTGGTCTCCTCTCCAGTGTGGTCCAGTGGCCCTGAAGAAGACCTGCAAGGCCGATCGAAACGTTGGCACTTTTCACCCAATATATTTAAATATATATGAGCATGTTAAAAAGTATGCATTAAGACGAATAGGAAATAACAATAAATAAGGAAAAAACAATTAACACAAACATTTTTAAAAACAAATAAGGAAAACACCTAATTTGATTATTTTTTATCCACCTCTGCGGTAAATGTTTTATTGCTACATTGGCCTAATTTTCGCTACTTTGATCTCAGTGTTATATTTCGCATTCTGAGATAAGTCTAAGTTATTACTTACCGCAGCTTGTAAACTATCCGTCATGACACTTTCAGAACTGTTTATACCAACCTAAAACTAGTTTTTAGTTTCGTGAGAAAAAAAAAATCTTGCCCTCATACATAAGCCTAAAGAGGTATAAATTTGAACAGACCACCTAAAGATGTCACTTCTAAATACTTCAAAAACATCTCATATTTCCCTGCTTTTTTTTTTTTTTTTTTTTTTTTTTTTTTTTTTTTTTTTTTTTTTTTTTTTTTTTTTTTTTTTTTTTTTTTTTTTTTTTTTTTTTTTTTTTTTTTTTTTTAACTCAAATATTTCACTAGGATAGTTTGTTATATGTATTAGTAAAAACCTAGTTTTTTATTGATAGTTGATGAAGGAGATTATTAGTGTTATTATGATGTATTTATGTCTATCATTTAGGGTTTTTTTTTTGTTTTTTTTCGGAACGCTTTTTTATGGACAAAGTGCCTATTGTAATAAGAAGAATAATGGTATTTTAAAAAAATACTAATAAAAACTAGAGAATAAAGGTTTACCATTTTGAAAAAATTAATAGGTATCGCTATGTAAAAAAAAAAAAATTAAAAAATAAAACAAAAAATTAAACTAACAATAAGAAAAACATTAATGGGCTTATAAATTTTAATTGCTTATTATATATCCATGAGAATACGTGTGCATAGACAACCCGTGTATTTAATAATATATTTAATGTTTGTCCAAATAGAGTCCTAAGTAGCGAATTTGTTTAAACATTATTTATTAAAAAAAAGTATGTTTTTATATCCCGTATTTTTTTTTATACATCCCGCGACAATAATTCGATTCGATAAAAAATGGAATGCATTTGGCAATCCAAACATGAAGGAAGTTCAGCATACAACGTAACCTACTCCTGACTCGAATTCACTCTTAAGAGATCTCTTGGCCAGTTTCTTTTCGGTCGAGTTCACTTCTCATTTTAAGTTGTAATGTCGGTAGAGTTAATCATGAAATATTTTGTAGAAAGTGTAAGTGCGGTTCTATGTAGTGTGTGTGTGAAAGTATATATACAATGTTTTGTTACTAGGATGAATATGTTGTGATCCTTAATGTATTTGCCTAAAAATGTTTGAATATGAGTCTTTCCTCCTCCAAACATTTGTAATGCCTAGTTTCATAAAGAATTCAGTAAGTATCTGTTGTCTGATTTTTAGAGTCGATTTTCTATTAACTATTGAGTATAGAAACCTTGGTATATAATTTAAAATCTAATATTAATTTTTATATGATGACTTCTTTTTGTGAAATTAATTAATATTTCGTATTTTTTTATATCCTACGACAATAATTCGATTCCATGCAAAATGGAATGTAGTTGACAATTCAGACATGAAGTTTAGCATCCATCGTAACCTATTCCTGGCTCGACTGTTTTATCTTATGAGATCCCTTAGCCAGTCCTTTTCAGTATTCCTTGAGTTGGTTCGCCATTTTCTATATATGTCTGTTGCAATGTCAGTGAAATTTGTCATAAAATCTTTTTTAGGATGTGTAAATACGGTTCTGTACAGCGTGTGTGTGTAAGTATATATCCAGTATTTAATATCCTATAGATCAAGATAGTAATATGAAGTAAATGAGTTGTTTATAATGTAAATGTATCGACTTTCAGCCACAGTTTTGAGTACTTGTATTTTTTTGGTTTCGAATATCAGGATCGCTGTATAATTGTCATCAATGCCATTTTTATATTTTAAAAAATAATAAAATTGGTTAGTTAAAGTTATTAATTGATCAAAATCATATTTGTTTAAATATATACCATAGAAAATATAATACTGACTGTAGTGCTGGTTGGCTGAAAGGCAAGCCAAACCACTTACCTCGCAGGCTACAGATGTCCCTGTTGCTTTGTTTGTTTACACAGTCAGATGTTTGGGCGGTGTCAGTCTCTGACGCCCAATCTAGTTCAGCTTTTCCTCTTTATTATTGATACAGCTTCACTATCTACTCTGTTATTTTTTTACTTAAGTTTTTGTTGTTAAATTTAATACGGATCAGTAATAAAAAAAAAAAAATTGAATGATTCTTTATATTAAAAACAGGTTTCATTTATTAATTTATTATATTTCTTTAGAAATCCCGGTTTATTTCGAAAACCGGATAAGCGGAATCCGCATACATCAATTATATAAATGTAATATTTATTCATCAATTATAAAAAATACATTTTTATTTTAAGTAATAATATATTGGTTTTAGGAATGTTTATTTTTGATAGTTTTTCACAAAGCAGTGGTTTTCCTTAATCTAAATTTTCTATGGCCTCTTTCCAAATTTTTCTATTCAAGGCCCGTTCCGACTCTAGGCCATGCCTCATCGTATATTCTTCAATTTCTTTATACCAACTCTTCCTTGACCTGCTATCTATTTTCCGACAATACTCATCCCTTTGCAATCTGCCATCTGTGTTTCTTTTTAAATATTTTTTTAAAAATAAAAAACTTCCCTGCTCTTTCTGACAGGAACTTCGAAATTAAGGAAAGAGGACTTAAGTCTCCGGTTTTATTCTCACCTAGGTCCTTAATTTTTATATCGTGATAGAACCGGAAATCTCAACCTCCACACCCTAGCAAGAATAGGATGGTAACCTGTAGGGTACTCCCTAGTTGGAGTACATAAGGACGTTAAGCACCTACAGAGAAATAAGCAACCTTAATAAACTTGGACAAGATGGAAGAATCTTTCTCAGCAGAAGTCTTAACACCTTTATATACAGCCTTCCAGAACCATTAAAAACGATTGTTGAAATTTTTTTAGACTTTTTATTGACGATGCGTGATTAATAAGCTGTTTATTGCAAATAATTTATTAGTTTTTATCTTCGTCTTAAAGCTGCGATTTCATTCCCTACAGTATCATTTAACATTATTTCACCAATCCCAGTTAAACAGATCTGCTACCTAGGACTCGTATTTGGTGAAGAAATACTACCGCATTTAAACATTTACTAGATCTGCGTTCTAAGCTTTCAATTAATAACAAAAGTATTTAAATAATAGCGATTAGTCTTACGGACTACGGAATTAAAGTTTGGGGGACCACTACACCTTCCTATTCATCTAGGATCCAATCCTTACGGTTCAAAATCCTTCTATATATACTCCATTAAAATATAACAAATAAAGTTACATGAAACATGACGATCTAAATGTCATATATGTTGCTAATCTGACTCAAAGTAGATACCTATACCTCCATGATAAGGTCCTTCTAGAGAGTATGGAATATTACTCATTACATCATTACCATATTACTCATTGTCCTTTAGAGAGGGATCTTGTAATAGTTATTCAATAAAACAATATCTATCTATCTATTAAATCTATGCAAATCCTCATCGAAAAGGATGATAACTCCAAATTGCTCCCATTCAATTCTCCAGTACCCCTAGAGGCGTCTAAAAAGGAGATGGCTTAGAACCTTCAAATGTGAAACATTAAGTGAATTTCTAGTAATAAGTAGTTTCTTTAGTAGGTAGTAAAGTAAGTTCATAAGAGGAATATTCTCTCTCTCTCTCTCTCTCTCTCTCTCTCTCTCTCTCTCTCTCTCTCTCTCTCTCTCTCTCTCTCTCTCTCTCTCTCTCTCTCTCTCTCTCTCTCTCTCTCTCTCTCTCTCTCTCTCTCTCTCTCTCTCTCTCTTTCTCTCTCTCTCTCTCTTTCTCTCACCCCTCTCTCCCTCTCTCTCCCTCTTTCTCTTTCTCTCTACATATAGACTTTCTGCCAAAATTAATGATGGTGTCTGGTTTATAATTATTCTTCTTTTTAGACGCCTTAGAGGAGTATCGGGTATCATTTCTGAGGCAAGTTGGGAGACTAGTGGATTCGATTAGGTATAGAGTTTACGAAGAAAGGATAGGTATGGGCCGAATCGGCAACATATGGAACATTAAGATTTTTATGGCTAAATTTGTTTTTGACATAATAAGGAGCATTGAGGAGTTTACGAAGGATTTTGGATTGTAAGGATAGGACACAAGAAGAGTTGAAAAGTTTAGTATTTACTGTCATGTAAATAAGTCTTTGAAAGCTTGTCTAGTAAATCTTGGAGTAGTTGTCTAAGACTGGTATGTGATAAGTAACTTAAAAAAAAAAGATTATAAGGTGTAGACTAGAAGACATTAATTTTTTTGACTCATTGAACTTTATCACTAACTCGCTATTCCAAACACTATCTCCAGCACCCCTGACAACAGACAGTTGGACGATGAACACATGTACAAATTATTCACTAATTGATGTTTTTTCTGTTTTAGATTAAGGAACAAATCAGAAAAAAATATGTGCCCCACATCTCTCTTAAATATGAATCCCAACATCCTTTTACAATACTTCCAACCTGATTTAAAATGTAACCCAGTTACAGTAAAAGGCACTAAATTCTTTCTCTCTCTCTGTATATACATATATAGAGTACACCACACAAGTTACCTATTTTTCATATATTTATAGGGGTTATGAAAAAAAAAAAAAAAAAAAAGAAGAAGTGTAGAATAATGTTTACAGTCCATTGATCATGCCTTATTTACGAAGCAGAGGTATGGGATTAAGTTAAAGAATATGAAATATGAAATTTCAGGTCTTGAAACCGCCTCTTTTAACTATGGAAGCGAGACTAGAAGCAGGCTTTATATAATAGTATAAATATGAATTGCTTCCATGCCCCTCTTCATTCTAAACATTTAATCTTATGCGGTGTTTCCTCGAGATTTATCGAACCGCACGATTGTTTACCAAACGGTCCCCGGGGGAAGTGGATTCCTTTAATAAATACAAAAATAGTCCGGCGGACACAATGGCACATCTCTTGGACTGGATCCAGCCCCTCCTCGCTGTATTTTTAAACCCCTTGTCCTATTGTCGCTCGCTCCAAATCTGATAAAGCAATTTGTGTCTTTGTGAAAGTTAAACCTTTCATTAAGATTAACGGCGGCTCTATGCCTTTCGGGAGAGATGCAGTAGATTTAGCCACCTCGGGGTGAATAGTACTCTGTCATGAAGGCGACTCTTTGAACAGAGATCATCTCGAGTCCACACCCGGTGTTATGCTCGTCCGTGGGGGCAACGATGATCTTGGCGGGCGTCTTCCAACAGGACTCTATCGGAACCTCATAAAACATAAAAATATTTTACTTAGGAAATTTATGATTGTCTCCAACCAGATGCTGAGTCTACCGGTCGGTGCCAAAAACATAAAACTATTAAACAAAAAAGAAGGATAAACAGGGTGAGTACCTCTTAGTATTAAAAAAAAAAAAAAAAAAAAAAATGGGTGAAACTCGATCAAAACCCAATGATTATAAACATAGACCTCAATTTTGCCGATAGCTTCTAAATGCAGACTGTGTTAAAGAATACCACTTTTTGAGGTGAATTTTATGGACAGATGAGTATGTTTTTACAGGGGAAGGCATTTCTGCCTATTGGGTTTTAAACCTTACATTGAAAATGTAATAAAATAAATTTAAAAAAATAATAATAAATAAATAAATGCAATAACATAAAATTCTTCTGGCGTCCCTTATTGACAGTTTTCTTTTATTTCCTATTAAACAATATTTTTTTTCTTTGTTTTAAATTCCAATGAAGAGTTTATTATGTTTAAAATGCACATTTCCATTAAGGAATTGTCATAATGTTTTGTTTACACAAGTAACTGATTTGTATGCCAAATAAGTAAACTATGTTTTTTTCGGCTTTAAAAGTCAATTTCTAGGTGAAATAGAAACAGAATCATTACTTTTAACATATCATACGAAAGCTGATTAAATTTGAAAGTGTTTTTAAGATTTGACATTTTGTGGAAGGTTTCCTCGTAAAATGGTGAGCGTTGAAGTAATATAAGACATTGTGACTTCCCCAAATAAGGTGAAGATCAAGCTGTTCTTTAGATACCAAGTTTGTAAAATTCAAGGTTACAGGTACTCAGCTATAATATAAAATTTAATCAAATATATCAAAATATAAAAATGTGGTCAAAGTTTGAAAAATATTTAATGGAGATATTACAGCTTTTATGGTAAAAAAACGTGGTTTCCTCAAAAAAGTCTTGGATTTATCGTATATCTGCGACAGATTGGAATAGAAAGGTGAGGGTTGCGGAATTTTTCTACATTTTTGATCTAGTTTCACCCATTTTTTTTTTTTTTTTTTTTTACACTAAAAGGTACTCACCCTGTATAAGTTGACTGAGTGAGAGAGAGCGAGAGGGAGAGAGAGAGTAATAGAACCGATTGAAACCAAATTTTAAGGCCATCTAGAAGCCGTAAAGTTGCATAGTCTAGCCTAAAATCGGAGTTCGCAGGATATCTCCTTATTGAGATATCTCAAGTTATAGTTGACCTCGGAATTTTTTATTCACATCAGTTTTTGTCCACTATAATCTGTAGTAAACCCAATGTTATATGCATGAATAAAAAGAAAGTACGCTGATTCTAGTGATGCTATTACTATTGTAAGCAGTTAAACACATCATTTGTTACGGCCGTTTGAAGTTGTCTCAACTTTAATATTTTAACGACCTCGAGAGAGGTAAAAATTTTTTTTTTTTTATTTTGATAAAATTTCACATATAAAGGTTTTTTGGTACGTTAAATCGAGATTTGAGGTCAGTTTTTCATGAAAAAATACCAGGTATGCAAGTTTAAAATGTCGTTTATTTCTTAAAATAAATACACAGTAATTTAAAAAAAAGTATAGTATATTTTATTCAAAGTACTGACCCTCGCTTTCTACACATTTTGCCCATCTCTCGGGCAATATATGGATACCATTCCAAAAGAATGCTTCATCTTTATATGAAATCCATTCATCGAGCCATTTTCGTACGTTTTCGAAATTGTTGAAGTGTTTGCTCCGCCAATGAGTGTCCCATCGATGAGAAGAGGTGATAATCAGAAGGCGCCAGGTCAGGTGAATACGGCGGGTGGGGTAGGAGTTCCCAACCAAGCGAAGAAATCGTTTCCCTAGTCAATCTGGCTGAATGTGCAGGAGCGTTATCATGCTGAAGAATGACTTTGGCGTGCCTGTGAGCCCATTCTGGGCGTTTTTTTCGATCAATGCGTGACTCAAATTGATCATTTGTTGTCGGTAGCGCTCGGTATTGACTGTTTCGCCGGGTTTGAGAAGCTCGTAGTAGACTACTCCCTTCTGATCCCACCACACACACAGCATTGTCTTCTTCCCAAAACGATCCGGTCTTGCACTCGATGTGGATGGTTGTCCTGGTGTTACCCATGATTTTTTTTTTTTCGTTTGGGATTCTGAAAATAAATCCATTTTTCATCGCCAGTTACAACTCGATGCAAAAAAACCCTTTCTTTCGTGGCGTAAAAGCAGCATTTCGCACACAGTTTTTTTTTTTTTTCCATCTGTCGTTCGTCCAATTCATGTGGAACCCATTTTCCAACCTTTTGAATCTTTCCCATAGCTCTCAGGCGATCGGAAATGGCTTGCCTAGTGACATTCAACTGTTCTGCCATCATTTGTTGGGTTTGGGTATTGTCTTCGTCTAATAAAGATTGCAATTCGAAGTCCTCAACTTTTTTGGTCGATTTTCTCGTTTTTTGATCAGTAACATCAAAATCACCCCGTTTGAAACTTTGAAACCAACGTTCACATGTCCTGACGGTTGGAGCAACATCGCCATAAGTCTCAACAAAATTCGATGACATTCAGATGCCTTTTTCTTTTGATTAAATAAGAAAATCATGACATGCCGCAAATGCTCTTTATTTGGCTTAAAATTAGACATTTTTAACACCAAAGAAAGGTATGATACGTCCACGTAAACGACTTAAAAACAACTGACTTTTGTAAACAAATGACTAACAAACAAAATAGCGTTTAGAGATAAGCAAATCGTTCAATAGGCTAAGAGCGCATTCTATTGGAATTAAAACGACATTTTAAACTTGCATACCTGGTATTTCCGCTGATTTACAGCGGATTTCATTGGAACTTTATCATTTCTTTGCAGTTTCTGAGCACCCTAAAGCCGGATTGTGTCTTCAGCAAAACGAAAGTATTTTTATTTTAAATATCATACAAAATTAAAATTTAACGTGAAAAAATCATTTCTCCATCTTGATTGAGAGCAAAGAAATAAAATAAAACTTAATTTTCATATTTTTTTTTTCTTGGCTCCCAATGCTCAATGGCGGCGATAACTCGAGGTTTGCACTATTATAGGTCCCTACTACCCACACAAAAATCGGCATTTAAATCTTTGAGTTATAAGTCAAAACGCCCCTTTGTTAGAAAATTTACGATTTTCTCCAACCAGATGCTGAGTATACCGGTCGGTGCCAAAAACATAAAACTTTAAAAAAAAGAAAAAAAAAAAGGATATATAAGCTTGACAGAAAAGAATAACTTGAGGTCCGCATGATAGTACAAAAGGATCAACACAATTAGAATTGATAAATTATTTGCCACTCATTATTTGTTGGAATTTTTTTTTTTAATTTAAAAACTAGTTTCGAACGATTCCTAAGAAACGCAAAATTCCAACATCTTTATCCGTTTATATGAAAATAACTATAAATTCAACAAAGACATAAGAATAATAGAAGTAAAAATAATTTTGAAATTGTTTACAGAAGGAACGGAAATAAACCAAGCAGCCATAGGGAAAATCGAAAGGTTTAACTCACCTATTTACCTGCTGACTGATACTGATACCTCATGAAATTGAAAAAGATTTTACTTAGAAAATTTACGATTGCCTACGACCAAATCTACCGTTAGGTGCTAAAAATATAAATCTACATAAAAAAACAATATATTTTAAAAAATACAAAAAAAAAGGATATGTATTTTTTTTTTATACCCATTTATTAAAATTTACAACTGTACAAAATATATACATCAAGATGAAAGTAAATGGGTTTATAACGATTTCAATAACATGTCAAAATTTGAAAAGAACTACTCGTCAGTAGCACTAAAATAAAAATTCTACACCAGGAGGTCTCTAGGCCATCTTTTCAAACGCCTCGGAGGATTATTGGGAAGGGAATGGGAAACAAGTTGTGAAACTAGTGGATATGAGTGGTTATGGAGCTTACTATGAAAGGATAGGTATCTGGTTTGGGCTTAATCAGCGACATATGGAACATTAAGATCGTTAAGGATAAGTTTATTGGTGACAAAGTAAGAAGCATTGAGGATTTTTCGAAGGATTTTGTATTGTAAGGATTGGATACGAGATGAATTGGATGTTTTAGTAGGGCTCCAAAGCTCAACTCCGTACGTTCAAATAGGTCGAATCACAGTCATGTATATTTGTCTTTGTAATTAATTGGGAGCTTTGGTCGTTTAAGGTAATGTTAAAGTAGTCTGTAACGACGGACAGTTTCTTGTCGTTTTAGTCTTAGGATATAAAAATGTTTATCTAAAAAAAATAACATGAGGTATATAAGTATCTATGTAATTAGAATCGCCTCTTCTAATGGAATTAATTTTTTGTTAAATGTTAGACAAGAAATCAAACATGTTGATACTGATCTAGGGAGGAAAAATGAAAACAGCTTCTAAACCATATGCTATTCCTCCACCCTCTCTACAAATATTATTCATTTTTATCGTTTACAATGTTTTATAATAGAAAATATTCCTTCTTTCAGTGTTACTTGTAATATTTATTTTTATACTGACCATTTTCCCTGTTCATTTTTTTCTCTGTTATATAATAATTTAAAGATGTATTTATTTTATCCTGTTATATAATGAAAATCTCTAGGTCAGATATGAATTTACTTTCTGTGATGTAATGTTGTTCTTATGGGACATTATCCTAGTTTTCTTTCTATTGTATTATTATTTATTTGGCTATGATTAATTATATCAATTGTTGATATTATACAACAAGCAACTACAATGCTGATTCTGCGTTGTAGTTCCAAGTTCCACCCCATTCATAATTACAGAGGTAGGAGGGAAGGTAACCAGTACGGCATCAAAGGAACAGGTCGCTGCGCGGAGTGTGGTTGGCCCCACTATCTTCTAATTACCTTATGCATATGTATTTAGTGTGGTCACTTGTCTTTTTGTCCGGCCTCTCAGCCCGCCAGCTCCACCTTGTCCCAAATAAGTGGAGACCATTATATCAATGCAAATACACTTTGAGTATAATTTATTATGGAGCGGCTGAAAGGGGAAGTTAAAATTAACTGTAAATAATTATAAACCAGATACCATCCTTAAATTTGACAGAAAGTCAATTCAAAAATTATATTATGATATGAAAATGACACATACAGTACAGTATGTATGTAGAGAGAGAGAGAGAGAGAGAGAGAGAGAGAGAGAGAGAGAGAGAGAGAGAGAGAGAGAGAGAGAGAGAGAGAGAGAGAGAGAGAGAGAGAGAGAGAGAGAGAGAGAGAGAGAGAGAGAGAGAGAGAGAGAGAGAGAGAGAGAGAGAGAGAGAGAGAGAGAGAGAGAGAGAGAGAGAGAGAGAGAGAGAGAGAGAGAGAGAGAGAGAGAGAGAGAGAGAGAGAGAGAGAGAGAGAGAGAGAGAGAGAGAGAGAGAGAGAGAGAGAGAGAGAGAGAGAGAGAGAGAGAGAGAGAGAGAGAGAGAGAGAGAGAGAGAGAGAGAGAGAGAGAGAGAGAGAGAGAGAGAGAGAGAGAGAGAGAGAGAGAGAGAGAGAGAGAGAGAGAGAGAGAGAGAGAGAGAGAGAGAGAGAGAGAGAGAGAGAGAGAGAGAGAGAGAGATCTAATTGGAAAAACAATTTTTTTTAAAATTACTTTAAACCCATTTTTATGAAACTTGGTACACATTTTTTTTAATTTTATTTGCTAACCCATCTGTACTTCACTAAGTTAGAGCATCTAAATTTTCAAACATTTTCCAATTGTTTTCAATCAAGTGACCTTAATCTCCCATATCTTGCCGACACGGCCCAAACCAAATACCTATCGTTTCATTTGCTCTATATCGACTCGAATCCACAAACATCCAACCTGCTTCCCTCTGAGACGTTTAATGTTCTTGTGATCTAATATAGGACCTTAAGTGTGTTAATATTGTTCAAGTAATAGCAATTCGAACGTTACAATGGGCATGTTAATTCGTAGGATTGAATAATATCCGAATTCATTCGATGATAATCAGAGCTGAACCGTTAGAGCGTCTGAGGGGTTGATCGAGATGTAGATGGGAAGATTGTGCCCGTGTCTGATCTTGTGGGTTTGGCTTTTTGTAGGGTGAGTAGGAGGGTACTGTGGAATGTGTCTGGATGAACCTTTGGGTTTGCTAACTTCAGTAGAACCTCGATATTCCGAACTAATTGGGACCGGGGTTGGTTCGAACTATCAAATCGTTCGAATTACCAAAGTGCTTCCAGGCATAGTATGCAGTATGTACCATGCAAAAAATGAACACTGACATACTAGTTCCCATAAAATAAGAAGCACGTTGTATTGTTAAAGGTAAATAGTTTGTTTTATGTAAGTATACTATATTTTATGTAATGTATTGCACACGAATTTCGTAATATTTTACATAGTATGTATACAATCTTTTACACACACAGAAAGTACAGTACTGTACTCACAAAAAAATTATGTTGTACAGAAAGATATAAAAATTAAAGAAAACAAAAAACTAAACATTTGGAAAATAGTCACTCATTTTATTCTAAACTAAGGTTGAAGCACGTTTTTTGGCTGCTAAATCACGGATTTTCTTTAGCGTGATCAACTGAGGTAAACAGCATTCAGGTTGTATGTGTATGTGTTGTATTCAGGCACAATAATAACACTCCCCTTCCCTCTCTCAGTTTGTGCTTATGATTCTGATTATTTTTATTTTTCCCAAAATGGTATTCGGATTATCGAGGTTCTTCTATATATTTATGGACCTAAATATAAATAAAATTTTACATAATGATCTTGATTTGTAAAATCTTCACTGTTCCTTATTATGTCACAAATAAACTTATCTTTAACGATCTAAATGTCCCTTCTGTTGCAAATTCAGCTAAAACACTGTACGTATCAAGGGAACGGTGTAGCCCAGGTGGAAAATTTTAATTCATGTTTCTTCGGCTGCGGTTCGACTTCGGTGTCTGGGGTCCCTTCTGAGGCACACCCTGCCTCTATAAAGTGGGCAACCTTAATTGGGGGGGACCTGGCGGTTGAGTGTGATTTCTCACACTACTTCCTTGTATAAACGATGTTCACGAAACTTTGTTTTACTACTTTTTCACCAAGTACTGAACCCACGACTCTTTATGGTTTATAGCGGTATAGATCTGTTATTGAATCCACTAGTATTGCTTCCCACCCGATTCCCAGTAAACCTTCGAGGTGTCCGAAAAGAAGATGGTTACATGACCTTTCTAATGTAGAAGGGTTAGGTTGAATTTCTTATGGACTCTTGACATCGAGGGTCTTTATTATCCTTTAATCTTTCTAGTTTCTATTTCTAGTTATAATTTTTTTTTTTTCAATTTTCTCGAATGAGTTGTAATTTTAAAGGAATTTTATGATTATTTCTATAAATCAGTTACATGTGAGTCCTGTAAAATTGGGAAGAATGAACTATGACAAGTGGTTGCTTAAGGGACAATATGGAGGGAGGTGTCTCTCTCCGCAAAGGGTATAATAAAAATATATTTAATCACTTACAGCTTGTTTTAGTTTAGCCTAAACTATAGGCTATTGCAATATCGGATATGGATATTAAGGAGATTCCGCAGTACAAGGGATCGCCATGATCGTAAATAAAAAGGCTCGTTTCGCGGACTCATTTAGCCGCTATGGCCATGTCGCCGTATCAGTGGCGGAGTCGAGTACCATGAGGACAATGTCTTGTGCCGCTGGTTCCCTGGGTCTATAAATTATCGACTCGGGCAGGAGCAATATTTTAGCCCGATTGTGAGGGAACAAAGTGTCTCTGTGCCGTTTTGTGGGTGTAAGTGAAAACAGCGAGAGGTGGAGACCATTAATCACCCACTGACGACATAGCTTATCTCTCAATTGCTCCATGAGGGAGCTGCATTAGCTCCACTCTATAATACCTATTAGCGGGAGCCCTTTGATGGATTAGTCTGAGAAAGAACTTTGTTTTACATTGTGCCTCCCACAATGGCACCGCCCTTTCAGCCCTCCTAAAGCCCCGTGTTTTATTTTAAAAAGGATTACCCATTCACCCTTTGACTCATAAATTCAATCAGCTTTCCGAACCCAAACCCCCCCCGCGACCCGAGGCGAAACCCAATCACCCGATTTTCCGTCCATTTTTATTCCCCTTAAGCCATTGTTTTGTAAAACGTTTCTCCCCACAAAGACAGGATTTACTTGGCATTAATACTGTCCTGAATAAAGAGGTCTTCGTTGCGGACTATTCAAAGCGCCTGTCTGTATCCCCTTCAGCCCTTGTTTTTCCAATTACTTTGGGAAATGTATTTTTTTTTTTTAATGCTGTACTAGTTGCGCGATTCGCCGAATAGATAACAGGAAAACTTCTACATAAATATTCACTTTGTTTTATTTTTTAATGTAAAATAACCTGATCTTTATATCCATTGTTATTGTAGATACCGTTACACATGCACGTCTCCAGCCTCTAAGCACGCTCAGAATACCTTTTATCGATTCTAACCTTTTTCCGATTTATATCAGTGTTTTAGTCACTACTTTTCGAGGGGAAAGGTTATTCTCCTTCATATATGGAGAAACTCTAAATCCCCGTTCAAAGTAATATCAACTTCTATTTACCTTCTGATATTAAAATGAGAAATAAGAAAATAATGAAGTGGAAAAAATAAAGACACTAAGTCAATGTTGAATTAACAGTATATTAAATCAGAATTAATATAATGCTAAACCTCAAGTAATGTTAACTCCTAAAAAACGTTCTGATGTCAGGGAAGTGAAAATAAGTAATTATAAATATATATAACACAAAATCCGTGTTGAAAGTTATAATGTCAATTTCTGCTATATTTTTTCAAGGGAAGTGGAAATAAGAAAATATGAAACCTGTGATATACTTTCTCACATTTATTTTGAGATCGATGTTTTATTGAATTAATAATACAATCTGTCTCACTTTTGGGCAATAAGTAATATGGAAGACAAAGAATCCATTCACAAAATATGTGTACTGAAATTTTCTCACTTAAATTAATACAACAAATATAAATATATAAAACACCAAATCGATGTAGAAATTAACTTTTCTAACACTTTTACACATCAGAGAAGAGGAAATAGGAAAAAACGAATTTATAAAACACTAAATCCTTTATGACACTCATGTAAACTTCTGTTTCACCTTTTTACATTCAAGAATTGGCTTGATTAAGAATAATATGGATAACAATGCCATGTTATGTTGTCTGGTTACATAATGTTTGCGCAGATAAAATAATAAATATAATAGAAAAGATTTAAAAGTATAAAAATAACAAAGGTAAAATGGATTTGTATGTATACAAACAAACAAAAATTGCTAAATGCTACGTATACATATGAGAAGAGAAAGATTAAAAATTTTAACAGTAAAATAAATATTGATCGAAATAAAATTAATAATATACACTCATACATAGACATATTCTTGATAATAAACTAATATATTAGACTAAAAAATTTAAAAAAAAAGTTTAAATCGTAAGCCCTTCAACATTTACTAGACAAACGTTCAAAGCTCCCAATTAATTACAAAAGACTCATATACATGACTGTGATTAGACCTGTTTGGACGTACAGAGTTGAGCTTTGGGGCTCCACTAAACCATCTAATTCATCTATTATTCAATCCTTACAATCTAAAATCCTTCGTAAAATCCTCAATGCTCCTTACATTGTCACCAATAAAGTTATCCATTAAGATCTTAATGTTCCATATGTTGCTGATTTAGCCCAAACCAGATACCTATCCTTTCATAGTAAGCTCCATAATCACTCAAATCCGTTAGTTTCTCAACTTTCTTCCCACTCCATTCTACTGATGAGTCCATTCTACTGATGAGTAGTTCTTTCCAAGTTTTAACATGTTAATTATAATCGTTGTCAATACATTTACTTGATGTATATATTCTGTACAAATGTAAATTTCAATAAATGTATATAAAAAACAAAAAAAAAAAAAATCTTAAGCCAATTCATTCAGTATCGGATTTGACTGAATTACTACGAGTTGAACAGTATTATTTTAAATAATTCTTCTGTTAGTAAGAACCTGTTTGAATAGTGAGCAGGTGTTGGAATATATGAGTTTTGAATGAGTCGACTATAGTGGCATGTCTGATTTAAGTAGGGTTTAGCAATAATATAAATTTAAATGTCGAGTGGCAGAAACAAGGTATACCACACTGTAATATACTTTTATGGTCATAAATTAAAATTTAACCAGATTAAATCAATGAAATTATTTCAGCTGAATAAAAATGATTACCAAATAAAAATGTATTAAAACTTTTATAATATGAGTTATGTGAATTAAAATCCAAACAGACGAAATAAATAAAATTATTTTGCCAAATTCATGGATCTTTTGTTGTAAGCACCGATCATGCAGTCTATTATCCGCAAGATTTTTTTGATAGTCTTGGTGCATTTGGATTAGCAGCTTATACGTTAAAATTAAAAATTGGATGCCTAATTATGCTTTTCCAACCCTCTGGCACATTCATTATCCAGCTCCACAGATCCTTATAACCCTCCTCGCAGATTAAAACGGCAATGGCCCCGTGACCTATTGTAATAAATGTATTACTGGAGTTCTGGCAATGGCCAGCTTCGATTCTCAAGTCCTGAGCGACTGTGGCTTGTATAAGTTGGGGACAAATTTGGTCTGTGGTTTCTGATTTATCAAAATCTTTGTTCTTGTGAAACTTTCTCTTGTGCCTCGAGAACTATGGACATCAGATTGCCTTGAGCTATGCATACACATTAATTGATACCTTCTTAAGTGTTTCACGTAGAATGAATCGTATTATTATAAGTATTTGGTTTCATAATCTGTAAATTTTAAATTTTTTAGTGTTACCTGAGTAAGTTTGGGACAGTCTCAAAGTTACCCTATGTTCAACATATTATATATTTTTTTCATAGGTTCATTTTTTAATGATTTTATCGGGAAATAATGCCAGAAATCCTAGAAGAGCACTTGACACAAGGCCATAAAAAAATATACTAAAGACAATTTACAAGAAACCTTACGAACAATAAGAAATAAGAAACTATTGATACAAAATGCAGCCTCGAAGTACGGAATATCCAAAAATACACTGGATTTGAAATTCCATTTCGTTTTTAATGGAAGAAGAGGAACAGATCGTAGCACATATTATTATGTAAAACTATGGATATCCAGTCAACACCTTCGATTTTATTTCTTTTGTAAAATTTTATCTAGCGTAAAATTTCAATGTGAAAGAGCTGCTTAATACTTGTAAAATTTTCTGTTAGTTCAGTAACATTTTGTTAAAAAATTATGATTTACAATCATTTTGTCCCATTAAACAGTTATTGTTCTTATGTGTGCCTAAAAAAAAGTATTATTGGATAAATTTAGTACAAACTCTTATGTAAATAATGAACCTATACAATATTATGGGGTAGCATTGGTGTAAAGTCATGTGTCTAATGTAATAATTCACTGTCCCAATTTTACCCCAACCAAAAGGGTAAGATTGGGACAAATTGAAAATTATTTAGTAAAATACTGTTGTTTCTAGACTTACTGTTCTGCTATATTTTGTAAGGGGAAGACTGCCCTAACAAGATAATAATTTTTTCATCATTTTAACTTAAAAAAATAAATATAGAATCAGCTAAAAACTTTGAAAAGTTTCCCAAAATACCCTGTTTTACCGGTATCTAAGATTTTTACGTATAAGAGCGGACGAAGACGCAACGGGAGGGACGCTAGTTTCCAAGATGCTACGTTCAATATTAAATTGCGAAAGTACTTAGCTGGTGAGTTGTACTAACGAGCTCCTTGGCCACCTTACGTACTTAAAAGCAGAATGTCCGAGGCCCCTGAAAGGACTACAAGATAATGACTGTTTAACTTCCATTGTTGATAAATTATTGCAACATAAAACGAGCTATCGATGCAGTGGTAATGCGAAACCCCATAGCGAGAGAGGTTTGGTAGTTTACTGTCACAGCTGCGTTATCAACGTATGGAGATGTGAACTCGGAACCGGTTTTTCAAACAGCTCTTTTGCATTTGCTACCTTTCAAAATGCATTCATTAATGCGTAATTTAACAACTTGAGTGATTTATTTTGAGGAGTACCACTGATAAGGGGATAATTTGCATTGTCTTTGGAGAGATGACAAAAGATTTACTGTTGCCTTTATAAATATTTTTCGCAATGCTTCTGAAGAATTCTAAAACAAAAAAAAAATATATATATAATTTTGTTTAATATAATTTGGTTTCCATACAGAATATCTACTGCTGGAGAAAAAAAAATACACTAGCATTACATGTCACGCCTTCACCCGCTCTTATAAATAAAGAAATTAAATGATTTAAACTAATAATTGAAGTATTATTAATTTTTTTTTGTTTTTTTATAACAATTTAACTGAACTAGTTGAAACTGTACAAAATATATACATCAAGTAAATGTGCTGTTAACTATTACAATAACGTGACAAAACTTAAAAAGAACTACTCATCAGTAGCACTTTAATAAAAATTCTACACTAGAAGAGGATTATCGGGAATGAAGCAAGTTGAGAAACTAATGGATTGAGTGATTATGGAGCTTGCTATGAAAGGATAGGTATCAGGTTTGGGTTAAATCGGCAACATATGGAACATTAAGATCTTTATGGATAAGTTTATTTATTGGAGCCCCAAAGTTCAACACCGTACGTCCAGATAAGTCTAATCACAGAGTCTTATGAGTCTTATGTAATTAATTGGGAGCTTTGAACGTTTGTCTAGTAAATGTTTAAGTAGTCTGTAACGACGGGCTATGTTTCTAAAATATATTTAAGGCGAGCAGCTGATCGGGACGACTGGAGGAGGGCTGTGGAGCAGGCCAAGGACAGCTTCATGCGTCCGTCGCGCCAATAAAGAAGAAGAAGAAGAACGACGGGCAGTTTCTTGTCGTTTTATCTTGGAAATATAAATTAAAAAAATTTCAAGTTTATATATAATTATTCATTGATACATCAATTTTTTAATTTATTTATTCCTTGAAATTTACAACTCTATATAATATATATGGAAAATGGTGGATTTTGAGTGGGTTCACTTATCATTGGATATCATTGGTATCTGGTTTGGCAAATTCAGCAACTTTTAGATCAATAAGTATAAACTTATTTGCAATATAATAAGGGACATTGAGGATTTAACGAAGGATATTGAATACGAGAAAAAATTGAATGTCTAGTGGAGCCTCAAAGCTCAACTCTGCATGTCATAATGTATTTATTATCATGTATATGAGCTTTTGTCATTAAATGAAAGCTTTTAGTAAACGCTGTGGTGTTCGAAATCGGTGAGCAGTTTCTTGTCGTTTAAGTGTTGTATATTTGGGAAAATATCCAACAATGATTTCTTTTTTTTAATTGCCCCCTGAAAAAAAAAGAAACCTGTTTAAATGTAGAAAGGAGACCATTCTGGGGCACATCCTGTCTCTTAAGGTGGGTCTTCCTTAAAAGTGCAAAAATCGGGCAGTTCAGGGCTATTTTGATCAAATCATTTTGCCGCGAATACCAGCTAATTTTGTTGTATAGTGATTAATACATAGATTCTTCCTATGCAATACTTATACCCACATTGATATTTCTGAAGTTTAAAGTGTCACTAATATCATTTCGACATACGAATTTGAGCTTTGAGGCTCAAATACAGTAACTGGTCCAGTCAACAAACGTATTGTAGAGTGCATGAAATATGTGATTATGTTTTACCCCAGGGCTTCGTTAGAAGTAGAAGATAAACATACTAAAAATCCCCGCTTCTGGGGGTTGAGTTAACGGTGGACGGGAGGGGAGAATGTCTCATTTTTAGGTTTTTAAATTATATATCGAAAACTGTGGGCTCAAGAAAAATTTATTTAAAATAAAAATTTAAACTAATTAAATTTTCTAGAATAGAAATATATATTTATCGAACTTCCATCGGTTTTCAAGATACGCGTTATTAAAAATCGTTAATTTTCGTAAAAAAAATAATTTTTACCTCACTTTTCGTCAAACATTTCCTTTATGGGAAATTTAATTGGCTTTTATTGTTATTTGAAAAAAGTTTTGTTAGAGTCCCCCTTTTTTTGAGGTATTATCGAAAAATCCAAAAATGGGACCTTCTCCCCTCCTTCGTTTGCTCATCCCCCAGGGGTGAAAACTTTTAGTATGTTTATCTTCTAACTACTAACGAATCCCTGAGGTAAAAAATAATCGCATATTTCATGCACTCATTGACTGGATTATCAAATGAACTCAACTCTTCTCTTATGCAATCCTTACAATCCAATAACCTTCCTGAAATCCTCAATGCTCCTTCTCATGTCACAAACAAACTTATCCTTAATAATCTAAATGTCCTATATGTTGCTGAATTGGCCCAAAACAGATACCTATCCTTCCATAGTAAGCTCCATAACCACTCCAATCCACTAGTCTCCCAACTTGCTTCCCACTCCATTCCCGATAACCCTCTTAGGTGTCTGAAAAGGAAGAGGCCTAGAGACTTTCTTATTTAAAACATTTATTTAATGATGCTAATGGGTAGTTTCTTTTTAACTTATCGACAATATATCATTTTTTCTCACTAAATGTTTTTACTTTATACAGTTGTAAATCTCAATTAACCTATAAAAAAATATTTTAACTATATTTTTTTATTACAGTTTTTAATTCATTGTTTGTTTATCTTTTTGTTAATTGTATTGTCATTATTCAAGAACTTCGGATTGAAGTTAGTTAGTGAAAAGATTGCACAAAGCATTTCTTATCATCCTTATCAACTTAGAATCTTGATTTGCCATCTGCTTAAATTAACTTCGCTTTAAGGGCTTTGAAGTTAGTCGAGACCCAAAGGAAACTGGCGCCCCAACGCAGTTCTTGTAGTTTCGCCTTATGGTGTAACTGTAGGGTTCAGTCATTGGTTTTGCATATACGTTTTAACTCTAAGATCAATTTTAAAAATAAATAAATAAATAAGGCGATAAAGGAAAAAATACTGCAATATTCAATGTTGATACTCTACCTTCCGTATTACTTCTTGGCTTCCAATTTTATGAACCTCATACACCGTACCCTGACCGAACACATCTGGTTCAACTTCATTACCTCAACTTCGCAGGATCATAATGTAAAGTCGGGTACATTATGAGAGGACAAAGAAGGAAGCCCTTTGACAGCAAACTCCTTTATACCATCTTCTCGGGGTGGAAGTGTAAAAGGAAAGGGTGGGAGGGGGGTCCCTTTTTCCTTAAAATGAGAAAGGGCCGGGCCATTGATTACCTGCCCCCTGCCCCCCCCTTGTCCCCCCTCCTACGCCCCTCCGTTAGATATTCTCAATGAGCAGCCAACCAAATTCTACATTTGGACTAAAGTTCTCTGTTCGACTGATCGGTGTATGGGCCATTGCTTCTGTTAATAGTTGAGCGAGGTACAATAAATTTAAAAAAAAAAAAAAAAAAAAAAATGTAGTTCACAAAAACATCTTATTTATTGCAACATATTCCCGCATTGCAAGAATCTCATAAATATAAAAGAAAATATATTGAAAACGTAGGTTGTCGGGGTATGCAGTCATAGATACACAGCAATTAAAAATAAATATTGATTTATAGTGCCATCGTTTCGGCCTACATTGTAAGCTTTCTCCAGAGCTCACATCATATTTAAGTACTTTTAAGATTATAATACTACAATTCTTTAATTAAGGAGCCAACAATAATAGAAATACGCTTATATTGGCAAAAACTCCTCTTTATTATACTTCAATCAAATTACATGTTTCGGGACTTTAGTCCCATCATCATTATCAGAAAGGACAGACACGGTGAAATAACACCATGAAGGAATACTATTAAAGTCTGATGATGGGACTAAAGTCCCGAAACATGTAATTTGATTGAAGTATAATAAACAGGAGTTTTTGCCAATATAAGCGTATTTCTATTATAATACTATTTATACCTCAATCTTAATCATTCCATTAATGTAATGTACTCTATTATACTACATGCATGTATTTACAACTATATTGTTCTTCCACCTATTGTACTCAATCTTAAACTCTTCAACTATACCCACTTGTATATTTATAATAATATTTTTTTTATCCCTGTTAAACAAAATATTTTATTCATTTATTTTTATTCTTAATTTTTAAATTTATTTTCATTAATGCTATTGTTTATTTCTTATATTTCTTTCTGCATTTATCCCCTCTCTTTGTCATATATTTTTGTTCGCCTTCTTTCTAGCCCTGAAGAATGCTTACATTTTAGGTCGAAACGTCGGCAATATAAATTAAAATTTATTTTTAATTGCTGTGTATACATGACTGAATACCCTAACAACCTACATCTACATTAGTTTCTCAGTCTCTCGAACCGAGTCCGGCTAAAGGAAAAAAAAAATTATTTTCTGTTATTTGACGTCTGGAGAGTCTCTTCAACTCAGCCTCTATAAATTGGGTAACTTTATTAGGAGGAAAAACTGGTGGTTAAGGGTGGCCGCTGACCGCACTCGTTTCAACTTTGTTTTCGAGACAGTTCATTACAAATCACTTTAAATCAAGACCTTTCATGTTTAGTGTTCGTGGTTTAGTCTCGAGGTTTTACCTTAAAAAAAACTTATGTAATGTGAATAATATCTCGGTATCCATACCCTTATTTAATGAACATATTTAAAGAAATCTGAATCTATTTTTTATTATTTCTTTGAACCAGATACCTACCCTTAGCTGTATTTTGTTATTTTATTTAATTATCGAATTCAAGTGATAAACGACAAGAAACTTCCCGTCGTTACACTACTACTATACTACTTCAACATTTACAACCCAAACGTTCAAAGCTCCCAATCAATAACAAAAGATTTAATTACATGACTGTAATTTGACCCATTCGGACTTACTAATTTGAAGATTGGACCTCCACTAATTCATATCGTATCCAATCTTTGCAATCCAAAATCCTTAGAAAAATCCTCAATTCTCTTTACTTTGTCACAAAGTTATCCACAAAGATGACTTTCGTTTCTTACTTAGTCCATTGAATGTAATTCTTTTTCCCAATAGTCGACACTTGGAACTCAATGAAATTCAATTCATTATATAATTCCACAGTACCCCTCTCCCCAAAAAAACATTACAATTTGTGTCAACATCTTTAATAAACATAAACTTTCAAAGAGAATAAATACCAGATGAAGTCATTTGCATTACCGATATAATGGTTCTCTTGAAACTAAGTTATTGTTATGTTACTGTATTCATTTTTCCACACATTTACTTGATGTATGTATTCTATACTGTAGTAAATATCAATTTAAAAAAAAAATCGTTGAATCTGTCAGAAAGTTTAGAATAACGAATTATTGACAATGTGCTGGAAAGCGCAATAACTATGTCATAACTTCATATTAAAAAAAACAACAAAAAAGTCCTTCGAAATTAGATAAAGGGGGTTAACGAGGGGAGGTTGACTTCTAATTATTGATATAAAATTCCTGGGAATTTAAAATCGAGTAAAAATTCTCAGGGAATATTGCCGACGATATTCCCAAAATTCATATATTCTCTGGAATTTGTGATTAATTAGCAAGGTCAAAAACCTGTAATAGGTAAAATCAGTAATTATATGGTTAAATCAAACTCAAAAACTGAAATATATTTTAAAATAAAATTCCTGGGAATTTATAATTTTAAAAGCGAAATCGCTCAAATTAATAGGTCAATGTGGTAATTGTGCGATCAAATAAAACACAAACACTCTTATATGTTTAAAAATGATTGCTATTCAATGGGTAAAAACATTAGAAAATAACTAGAATGATAATTTTTTTTTTAGGTCCCCTAGTCTATGTCACACTCAATGTCACAAGGATATTGTTTATACGGGAAATGCATGGGATGATTTTTCATGGATTATGGATTAAAATGTATGAATTTACTTAGTTAGCCCAGTTTTAAGGTTCGTTCACTTTAACTCTTAGTAATCCCAGACATTCCAGTCACACAATGAATGAAAAAATAATCTTTATTCTGGGACGTATTGTCCCCTAAGAATAACAAAGTTGTATCACAATGTATTACAATGGTCTGGTTTGCATAGTTACATACAGCGCTATTTCTATATTAAGAACATGAAACATGTAAATATTGTTAATTGTAAATGGATGTATAAATAACTTTGGTAAACATAATAACATAAGAAGGAGAAATGAAATAAAAAAAAAAAATAATAATAAAAAAAAAACTATGAGAAATTAAGAAAAGATAAGTACAGAAAGTAAACTATATCTGTATGTACATTAAATGAAGAGTATATTTAAAGTTATCACGATTTATATTTATATACACTGTACATATTCACTCACATACCCATACAAACAACTATACACATACGAAATGTCAAGTTAATATATAGTAAGTGAATAAATATTTCTTTGTTTAGGAAAAATAACACTTAAGGTATGAACAAATTTTACTTCCCTTGAAAGACTAAAACGACAAGAAACTGCCCGTCGTTACAGACTACTTCAACATTTACTAGACAATCAATCAAACCTCCCAATTCATTACAAAAGACTTATTTATATGACTGTTATTAGACCTATTTGGACTTACGGAGTTGAGCTTTGAGGCTCTACTAAACCATCCAATTCCTCTCGTATCCGATCCTTACAATCCAAAATCCTTTGAAAAATCCTAAATGCCCCTTACTTTGTCATCAATAAGCTTATCCATAATGACCTTAATGCTGCTGAGTTAGCCCAAACCAGATACCTATCCTTTCATAGTAAGCTCCATAACCATTCAAATCCATTAGTTTCTCAACTTGCTTCCCACTCCATTCCCGATAATCCTCCGAGGCGTCTGAAAAGAAGATGGCCTAGAGGTCTTCTAGTGTAGAATTTTTAATAAAGTGCTACAAATGAGTAGTTCTTTTCAAGTTTTTACGTGTCATTGTAATCGTTATCAGCTTATTTACTTGGTGTACATATTTGTATAGTTGTAAATTTCAATAAATTGATATATATAAAAATAAAAAAAAAACTACCCTTAAAGAATAGTGTCATAATTGGAGAGTGAAGATTAATCCCAGCAAATAACCTTTACCCCTCGTCAAAAACCTACTTCATCCTCTCCTCCTGTGGTACCATTAAATAATGAACAACAAGTAAGATACCTAGGATTTTATCTTGATAAGAGACTAACCTGGAACTCTGATACAAGATTGAAAAAACAAGAAGCTGCACGTCGATTTCGACTACTACAACACCTACTTGACAAACGTTCAAATCTCCCGATTCAGTACAAAAAACTCATTTGGATCTACGGTATAGAGTTTTAGGGATCCACCATACCATCGAATTCTTTCCGCATCCAATCAATCCAATCCTTAATCCTTCGAAAAATCCTTAATGCTCCTTACTTTGTCACAAATGAACTGATCCACAATGACCTTAATATCCCATGTGTTGCTGATGCACGAACCAGATACCTTTCCTTTCATAATAAACTCACTCCTCATACAAATCCACTCCCGGCAATATTACCATTTTATAAGTCCCCTCCCACTGAGAATATTCCCGGTAGTATAATAATCCCACATCAATACTTATAGATATTCTTAATCAGCTAATGAGAGTTTTTATTTAAACTTACTATATAAAGCATTGTTTTTTTAGTTAGATAAAAACTAATTTAATCAGCACTCTGTAACACAATGGAACAAGTTAAGTCGCCGAGTAATGAGACGAGTTGTCGATTAGAAGATGTAGAACCCGTTCCAACGGAAGCAGGGTACGATGCCCCGGGGCTAAGGAGCTGAGATATTGTCCCTATTATACTCGTATTAAGACCCTCTTAACATTTTATCCCAATAAATAGTCAACAAGATTTGAAATAATTATAAACTAATCTGTTTTGTGGTGGGATAATGTTCATTGTAATTTCAGTGATCTCGGCACAAGGAGATAAATATGCAAGGATGTGGTGAGCGGGCAACTAATACCACAGGACATCCCATCTTATGAGGTTCATTTTCTTTAAAAAAGGCAGAGTGTGTCTTTAGAAGGACGAGAGATAGAGTCTACTTATCTTGCTTTTCTAGAAAATAGTGCAGGCTTTCTTTATGTTACCCCTCTGAGTAATAAACAGCTTTTGTTAAATAGATAAATTTTTATAGAGCAAGCCAACTTGCCCGATTAAAGTTCGCCTCTAACCGCCCTAGAGGTAATAAAAAAACTAACAAGGAGACGTTTCGACTTTTAACTCACAGATTTGAATGCTGATATTTGTGTGGACAGTAGGATCCTATGCTAGTGCAAAACTAGAGTTATAGCCGTCAATGAGCATTGGGAGCCCAGAAAACAATAAAATAAAAACCAATATAAAAATCACGTTTTATTTTTTTCTTCAATCAAATCCTATATCCTAACCATTCAGTAATGGTGTCAAAAATGGAGAATCAAAATAAATCCAAAAAAAATCTCACCAAATAACCTTTAAACTTCGTCGTAAACCCACGAATTCCTGTCCTGCAGTATCCTTTAACGATATTCCACTAATCCCTGTTGAACAGATCCGCTACCTAGGACTCCCCTTGGACAAACGTCTAACTTGGAATCCACATACAAGACTAAAACGACAAGAAGCTGCCCGTCGTTACAGACTACTTCAACATTTACTAGACCAACGTTCAAAGCTCCCAATTAATTACAAAAGATTAATATACATGACTGTGATTAGACCTATCTGGACGTACGTATTTGAGCATTGGAGCACCACTAAACCATCCAATTCATCTCGTATCCAATCCTAACAATACAAAATCATTCGAAAAATCCTCAATGCTCCTTACTTTGTCACAAATAAACTTACCCATAAATATCTCAATGTTCCGTATCTTGCTGATTTAGCCTTAACTTATCCTTTCATAGTAAGCTTCATAGCCACTCATATCCACTAGTTTCACAACTTGTTTCCCACTCCTTTCCCGATAATCCTTTAGGGCGTCTAAAAAGAAGATGGCCCATAGACCTTCTAGTGAAGAATTTTTATTAAAGTGCTACTGATGAGTAGTTCTTCTCAAGTTTTGTCACGTTATTGTAATAGTTAAAAGCACATTTACTTGATGTATAAATTTTGTACAGTTGTAAATTTCAATAAATTGTTATTTAGAAAAAAAAAAAAAAAATCTTAGCTCTCTGTCGAGGTAGAGAAATAATTTTTACACGTAAAATTATTTCTCTATCTCGACTGAGAGCTGAGAAAAAATAAAAAGTGATTTTCATATTGGATTTTATTTTATTGTTTTCTGGGCCCCCAATGCTCATTGGCAGCTATAACTCTAGTTTTGCACTATTATAGGTCTCTAATACCCACGTAAAAATCAGCATTCAAATCTGTGTGTTACAAGACAAAAACTCTTTGTATCCCGAAAAGTCTGTTAGAGGTGAAATTTTATTCTTGCAGAATTTAAAAAGAGACGATTTGTACTTATATTAAGAACAAAAAATAAGAAGTAATACTTAGCACATGTATGCAATTTATCAACAACTACCCCAGATACATAAGAATATCCATATTTCCACCGATCCCAATATTTCCTCAGTTAAAATAAGTATTCAATCAAAAACTAAATAAATTTTCATCTAAAAAAAAAAAAAAAAAAGGCCAAAAATCCAATAGGAAACTATTGGCTTGTCGAGAAAATAATGCAGTCTTTCTCGTTTTCTTGAAACAAACTCGCTCTGTTATAAATATTTCATATTTAATAGTCTACCCAAGGTACACAAAAATAACTGACATGCTACATTTAAATTTTCAAACAATTAAACGATTTTATTTACACTCAGACTCAGACCTTTTTTAACTCAACAATAATCTCAGGGAATCCCATAATACAAGCAATAGGAAATTATAACAAACTAACCTTAAGAAGATACGTACACAAACGTACTAGACACATACTACTAGAATAAAATTTAGTTAATAAGACATTCTTAGAATCTAATAGTTATAGTTAAAGTTTAATTTAATAGTATCGTTCAAGGTAATTTATTCTTTAATTTTAACGCTCAAAACGTTTGCTTATTTTTATTACTTTATTTTATTTTATTATTATTATTGTCATTTATATACTTAATTAAAAAAAAAAAAAAATAGTAGGTTATTTTTTGTCAGTTTTTCTTACAGTTTAAAAAATGTTTTAATTTATACTGAATTGAAATTGTAGAGTGAATTGTTTTATTAGCAAAACATGTATTATACAAATATGTTAAAAAATTGTTAATTGTTAAGTTCCGTAAAATAATGCTCATTTATTTTTTTTTTTTTTTTTTTTTTTTTTTTTTTTTTTTTTTTTTTTTTTTTTTTTTTTTTTTTTTTTTTTTTTTTTTTTTTTTTTTTTTTTTTTTTTTTTTTTTTTTTTTTTTTTTGTATGGATGTAAATTTATATCATATCTTCACTAAAGAAATATGTTTATTTACCTTTTTACCTTTCAACTACTAGGAAATCAGTCTTTACGAACCTATTTAGACGTTATTTCCATATAATTTTGTTTTCCGTGTTCAAAAGCCAGATACATTAATAACGTGCGTTGTGACGAAAGTGTTAGTGCGTGTACCATTCAATTATAGATTAAAAAATTTCCTTTCTCTCGAAATTGTTTTTCTTCTTCCTTGGATGGAGAAATTTGAGAGGTTTGAAGGATAAAAATTCTAAAACAGTTCGAAAAATCATCATTTTTTGTGGATTTCAGTACTCGTTTATTTATTTTTTTTTTATTTGTGCCTATATTTTTTTATATTAATATTTTTTTTTAATTTTCATATCCTTCAAATGGTAGGATAGACATAAGTAACTCCATGGTAGGAATACGTTTGGAATAACAAATGAGCTGAATACAGTAAAATCAATTTAAGGGAAAAAACCAAGTTCAAAATAGCATAACAGATTATCAGAAATTAACTAGGTTTTCGATCGCAGGTGTCAAAAATAAATTTAAAACGGTTCGTACTCGGTACATGAAAGAACAAAATTAGAATCTTGGTAGATATTATAAAATGCAGTTTTAAGTTATAAATCATAAGTAAAAAAAAAAAAAATCAGAAATGATTTATAATAAGAATTCAAAATTTTATTCAGGGAGCCAACACGTTGTCAGAAATGTATTGAGGCCAGTAATGCTTATTTTGATTAATACAAACACTTGTTTGTTATTATTTTTTTTTTAAAAAGAAACCTGCATTAATTTATGGATAACTCAATAATATAATATATAAATTAAATAAAACAGAAAATAATGTTCCTGAATTAGCCATACTCGATTCTAAAGCCTTATGTTCTGGTCTATGGCACCGGATCTATTCGATAATGATGGAAGAAAAAAAAAATTATTTATTTTTTTTTATCAGCGTGCAAAAAAAAAAAAAAAAAAAATCACGTCGTTCAATTCATCTGAAAAACTCGGACTCATCATCATTTTTTATTTGTTCGTCGGCAAAATAAATAAAATAGGAGAACTAATTTTGTTATAAATTTTTTATTCAGCGAAAGGCTGGTGGTTATAAAAAGATATTTTCAAATGGTCACAATGTCTCGAAAAGCTTCAAAAGGCAGACGAAATCGATAGCAACCCTTTAAAATAAGGTTCGAATACAGATTTTTTTTTTTTTTACTAGAGTCACTTTATTTTTAGAGAATTTAACAGTAAAAATATCTAAACGTGACATTGGAACTTACTGCTTTAGAATACTATTTAAATGGCTATATTTTTAACTGAGCAGGATAAATTAGGAGATTCGTCAGATAAAGATCTAAAGGCTGAAGTAAACAAGTTAAAAATGGGTAGTTTTCAACCTTTCGATTATTCTGGCTTCTAAAAAATGTATCAATTATCAAACAAAATAATAATTTTGAATTTTATTTTAGTATTAATTATATTATTATGCAATGAAAACGCGAACATATTAAAAAAAAATTTCTAAACTTTAATTTACTTATCAATATTAATTCAAATTTTTCCCGTGTCTATTTATTGTATCTAAAATTATTAATACACTTAAATATGTCGCTAAAGACTAATCCGCAATGTAGTTTATGTAGCATATGTTGTTAATTTGGTAGGAGACAGATACCTCATATTTCCATAATAAAATATATAATTTCTCATTTGTACTATCACAACTTCTTAATAGATTTCCCATAATACTCTGTGACGTCTGAAAAGAATATGATCTAGAGACCTTCTAATGTATAATATCTCTGAAAGTTTTATTAATGAATATTTCTTTACACGTAATTGATATATAGTAATTATATATACAGTTGTTAATTATACTTTCATTGGAGCTTACTATGAATAGTTTCTTTTCAATTTTATATCATGTCATTAGATTTTTAGTGATATCTTTTACAAAATGTAATTATTTATAGAGTTTTATTTTTCTATGAATAAAAATAAAATAAAAAAATAATTTTATCTACCACGTTGCTATTCCTTCAAAGTAAACGTTATACCCACTCAAATCCAGTATTTTCTCTCTCATTTTCTCACTTCCAATAGATTCTAGATGTTTCTCTGAGGGAGTATAAAACTGCCACCAACTAACGACTATCCCTATCCACTTTAGATGTAACCTTTACACTATATTGCTGTTTAAATCCTGCTTCATGTAGTCTGGTTCAAGAGACTCCGAAAACAGAAAATTGGATGAGATAGACTTCTACTGTTGTAAAAGGACAACCTTAACCCGGCAAATGTCGCTAGGTTAGCATTTCCCTCACCCTTCTAAAAAATACTTAATAAGTTCGTCAGAATTTAAGTTTCATCGCTGACCCTCAGTATAGCTGAGTTTAGATCATTTGCGAATAATAATATTTGGTTTCTAATTGAAACGGACGCAGGTGGCCTGGATATTGGGAGATTTTTAATGAAAATTGCGTGAAACGAGCAATTATCTCATGCGCTTATCATATAGTATCAGCTTATCTCTCGTGCAGTTTATTCGTGACATTTTACTGAGCAAGTTTTCTAATTTATTTCGATTGATTAGTGATTATTTGGGTTCAAAATGAGTCGTGTGTCTAACATGATTGACTTGTTGGATAAAAAGCCAGTTGAGAAGATAAATTGTAAGTAATTAGTTGATAAATCGTCGTAAATTGTATTTGTTTTATTTTTCAATCATTTTCTAGGAATCTGAAATTTTTCTATTCCAGATTATTGTCCGTTGCTGCTCAAGGATATACAAAATAGATCTGGTATAGGTATGCCCAATACATAAAAAAAGAAAAACGAAACAAAAATTTTAAAAAGTACATTGATCCAATTCTCAATGAATATACTACATTTACTAGTAATAATTGTATAGAAATAGAAGAAAATGATCTAGCTGATGAAAAAACATAATTATGTAAATAGTAAAATATTTAATTTTTGTTTGGTTTTTTAAGAATAAATGTATATCTTTGTAAAATTTTTAAAAATATATTTTTAACCCGTATGCTACATTCTACAATTATTGGTACATTATAACAATTATTTACCATTTATAACTACATAATTGACAACATAAAACTGCATTTTTTATGAAAATCAAAAAAGTGAGGGAAATGCTCACCTAACGACTACCGGTGTAACAGATCGGTTGGCGACCAACTCCGGGTTAAAGCTGTACACCACGTCTGTTACTGGTCGCTCAAGACAGTTTTATAAACTCGAGAGATACCTACAAAGCTAAATAATAAGGGTATATAAGACTGTCCTTCGTCCAATAGTCATTGATGGTAGTTAGACATGGAAATTAAACAATAAGAAATATAGACGACTGAGTACACGTGAGAGGAAGATTCAAAGGAGAATATATTGCTCGACCAAAAAAAGGAAATAGTTTCCGATTAAGGACGCATAATGAACTTAAGGATATGTATAAAGAGCCTAATATATGTTTTGTGTTAGAAAGGTGAGGATTAAATAGTTGGATCATGTACATCGTATGAATCCAAATAGTTTACCTAAGCAAATGCTGAAAGGACGTCTACATGTAGACAGGGAAGAGGCAGAATATAGTACGATGGCTAAACAATGTAGTTGCCGATCTTCGAGTGCTGGGTATGGGCACATGGAGAAGAGTCGCGGACCATCGGTCTGATTGGAGAAGGATTGCTGGGAAGGCCTAGGTTTTTTATGGACCACAGTTCCGGATGACGTAGTTAGATATTAGCTGTTCTCAATAGATAATTCTCCTAGTTGCTTTACATAGACCATATACGTTAAACTTTACAGGCCTACAACTACTATTACCAGAAAACTACTTATCCTTCCAGTCTCTTACTTACATAGAAAGCTGTACCTCTGATATACATAATTAAAACGTTATTAATAACTGGATTATCCATCTGACTGAAAAGAGAACTCTGTTGCATGGTAATTTGTAACGTATACTTTTAATAGGAAGGGAGAGGGAGATCACAATGATCAATGATCGATTGGCTTTCTCGGCTAATTAATCAAACCTAAACGAGCCCATTGAATGCAAACACTTCCCCCACCCCTAGGCCACGCCTCCCCCCTCCCCAATCATTGTAGTCCTATTACCTTTGCTCCCTCACGCTATTAGACCGTCAACAGTTGTAAACTTTCATTCTCTTTAGTTAGGCTCAATTGGTCAATGACAATTGCAAACGCATTAAAGCGAAATTAGCTTTGAGTCTTAAGCATCCTTACTTACTGGACTTGTAAAATAATTTTGCTGTTAATTAGCCTCTTAATTTCTATTAACTAAAATGCTTAATTAATATTACTACTATTATTTATTTTTTTCATTTGTTATCTCGCTTTTTGGGGTTTCTGAACTGAGTTGGGGGGAAAGTCCAACCATCTTCAGCTTAGGTTCACCTTTTTTTTTTTTTTTTTAATCCTTGTCGGTTTCAACAGTACCGCCTGTGCCTTTCTTAGTACATCCAATTTCAACTTCAGATTCAACACCAACAGTACCAATTGGCTTTACTGCTGCGTTTTCTAGGCGATACAATGGCTTCAATTCAACGGCCAGTTCCTGATATTTTCGTAACTTCTCTCAAATAGCTAAAATTATATTGTTTTCGTTGGGAACGGCGATATCAACTATCCGTGATGTCATATCTTTTAAGCTTATAAGCAATATGTCTGGTTTGTTGTAGCTTGAGAGGCCTGGACCACATTATTATGCCTTTGGAGATATTCCGAGCTGACACACATCCACCCGTGATATGCTGCATCGACTCCATTAATTATTATTACTATCGGAACTATTAGTATTAGTTCGTGCGAAAATAATACAGGTTCTGAATATTCTCTTTGTTTAGGCAAATGCTTGACAAGTAAACAATGATCCTCCAGTCTAGTAATTGGATTATAAATAATGATTATAAATTTCGCTTTTTCTCAAAGATTAGTTTGTAATAATTGTAACCCTTTTTAGCTATTTATTATTATAGTATTGTTATTAGTTATTATTATTGTTTCAAATGTTATTATTGACATACCATATTATTCGTTCCCAAGTCTCTCAAAATAAAACATTGAAGGCTTGTTGAAATTAAAACATTGTTTATGGGTTTATTTACCTCAAAAAAAAAAAAAAAAAAAAAAAAAAAAAAATTAGGAATTTCAAAGTTAAAAAAAAAGAAGATAATAGTTAATTATTATTGGAAGAAGGCACGGCCTAAGATGTCTGTATTAATACGAAGGGAGACGGTGCCATCGCTCACTATGACAGCTAGAACAATGACAAATGATCCTAGGAATTGGTAACATTTCAATTACAGCGGTTGGAGAGTGGGGAAGGGAAGAATCTGATTGGTCGATGGGCGGTCCCTAGGTCAAATTCCCATGTTCGTCATCAAAATTGCACTTGAGGATTTTAAAAATAATTGATTGTTGTTGAGCTGAAGATAAATGTAAATTTTACAAAATGAAGGTGGGATTAATACAATGAAAATTTATTAACTGTCTCAAGTGGCTTCTTCAACTTGTAAGGGAAAGGTTAGACATTTTTTAAGACTTCGTTTTAGCTCTCACTTGTTGAGGGGTGGGGATTTGGCTCTGGGATCCAGAGTGAAAATATTGTAAATAATCAGTTCTCATTTGTTGTAAAATTAATAAAAAAATTTCAGAAAATCTTAAGAAACAAAGGAATACATACTAATTGAATACTTTTGTTTGATTTTTAGATTTTCAAATGGAAGAAATATTTCACCAATTACTTTTTTTTTTTTGTTAGAAATTATGTATTTTTGTAGTTTGAAGATGCACCCGGACCTTAATATATTATTCTGATTAAACTTTTATATTATTCATATAACTACAACCTTATGATATTGGTACTTTCTGTGAACTCATGGTAGCTGCATAGGTTACTTACAACTTACAAGTTTGAGTTGTTTCGTTAAGAGAAGCTATTAAAAGACTTATGTTAAAGAGGAGGTTAAAAGACTTATGTTCTCTGGTGAGGACATGTAAGGCCAGTTCGATGTAGGGACAAAAAACAGATAAGAATCAATAGTTCTACCATGTGTATGATTCTCTTTACCATAGTATCGTCTCATGTTCTACCATGGAGAAGAAAGTTACAGTATTAACATCCCTCAGCGTGACCCAAACTCCAATACATCACTTAAGAAAACTGTGTCTGCAGCTGATTTTAACGCCTAAATGTTAGAGCAGCGTGGAGGTGAAGAACCTTATTTACTTTAATTTCGTAATCCCCTCAACCAATTTATGCTTGATATGTACGCAAAAATAGAAAGAGAAAGACTAAACTTTCTTCAAAAAAGTTGAGAAGTTAAGACTATATTCATTTAAAGTATGCCATAAGAAAAGCTGATGGTCTGGTATCAGAGCTGGGTAAGATGGTAGTGCTGCCTCGAAGCTTCACTGGAGGGCTTTTAAAATAATATAAAATTAACTTTTGCAAATTGTCAAATTTACTTATTGAAATTATTCTAGGAATGGAATTGTTCAGGTTTATTTAAGTAATAATAATTATCAACGTTAAGCTTAACTTTTACTAATTTAAAAGTCTTCATCCTAATGATATTAAACCGTAGCGGAGCGGGGTACTTTCAGCTAGTTATACATATAACTATGTTTTCCTGGAAAAATAAAAAAAAAAATTGTTCTTTTAACTAATAGATTTCATTGAATAATTGTATTATTTTCTATTTATTTATTTATTCTATTTCTTCTTTTTTCGAATTAGGCCATCTGTGGACTACGTTCAACAATTTATTTCTTACACTTCCGTTCTTTCCTATACTTCTTATCACATCCTTCCACCTTACCACTGTCTATTAATTTGAGTTTTAAATACTTCTGGAAATTTGATCTTGTTGACTGCTGTCCGAAATTCGTCTCTGTCCCAAATTGAATCCAGTTGTATATTTGCTACCATCATATTATCTTTTACCGTCCGTATCATAGTATTCGTTCTCTGATTCTGAAGGCTGTGTTGGAAAAGATTCCTTGTTAGATTTATTTAATTTATTATTGTATTATTATAAATATTATTACTTTCGTAAATTTTAAGGTTTTAAACAATTATTTTTTAATTATTTATCTCATTGTTTTTATATAGCACTAGCAGGTTGACTTGAACATAGATAAATTAAGTATGTAGGTGCTTTAAAGTGTTTTTTTATTCGTCTATTGTACTTATTTATTCATTTTTTAATTGTTTTGTTCATGTTTTTATTATTTTGTTAGGTATATGTTTTATATACACGTAAATATATTCAATTTTTTTTTTTTTGTCTTCATAACAACCTTTATTGTATTACTTTTTCTTCTGAATTTTTTTCATATCTTTATCCATATCTTCATATCCCAATGTTTTATCCTTTCCTTTAATGCTGTATTAATTTATTCACACCCAGACCCGGAACTTTTTCAACTCTACGAAACATTCAGATAATCACATAATTCAAACAATAGGCAGTTATAATAAGCAATCCTTAAGAAGGTACATACACAAACGTACAGACCACATACTACTGGAGCAATATTTAGCTAATAAGACATCCAAAAGATTATTGGTTCAGTTTGAAATGTAATTTATTGAAACAGAATACTATATAAGTTAATTATTCCGAAGAGTTAATAAGCTTTACTATATAAAAAGCCAATTAATTATATATTTTAATTTAGTAAATTTAACCTATTTTGTTTCTTGTTATGTATGTTTTTATTATTTTTCCTACTGTTAAGAATGCATTCCAAATTATATCCATATAGCTAAGTAGTGTAAAATGTTTTATTACTAAGACATGTATTAATAAACTGCCCGTCAAAAGTATATATTTTGAAATATTTGAAATTTATAAAAACGTATTTTTTTTCATAATAAAGAAATTTTCTGAAGTCTATAATAAACATTCCTAAAATAGACATAAACAATTTATATTGAAATAAATTACAATATTACAATCAATCTTCCCATAAACAAAGAGTTAGAAAACTTACTTTTTAAAATTTTCATTTTTTACAATTTTAACTTAAAACTTTTTAATTTATATTTAATAAGACATATTTCTCCCTCTGGCTTGAATAGCCACTAGTCTTGGCATACTTGTAAATAACGAAACGAATGATAAACATGGGTTGGAAGAAATTTAAAAAAAAATAATCTAAAACTCCATCGTTTGTTATTAAAAGGGAACGTGACGTGTATAATCCTTTGTGTCTCACGCTTAATAAATTATATTAATATGAATATAAATCAAGTATGGATTAAGGTAAAAACCAGGAAAATTTCGAGAATTATGGATGTTGCAATTCTTTTGACGGGAAATATATACAATATGTTAAAATTGTAAACTGTTCAATTATATTTGAATAAAACTCTTTATATTTGTACATTTAATTATATTCTGTATCCATCTGTTCTTTTTTTAATTTTTATTTCATTTTATTTTTTTTATATATTTTTTTTTGTGGCATCCTTTGAATTCTCCTTTCAATTTCCAGGTATCATTCCGAATTTGGTATTAATATGCTGTGGGAAATATTTAAATAACCCTTCATCTTATGAAGCTCAATATTGTTACAAACATAAGGGATTATTGTAAAAACATTTTAAAAAGCTCTTATGCCTACAAGGGGATAAATAGTGGATCTGACGAGGGTGACTATTTAGGTCCTTTGAAATCGTCCCATCGGACTTGAGATCTGATCAGATGGGGCGACCCTCGAGGTGAGAGGATTCCCTATGCTCACGCCTCGGCTAAATTTTTCCCCAACGAGGCAGGGAAAGGGATGAGGCCGCTACAGAAAGGGCTTTAGAGAGAACTAATTTAGTTTTAAAGCGCCTTTAGGAGGTAGCAATCAGGCTGGGGTTTTGTCTAATGTGGCCGTGGCGGGGGGTCTTATTGTGGCTCTAAGCCCGCTCGGATATTATGTAAGATATTGAACCTCTTTCATTGAGGGATCAATTACTAGCTAAGCTCCTGTCCCATTCAGCCTCTCCTTCTTATCCGCTCTCAATAGCCAGCTCCCTGTTTGTCTAACACCCCTCCAGATCTCCGGAGGGTTTGGAGTATTTTTGAGCGGCGGTGATATGTGTCCTGGAAGGTGTGACAGGTTCATTGTTCCTAGCACCGATGAATTTTTATCTAGCGTGGATTATTGCCCAATATTAGAAATTAAAGGCTAATCTCAATTTATTTTTGAAATATATGACGAGCACTAAGGATATTAAGATTTTTACGTAATTTAAATCATTTACTATTCAAATATTATTAAAAAAAAAAACGAAAAAAAAAATCATCTTTGGTGGAATTTTTGTCCGTTTATTTTTATCACTTCAAAAATTCCTTTTTCAAATTTAAGAAATGGAACAATCCTAAATTTCTGAATAACTTAATTTATGTTAATATTTTTTTGTAAATATATTATATTAGATTAAATACTATTTACCATATTAAAAAAAAATTTATATAAATAGAAAAGAAACTTAATCCATTACGATCCAATGATATAAGAATTTAAAATATATTTCTGGATTTCCTCCGGAACAGAACGTCCGATTTTCAATCTGTGAAATTCTTTGTGTATTTGATAAACATACAATTTATGCTGTAAACAGGTTTTTTTTTTTTTTTAAAAACATTAACAAAATAGGTATTTACAACATTTTCTTCTTGCGTAACTGCGTTTAATTAACAAACAACTATTTGGCTATAGGCGGCTTTTTTGCCCCCTTAAATTCAATAATTCGCAAGATAATGTTTTCAAATTCAAAAATAAGTGAAAAAAAAATTTGGAAAACGTAGCGTAAATTTAATGAAGTTTTTAATGCTGAATACGCTTGCAGGTCTAATATTGATGATTCCGTTTACAAATGAGAAAATAAATTTGTCGCCAAACTTCTGCCGTCTCTTTTATAATATGGTTTTTTTGAAGTGAAAAAGATTTTGGATGCATTATTTTAGCTGTTTTAAATTTTTTTTTTTTTTTTTTTTTTTTTTTTTTTTTGGAAGTGCTTCGAATGAATAGTTTATGGAACTCGATGGCCGAACGAGTTAGGGCAAGAGTCTCAGCGCGCTAGGTACTGAAGGTCGTGTGTTCGAATCCCACCTGGACGGGTTAAAATATCGTGGCGGTTCCACTGAATGAATTATCCACCTTGGTTAGAATAGGTTATTAACCTGTAGGATAACCTTTCCTAATTGGAATACCTAAGGACGTTAAGCGCAAATAAAAAAACAAACAAACAATAGTTTCGTTATCATGCCATTATGATTATATATATATATATATATATATATATATATATATATATATATATATATATATATATATATTATAAATTTGATAGAGTTATAGTACAGCTGTATACACATACAAATATATTAGTCACTTATAATATATTGGTTTATAACATATGAAATGTAACTTTTGTTTGTTTAATCTTTCAATTCCTTTCCCATTCCTGTCCTAGGTTTCTAAAAAGTAGATGGCCTCGGGACCAACTAATATAGACCTATTGAAGTGTTACCGACGGCTTTACAAGTGATTGACACTTCATTAAATTTTCAATTTCGCTTATTTATTTTATTATTATACAGTTTTTAATGCCTGTAAATAAATTTGATTAAAAAAAAAATCATTTTAGATTCGGTTATTTTTTTAACAATTATTCGGAAAACATCTTAGGCAAACGTTTTCCAGCTTTGAGGGGGATCTGCAAGGTGTCGTGATATTGCTCAAAACTGGGAAACGGTAGTAATTTCTCGTGAACACTTACAAAGGTCGTTGTACAGCCATCGGCAACTATTTGGTGCGCTAACGGTAAGTTTTATAATAATCCGTTCTCAGCTAAGTGAGGCCATTTGCCGGCTAGGAGCCCACTTAGTAGACAACAAAGAGCGCTCATTTTACGCGGAATGTTCTAAAGACCACGGGGCGGAACAACATTCTCTGGAAATGTTGCCTCAATAATAGAGTTGGCAGCTTGGAGCAATTTTCCTTTTGTTTTTTCCTTACTTCTTCTACTATTTTTTTTTCTGTTTATTCTTGTAGATGTTAACTCGTTTCTTTTGAATGTTTTAACCCGAGAGCTAATCGGAGCCCCCATCAGCCAGGGGAGCACTCAGGGAATAACGGTTGTCAGTGACTGGGAATTCCTCAGCTCTTCAACCTCCTGCAAATCCTTTGATACTTGGTCTCGCTTTTCTCACCTTTTCAATAAAACAATCTGTGATTATACCCCCCTCTTGCTAAATCCCTATTGGGTTGAATTTTTTTAACTTTTCTCTATAAGTCAGCAATCGAGGAAGTTTATCGAGAACTGGCAAATAACTGAAAAAGGCCGTTAATATTTTATTGATTATTTTGAAAACAATATTCTATTTCCTGTTTTTCATTAATTGTTAAATTATTACAAAACTAAGCACTTGACCATATTATCTAACTGCTCAAGTTAAATATATATTCACTTGTTATAAAAATATTTTTGGTTTCATCTTATTTTCAGGCACCTCGGAGGAATATCGGAAATGGAATACAACTTGGGAGACTAGGGGATTGGACTGGTTATGGAGCTTACTATGGAAGGATGCATATCTGGTTTGGGCTAAATCAGCAACATATGGAACATTAAGATCTTTATGGATAAGTTTATTGGTCACAAAATAAGGAGCATTGAGTATTTTAAGAAGGATTTTGGATTGGAAGGATTGGAAGGATTGGATACGAGATGAATTGGATGGTTTAGTGGAGCCCTAAAGCTCAACTCCGTACGTCCAAATAGGTCTCACACACAGTCATCACAGTCATGTAAATATGTCTTTTGTAATTAATTGGGGACTTTAAACGTTTGTCTAGTAAATGTTGAAGTAGTCTGAAACGACGAAGTTTTATTCAAATTATCACTTTTGTTGAAAGTCAATAAAAAACTTTTTAATTTTAAACTTCTTTAAATTTGAAAAGGGGGCGCATGCATCCGCTGATTATAAAAATATTTTTGATTTATTCATCTTTCTAGATTATTTCAAAGTGGTTTTAACAAGGGAGGGGCTTGGAACATTCTATATAAAAATTCGCTAATACAGAGCGTAGCGAAGGGTAGGGCGCTCAGTCACTGTTGACAGTGGGATAATACCCAGCGATCCCTCTTCTTGGGCGACATATTAAAAGTTATAGTGGGTTTCACACCTTCCCTGCTATTTGTGCCTCCCTTTGTCCCTCTAGTGGGATAGTCTGCCTCTAATACTTCCTGTAATCCTCCATTATCCCCCCTTGTGCCTCGGGATTTGATTAATATCGTTCCTTTATATCCGCCATCTTTGTGCTGTGTGAAATAGATGAGAAAAAAATCACTTCCCAAAAACCACCGAAAAATATTGAACTTGAAATCAATACTCGGTCATTCAAATAAAGCCTAAAAATATACAATGTGAAATTGTTTAATTAAAAAAAAAATATTGTTCTGTTTTCATCTCAGACACTACGAAACCCATTTTCTAAACCTACAAGAATGGTATCAAAAACGGAAAATTAAAAAAGATTCAAAACAAATCCCATCAAATAACCTTTACTCTTCCCCTGAAATTTGTACCTCATTTAGGATTTCCTCGGCATTCCCATTTCGAAAGTTTTGCATTTTTGGTTATACACGAGAAAAGTATACCATTACCTATGGATTTATTATTAGTATTCATTTTTAGAGACAATTTGTTCTTGAATGAAAATGACTCTTTATTTTACTTCATATGGAATAAAATATTTAAAAAAAAAAACAGTTGTATAAAAAAAGTACATATAATTATAACAATAAATAAATTGGAAAGGAAAACAATAACAACAATAAAGAACATTGAAAGGAAAATTATGAAATTCTACGCAAGTATTTTTGACATAATAAGGAGTATTGGGAATTTTACGAAGGATTTCGGATTGTGAGGAACGGATAAGAGAATAATGGGAAGGTTTAGTGGACTAGGTAACTCTGTATGTCAAAATAGGTTTAATTACTGTTAAGTAAATAAGTCATTAGTATTTTATTGGAGCTTTGGACGCTTGTCTAGTAAATGTTGGAGCAGGATCTTGTATTTTAATTCTGGTATGTTAAGATAAAATTTAAAATCTTATTTAAAAAATGATTCAAACGTTCCGATTGACTACAAAAGACTCATTTACACGACAGTTATCAGATCTGTTTGGACATATGGAGTTGAGCTTTGGGGCTCAATTAAACCTTCTAATTCTTCCCGTATTCAATCCTTACAATCCAAAATCCTCAACGCTCCTTACTTTGTCACCAATAAACTTACCAATAAAGACCTTATTGTACCATATGTTGCTGATTTAGCCCAAACCAGATACCTACCCTTTCATAGTAAACTCCATAACCACTCAAATCCGCTAGTCTCTCAACTTGCTTGATGTATATATTTTTACAGTTCTAAATGTAAATAAAGGAGAAAACAAAAATGGAAACGGAAAAATACTGACTTAAAACGCAAATATAAATAGTTTACTACGGTATTTTTTTTTTTTATCTGGTTGACAAACCACACACGAGGTACCTTACAGGTTCAAATTTTTAGGACCATATGTAGAATGTCTAAAGCCTTATGTTGACATTTTTTGTGATATTTATAGCGGAAGAGGCAGGAAGTCTCAAATTTAGGTCGGTCTATCTGTGTCCATCCGTTGTAATAATGTGGTTTATTTATGTGCGTATGTATATATACACACAACATGCATAACAATGTACGGCACTGTGGTAACATTATCGTTAGCTCTGAAGTCTTACTCAGCAGTGCTGGTTTTCAAATAAAATAATTTCAATAGAAGTGGTACTTAATTCATCAATCCTTAGTAAACTTCCGGTTTTTTGATTTATTTTTTTTTAATATTTAATAAAATTGATGTTTTGATCGACTTTTCCCTTAAGGCGACAGGTGATTCCTCAAGGTGGATCTGTAATACCACACTAATTTTAAAGAACGGCTTTTAAAACTGATATTTACTTTCAAAATAAAGTTTACAGTCCATACCCGATAGATTAAATTCATCAATATAAATATTAACCGCATATTAATATGATTTCCTGATGGTTTGATAAGGGGTGAGATAAACGTGATAATTACCCTGTGCTGTAACACCATTGGTCCGCAATAAGCTCCAACGGGCCAATAGTAATTAGAGCAATATTGTATTTGCGGGCCTATCCAATAGGCCTTAAGCGATGATACTGCCGGTCAATTATTGTGTTGCACGTGTAATAAAAGCTGTATCCAACAGATTATTTTTTTATTGTCAAATTTAAGAAACAATAACTATGTATAGCATCTCCAGATTCATAATGAATATTTATTAAAATTAATATTTTTAATAGCTATTTTGTAATCTACAACTACCCGTTATATAAAACGCTTTGTAAAAAAAAAAAATGCACATTCCGCGACTAATCTGTATCGCAGGTAAAAAAAAATCAAATAAAAGGCTCAGCGGAGGATCCGATGCCGACACCACAAACCATTAACCACACACAGGTAAACAATAAATGATATAAACGTTTTTATAGTGATTGGAATTAGTACATTTTTAAACACACTATTAAATAGGCCAATATTCCTTAACTAATCATGCCTTAAATTACTGACAATAGTTACTGAATCTAATTCTTAATAATTAATGGATTCTAATTACGCTAATTTAATGTATTTTGTAAATAATTCGCTATTTATATAATTTTCCATGTACTTTTGTAGGTTAAGTTTATAATTATTTAAAGTATCATAGTTTATTGATATTAATTAGATTAAAAAGATGTAAAAAAAAAAAAAAATTGTTTTTAGCTAAGATGTTGCATTTTATTTAAATTCGTTAAGCAACTAGCGTAGATAAAATATCTTTAAATTCTTGGTCACTGCAACGATGCAATTCAGGCAATGGTAAACCAAATGGTACACATATAAGACATTGTAACTTCCCTAAATAAGGTGAAGATCAAGTTGTTCTTTAGGTCATATCGTTTGGTTCGCCATTGCCTGAATTTTGACGTTGCAGCGACCAAGATTTCAAAGATTTTTTGCTATGCTAGTTGCTTAACGAATTTCACTAAAATAAATCTTGGCTATAAATAATTTTTTTTTTACATTTTTTTATTGATATTTATAACTGTAAAAAATATGCATCTAGTGAATGTGTGGGAAAATGAATACAGTGAAATAACAATAACTCGGAAAGCAACCACACATTGGTGGCACTTTAATTAAAGTTCTATATATAGAAAGCCTCGAAGTCATCTTCTTTTCCGACACCTCAGAGGGTTTAGGGAATGTAATAGGAGACATGTTGAGATACTAGTGGATTGGAGTTGTTATTGGTTTTACTTAAAATAAATAAACAATGCCAAAAAATAAGAAATCAACAGGTTCCATAAGACGACGTGGTTGCCATATCATATAACAAATTAAAGATGAAGATGTTATTTCCTCGATTAATCCGAAGTAAATGGGTACCCGTTCCATCCGAGAATATCAACCCAACGTACCTTCCCCGAACTATAAATACCCCGACCTATATCTGTCCAGGAATAATCTTTGACCAAATCATTTCCTGTAGATCACTCGTGTCCCAAATTACCCGTAGCGCTTTTGTCAACTTGATATAATTCCAACATCCATGCCATCTATCATAGCGCTCCCACTATCTTCTTCTTTTCGAGTGGGCACACGTCCTGTAGTAAACGTGGCATTGGTTCCGCTTTCTTCACTTCCATTTAATTATTTGATTAGCATTCTTTTGATATTTTGGTTTAAGTTCTATGCTTTATGTCCATCCATTACTTTAAATGGTATATGGTATAATATAATAATATAATAAATGGTATATTGATCTATTTTTATATTAGATTCAATTCATAATAAACTCGCCCCGTAAGGAAATGCAATATAGTTTGAGCTTTTGCAAAGTTTCGGTGATAGATATTAGGTGTTTGAAATTTTAGTTGATATAGGTAATATTTGTATGTATTCAAATTGATAGCGAAGTTGGAATTCTGTGTCTTATTATTGTATGAAAATAGCCATGAATTCAATAAAGACTCAGGAGTGAAACTAATAAATCAAGTAGAAAATAATTTATATTAAATATTTATGCATTATTAGAAATAAAAAAATCGTTCATCACCAATCCTGATTTTTATTTAAATGACTAAATAAATATTTCCAAAAGTCACAAACTGTGTTCAAAATAATAATAAGTTCTAATAATAATAATATAATATTAATAATTATTATATTTACATAGACGATTTTACTATTCATTAAAAGAGGAGTCAATCAACTTAGAAATGTCTACAAAATGGCTCGTACGTGGCCATATTTTCCCGGAGACGGAAGGTTTTGTGATGGCGATGCAAGACCAAACACTACCAACTAATGTTTACCGGAGACGGATATGCGGGGAGCATATCCCTGAGTTATGTCCAGTGTGTAAGCAAAGTCCTGAGTCAGTGCAGCACTTGGCTTCGGGTTGCACTGGGTTAGCAGGATCGGAATACCGTCGACATAATCATGTGGCAGGAATCATCCACCAAGAAATTGGCAAAAAATATGGATTGATTGACAAGACGGTGTCATATTATAAATATAAGCCGAAAAATGTATTGGCAGCTGGTGGATATAGACTGTACTGGGATCAGCAAATACTAACCGACCATACAGTCGCTCACAATAAGCCAGACATCTTGTTGATCAATATGAACAAGGGAACCGGCAAGATACTTGAAGTCAATACCTGTAGATGACAATGTCCATAAGACAATAATGACAAAGATTTCCAGGTATCAGGATCTGGCAGCGGAGCTGAAGGCTATAAACAGGCTGGATAAAGTCAAAATTTTGCCGGTGGTAATATCTTGCAATGGACTGATTCCAAAAATTACAATAAATTCTTTTAACGAAGAAAGAATATTACTTGGAAAATTAGAAGATGCACAAAAAGCATTACTTTTGGACACAAAAGCAATACTCAGGAAAACCCTAAACTTATAAAATTTCGGTTGGTGAAAACCCCGAAAGAATACAATCACCACTTTATGTGCGGATAATAAAGTTCGAAAAAGATTTTTTTGAGGGGTAGTATAAAAATTAGAACCGTGGGACAGAAATAAAACATCACAATTCCAAAATAAAAACAATGGTTCAAAGCTAAGGATTAACTAGAATTGTTGATACGAATTTCGGTTAGTTTATATTAACTTTGGTGATTACCATTTTATTGCTCAAAGCTTTTCATTCCTCTTTTCCCCTGTTAAAGTGTCAGTCTCTTTTGAATTGTCATGGACTAATCTTAGCCAACTGTAAAAATTGATAAGAATTATTGTTTAAGATAATTTAAGAAATTATCGGCAATTTTTTAACTTTAGAATCGAATTTTTAAAAAAAAAAACCAAGTTTTTTTCACACTTTGACCATGAATATGGCCTGAAAGAAGATGGTCTAGAGACCTTCTGGTGTACAATTTTTTTGATGTGTTACTGATGAGTTATTCTTTTCAAGTTTCGATATGTTATTTTAATCATTATCAACACATTTACTTGATGTAAATTTCAATACATGAATAAAAAAAAATTAGTTATTTTACGAGCACAACTTTGCCAGTTTTTGAAAAAAATGTTGTTTGGCGCTTGGTGAAGTTTCTGACCCATTATATAGAAGCGCTAATGTTTTCATCACGTAGAGGAGTTATTTTTTGAAAGAAATTCTTATGTTTAATCAAATTTATCCAATGTTTACAGGTTTTATCAGTGTTTTTCTTTGCTTGTTTTGCAACAGTTGGTTTAGATACCGTTACAGAGTGTCTCGTCCTGCTCATACATTTAAAAGTAAGTAATAACTATTTATTTTGTCTAATACATAATTTAATATTTATTAAGAAGAACTTGAAAATGTAAATTTTAATTTTTCTGAAGGTTTATAAAATAACTTGGCAAAGATGCACTAGGAAGTAAGGTCAAGATGGGGCAACTTTGCCGACCTATAATTTAGTGTTTTTTTTTACTTAAATATCTATAATGCAAAAGTGTAAAGCATTGCATGGGCAAACTCACGAAATTCTACAGAGACGAGGAGTTTGAAATATACTTCCTCCTCACAACTTTACTTCCCAAACGTGGCTGATGAAGCTTTAGTAAACGTAGGAGACATCATTTATATAATTGACCCGCCCTATATTGAACCCCGAGGTATATATACATTTATGGATGAAAATATCAGAAGTTTTTGTGGTTTTTAAATTTCATTAGGTATTTCAAGTTTCGTTTGAATTCGTTTGAATGAATTATTACGATGTTTCGTTCTAAATGCTTTAAAATCTAAATATATATCATTTTCTGATTACCACGCTCTCTGAACCCTGATGAAGGCTTGCAATGCGAGTCGAAACGTCGGCATTATAAATTAATATATTATGTTTAATTGCTGTGTATCTACATCTCTAATTACTTCTCAGTCAACTAATACCTTATTAGTATTTCATTTTCTCGTTAAAATGTTTTCATTTTAGTTCAAACAATCCTTTCTCTTTCGCTATCTCTGTTTTTACATACCCTACAATGGGGTAACTTTGCCAATGCCACTTTTCTATATTTTTAAAAATTTAATTTAATGATTAAATTGTTATTGTTGCATATATTTTAAATCAAAAGATCTAGAGTCATAACTATAATGGGTTTTAAACAGATTTGAATGCTATTGGTTGAGGTAAAAGCTGTAAGGAAAAATTAAACATGGCGAAGTTGCCCCAGTTTACGGTACCATAATAAATTGTTATATACGCCATATGTGTCTTGTTCAGTAACATAAAACAATAATAAACTGTGTCTAGACAAAATTACAATGTTTGATTTTTTATCGCCAATACGCGTGTCATTATGCATTATAGAGAAAAACCTAACAAAATTAACCTATATACCTCCTAACCCTTTTTCCTGCTCTAATTCAGTTTTCTTAAGGTCTGTATATCTTTCAAAAGTTCTTTTCAGTTTGTGTCATTAGGTGAGTACCGATATTTTTGATTTCTAGTCTTAATTTTTTTTAAACAATAATATATAATATTTATCTAACAAATTGCTGATGTTTTGAATTTTTGTATATTTGTAGAACTGATAATGAATGTTTAACCTTTGACACTAGATTTTAAATAAAAATAGTTCCAATAGAAGTGGCAATTAATTCATCAATCCTAGTTGTATTAATTCCTTCTATACCACCATGCACACCTCAAATATATCATCCCTCTTTTCCGAATACCTTTCACTTAATCTCTTGAATCATCGTGGATGGAACTATATATTTATACAGCTACTGCTACTTTTTCATCTCCCCTTCCTGGTTAAAAGCAAAACAGGTTAATAATGGGTAGGAGCCGGGTGGATACCGAATGGATGTCCGTAGGCAGCTTCATAGCTGATCCTAAGTTGTTCAATTACATAGATGGAAGATTCTCATGTTCCCTGTCAGCTTTCCCCGGAGAAATATATTTCTGCTTCTTGTCCCTATTAATGGCCCAACATCCTTTTAACTTTCTCTGGACGAAGCGATTTTGCTGTCTAGCCTGAATATTTTAACTGGACGCTCATAAAAGTTAGTCGTACAGCCACCGTAAGGTCTATCGATAGTGAGTGTACTCCTATCTCTCTCTCTTTCTCTCTCTCTCTCTCTCTCTCTCTATATATATATATATATATATATATATATATATATATATATATATATATATATATAAATATAATATTATATAAAAGGACAAGCCATTTTTCGTTTGTGATCACTAACCATGAAAACTACTGTATTGGTTCAATCTGTACCTAATATTAACTACACTATCTTCATAGTTTGGAGTAGTCTACAACGACGAACGATTTCATGTTGATTTATTCTTGTATGTAGAATCGAAGACGTTTGTTCAGATGGAGCCAGATGGCGCATTGAGAAAGGATCAAAGAAACAATTTAAGAAATAAACTAGTAAAATTAAGTATTTATGTTTTATCATGCAACATATAATACAAATTCTCGCAATCAGAGACATTTTTATAGTTTAAGTTTTTTTTTTCTTCTTCTATCTCTTTCTCCTCAGTTTCTTTCAGGACGGAGGTGCCAGTAACCACTGCATCTCGGCCCCTTTAAATCAGCACCTTAATCTAGGATAGAGCTTTTCCTATTTTCTGTCAGCCATTGAGTATGTTTTTAATAGATTCTTCTAATCCTGTTTCCTGGCTCTGGCTTCTCCCATTTTAAGTACGCACAGGATCCTAAGAATAATTTTTTTTTACTAGTTGTTGATAAGATCTGATCTCTGCTGGATGTTGGATGTACAGTTGTTTAAGTTGTATGAAATGGCTCGATATCTAATAATCAGAAACATACACTTGAAAGCCGTGGTGGTTTGTAAAATAACAAGTGCTATAGACATTTCGTTACCTATAATGTTCGATTTCAACCTGAGCTGTTTGAAATATTAAGAACCATGTTTATAATCCACACAATTCATCTTCTCTGTAGTCCAGTCAATAAGCGCTAGAATGAGAGGTGTAGAGTCCATGAAATATGTGAGCATAAGTTAGAGGAAGGGGGGGGGGGAAGAATTTTTACCTCACTTTTTGTCAAAAATTTGCTTTAAGTGCCAGAAACATATACAGTAAAGCGTCGTTAATTCGAACGGCTACTGAACATTGTTTTGAATACATATTTATATTACTACAGTAAACGTATTAGCAATAATGATTGATGTAACAGACACAACTGAAATAAAAAAAAAATCCTGTTAAATATTGGATTATTATATTTTTTTTTTATTATTATTCCCTAACTACTAATCACTAATCACATCATGTACATGTAGGATTAAAATTAAAATAGACTAACTTTGATATAATTAAAGCAGAAAATGAACCCTGTACTTAAATGACGATTGAGAGAACGGCTTTCAAATTTTCGATACTTCCACAAGGAGTGGTGGAAATTGAGACATTTCAAAAAAAATTGTTTTAGTTCTAATATGTACTTTGTAAACAACGAATTCCTGCACTATATTCCAGAACTGTATTTTTAATTACGGATCTAAGCAGCATTTCTAGGTTATGTTAGCAAAGCCGAACAAATCTATCTATCTAAAGATCGTGTAAGGCACTAGGGGCAAATGTCTGACAAAAAGTGAGGTCAAAATTATTTTTTGTACGGAAACTATCGATTTTCAATAACGGATATCTCGGAAACGGTTGGAAGTGATAATATACGAATAGAAATAATTTTATAGGAAATTTAATTAGCTTTAATTTTGATTAGAAACATATTTTCATAGAGTCAAACGTTTTGATATATAATGAAAAAAAAAAAAAAATGGGACCTTCTACCCTCTTATTATAAGCTCACCCCCAAGGGCGGGGACTTTTGTACGTTTACCTTCAAACTACTCCTAACGAAGCTATGAAGTCGAAAACTATTGCCAATTTCATGCACACTACAATATGTTTATTGACTTAAAGTAAACAAGGACGTTTAACCTTAACAAATACTATCTTGCCTGTAGAGACGTTTTTGTAGGATTTTCTACAGATTACTTAAAACCTTCCCAGCTTTTATTTTTGTCTACTATTAATGGAGTTGTTTAATTTTCTATTGTTGATTTTTCTATTCCTATCTCTTACCATCTGCTAAAACTGAACTGAACATCAGTGGCATCGATCTATACCTTGGAAACGAGTTTGGATCATCGATTCGGTACCGTTGCCTTTCTCAAGAATTGATGTTTTCATGGATAAATACATTTTTCAACTAATAAATATAAAGATAAAATGAAATAGTTCAATCAGATTGCATTATCTTTTTTTTTTTTACTGTATCTCAATCTATGTTTGATGTGCTTCGGTTCCAAAGTAAGTGACCAAAAAATATCAGATCAAAGCATTTTACAGGAATCTTGAAATACCAACGAAATTGTCTCCTCTCTTACATGTAACGTTATAAAAATTATGAATTTTACTATATCCAGTTTCAACAAAAGGCCTAATTGCTCGATAAACCGTGTAACAAGGCCACGGATGATCAGCATACAGGAGAAGCCATGAACGCTAAGGAAAAATGCAATAATTGTCAGTGAGGAACAAATAGTAATAATGAATGGAACGGCTACAAGTTACAACGAAGCCAATTTTATCGCCCGCCGTATCACGACTTCTAGTTTTATCTTTTACGGCTATTTTAATGATGTTTCGATTCAATTCAAGCCAATTTGTAGAATTTTAATGTTAATATTCAGCGTGCGGATGAAGGTTGTAATTATTCAAAATACTTTATTACTCTTGTTGGACATTACCTTGTTGAAGGATCTGAAGTAACAAAATAATTATAAAGCATTACATTACATTCTTATATACAAATTAAATACTAACATATATAATTTATACTAGGTATAGTTTTCATGTAATTTATTTATTTATTTTTTTTTTTTTTAGCAGAATTCATATTAAAAAATTAAAGAATCATTACTTTTTTGCGTATCTTTATGATGAAATCAGCAATACATTTTTTTCGATTGGTTACACATATTTTTCATAAATAATTTAAAGATTTTTTTTTTTTTTTTTTTTTTTTTTTTTTTTTTTTAAATGTCGCCAAATTAAAAAAAATAGAGATATAATCCTGTTGTGTGTATGATTCATTGCTGTTAGGAATTTTCTCATTCATCAATATATTACTTTTCTATGTAATATTTCTAATTTAATACAATTCAATGATAAGGTTATTATCTAAATTCAAAACCCAATTTTTATCTTCAATTCATTTAAAGACAAATATCCTAGATTTGTTAAGGATGACGAACCCCTCTCCAAAAATAAAAAAATAAAAAAACTAAAACAAAAATAAATAAAAATAAATAAATAAATAAAAACAAATCAAGTTCATTGATGATAGCCAAGCATGGTTATAAAAAACTGTTTTTTCCCTCTAAGTTTACAAAATAAAAAAAATTAGGAAAATAATTTTTTTAACATTTGGATATTTTTACATCGCATTTTTGTTTTAATTTTTAATTATTTTTAATTTGTTGATAAGATGATTTTTCGATTCTTGATACTTTTATTTCTCGTGTAGCTGAAAGAGCACACAATAATTATCAAGAGGTAAAACGTCCATCAACACGTTTTTTTTATATTTTATATTTGATAATACCAAATTATGTAATTGTGCGATGTAACGCACATGGATTCCTAAAGTAATACAAATCACGTTTGATGATCACGTTTAAGTAAAATACTATTCTATGAAATGTAAAAAATGTATCAAATTTAATTCAAATCACACTTGGTCCATCTTGCGGTTGGAATTAAAAGGTAATTCAGGTACACTTTCGATATTAATTATTCAATATTTCAAATAATTAATTTATAAAAAATAAATAAAAGAATATTTGAATATAAAGTTTAGGGAATAAAGTCTGAAGTCAGCTGTGACGGCTGAATAACAATTATTTTAACGAAGTTTCCGTTTACCTTTTTATTTATATGGTTTTTTAATTTTTTTTTTATTTCAAATGGTAATAGCTGCCATTTATCCTCCCATTAACAGCTTCAATTTATTTATTTAGAAAATTATTTTAAATCTGGAGATTGATTACCAGTGTAGGGAATCGACAATACACTTCCTGGTATTAGTATTAGCTGGTTTATAGACCAGTTACGCAGCTGAGAGAGTAGCGCTGGGATTTCTTGGATCTGGCTTGTCCCTCCACAATTAGAGGAACAAGTCTGATTGGGGGATCCCTAGGGTGTAAGTATACAGTAAATAAGTATGGTTATATTTTTAACTTTTAATTTAATCCTTTTTTGGTTTTCACAATTTTTTATATTTTATGTTATTAATTATATTTTTTTTCAATATATTTGTTGTATAGTTTAAGGTTATTTATTTATTTATTTTCTATTTCACTTTATTTATTGTTATATGTATTATGAGGCTACTAACTCATTTTTTTTTTTTTTTATATATGTATGAATGAAATGAATGAAAAAATAATCTTTATTCCGGGACATATTGCCCCCTAAGAATAACAGACATGTATAATAAGTTGTACAATAGTCTGGCTATCTTAATTTAAAACGAAGATAGTAATATGAATAAAATGTAATATATGTATATGCAATTGAAAATAGAACTTTGTGATAAATATATACATGAAAGAAGAAGAGAGAAAATAAAAATAGGACAAACCAATAATGATAACAATATACTAATATAATAATTACAATGCGTTCAGAAAAATAAAGAAATATAAAAAATAAATCAATAAAATAAAATAGATATAGTGAATAGAAAGGAAAAGATATATAGAGAAGAAAAATATTAAGACCTATTTGAATGTTAATACGACAAAAAATTTACAAATACCTAAAAGGTAATATATATACAATTGATAATATCACATTATCAATTAGAAGAAAGAGAAAAGGAATAATAATAATAATAATAATAATAGCAATATGATAATATAATAACACAGGCCAAAAAAAAAAAAAGATTTTGAAAACTTTTTTTACTTTAATAGCTGATTTTAATAGATTTTTGTGTGCTGAATTCAGATCTGGTCTTAGTTTTTTTGTATCACCATAGTTTTTGAGAAATTTGCTTTTTTTATATAATTTAAAATATTATTATTTATAACTGTTTCATATAAATATAAAGCATTATATAACTGTTACATGAGGCCTAACTTTATATGTAGAGGTGGTAAGAGAATGTTTCTAGGATTTACAAGGTTTTTGCGGAGAATGTTCTTCTCGCCGGGTTTTAAAGACTCCCTCACTGGCCAGTTCTTTCTGCACCAGTGTTGATCCCTTGCTCTACTGTCCCATTCACAAAAAAAACAAAGAAATTTGGTAAAACCACCTTTTACCAAGAAGCATGCATGTTACTTTCAAGTCACCACATATCATCCAACCATGAGACGATTAGCCAATTTTATTCAACACTATTTCTAGGTTTTCATAGCTCTCTTTCATGTACAGAATGGCCAACAGGTATAGATACATTTGTTACTATTGTGTAATAAAACAGCTTTTAAACTAGTTTTGGAAGAAACAATAAACAGCCTCCAGTCTTCTTTTTTGTATTCAACACCAAACTCTTTGATGAGACCTGGAATGTCTGAGCAGTACATTAAATCACTTTCTTGTTCAAAAAATTTCGAAAACTGCTGCTCTCTCTTCCTGTACACATATATGCTAGTTCCAACTACCAACAAGTTCTTTTCTTTTAGTCTAGAACCAAGAAATTCAGCTTTTTCTTTTGTTAACCCAAGATCCCTAACTAAGTCGTTAAGCTCAATCTGAGTAAACAGTTTAGGCTCTATATTTGCTGTAGCACATTGGAACTCTTCATCATCTTGCTCATCTATATCTATATCTGTTTCAGCAGTGCTGCCAACTCTTCTACATCCAGCACAAATCATTTTACAATTTTATTTGTAGTATATAAACGCTGTTAAATTCTGTAATAAATCAAAAAAAATAATATATTGATGTCCAAATGTGAAAAAATGGTAGGCGATACGGCTTTATAAGTTTCATGTTTGGATTTAGCACCCTAAAAAACAGAACAGGTGTTAAGTAAAAAAGTTTTTTCATCGTTGGCCTGTGTAATTATATGCTTATATAATTACAATATGTTCGAGAAAAACAAAGAAATGTCTAAAATAAACCAATACAATAAAGTAAAAATAATGAACAGCAACGAAAAAAATATTTAGACTACTTGAAATGTGTATATATATAAGAACTACTTGAATATATATATGTGTATATATATATATATATACATATAATTCAAGTAGTTCTTAAATTTTGTCTATATATATATATATATATATATATATATATATATATATATATATATATATATATATATATATATATATTGTGGGAATAGATCCATTAGGTCATCCATATTACTTATTGCTCTTCTTGTGGCAGATTGTAATATTCTCACAATAAAAGATTTTAAATGCTTTCTTTTCATAATCAATCCTAAAACTGATAAATAAGGCATCTCAATTATAATTTTTCCTCTCACTTACCGTAAGGAAAGCCACTAATCAGTTGCTTGTTCCAAATTTAATTAAAAAAAAAAAAAAAAATCGCTAAGAATGTTGTCTTTCATTCCCTAACTTTTTGTTCAGCGGAATGTGGGCCCTTAAAGTTAATGGAGGCGGAAGGTCGCCATCTGCTTGTTCGCTTCATGGGCCAAGAGGAGTCAACATCGCATTAATCAGCTAGGTGGGATTAACTAAAATACAAATTTAGAGGGAAATACGCTCATCAATATAGCTAGATCAAAGGGAACTCCCACATTCAGAGGATTCCTCAACTTCAAAGGGGAGATGTACAGGCAGTTGCAAGGAGATCCGTTCAAGCAGAAGAAGAGGAACATCTATTAAATAGGAAGTTGTATTAAGAGAGACAGTGAGATGACATAAGTTGGAAATGGAACACATTAAGGAGGAGGACAAGTGATGATTTGATGTGTAGGAACAGTGGGGAGGGGGAGTGGAAAGAGAGGAGGGGAGGGGGGAGAGGGGGGTTAAATAATCGGATCCTCGATGCGGAGGGATGAGATCCCCTGACACGGCTAATTTCGGCTAATCCAGGGCTGGTAGATGAGTCCCTAATCCGGCCCTCTCTGTCATCGTAAAAACTACCCGCCACATATTACCGCCTTACTGGACCCATCTCCCGGCAAACTTTTAACGTCTTACAAAGTTCACCGACGCCCATCCATAAGGGCCCTTCTTCCGCATCTCTCACAGGTCCTGACGGTTTTCTCTCAACCTGATGAAATATTTCTAACCGTTTATCTTTACCGCACTTATCTCCAATTTAGCGCTAACGAATCTTCCCCCTGCGGTGTGAATATTGAGAGTCTCATCTCTTTATTCCCCACCAGCACTGAGGCCTCGGAGGGGTTGCACTGATAATAAATACCATACAAGGAACCAATCACCCCTCAGAAAACATATTATCATTTTATCTCGGGGCTTTATTCATCACCACTAATTATAATTAGGATTGATAAATTATGAAATGAAATAAAAAAATAATCTTTATTCTCGGACGTATTGTCCCCTAAGAATAACAAAAATGTACCATAAAGTGGTACAATGGTCTGGCCTGCATAATTTCATACTAAGGTATTTATATATGAGGAATATGAGAAATGTAAATACAGTTAATTGTAAATAATTGTATAAAGAACTTCTGTAAATATGATAATATAAGAAGAACAAATGAAATAAAATAATAAAATAACTATGAGAAATATTATAATATAAGTATACTATAAGTTTCAGTTGAGGAAAAAGTGTTTTGCTGTTGTGTAAATGAGGGATATTTGATATTTCTTACTTACTTAAGACAACACTGATTGGGTCTAAGGAATTTTCACGCTGATCCTAGTTACATCTCATGTTTTATAACAGTTAGTTGATTGTAGTGTTTCAAGAGGTGTGATTCTTTTGTGGGATAAAGTCGTGCTCTCAACAACTTAATATTTCTTGAATCGATTAAGTTTTGTATTAAGTATATTCTATAATTATTGTAAATTAAATATATGATATTCATTTTGTTTAAAATGTTTGCCAAAAGTCATGGTATTTGAAAAAAATAAAATAGAATCCCCTTTTTGATATGAATTAGGAATGACATTGCACCAAGTATATTTTGGCGCAAGGTGACCTCCCTGTTGGAAGAAGTCTTAGGCAGCATTGCTCCTTCTGAACAAATCAATAAACGAGGATATTTTGAAGTTAAGAAGTTAATAGGCTGGTTAAATTCCAAAATATTTGGGATAACGTTTTGCTTCTTGTTAATAAGGTTTTTGTCATATATGTGCAAGTATATTGACTGTTAAAATGTTTCCTAGTTTCAGCTTTAAATTTTTTCAAACCATAGTGTTCGTTTTATATTTTAACAATTTTAACTATTGCAGATTGCATTTTTCCAAAAGTGTTTCTCCAAGAATCTGTGTGCAATTTATTGTATAGGGATCTTTTTGTTCCTGGTTTACCAATATTATGGTTGTTTACTTTATTTAGGCATGTTTTAAGTCGTTATTTCGTTTCTATATAATATTTTGTTGGTATGTTCTTGTATTTTCTATCGTTACTTAATAAACCTTTAAAAATTGTGCAATTTTGTTCCTCATTTCAATGAAAACATTGTAATTTCCAATCGTTTCCTTTAACAAAATCCTTAGAGACAGAGAAAAAAATCAATAGGCTAAACTCCAAACACTATTAAGATATGACTTAGCATCTCATAACTACTATCAAGCTTTGACTTTGCTCCAGAATACGTTTTTAATGCTTTTTAATTGAAAACATATGGTGGTGCAAAGTCACGGATATCCGGTTGACTTTGCACCAAAGTTTAAAAACGATAAAATTAATTATAAATTTTGTAAATTTTGCAATTCCAAGTTTAAGTGATGAATCAACAGCAGTTTTAAGCTAATTTTTTAAAGCAAATATTTTAATACATGCATTTTAATTTAAACATTATTGATAGTTAAAGAATGAAGTTCAACAAAAGTGGGGCAAAGTCAAGCCGTTTTATGGTACATTGAATGACGAATATATTTACAGATATCACGATAGATATTTATATATACTGCACATATTCACTTATATACCAATACACACAACTATTCACAAATTAATTAACAAGTTAATAAGTAAGTGAAGTGAATATTTCTTTGTATAGTAAAAATAACAATTAGAGTAAAAACAAATTTGAATTTTTATAAAAGAAATTATTATGTGCCATCGTGGAACAAATAAAGGGTTATTATAATTATTATATAAAAGAAAATTGATCAACTAATTCACCGGTATCAGATTTATTCGATTAAACCAAATTAAATGTTAATTATTATTCATAGTGACAGGCGTCCAACTGGGACATGAGGAGATACTGAAAAAGTGTGTTTTAAATGAGCTTAAGGAAGGAGCATGTATTATTTCTGGAGGGAGAGAGTTCCAAAGGGTATCGGATCGGGCTAGGAAGGAATGCTGGTACAAGGATTTTCGATTGAAAGGCAAATATAGGTCAGAGGAACGTGATCTTGTTGTGAATTGGGAGTAGACGGAAGACTTAAATTTCAAAAGATTATAAATGTAGGATGGGCGATGGTGATGAATGACCTGAAAAAGAAATGAACCCAGGAAATATAGTAATTTATAGAAATATATATAATTATTTGAAATTTCTATAGGAATCTTTAATTTGAGTACTAGTTTCGAATTTTAAACATTCATCGTCAGTTCTAAAATCTACTAAAAGCTTTAAACTATCGTGACTTTAGTAAACAGAATATATATTTTAATTTTTTTTTAAATGTAAGACAAGAAATCAAACATGTTGATACTCATCGAACAAGGCAAAATGAAAAGAACTGAAAGATTTCAGGCCTTTGAGCAAACCGAATTTTTCCGGTTTTCCCTATAATGCATTTTGTCACGAGTATAAGATTAGGATAAGAAATCAAAAATAATAATTTTGTCAGAATAAATTTATTATTGTTTTAGGTTATTGAACAACACATATATGGCATATATAACAATTAATTTTGGCAATACATAACTTAAACTTTTTAAAAATTTTTTTATCCATTTGTTGAAATTGGCAACTGTAAAAAATACATACATCAAAGCAAATGTGTTGATAATGATTACAATAACATGTCAAAACATGAAAAAAACTACAGTTGTAGAAGGTCCCTAAGGGATCTTTCAGACACCTCGGAGGACCGGGAATGGAGTGGGAATGGAGAAACTTATGGATTTTAGTGGTTATGGAGCTTACAATGTAAGGATAGGTGTCTGGTTTGGACTAAATAAGCAACGTACGAAACATTATGATCTTTATGCTGAGAAAATGCGGAAATATTTGGATCTTGGCAAAGATCTGAATCACCTGTAAAATCTTGAAAATGTGGCGGTGTTTTTATTGGTCATTTCTGGTAATTGATTGATCCCGGAGATTACGGTCAACTCACTTAATGCACTGGATCTTACGAGTAAAATTCTCAAAGAATCGCATAAGGCAGTTCTTCTTAGAACAGCCACTGTTATCAGAATATTTGTATTGATCCGGGTAGGTGCTATTTTTCCGATGAAAACCGAATAAAGAGAGAAAATAATAAAAAATACATAAATAATATATGTATATATAAATATTCTATTTAACAAGTGCTTGATTTGAATTTTATATAGAACTGATGATCTATTCGTGACTAGTCTTTGAATTAAAAAATTAATAAAAGTTGCAAATAATCGATCCTAATTGTAATGATACTTCTACACCGTCTTGCGTACATCAAGTGATTACTATACTATGCCACTAAAATCAGTTGCTTGTATCAGATTTCGCACACTAATTGATACCGAACATAAAATGTTAGCGACTGAGAGAATAATTGAGCGGGCTATTGTGTCAGCTGTTGGGTCTCCCAGGCCCTACCCTTTCATCTCCCCCCCCCCCCATCCCTACACTAAAAGCCCTTCGCCTCATGAATTCGTAAATTTTGACGTATGCCTATCTGTTTTCTATTCTTTCTTAGCTCTTTTTGCGTTAGAGGCAACTGTGATGCAAATAACTTGTCGAAATCGAACAAAGAAGCGGTCGTATTGGAAGTATAAGAATCACTTGAAGTACGCGTGATGGTATAGAAGGATCGATAGAATTAAGATTGATGAATAATTTGCCACTTCTATTGGAATATTTTCATTCAAAGCCTTGTTGTTGATTGTTGTTTGATAGGGCTTAAGTACTTATGTACTCCAACTGTCCAGGAAGGAATGTCAACATTCATTCCGCAGGTCCTCTAAAAAATAAATGAATATCTTTTAGTTCCTAGAATACTGTTGAATACGAAGTACGAGTCCACCGAATTTTCAGATATGCTGATGATATTGTGGTCCTGGCGAGAAATGAGAAAACTTTAAGAGGCATTTAAATAGTTAAATATTGTAAAATAGTAGGTCTTGAAATTAATGAGGCGTAAAGTAAGTATATGGTATCTTCGGCCTCTTATCTCTTTATAACAACTCTTTTGAAACTGTTAACCACTTCGTGTATTTTGGCACCGAAATAAACTCCGAAAATATAGTGAGTGGCTTATTTTGGCCTTACAAAGATAATACTATCAAACCTGCTTCACAAAAGGACAAAACTCAAGCTATACAGATCTCTTATCAGACCTATTGTGTGCTATGACGCAGAGACCTGGATACCAAAAGCAGCAGAAATGCAAGCCCTAAGGATCATAGAAGGGAAGATATTGAGGTGCGTGTTCGACCCTGCATACGCTCCAGGAGCATGGCATAGTACTTTTTATTAATTATTAGGGGAATTAAACCAAAAATAAGAACTACATAAATATTTATCATAAAACTGTTGTTATTCTTTAGGGGATAAGTTGTCCCCGAAAAAGTTCATTTTCTTCTTTTTAAAATTTCAAATTAGCAAAAGCACCAAAAACATATTTTCTAAAAGTTTATCTAATGTTTTCAAGGTGCAGGAAATAAAAATTCTAATTATTTAGATGAATCCAAACAAATCCCACCAAATAACGTATTCCGCACGTCGTAAACCTACGACTTCCTGTCCTACAGTATCCTTTAATGATATTCCACTAATCCCTGTTAAACAGATCCGCTACCTAGGACTCCACTTGAACAAACGTTTAACTTGGAATCCACATACAAGACTAAAAAAACAAGTAACTGCCCGTCTTTACAGACTACTTCAACATTTACTAGACAAACGTTCAAAACTCCCAATTTCTTACGAAAGACTCATATACATGACTGTGATTAGACCTATTAGGACGTACGGAGTTGAGCTTTGGGGCTCCACTAAACCATCCAATTCATCTCGTATTCAATCCTTACAATCCTTCGAAAAATCCTCAATGTTCCTTACTTTGTCACCAATAAACTTATCCAAAAAGATCTTAATATTCCATATGTTGCTGATTTAGCCCACACCAGATACCTATTCTTTCATAGTAAGCTCCATAAGCACTTAAATACGTTAGTTTCTCAACTTGCTTCCCACTCCATTCCTGATAATCCTCCGAGGCGTCTGAACGAAGATGGCCCAGAGACCTCCTAGTGTAGAATTTTTAATAAAGTGCTATTGGTGATTAGTTCTTTTCAAGTTTTAACATGCTATTATAATCGTTGTCAATACATTTACTTGATGTATATATTTTGTACAGTTGTAAATTTCAATAAATGTATACACAAAAAAAAAAATATATTTAGAATTCAACCTGTCGCATTTCAAAAATCTATAGACAAATTGGATATCGCCTTTCTTAGCGCACAATCATAAAAAAAAAAAGTAATGAAACAAAATCTATATAAATATGAAGATATGGGATAAAAAGAAATTGTAAGAGAAATAAAATAAAATAAAGTTATTAATTTATCGTTTTATGTCTTATCTTAGAATTATAAATATTATAAATTCTTGTTATTATATTGTTGTGATGTTTAATTAGGTAGATGAATATTTTTTTTGTATAACAACCCAATGAAGTTGGACAGAAATATGTTTTTGTCACATCTCCCTCTAAGCAATTTGTTACTAATTTATTATTTTAATCTCTTTTTTTTTTGCCCTCTATGGACCTCATGGATGGTAATTTAAAAAATATTACAGAGTTATGAGATCCCTCCTGGAAAGAAGAGAAAGATGACCCTTAGGGCGATATGGGTGATGGTCCCACCCTCAATACCCCGGCCAAGAATAGCCAGGAGGTGGTAGTTTGGCCGAGAGCTGAGGATTAGGAGAATATTGGTCCGGGGTGTCTCTAAGCTGCCGGGGAACCTCCTTACATATTGCTTCTCGTCTAAATGGATTACCTACCACCTCTTATCTAACACAGGTCTTTATATATATATATATATATATATATATATATATATATATATATATATATATATATATATGTTTAATAAGGTTCTTGAGGTTCAGTCAATAAATAAAAACAACTATTTTGGTGACGTTTCGAGACTAAATAGTTCACATAATCATGCCCTACAGTGAAAAATAAAATTATATAAGTTATACAAGTTATTTCAAAACATAAAGTTACCTACAGTACAAATATATAACAACATGTGTTAGAATAATAAAAATATATATAATTACGGAATATAGAGGAGTATGAAACTACTTCCAATGTTACTGGTGGATATGGTATCGACTAACTAAATTCTAACAATTCTAGTACACAACTGACCTGGGGAATTTTTGAAAAACAGTTACAAGGTTAGGGGGGGATTTCCCAAAACTGGTGGTATTCCCACATATGCAGGTATAAAAAGGCTTTCCGTATTTAGGTGTAATATACTTATAAATGGATAAATGATTTATATGATGTATATAATGTAAATGTATATTATTGGTCTAAATGTATTAAATTGGAATAACAGCGTCTGATTTTTTGTTTATTGTGCGATTTTTTATATATATATATATATATATATATATATATATATATATATATATATATATATATATATATATATATATATATATATTTTTTTTTTTTTTTTTTTTTTTTTTTTTTTTTTCGAACATTATTAGGCCAGCTTATACTATGGGTCAACCTATACTACAGAGATGATTTATTAGTGATTAAAGAAATTGGGTTAAAAGTTTGTTGAGTATGAGAACTGTTTCAATCTTTAACTTTGAATACTCCGAGAAGGCGGACTTTGTTTGCGATTGCAACAATTCGACAAAAGAAATGGGTCAGTAGAATCGATAGTTGTTGCCGACGTTACGGATACAATCAGCTATTGGCTATAGTCAACAAATTTACAATTCATCTCTAGAAAAATATTTTTTTATAAAATTTTTTTTATCCATTTATTGAAATTCACAATTGGACAAAATATATACATCAAGTAAATTTGTTGATAATTCTGACAATAACAAGTCAAAACTTAAAAAGAATTACCCATCAGTAGCACTTTAATAAAAATTCTCCACTGGAAGATCTCGAGGCCATCTTCTTTTCAGACGCCTAGAAGGATTATCGGGAATGGAGAGGGAAGCAAGTTGAGAGACTAGTGGATTACTATAAAAGGATAGGTATCTGGTTTGGGATAAATCAGCAACATATGGGATATTAAGATCTTTATGGATAAGTTTATAGGTGACAAAGTAAGAAGCATACTGGACTTTTCGAAGGATTTTGGATTGTAAGGATTGGATACGAGAAGAATTAGAAGGTTTAGTTGAACCCTAGTCATGTAAATGAGTCTTTTGTAATTAATTGGGAGCTTTGAACGTTTGTCTGGTTAATGTTGAAATAACCTAAAATGTTTATCAAATATATGATATTAACTTATTACTTACTATCTTTCTAAAAAACAATTAATTACTACAAGGAGAAAAGAAATGCTTATTTGAAATTAATAAATAAAACTTACAATTATTTAACATTAAAAAACTCCAATTAATTAATAATGTTTTACTCACAAGAGTTTTTTTTTTCTCCATTACTGTCACGATTACTTCTGTATTTTAAAAGAGTACGGATGGTTTCTATTGAAAGCATTTTATTTAAATTTTTCAAAAGAAGTTTTATAAAAAAATGAATTAATCATAGACAATAATTAGTGTTAATAGTTTATTCCTTAATCCTTATTTAGACTTCTCTATCGCAATCCTCATATAATATTTAAATATTAAATTTTATTCTTAGATTATTTACTAATATTGTTAAAGATTTACAATATAATATCCCAAGCTAAAGATGTCGGTAAGTCGGAATTGCACACTTTTTATAATTAGCATTGTTTCATACTTTAGTAAATAGTTTTAAACTTTATTAATTATCTGTAAACAGTAGAAAAAAAAACAAGGAAAAAAATAATTAAATAAAATATAGAATAAGAATTAAATACAAAATAATAATAATCAATGTATTATAACTATCATACATTAATGATGATTATATGTATACATAGCAGTTAAGTGATTTGTAGGGAGGTTTATGTTCAGTAAGTAAGTACATGTTCAGTTCTCTTTCCTGTATCTTTTGAGGTTTTTTTTTTTTTTTTTTTTATCATAGTTTCCAATTTCTTTTACTAAGGAATATTCTGATTTTTTTGCAAAATATGCTTTGGTTTGTTCGAAGCTTTAGAGGGAGTAGGTTTAGATCATGGAGCATGGTTGATAAACTCCCAGTCAAAAGTATCCCAACACTTTGAAATATTTGAATTTTATAAATACGTATTTTTTTTTTCATCATAAAAAAAGGTTCTGAAGTCTATAATAAACATTTCTAAACTAGACATGAACAATTTTTATTAAATTAAATTACAATGTTTCTTCCTATAAACAAAAAAATTAGAAAACTTACTATTTAAAATTTTAATTTTTTACAATTTTAAATTTATATTTAATAAGACATAATACCCCATCTGGCTTGAATGACTGCTTCCACTAGTCTTTGCATACTTGTAAATGACGAAACGAATGATAAACATGGTCTGAAGGAAATTTGAAAAATAATCTAAAATCTAAAAGTTTGTTATTGACAGGGAAAAACAATGATGTGTGTAATCCTTAATGTCTCACGTTTAATAAATAATATTAATATGAATATAAACTAATTATTAAGGTAAAAATTAGGAAAATCGAGAATTATGGGTGTTACAATACTTCTTTTTTTTTTTTTTTTTTAAAGAAGAAAATGAACTTTATTCTGGGACTACTTGTCCCCTAAGAATAACATATGATTACAGTACATAGGACAATCATCTGGCTTTGATAATTAATTATAATAAATAATAACAATAGATAATAATAAAAATTGATAAATAATTAAATTATGTGTTACAAAATAACTGAGACATCTTGTAAAAGGATACATCTTATGTATACTATTATAATGTATATAACATAAATATTCATGTTTTACATTAGCTCGGAAGATTGAAAATGAAGGAGGTAAAGGAATAAATGATGTTTAAAGGAAGTAAGAGTGGATCTTTTTCGAATTGTGATGGGCAATGAATTCCATAACGAGGAAGCACGGATAATAAAGGATTTCTCGAAGGATGCAGTTCGATATGCCGGAGTGTATAGGTTGATGGGTTGGGTTCTAGTATTTAAGAGGCGAATGGAGGAGCGCAGAGTAAGGAGGTCATGGATATAGGTGGGTTTTTTGGTTTTCAAGGTTTGAAATATGAGAGCACCCAGGAAGTATTGACGTCGAAAACCGGGGTACAGCCACCCGATTTCAGAATACCTGTGAGATATGTGAGAACGTCTGGAGATCCCGAAAATAAATCTAATAAAACAGTTCATTACTCTTTTACATCTCATCTCGAGCTCATCAGACAGTCCTCCTTATACTACGCATCCATAGTCAAAGTTAGGAAAAATGAGTGACGATACAAAAAGTTTTCGAGTACTTAATGGTAATGAATCACGGTAATGTGAAAGTTGCTTAAGAATAAAAATAGATTTTCTCGTGATTTGAGAGATATGGCTATTCCATGCAAGATGTTGATCGAAAGTTATTCCCAGATTTTTACTTTTGACGGGGAGTTTATTTTAATATTAAGTACATAAATATATTGTTTATTACTTTTTATTTTTTATTCTTATGTTTACCTGTCTAATTATTTTTATTGTAACCGTTATTTATTGTAGGGCAAAAGTAACGTTTTTTTATTATAAACCTTTTGTAATGATTTTTAAAAATGACTAACATAAAGCCACATCCTAATTTATATACACATATACTTTTTTGGTTTATATATATGTATTATAAACATAAAAAAGCCACTCTGAAGTGCCTGTTCATCGAACCTAAAAACGGGAAGAAGGGATGGTATGTTTACCGCGGCATGAAATATATACAGGAGAAACATTGGCCGTATTAGGAGAATGTAGCGTGAACTATTGATAGGTTTGGTGTTTACTGGTCACTCCATCCGGGCATCGTAAATCTCTTCCACAATGCCTGATGAAATATTTACCAGCTTTGGAGCTTGTTGATGGCCCAATAATGATATCAGGACGGCAGACATCTTGCCCGATAAAAGCTCCAACCGCCCTCGACAAAAAAAAACTGGGGTAAAAATTCTCTATATCCCGAAAAGCTGTCTTTATTTTCTCAGAATTCAAAAAGAGACTATTTATACTTATACTGGTAACGAAAAATTGGAAATAATACCAGACAGTAGTTTTGCGAATCAACTACTACCCCAGATACAAAAGAATATTCCTCCTACTCACCGTTCTTAATATCCCCTCAACTAAACAAATCATTAAGACATAAACAAAATCAACAAAATTAGTATAGATGAATTAATTGCCACTTCTATTGGGATTATTTTATTAAAATACTAATTTCGAATGCTAAACATCTTCAGTTCTAAAACATACAAAATTTTCAACATATCAGTACTATGTTACATGTATTATATACACTAATGTTGTCAAAAATGTAAGACAAGAAATCACTTCAGGAGATCTAAGAGATATCTGAAATATATCTATCGTGGAAAGAGGGCAGGTATGTTCAATTTTTGGGGTTTACTATAGTATTTCCCTCATGACTCATTGGATTTTTCCGTTCCAATTGGAAACAAATTTAAAATTGGGCAATTTTTTGGGCATTTAAACCAAAACCTGAATAGGTTTTAAACTATTCGATTATTTCTAATGATTCATAACTATTTTTTTTTTTTTAAATAATTTCTACTTTTATTATTTTTACTACGAGTCTTTATTAAATTTATGGTTATTTTCATTTAGATGGATAGTGAAACTCGAATTCGCTGGAATATATAAATTATATATATATGTACAGGGTGTATAATATTCGATGGCCCCTTTTTTTTCCACAGTTTTTGAAATTTTGAAACGAAACTCTCAGGATCTCAACTGTGTCAAATAAGGTTTCTTTTCAGGTTGTAGACAGCTCTCCAATCTTCTTCAGTTCTTTTCCAGTGACCCTACTTTTGGAATTCCCATTGGGATGTGATATTTTTTATGACGGATCTCGATAGAAAATCAAATTTTGAATCGATTTTATGTGGGTAAAATTTTTATCCGGGGCACCGTTTCGCCGCAAATTGTGAAAAATCATTTTAAGAAAATGAGCAGTCTAAAACTGGTATTGAATGAATGAAAAACTACAGTTTATTGAAAAAAAAAAAAAATCATCAAAATCGATTCATACTCTACGAAAAAATTGCTTTAAAAAATATATATATTTATATACAGGGTGTTCAATATTCGATGTACCAGTAGCGGGAAGGCCTTAATTTCATATTTTTGTTCAAAATTTATTTTATTTTTGCAATACCAGTTTTAAACTGCATATTTTCTTAAAATGATTTTTCGCGATTTGCGGCGAAACGGTGCCCCGGATAAAAAAATTCACCGGTATAAAATCCATTCAAAATTTGATTTTCTATCGAAATCCGTCGTAACAAATACCACATCCTATAGGGAATTCCAAAGTTAGGGTAGCTGGAGAAGAACTGGAGAAGGTTGGAGAGTAAACTATAACCTAAAAAGAATCTTTATTTGACACAGTTAAGACCCTGAGAGTTTCGTTTCAAAATTTCAAAAACTGTGGAAAAACATTCAACTTTAATCACAAGTTAACTCATGATTTCTTCCCTGGTTGACAATACTCGAGCTTTGGAGGATGAAAATCTCAGAAGTTTTCAAACAACATGCTGAGAAAATAATAATCAGCAATTTCAAAGAGTCTTGAAATCACCACCTCAAGTTAATTAAAAGAGCTCAAGCATAGAAATACCACCAAAATATAATACAACAACAAAACTACAAAGATAATATAATTCAACGAAGACAAAAAAAAATCAACATTTTATGCACAGAAATCAACTACAAACAAACCTTTGTATGAATTTTAGTTGTACAGTGGTTGTATATACATAAATAGGAAATAAGATGCATTAAAAATTTTTCTAGAACTTTTTATCTGTTAAGTTTATGATTATTCTTATTTTTTTCAAATAAAACAGTGTTATCAACAAAAATAAATGTGGTCAGGAGTCAATAAGTTGGCAAAAAAAATGGGAACATTTAAACTTTTTCATAAGTATTCCATCTTTTTTTTTTTTTTTTTTTTTTTTTTTTTTTTTTTTTTTTTTTTTTTTTTTTTTTTTTTTTTTTTTTTTTTTTTTTTTTCAAAATTATAAACATATAAAGATTGTAAACAAAAATTTACAAAATTATAGTTATTGATAATTAATATTGAAAGACATTTGAAAATCAGTTCAACCATGAAACGACAAACTTTTTAACTTCAGGCTTCCATATTTTAAAATAATAATCTAGAATTAATATTTTTTTAAAACTGTAATATTATTAAAAATTGGAGACAGTTTTATTTCTTACCTTCAGAACGGCCAGCTTAGTTTCCAGGATTCACCTGTAACAAATAAATTGTTTATGATAATTTTTTTTCCATCATTTTATATTTACCTAACTTATTAAAAAATAATGACAAACAATAATCAATTTAATTTTTTTAAGTCCATTTTTCTAATAGTTTATTTCTAAGGTTTAGAGACAACAAATAAATATTTATTTTTTTTCTTATCAGATAAATTTTTATTTTTGTTTATTAATCTTGTATATATGTTAACGAAACAAATTAGCTCTATTGTGTACTTAAAGAAAATCATTATTTTTACGCCTTCTGTTGCCGCAATGAAGTATCTGCCAAGTAAATCGCGTTAACACGTCCGTCTTGTTAGTAAGATAGTGATGCCAAGCGGCAGCTGAGCAGTGTCCTAATGAATACCGTCGTTTCCTCTGGGAAGTGCCGCTTCTTCGGCGGATTCGTTTCTTGAGATGCCTCCGTGTAACTTCACCCAATTAAACGAAATCCTTATATGCGGCATCGGGAAAGAAATCAGGTGAGGCCTCATTCAGGGTATGCTCACAATTCAGACGTCGATTTAAAAACAGCATTCGATCCCGTTAACAATGTTATTTTTCCATAGTTAGGAATTAAGTATTAATTATTTTGATGATTAACAAAAAAACAATAAAAAACCTAAAAATGATGTTTTTTATTACAAAATCACTTTTAAGAATCAGTATGATCACGTATTTCTGGATACCACATCCATTTTTATTGATCATATTTTCGAAACTGTAAGTTTAAAGTATTATTCGAACTTAGGATTGGGAAAAAATCATTAAACAAAAAAAAAACAACGTCATTTTACCTTATCAACAATGTTTCGATTCACTATTTATAATCTTTTTGTTTAAGAATTTTAGGTGAAATAGACGAAATTATTTTATTGACCTATAAGACTTTTCGGTTATTCAAATTATCCCTTATTTGTTCGCTAATAAATAAATAATTTTGAACTATAACGTTCAGCCGGTTAAAAGTAATTTTTATTTTAGACAAAATTATTCAGCTATCAAACTGATGGTTTCGTTGTTTCAGATATTGTAATAACGAATTAAAGTTTATCTAATAATAAGTGAATAAATCTGATAAATTAAATTATAATAAAAACAAATTTGAAAACGTCCTAATACCAAAGTTGAAAAACAAAAATTGATTTTGATAAGAAAAAAAAAAAAATTATTCGGAAATTAGTGTTTTTTTAATTTTTTTTTTATTTTACTGGAAGAAATAAATTATTTTTTGGATCAAAAATAACTAATATTTGTATTAAGTTACTTGACATTTTTATTTTTTATTTTAGAGAACTTAACAGTAATAAAGTGTTAAAAATCAGTTATTTATTTATTAGTTTTATTCTTAACATTAAATATCTAATATTTTTAATATTTGTTTATTATTTTATTTTTTAATTCTATTTATTGTAAAATATCTCAGGACTATTAATGTATTTTTTTTTTCTCGAGAGAATTACTTCAAGTAATTTTTTTTTTTTTTAATTCTAATTCATGATCGTACTTTTGGAAGTTTCTTAACAATCTTTTTAGACCACTATTAATAAGTTTTCGATATAATTGATTTCAAATATGAAAAAAAAGTGTTACATTGTTAAATAGTATTATTTAAAAAAAAAATTCATATGCTAATATAGTTATTAAATAGCAAATCTATCTGTGCTTCGTTCCGTTGCAGATATAGAATAATTCTAAGACTTTTTTGAGCTTAACACGTTTTTTTGCCATAAAAGCTGTAATATCTTCATTTTGTTTAAATATTTTTCAAATTTTGACCACATTTTCGGATTTAGCATTTAATTTCCTATAAAAGCAGAGTACATGTAACGTTGTAACTTCCCTAAATAAGGTGGAGATTAAGCTGTTCTTCAAGTCCCAAACTTTTTAGAATTCAATGTTATATGTACACTATTTTTATAGGATTTTTTTATTTTATTTTTTTTATATGCATTTATTGAAATTTACAACTGTACAGAATATATACATCAAGTAAATGTATTGACAACGCTATAATAACATGTTAAAACTTGGTAAGAACTACTCATCAGTAGCACTTTATTAAAAGTTCTACACTAGAAGGTCTCTAGGCCATCTTCGTTTCAGACGCCTCGGAGGATTATCAGGAATGGAGTGGGAAACAAGTTGAGAAACTAACGGATTTGAGTGATTATGGGGCTTACTATGAAAGGATAGGTATCTGGTGTGGGCTAAATCAGCAACATATGGCACATTAAGATCCTTAAGGATAAGTTCATTGGTGAAAAAGTAAGGAGCATTAAGGATTTTACGAAGGATTTTGGATTTTAAGGATTGAATACGAGATGAATTGGATGGTTTAGTGGAGCACCAAAGCTCAACTCCGTACGTCCAAACAGGTCTAATCACAGTCATGTAGATGAGTCTTTTGTAATTACTTGGGAGCTTTGAACGTTTGTCTAGTAAATGTTGAAGTAGTCTGAAATGACGGGCAGTTTCTTGTCGTTTTAGTCTTGTATGTGGATGCCAAGTTAGTTTTTTGTCCAAGTGGAATCCTAGGTAGCGTATCTGTTCAACAAATTCTGGGTTAGTGGAATATAATTAAAGGATACTGTAGGGCAGGACTATAGGTTTACGACGAAGGGTAAAGGTTATTTGGTGGGATTTGTTTGGATTTATTTTGATTCTCTATTTTTGACACCATTCTTGAAGGTTTAGGATATGGGATTGGAGTGTTTGAGAGGCAATGAAGGGATCATTGTTTACTGATAACACACATGTGTCATCAGCGTTAGTAGTGATGACAGTGGTAGGATGAGTTGGGATTTCATATAGAAAATGTAATGCTAAATTCGAAAATGTGGTCAAAATTTGAAAAAAATATTTTAAAATAATGGAGATATTACAGGTTTTATGGCAAAAACATGTTTTCCTCAAAAAAGTCTTTGAATTGTCGTATATCTGCAACGTATTGGAAAAAAAAATAATATATATATATATATATATATATATATATATATATATATATATATAAAATGATACAAAAAATGGATAAAAAAAAAAATAATGGGAAAAAATGGAATTTGTCTACTAAATTTTTGTCTACTATTTTGAACAAAATAGTAATCTCAATTAAAGGTACACTAATACTTATTAATTACTAGCATACTTAATTTTTTTTTTTATGATATATATTTTATTTTGTTATTTTACAAGATTGTTATTATGCTACTCATGTTTATTACATATTTTTTGTTACTAATCGTAGTTAAATTTTTTTGATTTAACATATAGCATAATGCATTGGAACAATGTACATAAATAACGTGCTTATAAGGGCATAGAACATATAAAATATTAGATGAATTGACCTTTTGTGGAGCAACCGCATAAAATAGATTATTAATAATATATATTAAATTTAAAGAACGGCGCTGTGGGGTTACTTTGGAATTTGCTAATGAAAATAGCGTAATTGGATCCAGCCGGGACGTCACAGTTTCCTATATATATTTCAATGGCACAAACCTCTTGTCACAAAAGCGATCCTTGCCTTTTATGGCTTACCTGAGAAAATATTTCTATAAATCAAAAATATTTAATTATCTGGATAATGATAAAAAAAAAAAAGAAAAAAAAATACTAAAAGGGAAGCCGATACTTAAAAGGTTAGAAAGAGTTTTACGGCCGGTGTTTAAAGCAGGGGACTTAGTCTAGCTTACATGCGATTACCCCATCCTTAAAGTGGAAAAGTGTACAGTAACTTTAGGAAGTTTATATACAGCCGAAATATAGTTATGGAAACCGGTTCGTTCCGGTCAGAAAACTTGTAGCGTTGACACTAAGTGAGGTAGTTATAAAATAAGTTTGCTTTAAGATTTATGGCTCAACAACTATATGATTATTTACAGAAATGTATTCAAAAAATAAGCAAAATCTTATTACTCAGAACCGGGTTTATATGTAACAAAAAAATGTTGAAATATGCCATATAATATTCGACGAAATAAACAAAAAATAATAAAATTATAACAATGAAGTATTAAATCACTTCCGCCCGCTAAGTAAAGAACTAAAGATAATTTTCAATAATAAAAGTTTAATTTTTTTATCGAAAATTCTTTTTTTTATTACACAATTGAGTATTATTTCTTCAATAATTTCAGTAATTTTTTAACTGGTTAAAACTATATAGAATAGGTGTTTGAAAATTGCCTAAAATCATAATTCAATCCAATTTTTCATTTTAATGTACGAGTTGGTAATCCAGATTGACAGAGACTATTTAAAAAGCTCTTTCGTATAATGGACTGTATTATCAGTGCTTACAACTAAAGATCTATAAATAATATATTTACACACAAAATCAAAAATCAAAGGATCGAAATTTCGATATGGTGATGCTTTTCATTCGGCAGAAATAATTTTATTGATTCCATCTGGTTAGATTTAAATATCTAACTAAACCTCGTTTCTGTCACTCAAGATTGTACATATAGATTTATATTATTGTAAATTATATTATTAGTAAAACTTCCGAGAACTAAGAAAATGGTGTAGATAAATTTTTTTTACAAATGGGTTCAGTAGTTTAACCACCGTAAACTCTATTGCGGATTGGTGCTAACCGCATAACAGACGATTTTGTAACAACTGGGATTTAGTAATTTTTGAATAAATCAATTGAAAATAAATTTAAATATAAATTCCAAGCTCTATATAACACCGTACCTCTGTAACATTTCATATAGAATGGCGCTCGCCATCTGTCGGTCAATTTTAAAAATTCAGTATTATCCAATTATTATTACTTTTTTAAAAACACATTAATAGAAAATCAGTTGATTTTATTATTGCTAAATCTTTCTGGAACTAAAAATATAATGGCTTTAAAATTTGATACAGTAGTTTTCGTGGTTAGTGATCAGAAACAAAAACTTGCTTGTCCTTTTATACAATAGTATAGATTAATAGTTATAAAAATATGGTTTTTATTTATAGTGAATGACAATAGTCATTGTTTGAATTATCATAAGTATTGTTTTTTTGGTTTTTTTTGAGGATGAAATAAATGGGAAATCGGCTATTTTCAATACAAGTTATTACTAGAGATACATTGGCCAACTAGTCAGCTGGCAAAAAGGCCTATTAGTCGGTGTCATCTACAATGTTCGACGCGCTTTGTTTGATTTATAGCCGTCTGTACATAAATGTAATTTTTTTTTTTTTTTTTTACAAAAATAAAGAAAAATTCAGCAATTTACTTAACTGAGCTTAGGAAGTTAATATTGAAATTAAATCATGCAAAAAAAGTTATCTTGTTTATGAACAGATATATATCACTCAAAAATATTTTACAAGTAATTGTAAATAAGCATGTGAGTAAATTTCTAAACTAGCAATTTCCTGTTTGTTTTCCAACGTTTATATTACATTTTAATTTAGAATTAATATTTTTTAATTATGACACAGAACCAAAACTGTGATTAAAAAAAATTAGTATGTTACGTGAGTTCTCTCTTCAGTATTGTAAAATATGTTGAATTTATTTTCTGTTAATATCGTATTATTTGTTAATATTCGATAATTTACCACTACTAATGACTGCTCGCTATTCCTAGATTACATAAGAAACAGTAAAGATGAATCTAAAAGAAAAAGAATAATCAATATAAGCCAAGTTAATTAAGCTATTTTTAAGCGTTCAACTATTTAAAGTTACACAACTAACTCTGTTTTTCGGTTTTGGTTTAATAGTTGCTATCAATAATGAATCATAATTGTAACGGATATGTTTACAGAAGGCAAACAGATACTCGCCCTGAAATCGAAGAGCCATCCAAAGCGAAGTGTGATGCCTCGTTTTCTGGAATGTGAGGATATCCCAACCACACGTGGTCATTTTTTTTACAAGACAGCACGAGACCCTCCACAGACCGACGGGTCTCAAAACTTATAAAATTGTAGGTATTTTAAAATATTACGTAAGAGACCAAAAAAAATGTATATAAATAAAAACATATTAATTAATTTATTTATTTTAGCGCTTATATACACATATTATAGATACACATGTTGTTTGTACATACATCTGTAACATTTTGGATATGCCTTATTATTATAATTATCTTTATGTTTCTTAATAAAATTATTAAACGAAATTTAAAAAAAAAAAAAAAGTTCCATTTTCACGGTTTCAATAGTTATTCGACCATCGTTCTTTTCTTCTAATACACCATAAGCTCATCTGCATGGGTATTATCAATCCATGGATCCATTAAATTTATATATATAATGAGATAATATACAATGGCAATACATAAAGAGTCAGTAAAATAAAGGGACCTATCCTTTCAAAATTAATTGGAATATCACTCAAATTTTATATCGCACTACCTACTAAGAGAGCGTTGTTGTTGTGCTGTATTGTTTACTTAATTCTCTAACCTGTCGTTTTTTCTTTTCTTTTAATTTTTCTTTTATCTAAGATTATGCAGCAATAATTTCTCTCTTTCCCCCCCTTTTTTTTTATCCTTCCTTTAGAATATTTCTTTCCTTGAGATATTGAATCCAAATGATAACTTTATTACTATTTTATTGTGTTTTTTTTCTTCAACGGACCTGGTTTCAAAACTAATAAAAAAGTAGGTATTTTGAAATTGTATCTATTAAACCAATTTGAAATCCAAAAAATTGTATTAATACAAATAATTAATTTTCGTTTTATCTAGTATCTACCTAAATGTAATATTATGGACTAGCCTTAAGCGTTTTTAAGAGTATCGCAACATTTATACTTGTAGGAAGTGGTATCATGACACCCAGAGAGAGTGTGTGCGGGAGAGAGAGAGAGAGAGAGAGAGAGAGAGAGAGAGAGAGAGAGAGAGAGAGAGAGAGAGAGAGAGAGAGAGAGAGAGAGAGAGAGAGAGAGAGAGAGAGAGAGAGAGAGAGAGAGAGAGAGAGAGAGAGAGAGAGAGAGAGAGAGAGAGAGAGAGAGAGAGAGAGAGAGAGAGAGAGAGAGAGAGAGAGAGAGAGAGAGAGAGAGAGAGAGAGAGAGAGAGAGAGAGAGAGAGAGAGAGAGAGAGAGAGAGAGAGAGAGAGAGAGAGAGAGAGAGAGAGAGAGAGAGAGAGAGAGAGAGAGAGAGAGAGAGAGAGAGAGAGAGAGAGAGAGAGAGAGAGAGAGAGAGAGAGAGAGAGAGAGAGAGAGAGAGAGGGAGGGGGGATTTTACGAGAACTTTGTTATCATATAGTTCTAATTGTTACGATTGGAATTAGATTTATATCATTAACAATACTTTTTTTTTATTATTCACAAAGTATAGTTGACTGTGAAGTATTCAGAGATGTAGATAGTTGGGGTAGGCAGTCATAGATACAGCAGATCAAAATAATTTTTTTTTCACTTTAATTATTAATGCCGACGTTTTGACTTGCATTGCAAGCCTTCATAAAGGCTAGAAGAAAAGAAATCAAGCAAAAATGTATGACTGAATTGTAGAAACTATATAAAAAACACACACTAAAAAACATAAGTATGAAAAAAAATAAAATGTATAAAATTAAAGACAGTAACATAAAGGCAATATCTAGAGGCCATGAAGATAATACATAAAGACTATTGAATTAAGGTTAAAATGAAAAGAAATTAAAATGAGTGATAGTTGCTTAAAAGCTAATGAGTAATTTCAATAATATAATTATTAAACATAAGAAAGTGTAGATACTAAGTTGTTGAGATAATGAGAACAAGTTAATAAGTTAATATTTAAAGGTCATGGACACAATACATACAGACTATTAAATTAACTTGAACTGAGAAGAAATTAAAAATAAATAAAATGATAGTTAATTGGTAAATTGAAAATATAATTAGTAAACATAAAAAAGTGTAGATACTAAGTTGTTGAGATAATGAGAACAAGTTAATAAGTTAATATTTAAAGGTCATGGAGACAATACATACAGACTATTGAATTAACTTGAACTGAGAAGAAATTAAAAATAAATAAAATGATAGTTAATTGGTAAATTAAGAATATAATTGGTAAACATAAAAAAGTGTAGATACAAAGTTAATGAGATATTGAGGACAGATGACTGAATTAATATCTGAAGGAACTGAAGACAATACATGTAAACAATTGAATTAATTTCAGTTGAAAAGAAATTAAAAGGAGTCATAGTTAATGAGTGAGGTTAGTGAGTTTTTTTTTTTAATTTCTTTTCCTGTTTTATCCTTTAATTGATAATTTCATTATATAATATTTAAAAAATTGTTTATAAAAATTATGTATATTTTATATACAACTCTAATAACTATATACCTACACTAAGAAAATGTAAAACTATTACAATGATCTGTCAATAACTTTAAAGAAAAGAATTATTTATTATTAGCTCATCAATAAATGCTTTATGTTACAAATTCAATAGGCCACCTTCTTTTCAGAAGCCTAAGAGAGAATCGATAATCGAGTGAGAAGCAAGTTGCGAGACTAGTGGATTCGAGTGGGTATGTAGCTTGTAACGGATCGGTATGTGTCTTGTTTAATTTAATAATTAACAATAACAAACATTTCTCTTTTAATGATGGTTCATCTAATTTTTATTTTAACGGTGCCTCAAAAACGTGACAAAAGACAAGCCTATCCGTTGCTCCAGGTGTTGGGGCTCGCCATGGAATATATTATTCACGAGCTCCTACTATCGCGGGCCGGGAAGAGTCGCTAATGGGATGGAATACGCTAGGAGGTCGGGGATACAAAGGGAATCCGGAGGCACTGTCTACCTCCGCCTCTCATTTAATATGATGATGTGTGTAGCTGAGCCTTCATCTCTGAGAGCTGAGCAATCAAGGCAGGTCTCAATCCCCCGATACCTTGTCGTCTTCAGCCTCTTCACAGCTGATCGCAGTCACCGCAAACAGAGCTTTGTGCCTTCTCAAATATATTATTTACGCTCTCCTCTAGAGAGCTCTCTCAATGAACGGTTTATTGTGCGCAGTATTAATTCTCAGCGTGGAATACAAACAAGGGGAAGGATGAGATGAAACATTCTTGCCGGCGGAGTCTGCCGATCCCTAGACGGAATATTATGAAAAAAAGTAGTCTGGCAGAAGATCAGTTTGAATGACAAAAATCTAGGATAATATATATTTTTTTTTTCACTGAAGGACCTTAGAGACCACGCGAATATTATAATTTTCACTTCTGTTCACTTCTCTCCTTCCTTTTCTCGCATTTCTCTCTCCCACAAGGATCTTAATATCTTTTAGTATTTTCCTATAGTCATACCTTTCGAAACATTCTTGGTCTGTTATTTTCAGTTTTTCAGTTTCTTCCTTCATCTGTTTGATCCCCGGTACTCTTGTATCCTCTCATTTTACAGAATATTTTTCTATTTTACTTTAGGTACGCATGATGGTATAGAAGGATCAATACAATTAGGATTGATGTATTAATTGCCACTTCTATTGAGATTATTTTATTAGAAAACTAGTTTCGAATGTTAAACATTCATCTTCAGTTCTAAAACATACAAAATTGTTTCAACACATCAGTGCTATGTTACATAGATTATATATACTAAAGTTTTTAAAAAAGATTTTTTTTTTCCATTTATTGATATTTACAACTGTACAAAATAATATACAACGAGTAAATGTGTTGACAGTGAATACAATGGCATGTAAATAACTTGTGAAGAACTACTCACTAGTAGCGCTTAAATAAAATCTACACTAAAAGGTCTCTAGGCCATCTTCTTTTCAGACACCTCGGAGGATTATCGGAAATGGAGAGGGAAGAAAGTTGGGAGACTAGTGGATTAGAGTGGTTATGGAATTTACTATGGAAGGATAGGTATCTGGTTTGGGCTAAATCAGCAACATATGGAACATTAAGATCTTTATGGATAAGTTTATTGATCACAAAGGAGGATTGAGGATTTTTCGAAGGATTTTGGATTGTAAAGATTGGATACGAGATGAATTAGATGGTTTAGTAGAGCCCCAAAGCTCAACTCCGTACGTACAAATAGGTCTAATTACTGTCATGTAAATGAGTCTTTTGTAATTAATTGGGAGCTTTGAACGTTTGTCCAGTAAATGTTGAAGTAGTCTGTAACGACGGGCAGTTTCTTGTCTTTTTAGTCTTGTATGTGGATTCCAAGTAAGACGTTTGTCCAAGTGGAGTCCTAGTTAGCAGATCTGTTCAACTGGGATTAGTGGAATATTATTAAAGGATACTGTAGGGTAGGATGTCGTAGGTTGACGACGAATTAAAAAAAGTAAGACAAGAAATCAAACATGGCCACTTACCTTAGAGGTAACTAAAACAGAAATGGATTTCTCACTGAATTTGTAGGTTAAATTTTTGATTTACAATAGGGGTTCCTTTATGACTCATTGGATTTTTCTGTTCCTATGGGAAACAAATTTAAAATGGGACTATTGGATATTTTTATCTGGCCATTTAAACAAAAATCTGGATCGGTTTTAAACGATTTTATTATTTCTAGTGATTCAAAAATATTGAATTTTAGGTTATTTTCTACTTGATGTAATATTTTTACTCTCCAGTCTTTATTAAATCTGTGGTTATTTTCATTTAGATGGATAGCGAAATTGGAGTTTTATGTTCTTTTACTCTTTGATTTACCGATCGTCCAGTAAAAGAACATATAAGAGCATACACTAATTAGACCCAAATTTGTTTCCATAGGAACAGAAAAATCCAATGAGTAATAAGGGAAACCCCATTGTAAATCAAAAATTTAACCTATCTGCTCCCTTCTACTTCTCACGAATTCAGTGAGAAGTACATTTCTGTTTTAGTTACCTCTAAGGTGAGTGTTAGATTTCTTGTCTCTTCTTTTTTTAAAAACTTTAGTACATATAATCTATGTAACATAGTACTGATGTGTTAAAACAATTTTGTATGTTTTAGAACTGAAGATGAATGTTTAGCATTCGAAACTAGTTTTCTAATAAAATAATCTCAATAGAAGTGGCAATTAATTCGTCAATCCTAATTTTTCTATTTAATCTCTTTGGGCGCATCCTCACAATATGCCTATAGAACCTTAATCTTATTCTTATGTCGGTTTCCAAATCTTTTATAGTTATTAAATACGTACAAATTTATTTTATTCTTGATTCTATGTGCATATATGTATATTTATATATGTTTGTTAGGTAATAGTAATATTAATTGTAGAAAAAGAAGATAGGAAAAAAAAATAAACGGGGCATGTAATTATTAGGGGGCGAATAAAATAAAAGGGAAAGAATAAAATGAAATAAATAGGAAAAGAAGGAATTTTTTATTAGTTTCTCTAGTATTTAGTATTAAATATTATATTCTCTTTACAGACTACTTCAACATTTACTAGACAAACGTTCAAATCTTCCAATAAATTACAAAAGACTCATTTACATGACTGTGAAAAGACCTATTTGGACGTACGGAGTTGTGCTTCGGGGCTCCACTAAACCACCCAATTCATCTCGTATCCGATCCTTCGAAAAATCCTCAATGCTCCTTATTTTGTGACCAATAAACTTATCCATAAAGATCTTAATGTTCTATATGCTGCTGATTTAGCCCAAACCAGATATGCATCCATCCATAGCAAGCTCCATAACCACTCTAATCCACTAGTCTCCCAACTTGCTTCCCTCTCCATTCCCGATAATCCTCCAAGGCGTCTGAAAAGAATATGGCCTGAATATGGCCTATTAGTGTAGATTTTATTGAAGCGCTACTAGTGAGTAGTTCTTCACAAGTTATTTACATGCCATTGTATTCACTATCAACACATTTACTTAATGTATATTATTTTGTATAGCTGTAAATATCAATAAATGAGAAAAAAAATATATATTCTAGAATTATAACCAAATTATAAATATTATGAACTATAGTGCTATCTTTAGTTGGATAGATAGGTAGGCTGTGTGTGTAGCAACCCAATAAGTTGGGCAGCACTATATTTTATATATATATATATATATATATATATATATATATATATATATATATATATATAAAGCATATATCTTTCTTTTGTATATTTCCATATTAGGTCTCAACCTATAGCCTTATTCTGTCGTCTTTGGGCCGTAAATTCTTCTTAGTAAACTTCTTTTTTTTTCTTACATTTTCCTTAGGCTAGGGAGGAAAGCGACATCCATTACTTACAGATAAATTATTTATTAAAAAAAAAAAATAAATAAAAATTTATATCTTGGAATTGTACCCCACTAACGAATATCATGAATTGTTACCAATGTCAATGATATTTTTCGTTTTCATAACCTTACCCTACAAATCGTATTGGCCAATATAAGTCACGTTTTGTCTATAAGTGTTGGGGCTATTTTGACACGTTCTAGCTCTGATGGTGTTGCTCAAATTCAAAATTTGACGCCAGCTTCCTTATCAGTAGATATATAGCCCGTAGATCATAGATAGGCGTATCCGTGATCTATTGTTTTTCCAAGTCAAAATTTAAGATTTGCGCTCATGTTGTTGGATAAGATTTGAAATTAAAAAAAAAAAATCTCGGCAAGGATCAACTTACGACAGCATTTTAAAATACTCCCACTCAAAGGAGGTCGCGGACAGACGGTCCAGCGGAAGCAACCACTCTCAGATATTCGGACGGACTGGACACGAGGGGGCGGCTGATAAATCATGGAGGAACGGGAAGTCGTTATAATTAGCGCATTCTCCTTTTAGCCTCTCCGCTTCTCTATCCTGTTTTTTTTATTTATTGCATTGAACACACCCTTCTTCCATTTAGAGCACGCGTCCAAAAGATTTGAAATTATAGCAGGCATTAAAAGCTATAAGAGAAACGGTGGAATTTCAGCGATCGTGATATCGACTATCAAGACTTCTCCACTAAGGTGAAACGTGTGATATAAAATTTACAACACGATTCATTTATAAATGTATACTTGTTCAGTGATAAGGCGTTGTCCATTGTAATACTATAACAGGCTAGGTATTCTAAATTATCTTTGAATTAATTATTAAAATTAAAAACAATCCAAAATATATAATGCAGTTAAAATTGGAGAAAGCGTTCAACCAGAACCAAAAAATTAAAAAAAACAACAGTATAAACTCATTTCATAAATAAGCAAATACAACCTGTCTATGTGAGGTCAATTTTAAAATTATATTATGATCTATGTATACCTAAATAAATATATAATAAAACTAAAAAAAGGGGAGAAAGAGAAAGGGGAAGAGAGAGAAAAAATTAACTACTAACTTTTTTGCTAATTGTTATGATTGAAATTTCATAACAATATATTTTTTTTATTATTCATAAGGTATAGTTACTGTGAAGTATTTAGAGAAGAAATTATTAGATATAAATATATTTTTTTTAATTTATACTTGCATTTATTCGTATGTACTACTGTATACAATATGTAAATGTGCAGTGGAAATCACTCGCCCATCTTCTTTTTAGACGCCTCGGAGGGTTATTGGGAATAAAGTGGGAAGGAAGTTGGAAAACTACAGGATTCTAGTGGGTATATAGCCTGTTATGGGAGAATAGGTATGAGGTATCTCGTTTGCATCAGCAACATATGAGAAATTTAGATCATTATGGACAAGTTTATTTGTGACATATTAAGGAGCATTGAAGATTTTACGAAAGTATAGGGTACGAAAAGAATCGGAAGGTTTACTGGAGCCCGAGTTTTATAAATATAAAGTGTAATTTATAATTATTATTGAATAATTATAAAATATATATGTCAACATTTTTTCAGTTATATAGGTTAGATTAATCTAACCAACTGTTGAAAAAAAAAAATCAAAAATAAAATATTCATTTTTATTAAGAATTTGAGTATACAGGAAAATATTTTTTCTAATCCCGAAATATTTTGTCTATTAATTTATCTGTATTCCGAGCATCAATGACTATGACTAAAATCTAAAATATAGTTACTTGAGAAAATAACAACCGGTTATACATAATGTCTGCTGACGTTTCTTAGAAACGTGTGTTGGCGTCTTCAGGAAAAGAAATGCACATCTCATCTTATTCTTGAATACACAATTTTTTGCCTTGTGGGAATCCCGAAGACCTCCCCGGTTATCATACGAGTCAAGTGGAAGCGACACTTCGAGGTGCCGTGTGTTTATTTGTTTTCGGTACCGTTCTTAGTAAATCTGCCCGAAATTGAGTGGCTTACGATTGCGACTAATGGACAGTTTAGGGGGACAAGTGGTCACACGTGGTTGAGATAAATACCCGACGAGCTACGGCCCGATGGAACAGACTGAACCCATAAAGTAGCTGACAATGACGGAGGTAGGCCGGAGAGGTGGCGTTGGAAAAAAGAGACTGTTTGTAAACCTAGACCCGATCAAAGGGGACTAGACAATGTTTGCCCCTAGATTATATACACCTCGGCCAATAGATATTTTAGGCAAACAAACCCAACGTGCGCTCTATTTCAGGAGCATTGGATCTGAAAGGACGATTAGCGTTCGAGCGATTGGTCTTCGGCGTAATGGCTTCCCGCTTTGAAGGCCCGTAGTAAAAGAGAACCGTTCCCAAAATGTCACAACCATCAAATAAGAAAAGTTCCTCATAATTTAATTGTTTCGGGCTATAAGTAATCCATCTCTGATCTATTCAATTATTTATAAAATCTATATATCTGTGACACTTGGGAGGCTAAGTGAAATTTTGTGGATTTCAGGTATCAACTAGAGGCTTATTTTTGTCTCTTAATTAAGTGTCTATATGGATACGTTAAGTGTGGCTATTACAAAGATGAATATTCGGTTAGAACTAGAAAATTGAACTTTCACCTGTGAAAAATGAGTCAAATGCACATGCTACACAAACTATCAGTTTTAAAAATTAATATAATGTAAGCGATCTCATTTTTTTATTTGTTCTTAGTATGGTTTTGAATAGTGGACGAACTATTTTTTATTTTTTGACATAGACATGTATTTTGCCTGGGGGTCTATTGTGTTTTTTTTAAAAACGTTTTTCCACTCTCAAAAATATAACACACAACCCGTTCTGTTTGTGTTGCTTGAATCTAAAATTTGAAGACAGTTCCCACATCACAAGTTCGATGGAGAATATCTTTTCTTACATAAAATTTGTTGATAAGAACTACCGTTTAGGAGCTTATTGGTTAGAATGAAAAAGTTTTTTAAGTTTTTGGGCTTTTTGTAGTGGTGTTTCAATTAAAAAATATTGAAAGAAACTATTTATTATTTACTCACCAGTCCGATAAACTATTAATAAAATACTTGGCTTCCTATAACCAAATTATGTGTATTGATTATTTGGGCTTAACGTCCATATGAACTCCAACTAGAGCAGGAAGGACAGGTTATCAACCTATTCTGGGCAATATGGGAAGATTCAAGGTTCATTCCGTGTAGTCATAGGTTATCAGCAGATAAAATAATTTCTGTGTTAACAAGTGTTTCCAAACGATCAAATCATCACAAAGTAACACGATCAATTTTCATCCCATGAAATAAAACAAAAGACTTACATAATCTTTTATTAACTATTTTATGACCTTGTTAGTGTATCCGGAAAAAAAAAAAAAATTTTATCCGGGGCTTTGTTAATCTGTGCTCCAACTAACCAAGGTTCCAATGGACAATTTTTTTTTTTTTTTTTTTTTTTTTTTTTTTTTTTAAATAAGATATTTATATAATTTTTACACCATTTATGTTATATGTATAATATTCGTTTTGAATAAGTAGTACTTATGATTGTTTCTTACGATTGTATAATTTCTAAAGAAATAATGAAATAAAATAATAAATTAATTAACAGTGCTAGCTGGAATTATATGAACGTCATGTTTCTGATAACTAAGTACGAATCCATTTCATATTCTAGGAACGGCAATTTTTTTCAAATCTACTTATGAAAATCCCGCTAGCCTGTTTGCCTACAAAAAAAAAAAATTATTTACTCAGTTGCGTTTTGGTCTCCATTTCAATATGACTTAACGAAATGTTGCAAAAAGAAAACGTATTAGAAAAAGGTGAACAGGGTTATATCAGAATTATCTTGCTACGGGCAATGATAACTGATATTAGTAAAGAAAAGTTTAATAAAAGCCAAACTAAAATTACTGATTTTTTCTCTAAATAAAAATTCAATTCATATGTAAAAATATCTCCACATAAACTCCACTTCAAAAGTATTGCAACACCCATAATTCTCAAGATTTTCCTGGTTTTTACCTTAATCCATACTTGGTTTATATTCATATTAATATTATTTATTAAACGTGAGACATTAAGGATTAAACACATCAATGTTTTTCCCTGTTAATAACTGACGATGAAATTTTAGATTATTTTTTTCCAAATTTCCTTCAGTCCATGTTTATCATTCGTTATTTACAAGTATGCCTAGACTAGTGGAAGCAGTCATTCAAGCAAGAAGGGGCAATAAGTCTTATTAAATATAAATTAAAAACTTTAAAGTTAAAATTGCAAAAAAAGTAAATTTTAAAAAGTAAATTTTCTAACTTTTTAATTTATTGGAAAAAATATTGTAATTTTTATTTTTTTTTTTATAATGAAAATTGTTTATGTTTAGTTTAGGAATGTTTATTACAAACTTCAGAACCTTTCTTTATTATGAAAAAAAAAAGTTTTTATAAAATTCAAACATTTCAAAGTGTTGCGATACTTTTGACGGGGAGTTTACATTCATTTGTATGTATGTTTGTACGTTCTAACTTTTAATAAATATGTATAAATCGTTTGTATAAATATATATAAACGATTTTCAGCAGATTTTTTTTTATTTTGTTTTTGTATTATATATATATATTTATTGAAAATTTATTAACATTCTTTTTATAAATTTTGTATTTTTTGTCTGGGGCCATTAAATCTGAAGGTTTTTTTTTTTTATTTTAATTTATTGAAAATTTTATCTAAAACTATTTATTCTACGATATATAATATAATCTATTGCCACTGAGATGATAAATCTATTATGATAGGGATGAAGTAAGCGCTGAGGACAGATCGTGGGAACAAGTGGTGTACAATAGCAAGGCAGACAATGAGCAGGTTGGGCCTGGTCTTGTTTGTTCGTCGGGCACAGAACCATAGGTTCACTGTTCTGTGGTTTCGATTGTGCGACATCACTCTCCCACATACTACAGCCACGAATTGTCGACCAGTAATGCAGATTGTATAAGTTAATCGACATTTTCAAAGATTTTTGGAGGGCTAAAAATGAAAAAAAAAAAAAAAACTTTTTTAAAATAAAAAAAAGTTTATAACCTTAATTTTCATTGAGTGCAAACAGTATTGCTCCAGCGCATTTTTGGACAACGTGTAAGGTTTCGACCCGGTATGGCAAGTGAAATTTAATTAAAATACAGTCATTTTATTTTTAACTCTACAATAATTAACTATAGATTTACTAATTAACCAAAACTAATAAAAACTATCGGTAGATTAAGAGGTTGTTACAAATATCCTTGTGCATAAACGAAGCCCTTGATTCGAATTTAAGCCGAAGGGTTGGCTTAGACTTTATAGTACCTTATAGTACTAATGCTTACCACCTTCCGGTAAGGCAAACTTTAATATTTGTCAAAATAAAAGCTTACAAGAATATAGTGGGGAACAGGAAAAATGTTGGATATCAAACGTATTGAATCCTTCCAACCCTAAACCCTCCAAACTATAACGAATGCCTGACTTTGACAATATAACTTACAAATACTAAGATTCAGTTTTCATAAAACTTAAATAGATCGCATCATAGCTAGCATTAACGTCAAATTTTAAGAAATCCTAAATGCTCCTTACTTCGTTACTAACAAACGTGTCCACTAAGATCTTGATATACGTTACGTTTCTGACTTAGCTCAAACCAGATATCTATCCTTTCATAGCAAACTCCACAACCATACAAATCCAATAGTATCACAACTTGCTTCTCATTCCATTCCAGATAACCCTCCGAAGCGCCTGAAATAAAGATGGCCTCGGGACCTTCTAATATAGTACTTCATTATATAGAACCTTTATAAGCGCTACCAATAGGTAGTTGCTTAAAAACAAGTGACGTGTCATTTTTGTCATTATCATCACATTTACTTGATATATATTTTTATATTGTATATACAGTTGTAAACTTCTATGAAAATATATATATATATATATATATATATATATATATATATATATATATAATAATAAGAGGTTTTAAGATTTTAAAGAGTCCTAAGAAGATAGGGATTTTAGAACAGATAATATTGGAAAAATGTTTACATAACATTTGTATAACTAAGCGAAATTTAAAACAACAACAACAAATAACCTACAGACTAATGGAAAGTTCTATTCTTCGAAGAAAGCATATTTAATGTAGAAGGATTAGATGGATGGTATTTTTTTCCTGCGATGAAAATTATTTGACTGATCCCAGTTGAAAAGAAACGCTACCTAGGACTCCATTTGGAGAAACGTCTTGGAAACCACGTAAAAGACTAAAACGACAAGAAAATGCTCGTCGTTATAGACGACTTCAACATTTACCAGAAAAAATTTTCGAAACTCCTAAATAACAAAAGACTTATTTACGTGACTGTTATTAGACTTATTTTCACAATGGAGTTGAGCTTCGGAACTCCACTAAAGCCGAGTGGAACTGGATAGGAATTTCGCTAGTGGATTTGGGTGTAAAATAATTAGTAAAATATTTTGATGAATTTTTCAAAAGTTTGATAGGTATAGATTCTAGGACAAAAGTTATACTACGGTCATTATGTGAAGTTTTCAGTTCTTTGAAAACCAAAAAACCCACCTATATTCATGATCTCTTTACTCTGCGCTCCTCCATCCACCTCTTAAATACTAGAACCCAACCCATCAACCTGTACACTCCTGCGCATCGATCTGCATCCTTCGAGAAATCGTTTATTATCCGCACTTTCTCTTTATGGAATTCTTTGTCCATCACAATTCGAAAAAGCTCCACTCTTACTTCCTTTAAACATCATCTATTTCATTATCTCCTGGATTTTCAATCTTCCGAGCAAATGTAAAACATGAATTTTTATGTTATATACAATATAATAGTATACATAAGATGTATCCTTTTACAAGATATCTCATTTATTTTGTAACTCATAATTTAATTATTAATCAGTTTTAATTATTACTATTTATTATAATTAATTATCATATCCAGACGATTGTCCCATGTATAGTACTCATTTGTTATTCTTAGGGATAAAGTTTTCCCAGGAAAAAGTTGATTTTCTTTTTCTTCTTAAAAAAGTATTGTTGGAGACATAATAAGGGGATACTGGTTTTCACATCTGCCAGGATTTTTGGCGGGTGAAGGACATCCTTGGCCAGTCTTCTTCTCCACTTAGAATTAGTTTTAGCTCTTGAAATACTGTTTTGTATTTTTTTTTTTTTTTTTTGAAAATTTAACGATTTTATTAGTTTTCGTCCTTAAGGATACTATTCAAAGATGACAACAATTCATATAATTAAATACTTATCGTTCATTTTATAGGGTTATACGTGAACAATCTCTACTCAGGGACTAGCCTAAAACAAAAGTCCACAGACCCTTTGTGTCATATCCTTTGTGTACCATCAATCGAAAAATACAAAACAAACAAAACTAAGGGCTAGGAAAAAATAGCTGTTGATTTGCTAGTCTGAAACGAGGCAGAGACAAACCATTTTTTACCGATTCATACAATGGGGATGAATGGAGTCTAATCCGAGAGACAGATCTTTGTCGATATAATGCTCGGGCAAACAAAGGTAATTATGGCCCCTTGTGGCTGCTGACTGATGGCACTTCTTCGGCACCACAAAGCTCTTCGTCGTGAAAAAGTAGCCCCGGTTGAGATTAATCATATTCAACAGCTAACTGCTGCCTCCTCCTCTTTGCCCATTGTCCTAGCGCCGGTCGCTCACCTCCCGGCAGCCAATCTCCCCGCTGCTCTAGCTCTATCCACTGCTATATCAATAGCTCTACCCCACAAAGCAACACAAACTAACAAGAGATTCGAAAAAAGAAGTATCAAGTAACTTCTCCACATACCAGACTAGAAGACAAGAAACTGCCTCTTTTCGACTTCTTCAACATTTACTTTCAGGCATAAACCTTCCGATTAATTGCAAGAGACGCATTTAAATGACAGTAATTAAACCTATTTGGACATATGAAACAAAAGAAAAAAAAAAGAACTTTATTCTGGGACAACTTGTTTACCTAAGAATAACCAATGAGTACAATACCTAGGACAATCGTCTGGCTATTATTAATTAATTATATTAAATAAGAATAAAAATGGATTAACAATTAAATCATGAGTCACAAGATAAATGAGAAATCATGTAAAAGGATGCATCTTATGTATACTATTTTCATACACATATCTTAAATATTCATGTTTGAGCCATTGAGATGGGCAATTAATTCTATAGAGAGGAAGCCCGGATTATAAAAAAATTTATAAAGGATGCAGTTCGGTGCGCAGGAGTGTACAGGTTGATGGGTTGGGTTCTAGTATTTAAGAGGTGGATGGAGGAGCGCAGAGTAAGGAGGTTATGAATATAGGTGGATTTTTTGGTTTTCAAGGATATGATAAAAAAAAAAAAAATGTAATGGAAAAGTTGTTTAAGAATAAAAATAGATTTCCTTGTGATTTAGAAAATATGATTATTCGAAGAAAGATGTTGATCAAAAGTTACTACCAGATTTTTAATGGATTTTTGAGAATGAATTGTGAGAAGTAAAGCAGTGCATAATAGGGAAGGGCTTTTCCGGGTATAATCACTGTTTGGGAATGGTGAGACAAAAAGGAATGAAGCCAGCTTAAAAAACTATTTGTGTTCAGCTTATATGGAGTTGAGCTTTAAGGCTCCACTAAACGATTCGTCTCATATCCAATCCTTACAATCTAAAGTCCTTCGAAAAATCCTTGCTTATCCACAAAAAACGTATCCATAAAGATCATAATATTCAATTTTGCTATTTTAGTCTAAACAAGATAAACTATCCTTTCATAGTAAACTTCATAACCACCCAAATCCACTAGTCTCTCAATTCGGTTCCCACTCGATCACCGATAAACCTCCGAGGCGTCTGAAAATAATATTGCCTAGAGACTATCAAGTGTAAACCTTTTATTACAGTGGTACTAATGAGTAGTTTTTTACAAGTTATTGCAATAACTTTCCACATATCTACTTGACGTACTTGTATATTTTATACAGATGTATATTTTAATAAAAAATTTAACAAAAAAAACAAACAATAATAGTTATAATAGGTTTAAAAGAATGAGCAATGAAAGGCTGACAAAGAAAATATTCTGACAAAAAAACACAAATTACATGGTTCAAAAAAGTCAAAACAGACTTAGTGGAGATGTGTACTGGAGAGGAAGCAGAACAAACAAAGACCTGATGAGAGACAAATTTCAACGATTTGGGGGATTTGAAATGAAAAAGGTAAGAACTGGAGGAGCAGTGTGGACAGAGGACCGAAGAGAGCAGCATAGACAGAGGATGAAGATATATTGGCAGAAGAGGAAGGAGGATGAACGCAATAGAAGAAATGTACATTGTACAGTAGTTGTTTAACGCGGTCCCTAGACGGCTAAAATCGAAAAAAAGAAAAAATAGATTTAAATTATGATATAGGACAGATAATAAAAATATATTAAAATAACACGTTATAGAGTAATAAAATAAAATAAAAATCTTTTATTTACGAACGTTATCCATAAAGATCTTAATGTACCAAACGTTTCTGATTTAACTAAAAACAGATATCTATCGTTTCATAGTCAATTTCATAACTATTCAAATCCATTAGTATCTAAACTTGCTTCTCATTCTATTCTAGATGACCCTCCGAGGCGTTTGAAAAGATGGCCTCGGGACTTTCTGATTCTGAACTTTAATTTAAGTGCTATTGCTGAGTAGTTGCTTTATAATTGACTTGCAATTATGAACATTATCTCCAAATTTACTATATGTATTTTTAATATATTCTATACTGTTTTAAATTCCAATAAATAGTTAATAAAATTCATAAAATAAAATCGAGCTCTTTAAGAAATATTCTGGACGGATTTTGAAAAAAATTGATTTTGTCATGTTCATTATAGTAACATAATAAATAGAGTCAAGTAAAATAAAAAAGGGAAAAATATGTTTACAAAGTTTTATTTTTAATGGATTATTATGTTTTGATTTTAAATTTACTTTCTCGGGAAACTAATGCATTATAAAAAAAAAATTAAAAACTTGCAAATAGAATTTTATTTTATTTAATTTTTTTTTTGTTTAAAAAATATGTATACACATGTAATTTAAATTAATTAAAATTGTTAATAGATATAAAACAGATATCTTTGTTGTAATAATTTATATACTTCTCAAATTTAATTTTATTCTGAATTTGAATTTTAACTAAGTGAAATCAAAAAGTGTAGTATTTAAAAAAAAAAAAAATCTTCTTGAATCGAGATCTGTAAGAAATATTCTAGTTACTCTAATAGAAATAATTAATATAACTTTTTTGTATTTATTTAAATGTTTTCCAATCTACATTTTCTTTTACTGATTATAGTCATGTAACTTGTTAGTAAGATAAGAAAAAAATATTATCTATTATTTTTACTAGATTGTCATCTACCACTTACTCGATTAAACTAGAACACAGTAGCTTCTGAATGATTTAACGAAATAAAACTTTAAAGAAAATTTTTTGCATTTTATTTGTTCATCGGTTTGTCTTTTTATTAAAATAAAAAAATATAATTTTTTAAAGGTTTTTAGTATCTTGTTATCTCAGCGAAAAATACAAATCGATTCAGAAAAAAAAATGTTATTGTAAGCGCTACCGAGTTACTCCCAAAAATACTATCTTCCTGATGAAAAATGAACTCAGTCAATAAAAAATTAAAACAAATATTCCAAAATCGATTCTATTTCTAACTATGAATATCTAGAATAGTTTTGACAGATCTCGATTCAGGGAGATTATATCGTGATTGTTTACGAACAGGAATACCTTGGTATCCTCCTAATTATGAACTCCCTGGCAATGGAATTCGTTGCCAAAGATCTCACCTTCTTTGATATAGATAATTTTTGTAAATAATATTCATATAATGTGAACCTTGTCGCATTATTTGGCATCTGTCTCTAGGCAAAAGGTTGTATATAATAATTTTTGAAAGTTAAAATTAAGAATTCAAATTTAACAATTCTACGTAGGAAGAAGCATTATCAACCAAACATTTTTATGTTTTGGTCTTATTCATTGTTTGGAAAATTAAGGATTTCGAGTCTTTTTCAATACATTTTTTTATTCCAATATACATATGACAACGTTGTCTGCGAACTTAAGAGAATAAATAGTTTGGATTTTTACTGAACAATAAATATTTGCTTTACAAATTTATCACGATTTTATAGTCAAACCTTGTAGTTACTAGAAAGTGTGCTGCTAAAACTATTTCGAAAGTTTCTGGGGAAGAATAAAAAATCCATAGTAGAAAGAAATCTTTTTTTTATTAACAATTTATTGAAATTACAACTGAAGGAAAAAAAAGAAAGAAAGAAAAGATTTATCTATTGCTTATAAAACGAATACACATTGATAGCACTTCATAGAAAGTTATTATTAAACCCGAAGGTTCGATGCCGACACCACCAACCATTGACCACATACTTCCAAAGCACTCCTCCAATTCCCAACTCCCCCAGGACGGCCCTGACGCAATTCTCACATCTTCGTCTCGGTTTAACCCTCGGTCGTTTACCCGAAGGCTCAAAAATGATTTTTTTTTTTTTTTTCCGAATTCGGTCAATACTAAACAAAACAACTTTACATGCCGCTTAAGCGTCACGCTGCTAATACATGAACTATATTTACCGGATATAACTCGCCGAACATGCTACGCATTAGTTTATTTTTGAAAATCTCAAGGCGTTGTTCCTCCCTTGACGTAAGAGACCATGAGCAAAAGTTGTAGTTCATTAATTTTCTAAATTATTATAATAATGGAAGATTTCACGTAAATATTCTTTCTAATATCACAACTACAGTTTTTATAAAAATAATTCCAATCGAAAAATACATTAGAGATTCACTTGAATTTTATTTGAAATTCAGTAAATTTTGTGCGTAAACACTTAATTCTAATTAAGTCTAAGGGTTGAATGTACTTTATAGTACTAATGCATACTACCTTCCTGTAAGGCAAACAGTAATATATGTCAAAATAAAAGTTACATATATATATTGGGAGACTACCAAAAAGGATAATAAACATATTCAAACCTTCCAACCAAAAATCCTCCAAACTATAAAGAATGCTCCTTATTATGTCTCCAACAAAGCCTTACATGACGATCTTATCACATTTCCTACCACCCAAACCCTCTGGGTTATTCATTATCCAGTTCAACTCATCCTGATAACCTCGCAGATTTAAACGGTAGTGGCGCAGAGACCTCTTTTAAAAATGACAGACTCAAGTCCTGAGTGAATTATAGCGCGGTCCAGCCTCCACTGGGTTTCTTTACACCAGTGACTCCATAAGTGGAGGGACAAGATTACTTGGGGGATCCCTAGGATGAGTGTATATTTTAAATAAAGTATGATTTAACTTTTAATTTAATTTTTACTGTTATTATTATATATTATTTAGTTTTATTTAATTTGTATTATGTTTTTAATTATATATTTCATTTTTATATTGCATTTATTGCATAGTTCTTTTCAGTTCTATTTTTTTTTTCTGTCTTCTTTCTCATTTATTTATCATTGTATACAGTTTCTCATATAAAAAGCCATAAATATTACTTATTGCCCACATCTGAGGTAGATTGTAATAATTATTAAAAGGTTTTATTTTTAAAAAAATGGTAAGATAAAATATAGTTAAAAATATAATAAAATATCAAATATAGGTGTATTCCCATTAGAAGTAACCTTTAATTCATTTAACTTGAGGCTACACTAATCATTAGCTTCCTCCACTAAACTCATAGACACCCTTCGTTACCATATCTTGAATTCATCTGGCGTCAGGAAAATAATAATGACTTTAAGGAAGTTTTGAAGGATATCAGTTAACTTCAAGTGAAATTAATGATAAATATCTTATAGACATTAAGATACATATGAAATTATTGTTATTTGCTGTCTATTCAATTTAAGTTAGAATGCAGGGGGTGTACCGTTTTATTTAATATTTACCCCGAGGACAAATTTGTTGGTGACAGCGTGTGGTTTATCAGCGCTACTGTTGCTATCGTAAGGGATGCTGGGATGATGGGAGGGATGACAATGGGAGAGGAGGGATAGAGCGATAGAGATGCTGTAAGCGATACCTGCTCCAGTGACTGTGCAGGAAGCGGCCATTAGTTGCTCTAATCTGCCCCGAGATCCGACCAGTCATCGCTCATTAACGACCCCTTCTAATCACCGCTCGTCCCGGTTCACTGGTCACAGTCATTGTCCGAGTCTAGTTTTTTCCTTCCCCCTCCCCCATCAATCCTAGATAATACGAATATTTAACTAATACTAGACCACAGTTATCGCCAGTAGTATCTAATTGTAAGTTGCATCGAGCAGGTTTGTTGTGAGTATAGCCTATAAGTGTTTCATTTGCTTTTAACTGGGGGTGTTTCGATTCTCGATTCAATTAATCCTTGATTCGATCGGGACCACTGACATTGGAAATAGTTATTTTTAATTTTATTATGTTTACATACCAGACTTGAATGACCATAAACTGCCCGTCGTTTCTGACTGCTCCAACATTTCCTAGACAAGCGTTCAAAGCTCCCAAAAAGTTACTAAAGACTTATATACATGAAAGTAATAGTACCCATTTGGACATGCGGAGTTGAGCTTTGGGGCTTCACTAAACCTTCCAATTATTCTCGTATTTAATCCTTACAATCCAAAATCCTTCGAAAAATCCTCAATGCTCCTCACTTTGTCATCAATAAACTTATCCATAAAGATCTTAATGTTTCAAAGGTTGCTGATTTGGCCCAAACCAGATACCGATCCGTTCACAATAAAATACATGCCCATTCGAATCGTTCCGAATGCTTGTTGTATACAGTTTTAAGTATCAATTAATAGTTTTTAAAAAAGTACTCTAGGACTAGTTCTCTGAAGAATAACAATTCAGAACTGAGAAATCATCTTACACTAATAGGTATTTAATAATTTGTGGTAAAGTATTTTTTTGTAATAAGTGCCAATGCGTTTAATGCAAAGCTTACTAATGAAATATTTATTTAAAAAAAAAAAAAAATGTAAAGTGTATATCTGATTCAAAAAAAGATTATCAGCGTTAATCAGTCGGGCTAACTTTCAAGGCCTAGACCGAGACGTAGATGGGAGATTTGTGTCAGAGTTGATCTTGGGGATTTCGATTTTGTTGGGGTGGAATGGAGGAAGGTGTTTGGTTAAAGGCTGATGTCAGGATTGAGCCTTCGGGTTCCCTAATCCTTTTTATTTATTATTTATTTATTTATAAACATTGACAAATTTTGAAAATCTTTAATCACCAGATGTTATATTTAAACGTTATCAAATGTAAGAAATCATAATTAAGCAATCAAAAATGTTTATTATTATAAATCGATTCTTCTCCTTATGATAAAAAAAGATAGTTTTAATTTTGAATAATGTAAGAAATGTAACACCTCTTTATAGAGAATTTAAAAGAAATCCTTTGCTACGACAGGCAATGTGTTCGCTATCATAAAATGAAGAAATAATATTACGTCAAACAAAATTTTAATTTCTATTATTTAGAAACGGATATATATCCTTTCATAGCAAACTCCCCAACCAATCAAATCCATTAGTATCACAACTTGCTTCTCATTCCATTCCAGATAACCCTCCGAGGTGCCTGAAAAGAAGATGGCATCAGGACCTTCTAATATTTTACTTCATTATATAGAACCTTTATAAGTGCTACAAATGGGTAGTTGCTTTAAAAAGAAGTGACGTGCCATTTTTAGCACTGTCATCACATTTACCTTATGTATTATACTGAATACAGTTGTAAATTTGAATAAATTGTTTTAAAAAAATAAAATAAAATGACTAGATGATTTTTCATATATTTCTTATGAAACTTAGTTAAGTCTGCACTAGCTCTTCCGGAAGCTTCGATTTTTCATTAGATTTATCTTTGGGATCCCCAGGCGGTCACACGTTGTTTGCCGATATTCTGAGCTTGGGTGGCTAATTCCTAAATTCCGACGGCAATACTTTCTCGGTACTTTCCTATTCCATTGTCTAAAAACCAAAAACCCTTCCTTTACTTTTGATTTATTAAGTCTGCGCTCTTCTATCCACCTCCTAAGCACTAGATCCCAACCTTTTAACCTATATATCCCCTCACATAAAACCGCTTCCTTTGACAAATCCTTCATCATTCGTGCTACCTCCTTTTGGAATTCCCTACCCACTTCTAGTCGTATAGCAGCTTCCATAGCTTCCTTTAAAAATAATTTATTTCTGTACCTTTTAGACAATCAATCTTCCGCAAATATGTCAATAATCAAATGAATACTTAGAATTAATTGTGTTTTTTTTCTCTTTCTTTCTTTTATATGTTCATATATAAACGATTGTATTTTATGTTATAATTATTATTTCATTTATTTATTTATTTTTATTTTATTCTTTTTAATTAAATTTAATTTTGTTTCCCTGTAAAAGATGAATGCTGTAATTACTGAAGCATCTAATTTGTAAATAATAGGCCAGACAATTGTACTTTTAACTGTGCATTATTTTTATTCTTAGGGGACAGTAAGTCCCAGAATAAAGTTTATTTTTTCATTTTTTATTTCATTTTTTCATTCTATAGCATTGCTTACAAGTTAGGTTTATTCTGTTGGCCAAGAGTTTAAAATTGGACACTTAGCAGGCCAAGCTGCAAGAAGCATTGGGGATGAGTGTATCGAAAAGGCCATTCCCACATTCCAAAACCAACCAAAAAAAATATTAATTTCTGATCGACGGTCAATGGCAAGAATAATGAATTGTCATAACATTTACTTGATGTATTATATTGTTATATTGTACACAGTTGTAAATTTCAATAAATAGAAGAACATATTACCCTTCGCCAAAAGTCAACATGCATGTGCGTTAAGTGGAAATGTAAATCTAACCTCAAAAGTGATTTTGCAAAATTATGGAATTACGACTAGCATGTGGGCGAAGTGCAGGGACTACCGGACTGCTTTGACAGTGCAGGTGAAAAGAAGCTGGACACGAGGTCAATACCGCCCCCGGGAGGGTGTCCATTATTATTAATATATACAGGAGGGGCTGACCGCCCTGTCTAATTAGCCTCTCCACCACCGCCTTTTCTTATAAAGCTCTCTATTATGATTTTCATTTCCCGGAATCCCCTCATGTCTTTGAAGTCACCCTCGCCTACCCCCACCTTTCAGACGTTTTTGCCCTGAACCATCCCCCCCACTCCATCTTTGCCCTTTTCAGATTTAAAACAGGGCTACTTACAAAGGGAAAGGCATAATGAAAAAAAAAAGTATATATTATAAAAAAAAAAAAAAAAAAAAAAAAGAAGAGAATCAAGGGGAGACGTCACTGGAAAGACGTCGCAATCGTACGAAACTGAAAAAAGAAGAAGCAGACTTCTAAATTACAAACAATGGTCTGGTTATGCATTGCTTTTAGCGAACAAAACTGATAAACGTATAAGGAAATTTTTTTTTTACTTGGCCATCTTCTTCTCGGACGCCTCGGAGGATTATCGGGAATGGAGTGGGAAGCAAGTTAAGAAACTAATGGATTTGAGTGGTTATGGAGCTTACTATGGAAGGATAGGTATCTGGTTTAGGCTAGTCAGCAACATATGGAACATTAAGATATGTATGGATAAGTTTATTGGTCACAAATTAAGGAGCATTGAGGACTTTTCGAAGGATTTTGGATTGTAAGGATTGGATACGAGACGAATTGGTGGTTTAGTAGAGCCCCAAATCTCAGATCCGTACGTCCAAATAGGTCTAATCACACTCGTGTAAATGAGTCTTTTATAATTAATTGGGAGCTTTGAACGTTTGTCTAGTAAATGTTGAAGTAGTCTGGAACGACGAGCAGTTTCTTGTCGTTTAGTCTTATATATGGATTCCAAGTAAGACGTTCGTCTAAGTGGAGTCCTAGGTAGCGGATCTGTTCAACAGGAATTAGTGGAATAAAGCAAAAGTGAATGTGAAAAAAAACAAACAATTCCATCATTTTTGTTTAATTTTCTGAAGAAAGAAGATTGTTCAGGATTTAGTCAGAAGTAATAAAATACGCATCCAAGTATGAAAAACTTTATATGTACTACATCCGACGTTTCGGGCTGCATTGCTGGTCTTCTTCAGGGCTACAAATACATGTGATCAAATAGTAACAAAAACTAACAAATAAACAACATTAAATCGCAAATAAATATTTCATGTCGTTATTCTATAATTAAGTATGAACAAGTATTTTAAATTAAAAAAAAAAAAATTACAGACTACTTCAACATTTACTAGACAAACGTTCAAAGCTCCCAATTAATTACAAAAGACTCATTTACATGACTGTGATTAGACCTATTTGGACGTACGGAGTTGAGCTTTGGGGCTCTACTAAACCATCCAATTCATCTCGTATCCAATCCTTACAATCCAAAATCCTTCAAAAAATCCTCAATGCTCCTTACTTTGTGACCTATAAACTTATCCATAAAGATCTTAATGTTCCATATGATTCTGATTTAGCCCAAACCAGATACCTATCCTTCCGTAGTAAGCTCCATAACCACTCCAATCCACTAGTCTCCCAACTTGCTTCCTCCTCCATCCCTGATAATCCTCCGAGGCGTCTGAAAAGAAGATGGCCTAGAGACCTTTTAGTATAGATTTTATTGTAGTGCTACTAGCGAGTAGTTCTTCACAAGTTATTTGCATGCCATTGAATTCACTGTCAACACATTTACTTGTTGTATATTATTTTGTACAGTTGTAAATATCAATAAATGAAGAAAAAAAAAAGAAATTAAAAATTAAAAATTTTAAATGTTTATAGTGTGATAACACACGAAATTAATCAAATAATTAAAAATATTATTCCGCTAGATGATAACTATGCCGTACTTGATTATGTAATCACAACTTTTGATATTTATTTTTAATTTCATTTAGATTATTTTTTAATTTTTGTTACTATTATGTTTTTACTATATTATTTCACATCTATTCTATGTTATTTTTAGCCCTGAAGAAGACCATCACGGCAGCTCGAAATGTCGGTACTCCATATACAGTTTTTTAAACTTGTTCGTTTATTTTATCACTCCTGACTGTATCCCAGACCATCTTCTTCGTATATCAGATCATACAGTTAACCATACTATTTATATTGTTCTTTAACATAGTTCAAGATAAAATAACAAAAATATTTAGGAATGGTACAAGATGTTTGGAATTTGAGAACTAAAGAAAAATAAATACTCATTTAGCTTTTACATACGATTTAGTGGTATTAGAGAACCCCCCCCCCCCCCAAAAAAAAAAAAAAAAGAAGCAATTTAACAAATGAGGACACAAAATTGCCGAAAAACCTGGTTTACGAATTTCTTTCTCTTATACAAAATAATAAACTTAAACAAAAATAAAACACTTATATAAACTAAATTTGGAATAATGAAGCACATAGATAAATCCAAGTATCTAGATGATATAATAACCTCCAATTGCTAAGGTAAAAGGACTTTGAAAACTCGTACCCAATTCCTACAATCCGAAATCCTGCTTAAAAAACCATGAATGCTCTTTTTATTCCACAAATAAACCTATCCCTTCATTGTAAACTGCATATTCATTCGAACCCACTAGTCTTCCAACTTGCTTCCTACTCTATTACCGATTTCGAGTTGTCTGAAAATAAGGTGGCTTAGGGACCTTATAATGTAGAACTATAATTGATGTGTTGCTAGTGGGTAGTTTCTTATCATTATATTGACCGGTTGTTGAAATAATTTTTCCACACATTTACTTAATGTATATTTTCTCTAAAACGGTTAGAGCCACTCTTTCTTAAAACAAAATATTCTTTTACAGGTAATTAAAATTACTGCCAGATTTGCAGAAAATTATAACTCAGTTCAACGTCCGTCCGATTGTTTGTTTTGCGGTACAGTATACCTGGCACGCCTGCTGGAATTCAGGAATTTTCAACCTAATTGTAATTTTTAGAAATATCTTATCGATTACTGACAATACGGTAAATATATATGTTAAATATAAAGACTACAGGATAGATCATATGTATCTATAATTCATTGCTGCCTTTAATATGATAAATTATTTACTTCTTTTTTTTTAGTTTATAGACCATTCAAATATTAAAAACTGAATTTATTTCCAATTCTATATATTTTTAAGTATATATAGGTCTACAGTTTTTTTTTTTTTTTTTTTGACCCCCAAAATATGTAACGTTTTGTCACTCTCTAGCACTGTTGTTGATAATATTAAAAACTTGTCGACAGTTTCCTCATCAGAAATTTAATTGAAAATATTTTTAGTTTAAGAAAAAAATTAAAATGCACTACACTTGTATTTAAATGTAGGGTTTCCTACTGAAGAGATAGAGAGAAAAAAACAAAACTCAATTTCTCCCAAACTTGGAACAACAATAGATCATGGATATTTCTATCCATTTAATATTTTAAAATTTCATATATACATTTATTGAAATTTACAACTGTACAAATGTATTTACAACTGTAAGTAAATGTATTGACAACGATTACAATAACATGTTAAAACTTGAAAAGAACTACTCATCCGTAGCACTTTATTAAAAGTTCTACACTAGAAGGTCTCTAGGCCATCTTTGTTTCAGACGCCTCGGAGGATTATCAGGAATTGAGTGGGAAACAAGTTGAGAAACTAACGGATTTGAGTGATTATGGGGCTTACTATGAAAGGATAGATATCTGGTTTGGACTAAATCTGCAACATATGGAAAATTAAGATCTTTATGGATAAGTTAATTGGAGCATTGAGGATTTTTCGAAGGATTTGGATTGTAAGGATTGAATACGAGATGAATTAGATGGTTTAGTGGAGCCCCAAAGCTCAACTCCTTTCGTCCAAATAGGTCTAATCACAGTCATGTATATGAGTCTTTTATAATTAATTAGGAGCTTGGAACGTTTGTCTTGTAAATGTTGAAGTTGTCTGTAACAAATAAATTGTAAAATGGTTCAACCTAAATGGAAAAAAGAGTGAAAATTTATGGCGAAGGGAGAAATATAAATTGAATAGTTCAAAATAAAATGGAATAAGATTAAACAGAATTGCAAAATATTTAAATAATTATGCGAAAGTGGAAATACAAATTAAAAATTAAAATTAAAATAGAAAAAGATTAAATAAATATGGAGATGATTAAAAATAACTAGAAAATGGTTGAGACTGGCTCTATTCATGCTAGTTGGCTGGCTCTTAAAATAGCTTTAAATTATTTAAGAACCATAGTCCAAATGAGTGATGATAGGCTTCCAAAGTTGTGTTTTTATAACTTAGTCAAGCTGTCTTCAAGTAGAAATGCTAATTTTAAGTATAATTGGTGTTTACAAATAAAACATTTGCTGGATAAAATCGGAGAAGGGGGAATAGTTTTCGAATCAAATATAGTTAAACTCAAAGAAAAAAGTCAAACTGTATTAGAAAAATACAAAATTTATTTATTTAATTCGGATCTATCCTCTAGCCAGCAGTCGAATTTTAGCACATTCTACAATAGCATTAATCCAACCGGTTCAATCCCTGTTTACATTAATATACGAATAAATATTATTTTCACTAGAATTATTGCACAGTTAAGAACTACAGGAAAACATATAATAAAAATAACAACTCCAGATAAAATCACACAAATTAATCCTCAAGAAATCAGGTATGGTTTGTAATATGAAAACTAATGAAGACTTCGGACATATTCTTTACACTTGCCCAATTTATAATGGCCTGCGTAACACTTATTACCCTAGCATTGATTCAAATGACAGTTTTCAAATACTTAATCCACAAAATGAAATAGAAGCAAAAAAACTGGCATATTTTATTATAAATATAATGAAAATCAGAAATTTTTTCACTGAGATATAGTAGATTTAACTGTAAAATATCAGTATCATGTATATACCTATTTGCCTGAGATATGACATATATTTATATATACTTGAAATTAGTAGTTTAATATGATCTTTGATAAAGTTTAAAGGTTTATAAAGGACATAAAAAAAAGTGTTAATTATTTTATTAGGTATTTTTTATTATTTAGATAGAAAAATATGTATTTAATTTTTATTAGTTGTATTTAATTCTTAGTTTATTCAAAGTGCTTTGGTATATTATTTAAATTATTATTAGATGAGTATGATAATGTGCATAATATTTGTAGTTGTATTAATGTTTGTATCTTATTTCATTGTACATGATAAATAGCCGAACTTCTTTGTATAGGGCATGGCCCTGCTTACAAATAAAAAAAAAGAAAAAAAAAAATGGTTGAACTATTCTGGAAAAGGATTAAGTAAACTTGGAAAAGGTATATACAAATCAACAATTGCCAATCGACCTGTTTAATTTTTCATATTTTTAGTAATAATTTTAATAATAATAATGATCACGTTCGCATTTTTTTTTCTAATAAGAACAAGACCATGGGAAAAAAAATTAAGAGCTCCTCTGAGATTGCTGGGCGTGGAATTTCGATTCCCAATAACAATCATACAAGTTATCCTTGTTATCGGAGATCTGACAGGGGGGAGTTATCTATGGGAGGCACCCGATCCCACAAACCTCTTTCAAACAATTCAAAGTGTAAGTCGATAGCCGGGCATTAATCACACGTTGTGGAGTGAAGAAGCCAATTACTGGGAAAGTGGTGCCCCCTGCGGCCTCAGATCCTCGGGGATATGCCCCCCCCCTTCCTTAGTACTCCCAACCTCCTCCCAACTTATTTTAAGATATGGAAAATCAAATTTATTGCCAATTAAATTGTCTTTGTCAACTTAAAATAAATAAAAAAATTAAAAAAAAAGAAAATGTATAAAATTACTAATTACGAAAATAACACTGTTCCACATCAAAATGCATCCTTCAACAAAAATGTTTGTTTTTCGAAATTTCGAGATTTTTTTTTCATCATTAAAAGCTTTAACAAAAAATTAAAAAACCCTATTTGTTTTTGAAAATTTTGTAATGTATTACAAAATGAACAAAAATTGAAGAGTATAATAATTAAGGCTTTGTAGCATAAATGACATTATTGAATTATTTCTTCTATCATATAAGCAAGGGGCTGCAACATGTTATCAAAAATTCATATTTTGTATTCCCATTAGAATTTCTTCCCTCTCAACAATGTTTGAACAACACGAAATATTCATCGAGAGATAGCCCAAATGGAAAAAATGTATAGCGGTAAATGCAACGAGAAGATGCTTGCTACTGTTGGGCACTACAACGTGACACACGTGATGTTGAGTGCATAAGGAAAACATACTCTAATTACGTTCAGCATTAAATATTACTATTTTATATACTATCATTTTTCACCAAAAGAAGTTTTATATACGAAAGAAAGTGCTATTTCATTTGTTTCTTTTTAAAATAACCTCCAGTACCTAAAAAATCCTGCTTGTTTTTTTTTTTTTTTTTTTTTTTTTTTTTTTTTTTTTTTTTTTTTTTTTTTTTTTTTTTTTTTTTTTTTTTTTTTTTTTTCTATTGATTCGAATTCAGCACAATTGTAAATATAAAAGTCACAAAAAATGTTCATAAGTGAAACAAAAAAGAAATGAAATTAAAAAAAAAACAAGCTATTTCAGGTTTTAAAAACAATGTATTTTTTTTTTTTTTTTTTTTTTTTTTAGTATTTGTATTTAGTCTCTTTAATTTCACCATATCAATAGTAACCATATTTTTATTCAATCAAAATTCACACCATAAATTACAAATAATCAGAATATATATATACTGCTTTTTTGATAAGGATTTGTCTTATTCCTTAGGGTTCATAGATTCTGTTTGCATTTTTTTCTTTCGCCCTCAAAAATGTAATGATCTAGCTCTACTGGCGTTGTTCGGATCGAAGATTTTCCGATATATCCTTATCAGAAATTAAATGGAGGAAATTAGGAAAGACAGTAAATAATAGATAAGACTAAAACAACAAGAAACTACCCGTCGTTACAGATTACTTTTACTAGACAAACTTTGTAAGCTGTAATTAATTACAAAAAACTCATATACATGACTGTGATTAGACCTATTTGGACGAAAGGAGTTGAGCTTTGGGGCTCTACTAAACCATCCAATTCATCTCGTATCCAATCCTTACAATCCAAATCCTTCGAAAAATCCTCAATGCTCCTTACTTTGTCACCAATAAACTTATCCATAAAGATCTTAATGCTCCATATGTTGTTGATTTAGCCCACACCATATCCTTTCATAGTAAGCACCGTAATCACTAAAATCCGTTAGTTTCTCAACTTGTTTCCCACTCCATTCCTGATAATCCTCCGAGGCGTCTGAAACGAAGATGGCCTAGAGACCTTCTAGTGTAGAACTTTTAATAAAGTGCTACTGATGAGTAGTTCTTTTCAAGTTTTAACATGTTATTGTAATCGTTGTCATTACATTTACTTGATGTATATATTTTGTACAGTTGTAAATTTCAATAAATCTATATTAAAAAAAATAAAAACAATTTTATTTAAACTTTTTCTTAATGGAACTAGGCCCCTAAATATAATTTTTTTTTCTTATGAAGTACTATAAAAATTTTTTTTAAACGTAAATTTCTATTGAAAATCATTGATGATAATTAATTATAAATAATAGATAATTATTATTAAAATAAAATTTAATAGGGAACGAGAACAGTGTTTATGTTTACTTTTAGTGTTTACTTCACCTTTGTTACTCTTTTACTGCTAACCATAAATTAGTAGAATAATTTGTATTTTACTTTTATTGGATTTCATAACAATAATAAATTATTTATTTTATTTTTACATTATTGTACTGTTTGATATCTGATAAATGTTGGATTGTCAGAATATGTCGTTCTGATAATTATTATCCCTTCTTCTCCAATTTACCATACAAATTTAGGTCCCTTATTATACTTAGAAAAAGGTTAAAAAAGACCTTTAGATTGTTTATCTGTCTTTTTTCAAGCAATATACTATATTTTTTACACATGTACATTATTGTTGCATGCGTTGCGATAACTGTGGGCCCTGACTTACCCTCCTGTAAGTGGCGGACAAGCTTGGTCTGGGGTTTCCCTGGGGTATTTGTGTACATTGTATAAATAGTGTGATTGTTCCTTTTTATTTATTTATTTATGATTATTATTATTATTTAATTTATTTTAATTTTATCTGTTCACTCCATTATTACATTGTTTTCTGAGAACTTAAAATTAATATTTACTGTATTTTGTATCTTGTATAGTTAGGAGAATAGTTTTTCGTTTAGTAGAGAAATGCAGTCAGGTATAATTGACACATTCAAGTTCTTCAATAAAAAACTTTATATTAGGAGTGCCGACGTTTCAACCCGCCTTATAGGTCTCCTTCAGAGCTTAATAACCAAAAATGGATGTTACCAAGATTATGCAAAATGAATTTTACAAAGTAAATTAATTTACTACAGAATTAATAGTTGTTTACATAATTGGAAGAATATCTGAAGGGTTGATTAGAGAATGAATATGAAATTGTAATAATAAGAGATACGATATGTAATAAAATAATTTTGATTAAATAATAAAAATTGTAAATAATAACTTTTCTTTACTAGGACTATAACTTATAATAACTTTCTATACTAGGACCAGTCAAGGAAGAGAATGGCACCTACAGGATACGGCACAATGATGAGCTGTATAAACATCAGGAGGATATCCTGACATGCATAAGGAAAAGGCGACTGGCATTTTATGGACACCTGACCCGCATGAATCCCAAAAGATTAACAAACAGGATATTTACTGTGGCAGGTAGAGGTAAGGCTTCCAAGAACAAGTGAATAACATCGGTGAAGTCAGATCTGGAACAACTAGGGATCCCACAGCATAAAACACAAGACCGACTGCAGTTCCGACAAGCTGTCCGACAGGGAGTTTTCCCAGTGTCCCTTACCAGTAAGAAAACCACAGGGAGCAAATGGACTGAGGAGAGAAAGCTGGCTCATAGTCAGAAAATGAAAGAATTCTGGAAGAGAAAGAAGAAGATCCTCACTGAAAAGTAGCTACGAGCCCGTGGTCCTTAGAAGGCCCAAAGAGAAAAAAAAAAAAAAAAAACTTTTTTTATTCAATAAAAATTATTTTATTACGCATTGTATCTTTCTACTTGAACTTGCTCCCTATTTCATGTTCAATTCTGTAAAAAACCCTTCAGATATTCTTCCAATTATGAAAACAATTATAAATTCTTTGGTAAATTAATTTACATTGTATCATCTTGGTCACATCCATATTTTGTTATTTTAGCCCTGAAGGAGACCTGCAAGGTAGGTCTAAACATCGGCACTCTAAATATAAAGTTTTTTTTATTAAAACACTTGGATCTGTGTAATTATACCTGACAGAATCTCTGACCATTTCTCTACTGTTATATATAGTCAACCATAGCATTTTCATATTTCTTTCTTTTAATTTAATTTAATAGTACATTTCAAACTATTTCACCGCTCCCGTCACCTCCTTTCCCTACCCACACGCAAATTTCTAGTATCCTCCCTTATCTTCCCCCAATTTGGCTATGGTAGCGTGATATATGGTGGGCTCTCGACGGTTCTTGAAGACAGATTAAAACGCATCATGAATTGCTTCATCAGGTTTGTCTTCGGAACGTCGAGACGTTCCCATGTTTTGCATCTCTACACTGATTTAAATTGGCTTTTCCCCTCCTTCCGCAGAAAGTACTTCCTAGGCTCCTATTCCATATCCAAGGTATAGGCTTCTATACCTATTCCAAGTTATCAACACCCGTCACCCTCCCTTTATTTACAGTAACCTGAAATTCAAGTCTGCTATCAAATCACTGCATACAAGATCACGTCTTTCCGATCTCTATACTCCATCCCACAGACGTACTGCATTCCAAAGTTCCTTCCTTGTCCGATCCTCTACTCTTTGGAATTCCCTCCCCTCCTGTATCCGCAATGCTTCTTCCCTTGGAACATACAAAACACTACTCTTTCACCATCTTCTTTCCCTCCAACCCGACTCTCTCTAATTATAAGGATGTATGTACTATGTATGAAATCGTCTAATTTATTTACTAAGACTGTCAGACATAAAACATTAGCCAAAATTATAGTTTGACTATGATAATGTTTTGATTTCTTGTAATGCTAATTTTTGATTGTCTATCTTTTATTTTTCTCTAAGTTTCTGTTTGTTTTTTTTTCTCTTCTGCAATTTTGTTTACAATATTAACCTCTTTATTTGTACATTTATTTTTTCACTCTCTTTTTATTAGTAGTATTTTCTTTTTCTAGTTTTTCTCTGTATTTTTTTTTCATACATATTTGAAATTAAATAAACCTATGTTGTTTTATTTTTAACAGCCACTCGGCCAGTTATGATCTTACTTTGTATTATTTAATGTTATTCTTAAGGGACTTTGTCCCAGAATAAAGTTTTCTTTCTATTCTATTTTATTCTATAGTATGAGTGGATTAATTGTCATCCATATTATTCATTGCTCTTTAGAGAGGAAGCTTGTGATATTTATTCAATAAAACAATAGTTTTCAGATAATAAAAAGATTGTCTCATAAATAATAAGTATATATTTTTTATTTAGTAGATATATGTGTCCCGTCAATTGTCCTACAAGAGTTTTTTCTTGAGTACTTCCCTTACTTTTTAGGGGTCTCGACTAACCGAGGATTTTGTTATCCGAGCCAACCTCGGATCCACACACGACGGTTATTCGGGTACCGCGTGTACAACTGAAATATTGGAAAGATGGAAAGTGATTAGCAGAAGAGGGAGCACATAAGGCGATGAGGCAGTGACGTCTCTTTGATAGCGGCTGCCCAACGACATCGAACCTTTGGCCCCGGTGTCTTATTAATAAGAGTAGTCGCCTCTCCCTCTATTCCCAAAGTGGACCATTCATCGGAACAGATCAAACGGAACTGGACATAGCGTTTTTCAATACTTGCCCTCCCTTATTATATAGATGGCTTATTTGAGCCGACGTACCGACAATGGCCTTTCATTCGGTTCGATTACTCCAGTGCGGACACCTCAGAGGCGGACCACACAGTCAGGAACATCTGTAGTCCGATTGACAATATTTTCCTTCTTGATAAAAAAATCTCTGTCCAGTTATATATATATATATATATATATATATATATATATATATATATATATATATATATATATATATATATATATATACACACACGCATGGTCTTCCCAATCTCAAGAGGAAAACTAAATTCCTACAAAGTACGTATATAGAATCAAATGTATCATTCATCCCATTGATGTAAACAGCAATATATTCTTCCAATAATATGGTACATTATCTAAGCTTGTTTACTAACACTGTACTTCTTCAAAAAAAAAAGCCTCAGTTCAGTTATTTATTTCAAAGAAGAAACATGACAGTATCCTACGAAATTCTCGTAAAAATTTCACAGCCGTTGAAGCAACTCGTGAAATTATTAAATATGAAGGGGAAGGTGCCCTTGAAGAGCGTACTGCGCGGCGTCGGTTTGAAAAATTTAGAAGTGGAAATACGACGTTGGAAAGGAAGAAGGGCTTCGGGCGGCTATTAATTGATATTGATGAGGTTCTGAAGGAAGCCGTTGAGTTAAATCCGTCCACAAGTACTCACGAACTTACTCCATAACAATCAGCAGAGAAGTTAACAGAACTTCATGGGTATGAACTCCTGCTTCATCCATCATTTTATCATAACCTTTTTCTTGGCAAGATAATTTTTAAAAGAAAAAAAATTCCTAGTAAAATCCGTTTAAATGTGATCAAATAAAAAATTGATATTAAAACATTTGACCAAAATTTATTTATTTTTTAAAATTAAAAATTGGTATTTCCTGAGATACTAAACCAAGATTGAGATCTTCAATCACTCACCTCCCCCTTCATATTTAATAATTTCACGAGTTGCTTCAGCGGCTGTGAAATTTTTTTTCCAGTAATGTCTTAAAATTACGAGAATTTGGTAGGATACTGCCATGTTTCTTCTTTGAAAGTCCAGTGTTAGTAAACAAGCTTAGAGAATGCTTTAAAGGGATTGTTAAGTATTAGTAAATAATAAATAGCATTAAGATATTTACAGACTTTTGAACTCCGTAATTTGAAAAAACAGTCAACCTTTTGTTCCTCAGGGAATAATAGAACATCAATCGCATTTTTGGATTTATTATTAAATTGCATGATAAATCTTTTTAAAAAGTTTAATGTTTCTCTCTTATTTAATCTCAAAAATGATTTTATTCTCTCATTAAACTATTGTTCAGAGTAATCATTATTAACAACATATAACAATTATTTTTAACCATTCGGGACTTCATCTTAAGTCAGATCTTACTTCTTTTAAGCTCCCAAACGTTCCCTCATTTATTGCTCCTCCTTTCTTGGTCTTCCGCAAGTTCTTTTTTTATTCCCTGAGGAGGGATATATACTACCCCTGGCCATCTCTCTTCCCTCACCCTCATAATGTAACCGTACATTAGGGGCCCTTTGGTTTCAATCCCTTGGTGTATGTTTTCGCTTACACCTATTTTCTCCCTTATGTCAGTATTTCTCAAACGGTGCATTTTTCAAATACCCAATCCCCCTTCCTTCGAGAATCCATCTTTATCGGTAATAAAATTTGATAATCTCGCATTCTCTATGCGATGTCCTGCATACTAAAATGTGTAATGCATAAAAGGGGTATATTTCCTGAAGAAAATTGTATTCATCTGAGAAACAAAAATTACAAGATAAGTACATTGAGAAGTTGTGCCAATAGTAATTTTGTAATTTCTTTCTCTATCAATAATAAAAATAATATATCGATTTTCTGCTTCGAGGAAATTAAAATAAATGTTTATAAAATTCAAGAACGTAATCTTAATATTTTTAATTTAATTTATACTACTAATAAATTATTAAAAACAATACTATAATAAAATATATCTAAAAAGAAATAACCTTTGGTCAACATAGAATTCTTGTCTACGGAGCAATTAGGAGGGTTTTCTTCAACACGCAATAATGTACTTGAAATAAACTGAAAGTTACTCCAAATATCGTTTTATAAGATCCTAAATTATTCTAATAATAAAACCATCACTACCTATTGTTTCGTAGTTTATATAGATTTGAACGAACTAGAAAGTAATTGGTTATTTGAGATTCTTAAAAATATTTTTAAAAAATTCATGAAAGTGGAAGAGTTCATAATAAATAACTGAATTGTCGACCTAAAATTCAAGTTGTATGGTTAAATGAGATGGCTGTAAAGCCTCATTTGGTGGTGCTATTTCTTTAATATAATATGATACAAATGAGCTGATTCTGTATATTAACTCAGCAAAGTCATGTACGACCAATTATTTCAAAATTATGCGCATTTTGGAAGACTTATTAAAAATAAGTCTTCAAAAACTAGAAGTAAACTTTTTGAAAAATAGCCTTTGAAAGGACGATGGAGTACGATGTTGAAACTTATATGACTTCAGAAAATTATGTATGCTCTTGATGATGTTTGTCACGATGTACAAACATGTACAACGCTTTTCGTAAATATTTATTTATATGTTGAATAATATACCTATAATTTAATGCTTTTGTTTATTTCATTTTAGTAAATGTAGTTTAATTTGAAGTAAGTTTTTAATTGAGATACTTAATTTCTTTTCATATTTTTGAGTATTAACATATTATTAACCTATTATACCGAAATAATTTATTTTACACAAATAGTACCTACCATCAAAACAGAAGTCAATGATCTTTACGGTAGTAGGGTATTTTTTTTGTTGCATATTATTTATTTATTTATTTTTTTGGAAGTATGTTGAAAAACTTATTTTTTATAAGTCTTCAAAAATGCGCATAATTTCGAAATAATTGGTCGTACATGACTTTGCTGTGTTAATATACAGAATCAGCTTATTTGTATCATATTATATTAAAGAAATAACACCATCAAATGAGGCTCTACAGCCATCTCATTTAACCGTACTCCTTGGATTTTAGGTTGAAAATTCACTAATTTATTATGAACTCTTCAACTTTCATGAAAATTTTAAAATATTTTTCCCGTATATCGGACGTTATTAAAAACATATTTCTGCAATAAAATAATTTTCGCCGCTGAAATGGATTTTTTGCCCACTGTGCGTCGGGGAATTTGGCCCATTCGTCCCACTAACCGACCTTTTTTTCAGCCATTCGGCCAGTGACTAGTAGGCCAAAGTCGTAGTTGTCCGATCTCTATTAAATAATTATATAAAGAAAAGGATTGCAAACATTAACAATAAAATATACTAATTACAATCAACTGTAATAAAGTAATCCTTCATTCGTTCCTAACACCCCTTTCCCATTAAACGAGCGGGACCTTTGTCGTTCCTAGACATAACAAACTTCACTCCCAAACAAGGATTGTTAAGAACTCGAGGGGACAAGAAACTTTTAATAGCTTCTGTGCACAATCAACACAAAATCAATAAGGCTGCCAACAAGAAAGCTAATGATGCCTTTTTTTTTTCCATTTGTCAGGCGGGTCCGGCCTATTCAGAGCGCCTAGATACTCATCAGGCATATTTGTCCCCTCCCCCCTTTTCTTGTTCTGAGAGGTTTCAAATTTGCGTAGCGACAACAGGAGGGGGCCAAGATCCAAATCTTCTCTTCAAAGTTAATGGAAGATTGGATCTCTGATGGGATGGAGATGATATAAAGCATCTATCACTAATTGGACTCGGGATCGGAGAATAATTGCTAGGTGTTATTTATTATACATATATAATATTAATTACATTCATATAGAAAATATATTGTATTATAAATAATTATAATTTTTCATTGAAAAAAAATATATAAATTTTTTCAATTATGTTAAAAAGCAGGTAAAATTTGTAATAATTTTTATTGGCGTTTTAATCCATAAAGATTATAGGGTAAACCAAACAGTTAGTAATAATATAATAATAATAATGTCTTTATTAAACAATATAATATATACATACATATATTTATAGTATTAATAATAGTATAAGAAAGACTTGGCATTTCCCATCAGAGGAGTCTTTGAGAGGAGTTTAACCTTTATGGCTTTACTTTTTAAATTTATCAATGAATAGAGAAAACTTAAATACAATTTAAATAAAAATTTTATATATCAATTTTTTGAAATTTACAACTTTACAAATATTTACATCAAGTAAAGGAGCTGATAACGATTACAATTACATGTCAAAACTTGAAAAGAACTACTCATCAGTAGCACTTCAATAAAAAGTCTACACTAGAAGATCTCTAGGCCATCTTGTTTTCAGACGCCTCGAAGGATTATCGGGAATGGAGTGGGAAGCAAGTTGAGGAACTAATGGATTTGAGTGGTTATGGAGCTTGCGATGAAAGGACAAGTTTGTGTGACATAATAAGGAGCATTGAGGATTTTACCGATTTGGATGGTTAGAATTGAATACGAGAAGAATTGGAAGGTTTGATGGAGTCGTATGACAGAGTTAATAGAACTCCGTATTATCAAATAGGTTTGATTACTGTTATGTAAATAAGTCTTTTGTAATTTACTGGGAGATTTTGAACGCATGTCAAGTAAGTGTTGGAGTAGTCAAACATCATTATTAAATATTGATTAATGATATTCCACTAATCCCTGTTGAACAGATCCGCTACCTAGGACTCCACTTAGACAAACGTCTAACTTGGAATCCACATACAAGGCTAAAACGACAAGAAACTGCTCGTCGTTACAGATTACTTCAAAATTAACTAGACAAACGTTCAATGCTCCCAATTAATTACAAAAGACACATTTACATGACTTATTAGACCTATTTAGACGTAAGGAGTTGAGCTTTGGGGCTCTATTAAACCATCCAATTCTCTCGTATCCAATCCTTACAATCCAAAATCCTTCAAAAAATCCTCAATGCTCCTTGCTTTGTGACCAATAAACTTATCCATAAAGATCTTAATTTTCCATATGTTGCAGATTTAGTCCAAACCAGATATCTATCCTTTCATAGTAAGCTCCATAACCACTCCAATCCACTAGTCTCCCAACTTGCTGCCTACTCCATCCCTGATAATCCTCCGAGGCTTCTGAAAAGAAAATGGCCTAAAGACCTTTAAGTGTAGATTTTATTGAAGTGCTACCAGTGAGTAGTTCTTCACAAGTTATTTACATGCCATTGTATTCACTGTCAACACATTTACTTGTTGTATATTATTTAGTACAGTTGTAAATATCAATAAATGAAAAAAAAAATACTGATTTAGAGATTATGTGTACATTATTGTATGTTGTTTATTAATACCTCTAACAGTTTAATATTTTGAGCTGTTCTAAACTTCACGAATAAGTCATGAGTAATAATTTGAAAAAGAGGTGGTTGGTTTTGTATCCTTTTGTTTTGTAAATTTACAGTTTAATTAACAAAAAGAAAACGTATAGAAGAAAATGTATGATCGGGTTGTCTCCGCTGCGGTGTGATCCAGTAGCAAAAGTGTATTCTGGCAAGAAGGATGTGGAATATTGAAGGAGGTAGAGGATGGAGGGGGGGGGGGGGGGTTGGTTAGCCTTTCGATGGCAATGGTTAAATAATCGATGTTGGGCTTGGGTGAGGGATGGAAGTTCCGTCTGAGTAGTGGCCGGATAAAATCTAACTGCCCCCATCCGGCCACCTGGGCGCCGCTCAAATATTAACGGGTCTGTTCCTACCTCGGCGAGCATGGAATATTTACACTTGTTAACTATGTATGCAGCGCGATTGGCTCGAGCCGCTGGTCCAGATAACATTTTTACCTAATGTAATTCTGCCAGGACAATCGACCTTTTCATTATTGAACGGGGGGAGAGGGGGGGTTCTCTTCTCCTGATTTGGACCATGATCGTTGGCTCTGGTAGTCCTTAACTGGTGTCGAGGGACTGTGGTCAAGGCGTTCCTCAAGGGAGTGGTGAAAGCCCTTTCGCTCTATTGTGCTACCTACTCACTTATTTAACCGAAAACAATTCGGTTTTCGCCCCTTGTTCTTATTTTCAAGAAACATTTAACACATACAAGAATAATGTTGGGATAATTTTCTTCGAAGGATAAATTTTAAATTCTTTGTAATTTTTTAGATTGACAATTAATCATAAATTCCATACATTTCATGAATGTAACAGATGAGAAAAATTGAAAATATCATTCGTTTATGATAATTCGAATATACTAGCATATTCATGTTATATCAACAGTATTTTATTTATTTATTTTTTTTTTTTTTATAGTAATTACAAGCTGCCTCACTCAAAGGAAAATCGTGCAATATGTACAATGATATAAAATATAATAAAATAAAGAAATAAAGTAAGCAAATTTACAAAAAATAAAATAAACTGTAATAAATTATAATATAAAATAGGTAATAATTATTGAAGCTAATAAGAATGAAAAAGAAAAAAGTAATCTTAATTACAATCATACTATACATATTATAGTATAAATATATTAAATATTTACAAGCATCTCGGGAAAACAGCAAACCAAGCTTTTCCCCAAATTTGGAGTAACAAGTCGGGCTCAAAGAATTTTCAGCGCTGTTTTTTCAGTTGTATTAATATCAGAATCCTGTGGAAGCTGAGGGAGAGCGCTATAGCACAGTCGCTCAGGACCTGAGTTTAAAAGCTGGCCATTGCCAGAATTCCAATAATAAATATTTACAAGTATAGGGGCCTCTGCCGTATCAACAGTGGGTGAATATGTTTTTCAACTTTAAATAATATGTAATGAAATGCTATATTATGTGCGAAGTATTCAAAATTTTAAATTAACAATGAATGTTTTATTAGTTTATCAATTTTAATTACCACAATATTGTCCGTAATTCTTCTATAATTCATATCTGAACGAATCGATGATAGAGGTATTTTGATTTATTTATTTTTAGTTTACTGGTTTTGGTTTTCACTTTGGAAGTTTATATATATTCGTATATTTTTTATATTAATATATAAATCTATTTAATAAAAAAAAATTAACTTAGAACTTTTATGATGGAACTCGAAATTAGAGAACATTTTGTAGGGGTTCTGTTATTTTATTTTTGAGATCTAGTATGCAGCTCAACAAATTTAAAATAAATAAACATCGAATCTCAGCAATGTATTAGCTTTTGTTTTTAGATGAATCATCAAAGCTATATGAAGCAAAATATGGTTGGTATGAGCGGTCAACGAATAATCATCTTTTGTCGTATATTATACATATTGTATTTTTAATATTGTTTAAATTCATAATATTTCTAGAGAGATCTTCTTTTCTTTGTTTTTCTTGTAGCCCTAAAGAATATTTGCAGTGTAAGCCGAAACGTAGGTAAAATAAATTTGTGTTTTTTTTAAATGAAAGCACACCCCAATCATATTCTCTATTTACGTTCAACTGATCAAAATAAAAAAAAAAATAAAAAAAAAATGATTTCTAGTAATAATTTAATTTTAGTTATAAGGACGTTTTTTTTCTTCATTTGTAAATTAAAATTTACCACTTATGAAAAAAAAATACATCAAGTAAATATTCAGTAATCAAAATAAAAAGTAATGATTAGACAAAAAAAAAATGTAGAGAACCTACCCATTGTAGCACTCTAATAAAAGTTCTCCATCTAATCCAGAAGACATCTTACATTCAGAAATCTCGGAGGATAGCCAAGAATGGAATAGGAAGCAAGTTGAGAAACCAGTGGTTTTGGGTAAGCATTTAGTGCGCAATGGGGGGAAAGGTAACTGTTTAGTGCAAATAAACAACATATGTAATATTAAGTTGTGAATCAGTTAATTTTTTACAAAGTAAGGAGCATTAAGGATTTTTCGAAGGCTTTTGGATTGGAGAGATTGCGCAAGAGAAAAATTCGACAGCTTAGTAGAACTCCATAGATTAATATTGTAGTTGTTGTAGTAAATCGGGAACGTTTGTCAAGTGTTGGAGCAGTCGAAATCGACGTGCAGGTTCTTGTAATCTAAATTTTAAATTTTAGTCCTTATAGGACATATGGTAAATTCATATAGGCATCATGTTTGTTACCAAGGATGTATTATAAGGAAACATAACGATAAACTTTAGATATAACTACTCTAATAAAAATTGATAAATAACGACTAATATGAATTGGATTAATATTGCGTGATAAATATTTTATGTATTTTTTTTTTTAAATTGTCGGTTACTTCTATCTTGGTGAATTTAATTTGCATTGAATAAATTGCAAGGATAAAGATGATGTGGTCAGTTATGAGAGCTGCTCCATTACAGATAAACTCGTCGATAAAACTTGGCATTTCTAACATTTGTAATCCTTAAACTTTTATATTCTCACTCGACAACTTCAACTACAATTTCAATATAACTACCGTGGAATAACCGTTCTTTTATGCTTCTCGCTAAAAGGTTTCTTATAAATGTAAGGGACGTTGTTAAGTCGCATAGTTGATTGTTGATGTAGTCGCTTGAAAGAGAAAAAAAAAATTCTGATCAAGCAACCTTTATTACAGGGATCAAAAGAAAAATTTTCGCTTAATTATTTACCGTTGTGAACCTCCCTTTCATTATGTTAGTGATTTTCTTTTGCCATTAAGAAAATAAAGCACTCGAAAACAATTTGCATTGATAACGACATCAGGAGAGGGGGGAAGCCTTTCCGGAAAAAGAAAAAAAAAAAAAATCAGATGGAGGGAAGGGACGGGTGGGGAAAATTAAAATACTTAAAGAGGTCGAACAGACTGCCTTAGACACTGTCCCCCAACGAGACAAGCCCCTACCATTGTGAGTAAGGTCAATAATATGTCTGGGAAACATTTTTTTTTAGCTATTTATTGATATTATTCCTTAATACTTGTTTTTAATAAAAAAATATTAAAATTTATAACATTTACAAATAAATATATATTATAAATTAAAGAGATAATAAATGACATGTCTATGACTTGTGATGCAACTGTTTATCAGAACCCCTACAATATAAATCCTATATTAGAGGATCTCGAGGCATTCTTCTTTTCTAAAACCTCAGTAGAATGGCAGGAAGTGATTGGGAAGCAAGCTCAAAAACCAGCGAGTTTGAAGTTATTATGAATGGGTAAGTATCTATCTAGATAAATGTTAAATAATTTATTATGTATAGACCAACTAGCTTAACTTTCAAACCCTAGGTCCAGTAAAGAGATAATTTGCCTCTTTGACTCATAAAATCCTGGAGCATATGAAAACGGGTCTATTATGCCTCGTGATTTTTCACGGTATTCAACTCTTAACAATAACTTTAAAAAAATATATATATCACTAAAACTATTATAGATTTAGCCAAATTAACGCCCCATGCCAAGTTTTTTCCCAATTAAAGTTACCCACTTTATAGAGACTGGTTACGCCCCAAAAGGATCTCCTGTCTTTGGAATCAATCCATGGCAGAAGTAATGATATGCAAATTTTCTACCTTCAGCCGGAATCGAACTCGAACCCAAGTACCCAAGTGCCTATCCACTGAACTACCTCGCCTCCTTAAATATTTTAATATGGTATTAAATATAATTAAGAAGTGACAAAGAAGAATATAGAATTTGAAAAAAGTATATATTCATTGATTCGAATAATTTGTAGTGTTACAACCTTTAATACAGAAAAATTGCAAGTATATTATGACTACTAGTTGGATTTAGTAATGAACGGCATTCAATTTTCTTATCAAGCCATCTGTATTCCATAAAAAAAAAAACGATTTCTTGAAATTCAATTGAAGATCACGTAAATTATTATAAAATCATAATCGGCCAGCCCACTGAATATGTCATAATTGTCATATTTTACCAAAATATACACATTTAGCATACTAGCGTGGGTGTTACGTGGTGTTGAATATAAATTACACATATATGGTCTAATAGTAAATTTAACCAGTTTTAAGATGGAAAAAATAAATTTTGGATCGGGCAAATAGTTTCCGAAGTTACAGTGAAAAATGTGCTAAAAAACGTGGATTTTATAAAAGTACGGGATTTTTAGCGTTCTGGCGTGTGTATTTCCAGAGACCCGATTAAAACTTCGTAAATAGAGTTTAATAGTAAATTTTACCAGCATTTAGATTAAAAAAAAAAAAATTTGAGTCGGCCGAATAGTTTCGAAGTTTAAGTGAAAAATGTGCAAACAAACGTGGATTTCACAACAGTACGGTTTTTTTTAGAGTGTTTTTAAGGGAATTTATTTAAACTTCATATCAAATAGTCTGATAGTAAATATAATCAACTTTAAGATAGAAAAAAGTAATTTTGATCGGACAAATAGCTATAGACAAAAATAAGTACTACAAACATGTTTTCGGTATTTTGGGTTTTTTTTTCTGTGATTTTGGGTATGAAGCCAACGTCTGTCGTGATAGCTTTATTCGGATCCAGCGTCCCAAAAAATATCCGTTTTATAAAAATTTCGGCAGATAATTCTTCGGCAAACCCTTATTTTACTGGACTATTATTGAGTTCCTTTATTTGGAGTACTGGTTTGAGAGAGGAAATAAACCCTGCGTTAGTCTCTGATCAAATAATTTACATTATTTTAAAGAAGAATCGTGTCGATTATGCTGTTATGACAATAAATAATATATATATATAAAATTAAAGAGTTTCTTCTATAGTTATCGGACAAAAAATACTATTGGCCAGACTGAATGTTCAGGGGCGGGCACGTCTGAGAGTTGCCCTGGATCTGAAGTCAGTGATGCCCCTCGAAACTTCTCCGGAGTTCTCAGTTGAATCTTTTAACATGTTAAAGGAGAGAGTAGCAGGAACCGCCCGCCCTGTATCTTATAGTCAATGTATAACCCTCATCTCAATCACAATATCCTTAACAATTTAGGGTATGGTGTTTGAGAACAATCCATGGAATAGGATAATAAAATAATAATAATTATATTAAGGTAAGGTCAGTGATATCGCCATATTAATTAATGCAATCCCCATTTAAATTTAAAGTCGAGCTATAACTTAAGTCAAAAACCAGTCATATTTTCTGAAAATCCATTTAATCCATTGTTACATAATTTTATAGAGTTTATTATAGCTTGACATTAAGTCGATGTAACTTAAGGTTTATTTTTATACATCAGTGGAAAAATTCTACAACTTATAAGATCTGAAACTATATAGAGACAGTTTCAATTATAGACTATTAAACTATCCCTCCCATGATCCTTTGAATATGTCGATAGTCAACATTTACAGTAATAAGACCAATATGGGCAGAAAGAGTTGAGCTTTGCGGCTCCAGCAAACCTTACAATTCTTCTCGGATCCAATTTTTACAATATAAAATTCTTCTAGTATATAATTTTTTCGAAGTGCTACTGGTGAGTAGTTCTTTACAAGTTTTGATATCTTATTGTTGTCATTTGTTTGATGTATATATTTTGTACAGTTGTAAATTTCAATAAATAGATTTTTTTAAAATTAGTTACTACCATAATAAATTGTTATCTCTGTCATATCTGTGTTGTTCAGTAACCTAAAACAATAATAAACCTTATCAAGACAAAATTACGATTTTTGATTTCTTACCATATATACTCGTGGCACAATGCATTATAGAGAAAAACGTTTTGGTATCTTTCAGCAGTTCTTTCTCCGAAGCGCCTGTAAAGAAGATGGCCTAGAGACGTTCTAATGAAAACATTTTTTTTATTTTTAAACCTTCAAATTCTTCCCGTATTCAATACTTACAATCCAAAATCCTTAATACAATGCAAATACTTTGTTACCAATAAACTTATCCATAAAGATCTTAATGTCACATATGTTGCTGATTTAGCTCAAACCAGAATACCTATTATACCTATTAGTAAATTCCATAACCACTCTAATCCTCTAGTCGCTCAACTTGCTACTCACTCCATTCCCGATAATCCTCCGAGGGGTCTAAAAAGAAGATGGCCTAGAGACCTTCAAGTGTCGAATTTTAGTTGAAGTGCTACTGATGAGTAGTTCTTTTCAAGTTTTTACATGCTATTGTAATTGTTGTGAACACATTTACTAGATATATATATATATTGCACAGTTGTAAATGTCAATAAATTAAAAAAAACAAACAGTTTTACAGAACTACTAATGAGTAGTTCTTAAAAAGTTATTGGCATGCCATTTTAATCACTTTCCACATATTTACTTGATCTGTATATTGTATACACTTGGAAATATCAATTCATAATTTAAAAAACTAAATAAAAAAGGCAGTAGGAAAAAAATACTAGTAATAATAATAATTGATGCCGAAATTAGAATATAATCCAGATAATATAAAATTGTAATAAACAAGTTTTATAAAATAAAAACAAAACTGAAAATAAACCTTTTTTGCAGTATAATAAAATAAGAATCTTTTATTTGATTACGGTCGATGATCATTAATGATCTAAATGATATTGCTGTTGCTGAAGCTCATCACTCAGATCCACTAATCTCCCAACTTGCTTTGACCCCCTTACTCGATCATTTTTCGAGGGTTCTGAAATAAAGATGACCTAAAACAATTCCAATCCATATTTGATTGAAGTACTACTTATGTACCGTTTCTTCATAAGTTCTTAGAAATTTTATTTTATGCATTTAAATATACCTACATCGCTTATCTCATCCTAATCATTAACTTAATCTATGATTTTTTGTTGTGAGAGTTTTCTTCGTCACAACTATGTAAAATTTCTGAGAGCATTTAAAATCGCCGCTAACTTCTTCTCCCTTTATTAACCAGTAAAAACACATATATAATAATCACTTAACCTTCCTAATCCTATTGAAATTAATATGAATTAAAAAAAAAAAAAAACAATCTAGAGTTAATCCAAGGATCGGTTGATCCGAGGTAGGTCATGAAGAAGTACTGGTAGCAATCTTCTAATAGAATTAATATTACTGATTAATGCTCCCAGGTATACAGTTGTAAATATATAAATGTAAACTATAAATAGTTAAAATAAAAATAAATAAACAAAGTTCTTCCGCATGTATTTTCACAGATAATATCATAATGAAGTAGAATAAATTATAGTTCACAACGCCATTGTAACATGGCTACTTTGTTCAGTAGGCAATGTCTTTCATTTTAGTTTTTGTTTCATTTTAACACTCAAGACTAAAACGACAAGGAACTGCCCGTCGTTACAGACTTCTTCAACTTTTACTAGACAGACGTTCAAAACTCCCAAGTTAATTACAAAAGACTCATATACATGACTGTGATTAGACCTATTTGGACGTACGGAGTTGAGCTTTGGGGCTCCACTAAACCATCCAATTCATCTCGTATTCAATCCTTACAATCCAAAATCCTTCGAAAAATCCTCAATGCTCCTTACTTTGTCACCAATTAACTTATCCATTGAGATCTTAATGTTCCACATGTTGCTGATTTAGCCCAAACCAGATACCTATCATTTCATAGTAAGCTCCATAACCACTCAAATCCGTTGGTTCCTCAACTTGCTTCCCACTCCATTCCTGATAATCCTCTGAGGCGTCTGAAAACAAGATGGCCCAGTGACCTTCTAGTGTAGAATTTTTAATAAAGTTTTGACATTTTTTTGTAATCGTTGTCAATACATTTACTTGATGTATATATTTTGTACAGTTGTAAATTTCAAAAAATGGATATAAAAAAAAAAATTAACAGTCCATGTTACGTCACGCTTTAATTGTACTTATTTAAGTTCTATTGTCTAGATAGAGCTAGAAGAATTTATTATTCCAATTTCGTGTAGCACTGGCTCGGTATCTGATCGAGTGCCTCAGCGTAATTCATAAGAGGAACTGACGACTCCCCGAGCGTGAGGAAGATGCGAGGACCCGGTGCCTGATTACTATGCACGACGCTTACCCAAGTTCAATAAACGTTTCTCAGAAAGCAATTAAATGACCGGTACCACTTTACGATGGCGCTTCTGATATGATTTCCAGCCGCGGGTATAAAGCGTTTAACTTCTTCTAAAAGGGTTTTATTCGGCAGTGAATATTGTAAGAGTCGTTGGACGGGTTGATGTTGCCGTAAAGGGTGAGAGATACATCCCCCATCAATTGGAAAGAACCAACTTAGATCTATTTATGTCCGACCGTTTGCAAATCTAATATCCCGGTTGCCTTGCCTAAAATAAATGGTTATCGTCCGTAAAAAGTCACTCGGGGCTGTATCGAACCAAAGGCAGCACCCTCCACCCTTTTTTCAACATCTCTATGAAATAATTATCTTATGGATCAATGATAACATTCATACTTCAATAGGCGACAAAAATAGATTAGATTATAACTTTATACCGTATAAATAGGCAGAACCAAAAAAAATGTTGCTTCTAATAAACCAGTGATTTTGTGATAAATAGCGGTTAAATAATTAAGAAAATACACTTCAAAAACATGTTTATTTTTACAAATAACCTCAAGAAAAACCTCATTTACATGACTGTTATCAGACCTATTTGGACATAAGGAGTTGAACTTTGGGGCTCCAGGAAACCATCTAATTCATCTCGTATCCGATCCTTGCAATAATGCTCCTTACTTTGTCACAAATAAACTTATCCGTAAAGACCTTAAAGTAAGCTCCATAACCACTCAAATCCTCTAATTTCTCAACTTGCTTCCCACATAGGGTTGTCATCTTTTAAAATACCAAATAGCCGGACTTGGCGCTGTATTAAGCCGGACATTTGCTACAAAAGCCGGACATTATCTTTAAAAGCTAAACATACCTTATATAAAGCCGGATGTACGTTTTTAAAGTTGGAATTAACTTCAATAATAAAAAAGTCTGTCAAGATAAGTTACATATAATTTTTAATTAATCAAAGCTTTTTTTAAATACCTAAATACTTTAAACTTTTTATTTGAATAATTACAAGCTGCCTTACTCAAGGGAAATGAGTAATATTGATGATAGACACTCACTCATTCTCACAATATGTACAATAATAAGAAAATCAAAATAAACAGCTTTAAAAACACAAGAGAAAAAAAAATATATATATAAAAGAAATAAAATAAAATATACAAGAAATTAAAATAGAATATAATAAATGATAATATAAAATAGGTAATGATTTTTATAAATTAATAAATAAAAAAATAAAATTAAGAAAGAAAAGAAAGAATTAAAAAAGAAAAGAAAGATTAAAAAAAAATAATAAAATAAAATATTTATATATATATACAAGAAATAAAATAAAATATACAAGAAATTAAAATAGAATAGAATAAATGATAATCAAAGCTATGTTACATAATTTATATTACAGGTTTAAGTTTTTAGTTATAACATTAACCACTTATTTATAGTCCTATCCTTTATCTTTTGATCTTTATGTATGACATTAAAATTAATAACTACCTAAAAAATTTTCATTCTTCTATAGACTTCACTTATATAAAACAAAAACAAAAATAAATAAATTACAGCTCCACTTTGGCAGTAAACTAATAGTTTTGATTATAAAAATATAAAAATATATGCACTATTCTAAGGAAAAAACAAAAAGATTAAAATTAAAAAGCCAATTATAAAGAAATCTCAAATGTTTCAAAAAATAATAAAAATCCATAAATTCTTAGTTGTATTTGGCTTTTTCAGCTACTTTATCCAAAACGTCGTTTTCCTTAAAAATCATATCATAAAATTCTACACGTTAATTTTAAATTGCATTATCAACATCATCTCTTCAATTGTTTCTGTTTGCAATTTATTGCGTTCCTTTGTCCACTGGGCATTAATCAAAGAGAAAACTCTTTCAACGTTGACGTTATAGCATAGAATCGCAAAATAGTATTCTTCCAATTTTAGTGGTTCAGAATTCAATTCTTCATTATGAAATGATGTAAAATAAGCAGTCCACTTTTTATGTGCCGAAAGTTTTTTTAAATCTTTTATGAAATTCTGCTATTGGTAAAAAAGTTTACCAAATTAGTCAAAAAGGTAAGAGGAGTGGGTTTTTCCAAGATCTGAACACAGTCGCATTTCCGCCACGCCATAACATTGCTACTTTCAACGAGAAGACGAAAAAGCCTAACAAATGCCGGACAGGCCGGACACACAAATATTTGGCCGGATACGGCCGTAAAAAGCCGGACCTATTCCCACACCATTCCCGATAATCCTCCAAAGTCTCTGAAAAGAAGATGGCCCAGGGACCTTCTAGTGTTAGATTTTTATTGAAGTGCTACTGATGCGTAGTTCTTTTCAAGTTTTGACATTTTATTGTAATAGTTATCAACACATTTACTTTTTGTATAAATTTTGTAGAGTAGTTAATTTCAATAAAAAAAAAAAAATTGTTTACTTAAAATAAATATTTAATTGCTTTTATCAGTTATAATTATTTTAGCTTTTTATATATAACGAGCAAATATCTTCCTTAGTCTAACACTGCGGCGTTTAATATTTTGAAAACATTTTTAACAAAATACCTTTACTTATCTCCATTTATTCCAAATAAATGATGAAATTATTCAATTTAATAGTCGATCCGCCTTCCCACAATGTGGAAAATGCCCTTCGGTGACGTAACACTAAATCCGTTGGCATTCGTTATAAGTTGATCCCCATCAGCTTTGGCCAGCTTGTTCGCCTTATCTACATCCTATTCAATTATGTTGTATTTTTGTTTTATTATTATAGATTTTCAGCTCATTTAGCGATTGTAGCCGCTCGATAAGGCTCCGGATTCCGAATGAAAAAATGACTTAATGGAGGGACCCGACAAGAGATAAAAGATCGGATGTGGTTAACGGTATCCCGGATTTATCGAACATCTTCTGACCACCGCGGACCAAATAGGCTGCTCCTCTGATTTCACTATCAGTAGTCCTACGATCGGAACTAGTCTCTATTGTGTTTTCAAAAGTCATGTTAAACGATTTAAATGTGGGAAATTACTGTGATTCAACTTTTAAAACAGAGTATTTGTTTAACACACCTTTTATAGAAAGCATATTTAAAATAGCTAAGAATTCCTACACATCATGACGAATCTCACATTAATTACAGGAACAACATTAATAATAATATCATAAATAATAACAATAGTCCAATATTGGACGAGCAGGAGTATACTTAAATATGTTGAAGCAACTTCTAATCAATTAATTATTATTAAAATATTTTGAAGTACTTAAATAATTTAGTAATTAGAATAATTAGTGTGATAATGGTAAAAAGTACTTTTTCGGGATTACTGTGGGTGAAGGTTATATGGATAAGGAAAACATTGACTAGGTATATAAAAATAAATAGAACAAATAATTTTTTTAAAATATAGAATAAATTTTACATCAAAATATCTGTTAAAAGCCATTGCTATTTTTCGTTCTTATTCCGTCTCATCCTTTCGTGCCGGTCTTATGATCACGACTTTGGCAGGTGTAAAATGATAATGTTACAGAAACATTAAAATAACATTATGACCAATACTATATTTAAGATAATATTAAAAATATAAATGCGTTATAGAACTAGATATATATCTATTTTTTATATAGTTGGGTTTTAGGTCTTGTATATGTTTGTCTTTATACAAAACCTTAATTATTATTAAAACATAGTTTTAATCTCTTTTATATATACAGAAAAAAAATGTGTGGAACTAGACCATAAATAAAAAAAAAAACCGCTGACCGCATCTTTCTATACCAATCCGTTGCTGATATATGATAATTCAAAGTTTTATTTTAGGAAACTACGGTTTTTGCCATAAAACCTGTAATATCTCCACATTGTCTAATTATTTTTCAAATTAGAACCACAATTTCTGATTCACCATTAAATTTCCTATAAGACCAAATGTAACATTGAATTTTCGAAACGAGATCGAAATATATACATCAAGTAAATTTTTTCTCTTAAGAACTAAAATAGGGAAATTGTTGCCATATGAACTCTTAACACTTCAGGAATCGTTTTTAGAAATCTTGATAAATACAAAATTATTTTCACGTTTGTGTTAAAGACTGTTCAGGTCAACAAATGAACACTTATTTTACTTATAGTATACTTCATAAAAAATCATTTTGGATTTTTTAAGATTAATAATTAATTTAATGAAGAAAATATCTTACGCTTTCAGACCTAAAAAACCTTTTTAGTTTATTTGATATGAGGTTCTTGTGAATTCTATTTGAGAACTATATTTAGTAGAGTATGTAAATTTTATGATTATTTTTTTAAATGAAAATAAAAGCTACTTTACTGCGGAGCTTCTTCTTCTTCTTCTTCTTCTTCTTCTTTTCCTTCCTCCTCAGTGCCTCTCAGCGTGGAGGTGCCTCGATCCAAGAAATCCAACTGTCCCGGTCCCTCGCCAATGTCTTCATAGGATCCAACCTCTTTCCTCTTTTCTCTCCTATTTGAGCCATTCTATCCAACCATGACATCCTTGGCCTGCCTTTTGGTCTTTTGCTAGTTGGTCTGGCTTCGAAGAACTTGCGTGGTCCGCGATCTTCATCCATTCGGCATACATGTCCGAACCACTTTAGCTGCCTCTTCTCAATAATTTCTGTTAGTGCTTTTACCCCTAGCTCCCCTCTTATTCTGCTATTCCTGACATGTTCCCTCCGTGTTCGGCCGGCAACTCTTCTTAGATATTTCATTCTGACGCGGTGATTCTCCTCTTCAATTGGTCGATAAGGACCCAGCTCTCACTTCCATATAGTAGGGTGGGAAGGTAAATTGCATTAAAAATGTGCAGTTTTACCTTTTTGTCAACTTCACGTTTCCCAACAACAGTGTTGCAGATCTGGTAATATAAGTTGTTCGCTTTTTTAATCCTATTGGATATTTCTTGTTGTATTTTGCCATTTCTACTAATAACTGTGCCTAGGTACGTATAGTCTTCTGCTGCTTCAAGGATTTCTCCTCTGCAAGTGATCTGCACATCTTCTAGTTCGCGTCCTATTTGCATGACTTTACTTTTGCTTGCATTTATAATCATGCCTTTCCTTTCCAGCTCTGCTTCCCATTCCAATACAGCTTGCTGAAGATTCTGGACGGAGTCCGCTATCAGTACTATATCATCGGCATAGAGAAGTGTCTGAGTAAGGACTGTTCTTAAGTTCCGTTTCCCCACTATTGTGCGTGCCGTCCTTCGTTTACATATTATTTTTTTTATACTGCGGAGCATATATATAAATTTTTTTTAATCTGATATTTTGTAGATTTTTAAAAAAAATTTAAAATCAATAATTTCCCTAAACATTAATCATATTTATAAGCAATTTAGTTTACAAATAAACTTAAACTTTTGGATATATATCTTGTAAATTTTTAGCTACATCAGACATTAGCTATATCAGAATTTCGGTTAAGCTTTTAATGTTTTAATAAAGTTTCCTCTTAGATGAAATGCGATCAGTTTATTGCTAGATGAGTAACTAGCATTAATTAATAAATTTTTTTTTGTTTAAAATATTTTCAATTTATAAAAAGTGATAGAAAAATTTAATAAATAATAAAATAATTTGAGTAGTTATATTGTAGTGTTTGTTCAAAGTATTGGGAATTTTAGTAGTCCGCTACTTGGCTTTTTATTTTTTTTTTCTTGAGATTACGTCCCTGTGAAGATTCTACATAATTATAATAAAATTAAACTCGTTATTTATAAATATAATATTTAAAAAAATGGCAATGAAGTAAGATTAAGGCGATTGTTGAGGACAGAGCGGACGCTGAGTGGGACAGCCACTAAGAAACAGACTGCTCCTTTATCGATCTCTCTCTCCAATGGCAGTCTCTCATTAATTCTACCGTCTTTGGTCAGCGGGTTGTCTTCCTTCCCCGTTCGGGCAAATATTTTCCCGTTCGGGGACCTCAAAACCGAACCGTATTGTTGAAGGGGTCCAATTATGATTTTTTCGAGTGCATTTCGAGCTAACGAACAAATGCCATTAATTAATTAGGCCGAATACAAAGGCGTTGTTAATTGGATTCACGTCGATTTCGAAATAGCTTACAATCCAATTGGACACCGGAAGGTGTATTATATTTCATTTGTGCTCGGAAGGCATAAGGAATTATCAAATCCAGTACCGGTTTGTATGTCCATATTATGTAACAGAATCAGAGAATAATATTAATTTTTCAAAAACTAACAAAAAAAAACTTATAAAAAAATATCTGTGCAAGACTACACTGATTTCGTGATATTTTGGTAATTACAGGCAATTTATGAGGCTGTGGTAATTATCAGAAATACACTGATAAATAATAAAATAAATGAATGAATCTGAAAAATAATTCTGATATGTTTAATAAGGTTATTGAGGTTCAGTCAATAAAACAACTATTTTGGCGACGTTTCAAGACTATATTGTTCTCATTATCATGCCCTACAGCGAAACAATTACAATAAAATTATATAACTAATCAAGGATATTACAAAACATAAAGTCAGTTACAATATAAATATATATGGTATCTACTGCTAAATGGTTTGTATCTACACTAAATACTATACAGGTACCTGTATCTGGGAATACCAACCCTCTCAAAGCTTGCAAAAATGCCTCAGGTCAGTTGTGTACTTGAATTGTTATAATTTAGTAGTGTGTGTGTATATATATATATATATATATATATATATATATATATATATATATATACACACACACACACACAACTGACCTGAGGAATTTTTGCAAGCTTTGAGAGGGTTGGTATTCGCAGATACAGGTACCTGTATAGTATTTAGTGTAGATACAAACCATTTAGCAGTAGATACACCATATATATATTATATTTATTTAGTGTACACACACATATATATATAGATATATATATATATATATATATATATATATATATATATATATATATATATATATATATATATGTGCTACACAGTCATATAATCTTAATCATTGAAATTTTAATATTGGTTTACTACAAATTATTTTATCCATTTTTATTAATTATTTTATTTTTATGTATTTTATTTTTTGCTCTATGATGATAATTTACTTGAATTCCCATAAATATTGTACGCATAAAGTGGTTTAATAGGTTAGAAGATAAAACATGATTGGAAAAATGATTTGAGCTAGAAGTTTTATAAAGGTTTTGCTACACAAAATACTCAAATATTGTAATTATTTTTGAGCTCTCACTTGTTTGAAATAAGTTAGAATTAAGAGATAAAGGAATACATATATTTATAACATTCTTTCTTCTCTCCATGGTTCAGGTGTTGGTATTTTAATAATTTAAATTATTTTTGTTGAAAATACTCTAATACACACAAACCGATTGAAATTAAAATAGATAAACTCACTAATAGATGTGATGATATAAAATTTTTGATACCTTATTAAACCAAGCATAAAAACCTTGAACAATATCTGATTTATCACTATTATTTTTCGCATTAAGATTTATTTCCGGGGTCCCCAGTCGTTCTCACATCTTGGTGTACCGAACTCGGTTGACTTTATCCAGATTACTGAAGGCAATAGCTCTTTGGAGATTTTTTATTCCGAACCCGAAAAACCAAAGAAACTCGATCACATTCATGATCTACTCACCCAACGTTACTCTATCTCGTAAATACCAAGACTCTACAATACTAAGAAAAATCTTTTACCATCAATGCATAGAAACCCTTTTCCATTGGGAAATCCTCTTCTATAAAATATCATTAATATAATATATATATATATATATATATATATATATATATATATATATATATATATATATGATATATATTTTTATAAATCATTTATATATCTATCTCCTCAATCATCAATCTTCCGATTAATGATAAGGAAAAATGTATATATGATATATACATATGGGAAAAATTTCCGTGAATGAAGAGAATTTTTCATTTCATTCATTATTATATAATCAATTACTATCATTATTATTTGTATATAAAATTTATTGCAAAAAACTTAAATAGTAATTTATTTTTGAAAATGCTTTGAGCCAAAATTAAACTATCTATTGATATGAGAGCTAAAAATTAAACTATCTATTGATATGAGAGCTAGAGAGAAGCTGGAATCTGCTTCTATAATTTGACAGATTACTGAAGTTATGTGGAAGAATGGTACAACCAAGACCATAACCGAAGACAAAACTGAAACTTTTTCCTGGAGGAAAGGAAGAGATCAGTTAGAATGAAGAACTATGGGAAGAAAAAGAAAGCACAGGCATCTCAGAAGTGATTGATCAAGTGTAGCCCAGAGTCGGGTGATGCGAATAAAAAAAAAAAAAATAAAATAAATAAAATAAAAAAGGATAATATTGTAATATCATAATATGAACAGAGAAAGATAGAAAAATACGTCGAATTATAAAAGATACATAATAAATATAATAAATAATAATAGAAAATAAAAGAGTTTAATAATAATACAAATAAATAAACTATAACATAGAAAACAAATTAAGTAAAATTATACTTTTAAAAATTAAATTAACAAAAAATAAATAAGTGACCTCTTACCATAATAGGTACAAAATAAAGTATAACAAATAGTACAATAAAATAAATTAGAATAACAATAATATATGGAAATAAACTATAACAGAGATAAAAAAAAAAAAAAGTTCCTTCATAGTGTTCATTCAAAATTTGAATCATGAAACCCTTTTCCATTGGGAAATCCTCTTCTATAAAATATCATTAATATAATATATATATATATATATATATATATATATATATATATATATATATATATATATATATATATATATATATATATGATATATATTTTTATAAATCATTTATATATCTATCTCCTCAATCATTAATCTTCCGATTAATGATAAGGAAAAATGTATATATGATATATACATATGGGAAAAATTTCCGTGAATGAAGAGAATTTTTCATTTCATTCATTATTATATAATCAATTACTATCATTATTATTTGTATATAAAATTTATTGCAAAAAACTTAAATAGTAATTTATTTTTGAAAATGCTTTGAGCCAAAAATTAAACTATCTATTGATATGAGAGCTAGAGAGAAGCTGGAATCTGCTTCTATAATTTGATCCAACTATTTTTAAAGGCAGGTGAGGACTGCTATATTTATCCTCGTACTTGGAAGGTCAACCCTGACAACTTACCATGAAGGTTGTCTTCAGCTAACTTTGCAATAAATATTTTAATGTTAGCTTAATCACTGTACACTGTAACTGTAAACTGTTACTCAGAGGTGGCAGTAACGGAAGAATCGCCTCTTTTATTTTTCTAAGCTCAACGTTTTTTTGTTTTTTCCCAAACAGATATTTTTACAAATAGTAAATTTTCATATATCAAAATTTTGAATTCACTATTAAAAAACTATTTTTTCTCTATTATAGTTTACTTATATTATTGATTATGAAATTTTATTTTGCATCTTTTATAATAGCAGGTTAATTATTTATTTATTTTTAAAATCTTTTTTCATTGTACATAGTGTATGGATTCATTACCATCCTATTGCTATATATGTTACCTATTTCGTATTAAAATTTGGTTTGTTTATATTAAACGATGCTTAAATTGTTTTGACTGATCCCTCTCAACATCCTATTTTGTACAATATTCATCTAATTATTCGGCAACTAAGACCTATAAGAAACCAATGTTACTCTTTAAGTGCAAATATGTATTTTTTCTAATTCATATTTATTTTTATGTAATTATTACTTCATTTTTATCATATTAATTCATTGGATCATTTTATTTATTTTTCGTTACTTGTAAATAAGGCATGAATGAACTTAAAGCGATGTCTCATATGTTTACCTTAGGCTTTCGGTGTATTTATTAAGTGTCTTCATTCGATATAAACATTTAATATGAAGCACATATCTTTGACTAGATTATTTTCCCTAACTTATGTAGGTTGTTTTTGAGAAATTATACTTAAAAATTTAAAAAAAATCACAGTATTATATGGACTTATAAATATATGGACAATGCCTAGTTACATAATGTTTCAATTGTTTTAATTTTAATTAAAAATAAATAACTTCTAAACATAAAAATATAAGAAAATAAATTATAATTGAGAAATAAAATAAAATAAATACAATAATACTTTTAAATAAAATAAACAAATAAAAACAGATAACCTCTAACTATAAAAGATTTAAAAAAATATAATAAATTATAATATAAAATAAAATAGATACAAGAGCGGGCAGGGAAATAAGGACTTGAGATTTCTTTCGATAAAACGAAAATTCTGCCGAATATCCTGGACGTTCCAATGACAGTTGAAGTAGGAACTAAAAAAGTCGGGGTAGTCAGGCATTTCAAGTACCTAGAGGAATAGATTGACTGGAAAAACCATGAAGGGAAAGCAATGGAAGTGAGAAGGATGAAAATGGAACTAGCTTTCCAGAAAACCAAAAACACATACAATGAGAAAATAAGGGAGGGAATATAGGGAAATAGAGAAATTGGAAATCAAGGAGAGGAAAATTTTGAGGAAGATCATGGGTCCCAAATTCCAAAATTGCAAACAAGTTTTCTACAGGAACAAAGCCCCCTCTACGTTAAGTTGGAGAGACTATCTGGCACAATAAAGAAAATGAGGATTGATTTCTCTGGACATATATTACGAATGAATCCTGACAGGTTAACTACACAAATCTTTGACCTATTTAAAAAAAAAAAACTAAACCCGATTGGTTTAAAGAAGTGGAAAAGGATCTGAAAGAACTACAGATTACTGAAGTTATGTGGAAGAATGGTACAACCAAGACCATAACCGAAGACAAAACTGAAACTTTTTCCTGGAGGAAAGGAAGAGATCAGTTAGAATGAAGAACTATTGGAAGAAAAAGAAAGCACAGGCATCTCAAAAGTGATTGATCAAGTGTAGCCCAGAGTCGGGTGATGCGAATAAAAAAATAAAAAATAAAATAAAATAAAAAAGGATAATATTGTAATATCATAATATGAACAGAGAAAGATAGAAAAATACGTCGAATTATAAAAGATACATAATAAAATATAATAAATAATAATAGAAAATAAATGAGTTTAATAATAATACAAATAAATAAACTATAACATAGAAAACAAATTAAGTAAAATTATACTTTTAAAAATTAAATTAACAAAAAATAAATAAGTGACCTCCATAATAGGTACAAAATAAAGTATACAAATAGTACAAATAAAAAAAAAGAAAAACTGCCCGTCGTTTAGAATAACAATAATACCATATGGAAATAAACTATAACAAGAGTTACCATAATAGGTACAAAATAAAGTATAACAAATAGTAAATTAGAATAACAATAATATATGGAAATAAACTATAACAGAGATACCGAACAGACCAAAAAAAAAAAAAGTTTCCTTCATAGTTCATTCAAAATTTGGGCGAGCAAATCATGAAATCCTTTAATGATATTCCACAATTCCTGTTGAGCAGATCCGCTACCTAGGACTCCACTTGGACAAACGTCTAACTTGGAATCCACATACAAGACTAAAACGACAAGAAACTGCCCGTCGTTACAGACTACTTTAACATTTACTAGACAAACGTTCAAAGCTCCCAATTAATTACAAAAGACTCATTTATTCTCATATACAGACTGTGATTAGACCTATCTGGACGTACGGAGTTGAGCTTTGGGGATCGACTAAACCATCCAATTCATCTCGTATCCAATCCTTACAATCCAAAATCCTTCGAAAAATACTCAATGCTCCTTACATTGTGACCAATAAACTTATCTATAAAGATCTTAATGTTCTATGTGTTTCTGATTTAGCCCAAACCAGATACCTATCCTTTCATAGTAAGCTCCATAACCACTCCAATCTACCAGTCTCCAACTTGCTTCCTCCTCCATCCCTAATAATTCTCCGAGTCTGAAAAGAAGATGGCCTAAAGACCTTTTTAGTGTAGATTTTATTGAAGTGCTACTAGTGATTAGTTCTTCACAAGTTATTTACATGCCATTGTATTCACTGTCAACACATTTACTTGTTGTATATTATTTTGGACAGTTGTAAATATCAATTAAAAAAAAAAAAAAAAAAAAAAAAAAAAAAAAAGCATGAAAATTCACTATTTATAAAAACTCTTTGATTGTGAAAAAAAATAAAAAATCAATAGTTTGATTAAAACAGAATAAAAAAAAATGACATTTAGAATAGCAAAGAGATATAAGATAAGGGCAAAAGGTACCATACAGAGCATGTATTTAATACGAATATGAATGTTTAGAATTCGAAACTAGTTTTCTAATAAAACAATCCCAATAGAAGTGGCAATTAATTCATCAATCCTAATTGTATTGATCCTTCTATACCATCAGGGGTAACTCAAGTGAAAAATTAATTTGTAACAAATAATATGCCAAATGGAAAATTGAAAAACTAATAAAATATGTCAGCGTAACAACATTTTGTGCTACTTAACACAAACAATGATTAAATGTTTTTAACTGATCCCTCACAACATCTTAATCTTTATAAAATTGCATTTAGCTCTGAGAGATATGATAAATAAAATAATTAATTGAATTTTCTTTTTTTTTTTTAATTCAGAAAATGCTGTCGTTAAGATCTGAATTAATATTGCATCCAAACAAGAATAAGTTAAGTGGTCAGATGATAGGATCTTTGGAATATGTGGTAGGGTAAACCAGACAGTTATTGACACCTAATCTTAAAAATTAGAAAAAAATCATAAACTTCCTTTTAAATCCTACAAATCAACTGAGTAAAAGCACTTTCAATTCCGCCCTTATTTTAAAAGATATCCTCAGGGTGTCAATAACTGATTTTACATAAGTTATTGTCACTATATTCTATAATACAATTCTATAATATTCTATAATACTATATTCTATAATACATTCCAAGAATATTGATAGGTGAGAACTTTCTTGCTTAGCTTAAAGTATTGAAATTAAGGAAAAATTACTGCAAATTTCAACTTTACTGAACTATTCATTCTATAATTTTAGTATGAATATTTCCTTAAGGGTGTCAATAACTGTCTGGTTTGCCCTAAATTCCATTTGATAAGTGTGAATGTTACATTTTATAAGGTTTACGGAAATTTCACGCTCATGAATACTAATTGCCCGAAGACAACACCTAAAATCCAGAAGCGCTTTTTATCATAATTACACCACCCTACCCCGCCCTCCCCCCAGTCTTATGAAAAGTAACTAAGTCAGGGGGTTGGAGAGGTTTCATCCAATTTCGGCAATTGAGGCTGACAGAGAAAGTGGCAGACAATGGAGAAGGCAGGGCTTAACTGAGGCCAATCATTTGTAAGAAACGGTCCCCGCTGTAATTGTGAGCCCCGGGCTCCAACAATGAACAGTCATTTATAACGACTGCTCGGCCAACTCGTTAAAACATTTTAGCAAGTTAGAAAGGCAGGCCCTTGCTAAGATATTCCCAAGTCGTAACAAAACTCTGTAGTTTTCGACCTAAGAGAGTTGAAGACATAATGCTTCCTAATTACCAACCCTTCAGTCCCTAACCCTCCGCTTTTCCCCCGTCCCTTCTCGTCACTGTACTTGGGAACAGGTTTTAGACAATCGGCCAATGTTGTCCTCGTTACGTCTGTTAAAGTTCAATTGTTTTAAATAATTTAAATAAGAAATGACTTATACAGGGCGAGTACCTCTTTGAGTAAAAATAAAAAAATAAACCAACGTGGAAATGCCATCCCCAGTAAAAACAGAAATTTACCTCAAAAGTGGTATTCTTCAAGATCATCTGCATCCAGAAGTTAACGGAAAAATTGAGGTCTATGTTCATAATCATTGAAGGAAGTGGGAATCACGAGCAACTATATTAGGGAAGATGCCCCCACTAAGCAGAAACTAACAGCACACCGATGTTTCCCAGAAAAGCCTAAGCTTGCAACAGGCAAGAAGTGGACCGAAAAAAGGAAGCAACAGCATCGAGAACAAATGTGCAAATAGTGGGTAGATGTTGAAGATGCAGCAAGAAGCAGATCGAATCGAAAAAAAAAGCAAAACAATAAAATTTAAAAAAATAGTAAATTTTGAAATTTACAACTGTACAAATACGTATTAGGTAAATGTGCTGAAAACGCTTACAATAACATGGTAAAATTGCAAAGAACTACTCATCAGTAGCACTTCAATAAAAATCTACACAAGAACATCTCTAGGCCATCTTCTTTTCAGACGTCTCGGAGGATTATCGGGAATGGAGTGGGAAGCAAGTTGAGAAACTAGTGGATTTAAGTGGTTATGGAGCTTACTATGAAAGAATAGGTATCTGGCTTGGGCTAAATAAGCAACATAAGGAACATTAAGGTCTGTATGGATAAGTTTATTGGTGACAAAGTAAGGAGTATTGAGGATTTTTCAACGGATTTTGGATTGCAAGGATTGGTTACGAGATGAATTGGATGGTTTACTGGAGCCCCAAAGCTCAACTCCGTACGTCCAAATAGGTCTAATCACTGTCATGTAAATGAGTCTTTTGTAAATAATTGGCAGCACACCGATGTTTCCATCAAAAGCCTAAGCTTCTGACAGGCAAGAAGTGCACCGAAAAAGTGTTGGGTGGATGTTAAAGTTCGATGCAGCAAGAAGCAGTTGAAATAACGTAGTCCTTAGCTGGCCGAATCGAACAAAAAAATAGTAAAAGTAAATGCAGTGGAAACTCGATGTAGCGAATTCCTTGATAAATCGAAGTTTTTATATTCCCCTTGAATCTGCCTACCATTTCTATGTTATTTTTACCTCTACATATCGAAGGATTGGTTAAGAAGACCTTGATATATCGAATTTTCGAAGATTCCTTATCTTACACCGCCCCTCTATAAATCCAAGTCGATTTATTAAATAAGTAGAGTTTAAACTGATCAAACATTCTACGAAGGATTAACTGTAACTCACATTTGTTTCCGGTTTGTTTCAGTTTCTTATAAAACAATTATGCGATACGTTTCGTTTTCTGTTCCACACTATTTTTTTCGTTCTTGAAAATGGTAAAGCGTAGAACCCTTTCGTATGAAAAACAACTGAAAATTATTCAGTTATTGTTATTATTGAAAAAAAAAAGCTAAAGTATGAAAGTTGAGCTGAGTTCTAGTTGAAGTATCGACTTAGACAAAGTGTCGTTTTCAGGTGGACAAACTACTATTTCATATTTTTTCCAAATGTTCGCTTACATTTTTCTTTCATAATAATGATTATATGATATGATATTTCAATAAAATATGTACGTATTTTCAATAGTTACATTGAGTATTTTATAATAAACCTCTAACCTTTATTTATCGAAGTCAGTCAGAAATCACCTCGATAAATCGAACTTCGATACATCGAAATCCTCAGTAATTCGAAGTTTTCTCGTTCCCCTTGAGTTTGATACATCGAGGTTCCACTGTATATATGTAATTGTTAGGTAATAATAGGGGTTACTTTATAAGTTATTTTTGGGATTAATAAGGAACAAGGCATAGACGTCGTTTATAACCAAGTTTATGTTCCATAGGAAACACTTTTAGATAACCGAGGAATGGATATAGGTATGGAAGTGGTCGAATGTCATAAATTGTGCCGACTTGGACCTTAACCGAACGTGTAAAGGAGGATCCCTCAATTTGATGACGAAGCGGTCAGCAGCGGGTAGGCCTCGCCGTCGGATCCTAATCCAACCTAAGTGGATCCTTTTACAATCGGCACCAATTTCAATAGCCGTCCCTATAAAAGCAAATAGGAGGGTAAATAGTTGAAGGCTATTATATTATTCATAAAGAAACAGTTTATGATCGGGGTAACAGGAGGGGGTAATAGTAAAAAAAAAGAAAAAAAAAAAGAAGAAACAAGCGTTACCTTTTATTATGAAGGGCATTAGATGGAGAAGGGTGCCCGTAAACTATGGCCCTATGCAAGTTTAAAGGCGAGGGCGAGCGAGGAGTTTTATTTTAGCCTCCCTTGTCCGGCCATATGTTTGGGTGGGTTTATTTGTGGCCCCCGTCCTGGCTGGGGCTTTCAAAGGATATTGCACGGTGACCGCTCGCATCCCCTGGCCCCACCCCCCATCCGCCACCCCTCCAGTTCTTATATCCTCTTCTCCTGTCCTGTCTCCCCCACACCTTCTTTGCCGAAGATGTTCATTAGCCATTATAAACAATGCTTTTGAAACAAATAAAAAAAACTTTAAAATTCCTCCTAATTCTTCTCGTATCCAATCCGTAAAATAGAATTGTTGACAATCATTCATATTATGTTTCCAATAACACCCTAAATGATGACATAAACATACTTTTATTTAATTCCTTAGAAATTCTTTAAATTTCATTAAAGTATATCCAACCATCCTAACCTTCTACCTAAACACTATCCAGTTTTAAAAAACTTTTTAAATATACATGTGCATTATGATCTTTATGGATTAGTTTGTTTGTATATCATGCTTTAAGTTTTTATGTTTGTTCTCATTTTTTGGCCGGCAAGTCCATCGGCCTCAGCCGGGAGAAACTTGTAAGGAAGTTTCACCTATCACGCATCTGTCAAAATCAACTTTATGAGATAAAAATATTTATCCTCATTTTCTATATATCTTCCTGACCTGAAAATTAAATTTTCAAAAATGTTAAGGAAATTTTTGGAGTTAGAAGAATGTTAGAAATAAGTCTGGAGAATAAGGTGGGTTTGGAAGGACTTCGTAACACAACTCGTTTGGTTTCTTCACTGTCTGGAGTTGTGAAAGAATATAGGTCCCTTCCGATTTTTACTGGTAAAACCTATTGCTATAGAGTCTGTGCTTAGAATCACATAGTAAAATAAATAAATAAATAAATAGAAAAAAATAAATGAAAAATAAAATAAGATAATAATATTTATAGGATCGTCGAATATATATATATATATATATATATATATATATATATATATATATATATATATAAATGTGTGTGTGAGTAAGGTATTATATATCATGATATAATCCCATAGCTAAACGTTCATTTAAGAAATCAAAATTTAAAAAAATAAACACAATAACTAGAAAAAAAGAAGAAGAATAATCATGCCAATCATAGTATCCAAGTGTGGTTGTTGATTTTTTCCTTTGATAGTGTAAGTTACATTACAGATTTAAGAACCAATTTAAGCAGGTGTACAGCGTTGAGGGGATGTGAGATACAGAACATCTATCCCACAGCTGAGAGGCCCGTCTTGAATAGTGCCTTGATTGAAACATGAGCTAAGGCATTAGTTTTTATGGTCTGCCTCGCGGAGGGTAAATAACAGCAAGTGAAGGTATTAGAATAGCCTCTATAAATCTTGAGGACAATGGGCAGTCTAAATGCCCTACGTGCCAACGCAGCCCGATAGGAGATAGCTGAAGAAGCAGCTAGGAGAGAGTATGGGAAGACCATAGTCTATTCTCTAGGAAGGATTAAGTAGTCGGATCAAAAGAAAAATATCGGATTCGACAGAGGAAATATATTACAAATACCTATTTGTTGAGCAATATATATATTTTTTTACTACCCCATCGAGATGGGTTTCGATAAAAGGAAACCTCTAAACGTACATCAGATACAAATCTCTTTTATTTTTAAATTTATTATTATCCATTATTTTATTTTGTTTTAATCCTAGAACAATGGCAAAAGTTCCATCTAAAGCAGTATAATTTGATTTTGGATTATTTTATCAGCTGTTTATATTTGAACTAACAAAAAAAAAAAAAAAAAAAAAAAAAAAAAAACCAACTGTCATGTACCAAATCGAAAGCACTTTTGAAATCGATGGACATCCAACGATTTACTTTTTATATCATAATTTAAGACTAAAACGACAAGAAACTGCACGTCGCAACAGACTATTACAAGATTTACTAGACAAATGTTCAAAGCTCCCAATTATTACAAAAGACTCATATACATGGCTGTGATTAGACCTATTTGGAGTACGGAGTTAAGCTTTGGGGCTCCACTAAACCATCCAATTCCTCTTGTATTCAGTCCTTACAATCCAAAATCCTTCGAAAAATCCTCAATGCTCCTTACTTTGTCACCAATAAACTTATCCATAAAGACCTTAATGTTCCATATGTTGCTGATTTAGCCCACACCAGATACCTATCCTTTCATATTAAGCTCCATAACCACTCAAATCCGTTAGTTTCTCAACTTGCTTCCCACTCCATTCCTGATAATCCTCCGAGGCGTCTGAAACGAAGATGGCCTAAGAGACCTTCTAGTGTAGAATTTTTAATAAGGTGCTACTGATGAGTAGTTCTTTTCAAGTTTTAACATGTTATTATAATCGTTGTCAATACATTTACTTGATGTATATATTTTGTGCAGTTGTAAATTTCAATAAATGTATAAACAAAAAAAATATATCACAATTTTCAACGTTCAACAGATAAGGAATAATTATAACACTAAAGAATGTTATTTAATAATATAAATATTAATTTTTAAATTTCGTTTATTTATTAAAATTCATTACTCTATAACAAAATAAATTTAGTACATTTGCTGAATTTCAAATATGATAAAAAAATTGTTATTAAAAGATTCCGGGGGCATCTTTCTTATCAAGATACTCAGAGGTAAAATATCAAAATAAAACATATTGCAGATATGTTCATATGCATATTTTTTTATTTTATTAATTTGTTATTGCTATTTACAACTGTGTTCATTATATACAATAAATAAATTTGAGAATAATGATTATAATGACATCGCAATAACATGTTAAGAACTACTCACTAGTAACACTATAATAACAGTTCTATATGGTCTCTTGTCCATCTTTTTTTTTTAGACGCCTCAGGGGATTATTGGGAATTGAGTGTGAAGCGAGTTCGGAAACTAGTGGATTTGAGTGAGTATGGAGTTTACTATGAAATGATAGGTATCACGTTTGGGCTAAATCTATAACATATAGAACATATATTGAGGATTTTGGATTGTAAGGATTGGATACGAGAAGAATTAGAAGGTTTAGGTCAACTCCAAATCTACTCCGTATGTCCGAATTTTTCTAATTATTATAATTTAAATAAGTGTTTTGTAATTGTCTAGTAAATGCTGGAATTGTCGGAAACGAGGAGCAGAGTCTGGTATTTAATAAGAAATATAATAAGACATATTATAAGTAACTTACTGAAGAATAATTTTTTTTTTTTTCGATTTTAAAATGTTTATTTATTCAATTTATTACAAATATTTATTTAATATAATTATTAAATCATAGAAGAGTATAATATTTATATGTATAATAAGTAAAATATAATAGTTTATTTTTTGGTATCGATACAAGGATAAAAAGAAATTGTATTACTGGCAGATTACTAGGTAACATCATTATTATTATAGTTTATTTATTGATTGTACTAGGAATGAACAAAACTAGTTCTGTATTTCTATTCTGTAAATTCCAAATCGAAAGTTTTTGTTTAATAAATAAAAAAATAGTGATAATTAAATTATTACTTTTCTTCGCGTATTATGTCATACGTTTAGCTATAATTCGTGGGAATTTTTTGTAATTTAAAAAAAAAAATGTGAGATTCCACAATAGTTATTGCAATCTGTCCTCCAGCCATTTTTGTAATATTGCAACCGACCATAATTTATACGTACTAATAGAAATTCCAGTTTCTCCGAACAGCATCATTAGTTCAGTGGGAATATTTCTAAAACTTTTTCTAGTTTTTTTTTTATTTTTTAATTTACTAGTGAGTAAGATATTAACATGCCATTGCAATAATCTTCCTGCAATTTACTAGATGCATACATTGTATACAGTTGTAAATATCAATAAATATTTTAAAAAATCATGATAAACATACAACAAAGGATATAAAATTATTGGTTACTCAACCCTTACAAAGAATAGTCCTTGAAACAGAGAAAAATTCTCAGTTATTAAAACGATCGAGTGGAAGATGGATGGGCAGCCATTGGTGGATTCTTTAATATGATTAAGTCCAGGGATTTGCAGATGGTGCATGGAAGACGGTATTAGTGTTGCACCCAGCACTCGGGGGCAATAAATTACAGGGAAACCAGTTTGATATCTTTTTAAAGCCGTGGAAGAAAGAATGACAGTGGCCACTTTTCAAGCTGAACAACATATCATACAGGTTTTAAAAATATACATACACATAAACTGAAATATGTGTATCTTCCTCAGTGTTGAAGATAATAAAATTCTGCGGAACTATGTTTCTGATGGGATTTTAAATATTCTTACAGTAAATTTTGAGCTTCATGCGGGTGCGTTTTAATTATATATTTCGTTCATATATATGAAAGAAACTTTTTCCATTAAACAGACTTTAACCCAAGGGTATATTTATTATCTTACAGATAATTTTTCCTATATTACCTTTCCGTACATAGAACACACTTAAAACACAAAAACGTAACAAACGATTACGTGTACCATACCGAATAATAATTAAGATATATCATCTATCAAGTTATGTATTTTTGACTATTTTGTTTCTTTCTCTATTTTAGTTTATTTGTTTATGCGATTATTATCAAAATTTATTTTACACTATTATTTATAGGATTGTATTTTATTTCTTGTATGGCTAGTGCCTCATTCGATAACAAATAAGTAATATATATATATATATATATAAGACTATTTTTATACCAGAAAATAAGAAGCTTTATAATCATAGAAATTCTCTGGATCACTCATTATGATGAAACGAGGTAAAAAAAAATAAATAAATAGATACAATAAAATAAAAATTACATAAAAAAACAAAAAAAAACACATTCATACATAAATACATCTCTCCAATGATTACCCTCGTTATACTAAAATATCAACCATACTCCACGACCTGAATCTACTCATTCTAAAACAGTATGTTTTCGAATAAACTAAAGCATACTTTGCAAAAAAAAAAAAAAAAAAAAAAAAATCAGGAAATTCTCTAGTAAAAGAAATTAGAAACTATGATAAAAAAAATTCCCTCAAAACATACACGCACAAAAAAAACATTTAACATACACCTCAAAACTACAAATCACTCAACTGCTATATAGCACTGTATACGTATAGTCTTTATGTATGCTAATTATTATATATTGATTATTTATATTTATTATTATGTATTTAATTATTAACTTATTATTATTATAATAATATAATTATTAATTCTTATTCTATATTTTATTTTATATTATGTATAGTTGCTGATTTAGCCCAAACCAGATACCTATCCTTTCATAGTAAGCTCCATAACCACTCCAATCCACTAGTCTCCCAACTTGCTTCCCACTCAATTCCCGATAATCCTCCGAGGAGTCTAAAAAGAAGATGGCCTAGAGACCTTTGAGTGTAGATTTTATTGAAGTGCTACTGCTACTCACAAGTTATTTACATGCCATTGTATTTACTATCAACACATTAACTGGATGTATACTATTTTGTACAGTTGTAAATATCAATAAATTAAAATAAAAAAAAAAAAATATTATGTATTTTTTTTTCTTTACTTTTTCTTTATATGTTTTTCCCCCTTATTTTTCCTACTGTCTACAAATTATCTTTAAAATGTAAAACTATTTACTAAAGTATAAAAATATGTTAATCATGTAGAGGACTTAAGACCGGCACATGTATAATAAATTATTTGTAATTGTAAGTATATCAATAATCAATTATTATTATTATTATATTGCACACTCAGACTAAGGACCCCCCCTCCAGTCAGCTTCTCTCCCCGCCATGTGAGTTACTAAGGAGGTCTCTAGGAGATCCCAGCAATTCTCTTTCGCCACGTCACTGGATGGTAAGCATCCAAATCATTTATTTAAAATCGTATCATAAAATAAACTTAAAGAAGAAGATAGTAAGGGATGGAGTCAGGAGAATTAAGAGTAAAATGCGTTTAAAAAAAACTTTTGTGGAGTGCCGACGTTTCGATATGTCTTCTTCAGGGCTCAGGAGAGGAGATTTTCGATGACCAAGTCAGGCAGGTCGAAACGTGTTTTTTTTGTTTCTTTTCCTGACTGCTTTTCTTCTTATGTTATTTAAAAGTCAACAAAATATTTCTTATTATGGTTTATCAATTTTCGAACTACTCTATTATTCGTATTTCTTCAAAGTTTTGCCTTTATAATTCCACTAAATGATTTAATGATTCAACCATCCATCTGCATCGACTCCAATACAGCGACAATGCTTCATGCAGAAGTTTTATCGCGCAATACCCCCCCCCCCCCCTCGGGCCCTCCCGGAGCACAAGTAATTTTCTTTCAATTTCCGATCCCCCCTTCAGATTTTTTTTTTCCTCTGCATTTCCACGCGTGACATCTCGTTGTGGAGTTCATTTAGTAGCCTGTTTCCGAGGCTGTGAGATCGTTAGGCCAGCATCCGGCCTTCTTTTTCAGACCTGTTCACATCACCGGAGCACTGTGAGGCCATCACGGACAGCCGATGGGGCGTCATATCGGAGTATTCAGTGATACGAAATGGTGGAACTGAAAATGGAAATTGGCACAATACGATCCCAATTCATACAACAGTTCCTTGTTTTCGCGTAAATGTTCGTTGTATTGTTGTATAATACATATATAATAAATTATAAGAGAGTGTGTGGATCTAGATCGAGTGATATTACAGTGAACCATCATGTTTCTAGTACTGCATTGTTGTAAAACGGATGTGAATTTCAATGAGAAAAAAAAAATATTAAATTCAAAGTGAAAACAATTTATTGTTGATGTACATTTCAATTTATAAGCAAATGAGAAACTAAGTTTCTTACACGATAGTTAATAAGAAAACTATCGACGAATGCATAATTAGATAGGGGACACGTCATCTAGCTATGATAAGCTAGAAAATGTAATTTATATTACAAGGACTATTCTTATAATAAATTTAATAGGTTCATTAACGCTTAGTATGTAAATTAATTTTTTTTCCTTTATATTAGTTTCATTCGTATTAAAATAATACGGGTATATCTGTTCATACCATCATACCAGTATTAATTTTTGAGTTGAAGGACTTTGAATTCTCTCTCTCTCTCTCTCTCTCTCTCTCTCTCTCTCTCTCTCTCTCTCTCTCTCTCTCTCTCTCTCTCTCTCTCTCTCTCTCTCTCTCTCTCTCTCTCTCTCTCTCTCTCTCTCTCTCTCTCTCTCTCTCTCTCTCTCTCTCTCTCTCTCTCTCTCTCTCTCTCTCTCTCTCTCTCTCTCTCTCTCTCTCTCTCTCTCTCTAAAAAAAAAAAAACAAAGCCGTCATGTTTTAACTATAAGAAACTATAAGAGACCCCAAGAATCCAAGTCTTTTTTTTTTTTTTACGGGTGATTAGCCCAGTGTTTTTTAACACTGGTCTAATCTAACATGATCTAACACTGGGCTAATCACCCGTAAAAATGATGCAAAATACAAAAATAAAAATACGAAATTGAAAAAAAAAAAAAAAATTAAAAATAAAAAAAAATAAAATAAATCAATAAAAAAAATAAAATAAAATATAATAAAAAAAAAAAGGAAATCGGATACTACGAATCGGAAACCCTTAAATACAAAATTTTAACCAAACAGAAAAATTAAAAATCTTAACCTTCAAAAGTGTCCTTAAACAATAAGCAATTTTAATTTTTTTTTTTTTTTAATTGACAAAAACTTGAATTACGGTTAATCGGTTAAGCGTCTCAATATAACGTTTTTACTCAAAATATAGAGTGGTGATAAGGTTGCAATTTCATTGGTTTCATCTTCCTATCAGGTTTCAAACTCAAGTTAAAATCCAAATCCAAATGTACTTGATTTTTCAACTTTTCTTGATCGAATTTTGCATTTATATCAAAAGAAATCTGAGACTCTCCTCTTTCCAGCGATCAGATTGAATTTGCGTTGAGTGGAACAGAGTAATTGCGATTTATTGAAAATTTGCCAATAATCTGTTTAAAAATTTCTTCCTTCTTGAAGATCAAAAAACAATACTTTTTGTTTTTATTGAAAAAAACGTTTTTCAATGTTTTTGAGGGTACTGAATTAGAATCTGAAGTCATTGTGTAATAAAATCTATAAATGCAGTTTGGGTGAAGATCTAATTTTAAAAAAAAAAAATTAATTAATCTAAACCACATCCTAAGATACAGATGTATTTTCCTTTTTATTTGCTCTCAAAAATTGGAAAAGCATTTAGATATTTAAGTTGAGTGTGAAACCAGATAGGAGGATGAAACCAATGAAATTTCATGCTTATTACCCCCCTATTTTCTGGGTAAAAATTTGATATTGATACGTTTAGCCGATTAACCGTAATTCAAGTTTTTGTCAATTAAAAAAAAAAAAAAATAAAAATTGCTTATTGTTTAAGGGAACTTTTGAAGGTTAAGATTTTTATTTTTCTGTTTGGTTAAAATTTCGTATATAAGGGTTCATTTGAATATTGAATGAGAATTTGACATAATTTTTTTTGTGCAATAAAATCTATAAAGGTAGATTGCTTAAAGATCCAATCATTTTTTTAAGATATAATTAATTTAAACCAAAAGCTATGAAACGATTTTTTCTTAGACTTCCACTTAAAAATAAAACATTTAATGGAAGAATCATGTCGATATCATTTTTCAAAATCGGGATATAAAATATTGGTATAATAACTAATATAATGCGTAACTTATTACAAATAAAACAGTTTTTTTTTTAATCTTCTAAAATTCGATTTTTGAAGTCTAAAGACAAAAACAGAAAAATTACAATTTTCTATTATAATCTATTATAATGCTTAAGATCATTATTTCAAATTGTCAAACTGCCTGAAAACTGGACTAACTAGACCTCCCTAGCTGAAACAGAATCATCTTTTCCTAACCCCACAATGGTATATGGAGGATTTTATATTTTAATTTTCCCTGTTTCTTTTCTAAGTTCAAAGGTCACTTTCAGTCCATACAGAGCAACGTTTCATTGGAAATTCCTTGTGCAGCAATAAAGGAACAGAACACCGCAAGAGATAAGAGTGTGAGAGAGTTGACAGGACGTTCCTCAGACTTCTCTCTATAAAGTGGAGATATTTACTTCGTGAACTTTACTATTGCCGGTTATAAAATCATTTATTCAAGTCGTTGCTTACGTGATAAGTGTATTCCGGGTACTTAAATCGCCAATAAATGTCTTGACCCATTTACCACATCGGAATACAAATAAGCTTGGGTAACATTGTATCAGCGGCAAGTTATGCTTTTGTGAGAACATCTTTGGAATAACATTATCCAGAACTAATCGTATAAAATTTATTATTTTGGAAAATGTTGGTATAAATTATAGAAACCATTACTGCTTGTACCTCACCGGAGTCGTGCTAGAGAAACATCGTAAAATCTAATCCATAGTAGCTGACTTTTTGAGATATTGCATCATTTCTAGAAGCAACTTCACTGGCCATAAGAGGAAAAAAAAACAGATTCAAAGCGATTAGTTATTTAAAACAGTAAAAGAGTCCTCATAAATTTATTTAAAACGAAAAGAAAAACTACAAAAATATCTTCAAATAAAACAAATATAAATTTTAAACATATTTAAATTATTTACAATTTTGAATAATTTATATTCCTATATTGCAGTACGAGAACATATAAAGGCTTTAACTGTTTAAATAAAAAATGAAGCATTTTATAGTAGAATTAGATGAAAATTTATAAATTTCATTTTATTTCCCAATTATTTATACTCAGGAAGTACAGAAAAATACTATCATTCGAAATGAAAATTTGCATAATAGAATATTGCTTTAAACACAGTGTTAAAATAATTATAAGTTATAATTTATCGGAAAGAGTTAAAACTAAATTAACTAAAAACTATGATCATCTAATTTTCGCTGAAAAACTTTTAAAAAATCTAAGAGTTGAATTTTTTATTTTTTTTTAATTTATTTTCCTTCCACATATTATTTGAGGTGAATCCAAAAATTTATTCCGAAAAATATTCATTATCTCAAAAAAAAAAAAAAAAAAAAAAAAAAAAAATTAACTATAGCTTTGCATAATAGACCACCAAATTTTTATCGTATGGTCGTGTCTCTCAATAAAGTGATTCATTTAAAAAAATTAAATTTAAAACTCTATAAGCCCATCTACTATTTAATGAATATTTGAAACTATGCAACCAATATGATTATTACAGTTTCAAAACTCCTATAAATATTCATTAATAAAAAATATATAATTGTTGACAAATTCCAAATTTGTTTTTAAAATTTATTTTTTCTAAAATTTAATATTGCTGTGCTCGAAATCATTATTACAGCAAAAAACGCACAAAAAGAAAATTTCTATCTAACCTCTTGTATCTCAATATAAAATTAATATCATAAAATACTTATTATTCTATAATAATATATATATAAATTTAAAGTATAATTAGCTTAAATTGTTTATTTACAATGCATTAGCTCATACTTTTATATATGTCAATTTATTAAATATATGGTCCTGTTTACAGGTTAGATTTTTAAGACTTGTTGAAAAACAGAGTACTTTTGTTTCTAATTTTTAAATCATTATTAATTTAATTTTGTTTTAAAATAAAAATTCAGAGAATTTTCTATACATGGGTTTCAAGTATCAGTGTATTAAAATTGTCTAGCAAATACTTTTATTCAAGCCTAAGCTATCTACATTTGATTTCTCGATAATTTTCAATATTAACAAATAAATTAGTCAATTCACTAATTTATCTTTTTTAATTTAATTTAAATAAATTAATGCGCGGTGTGTGACAAATTATAACTGACTTTATCACAAGAGTAAAATAAATTTCATCTTAATAAAATACATTTTTATTAATTGCTACGTATATTTATAATAAAAAATAAATTTCATATATAATAGTAAAATAAATTTCATCTTAATAAAATACATTTTTATTAATTGCTACGTATATTTCCCTAAGAATTTTTCGGTTTTTTTTTTCTTTTTCCCAAATTTTGGAGTGCCCGTCAATGACCTTTTTTCTGCTGCATAGGTGGCTTCCGGAAGAATCAATGTTTGATAGTGTCTTAGTTTTGCGTTTGTCGAGATGCACTTCTTGTTGTAATGATTCCAATGTTAATCTGTAGGCCTTCTGCAGCTTTACGACACTTAGTTCGTTGACGATTCTATTTAAACCAGAGGATTGTATGGGTTCGCTAAGGAATTTTCAGTGCTAAACTTGTATGATTTTACTTTATTTTGTGATCAAAGATGATTTATTTTCTAGACGTCTTGCCATGTATTGCGTTTTTTCGTATAAAATGTGGGTGTGTGTATATATATATATATATATATATATATATATATATATATATATATATATATATATATATATACATTTATTTTATTTTATTTTTTATTCATTTATTTATTCATCAGTTATATTAGCAGAATAAATTACCATGGGTAGGTGGAGGAGTATTGTTAGAAATCAATATTTTTTTGTTGATGTTATAGATATTAAAGAATGATTTTATAATGTATAATCAGCGTTAAGGAATTTAAAAGGATCTCAGATTGTAATTGCCGAAAAATAGATTCGTTATTAGAAATATATTGTAAGTTCAATACGCTTGTTTGGTTAATGTTAATAAGGGCTTGTCTAGGCGTTTCAAACAAGGGCAAGGATTCCAACTTAATAGTTTTTCCTATTCATTAATGGATCTATGTAAGAGGGATTAAAGGAATGCTATTAAAAGATAATGCAGGACAGGAAATCATGTTTGGTTGATCATGAACATTTGAAATAATTACAAAAGCTATCTTCAGCAACCGTGGAAAATTGGAGACAGTACGTAACGTGTATCCGGGAACGATCAGGATGATGTATGACCGTTCTGTAAGTAATGAATCATGTAAGACCAAAGGTGTATTCTAGTATCTACCATATTACAGGAAAATAAAAGGTCATGTCTATAATTTATGGTCATGTGTTGTCTGTAGCGTTGTTCTGCTAATGCGCCAAGTAGGGAAACATATAGATATAGAAAACTAAAATCTATGTTTAAGGTTTCCGAAAAGGGTGGCAGGTGTAAAACCAGGTCGAGTGCGAAATGATAGTATTCGGAAGCGTGAAGAACATGGAAACCTTGAGACAAGTTAATGACGCAATGGAGAAACAACGGCACAAGTGGTTCGGTTATACCTGCAGATAGGAAAATTAGCGTAGATGTGCGAGTGGAACTATAACCACGGAATCAGAGATCAGTTGACCGATGCTTATGTATTGTGAAGTTGAATGAATGAATCTATATCGGTGAAAATTTAAAAGTTCACAGGTCCAATTTTTTCAAAAATAAGGTTGTGAAAAAACCGATTTTCGATGGTTAAATCTCAAAAACTATCAACAATTCATCTCTTTGAAGAGTAAACCAGACAGTTATCGACACCCTTAAGGAAATATTATAGAATATACTACATAATAAAATTATAGAAAGAATAGTCTAATAAAGTTGAAAGTTGCAGTCATTTTTCTCAACTACCATACTTTAAGCTAAGCAAGAAATTTCGCACCAAACATTATTTCTGGAATGTATTTTACAAGATAGTGACAATAATTAACGCAAAATCAGTTATTGACACCCTATGGATATTTTTTAAATTCCGGATAGAATTGAAGGTACTTTTACACAGTTGAGTTGTAGGATTTAAAAGGAATTTTTTGGCTAAACATTTTTGTTTCTATTTTCAAAGATAGGGTATCAATAACTGCCAGGTTTACCCCAGTATGTTATAAAAACCTAACAATATATAAATATAAAAAATATTATGATTATATTTGATTAATGTGTATTTATATCTGTAAGTACATTTTTTTATTTCTTATTTCCTTTTTCTTATTTTATTGAGTGGTTTTAGTCTTTATTTTTTTCTAATATAAATAACTTCAAATAGGTAAAAAAAAAAAAAAAAAAGAACATGTAAAGTTTTGAACATGCAATAAGGAACACCTTTCACATGTAAATAATACCCTTTTGGCAACATTGGTAAAAACAATTTTGTTTTTTAATAAATGTTTATAAAATAACAAAGCGTCATAAACCAAAAATTTGTACGTAAGAACTAACTCAATCTTCTTACCTACATACTGGTCTGCACTTCCAATGTAGCATCGAATCAGTGCTAAGATTGTTGGTGAAATCCTTGACTTCTGATTTTTTTCTACAAAGATTAAGTTAGGTGTGTGGATTGTTTTGTTGGCGAGCAATACAGCAGATCTCAAAATGATGATGGAAACTTTATTGGAGATATGTACAGGAGTAGGCCTCTCACCTTATTTTGATAAAACAAAGCTACTGACGAACGTGGAAAAGGTAGATATAAAAGTTGGAAATCATAGCTTACAATACGTAGAAGATTATAAATACCTTGGGCAGTTGGTCTCTTTTACAAATAAATCGTCGAAGAAAGAGGATAGAACAACATCCATAGGTTGGGCTAAGTACTGGTCATTGAAAACAATAATGAAAAACGATTTCCCGAAAGAGATAAAAAGAAAGTGTTAGATACTTGTATATTCCAGCCGTCTGCTTTGGTTGTAAGACTTGGTCCCTAACGAAAGCCCAAACAAGGAAACTGATAAGCTGGCAGAGAGGAATAGAAAGAAATATGATAAAGATAAGTAGGAAGGAGAAGGTTAGGAGTTTTGTCATCAGAGAGAAGACTGGCCTGAAAGACATAATTTACCATATCGAGAAACAAAAATGGGAATGGGCGGGGCACATCTTAAGGAGAACTGATAAAAGGTGGACAATGGAAGTGTTTAGACACACTTCTGTTTGGACACTCTATTACTACAAAAGACGAAGAGGAAGACAGTTGAAAAGATGGAGTCACTTCTTTAAGAAGAAGGACGGACCACTATGGTGGAGAATGGCATGAGATAGAGATATATGGAAAGAGAAGTGGACCCAAATCGCGAACCCGGCTTCCCAGTAGGCTGGTCGTCTAAGAAAGTCTAGAGCAATATTCCCTGAGGGAAGGCCCATGTTCAAACTCACAGAAGAATTTTGTTTGTAAATATGATAATAATTGTGGACTTATTTGTAGATATGTTAAATTTTTATATTTATTGTATTTATTTGAATTATGGTTTATTTGTTGAGTTATGGACATAATAAAAGGCTATTATTATTATTATTACGTAGCAGATTTTGAAAAAATATTCAGCAGATACAAATAGCTATGTAAAAAAATTCAGTTGTTATGTACGGGTGCAAGGCCTGGACTTGACACTACTTGAAGAACTACTATTATAAGTATGTGGAAAAGGAAAATCCTCCGAAACACATATGGTCCATCGAAAGAAGGGTTGAGGAATCTTTGGCGAATGAAAACTAATAACTAACTACCTATAAGCAGATCCAGGTTTTGTAGTCATTATAAAGAGGGTCCGAATAAGATAGCTAGGGCATTTACAGATGATGGGATCTGGTAGGCTTCCGAAAATGATATTGGAGGGAAACTCGGATGAAAAGTGAAGGAGAGGTCCTCGACTTCGTTGGTTCTAAGATGTGGAGGACGACCATCGCATTCTCTGTGTGAAAATTTGGAGAAGGGCTGCTGAGGACACGTCTGAGTGGAGGAGACCAGGCATCTGCAAGGACAATAGCGCCATCAGAAGGTAAGGATGTATGTAGCAAATATCGTACAATTCTGTACTCTCTTTTAAATTTTCAGTTGTTTTTTCTTCCGATTTAAAGCTTCTTTTAAATTTGTCCAATTCACAAAATGCATAAGAAGGACAATTTTTTTTTTTTCAGATCTCTCAATCTACCTGATATTTCCACCTACTAGGCAACTATTTCTCCTTCGGTATAACACCAAGGTGACCAGGCATTACCCACAGTCACTGTCTCTTTCAATTTTGTCTAATATACAAAATATATTTGACGGATGAATCTTTTATTTTCCAATCACTAAAGCAATCGTTATTTCAGTGAAAACTGATTGAATTGTATCTTTTACAGAGAGCACTCCGTTTCCAGTTCTTTTTTTTATTTATCGGGCCCGTATCTAATTATGTACGTATTGTAAATATCGAATATTATATTTAGTGATTTATTTTTTTAAATTTTTATCTCATAATTTAGTATATACATGTTCAAAATCAAAAATATGACCTAACTATTGCGTGTGGTCTAATAACGCTGTTTTTTTTTGTTTTTTTATATGTTTTACGTATATTTTGTTTTCTCTCGACTATATAATTTTGTTACAATGTAAACACTCAATTTAATTACTACATCTTATTTATGAATCACATTATTTAAACTGATGAACAACGGAGTACCGAGCTGTATGTATTGACGTCCTGAGGATTACAGCTCAACTCATATGTCCAATATCAACTACAATGGATTCATTGGTATCTTCTTTGTTCTGTCTGTTAACCAGCGAGCGCTCTTACGAGTACGTTATAGTAGTTGATGTTATTTTATAGAATTAATTTTTTTTGAATTAGCGTTTATTAATATATTTTATTTTATTTATGCGTCATACACTACACTCCGGCTCAACCTAGTTTATCGAGCTCTTTTAATTTTTTTTTTTTTTTTAATCTTCCCTCTCCACGTCTCTAACGTGAGACAGTCTGGGTGATGAAACTATTTATTTATTTTATTATTTTTTTTTTTTTGACAGAGTGAACTGACATATTATTTCCTTTCAAATTTCTCGGAATCAATCAGAAAAAAAAATACTGAAAGCAAAACTGTTTTATTTTTCTTTTAAATATACTCATAAAATTAGGAGATACATTCTTTGTGAGTTTCACTCCAAAAAACTAAACAAAAAAAAACGGGTTTAAGTGTGCCTTTGTTTGGATTCCGCGGGTTCTGAAATGATGGAAGATAGGAGTGCGCAGACCATTGGCAAAGAGGGATCTGTTTATGAATTCACGAATTGACCCCCGAATCGTCGAGCCGATTTTACTGCCGCTTCTATCTCGCGTCGAAATCTCTTAAGAGAGCTTTGTTAAGCGGCTGTCTCCAGTCCTCTCGTTAGGGTTTACGATCGCCCGGGGCTTCATTACAGGCGGAATATTAAAGGGAGTATTAAACACTAGCTGCAACCACTACAGTAAATCTTCTCATACTCTCGACTAAATGCCGAACATCCAGTGTGGTAGTTATAGTCATAATAAACCTTTGACATAATGAACTTTCCCGAGAACTGAAGCCTCTGTGTTAGCATGGGAAGGGAAAAAAAAAATCAAGAGTCTTAATGAGTGTAAACAGTGGATCGGGAACCGAGATGTGAAGTTGATTGTCAACACAAGTACCAGACCCCCGGTGCTTTGTATGTTAACGAAGAACGAGGAATAAAAGAAGCGAGCAATGTATTTGACATTTACTTGGGCTGGCTTCCTACTTTTCCATACATTAGCAGTAGACTTATCTAGATATGAGGAAATATTAGGAAACGTATTGCAATGGTATGAACCTTTTTGTCTGTTTATCAACCATTTGCAAGCAAGTAAAAAAAAAATAAAAAGATAAAAACAATTATTTAGTATTTAACTTCAAAGAACATAATGGATTCTGACATTCAGCAATATTTATCCCTGAGGAATAAGAAAAGGTTATCGAATATTTATACTTTAACATCATTTTTTAATTTATCCTAACATTGACGTAGGATTAAACAGATTTCCTTAATGATTTTCAAGTTGTGTAACAACACAAAAAAACGTTACACTACTAAAACCGAAAAACAGGTTGTGCTGAAAAATCTAGATTGATTTCCTAATATTTCTTTCTTTTTTTAAAATTATTTTTTGGCTATTTTTAGACATTTGCAACTGCATATAATAAAATAAAAAAATTCTAGTAAATATGAAGATAACGCTCATAACAACAGGTCAATTGGTGTAAAGTAGGGTTGAGCGATAGTCGATAGTTACTATCGATATATCAATAGGTCATGCCTATCGATAGTGTCGATTATCAACAGATCTTTTTACACTCAAGTTTTGTAACTCTTGGAATTATGCTGATTAGTCTCTGTCCAGTGTCAAGTTTTTTTGAAATTGAATTCGGTATTCCTAGAGCTCAAGAGTTGTCTCAAAGATTAAGCCAAAAGCAGAAATGCTAGTTGACACGTGACTCTTCAAATTAACTATTTCGTTATTTTTCTTTTCTGAAGATTTTTTCATTATTATTGTAACCATATAAATTGTAAACACGTTTTTAAAATTCAAATAAATTAGTTTTTTTTCTCTCATCTTTATCATATGATCTTATAATTTATAATCCTGCAAATTTTAAATAGTAAGTAGATAATTGAATTTAATTAAATTAGTTGAAATTCTTTATTGAATAGATTTGGAAAAAAAGGAAGCAACTATCGATAGCAATCGACTATCGCCCAACCCTAGTGTAAAGCAACTACATATTGGTAATATTTCATTATAAGTTCTGTACTTAAAGGTCCCGAGGCCATCTTCTTTTCAGACGCCCTGGAGGGTAATAGAGCATAAAATAGAAACAAGTTGATAGATTTAAATGATTATAGAGTTTACTTTGAAAGTATATTTATCTGCTTTAGACTAATTGAGGAACATATGGAACATCAAATACGACAGGCGAAATAAAAAAAAATAAAAAAAATTTTTATGTGCTTAAATTAATTTTTGAGTGTTGACCGAAGTACACATGCAGCATGAATTGCTAGCTTTTTTTTCCATATTTTTTGTATTCAGCTTCTGAAAATAGCAATTGAATTAATAAAACAAAATAGATTCTATTTTAGAGTATCCGGTTCATCTATCCCGGAATTTTTTTTTAGTATTTTTACTGTTCATACTTTATGAGTGGATTTATGAGTATTACTTATTTAATACTTACTGACATAGAGTAAGGCAAATTGTAATATGTATTCAATAAAATCTGTGTGAATAAGTATTCAAAAAAATATTACTGAAAGAAATTATAAGTTAGTAAATAATAATTGTTTATGCTGGTATTAGTGCAGAAATTTGTCCAGGAATAGCCAAGATTATATTTAAATTCCAATCTCACAATTAAATCGATCGCTTAATTATAAATAATATACAGTTACTTGAGCATTAACGTTTTTTAAAAGTATCCCATTCATCCTCACGATACTCGAGTGGAAAGAGTTCCAGCTCTTAAGTCAGGAACACAATACTATCTCGTCACGTGAGTTCAAGAGTTATAATGCCGTCTCACGTCACGAATATTGGGTGTGAGAAGTTTTTTTTTCACGGTTTATCTATGTATACAGCAACAAAGTTATGCTGATTGCCTTTACCACAATGTTTAGAGATATTAAATTTTTTTATCACATATGTAAATAACTCAAAAATAGAGGAGTTACTAAATATAGTGATTATGCTACTATAAAATTAGCGAATAAATCATGTCGTGACGTGACGATTTGTTTTGTAATTGCCGTTATGTTTTCACTACGTAAGTCTGGAATGAAGTTATGTAGATGTCTTCCCTTGTGTGTAGTGTTCCAACGTGTCTGCCACTGGTCTACTGCTTGTGTTTTTAGCATGTGTTTTTAAGTGTTGTTTGGATATCATATTATATGATATAGGAAGGGTAGTATCCTTTGAAGCCTCTTTTGCAGCCTTGTCAGCCAGTTCGTTTTCCGCTATGTCGGAATGCCCTTTTACCCACTTGAAGGAAATTTGAATGTTATCGTCAGTTTGTAGATGTCTTAGAAATGATCTTATATTTTTCAATGATGGGATTGTGACAATGTCTGTTTTTTATCATGTATAGAGTACACTGACTGTCCGTTAGTATTGTAATAGTTTTATCTTTTGTCCTCAATTTTGAAAGTATTCTAGAGATTTAAGGATGGCGAATTGTTCTGCTTGATTATTGCTACATTCTGGGCCTAATTTATACTTTATTACATCTTCTAAAATTTTGTTTTTAAAAATAAGACTAGCACAGCCTACATATTCGCCATCCTTGCTTCCGTCAGTATATATCTCATAGTCTGTGGGGTCAGTTAAGCATTCAGTAATACAAGGAAATTCTGCTGGGTGTAACCAATCCTTGTAGTCGGTAGTATGTTCAAAGTTGTTAGATTTGAAATTTTCGTAGTCAGTGTTCATGTATAACAAAATGGAATTTTCCTATGTAACTGGTAGCTAATATACTGATGGGGATCATTTTGGCCAAGACAAAGGCAGCTTCATCAGAGAGTGTTCGGAATCCTTTGGCAATTTTGAGTGCCATTAGCCTCTGGACCCTTTCCAGCTTTGCCTTGTTGTATTTGATCTGAAGTCCTGGATGCCATATTTCAATGCCATAAGTAAGAATAGGCAAAATTGCGCCTTTATACAAAACCTCCAGAGCCTCCGTTCTCAAACCCCATGTCGCTCGTGCTGCTATTGAAAGTGAATTTATTAATTTTAAAAGTTTGTTTTGTAGTATGTCAATATGTCTGTTATGTCGTGACGTGACGATTTGTTTTGTAATTGCCGTTATGTTTTCACTAGATGTAGGGTAACATAATTATTGATTAGGCGCTAGTTGTAAAAGTAGAATTTAAAAATGATTTTTTTCTTCCCTATTATATTATTTGTTAAATAAGTTAACACTTTGAAATATTTGAATTTCATAAAAACATTTTTTTCATTATAAAGAAAGTCTCTGAAGTCTATAATAAACATTCCTAAACTAGACATAAACAATTTTTAGAAAAATAAATTACAATATTACTTCCAATAAACAAATAAGTTAGAAAACTTACTTTTTTAAATTTTCATATTTTACAATTTTAACTTTAAAATATTTAATTTATATTTAATAAGACATACTGGCCCTTTAAAATATTTAATTTATATTTAATAAGACATACTGGCCCCTCTGGCATGAATGACTGCTTCCACTAGTCTTGGCACTCTTGTAAACAACGAAACGAATGATACACATGGACAGAAGGAAATTTGAAAAAAATAATCTAAAATAACATCGTTTGTTATTAACAGGGGAAAACATTGATGTGTCTGATCCTTAATGTCTCACGTTTTTTTTGAAGAGAAAATATATTTCAAAAATATTTAATAATCAAGAATTATTTCAGAATTTTAATATTGCAATATATATATATATATATATATATATATATATATATATATATATATATATATATATATATATATATATATATATATGACAAGGCTTCGACGTAAATTTTAATCCACAGTAACTAAGATTACTAGCTGTTTCAAAACAAAAATGTTAGATCATAGTTTTTAATTAGTAAAAATCAGTTTATCGTTGAGAAATAAGGGGGGGGGGATCAAAGAGCTGCCAAAATAAAATATAAAAATGGTGTAAACATATTTTATTTTCATGCCAACGTTTCGACCTGAAGAGAGTTACGCTAGATGGAGTTGGAAAAGCTGTATCGCCCTGATTTTCCTTCCAGTTCTGCTACACTCTATAGTGCCTTTCATCTTAGAGCAGCGTTTGACCTTATCTGCCATTAGACTCTGTTCCTAGCTGAGTTTCTTGTTTGTCAGAAATTCTTTTCCTTCATTCTGCCTGAACGGTCGGCATTTTCCAAGTACGACATCCTTACGGCATCAAGGTCTTCTACGGTCAGGATTGTAGTGCATGATCTTGGATATCGCTGTTTCTCCATATCGAAATGATTGTTGAACTTATTGATTTGACTTGCTTCTGGGAATTCATTCATATGAGGACTCCCTCCTCCCCAGCTTATTCCAGATCCTCTCATTGCGACAACGGTCTATAGAGTAACGGGTTTTATTGGCTTTCCTTGTTGAACTGATCATCTACCGAGGACTCTGAACAAACGTTCTACTTGGAATTAACATATAAAACTGAGATGAGAAGAAAATACTCGTCATTTCTGACGTCTTTAACATTTATTAGGCAAACGGCCTAAGCTGCTTACAAATCACTAATAACTAATCTACATAACTTTAATCAGACTTATTTGGACATATGAGGTTTAACTTTGATAATCCACTTAACCTTCCATCTTTCATCCTTTTTTATACAATCAAAAATCCTAAATAAAATATTAATTTCCTTTAATTACTAGTATGCCACCAATAAAACTATGCATAATGCTATTGTAAACCTGTTGATGATTTCGTTAAAAAAATATACACATCCTTTGATAATAAACCTTTAATAATTTTAACTCACTAGCCAATTAAATTCCTATACCATTCCCGATAACCCTTCGAGTCTGAAAAGAAGATGAAGAGAATGAATAGAAAATTTAGAGAATAGTTTCTCTACATGACATATTTCATTTCATCCATTTTTTTCATAATTACTAGATTTATTATAGTATATTTTGTATACTTTAGTTTGTTTATGATAATGTTTTAATTTCTTGTAATAATAATTTTTGATTTTCTATCTTTTATTTTTATTTAAGTTTCTGTTTGTTTTTTTTCTCTTCTGCAATTTTGTTTACAATATTAACCTCTATTTTGTATCCTTATTTATTCACTCTCCTTTTATTTATAGTTTTTTCTTTTTCTAATTTTTCTCTGTACTTTTTTCTTCATACATATTTGTATTCAATTTTATTTTAAACTGTTTATTTTTAACAGCGTCTCGGCCAGTTATGATCTTACTTTGTGTTATTTCAAGTTATTCTTAAGGTTTAAGGAGGTTCTTAAAACGTTTATGGCAGTTCTTCTTTGTAAATATATTCAAATTATGAAACGCGGAACAGGTTTAAGAAAAACAATGCCGTAATTTATTTACAATTTACATTGTTTTTCCGATAGGAAAATAAAGATGATTAATGCAAATCAATTCCCTTTGGTATCGAAGTGGTAATAAACATTGTCATGTTGAGACCGCAGGAGCCTTGACAAGGGAACATAATTTATGTTGTTTTTTTTAAAGTTTTCTAAGAAACTATAATTTTCTATAAAATTTTATTTACATTTTAACTAGTTGAATCATAAACCGGTTTGTAGAAACAAATTCGAAAATTTACTCACCAAATGGTTTTATTTGATGAGACAGTTACTGTCGAAGTCGATATGTTGAGTTATTACCAAACATAATTATGAAACAACAGATCGTAAAATTGTGCAACGTGTTTCGTTAAATAAGGTTGGTCCAAGCTTTCTTAGCCACTTGTTACCCTTATTTTAATCTGAATTTTCTTCAATTTATTTTTTGATAATCTATAAGCAGTAGAAAAAAGAGCTTATTTAACATTTTCCAATTGGTATTATTTTTAATATTTAAATAGTTTAAAAGTTTAATTTTAGTTTTTTTTTTTTTTTTACCTATTAGAAGTTATTTAAAGTAGGAAAAATTAAAAAATAAGACTACTCAATAAAATAAGAAAAAGCAAATAAGAAAAAAAAGGAAATGAAACTGTTCGTCGTTTCCAACTACTCAAACATTTACCAGTATATCGTTCAAAGCTACCAATAAATTACAAAAGACTTATTTACACGGCAGTAATTAGACCCATTTGGACAAACATAGTTGAGCTTCGGGGCTCGACTTATACTTCCAATTATTCTCGTATCCAATCCTTACAATCCAAATTTCTTCGTGAAACCCTCGATTCTGCTCATTACGCCACAAACAAACTTATCCGTATAGATCTTAATGTTCCATATGTTGCTGATGTGGCTTAATCAAGATACCTATCCTTTCATATTAAACTACCTACCTCCTCGAATCCACTTGTCTCCCAACCTGCCTCACACTCATTTCCCGATAGTTCTCCGAGGCGTCTGAAAAGAACATGACCTTAAAATGTAGAACTTTTGAAGTGCTACTAGTGAGTAGTTCTTTATATGTAATCAACATATTTTAATCGATTTTATAAAATTCACTTGTTGTGTATAATGTTTACAATTATAAATATCAATAATAGTTTAAAAAGAAAAGACCTTAATCTACTCCATATCAAAGCATCAGTTAAGTCTTTTACCAAATCAAAACTTACTTACCATGGTAGGGCTAGAATAGGAAGCAAGTTGAGAGATCAGTGGATTTGAATAGCTATAGAGTTAACTATGAAAGGATAGTTTGTTTTAAAATTAAAATGGCAATAAAAATAGTTAGCTATGGTTCATTTGCTCAACTTTCTTAACAAGCTCCATATCGTGATCGCTTGAACTAGGAGACGTACTCGTATCTAGCAAGTTTTATAACCGACATTTAGCAGGATACGCTGAGGTTTTACGTTCCACGGCCTCATGGTATATTAAACGTTTCATCCACAATCGGCGATATCCAACGGAGATATGAAAGGTTGTACATGGCATTCCCGGACCCGTTAGGAAGGCAGATGGCATCGCAGTTAGATAGCCGCTCGACGATGGAGGGAAAAAGAGGATGAAATGTTTCAACACATTTTCCCCCCCGCGCTCGGAGTTCGTTTACCCCGACCTCAAAATGGTGTCTTGTAATTACATCTATGAAAGCAAATAACACGGAATCCCGCCGTCAAACTGGTTCTACGAAAGGCTCTAATTGCTAAAACAGGTTCCGGAGCCTGCATAAGCAGCCACCGGTGCATCTCCTATAAACAGTGTGGAGGGGTACGCCTGCCATCTACTCTCCTACCTTGTCCGCGGGCATCCTGGCCCTGGGTATCTTCATGGTGCTTCATGGTACGTCATGGTACCTCCACCCGATGGGAACCTAAAGGCATGATGATACATGTTGATTCCACTTGTTGATGGAAGCCGAAATCCAAATCCGCGAATAGAGAAATGTTATTTTCCTGAAATTTTTACAGATTAAGGGGAATCTATTGGTAGTATGGTATCTATAAAAAATTACTTAAAAACACTATTTTTTTCATAAAAAAAAAACTACAATATTAACCAAATGTGAAATCTGTAAATGGTCAACAGGTCATTCGAACTTTTATATAAAATTTTGCCAGGCTGCAAAAAGTTTTTGTGTTATTTCATTTAAAGGCGATACCTATTAAATTTATTAATAAATTAAAATGTGCTAATTCAAACAATTTTATTTGTTTACGATGAAGTTTTGGTATGTTCGTTATTAAGACTAGAAAAGAGACAAGTAAGAAAACTTTATTGAGAAAACAGACAAAAAAGTAATACATATATATATAATTTTTGCTGTAAAGTGCTAATATTTTGAATTGTTTGTATGTTTTTAAAACCGATGATGGATGTCTAACATTCCAAACTAGTTTTCGAATAAAAGCAATTTCAAAAGAATTCATCCTTCTATAAAATACAAGAATTAAGAATATTTAAAAAAAAAAAACATATTATTAATAACTATAATTTTACGAAAAAACAAATTAAACATGCAATACTTAGTGTTAAGAGAAAAAAAGATCCATACTCTATTATAAATTTTATTTTAACTGTGTCTTATGTGTCTCTAGGCCATCTTCGTTTCAGACGCCTCGGAGGATTATCAGGAATGGAGTGGTAAGCAAGTTGAGAAACTAATGGATTTGAGTGGAACTTATAGAGCTTACTATGAAAGGATAGGTATCTGGTGTGGGCTAAATCAGCAACATATGGAACATAAAGATTTTTATGGATAAGTTTATTGGTGACAAAGTAAGGAGTATTGAGGATTTTTCGAAGGATTTTGGAATGTAAGGATTGAATACAAGATGAATTGGATGGTTTAGTTGAGCACCAAAGCTCAACTCCGTACGTCCAAATAGGTCTAATCACAGTCATGTAAATAAGTATTTTGTAATTAATTGGGAGCTTTGAACGTTTGTCAAGTAAATGTTGAAGTAGTCTGTAACGACGAGCAGTTTTTTGTTCTTTTTGTTAAATTTAATTTTGTTTATTTTAGCTATCAAGCCTATGTATTTTGTAACATTTTTTGCCTTAACATATAATGAAATGTAAGATTTCTTCTCTTTACGAAACGTTTTATTACATTTTCCAATTTAACATTTTAATTAGATGTTAATAAGTAATATTTAATATCATTAATTTTACAATGATTTCGTTTTTTATTTCGCTATGGCCAAAATGTTGGCACAGTAAAACAATGTGTTGTTAGTTTTAACAATTCTTAATTGTCATTCATTTGACAAATACATAATACATAATCCTACAAAATAATATTTTTTACTAACATATTTTTGCTTTTCTTTTTACGATTTAATTATTTTACTTTTACTAGCCTGTGAAATTTTCTAACATACCAGATTAGTAATAGAAAAAATTTGAGATGATTTCATACCACTTTAATTATCAAAATTTAATTTTGACGTCAATAAGAGGTGCGATGAAGGAGCTAATACAAATATTGTAGGACATAACTAGAATAACAAAAGTTTCTAATTTCGTTGCCAAGATTTTTAAACGAAATTTATGGCCATCTTGTAGTTGCTGAACTAAAAATTACATCAAAAATCTCTATAATAATAAAATAATTGACAGAATTATTAAGTTAGTTGAAAAAAAAATTAAAAATAAATTTATTAGAAAGAGTTAGTACAAATAGTTTTAGTTAAAAGGCCTACCTCATCTAAGCTGTTTCCTGTCAGAGAAAATACTTGGACACCATTGACTTTCATCATACCTATAATAAAAACAATAAAATTATTAAAGCTAAAAAAAATGATAAATATATAAATAAATTTATGGCTCAAGATGAAATAATGGCTCATTTGAATTTTTCATCCCAATACCTTTATTACTAGTTTTTAATCTAAATAGTTTCATGTGCATTTATATATATATATATATATATATATATATATATATATATATATATATATATATATAATGCTTCATTTCTTAACCCCTCCTAGACGGAATCCTGATTAACCCTTACACAGAGCAAGCGTACATATTTAAAAACATTTAAATTCACTGTTTTTTTTTTTCTATTTTTTTTTTTATATATGGTCTAATATTAAATTAATCTGTGAAAAAATATAAGTTACTTAGATTGGAATTTCAATCAATCTGCCGAATTATGGTGTACCATAGTACACTGCTCCCTGAAAAGCGTTAAAATCCCCAAAATCTCCTATTACATTGCTTTTATAATGTATTTTAATAATCTTATTAATAATGATCTATTGGGCTGTCCTGAAATTAATGCAGGATTTAATGTTTAAACCAAAACCTGATATTATATTAAAGAGATTGTTTGTCTCTTTACCGCAACCAAAACCTGATACATACTTTTACTCTAAGTCGTAGTTTCGGCCCAAAAGTCCTATTAAATAAGATCCCATTATCCAGATCTGATAAAATGTGATATCTTGGTTTCAACATACAAGGAGACGTTTTGACTTGTAACTAAAATTTGAATGCCGATTTTTGTGTAGGTAGTAGGGACCTATAATAGTGCAAAAATAGAGTTATAGACGCCAATGAGCATTGGGAGCCGAGAAAAAAAAAAAAATAAATAAATAAAAAAAAAAAAAAAAAATATATATATATATATATATATATATATATATATATATATATATATATATGTAATTTTTCTTGATATAAATCAATATTATTAAATATATTATTTTATTTTTGAAGAGAAAAGATTTGACCCGGTCGGGATTCGAACCCGAGTTTCCACCTCTCTAGCGTGGCGCCTTATCCAACTAGGCCACCGGGGTCGTATCCGAACAGGCAAATCTTCTCTCTTCAGTGATCCATAACCCCCGGGCACTCGCAAATCGCGATGTGATTCGGGGATGAATGTTCATATTGAACATTACATTTAACTTGGATCTATTGACAATCCGTCACCGGTATATATATATATGTTATTTTTTCTTGATAACCCCGGGCACTCGCAAATCTTTCTCTTCATAAAAAAAATAAAATATATTTAATAATATTGATTTATATCAAGAAAAATTACATATATATATATACCGGTGACGGATTGTCAATAGATCCAAGTTAAATGTAATGTTCAATATGAACATTCATCCCCGGAATCACATCGCGATTTGCGAGTGCCCGGGGGTTATGGATCACTGAAGAGAGAAGATTTGCCTGGTTCGGATACGACCCCGGTGGCCTAGTTGGATAAGGCGCCACGCTAGAGAGGTGGAAACTCGGGTTCGAATCCCGACCGGGTCAAATCTTTTCTCTTTAAAAATAAAATAATATTGATTTATATCAAGAAAAATTACATATATATATATATACCGGTGACGGATTGTCAATAGATCCAAGTTAAATGTAATGTTCAATATGAACATTCATCCCTGGAATCACATCGTGACTTGCGAGTGCCCGTGGGTTATTGATCACTGAAGAGAGAAGATTTGCCTTGTTCGGATACGACCCCGGTGGCCTAGTTGGATAAGGCGCCACGCTAGAGAGGTGGAAACTCGGGTTCGAATCCCGACCGGGTCAAATCTTTTCTCTTCAAAAATAAAATATATATATATATATATATATATATATATATATATATATATATATATATATATATATATATATATATATATATATATATATCAGTTCTCAATAAAGATAGAAAAATAATTTGTTAACGTAAAACTGTAGTTTTGTATGCTATCTCTTTAGCACATCCGAAACCAAAACCTGAAATTATTATTTTTTAATTTTTTTAAAACATTTATTTAAAGAAAGTATTACAATCTGCCTCGATGTAAGCAATAAGTAATATGGATGGCTGATGATCCATTCACACAATATGTACAATAAGAAATAAATACAAAGAATAGATACAAAATAAAATAAAATAAGTAAAGAGAAATTAATATTAAAGAGATTATTTATCAAGTTTTGGTTATGGTAAAGTGATAGCATACAAAACTACAATTTTACGTGAAAAAATTATTTCTCTATCTTGACTGAGAGCTGAGAAAAAAAAAATAAAACGTGATTTTCATATTGGTTTTTATTTGTTTGGTTTTTTTCCCGGCTCCCAATGCTCATTGGCGGCTATAACTCTAGTTTTTCACTGTTATAGGTCCCTACTTACCACACGAAAATCGGCATTCAAATCTGTATGTTACAAGTCAAAACGTCTCCTTGTAAGATGAAACCAAGATGTCACACTGTAGATCTGGTTAATGAGATCTTATTTAACAGGACTTTTGGCCTAAACTAAGACATTGAGTAAAAGTAATGGTTTAAATATGAAGAAATCCTGCATTAATTTTAGGACAACCCAATAAATGTCCCATTCGTTGTAGAATTGGTTCAAACCTGATGCCAGCCCTGCTAGGATAAACTTCATACCCACCCAAATCCACTCGTCTGAAAAGAAGAAGGTCTAGGGACCGTCTAATGCACATTTATTGAACTGGGACTAATGGATTGGTTTTTATTTTGTTGTTTTTACATGTTTACTTAATGTATTTCCCCAATTCTCTATGTGGGTATGTGTATAATTCTCATTAATTTTTTTTTTTTTTTAGTTATTTTTCATTTGCATAAACAGAAACAAATAGTTAATTCCAAGATCTGTAATTGTAGTAAACAGAGGCTATGCATTCGTTTTGCCATTCCATTCCCTTCATTACTCCGCAATTTTATTTTGTTTTTTTTCTGTCTTTTTCGAAACGGCTTCATTTAATCGTACAAGATTCTCCCTTCAACACTGAGACTTTTTCTTATCTTTATTACATGTGTTTGGCTGAGGGGGAATTAGTATTAAATATTTTAGATCGGTCTTATATAAACATTCCGGGATGAATGCCTGTTCCCAGGGAGGAATTTTCGTTTATTCTCTGGAATTAAAAGCTTGTCGTTTGATAAAGGCCGACACCTAAGAGCTCTGTAAATGTAAGAAAAATGTAAAAAGCAACCATAATTCATCTCTCTCTCTCTCTCTCTCACTCTCTCTCACTCACTCACTCTCTCTCTCTCTCATTCTTCTCCCGTTCTCTCTGTCTTCGTCTATACCCTTTTCCTTATTGGTGTGAATGAAAGGAATTATGTTATAATTAAAAAAATATTTTAATTCTCTAAATTAAAGCTCAACTAATAAGCAGCCTAAGAAAGCGAGATATTTATAAAAAATATTTCTTCAACAATAACCTCTCCGATATCACTGATTTATTATTTTATAAGTATGATATGAAGATATGCTAGTATGATATAGAAAAAATAAATACTAAAATATAATATTTATACAAGAATAAAATGTACTAGAAATATTATATGTTACTTCTATTATATTAAACGAGGAAGAAACCTCGTTATCAAGAGACGAACCTGGGGTATACTCAGCCTCTCCTAGTGGGTAACCTTAATGCGAAAAATCTGTCGGTTATGCAAGTTTAAAACAATTTATATTTATACTTATCTTTCGATAGTTTTTTTTCCTTCATTTTTTACAGCCTATAAAGCCGTCTAAATATTTATTAAATTTCACATTAAATTAATATTCTATCATAAAACATTTCTATATGTTAGACCGTTGTAGTTATGAATTATAATTTAATTTATTTTTTTAATATTTTAGATTTTTTTTTTTAAATATATATATATATATATATATATATATATATATATATATATATATATATATATATATATATACATTCACCTCTTAACACCACTCGACTCCCTCCCCCCATTAAACGAATCGATCATTCGCTTCATTTGTCGCTCTGATCCTTTCCTGTTTGTTTTGGGGTCTCCCTAAATCTTTGAGTCTATCTGTGTACATTTGTTTCGGGCTGCAAACTTGGAAAATAAACAACACATTCATACCATTACTATACCGTCTCCCAAAAGCACGACAAACGTTGTCAAAAATTAATAATAAATTAGAAATTAACAGTCATTTAGAAAAAATTTTTGAACTAATATTTCGATTGGAAATAAGATTTTGGTATATACTTCTGATATTTGATCATTTCAGTATCCATTGCTGATGACATAATTTTATTTAATTTTTTATAACGTCCTATTGTTATTTATTTGTATTATACAGATTTGTTTCTGAGCTATTTATCTTATGTCTGTCATTAAACCGTACACAACATAAACATACAACATACAACATAAAGAAAAACTTGTTTAAAACATAAAATAATCCTCAATAATACATCAATTTTTGTTATTTTATTTCGTATTATCATGCATTGTTTATTAAATTATTACAAGTATGTTTTGTTTAAAAATTATAATACCAGACCGAGTCTGTATGAGAATGTCAGAAATAAATAAAAATTATAATGAAGCGGTTTATCTGACGAAAAAAAAGTTAAGGATGAAGTAGATTACTGTTGTTTGCAATTAAGAATTTTAGTTAATTAACTCATTGTGCCGTTGGGTTTAACTGGTGACCAAGTGAAAGTTAAAGTTAATTGTGTTTCCTTTACCGCTAATTATTTACTTCATCGTAAATAAATATTATTTTATCTAGAGGAAAAAAAAAACACTATTCAATCAATAAATAAAATTGAACTAATTCGTTTTCTAGGACAATAGAAAATCTAATTGTAAGAAACAAAAAAATATTACACCTATATAGGACATGAAACAAAATATCATAAGAATTTCATTATTATAATCATTTAAAATGTGCTAAATTATTGGAAACAAATTCATTGCCAATATATTTCCGTAACATTTTGTTCTCCACGTATCCGGAGGTTTTGGACACAATTAAATTTCTATTAAGACTGCACGTGTACTCAAAGAAAGGAATTAATTAGCGAAAGGAAAATTAGCTATGGTTTCGTGTGTTACTTGACTACTACTTGTAAATTGAAGTCTAAAAAATAAAAAAAATAGAAAATGATAATGATCGATATCTTATTTTGGTACATTTTTGATGCGGAAATAATGCAAGTCTGAAGTATTTGGAAATGAGAATCAAAATGTCTAATATTTTTGGAATTACCGTATCTTAATTTTTTGTTATTATTTAATTCATTTTTAATTATTATTAGATCATAGAGATTATTTTGATAATCATGTTTAGTATAAATAGTTTTTGGTCATTCGTTTATTTATTTATTTTATTGTTATTTTTTTGTGTGTTTTAGAGGGTATTCGTATAAATTATGTGAATGAATACATCATCGTCTCTATTACCTATAGCCCTTCGCCTAGGTAGATTGTAATATCTATGACAGTAAAAGCTTCTTGTCCTTCATTAAAAAATAAAAAATAAAAATAATATATGTAATCTGTTAAATAAAGTGCTGAGTGTTTTGAAATTTTTATATGATTTAGAATTTATAAATTTTTTTATGATTTACTAATATAATATAACACCTCAAATGATAACAGCTGAAAAAAAAAAAAAAAAAAAAAAAAAAAAAAAATCAGAAATGTATAAAACGTGTGTGGAAGACACTCTTCTGCTGAGATTAATTTCAGTACTTAAAAAAAATCATAGGAACACAACCTCACAACAAGACACACCTAACGACACTCCGAACAACACTACGTTTCCACTTATTTCTAGGAAAATCACTGCTACTCTGATGAAGAATACTTACAAATCGGCACATCATGATGGAAGACTCCTGTAGGACTATTGCCCGGGACACTATCAGCAGATAAAGTACAAACAGTTTGATCACCGATAAAGGTAAGTTTGCAGGGTCACTTGAAAGAGGCATTCTTATCGGCTCTGTTGGCATTTCTCACACCTTCGTGACCCGGCTACCGGCCTGTCTATCCGTCTTATAGAATACGTGACAGCGGGGAACGAATTGATAAAGGAACGTTTTGATCTATTTCTCGTATAAACTTTATTCATTTTTAATTTTTTTTTTACGAAACACAATTAATACATATGGGGGGTAGTAATTACAATAACTCTTTAAGCCACAACCAATTGTTAGTACTTCAATAAAAGTTACAACGAAGGTATAAAAGAATTTCGTGTAGACTTCTTCTTTTCCGACGCCTTAGAGCGCTATCGGAAATCATATGGGAAGCTGTTTAGTTTAAGTAATCAAAAGTTAGTTTAATAAATAGTTGGCGATAATAACCGTAGAATTCGTACGCCAATTAACAGAAACAAACAAGCGGTTCTATATTAGATGTTCCTGAGGATAGAATGATCGATAGAGAGTATAAATTTAAATATCTTGGAGAGATCATACTAGCTGGTTGATTAGAACGAGAAGCAAATGAGTGGAGGAATTATAGGATGAACACCAAGATTAGACATCACAAAATTGTGTTGAAGCTAGAAAACCGGCAGAACCATTGACTATGAAAAGAAAAGGAGAAATGGAGAAAATAAAGAAGACTGAGAAAAAAATCATCAGAAAGATATAGGGGCCGAATAAGACGGACGAAGGATATAGGCTAAGAAGAAGACGGGAGACAGGACTTCAAGAGGATGGACAACTCACGTCTTACTTAACGGATTATGGAATATACAGAAAGGATCAAGAATATGGGATAAATAAGTGAAGTAAAGAAGGATCTTAGGGAAGCTGGAATAACAGAGAGAAATATAACAGATAGAACGAAATTTAGACATAAGGAAGACAAATGGGATATCTGTCCGGTAGAAAAGAAAATTAAAACAGAAACCAAATGGTCGGAAGATACGAAGAAAGCACACAGCTAAAAAATAAAAGAGATATGTAAGATCAAAAACGCTCAAAAGAAGTAAGCTTTGGGTAGTTCTCAGAGGCCATTTTTTGAGTTTACTATGAAAGTACAGGTATTTGTTTTGTAATAAATCAGCAACTTATGGAACATAAAGGTCTATATTGATAAGTTTTATGTATGACAAAGTAAGGGGCATTAAGGATTTTTCAAAGAATTTTGGACACCAATGATTGGATACGAGATGAATTTAGTGGAGCTTCAAAATTCTTCACGCCTCTTGACGTTTTAGTCTTGTTTGTGGATTCGAAATTGAACTTATCTCCAGTTGAAGACCTCAGTGAAATTATAACTTAATTAAAAAAAATATTTATCAATAGGAGTTTTATTAATGATTAAATGATTGTTCTCTATTACTATTATCCGAAGTGATTCATAATTACTTCAAACTTCTTATTATATGTCTACTTCGAAATAACAGAATGAACTATTGAATGGGAAAGGGGATGTACTTGAACATTTCTTACCTATATGAAAAACCACATTGCCAGTCTTGAAAGACAAGGCAGTGCTCATTTCTGACAACTTCAACATTTAATAGACAAGCGTTTTAAGCTTCAAATAAATTACAAAAAAATTATTTATATGAATTATTAGACTTATTTGGACTTACGAATTTGAGTTTAGGAGCTTCAATAACCCTTCCAATTCTTCTCGTATTCAATCCTTACAATCTAAAACCTTTCGTAAAATCATCAATTCTCCTGTAACAAAAAGTTATGCATAGGTCCTAATGAATAGTTATTGTTCCTGATTTGGACCAAACTATCTAACTAACTATATATATTAAAACATTTTTAAACAATTTTTTTTTTTTAATTTGTATTACAACAGTTTGCAATATATTCATCATGTAATTCTGAGGAAATATGACTAAATAAATCTTTTTTTATTTATTCATTGAAATTTACAACTGTATACAATTTAAAATATAATACATCAAGTAAATGCGATGATAATGATAAAAATGACACGTCAATTGTTTTTAAAGCAACTACCTGTTGATAGCACTTATAAAGGTTCTATATAATGAAGCACTATGTTAGAAGGTTCCGAGACCGTCTTCTTTTCATGCGCCTCGTATAATCTAGAATGGAATTAGAAGCAAGTTGTGATACTAATGGATTTGAATGGTTGTGGAGTTTCCTATTAGGATTGATATCTGGTTTGAGCTAAGTCAGAAACGTAAGGTATATTAAGATCTTGGTTAATAAGTTTGTTTGTGACGAAGTAAGGAGCTTTGAGGATTTTTTTAAGGATTTTAGATTGTAAGGATTGGATTACTGTTATGTATATGAGTCTTTTGTAATTAATTGGTAAGTTTGAACATTTGTCTAGTAGATTTTGAAGTAGTCATAGTTAAAAGTTGGTGGATTCCAAGTAAGACGTTTGTCCTAGGTAGTGGAGTCCTAGGTAGCGGATTTGTCCAACAAGGATTAGTGGAATATCATTAAAGGATACCAAAATAAATCTAAACATAAAATATTCATGCGTACAGGAAATCACAACAAATATTTCTTATGATTATCGATCAATTATAATAAAATACTTTAGTTTCACATCAAAATTTCGATCAAATAATTAAGACCCAAGATTGAGATGAACTGCCAGCTGATATAATCAATGATCCTTTTTTTTTTTCTCTCCCCCAGCCCGTGTACAATTACTCATTCAGACTGAATAACCAGGAGAAGAAGCAGCAGTCCGAAGATGGGACACTGGAATACCTAGAGCCATTGCAAAAATATCCAGTGACCACTTCCAGCGAGGTCTCTGTAATTATTTCAAAACCGGTTCGGCCCAGCTCCCCCTCCTATTCTTATTGAAAGTTTTTTTGTTTTTTTTTAATTGAACATTTAATTATAATTTATAATCAGCCTTAGGCGAACTTTTTCAGGCGGTGGAAAACTCCTGCAGCGAGAATAAAAATATTATATTCAAAATGACCGAAGAGTCCTAAGCTAACATAGGCGAACAGGTGGCTATTGGTAGGAGGAAAAAATAGTCTGATTTAGAGGAAACAGCAGAGTGGAGGAGGAATAATCCTCTTAGGGGCAGCTTAAGCCGGAGTGTAAAGGCAGCTCATAAAAAAAGGGCAACGAACTGTCTTCGGTCATTAACAAACATTCTCAGCCCTAAAGGAATTTTAAAATTTTTATCATCAATTTTATCGCATAGTAGTCATCAATCTTACCATGTTCCGTTTTAGGATGTCGTAATGTGCATATCTCTGAGCCGAATGGTGAAGTAGCAGAGTAATCGAGTCAGAACACTCAATATTCATTAGAAAGAACTAAACAATTCTGATTATTTAAGTTTATTGATAAGGAAAAAGAAATCCAGACAATCATCAACTCCAATGTTTTGCTACAACCCTAATCTGCAAACCCCAAAAAGGGTCTTTTACTTTTGTAAGGATATACTGTTACCGGGCCAACCGTTGTCAAAGGAGGAGATTTAGCTAAAATCACTCCCAATCTTACCCCACAATTAAAATTAACCACTTTGTTGGGGCTGGGTGTACCCTATACTCTCGCGAACTTGAAGTCGATCCACTACTAAAATAACAGAATATAAATTTTCTGACTTCAGCCAGTCTCGAACTTCGAGTCAAGTCCCTTGCTCATTAAACCGCCTCACTGTACTAACTAAATTATTATTCAGTGTTAACCAGGAGTGGTGAATGAACTGAGTTATGTCCTGTTGATGATGTAAGCGAATAAGCATCAGCAGTTTGGGATGTACTAGACATATTCATTGGAAGTAAATAAAACATATTTAAAGGGAAAAAATAAATAGAAAAGCAGATCCAAATAAATAACGGATAGACAGGCCAAGAGTTAGCAGGAAAACTATTCGAACAAAGAAAAAGTATGTGGGCTGACAATCTAGTAATATTCACTATGAAGTTCAAATTAAAAATATGAAAGAGAATTTTAGCTTATTTGGAGAGCGTAATAACTGAGTGGAGAAGAAACTAGACTCATTGCTCCCAAAACTAAGTTCAAATCGGGCTGTAGTAAGAAACTTTATTTTTTGTGATTTCATATTCTATTGTGCATCAACTCGGTGGTAAGGAGTTCCACTTTACCTTTCCAATAGTCATAGAGCCTACATAGGAAAACAATCTAGCAATACTCACTATCAAGTTCAAATCAGAAAGCAAAAAGAAACTTATGACTAATGGTATTCGGAGAATACGGTAGCTGAATGAGCAAGAAACTGGATTTTTATCTCCAGAGACCGAGTTTGAATCCGGCTGAAGACATAAAATTTATTTTCTGTGCGTTTATATTCGCCTGTGCATCACAATGTGGGTCGGGGGACAATCCTGGGGTAGATCCAGTCTCAGTAAAGAGGCTACTTGGAGGGAAAACCCTGCGGTTAAAAGTGTGCACACACAATAATAACTCCTCTTATAACTATTGGTATCGAGAAAATACGTTTTCATCAAGTACTTAAAATCAGGACACTTCGTGTGCTGTACCCTGACTTATTTAATCATCATCATCATCTTATGGCGCTATGGTCCTTGCAGAACCCTGGCCTCCTCAATAATTCTCTGCCATTCAGACCTATCCTCAGCTGCCCTTCTCCATCCCTTCACACTCAGAATCCGAAGATCGACCTCCACTTCATCAAGCCAACGGAATCGAGGCCTTCCTCTTTCCTCCCGGGTATCCATCCAACATCATCTTATTGAACCTAAAGCTTCAATTCCATTCTTTGAAAATCGCCAAGGCATCTTATTCTGCCTCTTTTGATATTGGCTACAATATATGGGGCTGCATATATATTTCTAAATTCAAAAAAATGTATAATATTTGAATATGTGAAAACATTTTAATAACTCACAAGAGCCATAAACTAGAATCATTGGAGAAAATCTAGTTTGCTGCTCGTATTGTCGTGTTTCTTCCCTTCTTCGCGCAAAAAAAAAACTTATACCAGACTTTTTTTAACTAGATATTCTCTGTTTATCTTTAAAATTTACCAAATAAAATGCTCTACACTCTCAAGGAAACAACAAAATCCGTCCCTCCGTCCTCCTTTGCAGAGATCAGCAATAAATATAAAAAAATATATATATATATATATATATATATATATATATATATATATATATTAATTTATAAGATATGTTATTCCAATATATTTTATTATGCTAAGAAATTTATCCGACCTAAAAAATAAATTTTCGATTCTTTTCAAGATTTTATGAAATGTTAGTTACTAACCTGTAAACTTATCTCCGAAATCAGAAGTAAAAGTCCTCTGTTATATTTATCGATAGAATTTAATTGCCGATTGGATTTAAATGTTTATTTTGATGCATTCTACCGATCACCTTTCATATGTCACTCAGTTGACGTTCCAAACAACAATAAAGCTTTTTGTTTTATGCACATTATTTCTTCAACAAATGATACATGGAATGCATCGATATAATTATTAACTTAAATATTTAATATATTAAGAAACAGTAATGAATGGCTGAATTCGGTGATATCCTCACAAGCTAGTAGTTGATAGAAAATCAGGCTTTTTCTTTTGGTATTTTCTCAATCATAACTTAATTTTAGTATTTACTTTAAAGTTTTTTGGCATTCAGTTTAAGAGAGTAATTTTTTTTGAAGTGGAAAATACAGTGATTTAAAAAAAATATCCATGAAAATTAGATAAAAAACAAAGATTCAACAAAAATAAATTAAAACTAAACGATCAAACGTAAATTAATACAAAAAGACAGTAATTGTTTTTAATATTTTTGTTCATCTCACAAATCCACATGGCAAACTGTACGCATTGAAAAATGATTTTTTCCTTTTGAGATTAGATAAGTTGTCTGTTTACTTTTCGTTGCATCAGTCGGTAGTAGTGTGTATTTTCATATCGACATAGATTTTTTTTTTTTTTTTGAACTTGGCATTAGGTGATATTCATTATAAACATATATCATTGCTTTTCCCAGACAAGGTTTCTATAAAAGTCAGATAGTGATTTAAAAATTTTATGATCATAGTACCAAAGAAGTTCATAAATAAGGTAATCTAAAATAATGTAACATATAATAATCGAATAAAAAAGCGATAAAAATTCAAGAAATAAATTAGTAAACCCCTAAGAGAATTTTGTATTATTCATTTTTATATAAATGTAATACGTGTTATTAATTATAAAAGAAAATTTATAATATTATATATAAATTCAAAAATTCTTATTTACGAATATAAACAATTCAAGGTTTCATTTATTGATTAAGGAATTGAAAATGTTTCTAAACTGTTTCATTAAACATTGCAGATGCACTGAATTTGTTAAAAATTTGGTATTAGGATTAGAAAACTAGTGTTTAAAATAAAATGGAAAAAAATCTTTTTTTTTGGAAATATCATACCCAAAGAATAAAAAAAGATTATAATAAAATGGAACAATTGTCCGAGTGGCATTATTTCGTTGATTAGAGATTGTTATTTTATTTCTTAATTTTCTAATAACAAATAAATTTCTTCAACGAACTGAAGTTAAGCCGGCAGTTGCATGGGATTTGTTTTTAATTCTGTAATTGGAGAAGAATTGATGTAAAATAATAACATAATTAGATATCACAAAAATATTATCAACGTCAACGGTATCAATATGTTACTAGTAATCGACTTTGGATTCTCGATTTTCGATACCATTTATTTTTTCAAGAAAATCGAATTTTGGAATCGACACATCCCTAGTTATGATCAAATATTTACCATTTGGAGCAATAAATCAAACAATCTTCCCTGATTATCGATCCCTGATTATAACTAAGACCACCTGTCTTAAAGTATCGTTTAATGATTTTCATCCACTTTTTGCTAAACAGACTTACAACATAAGATATCAATATAGACTATCTTCCTGATTGGAATCCATACACGATCCATTTATATACCATATATATATATATATATATATATATATATATATATATATATATATATATATATATATATACAAGATACTGCTTGTCGTTTTCAGATATCACAACGTTTACTAGACCGCAATTCTTATCTTCTAATTCATTTCAGAAGAATCATTTATACAACATTAATAAGGTCTATTTGGACACACGGTGTTGTGTTTTGGTTCTTCATATCCATTCCTTAAAATCTAAAATCCTCAATGCTCCATACCGTGTCACTAATAAACTTAACCATAATGTTACATATGCGGCCAAAACTAGGTTTATTTCATAATCAACTCCTAAACTACAAAGATTTTGTCAACTTAGTCACAAACGTCAATACTTCATATGTGCATTCATATTTCAATCCTTGAAAACCAAAAAACCCACCTATATTCATGATCTTACTCTGCGCTCCTCCATCCACCTCTTAAATACTAGAATCCAACCCATCAACCTGTACACTCCGGCGCATCAAACATCCTTCGAAAAATCCTTTATTGTCCGCGCTTTCTCTTTATGGAATTGATTGCCCATCTCAATGCGAAAAAGCTCCTCTCTTACTTCCTTTAAACATCATCTATTTCGTTATCTCCTGAATTTTCAATCTTCCGAGCAAATGTAAAACATGAATATTTATGTTATATACATTATAATAGTACACATAAGATCCTTTTACAAGACTTCTCATTTATTTTGTGACTCATAATTTAATTATTAATTTTTATTATAATTAATTATCATAGAGAGACGATTGTCCGATGTACTGTAATCTATGTTATTCTTAGTGGACAAATCGTCCCAGAACAATGTTCATTTTCTTCTTCTTCTTCTACGTGGTTTCCATTTGATAATGATTCGTGACGTCGGAAAAGAAGCTGACCTTGAGATCTTCCAATGTAGGAATTGTTGCTATCAATGGGTAGTTGCACCACAAGTCATTGTCATTAAATGAACAATTACATGCATTATTACTTGTACAGTGATAAATTCTAATAAATAAATATTTAAATAATAATAATAAAAATGTTTTTGACCAATTTGGAACCTTCCAAATTTGGATGTGCAGATATTAACGTAATTATCAGGTGTTATCGGCTAAGTCAAATTTTTTTTCCTATTTCTAGATGTCGATTAGAGAGCATTTTTTTTAATCGTACACATAAACAAAAGCGTAGTTATTTATTAAAAAATTTAATATATGTACTTACAAGATTATTTATGTAGACGTAAATCTCAGAAATAATTTTTTTTTAAATTAGGACATTAACTAATTTTAACAACTATTGCGAAAATACACATTCCTTTAAACAGAAAACCTCTGAACCTCACCCCAACTTAAAGTCGTTAAAGCCTATACCGCTTAATATAAATTATCTATGAGATTATTTAAAACAACAAAATTTATCTAGGTGAACATTCATACAATATTAGAAAAAAAAATTTAATTAAAGTATATAAGAAATATAACAACACACTAATAATATATAACATATCACTAATAAGTATATAAATACATCATTTAGTCAATGAATGGAATTAATTAACAATGTATTAAAAATAAAGTTGAATCTGTGTGATTTGACAACACTTAATTAATTATTATCCTCAGTTTAACCAGGATATTCATAAGTCTTTTGAAAGTAAACGTACATTAAAATGCGGTATACACGATTTTTGTAGAATCATCTTTGTCTACTATCTTATCTATGGATATTTGCTAGGATAACTCAAGTGGGTTGAGTCCGTGTCTATTGTCAACAGAATATTTTTGAGAGCTTTGATTCTTTTGTAAATTATTTGTGAATCAAAGCTAAAATATAATAAAATATATTTTGCAAAAAAAAAAAAAAAAAAAAAAAAAAATCAATATTTATGGTAAAATAATAAAAGGAAACTAATCTTATTGACTTATAAATCTAATGTTTAATCCTTTAAAATATCACTCTTTTATTATATAACCCATAAAATAAGTATGCACCCCATCAGCCATTACAGTTTTTGGAACGGGAATTTGGAATATATAGGAAACCCACACAGATGTACGAGAAAAAAGTCTGGAAACACTTACCAAAGTTTTTCACTTATGCTCCTCTAGTATTTTGTTTCCACTATTTTTTTTTTTTTTTTTTTTTTTTTTTTTTTTTTTTTTTTTTTGCTTTTCGCAACACTTTTTGATGGCCATCTAAACTAAAAATGTAAAATCGACTTTCGGCCGAGAAAATATCTCCCAGAGTTGATTTGACTAAATAAACCACTTTTCCGTAACTTACTTATAGCGAGACAAGTTTGTAGCAATTTTCGTAGCGCTAGTGCAGGGACAGTTTTTGAAATTTCCCGCTTGAGCAATTTATTTATTTTTTGTGGACGCCCGTCTTATTTTTATAATTTTTGATACTGTACCCACGTTTTTACTACCAGCCCTTCCAATTTTCCTCACAGGATTGCTTTGATTTCGTAAGGAAACAATTAATTCGTGAATAGCTTTTGGCACTTTCATCGTAAATGCTAAAATGATACAGACTACAGACTAAAGGGATTTCTAATCATAAGACTTTTTTCCTGATCTTTGTCCTTAAAGCCCATAGCGAGTATAATCTGTTATTATTGCTGAAATGTTTTGTTTTCTTTCATAACATAAGTGTTTCCAGACTTTTTTTGCTATAAGGGTATATTATTTTTACGTCAACGTTTTCTGTTGACTGCTTTTGATATGCATGCAATGATATATTATGTTATTATTAAATACTAATGTTTGTTGTGTACAATAAGAATAGTTTCACTTCTTTTTAAGATTCTGGCGAGTGTTTCCAGACTTTTTTTTCTCAGTGTATGTAGTTATACACAATTGTTCTTGGAGACCCTAACACATAAACTCGCAGCTTTTTACAATAGCATGATTTACCACCTTTTAAACGTTCCCAAAAAAAAAAAAAAAAAATATATATATATATATATATATATATATATATATATATATATATATATATATAATAAAGAAATTCAAATAAAATTAAAAAAAAAACAAAAAAAAAAAACAAATCGGTGAAAAAACCTATTTACAATATATACTTTACACATCCTGAAGAGAAAGCTATCCTGAAAATTAGGTTTGAATCTCGCATTTAAAATAGATAAACCATTGCTATCTTATTTCCCTTTACCTAAAGGCGAAATAGACCTTTTCAAAAAAAGCGGTGTATATGAACTAAAATGTAATGACTACGAAGCTAAATACACAGGAAAAACTAGAAGATTGGTTAATCAAACATCAAAACAACATACATTCATCAGAAGAAGAATTCAAACTTAACCATCTATTTATGTGAAAACAACTATAAATTTAACAATCTTGTAAGTAAAACTGATACATAAAGTAGAAATTTAAATGGTTATGTATTAATTTAGTATTATTTAGAAATTTGTTCCAATTTTGTTGTCGATTGCCTCAGATTTGGTAGAACATGGAAAATAAACGGTTGTTAAGCATGTTAGTATTCGCTTATAGAAGTTATATTAATTCAACTAATGATGGAAGTCGTATTCGTTTATCGATACAAATCTTGTATTATGTATGCAATTGCGTGTTATTTCTTCTATAATATTTTCACGTATATAAATAATTTTGACCAGGTAAAAATTGCACTGATTAAATTTTTGAAGGTTAAGTAAACGCATAATTAGTTATCAACCTATATTTGAATAATTTTAAATAATTTAATTGAATATAAGCAAATTTCATTAATCAATTTCAAGATCCGTATAAAGCTCCTTTGTAATTTTTTATATATAATGGTCATTTTGAAAATACACTGTTATCCACATAAGATCGCTTTATATTTAACAAATTAATGCCACTCTACGGGAAAGAAAATCAATTACAAATAAAAAAGGCTTATAATTATCTAGGAGTACCATTTACCTCAACAGGAAAGTTTGCAAAAGCAGCTGATCACTTTGTACAAAAAGCAACTATTGCAAGCGCAAAAGTAAAAGGAATACTTGTAAAGGGTAAAAGTGATTCCTGGGAAACAAAAATGGTTCTTTTCGATGCTATGGTCTCATCAACACTTCTGTATGCAGCTCAGATCTGAAGTTTAAACTACCTAAAAACTATCGAAAATATTCAACTTAAATTTCTAAAAACACTATATTTCTGGCCCAAATGCACACCAAATCATATTGTAAGATTAGAAACAGGACGGAATCCGCTATTCATACAAGTACTAAAAAAAATACTAAATTATTCAATTAAAATCATTACCAGAAAATCGGCTACTCCGTATCTGCCTCGAAAGACTTTTAGATATACATACCAATAAACCAGGATTTCAATATAACTGGGTATCCCAAATTAAACAATCAACCATTAACGGCAATATCCCAGAACAATTTCAAGATTATTTCAATCCACAAAAATTATTATATAACAAAAATAACATAATAGAAAAAGTCAGTAATCATTTATTATCAACAGACATTGATCGTACTTTAAACACAAGATATAACTCATTATTTATGAAAATTTTAAATTTTAATAACCCTCAGCCGGAAGATTATTTAAAATATAACATTAATATCACCAAAATAAGAACCGTTAGCCAGCTGAGAATAGCCAAATATGACTACTTGAAAATATTTTTCAAAAATAATAGTTTAAAAATTAAAGCTAATGAAAAATGTGAAGATTGTAGCTTATTCATCGTAAATAGCTTAAATCATCTGTTAGAGTGCCAAAGACACGATAATTGCCGAAAGAAATACCTAAAAGATTATATAGTTCAAACAGATGAAAGTCTATCTTTGGAAAATATACTACAATAGCATAGAAAAGATGAATAACGTCTTCCTATTTATTTTAAATGTTTTAAATGCTAGCAAAAAGTAATTGATTTATTTCTTTTGAATTAACTAAATAAAATATTGGATTCTATTTGCGATTGCTGCTACAACTTCTGTGACCCCTAGACTACATTATAAATTGTAAAAATGTATGTTTTATTTTTATTTTTCTTTGTTTGTATATATCATTATAGCTTGTAAGAAAAAAAAAATCTTTTGTTCGTATAAATTATTATAATATGAAGAAATGTTTTTTTTGTTAGTATTAATTATATGTGTGAATGTAATCATATGTCATCTATATTACTTATTGCCCACATTTGTGGCAGATTGTAATATTTACTCAATAAAAGTTCTAAAAAAAAAAAAAGTATTAATTATACAACATGTAAAACTCTTCCTCTATTTGTATATATTGTTTATTTACTGTATGTAAATATTACTGTTATTGGCTAACTCAATTGCCAGCAAAAGAAATCAATAAAAAAAAAAAAAAGAAAAAAAAATTAACAAATTAATTGAAAATTAGTATATTTTATTATTGCTAAACCTTCCTTAAACTATAAAAATGTGGTTAAAATTTGATACAGATTGGTAAAGAGGTTTTCATGGTTAGTGATCACAAACGAAAAATGGCTTGTCCTTTTATACATTAGCATAGATTATAACAGTCGACTGTTTCTTTCTCAATCAGAGATATCTTTGAAATTCCAATGTATTTTGAAATCGTAGTTATTTAACAGCCGAACGATTCGCGCAAAGAGCATGTTAATTTAACTTGAAATAAATAAAAATTGATCGTTCTTGGATATTTATAAGTTTATTTAACCACTGGAAAGGATTGGAAAACGAACTACACCGACAGATGTGGACAGGAACAGCTCTTTCCCTAGGCGAATAGAAGCAACCCTAGGACTAGAACCAGTCATAAATTACGAACCAATCAGCTCACGTCTTTATTTCCCTAAATAGACATTATTAGCGCAGTAAAAAAAAAAAATATGTAAAGAGGCAAAAATCCAGTCGGAGCGTGGAGGCCATTAGTGGCGGAATTGGATTAGTTAAAAATTGCCCGCACCCCTATAAATAATTGATTGCTTTATTTAGTGAAAGATGTTTTGTTTGAAACTCCCGTTGGACGGACTGGAAGAACTTGTCAGACCAGATCACGAGGAAGTGTGCCGTCCACATTGCAGCTTATTGCCGGTCACCTATTAATGTCCGAGTCAAGTTGGACTTTTTCTAAATAAGCTCTTATATACTGAACAAATAGCCGTTTATTTATTAGAGAAATTGTGTTCCAATTTGTAAAACCCATCCGGAAATTGATGTATCAGTTAGCAAACGGTGATCAACATTTTTTAAAGTTTACGTGAAAATATGCATTTGATGACTGGGACATAAATTTAAATCATGCTTTTAAAACAATTACTTACAGTAAACTATCTCATATACGAAGTATACGATTGTGCATAATTTTTTCAAACATATTTCCACGCAAAACAATAATTTTTAACCTTTGTGCAGATTAGGTGGTTGAAGTCCGCTTAAAAAGAAAATTTGACATCCAATTTTTAATTTTAATGAATGAGTTACGCTCAAACCTTTCGATTTACTACAACTCATTTACATGAGAGTAATCAGACTTATTTGGAAATATGGAGTTAAACTTTGGGGCTCAACTAAACCTTCTAATTCTTCTCGTATCCAATGCTTACAATCCAAATTCCTTAATGCACCTTACTTTGTCACTAATAAACTTATCCATTAAGATTTTAATGTTCCTTATGCTACTGATTCAGCCCAGACCAGATATCTACTCTTCCATAGTAAGCTCCATAACCACTCCAATCCACTAGTCTCCCAACTTGATTCGTACTCCATTCCTGATAATCCTGATAAAAATTGTTTAAAATTTTCTGTCCCTTTTTATTAATATCTTTTTTTTTATTATTATTATTATCAGTTGTATATGCTATAAAAAAATATTATTTCAAGGTTCTGAAGGCTCTTGGTTGTACATTATTTTTTAATCTTAAGGGACTAAGAAGAAACGTAAGGTCCCTGAATAAATAAAGAACTTTATTATAATTATATTATAACTTTATTTAATTATTTTCAATTATCATTTAATTGATTTAAGATAAATATGTGACCCCCAAAATATATATTTAAATTTTAAAATATCTACATATAAGACTAAAACGACAAGAAACTGCCCGTCATTACAGACTACTTCAACATTTGTTAGACAAACACTCAAAGCTCTCAATTAATTACGAAAGACTCATGTAAATGAGTGAGTGTCTAATCACAGACAATGCTATTTGGACGTACGGAGTTGAGCTTTGGGGCTCCACTAAACCATCCAATTCATCTCGTAACCAATCCTTATAATCAAAAATCCTTAGAAAAATCCCCAATGCTCCTTACTTTCGGACCAATAAACTTATCCATAAAGATCTTAATGTTCCTTATGCTGCTGGTTTAGCCCAGACTAGATACCTATCCTTCCATAGTAAGCTCCATAACCACTCCAATCCACTAGTCTCCCAACTTGATTCGTACTCCATTCCTGATAATCCTCTGAGGCGTCTGAAAAGAAGATGGTCTAGAGACCTTATAGTGTAGAATTTATTGAAGTGCTACTAGTGAGTAGTTCTTCACAAGTTATTTACATGCCATTGTTTTCACTATCAACACATTTACATTTATATTTATATAAAAATGTATGAGTTAGTAATATACAAGTATGAGAGGTGGACAGAGACAATTAAAAACTTGTGAATAATGAACCGCGTTATCAGTGCTTACAACTAAGAGCCCATGGATATTATTTCTACGCACATCAAAAAGCAAAGAAACGACGTATTGATGTGGTTATAATTTTTATTCATCAGAAATAATTTTATTGGTTTCTTCTGGTTTTAGTTTCTAACCATATAAGCATATGACGTGGCAAACCTTGTTTCAGCTACTCAACATTGAACAGCTAAATTTTATTATTGGAAATATATATACATATTTTTCTTATATACATTTATTGAAATTTAAAACTGTACATTTAAAACTTGAAAAGAACTACTCATCAGTAGCACTTTATTCAAAATTCTACACTGGAAGGTCTAGTCTAAAGATGGCCTCGAATCTTTGTTTCAGACGCCTCGGAGGAATATCAGGAATGGAGTGGGAAGCAAGGTGAGAAACTAGTGGATTTGAGTGGTTATGGAGCTTAATATGAAAGGATAGGTATCTGGTGTGGGCTAAATCAGCAACATATGGAACATTTAGATCGCAATAGATAAGTATATTGGTGACAAAGTAAGGAGCATTAATGATTTTTCGAAGGATTTTGGATTGTAAGGATACGATCTCGTAAGGATACGAGATGAATTGTATGGTTTAGTGCAGCCCCAAAGCTCAACTCCTCATGCCAAATAGGTCTAATCACAGTCATGTATATGCGTCTTTTGTAATTAATTAGGAGCTTTGAACGATTGTCTAGTAAATGCCGAAGTAGTCTGTAACGAAGGGCAGTTTCTTGTCGTTTTAGTCTTATATAATCTGTTTTGAAATCGTAATCTTATTTCTTCATTTTAGAAAACTAACACAGATTTTTGAGAGTTTAACGTCTGGCTTGCAGCAACGGTACTTAATTATTTAGATAATTGTATCTAATTTTTTATCAAGCAATGTCGACTATTTAAAGTTTTACATGCAAAAATTGCTGTTATTAATGATGATTTTTTATTTTATTTTTTTAAATTTTAATATACATCTAGAAAGAAGAATCAATGTAGAATAATTACATAATTAGGTATCAGGAAACTATCTCCAAACTAAGAGGTATCGATCGGTTCCTAGAAATCGACTTTGGATCATCGATTATCATATTTTATAATATTAAATGTGCTTGGTTGAAGTAGATGATAATATTAGTCGATAAAATACAGTTTAAAATAAATTTAAAAATAAAAGAAATGCAACATATTTGATGAAATAAACGTAATTTTTTAAATAAATAAAAAGTATTCAAATAGATTTTCATTGTATTTACTGTTGAAACGACTTTGTGGAGTGTAGGTTTGCTTATATGCTTATATGCTTATTAGGAGAGAGTCCATATACAAGTTTCGATCCTCGACTGATATCAACAAATAAGTAATTGCCTCAGCCTGACTAGAACTTAAGTTACGAGTTAAGGGCTCTATCCATTTACCTACTGCACGTCTTAGGATTTTCCAACAAGACTATAAATAAAAAAACTGACATTATTTTTATTTACAATTACACAAGCTCCCAATAAATTACAAAAGACTTATTAACATGACAGTAATTAAACCAATTTGGACATAAGGAGTTGAGCTTTGGGACTCTACCAAACCTTCAAATACTTCTCGTATCCAATCCTTACAATCCAAAATCCTTCGTAAATTCCTCAATGCTCCTATCTATGTCCCAAACAAACTTATATATAAAGAGCTTAATGTTCATATGTTACAGATTTGGCCCAAACCAGATACCTATCATTTCATTGTAAACAACACACCTACTCGAATCCATTAGTCTCCCAATTCCTGATAATCCTCCGAGGCGTCTGAAAAGAAGATCGCCAAGAGACCTTTTAATGTAGAACTTTAATTGAAGTGCTACTAGTGAGTAGTCCTCAACATGTTATTGTAATAATCATTCTCAAATTTTCTTGTTGTATATAATGTACACAGTTGTAAATAACAATAAATAGTTGATAAAAAAAATAAAAAACAAAAACACTTTAATATACAAAACTTGTATGTAGTATTTATACGAAAAGCGTTATATAGACATTCCAATACACACCTATCTCTTTCTAAAAATAATTATTGCTTTGTTTTTACGGTTTAGAAAGTACTTTGGTCATAATTTTAGTGTCGGAGAAAACACCTGAACTGTTAAAAAAAAATATTCAAAATTCAGGTGAAAACAGTCAATTAGGATGATAATAAAAATATAGTATTAAATAATGGGAACAAGAATTTATTTAAAAGAAAGGATTATAAAAAATAAAAGTTGGTGAAAATTAAAAGAAAATCGAATGTTATAGTTATTAAGATGCAGTTAAGGGGATAAACGGTAAATTATATAATGTTAGAACTAGAAAGTGCGTAGAATGAAAATAACAACAAATGACAGCATTGAGTTTTAAATTACACATTTGCTTCTTTTATATCAATTTTTATTTTCATTGACACGTATTTATATATATATATATATATATATATATATATATATATATATATATATATATATATATATTTTTTTTTTTTTTTTTTTTTTAATCTCGCCGATCGCTTTTGTAACCCTGATGATGAAAATCCTTGTAATGTAATAAAATTGAAGTACTATTAAGTTAAACTGTAATTATTTTCTACCCAAACACCCGGACATTACAAAAATGATTGTACGGATTGGATACAAGAAGAATTGGAAGGTTTAGTTTAACTCCGTATGTCTAAATATTGTAATGTAAATAAGTAATTTATTGGGAGCTTTGAACGATTGTTTTGTAGTTGTTGGAGTGGTCAGAAAAGAACAATTTCTTAGCAGTTTTAAATTTTAGTAAGGTGTAAACAATTACATTTTTTTTAAAAAACTATTATGAGTTTTTTTCGTTATACAGAATCTTTTATTTTATAAAATAAAATAACTATACATCTATTCATGAAAATAGTTTTTATATTCAAAGATCCTAAAAATAAAAAATAAATTATGTATAGTGATTTTCAATATAAAGAATTCAATATATGAATTCCTTTATAAGATTTTTTTTTGGGATCCCCAGGCGCACTCACATCACTTACTGGTATTCTGAGTTAAGTTTCTTTATCCAAGTTTTCGACGAAAATACTTCCTTGGTTCCTTTCTATTCCAATCTTTAAATTCCAAAACACCTTCGTACATTTACGACATCCTTGCCCTTCGCTCTTCCATTTATCTTTTGAATACCAGATCTAATTTTAATTTTAAAATTCTACCTTCACTAATCCCTGTTGAACAGATCCGCTGCCTAGGACTCCACTTGGACAAACGTCTTACTCGGCTCCAAATTAACTACAAAAGGCTCATTTACGTGACAGTGATTACACCTTTTTGGACGTACGGAGTTGATCTTTGGGGCTCCACTAAACCATCCAATTCATCTCGTATCCAATCCTTACCATACAAAATACTTCGAAAAACCCTCAATGCTCCTTACTTTGTGACCAATAAACTTATCCATAAAGATCTTAATGTTCCATATGTTGCTGATTTAGCCCAGACCAGATACCTATCCTTCCATAGTAAGCTCCATAACCAGTCCAATCCCCTAGTTTCCCAACTTCGTATTCCATTCCCGATATACCTCCGAGGTGCCTAAAAATAAGATGGCCTAGAGACCTTATAGTGTAAAATTTATTTACTATTAACACATTTGCTTGATGTATATTACTTTTTACAGTTGTAAATATCAATAAATGAAAATAAAAAAAATTCTACCTAAGTAGAATTAAATGTAATAACATAAGATTTTGATCTGGTATTCCTTTGATCTGGTGTCGCTTTATTGACAATTTTCCTTTGTTTTCAATTAAACGATAATTGTTTTCTTTGCTTTTCATTTCAATGAAGAGTTTATTATGTTTTAAATCCACATTTCCATTAAGGGATTGTGATAATGTTTTATTTACACAAGTAACTGATTTATATGCCAAACGAGAAAACCATGTTTTTTTGGTTTTAAGAGTAAATTTCTCCAAGAAATCGAAACATAATCATCACCCTTAATATATTCGAAAGCTGATTAAATTTGTAAGTTTTTTGTGAGATTTGACGTATTGTGGATAGTTTTGAGCGTTGAATATAAGACATTGTAACTTCCGTAAATAAGGTGAAGATCAAGCTGTTCTTTTGGTCACAAGTTTGTAAAATTCAAGGTTACATGTACTCTGCTCTTATAGAAAATTTAATGCTAAATCCGAAAATGTGATCAAAATTTGAAAAATATTTAAACAAAATTGAGATTTTAGAGCTTTTATGATGAAAAACGTGGTTTACTCAAAAAAATCTTTGATCTATCGTATATCTGCAATGGATTAAAATAGAAAGGTGAGGTCTGCGGCATTTTTCTGCATTTTTGATCTAGTATCATTCATTTTTTTTTTTTTTTTTTTTTTTTTTTTTTTTTTTTTTTTTTTTTACATTAAGAGGTGCTCACACTGTATATAAAGGTCTTTAGCTGTGCAAGCAGACATTTTCTTATCCTTGCTTGGTGATAATTTTTTTTTCTTTTCTGTAATAAAGATCGCTCTGATGATTGCAGAACTGGCATGATTCTGGGTATCCAATATGCCACCCTACTAGCAATAGGGCAAAGTATACCCCCGGTTATATATATACACAGAGGGATATGTATATACAAACAGGCGTGTCAAGTTGAACAGTATAAGATAGTAAGACGGGAAGGGTATAGATATAAAGAGGCATTAGACTAATAATGTTTAGGCAGGGCAGGGAACAGTTCAAAGCGAAGGAGTTACATTATTTAGATTAGAGGCTGCCCCGTGAGCTCTCCCACAAAGGATACACAACTCCCACTTTGATCATCTGTCCGGCAAGCTAGTTTGTTTTTTACTGCCATTCTACTTCCTCATCAGCATTGGGGGGATAAAAGTCCCGGTTCGCCCTTGGAATGGCAACGTTCTGCTGGAAATTGGGCCGGACTCCTCCTATAGATCATGGCTGCTTCAATAGCTCATTGTGGAAGAAGACTCCCAATATAGATGCCTTCTTGATTAGCCATAAGTTATTTGTTTACTCCTTTGATATTGTTATATTATTTGTTTAATCCACTGATATCTGCAACTGAAGAGTGGAAATTTATTCCAAGTTGTTTGGCAATTTAGTTAACTACAAATATTTTTATACTTTACTAATGCTATCATTCGCCATATAAATTAATCACTTTAAGGCGGATTTAGGTACTTAGACTGATAGGAGAACAAGCATCTTGGTCTGTAGAACAAAGGAAAACATTTCTGTTAATAAATGTTCAGCGCTTTGAACGTTATGAATTTCCACGTAGTCGGAATAGTCGGAAACGACTAGCAGCTTCTTGTCTTTTAAGGCTGGTAAAAATTAAAATATTAAACTCAATACAAATTGAAAAATGTAAGGTAAGCTCTTTTTTCCACTATATATGGTTTATTAAAAAATATATTGAAGAAAATCATTAAGAAAAAAGGGCAACAAGCGGCTGAGAAAACTTGGACCAACCTTAATTACACAACAAAACACGTGGATTAAAAAAAAATTGGTGATCAGTAACAAATCGACTTGAAACCAATCGTTTTGATAGCAATTGTCTCATCAGAAAAAGTCATTTGGTGAGTAAATTTTAAAATTCAATTTTTTTATGGCTGTTTATTTGTGACATAATAATGAAAGTTGAGGACTTTACAAATATTTTGGATTGTAAGGACTGAATACGAGTAGAATTGGAATTTATTATTTATGAAAACGACTAAGTGTTGACTGCGACACCCAAATAATTAAAATAGTTAAAACTCATTGCAAACAATAATTACTCTAGCAATGAAAGGTTCATGCTCAAAAGTATGCAATTAACACACAATTTAAATATATGTATTGAATAATTATTCTTAAAAACAACATAGAGTACATATAATTTACTAATCCTTGTAAAAATTAAGGAAATATTTAAATGACATTTTTTTTTTAAATCGTGTAGTGAGTAACTGTCCCTTAGGAATTCAAAATTATGTTTGGCTGAGTAATTTTTTTTTTCTATGTATTTCATTTTTTAATAGATATATTGCTTTTCTAGGTTAAAGCGGCGCAAACCCACCTCAGTTTATCTAGCACAAGTTGGCATTGTCTAGCGCTTTGTGACGATGTTCCTTTTTTTTTTTTTTTTTTTTTCCTGTTTTCAAAAATTAAGAAAACATTCATACGAAAAAAAAAATTCAGATATTATTTAGGAGACAATTTCAGATTTAAGCTTTGTCTCTGTTGGCAAAGCCTTGTTTGGATGACAGTCAAGTGCAAGCGAGACCATGCAAACTTGATGGGGCCATGAAAGGGCTTTGTTTGCACCTCATCTCTCGCCACAATGGAACCGTGTCCCAGAAGCCTCCTTTTTACAGCCTCTTATGGCGCACTCAGCCCCCATTGATCCGGTTAATGGTCAGCGGGCTGTCATTGTAGTCCTACCAGCTTATCTTCAGGGCTTCGATGGTCCTAAATAAACCCAACTGCCTTATTTATTTCTCCCTATTTTTCTCTCTCTTTTTTTTTTACGAGTCGTGTTTAAAAGCTAGAATTTTCGACAAGTTACGAATGTTTTACTACCATATTTTGCTAAGCAAATAATTTAAATCATTACTTTTCTAATATATGAGCCAAATTAAGTGATTAAAATTAGATATCTTTACCCTACGATCATTAAAAAAAGATACACCATTTTCATCTTATTTCCCTCCACTTAATTTAAGAATAGATCCATTTCAAAATAGCGGTGTATATGAAAAAATATGTAATGACTGTGAACCTAAGATTAAATTCAAAGATCAAATGAACATATATGTGCATGCAAGACGTAGAATTCCAAATTCGCTATTCATTTAGATTAAAATAGCCATCAATTCAACATCGGGAGTGCATCTAATACATCACGTAGAGAATAGTGTTTTACATTATAATATTTTTTACATACATTTTTCATTGATTGTGTCGTAAAATGTCTCATGGCCACCAAAATATGATCTATGTATATCTCTATTGAATTGTTATTGTTAAATGGCAAAACCCGAGAGTTAATTTTTTTTCTCGATTTTTTCAGAAACGTGGACATAATTTTTAAAATTATTCTATATTATATTATATCTATATCAGCCCCTTTCGACAGATCTTCCGTTATCCGATCCTCTTCTCTCTGGAACTCCATCCCTCTTAACATCCGTCATTCAATTACCTTTTCCACTATCAAATACTTCTTTAACCGCCTACTATTTACACAGATCCTCTCCTCGAAAAACTGTCAATATCCACTTTTTAGTTGTTTAAAATATGAACATTTTATATTTAAGAAATCTCTTTGTATTTGTAAAAAAAAAAATTCTGTCACTTCTAATTAATATATTTTTTTCATTTTATTATTATCTGTTATTTTGTTATAATTTCATTTTGAGGCTCTGATGGCCCCTGATTGTACATTATTTTTTATTCTTAAGGGACTTAAGGTCTCAGAATAAATAATTAACTTTATTATTATTATAATTATATTACAACTTTATTTAATTATTTCCAATTATCATTTCGGTTTAAGAGAAATATGTAATCCTCAAAATATATATTTAAGTTTAAAAATTGTTGTTCTCCAGCGCTCGATGCTCCCGCCTCAACGCCTGGAGCCTCAATGGCTGCAGTCCTGGAATTCGTTCATATTCTGCAGACTAATCGGATTTCTTTATCCCTCCTCTAAGCAGTGCCATGGAGAGGGTTCGCTAAGTTTACGTCACTGCCTAGAATCATCAAATGGAGTCCTCCTATACCTTAGCCAATCATAGACCTCTTTTTGTTAGATTTTTTTAAAAATATCTAGTTTTAATCTTAAAGTCATTGATACAATAAAAACGTTTTCGGTGTTGAAAGATAACTAATAGCCTCTTTAAAATAAAGCGAAATAACCAAAACATAATTTGAAATATAAGAGAAACCTCTAAGTTGTCTGAAATGGAAAATACTTAGTCATTTAAATCATTAATAGATGAATGATGAACCTATTATCATTTTTAAATATAACACAAATAAATTATTAAATGGACACAAAGATATATTTTAAAAATCAGAGACTATTATGGGATCTTAACTAGTGTTTTATCGGTACCGAAAATTTGATTCTGGATTACCGGTACAGATACCGCAAAATCGATACCGAGGTTTAAAAATGAATTGCTATCACAAAAAATAATCCTTATGAGTTCTTAAAAAAATCGAAACAAATATATTTTAAAAAAATAGTAATTATCCAAGGAATAAATTAGAAATCAGCAAATAGCATTCATTATCTGTAACATATCGTTGGTTACATGAAAAATAAAGCAACTAAAATGCCGTGCACAAAATATTTCTGTTTTTTAATAACTATTCTTTCAAAAAGCCTATTTATCATTTTTGTAATCTCTAATCCCAATATATGTTCAACAAGTAATTGTAAAATCCAATTTTGTAGAATATAAAACATAAATTTCTAGTTTCCCAGTTTCCTTTTTTATTTATTTTCCTAAAAAATATTAGACACGTACTTAGCCGTTCCGACTAATGGGCTCTTAAACATTTCTTTTTAAAAAAAAAATGAAATAGCATTAAAATAATTGATTTTATATTTCGGGTTTACAAAATGATATCGACATAACTCTTGAATCAAAATCTTTATTTTTTAGTGTAAATTTAATGAAAAATACACCTGCTTAGTTATATTTTGGTTTAATTTATTTTAATTTAAAAAAATTATAAGATCTTCATGGCAACTACCTTTAAAGATTTGTATACACAAAAAAAGACACCAGATTTTAATTCAGGGTCCTCAAAAATATTGAAAAACGTTTATCCAAAAAAATATCATTTTTTCACCCCCTTCATGCATGATGAAATATTTTAACCGATTATTGGTAACTTTTTATTTGTTTTTAAATCGCTATTACTTTGTTACGCAATTTGACTTGATTGGTATCGCTGGAAAGAGGAGAGCCTCAGCTTTCATTTGATGTATATAAATCAAAATTCGATGAACAAAAAACCTATTTGAAAAGTTTAAAATCCGAAAGACATTTAGATTTTTAACTTGACCTATTTGGACGTACGGAGTTGAGCTTTAAGGCTCCACTAAACCTTTAATTCATCTCGTATTCAATCCTTACAATCCAAAATCCTTCGAAAAATTCTCAATGCTCCTTACTTTGTCGCCAATAAACTTATCCACGAAGATCTTAATGTTCCATATGTTGCTGATTTGGCCCACACCAGATACCTATCCTTTTATAGTAAGCTCCATAATCACTCAAATCCGTTAGTTTCTCAACTTGCTTCCCACTCCATTCCTGATAATCCTCCGAGGCGTCTGAAAAGAAGATGGCCTAGAGACCTTTTAGTGTAGATTTTTATTGAGGTGCTACTATTGAATAGTTCTTCACAAGTTATTCACATGCCATTGTATTCACTATCAACACATTTAATTAATGTAGATTATTTGTACAGTTGTAAATTTCAATAAATTGTTATTAAAAAAAAAAAAAAAAAAAAAAAAAAAAAAAAGAAAGATTTTTAACTTGAATTTGAAACCAGATAGGAAGTGAAACCAAAGACATCTCAAGCGTATTACCACCCTATATTTTAGGAGAAATATGAAATTGATAAGTTTAACCGTCTTACCATAATTCAAGTTTTTGTCAATAAAAAAAAATTCTTACTATTTGGTCAGGTAAATTTTGAAAGTTACGATTTTTTATTTTTCTATTTGGATGGTATATCGTATTTAAGTGTTTTTTGTTTTTTTTCAAATATGCTGAATTAGAATCGGATGTCAATTTTTGTGTGAAAAAATCGAGAAAGGTACTTTGCTTGAAGATCTTATTTTTTTTTTGGATTAAATTAAACTAAACTAAAATATATGAAATGCCAAAATTCGCACTAAAAAATGAAAAGTTTAGTGTAAGAACCATATTAATATAATTTTTTAACTTATTAATAAAATAAGTTAGTTTAATGCTATTTCATTTTTTTTTCTAGGGTTCTAGAGCCCATTAGTCGTAACGGCAAAATACATGTCTAATATTTTTTAACCATAAACCTAAAAAAAAATGCCTACAAGATCCGTGAGAGTCTGTGTATATCCTTCCCTTGAGAGGAATGAGGCTTATTTTGATTAATAAAAATGTTTTATAATAATTTATTGTATTATATTTTTCTTTTAAAAACGTAAACCTGCATAAAACTTCTTGCAATCCAATATTTTCCCACACTAAAGCTGCATGGTATATGGAGGACTTTGCGATGAAGGTGAGATTAAAGCGAAAGATGAATCGTCTCATAAGATTAATCTTTGCCTCCTAAATCTCTGGCTACATCGAGTTAAAATGGCTTTAACCTTCTCCCCGAAGGCAATGCTTTCTTCAAGCCCACTGCTTGTCCATTCCAGTTCTCAAGGAACAATGACTCTCAATGAATCATTAAACTCATAGCCCTTCTTCTATCATCTAGCTAGACCAGTCGTTGTTATACCCACCACAATTTTCTTAACAATATAAATTAATAGATAACTGTTTTTGAAATTCGTTTAATGAGCTAGAATATATTCCATGTCAATTATATATTTTGTCCTGAAATCAATGCAGAATTTTATGTTTTCAATATATCACCTCTCTAGATCAGGGTTTCTAAATAATAAAATCTATACTATTGTATAAAACACATACAGACATATTTCGTTCGTAATCACAAAACACAAAAGCTACAGAACAAGTATGTATCAAATTTTAATCACATCATCTATATTGTTCCAGAAATGTTTAGCGATAGTAAAATCTACTGATTTGCAATGAATTTGTTGTTTAAAAAAAAGCGATAAGTTTACGTGAATAACCGTGAAGTTTGAAAATTGACCGATATGTGGTGAATGCCATTTTACATGAGAGCTTACAAAGGTACGGTGTTATATAGAGGTTTAAAATTATTTAACAATATTCAATTAATTTATTAAAGAACATTTAAATATTTGTTGCGAAATGTGGTTCCCTTCATTCATATTGGCAACTGTGTAAAATATATATTAAGTGAATGTGTAGAAAGATAAATACAATAACTTAAAAACCTTCTAGTAGCAGTTAAAGTTCTATATTATAAGCTAACTATGCCATCTTCTTTTGAAACTTCTAGAAAGCTTTGAACATTCGTCTAGTAAATATTGGAGTAGTCTATAACGACGAGCAGTTTCTTGTCGTTTTAGTTTTGCATCTGAATTCCAAGTATGTATTTGAACATCTACTATTCTCCACTATCTTCCACTAGTTGGACTTGTTTGTGTGTTATATGGTGGATTTCGACGAGTTTTGAGGACAGATTAAAACGGATCATGAATTGCTATATAAGGTTTTCCTCGGAAACTTAAGACATTCCCACATTTCTCGTTCTAACACCGAGTTAACATAGATCTCTCCCACCTTTTCTTGGAACATACCTCTCACGAGTTATTAACACCCGTCAGCCTTCCTTTATTTACCTACAATTTAAGTTCTCAATCCAATCACTACGTACAAGATCCCTTCTTTCTTATCTCTATACTCTATCCTACAGAACTACTGCAATTCTCTTTCTTATTGTATTCATGACCCTTCTTCCTTCGGAACATTCAAAATACTCCTCATCCACAACCTTCTTCCTCTCCAGACTGACAATATCTGTCAGTTATATAGATACCAAAGTTCTTTTCTTATCCGATCCTCTACCCTCTGGAATTCACTTTCTTCTTGTATTCACGACACTCCATCTTCGGAATATTCAAAATACTCCTCTTCCACCATCTTCTTCCTATTCAGATTTACAATATCTAATTATATAGATACAATAGTTCCTGAATTACCCGATCCTCCACTCTCTGGAATCCTCTACCTTCTTGTATTAGCAACGCTTCTTCCTTCGGGACATTAAAAACACTGCTCTTCCACCACCATCTTTCTCTCCAGACTGACAATATCTAACTATATAAATACTAAAATTCCTTTCATACCTGATCCTCTACTCTCTGGAATTCTCTTTCTTCTTGTTTCGCAACGCTTCCTCCTTCGGAACATTCAAAATACTCATGTTCCACTACCTTCTTTTTCCCCAGACTGCCAATATCTAATTATATAGATGCCTCATACTGAATGTCATCGGCCTAAATTTATAATTTTCTCATGATCATTTCGTTTTTGTATAAATAATTTTTTATCTTTACTATCATTTTTTCTATTCCCTCACTAAAATTTTGTTTATAATATTTATTTCTATATTTAATATTACATTTTTTTATTTGTTTCTAGTTTTTTCCTGTTACAATATAAATCTGCATTTATCTTGTTTTATTTTTAAAAATCTCTGAGCCAGATGTGTTTTTATGTTATGTTATGCTATTTTAAAGGGACTTTATCGCAGAACATAGTTTTCTTTCTGTTTTATTCTATTCTCTTCCAGATTTGCCTGTGTTCATCCTTCCGATAATACCATACCATACATACCACAGAAATATAGCAGCTGATAAATCTTTTCTAATCCGCTTCTTTGTTTTGTTTTCAGTTTACTCACGAAAATACTAGAAGGCAACGCCAAGGAAATCATCAAAATTATTTTTATTTTTGGTTGAAGTAAATTTAGAAAAGGTATTTGTTTAATATAAAACCTACCTTGATCGTAAAAACCAGCTGTCAAGACAACGGACCCACCACAAGATGCGTAATTATACATTCTCATTCAAATTAAAGCTGAGCTTAAAGCGCACTAAGTTGCGGGATAGGGATTGATTAAGTGGCTTAGTAGTTGCGTCAATTATGCGCAGTGTATACCCCGAGCCTGATAATTTACAGCCTGGTACCCGCCTATCAACAGAGCTTCAAATTTAGCCTCTTGCAATTTAAATGGAATTTTCTCATCTGTAGTACGTGATTCGATTGGGAATAAAGCTCGGGTAGGACTTCCTATTCGGCTCGCACCGACCATAACCTACCGTCCTCTTATGGCAACAAAATCTATATACTATTATTATACAGTATAATATTATATTGTGCATGCACAGAACCCTTAATTCCAACTTTCACAATTAATCTTATAATAATGTTTTTGTTTCTACTATTAATACCTACGTTCACGTTGACTAATCCCTTGATTCCTTGTGAAGTGAGTCGGTTGTATAGAGCCATTCACATTTTCAAAACTCACCTGTAATGCTTGGTGAAAAAAATGAAGAAAAATATGGTCTAAACTGGAGATCAGGTATTCATGGAATAACTACCGTACTTTGTTTCATTTGGAATTTGGGAAAGAAGTGATACTTATTGTAAGGTTGAACTCAGAAGGCATTTTGCATTTTCAGCTCGTTTCTAATGATCGGGCACTGGACTCAAACCTTTTATGTGTACAGCTATGCTGAGTTTATGCAGTTTTGAGTGCAAATGCCTAAAGTGAAAATAATTTGCAACAATGCCCCTGCACATCGTTTTCATTTTACCAAGAAAAATTATCGGGACTGCAAGTAGTAAACGTTTTACCATATCCTACGTATAGTACAGATATAAAGGAGTGGTCCAGGCATCTAATCCAACTACAAGCAGAAAAATATCTACTTTAAATCTAGTTTTTAATAATAAAAAAAAAGTTGAATTGTTGTTGTTTGTTGGTGCTACAACTCGTGAAGAGTCAAGGCTTCCGTAGTGTGTGCTTCCAAATTTCTCTGTTTTGTGTTACTGTTCTCAAGTTTCTTGTTTTTAGCATTTTCTCCGCGGCTGCAGCCACACAATCCATCCACCGCAGGCGAGGTCTCCCTACTTTTCTCCGTCCAAATATCTCTTCATCTAAGAGCCTTTTGGGGATTTCATTATCGCTCATTCTAGAAACATGCCCTGCCCATCTCAGACATCTGGATTTTATAAACTACAAAATATCCAGGTCTTTATAGAGATACATTAGCTAAGGGTTTTTCCTCAATCTCCATACCATGTTCTCACAAACAGGCATCCATCTCAGATCTTCCTTTCAAATTTCCTCCGACGGGTATGCGAAAACGTGCCTGATCAAGGTTTTAAATATATGAATCTTTGTTGTTCTGGAGAGAGATTTGCTACTAAGAAGCTTCTAAAGTTACATTACACAGATGTCTTTTAATTTTAATGAAAACAAATACAGTAGATACTCGATAATTCGTCATGGTTGGGGGAGAGTGACGAAATAACGGAAATGACGAATTAAAGAATTTTGCTGGTGAAGTAACAAAAAATCATTTGAAAGTATATAATTGTTATTGTTTGAAATATATTGAATATAAAAATGATCATATGAACATTATAAACATTGGACTTGAGTGACAATGGCAAAAAACACAAAAACCTTGGAACACAACAATTTTTAAAAAATGAAGGTATATACAAAAACGTACATAAATGTATAAAATAGACATACATACCATATTTATTCAATATATACTTTTTTTTTCTTATTTTTTTTTTTTTATTAAATAATTTACAAAATGTATAAATGTAGGCATGTTTTTTAAGTAACTAACCAAATGAGGGGGTTTAAAGATTAAATAAGTAGCAAGGGGAAAAAATACATTACGTACATAGTTAATTTTGTTATTTATAGTTGCTAATTAAAAAAAAAGAAAAAAAAAAGCCTGACGAATTATCGAGTGACGAAATAACGAGTTTCCACTGTATATACCATTAATCAAATTCTTTATTTAAAAAAAAGTTCAATAGATATATAACAATAATAGCATGAATAATATTATTGACTGTTAAGAAAGATAAGGAGATGGTCTGGGATGCAGTCAGGAGAGGTAAAAAACACGTACAAAACTTTTTATGGAATGCTGACGTTTCGACCTTCCTAGCAGATCTTCTTCAGGGTGCTCGAACCAGGCAGGAGGCGATTGATAACTATAGTTTGTACGTTGTAAAAATGTTTTTTCTTTTTTATAAATGCATCTGAGATCATCTTCTTTATAAATACCAATAATAATATTTCGATAAGGGTGTTCTGGTTAAATTCAAGCATGTAAATACATGTGTAAATAATGATCATTGTGTTTTATGATGTACATCTTATAAGGATTAATAAATAAACTTTTTATATATCAATGTATTTAGTTCAAACAATAAATATGTATTAATAGTATTTGCCATGCTCAAGGCTCGAATAACCAGGATAGAATAAAAAATAAAATAAAATCTAAACTACCATCCTTCATAACCTGATTGACAGATTTCCGACTCCTCGGCGCTCTAGACATCATGCGGCTAATTTAGCTGTGAGTCAGCTGCAAAAAAGAACAGTCGAAGATATTTATTTTTTTTCCTTTTCGCTACAATAGGGATACTAATTAATTACAAATAGGTGGTGGCTGAACAGGAGAAAATTTTACGCCTGTATTGTGAGATAAAAGTAAAAATAAAAGGAGACGGCGAGAAAGGACCCGATGCCGACAAAGGGTACAATGGCCAAGTCGCTACAAGTGGACAGTTGCTCCTGGAATTCCTAGCGGTGGGGGGGGGAGAGTCCCCCCTTCCTGATCTTTTTTCGATATCACCTGCGAGAATGTGAAGGATCAGGTCTCATTTAAAATAATGCCGACCATTATTCCAATAATGAAAAAAAAGAAAGAATTTTTCTGGTATAATGCTGTACATTTCTAGACGAATGCAAAGAAGCTCCTGAGTTCCCTCAGCTAAGAATGCGTCTGAAATTCGCATAACTTTAGACGGAAATATATTTAATGGGTATTGATAACTTTTAAAGTTAACAACATCGAACATTTTCTCTATTGTCACCTTCTCTCCATTTAAATAATTATTTTAGCCACTTACGGTGGGTTACGGTTACTCTCCTTTATTCCCCACGCGGGGAGCGAAAACGCCCAAAAAACAAAAAAAAAAATAATAATGAGAATTTGTGAAACCCTTACCTGGATATATTGGCGAAATGGGGTAAATTTAATTGTGTAAAAATTTGAGACTGAAATATGAATTGAGTTCGCACGAATCTTCTAAAGTTTGAATAAACATGCCAAAATACAAAAATTCCAATTTATTTGCAAATCAATATTTTCCAGTTAGAGGGCTTGAAAAATAATTCATATAATTTTTTCTCATATGGGTTATTGTCTTGAGGTCACATGTCATTATTATTAAGAAACAATTTATTCGCGTTAAATCGTGGAAGTTCGTGTAGTTCATTCGGGTTCTTATGAATCCGTGTCATTATGTCGCACTGCCACCATTATTTAATTTTCAGGTAGTGGGGATTCAAAATTTCTATTGCGTTGGTAACTCTTCTGAAACTAGGAAATAAGTTATTATTTTTTTTTACATCAATTTTTTTAAATTTACAACTGTATGAGCTGATAACGATTATAGTAACATGTCAAAACTTGAAAAGAACTACTAATCAGTAGCACTCAATAAAAACTGTACACTAGAAGATCTCAAGGCCATCTTCTGTTCAGACCCCACGAAGGATTATCGGGAATGGAGTGGGAAGTAAGTAGAGAAACTAATGGATTTGAGTGGCTATGGAGCTTACTATGAAAGGATAGGTATCTGGTTTAGGCTAACTCAGCAACATATGGAACATTAAGGTCTTTATGGATAAGGATGGTTTAGTTGAGCCCAAAGCTCAACTCCGTACGTCCAAATAGATCTCTTCACAGTCAAGTATATAAGTTTTTGTAATTAATTGGGAGCTTTGATCGTTTGTCTAGTAGATGTTGAAGTAGTCTGTAACGACGAGCAGTTTCTTGTCACTTCAGTCTTGTATATTTCATTATAAATTAAATAATCCAAGATTAAGAAAACTTAAAACGAATTGTGCGTACTCAAGAAAACAATATCAAAATAAAATTTTCACATAATTTGTTTTAGCCGATTCCCTTTTCCCGTATTCACAGATTAATGCCATTAATACTGAGTTTATGTCCTATATTGTCGACGACGTAAAACATAGTCATAGGAAGCTTCATAATCATGGATTCATAATCGAGATGAATGATCCCTGTGATATGGTAATTAAAAAGACAATGGCAGATGGTAAAATAGTTATTTCTACTCTATACGCAATACTATAGAGAAGGAATATCACTCCAATGACAAAACAGAGTATATTTAAAAGTATTGTGTTGAGTACAATGACATATGGAAAGGAAATATGAAAAATAAAATCCAATCTCCGGAAATAAATAATATTCATTAATGAATATGAAAAATTCCACCCAATTTTTTAATTTTTTTTTTTTTTTTGGGCCTAAAGTAAAATTATATTAAATTAAAATTACGAAATTTTAAATATAATATAATTAAATATAATAATCAATATAATTTTTTAGACTTTTGCATTAGATGAGGCATATCAGTCAAAAATTTATTCGAAATCACACTAGACCAAAACGTTTTCGAATCCAAGATGTAATGATCGCTAAGGGAGGATATAAGCCTTGTTAATTCAAAATTTAGTAAATTCATAATTACTTAGTAATTTTTATAAGTATTACTAGCTTTTGTTTAATTAATATTTTAAAAAATCAAATACGTTTAATATGCCCTTGTAAGAGTATACGAATACGCATAGAGTGTACCCCTAAAAATTAATGATATTTTCAGCCGAGAAAATAAAAAAAATCAATCAGGTGGAATTTTTTGACTATCGGTCATTTAAAAAAAAAACTTTTGAAAACAGTGCCATTAAAAAAAATATATATATAAAAAAAAACAAAAAAAAAACGGATATTTTACATTTCCAATTATGGAACTAAGCCAATATGGAGGGGGGAACCTGGTTTGGGAGTCGTTTCTTTGAATGTAAATATTGCAAATCAGTATTTTAGAACTTCAAAGTGTTTTTATTTTTATTTTACACCTATTTTTTTTATATTACTATCCGTTATCTTTTATTTATGTCGTTAATTTTTATTTTATTAATATGTGTTTATAACATCATCACAATTTTTTTCCGCCCCTAGCGTTTATTACGTCTTGCATTCAGGTATAGGTCTCGTGTGTTTTCGAATAAATTCTTATGCCAAACAGACATTAATTACACATTCTTTAACTATATATTTTTTTTCAATACTGCTTGCTTTTATTTGATTAATTATTTTTAAACAATTTTAATACGTTTGATATGATGGGGACGTTAAAACCCAAAAAATAATGAAGCTTTTAGACGAAGAAATTAATACATGAATGGAAATTTTAATATCATTATAACATAGTTATTTTATTTGTTGCAAACGGTGACATATTTTAATATTAGGCAAGATAAATGTTTTCATGTTAAAAAAAAAAAAAAAAAAAGTTTTAGTTGGCTTATACTTTTAGGTCAAATTAGAAACAATTGCGTAGTTTTTTTTTTTTTTTTTTTTTCTCAAAATAAATGTTTAGGTGAGGAGGGAGAAGGTAAATTACCTTACTAATGAAATTCATATTTTCAGATTATATACCTTACTTCCCCTAGGTAGTTATTCACGTATTCTGAATAACCTATTATTCAATTGTGTTGTTACTCAACATCAGAACTAGACTCACTCATTATCACCTGTAAAGATTACAACGATGCGATAATAAGAGTCATTGGGCAATTTGCTTGCTGCGGTACATATAAGAAACTTATTGTGTTCGAAAGAGAAAACTATTAAAAAAAAAAAAATAAGGACAGTAGGTCCAAGGTCTGTGTCGCCATTTAAAGTAATGATGTCACCTCTCAAGTATTTCAAAAAACTCTAACAAAGAAATTAAATATACAGTATTTTTATGTATTCTTGAACCCTTTGATGCTTTTCCGTTGAAGACTGAATTTCGAAAGGCTCTGTAAAGATTTGAAGAATTATCTTCCGTTACGTGAATATTCATCATTTCAGCATTAAAATCTGAAAGTGGTCCTTTCAAATTTTTCTTTATAAAAATTTACTGCTTTGAATCAGAATATTCTGCTTTAATATGAGGATATTCTCTTTCTCCGATCTTACAAAATTTAGGGCCACAAAACGTCATCCGCACAGAAAAAAACATGCGTACGAAAAAAAGGTAGATGAAATGCTTCACTTATGATAAAAGGCTAGGGCTTATGATGTAGTCCCCTTGAGTAAAGATTGGTGATAGAGATACATTGAAGGAAGAACAACGCTTTCAGGTTTTTGAAAAGTAGTTCTTTACCTATATTATATTATGTTATATTATATTTACCTGATCGGTAAATATAGTTCATGTTCTTAATATTGCGACAGTTAAAATGCGCATATAAAGGCGTTAGATTTTATAATGTTTTAATTTTCAAAAATGTAATAAATGATGTAAAACAGGTGAGGGGATTGTGAATTGATTTTGTTTGGTCAGATTGGTGTTGTCGGTATCAAGTCTTAGGGTTCGTAAAGTTTTTATTTAAAACTTTTTAAATAAAATGTTTAAAAGTATTTGAACACCATTTTGTCCACAACAGGTTTAAATTGATGATATGGGAGCATGGCTAATTTAATATTTAAGTTTGCGAATCAAATACGTAGTAAACGTTCAACTCTGAGATTTTTCACGACTTCTCGGGAAAAACAGGAATTTCTCTTTTGTTTTTTTCGTTATTTGTAGCACAAGTATTATAATTATTTTTTCCTAAAAAATTCGAAAAATCATTGCACACCCTATCTGTTCCACTACATATTCGATAATTTTTCAGACATTTTTAATATTTCAATTTATCGATATTTCCATTTTTTTTTTTTTTTTTGTATCGTATGTCTTTAATGTATAACTAACAAAAAATTGTTGTAAACGTATCTAAATCGTTAAGACAAACATGACTTGACCGCCAATATCTTCGAACAGCTGAGCTCACTATCTCCCACCCTGCAGGGCTAACAACTTGATGAGAAGGTTGTTCTTTAAGTATGACACTGTTTGTGAGGTCGCCATCCAGCTAGTTATTACAAACATTTTGACCAAAATTGAGGAGAACTGTATTTCCTTTTGCCAGGAAAAGTTAAAGTTAAAAGGGACTACTAAGTGTTGACTTAAATAAAAAAAAAAAATGTAGTTTTTCCTCAAATAGTGCTCTCACACTGGGTTTTTACATTAGTGAAGCAGCTGAGAGGGCAGCACTAGGATCACTTAGTACCTGACTTGTCTCTTCGTACGTGGGGGGGGGGCATATATTGTACGTATGCGTTCATTGTTGCTCTTGAGGCAGATTAAGAGAGAGATAAAGTTTTAATTGAAAAAAAAAGTTTTCCCTCAAAGATGCGGAATATGGCAGAGCAAAAAAACCAAGTTTAAGAGTTTAGGCAGCATCCTAGGTGTCTTGAGCGAAGATAACTTAGTCATCTGCAAATACGTTATACAGGTAAACATCCTCTTATAACAGTGCATCGCAAAATGGGGTCACATTAGTACGGTGGGGTAAAATGGGTACAAACAACTATTTCTATGGTGATTTCCTTCTAGCAGGTTGTTGCGTCGACTTTTATCAAATGAGAGCGCATGCCCCTTACGACGTCAAATGAGCTTCTACATATCAATTATATATATTTGGAAGCTACTGGTTATTGTTCAACAAGTGGTTCTACACAGATATACAAAGCCTCACTAGCTAAGTTATTTTCATTTCTACTGTAAGGAATTATTTTAAAAGTTAAGTTATTTTCACTCAATAATTTATCTAGGTATACATGCATGATATTGTTTTTTCCTTAAACATATTGTAATTGACACTTATTTTAAAAATTATGAAAATTTGAGAATGGTGGGGTGTTTTTAGTACACATGTATCGGAGAAATTTTGTGGGGTGAATTTAGTACAGTCATTTATTATCTCATATTCAACTATTTTTCCTTTCTAGAAAGAATGCCACGAAACTATGTGAAGAAGTTAGGGACAAGACCTTATAAAAATTATAGTGGTGAACAATGAAGGAAGCTCTGAGCCTTCTTCGAGAGAAAATATATCCTTCCGAGCTGCTTCAAAAAGGTATGTTATATTGCTTCTTGATCTTTAATATCATATTAGTGATTATATTATATAAGTACCTCATTTTTTTTATTACAAGTTCAACATACTTCTAAGTTCGCTGATCTTGGAGATGGGGAGGTTTAAAGGACCCGAAGAAGTTAGGCGGTCTGAGTATACTGCATTCAGTGGCGCCGAAGAGGAAATTTTCCCACATTATTGCTCTAGCGATGATGTTGATTAAATAAAATTTAGATTCACTCAACAAAATTAGTCCATGTAAAACCCTAATGCCATTTTTAGGTTTTAAAATTGATAACTTTTGCTTCCTATAAAATACTTGGCACTGTATTCATGGGGTGAGATTGTTACATGGCTCTATAACATGGGATTTTTTATTAAAAGAGTCGTTTACTAATGTAAAGTCCACTCGATGGGGAGTGATTAGTACATTTTTTTTTAATCATTCATTTCTAGATGCAGGCATGAACCAAATTTGAAAGTATTCAGAAGGAATAATTTATTCAGGTAAAAAATTATTTTGGAGGAAATACTTGGGTTTGCTGGTTTGATACTTACAAATATGTTAAAACGGTACTAAATTGACCCCATTTTACGGTACCTGTGGGTTTACATTTCTTTCTCTATTCTTTCAAACTTATTGTAAACCTTGAACAGGGAACGAAACGCACCTACGGAGGAGCGTCCTTTTCTTGCCCTATGAGGTTTCAATAAATGGCGCCCAATTTCGAGTTGGCGTATATTATTATTATTTTAAAATGTACATCTAAATATATGTGTGCTACTTTTCCTGACAATAAAACGCACAATACGCTTTATTTTGGCAGTCAGTACAACATAAAGGGTTCTGCTACTGTTTCGCCTGTCAGTCATATTCAAGTCATTTTCTGATTGCGTTGAGTGTCTATTGACCTTGTTAGACGGTCAATGGGCTCTGAAACGCAATTGCAGAAGGAAATATGGCGCTGGAAGATAATTTGAATTTGTTCCCATCTCTATTGTGCCCATAGGGGTGCCTCTCGGGGAAGGGCTGCCAACCTGATTTGGTTACACTCCCCTCGTAGCCTACCTACAATAGGCCCCTGTCAGCCTCCCTGACCGATTTCTTCATCAATTCAAGGTGATGTAACAAGATCTAATAAAAAGTAGCAGAGCACTGAGAAGCTCACCCATCGGTCAACTGTTATGAAATCAATAGCAGGTTCAGAGATGCTTTAAAAAAAAAATAGAAAAAAACTATTTTGAAAAATAGGTTAGGCCACAGGTAAAAAATACCACTTAATTTTTTTTTCATATCTCAAGGATTCATTATTTTCATATAAACTACCCGTTAAAAGTATCGCAACACTTTGAAATATTTGAATTATATAAAAACGTATTTTTTTTTTCATAATAAAGAAAGGTTTTGAAGTTTATAATAAACATTCCTTAACTGAACATAAACAATTTTTATTAAAATAAATTACAATTTTCTACCAATAAACAAAATGTTAGTAAAATTTTAACTTTTAACTTTTTAATTTATATTTAATAAGAAATATTTCCCCCTCTCGCTTGAATGACTGCTTCCACTGGTCTTGGCATACTTGTAAATAACGAAACGAATGATAAACATGGACTGAAGGAAATTTGAAAAAAAAAATCTAAAATTCCATCGTTTGTTATTAACAGGGAAAACATTGATGTGTATAATCCTTAATGTCTCACGTTTAATAAATATCATTAATATGAATACGATAAACCAAATATGGAGGTAAAAATCAGGAAAATCTCGATAATTATGGGGGTTACAATACATTTGACGAGGAATTTAGATGGTAACGTCCCCATAAATAAAATCAAACAGTATTTAAAAACGCAAAATAAAATTTCAAAATTATATGATTTATTACATTTTTGCATTAGATGAGGCATATCCCTGAAAAATTGATTCAAAATCATATTAGACCTATACCACATCAAACGCAAGTTTGATATTTAAAAATTTCGTAAATTATAATTGCTTAGTATATTATTTTAAATACTCCTTGCTTTAATCTAATTATTTTTTTAATATGTTTCATATGCCCTGGTTAAAGTATATGCGGATAAAAAATCAATTTTTGTGGATTGTCTGCCTTTCTATAAGAAGTGGAAAATAGTATAGGTATGAAATATTATTCATGAAAAAAATGTAAATAATTCGTTAATTCTTTAATAATTAAAAAAAAAATATTTATCTTATAATTTTTATGTTATTTAACAATTTTTACAACTTAATATTAAGTTATATGAAGTCACCTAACTAAATTTAGGCTATATTCTTCAATGCTACCTGCCTCTTTATTTAGCTGATCTTTAATTACGTAGGGCGAAAATAACTCTACTGGTGGAACTGCCCAAACGTTTCGTACAGATAAATTAATATTAAAATCATGGATCCTTTTCTACCATTATACCAATATTTGAGGACAATTAGCGTTACGTTCTGCTTTAAATGTGTCCCATATGAAATACATTTACCTTACTACATCATAAAAAATAAAATGTATTATATACAATCAATATATTGGCTGATGAAGAATAATTAGACCATCCGTCTTGCCTAAACCAAGAATTTCCCACGTCTCTAACCTCCTTGTCAAGCACCAAGAATTATTGTCCTATAGGGAACCCTGCCAAATGGTTGCTATCTCTCAAATTGGCTAATTCGCGAAGGAGCCAGTGATGGAGGAACTGCTAATGATTAGATCCACTCGGCTACAGAAACGGGGATATAATTAACCAGGTAACGAATTGTCGGCGAGCCGGGAAAAAATCTGGGTTGCCCGTAACGTCATGTTCTCACCTTTAATAAGAGAGAGAATTGATAAGTGTATCAGGCAGCACAACAATTGACATAAGGTACGAAACAAAAATATTCTTAAACAAAGTACAATTTATTCGACTCTGAATCTCGTGTGTGAGGGTTAAAGTTGGGGTCTTCACTAAGCAAACCAACAGATTTCTTATACATTAAAATAAAAAAAAAAAAAAAAAAAAAAAAAAAAAATACAAAAAATCTATATTCCTCAATGCTCCTTATTTATTTTATTTTTTAATCCAATTGTTTTATTGAATAAACATTATAAGCTGCCTATTTCAAGGGAAATAAGTAATATGGATGTCAATGAATCCATTCCTACTTTTCTACATCACTTATTCATGTCAGGTTTGGAAGGTCAAGGTTCATTCCGGGGGTCCGACACGAAATCATTTTTAACCTAATTTATATATTATATATATATATATATATATATATATATATATATATATATATATATATATATATAAATTAGGTTAAAAATGATTTCGTGTCGGACCCCCGGAATGAACCTTGACCTTCCAAACCTGACATGAATAGGTGATGTAGAAAAAGAACGGTAAGCCCCAACAAACAAATAAATGTAAATGTTTTTTTTATATACATTTATTTAAATTTACAACTGTACAGATTATATACATCAAATAAACGTATTGACAACGATTATAATAACATGTTAAAACTTGAAAAGAACTACTCATCAGTAGCACTTTATTAAAACTTCTACACTAGAAGGTCTCTAGACCATCTTCTTTTCAGACGCCTCGGAGGATTATCGGGAATGGAGTGGGAAGCAAGTTGAGAGACTAACGGATTTGAGTGGTTATGGAGCTTACTATGAAAGGATATGTATCTGATTTGAGCTACAACAACATATGGAACATTAAAATCTTTATGGATAAGTTTATTGGTGACAAAGCAAGGAGCATTGAGGATTTTACGAAGGATTTTGGATTGTAAGGATTGGATACGAGATGAATTGGATGGTTTAGTGGAGCCTCAAAGCTCAACTCCGTACGTCCAAATTGGTCTAATCACAGTCATGTATATGAGTCGTTTGTAATTAATTGAGAGCTTTGAACGTTTGTATAGTAAATGTTGAAGTAGTCTGAACCACGGGCAGTTCCTTGTCGTTTTAGTCTTGTGATGTCAATGTTAAATAAAAAAACAAACAAATAAAAACTAAAAATTTCATTAATAGATCTGGGGCTTAAAATAGTTGTACCAGACCTGGATCTATTCTTAAAATATAATTTTTAAAAAAAATTCTTATTCTCTTGATTGATATTTGCAACTGTACAAAATAATATACATCAAGTAAATGTGTTGATAGTGAATACAATGGCATGTAAATAACTTGTCAAGAACTACTTACTAGTAGCACTTCAATAAAATCTACACCTAAAGGTCTCTGGGCTATCTTCTTTTCAGAGGCCTCGAAGGATTATCGGGAATGGAGTGGAAAGCAAGTTGAAAGACAAGTGGATTAGAGTGGTTATGGAGCTTACTATGGAAGGATAGGTATATGGTTTGGACTAAATCCGCAACAAATGAAACATTAAAATCTTTATAGATAAGTTTATGTGGTGGTTTAAGTGGTCACAGAGTAAGGAGAAATATTTATGATGAGTTTTAACTAAATTAATTTCTTGTGTAGTATACCAAATTATTATAATTTGTCGATTATGGATATTTACTTATTGTAGTAAAATTGGTAATAAAAATATAATTAATCTGAATATATTATTTGATATTTAAGAATTAAAAAATATCAAAAACGTTTTGACACCAATGATCCAGCTGAGAAAGCAGAATTGGGATCTGTTAGGGTTCGACGTATGTAAGAAGGACAAGCTTAATTTGTTTTTTTTCAGTCTGACAACTTTGTTTCGTTTTGTGAAGATCAACAGAAAAATATTTGTAATAGAAAAACTTGATAATTTGAGTCATCGTTCGTCTCCTCTCTAGTGTGTTTTGGTGGCCCTGAAAAAGACCTGCAAGGCAGGTCGAACCGTTGGGACGTATTGAAGTATTTCTACTTAGACTTGGTATTCCTCTTTAACTTCACCCCTGATCATCTTCTTCTCTTTGATAACTTTATTTTTATAATAGTGCTCTCTACAAATTATGTCATTAATTGACTTCTGAAAAGTCCCTAAAGGATTCGAGACGGGTACCAATATCTCACGGATTCAGAATTTATCAAATAAGTGCGTACAAGCTCACCCTAACTAATATAGCTCATTTGAGATTGGAAGACCTCTTAAAAGAAGATAACCTACAAGAGCTAAGAACTGCTTTTGTGTGGACTAGTGGAGTAAATGTCTGGAACGCCAGATTCTGATATTTATTCTGATATTGAAGAGGCGTAATGATATCATATATATATTATATCTTCTAATTTAATGATCTAGAGAATATTTTCAAAATTTATTTTCACATTTTTCAAGCGTTATATATCATAGCACGGATACAAAAAATCATCGAATTGGTTTATTCAAGAGTGAATTTATTTCTTCATCCCCTATATCAAATTTGGGGTTGAGATAAAGCCTTGAAGTTAAATATTATATTATCATCCACCATGTGTGTTATCACTGTTGATGTCACTAATAATAAAAACAAATGATAATACTATTATTTTTCTTATGTTCATTTATAATTTCTTCTGATATTAGTTGTATTTATTTTTCTTTATGATAATCTCAATTTGGACCTACGGTTTAAACTGTGAGGGGTAGTAAAACAATCGAAAATCAAACATCTTTAATCCCTCCAATCCAAAGTCCCCTGAGCTATAGTTAATGCTCCGTATTATATCTCTAATGAAATCCTACAAAATGAATTACCGATGCCTTTATAGGGATCTTAGCGTATGTCTAGAAAATGTCGAAATATTATACTAAGCAGATGTTTTTTCTATATATTTATTAATTGATATTTTTAACTGTATACAATATATAAAATAATAAAATAATGAATAAAATTTGCATTAGAAGGTCATATTTTCAGGCCCTTCGGAGAGGATTCGAGTGAATATGAAGCTTATAACGGAAGAATATTAAATTTAAGTCAATTATACAAAAAATTGGGACATTTAAATCATTACGGATAAGTTTATTTGTGCCATAATAAGGAGCACTGAAAATTTTACGAAAGATTTTGGATTGTAAGGATTGGATACGAGGAGAATCGGAGGGATTTGTCGCGCCTTAAAGCGCATCTTGGTTTGTCCAAAAAGCTCTGATTATAGTAATTTATATTAGTCTTCTGTAATTAAATAGACGCTTTGAACACATAACTTGTAAATGGCGGTTGAAAACAAGCTGCTTTTAACAAAAAAATACAAACTTTATGTTTTGTATGAAATACAACCTATTATTTTCCAAATTACAACCAGCAATAGGGAACTAGATCGCCGAGCGAGTTGAGAATAGGGTCTCTGCGCGCCTAGAACAGAAGGTCGTGGTTTCGAATCCCACCTGGGTGGTTATTTTTTATTTTATAAGTCCAAACAATAATGAATCTTCACCTTCCAACCCTGGCTAGAATAGGTTGATAACCTGTAGGATAACCCATCTGTGCTGCCTTAGTTGGAGTACATAAGGAGGACTAGACAACAATAATCAATTGTTTTTTTTTTAATCACATATTAGCATAATATGATAAAATTGTATAAAACTATATTTAAAACGTTGAATTTTATCGTAAACTTACGACTTCCTGTCCTACAATATCCTTTAATGATATTATAATGAACTTCCGATTTACTATAAAAGACTCATTTACATGACAGTTAACAGACCTATTAGGACGTACGAAGTTGAGCTTTGGGGCTCCACTAAACCATCCAATTCATCTCTTATACAATCCTTTGAAAAATCCCCAATCCTCCTTACATTGTCACCAATGAACTTATCCATAAAGATCATAATGTTCCATATGTTGTTGATTTAGCCCAAACCAGATACCTATCCTTTCATATTAAGCTTCATAACCACTCAAATCCTCTAATTTCTCAACTTGCTTCCCATTCCATTCCCGATAATCCTCCGAAGCGTCTGAAAAGAAGGTTGCCTAGAGATCTTGTGTAAAATTTTTATTGAAGTGCAACTGATGAGTAGTTCTTTGCAAGTTTTGATATGTTATTGTAATCGTTACCAACACATTTACTTGATGTATAAATGTATACATCATTTTTACAAAGTGTGTCACTTCAATCATCAGGTTAGTAAGTTAAAATCGTATAGCTAGTTAATTGGAATCGTTTTAGCTATTTATAAACCAACTTGATTCCTGGTAATGTCAATGAAAAATTAACGACAACCTTGGTGTTGCTTGCGGCACCACCTGTTCCAACTCTAGGGGTGGGCACCCTTCCCTTCCAGACGGATTACGAAAGAGGGCGCGATAAGAGTACGGCTATTGTGGGAAGGGCTCACCTATTATCAACCCCCCCCCCCTCTTCCCCTCTCTCCCTCTCTATCAGCTACTCTGACTCACCCCCGGCCCTCCATTAATATTCAACCAACAGAAGACTAGTTGTTACTTACGCAGCTTCATATCACTACGTCCAGGCTCCCTCCGCATCTGAAAAATGTCAAAATCAACCATTAGTAGGAGTAGCAACTAATGAGTGCATTGTATTTTTTAAAGAATAACAGATATTAAACAATTTAATGTATTCTGAAATAATTAAAATTATATATATGATGGTAAACGTGGCTTACGATAAAGAAAGAACAATGTCCAACAATTTTCCAAGCAGTACTTTTAATCCCGTGGGTATAGTTAAAGCTATAACAGGGCGACGCACAGTGGGACGAAACAGCCGATTCTCTGGACATGGCTTTTTTATCCGCTTAAGTGATTACGTTGAGGTAGAGGTTAAGTAATTTTTTCTAATGGAAGAACTATGTATTTGACACCTAAACATTATTTCTATAGTCATCTCCAACAGAATTAAAAAAGCAATAGGGAATGGTTCAAATTTAGACCCATGATTATTATTCATTGTGCGACGGTTACAAAGCGCATTGATATGGCCTATATCTGAAACAGACATTTTGGAGGGTTTCCAAGTCAGAAGGATTATAGAATGACATAGTTTCCAAAAAAAAATACAAACTATTTAATTTTATAAGTAAGATGTTTATGGATAAGATTGTTTGTGACATAATCAGGACCAGTAAGGAAATTGAAAGCTAATCGTTTTTTATTATTAGTATTTGTTGTTATTTTTTACTAACACAGTAAGGTATGTACCCGCGTTACATCAGATTCATCTTCGGGATCCTCAGGCGGTCACACGTATCGTTTCGGTATTCCTGAGGTCGGGTGGTTTTATCCTGATTTCCGACGTTAATGTCCAATTTCAATCATTATAAACCAAAAAATCATTCCTATGTTCTTGACCTAATAACACTGCATTCCTCTATCCACTTCCTAAATACAAGGTCACACAACCTGTGTTTATGATTCGCGCTACTTCCTTTAGGATTTCCCTATCCATTCCTATTTTTTAAGCTTTTCCTAGGAGCATACTTCTTTTATTTTCCTATTTCCGGGATTATCAATCTTCCTCAAATATATATTTAGTGTTATGTATATTTAGATGTTTTTCATTTTTTCATACATGAATTTACAGTGGAACCTGGATAAGTGGAATCTCGTGGAGACAGGATTTCAATCCTAATAAAAGAGCTTTCCACTTAAACAAGGTATCGCTTATCCAGGTCACTAAGGTTGCATGTACCACTAAAAGAGGTTTTCAAACAACTTGTAATTTTAATAATTGTAAAAATTTATTATTAGTGCAAAATACTGGACCTTTTTGTGTTTTCAACGTCATACCAATTGGTATATTTTTACATAGGCTCTGCCGCAGGCATGTTAGGATACATTTTTCTAACTCAGTGTATTCACAAGCCCGAAATATCTTTACTTTTCTATATCCTTTAGAACACTCATATTTAATTTTGTTTTTACTGTTCAAAATCCGGTACAATGTTGATTTCGGCACAGCAAACTGTTTTGCGATCTTATTCCTTGACACTATTTTCAAATTCACGAACAAAACTTAACTTTTCACTAATTGAAAAAGATTTTAGATTTCATGCCATGTTGACAGTTTGAGCTTTACTTATCAACTGGCAGGGAGGTTAACGAAGATAAGAGTGTAGCAACAACTCTAACAAGTGTTAGAGTGGAATATCAATGTGCTTAATGTTTACACTTGGGGGACCAATCAAAACTAAACAAACCCATCCCCTCACGTTTTCTTAGCAGTAATGAGAATTCATATCATAGAGGTTCATGAAAAAATTGTTCTTTTACTACGACAATTTCCACAAAATTGATTCCACTGATAGAGGTGAAAACATTCCAATTAAAGAGTTTATTTAAGGGGAAAATCATGGGATCAAGACTTTTGTGCCACTTATGCAGGTTGAACCTGGATAAGTGGTAATCCAGGTTCAACTTTAATTTTTTATTTTATTTTGATGTGTAAATAACGCAGACAGAAAATATTACTAGTTATTGTACATTATACCTATTGTTGGAGGACAGCAGATACCAGAATAAACGTAATTTTTCATTCATTAACTAATATGAAAATTAATCAAACTAATTGTATCATTTAGGATTGATGAATTAATTGCCACTTCTATTGGGATTGATATATTAGAATTCTAGTTTCGAATGCTAGTTTCCAAAAAAAGCGGTGTATACGAACTAAAATGCAATGTCTGTGAATCTAAATAAATTCCAATTTCGCTATCCATTTAAATAAAAATAACCACAAATTTAATAAAGACTCGGGAGTAAAAATAATACATCATGTAGAAAACAGCCTAAAATTAAATATTTTTGAATCATTAGAAATAAAAAAATCGTCTTAAACCGATCCAGATTTTTGTTTAAATGATCAGATAAACATTTCCAATAGCCCCATTTTAAATTTGTTTCTTATAGGAACGAAAAAAATCCAATGAGTCATAAGGGAAATCCCATAGTAAGCCCCAAAATTTTAACCTACCTGCTCGCCGTCTCCTTTCCAAGATGGATATATTTCAGATATCTGTTAGATCTCCTCAGGTGAGTACCAATGTTTGATTTCTTGCCTTACATTTTTGAAAACTTTAGTGTATATAATCTATGTAACATGCTGACGGACACTCCTTTAAAAATTTAAATACATTTACTAATTTGGGTGCTGAGCTCAACCGTGAAAATAAGATATCGACAGAAGTGCAACAATGGCAGGTAACCGAGCCTATTTTGCGAACATCAAGCTTTTCCGATCATCGCTCTTATTACGAACAACGAAGATAAGATTATATAAAACCTTAATAAGGCCTGTCGTGACACATTCTGCCGAAACCTGGACACTGTGTAACTCCACTTGTGGTGGTTGAGGGCGATTGAAGAATTCGGAAAAACAGAGAGTTGTATGAAACTTACGGTTTCTATGACAAAGTTCAGTTCATAAAAGCGAGAAGAATCAAATGGTTGGGCAATGTACTAAGAATGAAAGACAGCAGACCTCTAAAAAAGATACTACTGGGGACAATGTTCGGAACCAGAAAGATAGGACGTCCTAGAAGAAGATGGCTGCAGGATGATGAAGGAGACCTTTGTGTGAGGAACTGAAAGTCGGGAGCATTATAACACAGTGCTGAGATGTTGAAAATTGTGTATGTTTTAGAACTGAAGACGAATAATGTTTAACATTCGAAACAATTTTCTAATAAAATAATCCCAATAGAAGTGGCAATAAATTTATCAATTTTAAATTATGAAATAATTATTAGTTGTGGTAAATATATTTTAATATATTTTTTATTTTGAAGAGAAAAGATTTGCCAGGTTGGGATTCGAAGAGAAAAGATTTCCCTGGTTCGGATACGAGCTCGGTGGCCTAGTGGATAAGGCACCACGCTAGAAAAGTGGAGACTTGGGTTCGAATCCCAACCTGGCAAATCTTTTCTCTTCAAAATAAAAAATATATTATCAATTTTAATTGTAGTGATCCTTCTATACCATCATGCTTACCTCAAGTAATTGTATCATAATTATTTTAGCAAACAAAGCAAGAATGTAAACTTTTATGACTATTGCTTATTGGCCTTAATGTGCCACAGCATTGTATTATGTTCTCAATATTAATGTTACACGATTTCAAATCTAATATCCCATACAAGTATGGGTTACTACTGTGTCCAATTAAATGGTTTTTCATCTTTAGTAATGGATCCTAAGAAGATGGTACTGGAGCGTATTTCATGTGCTGATTAAAAGTGTAATGATTTGAGCAAACTGTCCACTCCCTGGCCCTCCCGCTTATTGCATTTGAAGTGGCCTGGTATAAAGTCGACCCTCTTTGGCGTAGCGACTATTATTCCCATTGGGATTAACTGAGTCTAATGATCTCTCGGTAGGGGTAGTTCCTCGCTCTCTTTTGTTGTCTGTCCGTCTGCCTCTCACAGGGCCTCTCCTCGTCTCTAGAAAAAAAACCGAGAGATTTCAATGGGTTTTATACTCGACGTAAGCAATATTCTTATTAACTTGAATAGGCCTGAAATGAGCACGCAATGATTCGTGGAATTTCGACAAAAGATTCGAATCCATTTGAAGTCCAACGTTGATCAATCAATCTGTTATGAATATTAAGCCCATTGAAAAGCATTATACTCTTTAATTCGTCCGCGAAAAAAAAAATTCATAAAACTGGCTTAAATGCCGTTTTCCGCTTTTAATTTAAATACAGTTAAAGCTCAATAAATTGAAGTTAAAGGTTGAACAAATTTACTTTGAGCTATCAATTTTTCGAGCTAACATATTTTCGAGATATCGAGTTCACAAAAAATATTTTTTTTTTAGCTATCGAGTTTTTCCTATAATGCTTCTGTGGGTGTGTGTGTTTTATGGTAATTAATTTTATTAGTATAAGGGTACTTAATTTACTCTAAAAAAAAAAATAACTGAAACGTAGATACTAATGCAAAAAAAAACAAAAAAAAACAATAAAATACATATGTAAAAATTACATATTTCTGTAACTTTCTTCTGCAATGACATCAGCTTCTACCCCTGGTAGCCATAGTTAATTAAAAAAAAAACAAAAAAAAAAACAGTTAATACAATAAACGTCTGTCTTGTCCCCGGAATGAAACAATAGCCAGGATGAGCGAGGATAGGTTAGAGAAAGACTGATATGTACGTGTTCATGGTTCTAAGAAACTTCGACTTAAAGAGTTTTGGTAGTTGAGTAGACAAAAATTTTACTTTGAGTTAACGATTGTTGGTTCGAGTAAACCAATACAATACATCATATAAACGTAATCGGAAAATGGGGATCACTTTGACCTGGTTGTCAAATTAATGGTGCTACCTCTACGGTTTTCGAAGGGAGATTCTAGCGAATCATGCTTAGCCTGGATAGTCTTCTATTCCGAATTAAAATTGGCTATATCCCACATTCTCTAGACAACTTTTCTTATCAACATTACCAAATTATCAATACCCTTCAAGCTTCTTATATTTAAAACATGCTTCAATACAGATATCCAGTAAATTCAATGCAAAAAAAGAACGCGTCTTTCTGATCTCTATTTACCAACCCCCTGAACTACTGAATTAAAACTCTCCTTTTTTATTTGCTCGACTATCTTCTGGAATTCTATTCCTCTTCATATCAGAGAAGCGAAATCCCTGAAAACATTTCAGTAACTCTATTTTCAGTACCCTATTCTTATCTGAATTGATCTTTGCTAACTCTACTTGCTCTATAGAATGATTTTATGTTCTTGCATTTATGGAATTCTATTATTAATTACTTGGAACAGCCCTTTAATGTAACACAGAACACTTAAGATAACCAGATATTGTATGTGTAATTTCCATGGATATTTAAGAAAATGGTAATTGTCAAATCCGCTTAGTCTAAGGATAAACTATACATATTATTTCCAACAATGGACTTACCTGTCCTTATACCATTAGAAAGAGAGAAAACCGACATATGCGTGATCATAATTGGGTACAAAACCGTATTGGATTTGCTTGAACCCATTTTCCTTAAGAATTGCACTAACTCATTAACTTTTAATATATAATCATAATTATTAAATAAACTAAAAATATGGAAAGGGATGAAAGAAGAATATTGAGGGAAATATTGGGACCACGAAAGATTGAAGGTTTTTTAACTAAAAAGTAATATAGAAATATTGAAAAATTAAGTGATGCAATGAAGAAACGTAGTTTGACATTCTATGTACATTTAATGAAAATGGATGAGAAAAGACTAAGAAAGAAAATTTTCCAACACAGACTCCAAAAAAAGAAAACGAATACGAATAGATACGGATAGTAAAATAAGATATGGTGATAGCAAATATACAATAGGATTCAATTTGGAACAGAGATAAATTTCGGACAGCAGTCAACAAGATCAAATTATTATTAGTATTTCTAAAATTTAATGATCTGTGGTTTATTTTGTAATAGGTATTATGCAATTTTGTGTATTAATGTGTTTTGTAAAAATATTACATATTGTTGTTTCTCTCTCATTTAATAGTTCAAAAACAGCAATGAAGATTGTATGTTGAAAATATAATTTTTAATCGCTAAGCAATTTTCAGCTCATTCCGTTGAAACAAGACATTCGGTTATTATATAATATTAAATTAATTTATAATTATAATTATTTGTTTGTTTATTTGGCTATCAGCTAAATACATTGCGCATGATTTATTATATTATTGAGTAATCAATCCATTTCGGAATAAACAAAGGATTTTATTTTTTACTGTATCCAGACTGCTAATACAGTTTTGTATCTAGATATCTGATTAACTTTAAATTTGTATTGGTAAATATTTTACCAGGGTCAGTTTTTATTTGAAATGTTATAACATTTTTTTAAAAAATGTTTTTACTTAATGACAAATTTTTTTCAACTATATCCATTAAATACGAACAAAGCGGACTTTAGTGACGATCAAAGGTCTTATTGAACCGCTATTGTACGGGGGGCGATTGCAGTGATTGTGTTGCGCCAGATCTTTTCCCAATGACTTCTTGTTCATCCCCTATGCGTTGTTTGGACATTAGGGGATTTGAGAATGGTAGAACCCTGTAATTCATCGCTCCCCTCCTTCGAATTGACATTGTTCAGGAGGCTTAGACCAGTCTGTTTGTTATAAGAAGCGATTGTAGAAATATATATTCAAAATCTTAAATATGAATTTACGCTTTTAACACCTTAAATATAAGTCGTGTAAAATAAATGTTTTATAGATGTTTTTCACATCCTTATAGACATACTCCTTATCTCCTCACTCTACGGATACGACTGTTATTTTTTTTACTCATCGTGATATTTTTGTTAGTTAAAGTTGACATTTTGGACAATTATATTTAAACTGGAAGGCCATATTTTTTTAGTTAGGTTATGAAGCCATAATTTCTTGAAATATTTTCATCGTTAAGGATTTATTTTTGTTTCATGATGTCTTATTATTGGTTTTGGACTAGTCCTCACATATATTATGAATTTAGTCAATCCAAAGTAAATAAACTTTGTAGAATTTCGAATTGAACCGCAAGAAATAGGTAACACATTGTTTTATTTTATTATTATTATTTTTTTTTTGACTTTGCACCACGTTGATTGAATTGTATTCTTTAACTATTTATCAATAATTTGTATAATGCATGTATTTAAATATTTGCTTCGAATAATTAGCTTGAAGATGCTGTTAATTCTTCACTTAATCGTAAAATTGCAAAATTTACAAAACTTATAACTAATTTTATTGTTTTTAAACTTTGGTGCAAAGTCGACCGGATACCCGTGACTTTGCAACACATATGTTTTCTATTAAAAAAATCACTAGAAACATATTCTGGTGCAAAGTCAAAGCTAGTGTTTTGGAACTTTGGAGCCTAGTAATTTTTTTTTCTCTGTTTGTAAGGATTTTTTTAAGGAAACGATTGTAAATGACAATGTTTTTACTGAAATGAGGAACAAAATTGCACATTTTTTAAAGGTTTATTGAGGAACAATAGAAAATACAAAAAACATGCCTACAACATATTATTTAGAAACAAAATAACGACTTTAAACATGCCTAAAGAACTTAAACAACTATAATTTTGAAAACAATTATAATAACAAGGAAAAAACGATATCTATAAAATAAATTGCAAACAGATTCTTAGAGAAAAACTTTTGGAAAAATGCAATCTACAATGGTTAGACAAAAATTATTAAAAAATAGAAACGAACACTAGGACTTGAACAATTTAAAGCTGTAACTAGGCAAAATTATAACAGCATTCGTCAATATACTTGTACATAGTTGACAAAAACATTATTAACAAAAGCAAAATATCCCAAATAATTTGGATTTTTATCAGCCTATTAACTCATTAACTTCAAAACATCCTCGTTTATGTAGAGTAACGCCAGGTACAAAGTCATTACTGATTCATATCAAAAAGGGGATTCTTTTTTATTTTCAAGTACCATGAGTTTTGGCAAATATTTTGAGCAAAACGAATATCATATATTTAAATTACAATAATTATAGCATAAAATTAATGCAAAACTCAATTTGAGAAATATTTAGTCGTTGAAAGCACGACCTTATCCCACAAATCACACCTGTTGGAACACAACAATCAACTGTTATAAAACTAGGATCAGCGTGAAAATTTTTTAGACCCAATCAGTACTGTCATAAGTAAGTAAGAAATATAAAATATCCCTCATTTTGGCAACAACAAAACACTTTTTCTTAAACTGAAACATTTTAATGAACTTAGTGCAAAATCAGGCCGGTTTACGGTACAATTTTTAATTTTATCATTATGCTATCCCTGTATAATGTTGAACATATATTTGTTTTTAAAATTCTCAGTTTTTAATTTTCAACTTTTTTTCGTATCGTTGATCCTGTGTCATTTTTATCATTATCATCATATTTACTTGGTGTATCATATTTTTGTATTGTACATACAGTTGTAAATTTCAGTAACTATCTTACTTAATTATTCAATAAAGTACATAATTAAAGCATAACATATGTCTGTATTTTTTATTTCAATACTCTGACTCAATGGTAAATGCGATTAACCGGATCAATTTAATTCGGATAAGCGGAGTTTAATTGTATTTGGTAGAATCATATAATCGGCTCATTACAGGACATTAAGACAGTCATTTATTATTTAAAATATAATGCACGTTCATAAATCTCCGACCGAAAAATATAATGCAGAATGGACTGAGAAAATATACGAGCAGCTCAACAAATGATAGTGGGTTTGTAGAGAAAAAAAAAATGGCCTAACGGGTTCCTCGGGCTGATCGACGAGGAACCCGGAGCTAGTGAATAGGTGAAGAGGTATTTTACAAAAGATGGAGGTAGAAGGGTTTGTTTCGAAAGTAGGATTCAATAGGTTGGAGAAATCCGGTTTCTGTTCTAGCTGTAACGACAGGTAATAGGGACCGTGTGGATAGAGACAGGGATAGGTGCTCGGGTATTTAAACTATTCAAATAATAGCTCATAATAAATATGGGGGAGGGGATAAAGAAACCCGGAAATTGTAATTGGCACAAATACTTGTGCCTTTGTTCATGTATTATTCATGTAAATCCTAGATGGAGGATGGTTTGCCTCGCCTCTGAGCTGGTTTTTAAATGCGCTTTATCATGTTCTACTGCCCGAAATTACGGCCGCGGTTCGGAATTCTATCTGTCTGAAACGTCAGTACTTAAGATCATTCTGTTATCGTTCACTGTTTAAAATGATATTTTAAAAATGTAAGAGATTTTTTCGTTTTTTTTTCTTTTAGTGAATGAGATGAAATCGTATCACATTATTTAAAAAATATATATCTTTTTTTTTAAATTGCTTCATAAAGTAAATAATAGAAGCTATCTCTTAAAGGGCAATAAGTAACATGAATGACCAAGAATTCATTCATACAATGTGTGCAATTTAATTTAAAAAAAAAAAAAAAATCATCTAAAAAAAAAATAAAATAATACTAAAAAATGTTAACTAAATAAATACATACTATTAATAATATGGGAGACCGATTCTTGATGCAGCTAATATTCAGCGATGGATTGTTGTGCTCAGAATAATGATTAATAAATATAAAATATTTAATATATATACAATAATGAAATTAAAATTTCATTAACATACCAGACTAAAATCGCTCAAAGCGACTTCATCACGATGTTGCCTTGCACTACTGATTGCAAAATCAGATATATCTATAGGGGAAAAGGGGGGTCTTGTAGCTTTTAAAACAATAAGTTTTATATTACAAAAAAATTAAAAAAACTATTTTTTAAATATATATATATATATATATATATATATATATATATATATATATATATATATATATATATATATATTTTTTTTTTTTAAGACGCAAAATCCGAGCGAGTTGGGGCAAGGATCTTAGCGCGCTTGGTACTGAAATTCATGGGTTTAAATCCCACCTGGGAATGAAATTAAAATTTCATTAACATACCAGACTAAAATCGCTCAAAGCGACTTCATCACGATGTTGCCTTGCACTACTGATTGCAAAATCAGATATATCTATAGGGGAAAAGGGGGGTCTTGTAGCTTTTAAAACAATAAGTTTTATATTACAAAAAAATTAAAAAAACTATTTTCTTATATATATATATATATATATATATATATATATATATATATATATATATATATATATATATATATATATATATATATATATATATTTTTTTTTTTAAGACGCAAAATCCGAGCGAGTTGGGGCAAGGATCTTAGCGCGCTTGGTACTGAAATTCATGGGTTTAAATCCCACCTGGGCGGGTTAAAATTTATTTCCTAACAGATAACTTTTCCTATTCTTCTCTCTTTACCCTATCTGCCGGTTTTCCTCAAGGTAGTATCCTAGGTCCTATCCTCTATACAGTGTATACAATTGACATTCCAACTCATCCTACCACTGTCCTCACTATTTACGCAGATGACACATGAGTGTTATCAGTAAACAATGATCCCTTCATTGCCTCTCAAACACTTCAATCCCTTATCGTAAACCTTCAAGAATGGTGTCAAAAATGGAGAATCAAAGTAAATCCAAACAAATCCCACCAAATAACCTTTACCCTTCGTCGTAAACCTACGACCTCCTCTCCTACAGTATCCTTTAATGATATTCCACTAATCCCTGTTGAACAGATACGCTACCTAGGACTCCACTTGGAGAAACGACTAACTTGGAATCCACATACAAGACTAAAAAGACAAGAAACTGCCCGTCGTTTCAGACTACTTCAACATTTACTAGACAAACGTTCAAAGCTCCCAATTAATTACAAAAGACTCATATACATGACTGTGATTAGACCTGCTTGGACGTACGGAGTTGAGCTTTGGGGCTCCACTAAACCATCTAATTCATCTCGTATTCAATCCTTACAATCCAAAATCCTTCGTAAAATCCTCAATGCTCCTTACTTTGTCACCAATAAACTTATCCATAAAGACCTTAATGTTCCATATGTCGCTGATTCAGCCCACACCAGATACCTATCTTATCATAGTAAGCTCCATAATCACTCAAATCCGTTAGTTTCTCAACTTGCTTCCCACTTCATTCCTCATAATCCTCTGAGGCGTCTGAAACGAAGATGGCCTAGAGACCTTCTAGTGTAGAAGGTTTAATAAAGTTTTATTAAAGTGCTTTAATAAAGATGAGTAGTTCTTTCTAAGTTTTAACATGTTATTATAATCGTTGTCAATACATTTACTTGATGTATATATTCTGTACAGTTGTAAATTTCAATAAATGCATATAAAAAAAAAAAAAAAAACTGCTAACAGACCCTCGAAATGAATCTTGACCCTCCGACCATGTTTTGAATAGGTTGGTAACCTGTACGGTAACCCGTCCTCCCTCCCATAGTTGAAGTATATAAGGAAGTTAAGCACCAAATTTATATATGTTTATATAATTTATATATATATATATATATATATATATATATATATATATATATATATATATATATATATATATTTATAAATCTGTTTATTAATATTTACAACCGTATAAATAACAAAATAAGTAAATTCTATCTTATTCGGCGTTTCTCTCGATCAAAAACCAGAAAAAAATTCTTAGCGTTTGAAATGTTTCAAGAAACAATAAATATTTTAGATAACTAATTGAATGAAATTTACTGCATTTGAATAATATTTAATTACAAATTTATTTATCTTAATTTGTGAAGACACTCGTAAATTCTCCAAACCACTTAAGCCTTTGTGAATACCGTATTTATTACAAAATAAATTTAATTTTTAGTCTTAGTTAATTTTTTTTCAAAACTATTTATTGATATTTACATCGGTATACATTATATACAACATGTAAATTTGATTAAAATGATTACAATAACAGGTACAGACCTAGTAGCACTTTACACATGTAGGTGTAATTGGTTGGTCATAGTTCAATTTGGCTTCTTTATTATATGCCTTATTTTCGTTGTAAATTTTATTCTGTTTTTTTATAAACCGATGTGTATTGGAGTGTTTTTTAGAAAAATAATGCAAATGACATAAATTGCTGTCTTTTGTATTATTTTTCTTTTGCATTAGCTTAGATAGATAATGGTGTATTTTAGATTCAATCATGCCAAAAATGATAACGTGTTTATGGACTTTTATACATCACAAAAAAATATCTTAAATTTTATATTACGTAAATAAACTCGTATTTAAATTACTAAAACAGCCGTGTCCTACCTTTATATAACATTTTAATTAAGAATTAATATTTTTTTTAGGTATGAAAAAATCAAAATTTTATTAAAAGAGAAAAAAAAGGGTTACATATGTTCTTTATTAATCATTGTAAAAGTTATCCAATTTTTTTTTTTTTTTTAATTCGTGATCTTGCTGCATGTTGTATAAGTGATTACAAACAAAATAAATAAATAAATAAAAAATAATAAAATAAATAATTATATGCATATATAATAAATATAAAATATTTAATATAAGTGCATTAATAAAATTTAAATTTTATTAATACACCAGACTCAAAGCCTGGTCAAAGTCACTCAAAGTGACTTTATCTTTAACAGTAAAGATGAATCTATAAAATAAAAATTATAATCATAAGGTCATGTTTTTGTTTTCAATTAACCCATTTTTAAGCGTAGAAATTTCAATGAATAAAGTAGCCAGCTAGTCACCAACTACAAAAGCTGCCAATTAGTCGGCTATACCGACTGGTCAGCTCATCTCTAATAATTATAATTTTAAAAATGGTATGAATGTAAGGTTTGTTTATATACTTGTTTAAAGATGCATAAGAAACGAGCACAGGCTTGTGATTAGGTGAGACTTAATTAATTAATTATACTATATGCATAATTAATTAATACCAATTAATTTTGATGCTACGTCAGCAGTTTGTTAATTTCAATAACTAGATTAGGCTCGGATTAGATAATTCGTGTAGAATTAATTAATTCTAATAAGTATTAATTACCCCCGGACGAACAAATTACAGAGATTTGCATGAAGGAAATGGTTTGTGAAGAAGCGGAGTGTCAGAAGCACTCAGACTCCCCTAGACACCTGTTGGCAGCCGGCTCGGGAACAGGCCCCATTGTGGTCCACGACAATGGTTCCAATCGTCAACCTCAAGAAGGGTTTTGCTGCTTTTGTAATTACTCCCAATGGTGGCGGATTTAGGGGGTGCAAACAGATTAGCCGCAAAGGAAATTCGCTTTTCAATATGGCACTCAAGGGGATTTTTTTTAAAAGTAGAACAATGCCTGTTATAGAAGTGTTTATTAAGACGGGGGTTCCGGGGCTTGACTTAGGGCTCTTATTATTTTTGTTGATTGCTAAGAAGAAAATTACTTAGCTTCTGAAACTTGTTACATTGAATATATCAGTGGAATATCATTGAAGAAATAACGCTCAATTGCACATTTCAATACAAGATTATGATCGATGACCTTAAATTATTATTTAAAATAATCTCCCAGACACTCCAATCCCGTATAATAAAACCAGAAGAACGGTGTCAAAAATGGAGAATCAACAAATCCCTGTTGAACAGATCCGCTACCTAAGACTCCATCTGGGCAAACGTATTACTTGGAATCTACATACAAGACTAAAACGACAAGAAACTGCTCGTGGTTACAGATTACTTCAACATTTAATAGACAAGCATTCAAAGCTCCCAATTAATTACAAAACCATCCAAATCCTTACAATCCAAAATATACTTGTCCATCAAGATCTCAATGTTCCATATGTTGCTGATTTAGCCAAAACCAGATACCTATCCTTTCATAGTAAGCTCCATAATCACTCTAATTCACTAGTCTACCAACTTGCTTCCCACTTCATCCCCGATAATTCTCCTAGGCGTCTGAAAAGATGGCCTAGAACCTTTTAGTGTATATTTTCTTGAAGTTCTACTAGTGAGTAGTTCTTCACTAGTTATTTACAAGTCATTGTATTCATTATCAACACATTTACTTGATGTATATTATTTTGTACAGCGATCAAAGCTCCCAATAAATTATAAAACAATTATTTGCATGAAAATAATTATACCGATTTGGAAATATGGAGTTGAGCTTTGGGAACCAAACCTTCCGATTCTTCACCCATCCAATACATACAGTCCAAATTCCTTCGTAAAATCCTCAATGCTCCGTATTATGCCACAAACAAACTTATCCATAAAGATCTTAATGTTCCATGTGCAGCAGATTTAGCCCAACCAGATACCTATCCTTTCATAGTAAACTCCATACCCACTCGAATCCGTTAGTCTTCCAACTTGCTTTCCACTCCATATCCGATAACCCTCCGAGGCGTCTGAAAAGAAGATGGCCTAGAAACCTTTTAGTGTAGATTTTATTAAAGTGCTACTAGTGAGTAGTTCTCAAACGTTATTGACATATTGTAATCATTATTCTCAAATTTTCTTATAGTGTATAATGTATACAGTTGTAAGAAGCCATAAATAGTTAATAAAAAAAATTAACTATTGTAATTATGAACTTTACATAGAAATGCATCCAGTAAACTTGAAGAATTATGTATATAATATAATGTCATCGACTGTTAAAGCAACTTCACATTGGTAGTACTTTAATTCAGAACAGGTTTTATTGCAATAAATACTCTATCTATGTATGTGAAATGAAATTATTAATAGAGGTAATGATTAAAAACTAATAATACTAATTATAAGTTATTCAATTAAAGTTTAATTAAAGAAGATGCAAAGGCCGTCTTCTTTTTTTTTTCTTAGCTGAAGAACTAGAGGATTCGAGTGGCTATGGGTTTTATTACGGAAGAATAGGTTTCCAAATTGGTTCAAAGAGTAAACATTTAATATTAAAGCAATTTCTTCATAGGAGCTCATAATTGGCGAAATTTAAATTATTTTTGTTGTTTAAATGAGTAATCATTTTAAACACGTATAATATTTAATTTTTTATGAAAACAAATAGCAGAGGAAAATAGAAAAAGGGGGGGGGGAGAAACCTGTACCACTTACAAAACTTGAAGGCTCCTGGGTTCAGTACTTGGTAAGGCTATTATGTTTTTGAGCCAACGGTTTTGAAAACAGGAATTTTGGCCGGAATACTCGCTCAACCCCAAGTTTTTCCCCAATTAAGGGTACACTTAAACAATGCTAGGTGTAGATAATCATACAATATCTTATTTTGTTACTTTTTATAAGTTTTTTATTTGATTTTTTTTTTTTTTATCTAATAAAATACAAAGACGTTGAAGTTCTCATCGACATCTTTCAGAGAGTTGAACCTTTAGAATGCACCACAAAATGCAAAACGACCAAACAACAGAGGCAGTTGTCGGAGCAAATTCTTCGGCGGAACACAGGAGCCGAAGGTGGCGAGAAGGAACAATGAAAGAAATGGTGCGCGGGATTACCTCCCCCCCTCCCCCCTTCCCCTATCCCAGAGAACAACAGGTAGACAGCCCCGACCTTTTTCTATTGATTTATCCGACCGACCGCGGTTCCATTATCCGGGGCAGAACATTTACATAGGATCCTATTAGCATACAACATGCGTCTTCATTACTCAAGACCCGCTCTGCGGAAAAACTGGAAAAGCCCATTAGAGACAACCAATATCGGCTTCGTGGCGATGGTGGTGGTCCGACATCACGGACGGCAGGATCGTCTGTCTGATTATTATTATATGTTTGAGCCAAATTGTCTTCTTTCAGAATGAACAGTTCTTGAAATTCTGGAGAGAACTCAAGGAAACAATGAAACAAAATAGGAAAATGAAAAGGCATCATGAAGCACAAACTAATATGAAAATAGGCCTACAATTTAATCTAATTTATAGGGTTTTTTTTTTTTTTTTTTTTTTTTAAAGGGCTCAACGTCCTTGTGTACTCCAACTAGGTTAGGAAGGACGGTTTTATCCTAAAGGTTATCAACCTATTTTAGCTATGGTGAGAAGGTCAAGATTTTATGAGTCCACTAAAAAATAAAATTTTACTCACCCAGATGGGATTTAAAGCTCCCCCCAACCCACTCTGACATCTCGTTCACTTTTATTATTATTTTTTCAGGTCTTAATACATTTTTATATACACTGATATGAAAATACTTCACCCGCTTGATTTTTCTCGGCTAAAATTTTCATTATTTTTTTTTTTTAGGGTTTACGTCCCTACATACTTTAACCAGGCCCTATGAAACGAATTAGGATTATTAAAAAAAATAATTAAATAAAAGCTAGCAGTATATAAAAAAATGCCCAACAATTTTAAATTTACGAAATTTAAATTAATAATAGGGCTATAGGTTTAATGTGATTTGGAATAAATTCTAGGGTGCTTTGCGCAATTTAATGCAAAACTGTAATAATTCTCATAATTTAAAATATCGTTATATTATTTTTTTATTTTATTTTATTTTTTTTTAAATATTTCCTTCTTTCATATTCTGTATCAATATTTTTTTTTTTTAATTTTGAATGGCTAAAAAATAATAAACGGAGAACAAAAAAGTTATTGGTTGCTAAAAGTTTATAGGAAAACTATGAAGTTATTTTTCGGGATAAAAGTACAAAGTTGATAGGGTCTTGCTACTCCTCTCACTACAACATAATAAAGAAAATATGAATTATCAAATACTTAAATAAAATATATGTTTTTAAATATGGTTAGTTTAATACAAAATAGGACTAAAAATACTTGTGAATTTAGCCTTTCAAGTGAAATTCATTTGACACCCACCAGTTATGCAAATTTTCTCACAAATTTAGATGGAGAATGGCTGGTTTATAAACCATAAGAAATTAAGCTACATTAAAGTAGGGATGTAACAAGTATCGATGATCCAAAGTCGATTCCTGGGAACCGATTGACCGCTAACGTTGGTAATAGTTTTATGATACTTTATTATGTACCTTGTATACATCAATTTTTCTCCCAATAAAAAAAAAAATATTATTATTATTTTTCATCTATGAGAAGAGAAAAACGTTATCTGTACTAGACCAACCTAGTTTTGTACATAAGGTAAAACTGTTGATACTTCCTTATTGAAGATACTATTGGAAAATGAAAAAATAGGTCACAATTTCAAAGCATAGAAGTAAATGCAGTCAGATAATAGTACCATTTCATTATATATTTTAGTGTTCTTAGAAGAAATTATGTCCCAAGATAAATTATTTTAAATTTTATTACATAGCCTAAAATTTTTACTAACAACCAAAATTATATGTTGTTGATAATAAGAATTACTTCCTGTCAACTAATTTATTTCTTCTTCTCCTATCTCTTTGACACATTTTATTGGCTTAGACACATTTCAGCGTAGGTTTTGTTTCTTTTGCACACCATCCTCTGAATGTTTTCCTAATTTCTCGGATTCTCTCACTAAATCCATTTGACAGACATGTCCAAACAATTAGTTTTTCCTCTTACGCTGCGTAACTGTATCTCAGTAGCAGGGACACATACGGCTTACATGTAGCCAAGCACCTTTCGCCACCGTATGCGTGTGCATAAGGATTGGAAGTTGCATAGTCTTGTATAGGTAAATGCATTTTAACATCTTTCCGAACTTCACGGGTTCCAATAATGCTATTATTGATCTGTTAGTAAACCTGGTTCACTTTTGAAATTAATAATTTATAAATTATTTAATAACCTTTATGGACCTACGCATCACAAATTTATGGAACTGCTAAACAGACACACATAAAAAGATTACAAACTTTTCAATCCAAGACATTAAGTCTAATAACACAAGCAAAAGTCATTGAAAACATGCAGACACACTACATACTGGAGTATGGCCACATCTCTCATGACAGAGAATACTAGGAGACTGAAAAGAACCTGGATGAAAGACCTACTTACATAAAAGTAAGCCAAAGACAAGAAAGGGGTGTCAATGGATACTATCTCTCCTCATAACAAACATGCCAATTTGTATTTTATATTATGATTTCAGCACATCCGCTGATTGTCAATTATGTTTTTAACAGGTGTGGATTTTTTAAAACTATTTATTGATATTCACAACTGTACAACTATACATCAAGTAAATTTGAGGAAATGATTATAATGACATGTAAATCACTTGTGAAGAACTACTCACTAGTACTTCAAAAAAAGTTCTAAACCAGGTCTCTTGGCCATCTTCTTTTCAGACGCCTCGGTGTGTTATCAGGTTTCGAATGAGAAGCAAGTTGGGAGACTAATGGATTCGTGTGGGAGTGCAGTTTAGTATGAAACGATTGGTATCTGGTTTGGGCTAAATCAGCAACATATGGAACGTTGCGGTCTTTGTGGATAAGTTTATTGGTGACAAATTAAGGAGCATTAAGGATTTTGAATTGTAAGGAATGGATTCGAGAACAATTGGATGGTTTAGTGGAGCCCCAAAGCTCAACTCCGTATGTCCATATAGTTCAAATAACTGTCATGTAAATGAGTCTTTTGTAATTTATTGGAAGCTGTGATCGCTTGTCTAGTAAAAGGTGTGGATTTAAAAATAAAAGTAAAAAAAAATAAATAAAAAAATTTGTTTTTTGGATAATTGATTGGTTTTGCTTTTTTAGCTTTCATATGGATTATTTTTGGAACATATTATAAACCAAGGAATTAGGATTGGTAATAGATTTATTGATGTTGGTATCGAGAATCGAAAATCGATTTCTCTGAATCGGTACTGGATTTTGGTACTTACACATTACTGCATTCAAGTATATAAGTTAATAACATCTTACCATCATTAAACCACAATGGCCCAAGACTCCTCGATCATGTTGAAGGTTGTCAAGAGCTTGGGAAGTATCATTTGCGGGAGGCGGCACAGACAATAGGAGCTGGCAGATTTAGACGGATCGGGGGCATCAATACTTGTCAGCTACTCGGATTAATTATTAACCACCCCCCCCCCCTTCCCCTCCTCCCCCCCCCTCGGCCTCTGTATATTTAAATTGCGTTGCCACTGACCTCGATGCATTATTGAGCCGCCCCCAGGCACCACTCTAGATGCCATTACCTCTTTGTCCGGAGGATGCTGTTGTTATGCACCCTCATCCTTTATTACCTCGTCAAATATTGATGCAACCTTTCCCTTAACCGCCCTTGTTGTGACTGTATTGACATTGTGGCCGTGGGCTTTTGTCAATGTCCTGGGATTCTTTTGTCCAAGGGCGGTAGCTATTTGTTAGGTCTTGCCGCCCCTGCATACTGGACACCTTAGGCTCTTTTGGTAGCTATGAATTGGAGACTTAAGGAAACTCAGTTTGTTTTATGTATGCATTGTGGATTAAAATGAATAATATAATTAGGATTGATGGATTGATGAATTATTTGCTACATCTATTGGAACATTTTTTTTTTAATTGGAACTAGTTTAGAATATTGATCATTAATCATTAATTCTAAAAACACCAGCATTTCGCAACATAGATAACATATATTAAATATTTAAAATTTAAGACAAGAAATCGTGAGACTACCTAACTCCCACTTTCATCTCTTAACACCAAGTTAAACTCTAGGCTCTGATATGTTTCAGAAGCCTTACCATTTTGCCTCTTAAGTGTCAACATATTTCAAATCTTGTTTTACATTTTTAAAATTTTAATAATGGTAATAGTATAGTTGACTGTTAGGATGAATGGAAAAGAAAATAATCAGGGATGCAGTCAAAGAGAAACACCACGAATAAGTAGTAATACTTTAATGCCTGCCAACGTTTGGACCTGCCTTGCAGGTCTTTTTCAGGGCCACCGAAAATAACACTAATACGCGACGTTGGCGCCTGGAATTCTACGGACTCCTCCTGGGAATGAACAATAGGGTTACCTAGAAGATCTCACTAATTAAAAGCTATAAGACTCGAAGTCTATGACCTAATGAAGTACAGAAAGACCTAGATTCTGCTGAAATTTCTGACTTTGATGTGTTCATCTCGTATCCAATCCTTACAATCCAAAATCCTTCGAAAAATCCTCAATGCTCCTTATTATGTGACCAATAAACTTATCTATAAAGATCTTAATGTTCCATATGTTGCTGATTTAGCCCAAACCAGATAGGTATCCTTCCATAGTAAGCTCCATAACCACTCAAATCCACTAGTCTCCTAACTTGCTTCCTACTGCATTCCCGATAATCCTCCGAGGCGTCTGAAAAGAAGATGGCCTAGAGACCTTTTAGTGTAGATACTATTGAAGTGCTACTAGTGAGTAGTTCTTCACAAGTTATTTACATGCCAATGTATTCACTATCAACACATTTACTTAATGTATATTGTTTTGTACAGTTTTAAATATCAATAAATGAGAAAAAAAAAAAAAATTTGAGTGGTTCATTGGATTTCACAAAATTTCATTGGATGGTTTAGTGGAGCCCCAAAGCTCAACTCCGTATGTCCAAATAGGTCTTATCACAGTCATGTAAATGAGTCTTTTGTAATTTATTGGAAGCTTAGAACGTTTGTCTAGTAAATGTTGAAGTAGTCTGTAACCCACTCAAAATTAAAACTAAATAATAATATACATTTACAATTATATACATCATATAAATCATTCTTACATTTATTAGTATATTACACTGAAATATTTTTGTACCTGCATCTTGGAAATACCACCCAGTCCTTTTAACTTAATTTTTCCAAGGGATTTCCCCACAACCTTTGTAACTGTCTGTTCAGAAATTCCCCTAAGTTAGTTGTGTACTAGAATTGTTAGTCTATTCCATATCCACTAGTAACATTGTAAGTAGCTTCATACTCCTCTATATTCTGTAATTATCTATATTTTTATTATCCTAACACATGTTGTTATATATATGTACTGTAGCTAACTTTAAGTTTTGAAATAACTTGTATAACTTATATAATTTTATTTCAACCTGTTTTTTCACTGTAGGGCATGATTATGAGAACAATATAGTCTCGAAATGTCGCCGAAATAGTTGTTTTTATTCATTGACTCAACCTCAAGAACCTTACTAAACATATATATATTTCTCCTTTATTTAAACATAAATTATAAAAAAAAAAAAAATATTTCTTTAGGTAATCAATAGGCGAGAGGTTGAAACACTGCACATCCTTCATTCTTTTATTTTTTGGGAGGCCGTTAAGTGCATGAATAAGCCAAGATTCCAAATTTTTTTTCATTTTCAATTTTTTGAGGTTTTCAGCTATTAGCTTACTGACAGTTTCTCTACTGTTTCTATTCTAACTTTTTGAACTTTTTTTTTTTGGATTCTCATTGACCCAATTTCCTAAAATATCTTCATCGAAGTAATTAACTTTCCTCCCGGAATTCTTCTTCGAACGGTCCTTTCTAGACTTAATATATGTTTGTGGCGGTTTGGATCTTGTTTAGGACGTGTTTAAAATCGTAAATCGATATGTAAAATCACATGTTGATATCGTAGTGAAGAGTATATTATTTTCAAATAGAGAAATGAAGAAATAGGTAAATACACATTTTTGTTTAAGAGAGAATTGACGAGCTAATTAAAGAAAGCATACATTATTATAATGTTCTCTATAAGAAAACAACGAGGAATTATTCTTCCTAATAATACAAAATCAGAACTAAATTATCTTAGAACACTAAAAAATATATGAATATTTAGAAATATTTTTATAAAAAAATACATAGTTTGAAAGCTATGTACGTTCATCAATTTCTCAATTCTAAAAAAGAAATCCTCATTCCCTGTGTCCGATAATCGGCTGCCGAGGATGGAGTGGAACTAGTTTCTGGTATTTGGGACGTAGGCTGAACTTTGGGATTCAGCCTGTAATAATTCCGCTTTAAGGCTTTACAAATAACCTGATAGAGAGTTTCACTAGTTAAGAAACTCACGCAATCGATGTCGGATCGGCCCTTATTTGCATATTCTTGTTAATTTCCATTATTAATAATAATTGCCAGATAAAAGGCAACACGCTCGGAGATCTATATGATGACATATATCGAACAGGGAAACTTCAAAAAAATTTATGTGATAATTTTTTATGCTTGTAACGAACAGAATATTTTGACATGAATGATAAACTCCGTTTCGAAATATTTTAATGGCGGGTTGCGCATTTGGTATGAATATAAAATACAGAGCTTTCTAGAATCTGATGTGGAAGAATTAATGTGTGTGTGTTTTTGATTCTCGACAGCTGAACTGATACCGAAAAATTGATCCCCGATTACCAACAATTCAGTTTAATAACAAAATGCTATTACAAAAAATTAACCATGTGAGAGATATATAAAGAACTCAATTTCTCCCTTACATGGAAAAACAATAGATTATGGACTGCTTTTCTCAATTTACATTTTCGAATTAAAAGGATAAAATTACTTAAATTAATAATTTAATTAAATTAGCAATTAATTATTATTCGAAGTTAAGTTGAGAGAAAATAGGGTTAAGCTACACAGTTCATTTGTTTTCAACCTACCGTCCAACAAATGTTTTAGCGAAACGTAGAAAAGGTCGACATTTTGTACGCAGCCAATTAGCGTACGGCAACTACATGGTTCAAACATTAGATTTCAGTACACAATGCTCTAAACTTTTAAATTTTTTTCAGGGAAACGATTGAGGATAATACATAATAACTAATACAATTTTCTATCCGCGTTATTTACAAATCAATACACCATTGTCCAGTCAATGAGTTCTGAAGTGAATGGTATAGAGTGATTAATGTATGCGATACTTTTTGACTTTATAGCTTTGCTTGGAGTTAGAAGGTAAGCATACTAAAAGTCTTCTGGGAGGGTGAGCTAACGGTAGCAGGAAGGGGAGAACGTTCCATTTTTGGGTTTTTCGATTATTTCTTGAAAACTTTCGACTCAAAAAAAAAATATGCTTCAGATCAAAATTAAAGCTAATTAAATTTTCAATAAAATTGTTTTATACATATTTGTCGAATTTCCAATGGTTTTCGAGATATACGTTATAAAATATTGATGATTTTCGAGAAAAAAAAAATTATTTTTACCTCACTTATTGTCAAACGTTTGTTTTAAGTGCCAAAAAGGCGTATAAGAAATGCTATACAACTTTAATTCTTTCATTTTTTCTGAGAAACGATCATGGAAGGCACTAGAAGCAAATGTTTGACAAAAAGTGCAAATTTTTTCTCGAAAATTTTCAATGAGCATACCGTCATCCCAGAATTATCTTGTTCTAATTCCATTTTTAGGGTATATAGAGTTATATACACTAAAAAATTATAAAAAAATTCTTGTTCTACATCAATTTAAATAACAGTATTATCTTAGCCTATAATCGAGTATTCAGTAAATAATTTTCTTTAACCCAAGTTTTGTGACTTTAAAGAATTATCTTGTTCTGTTGATAGCTTGAGGAATTATAGTGTTCTACAGACCGTTCATTTTGTTCTATATCCATAAAATAAATCCATAAACTCCAAAATCAAGGAAGGAAAAACCGAAAGAGATAAAATAAAATATATACTTACACTTTGTTTACATTTGCTTTTTTTTTTACTCCTTTATTACTTTTTTTGTAATAAAAATTTGTATAAAATAAAAGAGCTTTTATTACAGTACACTGTCCCAATTATTAAAAAGAAATTATTGAAAAGAAATTAGTTCAAAGAGATATAGAACAATTTATTGATCTAAAAATGTTCTATATCCCGTATTTCTTTGAAGGTTATGCAAAAATAGCCATTTTTGTTCTATATCCAAATGAATAAAATCTCTTTAGTTTTAAATCAATGCGATCAGGATGAAATTTTAATATAGTAAAATATTATCTAATATACTGGAAATATTTAACTGCAAATGCATTTACACATTATCCCAAAATAAAAAAGTACTTTAAGAAATAAACATCAAATCCCATTTCCCAAAACAAGGGTTTTGGGATAAAGCACAACATAATGACGATATATCGAAAACCGTAGGAAGTTCGACAAATATGTAGAGAACCGATTTTATAGGAAATTGAATTAGTTTTAATTTTTTTATTGATTTTTTCTAAATTCCACCGCTTTCGATATATAATCGAAAAACCCAAAAATTGAACCTCCCCCTTTACAAGCCAAACAGCCAAACCCCCATTTTTTTTTGCAGATCTAGTGGACTATTTATAATGCAAAATTAAATAAGGTGTTTTCACATTTCTTTATTTTTATACCGTTCTGTGGATTGATGCAGACATTTTATGTCGATTTAAATTATTACCCTAAGTGACTGGAGAAGAAGGAGGAAGATATCTGAGATAGGCCGGAGGCTGTAGAGGATTGAGAAAATGACATTGTAAGTTTGTAAGAGAGCTATTAGAGTATAAACAAAGGCAGGGGAGGCTGGTACAGGAGGAGCATTGTGACCGGGCGAACGGCATGATTGCTAAAGGCATTAGTAGTGACAGCTCCGTGGAGGTAACTGGCTCACCTCCCGCACGACATGCAAATCGATGGCACCGCATTTTTACAAGCTTTTTGTTTACGTTTGTTTTCTCACGGCCCCAAGTCCTATTGTTGTTGCCGCCTGAGGATGATGAATTGATAGTGGGAGCGCATTTGAGCTGCGCAGGCACCGAGTGTGTGAACCTGGCGCCATGATGAGGAAACTTCGGAAAGCATCCAAACTATAAATTATTTTGCATGAATTTATGCGAATTGATATGCGGCAATTATCTAAGAATCTACAGCAGTGATTACAAGGATAATCTACAGTAGTGATTGCGGAATAACAATGGTAATATGATTTTTATAAAAATAAAATAAATTGAAAAAATAAAACGCGAACAATTGTTGTACAAGGAGGTGATGTGGTTAGCAATCACGCTCCAACACCAGGCTTTTTCCCTAATTAAAGCTACCCACTTTATAGAGGCTGGGTAAACGTCGGCAGGAAATCCAGAACTCGAAGGCCATCTAAATGAAATTAAAATTTATGTTTACAGCCGGACTCGAATTCCGGCCCTGGAGCTAACAGCTCAGAGCCTTATCACCTGAGCTACCCTGCTCCCTATTAATATATACTGATAGGAAACAAATTTCACCCGATGTTATTTTTTTTTTATTTATTTTTTTTTGGCTAAAATTTTCATTTTTCTGTAGATGTTTACGTCCAATAATTATAAAACCAGGGTATTAGCGTTAATAAAGCATTAATTAAATAAAGGTAATTTGGTTTATTACAGTTTAGCATTGGATGGAATATATCCCTCAAAAAATTATTCAGACTGCCCTCACCCATGAATATGAGAGGAAGGTTTGTCAAAAAAAAAAAAAAAAAAAAAAGACTTTGAATCTATAGATTTTAAAAAAGTAATGTACCTTTAGAATCCCTCTTATCTGGTGTTACCGAGGACGACTCTGCGTCTGATAAAACTAAACCGAAATAACAAAAATTATCAATTCTTATTATAAAACATTTTATGAATATAAAAAGCTATTTATTTTTTTTTTTTTGGTTAGAAGGTTTTCCGTCAAAAATGTGGTGCGTACGGTATGTAAACTAAAATACACAATTGCTTATCACCGGTACCTTTACACATCTTTGTTTTCCTTTCTAAAAAACATTTATAATTTTTTTTTCAAACAATTAATATTTAATTATAAATTATTGATTGTATAAAATTATGTACATTTGTAATATAATAGTGTATTACTACTTTATTTGCTAAAGTATGTACCACGAAAGGATTAGTTATGTGTAATTGCTTGTAAAGATACAAAAAGTGGATTCGAGTGGGTTTAAGGATAGGTATCCTTAAAGGAGTTTGGGTCCCTAGGATTGGGCCAAATCTGTAACATGGATAAGTTTATTTGTGACATAATAAGACAAATAATAATAACTGTAAGACGGGGATATGAATAGGGTGGTTTAGTAAAGCCCCAAAGCTTAACTCCGCATGTCTAAATAGGTCTTATTTATTTAAATTTATAATTAACAGAAAGCATTGAAGGTCTGTCAAGTACTTTTTGAGGTAAGACAAAAAAAAAAAACAATGGGCGTTTTAGTCTTGTTTGTGGATACGAAGTAAGACGTTGGTCCATATGGAGTCTCAGATAGCGGATCTGACAAATGATAGTCTGAGAATCTTAAAATACGTCATCAGTAACATAGACTAACGATAAATTTGAATCGCTAACACCTCAATCTGAACCTGAACCACAGACAACTCTATAAAAGACAGCTACAGCAAGACTATTTTTGTGAACGGAATTAAAGATGTTCCAGCTTTGGTAGATTTTCACGAAAAGATATGTCAATCTGCTTCATTGAAATTAAAAACAAATTTAAAACCTTACCTGGAACCCTCATACAAGACTGAAAAGACAAGAAGCTGCATATTTGGACTTACGGTACAGAGTTGTGGGAATCCACCAAACCATCATATTCCTCCCACATCCAATCACTCCAATCCAAATCCTTAATGCTCCTTACTTTGTCACAAATGAACTGATCCACAATGACCTTAACATCCCATTTGTTGCTGGTTTGGCACGAACCTATCTTTTCAAAATAAATTTACTACTCATCCAAATCAACTTGTTGCACAACTTGCTTTACATTCCATTCCTGGAAATTCTCCGAGGCGTCTGAAAAGAGGGATCTTCTTTTGTAAATATTTCAGTGGGTACTAATGGGTAGTTTCTGTACAAGTTTTTAACATGTCGTTTTTTTTTCGTAGTAAACCGCTTATTGACCAGATATATTTGTAATAAAGTTGTAAATTTATATTAATAAAATAATATTAAAAAAAAATTTCAATTTACCCCAAAACACCCAATAGCTATAGAACTATAATTACTGCCTTGCGGAAAGAAAATGTTAAGTTCCACACTTTCCAGTTACCTGAGGACAGATGCATAAGGGATTATTTCAATATAGTAAATCTTATTTGCTACAATTACGTTAAATGTATATATATATATTTTATACATTTAAAACGTATACAGTAAGAGCTTACTCATTCTGAGAGTGCCGATTAAGGGAGCACTCCGATTAAGAGAACACCGGGTATGAGAGAGGTTACTGTACTTATTATACATTTTAAACAGTGATGGATAAAAATGGATTTATAGAAAACATAAGTATAATTTTAAGTTAATAGTTTTATAATATACAATCAATTGCTGTAAAAGTTACAAGGATTTCTTTATTTTTTTTCAGTAGATGACTCTAATTCTGCCGTCAGTTGTGCTAGACATCGTGATGAAGTCGCTTTGAGCCATGAAAAATGCGGTTTTATACGGCCTGCTTCTTTTCTAATTAGAGGAATACAGAGAAGATGGGCGTGTCTGAGCGGCAATATTAATGGGAACCGAGATTCCGTTAGATTTGGAACCGGTGCAGGGTACACTCTCCACCTCATGCCGCTTTGCTTCACCGGCCATCGCGGAACTTCTAAACAATCTTGGAAAAACCATGACTTAGATAATCCGATAGGATAGTAATTATTGTTCATTATATATGTATTGTGTGTAAAAATTATTTACATATGTATGTATCATTGTTGGGTAAATCCGCTCGGTTCACAATGATTCACTTCACAATGATATTGTTGAAGAGCTTCGGTGATTCATTGATTCAGTGAAAAGAGTTAGATAAAAATATATAGGAGACATATATTGACCTATTTATAGGATACATATATATAATGACAGTAAAAAAAATTCCATCCAGTTTTTATTTTTTATTTTTTTGGATAAAAGTTTCATTCTTTTTTAGGTGTTTACGTCCCCATATACTTAGAACAAGGCATTTGAAACTCATTAGGATTATTAAAAATTTGGGTCTTTTTCAGATTAAGGCTGCCAGCCACTTGCCAGTTATCAGCTCTCAGTTAAGATAAAGAAATAATTCTTTGACGTAAATTGTAGTTTTGTATGCTATCTCTTTACCACAACCAAAACCCGTTGTCCGGAAATTAATGCAGGATTTCATGTTTAAACCAAAACCTGATATTATTATTAAAGAGATTAATTATCAGGTTTTGGTTGTAAAGAGATGGCATACAAAACTACAATTTTTCGTGAAAAAATTATTTTTCTACTTTGACAGAGATGAGAAAAAAAATAAAACGTGACTTGGCGGATATAACTCCAGTTTTGCACTATTATAGGTCCCTACTGTCTACACAAAAATCGGCATTCAAATCTGTAAGTTACAAGTCACAGCTGATAAATGGCAGCCTTAATGAAAAAAAGACCCAATTTAAAAAAAAAAAAAAAAAAAAAAAAAAAAAAAAAAAAAAAAAAAAAAAAAAAAAAAAAAAAAAAAAAAAAAACCTAGACAAGAGACTGACATGGAACCCTGATACAAGACTGAAAAGACAAGAAGCTGAACGCTGATTTCTACTGATCCAACACCTACTTGACAAACATTCTTTTCTCCCGACTACAAAAGATCTCATCTATATAACCTTTATCAGGCCTATTAGGACATACGGTATATGGTTACGGGGTTCTAATAAACCATCGGATTCTTCCTGCATCCAATCACTCCAATCAAAAATCCTTAATGCTCCTTATTTTGCCACAAATGAACTGATCCACAATGTCGCAGATTTGGCACAAACCAGATACCTTTCTTTTCACATTTAACTGAATACTCACCCAAATCCACTTGTGTCTGAACTTGCTTCCCATTCCATTCATATTATTTATTACATTTTTGCTTAAGATATCCTCATATCCTCCAAAAATTGATTCACGATCTGATCGGAACTATTCCCCATCCAATGCAAGACGTAATGAACGCTTGGTAAGTATATAAACTTTATTAGATAAAAATTACATAAATTTCTTAGCCATTTTTTTCAAAATACTGCTTGCTTTTATTTTAAGATTTTTTTTAAATAACACTAATACGTTTCATTTGCCCTGGTTAATGTATATGGAGAAGTTAGAACCTAAAAAAGAATGAATATTTTTTACATTCATCTTTTAACAGCTCATTATGGATAAGACAATTTTTTTTCTGTAAAATATGATGTAAAAAAAAATGTTACCACAATTATATTACTGTAGAATTTCATGATTTCGTCATACAATCCATTTTTTTTTTTAAATTAAACCGCCCTTCTTTGGCACTTTGGCACCGACTCCAAAAATAACTGTTTATAAATTGTGAATAGGTATATAAGTATCGATAATTTCGTTGATTTTCATTTAATTCTCTCTGTTCCGAAGCAATTAAAATATTATTTTTTACGTTTTAGTTCAGGTTTGTATATGTAGGATTAATCTTGAAGTTTTTTTTTTTTTTTTTTTTTTTTTTTTTTTTTTTTTTTTTTTTTTTTTTTTTTTTTTTTTTTTTTTTTTTTTTTTAAAGAACTTAGCTTATAATGAAATATGTGGATATTGATTTCGGATTCGTTCTTTTTCTGGTAAAATCATATTGTTTGATTTTTTTTCTTTATTAATAATGATACTTAATATTATGTTTTAATAATTATTGCCTTAGTTTATTCAACCAAAACGCATAGCCTATTCAATCCCCAATGTAGAATAATTAGTTTTCTTGTTATATTTTTAAACTTTATAATGAAAAAAATTGTTAAAATTTTTACTGTTCAGGAATGTGTAATCGAAGAACATATAACAGCTTTCGGAACCACCACTGATTTAAGTTTCAAAATTATTAAAAAAATATATAATGAAACTAAAAGCCCACCTAACCCCACTTTACTTAATTAAATAACCGTAAATTAATTAATTAAATGCCAATTGAAATCTTAGTGCTGATGAAAGAACTATTGTTTTTTGACCAGTATAACAAGATACTGGTCAGCATCTGCGCTCAACCGTCAGATTTTCATCCAAACCTAATGACATGTCAGCTACTTACGTAACAATTCTGGGTATATTAATTCACGAGTGGATCCACATCTGATATAAAAGAAAATAGTTTATACTTTTTTTTTTTTTCTAACCGCAATATCTGAATTTCCAACAAGGAACATTTTTTTCCAGATAATTTCTTATCCAGTGTATCCTTATTTGTATTTTATGTGTCGACTTTTGAAATATTTTGTTTCCACAATATTTTCAAATAACTTACTATATAATTGTGTACAACATATCTTTAAAAGAAATGAAATAGAAAAAGATCATGAATAGAAATATGTCGGCCATCATCAGTTAATTAGACCAGCATTGACCTCGACAACCCGGATTCTGGACTCGCGTGGAATTTCCAAGGGGTTGGACGGGAATGGGATTCATACTCGGTTGCGAGGTAAGCGAGGTTATTAAAAATTATTATTTAAAGAAAAGGATAAATATCATACTAATTAAGAAATATGAATCATATTTTAAGAAATGTGGGATGAAATAACTGAAGACCGTAGAAGGATCTTAGGGTAGGGTTACCAACCAAAGGTAGGGGCAAGCATTAACTATTAGTCTACTGAATTTTATGCATATATATGTACGATATTCTTTTTTTTTTTTCTTTCTCATTTATTGAAATTTACAAATGTACAAATATATACGTCTAGTAAATATGTTGTTAACGATTGCAATTACATGCCAAAGCTTGAAAAGAACTACTCATCAGTAGCACTTCAATATGCATTCTACAATAGGTCTCTAGGCCATCTTCTTTTCAGACGCCTCGGAGGGTTATTGGGAATAGAATGGGAAGCAAGTTGAGATACTAGTGGATTTGAGTGGTTATGGAGATTACTATGAAAGGATAGGTATCTGGTTTGGGCTAAATCAGCAACATATGGGACATTGAGATCTTTATGGATAAGTTTATTTGTAACAAAGTAAGAGGATTAAGGATTTTTCGAAAGATTTTGGATTGTAAGGATAGGATACGGGAAGAATTAGAAGGTTTAGTTGAACCCCAAATCTGAATTCCATATGTCCAAATAGGTATGATAGCTGTCATGTGAATAAGTCTTTTGTAGTAAATCGGAAGGTTTGAACGCCTGTCTAGTAAATGTTAAAGAAGTCGAAAACGACGAGCAGTTTCCTGTCGTTTTAGTCTTGTATATGGATTCCAAGCCAAACATTTGTCCAGTTGGAGTCCTAGATAGCGGATCTGTTCAACAGGGATAAGTGTTACATTATTAAAGGATATTGTAGGACAAGAAGTCGTAGGTTTACGACGAAAGGTGAAGGTTTTTTAATGGGATTTGCTTGGATTGATTTTATTTCGACACCATTCTTGAAGGGTGATGACATGAGATTGGAGTGTTTGTGAACCATATTCTTGAGTTGTTTTTATTATTTTTTTTTTTTCAGACCATCCCTCTAGATTAATCAAAGTGTTTCAAGTCTCGTATAAATCATTGAACAATACTAACCTGCAAACCTTATCGTAAATACTATCTAATTATCAATCAGTTTATCCTTTTAATGTTTAGGAAGAATTTTATTCAACAATAAACTATCGTTTGTATATGTTCCATTTTAATCAAATAATCATTTACATTATTTTTCATATACAAGTAGTAAGTTTGGATTTTTACATCGTTATGTATTTTGGCTGGGGTATATACTTTTTTTGGAACAACGTTTTTTTTCACACTCATTTCGAGAAACTCTAGCTTTTTTGTTTGTCTACAGCTGGTGTTGTCCTAAAAAAATTTACTATTAGTAAAAGGTTTTTATAACGTTTGTGATTCCTTAAGTAGTAAATGAAATCCAGAACCTTCCTAAAGTTTTTTTTTTTTTTTTTTTTTTTTTTATACATTTATTGAAATTTACAACTGTACAAAATATATACATCAAGTAAATGTATTGACAACGATTATAATAACATGTAAATAACTTGTGAAGAACTACTCATCAGTAGAACTTTATTAAAACTTCTACACTAGAAGGTCTCTAGGCCATCTTCGTTTCAGACGCCTCGGAAGATTATCAGTAATGGAGTGGGAAGCAAGTTGAGAAACTAACGGATTTGAGTTAAAGGGGATTTATGGAGCTTACTATGAAACGATAGGTATCTGGTGTGGCTAAAGTTAATTTTTTTTTATTTTATGAATTTTTAAAAATATTATATGTCTCTGGTAATAAACGTAATTTAATGTTTAATTATTTCTTCAATAATTTTTTTTTTTTAAATAGATAATAGCGATTTTTTGTAACGTTTATTTCATCCTCAAAAGTGTAGTATTCTGACACACTCTGGGCATATAACACCCGCATTTTAAGAGTAGATTCAGTTATACCACAAGAACACAATTAACTTTTTCTTTTTTTTTTTAGGAAATAATTAAAGTGACTCAGATAATGAATACAACTGTACACACTATTTATCATATATGTTCCTCCTTTATACTGTTTTAACTATGTATCGCAACTTTCTTGCACCCTGTTTAATAAATCTTTCCAAATACCATACCCCATTTTTCACTAAAAATATTTTGATATAAATTTTCATAAAAACGTTTGTGAATGGTTAAATGACTGGTCAGTGGATCAATTCTCCCTGCTTCACTCTTGTTGAAGAAGTTAAGTCAAAATTGTGCACTTTTCAGAAGGGTATTTTCGATTATTTTCCGAAATAGTTTAATTAATCTAAAAATAATATTTGCATCCAAATTGGTACTTAAAGGCCTTATTAAGAAGTACAAATTTACAAATTTTCCACAACAAAGACATTAAAAATTTAAAAAATCTAACTGTTTTGGTGTTTTTCCTAATCAGAAATTTAATGGAGAATGTGTTTTGTAATTATAAAATTTGTTATATTGGTTTGAATGAAAGAAAGTCACGTTTAAAACCGCTATTTTATTTTTTTAACTTTATTTACTTTAAATATTTGTTTATTGTTAATTTTATTTAATTAATTTAAGAAATTCGATTTTTTTAATTGTAAAATGTAGATTGGGAAAAGCTTTCGATTATAGATGGACACATGCACGATCTATTTTTCCCAAAAGTAAGAATTTTTTTTTTTTTTTTTTTTTTTTTTTTTTTTTTTAACCTCATCTTGACCAATTGAATATCCGGATGATTGAGAATCTACTGTAATTTTTTTACAGTTATTTTATTATTAATAAAATTAAAATAATTTATTATATCATTTAATTTAATTTATTTTCAGAAATATAATATACAAATCATGGAAATAAGCTTTTTTTAAGGAAATAAAATAATTTTAAATTTTTATAAATTCCAAGTAAGGAGAAGAATCTGAAGACACTACTGGTGGCATGCAGTTTAATTAAATGCAAAACATTGTTACTGTCATCGCGAAGACAGAGTTACGGCAAGAAAACCGGACATTTATGCACAAGATCCTCTTTATTTATGTATCATATAGGAATACATAAAATAATCGATACATCAATATACATATGTAAATCTGAGAATATACTCGAAGCCTTCGCCCTCGTGTCGTAATAAAATTGATGAAGAATTATACGAGAAAGTCGTCGCATTCACTTATAAGCGAAAAACTTGTCCACTTGTCAATATTATTAATATTCATATCCCAGCTAGGGCAGGTTTCACCCTGACAGGCGCCTGACATGAGCCGGGACAAAAAGCTATCTGAGGCACGGAACAAGCCGGACAGCTAACGATCCCGACAGACAGACAGCTCTGTATCAAATTTTCCAATTAATAATAGATCCGTGGATCGGTGAGCTCTTGGCAGGAGTCGATTAATGGCTTCGTAGGATGGCTCATTTCTTCAACCAATTAAAATTGATTGTTTAAAATTGAAATATAGAGCTGTATTCTAGGCGAAAGGTTGTACGCAAAAGACAAAAGTAACAAGAAGTTATTACATCGCCTAAATCCATAAATACAAGACTAAAAAGACAAGTAACTGCACGTCATTTTCGACCACTCCAACATTTACTAGAAAAGCGTTCAAAGCTCCCAATAAATTACATAAGACAATACTCTGCAGTAACTAGACCTATTCGGGCATACGGGGTTGAGCTTTAGGGCTCCACTAAACCTTCAAATTCTTCTCCTATTCAATCCTTACAATCCAAAACCCTTCGTAAAATCCTCAATGCTCCTTATTATGTCACAAATAAACTTATCCATAAAGATCTCAATGTTCCATATGTAGCTGATTTAGCCCAAACCAGGTACCTATCTTATCATAGGATCCATAACCACTCAATTCCTACTCCATTCCTAATAACCCTCCGAGGCGTCTGAAAAGAAGATGGCCTAGATATTTTAGTGTAGAATAGATATTTAAGTGCTACTGATGAGTAGTTCTTTTCAAGTTTTGAGATGTTATTGTAATCGTCATGAACTTTCGCCGTTTTCGACTACTCCAAAATTTACTATACAAGCGTTCAAAGCTCCTAATAAATTACACTTCAAAATAATACTTTACACGTCAGTAATTAGACCCATTTGGACATAAGGAGTTGAGCCAAACTAAACCTTTCAATTCTTCTCGTACCCAATCCTTACAATCCAAAATCCTTTGTAAAATTTTCAATGCTCCTTATCATGTCACAAATATACTTATCCATAAAGATCTCAATGTTCCATATGTTGCTGATTTGGCCCAAACCAGTTACATGTCCTTCCATATCAAACTCTATACCCACTCGGATCCCAACTTGCTTTATAGTTAAAAATAAGATGGCCAAGAGACCTTGTTATGTAGAACATTTGAAGAGCTACTAGTGAGTAGTTCTTTACATGTTATGGACATGTCATTGTAATAAAGTTTCTTAAATTTACTTGTATATAATGTATACAGTTGTAAATATCTATAAAACTTAGTTGGCTTATACATTTTATTACCCTTCGCCGCGATTCCTGTCCACCCCATCTATCATACAGAAACTCAATAAGAAGTTACTCAGAAATTCTCAAATTTCAGTTGATAATAAACTCCTCGTTTACAAAACAATATTAGTTCCTATTTGGTACCCACGGACTTAAAATGTGAGGTACAGCAAGACAATCCAATATCAGCCGCATTCAATCCTTCCACTCCAAAGTTCTCCCAACAATTGTAAATGCACCATATTATGTAACTAATCAAACCCTACATAATGGTCTTAAAATACCTTTTGTCCTTGATCTTGTTCCTTTAAATTCTTGAAATTTCTTCGAAATATATTCAATCATCATAATCCTCTCAATCTCTATCCAGTTTTAATCAAACCTATAAACCTCCCAGAAGGTTGAAATGGCAGTGGTCCCTAGAACTTTTGCAATATAGAATTATGTTAGAGTCCTGGTAATGACCAGCTTCTTTACTCCTGAGCCTCTGTGGTTCTTGCGCTTTTACTCAGCCTCTACTGGAAATTAATACCATGACGCGGCTGAGATAGCAGCGCTAGGATCTCCGTAGGTCTGGACCTAACTCTCAATAAGTGGGGGAGGGGGCTGCATTGATCGGGAATTTCCAAGATCTGTCTGTATTATTAATTTATGAATATGTATTTACTTTTTAAATATGTTCAAATCAATCAAAGAAATGAGTGCTTTTCAAAGGGAATATCTGGTACAAGATTTTTTTTTTTTTTTTTTTTTATCACACCCATGCCATTTCCTGAATAAAATTGTTTTGTCCATAAATTAAATCTAATACAACTGAAACTCACGATTCAGATTGCAAATCTCTACAGAAGTTAAGCATTCATTGTAAGACGCTGAGTACAGCCCAGATGGTTGCTGACAATCTGCTGGACAAGAGATGGGTAGGCAGCCATTCAAAAGTAGATCAACCAGCTTAGGATCTTACCCCTTTAAAGGATTAGGCGGGCAAGATCAACTCTAATATAGCTCTATTTCAAGCTTTGCAAGACCATACCTCCTCCCCACCCCCCTCCACTGGGCCAGAAGTATTACTAACTAATTGTTACGTACATACCATTATCAACAAGAAACTATTATGGATAAATATTTAAACATATACGAAAGATCCACAACACCATCGCTCAGCCTCCAATGGATTCTAGTGACGCAGTCAAAAGAAGATGGCCTGGCACAGGATCTGTTTGACCACATTTTTCCCTCCTACGGTGACGAGTAGGGATGGTTATCGTAAGAAAACAATGTCCCACATCGAAAATTTTTAGAGCTCTAAATATCGATACAAGACCAGGTGACCAAAATTATTAATATTACCGTAATTTTTTTTTTTTTTTTTTTTTTTTTGAAATGCTATTCAAATATTTCTATTAGTTTACAATGACATTTCTGTTTATTTATCGTTCTATTTAAGTTTAATTCTGTTTTAAGTGTTTACGTCGTGATATTCTTTAACCACTCAATAAAAACGTATTAGGATTATTAAAAACATTAATTAAGTAAAAGCAAACAGAAAAGGTATACAAATAAAATTACAGTTTTGCATTCGATGGGAAATATCCTGCATGGATTTTAAAACACCATCGAATGCAAGACATACTGAACGCATAGGTCGGATAAAAACCATATTGATAAAAATTTCATAAATTTAAAATTGCTGTGTAATTTTGTTTTCAATATTGCTTCTTTTTGTGTGATTAATTTTTCGATAACCCTAATAAGTTTTATATGCCATGGTTAAAGTATCTGTGGACGTGTTAACACCTAATAAGATTTATATGCCATGGTTAAAGTATCTGTGGACGTGTAAACACCTAAAATAGAATGATACCACTAACTACTAAAATTTATGTATTAAATTTTTTTTTAAAAATATATAAATAAATTTTGAGAATTTTCGTTTAGTTCTGATTGATATATGAGAATAACTAAGAAACTACCAAATAAAATAATAATAATAATAATAAAATATATAATATATCACTTTTTTTTTTTTTTTTTTTTTTTTTTTTTTTTTAATAATTTCTTGCCGGTAATTGAATCAGTGCGAAAAATACACAAAATAAGTGAACATAGGTGATAAGATAATTAAAAGAGAACAAGTTCGATAAAAAAAAAAAAGAAACGTTCTGAAAAGTTCAGTAGGTCGGGATCTGGTTTTACGGGATTTCACCGATAACTTTAGTATAAGGTCTCGAATTTTATTGAAGGAGGATTTTAAAGATAATGAATAAGAAAGCGAAGAAGGGAACATTGGACACGAACTTAAAAGATCGAACAACCGTAATCTGTCAAGTATATAACACGCACATCATGGGGAATCCCCAAGAAACCACAGTAGTTTCTCAAGCATATAGCATCAAGTGGGTTCGCGAGATCAGCGTTCCATTTTAATCAATGTTTTGGTAATATATTTTTGAATTAATCTTACAGATTTTTATAACGATATTTTTATTCCTTCATCAAAAACAGTTTGTCCGTCCATATGCATTAAGAATAAGAGCTAACAAAAAAAATCAAATATATCATCTATGGAAATGGACTTCTAGAAAACATATAAAATTTCACAATCTACCTAAGACCTAGGAAGGTAGTATAAATTTAGATAAAAATAAAACAAATAATCATTATAAAAATAAGACTGATAATTACAATCATCAAAACAAAATTAAATAATAATAAAAATGAAATGACAAAAATTAAAATACATTCATACCATTGTACAATACATACACACTCAGCCTGGGGAAACCCGAATCGAGCCTATTCCCCACTTATTGGGAGTCAAGACTAGACCCGAAGTGATCCTAGCGCTGCTCTTTCAGCTGCATCACTGGTAATATCTAGTGGAGGCTGAGTGGGAGCGGTAATTTGATTTATTGATAAGTAAGATTGAACGAAGAATACTGGATTTTATAGATTTTATATAAAAGTAATGGGATGTATAAGAGAAACGCTTTAAAGCTCAACTCTGTAATGAAATGTATATGATTTTTTAAAAAATAAATTGGAAGATTTTGTGTGAATGTTAATTACTCAACAACAAGCTTGTCGTTCTAGCTTTAAAAAAAGAAGAAGAAAATAAAGCAAATATTTAATTTATCTCTAACAAGTTCTTCTCAACCTTTTAACAGCTCAAAATTTATTTTTTTCGGAATCCAATTCTTATCATATCCAATCAATTTCTTTACGTATGTATTGTATACTTTTGTAAATATCAATAAATAAATAGAGAACAAACATTTTCGGAGAGACGTTTTATTTTAGGTAGATTCAGATCAATGTTGACGTTTTCGAAACAGAATCTAAGCACAGTATCTTGGCTGATCAAATGAAATTCCGAAGAAATCGTATCAAACCCGCCTTCCTAGCAGTAAATCCTAGAATTAAGGGCTCAGAAAGGACGGAATGAAAACGGAAACAAGGCAACGTAAAAGGTAAAAAAATAAATTAAGGAATAACGAGAAGGGAGAAGAATAGAAGATGAGACAGAGGAAAAAAGTCTACAATAAAGATAAGGACAGTTGTTGTAGCCGCATACCACGCCCTGCTCCGCCTGTCTAAAAAACTGGCTCAGTTCACAAGAACAGATTGGAAGTGGAACTTCGGTCAGGTCTCCCGATTCTGGAACGGGTAGGGGGTCGAGTACGGAAGAGTGAAGGATATGTTACCCACTTTACAAAGTTACTGAGAAATATATATTTATATTTCTTGTTATAAAGAGTATATTAATATTTGTGATGATTCCTTAGGTCGGATTCAATCTGGACCTTGAGTCATTATGTTATTTATTCAACAAGGTATTCTGGAATTGGGTGGCTTTACCCCAGTTTCCGACATCAATACTTCCTAGGTGCACTCATATATACTTGAAATCCAAAAAACCAACCTATATTCAAGACCTCCTTGCTCTGCGCTCCTCCATCCACCTCTTAAATACTAGAACCCAACCAATCAACCTGTACACTTCTGCGCATCGAACTGCATCTTTCAAAAAATCCCTTATTATCCGTGCTTCCTCTTTATGGAATTCTAATTCGAAAAAGCTACACTCTTACATCCTTTAAACATCATCTATTTTTTTACCTCCTGAATTTTCAATCTTCCGTGAAAATGTAAAAAATGAATATTCATGTTATATACATTATAATAGTATACATAATATGTATCCTTCTACAAGATTTCTCATTTATTTTGTAACTTATAATTTCATTATTAATCAGATTTTATTATTATTTATTATAATTATATATCATAGCCAGACGATTGTCCTATGTATTGTACTCATTTGTTATTCTTGGGGGACAAGTTGTCCCTGAATAAAGTTCATTTTCTTCTTCTTCTTCTAATAGTTTGAACACCGATGCCAAAAGATCAGATCAAACGTTGCCCCGTCAACATCATATTCTGCCCCAGATAAGCTCGCTGATTTGGCAGTGATTGTTTTAATCCTTGTAGTATTTATTTAGTATTGTACTAAAGTAATTGTTCTATTCAATATTTGAAACATTATCTAGGGCACACAAACGAATTTTTAACACTATAAAACATCTTAGATTACAATAGCATAGACATGATAAATATTGTTCTGTTTATTTTAAATGCTTGTAATATAAAAATAAAAAAGAAGGACATTATTTTAATTATTGAAGTCAGATGGGAATAGATGAAAAATACAACATAAAAATATTTTTCACAATAAATAGCTTAATAGGTAAACCAACCATACAAAAGAAATGTTACCTATTTATAACAAATAGGAAAGTCAAATAATGGAGTAATTAATCCATGAAAACGGCAAAAATAAAAAGGTTGGAAAAACTATTTGTACAAATCGTCTTTGTTTTCAATAGCGTATGAAAAATTAATATTTATTGTTTTATAATTCCTTTTAAACAGTTGTAAAAAGTAAGGTCCTTTTATATAAAATAAATAAATAAATTATTATATTACTAGATTAAAAACCAATCAAGAAGGGATTTTATTTTTAATGATGTTTTTATTGCTAATGCTGCTACAATATTAAAATGAAATGAAAAATAAACTTTATTCTGGGACTCACTGTCCCGTAAGAATAATAATAATGCACAATTATAGGTACAATTGTCTGGCCGTACTATCTGCAAATTAAATGCTTTAGTACCTACGGCGTATATTGTCGACAGGAAAATAAAAATAAAAATTACATAAAATACAATCTTATGGAAAGATAAAATAATTCTAAATATTTACTTAATTTTTTTTTACATATATGAAATAAGGGAAACAGTTTTACGAATAGGAGTGGGGAAGGGAATTTCAGGAGGTAGCACGAATGATGAAGGATTTTTCAAGGAATCAGTTTTATGTGAGGGGGTATACATGTTCGAAAATTGGGATCTAGTGTTTAGGAGGTGGATAGAAGAGCGCAGAGTTAATAGATCAAGAATATAGGAAGGTTTTTTGGTTTTTAGAGATAGGAATAGGAAAGTAACAAGAAAGTATTGCCGTCCGAATTTAGGAAAAAATAATTATTATTGTTATTGTAATCATTAAAAAAAATACCAATCATATACTCGTAAAAAGTTGTTTTTTTATGTTTATTACTTTTAATGTAATTTACATAATTATACAAGTATATTTGTAGATATTGCTAGCTAACAAAATTGCCTTAAATAACTTTGAAGCAATTAAAATACATTACTTCTTATACATCAGAATGTCGTACCACTGATGTATAGTAATATCTACTTTTACGTCAAACAAAAAAAAAAAGCTGGAATTTGTTAAGACTACTAACGAATGTCGTTGTCTCGCAATAGTTATCTTCACGTTATTTATTTCACTGTACTTGAATTTAAAAAAAAAAAGTTTCAAAATATGACTTTATGAAAAAATACTGATACTGTTCAGATTAAATTATGTTTAGGACTGACATTAAATTTTATTTCAAATTTTTCATTTTATTTTGACTCTTTGAATAATTCTTCATTAATAACAATTAATCAGAAAAATAAAATAAATTAAAAAATACATACACCTTCATACATAAATTCAAAACTAAATTAGTTTAAATAATTAAAATTATTAGCTTTAGATATCTCTATTTTTGATATAAATTAAATTAATAAAAAAAAAAAAAAAATGTATATTTACTTATTTTAGATTATCGGAAAATTTGTCCTGTTAAAACTTGGAGATATTGTATTTTTTTTTTCACTTAAAAATACAACGGATCGATTGGATATTCAACTAAAGTAAAGAATTTCTATATAATTTTTAAAAAATATTTATTGAAAAATTACTAATATTTTATAAGAGAAAAGAATGTGTTTATCCCGGCTGTTGTATATAAAGTCTTGAATCCGATACTTAGACAGACCATATAAAGGAAAGTAAATGACATATTAATAAACTTGGAGGTTGGTTGGTGATGCTGACAGGGTCAACCTACCTGACCAGAACTGCAGCTTCTGACTTCATGCCCTCTTACGGCATTGGTCATTTATTTTTTGTTTCTTTCCCCCTCGTACTCTCTTTCTTTCTCCCAATAGTACCTGTTATTGCTGGGTTTGTGTTCGAAACTTCAATTTAATTAATTGGCCAATTATTTAATAAGATGGGAATCAAAGAAAAAATAGAAATAATTAGTTAATTATGTACTTGAAATAATAATGAATTGTTATTATTAAATTTTGCAATTCCTCCAGCCTTGGGTATTACTTAATCGTATTATTTAAATTACGAGAAGGAACTCATCTAAAAAATAATTGTATAGTTTTGAATAAATACTGACAGGCGAAAAATTTCACTCAATGTTTTATTTTAATCTTGGCTATATGTTTCATTTTTATTTTGGTATTTACGCCTCATATTTTAAACTAATTTATAACCGTTATGCATTAGATGAGGCATATCCCGCATGAATACAAGACGTAATGATGGCATGGGTGAATATAAACATTGTTTGTCAGAAATTTCGTAAAGTGTTTGACAGTCTATCCTCGAAAACATATGCGCGATGGAAAAGCTTTTCAATTTCATTTCATTCTTCTTCTCAGATGGTCCAACAAAATCTAGATGTTCCTGAGCCAGACAAGGATAAAAATGAAAGCGAAGAGAACATTGGATACGAACTTAAAAGATCAAACAATTGTATTACGTCGTATATAGAACACGCACCTCATGGGGAACCCCCAAGAAACCACAGCAGTTTTTTAAGCTATCAAGCATATAGATTCAATTGGATTTGTGTGTTCAGCGTTTCATTTTAATAAATGTATTGGTAATGTTTTATAAAGATTTTGATACACATAGAATACGCGCAGACATTGCTAACAAAATGTTAACTGGATAAAAATGAATGGAGTCAAAGATCTCATTCTTCCCATTCACTTATACATGACATGCTCAGTTGTTTTTCAACAATTTACTAGTACCATATGTATTGTGATATTTAGGTCTGTATTTGGAGACCTGCATCTGTATTTGGAAACCTAACTACATATCCTTGGTAGACATAGATCGAAAAAGAAAAAAAACATAATTGACCATCAAATTAGCACTTAAAGCAGCTGACCAACAAGCCATAAGTATCTTTAAAAGGAAGATTTTGAGATGCATATTCTGCTCTCTGTACGCTCAAGGAACATGCCGCAACAGGACTAACCAAGAAATAAATGATCTTATACCACACAAAATATAATTTAAGGTTAATTGAATCAAGATGAATTATCTGGTTAGGACATCCAGAAATAATGTCAAATACAAAAATGGCCAAAAAGCTTTCCAGGCGTCCTCCACTTCGCTAGCGTGAAAGAGGATCTGATGGGAAGAGAAGAGCTTTGGATAGAGATTGCTGGAAAGCGATTTTTAGGGAGACCAAAATTCACCAAGGATTGCAGAGCTGGAAGAAGATGAACAAATTGACGATTTTTTTTTTTTTAATCGATTTATTGAAATTTACAACTGTATAAATATACATCAAGTAAATGTGTTAAAAACGTTTACAATAACATGCCAACACTTGAAAAGAACTACTCATCTTTTCAGACACCTCGGAGGATTATCGGGAATAGAGTGGGAAGCTAAATGAGAAACTGGGGGATTTGAGAGGTTATGGAGCTTACTATGAAAGGATTGGTATCTGGTTTGGGCTAATCAGCAACGTATGGAACATTAAGATCTTTACGGATAAGTTTATTGGTGACAAAGTAGGGAGCATTGAGGATTTTTCGAAGGATTTTGGATTGTAAGGATTGGATACGGGATGAATCGGATGGTTTAGTAGAGCCCCAAAGCTCAACTCCGTACGTCCATATAGGTGTAATAACAGTCATGTAAATGAGTCTTTTGTAATTAATTGGGAGCTTTGAACGAAATTGACGATTTAAAAATATTTCTAAAAGCAACTTTAGACATATTTCAATAAACGACGCATATTTTTATCACTAGTGTTGCAGCTGATAGCATGCAGCATCGCTCAGAAATGGGTTTCCGTTGTCCTCTCGTAATTGGCTCCACTTATATTACACATACTCTCTGTGCTTAAACGTCTGTTGACCCATTGAGACAAACATTGTTGACAACTACTAATCCTTAAACGCCAACAAGGCGTTAACCAAAATTAATTTTTATATTATAATGACTTTATTAAATAAAAAAATAACACAATTTTACTGTGAAACATTAAATTAGAGTGACTGTTAATGGTTTGAACATTAAAACGGCTGCTTCTCAGCTCTGACATGTTAATTATGTCAGCCAAAACGTTGGAATAACATTAGTCATTTTTGTCAACTATTCGTATGTCCCTTCTTAGTCTTTATTTCGGTAATAAAATTGTATGTTATTCTGGAGAGTACCTATTCATTCCTGAAACATTGCCTACAAGTTGAATGCTGATGTGTCATCTGCCTGCTGCGACGTACATATTGTTGGAAACCCGTTTCCACACTATCAATGCCACCAAAATTCTTATCCAGGTTATTTTAGAAAGAGAGATACTAAAGACAAGCCTCCACAAAGGGAGAGCTGTTAAAGAGGAAATTATACAGAGATGCAAAGAGGATAGTGGTTGGACCTCCACTGAAGGAGCAGGTTCTGCCTGCGTGCGTTTGATTGGACAGCGATTATCAATGTTAATGCTATGTTTATTAAAGCGGAAGTTCCTTTCAAAAGATAGAATCATTCTATCGGGAGAGCGTACAATTTGCGTATAAACGAAATTGCTGTAAATACGCATTTTACTATAATCTTATAGGAAGGATAATTGGGATCTTAGATTGCGATATGGAACGTCTTTAAAATTATCAACTCTTACAAAATTTTGTCACGTGCAAAGCTGGAATTAAAAAGCATGGGTATACTTCTTTTGTATTAATAATATTATTTTTATATCCGTAAAGTTTTATTATTGATATCTCTCCACTGTATCACTTACACGAATAATCCTGTAGAAAACTGTAACCGAGTTTTTTATTTTTTTTTTATTACTACGCTTGAGAGCGACATAAAAAAAAAAAAAAAAATGAGATAAAGAAAAGAAGAAAGCTAATAGGCATGATCAACTCTGTACTGTGGAAACAAAAAAGAGGATTTTTACACTCCTTTTTTGATGGAGTAACCCTTTGTGGTTCGGAAACGTGGGTGGTTGGAAGGAGAGATGTACAGAGGCTACAAGCTATCGAAATGGATTTTTGGAGATAAAGCTGTCTCGCATTTCCAGGATTCAACGGGTGACAAATTCTGCCATACGAAATATCGTTAAGGCGAAAAAAAATATAGTTAACATGATTGAAACCAAAAAGCTGCTGTCGTATGGCCATCTAAGAAAAATTAGGCCAGAGAGATGGCCAAAGATAATGTTCAACTATGTCCCGGAAGAAAGACGAAAAAGAGGCCGCTCAAGGAAAACATGGGTTCAAGAAGGAGCAAGGATACTGGCGGTCGACTTTGTTGGATCTCGGTATATAACAATAAAAAACAAAAGATTCTTACAAACGTCCATGTACATGAACACAATAAAAATTCCAATTATTGTAATTTATCATACGAAAATATTTTCAAATATAATTATAGAAGAAATCAAATATATTAATATAAGAGATGTGACGATTCTGGATTCCGTCTATTCTTGTTGCACTGCCCATCTTTTAATCCCAGGCCGAAATATTGTACTTTCAGATTTGATAGGTATCTGATTTGGACCGATTTAACAAGATATTAGACAATGAGGTTATTACGAGTAACTTTATTCGTGACACAATAAAGAGCATTAAGCATTTTGAATTGTTAAGATTGGATACAAGAAGAATTAACCTGATCAAGATCTTTCTCCGATAATCAAATAATCAAATATCAATCTTGACGTTAGATGCATTGAATCTCCCAATCCTAGCTCCAGACCTCCCATCGTTTATCCCAATCTCTTATACAGAACAAACCTGTTCACAGTTATCTCTATAAGTAATAGTAGTTACTCAAAAGCAACATACATTTCAAATCCAGAGTAACCCTTTATTCCAAACACCAGGTTGATTCTGTATCCTACGAAGGGTTCAGCTCCCAACCAATGGTCCTACTGAGACAAATAATCTACAGCAAACTCCAGATTTTTTTCCCTATTCTTAACCAAAATACTAACAATTTAAAAGCCATCCTTTTATTATTCCATTCAGATCTAAAAGATACTATCCAAGCGGTAATTATTTTTTTCACTTTAATCCTTGCTTAAATTTCGTTCAAGATGAGTGCTAAGCCTCTACCTATAATTTTATGGAATGCTAACGGACTATAAAATCACAAAGACCATAATCTTTCCCTCCCATGGCGGATGTTGCATCATTATTCAAGAATAGCCTAATAAATAAACTGAATAAAGAATCTCATAACAATTTTTTTTGTGTACATCTATTATGTTAAAGTCTGGTATTAAAAGCTGTACAGTGGAACATTTTTTTTATATATCTACTTATTAAAATTTACTATATAACCACTGGTAACACTTTAGTAAAAGTTCTATATTAGAAGGTCCCAAGGCCATCTTCTTTTCTGACTCCTGGGAGGGTTGTATGGAATATTAAGGGGAATAAATTGAAAGTAGTATACCTGAATGGTTATATTTACTTTGAAAGGATAGGTATCTTGGGCTATATCAGATACATATGTTCTTTATGGATAAGATTATTTGTGACAAAGGATGCGAGACGAATTTGAGTGGAGTCCCATATCTAAACCATATCCAAAAAGCTCTAATTACTGCCATTGTAATTATATATGATATAATAAAAACGTTTTATTCAAATGAAATTTAACAGATGACAATTGTAATATATTAGATACTAATACATGTTTTTTAATACAACAATTAACACTACTTAGTGAGTTTAGGTATAATGATTACAAATTGGAATGCATTTTTAACATTAGGAAAAATAATAAAAACCTACACAATAAAAAAACAATTTGATTAACTCGTTTTACGATAAAGTTAACTAACTTTTTGAAATAATTAACTTATATATTATTTTTGTTCCAATAAATTCAATTTCTAAGTGAAAATTTTTTTGGATGTCTTATTGGCTAAATATTATTCTTGTAGTACGTGGTTTGTACGTTGTGTAATATATCTTCTTGAGGTTTGCTTGTTAAAACTGCCTATTGTTTGAATTATAGAATTTCCTGAATTTTTTGTAGAGTAGAAAATGTTCCGGATTTGGATGTGAATAAATTGTTTATTTGTTATAAAACCTTTCAGTAGCATGTCGGTTATTTCTGTTTATCTGGGTTAGTCGTTTATTACTCTCATACATAAGTTGTACACTCTTTCCTTTTTTTTTTTTTTATATATGGAGTCACAGGTGTAGTTCCATACAGGAGAGGCGTAAGCCAGTAATGGTCGTATGACTGTTTTATATAGAGTGTCATTGTAATTAACTAAAGCGTTCGGTTATTAAATGTTGAAGAAAACGGTTGTCCAGTAATGGTACTAGGTAGCGGATCTGTTCAACATACAGGAATCAGTGGAATATTATTCGATGAATTAATGGTGTCTCCTTTAAAAAATTATACAACTTTTTTAAAATGTTATCTATTGCTATCAGGAGTCGGAAAATTAAAATTGAAAAATTATTCAATATAGGTATGTAATGATTAAAAAAAATAAATACTGAAGCCATTGATATTGACAATAATTATTGATTGAATTAAATATAATTGCCTCGAAAAAAAAAAAGGAAGAAGTAATTTTATCCAATAATCCTGAAAGCGATGCGTGATGCTGATGGAAATTAAATCGTTTGCTAATGTGAAAGTGAAGGGATAGCCCAGAAAAATTTTGTGAAAGCCGACTTCTAGATTGCGGTCGGCATATGAGATATTCAGAAATCTCTTCCTTTTTTCCCTCTACATTGAAGCTGACAGAGGTGGGAGTATGCCCCTCCTTATTCGATTAGCGATGGTTCGATGGGTATTTTCACTTCTGGACCATGCCATCCGGGTGATTGCTACCCATTTAATTGGATATCTAGAATTAAAATGTCAAGACTTTCTATAATTCTAGGGGTAGTAGCGAGTGATCTCAGACAGAATAGCTTGGATTCTGAGCGTAATAGACCAAGTATGTTGAAGCGGATATGCAAATTGATTCCTTTTTATATGATATTCAGATAGTCTAAACAAGGATGCACATCCATTTCTTTTTTTTTGGATGAATGAATATCTATACTATTATTTAAAAGGACAAGCCATTTATAGTTTGTCATTACTATCCACGAAAACCACAGAATCAATCTAGACCAAATTTTAACGTCTTCATCTTTAGAGTTACAGACTTTAGCAATAATAAAATATATTGATTTCTATTTATTTGTTAATGAAAAAGCGGTAATATGTGGATAACAGTGAAGTTTTTAAATTGACCAATAAGTGACGAATCCCATTCTACATGAGAGGTTACAAAGCTACCGTGTTAAATAGAGGTCGAAATTGATAAAAAAAATTAATTTATATTTAGTTATATCAATAAAAAAAGATTTGAATATGAGAAGTGACATATGGAGTGTGAAGTTTAAGAATCAACGGATATGTGGTTAGCACCATTCCGTTGTAGAACCCATCTGTACAAAATTTTAACTATATCATTTTCACTGTAAGTGGTTTAGCAATAATAAAAATTTAAATGTACATTGTCGGGTGGCAGAAACTAGGTTTACAACCCTTTCGTATACTTTTATGGTTAGAAATTAAAATCTAACCACAAAATGTCCATATTTTGCTTTTTATGTGTAGAAATATGATTCATAGGCCTTTTGTTGTAAGTATTGATGCAGTACATTGTTCGAAAGAGTTTCTTAACAGTCTCTGTCCATCTGGATTACCAACTCATCATTAAAATTAGAAATAGGATTTAGAATTGTGCTTTTACGAAATCTTCAAACACCTAAACAGTACAATTGTAACCGGGTTGAAAATTACTTGGATATGCGTGAAAATATCTGTGAAGGAATAATGTTCCATTGCATACTTCAACACAAAATTTTTATCGATAAAGAAATTGAACTTTAATTTTTAGTTACACAAATTGTAACTCCTATAAATCAAACTCTAGACCCCAATAATTTTAATAAAATATATAAAATACATCAAGTAAATGTGATGAAATAGAAAAAAATGACACGTCACTTGTTTTTAAAGCAACTACCCATTGGTAGCACTTATTAAGATTCTACATGATAAAGCACTATATTAGAAGGTCCCGAGGCCATCTTCTTTTCAGGCGCCTCGGAGGGTTATCTGGAATGGAATGAGATGCAAGTTGTGATACTAATGGATTTGAATGGTTGTGGAGTTTGCTGTGAAAGGATTGATATCTGGTTTGAGCTAAGTCAGAAACGTAAGGTATTGTAGCGGGCAACACTGTTTGGAGAAGGTTATCGGCTATCAGCTGGCGTGATAACCAAAGAGGTTATGTGAAATGGATTTGCCACTGCCGCAGTTAATATATTTACATTTTATTTGTACCATTGTTTTTATATAGATGTTTTTTTAATTTATAATTATTTTTGTTTAGAAGTTTACCTAATCTTCATTTTCATATAATGCAGTGGCAAATCCATGAGAAACCTCACTCCAGCTGATACCTATAACCACATATACTACTGTTACCTGTTTTCTAGAAACAGTGTGGATATAAAATATTAATTGTTGTATAAATTTTTGACTAAGGCTTGTATAAAGACATCACGATTGGAATTACGATTTGGTTAGGAATAATGAGGAAAATAAAATAGTGTTTTTTCTTAATTGCCACGCACCTCACAGTATATTAAGATCTTTGTGGATAATTTTATTTGTGACAAAGTAAGGAGCATTTAGGATTTTTCTAAGGATTTTGGATTGTAAGGATTGGATACGAGATGAATTGGATGGGTTTAGTGGAGCCCCAAAGCTCAACTCCCTAAGTCCAAATTGGTCTAATTATTGTCATGTAAATGAGTCTTTTGTAATTAATTGGAAGGTTGGAGCGTTTGTCAAGTAAATGTTGAAGTAGTCGATAGCGACGGGCAGTTTCTTGTCGTTTTAGTCTTGTATGTGGATTCCAAGTAAGACGTTTGTCCAGATGGAGTCCTAGGTAGCGGATCTGTTCAACGGGGATTAGCGGAACATCGTTAAAGGATATTGTAGGACAGGAAGTCGTGGGTTTACGACGGAGGGTGAAGGTTATTTGATGGGATTTATTTGGATTTATTTTGATTCTCCATTTTTGACACCATTCTTGAAGTTTTATGATATGGGATTGGAGTATCTGAACCCCAATAATTGATATTTATTTAATTGTACACGTCACGATGACTTCAGGTGATGTCTTTTCAAATAGTGACACTTAAATATACTTTTTAATACCTATTTTTGCAAGTATTATGTGAAAGATTTAGTATCGTGAAAAATGATGGCGCTGCCAGTTGAGTCAGTGCCACTACCGATCGTATTGGATTGTTAAGCATTTTAGCAATACCCTACATTCTGCAACGGTGGTTCAAATCCGGCCTGGGTAGCTTAAAATTTATTTCGTGACGGACCTTCCCATTCAGGTTAGAATGGATTGGTAACATGTTGGATAATCTGCCCTTCTTGCTTAAGTTGGAGTACATGAGAATGGCAGGCCCAGTCACCAAGATTCATTCACTCGATTTTAAGCCAACGTATTGAACTTTCATATTGTTTTTCTTTGGTGATACAAATTTTTAAATCATTCTGCTATTCCATCAGAACGATTCTAACAAAATATTTTAGAAATTATTTTTTTACATTAAAATTCAAAAAAAAGTATTCAGATTTTTTTTTTTTTTTATGAAGCAGTCATAATTAGGACCACTTAAAAAAACAAATAATATCTTTAAACCAATTATTTCTTGTCCGAAAATAGTGGTTGAATGCACTTGAGAAAGAATGGACCTAGATTACACATTCCTATTTACCTGTTCAAATATATCACTGAAACTATTTGACAGCTGGCATCAGTGTGAAGTGTAAAAATCAAATGAATCCCAGAATACATAAGATGTATCATTTTACAAGATGTCACAGTTATCTTGTAACATATAATTTAATTCTTTATCAATTTTTATTATTATCTATTGTTATTATTTATTATAATTAATTATCAAAGCCAGACGATTGTCCTATGTACTGTAATCATATGTTATTCTTAGGGGACAAGTAGTCCCAGAATAAAGTTCATTCTCTTCTTCTCTTCTTAAATAAAGCAATAAAGAATTTTTTATTTATATCATTTCCATCAAAATAAATTGGTGCATTCGCTGTTGCCTGGACTCTCTATGCACTCCGAATCATCTATAAAAGCAAACATTATTTTAAAATTTTCCACCAGTTGAGACTGTCATTAACTAATGCAATGCGGATCGCTTAGAAGCGTGTATAATAATGACATTGCATCTGAGCCGTTCTTGAGCGATTAATACCGTATCTGATTTCCTTCTTCGACCCATTAAAAAGACCATGAATCCTGTTATTCTCTCAATCCATAAATATGCTCCATGCTTTTCAAGACATTGGATTATGTCATATCCAAGGATTGCTGACCTTTCTACCGACATTATAAATGCATACAGGTGCCTTATTGAATATTAACGTCCGAAGCGGTATCCTTTACGGATCCTACCATTATCCAAGCACATCGAAAGAATATCGTTTTTTTTTTAAATAAAATTCATCACATTGAGGGTATCTTCTCTATTTTACCTTTAGGGTCTTGATATACCAGACTAAAACGACTAAAACTGCCCGACTCCTTTGGCATTAACTGAACAAACGTTCAAACCTTCGGATTAAATAAAAGAGACTCATTTGCGTGACAATAATTAGACCTATTTGGATATATGGATATGAGCTTTTGGGCTTTACTAAACCATCTAATTCGTCTCGTATTAAATCCTTATTTATTTACAGTGCATAATATAACCTACATTTTTTTTGAATAACATGCCGGACTAAAACTACAAGAAACTATTTATCATTTCCAACTTCTTCGATAGTTATTAGGTATACGGATACATAATAATATAATATAATGATATACATTATGAAATAATATACATCATAAACCAATAACCGTTTATCCATTTATATATCACACAGAAATACGGAAATTCCATATAGCTGTACCTGGGAATACATTCGGAAAAACCGTACCTAACCTTTTTTTCAGAAATTCCCCAGTTCATTTATATACTGGAATTAATATATTTTGTATTAGATACCAATAGTAGTAACATTATACATAGTTTCACACTCTTCCATATTTTGTAATTATATGTAGTTAATTGATCTAACGCAGGTTTTTATATATTTATATTGTAGCTAACTTTATCTATTGAAATCATCTGCGTAAGTTATATAATTATATTGTAGCCAGTTTTTTCGCTGTAGGGCATGATTGGGAGAACAATATAGTCTCGAAACGTCGCCAAGTTTTTATTTTATTGACTGAACATCAAGAACCTTATAAAAAATATACAGGGTGAGTATCTCTTAGTGTAAAAAAAACAGTTGGGTGAAACTAGATCAAAAATGTAGCAAAATGCCGCAAACCTCACTTTTCTATTTCAATCCGTTGCAGATATATGATAAATCAAAGACTTTTTTGAGGAAACCACAATATCATATATTACTTCAACGCTCACCGTTTTTCAACAAAAATATCCACAAAACGTCAAACCACACAAAATCTTGTAAATTTAATCAGCTTTTGATTGATATGCTAAACCTAATGATTTTGTTTCAATTTCATGGAGAAAGTCACTTTTGAAACCGAAAAAACATGGTGTTCTCATTTGGCATACAAATCTGTTACTTGTGTAAATAAAATATTATGACAATCCCTTAATGAAAATGTGCATTTTAAACATAATAAACTCTTCATTGGAATAGAAAGCAAAGAAAAAAAATTATTGTTTAATAGAAAATAAAGGAAAACTATCAATAAAGCGACACCAGATCAGAGGATCTTATGTTATTACATTTATTTATTTATTATTATTACATAGGATTTATTTTACTAGATTTTCAATGTAATATTTAAAATCCAATGATAATGAACATAGACCTCAATTTTGCCCTTAGCTTCTGAATGCAGATTGTGTTGGAGAATACTACTTTTTGAGGTGAATTTTATGGGCAGATGAGTCTGTTTTTACAGACAACACCATGGTGTTGGAAAATCATATTTTGCCGAACTTTATATGGAATATCGTGATGAAGTTGTCGAAGGATATTTCAAAATCATTACGTTTAACATACCATTCGAAAGTTGATTAAATTTGCAAGTTTTTATGAGATTTGACGTTTTGTGGATATTTTTTTCGAAAAACGGTGAGCGCTGAAGTAATATAAGACATTGTGACTTCCGTAAATAAAGTGAAGATCAAGCTGTTCTTTAGATACCAAGTTTGTAAAACTCAAGATTACAGATACTTCGCTATTATAGACAATTTAATGCTAAATCCGAAAATGTGGTCAAAATTGAAAAAAATATTCAAACAAATGGAGATATTGCAGCTTTTATGGGAAAAGACGTGGTTTCCTCAAAAAAGTCTTTGATTTATCCTATATCAGCGACGGATTGGAATAGAAAGGTGAGGTCTGCGGCATTTTGCTACATGTTTTATCTAGTTTCACCCATTTTTTTTTTTTTTTTACACTTTTTTTTATTTTTTTTTATTATATACATAAGGGATATATCACCCTGTATATATATATAGTGGACTGCTACTATCCAGTCGTTTCGATAGTAATACCCTGACCCAACCCATCCATAACGTCCTTCATCACTAATCTTCAGCTACAATCTTTCTAAGTTATTTTTTATTTTTTTTATTTTCATGCATAATATCTTTTTCATATATAAGTATTTTTGAATTTTAAAAAGGTTTAAAATACAAAAGGAGGACTGACAGAGGAGTTGCAGAGCTGGACAGGTGAAAGGAGGATGTGGCCTGGCCGGCTCACCGTTGGGCTACATTTCAATAAATTATATTCATCTACAGGAAGCCGAGGGGGGGAGCGGGAATTCTGGGAGGGGTTCTTCTAGCCAGTGCCCTCCCCCCTTATTTGAATATCTTAACCAATTACGCACATTTAAAAATTAAACACGTCTACATCATCATACCTAGAGACATTCTGTAATACCAATGCATTCTTTGAACAACGCAGTGAATCCACGTACAAGACCGTCTTGATCTCATTGAAAATTAAAAAAAAAAGAGTAAACATATCATAAATTTTTGCTTAAAATGTTTATCAACATAATTGTTTTTTATTGAAAATAATTTACAACTGTACTTAAAAAAATATACATCCAATGTGAAAATAATAAATGACAATTGCTTGTGAAGCAACTACCCACTGCACTCCAATAAAAGTTCTATTTTAAAAGGTCCCGGGGCCATCTTCTTTTCAGACGCCTCGAAGGGTTGTCAGGAATAGAATGGGAAGTTAAAAGACTGGTGAATCTGAATGTTTATGCAGATTACTATGAAAGGATAGGTATCTGGTTTGGGCTAAATGAGCAACATATGGAACATTGAGGTCTTTATGGATAAGGATTTTGGATTGCTAGGGTTGTATACAAGGTGAGTAATATGGTTTAGTGGAGCCCCAACATTGGAATAGTTTAAAAGTTTTTTTGTTTTTTTTTATTTATTTATATTACAATCAAGCTCTTTACGAGCTTATTAACAATTTTTCTCTAACAATAATTATAAAAATACACTATTAAAACATATATATATAAAATATAGTTTTATTTTTCAAAATTAAAAATCTTCAAATTTCAATAACTTTGAATGTAAAGCACAAGACCCTTCACGGTTGGCATCCGAAGGTCTCTGTGGAGATCATCGTTCCTAATTTACCAAGGTGCATTTACGATGCCCCTTAGCACTTTATTTTGGAATCTTTGGATTATTTTTCTATTGGAGTCCCTCGTGCATCCCCATAGCTGGATTCCATATGTCCAGATTGGCTTCAGGACTTGGTTGTATATTAATATTTTATTGTTTACAGGCAGTTTGGATTGCCTCCCTAGGAGCCAATATAACTTTTGATAACTCTAATTGAGTTGTATAAGCTTTTTTTTAACGTGTTCTTTCCAGCGAAGTTTTGCGTCCAGTGTCATCCCGAGATATTTAGCCTGATTTGAATACGGGATCACTTTATTATTTATGGTTATGGGTTGATAGTTGATTTTTTTGTTATTAAAATCAACATGTACAGATTTTGTTTCATTTAGTTTAATTTTCCAATTTGGGGTCCATCTTTGTATATTGGCTATTGTTGTGATTAATTTTCTTGTGCTTTCCTGATTGTCATTTCCGATGGAAAGAACAGCTGTGTCATTGGCGAAGGTGGCGATGACGCCTTCTTCAACTTCTGGGATATCGGCGGTATAGAGCAGAAAGAGTATGGGGCCTAGTACACTTCCCTGCGGAACACCGACACTTATTTCATAGAGCCAAGAATATGCATCTTCTTGCTTTACTCTGAAATACCTATCAGATAGGTAGGACTTCAAGAGTAGAACATAATGTCCGGGGAGAATTTTATTAAGCTTATCGAGTAGTCCTTGATGCTAAACTTTGTCAAATGCCTGTGTTACGTCCAGAAAGACAGCTGAGCAGATTGTTTAAAAATAAAAACACTTTCTTTCGCTTTGAGTTTTTCTCCACTATACAAAGATTTCGTGACATTCCATGTTGGAAAAAAAGAGACTTTTTTGATCAAATAAAAACTAACTAAATTTGAAATAATTCAACCAAAAATCTTGTTGCCTTCATTTAACGCCTCTAGATTTTTTTTTTTTGCTTTTTAACTGGAATTTTAAAAAAATTTTAATCCTAATTTTTTTCTGTTGCCAAACGAAATCATTGCTATAAATATTAAAAAAAAAAATTGAAAAAACAGTTCGTTTTAAATTATTCATTGATTAACTATATATCTGTGTTGAATTTTATTAAAATCCAATATTTCTCACTGAATATTAAACTTTTAAATTGACTGATATTGTTTTGGGGTGGTCTCAAACTTTTGACCCGCAGTGAATGTACTAAGCATTATTTATATGATTTCCGTTAAAATAGTTTTTTAAAACAGTCTAAATATTTTTTAGGTATTCTTATTTTATTATATAGATTGACTGCTTTATTTTTAATTTAGCCAGTAGTTTTAAACTTTTTAATAATGTGACAATTGTGTGTGTGTGTGTATATATATATAACCCTTAAAGCTTCAAATTAGGTCACAAATAAATTTATCTATAATGACCTTGACCTTCTTTATGTAGCTGATCTCGTACAAACCCTGTCTTCCATATTAAAATCCATACCCATTAAAAAAACACTAGTTTGTTACATTTGATTCCCGATTATCCGAGGTGTTTAAAAAAGATGGCTTCCGAACCTCTTAATACAAAATATTTCTTGCATTCCTACTTGTTGATACTTTTTAATTTAAGTCATAATTACCCTCATTAAGTAATTCAAGTATTGCAATTCAAACGTCGCAATTATATATAAATTGCTACTTTTTGCTTAATAATATAAATCTTAAATTATTGTTTTTAAATTTGAATTTTTTTTTTCTCACATTTACATGATGCATACAATGTTTACAGTTGTGAATATCAGTAAATAACTTTTAAAAAAATATATATTCTAAAGATATTTTTCTTATATAAAGGTGTACGTATCGAAATCAGAAATCGAAAATTTTGGGATCGACTAATCCCTACTGAATATTCTTTCTTTCTATTATTCTATCCTCTTAAATTATAAAAGTGAAATGTTTTTAGCCTACAGCTGTGATTGAGGCGAGTGATTCAGAAGTGAAAATTTTCTAATTCAGTATGAATTTTTAGACCTATTTGGACGTAAGGAGTTGAGCTTTGGGGCTCCACTGAACCACCCAATTCATCTCGTATCCAATCCTTACAATCCAAAATCCTTCGAAAAATTCTCAATGCTCCTTACTTTGTGACCAATAAACTTATCCATAAAGATCTTAATGTTCCATATGTTGCTGATTTAGCCCAAACCGGATAACTATCCTGTCATAGTAAGCTCCATAACCACTCTAATCGACTAGGCTTTTAACTTGTTTCCCATTCTGTTCCTGACAACCCTCCGAGGCGTCTCAAAAGATGATGGCCTAAAGACCTTTTAGTGTAGATTTTATTGAAGTACTACTAGTAAGTAGTTTTTCACACGTTATTTACATGTCATTGCATTAACTATCAATACATTTACTCAATGTACATTGTTTTGTACAGTTGTAATATCAATGAATGGAAACAAAAGTATGATTTTTTTTTTTTAGAAAACAACTTAAAATTAGGCTGAAATCACAGCATTCATATATTAACAATATCAGTAGTATAGCCTGTTATCATCCCCGCCTAACACCAATCACCCGATGACAATAAGTTGGATCCAGGGTAAGAAGGGGCTATGTGGCAGTTGGGTGGAAGTGTTGGAGGGCAGTATGCAAAGCTGGGCCGAAGCCTTCAGTCGGCCCCGAGGCTGGTGTTGAATATTCAAACAAACGGTAGTCCAAAGGCTTGGAGAAAGTTCAGACCCTCATCCCAGATTGCTCTGCTTTCAGTGTTTAGGCTAATGGTAACTGGTACATACATCACGCTTTCATGACGGCTTGGCTATTATTCAAATCTCTATGATATTTTCTACGAGAATATTTCTCCATCGCAAATTCTGCAATGGTTTCGAAACATTGGACTAGTAGGAACAAAGGAGGGAACTCAGCTTTGAAAAAAAAAAAAAAAAAAAAAAGAAAAAATATATCTGTGTGTGGTCTATTTCAAATACAGCAGAAACCAAATTATTTCACTTCTACTACGCTTAATAATAAAGTCTTAATTTATTCTGTGACATTTCCCTTATAAATAAAAATATAATAAATTTAAGGTACCATTCTGAAACCTTCAAGCTTTTATCTAGTTGATGTTGAAGTATGTGGAGATGAACCGTTACACTAACTAATTACACTAAGTTGAAAAGAACTCCTCATCAGTAGCACTTCAATCAAAATTCTACTCTATAAGATAGGTTATATTCTTTTCAGACGCCTCGGAGGATTATCGGGAATGGAGTGGGAAGCAAGTTGAGAAACTAATGGATTTGAGTGGTTATGGAACTTACTATGAAAGTATAGGTACCTGGTTTGGGCTAACTCAGCAACAAAGGGAACATTAACGTCTTTATGGATATGTTTATTGGTAACAAAGGAGCATATCGGATTTTGGAATGTAAGGATTGGATACGAGATGAATTGGATGGTTTTTTAGAGCCACAAAGCTCAAAGCTGTACGTCCAAATAGGTCTAATCACAGCCATGTAAATAAGTCTTTTGTAATGAATTGAGGGCTTTGATCGTTTGTCGGGTAAATGTTGAAGTAGTCTGTAACGACGAGCAGTTTCTTGTCGCTTTAGTCTAGTAATTATATAAAGTAAATATTTTTTTTTGTAAAATAATAAAAAGTAAAAAGTTCACTGTTAAATATTATATGAAACGGATCAGAGGGATGCTGCCAGGAGAAAGAAAATATTTTCCGAGTAAAATATCTTTACATAGTGCCGACGTTTTGACCTGCGTTAGTGATTGTCTCCTATCCTGAGTGGTTCTATCGCCCTGAAGAAGACTTGCAAGGTCAAAACGTCAGCACTGCATAAAGGTTTATTAATTGAGGTGTTTTTTTTCTCTCCTTACTGCATTCCTGATCATTTTCTTATATATAAAAGAAAATAATTATTAATATTTGATATTATTGACATTTAATTATTGTTTATTGTAATTAGAAATTTGTTGAAGAATAATAATTGCATAGTCAGGTTTCACAAAACTATCGCCAAAATCAGCGGGATCGTTCCTAGGAATCGACTTGGGATCATCGATCCTCGACACCCATTCTTTTTTCGTAGCTCGGTGGAATCGATAAAACTTATCTGTAATATATATATTATAGTGGTATTATATAAATATCCGATAGTTAAATATACTTATTGATGATTTTGTTATGTTGCCACACGGATAACAGTAAACGCTGAAAGAATTAGGTTGAAGAAAATGTAAATTTTTTTTCTGCCAACATTCTCATTCAGTCTGCCGCACGCAAATTCAAAATCCTTGACAAGGCTGTTTTTTAAAATGAGATTTTTGAGAAATATAATATTGTGGATCCAATTTAAATGCCCGTTATGAATTTGTTACATCGACAAAAAAAAATAAAAAAAAAGCAAAAAATAGGAGCAGCACACGCTCTTGTGTTGAATAATAAACATACTAATGGCGAGCGGCTATTTATTATCATAACATGCTTTAAAAAAGAGAAATCTCTTGGATGAAGAACTTGCCGAGTAGCTTTCTGGTGGACTTCGCCTCCGGTCCTGTATCAGCGAGATATTCGCAGGTAGACGTCATGGTGAAATTTTCCAAGGACGTTTCGAACCTCGATAATATTCAGAGCTTATCAATATTTATTGGAATCATTATTCCGATTGCTATTGGAAGGACTTGATTCCCAACTTCGTATGCATAGAACTTTAAATTAAACTGTACTTGAATTGAATCCTGGACTCTCCTTTCAAACATGACTTCCCTTGAAGATAGGTCACGATCAGAGATTTAAAATCACAACAGTTAATCTTTAGTTTCAGCCTTAAACCTTGTCCTTCCCAAAATTCTATAACCTTCCGTTAGTCGCGTGCCCGATACGGGCAAAAGTTGTCGCGTGGCACCTGTGTAGTATTTTTACTTTTCTTATAAAACAATTCAAAATGTATTTTATTTCTGCTTTTAAGTGTATAAAAAAATACATTAATTCTCCAATGAATATTAATGCTCCAGTGAAACCATGCTGAATTCTAGAACCAAAATAACACTGTAATAGTGTACACCTCACAAGTGTTTTTGAATTCATGGAGATTATTCGCAATATATTTCATTAAAAAGATTAACGAAAATCTTTATATGAGTACAAAAAACATATAAAAGACAATGTTACAATGATAAACAAAGAAAAAAAGGAAAAATGTATGTGTTTAGTCGCCTTGCACCTGATATGCTGTGGACCAGAATAGTTCTGGGCGAAATCGGGTTAGGTGCTAATACTTGAAGGGAATGCTGGTAAAGGAATACCTGGATACTTGCACCCCACCAGCTTGCTAGGCCAAAATACGTCCAATTTCTTCAAGCACCTCACAGGATCACGCGACTAACGGAAGGTTAATAAATTACCGTTAAATATCATAAGACACCTACGCTGTCTTGGACTTTATCTAAGGACAGAGAATCAAATGGATAATGATTATGATCCAACAAGAATAATTAGGAATTTCGCGAAATATTCTGGAATGGAAAGGCTGATCTAAGGAAACATTCGTTTGATTGAATCCTTTAATTATATATAGGTCAAACAGGCCTGATTATGGAACATTTTATAGAGGGGCTAAACGGTTTTCAATATCATATCAAGACTAAAGCGACAAAAAAATGCTCGTCGTTACAGACTACTTCAACATTTACTAGACAAACGATAGAACCTCCCAATTCATTATAAAAGACTTATTTACATGACTGTTATTAGACCTATTTGGACGTACAGATTTGAGCTTTGTGGCTCTACTAAACCATCCAATTCATCTCGTATCCAATCCTTACAATCCAAAATCCTTCGAAAAATCCTACATGCCCCTTAATTTGTCACCAATAAGCTTATTCATAAAGACCTTAATGTTCCATATGTTGCTGAGTTAGCCCAAACCAGATACATATAGTATAGTAAGCTCCATAACCACTTTAATCCACTAAGTCTCCCAACTTGCTTCCTCCTTCATCCCTGATAATCCTCCGAGGCGTCTGAAAAGAAGATGGCCTAGAGACCTTTTAGTGTAGATTTTATTGAAGTGCTACTAGTGAGTAGTTCTTCACAAGTCATTTACATGCCATTGTATTCACTGTCAACACATTTACTTGTTGTATATTATTCTGTACAGTTGTAAATATCAATAGATGAAAAAAAAAAAAAAAAATCATATGAGGATTCCGAAAAATGAAAAATAAGACAGATCTGTAATCGAAAGAAAAGTATCGATAAGCCACGAACATTCCTAGCACAATAAAGAAGCTGGTGAGGAAGATTTTAGGGATGTGTGGAACTGGATAAAGTTCGAGGAAGTGAATTATAAAGATTTTGATGAAATTTAAAAAATATTTAAGGACAAAAATAACGTTAAATGAAGGAAGGTCATGAAGTTTTCATAGGATATAATTGTGTTTTTTCACTGCCAATTTCACTCTTAAGCCACGTAATCATTATATATTTTGACAGCTGTTGTAGTAATACTTGTTTATTAAAGATTTTGTTTAATTCTTTGTAATAATCTTTCTGTCAAAGATGGGAAACTGAAAGCAGCGTTTATGGAAAATTACTAGGATTTCACAATCGAAAAGTTAAGGTAAAGTTGTAGATGCACCACGGTCTGGAATGGCTGCTGAAGCAGATGAAGACCAAATAAAGGTATTGATTGATGCTAACCGCCAATTACAACCCGTGAGATTGCTGAGAGGTTAAAGTTTTCGAATTCGAACGTTTATGTACACGTGAAACGTCTTGGTTTAATTTCAAAACCAAGAGAAATGGGTTGTTTAAAAAAATGTTAAGCGCTAAAGATCATTGAGTAAAAAATCCCAAACCTCTTCGAAAGTATAGTGTTACAGCAGTATAATCCAAGACCTCATACAAGTTTGGTAACTAGCCAAAATCTTTAACAGCTTGAATGGGATCTACTACCACACCCACCATATTCTCCGGATTTGGCACTTCCGGAGTAATACTTGTCCTAGTATCTGGAAATTTTTTTGATGACTCTTCAGATCATAACTTAATTTTTTTTTCAATATTTTTTAATGTTTGCTACAGTACACAATATATACAATAAGCAAACGTGCGAAATATGATTACAATGGCACGTCAATAACTTGTAAAGAACTACAAACTGTAATTAATTCAATAAAACTTCAATATTAGAAGGTTTCTTAGCTATTTCGACGCCTCGGAGGGCAATCGGGAATTGAGTGTAAAGTAAGTAGAGAGACTAGTGGATTTAAGTGGGTATGGAGTTAACTATTAATAACAGGTATCTGGTTTGGGCTAGATCAGCTACAATTGGAACATTAAAACCTTTATAAACCATAGTATTGTAAGGATTGAATACAAGAGGAATTGCAAGGTTTAATGGAGCAACAAAGCACAACTCCGTACTTTTAAATAGGTCTGATTACTGTCATAATAATAAGTCTTTTGTAATTTATTGAAAGCTTTCACCGTTTGTTTAACGTTGGAGTAGTTACGACGAAACTTAATTCATCAGCCAATTTCATGATTGTTGCCAATGACCCCACGAGGGTAGAGCTAGATAAAAATACATGATGAGATTTTTCTTAATCTCCATTAAATTGAGATAATTACTATTTAATTTGAGAGATAATATTAAATGATTGGCGAGTAGAAAGAGGGATAGACGAGGGGGGTCTAAGAAGAATAACGGCAGAGCAAGCAAGCAGTGCACCTGTTCTGTTTACCCACCGCTAAAGGTCAGTCTCCAGCCCAATTATCTTGCCGTGTAGTCCAATCCCGTCTCTTAGGCTTCGGTGGAACATTTAATTTATCGGCCAACCTGGATATAAACTAAATAATTAATCCTAGGATAGTTATTGTCGAATTATAAAAAAAAAAAAATAAACTAGTAATATTTTGTAAAAAAAAAAAAAATATCTACTGAAGAGGATATGTTACTGATAAGGGAAGACGTTGAGAAACAAAATAAACTGAAAGCTGAAAAATAAAATAAAAATATGGCAATATTTAAACCGCAGTAACAGATGATAAGAAGTAGTTATAGACTCAGAATTGGCCATACCCGACTTACTCCTGGTTACCTTATAACAAAGGACAGTCCACCGAAGTGAGATACATAAAATAACATACAATTATCAATTAAACACATACTAAACGACTGCCCTCGATGGGATAGTTATTTTCACAAAGCTCGCTTACAGAAGAACCTTCCTACTATTATTATTGGTGACAATAATAACAATATAGCAAAAATGATAAAATTCCTTAAAAAATATTACTTAGTGAATAATATTTAAAGACAATGTCCAGAACTGTAAAGAAAGAAATATAAATTGAAAAAGGACACGAAAGACTTGAGACGTTGGGTGTATATAAGAAATTTAACCTTAACCTAATCCTGTAACTGATCAAAAGAGTTACATATTTATTTATTTATTTTTTTACACGAAACGGTCTTAAAGACCACGCGAATATCATGACTATGGATTCTTCCTTCTGTTCTTTTTTTTCTATCCATTTGTCCTTCATTATTTTTGATCGCCTTTGTTTCCTTTCCTCTGTCCAGGCAATCCCACTCATAGGCTTCCTCCTGTCCACTGTGACCTCATGCAACCTCTCTCTGTATTCTTCTTTGTCCAAACAATCTTGGTCGTTTATTCCCATTTTTCTTGTTTCTTCTTTCAACTGCTTGATGTATCCTTGTTAGCTCTGGCAGCCCCAGGGATTCTGCAATATAGCTTTATTCAGCCTTTTTTGAGACATCCTAACCATGTGCCCGTAGAATCCAAAGGATTGAATACGATATGAATTTGATGGTTTAGTAAAGCCCCGAAGCTTATCTAGGTATAATCACAGTCATGTAAATAAGTCTTTTGTAATGAATTAGGAGCTTTGATCGTTAGTCTAGTAAATGTTGAAGTAGTCCGTAACGACGAGCAGTTTCTTGTCGCTTTAGTCTTTAATTATAGTTAAATATCGAAAATGTTAATAATTAAAATGTTATTTTTCAGTGTGTGACAACACAGCGGTGTCTTTTCAGTCTTTTCAGTTTGTTTTAAGTATTAACAAAATAAAAAAAAAATATTTAAAAAAAAACAACAAAAAAACTAATATATGTAGTTGGGATCTTTAAGAATAATAACGTTCATTAATATAATTTAACTTATTACTTATGACATCGTAACCGTTATATTTTCTTAGTTTTTAGTTATTTTCCGTGATATAAAGCCACATTGACTACTGTCGTTAATGGCTCATATAACTCATACATTTTTTTTACAACCCTTGGGTAGAAAGAGAGGCTCGTTTAGAAATGTCGCTCAGAGCAATTAAATATCTAGTTTAATAGAAGTAGATGATATTTTATAGAGAGCTGAACCAGACAGAAGCACTACACCAAAAACAAAAAAAAAAACGAACATATTGTACATAAATCATAACAGCTTGACAATATTTTATTGGTAAGACATTAATACTTAGATAAAAAAACCTAAAATACGTTTATGATTTCAATTTGATTTCGAAAACAAGCATTCGCGGTTGTATATTTATTTTATTATTACAAATAATTAAATCGGTTGGAAGAGATGGCGATAATACCAATTATGATTGCTCGTAGAATGAAGAAAATTGTTATTTATTAGGCAATAATTAATATTCGTTCACGAGTTTTAATTTTATTGAGATGAGGAATTAAATATATCAGGTTTTTATTTTTATTTGCATTTTAATAAGGCGTTGTTAAATGCAGAAGGCATCGAAAGTACAAAGAAAATAGTTTTATGTATTATTGATTTTTTTTTTTCTGCGTTTAAACAAATCGAAATTTTATTTATTTTTAAAAAATTTTAATGTCTTTGAAGATTGGTTTATAAAATAAAACAACTGCTGCGGCCTTCAACGCACTTATCACATTAGCAGGGAACTCCTTCGTTGTATTGGGGAAAACCTCCTTGTTATGCATTGTCTTGCAATTGTACGCTAGTTTATATGGATCATAATCAACTTATAAAATAGATATTTAATATATTTGCATTATAACTTAATTGTTAAAATAGATATAGGGCTCCACTAAACCACCCAATTCGTCTCGAATCCAATACTTTCAATCCAAAATCCTTCGTAAAACTCTCCTTCAAAAACGCTCCTTACTTTTTCACAAACAAACTTATCCATATAGTACTTGTATGCATTATTGTATGATAGGCTCAATATAATTAGGATTGACGAATTAATTTCCTCCTCTATTGGAATTATTTTATTTGAAAACTAGTTTTGAATTTTAAACACCCATTATAAGTTCTAAAACTTAAAAAAAAAAAAAATTCAGAAAATCAGAACTTATTTCACATCGATTATATGTATTACATTTTATAAAAATGTAACACAAGAAATCAAATACATCGGTACTCACCCAGGGAGTACAACGGTTTTCTGAAATACATGCATTCATACAAATTATCGCCCACTATACACCAAAGTTGGAAAATAATTAAGAAAACTAGATTTAAATCATGTATTTAAAATATATAAACCATTGTCATCTTATTTAACTTCACCTCAAGACAAAGTAGCCCCTTTCCAAAAAAAAGCTTTATAAATGAAATAAGATGTGATGAATGTGATGCTATACGGGAAAAACTGGACGACCAGTAATTCAAAGATTAAAATAACACACAAGAGAATACAATAACAAGACCCAAAATTCCTACTTCGCTACCATTTAAAAAAAAAATCCATTAAATTCAACAAAGACTCGAATATATCGAATAGAAAACAGCTTACATTTAATTATTTATGAATTATAATAAATAATTGAATCGTTCAAAATATTTGTCTAAATGACCAGATAAGTACGTCCATAGTCTTTTTTTTCAATAGGAACGGAAAAACCAACCAGTCATAAACCCTATTCGGTTTTGTTTATATATTATATTTTATATTTATACTTTATTGATATTCACAACTGTATAAAGTATATACAATAAATGTGCGGTACAATGTTTACAATGACATGTCAATTACTTGTGAAGAATTTCTTATTATTAGTACTTCGATTAATGTTCTAGATTAAATCGTTTCTAGGCCATTTTCTTTTCAGGCACCTCGGGAAGTTCGGAGACTAGTGGATTTGAGTGGGTATGTAGCTTGTCATGGAAAGATAGATAGAGAATTTTAAGAAGGATTTTAAGTTGTTAGGATTGGATACGAGAATAATTGGAAGGTTTAGTGGAGCCTCAAATCACAACTCCGTATGTCCAAATGGGTCTAATTACTGTGATTTAAGTCTTTTGTGATTAATTATGAGCTTTGAATGGTTATCTAGTAAATGGAGTAGTCTTTTATAATTTATATATTTTTTTATGTTATATTATTTTGTTTAATTAATAAAATAAATATGAAGGAGAGGATTACCAAGCTGGAAAGACTGAGTTTCGCAACCAGCGACATATACAACAAAAGGAATTTGTCCATAAAAGCGAAAATTACGCAAAACACTGTGGCAAAACCGGTGATACTGTATGGGACGGAAACCATGAACCTTCCCTACCTAGAAAAGCTGCTGAAAGCCGAAAGAATGGTCCTAGGAAGACACAAGAAGGTTACAGGTTAAGAGCAGACAAGGAAATATACAAGGAAATCAAAGACTTAGAAACTGAGATAAGGATCAGGAGACTATATTTGTCACCAATAAACTTATCCATGAAGATCTTAATGTTCCATATGTTGCTGATTTAGCCCAAACCAGATACCTATCCTTTCATAGTAAGCTTCATAGTCACTCAAATACATTAGTTTCTAAACTTGTTCCCACTCCATTCCCGAAAATCCTCCGAGGCGTCTGAAAAGAAGATGGCCTAGAGATCCGCTTCTTTAGAATTTTTATTGAAGTGCTACTGATGAGTTGTTCTTTTCTAGTTTTGACATAGTTGTAATATAACCAACTTTTACCATTTAAAATATTCAATGCCTCAGATTCATTAAGGAACGGTTTTCTCAGAAATTTTACTTTCTGTATTAACGCCTTTCTTATGTTTTCAAAAACAATTCCCAAATTTTGAAATTTTTTCATAATATCCTTAATACCTTTAAATCAAAAAGTATTTTTCCTAATTGTCTCTATAGCAAGTAGCTTAGAGTAACGGTGATCGGGTAAATTAAGAACCTTCAGCAAATAATTGTGGTGCAGTTTAAGAGTGTTTATAAGAATTGGGAAGAGATTTGTTTTAAAATAGATAATATAGTCTGCTTGAATGGAATATCAGCGATCTAGATATCAAGGAATAATTATGTTGGGCGTTGTTTGAACGTTGAACATTGCCATACTTGAAAATGTTTAATGTTCGAATACTTCTGTCCCCATAATATTAGTCCGTATGTATAGAAAGTTCTGAGGAATGAATTTTTTTTCTGTTAACTGAAAGATCTTGCTAAGTATTCGATATAGCTAACTGAATCTTTTTTCATTTTCTTTTAGTAAATCATTCGTAGTAGATCAAACCAAGGTACCAGATTGTCGAATATGAATAAAGGGTGCATTTTGAATCATTAAACTTCTTAAACATACCGTATTTGAAAGAGGTTTTTGCGGAACAAATGTGGGACAGAAGAATGGCTCTAACATAGGAAAATATTGCCAGGAATGTGTCAGGAATATGTCAGCAATCCAAAAGATGAAGAGAATTAAATCCAAGAAGCTGCCTTGGGGAACAACAGCCCCAACAAAATCACTCGCCATATTCACAGCCAGAACGTACATAAAAAAAAAACAAATTGTTTGGACATAATCTGAACTCAAGCAGAGGAAAATATTTTATTTGATTATGGATGGATTTGAAGCAATCGGTTTATAGAAGTAGTGCAAAGATTTTTTTCTTCTTTTCTTTGATTAATTCATTACTATTAATTAATTAATTATTTGGTTATGACGTTTTATCAGCACTTACTAACGTTGCAATTAATTTAATAGCTCCCATCTCTTCTCCAACAGTAAAACATCAACAAACTATGGGTATTTCGCGTTTCAGAGAACGCGAGAATTTGAGAGAATTATTATTCAGAGAATAATAATTATTAATATTAAATATTCACAATGAATTTTGTTTCATTAATAAGAAATTTCGGGAAAATTTATTACTGAAAGTGGGTCTTGTCTCTTTGGGGGGGGGTTACGAGTGTTGTCTGCTATGACTCAATTTGACTAATGACCGGACGGTTCCTACAGAAACTTAAATAGCAAGCCATGTTATTTGACTTGTTTATACTTGGAACAGAATTTGAACTTATTTGTTTTATTTAACCCTTAGAAAAGAAATAAAAATAGATTATGTATTTATTATTTAAAAGATTAACTTTTTTTTTCTATTATTAATAGAAGATTACGACTGTATTACAAATACATTTAGTAAATAAGCGGTTCACAATGAAAAATAATATAATGCAGAAAATACGTGTAGAGGAACTACCCAGCGGCAGTACTCTAATGAAGTATTTACAAAAGAAGATCCCGAGGCCATCTTCTTTTCAGACGCCTCGGAGGATTGCTAGGAATGGAATGGGAACCAAGTGGATTTGGATGTGAGTAGTTATGAAAGGAAAGGTATCCAGTTCGTGCCAAATCAGCAACATATGGGATATCAAGGTCATTGTGGGTCTGTTCATTTGTGACAAAGTAAGGAGCCTCTAGGATTTTTCGAAGGATTTTGGATTGGAGTGATTGGATGGTTTGGTCCAAATAGGTCTGATAATTTTTTGTAGTGAATTGGGAGATTTGAACGTTTGTCAAGTAGTTGTAGCAGTCGAAATCGACGTGAAGCTTCTTGTCTTTTCAATCTTGTATGAGGGTTCCAGATAAGTCTCTTGTCCAGATAAAATCCAAGGTATCTTATCTGTTCTACATTATTTAATGGTACTCCATTAAAGAATACAGGAGGACAGGATGAGGTAGGTTTTCGACGTAGGGTAAAGGTTATTTGCTGGGATTAAACAAAAGATTAACTTAATATCCAAAAATTAGTTGATACATATACTTGCAGCAGAATACAATGAAGTTAAAAAAAAATCGAGAAATCTGGATGGATAAGGTTAAAGTTTTCTTGATGGATCTTACATTTGGTGATATGATTGCCAATTACTAGATATCTTAATACGTTTTATGTTTGAGCAGTATATATATATATATATATATATATATATATATATATATATATATATATATGTATGTATATAATATAACTGGCATATTTAATTAATAATGATTAGAATCTTTTAGTTTATTTTTTTTCGAGGAATTAATTAGGAACGTAAAATATTTCGATGTACTTGTATTTTACAGTGACTTGAATTTCGTAGATTTAAGAGTGTCCACTGTTATGAAAATTTAAAAGAAGAAGAATTATTTGTTTTGAGAAGAAAAAGTCACTTAGCATTTCATTTGCAATGGATTTGAAGAGAAATATTTTGTGCATTACAACTTGTAATGCTGATTTAATTATTTGTAATTATAAAATAAACATACAACCGTGAATATTTGTTTTCTGAATCAAACTGAAATCATAAACGTATTTTAGGTTGTTTTTGTAATCTAGGTACCTTATGTCTTACGAATAAAATATTGTCAAGCTATTACGATTTATGTACAAAATGTTCATTTTTTTTTTTTTTTGGTGTAGTGCTCCTTTTTGGTTCAGCTCTCTATAAAATAGCATCTACTTCTATAAAACTAGATATTTAATTGCTCTGAACGACATTTCTAAACGAGTCTCTCTTTCTACCCAAGGGTTGTAAAAAAAAGTTATGAGCTATATGACCCATTAACGACAGTATTTACGCAGTTAAAAGAACGATAATTAGTTTTCTAAAAATAACAGATTTCGAGCAGTGTTATAACTTCACCAAAGCATAGTTCGAAAATAACATGAAAATCTTAAAAAATAATAAAATCTATTTAAATATTAATAGTTTTTATTCTTTTGGTTTTATATTATTTTATCGTAATATTTTTTTATTTATTAATCAAAAATGGGCGTTAAAGGTTGTCTTAATATTATTTGCAAACAAAAATAAAAAATAAATAAATAAAAAAAAATAAAATAAAATAAAAAAATAAATTTCATTTAATTCAAGTTGGTTACATCAAATGATCTGAAACGAAAAAATAGTATTCAGCGGAACCCCTGGCTCAGAAAATATTAAAATTACTTTAAATGAATCCATTACCTGTACAATTACGCATTTAAAAGTACAATATTTTGCGTTATACTTTTAAGTAATTGGTTACATAAAAATAACAGATTTCGAGTAGTGTCTTAACTTCGCCAAAATCATATTTCGAAAAAAAAAACAACATTAAAATTTAAAAATATAACAAAATCTATTTGAATATGGAATAGTAATTGATGGAATCTATGAATCCATTACCTGTACAATAACGCATTTAATAAAACAACAATATTTTGTGTTATTTTTCTAAAAATAACAGATTTCGAACAGTATTACAACATCACCAAATGCATAGTTCGAAAATTACACGAAAATCTAAAAAAATAACAAAATCTATTTACATATATTTGGATGGTTTTTAGTTGTATTTTTTGATGTTTTATTATTGTATCCTAATATTTTTATATTTATTAATCGGAAATATACGATAAATATCCTCTTTATATTATTTGTAAAAAAACAAAATAAAATAAACAAAAATAAATAAAAATAAACACAACATTGACTTATTTTTAAAAATATAATAATAAGATGAGGTAAGATTGTAATTGTATTTTGATCCGAAATACTCGCAGCACTGTGCGTTTTCTTAACCAATTAAGGATTTTCACAAACTAGGAAAATCATAGAGCGGAAATAGGAAACCATTCAGCTATCCCATTCATAGGAGCATTTTGGCTAGAGCTACAGATGCTGGACACGGGTCAATGACCCGATCATTAAAAGAAGGGGAAATATAAAATATAATCTTGTGTGGTGGGGCTCAAGGTGAGCGAGCTGACCCGCAAGGTGACGTCACTCCCGCCGGCAGGTGCACCGCCCTGTCGTCACTATATATGTCTGTCTCCATTTATATCTTTATTAGTCTATCGCTTTTATGGTCATTTACCTTTTATTGACAATACCCTCAGGGAGGGAAAGTCTTTGGGAGGTCCGCGCTTACAAGGAAGTCCGGGAAATGGTATACCCATAATAGCCGACGGCGCGTGTTCGTTGAAGAAATGCATAGAAAAAATGAGTTCGATAATAGAATGCATAAGGTTCTTGAGGTTTAGTCAACAAATAAAAAGAATATTTTGGCTACGTTTCTTAACTATATTTTTCTCATAATCATGCCCTACATTGAAGAAACAGGTTACAATAAAATTATATAAGTTATACAACTTTCAAAACATAAAATTAGCTACAGTATAAATATATTAGAAAAATTTGTTAAATTAACTACATGTAATAACAAAATATGGAGGAGTAGGAAAATACTTACAATGTTACTGGTGGATATGCTACTGGTATCTACAACTAAATTATAGCAATTCTAATTCACAACTGAACTGGGGAATTTGAAAAAAATAGAGGTAAGGTTGGTATTTCCAAAACTGGTGGTATTCCCAGATACAGGTAGAAAGGATTTCCGTATTTCTGTGTAATATATATATGGATAAATGATTTATATGATGTACACTGATGTAAATGTATGTTATTAGTCTGAATGAATTAAATTAGAATAACATGTGTTAAGATTTAGGACGTCTGATTTTTTGTTTATTGCGCGATTTTAAAACACATATACACAGCAGGAATTAAAAAATTCGATGTTGTATGCGACAAATATAGGACGAGAATTCTTACACTCAATCCCAATGAATTAAAAAAAAAAAAATTCAAAACAAAGCGCAAAGTAGTCAACATTAAGTCACGTCAATTTTGTACCCACTTTGGCAGGAAGATGCTATAAGACACCCAAAAATAAAAAAGAAATATTTATTTGGATTAGATATTTTATTTTCCCAAATAGTCTTTCCAATCCAAAATCCTACGTTAGATCTTGAATAAATGTATATGCTTTCGATTATAAATAAATAAATTAAATTCTATACAGGGTGAGTATCTATTAGTGCAAAAAAAAAAAAAAATTGGATAAAACTAGATCAAAAATGTAAAAAAATGCCGAAGACCTTTCTTTTCAATTCCAGTCAGTAGCAGATATACAATAGTTCAAAGGCTTTTTTTAGAAATACAAGTTTTTTTGCCATAAAAGCTGTATTATCTTTACTTGATTTTAAAAAATTTCAAATTTAGACCGCATTTTCGGATTGAAAATTAGGTTTTCTATCAGAGCAGAGTATGTGTAACCTTGAATTTTTCTAACTTAGTACCTAAAAAACAGCTTGATATTCACCTTATTTAGGGAAGTCACAATGTCTTATAATACTTCAACGCTCACCGTTTTTCGAAAAAACTATCCACAAAACTTCAGATCGCACAAAAACTTGCAAATTTAACTAGCTTTCGTATGGTATGATAAAAATAGTGATTCAATTAACTTTTAAAACCGGGAAAAAATGGTGTTTTAATTTGGTATACAAATCAGTTATTTGTGTAAATAAGACGTTATGATAATCCCTTAATGGAAATATGCATTTTAAACATAATAAACTCTTCGTTGGAATAAAAAGCAAATGCTAGCGAAACAGTAAAAATTACAATAATAGTTTTTATAATTATAAGGATTTTATTTTTTTTTTTACTTTACACAGTCATTCCAATCCAAAATCCATAGTTGGATCTAGGAAAACAAAAATGTATGTGCTTACAGTTTAAACTATATTCTAATCTATAGTGATATGAATAGCATACTGACAAGAAAAATATTCCACCAAATATTTTTTTTTTTCAAGTTCTATAAAATTTTCAACTTTCTTTAATTGTTTAAGTTCCCATATTCTGTGACCACGGTATAAAATTATAAGGGCTATAAAAAACAAGAATTAAATAAACTATTTAAAAAAAATTAAATTATAAATTTTAAATTAATATGATTTATAACAGTTTTTCATTAGATGAGAATATCTCTAAAGAGTTTATTTAAAATCACATTAGACCTTAGACCTATAATCAATCAAATGCGTTATGAACGCAAGGGGTGGATAGAAAACTTTTTAAATTGAAATTTCAAAAATTTAAAGTTACTGGGTTTTTTATTTTTTTTTAATTTTTATTTTATTTTATTTTTTTTTTTTTTTTTTTTTATTTTATTTTATTTTTTTTTTTTTTTTTTAATTACCGCTCTCTTTTATTTTAATAATTTTAAAAAATCATTTATAATTATTAAATTATATTTAATATATATTTATATATTTATATATTTAATAATATATTTATTATAATTATTAATCATTTATAAATTATCATTTATATCTCCTCGTTAAAGTATATAAGACGTAAAGACCTAAAAAAAATGAAACAGACAGAAATTTTTGCCATTCAGTATATATAAAAAAATATAAATCTAAAATTTACAAAATATACGATTAATCATATTTAAGATAAAATACAATCAAACCAACTAGTCTCTCAACTAGGTCCCTTTTCGAACCCCCAAAATCCTAAGGTTTCTGAAAAGAAGATGGCCTCGGATTAAGTCCTTATTTCTATATTTTTTATTTATTTTTTTTTTTTTTTATCGATTAGTTTTATAACAATTGTAAATTTCTGTATAAAATAATCTAAAAAAAAAACAAAAAAAAACAGGTATTAAATTTAGTTTCAAATGACCCATGTTGAAAATTTAGCATGCATATAGCTTGCTCATGTATTATATGTTCTAGGAAATTTGCAAAAGTTTAAGAAAAATACATTTTTAATTACATTTCATTTGTGTAAAGATTAACATGGGTGCTAACTTGAAATTTTTTTTTTTTATAACTTTAAACTTTTCTTTACTGAATAATCTTGCTAAGTGATCCAGAACGAATGCTTTGTTTATTTTTTTACCATCCAAGTGCATTAGTGCATTCCTTCCCAATATTTTTAAAAAATTTTCATAAAAAAAAAAAAAAAAAAAAAAAATAATAAAACAAAAAATTTCAATCAATTATATATATATTTTTTTGCGGAATATTTTGAGAATGAGGTATACCTAAATGAGGTCATGTTACGTTTATTCCAGCTCAAGGTTGGCCGGTCGTTGAACTCAGAACGCCCGGCTGCTAGGTTACGAGACCGATTTCGAAGTATTCAAAAAAATAAACTAATAAAAGAATTTCAAATATTTGGATGAGTTTGAAAATAAATCTACACTAGATTTTTTTGAGTTAAACTATAGATGCAGAATATTGCATTTGTATGTGCATTTTCGAAAAATCTGCAGTGTTTAAATCGATGCCAATGGAAAAAGTACGATTCAAGATTAAATATATATTTTTTTATTGGTACGGTATACAAAATATACATCAAGGAAATATGTGAAAAATCATTAAAAATTTCACACATGAAGGCCCTTTTTTTTTTTTTTTAGCCTCGGAGGTAAGTCAAGAATGGATAGGGATGCAAGTTGAGGGACTAGTGGATTTGAATAGTTATGAAGTTTACTATGAAAGGATAGATATCTAATTTGGGCTAAATCATATAATATTAGGATTTTAATGGATAAGTTACCAGATACCTATCCTTTCATAGTAAACTCCGTAACCATTCAAATCCACTAGTCTCTCACCTTGCTTCCCATTCTATTCCTGACAACCCTCCGAGGTGTCTGAAAAGAAGATGGCTCCGGGACCTTCTCAAATGGAACTTTTATTGAAGTGCTACCAATGGGTAGTTGCTTCACAAGCAATTGTCATATTATTTTTTTTGTCATTATGACATTTACTGGATGTATGTTTATATGTACAGTTGTAAATTTCAATAAATAGATTTTAAAAAAAATGGATAAGTTTATGGGTGACAAAGTAAGGAGCATTGAGGATTTTTTGAAGATTTTTTGATTTTGAGGATTGGATACATGATTAAAAGGATGTTTGAGTAGAGCTCAGATTAAACAATAAAAAAAAAAAAAAATCTAAAATGCATAGTTCAAAAATAACTTCCAATTTTGGTGTAGAACTACTTAAAAAACAAATAAAAAATTAAAATAGTAATTTTATTGGTGATGATAACATACAATAAAACCTTATCAATAGTTAAAAGTTTAATAATCAGACAAAAAACTATTTAAAATCTTATAATGTTTTGAGAGTAGCATGGAAATTATTTAATTTTTTTTTATTATTGTTATTTTTTATTTTATTCTTTTTTACAAACACCACTTTTTAATTTAAAAAGATATATTATTACGTTTCAATCAAATTTAATTATCTTCCTATACTTGTTAGAGTGTTTAAATGCCATTAAATTTTGTTTGTTCTTCAAAATGCATTCTAGCTAGTCTAAAGATATTCATGTCAAGATATCGTAAAAATAATATTAAAAAAATGAGAGAAAAAAGCTTAAGAAATAACTAAATTAAAATTTTAAATCAAATGAACCGGTTTTTAAAAATAATTTAAAATAATAGTCTAAAAAGAATAGTACGTGATTATTTTGAATTTCTTTCAAATAGATTAATTGCAGAATCCAACAAGAATCTATAAGGTTAAGAATAAAAAATAAAAAAATAAAAAATATCGAAACCTCTCAACATTTTGAGAACATTTAAGTGAAAAAGAATCCCGGCTATTATTCTTTTTTAACTTTTAATCGTCCTAACAATGTAATGGACATTATACTATATATATATATATATATATATATATATATATATATATATATATATATATATATTTAGAGAGAGAGAGAGAGAGAGAGAGAGAGAGAGAGAGAGAGAGAGAGAGAGAGAGAGAGAGAGAGAGAGAGAGAGAGAGAGAGAGAGAGAGAGAGAGAGAGAGAGAGAGAGAGAGAGAGAGAGAGAGAGAGAGAGAGAGAGAGTAAGAGAGAGGGAAATAGCTAAATATAGGTAAAAGGTGTATTGGGTGTGTATTTAATGAACAAGGGCTAAACAGTGAGATGACATCATCTGGGCTTAACCCCCAGGTTTTTCCTCTTAATCATTATAGCACTCTTAAGTTTGGATGTACCCCCAATATGGTTTATTGACGGTTAGTATAATTTAATAACGTTAAATGATTTTTCTAACACAGCTCGACTCGAACCTTGTTCTAAAATTTAAGCATTTAGTGACATAACAAATGTAACAACGCTTCCGGTTCTTTATGTAAGTATGGAGTTATACATACAAAGTTTACAAAAATATTATTACTTTGGTAAGTGGCTGGAGGAAAATGACATACAAGCTAACAAAATAATATATAATAAATAAAATATTTACCTTTTTTTATTTACAATGTATTTCTTTATGTATGTATGCTACTTATAATAAAAATGTTGTTGATAAAAGCGATTTGAATTTCCAGTCATATTTTTAATGGGCTTTTGAGAGGGGATTTCAGCAAGAATTTTAAACGGATGAAGGTGGAAATATTGTGGTAGGTCAGTAACTCGGATTAACATTTTAATGGGAATTGGCAAGAAATGGGACCAGTTTAATCCATGATTCTAGATCCCCATTCGCCAACGAACGTTCTGCCAAGGTTAGATGCACTCAATCCAGATTTTTCAAGAAAGGAACACCATCATTAGTTCTCCTGAATATTAAACAGATTATTCTTTAAAAATTAAAAAAAAAAAAAAAAAAAAAAAAAAATGAAAAGTAAATTTGCATTTTAGCACCTTGGATGTTTCATTTTTCTTTATTTTACGTGGTATTACAACAACTACATTACAAATACAAAAAACTAAGACAAATAGTGAAACTTTTATTTAAACAAATATATAGAATCAGAGACCATAGGTAATAAGTACTATTATAAAATACAAATTCATCCAATTATTTGCTATTAAATAACAGAAAAATAATCCAAAATCCTTCGAAAAATCACGAATTAACTCATACATAGAGATTTTAATGTTTCACATGTTGCTAATTTCCAGAACCGATACCTACTATCTTATAGCAAACTCAAAATCCAATCAAATCTACTAGCCAAGCTCCCAATTAATTACAAAAGACTCATTTACATGACTGTGAATAGATATAGACCTATATGGACCTACGGAGTTGAGTTTTGAGACTCTACTAAACCACCCAATTCATTAAAATCCAAAATCCTTCGAAAATACCTCAATGCTCCTTACTTTGTCGCCAATAAACTTATCCGTTGCGATCTAAATGTTCCATATGTTGCTGATTTAGCCCAAACCAAATACCAATCCTTACACAGTAAGCTCCATAACCACTCAAATCCACTAGTTTCTTAACTTGCTTCCCATTCAATTCCTGATACACCTCCGAGGCATCTAAAAAGAAGATGGCCTAGAGATCTTCTTGTGTAGATCTTTATTGAAGTGCTACTTATGAGTAGTTCTTTCAAGTTTTGGCATGCTATTGTAAACGTTTTAAACACATTCACTTGATGAATATTTGTAAAGTTGTAAATTTCAATAAATTTATAAATTAAAAGAAAAAAAATCTATTAGTCTCTCTACTTGCTTCCCATTTCATTCCTAATAACACTCCGAGGTGTCTGAAAAGAAGATGGCCAAGAGACCTTCTAATGTCTCGTACTTTGCAAGTTATTGACATAACATTGTTTTTACTATCCACAAATTTACAAGATGTGTATGTTATATACAATTGTAAATTTCAATAAATAATAAATATATTAAATCTTACATTGTAATTTGTTTTATTTCAGATTTAGGAACCACAGACCATCCTCTCTGAATATTTGCTTGAGACCAAAGTTGGGTAAAATTTAATCATGATTAAATGTGACAACTAATTTCCTGGAGTCAATCATCTAATTTCAATCATGATTAAATCCTATAATTCATTCTTTAGTCAATTAATGATTTATTTGACTGAAAATCTACTAAAAGATTTAATCATGGTTGAATTAGGTGATTGATTCCAGGGTATTAGTTGTAAAGTATTTAATCGTGCTTACATTTTGCTTAACTCTGTTTGAAACAGCATATTTTTTTAAAAATAAAAACCATCCCTGTTTACATCCCATAAATTCATAACCTATTTTTCTCTACAACTAATAGTCCCTATTAATAAATCCGAAATCAAATTCAATAAACAACAAGCATAATAATGTTACCCTATAAGATAATTTTTTTTTTAAAATAAGAAATATTTTATACTGAATGCGTTGTTTTTATTTTATTTTATAGAATTGTGAAAATATACCTGACTCATGTCTACTTTCTCCTCTCTCTCAGCTATTATTTTTAAATTGTAAATGATAACTTCAATTAATTCTTCATTTATTAATCAAACAATTAATTTATCATAAAACCATTAATTAATCCTTAAGATAAATGAATGCTAACTGCATATCCAAGCATGAAATTAGATTTTTTACGAGTACAAAGACTTCTTTGCTTGTGGCTAGTGAACGGGATAATCAACTTTAATTACATCTTTTCCAATAATAATACACACACACACACACACACACACATATATATTTATATATATGTGTGTATATATATACTGAAGAAGAAGACCATATGATTACATTTGCCAAGTAAATATAATCGTTATGAAATATGTAACAATGATAAAAAATATCACAAATTTTAATTTAAATTTTGAAACTGATATCTGTATTTGATATTTTTTTTTAGTTTCAAACAATATCTGATGAAGACATCATAAACTCAAACTACAGTAAACTCTCGATGATTCAAAGTCTTTCTATGAAAAGAAAACTTTCAAAAGTAATTTAATTTTATTTCAACTTTTATTTTTATTTTCGTAAGTAAAATATATAACGTAATAAAGTGTATTAAACGTTAGAGCGAAACATAATATGCCCTTAACGAAAACGTAAAAGTATTACACAGAATTAGATAAAATTTAATCATGATTAAACATTTGGCAACTAATTTCCTGAAATCAAACACTTAATTTAATAATGATTAAATGTATCAGTTCATTTTTTAATAAATGATTGATTTTGTTGACTGAAAAATCAAATAAAAGATTTAGTCATGATTAAATTTTATGATTAATTCCTGGAAAATAGTTGTTAAATATTTAACCATGATTAAATTTTGTCCAACTCCGGTTTTAGGTAATGAAGGGAAATGGCCCCCGCCAATATTTTGAGAAGCAAGATAATGTTATTTTTATTATTTTTTTTTTTTAAACAATAAGAATTTGGTTAAGTAACATAATAGTTACTTAATAATAACTACTATGATACTTAGAAAAATATTTTATTTTTAGGAAAAAAAAAAATGTTGATTCTAGTTGTGGCCCTTGTTGTCTCATTTTGCGGACTATCCGCGTTTTCGCGCTTCACCCTTATCCACGGATAATCGGTTGCACAATTTATTATCTATATAACCGACGGATTCTTTTAGTGGGCGTTATTTTCAAAATTTGGGATTATAATGGGAATAAGTTATGCAAGTGTTAACAGATGTGTATTAATAATATCGTTAATTGATTTTTGCACCTTTGACGCAGTTGAGAAAGCAGCGTTGGGATCTCTTAGGAACTGGCTTGTCTGTGAATCCCTAGGCAGAGGGTATGTTAGGTATGGAGTATTATTGTACTTTTAATACATCAGTACACATAAACATATAAATTATACTTTTAATTTAATTTGATTCTTGTCGTTTCCAACTATTCCAAAATTTACTAGACAAGCGTTCGAAGCACCCAATGAAGTACAATATACTCATTTACATGGCAGTAATCAGACCTATTTGGAAATACGGAGTTGAACATTGGGGCTCCACCAAACCTTCCAATTGTTCTCATATCCAATCCTTAAAATCCGAAATATTTCGTAAGATTCTAAATGCCCCTTAGTACGTCACAAACAAACTTAACTATAAAGACCTTAATGTTCCATACGTTGCTGATTTGGTCCAAACCAGACACCTATATATTTTCATAGTTAAGTCAATACCCACTAGAATCCTCTAGTCTCCCAACTTGCCCAGTACATTTCCCATTATTCTTCCAGGCGTCTAAAAAGAACTTGGCTAAGAGACCATCCATTGTAGAATATAAGTCGTAGTGCAACTGGTGTGTAGTTCTTTACTTGTTTTTGACATGTCATTGTTATAATTTTTTTTCAAATTTACTTGTATATTATGTATACATTTGTAAATATCAATAAATAGTTTAAGTTTCTTAATATGGATTTTTTCATTTATTTCGTATTGTACGTATTGTGTGAATAGTTTTATAAAGCCACCTATATTACGTATTTCTCTCAATTAATGCAGATTGTATTACTTAATATAATTTTTTTAATAAAAAAAAAATACTGATATCATCTGGTCCCATATAGTCCGGTTTAGCGGGACTCAACTGCATTTCTATAACGAATACCGACAAGAGTTATAGTGGTCAAGGTTTCGGTTCTTCGACATAATTATTCTATTAAGAAAACAATAATATATTGATTTATTTATATATATTTTTAGGAAAATAAAAATTAAAAAAAAAAAAAAAAAGTTTCTAAAAGAAAATAGTAAAACAAGTTTAGATAATAAGTATAATTATATATTTTTTTCTACAAATGAATTAAACAGGCTCATTTATCTTTTATTCGAATTAAAAAAAAAAAAAAAAGTTTTAAAAAGTTGTAGTTTTACACATACACCTATATAATTAGTGTAAAACTAGGTGTTATATTATTTTCCTAGGCGTGACTAGAATTTTTAATTAGTTAATTAAATTTTACAAATTTTACACTGATAAGCATTCAAGACAATGAGAATACTATCTGAAGGAGAGAGCGAGGCTCGTTAGAGTTCAATGTTTTTCCACAAGTGTCGTTATACTCTCTAATTAACTCAGACAAGAAAGTTCACTGGCAAGTACGTCTGTCTGTCTGTCTGTCTGTTGGCCTAAGAACGTGTCCTTTCGGGGACAGGCTGCAATTCAGCTAAGCCATTGATATGCATAAATACCGAATTTTTATATGAAGTAAATTATACAAGACTTCATTCAGGATTTTAGAATAGCACATTTTACTATATTAAAATAACTTACGTTACTTGAGACGGATTTTTTTTAACGTATTCAGTGATATGAATTAACTATATAAACGTTCAAAGCTCCCAATTAATTACAAAAGACTCATATACATCACTGTTAGACCTATTTGGACGTACGGAGTTGAGCTTTGCGGCTCCACTAAACCTTCCAATTCATCTCGTATCCTTGCAATCCAAAATCCTTCGAAAAATCCTCAATGGCCCTTACTTTGTCGCCAATGAACTTATCCATAAATATCTTAATGTTCCATATGTTGCTGATTTAGCCCACACCAGATAACTATCCTTTCATAGTAAGCTCCATAATCACTCAAATCCGTTAGTTCCTAAACTTCCTTCCCACTCCATTCCTGATAATCCTCCGAGGCGTCTGAAACGAAGATGGTCTAGAGACCTTCTAGTGTATAATTTTGAATAAATTGCTACCGTTGTCAATACATTTACTTAATGTATATATTTTGTAGAGTTGTAAATTTCAATAAATGTATATTAAAAAAAAAAAAACTAAATAAAATGAAGAAGGTACTAATAAGCGAAAAATTTGTATAACAAAAAAGAGTAAAAAAAAAAAAAAAAAAAGATAAATTTGATAATAGAAAGTCAATTTAAAGTTTTTTTTTTTTTTTTTTTTTTTTTTTTTTTTGCTAGCTACTTATTACAATTTATTACTGTATAAAAAGATAAAATAAAATACATCTAGTAAATGTGTAGTCCTGTGCGACTGTGTGATAGTGCTCTCTCTCAGCCTCCAATGGATTCTGCTAGTGACGCAGCTGATAAAACAGCGCTGGGAACTCTTTGAACCCGGCTTGCCCTCCAAATTGAAGGGCAGGCTTGAATCAGGGTGTTCCTCGGAATTTTTTTAAATATTCTATACAGAGTATGATTGTATTTATGATTCTTTCCTTTTTATCCTCCTTAATTTTTATTATTATTTATTAGTTTCAATAACTATTACATCTTTTATTTTGTACTTAATTTTATTTCTTCTAATTCATCACGTATCCAATCCTTACAATCCAAAATCCTTCGAAAAATCCTCAATGCACCTTACTTTGTCACCAATAAATTTATCCATAAAGATTTTAATGTTCCATATGTTGCAGATTTAGCCCAAACCAGATATATATCCTTTCATAGTAAGCTCCATAACCACTCAAATCCCCTAATTTCTCAACTTGCTTCTCACACCATTCCCGATAATCCTCCGAGGCGTCTGAAAAGAAAATGGCCCAGAGCTTCTAGTGTAGCATTTTTACTAAAGTGCTACTGATGAGTAGTTCTGCTCAAGTTTTGTCACGTTATTGTAATAGTTAACAGCGCATTTACTTGATATATAAATTTTTTGTATAAAAAAAATAATTATTTCTTCTATATTTTATTTTATTTCTTGTATATTTTGAGGCTTTTTATTTTAATTTCATTACTTTATTTTATATAATTGTACATATTGTGTGCATGAGTCCTTGTCATCTGAATTACTCATTGCCCTTGAGTGAGGCAGTTTGTAATTATTCAAAATAAAAAAAAAAAAAAAAAAAAAAAAAAAAAAAAGTAAATGAGAAGATACTGCTCATAATGTATGGCATGCCCATTGCTTGCAAAGCAACAAACCATCGGTTGCAATTTAATATAACTTCTATGTTAAAAGGTCCTAAGGCCATCTTCTTTCCATACACCTCGGAGGATTTGGAATAGGTTGGGTTGAGATACCACAGTATTTGAATAGTTATTGAGCTTACTATGGTTTGGGCTAAATCAACAACATGTGGAATATTAAGATCATTATGGATAAGTTTGTTTGTGACAAGATAAGGAGCATTAATGATTTTTTAAAGCATTTTGAATTGTAATGATTCGATATGAGACAAATTAGATAGTTTAGTAAAGCCCAAAAGTTCAAATCGGTAAGTTCAAAAAGATATAGTTACTGTCTTGTAAATGAGACTAATTAATCGGAAGGTTTAAACGTTCACCTAGTAAATATTGAAGAAGTCGGGAACAAAGAGCAGTCTCTTGCAGTTTTAGTCCTGCATGTGACTAAGGAAAGGTAGATACATATATTTATAACTGTTTACATAATATGCAACATGTAAATTCGAGGAAAGTAATTTCAATGACATGTCAAAAACAAGTAAAGAACTACTCACGACTAGCAACAACGATAAAAGTTCTACATTAGAACGCCTCAGAGGATTCTGGAAAATTGAGTATGAGGCAAGTTGGGAGACTAGTGGATTAGAATGGGTATGGAGTTTACTATGAAAGGATATGCATCTGGTTTGCGTCAAATCAGCAGCGTATAGAACATTAAGATCTTTATGGATAAGTTTTTTGTGACATAGTAAGGAGCATTAAGGATTTTACGAAGGATTTTTTTACTGCAAGGATCGGATACGAGATGAATTGGAAGGTTTGGTGTTTTTCGAAATAGGTCTAATTACTAACCTATATATTTCTTTTGTAATTTATTGGGAGCTTTGAACGCTTGCCTTGTAAAAGTTGGAGTAGTCGGAAACGGGAGCAGTTCCTTGTATTTTAAGAATAGAGTGTCTCTTTAATTTAATATGTATTTTTAATTTACCCTACATGTTTCAAATGATTTGTCAAAGCATGAGATGTGAATACTTAAAAAGGATAAAAATCTGAGAAATTGAAAAAAAAAAAAAAAAAATCAATGAGGTGAAATTTTTGCCTGTCAGATTTTTTGCATTTAATTATTAAATAAATATTATATAGATTTATTATCAATACAACAAAAAATAAAATGTGAGTATTTATTGTTTAATTTGGTTATATTAGCCCTCAAATCCAATATGCATACACGGCAATACTAACACTAATGCTTCCACGCTCAATTTGAATTTCGATGTTTTGTTTTTCGCCAAGCTGTTTCCCACCGGAGGTGACTGTCCTACACGAAGACTAAGGATTTCACAAACTCCTCCGCAATTTCACCCAACATTTTTCAAATGAGCTTCCCTCACAGGCAACCAGTACTTACAAGGAAACATCTTTACGAGCCGAACGTCGTTTATTCCGCACGACTTGGACTTCACTGAAAAATCCGTAGGTAGGTCCGGGAACCTAGGCACGACTAGGCAAAAATATTTTTAGTGGAGGGCTAAGTTATGATTAAATCAACATGTTGATGGAACTATAAATTTATTTATTTTCCAATACATAAAATATAGTTCATGTTTCGAATCGATGATTGAACCAGAATTGCAAGATAGACTGCAACGTAAATTGTTTTTAGTTGGAGGATTCTTTACCTGATGTAGGTTTGGGTTGTTAACGGAGTTTTAAGAGAGTTTGATGGTGGAAAGTTTGTAACGGTTGTTAGTAGTATTAGAAACGAATACGGCTTCGCTAAGAAAAATTAAAGTGGTTTTTAAATTTATTTTTTGTGAACTTTTATATATATATATATATATATATATATATATATATATATATATATATATATATATATATATATATATATATATATATATTATTTTTTTATTATTGATAGCATTAGGCAATTCATCGAATTGCTATGTATTCATAGCAATTTATGAAAAACAAAATTTTAAATTAATTTATTGAAATTTACCATTTTACAAAAAAAAAAAAAAAAAAATGGTAGGCACTCTTGTTTTATTTTTCTCTTGAATGATCAATATATTTTTTTTATTTTATGCTCTACAGCTTGCCCTCGACCAGATGGTACTGAAGCTCATATATTGGGTTGCCCGGAAATTAATGCAGGATTTTATGTTTAAATCAAAACCTAAAATTATTATTAAAGAGATTATTTGCCTTTTTACCACAACCAAAACCTGATACATTACTTTTACTCTAAGTCGTAGTTTCGGCCCAAAAGTCCTATTAAATAAGAACCCATTACCCAAATTCATCTTGCAAGACGTTTTGACTTGTAACACAGATTTGAATGCCGTTTTTGTGTGTGTAGTAGGGACCTATAATAGTGAAAAACTAGATTCATAGCCACCAATGAGCATTAGGAGCCGAGGAAAAAAAAAATATGAAACTCGTCTTTTATCATTTTTCTCAGCTCTCAGTCAAGATAGAGAAATATTTTTTGTATGGTATAGTGTATCCCTGACGAAATATATTACGACTCCTTTCGACCTCACTCAATTTTTTATTGAATTTGAAGCAAAATAGCCAAATAATTGTAGATGTTTCTATTTCCAATTCGTGGTTAGACTCTTCCACGTCTTTACGAACGTCTTTAACGAATGTAGTTTATAAGTGACTACAGCTATTTGATCTGATTTTTTGTGGGAAAAATATATTTTAGCAAACTGGCCATTGGCCTAAGTTTTGCTTTCTCAACAAAAAAAAAATAAAAATAAAACAGTCCCGGCGCAGGCAGGCGCAGTTAAAATTCTTGGCAAATCAAAGCCTATATCCCAAGCAACAAGAATATGCAAAATCTACAAAAGGATATTTGTAGGGGCAAAAGGTATTAGGGACCTATAATAGTGCAAAACTAGATTCACAGCCACCAATGAGCATTAGGAGCCGAAAAAAAAAAAATATGAAACTCGTCTTTTATCATTTTTCTCAGCTCTCAGTCAAGATAGAGAAATGTTTTTTTTACGTAAAATTGTAGTGTAGTATGGTATTTCTTTACCACAACCAAAACCTGATTAATAATCTCTTTAATAATATTATCAGGTTTTGGTTTATTCATGAAATCTTGCATCCTTACTGCCCATACGAAAATCGGCATTCAAATCTAGTCAAAACGTCTCCTTGTATGTTGAAACCAAGATATCACATTTTATCAGATCTGGGTAATGGCATCTTATTTAATAGGACTTTTGGGCCGAAACTACGACGTAGAGTAAAAGTAATGTATCAGGTTTTGGTCGTTGTAAAGAGATAAATAATATCTTTGATAATAATAAAATTAGGTTTTGGTTCAAACATGAAATCCTGCATTAATTTCCGGACAACCCAATATTTTAAAATATTATTATATTTATAATATGATATTATGTTTTATAATATTCCCTGGTTTCAGAAATAATCCCACAATTTAAGTTGCTCATTGGAATACCTTGCTCCTAGGGGACAAGCTGCGTCCAGTCTGCCCCTTGCCACCAATAATGAACTCTAACCGAATTAAATCTTCATTTCGGGGGTAGTCAGTTCCATTTCCTTACGAAATGTATTTTACAAAACGCATCCGATGACCGCTCAGACCTCCCGTTCATTCAATGCAATTATGAATAAACACAAAATATAATTTTCTTTTAATGTTATTAATTTATAATAAATAAAATGAATCTAGCTTTAAATATATCACAAGTTGAGGTAAACAGGGGTTTAATTTAAGCAATACTTAACACTAAACGATAAAATTATAGTTGGCTGTTATGATGATCAGGGGTGCAGTCAAAGAGGAACAACACGTCTAAGGTTGCACCCTGATCATGTTGGCATTGGCATTATTTCATATATCTCTTTTTATTCTGTTTGTATTTATTTATTATTTTGTTATCTTATAGTCTCTCTGTTGTTGATTTTCCTTTTATATCTTTGTTACATTTTCATTGTTTCATTTTCCTATCCTGCATCCATGTTTCCCGCGCCTTTTCTCTCTTTTACCTGCCCATCTGTTCTTACCGTTTCAATATTTTCCTCCACCTTTATGTTTTTATCCGTTTCTTTTATTTTATCACCTTCTACATTATTTCCCTCGTTGTTTCCCATATTTCCTTTTTTTTTTATTTACATTACATTTTCTTCTGTTCTTTTTTATTGTTCATTTATTATCCTCTTATCCACTACCCCTACATTATTTTTTAATTTCTTAGTATTTTTTTTCTTTTTCATTCTTGTCTTGTCCTTAATCTTACCTTGCTGCTTTGTATTATTACTGATTTATGTATCTGATATTTTCTATGCGGTTTTTTGTTTATTATTTTTCGGTCTGTTATTTTTGTCACATCTAGTATTTCGTTCATTATAGCCCTGAAGAAGACCTGCAAAGAAAGTCGAAATGTTGGCACGTATTTTAATACTTCTTAATATTGTTTTAGAATTCCTTCTTAGACGTGGTATTCCTGTTTGACTGCATCCCAGATCATTTTCTTCTCCACTTAACACTAAACCTACCGGGAAAATGTGTGCATATTTCTACCACAATTAAAAAAAAAAAAAAAAAAAAAAAAAAATAGCAGTAATAACAAATAACATGTCGTCTATTTTTTCATTCGTTTTTCCATATTTCCATACTCCGCCTACTTGTGTTGCGCCGCATATTCGTCTTACTACCTATCTTTCAAAAATTTGAGTTTCTGGACGTCATTTAAGGCTAAAACCAAGTTTCAGCTCCATATGTAACTACAGATCTTATTAATCACCTGAATAGTTTTAGTTTAGTTTTTCTAGACAGCAGTTAAGACTTCAATTAATTACAATTCGCATAGTAGGCTCGGTTTTCTGCCATAATCTCATATCAATTTCAATGCTGATCTTATTTTCATTATTGACTGTAGAGCCAAGGTAGACGAAGCTAGAAACATTATATAAATATAACATAAATTACTCAAAATTGTATTATGTTACAATACCACTTCATCAACCAAACCCATCAATTAAGATTCTACAAGTATTGGCTCCTCCTCATCAAGTGACTGTTCAGTATTTTTTTTTTAAATTTGTATAGTAATATTAAATTTTTCGTCCAACTCATTAGTTGAATAAATCGGTTTATCTTGCAAATTTTCATCCATACACTTCTAAAGAGTCTTCAGTCAAATTTCCCTTGTCATTTGCGAATGTTTTTTCTGAATCAGTCATTCCAAACGAAACAAATGTAATTAAATAACAACATTACAACACATTTACTGTATAACTCGTACAAAGACCCTTGATGATGAAAACCACTGATCAAAAACAATTTTTAAAAATGAAAAAGATAGCTAAAATAAAATAATTCTACTTGCGTGAATGAACGTATAGAAAAACAGTTATGAAGAAGATGAAGGGGCTAGAGCATAGCACTATATAACACATTTGCTGTGTATTTAAACATTTTAATTTAGACTGATCTAGACGGTTTGAACAGTTATTAGCGGACGGGGGGTGGTTAACGGTTGTCGAAATACTTGTAAACTTGACGAATTATTATTATATGTAGCAAAAATCCAAAATATTGAAATAATTACTCCAAATAATTATTAGATTTATTATGATAAATATTTAGCTAAAAGTTAAAACGAAAAAAAAAAAAAAAAGAGAATCAATTTAGGAATTATTTATATTACAAATTAGTAACACCATAATCATCTGGTGCCCTAATTAAAAGTATTTTTTGATGGTAAAACGAGAAGGAAACAGATATTAATTAAATAAATGGATACGGGATATTCAAGCATCAATTGTAAAGCATAAAAGTATCTTCATTGAAAAATAGACAGAAAGATGCTATCAAGAAAGGACTACTGAAGTCAAAGATGTTTAAACGATATCAAAGGAACATAGAATACTTAAGAAAGGAGGGTTGGATCCTTGTGGTTACAGCATATTTCTCAGCGTGTATAGAGAGGGAATGTCTGTGAAATTCTATGAATTAAATGAAAAAGAAAAAGGAGAAATATCTTAATTAATTTTTTTTATTAAATTAAATTTTTTTTTATTAAGACTTTAATTTGAATAGTTAAACATACGGACAATGCGAAATGAATTATTGGATCAAATAGAATAAAAGTTAGTTAATGAACAAGTTCTCCTATCCCAATTACCAAACCACTCCGAGACATATTTGTAAAGATCAAAAGCGCCGCTGATCTCGTTTTAGAAGAGGGAGGGAAAATAGGGCCTCAAGAATTCCAAATTATAGAATAAGATATTTTTATTAGTAGAGTCAAATGTTTATTTAAAATAAAATAAAAGAAAAGAAAAAAGAAACACGAAAGCTTTCTTTAATTCTCAACATTCCCTACCATTTACCATTACTCATATTTTATTTATTTATCTACTTTTTTAATGTCATGCAGATACCAACATTAAAAATTAGAATAATTATTCTTTCCACTTATTTTAGAAGATATGTCAAGGACATATTATTTGTCTGTTAATATTATTACGTTTAATAATGTTCTTGAGGTTCAGTCCATAATATAACAACTATTTTGGTGGAATATAAACTCCCCGTCGACAGTGTTGCAACACCCATAATTCCTAGTTTTTACCTAAATCCATGCTTGGTTTATATTCATATTAATATTATTTATTAAACGTGAGGCATTAAGGAGACCATCGATGGAATTTCAGATTATTTTTTTTCAAATTTCCTTCAAACCATGTTTATCATTCGTTTTGTTATTTACAAGTATGCCAAGACTAGTTGGAAGCAGTCATTCAAATCAAAGTTTTAAAGTTAGAATTGTAAAAAATGAAAATTTTAAAAAGTATGTTTTCTAACTTTTTTGTTTATTGGAAGAGATAATGTAATTTATTTTAATAAAAACCCTTTATATTTAGTTGAGGAATGTTTATTATAAACTTCAGAACCTTACTTTCTTATAAAAAAAAACAGAGGTTTTTGTAAAATTCAATTATTTCAAAGTGTTGCGATACATTTGACGGGGAGTTTATATATGATTTCACATGTTTTCAATATTTTTCATTGATTTTTTTTTTCCATGTTTGAATCCTGAATGACATGAGACATTCTGAGGAGGTCTTAAAAAAAATACAAACCTTAAAAATTACTCTCATCATTTCATTTACTTTGGTTTACCTATTATCTAGTTTTCCCCGTGTAAGAGTAAAAGAAAATATAAGAGCATACAATAATAATACCCAAAATTCCAACTATCCATCTAAAAGAAAATAACTATAAATTCAATAAAGACTCGGAAATGAAAATAATACATCAAGTAGAATATAGTCTAAAATTAAATATTTATGAACCATTAAAAATAATAAAATCATTTAAAACCAACCCAGATTTTTGTTTAAATGACCAGATATCCGTTTCCAATAACCTCATTTTAAATTTGTTTCCAATAGGAACGGAAAACTTCAATTAGTCATAGGGAAAATCCAAGGAAAGCCCCCAAAAAGGACAACCTACCTGCCTCTTCCCCTTCAGGAGGTTCAATAAGTTTTACGAAGTGCTAATGCAATAGAAGATAAAATGAGAAATAAGAGAGATATAGAATGTCGCCTGAATTTTGGGCTTCCCCCTGTTGCAGGTGCTGGTGATTATTGCATGAAGAGCCTATGATAAAAACACGAGTATTTTTCTAAAAATGTTTTTAGATGTACTAATGTTTCTGCTTACAATACAAAGTTAAAATCTCTCAGTAAATATTTGTTTTTAAATATAAAAAAAGTTTTTTTTTTGTAAACGACACTGGATCTGTCCATCTCTTACACTCCAGATGCAATTTCATCTATTATAGTGTGATTAAAAACGCTTTCTTGAATTGAATACATCCGAAAATCACCTTATAATAAAGATAACGAATTATTATTAATAAAGTAAATGAAACCTTTATTTTAGATTTTCTTTTTATAATGAATAGTTTTATTAGAAAATAGTATGTCCCGTTATTTTGTTGAAGTGTTGTAGAACGACTTATGTATTTATTGTCTTCTTGTGTGATGCCTTAACAAAAGATGTCATAATAATACACAATTTGAAAGTTCGATGGTAAGAAATGTAGAATTTTGGAAAATAATTTTTATGTTAATCCAAATACTTGGACTTAAGTGTGCGTTAAAGTTCAATAAGTGTCGATGGACAACTGTTAATTTGTCCCTCCATCATTCGAAGATTTTAGCTTCTATAAGGATAGTTTGAAAAAAAAAAAAATTGAAATGACTTGTAGGAAAATCCAGCAAAATGAGCATTTCTTGTAGTCTTTTTTTTTTTTAGAACATTCTACTATCTAAGGTAAATCATTCTCATACGATTTGACCTTTGGATATATTTTAGATATCCATTAGATCTCCTCAGGTGATTACCAATATATTTAAATTCTTGTCTTACATTTTTAAAAAGTATATATTATCTATGAAACATAGTGCTGATGTTTTGAAAATTTTGTATCATAATGTTTAGCATTCGAAACTAATTTTCAGATAAAATAATTCCAATAGAAGTGGCAATTAATTCATCAATCCTAATTGTATTGATCCTTCTATACCATCATGCGTACCTTAAGTATTTATATTTTTTTCCCTTAATTTTAGCATTTAAAAATATTTTCAATCTTCATAACGTTTATTAGGAAATAAAGAATTTACAGTATCTAAGAAAATACCTTTTCAATGGATTCAAAGCCTACCCTTGATAGCCCGATAGTTTTTTATTCCCCAGCTCTATCTTATAAATACTTGGATAGGTATGCATAATAGAGCGATTGTTGAAATATCAAAAGGTATTATTTTCAAGTCGGATCTTACCCGGAGAATAATAAATACAACTTTGTATCTCCCAGAATGCAGTATCCACATTCTTCCTTTTTTATTAGTACGCATACAAAAATATTTAGCTAGGAGCGGGGTTGTAAAGTGTTTGTTTTATGGATATTCCATGCCCGTTGTGCTATGTAGATATCCTGATAGAACATAAAAAGTCCAATTACATGCTTGCCCTTTTCCCGTGAACTCGCTTCAAGTATTTACTGTCAGTATGTCCGGTACAGGTCCAACATTGTTGGAATGAGAAAATCGAGATAGCACGATGAACAGGCTTATATGTTAAAGAATTTCACGCCGCCTTCTAACGGTAAGTTTTAAAATTTAATAAAAAGTAATTAGGTTCAGTGAAGCAAAGCGGACTTTAAGTGAGCCCGCCCGGATCACCGAAATTCTGGATTAAATCGAATATACTGTAAAACGTACAGTATGAAAATTTCCAGCAATATTTATCTCGCTAATGACCTTGTTCCACCAATTAATTTAAATATCAATACTACATTTATATTGGATATTCAATTATTAATAATTAGCAAAAACTAAAGTTAGGCAACCCATTTTTAAAAAAAAATAAGAAATGAGAGGGCAATCATTTTTAGTGCGACAGAAATAATTTTATCGATTTGATCTGGTTGGATTTTAATTTCTAACTACAGACGTTAGTGACAGTGTGGCTTATAACACTGTTATATATTATTTATAACACTATACCTTAACATAACCTTTCTTAAATGGCACTCGCTACCAATTGGTCAATTTTTAAACTTCACCACGCACCACATATTTATCGCTTTTAAGCAACAATTTAATATAAAATCAGTAAATTTTATTATTACTAAACCTTCCTTGAACTATGAAGATGACGTAGTTAAAATTTGGTAAAGATCGGTTCAGTAGTTTTCGCATTTATTGATCACAAACGAAAAATGGCTTGTTCTTTTATACAGGGTGAGTATCTCTTAGTGTATAAAAAAAAAAATTGGGTGAAACTACATCAAACATGTAGCAAAATGCCGCAAATCTCACCTTTCTATTCCAATCCGTTGCAGATATATGATAAAACAAAGACTTTTTTTTTTTGAGGAAACCACGTTTTTTTCTATAAAAGCTGTAATACCTCCATTTTGCTTAAATATTTTTCAAATTTTGACCACATTTTCGGATTTAGCATTAAATTTTCTATAATAGCTGAGTACATGTAACCTTGAATTTTACAAACTTGGTATCTAAAAAATAGCTTGATCTTCATCTTATTTAGGAAAGTCACAATGTCTTATATTACTTCAACGCTCACCGTTTTTAGAAAAAAACTATCCACAAAACGTCAAATATAACAAAAACTTGCAAATTTACTACGCTTTCAAATGATATGTTAAACGTAATGATTTTGTTTCGATTTCATGGAGAAATTTACTTTTGAAACCGAAAAAACATGGTGTTCTCATTTGGCATACAAATCACTTACTTGTGTAAATAAAACATTATGACAATCTCTTAATGAAAATTTGAATTTTAAACATAATAAACTCTTCATTGGATTAAAAAGCAAAGAAAAAAATTATTGTTTAATAGAAAATAAAGGAAAACTGTCGTTTTATTGACCAGATCAGAGGATCTTATGTTATATTTTGTAACAAATCTTTGTAATCTCATCATTCAATCTGTTAGGCAAACTATGATTTTGCGACTACAATACAAACACTATTCGACAGCAATTCAAAGATGAATAAACTAACGATACTCCGCATGGAACGGTAGAAATGCCTTCCCCTGTAAATACAGACTCATCAGTTTATAAAATTTATCTCAAAAAGTGGTATTGTTTAATCCATCTGAATTCAGAATGTAATAGCAAAATTGTGGTCTATGTTCATTATCATTGAGTTTTAAACCTTACATTAAAAATTTAATAAAATAAAATCCTAAATTACAGTAATAAATAAATAAATGTAATAACATAAGATCCTCTGATCTGGTCAATAAAGCGATAGTTTTTCTTTAGCTTCGCCTGCTCTCATAAGTAAAGAATTTATATAGCATTAACTCAAAATCTTGTATTGAAGAATGCAATTAAGCATTATTTTTTCTATGATTTTTTTACGCATAGCAGTAATTTTTAGCCTTGTTAGAATCGCACTGATTAGCTGTTTGAAGATTGCATGAAAGCATAATTGAACTTCCAATGGTTTATTGTAATGTATGCGTTGGTAATCCAGATGAAAATAATATTAAAACACTTGCGGATAGTGGAATGCACTATAAATGCTTACAACTAAAGGCCAATGAATTATATTTTTGCACACAATATCTAAAAGCAAAGGTTCGACATTTTGTTTTGGTGATAATTTTTATTCAGCAGAAATAATTTTGTTGGATTTGAATTTGGCAAACCTCGTTTCTGCCACTCAATTATTATTGTAGTAAACTTGACTAGTGTAAACGTTTCTAGAACTTTGAAGGTGGTGTAGTTAAAATTTGGTACAACTGAGAACAGTAGTTTTACCATTGTTAGTTTTATTGCGAAACACTGCTAACTACATTTTAAACTTCACTGGGTTCTACACGACGCACCACATATTTAAATTTGTATTAATAATTTAATTGAATATAAGCCAAATTTCAAGCTCTATATAACACCGTTACCTTTATAAGATTGTTTCAGTCATTTTCGTGGTTAGTGATCACAAACGAAAAATGGCTTGTCCTCTTATATAATAGCAAAGATAGATTGGTATACTATAACAGAATTGATTTTTTCATTTTTATTAAGGTTTCAACCGCATTCTTAACCTTAAAATAAAGTCAATATTCATCTTATTTTCCTTCACATTTGCCAATCTGTAGACAGTTCATTTTCAACAAGTTACCCGAAACAAAACATCAAATGGGATCCATCATCCGCAACAAGGATCCCTTCCTATCAATAGGATTGATTCCTCCTTTGTGAAATTTGTTTACGGTGGAAGAAACAGCGCGGAAGGTTCGAGAACGAGAGGAGGGATGATTTAGTGCGGCCTCGGTTCTGCTAACTAACGGAGATGGTAGCCTCATGCTGATCTATCATCTCTGATTGATCGCCGAAAACTTTCCGCCTTGTTAATTAAATAACACCCTTGTTTGTGGCGGCTGATTGGTGCCGGCCAGTGCCCTACCGGTTCCGTATAACTCCTGCAATTTTTCACAGGAAACGCTCCGTCTGCCCGGAGCCTAGTTATGCGTCCCTTTATGTTAATGCAGGAACATTTGTACACCTCAATAACTACATAATCTTTCCGTTACTCAAACGGGAGACGAATTCCTTACTAATTGATATTAGCCACGTTTCGAAGTCTGTTCAAACAACAATAATTAATGTGGTTCCATTAATTAAAATCTTACAAAAAAAAAAATTAAAACTTCGCTTCAAAAACCTGTACCGCAACAACCCAAGACCCTGAGTTCAATCCTTGGTAAGAAAGTATTGTTCTCAACCAACAGTTGTACAAGAAGGTGATGTCAGCCCTAATTAAGGGTAATCACTTTATTGAGTCTAGGTTTGTCCAAGGAGGATCTCCATACCCCGATGTCAATCCGGGGCTGAATAAACAGAAATTAAATTTTCTGCCCTCAGCCGGACACGAACCCGGTCCTCGGAGATAAGAGTTCAGTGCCTTACCCACTGAGCTACCCAGTCCCTTTAAGAAAAGTCAAAGCGAAAAAATATTTTTATTAGTATTGATAAATTATTTTCAATTTCTATTGGATTTTTTTTATTCAAAGAAGAATTTCTTTAACAGTTAAACATTAATAATTAAAACATCAAAACAAAGTAAAAAAAACAAACTAACCAACAAAACAAGAAATCAAACATGTTGTGACTCTGCCTAATAAGGCAAAATAGGAGCACTTCTAAAATATATTAGGACCTAGAGGTTAAAGATACGACTCAGTTTCAAACTAATAGTTAATATTGAATAGAATATGTATTAAAATTGTTTAAGAGTTAGACTCGGATGTGGAACTAAAACAAATCATTTTCTATTTCTATTGGAACTATTTTATTTGAAGACTAATTTCGAATTTAAAACATTCATCGTCAGCTGTAAAAAACTGGCCAAAAAATCAAAACATCAGAACTTTCCCACACAGATTATATATATTAAATTTTTACCTTAGGAGGCGAAATAGGAGGGCTTCTATGATATATCAGGACTTTTTGATCTGAGAATTATTTTTAAAAAAATTACCTTTAAGGAACAATGCCCAAGATATTTTTCGAAACCTGTAAACTATCTAGGGTAAATTTTGTTAGGTAATTATGTGTTTTGATTAAATTAATATTTTTTATGGTCCAAGATTTCTTAATAATTGATTTTTTTTCCCTATGTTTCCATTTACAACAGCAAGTCGAACAGAAGCATATATTTTGACCCCAGCTTTTGACGAGGCGCATTCCATCGGAGCGGTCAAATATCGTGGGAGATGCTGCCGGTTAGTGGGCGGTTTGAGGTCAGCTGAATTTGAAATAACTGTTTCGGAATATTATGCCCCACGTCAAAATTTTTTTGTAAAAACATTACATTCTATTTCGACAATATACTACAATATGCGACAGGGCAATAAGTTATATTATTTTAATTGCTCTAAGCTTACATTCATGCCTCAACCAAAATAGATAATGTCGGAAAATCGTTACTGTAAATATTGACCAAATAAATGTAAGCAATAAGTATGAAATATACAGGTGTTCCGGAGATCGTTGGCCAAAGAGGTATTTCGGGTAGGGAGGTTCATTTTGAGCCTATTTAAGGTCACTTACCATATACAAAGTCTTAGGGGTTTTTTTTCATGATTTTTTAAAATATCACCAAAACCAAATATTTACGATTTATAACTTCGTTGTTTACTGATATATCAACGCCATTTTTTGTTTTGCTGCAATTACTAATACAATGTATCAAATAAAAAGATTTGATGCAAAAAACAGGAGATCGTTAAATCTTGTTAAAGGCAAAAAAAAAAAAAAAAAAAAAAAAAATTAAGAACTTCGATTAATTAAAGAAGTTTTTTAAATAATTTGGATTTGGCTGGTTGGGCTTATTATTTTATTTTATTTTTTAACCTAAAATTGAAGTTCTTAATTTTATTTTTGCCTTTAACAAGATGTTACGATCTCCCGTTTTTTTTTTTTTTTTTTTTTTTTTTTTTTGTATTTGTTTTTTTTGCAGCAAATCTTTTTTATTTTACATGGACAATGTGTTAGTAATTGCAGCAAAAAAAAAAGAAAAGGCGTTGATATATCAGTAAACAACGAAGTTATAAAATATAAATGTTTGGCTTTGGCCATTATTTCAAAAACATTCATTAAAAAAAACCGTAAGACTTTGTACATAGGTAAGTGACCTTTAATAGGTTCAAAATGAACCTCCCTACCCGAGATACCTCTTTGGCCAACGATCTTCCGAACACCCTGTATAGTTATAATTAATAAATAATAAATTAATAAATATATGTAGTTAGTAATATGAGAAGGCGATGATCAGGGATGCAGTTAAGACAAAGAAAAAAAACATTTATGGAGTACAGACGTTTCGACCTGCTTTGCTGGTCATCTGATGGCGAAATAAACAAAACTAGATGTGAACAAAAGAAAACTAATAGATAAACTAAAGACAAACGGATATTAAAATAGCTAATAGTATAATAAAGAATAACATGGTAAAGCAAAAATACAGTAGCAGTGTAATAATGCCTATTGAAATGAACAAGTGCATAAATAAGTATAGATACAAAAAAGCGAGTTAAAATAGATACAAGCAGAGTTTTGCAAAATTTAATCATGATTAAATATTTGACAACTAATTTCCTGGAATAAATCATCTAATTAAATCATGATTAAGTAATCTAATTGATTTTTCAGTGAAATAAATCATCAATTGACTAAAAAATGAACTAAAAGATTGACTCATGATTAAATTAGGTGATTGATTCCAGGAAACTAGTTGTCGAATATTTAATTATGATTAAATGTTTTCCCAACTCTGGGTAAAAGATAAGAGTGATAAGAGAGGAATTAATTAATAAAACGATAAATCTAATAGTAAATAAAATATATAATAAATAAAAAATAAAAGAGGACAGAAGGAAAGGTTATAATTATATAATAAGATGAAGACCACGGAATAAGAGAAGGAAATTTACAGTAATCAATAATGGTGAGATAAGGAAAGTGAGAAAATTAAGATTTGTACTAGCAATAAAAGACGAAAGGTATAAAGAAAATTAAGAGATAAAAAATGACAAAAGATCAAGTTCTTTCTGATTGGAAATTTTTAGCCCTAAAGAAGATCTGCAAAGCTGGTCAAAACGTTGGCATTCCATAAAAGTTTTTTACTTGGACGTATTTTTTTTCTTTCTTCCGAATCCATCATTATCCGTTCTCTTGTATATAAACTATAATAAAAATTAAATTTAGTAATTAAATATTATTAGCCGGAAGAGAGAGAAATAAATAGGTTAAAATAGTTTCGAAATAATTTAAATAGGATCATACTACAAAACAAAGATACGACCTAATGACTCAATAAGGAACAAGAAAGCATTCCATTGTCTTTTGCTGACATTGTCGAAACAATGCTTGGGACTATACGACAATTTGTTTACACTCCGCTCCAAGCCAATGTAACATTAGCACCTACCCAACAAACATACATCTAAGGTTCGCCCAAGGACATACTGGCAAATTGGTTACATAACCTGTACATAAGTGGTATCCTATTTATGTACAGAAGTTTTATATTTTACGGGAAATTAATTAATAACAATATAAATTAGTATAGTCCAGATAATATGAAAACGAAAATTCACTATTCTGGAGTTGTTTATAGGAGTTTTTGGCACATCATAAAGTTTCCAAAACTAGTAAATGAGCAAGAAAGAAGTGAACAGTTTTTCTCAAATTTCTCAATAACTATCACAATTATCAAAAAGAACTTAATAAACAAAATTAAAGTACACAAAATGTCCTACAAAAAAAAAAAAAAAAAAAAAGAAAAAAAAATCTCAATATTTTTTCATTGAGATAATAATTTTAGCAAAAAAAATTTGAAATTTTCAGGTTGTGCATGTTAATCACATGTTTATCTTTAGATTTATACATGTATTGAATTTTCTACTTAAATTTCACACCTTCTCTTAAGGTATTACTGAATGAAGAAATAAATACGTAGAATCTTTCTGATTGGAAATTTTGCGAACTTTAATTTTGTACGTGAAAATCGTTTTGCTAATATTAATGGTCCCAGGGATATTTAAAAGAAAAAAAAAAAAACAAAAAAACTTTTAAATCACATTTTCCCTCGCTAGCCCACCCCCATTGGTAGAGACTTCAGTTCTTTGGAACACTCTATTAAACATCTATACAAAATCTATAACTATAATTTTTTTTTTTTTTAACTACGATTGATTGTTGTTTGGGGTATTGAGAAATGAGAAATCTATAACTTTTTATTTTTATTTTTTTATTTTAGTACATCAAACTATGATTTAACATAAGTTTGTCTGGAGTCATATAGTGATTCCTAGAGTTCTCACTCCTAAAATAAGATTCAACTCTAGTATAATACATATTTACTTTCTTCATTAGGCTTGAATCATACCTGGGGCAGGGAATTCTTCATGGGGCCATAGGCTTAGCGTTTGATACTGACATCATCTTGAAAAATATTTACTACAGAAAAGGTTTTGCATTAAAATGGACTGGATACTTATTTATTTATTTTATTTAAGTAACCTTTGATGGAAAATATTTTTTTAAATATTTCAATGCGATTTTATTACAATCGAATAAATTTAATTAATAAGTAAATTACTTCAGAGAGGTTAAAATACGAAAACAACAATCATATTTACAGAAAGTTTGTTGTAACATAAGCAACTGGTAATTAGATGTGCGGCATAGTATATAAAGTGCGCCTAAACAGTAATTTTTTCACGAAATGGAATTATAAAAATTATGTTACGCTTTAAATGAGCGTTAAATAGTTTGTTACTTTGATAGAATTAGAGCTTATTTGATTTATTCTTTTCAGAAACATTTTTTAATGGTTCAGGGTACTTATACGACAGGAAGATAGGGAATATTTTTTATATAAAATATTGGATGGTTTATGAATCAGAATATTTCATATTTTGTTGATAAATGTAATTATGCATAATTCACTAAAAAGGGATAAAATCAGTAAGAAATAAAATGTATAAACGGGATGAAGAGTAGAAGTCTAATTAGCACAAAAGAGAAAAAAAATGATGATGAGGGAAAGATGATGAGCTAATGATTCACTCAAAATATTCGGTTCTTTGGCTACTGATCACTCGCTCAGAAACAGATCTTTTTAGAACCTTTTACAAGTCAGTTAACAGATTCCTTATCTCATATCATGGTTTATTGCAGAAAAAAAAAGAATTTGTGTGGATCATTTCATTATATGAATAAAATTACTGAAATAAGTCGGTTCCAATTTTAATAGGTTGCGAATTTTCGTTCCAATGATCTGTTATCTGAGCCATTGAGAAGAAAGAACTGCATAGGACTTGAGTGCAGAATGGTTCAGATTTTTTTTTTTTTTTTTTTTTTTTTTTTTTTTTTTTTTTGCACCGCAAGGACTGTGTCCACGCCACGATGACCGGGTTCGCACAATTACCCAAACACCCTGGATAAGCGACTCTAATGATCGAACTTGATAACAATCTTCGAGTTGAACAAAAGGAGGTACACTGATCCAATCAAGCCCTCGCGGCACAATCGGAAACCAGTCTGAAGATAAATTCGGAACGGAAATTGCCTTTACTCTCCTATCTCGCGTCGGATCGGGCCATTGTGAGCATGTACTTATTGAATTTCTGAATTTATAGATCAACACTCAATTGGGGCAAATATGCATTGATCGGAGATCGTCCATTGAGTTTATAGAAGGAATCGATTTTTCTTTGTAATCAACAATTACTACATACTACATATATACTAATTTATATTATATACTATGAGAGATCCACGACTGTTCTATCTTGGAATCTAGAATAAATGAAATTAAAGAGGAAATAAAGGTAAGATTAAAAGCCGGAAACGCATGTTATTTTTAGATCGTGAAAATTCTCAGTTAGCGCTCTCTCTAAAAATGAAAAAAATATAATATATAAGACTATTACCGACAGTTCTCTATGGACGCGAAACGTGGCATGTCAATAACTCATAAGTAGCACTTCAAAAAGTGTTTTAAATTAGAATGTCTCCAGGCCGTCTTCTTTTCAGACAAGTTGAATGATCATCTGGAATCGGCTGGGAATCAAGTTAGGATAGTAGTGGATTTGAACGGTTAGCTTACTATGAAATGATAGGTATCCGTGTTGGGCTAAATTATCAAGACATGGAACATTGATATCTTTATGGATAAGCTTGTTTGTGACTAAGTAAAAAGCATTGAGGATTTTTCGAAGGGATTCTGTACTGCAAGGACTGGATACGAAGAGAATTAGAAGGTTGAGTGTAACTTCCAAGCTTACTTCCGTATGTCCAGACGAGTCTCTTGTTAAGGAAAGATTTTTGTATTTTAAGTCTGCTAAGTAATAGAACATGAACGACAGCCACATGGCGACCAGGTGAATCGGTTCCTGGTTGTTAACGAGGGATTACATAATGATATGAAACCACAAAGAGGAAAGGCAGATGAAAAATAAAATATATTATATGATTAGAAAACATATGAATATTTAGCAATGTAGTACACGCGTCAGGAAAGGGAATGGGAAGCTATATGATTGTGTCGTAAAATATGAGAGGGGATCGGAGGGGGCTAAATGGTATGTGCTGATTAGACTGGCATAATATTAGCCGGGATGGACTTCTGGCTCGGCTTTCGTTCTGATATGACCGCAGGGGTTAGGAACTTTCGACCTAACCACACCGCAACTCCATGGATGTTTCACAGACGTCGTTCGATATTCGCTACTGGTATTGTCCAGTTGCGTAAGGCATCATATTACATTTAGGATACGCATATAATTAACTTTTAACCCTTCTTAGTGTTTCTCCTGCAGATCCTTGTCTTTAACTGTAACACTTTGCTTGCTAGGTAATCTCTAAATTTTTTATTTAGGAATACAAATTAAAATTCAGTATTAATGCCTCAATTAGAAGTAGTGTGGATTGTTAGTTGGATTGAACTGTAACTCCTGTCAAATCATTGGGTCATGATTTGGATCCAATTCTCCACCTACCAAGAGAGATCTAAATATTGAAACAAACGGGTAGAAGTAACTATCAGTATATCATACCAATGGTTTGTATCTAGGAATACATCAGAAATCATGGTGTTTGTCAGATAATTAGTAGACTTGTATTTGAGGGATCATTCAATTTTGAAAATGAACTCCATATGTATTAGCATCTTGAAGGAAATTTTAATAGAAGACTGCCACAATAAAAACTGCCTTTACCTTACTACTGCAATTTTTACCATCTAAACGCGTTAGTGTATATGACTAAAATCAGAAGATTTTGAACATTTGGAATTACATTTTTGATGTAAATTATCCATCAATCCCCTCGGATTAATTGCTTATTGTCTAAAATCCTTATGATAAAAAAATTTAACAACATTGCAGATTTAGCCAAAAACCACTAGTTTCAATCCTTACACTTCATTAGATACCTGGTACTCAAAAACATGATATCTGAAAAAAAAAATGCCTTTAGACTAATAAATATGAAAATTTTACTAATACACTGCTAATGCTTCTTTACAAGTCGTTGGATTCGCAATTTCTGTTTGATGTTGAGCTTTCGGGCTACATTAAGCCATCCAATATCTCCGATATACAATCCTTACAACCTGAAATACTCGATGACCTCCATGTATAAAATCTATCAATGAACATTACAAATAATCTGGTGAATCAGAAGCAACGCTGAACTAGGAAGTTTATGTGATGAGCCAAATATTTTCAGTGATATTGAGAAGAGCAAACTGAGATGGTTGGTTCATTTGAATCATGGGTTCCAGTGGACTACCGAAAATGATGTTGAATGGTGCACAGAGAGGAAAAAGGGAGAAAAGCAGACTTCAGTTAGTCGGTAATCATTACCTAAATACCACTACCCACTCACCCTTTAAAATATGCAAAATCAGACTTGAAGGAATTCAATGATCCATATATATGGAACAATACATGGATCAATTTTGTTAGATATGATCAAGGTTCAGTATCGATAACTTTTTTTTATGGATTCGTCCCTTATCCTTAATATCGGATACAGATAACGCAAGAATTCTTCAGTTTGCTCATACTAAGGTAAGTCGATTGAAAACCTTGTTTACAAAGATTCAAGAGCTTTTTAGCTTTTCTTTGTTGTAATGGAGACCAAGGGCCGTGGGCAGAAATCGAGATATCTCGAAAAGCGAGTAAAACAAAAACTGGAAGGTGTCGAGAAGGTTGAGAGCGGCACGCGACAGGGGCGGTAGCTAACCTAATGAAGAGTCTTACCGCTGGCCTCATGAATTATTTACATTGGAGCTATGTAATCACCATTAGCAGACAATGGCCACCTCTTCGTCCTTACAGTCACAATATATATACATATATCTGAAGGTTAGCTTCTTGGATCAGTAGCCTAGATACACCAGTCGGCCTCTAGATGGTGCTACATCCAGCTATGGCATCCTCCTTTTGCAACTGAACTCAGCGGAACAATAAAATACCGTGGAGGGGGGGGGCAGTTTCTTGGTGGTTCTAAATCCTTTTTCCTTTTCTTTTTTTTTTTTACTTTGACACTTTAAAAATTGAAGCGTTCAAAAAACCTTCCAAACCAAAAAAAAATGGACATAATATGTATAATTTTTTCTTTCAAAATAACATTCTAAAACGACTGCCATACTTAAATTGTAACCATACACATGCGTACCTTAATAAATTCAATCCTTGTTTAATAAAATAAACTATAGGGATTTCAAAATTAAATAGATAAGTGCAAGAAAAACAATATTAAATTATATTCCCAGCTCGTCGTTATAGACTACTACAACATTTACTATACAAATATTCATAGCTTCCAATAAATTACCAAAGAACTGTTTAGATGACAATGATCAGACCCATTTGGACATACGGAGTTATTGTTTGGGGCTCCACTAAACCTTCCAGTTCCACTCATATCCAATCCTTACAATCCAAAATCCTTCGTAAAATCTTCAATTCTCCTTATCATGTGACAAACAAACTTATCCATAAAGATCTTAATCTATACGATTATATAAAAGGACAAGCCATTTTTATTTTGTGATCACTAACCACGAAAACTGCGGAACTAGTCTGTACCAAATTTTAACTACATCATTTTCATTGCTTAAGGAAGGTTTAGCAATAATACAATTTACATATTTTTCAAATTGTTGTTAAAGCGATAAATATGTGGCGCGCAGAGAAGTTTAAAAATCGACTGACACAACAGTACGGTGTTATATAGAGAGGAATTGATGCTTCACTAAACCTTCCAATTCTTCTCGTATCCAAGCCTTAGAATCCAAAATCTTTAATGTAGCTCACTATATCACAAATAAACTTATCCACAAAGATCTTAATGCTCTGCATGTTATTGATTTGGCCCAAACCAGGTACCTATCGTTTCATAATGAACTCCTTACCCAATCAAATCCATTAGTCTCTCAACTTGCTAGAAACTCGATACCCGACAATCCAGAAAAAAAGATGGACAAGAGACCTTCTAATATAGAATTTTAATTAAGGTGCTATTGATGAGTAGTTCTTTACAGTTTATTGACATATCATTGTAGATAAATTTTTGTAAAGCCATATCTTTATCAGGTTTACCAGACAGGTTATATTTTTGAACAGCTTTTTTCATTTGAAAATATGTAAACAATTAAATGATTTCTTATATAAATATAAGTAATAAGATACCGTTATTATATATTGAATGAAATATGGTTTGGTATTTACTCATTCGTTTAAGATATGTGTCAGTTTGTAATGCGTTCATTTGAAAGTTAATAATAATGGGTTGTTGGGTTTGTTCTTGTCCTATGGATGTACTGATCCCAGTCCAACGATAGTGAAATAAGGATATTTGGTCGAATTACGTACAATCACACAGTTTTCCCACGGAAAAAGGGTACACACTTCAAATAGGCTGCTTGTGAGTTCTCGAGCCACAGCTGAAATTTCATAAATATAAATTTATGTATACGTATGTATACATAAATGATTGACCTTAAACAATAATGAACCTAATTTAATTTCTAATTTTCAATTTTTGTTTTTAAATGGTACGCGTTGAATTTTTAGTTATAAAATAATTATCTTGGTATGTGATTTTATTTATATAAATTATATAAAAAATTGTAAATAAATAAAAATTAATATCTATTTATTTATTTTAAATATAAGTATTTCGTTCTTATATTTATTTATGATTTATTATCATTATCACTTTTTTTTTATTATTTGATTGAATACTCTACTGAATTATTACACTTTTTGCTTTATATCATAAATTCGGAGTTTAATTACAATTCTAAGCAAATTTTTCAATATATTATATTTAAATATTTTTTAAACTAAATAATTCATTTGTCATTATATTTTAATATTGTTCTTAAACATCATTTTAGATTATTACTATAAATTAATGATATATAATCAAAATATTCAAAGTGAATCTATGATTTAAATGGCTTGAAACTATTCAGCTGCTTAAAAACAGTTTCCAGTTGAATGATCGGTGGAGAATTAAACGGCATTGGCAAGTCACAGTGACTCTTCGCTTCGGGGATAGTTTACAGCAGCAGTTAGGTTGATTACTGGCTTCCGATAAGCAAGTAGTCAAGGTGCTTATTCGATATTCGATATTCGATATCGGTATAAGATATCGTACTATTTGCAGGCTTCTGTTCGAAGAAATTAAACAAATTCACTTTGAACAGACTTTCTTTTATTTCACTATTTTATGGACAGTATCAACGGTAGATAAAACACAGAAATTAAATAATAAATTTATTAATTTCATGTTTTAATTACAGAGGTATACTTTAAATGCTTAACAGTTAGTATAGGGAACCGTTATACCACAAATTAAACATTTTTTTTTTTTTTTTTATTAACTTAAGTTTATTTACTAATACCTTGATATTTAGTTTCAGCTTCGGATATTTAACAATGATTTTTTTTTAATCAAATTTTGATTTTAATAATATATTCTCAATTATATGGTAGTTATCAAAAACAGACTTTACAATTAAAATCTATAGACACTTCGCAGTGTCTATTCCTTCACACAAACTTCTAACAAAGCACAGTGAATCCTTATAACAATCAAGCGTAACAAATTCAGTTTTTTTTTGTTTTTTTTTGCGAAAACATAAATTCTGTAGTCAAATCTATCTTCTATCTAATATATTCTGTAAGAAAAAGTACTTTTCGAACAAAAAAAAAAAACAACATAATAAAATCATAAAGCCGCCAAAGACGAAAAGAGGCAAACAAAAATTTGTGCAAGTGATGGAATAATCACTCTTGGAATCTATGAAAGGATTTTCCAGTTTCGACAAGTTCCATTCACATTATGATTTATCAAACATTGTTTATTATTTTGTTTTTAAGTAAAATTACTTTTTTTTTTTTTTGCTATAGAAGACTTTTTTTGAATCGCATTAAAATTAATCAATACTTACAAACAAATAGTAATGTACATTTTTATCATTTGTTAATTGAAATTTACAACAAAAATATAAATTAATGACATTGAAAAAAACTTGTAGAGATACAAATACATACAAATTTGTAGAGATACAAGTATAGTGGTAGCACTGCAATGCTTCTAAGATCCCGAGGCCCTCTTCTTTTCAAACGTCTTAGAGGGCTTTCGGGAATACAATTGGAAGTTGAGATACTAGTAGATTTTAATGGTAATTAAGTTTGCTATGAAACCATAGGTATCTGGTTAGGGCTATTTTTCATTTTAGGTAAACAATGCATATTTAATTGGTCAATAGATGGTTCAAATGGAATGCGCAGTACCTCAGTAAGGCACTTGGCTGCCAGTCTCTTGGTCCCGAGTTCGAGTCCGACTTACAACTAAAACATTATATTCTGTTATTTCAGCTGTGGACCGAGCTTCGAGGTCGGTAGACCCTCCTGGGGCACACTCAGCCTCTATAAATTGGATACCCTTCATTGAGAATAAACAGGCGGTTGAACGTGATTAAGGTTAAATCTCATTTACCAAAGTTTGGCCATCCTTAACTTATTTTCATTTATTTTCTAACAGAATGTCTGGTGTAAAATAATTTAATGGCTGGCCGCACGAAAAATCCCTATTTTATAGAAATTTACATTTAAATACAAAAATAAATATAATAATGCGTCGATTATCCAGCGTCAATTATCCGAACTTTCAATTTAGTGAACCGTTGTAATTTTTATTATTTATTCTCTGAGGTGTAAGTTTAATTAAATTGACTATATAATTACTTATTTGTTTTTATTCAATTACTTAATTATTTTTATTTAAAAATTAAGATGAAAAGGGAATGATTTTTTCCGTTACTATAAGTGGAGCCCTAATTATTTTTCAAAAACTACAAAACATGAACTCATACTTCTCAGTAAACTAATATCTAGTTATACATTAGTTTACTGAGAACTGTACAACTAATTTGATCATTCCACTTGTTTCTCCAAGTTCCCTGAAACTTAGTAAATAAAAAGTATTTTTACAAACAAACGGTATTTATATCATTTTTTTTTATTCGAATATAATATATTTTACAGAAGCATAGACTATTTTGTAACTAAATTAAACAAGAAAGATTTTCTAATCTAAAAGATAAGTTTCTCACTGGGATTTACGTTTTCGTAAAAAATTGATTTTTGTCCCGCTCTGTTGTGATTCCGTCCCACCGTGCGACTTTTCCCGGATATTATTTCTAAAATACACAGTTTGAAATACTGACTACAGAGTTTAAAAGCCGGTGTTTATAGGAACACTACACGTGCTACAAACATTCATCACTCCTTGTACATTATTCCAGGTAACTATTTTCAGGTAATTGGGCAGGTGAGGGAAGGGGGGGGGGGGGGTTAGCTGTAATAGAATTTGTGAAGAGGCACTGAGAACGATGAAATTCAGGTAATTGCCACGGAATGAAATTGCTGATTAAGGCTTCATCAGTTTCATTTAAGCCTCATTTCTCCTTTAGTCTCGAGATCCATCCGGAGCGGGGTAGGCAGAGTCCTACTTTATTGCACTAAATTGATCGCCAGTTATTCTGTACCCTTCCTTCCCCATTTCTTTTTGATCCTTGCATCAATTTTAATCTTGGAAGAAGAACTATGAATGCTTCGTTAAAGATATTGATAGGATTATATGAAAAGTAGGGGTTACGCCATATTTTAAAATAATTACGCCATTCCTAAATGCATAAGAAACATTTACAATTTCTTATTTTCTGCAATATTATAACTTATTTCAATATATTTATTAGATTAAAAAAATCTTTTTAAATGAAAATTAATTTAAAACCATGCATTACACGGTTGTGTTTATTGACGTAACACAGCTTTTGACTGAGTCTGGTACCTCTTACTGTTTAAAACTCCTTGATTCCTTCTACATATTTCCTCATCACCGCTTTAGATATTACCCAGAGAATATTCAAAGTAAATTATATTGCTGCTCATTCTACTCCGTTTTTTATTTATTTTTTTTTTTTTTTCAGAATATTTACCTTAATTTAGTATCCAAGTATCCTCTTCACGGTCTACTGCAGTCAGAATGTTGCGGAAAATAATTTATTATACTTTGAAAGTATCACGTTTTTACATTTATCTAAACAGGTAGCAAGCAGGTAATTACTACAGTGGTTATGTCTAATAGTTAAAAATATACATTACATCTATTACTAATGGTATATTAATGATTAATTTGTCTAGATTACAAATTTTTCAATATACTAGTTTATTATTTACATTTACAGACTTAAAATTAATAATTTCTAACTCCTTGAATTTTTCAGGAATTATTGTATAAGTTACTTTCTCATTTTCTAACACATTTTTCCTCCTGCTTTTACCTATTTTTATTTTACGCATTGTATAATGTTATCAGATTTTAATATTCATCCAATAAAATGTTTTTATTAGAAATAATATTATCTCAAATATTTTGGAGTCTGTCCGTCCCTCCATAAAAGTTCGTAGCATCCCACGCTTTTTTTTTACTATAAATTGAATTATTTTGGTTATAATTTAAGTTTTACTCTAATTTCATTCCAAATTAATTAATAATTTATTGTCTGGCTTCCTATTGCCATAAAACCAACTATTTATGAAATTAAAATTATTTTCTACTGTTTAGTTCAATATAGTATTAAAGCGTGTTTTTTTTTTTAAACCATAATTTATTTTCTCCTGTTAATAATAATAAAAACAGTACAGAAATGTCAATCTAAGACCGGGTTTAAACAAATCAGAAAATCCTCAAAGCTACTTATCATGTTACAAATGAACTTATCTGTAGCAAAGTAGATGTCCTATCTGTTGCAAAACTGGCCCAAACAAGATACTTACCCTTCTGCACTAAGTAACATGGGAATAGTAATATCGAGTATTTGCTCCAGGAGTGAATTAAATAGGAAAAATAATCGTTAACATTCAGAAGAAATTATTGGTCTTATGCAAAAATCATTAATTGTTATTAATAAAGACCGGACTCCCTGGCAATTGCACGGCATTGAACGAAATTGCACGAATTGGGGATTACTACAAAACTTTGCACATTTTAGGTTTTAAGTGCACGAAAGCGCAGTTTTTGATATTTCATAAAAAATATTATTTTTTTTAATTTATCAACAATAACAATTACCTACATAATTTTCCAAAAAAACCAAAACCAAAATATGGATTCCAATTATTTCTTCGAAATCTTTAAATAAATGGTATGATTTTGAACAACGTTCTCTTTATATTACCATTCGTAGATTTTCTAATTTGATTTAACTCCACCTTCCAAACTACTCTTCTATTTTCATTTTATTCCACGATAGAGCTTAGTCCGGTAAACAAGTACAAGTAATAGTTAAAATGCTTTAAGTGAAAGCCAGCCAATCGTCAATAATTAGTATTAGGAAAAAAACATAGTTGAAATTAAAATCAGACGGGAAAACAATATTTTCCTCTTCATGCAATAAATCAATTTGTTTCGATCGAAAATTTCAAGTGGATGCTCATTGCAACTTAAATAAGTACATTTTATCGTTTCATAAGTAGCACCCGATGGCATTTGATTGTTTTCAATATATTTTATATTAATTGGGGTGGGAGACACACGCAGTAAACTGCAACACGAATATCCAAGCGAGCTCCAGTAACAGTTACACAAACCTGCAACAAAGAAACTTTCTTTACCAATTTATGTTACGCCATAGTCGCTTCCAATATTTAATGCAATAAACTGCAGTCCTTTAAATCTTTTTTTTGCTAAAAATTCACGAAACAAAACATACCTGACGAGAGCACCCTAAGCAACAATTTTCACAATCACTCTTGTGGGCATTCGAATATTTTTATATGTGAACAAATAGAAAACGATTATATTTATATCGTTTGTAGAATCAGTTGAAGGGTTCGATTTTTTTTCTTCTTTAATTGCAGGTTTATGGACACTAAAAGCAGCTGACTAGCAAGCATTAAGGATCTTCGAAAGGAAGATATTGAGGCGCGTGTTTGGCACTGTGTACGCTCAAGGAGCAAGGTGAATTAGGAATAACCTGGAAATAGAAGATCTTATACAACGTGAAAATATAGTACGATTTATAAAATCTAGACGGATCAGCTGATCAGGACACCTAGAAAGGATGCCAGACACAAGAATGGCAAAAAATGTTTTCCAGGCGACCTTCCCTGGACTTGGAAAAGATGGGTGCGACAAACTGGAAAAGAAAAGCTTTGGATAGACATTGCCGGGAACTAATTGTCAGGGACGCCAAGGTTCACCATGGACTGTAGAGCCGAAGAAGAAGAAGAATTGCAGGTTTGGCTAATTTTTATTGCACGAAATCTGATCCAAAATCTATCCGAAATCTATCCATTGGATAGAAACGTTTACAAGCAATAGCCTTTAAATTCAAGAGATGAAAAGAGGTTCACTCCAACGAAATTCCTTCAACCTCGTGGACAGCAACCATTCCCAACCTCCCGTGTTATGAGATATTGCCTTAATGGAGCCGAAGGAAGATGGCCAACCCCTTCTGAGGATAAATGGAACATTCTGCAATGGAAACTAGAAGATAAAGGTAAAATAATTTTTATCCATTCGGAGGTTTCTATTGGACGGTTGGTAATGGTTGCGGGAATGGAACAAATGGACCGTCCCGATATGAAATAAGGCTTCAGCTATCTACTGCGGTGATTAACAACAATAAGAGGGGAAAAAAATATCCCTCTTGGAGCTTTCCACTTTTCAGATATAATTATAAAAAAAGGATGAGAAGACGGCTCAATAAATATTTCCAGAGTGGAGATAATGCTGCGTGGTCGGCTAATGAAGGAGGAGCCAGCCACTCCGTCAATGTCCCCCGGCCGCGGCCTCTTCACCGCTCCTTCCCAACCAGCTCCCAGTCCTTCCACGCTCCAATATTTATTCAAACTCGAAGTTACAATTTGAATTTGATATATCTCAGACTATTAAAATCTCATTGAAATATACTTGATTAATCATAAATATTATCCGAACTCAGATCGTTATACAGACAGTAAAATATTCCGCCAAATTGATAATAGTCTATGGCTGATTTCAGACCATTCAGAGGATGCCCTTTCACCTTTTCATTCGAGTTTGTCAAAATTTCAACTGGTTAAATTTTGTAAAGGCATATTCTGTTATTGGCCAGATATTGCAAAATTTACAAAATATTTATTTATTTTTTCCTTTTTCCTTTATTTCTTACATAGTTTTACAATTCACAATTTTAAATGCTGTACCAAAAAATAGACCAGTCTCAAACCTAAATAAAATACTATTGAATACTTTAAAAAAATTAAAATTATACATAAAAGAATTATGTATACCTTATATAAATGTATTCATCGAAAAATTATGTAAACAATTTTTCATTATAAATATAATGTATATAAAAATATATAGTCATTTAAGAATGTATAGATACATTTCTTGACTGTTACTATTAAATATGGTATCGACTAACTAAATTCCAACAATTCTAGTACACAACTGACCTGGGGAAATTTTGAAAAACAGTTACAAGGTTTATAGGGGATTCTTAGAATTTAAGTGGAATTGTTAGAATTTAATTAGTCGATACCATATCCATCAGTTGCATTGTAAGTAGCTTCATACTCCTCTATATTCTGTAATTATATATATATATATATATATATATATATATATATATATATATATATATATATATATATATATATATTTATTATTCTAACACATGTTGTTATATACTTATATTGTAGCTAACTTTATATTTTGAAATAACTTGTATAACTTATATAATTTTATTGTAACCTGTTTTTTCACTGTAGGGCATGATTATGAGAACAATATAGTCTCGAAACGTCGCCAAAATAGTTGTTTTTATTTATTGCCTGAACCTCAAGAACCTTACTAAACAAATATTTAATAATGTATAGTTAAAATTTTGTTTATTTTATTACGAGGATGTTATATATTTTTTCTGTTTATTCTTTGAAAGTTTTTTTTTTTTTTTTTTGTATATTTTCTTTCATTATAAATTATGATCATATCAGTATATATGTAAGTTGTTTAATACAACACATGAAACACTAAGATCTTTATGGTTAAGTTTGTTTGTGACATAAGAAGCATAGAGAATTTTACATTTTGGATTGTAAGGATCGGATGCGTGAAGTATTGAAAGGTTTAGAAGAGCCCCAAAGATCAACTCCGTATGTCTAAATGGGTCTAATGTAAATAAGTCTTTTGTAATTTATTGGGAGCATTGAACTCTTGTCTAGTAAATGTTGGAGTAGTCGTAAGCAGAATTAAAAAAAAAAAAAAAGATAAATAATAAATTTCAAATTTACGAAATTTTTGATTTTTTGAATTTGATTAGGTGTAGGTGTAATGTGATTTTAAACAAATTCTTGAAGGACATGCCCCATCTAATGAAATACTGAATCTTGTGTAGTTAAATAATTTATATATTATACACTTTATATATAATATAATGTTTAGTTCTGTTTTTTCTTTGCAATTTTGATTGTAATATTAACTCCTATATTCTCTATTTCTTTTTTTCTATTTATAATTTTTTTTTATTCTATATTTTTTTTTATGTACTTGTTCTCATAAAAATTTGTATTCACTTTTATCGATGTTGTTTTATTTTTAATATCTCTCGGCCAGTTATGATTTTACTTTGTGCTATGTAATGTTATTCTTAGGGGACTAAGTCCCAGAATAAATATTTTTATCTATTTCTATATATATATATATATATATATATATATATATATATTAGAAAAAAAAAAGGTTACTCTATACATTGTACCTAAATATAATCAAAATTGTATACTGCAATATTTTCCTAGGGAACAAACGGAATATAAATAACAACTCATTTATGCATATTTAATTAACCCAATCACAAGACACACTGTCCCTGAATACTTTGCAGGTATTTAATTAATTATATAGTCGAATAACATAAGTTCTCTTAATATTATTAGTGTTGCTACATAGTGGTAGCGATCAACATAATTCTATATTTGTTGTGTAACATGGTGTAAACATTTGGTCTATATTTACTGTAGGATGTTGCCAAACATTTAATTGGCCATTTAAAACAGCATTCAATGCGTTGCGGTTTCGCTAAATGAATCTTGACACTTTCCTGGTTAGCGACATGACAGCATATGGTAAGGCTTAAGGTATTGGCGAAACGGCAAAAACGTTTCGAAAAAACATAATAGGTATACACAAGTTATTACAACTAGAAAAGTAAAAAAAAAAAAGTTACTAAAAGTAACAATACTCTCATTAAGAATATCAGTTTCAGCATTTTATAAAGGAAACATAAATTACACATATATAACTGAAACATATATTTTTTTAAAAAAAATTTACTCTATTTAGATTAGACATATCACCGTTAGGATATTGTCAATACTTTAACAAAAAAATGATTTATTTCTTAAATAGTTTTTATAATTCTAATACTTTCAATTTGTTTTGTGGCAAAATAAGTTCTATCCACTATGTTGCCCGAAAACTATAAAACAAAAGTTTTATTTTGAAAATTTATAACATAATAAGTTTAATTTGATTTTTTTTAAAAAACACAAATGTATGACAGGCAAAAACTTCTTCCCAATTTTTTTTTTCGTTTTCTCAGATAAAATGTTAATTTTTCTTTAGGTATTTTCATCCACATATTCTCCAACCAGGGTATATTAAACTTATTATGGTTATTAATTAAAAGTAATTAAAACATTAATTAAATAAAAACAAGCAGGATTTTAAAAAAAATTAAAATTGCGAATTTTTAAATGTATTTGATTTATTATAATTTTGTATTAAATGGGGCATATTCCTCAATGTTTGATTTAAAACACATTGGACATATAGCTCTCCGAATACAAGACGTAATAAGCTATATACTTAATAAATTAAAAATTTCGCAGATTTAAAATTGCTTATTTTTTCTTTTTTTTTTTTTTTTTTTTTTTTTTTTTTTTTTTTTTTTTTTTTTTTTTTTTTTTTTTTTTTTTTTTTTTTTTTTTTTTTATTGCTTACTACTCTAACATTTACTAGACAAACGTTCAAAGCTCCCATTAACTTACAAAAGACTTATTTACATGACGGTAAGTGCAACTAGTGTTCTTTCCGTGTTATAAAATGTTGCTCAAATTTACTTGTTGTATATAATGTGCACTGTTGAACAAATCAATATATTTTTTTTTTTTTTAAATTATACATCGAACTATGTTTAATTTCAATTACACATTCTACTCGATCAATATTACTTAGACCAAACTTAGATAATTTGTTATCAGTAATGTAATTCAAAATATTTAAATTTCTTGAACGCCATCAAAAGAGACCTAGAGGAGTTAGGTCATTCTGTCAGGCACGTCGCCAATGTTCTCCACCGTATTGACAAGCACAAACTCCCATTGTTCTTCGTGGATCTGGAGCCGGCAGAGAACAATACTGAGATTTTTAATATCAAAAGGTTGGTATATTCCGTCGTAAAATTTGAAGTACCTCGACTCAAAAAAGAAATTGTTCAGTGTACCAGATGCCAAAACCTGGGCCACACAAAGACCTATTGCAATCGGCAACCAAGGTGTGTTAAATGTGCAGGACCACATATAACTGAATCATGCTTAAAAACACGCGAAGCACCAGCCTTGTGTGTCCTCTGTGGTGAGAGCCATCCCGCTAATTATAAAGGTTGCCAGGTATACAAACTTAGGCAAAAGCAAAGAAGCACCAACTCAGCAACAAATAGAAATTCAGTTCCTCATACATCCGTAACTGTAGGATCATCCTCCCAGAATCAAAGCATCCCAGTCATCAATAGCTCTCACAAAGACTTCCCTTCACTTCCTACAACATCCAAAGCACAACAGCCTCAATATCAACAACCCAGCCATTCAGCCGTTCAACTCGCAGAACCTCAGCCATCAACCTCAGCAGCAGGGTCATCTCAGACTCTACCAACTAATGAATTCACGACGGTCGAACGAAGAAATCGACGGTCACAAAATCAGGCGCCTCAAACATCCTTTCCATCCCGACTTCCCAAAATAGTCAATCCTTCCCCACCAACTAGTCAACAGACACCACAACAAGTGAACCAACAGATCAAACCTCCAGTACAAACACATGGGCAAACCATATCTCCTCAACAACATCCAAGCCAAATCCCATTCCAGGCACCGTCTTCAAGACAGTATAATCATCCGTTTCAAATATCAGAACCCTATCCTACTTCCTCTCAAAGTCTTGGTCAAATCATTATGGAACACTACCAAAAGACTGTTAAAATTCAAAACCTTCAATCATCCTCTCCTTACTCCAGCTCAAACCTGGACCAAATCTGATTTAGAGAAATCGCAGGTATTTGGTGAACACTTACACAATATTTTTAAACCTCATCCAGATATCCTAAATCCTAACCATGTAGAATTTATTGAAGCAGAACTGGCCATTCCTCTCCAAATGACCATTCCTCCTAAAGCCTTCCACCCTTCAGAAATAATAGCCATCATTCGTAAATTGCCCTCCAACAAAGCTCCTGGACACGACCTTATCACTTCAAGAATCCTCAAATACCTTCCAAGGAAAGCAGTATTATTCCTAACTTACATTTATAATGCTGTCCTCCGTACAACATATTTTCCCGATTCCTGGAAATCATCAATAATAAAAATGATCCCAAAACCTAAAAAACCGCCCGAAAATCCTTCCTCGTACCGACCTATTTCTCTCCTACCTATCATGGGCAAAATCCTTGAAAAGCTCCTTTTGAAACGCCTTTATCCCATCCTTGATTCCAATCACATTATTCCTGATCACCAGTTTGGATTTCGCCAGTCTCATTCCACTATCCAACAATGCCATCGTGTGGTGGACGTTATCTCATCTGCACTGGAGCGCAAGATGTATTGCACGGGTGTCTTTCTTGACGTTGAACAGGCTTTTGACCGAGTATGGCACCCAGGTCTGCTTTATAAACTTCGCCAATTCCTTCCTTCTACATATTTCCTCATCCTCCGATCCTATCTTTCTGATAGAATATTTAAAATTAACCACAATTCTACATACTCACCCACCTTTCCCCAGACCGCTGGTATTCCTCAAGGTAGTATCCTGGGTCCCATCCTTTATACAGTGTATACAGCTGATATCCCAACCCATCCTGATACTATTCTCACAACCTATGCTGATGACACAAGCGTGTTATCAGTCAATGATGATCCATTTGCTGCATCCCAGACACTCCAGTCACATATTAATTCCATTGAAGAATGGTATCATAACTGGAGAGTTAAGATAAATCCCAGCAAATCCCAGCAAATAACCTTTACCCTACGTCGAAAACCTACCTCATCCTGTCCTCCTGTATCCTTTTATGGAGTACCATTAAATAATGTAGAACAGATAAGATACCTTGGATTTTATCTGGACAAGAGACTTACCTGGAACCCTCATACAAGATTGAAAAGACAAGAAGCTGCACGTCGATTTCGACTACTACAACACCTACTTGACAAACGTTCAAATCTCCCGATATACTACAAAAAACTCATCTATATGACGATTATCAGACCTATTTGGACTTACGGTATAGAGTTATGGGGATCCACCAAACCATCGAATTCATCCCGCATCCAATCACTCCAATCCAAAATCCTTCGAAAAATCCTAGATGCTCCTTACTTTGTCACAAATGAATTGATCCACAACGACCTTAATATCCCATATGTTGCTGAATTGGCACGAACCAGATACCTTTCCTTTCATAATAAACTCACTGCTCATCTAAATCCACTTGTTGCACAACTTGCTTCCCATTCCATACCTGGCAATCCTCCGAGGCGTCTGAAAAGAAGATGGCCCCGTGATCTTCTTTTGTAAATATTCATTAGAGTACTACCAATGGGTAGTTCCTCTACAAGTTTAATTCAAGTCATTATGTCTCATATATACCGCATATTTACTTGATGTGTTTTTTAAATACAGTAAATTTCTATTAATAAAAGAATAAAAAAAAAAAAAAAAAAAAAATTTCTTGAAAAGCACTTTCGGAATTTTTATTATTTATTTTAGTCGTATTTTTTTACAGACTACTTCAACATTTACTAGACTAACGTTCAAAGCTTTCAATTAATTACAAAAGACTGATATGCATGACTGTGATTAGACCTATTTGGACGTACGGAGTTAAGCTTTGGGGCTCCACTAAACCATCCAATTTATCACGTATTCCATCTTACAATCCGAGATTCTTCGAAAAATTTTCAATGTTCCTTACTTCGTCACGAATAAACTTATCCATAAAGATCTTCATGTTCCATGTGTTGCTGATTTAGCCCACAGCAGATACTTATCATTTCATAGTCAGCTCTATAACCACTCAAATCCGTTAGTTTCTCAACTTGCTTCCCACTCCATTCCTGATAATCCTCCGAGACGTCTGAAAAGAAGGTGGCCTATAGATCTTCTAGTGTAGAATTTTTATTGAAGTGGTACTGATGAGTAGTTCTTTTCAAGTTTTAACTTTTTTTTGTAATCGCTGTCAATACATTTACTTGGTGTATATATTTCGTACAGTTGTAAATTTCAATAAATGTGTATAAAAAAAAAAATGTTGAACTACAAGATAATGTTGAAAGTTCACTATGATGTACGTCAATTAGCCATTAATTATATAAGATAGTATATTAATGCAAATGAGATTTTATAAGGCATTACAAAAGTAGGAACCAGTATAACGAAGCGTGCTCGTGGCGAGCACCTGTGGTTAGCGTGCGTGGCAAAAAAAAAAAAAAAAAAAAAAAATTAAAAATATATTGCTTGATTTTGTTTAGTTATTTTTTAAATAATCCTAATACGTTTTATATGACCTGGTGAAAGTGTATAGGGAGTAAACTCCAAAAAAAAATAATGAAACAGCCGAAAAAATGAAATGAGTAGGAATTTTTGTATGTCATTGTATTATATATATATATATATATATATATATATATATATATATATATATATATATATATATATGTATATTAAAGTACATTATGAAATTACAAGATATACTTTGTATTACAAATATTAAAAAAAAAAAAAAAAATAGCGCTGGGAACGTGTTAGAAGCAGGAAAAAAATAAAATGGCTAAAAATGACAAATGTTTACTAAAAATGCAGTACATACAGGAATTGTAAATTGATAGACATATATTGAATAAAACAATAAATGAAAGAAAACAGAAAATATGAATAAAGAATTAAAATATAATTATTATGTATGTACAGTTATGTACGAAAGATTAAAATATCTTAAATGAGCACGTTGGTTTAATATATACATTTATTTATTTTGTTTAGCACAAACTTTAAAAAAAAAAAAAAAAAAAAAAAAAAAAAATCGGCGATTTCTAATTCATAAATTTTTAATAGTTTCAAAAAATGAACGAATTTTCTTTAATTCATCCAAAACGTCCACAATTTAACGAAATTTGTAATGTAATATTGTAGAATTCGCAGGGAAACATTTTGTAGGGGATCGACAAAATTGAATAGAAGACTGTTCTCAGAATCGATTAGGTCGTGGCACGTGTTGTTTCTTTCCTGGTTTTAATTCAGTTGTAAAATTATTTTATTTTTGTGAACAGAAATTTAATTTAATTCTGTCATAATATCATCTAATTTTAATAAAAAATTCGTTCGCGAAAATGTATTTGTACCTTTCATCGGGGCGTTATAAACGGGAAATCGTAGCGTTACGAGTAAACTTTCATTCGAAAATTTTCACAGTAGGGAAAACAGCCAGTCGAGGAGTGCAAAAGTCGTATTCTCTTAACCATAAGTTTTGTAATCTCATGTCTTCTAAGGATGTTAAATTAAATTAAAACACCATTAGTTAAAAAATTATCTAATTTTTTAAGGGAAATAAAAATAAATAAAACACATATTTTTCACTTTTAAATATCAGCGTAAAATTTTGAATGCATTGATGCCACTGGATTTAATAAAATTTCGCAGTTTTATTGAAAAGAACTAAGAAATAGCAGAAAAAATGCCAATGAAAGATTGCGTTATTTTAGTTTTTTAAAAAAAACTTTAAAGCAAAAGAAAATGTTTATTTTCCATTATTTTATAAATAAAAAAAGACTATCTATTAAATGAATTAATAACAATAAAAATAAATAAACAAAGCAAAATGAACATTGAAATTAAAAAGATTTCATTATTCATTTTCACCGCCATCAACATATACACTTTCATGTTCGTCTGATCTTCATATCTTTTTTCAGATACTGATATTTTAAAAATATTATTGGCTGTATTATTTTAATTTGGCATAGAAGATAAAACAGAGTCTGAAGAATAAATAATGAATGCCACAAATCTGTTATATTTCTAATACGGAAACATTTTCTTCAGTTATGTTGTCAGCTGAATGCGCAATCTGCCCAAGGTTTCAGAATTCGTTGGATACTGAATGGCATTTAGAACCAAAAATATAAAACAACTAACAAACAATTTTGTAGTTTTATTTTTATACAATTGGACCATACCGGTGTCATTGTTTTTATCATAGCACCAAACTGTCTTATTAGTTTAAATTTTGTTTAGTCTTAAACGAATCTTTTGACAGTTCTACTTCAGTATCTTTACTGCACATGGAATATATTTTTCGGTTGCCAAGTGTTTTAATTGTTTTAATCTTAATTTCAATTCTTTATCTTTCGTATTAGTTTCTAATACGGTATTAACAGAATAAAAATAAATAATTTGTCAGGAGCTATAAAACTCGATTTTTTAATAATTATATAGAATATTATATACAATATATGCTGTATATATTTTTATTGTTCCACTTTGAGATCGCTAGTTGTTTCAACAGGTAAGAGGCGGGCAACCATCTCTGCAGTGACAGCTGAAGACCAATGGGAACGTCTTCTTATAAAGGCTGTGACGAGGTTTACTGGAGCCTAACCATGGAGCTGGATCGCTGGAGAAAGGACTCATCCTGGACAACAGTCCTATATTTTATTATCATTCTCAATATACACGATTAATTCATCAATATATACTAACAGGCAAAAACTTCACTCAATTGATTTTTTTTATTTTCTCTACTAAAATTTTATTATTTTTTTATGTGTTAACGTTCCAATATATTTGAACCAATGCGTATAAATCGTATTAGGATTATCAAAAAAATAATTGAATAAAAGCAAACAGTATTTTGAAATATCATCAAGCAACTTTAAATTTACGAAATTTTAAATTAATACGGTTTGTAACCGCCCCAAGCATTCATTGCGTCTTGCATATAAAATAGGTTTGATGTGATTTTGAATAAATTCTTAAGTGATGTGCCCAATCTGATATGAAACTGTGACTAATAATATTAATTGTAAATTTAGTAATATTATTTTTTTTTTTTAATACAACTTGTTAGTATGAAATAAATATTTGTTATAATCATAAAACGTTTCATACCGGCAGGCAAAATATTACACCCAATAAAAAATCAGTTGGGTGAATTTTTTTTTGTCGCCAGAGTATAAATAAAATAAAGTTAGTAGGTATGATCCACAAATATTTTCTTTTTTATTTTGAAAGTCATTCGCATATTAGTACTGCATACATACTCACTTAATTTTTTTTTAATATTTTGTGATTCTCCAAAGCGTCTGTGAAGAAGATGACCCAGAGATTTCTTATGTAGAGCATTTATTTAAGAGCTGTTAATAATTAGTTTCTTTAAAAGTTATTAACATTTTATTGTAATAATTTTCACACAAACCTACTTGATGTATACATTTGTACAGTTATAAAGATCAAAAGATAAATAAATAAACAAAATTCTGTTAAAATTCCTCTATATTAAGATAAATTGTTTTAGGATTGATGAATTAATTGCCACTTCTATTGGAATTATTTTATTAGAATACTAGTTTCGAATGCTAAACATTCATCGTCAGTTGCACAAATATGCATATCAATAAATTGACAAACCTTATATATATATATTATTTTTTTTTTAGCTTTTACATTGACAACAAATAATAATGTGCCACAATTAAATGAACTAAATGTTAATGACAGAATTCATATTTTTAAGACTTATTAAATACACATTTGACGACATGAGTTGTTATTTAAAATGTAATAATTAAATATTAATACTACTACTAATAATAATAAAAGGCTTCGATGCCGACACCAGCAACCGTTGACCACACAACTCCCTCAAAACCCCAATTCCAAAAACCTCATGCAATCATCCCATCCCCGTCTCGGTCTAACCCTCGGTCGGCTTAAAACTGATTATTTTTTTTCGGAATTCAGCCATTACTAAACCCAACAAAGACTTCACATGCCCATTTCAACCGTCTCACTGCTATTACCTGAACTATTTACCGGATGTAACTCCCGCAGTTCCGCATTGTGAAGCCTTCTAAATTTTCTTTATCCTTTTTTGGGCCAAATATTCAATGCAAAACTTTATTTTCGAAAACTTTAAGGCTTTGTCCCTCCCTTAACGTAAGTGGCCATGTTTTGCATCCGTAAAGAACTGTTGGTAGTAAGATAGTCTTGTACAACCTAATTTTTAAATTTCTAAAGAGTAAGCGCTAACTATGTAGTTTTGCGAACGTAAAATAACAAGCAATACCCGATTTAGTTAGGCCCTGATTTCTTATAGGATTTCATTTTTCCTTGATAAATAATTAAATTACTAATATTTATTATAATAATCTCTAAGATATAACATATAAAAGAGATTACAGACTTATGTCTTTGGTATTATCATATGATTTATTTCAAATTATTATTGAATTACATATCATCATTTTTTTTTTAAACTCCATTCTATAAACAATAGTGTAAAGTTGAAAACTTCTTCCACTTATGCGTTTATCAATTCTCTATTGTTCCCATGACGACCTTTTCTCCAAAGGAAGAAATCGTGCAGCCACTCTCTTGCGTCTCTCAATGACTCAGAATGAGTCATGTTCCGACTATTGTCCACATCAGTCAGGTAAATTTTCCAAGTATCTCGTTATGAAATAGAAAATTATTTACTGAGAAGAAATACTTATAACGTTGCCCTAATTTCAGTTTGAGGGGGAAAAGTAAGGAATAAACTATCATCATTTCTTAATTTGTTTTATAAAATTTTTCCCTGTAAATCAGATAAGTTACTTTAAATTTTCTCGTGATACGCACTTTATATCCTAACGTTATTTGTAACATATTTTTGATGTTATGAAATTGTTTAATTTAAAATTTTTAAAAAGAAGAAAAGAAATGAACTTTATTCTGGGACAACTAATAATAACAATTCCCCTTAGAATAACAAATGAGTACAATACATAGATCAATCGTCTGGCCATGATAATTAATTATAATAAATAATATTAATAAAAATTGATAAATAATTAAATTATCAGTTACAAAATAGATGAGAAATCTTGTAAAAGAATACATCTTATGTATACTATTATAATGTATATAACATAAATATTCATGTTTTACATTTGCTCGAAAGATTGAAGATCGAGGAGGTGAAGAAATAGATGATGTTTAAAGGAAGTAAGAGTGGCGCTTTTTTGTATTGATGTGAATGAATTCCATAAAGAGGAAGCGCGAATAATAAAGGATTTTTGGAAGGATGCAGTTCGATGCGCCGGACTGTACTGGGTGATGGGTTGGGTTCTAGTATTTAAGAGATGGATGGAGGAGCGCAGGGTAAGGAGGTCATGAATATAGGTGGGTTTTATGGTTTTCAAGGTTAGAAGTATGAGGAAGTATTGACGTCGGAAACTGGGGTAAAGCCAACCAATTTCCGAATACCTGTGAGATATGTGAGAACGCCTAGAAATCCCCAAAATAAATCTAATAAAACAGTTCATTAATCTGTTACATCTCATCTCAAGCTCACTAGACAGTCCTCCATGTACTATGCATCCGTAGTCAAAGTTGGGAAAAGCAAGAGAGGATACCAAAAGTTTTATGGAGATATGTTAGGACTATGGCCAAACTATTAGGAGCCAATGCATTTCTGTATTATTTAACTTGTTAGTAATTCTTCTGGAATCCAACCCTTACTATCCAAAATCCTTTATAAAATCCTCTATGCTCTTTATATTGTCCGAATAAATACATCCATAATTATCTAAATATCTTATGTGTTGCTGAACTAGTCCAAACTAGATACCTATCCTTCCGTGATAAGCTCCATACCCACGCGAATCCACTAGTCTCCAAACTTGTTTCCCATTCGATTATCGATAACCCTCCAAAGGCGTCTGAATACATGGGTAGTTTTTATTTACCATCATTGCAATCACATTTTCACACATTTACTCGCTGTATATATGTTTTTAAGTTGTGAATAACCATGAATAAATATTTAAGTGGGAATAAAACATATCATGAAAGGATAGGTATCTGGTTTGGGCCTATTCAGAAAATATTCGACCCTTAGAATATTATTCATAAGTTTATTTAGACATAATTGGAAGCATAGTATACTCCATACCCACTCAAATCCACTAGTCTCCCACTCAAATCACGATAATCCTCCAAGGCGTCTGAAAAGAAGATCGCAAAGAGACCTAAGGCAGAAATTTTAATGAAGTTCTTGTAAGTGAGTAGTTCTTTACATGTTGACATGCCATTGTTGAAAATATCAACAAATAGTTTTTTTTTATTTCTTTCAATTAAAATTTTCACCATAAGCAAAATAATTTTAAAAGAAATATTAAAGAATTATAACCATAGAAAAATTTAAAAATCGCGCAATAAACAAAAATCAGACGTTCTAAATCTATACACCTGTTATTCCAATTTAATATATTCAGACCAATAATATACCTTTACAATAATATACATCATATAAATCATTCATCCATTTATTAGTATATTACACCCATATATGAAAATCCTTTTTGTACCTGCATCTTGGGAATACCACCAGTCCTTCTAACTTAATTTTTCCTAGGGAATCCCCCATAACCTTTGCAACTGTTTTTCAAAATTTCCCCAGGTCAGTTGTGTACTAGAATTTTTAGAATTTAGTCGATACCATATCCACCAGTAACATTGTAAGTAGTTTCATACTCCTATATATTCTGTAATTATATATATTTTTATTTTTATTGTTTGAAATAACTTGTATAACTTATATAATTTTATTGTAACCTGTTTTTTCGCTGTAGGGCATGATTATGAGAACAATATAGTCTCGAAACGTCGCCAAAATAGTTGTTTTTATTTATTGAATGAGCCTCGAGAACCTTCCTAAACATATATATATATATATATATGCTGTCTCTTTCTCTCTTCTGTCTTGATGCTAATTTTTTCTCTCTTCTCCTTCTTCTGGAAACCCTTGTAGTTTAGCATCATTCTTTTGAAAGCTGTTCTGTCTTGTACTACCTTATCTGTTATACCAATCTCTGCCATGCCTTTCTTAATTCCCTGAATCCATTGGTTACCATTTTTGCTCTTATGAACATCATTGAAAATTTGTTTCGTAATCCTCTGTTCGGAAAAATTGTTCTTCATCCTCGTGAATGAAATAAATAAATATATATATATATATATATATATATATATATATATATATATATATATATATATATTTTTTAAAAATATTTTAATGGTATATGCCCTTCATCAACAGCAATATGAAGTTGAAATCCATCCAAATAGGTTTCACATGCAGATAGGACGAAGCCGATCTCACCAGCCTTGGCCGCTTCCTTACACATTCTTTTAATGATACACCGCCTCACCGGAGGCAAATTATTATTTTAAATCTCCATTAGCGAGCGGATTTAGCTAATGCGATTAAATAAAAAATGCAGAGAAAATAAGGAGAGCCCTCTCGTCCGAGTGATGAAGAGAAAGGAAACGAACTGGTTGAAAAAGTATGACTGGACGGGAAACAGGTTCTTGAGAGACAAAAGCGATCAAAATTAGTGAAAGTGCCTCGGTTGGGCCAGGTGTTTGAGGAGGTTTCTCCATCCAATCATCCCTATCTCACCCATTCTACCTCTCACTGACTCAAATCATGGCTTGATGAGAATTTAAATAATGATTCCATTAAAAACAAAAAAAAAAAAATCTGCATTACTAATAATTTAATATCACTTTTATGGAAATAGTATGTATACTGTTTTTCGGCAAAGGTTTTCATGAGAATATAGAAGGATCTCTACAACTAGGAGTATATGAACTATTTTCCGCTACTATGATATTTGGTTGCCAGAAAATACTATGCACTGCTATGCTTTTATTATTTTATAAAATAAAAATTCGTAAGCTTCAAAATTTGCCTGACCAAATGGTAGGAAATTTTTGTTTAAATTGACAAAAACATGAAGTACCCTTAGACGGTTTAACGAATCAACTTTATTTTTTTACACAAAATATAGGGTGGCAATACGCTTGAAATGTATTTCATCATCCTATCTGGTTTCAAACTCAAGTTAAAAATCAAAATGTTTTTCGGATTTTCCAATTTTTTTAATAGGTTTTCGTTCATTTGGATTTACTTTTATATATATCAAAAGAAAGCTGAGAATCTCCTCTTTACAGTGATACCAACTAGGGAATTGCGTGATAAACTAATGACGATTTAAAGGTATGTAACCAATAATCGGTTTAAAAATTTCATTTTCCTCGATGAGGGTGAAAAAAATGATATTTTTTTATTTCGTTGACTAAACGTTTTTCAATGTTTTTGAGGGTGCTAAATTAGAATCTGACGTCAATTTTTGTGTTTAAAAATCTATAGAGGTACTTTGCTTGAAAATCTAATCATTTTTTTAGAATTCAATTAAACTAACCCAAAATCTATGGAGAGGCTGTATTATTTCTTAAATTCGCATTCAAAAATAAAGCTTTTGGTGCAAAAATCATGTCGATATCATTTTTGTAAACTCGAGATATAAAATAAATTAATTCAATGTTTTTTTTTTTTTTTTTCTCGGCATCTTGTACAAGAAACCTTAAATTGTGAGTTAATATAGACTACTTCAACATTTACAAGACGAACGTTCAAAAACTCCCAATTAATTACAAAAGACTCATATGCATGACTGTGATTAGACCTATTTGGACGTACGGAGTTAAGCTTTGGGGCTCCACTAAATCATCCAATTCATCTCGTATTCAATCCTTACAATCCAAAATCCTTCGAAAAATCCTCAATGCTCCTTACTTTGTCACCAATAAACTTATCCTTAAAGATCTTAATGTTCGATATGTTGCTGATTTAGCCCACACCAGATACCTATCCTTTCATAGTAACCTCCATAACCACTCAAATCCGTTAGTTTCTCAACTTGTTTCCCACTCCATTCCTGATAATTCTCCGAGGCGTCTGAAACGAAGATGGACTAGAGACCTTCTAGTGTAGAATTTATAATAAAGTGCTACTGACGAGTAGTTCTTTTCAAGTTTCGACATGTAATTGTAATCGTTGAAAATACATTTACTTGATTTATATATCTTGTACAGTAGTAAATTTCAATAGATGTATATAAAAAAATTATTGTAATAACGCACTATAATTACTAAGTGAGATTCCTATATTCTAAAATGGAGAACATAGCGGAATTTAATCACATAAAACTGCTCATTTTACAAGCGTTCGAAGCTCCCAATAATTTACAAAACTCTTATTTACATGACAGTATTTAGATCCATTTGGATATACGGAAATGATCTTTAGGGCTCCACTAATCTTTTTCAAAAATTGACTGGGACAGATTTGGGATTCTACGCCATACAATATATAAAATAAGTAAATTTGCTCTACTATGGTTACAATTACATGTCGATAACTTGCGAATAATTACCCATTAGTAACGCTTCAATAACTGTTCTACATTAGAAAGTCCCTGGGCCAACTTGTTTTCAGACTCCTCGGAGGGTTATCGGGAAATGAGTAAAAACGATGTTGGGAAACTAGTGGATTCGGGTGGGTATGTAGCTTGCCATGGAAGGATAGGTGTCTTTTATGGAGCAAACTTTTAAAATAAAACCGTAAAACAAATGTCATTCAATTTCGTACAGCATAAGGAGCAGGAGGCTTCTATGATTTGGTTATCGGATTAGAATAAAAGGCAGTAGATAAAAGAAAAAACGATAATTACCTGTATTTTTTTTTTGTATATGCCGGAACGGAACGTAAAACGCTCTCCTCTTAAAAGTAATTTGATACGTCATATTACGTAATATGTGGCAACACGTTTAATAACCATTAATACGACGATATCGAACTTTTACATTAGGTAGTTAAAAATCGCGCCTTTACATAAAAAATAAACAAAATGGTTAGACTTATCATTTAGTAAACAGTGATGTTTTTACTAATTATTTTTTATTTTATTTAATAAAATCAGAAAATACATGAATGTAGATATCAATAACCTCCCCCAACCCTCTTATCTGTTTTTACTTGTTACTGACCTAACTGGCAATGAAGAACCAAAGTAAAATACAGAAAAATCGTGTCCGTCTTTACACTTGCATTAAACAGTGCATTGCATTCAAATGAACAACAGGTGTTACATAAGAACTTACCAGACGACTCTAGCGTACCTTTTAATGCCTACTACTGAAACACCAGAATGTACAAGTATACAAAAACAATATTTCGTATACACCGATTTTTTGGAACGGGTCTGTTATATATTCCTAATTTGTAAAGAGGAATATGGTAGCAATGGTTAATCTATTTCAAACGCAGGATTTAAACTTAATTTTCTTAATTTATTTCCAACCTTGGTGGGTATTGGTTCAGTTTTCAATTAAAACATAATCCAATAGAAGTAGCAATTAATCCATCAATCCTAATTGTATTGATCCTTCTATAACATCATGCGTACCTAAAGTTAAGTATACATAAGATCCCAATTTTTTTTTTTTTTTTACTATTTTATTTATTGGTATTTACAACTGTACACAATAATAAAAATGGCATGCAAATAACTTGTGAAAAATTACTCACTAGTATCACTTCAATAAGAATTTTATATTAGGATGTCCCTTGGCTATCTTCTTTTCAGACATCTCGGAGGATTATCGGGAATGGATTGGGAAGCAAGTTGAGAGACTAGTGGATCTGAATGGTTATGGAGCTTATTATGAAAGCATAGGTATCTGGTTTGGCAACAGATAGAATAAGCAACAAATAGAACATTAAGATCTTTATGGATAAGGTTATTAGTGACTAAGTAAGGAGCATTGAGGATTTTTCGAAGGATTTTGGATAGTAAGAATTGGATGGTTTATGGTTTAGTTGGAGCCCTAAAGCTCAACTCCATATGCCCAAATAGGTCTAATCACCGTCATGTAAATGAGCCTTTTGTAATTAATTGAGAGATTTGAACGTTTGTCTAGTAAATGTTGAAGTAGTCTGTAACGACGGGCAGTTTCTTGTCGTTCTAGTCTTGTATGTGAATTCCAAGTAAGACGTTTGTCCTTGGTAGCGGGTCTGTTCACCAAGTTCCCAAAAATAAGGCTGTTTTGAGTTACTTTTTCCATTGAGAATCCTACATCGCAAACGATCCACCGATTTAACTTTATCATTTTCAATTTTATCATGACTTCCTTTACATAGGAAAGAGCTATATTTGCATGAACATGCAAGAAGAGTCCATGCTGATTCTCCTACCCCACCCCTCCTCCAGTCCTCCGTTACATAAGACCGATCTGGTTAGTTTTGTCTTTATATTAACCTGTTTAATATTACAGAGAATAATTATAACCGATTTACAAGTAACGTGACCAAGCTAACGAGAAGTTGTTCATGTGTTTCTAACATAAGGAAAGCACGGACAGAGTGAGAGTCGCCTAAACATTCACAAAACACGCTACGGTAATTATTTCAAGCTTGCCTTCTATGAGCAGGGAGTCTGAATGGGAAGGGCAGTAAATTTTAATTTCTAGTAAATGTCCGAAGCCGCAATAAACCACCATTAGTTATTTTATAGTTCATGAAATTTCCTATCTTTGGCAGAAATGATAGTTTCCCTTCTATAGAATATACCTTACAAGGTTGGACTCTCCATACACAATATCTCTTGATTCATCTTGTCTACCATATAGTAAGCAAACCTATTCTTTTAAACATAATTCTAATCTGTTTAATAACTTAGCAAAAATGATGATGATCTATCGGCGTCTAGATAAAAAATAGATAAGCATCAATTGAAATGTTCTTTTCGATTAGTAAAAAAAATGTGGAAGCATTCTCCATTCTTCGACTTTAGCATAAAAGAATGCGTGGGATACAAGCCATTCCCGCATCATCAGAGCTGGATTTAGAATGTTGGGGGGAATCCGAAGATCCATGCTAATGGAATAATTCTTAAATTAAATTTAAAAGTTCTTAGGCGATCGGCTATTTTGAGATTTTTTCGGGCCCTTATACTTGACAAATAATAATAGTAATAATTAAAAATGGTGATAAAAATTACAATTAGTCAATTTAGGCAGTTGTTTCTGAAGTCCCATTCTCGACTCTATACAGCTGTTCAAGCTCAGACATATATTATTTTAAAAAGAATAGTTTTATAACCTTAATATCCCATCAAATCATCTTTACCTTATTTTGTGAAACTATGACATATGATAGTTCTTATTATTTCGCAAGTTCCTGTCTTTATTTAGTCAACAGACTATTTTTTAGTCCTCATATAACAATTAAATTATAAGCATCTGCTATTGATTTGATGCACGTTTCCAACTTTAAAATCATTTAAAAAAGCTCAAAAAAAAAAATTCTATATAAACCTATTTGTGTCTCTACTAGACTACACTTTACCTTTTAAACAATAAAAAATTTTTGTAAGATCTTTTATGAATAAAATTATATAAATATTACTTTTCTGTTAAAACATTTCTTATCTTATAGGAATTTTGTAACATTAAATCTTACGTTATTTAAATATTAAAATTATCGGTACCCTTTCACAAGTGGGACTTCAGCCCCCGACCAGAACCTTATACCGATTCTAAACCTCTTCCGATTTATTTCGATGTTTTAGTTGCTACTTTTCGAGGTAAAAGGTTACACTCCTTAATTACGGAGAAACTCCAAATCCATGTTCAAACTAATATTAACTTCTGTTTGCCTTCTGATATTAAGATGAAAAATAAGAAAAATACTTCATTGTTAAATTCTACACACGATAATACAAAGGATGTGATTGATACTATAATATTTTGAAAAAGAAAACTTTATTATAATGCCATGTCCACATGATTGGCGGTTTCGTCCCACTGTGCGGTGTAGCGCTGGTCAGGCCGGTGTTCTGGAGCCCCGCTTGTAAAAGGTAGCCAAATGTTATCTTTACTGTTATTATACACATAGTAAGTACCTTCCCTTTGCAGGATTTAGGTAATCCATGTTTCGTTACAATTAAATGTTTGCGTTACATACAGTCTATCTAACCTTTCTAATGATTCCGAACTAATTATTTTAAATTTAGACGTTGATGTTGAGAGTATGTTATAACGCCAACGGATGATCGAGGGTAGAAGTAACGGATAATCCATTGTATTGCCAGAGGCAGGAAACAGCAACGGTAGGCTTTGCCCATTGAAGGGGGGACCTGTGCTGACTGTATAGATAATGCTATTATGCAGGCTGTGGCTGAGATATGGCGGAAGTGGGCCAGGAGGAGCGGGCCTCGAGCTAGGGGTCAGCACAGCCACGACCGGCGGTCATTCAATGGTGTCCCTGGTCACCTGTTCCCTCCTCCAGTTCACTGGCCAGCCCCTGCAGGGTATTAATGGAGATCCATGATTCTTGGCATTGAAGCTTGATAGTGACCCTTATGGTAAACAGAATATGATGTTGCACTGCGATGAAGTACAGCGTATATTTTTTAGAGCAATAAAGCTAAGTTGTCTTTATAAAATATATAATAGGGCGTATAAAAAAAAATGACCGTTTTATCAAATTCCACAGTTTAATAGTCTGTAAATATCTTAATGCGATTTATTTTTTACCAATGCTTAATAATCCCTTTAGAGCATTCTCTAAGCTTGTTTAATAACACAGGACTTCTCCAGAAAAAGCCTCAGTTCAGTTATTTATTTCAAAGAAGAAACATGGCAGTTTCCTACAAAATTCTAGTAATTTTAAGACATTACTGGAAAAAAAATTTCACAGCCACTGAAGCAACTCCTGAAATTATTAAATATGAAGGGGGAGATGTCATAGAAGAGCTCACAGCGCGACGTTGGTTTGAAAAATTTAGAAGTAGGAGAGAAGAAGGGCTCTGGGGTCCAATAATGGATATAGATGAGGTTCTGATGGAAGCTGTTGAGTCAAATCCGTCAACAAGTACTCGCGAACTTGCCAGGGAGTGTGGTGTGTCGAAAGATACTGTTAGTCCCCACCTTCTCTCCATGGGGAATGGTGAAAAAGACCTGTAGACTGTTCCCTCACGGACTTACTCCTCAACAATCAGCAGAAAAGTTTACAGAACTTCATGGGTTTGAACTCCTGCCTCCATCCATGGCCCATTTTTTTCAGTGGAAAAAATTTGATAATTTTGCGGAAGCTGAAAATGCTGTCCAAGAGTTCTTTGACAGCCATCCCAAGGAATGGTATCAGCGTGGCATCGAGCAATTGGCTAGCAGATGGGTAATGATGGTAGATAACAATGGACTATACTTTGAGTATTAAATGTATTTTATATCAAGGAAATAGTAATACAAATATTTGTTTAAGAAACGACACTTTTTATTTACACCCCATCACAATAACTAAGGTGACATAGCCCAGTCATAGAGTGTTGAAATGTGGGGTGTAGAGTGCATGAAATTTGAGACTTCATAGCTTCGTTAGCAGTAGTTAGAAGGTAAACATACTAGAAGTCCACGCCCCTCGGGGGTGAGCTAACAGCGGGGAAGAGAAGTTTTTTGGATTTTCGATTATATCTCGAAAACGGTTAACATTAAAAAATATGTTTTAAATCAGAATTAACGTTAGTTAAATCTCCTATAAAATATATTCTATATAATTTTTTCGAAATTCCAACGGTTTTCAAGAGATACGTTATTGAAAATCGGTGATTTTCGAGAAAAAACAAATGTTACCTAACTTTTTGTCAAACATTTGCTTCTAGTACCTTCCATAATCGTTTCTCAGAAAAAATCTTAGAAACAAAGTTGAAAGAGTATTAAATTTACTTTAATTTCATTTATACGTTTCTAGCATTTGAAGGAAATATTCAACAAAAAGTGAGGTAAACATTCTTTTTATTTCTAAAATTACTGATTTTTAATAACGTATGTCTCAAAAACCGTTCGAATTTCGACAAACATGTATAGGATCAATTTTATATTATCAATTTTATAGCAATTTAATTAGCTATAATTTTGATTTGAAACATATTTTATACAGGCTTTTAGTATTTTTACCTTCAAATTACTCCTAACGAAGGAATGAAGTCAAAAATAATCGCATAGTTCATGCACTCTACAATGTGTTTATTGACTAACAAGCCATTTTTCGTTTGTGAACACTAACCGCGAAAACTACAGAACCAATCTTTACCAAATGTTAACTACATGGCCTTCATAGTTCAAGGAAGTTGAAAAAAAGTTGGAAAATCGACTGGTAGGTGGTGATGGCCAGCATCTTTCTGTCACAGAGGTTACAATTGTGCTCACAGTGTTATCTAGAGCTTTAAATTAAGAATAAAATATACTTTTCAATTAAAATGTCATTGAAAATAGATAAATATATAAGACATTTTGATCTCAGTACAGCTATGCCTGTTAATATTAATGCGGCTTTAATTGTCATTGGAACAACGACTGGAGAAATCGCCTTTATTCCAATTATCCTAATAATTCTTTCTAACTTACAAACCAACAATTTAAAGTTTTCACTTTTGGACTATCAATAAACGAAAAGTATTACCTGATTTTTATCGCCTGTCTGACAGCAAACAATGAAAAATGATAATAATCAAAGGTATAAAATTAAAATGCTTAAAAATAAACCTGGGATTTCTCTAAATAACAGTACTTGATTGAAAAGTATGTCAATTACTTATTTATGTCGAAATGAATTGTAGCAATGCTACTCTCACAAAATCGCTGAATAAAATATACAAAACCATAATACACGTCACCCCCATCCCTCTCTCTCTTCACCCTCATTCATCCAAAAAATATACAGCCTTAATTATTTTGATTCCGGTTGAAGTCAAAAATTCTCTTGACCTGAGACAGATTTCTATCCTTGAAGAAATTTTTCAACAAGAGAAAGTCCCAACACATCGTTCGCACGGCAAAATTCTTAGAAATAAGAGTCAGCATCTTGCCTCACCCGGAATTCGTACAATCTGGCTGTGCTATTTTTTTGTAAACAGAATATTCTTAAAAATATTTGATGGAGTCTTAAACTAAACGGTTTAATAACAAAGGAGTGGTACTTTCGTACTATGGTAGTAGTGACTTAACTTGGAATCAGGCCAAGTGTAATCTCATACCAAAATATTAAAAAAAAAAAAAATTAATAAAACTCTTTAAACACAACATCGTAGTAAAAATTTTACATTATTTTCTGAATTTAGCAAAATAATGAATTTACTATAATAACGCGCTATAATTTCTGAATGAGGATCGTATATTCTAAAATGGAGAACATACCACAATTAAAACATATAAAACTGCTCACCGTTTCCGACTACAACATTTTCTAGACAAACATTCAACGCTCCCAATAAATTACAAAAGACTTATTGACATGACAGTAATTAGACCCATTTGGACATACGGATTTGAGATTTGGGGCTCCAACAGACCTTCAAATTCTTCTCGTATCCAATCCTTACAATCCAAAATCCGTTATAAAATACTCGATACTCCTTATTATGTCACATACAAACTTATCTATAAAGATTCTTTTGTTTTTTTTGTGCCGTAAGAAATGGAGTACTTACATAAAGATCTTAATGCTCTATATGTTCCTGATTTGGCCCAAAAAAGATACATTTCGTTTCATAGTAAACCACATACCCTTTCGAATCCACTAGTCTCACAACTTGCCTCACTCAATTTCCGATAAACCTCTGAGGTGTCTCAAAAGGATATGGCCGAGAGACTAGAATGTAGAACTTCTACAGAAGTGCTACTAGTGAGAGTAGTTCTTTACATGTTATTGATATGTCACTGTGATCATTTTTCTCAAATTTACTTTTTCTATATAATGTATACAGTTGTAACTATGAATAAATAGTTTTTTTTTTTGTTTTGTTTTTTTAAATGGAGGACTTTTAACTGCTTTGCTCTCTTTTTTTAATGAGGATTTTTGCTGCTACTCAATTTTTAATATCCATATCCTCCTTCCTTTAATACATATTATTATTATTTGAATGGCAAAACATTTTTTTTTTTGTTATTTGGAATTATTTACATAATTAATTAATAGTTTACTAGAAGCGTAGAATTTGAAAACTATAAAAGGTAGAGGTTTTACTGAAATAGGAAATAGGACGATTTAATACGAATTAACTGCTCTTGGGAGAAAGACAAAGTTAATCTAGTAGAAAAAATATTACAAAAAAAAAATCTGGAAATTGAACTTATCTGGTTTTGTAATTCAAAGCCTTGCTTGCAATATAATGTTGATGTTAAATTAAAATAAATTTTGAGCCTAGTTTAACTATAGAAACATGTGATATTTATTTTATGAAAATTTAGCTAAACAATTTATTGTATAATTTAATTTAAGATTTTGATTGATTGAGTTTTTAATATTTAATTTATTTTAATTTTTAATTCAAATTAATTTGCTATTTTTATTTATTTTATTTTTTCACATTTTTACATTATATGTTGTATAGTTTTTCTTTATATAATGTACAGTTCTTTATATTATTTATTGTTTATATTATATTGTTTATTCTTCAAATTATTATTGTATAGATCTTTTTCTGCTCGTTTTTCTTTATTTTTTTGAGAAAGATTGTAATACCGAATCAATTTTTTTAATTTAAAGATAAAAGATTAAAATTTAATTTAAGAAAAGCTATGTTAATCCATTTATATAACACTGGAAACTGTAAATAACTACAAAACAAATCTACGAATTAGAATGATACGAAAGCAATAGTATTATTAATTACTATTTTTTTTTCAACATTTATACCTTTTTTAAATATAGATTATTGTTATAGAAAAACAACAACTTCTGAGGCCTTTTTTTGATTTTTTTTTTTTACAATTAAATATTTTATTGATAAAAACTAAACTAAACACAAACAGAGGCGATGGACCATATAAAGCTACTTTCACCTTGCAAGGACACTGCCTTCATCGGAATGCTACCGTTGAGAAAACACTCAAGCACCTGCGAACTTTTCTCCGTCGTTCCTAGGCTTGGTAGATTAGTTTATTAACACAAAATATCCCCATCGCTACATTAATTTAATACACACACAATTCAACTAAGATTCGATAACTTATAAACACTAAAGTGATGCACCTGACAGGTGTCTGTTTCATGGTCCAGTAGATTCAGGAAGTGCCGGACAAACCTTGGCACTTATTCTGGAAGACAATCAATTTTCCGTCAAGAATTGGTGCTACAGGCCGGATTTTGTTGTCCATCAGCTTCCTTAAGTAAATGTATTTACAACAATTACAATTACATGTCGAAACTTGAAAAGAACTACTCGTCAGTAGCACTTTATTATAAATTCTACACTACACTAGAAGGGTCTCTAGGCCATCTTCGTTTCAGACTAAGATTCGATAACTTATAAACACTAAAGTGATGCACCTGACAGGTGTCTGTTTCATGGTCCAGTAGATTCAGGAAGTGCCGGACAAACCTTGGCACTTATTCTGGAAGACAATCAATTTTCCGTCAAGAATTGGTGCTACAGGCCGGATTTTGTTGTCCATCAGCTTCCTTAAGTAAATGTATTTACAACGATTACAATTACATGTCTAAACTTGAAAAGAACTACTCGTCCTTTATTATAAATTCTACACTAGAAGGTCATCTAGGCCATCTTCGTTTCATCAACGCCTCGGAGAATTATCAGGAATGGAGTGGGAAACAAGTTGAGAAACTAACGGATTTGATTGGTTATGGAGGTTACTATGAAAGGATAGGTATCTGGTGTGGGCTAAATCAGCAACATATGGAACAACAGGGTCTGTATGGAAAAGTTTATTTGTGACAAAGTAAGGAGCATTGAGGATTTTTCGAAGGATTTTGGGTTGTAAGGATTGAATACGAGATGAATTGGATGGTTAAGTGGAGCCCCAAAGCCCGCACGTCTAAAATGGTCTAATAACAGTCATGTATAGAAATAATCGTACTTATAGAAACCTAAAGGTTATTGGTTTTACTATGATAGAATAGTTAAATAGTTTGGGATACATCAGTAACATATGGAACATCAAGATCATTATGGATAAGTTTATGCGAGTTAAAGTAAAGAGCGCCGTTGATTTTTTGTAAGAGTTTAGGTAGTAAGGGTGGTATACGAGATAAATTAGATGGCATTGTGAAGCCCAGTTCCGTATATCCAAATAGGTCTTATCATTGTTATGAAAATGAGTATTTTGTAATTAACTGGAAGCTTTGAACCTTTTTGTTGTACATGTTAACAGCAAGCAGTTTCTTAGTTTTTTTTTTTTTTTTTTTTTTTTTTTTTTTTTTTTTTTTTTTTTTTTTTTTTTTTTTTTTTTTTTTTTTTCATTTATTGATATTTACAACTGTACAAAATAATATACACCAAGTAAATGTGTTGACAGTGAATACAATGGCATGTAAATAACTTGTGAAGAACTACTCACTAGTACCACTTCAATAAAATCCACTAAAAGGTCTCTAGGCCATCTTCTTTTCAGACGCCTCGGAGGATTATCAGTGATGGAGGAGGAGGCAAGTTGGGAGACTAGTGGATTGGAGTGGCTGTGGAGCTTACTATGGAAGGATGCATATCTGGTTTGGGCTAAATCAGTAACATATGGAACATTAAGATCTTTATGGATAAGTTTATTGGTCACAAAATAAGGAGCATTGAGGATTTTTCGAAGGATTTAGGATTGTAAGGATCGGATACGAGATGAATTGGATGGTTTAGTAGAACCCCATAGCTCAACTCCGTAAGTCCAAATAGGTATAATCACAGTCATTTAAATAAGTCTTTTGTGATGAATTGGGAGCTTTGAATGTTTGTCTAGTAAATGTTGAAGCAGTCTGTAGCGACGGGCAGTTTGTTGTCGTTTTAGTCTCGCCCTTTAAATTTAATTTTGAAATAAAAATAATTTTAAGAGAATAAATAAGTAAATAGATGATAAATCTAATTAAACTTACATTACAATAAATAAATAAAAATAAAAACGGTTCTTTTAATTAATATTTTGGATAATTGACGTTCAGATAATCGATGCTTCACTATATTTATTTTTGTATTAAATATATATTTCTATGAAATAGGGATTTTACTTGCGGTCAGCCTTAAATGATTATAAACTAAAAAACAAAAAAAAAAATCCTATACTATTAAAACTTATGAAGTCTTGGGTTCAGTAATTTGGTAAGAATGTACTTTTACGTAGCAACAGTTGTAAAATGAGATTTGGCCATCATCACGATCAACCGCCAGATTTTTTCCCCAATTGAAGGTCCCCACTGTATTGAGGCTAGATGTGCCCTAGGAGAGTCTCCCTACTTTGAATATGATCCAAGGCTGAAATAACAGAACATTTTCGGGCTTCAGCTGGATTCGAACTTGTAGCTGGGAGCATGGCAGTCAAGTGCCTTACCTACTGAACTACCACCTCCTGGAAGTTCTGTAGAACTTCATAACATTTATTTCTATCATTATAGCATAGGATTTCCCGTTAAATAAATCTATTAACGAATTGTCCCGGTGGCTTTAGTATAAGGTCGAAGTGCTCTGGGAAACAAAATATTCACCTGCACTTTTAGATTTTTCAATTCATCTATCAACACCTATATTTAATTAATTTATAGTGTTTAGGTTTATTTACGAAATTTTATATTTCTAGGAGAGAAGGATGGGCTATCCTAAATGTTATCAATCAATTTCATCCAGAATGAGAAGGTCGAGATTTACTATGTGGGGAGTTGAGGAACACGCATCCGGTGAAAGTAATTGGAGGAGTAACATCGCTGCGATAAAAAAGTAGGCTTGTGATGTTGGCAATAATTACTGAACACTCATAAAAAAGGCAATCTATTTTTTGCCTTTTTTTGAATAACAAACCCCTCATTCATATGAAAAAAAAAAATTATTTTTCACATTCTACTCCATAAAACATTAAATAAAAGTGGCATTAAATACACTATTCATAAGATTAACCACTAATCATTTACTGATAATAAAAAAAAAATTTTTATTAGTGTGCCGCTTTCTACATTGTACGCATTAATTATGAATCGATTAATTCTCCGTTATCCAGATCCTGGCAACTAGCTGATCAAGGAGGCGGTAGGAGCTATTCCCAAGCCGGTGACAGTAACCCCTTGGATACCTACCTGTGTAAACAAATTTTATGTAAAAGGAAACAAAAAGACGCCGGCTTGGAAGGCGAGGAACTAGCGATATAATACAGAGATTAGAGAGCGGCAGGTCTACCAACCAAATAGGTGAAATATATTTCCAGTAGGGGTAGGACAATAGTCATTGTTTGGCCGACCATTGTCTAGTGGCTACACTGCCCAGTCACTGGCCGCTTATTTAGCCGCAGTTCCGTGGATTGGATGCCTCATTCCTCCGACAGCAGAGACTCCCTCTACGCCACCTCTCGCTATTTCCAACTTGTTTTTTATGTATTTAAATCAATGTAATCTCAAAATTATGATCGATTAGGATAAAGAAAAGAGTTTTTGAAAGATAAGTACTTTTTTTATAAATCAATTTATTGAAATTTACAACTATACACATATATACATCAAGTAAATGAGCTGATAACGATTACAATGACATGTAAAAACTTAAAAAGAACTACTCATCATTATCACTTCAATAAAAATTCTACACTAGATGATCTCTAGGTCATCTTCTTTTCAGAAGCCTCGGAGAATTATCGGGAATGGAGTAGGAAGCAAGTTTAGAAACTAATGAATTTGAGTGGTCATGGAGCTTACTACGAAAGGATAGGTAGCTGGTTTGGGCTAACTCAGCAACATATGTAACATTAAGTTGTTCATGGATAAGTTTATTGGTGACAATGTAAGGAGCATATAGGATTTTTCGAAGGATTTTGGATTGTAAGGATTGGATACGAGATGAATTAGATGGCTTAGTAGAGCCCCAAAGCTCAACTCCGTACGTCCAAATAGGTCTAATCACAGTCATGTAAATAAGTCTTTTGTAATGAATTGGAGGGTTTGATCGTTTGTCTAGTAAAAAAGATAAGAACTAAAATGGTTTTAGCTTAAATGCCCATAACGATAGCTATAAGCTGCAACATTTTTTTTTCTTAAACTTTCTTCCAGAAAAATTTTGTATTAAACCTTTTCTTGGCAAGGTGATCTACAGTTCCCCTCAACTTTTGTTGTACTTTTTAGAAGACCCTTCTCATTATGTTGGCAGCCCTGCAGTGTTGGAAAAACGCTATGAGCTCAGCTATTCGACGATATTCGTGGCCAAGTTGTGTTGTTTTGTTGAACATGATTGACTTGGCGAATTACATTTACAACTATTTCTTGTTAATTATTCATTGTTTCTCAGAAATTTAATCTGTTTATTCGTATAATTTTTTTTTTTTTTTTGTTTAAAGGAAACAACTAAAAAACAGTCGAAACTTCTCTCAGTTTTTATAATTATAGAAATTGGTAATGGAACATCAGTTATATGAATACAGTCAATTTTATGTGTCATTTAAAAACACTCTTTTCCTCATCTCAGACCAGCCTAAAGGAAAGGACGAACAAAACGTGTAAAATGTCCTTTCATGACTTACATTATTCTATATACCACTTTCTAAATAACATATGGCTCTGTTCTGACATCTTGGGTCTTGCCTAATGTCTCGTCTACACTCCTTGATTACCAGTTTTCAATTTATATAAGTATTTAGTTACTCTGTAAATGGCGTAAGGTCATTACTATGTCAGTACCAGTTAAAAGACAATCTTTCCTTTTCCAAAAACTTCAGACCAAATGACAACATTATAAGGAACCTTATATATCAGATTTCCAGCTCCCAAACTCCTCTCAAATCTCCTGACCTGCCATGTCCATTCCTTTCTCCAGATATGGGTGTATAAAACGGATTCTATAACTTCCTTGTAATGTATTTTGAAAATGAGCTTAATGTGCTTCAAACTCATATTTCAACACCTACAGTGAATATGGCAGCTAGAATCTGAACTCAGGACACCATAACAATAACCTAGCTATACACAAATAGCTTGTATCGAAGCTTTATTAAATAACTACCCTAAGCCAAATAGTTTAAGGAATAAAATAGAAGCAGAATAATTAATTTCATAAAGATTAGGATATTATGCAGTTTATAAAATTCGAACCTCTGAGATGTATAGGGCATGCTGTAAGAATGAGTGATAATGAAATTCCCAAAAGGCTTTTCGATAAAAAGATTTTTAAACACAAAAAAGTTGCTAGACATTGCCTTCGTAGGATGGATTGTGTTGAAGATCAGAAATTGAAGAGCAGCAGCGCCATCAAAGAAGAAGAAGAATTAGTAATTTCTAACACCAAATTCTTCTCTTTTATAATGGTTTCTTTTTAATGTTACACGACTCCCATTGAAATGCTTTATTCGTTCTAAAAACATTCATGTATGGAAGCATATATTATACTACCATAGTAGTATAGTAGCAATTTATGTGTAGGGTTAAAACAGTTTCGTATGCACATGGAACACAATGTAACTAATTAATTAATTAATGTAATATGTAAGATAATTAATTAATTAATTAATAATTATTAATTAATGTAAATACTATATTCTACATCGTTTCGTAGTAATGTCTGCCAGTCATCTTGATCTCTTGCAGCTATCTTCCAGTTTAGAACTTCAATCATGGATCATGTATCCGCAACTGAACAGTCCGCCCAGCGCTATTTAGGTTCATCCCCTAGTCTATTAAACTGAATATCTATTAAACTTCTTAAGGAGATATTTTGGTACCTCTAACCACAAGATCGTCTGGGACAAAGAATGCTCCAGAAATTTATTTTCACACTGGCCTGATGAGACTTCTGTACAAGCCAAGCTTTAGAAGTTGTTACAATTATCACATATTCGGTTACCATGATATTGTATAATGTTATACAATATTTTATTGTAACTAATCCTGCTCTTGATTTTACATTATATCTAACTTTGATCTAATCATTACATTGTTTTAATTTTTCGATGTGATACCAAAGTTCAAAATATACCAAGCGCGACAAAGTTCTAATCATATATTTCAATAGTATTATTCTCGCTGGTAATTGTCAGCTAGTAGGTGTTGCCACGCCGAATCAAGAATCATAATTTTTAACACTTCTTCATTTAGTTTCAGCACTTTTGGACAATATAATTCCAATTTAAATGCATAGATTGATTATTGCCTTACCTAAACCATTAAAAAAGAAAAAAATAAGACAAAGGACTATAAAGACGTCTGTGTTCCTTTAAAAATCTTGAGTCTCCAGCTGTTCTCGGTATTGGGCTGTCTTCTGGTTATTGATTTGTTTGCAAAATGATGACTACTTCTTGCCCACACAATCCTGCCCGACCTGGCCAACACGTTTGGTTTCACTGCTTTGAGTGAATGTAAAATCCGTGAAAATATTTTCTTAAAATAATCTGTCAATAAGAATCATTGTAAGAGCTGGTAAATGAGTAAACTGCCACAAATTGAATTGGACCACTTAAGGAATTTTTGGATAGTTTATCATTTTGTTTACTTTATTGATTATATGAATCAAATTAAACATGTTTGGGGCAAACTGTAACGTCAATTACACATGCGTTCGCCTAGTCCAGGTGACTTGGATGAACTAGCTGACGCTTTAATTGAACAATTAGCTTCTTTACTTTAAGGTTAAATTGAAAAAAATAAATATTTATTAAAATTTTTAACAACTTCTTCTTTTTCTTCTTTGCTTAGCTCAACAGGCACATATTGCGGCCCCTGACTTTTTCATCTTCTGGCTTCCATTTATCTCTATTCGTCGCATACAAACCATTCATTTTCATCTGCCGTTTATCTTGGAGTACTGTCTCCCCAGCGGTCCTTGGGTCTTCTCTTCTTCTCTTTCCACCTGATGTGCCTTCATAGATTTTCCTTGTGATCTTAATGTCCTCCATTCTCCTTAGGAGACCAAACCATTTAAATCTCATGATTGTGAGACTGGACGAGATATTAAGGTCTTTGTATTTATTTTACAGGTCCTTATTTTTCCTTCTCTGCCATATTCCATCATGGCGTACAGGTCCCAGAATATTCCTAAGTATTCTTTTCTCAAACCGGTCTACTAGATCACTTGTCTTATTGTTCATGGTCCAGGTTTCGCTGGCATAGGTTACCACAGGTTTAATCAGAGTTTATACACCCTGAACTTTGTGATATCAGTATAATATCTATTGCCCATCATAATCCTTTTTCATTGTGGATCCAAGGTACTGGAAGCTATTCACTACTTCGAGCCAGTGGTTTCCTATTATGTAATATTTTTGGGGGTGGACTTCTACTTTCTGAGGACCAATTTCTTGGTCTTCTTATCATTTATCTTCAGCCCTATTCTATTTGCTCGATTCTTAAGCTTTTCGATAGCATCTTTTATGTTTATATTTTAAATTTGTTTATATAATAAAAAAATACTTTTTCCCTAAAATTTTTTTTTTTTTTTTTTTTTTTGCAAATACCATTACCAATGCATAAGTAAGATATTATACACACAAAGAAACAAAAATAACCAGACGTATGGTTAAAAAAGAGTGCTACTTAACTTTTGATGAGTTATGAGGTCCATTTCAATTTGTGAGCAGTTTTCAATTTTGTATACGCTTTGAACGCTTGTCCAGTAAATTTTGCAGTAGACGAAAAAAAGCGAGTTTTTTTCAAGTCGTTAAAGTCTCATAAGAAAAACATTATTTATATTTCCTAAACTGTCGACATCTGAGATGTTTTCATAAGTAAAAAATTCATATGGCTGAATAAGATGATTGTTCAAATTTTTATTCCACTCATGTTCTAATATTCACATATTTGAATGTAGTTATTTTAAAAAAATATTCTTAATAAGTCATGTTAGGCTATTCTTATCTGACTGATGTTTCATAGCTTGATAATTTTGATGCTTGATTTCAATTAATCTCTTGGCTGAGGGATCGTAAAATTTGAAATTTAGGGCGAGATCAATATCTGTAGAGAATAAATGGTTTTTAGCTTACTCTATTATGGTATAGTAGAACACAAATTTTGAGGATTGAACAAAATTTGTTAAATATATTTTCGAATCTGAACACATTCTATTATTAATCGATTAGTGATTAAATCCTTCATATTTTTATATATTTGGTTCGATGTTTTTTCGATCTTCTTCTAAGGCAAGCCTGTTACGAAATATCTTATTTACCTCCAAGTTAAGAAAGATTGATCAGGAAGTTTAAAAGGGGAAAGCCTTGGATTTTTGTTCACCGCTGCTTCTTATTTTAAAAAGTTATTTATAATGACATGGATGACTTCATAGCTGATAAGTTTAGCTTGATAAGCCTTTTGACAGTGGAAATAGAGAAACAGACTGCGCCCGATGCCCACGCAGTGTTCTGACAAGATCATGAGTTCTGAATGCCTTTTTTGTTTTTAAAGGTCTTGTTTTTTTGTTGTTTTTTTCAATTCATTCGTTTTTTATGTAAGTTTGATCTGATTTCAACAAATCATAGTTGTAATTTTACAAATGGGTATACAAGTTTTAACGGTTATCATTGGTTATATTTTATTTTTAATATGACGTGTCCTACTAATGATTAGATATAAAAACATTATGAAGTTCTACAAGAAAAGTCCAATTTTTTAAATTAATGTTTAATAAGGATTATGTATTTTGATTCCTGGCAAAATATTACATTCTATGAATAAGACATACTTATCCTCTATTTATTTTTATTTTTGTATTTGTTTTCCTGTTCTCTTAGTACTTCTTCATCCTTTCTGATCTTGCTGCCCTCTCTTCTTCAGAAATCCTGTATAGTCGTTTGGTCTTCGCCCTGTCCTGGAACCTCTTCATTTTATCTTTGGTTATCTTCTTTACGGATCCATCTGCAAGCATCTCTTCTGTTATTAGTTACTCTCATAGGTCCTACTCAGTTTCCTTAAACCAGTCTGGCTTGGTTTTCTTATTGTAGAAAAAGTCGAAACATCATTCAGTTATCCTTCTCGGGTCCATTCCTAGGATGTGGCCATAGAAGTCAATCAACCTTTTCCTTATTTTGTTGGCAATCTTTCCGGTTCTCCTGTACAGAGTTTCATTATTCCTCTATTTAGTAAAAGTTGTTTTTTTTTTATTTTTTATTTCAAACGTGAAAATAGAAACACGCAAATATCTGAGTGATTTTATTTTATGAGTTTAAACTTGATGATTCCACTGCATAGGCAACTGAGAATATGAATCAAGCTTTTGGCAAAGGGAGTAATAATGAAAGGACCATTTGTATTAAGTTATTAAAAATTTTCCTCAAATTTCTGTATGTTTGTCTATTAATTCAACCAATACCAAAAAAACTGACCGAATCAATAAAAATTTGTTCGAACAACAGCCTGCACTCGTGAAAAGGAAAGCACGAATTCTGTTGATTGATAGTGACGAACCCCATATTTTTATACAGAAAGTAATTAAATTAAATAATTTGGTTTATGAAGTCCCACCTCATCCCCCGTATTCTTCATATCTTCACCCTAAAGAGTACCAATTTTTTTTAGAAACCTGGATTACTTTTTAAAAACATGATAACCCTCCAAGAATGTGTTTGACAAGAAGATGGCCTAAGGACGTTCTTAAATAGAACATTTCTTTAAGTTCTCTTAATAGTTAGTTCTTCAAGTTATTGAAATGTAATTGTGATTATTTAACCGCAGATTCACTTATCGTATATATTGAGTTGTGAATATCAATGAAGTATAAATAAATAATTTTTTATCTATTTCTTTTTAAAGCTTGTAAAACATCAGATTTTACATTAAAAAAACAAATTTATTATGTTGATTAGAATTAATCAACTAACGTTTAATTAAAATTAAGAATTAATCATGAAGGGATTTTAATTTGTTTTTATTACTGTTGCTTCTATTATTTATTTATCACTTATTATTATAATTGTTATGAACTATTATATACTTGTAAAAAGAATTTTTCTTTTTTTTTTTCACTAGAGGTATACATTAGGTTACTATGTCATGTATTAATTTGACTTCCGAGTTTATGATTCGGTTTTAAGCTGTTAGTTTGAATTGGAAAGAGTCTGAATGGAAATATTATTAATTTAAGTTGAAAATATTAATTATTTAAATATTTACTGATCATTGAAACTAACTAAATCTCGTAAAAAGAATTTTTCTTTTTTTTTTTCACTAGAGGTATACATTAGGTTACTATGTCATGTATTAATTTGACTTCCGAGTTTATGATTCGGTTTTAAGCTGTTAGTTTGAATTGGAAAGAGTCTGAATGGAAATATTATTAATTTAAGTTGAAAATATTATTAATTTAAATATTTACTGATCATTGAAAGTAACTAAATCTCGTTCAAAATCAATCCAGGATTTTGTTTAAATTGCCATATAAATATTTGTGATAGTCCTGTTTTAATTTGTTTCAAAATGGAACAGAAAAACCTCCCAGTCATATGAAAAACCTAAAGGACTGTCCATTTTTCTGACTATTAAATGTAGGGATAAAAATGTTTTTAGCTAACTGCTCACCCCCTACTTTCGTATCTTTTAACTCCTGTCTAGTCCTGGTGGCTTCGAAAATCCTTTCCATTTTTCATCTTTTTGCCTTTTTATAATTCCTATTTTGACCTGGATTTGTTTTGTCGCTGTGGGTTTATAGTGTTCTATGTAAGATTTTTTTCACACTCAAAAATAGAACATTTTGAAACGCTCTAGCTCTGCTGATGATAGTCTGATTGAAAACTTTACGGCAGTTTCTTGATCAGAAATTCAATGAGAAATATTTTCGTTATATAACAATTGTCGCTAGACCGTACCGTTCAGAAGCTATATTGGTTTCAATGAAAAAAGTAACGTTTTGTATTATTTTTTTAAGAGTTGGGGCATTTTTGACACGTTCTAGCTCAGATAGATTATAGATTATAAATAGACATTAAATATATCTGTAAAACAATACACATATAAATTAAAATAATTATGATAAATACCGTAAGCAACTGGTTGCATTACACCATTTTTATAGTACGATAAATTTGTATTAATGGATTAAACGGGAAGAGAGAGTGTCCTTTGTAAAACATAAAACAATTATTTTTTTTTTTTAAAGGCAACAATTACTGAATATCCTTTGACCACCAAAAATAGTTCAATTCTAGTAGATCTCAAAATAGTATTCTTAAGTGTACTTTTTAATTTTATTTATTTTATCAAAATATTTCAATCAATTTTCATACTAATTTCGTTTTTTAAATAAAAACTAATTTGTCGGGAAGGAGTGGCCATAGATGTCCTTCGGCCGTCAAAAATTGTCAGATCCTGGCAGATCTGAAACCAGTATCCTGATCTATTGTTTTTTTCAATCATTTTTATTTTTGTCTGTTTATTATTTTCATTTTTTATTTACATTACTATACACGTGTAAAAGTTTGTATCTTAAGCCAATTAATAAAAAAAAAAAAAAAAAAAAAAATATATGCTTATCCTGTAGAAGTGTAAATAATTTTATGATCTTAAATTCTTAAACAAAATTTAAAATAAAAAATTTATATATTCAATTTGTATCCTTATTGTTTAATATAAAATATTTCATAAAAGCTATTTGTTAGGTAACGGTTTAAAGGGAGTGACCAGAGAAATCTATTACCGAGCTAAGCTGGAATCAGGCAGACAGCTGGTCTGCCCACAGGTCCCAACCACCTGTTACCTCCGCCAGTGTCCGGGGCATTGTTAAAAATTAATTTTGGCGGGCGATGTTGGCGGCCCCTGCATCAAGTTACATAAATAAGCTAACGGTCAGGAAATTAATGACTGCCGCTAGGATGTGCCTAGCAGGGCCCGCTAGAGGGAACAGGTTTCCCCGAGAGAACCGGTCCCACATCCAAACCTCCCTGGCAAATCCTCCAAATTAACTTCATCGCTGCGGACGTGCCCTAAGTATATGCTATTAGCTCGGAAAAGTTTAACATTTAACTTACAGCTCATCTGCCACTTGTTCTTTTTCCTTTTGAGAGAGTCAGCGCCCAATTTGTCTAATGGCTGTTTTTGTTGTAGCGAAGGCTCTCCGAACTCTCGGGGTGTCCTATATTCCAAACCACGCCTTGGCCACGTTGGTCTCCTATTCTTGTTTTCATTATAAGATGTGGATTTGTTGAATCAAGGAAATGAGACTTGCCTCAGTCACGCATAATCAATACAATACAATTTTAAGCAACTTCTATTGGAATTTGGTATTTGAAGACTAATTTCAATTTTTTTTTTTTTGTTTTGTTTTTTGTTTTATGTTTTACATTTATTGAAATTTACAACCGTACAGAATATATACATCATGTAAATGTATTGACAACGATTATAATAACATGTTAAATCTTGAAAAGAACTACTCATCAGTAGCACTTTATTAAAACTTCTACACTAGAAGGTCTCCTGGCCATCATCGTTTCAGAAGCCTCGGAGGTTTATCAGGAATGGAGTGGAAAGCAAGTTGAGAAACTAACGGATTTGAGTGATTATGGAGCTTACTATGAAAGGAAAGGTATCTGGTGTGGGCTAAATCAGCAACATATGGATACATTAAGATCTTTATGGATAAGTTTATTGGTGACAAAGTAAGGAGCATTGAGGATTTTACGAAGGATTTTGGATTTTAAGGATTGAATACAAAATGAATTGGATTGTTTAGTGGAGCACCAAAGCTCAACTCCGTTCGTCCAAATAGGTCAGATCACAGTCATGTATATGTGTCTTTTGTAATTAATTGGGAGCTTTGAACGTTTGTCTAATAAATTTTGAAGTAGTCTGTAACGACGGGCAGTTTCTTGTCGTTTTAGTCTTGTATGTGGATTCGAAGTTAGTCGTTTGTCCAAGTGGAGACCTAGGTAGCGTATCTGTTCTACAGGGATTAGTGGATTTATTTTGATTCTCCATTTTTGATACCATTCTTAGGATATGGGATTGGAGTGTTTAAGAGGCAATGAAGGGATCATTGTTTACTGATAACACACATGTGTCATCAGCGTAAGTGGTAAGGACAGTGGTAGGATGTTTTCAATGTTAAACATTCATCATCATATTTACACTAAGAAGCCCTTCTATTCTATCCTCCCTTAGGTAAGTATCAACATGATTGATTTCATGTCTTACGTTTTTATCAATTGTAAAAAATACCATACTTATAAGACAAGAAACTGCTTACGAATAGGATTTATGAATTAATTGCCACTTCTATTGGACGATCGTTAAATCAAAGATAAAAGAACCTAAAATTCTAATTTCACTATCCATATAAATGAAAATAACCATAAATTTATGGGGAAATCTCATAGTAAATCCCAAAAGTTTAACCTACCTGCTCCCTTCCCGTTTCCAAGATGGATATATTTCAGATATCTCTTAGATCTCTTCAGTTGAGAACCAATGTTTGATTTCTTGTCTTACATTAAAAAAAAAATTAGTATAATCCACTAGTATTCTAATAAAATAATCCCAATAGAAGTGGCAATTAATTCATCAATCCTTATTGTATTGATCCTTCCATACCATCGTGCGTATCACAAGTGAAGAAACTGCTTGTCGTTAACGAATACTCCAATATTTACTAGACAAGCGTTCAAAGTTTACAATAAATTACAAACTTATTTGCATGACAGTAATTAGACCAATTTGTATATACGGAGTTGAGCTTTGAGGCTCCACCAAAACTTACAATGCTTACACTAAGAAACAAATAAAGTTATTATCAATGATCTTAAGGCCCCAACTAGAATATTATCGGGAATGGTGTGTGAAGGGTGTTGAGAAATTAGGGGTTTGAGTGGTTATGAAACTTACTATGAAAGAGTAGGTATCTAGGATAGTTTTGGGCTAAATAAGCAACATGTGGAACTTTAAGATCTGTATAGACAAGATCGTTTGTGAAAGGAGCATTAAGTATAAGTATACGTTTGTCCAAGTGGTATATTAAGAATATACCTTCCGTGTTATATAATATTAGCTAAAAACACTGAGAACCCTGAATTTCGAATGATGTTAAATTATTTACTTATCCGCCCAGTTTCATCAGTAGGTTTTAAAATCCTAGTTTTATTAATGGCATCGCAACAAAAAAATTAATACAGCATGGCTCCTTATTACTCTAGCAAGATGCAAAATGGCGACCCCGTGATGGTACTGATACCCCCCGCTTGATCAAAGGTCCAATCAGCATCAGCGAGAAACCGAACAATCGATCATTGTTTTTAAGTAATTGGCTCGTTACAGGGAAGGAATGGAAAGTTGTCTTGGGGCCGGGTCCCGTCCCGAACGCTAGTCCCAACACAATTACATCTACCGTTGTTAACTTAAAGTCGTTTAATTTGTTTCTTTGTCAAGGAATCGGAATAGGCTCTTGCTACATATACACATTCCTTAGACAATACTAATTGGAATTCTTGCTTTCCGCGGGGAGAATTGAATTTTTATTTTGAATCACTCGGTCATCTGAGGTATTGAGGGGATAGCAATCAGTCCAAAAAAAAAAAGGTTTTGAGATTTCACTCAAGTTGCATATTGTTGGACTTCTTAAATCCAAATTTTAATGATGGACCTAAGCGATTAATGAAGTGATCGTAATTCAGTGCAGAGATGTTTCTAAAAAAAAAAAAAAAAAAAAAAAAAAAAAAAAAAAAAAAAAAAAAAAAAAAAAAAAAAAAAAAAAAATCTTTGGAGTATTAAAATAGCTATCTAATAAACATAGCATATCTGTAATGCTATTTATACACACAGTATCATTAATTATTATTCTTTTAATACTACTATACTATGAAGTTGGAAAAAATAAGTTTCAAATATTAACAATGTTATCAGAATTGGGAGTAAAAAAGAGAAAATTGATATGGATAGGCACAGAAAATAAAAATATCGCAAAAAGTTTTATTGAAAAATTACAAGAAATTGCGTCTAAAACAGGTTTACAGATTTCTTTTGAAAAGACAGGTATATGTTTCGACTAATTTTAATAAAAACTAAAAACTAAACATGGTAACATTAAAAGGGTAGATAAGTTTAAATATTTAGGTGAAATAATTCAATGTAATGTTTTAAACAAAGCAGTAAATCTCAAAAGAGCAAACAAAATGGAATTAGCCTTCCAAAAAATTAAAGATATATATAAAAAAAAATATTTCAACTGAAGCTACATTGCGTCATAAAAACAGTTGTTCGACCTGAAAGCTTATATGCCTATATGAATGATTGTTTCTAAAAAAAAAAAAAGGAGAAATTGAAAATATGGAAAAGAAGGAAAGAAAAATATTAGGACCAAGAAAGACTGGAGTTGGTTTTAAACGAAAAATCAATACAGAAATATATCAAATGAAAAATTAATTGATGCAATGAAAAAACATTGACATTCGATGGACATTTAATGAGAATGGATGAGAGAAGACAAAGAAAATTTTCCAACACTGCCTCCAAAAACAGAAAACGAATACATGGATACGGATGGTATAAGAAGATATGGTGGTAAGAAACAGACAACAGGATTCAATTTGGGACAGAGACAAGATGTTCGAATTCGAAAGAAGAAGAAGAAGAATACTGTACTAAATATTATTAAAAAATGGTGACAGTCAAGTCGTAAAAATTAGGACAGTAAGGATTGGAAGCGAGAAGAGTTTTAAAGTTTAGTGAAGCCCTAAAGCTCAACTCCATTTGTTTAAATTGGTCTCATTACTATCATGTAAAGTAGTGTTTTTTTAATTACGGCAATCTCCTTTTCAGGCGCCTCGGGATGATATCGGAGATCGATCAGGAATCGAGGGAAAAGCAAGTTGAAGACTAGTGGATCCGAATGAGTAACTTGAATGAATAAGTTGTTGCGGCCAAATCTACCACAGAAAGGACGTTTAGATCGTTATAGATTTTTAGAATAATAAGGAGCAATGAGAATTTTACAACTCCTTATGTTCAACTTTGTCAAAATACTACTACGTAAATAAGACTTTTAAATTAATTGAGTGGCCTAGGCGCTTCTCTAGAAAATGTTCAAGTCGAAAACGCTGTCTCGGGTGTGTGTAATCCAGGCGTTCGTCCAGATGGAGTCCTTGTTAGCGGATCGGTTCAACGAGGATCAGTGAAATATTATTAAAGGATACTGCAGTACAGGAATTCGTAGGTTTCCGACGAAGGGTAAAGGTTATTTTATAGGATTTGTTTGAATTTATGTTAATCCTCGATTTTGATACCATTCATGAAGGTTTGTGATATGCGATTGGAGTGATTGAGATGCAATGAAAGTACCATTATTCACTGATAACACGAATATTTTTTAAAAATTTTGGGGTTCTTTTTATTATCTATTTTCCTTAATTTATTTACAAACTGATTTTATTTATTTTTTCAAGGAATTAATAATAAAATAGTAATAACCAGTTTGAGGATATATGTACATTGGTATTGGAAGTTTTTATTAAAAACTTTGAAATAAATATCCGTGCTGAAAATTTAATTAAAGTGACTAAAAAAAGGAATATGTTTAAAGTAAATGGTTATTGAAGTTATGTAGTGTACTGAAATTTGTTACTATTTTTTATTTATTTTTTATTATTATTTTTATTTTTTAACAGACCAATGAAAACTTTCTACATCTTTCATTGTCTATTTCCCACGGGGTTTTTTTTTCAATATTTGAAAATCTAAATTGAAACTACGATCTAGTTTATTTTATTTTTTTTTTAATTTATATATATTTTTTTAGGGTGTTCAATCAGACGTTTTTATTCTATAAGTTTTATGTACAATCATATTAATATTAAGTTATTATAATTAATGTTACTATTTTTAAATATATGCATTTATAATTTGTGGTGTTGACGGCTCATACTCTGCCTTCACTGGCTCAAGAACCATTAACGCATCGAGAAGCGCTAGGAACACTTAGAGACCTGCTTGATGCCTTACTTGGTGGGGGTTGAAGCTACCTGTGGGTTCTTAGCCAAAGTGTAAATATGCATGAATGAATATGATTTTTATGTTCTTATTAAATTTGTTATTATTATTACATTATTATTATTATTTCATATATTTATTGAATTACCTTCTTTTTTTAAAATAGTTTATTGTATTGTGTAGTTTGATTTTATTGTAGATAATGCATAAATGCTAACGGTTGTTAAATATTATAAAAATAAAAGCTTTAAAAAAAAAAAAAAGAAAATAAAAAAAAAGAAAAGAGATTAATATACAATAAAGGTACAAATAAAATTTTAAATTTGAAGAGTATATATTTTTATGAATCATAATTTTCTTTAATTTTATAAATATAAATATAAGATAAAAACAACGTTAATCGATTTTCTTGCGAATAGGGAATTAATGTATTCGTTATTGCACTGTTAGTTATTGCCTTTAATTTTTTTTATATTGTGATATTTGTCAAAATAAAACATTTATACATAAAAAATAAATATACACTTATAAACAATTTAAGGAAGTATCCCAATATTTGAATGGCATACTTGACAAATTGTATTTTGTACAAAAGCCTCCCCCATCGAAGTCACTCTATTTGAAATATTACATGAGATCACGAAGTCTGGGAAGGGACACAGTTGCTGTCTTGCGAACACTCAAGAATATTGAATCAAGTTCCAACTAGCGGGAGGGCTTTTGTCAATGAAACTGGTTACCCAATGCAATATGTATCATACATTTTTTCGTATTGGAAAAAAACGAAAAAAAAAAAATCGAGAACCATGTAATTTAAAATTATAAAAAAAAGGTAAAATGATTAAATAAATATAAAGAGTTAATTATTGAAAAGACACAATACTAATATTTATTCTAACTTTTAATATTTTTTGTTTTTATTGATTTTTCACTTTAAATATTGTCGGATACAATTCGTGTCCGAGAGCAAAATATGACAAACTTAAACCCTTTAAAATTTGTATAATTGAATAAATAAAAAAAAAATTAATCTTAAATCTGTAAGAATAAAGATAAAAAAACAAACAATATCACATACATAAGAGAAGAAGATAAAAGATTTTTAAGGCTGAGGAAATGAAATAGTACTCCATAAAAAATGATCGAGAATAAAATAAATTAGTACAGAAAGAAAAAATAATAATAGTGAATAAGATAAATTTCTTGGGTTACAAATAAATAGGTTAGAGATGTCTCTTTCTATAAAGCATCACCCAATTTTCGTCTTGTTAATAAATAATTTTATAGTATATAGCATATAAATTAATCAGTTATTTATAATAGTACAATAATTTTTTTTAAAAATACTACTAAAATCCATGAAGGGTTTAGTACTTTAGTAAGTACTGTTACAAGGTCAACAATTGTGAGAGATTTGGCCGAAGTCTGGGTAACCACTATATGTGCTGGGAGGTTTAAAATAAAACATACTGAAATAATAATACCTAATAATAATAATACCAATAATAATACCGACTGAAATAATAAAAAATAAATTTCTGCCTTCACCAGGTCTCGAACTTGGGCCCGTAAGCTTTGCGTTCAAATGTCTTAGCTTCTTAGCTACTTTGCCTCCCTATACATATCCAATAAATCAATAAATATCCAATAAATATTTAATTTATTAGAATTAAACCAATAAACGTATTGCATTAATAGTTTATGAAACTTGATTTTAGGATTGACGAATTATTTGCCACTTCAATTGATTTTTTTTAATCGAGGACAAGTCCGGAATGTTAAAAAAAAAAAAAATAAATCTGCCACATTAACCCAAGAAGGTTCTTGGGTACAGTGCTTAGTAAGCATGTAATATTACTGAAACAACGGTTGTGAATAGAATAGATTCCGTCGTAATCACAGTCAACCCCCAGGTTTTCCCTGGATACTTAATAGAATTGTGTTCTATAAGAGGATTTCTGGACCTCGAAGGCTGAGATGATGGAATATAAAATTTCTGCCTTCAGCCTGGCTCGAACTCGGGTGCACCCACTGAGAGTCAATAAATGTAAGGAATATTGATTATAAGAACGTAAATTACTTTGAAAGTAGCCAACTATCGTGAGCACATCACAACAGGCCTATACAGAACAGGCTTCTAGACCATCTTCTTTTCAAAAGTATGACGAGCTGAGTTATTCGGAATCAAATGAAAGCAAGTTGAGAAACTAAGAGGTTTGTGTGGTGATAAAGTTTTTTTTTCTGAATGGGTGTTTATTAATTTTGCGCCAAATCAGCAATATTTAAGACATTTTCAGTATGGATAAGTTTATTTGTGACATAAGAAAAATCATAAAACTTTTATCGAATTGTATGGTTTAGTGGAATTCTACAATTTATAGTCACCTAAGATCATTTGTTTTGTAAGTTTTGAGATAGTCAAAACTACGAGCAGTTTCTTGCCGATTTAGACTCTTATGCGGACTTCCAAATTGAGTTCTTAGCAACGGATTTGTTCTACAGAAAATTTTAGAATACTGTAAAAAGATACTGAATTGCAGGAAGATTCAGTTTTCCGACAAATAGAAATAAAAATCAAATTTTTTTTTTATTTTAATTAAAACTAAAATAATTATCACGTATCAAGTAAATGAATCGGAAATAACTCCCAGAGCTGAAAATTACTATTTAAAGGGGATGAATTTTAATTTATCAAAGCATGAAATTTTTTTTATTTTTATAGATTGAAAGCTTAGAAAGAAAAACAAGGAAATATGTTTATAGTCAAATAACAGCATTTATGTCAAATAAAAAAACGCATTTAATAGTTTCTGAAATAGCGTAAGAGTTAGCGAAGATTTAATCAATTAAAATAACTAGATTCTCAGGAGATATTTAAACAAAAATTCACCCATTCCCTCCCCTCACCATCCCCCAAATACCAACTAGAATAGAACATAATTTAGTAATTTTATATAAAATACTGACTTTATTCTTATCTCGTAAAAGATGTTAATACATTAATACTAGAACGGTTAAAGAAGAGAAAGTCAAATTTAAAGCAGCTAGAATAGATACGAGAGATATAAGTAGTGGGTCAAGGTCTTTCTTTACCTTGTAGGACGCCTGATACTCCCAGTGGTTTTAGGCTTCTGGCCGACAGTGTGGCCAATCAAATTTTAATTTCCAATATTAAATTATACCCTTTTAGTTAGTTTTATTTAGTATAACAGTAAAAATATAAAGTAAAACAAAGAATAATGTCGAGTCTACTAATACAAAAATTTGAATGCCGAGATGGACACGTGCATAAAGCAAATATTGTTTGTTTTTGTAAAGTGGCAGACAACTTGTTCGATTAACGCCAATTTTTCTTTTTATTTTTATATTAGGTATATCCCTTCTAGGTATTAGTTTTAGGATCTCTTATACAACATTAGATGCTTATTGCAGGGTCTCGAAATTATATTAACATATAAGTATATAAATAAATCAATATATTTAAATTTACAACTGTTTGAAAAAAAATAATTTATATTTATTACTAGTATTAATTCAAGTTGTCTAAATAAAAATATTCTTATTAACTGGTAAATGATAGAGAGATTATTTTTCACTCTTTTTCTATGCAAGTGTTATTTCCATAAAATAAAAAATAAAATGTATAAATATTTAATTTTATTTATTTTCCTACCAAACTCATCAGAGTCAATATAACATCATAAACTAGTATCATAAACAGAATCGTTATGTTAAACTGAAATACATAAAAATAAAAATAGGCCATCAACTTTAATATTTTAATTGTTGTCCATAAAGAGTTATTTGGTTTTATTTATTTTATGCTAATGTGTAATTCAACGTAATCGAAAATCCCAGTTTCATTGAGTAATTGCACTTTTCTATTGGGAAAACCCGGAATATAATCAGGTCTGTAATTTAATTCATTTTCGTATTTAAATTTTAAATTATACACATAAAATGTATTCATTAACAAAAAAATAAACATTAAATAAAATAACTATTCAGTCACTTTTCTATCCTTATACCCTATAATTGATCTGCTATTCTCCTCTGATTATGAAATTAAAACTGCGTTCATGTCAACTATGTTTAAAGTGTTTTAAAAATAGATGTATATCGATGTATATAGACAGTAAAATTCATCAAAACAATTTTATAAAAAATTATAAATTTGGTTAAAATTAAGATTACAAAGATTGATTAATGATAACATTTTTATGTTATCACACTATAAACTTGAATTTCTAAAACTTTTGTTAATAACAAAGTTGAAATGTATGACGGTCTAACTAGCAGTCTCCGACATAACTTGACAAAACCATGGCTTTAAAAGGTAATCATGGTATCCATAAAACTCAGAAATTTTAAAACTCTCTAAATTTTTTAAAACTAATATTGCTGTAAACTTTTAAAAAATATTTTTTTAACTCTTTAAATTTCTTCTTTTTATAATTACACTTTTTTTATTTTTAGAATTTTCATTTATTCTTTATGTAAATTAAGAACAGCAACCTGAATATCACTAGTGTTGCTATTCATAGCAATATTAAAGTTAAGAAACTAATATTAACAAATAAACTGTATCGACAACTATTTTATGGATAGAAAGAATGTTTTTAACTGGTGAGATATTTAAAGTCTAAATAAATATGCTACAGCCATAATCACCATCATCAGAACCCGCCGTTTCAGATATATTGAAGTTTTTTTCTTCTTTATTAACATAAATCTATTTTTTAAATGCTGTAAAAACAAAAAAAGTTTTAAAAATAAGTTACCTTTGTGAATGTCTTCTTTCTTCTAATGCTCCTGCTAATTACCTAGTATCTAAATATTAGGCAATGACATAGAGAAATAAATAAAAATACTTAAAATAAAAATAAAAAGAATTAACTTTAAATATATTATGAAAAATAGACTTATAGATTTAAAATGGCTGTGCCATGAAGTAAATAAATAAAAAAAGAAAATCGTTATTTAAACTAAACAAAAAAAAAATATATAAATACAAATGAAGTTTTGCAAAATAATATGAAACTAATTAATTGTAATTAATATATTTTTTAGTTTTATTTTTACTTAAATTAGTAGAAGCAAAATTTTGTGAAAATCATAAAGTTTTATTAATTTCGAAATAGCTTTTAACTACTGCTGGTTTGCGATTTAAAATTGTTAAAGTGCGATTTAAAATAAAAATAGTACATAACAAAAAATACAACTCTAATTCTACTTTTATTACAAAACTAAAATTAATTCAATATCCATCAACAAACAGAACATTGGAAAAATTGTTTCAAAGAAATTATATATAGGTATATATTTTTTATTTTAAACACTAAATCAGACAAACTATTACGGTATTATAAAAGTACATTAATTAAACATTCAATAATATTGGCCAATATGTATCTTATAACCTCAATTAAAAAAATGAAGTTATTTAAAAAAAAATTATTACCAAAAGAAACATAACATAACAACGGAATCCGACCAGTTGGAACTTCTCGCTCATTATAGAGAGTTTAAGAAAGCCTATAAATATTTTCTATTTCCTGATTTTGAAAATTCATTTTAAAAAAAAAAAAAAATTAACATTCAGTGAATGTCTATTGTCTTCAAGCTATCAAGTGGGGAGGGTAGAACTTCTGGGTAGAATCTAGTGAAAAATCCACTTGCTAAAAGATTAACAAACATACCAGTTTGGTAAAATTTTGTATGTTTCGTAATATTATTTATAAATATTTAAAATAAACATAAACTTTACGAAAACATACAAACTGTTAAATTTAGCAAATAGTTTGTACGTTCGTGTCACTTTTTCGTTTCTTTGGAAATAATTTAATTTTTTTTATTTTACTAGTGTGGAATGTAAGCTTAAAAAATATCAAGCATAATTCTATAGTTTATGATAATATCCCCTGCTGATAAATGGAAGTTAAATACGGATATTCATAAAATTTTTAAATTATACTACATGTATTTTCAGTCTGTCAGTTTCTAATTTTAAGGTTTTTTTTTTTTTTTTTTTTTTTTTAATGTATATTTGAATTTATTTAAATGGAAAATAATGAACCGTTTAAAAAAAGAATTTTGAAATCTATAAAATAGTAATCCGATGTTTACAAAATTAAATTATTTTAAAAACAAATTTTCTATTTTTTAGACTGTCTACGATTGATACCCTAGTTTCATAGTAACTCTATTATTTAATTACAACTAAATTATACCGGGCATGTTTCTTATACCGTCAGCTATGCCATATAATTTTTAACGTCGAATCAATCTGTTATAAGAAATACCAGACAAATTGTTGCTCCTTTATCCGAACATAAGCGGAAGCCTTAAGAAGTCAGTTGGAAAACCAAAGGTCATTGTCAGTTGGATACAGGAGCGGAACCTGTGGACCAATTACAGTGACAGGATAACCGTTACAACTTTTAGAAAATAACTTCTTTCAACGACCTGGTTAGAAGTCCGTCGGGCAAACACATTGCCTCGGGTGGCAGGAAAGGGATTTGCCCTGTCAGGTGTGCCCCAGATACTGACTTTAATTCCGAATAGTTATCAATTGTATTAGTAAAAAAGTATTAATCAGTGACATTCTTAAAAGTAGTTAAGAAAAATAAATAAAATAAAAAAACCTATTACTAACATGTCACGGAGTGTTCTTTTTATAAAAAAACATCAATTATATTCAAACAAAAATGCATAAAGTATTGTTTTATTTAAATTACAGCATTCTTATATTGATTTTGTTATAAATAAATTAACTTTTTAAAAATAACTAATTATTCACTTACAAAAAATAATTTATTAAAATCACAACTCTGTTGTATATACATCTGCTCTTTGATTTTAATGAGCTTACTATGACATGTTATGAAATCGATAACACTACAATTTGAATTATTCTGAAGAAAAAAAAATTTCTTATATTGAATTTTATTGTATTAGCGTAGATTGTAAACGTATCGATTTATTTATTTATTCATTTTTTTAAATATCAAATAAAATGTATCCAGTACATTTCTAAAATTTAACCAATTACTGATTAATGATAAATGTAAAATTTATTAGTATAGATATTTATGATTTTTTTAAGGTCTAATAATAATGTTTTTTTAGTATGTTTCTTATATTTCTTACTCTTAAATTTTTTTTTACTATGAATAAAAATTTCAGATATTAAAATTTATAAATAAAACTCCCTCCAGTATCCTTCAACAATATTCCACTGATCCCTGTTGAACAGATCCGCTATCTAGGACTTCAACTGGACAAACGTTTAACTTGGAATCCTCATACAAGACTTAAACGACAGGAAACTGCTCGTCGTTTTCGACTTCTTCAACATTTACTAGACAGACGTTCAAAACTCCCGATTTTCTACAAAAGACTCATTTACATGACAGTTATCAGACCTATTTGGACATACGGAGTTGAGCTCTGGGGCTCAACTAAACCTTCTAATTCTTCTCGTATCCAATCCTTACAATCCAAAATCCTTCGAAAAATCCTTAATGCTCCTTACTTTGTTACAAATAAACTTATTCATAAAGATCTTAATGTCCCATATGTTGCTGATTTAGCCCAAACCAGATACCTATCCTTCCATAGTAAACTCCATAACCACTCCAATCCACTAGTCTCCCAACTTGCTTCTTATTCCATTCCTGATAATCCTCCGAGGCGTCTGAAAAGAAGATGGCCTAGAGACCTTTTAGTGTAGAATTTATTGAAGTGCTACTAGTGAATAGTTCTTCACATGTTATTTACATGCCATTGTATTTACTTTCAACACATTTACTTGTTGTATAAATTTTATACAGTTGTAAATTTCAATAAATTTAAAAAAAAAAATAAATAAATAAATAAATAAAACTCAGTAACGAATACGTCTGCTGTATGATTTTAACGAATATACCATGGCATTTTATGAAATCAATTGAACTAAAGCTTTAATAATTAAGAAAAATTATTTCCTTAACATTTTTTTTTGTTTTATCATAAATTGTAAATTTATTAAAATATAAAAAAATATATATATATAAAATGAAATTTAACAAGCACAATGTTACAATTTATAATATCCACTAACGATAAATGAAAGTTTATTACTATGGATGTTTAGGAATTTTTGAAGGATACTGATAGTTTCTTATTTTTTCTTATTCTTAGATTTTTTTTTTCTTTAACAATTGAATGAAAAATTTTCAGATATAACAAATATTAAATAAGCATTCTCTAACAAATATATCTGATTTATGATTTTAATGAACTGACAAAGAGATGTTATGAAATCCATAGCACAAGAGTAATGCTATACTGAATGGTATCGGAACCATCTTTTTTTCAAATTCCTCGAGGGACTCCACTTAAAATGGGAAGCAAGGCTAGAAACTAGTATTTTCAAGTCGTTAAATAACATGAACGGTTAATATATATAAATTTTAGATTGTATGCATTGGATACGAGAGGAATCGGTCAGTTAAATTGTGCACTAAAGCTCAACTCCGTATGTCCGAATTGGTCTAATCAGTCACTTAAGTGATTCATTATAATTAATCTTAACGTGTTTGTTCAATAAATCATGGAGTAATTAAAAACGATAGAGAATCTTGTTTAGATTACAATCAAGCGTTAATCAGGATTTCCTTGTTACAGATATGTTACATTCTGAAAGAATTACATGACACATGTTTTTACTTTCGGAATATTTCATTAATTAATTAATTAAATAAGAAACATAAATATAAAATAACGAAAATTTTGCTTAATATTCATCAATGATCTTAATTTTCCATACTAAATATTTGCTATTGATATTTTGCGAAACGAATGGTAGTGGTAATTCGAGCATTTTTTTTTCTACCTTTCACCGAATTTGAATCTAGAAATATTTTTTTATCGATAAATTTTAAAAAATAAATACCTTTTTCAAATAGATTATTATCCCTTTTCATTGTGTTTAAGCTCTAATCAATTTAATAGATCAGTTTTGTAAATATTTAAAGTGCTTAAGTTTTGGGCACAATATTAATTTTCTTTACTTCAAACAGAAAAAGCCTATACATATATGAAATTATTAATGACAAATATAGGAAAAAATTATGAGTATAACAATATTATTTAAAATTTTATAATTTAAATATTTCCAGAATGTCGTATGAAGAGTCATACAGATACAGAAAAATTTCAAGACTACGAAAAATAACCCCTACTATTTTCTAAAGAAAAAACACGATTTCAACTTCAGTGATAATATTTTTTTTTAATTATTCAGAATGTTATGAGTGTACTATTATTGTTTAAAATATAATTATTTAAAAATTTACAGAATACCGTACGATAGAATCTAACGCCTTCCATTTCTTAGTGTTTTATTCTTTAATTATTGAAAGATTAAATAAAACGTAAAGATTTATAGTTAAATAACAGAAAATTAAACATTATTCATACAATAATAATCCAAGAACATTTTTCTACTGACTAAATATTTTAGTTTTTAATATCAGTATTCTTTCCTATTTGTACTTTCCAGACATAGTGATGTAAAAGCTTTTACGTAATCAGACCACTTTTTTGTTGTTTTTAATAGGTTTAGTTTTTTGTTAACGCCTCCAATGTGGAAATGCTTTAATCTAATACACATATTATTGAAGAATCGAAACCTAATTTGGGAAAAAATGTAAATTAGATCGATTCATTAAGTTTAATTTATTATATAAGGAAGTAAAGAGATCGCAATTTTTAATAATAATTATCATATTTTATACAGAATGGACATTAATTTTGGCGAATTTAATTTTTCGTAAAAATTGGTGATTAACGTAAATAATAACGAGTATACATTTTTTCTAAAAATATGGTAAACATATTATTAGGCTGATATTAATATTTTCGAAAAGAAACTGGTCATTATGCCGAAGTATACTTCGGAGCTGTTCTAAATTTCTCATAACGTGGCATTATCTTAAAGCAAAGAACTGTGACCTAAAAATGAACGACTTCCCATCGAAAAGGAAAATCGTTGAATTTTCAGTTCCTCGTCTATCACACCAGTATATCCATGTTGGCGTAGTTTTGAATTCATTTATTTTTATTTAATAAAATGTTAATTTATTTAGGCGTGGTAAGCTATGTGGGTAAGGCGATTGACTGCCTAGGTTGATTCTTGCTGAAGGCAGAAAAATTATTTTCTATTATTTCAAGTCGGGAGACCCTCCTGTGGCTCATCCAGCCTCTTTAAGATGATACCCTTAGTTGGTGAAAAAAACGGTTAAGCGTGGTTTCGGCTTAATCTTCACCTTTCATAAACCGCTGACATAGTAACAGTACATCCTCACCCAAGACCCTTCGTGGATTGTGTTGGCATAATTTTTTTTTTCATTTCAATACTAAAAATAAATTATATATTTATATAGCTATTTATTTATATATAGCTATTTATCCATATATAGTTTATTATTGCTTATTAAAATATGGCTATGTTTTATAGAAAGGGTTATTTCTCACTTATTTAGTCTTAACACAAGAATTTCCAGTCATATTCATTTTTACTATTCTTGATTCTGTTCTATGGTTGTACCTCCCGAGCGTTCACATTTTCTGCGTATGCATTTCTGTCCAGAGCTTCTTTTGGGCTTGTTTTTGCAATTTCCAGGTCTTTCTTCACTTGTGTGCTCCATGCTATTATTTTAAAGTTTAGTATGTGTTCGGGTGGTCTCCGTATATGTCCATAAAATTTCAGCCTGCGTTTCCTATCCGCTTCAATGTTTGAAAGCTTCTCTGTGGTTTTGTTATGTTGGAATATATAGTCATCTTCAGCCTTTAATGAAACAGTAATTTTCCTAATTATTTTCCGTTCTACTTTTTAGGTTTTGTTTTCTGTTGAGTTCTAGGGTTTCATTTGCGTACAAGGCTGCTGGTTTTATAGCTGTCATATTCATTAGTATTTTTTTTTTTTTGTATTTAATCTTGTCTTGATTTTTTATCTAGTATTATTTATTCATATTATCTTCTCATCTAAATTTTTATCTTGAAATCTTATGTATGTGATGTTTTTCTTTTTCATTTTTTTTTTCTTGTTTGTATATATACTCAAAAATTATGTTTTTATTTTAATTTCTATTTTCTACATTTAAGTCTGTTATATTTTTTTATTTATATATTTGTCTGAAATAAATGCAGCCAGACAACAATGATCTATTATTATGCCATTATATTATTTTTATGGGAATCACGTTTATTATTTAATAATTTAATTCAATTCATTATTGAAATAATAGTAAATAATATAAGGGTCTATTAAAAAGTCTTATTTATTAATTTTTTATGTTTTCTTATTTACTTGCTACAATGCACACAGATTATATGCTGTGCCAAATACAATAGAATATTATTTAATGTAAAAGCATTACACTTTTACCCAGCTTTGAATATATCTATGTAGAGCCCTACTATAGAATTTAAAAAAATACAAACGAGCTTTATAACAATTATTAAAAAGTAAATTTTTAAAAACGCTTTTATTAAAATTAATATTTATATTTTTAGAAATTTACTATTATTATTTTTTTTAATTCAGTTAAAGTAGATCAAAGAGAGAATTTCAACTTTTGGAGACGTTCGGATGTTCAGAAAATCTAAACATTTGAGGACTAACTATGAGAAGAAATGGCTGGAATTTATATTGCGTCAAATTCTTATCTTTGATGAGAAGAGAAATAGAAAGCTTTTAAAAGAAATTTGTATTATTTTTGGTATATTTAGCGGGAAAAAAGTCATGAAAGTAGATCTTGTGTTTTTATTATTATTTTTTTCCAACCTAAAGCTACCTAAATGTTGTACTATATTGATAAGAATGATTGGTTTCTAAGGACTGCTATAAAATTAAAATTAACTATCCTAAACGGGCATCGAATCCCTAAACACTTCTTAACTGTATATGCTAGGACAAACTATGCCATCACGTTTTTATATGTTTGAAAAATTTATGAATTGAAAAAACAAAAACTATTTATTGAAATTTACAAATAAGCTGAATTTATTTACGAAATGAATTTTGTAAATTAGGTGAATTAAGTACATGATTCTTTACGCAATCAAGTAAAGAAACTACCCAGTAGTAGAGCTTTAATGAAAGTTTAATATTTGAAGGTCCCGAGACCATCTTCATTTCAGACACCTTAGAGGATTGTTGGAAATCGAATGGAGGCAAGTTGAGATGTATATTTGAGCAGGAATGTAGTTTAATAATAAGTAATGTTCGTAATAAAATTAGGTTATATAAGATAAATAAAAATCATAAATAAGAAAAGAAAAACTAATAATAATGAATACCATGTATTGTAAAAATAATTCTTCTTTTTACCTAATTATGGTCTAGTAACGTATCATTATTACTATTTAATCACTGTTGGAATATTACACTACTTTTCATCATTTTTTATGACATATAACATAGCATATTGTATTACTTTTTATGAGATATTATATGGCGTATTTAAATTCTTTTGTAGAAAGTACAATAAATTTTGACCTTAAAAATAACAATAAGCTCGGCAGTATCAACAATATTTACAAAACGATCGTCCATTTTCTCACTACAGCTGTTTTATAAAAATGTAATCCTACTTTCTTCATCGGTCTAATGAGCTTGTAATTTCAGGAACCTAAGCAAGCAAGTTCGCGATAATCTGATTACACACGTTCTTAAGTTTTATAATCTGCAATCAGGAATGATGAATTAATTGCCACTTCTATTGGGGTTATTTTATTAGAATACTAGTTTCGAATGCTAAACATTCGTCTTCGGTTTTAAAACATAAAAAAATTCAACACAACAGCACTATGTTACCTGAAATATATACTAAAGTTTTCAAAAATGTAAGACAAGAAATCGAAAATTAGGAAAAAAGTTTAAAACCTATTCAGATTTTTGTTTAAATTTGGATACAAACATTTCCAATACCCCCATTTTAAATTTGCTTTCAAAAGGAACGGAAAAATCGAATGAGTCATAAGAAAAACCCCATAGTAAACCCTAAATATTTAACCTACCTGCCTTCTTCTCATATCCACGATGGATATATTTCGGATATCTGTTGAATCTCCTATGGTTAGTACCAATGATTGATTTCATGTCTTACATTTTTGAAAACTTTAGTATATATAAACCACGTAAAATAGTACTGATGCGTTGAAAATTTTGAATGTTTTAGAACTGAAGATGAATGTTTAGTATTTTAATACAATAATCCCTCTTTACTCAGGCTGCCGGAGTTCCTCAAGGAAGTATCCTAGCTCCCATCCTCTACACAGTGTATACAGCTGACATCCCGACCCATCCTAGCACTGTCCTCACCACTTACGCTGATGACACATGTTTGTTATCAGTAAATAATGATCCCTTCATTGCATCCCAGGCACTCCAATCCCACATCATAAACCTTCAAGAATGGTATCAAAAATGGAGAATTAAAATAAATCCCATCAAATAACCTTTACCCTCCGTCGTAAACCTGCGATATCCTGTCCTACAGGATCCTTTAATGATATTCCTCTAATCCCAGTTAAACAGATCCGCTACTTGGGACTCCATTTGGACAAACGTCTCACTTGGAATCCACATAAAAGACATAAACGACAAGAAACGGCCCGTCGTTATAGAATACTCCAACATTTACTAGACGAACGATGAAAGCTTCCAATACATTACAAGAGACTCATTTACATGACAGTTATTAGACCTATATGGACATACGGAGTTGAGCTCTGGGGCTCCACTAAACCATCCAATTCTTCTCGAATCCAATCCTTACAACCTAAAATCCTTCGAAAAATCCTTAATGCTCCTTACTTTGTCAAGAATAAACTTATCCATAAGAGGCGTCTGAAAAGAAGATGGCCAAGAGACCTAGTTTAGAACATTTTTTGAAGTGCTACTAGTGAGTAGTTCTTCAAAAGTGATTTACATGTCATTATAATCATTTCCTAAAATTTACTCGATGTATACTGATGTACAGTTGTAAATATCAATAAATAGTTAAAAAAAATAAAAGAAAAGAAAAATACAATAATCCCAGTAGAAGTGGCAGTTAATTCACCAATCCTAATTCTATTGATCCTTCTATACCATCATGCGTACCTCAAGTGATCTTATACTCTGCGTTAAAAAAAAATTCCCTATGACGATAAATTTTTGTATAAACTATTTAAACAGTTTGTAAAAGAAATTAATATTGTGTCTGATATTCACAAAACATTAAAACTTGACTGTAAACAAAGTATTTTTGTAGTATCTTAACGTCCTTTGGTTCTTTTCCTAATCAACCTTCTTTTTTTTTTTTTTCAATGCTCTATGTAAGAAAATATCTTCCAATTCTCTGAATATTATCTTTATAATATTTTTAAAAATAAAAACAGAATGATTCTTCTTAACAAACATGTACGACCTCTAATTAAAAAAAAAAAAAAGGGTATTGAGTGATATTTATTTATCTTTTAAAAAATAATATTGATTGTCAAAAAGATTTGTTATTATAAATAATGAATATAGAAATTTGATTAACAAGTATAATAAATAATAAGGGAACGGGAGCATTTGACTTTTCCGCTTCATGTCGATCAGCGGACGACGATAGCTCGGCTGAAGATTGCGTAACAAACACAATCAATCATTGTCAGAGTTCAAAAACGATTGGCTCCGTTTAATTTTAATTTGGTATTTTTTATCTTTTGCCGGCCAGAGCGATTCGTCTTCAGCTAACTAAGTCTTAACGAAGAGTTTATAGAAAAATACTTGGAAGACTAATAAAAATTCAAAATCGTTGCTGAGCAACTGACATTAAACATATATTTTTTCTGTTTGGCTTTGCTGTGAAAATACACACCGATGCTTCGCTCTATTGAAAAGTTTTTATTTCCGCTGTTTTTTTGTGAATTTGGAACCATCCCGTAAAAAACAATAAACACATTTAAGTCTCTAGACTTTTCCCCTCAAGCATAAGTTTCCAACAGCCTAAGAAAAAAAAAATTACGTTCCAAAAACATGTTCAACACTGACTACAAAAGTAATAAAATAGGACTTGAAAACAACAACATTGTTGTTCTTTATAACAAAATAACAAATCACAACATTTCTGGAAGTTATACTAAACAAAATAAGCGCCGGATTTTTTTTTTTTTGCTAAAACCTTAGGTCAAATAATATTCTTCTAATGTTGAACATAGCTACCTAAGACTCCGTCTATACCTACGCTATGATAATACATCTGCAAAAATAAAACAAGAAACTGCTCGTCATAAGAAAGTATCCGAACGGCAGACCTATGAATATTAATCAGTTTCAATAACCTCTCACTGTTACTAAAACTTTTTGGACGGAATCAAGCTTCCACTACACCATACAATGTTTCTCGTTATTTATCCTTAATTTCTAAAACTCTTTAGAGAATTGCTAAAGAATTGCTTCTCAAAGAAAGTAAACTAATTACAAGAAAGTAAACTAAATTACTTTAATGTCTATCAGATTGCTGATTTGATCTAAACGGAGCACTTTTCCAGATATGTGAAGACAGAAGCATAGGAACCTATGGGGAAGATAAGCTGAAAATATTTCTGATTTGTTTTGCATCAGATTTCAATAATTTCATAATCAACTTAAGCTCCCTCATTCTACCCCTACTGGCTTAAGAACCAGTGATACGACAAGAAAGAAGCGCTGGGATCCCATGGAGCCCTGCTTAGTAAATTAGTAAATACTTAGGAATATACATTTTTTATTTCTTACTTAATTATTAATTTTGTTCGTTATAATTACATGGTTTTAATTATTATTTTCTTTACTGTATTAATTTATATATTTAATTTTTCGTATCCTCTTTATTTTTCTATTTCATTAGTTAATTAATAACTAATTAATGTGTACTTATAGTGCTTTTCATTATTGACCTTATTCGTTGAGGTCAATATTGTCAAAATATATATATTTTTTTATAAACTTATCCAATTAAACCTACTAGTTTCTCAACTTGCTTTTAAATCGATTCTCGACGATCATAAAATGCGTCTGAAAAGAAGATGATCTCGCAATTTTCAATTATAAGACTTTTAATGGAGTCTAACTAATAGGTAGCTTATTTACATTGCCATATTAATTTAAATTAACTTATTCTTTTTTTCTTTTTCTGTTCGTTCAGCTACATTTTAAATACATGGAATAAAATTCAAATTTTGGATTTCAGATTTTTTTCTAATTTTAAAGGCTGTATACGTTCATGTAATATCCAAATATGTGTCATAATAGCAGTCTTTATATATTTCAATATTTTTATTTTAAGCCCAAAGTTCAACTTTTATTTTTTATTTTATTTTATTTATTTATTTTTTTAGTGTTTTTTAAATTTTGGATTACGTTTCTTTTGCGATGGTAACGACTCTAGATTTTTGATCATTTTTTAGCTAAAACATAAATTCCTACAGTTATCATTACATTAAACATTATAAATTGGCCGTCAAAATGTCGAACAAATACTCTATTTAAATATTTTAAATAATCACTAAATTTTATTCAGGATGGAATATTAATTAAATGTTCGTATATCGATTTTTTTCCTATTTTATAGCATATTTGGTGTGTATATTAGTAAAAGTGTATTATATAAAACGAAATAATAATATTTTAGCTAACAATACTTTTTTTTTTTCAAAAGACAATACACAAGTAACTATTTTTTAAATACGTACGGTCGTAATATCTAAAATTGTATCCGTATAATGAATGAAAACAGACTTACAGGATTCAGATGGCGGAAGATACGCTGAACTCATTCACCTGAAACAGAGAGAAATATTATTATTTATAATTATTATTATTATGTTATAAGGGAGGATTGAAGTGAATGTTAATAATTAGCAAATTGATGAGGAAAATTTTAAATAGAAAAAATATATACCTCAAACATCCATTCCGTTTACATTTACGTCTCATTATATCCTACAAAATGTGTGTATATAATTATTGATGTGTGTATATAACATCACTTTAAATATTTTGAAACCTAAGGAGCCAGAGAAAAGTTCAAATAATAGTTTGAATGCACACATATGAAAAATATATATATTTTTGTATTGAAAATAACTTTTCCTCATCAACCAAATAAAATTTTACAATCTTAAATGTATATTTATGAACACATTTTAAATTATTTTACTAGTTAGTAGATTCTGACCGATAACTATTGCTAGATTATGCTTTGATATTAAATTGTAAAGACATTAATGCAAGATTTCTTGTTCCCATTAAATCACGTCTGTGTTTTTTTTTTACTTTTGATGTTTAATTCATTATTTACCTCATTACTCTATTACTGAAAGTATATATCCAATATCTCTAATATTTCAAATAGTGATTTTTGCTTAATATCGTTTTATGAGTTTAAGCTCGGTCGGTAATGGCAGTGGTAGCTTGATTCAGTGAAGTGATTAACGGTTTAAAAAAAATCGGGAGATAGATCTCAGGCTTAAAGACGAAGAAAGTCGTTGAAGGGCTTCGTCCTTGAAGAAGTTCTATGTGCTTAGTCAAAGAAGACAACCAAGAACAACTGTTGAAGAACATAAAGATATTCTCTCAATCAGCAAATCGACTGGTCAGTCTGACCATCTCAACGCAATCGGATATGAGAAAACTCAAAAGTATTGACTGATAAGAGACTCTATAACTGATACATAAGAGACTCTATTTCTTCCACCCTACTCTCCAGAAATTTCGCCAACCGACTACCATTTATTAGACTCTTCAACAACTTTTTAATAGTTAAAAAAATTCTTGATTGAATTCCGATAGAATATGCGTTTGTAGACTTCGTTAATTCCAAAGTAGTGCCAACCAATTCTACTGATTAGGCACTATTCTAGAAAGCAATGGGAGAGCCACAGAGGGAGTGGAGAAAAGAATATCCGATGGACCGAAAGCTATTGAAATGTTTTATTGGAAGGAGTTTGAGATGGTTCGGCCATATTAAAAGAATTGATAGTAAAAGAATCCCTAAAATATCTTATGAATGAAAAGGAGAAGGAAAGGTGTTGCGGAACGGAAGAAGAAGCGATGGACAGAAAGGAGTGGAGGAACCGTCTGAGGAAGGAGTTTGGTTGAAGGAAACTTCAAATAGCGAAGGAAATCCTTTCAAAGAAGAAGTTAATTCTAAAGATTCAAACTATGTACAGGTCACAGAAAAGTTATTAATTTGTTGGCAGATATGTATTGAGAGCAATGGAGAATATTTTGTTATTAAAACAATATTATAGATCATTCTATTTTCTATATTTTTTTAAAATATCATTTTGTAAAAATCGGGTTTCATAATTTTTTTACCTATAAAAATTAGTATGCTTTTAAGAGTTTAGCTACTCGACTTAAACCAACCTTAGCTATTATCTAGGAAGGGATTATTAGTATTTAGTAATATCAGTAATGAGATGGGAACAGCTATGATCCTAGGATCCCTGTGACAGTGATATGGTCAATATTGGCGCTCCTAATATAGCAGTAATGTCACACCTGAGAGGCGAACCTATATACACGTCCTATTGATAACAATCGTATTCAATAGTTATTTGAATATTGTCATTATCTCTGGTTATATTTTTATAATACTAGGAATTTTTTATTATTATTTAAATTCAAATATAGTCCCAACTGATAATTATTACAGAAATTTAAAAATTATGAGATTTTTTATAAATCAACAGCCCTCATTTATTATTTTTACAATAACAATATGTTACTATTAAAAAATAGTTTGTCAGCTAGTCATGAAACTAACAGGTATAAAAAAAGAGAGAATATTGATAGATTTAAAAATTTATGGTAATCTAGGGTGCAGTCACAAGAAAAATATTATCCAGATACAAAAAAACCTTTGTTAGAGAAACGAAGTTTTCGCAAAGCTTCTTCAGAGGTATATAGTCCAGTCAATGAGTGCTGAAATCAGGGGTTTAGAGTGCATGAAATATGCGATTATTTTTTACCTCAAGGCTTCGTTAGGATTAGTTAGAAGATAAACATATTTAAAGTCCCCGCCCCTGGAGGATGAGCTAACGGTGGGGAAGATAGGAGGTCTCATTTTTGGGTTTTTCAATTATGTCTCGAAAGCGGTGGACTCTAGAAACATATGTTTCCAACAAACATAAAAGCTAACTAAATTTCCTATAAAATTAGTTCTATACATATTTGTCGAACTTCAAACGGTTTTCTATATATACATTATTGAAAATCAATAATAGTCACTAACAAATAATTTGTACCTCACTTTTTGTCAAAAATTTGCTGCTAGTGCCTTCCGCGATCGTTTCTCAGAAAAAAATGCTAGAATCAAAGTTATAGAGCATTAAATTTACTTTAATTTCATATATAAGTTTCTGGAGTTTGAAGCAGATGTGTGATACAATGTGAGGTAAACATTTTTTTTTTTTTTGGAAAATTATCGATTTTTAGTAACGTATATCTCGAAAACCGTTCAACAAATACGCATATAAACAATTTTATAAGAAATTTAATTAGCTTTAATTTTGATTGGCAGTATATTTTTCTAGAGTCCACCATTTTCGAAAAACCCAAAAATGGTATGTTTGTCTTCTAATTACTCCTAACGAAGCCCTGAGGTAAAAAATAATCGCATACTTCATACACTTTACAATATGTTTATTGACTGCACTAATATAAGAAAACAAGATGCTAATATAAGAAAACAAACGAAAAATACTCCGAATCCGAGCCTCACTAAGCACATTTGTTCCTTGGTATTTAAAATTTTAAAAAAAAAAAAGTAGTGAAAATTTTCTATTCTGAATAAAAAAAATAATTCTGGAAAAGATTACTGGAAGGAGCGAAAATATCTTAACTCACTGAGAAAAAAATCTGCTAGGCATGTCAAAATAGTACTGTTGATAAGTGTTTTCTGTCCTGACGGGCTCTAGCAGTGTTGTTCGGATCAAAATTTGACATCATACTCGTCAGAAATTTAATGGAAAATATTTTTGGTAATATAGAATTTACCGCTAGGACTATTTGAATTTATCGCTACCGTTCAGGAGCTTTATGGTTTGAATGAAAAAAAGTCACATTTGAAACCTATATTTTAAGTGTTGGGACTATTTTGACATGCCCTAACTCTGTAGGTTTTGCTCAAATCTTAATTTTAATGACAGTTTCCTCGTCAGAAAACCAATCATAATATTGAATGTGGATAAAGATTATTTAGACAAAATCTTGAAAGCTCGTTATCTGTAATGTTATGCAAAATATTTGTATTTCATAAAAATCATAACAATTCAAATATTCGAATTGTTTAATAACGCCGTAATTTTTAACAACAAAATATGATTAATCTGTTAAATAAAAGGTAAAAAAAAAAAAAAATGAATATTATATTTTGAATTTCGAATTGGTTGTACTTCCAAGTAATTATAAAGTTTACTTTTTTCAATCGGACAAAATGTAATATAACTATTTTTAATTTAATGTCGTTGAACTAGAAGATAATTTTGAAAGTCCACTATGATGTACGTCAATTAGTTATTAATTATATAAGATAGTGTAATAGTGCTAATGACTTTTTATAAGTCATTTCAAAAGTGGAAACTAGTAAAACGAGGCGTGCTCGTGGCGAGCACGAGTGTTCTAATTAGACTAAATGTTTTGAAATTCGAAATAAAAAAAAAAATTATATAGAAAAAAAAAAATGGAACCAGGTCGTCACATTTCTAATGTAACGGCATTAATATTTTACCATCTCTTTAAACGAGACCTGGGAGATTTCCAAAGATCTATAAATGATTGATGTTTTTTTTATTTTTTACTTTCTAAAATAAGAACACTCTTCTCTCAAAGACAAATTAATACTAAATACGAAAAATATATTACAGAAAGCATATGAAACAATTCGTCAATAAGTTTAGAGATAGTTTTTTCATACGTTAACAATAACTCAAACAATTTTTTTTTTTTTTAGATATCTTTAAGTAACTAAAAAATATTTCAAATTTAGGCATAATCACAATTAGAAATAATAAATAAATAAATTAAGGGCTCAATAAACTTTAAGGTTCGGTACCGGCACTAATAATCTCTGACCATATACTTCCCCTTCATTCCACTCCACCAAAACCCAAATCCCTAAGATTTGGCTTCTCCCCAGCCCTGGAGTAATCCTCCCATCTTCGTCTCGGTCTACCTCTTGGAGGTTTAACTGACGGCTTAAAATCTGATTACCGTTTTTTTTTTTTTTTTTTTTCTGGATTCCGCCATTACTAAATCCAACGACTTTTATGACGATTTTAACCGTAGCGCAGCTATTAACTGAACTATATTTATCACATAAAGTTTCCGCAGTTCCGCATTCTAAATTTTCCCCATAAATTAAGCCTTATAAATTTTCCCATATGTACATTATTTTTTAGGCCGTATATTCAACACAGTATTTTATTTTCGATAACTTTAAGGCGTTGTTCTTCGCTTAATGTAAGTGGTAACGTTTTCTATAGAAAAATAAATCATAAATGCTCTGAGAAGAAATACCATGTCTCATCCCAAAACCTTGTGCTAAATAATGAAAAAAATACAATAAAGAGCACTGAAGGAAAATTAAAGAAAAAAAGAAGATAGCAATGTTGTTAAAACAAATATTCCGTCATGAAAAATACGAATTATCGCTGAGCGAGGTAAAAGATGTGGAAGAAGGAATGGTCACAAGATGACTATTGAACGAATAGTAAATAACGATATACTCATATGTTTCTTGTCAAAACAATTTGAAAAAAATAAAATATTTTTACAAATTATGATAATATTTTTATTACTTTTAGACTTAATACATTGAATGTATAAGCACTAACCAAACCAAGAGTTTCCATATCCACTATCCTTCGATTTAAATGCTTTTCATTATGTACCTGAAACGGTAAAATAATTATAATTTTTACAATTCACGTATGCTCAGAAGATTGATGATTGAGATATGGATACATGAATGACATTTAAAAGAAATTATTGAAGAGGACTTCCGGATAGAAATGGGGAAGGAATTCATAAAAGGGGTTGTACGGATGATAAAAGATTTTTATGATGAAGCAGATCTGTGAGAAATGGTATAAAAATCGATAGATCGTTGTATTTAAGAGGTGGATAGAGGAACGCAGGGTAAGTATTGGGTTGTTTCACATGAAATGTCCGATTTTATAATATTTGAAATACATAGAGGATTTTGCGAGTCTCTGTTGTTTACTTCCAAAGTTCACATATCATAATCAAGCAGTTACTAATCCTCTACTTTTCTTTTATAAACATTAGCTTCCCAATCAATTACACACTGTTTAGTATTCCTTCAAATATGAACATGGAAACACGCGATTTTCGTGTAATATTTTTTTATGAGTTTAAACTAAGTCGTTTGGCAGCTGAGGCTGCTAGGGCACTGGTTAGACTCAGGGCAGTGGTTAGACATCGACGAAAGCCCAGGACAAATGCCAAAACCAAATTTGCACCCGAAAAAATTGATGGTTACAGTATGGTGGTCCATGGCTGGAATCATACATTATTCCTTTTTGCCTAGAGGGAGAGACCATTACCTCTACAACCTAATGCAATGAAATTGGCCAAATGCACGAAAAATTATTGAAAAAACAACCTGGATTGGTAAATCGGAAGGGCCCTATACTCCTACACGACAACGCTAGACCCCACGTTTCAAAGCTTACCATGCATAAATTGAAAGAGCTGGGGTACGAAGTTCTTCCGCACCCACCATATTCTCCCGACTTGCCTCTAACAGATTATCACCTTTTCAGGAATTTAGACAACTTCTGCAGAGGAAAAATTTTTGCAAATGATGCTGAAATCAAAAGTGCGTTTTCAGATTTTGTTTCACTTCAAAGCTCAGAGTTTTTCAAATCCGGGATAAAAAAGTTGTTGTCACGTTGGGAAAAATGTGTAGAAAAAGAAGGTAAATACTTCGAATAAAATTATATTGTTTTCATATTGTATTTTTACTAAAATCCCTTTACCTTGAAAACGGACATTTATGTGAAACAACCCAATAGATCATGAATGTACAGTTCAGGAAATACATATTCATACAACATAGCAAGGTATATTTGTTTCCTCACTTTCAAAATTTATTTTTTAATTTTAGGGAAAAAGCACTCACCGTAATTCATCATTTAAACCTTTTTTTTTCGATACCCTCTGATTCTAATTATCCCATGAAGACGATTTGGCATTGATTGTACAAGTTTTTTTTCTTTTTTTTGTATCTAGTGTTTGATGTTTTCTTGTGATACTGAGATTATTTTATTTAACCCCTCCAATATACAAAATCTATCTCTTACCCAAAAATTGGCAATCCCTATTAGATCTTTTGGTTCATACATAACATTAAATACATATTTATAAAAAAAAGAAAAAGCAAAAATTGCAACGGACAGAGGTGAAGTGTATGAAAAACGTCACTAGGTGTAGGTGGATTTTGTGATTCTTGTTTGGAATATAAAAGCTCCAAGGAAATATTTCTGTCAGTATACAGGATAAAGCTACTCCAGTTCGGTATACGGACAGAACATGTGAAAAAAAGAGGCCATCTGGGGATCCAAAAAATGAATGTTGTAATTCTACTTACTAATATAGATGTAACCTTCATGCAGTTGTGAATTGAGGTAATATAAAATAAATTATTCAATTATTTATGGATTTCGGTTGCATTCAATCTTCTAGGGTTTAATGGCTGAAGGAAACTGAGCGATGACATTTGCGGTTCATTGCCCTTATCGCTACTGCATGTAGATTTCCATCCATTCCACCGGAGACAGGCGCATTTCACCACCGGCTCATACATGATTCAGCCGCTTTTACCACCAAGTTTAGAAATTTCAAAGGCCTCATGGTTCAAATAATTAGAAAGATAATGCAGTCTTCTATGATGTGGACTCAAGCCCGCTTATAATTCCGTTTCAGGTCGACCGGGTTTTGCACCTAGCCGCTCAGAGTCAATTATTTTGGAATCTGCTGGTGAAAGTAGAGAGGCCAGGATTTCACAGCAAACATAAAACAGAGGAATTATAACAATTTTATACCGCGCCTCGTCCTTTTTTTATGGACACGGATTCGTTCTCAGGCTCAGATATGCGGTACATATTTCGAATGCTTACTTATTATGCTTAACTTTGTTCTTAAATGCCGCGTCAAAGCTTAGAACATAAATTAATATTTATTTAGAATCAAATGAGCAATAATTTACGATGGTTAGGACTGCAATAAAAAATATCAAATTCAATAAATTCCGTGGCCGAATTTTCGACTTTTGTAGGCATTCTTCAGAGCTATAAAAACAGGATTAGGATATTAAAACGATAAATTTTTTACATGCCATCAGCAATAATTTAAGCATTCTACTCCTTAATGAATATATTTAACATTTCACTACATTTTTCGGGAAATTTTTTTTTCCCATCATCAGGATGCAGTAGATCACCAATACGACGAATAAGTCCGGATTAACAAGAAATTTCAATGAAGATTTTTTTTTTTCACATTCTCCCGACCTTAAAGTCGATCCACGGCCGAAATGACGGAATAAAAATTTTCTGCCCTCAGTGGGACTCGAACTAAGGTCCCAGCATGGTTGTCAATTAAATAAGGTAATATAATTATATTAACTTTTCAAAAAATTAAAGGAAATAGGAACGTATAGACCCCAATAGACTAATAAGTTTGCATAGAATTGTTTTGTTTGGCCTAAACATAATTACACATTATTTAAACACCTAATTAAAGTTTTATTTTCAATTAACCTTTATGAATATATTAAACGTTCCTAAGAAAAACCTTAGTTACGAATTCTGTATTATATAATTATTTATATATATTTTTTTTTTTTATGAAAGGAGATTTTCAATGGTCCTCTTCTTCATGACAAACATTTTTTATTTTTTAAACTATTATTTCTTAATTATTTTTAAAGTTAATAATAAACAGAGCACCGAATTAGTTGGGTTCAGTTTCCATAATTAATCAAGGCATTCAATTTTATATGACATCCGAAATTGTAAGGTCGGTAATCAGCTTATACTAAAGCCCAAAAAGGGCTTTCTCTGAATATGTTGTGTACAGGGCGGGTCCATTATATAATACATATTATCTTAATACCCATACATATACACGTGTCTGTTTAAAGGTATATAATATATATATATATATATATATATATATATATATATATATATATATATATATATATATATATATATATATAAACGTATGAGTTGGTAATCCGGACGGACAGAGAATATTAAGAAACTGGCATATAATGAACTGTATTATCAGAGGTTATGATAAAAGGCCCATGGGTCATATTTTTACACTAAATATCAAAGTGCATGGATCGAAATTTTTATTTTGTTATAAAAAAATAAAATATAAAAGTTTGTGACTGTGGCAAACATCGTTACTGGCCATCGTACCCAGTTTTTTCTGTACATTGTATAAAGGACCAAAAACCCGATTATTGTTAAACATTTATATATATATATATATATATATATATATATATATATATATATATATATATATATATATATATATATATATATATATGTAACAATGTAAAATTAAAAAAAGTAATGCCTAATCGCTAGTTAGAATTACCAAGATTCCACTATATACACACTATATATACACTATATACGGGGTGTTTTGTATAATTATTTTGATGTTTAAAGAAGCTTATTTTAAAGTGCATTCAATCTTATTTATAATGAGCATGTTTAAATTTCTTTAGCTTTAACAGTACAGGAAATATAGAATAGGAATATGAACAATTATTATTATTATTAGTTGGTCAAATATTAGTAATTTATTAAAAAAACATAAAATTAAAAAGTAACTGTAGTTACTTAGGGAATCGATTTTGCGCATCATTTGCAACGAAAAGTTCCATTATAAACTAAATCCCAATTCTCATCCGTTTTATACATTTTTTTAATTTTATGTTTTTTAATAAATACTAATATTTGATAAACTAATAATAATAATGGTTCGTATTCCTATTTTATGTTTCCTGTACTGTTAAAGCTAAAAAAATTTCAACATGCTCATTATAAATAAAATTAAATTCACTTTAAAATATGCTTATTTAAGCATCAAAATAATTATATTATTATTTGTTTTTTCTTCAAAAATATTACATACGTTAAAACGTGCACTACTAAAAAAAAAAATTATAAAACCTATCGAATGGTATAAGTATACCATTATTTTATGGTATACCATATTATATAGAAATCACAATTTGCTATTTATCTTACTCTCAACTGACATCTCCTTCATTCTAGCACCGTCCTCACCACGTACGCTGATGACAAATGTTATCAGTAAATAATGATCCTTTGATTAGATCTCAATCACTTCAATCGCATATCACAAACGTTCAGGTATGTTTTACAAATATAGAGGATTAAAAAAATTCAAACAAAACCCATCAAATAACCTTTACCCTTCGTCGGAAACCTACAACTTCCTGTCGTGCAGTATTAATATTCCACTGATCCGTTGAAGAGACCCCCAACCCAGGACTCCATCTGGACTAAAGACTTACCTGGAATTCTCATACGAGACTTAAAAGACAAATTACTGCTCGTTGTTTTCGACTTCTCCAACATTTCCCAGAGAAACGTTCAAAGCTTCCAATAAATTACAAAGAGCTTGTAATTAGACCTATTTAGACGTACGGAGATGAACTTTTGGAGCTCCACTAATCCTTCTGATTCTTCTCATATCCAATCCTTACAATTCGAAATCCTTCATAATATTCTCAATGCTCCTTATTATGTCACAAATAAACTTATCCATAAAAATCTTAATGTTAAATATGTTGCTGATTTAGCCTAAACTAGGCAGCAGTCATTTAAACTCCATACTAATCCATTAGTTTCCCAACTTGCTTCACATTCAATTCCCGATATTCCTCCGAGGCGTCTGAAAAGATGGTCGAGAGCTTTTCTTAAGTGGTATTGTTTATATAAGTGATGCTAGTTCTTTACATGTTATTGAAAAGTCAATGTAATAGTATCCTCAAATTTAGCTATTGTATATATGTATGCAGTTGTAAATATCAATAAATTCTTTAAAAAAATAAAATCTTACTCTGATATTTGCGATTTAAGAAACATTTAATATAATTTAATTATATTTTACAGAAAGTAAAATTCATAGGTATAATTAACAATAATTGTTCAAAATGGCCTCCTTCCTCAAAAGCCTTGATTTTGTTGAAATATATTTATGCGTGCTTCAATACAATGTTGCAAAATCATGAAGAACTTCGCCGAGCAGTGGATGCAGTTAGAAGATCGGTGCTGTGTATGAGAGAAGAGGAAGGACAATTTGAACAATTATTGTAAATTTAGTATGTAAATTATACTTACTAATTATATTTTCTGTGAAATAAAATTTAATTTAATTAACTTTTAAGTATGTTGGATAATATGAAAGACATATATATTATACTAATATAGAATCCCATGTCAAGGCTTCATCCGCCATCATAATTGAAGAACTTTTATAAATTTTAACTAATAATTTACGTTTTATTTATTTATCAATAAAAATCATGTATTGTAGTATGCATATAACAAGCATTATTTTCTCAATGATATTATCACTCATATTAGTGATTCAAAAATCAAAAATTGCCATGATTAGGTGGTTGAAGATTAGGTAAAGCATAATTAGACTCCATTCTTTAAAATATTAATGCATGAGTTGCTAATCCAGATAGACTGAAACTATTAAGAAACTTGCATATAATGAACTGCATTATCAGTGCCTACAACTAAAGATTCATGAATCACATTTTTACACAAAATATCAAAAAGCAAAGGATCGACATTTTTTTTCGTAATAATTTTTATTGGTAATTTTATTGATTTCATCTGGTTGGATTTTAATTTTCAACCATAAACGTTTATGAAAGTGTGGCAAACATCGTTTCTGTACATTGTACATTTTAAAAAATTTTTTTATATCAATTTATTAAAATTTACAACTGTGCAAATGCTTACATCAAGTAAATGAGCTGATAACGATTACAATAACATGTCAAAACTTGAAAAGAACTACTCATAAGTTGCACTTCAATAAAGAATCTACACTAGAAGCTCTCTAGGCCATCTTCTTTTCAGACTCCTCGGAGGATTATCGGGAATGGACTTGGGAAGGAAGTTGAGAAAATAATGAATTTTAGTGCCTATGGAGCTTACAATGAAAGGATAGGTATCTGGTTTGTGCTAAATCAGCAACACATGGAACATTAAGGTCTTTATGGATAAGTTTATTGGTGACAAAGTAAGGGACATTTATGATTTTTTGAAGGATTTGGGATTGTAAGGATTGGATACGAGATGAATTGGATAGTTTAGTAGAGCCACAAACCTCAACTCCGTACGTCCAAATAGGTCTAATCACAGTCATATAAATAAGTCTTTTGTAATGAATTGGGAGCTTTGATTGTTTGTTTAGTAAATGTTGAAGTAGTCTGTTTCTTGTCGCTTTAGTCTTGTATGTGGATTCCATGTAAGACGTTTCTCCAAGTTTTTTCAAATGTCCTTCAGTCCATGTTTATCATTCGTTTCGTTATTTACAAGTATGCCAAGACTAGTGGAAGCAGTCATTCAAGCCAGAGGGGGCAATATGTGTTATTAAATATAATATCAAAATTTAAAAATGTAAACAATTTTAAGTTTTCTAACTTTTTTGTTTATTGGAAGAAATATTGTAATTTATTATAATAAAAAAAATTTATGTCTAGTTTAGGAATGTTTATTATAGACTTCAGAACCTTTCTATATTATGAAAAAAAAAATAATACATTTCTACAAAATTCAAATATTTTAAAGCGCTTCGATACTTTCGACGGGGAGTTTAAAAATAACCAAATCCATGTAAAAACTAGTGTTGTTAACTTGTGTTACACTAATTAACCATATTGAAACTCGTGATATTAACTTATGTTTCACTTTTTTTACATTAAAGAAGACTAAATATAATACAATCCAAGTGAAACTGTAGACGTGGATGTTTACATGTGAATTTATAGGAAAGAGTTATCGATAAGTGTAAACTCGAATTAAAGGCTCACAATCGATTTCGCCGGTGCATCGTTGGTCGGGCCGATTAAGTGGAGTACCTCTTCGATACTACAACCAAATTTCGAAGTTGTATATAAAAAGAAATAATCGTACTTATAGAAACCTAAAGGTTATTGGTTTTACTATGATAGAATAGTTAAATAGTTTGGGATACATCAGTAACATATGGAACATCAAGATCATTATGGATAAGTTTATGCGAGTTAAAGTAAAGAGCGTCGTAAGAGTTTAGGTTGTAAGGGTGGTATACGAGATAAATTAGATGGTATTGTGAAGCCCAGTTCCGTATATCCAAATAGGTCTGATCATTGTTATGAAAATGAGTATTTTGTAATTAACTGGAAGCTTTGAACCTTTTTGTTGTACATGTTAACAGCAAGCAGTTTCTTAGTATCTTTTTTTTTTTTTTCATTTATTGATATTTACAACTGTACAAAATAATATACACCAAGTAAATGTGTTGACAGTGAATACAATGGCATGTAAATAACTTGTCAAGAACTACTCACTAGTAGCACTTCAATAAAATCCACTAAAAGGTCTCTAGGCCATCTTCTTTTCAGACGCCTCGGAGGATTATTAGTGATGGAGGAGGAGGCAAGTTGGGAGACTAGTGGATTGGAGTGGCTATGGAGCTTACTATGGAAGGATGCATATCTGGTTTGGGCTAAATCAGTAACATATGGAACATTAAGATCTTTATGGATAAGTTTATTGGTCACAAAATAAGGAGCATTGAGGATTTTTCGAAGGATTTAGGATTGTAAGGATTGGATACGAGATGAATTGGATGGTTTAGTAGAACCCCATAGCTCAACTCTGTAAGTCCAAATAGGTATAATCACAGTCATTTAAGTAAGTCTTTTGTGATGAATTGGGAGCTTTGATAGTTTGTCTAGTAAATGTTGAAGTAGTCTGTAACATTGTTCATTTAAGTTTTTGTTAATGTGAGCTAGCCATATATTTTCAAATTTTAAAGTTCACTGGGATCCATACGTCACAGAAGATATTTATAGCTTTTTTAATAACAATTAATAATTGAATTAAGCAAATTTTATTAATTTTCAGCTCTATTAAACACCATATATTTGTAACCTCTCTTAAATAGCGATCGCCACATATCGATCATTTTTTAAACTTCACTGCGCACCATATAGTTATTCCTTTTTTTTCTCAACAATTTAATTTAAAAAATTTAAATTTAATTATTGCTAAACCTTCCTTGAACTATGAAGACTATGTAGTTAAAAATTGTTGTACTGACTGGTTTAATGGTTTTTGCGGTTAGTAATCACAAACGAAAAATGGCTAGTCCTTTTTTTTAATAGTATAGATTATATTTATATCCATGTATTTAGCATTGCGTTTAGAATTCCACCAGCAAAATATTTCGCAAGCGCTGATGATGCTAACCCCTCTTTCACCACCCTGATTAACTAACATGTCAATTACAAATCATAAGACAATAAATTATAGTAAATTATTATAATTTATCAATTACTTTACAGTATGTAATTGAGTTGCGAAATAGATGTACGAATACGAGCCATAAATCTTAAATAATGGTTCTGTGGCCCACTCTCCTTTCAGCAACAGCAGCAGTAGCTGTCCGCCTCGGTCTTAATATCTTGCTGATAATTGTCAGTAAAGTGGGTTACGGATAATTCGGCAAGATGGTTATGATTTAAACAAATAGCTGAGATCATTGGTGCATACATTTTTTAATTTTTTATATTTGAGTGATATTCACAACTGTATACAATAAGTAAATGTTACAAAATATTACAATTAGGATTGATGAATTAATTGCCACTTCTATTGGGGTTACTTTATTAGAATACTAGTTTCGAATGTTAAACATTCATCTTGAGTTCTAAAACATACAAAATTTTCAGCACATCAGCACTACGTTGCATGGGTTATATAAAGAGTGTTCAGCATAAGACTGCAGTATCTTCGAGAGGCGATTCTAGGCATCATTTGAAAAAAAAAAAAAAAAAAAAAAAAAAATCATATAAGCAATAGCTCGATTCTGATCCGTTTTAATGATATTTTTAATTTCATGTTTTTTCAAGAAATTTCTAATTTCTAAAAGAAGAAATTGTTGACAAATAATATATTTCACGAACTATTAAACCTAGAGCAATTTCAACATGCTCACTAAAAAGAAGATAAAATTTCCTTTAAAATAAACTTATTTAGACTTCAAAATAGGAGCGTCCAGTATTCAACTTATTGATCCAAACATATAAAATAGCAACTTTCTAATTCCGGTCCAAAACTTTGACTGCATTTTTCTCAAAAATACTACATATATTACAAAAGTGCACTACTCAAAAAAAAATTTTACTAACAAACACCTTTCGAATGGTATACTATGAATAGTGATAATTTCTAAAATTGATACTGAAATTACTTATTAATTACAAAAAAAACAGGGAGATGCAACATCGGCACTTTGGGAAATACTGAGAGAATGCTCAGAAATATTCAATAGTTTTATTATGTTTTAGTAATAGAAAAGTAATTTAATCACAATTACCTATTTATCTTATTCTAATATTTGAAATTTAAGAAACGTTTAAGATAGTTTATTGAAATAAAACGTTTAATATAATTGTTCAAAATGTCCTCCCGCTTATCTCATATACAGCACCAATCTTCAGACTGCATCTACTGCTAGGCGAAGCTCATCATGATTTTGCCACATTGTATTGCAGCACTCATAAATTATGTTTTATTAATAGAGAAGTAACACTGAAATATTTGATCTATTGGAGTGTATGTCGCTACAGGGGAGGGAAATAATGTGGATCCAGATAAATGGATTTCCGGCACACAATGGAAGACTGGTACCTGAGTGGATGAACTAATATTTTAGGGAGAGATTAATAGACCGACATGGGCCAAAAAGGTGGCCAGCTAGGAGTCCTGAGATTACACCACTGGACTTTTACATATGGGGTAAACTGAAGCAAAAAGTGTGCAAAGTAGATCAGAAACACGAGAGGAGTTGGTCGAAGGAATTTATGAGTGCTGCAATACAATGCGGCAAAATCATGATGAACTCCGCCTAGCAGTAGATGCAGTCAAAAGGAGATCGGTGCTGTGTATGAGAGAAGAGGGAGGACATTTTGAAAAATTATTGCAGTGATTTCAGTATCAATTTTAGAAATTATCATTATTCATGGTATACAATTCGAAAGGTGTTTGTGTGTTGAAGTTTTTTTTTGAGTAGTGCACGGTTGTAGCATATGTAATATTTTTGAGAAAAATGCAGTCAAAGTTTTGGAACGGAATAAGAAACTTGCTATTTCATATGTTTCGATCAATAAGTTAAATACTGGACGCTGCTATTTTGAAGTCTAAATAAGTTTATTTTAAAAGAAATTTAATCTTCGTTCTTATGAGCATATTGAAATTGCTCTAGGTTTAATAGTTCGACTTTTTAATTTTAGACAATTATTTGTCAAAAATTAGAAATTTCTTGAAAAAACATAAAATTTAAAATGTCTATAAAACGGATGAGAATAGAGCTATAGTTTATATGATTTTTTTTGTTGCAAATGATGCCTAGAATTGCCTCTCGAAGTTACTGCAGTCTTATGCTGAACACCCTGTATAATATAGTTTTCAAAAATGTAAGACAATAAATCAAATATTGGTGCTCACCTTAAAAAATCTAGCAGATATCTAAAATATATCCATCGTGGAAAGGGGAAGGGAGCAGGTAAGTTTAATTTTTAGAGTTTAGGGAATTCCCCTATGGAATTTAAAACAAATTTAAAATTGGGCTATTGGAAATGTTTATCTGGTAATTTAAACAAAAATGTGAATCGGTTTTAAACGATTTTATTATTTCTAAAGATAAATATTTACTTTTAATAATTTTTAATCAATAGTCAGAGAAACATTCCCAATAGCCTCGTTCTAATGTTTTTTCCAATAGGAACTGAAAAATCCAATGAGACATAGGGGAAATTTCGTGGTAAACTCCAAAAATTTTACCTACCTGTCCCGTTTACCCTTTCCACAATGGATATACTTCAGATATCTGTTAGATCTCCTCAGTTGAGTACCAATATTCGGTTTCTTACATAATAAGGAACAGATTTTACGAAGGATTTTGGATTGTAAGGATTCGATATGAGAGGAATATGAAGGTTTAGTGGAGCCCCAAAGCTCCGCATATTCAAATGTTTCTAATCACATTCATATAAATAACACCTATGTAATTATGTAATTAGGATTTTCGAACACTTTTCTGTTGTAAATGTAGGAATAGTCGAAAACCACGATGTTTCTTGTCATTTAAGTCTAATAAAAAAAAAAACTTAGAACTCGTAACATCTATTTATATTAAGTTGTTTTTAATAAATTTTATTTGCCGCAGTTGCCAGAATTTAATTTTTATAGTAACACTTCATATTAAAAAAAATAATACAAAACAAACGTTGATTCCATTGCTTCTCATAAGCGGTTCGATCTATAATTTTTTAAATACCCAATATTAATATGCTTGTATGATTAAAAGTTTTTAACAGAATTCGCTTAATCTGATGTTGTTTTTTTAAACTATAATATTCCATCGTAAAGACAATTTTAAAAATATATGCTCCTATTTGAAAAAGCTCATGTCATCGTGACGTGTATATAAAATAAAAACAAATAAAATACAAAATTTATAATAGAATCTTAAAGTATGAAAAAAAATTATGGAGTCCAAATTTTGAATGTTCTTCTAATTTTTATTCTGGAATTAAAAGTGGAATGTGCATTGTTATTTTTTATATATTACATATAAAAAATTACAAATCAATGTATTTTTTTTTTTTTTTAGAGATCATTGTAATCCTTTCATATTTACTGACAATACGGAATAGTGCTAAGTGTGGTTAATTCCATTTTAAAAAGAAAATAAACGCCTAGCTGTTTGTAAACAATTTCATCACGACGTACAACAATGGGATGATTCATCACTGCCAAGGAAATCCTTCATTGGAAACCAAAACATTTTTAAATTATTTATGAGTTGTTTACCCTTATTGAACGTCCAACAACAAATAAGTTTAGAATACAAAACAAACGCAATCGAAGTGAATTTATAATTCTTATTCGTTTCTATAATTTTCCACGTGTGTATATGTAGTGATAGGCACTATAATACTAAACATTTAGTGCATACTGTATGAGAATAACTGATAACAATTTTACTAAGACTTGAGTAAAAATTCAATTTATTACCATTATTAAAACGACTTATTATTTGAAAGTGGTGTTAGTTAATTTGTATATGGGATATTCAAAAGTTTGTATTTAAAAATATTGATAAATGTAAATTCAGTTATTTTCTTTTTTTTTAACATTAAAATTCATAAACGTTTTTCATGTCCAAGATAAAAGGAGCGTTACTAGTTTATTTAATATGTTCCAATATGTTACGTGTAAAAAAATAATTCAACTTTATTCAAAGTTTCGCATAAATTTTTTTTTTTTTTTTATACATTTATTGATATTTACAACTGTATAAAATATATAAATCAAGTAAATGTATTGACAACGATTACAATAACATTTCAAAACTTGAAAAGAACTACTCATCAGTAGCACTTCAATAAAAATTCTACACTAGAAGGTCTCTAGACCATCTTCTTTTCAGACACCTCGGAGGATTGTCGGGAATGGAGGGGGAAGCAAGTTGAGAAACTATTGGATTTGAGTGGTTATGAAGCTTACTATGAAAGAATAGGTAATTGGTTTGGACTAAATCAGCAACATATGGAACATTAAGATCTTTATGGATAAGTTTATTGGTGACTAAGTAAGGAGCATTGAGGATTTTTTGAAGGATTGAATACGAGATGAATTGGATGATTTAGTGGAGCCCCAAAGCTCATCTCCGGACGTACAAATAGGTCAAATAGGCTGAATTTTATTTAGACGTATAGCCACAATTGATTGTCAAAATTGACGATTTCAGCAAACTTTCTCAAAAAGTTAGTTTTAGTCATGTTTAAGAGTTTAACACAAAAATGGCTAATCCAACTAAAAAATGTTATGTACTAATAGTTGTAGATCATTAGATTTTTTCTGAGATAGGTTTAGTTCGGTTTTGCTATTAAAGCCTATTTTTTTAGTTTTGAAAACTAATTTTTGAGATCAGTTTAATTGAGTTATGCAGCAATTTACCGATGAACAGTGTATACAAAAAATAAAAAAATGATTATAACTAAAAATAACTTGTATAATTTATTTAGTTGTTTATTCTCGATGTCAATTAAAACAAAATTCAAAATGAGAATAAATAAAAATAATAGAACAAATAAACTTTTTTATATATATCAATTTATTGAAATTTACAACTATACAAATATGCACATCAAGTAAATGAGCCGATAACGATTACAATGACATATAACAACTTGAAAAGAACTACTCATCAGTAGCACTTCAATAAAATTTTACACTAGAAGATCTCTGGGCCATCTTCTTTTCAGACGCCTCGGAGGATTATCGGGAATGGAGTGGAAAGCAATCTGAGAAACTAATGGATTTGAGTGGTTATGGAGCTTACTATGAAAGGATAGGTATCTGGTGTGGGCTAACTCGTCAACATATGGAACATTTAGGTCTTTATGGATAAGCTTATTGGTGACAAAGTAAGGGGCATTTAGGATTCTTCGAAAGATTTTTGATTGGAATTGAGGATAACTAAAACTGGAAGTTAGAATAATAAGGATAAAACAGGGGCTCAGGTTTAGTTTGGAGATCCCTTGGTTAAGTGTTTATTTTGTATATAGAGTATGATTGTATTTTTTCTTTATATCACTATTTATTGATATATACATTGTATACAATAAGTAACTTTGGGTAAAATGAATACTATGAAATGTTAATACCATGTAAAGAACCACTCGCTAGTAGCACTTCAATTAACGTTTTACATTAGAATGTCTATTGGCCATCTTCTAATCAGAAGCCTGGGAGGATTATCGGGAATTGAGTGTAAGGCAAGTTGGGAGAGACCATTAAGATCTTTAAGAATAAGTTTGTTTTGTGACATAATAAGATTGTATTTTTAATTATAAATTTCATTTTTTTTTTACGTTATTTATTGTATAATTTGAGATTCGGTGTTTATTTTTTTTTTCTCTTCTTTTTCATTCATTTCTTATTGTTCATATTGTGCGAATGGATCTATAAAGCCTTTCATAATGCCCTCTTTTTGGCAGATTGTAATATTTACTCTATAAAAGTTTTATTTGAATACAAAAAAAAATTTTTATTGACACCATAATATTTAAACTTTAAAAATTATTTCTTCTACATAATGTCTGCACATAATGCTAATTAAAAAAAAAAAATCAGCCGTTAAGTTTTTTTTTTTTTTATAAATATATAATAATTACAATGGGGATACGCATACGATTTTCTAACTTGTTTGTCCACTAATTGATTATTTCGAACATTAGCAATTCTTGAAATTATAGCCACTTCATCCATCCTATTAACACCCATTAAAGTGAGTAATCGGGGTACTTAGCGTACCACCCCAACATTTTCGCCACCCCTCCTACATTTGCAGATATCAGAGATAGGAAAATAAAAGAGGCTGGAGAGGATGTAGTATGTAACCGAAGCCGGAGTACAGATGTCGAGGAAGCGGGATGGGGTGACTTATAGCGGCTATGAGGCCCTCCGGATAGCTGATAGATGGAGCTCCGATCCCAGAACCGGTTCTTCTGGAATTACAGCTAACACCAACAGATAGGCCCTAAGCTCATTCCTTCCATCTTTCCAGTTCCAGCGCTCTCCATAAAATTCGAAATATGGTCAAAAGGACGTGGACATGCACTGTGGCAGGTTCCCGAGTCCCCTCGAGGAAGGAGCAGTGTCATCCGCCGTTCCGGCCCCTCCCACGCTAGAGATATTCCTCGGATAACAAAACATTGGATGCAGTCTGATCAATATCTGCCAATATAACGATTAATGATAGCGGGCCAAAATTTTATAAAAAAAAAAAGAGTAAGCCATGATTAATATTATGTAAAAACAGTTTTCTACTCAAAGATGTTTTTTACATACAATTACTGAAATCAAACCTTTTTTAATACGCTTTTATTAACTTCACCTGTATGTGACAGAATCTTGCATTGATATTTTCACCGATTTCCAGCTATCTGATTAACTTGAAAAATTGTTCTAATGTTCTCACTTAGTCCAGTTAAATTACCCCCAAACTGGGGGTTCTACCTTGCAAAAAATGAAGTAGTAGGTTTTACGTTTTTATATGGTCCAGATGTGTCCTGTGAATAAAATATCAAAAATGAAACTAAATTTGATAAGGGGAACATGTTTGGGGGGGGGGCAAAGATTGGAGTGGTTATGGAGCTTACTATTGAAGGATAGGTATCTGGTCTGGGCTAAATCAGCAACATAAGAAACATTAAGATCTTTATGGATAAGTTTATTGGTCACAAAGTAAGGAGCATTGAGGATTTTTCGAATGGATTTTTGGATTGTAACGTTAACATTTTTTACAATAAACTATCAAAACATAGCATATAACACACAACACAACATTGTGGTCATTTCAAATAAATATACACAAAAAAATTCCAATTTTCATAACATGATTTTAATAATTATCCAATTCAATATAAAACAAAAATTTTTAAAACCATTGGATAAAAATGAAATCAAAACAAAATTTTTCAAAAACACACTTCATACAAATAAAACCTATAACAAGGTGCAATGAAATGCATCATATGAATTCAAATAGATACATATATTTTTACATTTAACACCAACATGACCAATACCAATAATAATAAATTTTAAACAAAGCATATCTCCATCACAATTCTTATCAACATAATCACAACATTCATAAAAAATTGGTCATAATCCAACAATCATCATATTTGGTTCATGCACTATTCAATAAAAGCCTTTCAATATAAAATAACACATTAAATCAATATTCCCATAAACAAAATATTCCCTATCAATTATAAAGTATCAATTAACTAATCTGCAATTTAACAAATCATCAAATAAGATATATTGGTTCAGCTAAAAACATTCATATCATTCAACTTACACAAATTCAATGTTAAAACAATTAAAAAAATTAATAAACCTCACAGCAAAAAAATACCCACCATCATAAAATAGTTAATTTACCTTAATAACAATTATAGTTATAGCTACACATAAATAATAATAACCACCATTAACATTATACTCATTCATATTAAAATTTTAAATTTATAATCAACATCATATCAATATCAAATAAATCATAAAAAAACACAAATAATAAAACAAATTGTCATTACCATTATTCCATATTACCACATGAAGTATTCATCAACAACAAAATAAATAAACAATACCAAATACAAAATCATTGAACATAATACCACAATTTACATTGATTGGCATATGCAGATATATTACACAATCAGCAAAATTGTTTCAATATCATACAACATCAATATACATCAACATCAAATTAAAACTGCAATTAACTATATTGGGGGTATAACATCTTAAATTCAGAAAACAATCCAAAAAATACAAATTAATTCACAGAAACAATTTTACAATCTAAATTTTCAAAGATGGCAAACATTACATCAAACAATTATGAATAAATCCATCAATTATTTTCAAAGATGCAATAAATAAAAATAAATTGGAATTTCATTCAAATTTCATATTTCATTTACATATAGTAATACACAATATTCAAAAAATAAATATCTACATCATTCATATACAGGTGGTGAATGGCATCATAAAATAAATAGTAAAAACTTCCAATTGACAATCATTATATACATTTTATCAATGTTATTCAATAAAAAAAAAACAAAAAAAAACAAAAAAAATAAAAAAATGATATTTTTTTAACATATACATACCATTTACATCAAATGTAATAGAAAATCAAAATTTTGTAATATCAATAAAAATAAACAGCAATTTATTTTGCCAAAAAATTTAAAAAAAATGACAATGATTGGATACGAGATGAATTGGATGGTTTAGTGGAGCCCCAAAGCTCAACTCCGTACGTCCAAATAGGTCTAATTACAGTCATGTGAATGAGTCTTTTTTAATTAAATGGGAGCTTTGAACCTTCGTCTAGTAAATGTTGAAGTAGTCGATAACAAAGGGCAGTTTCTTGTCGTTTTAGTCTTGTATGTAGATTCCAAGTAAGACGTTTGTCCAAGTGGAGTCCTAGGAAGCGGATCTGTTCAACAGGGATTAGTGGAATATCAAAAAATGTTAAATTTACAAAACTAAAGTTTGTTAAATTGCATGTCTTTAGGCGCTGAATTCTATTGAGGCGTTCAGCCACAATCGATTGTCAAACATCGAAAAAATTTTCCAACTTTAAAAAGTCTATTTCGGTCCTGTTTAAGAGTCTATAACACAGAAATGGCTAATTCAATAAAGAAAATATAATATACGAAAAGTTGTAGATCATTACATTTTGTGCAAGAAAGGATTTTTAAAATAAAACTTTGATATTTCTACTTTGAGATATGTCAACAAAACAAAAAATTGTTGGTTGTTTTTGGATAAACTGTTTTTCTTTATGGTAGGGGTGTATAAGGGTTAATCTTGCAGAGAATATCATTTTTTTATCAGTTTAATTTGGTTTCAAGTTCACCGAAATGACTTACGTCAAGCAAACGTAATCGAAGTGTTGAAATTAGGGCGCTGTTCACGGAATATTCGGAACTCAATACGGTTTATGGTAATTTTTAATATATATTTTGTGAGGATATGAATACTCCAGGACACGTGTAAATGAAATTTTATTAAAATATTTCGAACTTTTATAGAATTTTATAGAAACGTTTTTAAAATAAATAAATAAATAGAGGTTAGTAACGAAGGGAATATATGAGGGCAAGCTTTAGCTTTCCTGCATTCATTTTTAATACGTGTGTCGCTTTTATTTTTATTACTAGATTTTATATTAAACCTTTTTAGATGGATTTAATTAATACGATTAAATAAAATTTCTACAGTTTAGAAACAATATGCTCGAAATAAGATAAAATCGAGGAAGTAATTTAAGATTGCAAAACATCTATATTATAAATTTACATATAAAATAAAATTTATAAAAACATAGGAGTGTAAAAAATCAGAACTAAAAACATATCTAATTTTATTATGCATATCGTAAAACAAACAAAAAAAAAAGATGATATAATTTTTAGCTGAATTTTCAACATTTAGTTATTAAATGTTTTGATAAATAGTTGATTAAAAATATTTTAAAAGAATGCACAGATTTTCAGATTTCGGTTTCTAGATTTTCCAATCCATAAAAACCATGTCCTATTATTATCATGTAATAGTTTTTTTTTTTATATACATTTATTGAAATTTACAACTGTACAAAATATATACATCAAGTAAATGTATTGACAACGATTAAAATAACATTTCAAAACTTGAAAAGAACTACTCATCAGTAGCACTTCAATAAAAACTCTACACTATAAGATCTATAGGTCATCTTCTTTTCAGACACCTCGGAGGATTATCAGGAATGGAGTGGGAAGCAAGTAGATTGTAAACGAGATGAATTGGATGGTTTAGTTGAGCCCCAATGTTCAACTCCGTACGTCCAAATAAGTCCAATCACAGTCAGTATATCACATGTATAATCACAGTCTTTTGTAATTAATTGGGAGCTTTGAACATTTGTCTAGTAAATGTTGAAGTAGTCTGTAACGACGAGCAGTTTCTTGTAGTTTTAGACTTGTATGTAATAGTTAAATTTAAAAAATAAATAAATAAATAAAATTAAATAAAATAAAAACATTTACCAACTGAATTATTGTTGGAGAGAGGTTCAAGGAGTGTTCATTTAGATTTCATAAAAAAAACTATCAATTTCATTTAAACAAAAATGCAACCATGTAATAAAATATTGTATACATTTGTTATAATTAAATTTACTTTTAAAAAATAACTAATTATTTGATTATAAAAAAAATATTAATTCAAATCACAACTCTGTAAAAAATACATTTTCTGAATAAAATCATTAACTTTTAAAATTAATGACCTTTTATAAAATTCTTCATTTTATTAGCATGGATTTTAAATTTATAAAACAGTATTGCACAACTGTTATAATATCTAAATACACTCATGAATATAAAAGAAAAAAAAAATTAAAAAGCAAGTAAAAATTATAAGTGAACAAGTTGTCACTTATTATTTATATGAAATTTAAAAAGTGACTCATACTAAAGTAGAAAGAAAATAAATCGTAAACAAAGTGTTGTTTCCTTGATTTCAAATTCACCTAAACCGACTTCAAATATTCACCTAGTAACGGTCTATATATTTATAATCCACTATATCTTTATAGTTTAGGTAGGCACGTTTTGCCTTTTGCTCTTCATAAATATATATGAAATACAAGATATAATAAGGATTGCTAATGATTGAGTGAGAGAAGGAATAGATAAATAAAATAATCATAGCATCACAAAAAAATGGACAATTAGATTCAAACCCCAGATACAGCATATAAACTACATACAGGGTAATACAGTATAATTTGTAAAATATTTATATATTATCTATCATACTTAATTAATTTAATAATGATACTGTAATTGTATTGTATAATGTAGTTAGGGATGTTTTTATATTCTAATGTATATAAAAAACAATTCATTTGTAAAATATAATAACTTTAAAGTTTCGTATGATTTGGATCTCGGGTTCTTTTTATTCCGTCCGGTGCCGATGGAATTGTTGACTGGTAAATCAGTTTCGAGTATCACATGCCTCCTCAGAACTGTCATGTGTTCCACAGATAGGAATACCCTAACGAAGAAGTAATTCCCCGCATCATTTTTATTTCCAAAAGGGGCAACTTGGGAGATTTTTCATTGCGGCTTATCCTGTCGGCTTCCCTGATTGATAAATTGCGAGGGCTGATCCAACTTGGTTCAACAACAATTTGTTTTTGAATACAAGGAACATTAATACAAGCGGGACCCACGTATCCCGTTATGGGGCTTTGAGAAGTTTACTAATAAGTATGGAATCTTGGTGTGATTAGCCGAAGCGTTTTCGTCAAATACGTACATATAGAAGTTTTTAGACATTGTTCGTACTTCGGATAGAAAATTTAACCATTCATATTTATTTATATATATATAGCGAGAGAGAGAGAGAGAGAGAGCGAGAGAGAGAGAGAGAGAGAGAGAGAGAGAGAGAGAGAGAGAGAGAGAGAGAGAGAGAGAGAGAGAGAGAGAGAGAGAGAGAGAGAGAGAGAGAGAGAGAGAGAGAGAGAGAGAGAGAGAGAGAGAGAGAGAGAGAGAGAGAGAGAGAGAGAGAGAGAGAGAGAGAGAGAGAGAGAGAGAGAGAGAGAGAGAGAGAGACGCATTTACAACATAAAACAATGTCATGATTAGCGAGCGACAAAGTTTGCGATTTATTTCTAGTAACTATTCCTGGTATCACTTTGATTGAAATTAAATATTTCTTTAAAAAGTTTCAAGTTTAAACTCAAAAATAAATAAGAAACTTCTCGGAACAAAAATATTTTCTTTAATGGACCTAAGAAATACGAATATTTTTTTAGAAAATATCCTTATTAAGTAAGCTATTTATATTTTATTTATTAATTTTTTTTTTTATTCTACATATTATATAGATGGATTCATAGTGAAACATATTATTGTCCTCAAGTGCAGCGACTTGTAATAATTATTCATGAAAAAAATAAAATAAAATAAGCAAGCAGGATCTCAAATTATCTATAAATAAACCTTAAATATAGAATATCGATTGAAAAGAAAAAAATTAATATAAGTAAACAAATATTTATTAATATTAGAAAATATATTTTCTTCTGTGTTATACTCTCAAAAATATTTTTCGTCAAATTTCAACTTCAATTTTGTCAGTAACATAGCACTACATACACCTACCATAACAGAAAGCGTACTGACGTACCAGGAAGGTTTGAGAGACCTCTATATCTCCCAAATAACCTTATACAAGTCCTGGCTATAAAAAAAAAAAAACCTGTCCTAAAGGTCTGCCGAAGGTTGAAAATGAGGTGGACGAGAGATCTCTTGGAGTAAAATGATATATCAGCCCTGCTTAATCCCCCACACAAAGTAGGGGGGGAAGCTGTCACTAGTATGTTGTGTGCAGGAATGTTTTGGTTTTTTTTCTTATTTATTTTATTTTTATAATTTAAAAACAAAGTATTTATTTATAACAAATTATTTACCATTTTGTACAATTATTTTATTATTTGTTTGGTTTTCTTGTAAATAATGCATAAATATGTACTGTTAGTGTTATTAATTACTAACTTTAATATTAGCACATTGCCATATTTTTCATAATAAGCGTTTTTCTTTTTTAAATTAAAAAATAAAAAAAATATCAGAAATATTTGCTACTGTGGAATGATCTCCTTGATGGCTCCAATGCAATTTTTTTTAATTCTAACCTAAGAAAATTCACAGATTTTCAATTGATTTTGAAAGTTTTAAATTAATAAAATAAAGAAAAAATAAATAAATAAAAATTTTCAGTTTGAAAATTTCAAAGCCTGAAAATCATCAATTTTAATTTTAAAAAACAAAACAAGACAAAGGTCTTGTAGTTATGAAGAAAATGAAATGTCGATTAGATGACTTAAATTAACTACAGAGATACTATAACGTAATTATTTTTTAAAACATTTTCTTTCATAGTTTAATTAATATTGTTTATCTAATAAAACAATAGCTTAGCTAAAACATTGGACACAAAGTCAGGAATGTATGATTCAAATTGAATCTGATTGGAAGATTTAGTTGAGTTACTTATAAGTTATTGAAGAATAAATTCCCAATTATATGATTTAAATTAATAATGATTGAATTATTAACTAATTTCATTTAATTATTAAAGAAGTTCGATCCGGAAAGAAATTACGATGGCGGAGCAAGAAATCAATATAAAATTTTGCGACGAAGGACTTTCTTCGCCTGAAACTGGAAAACAAATTAAAAGAAGCCCTGCAGATATGATGAAGATGATGGTAAAAAATTATTCGACTAAAAGTTTATTAAATTAACCAAGAATAGATAGGCCTCAAAAACTCGTTCAATCTGTGAGTGCTAGATACTACGTAGGACTATGCTAGTCTTATCAGCAACGTACGTACGTACGTTCTGAAGGTACCTAGAAACGATACAATATTTTCTATTTTTAATTAAGTTACAAAAAAACCTACTTTATTTAGTAACCTATTTATTTAATTGACATTCATTTTTTTTTTATTGTAAATATATAGTTTTAATTTTTTTTTTTTTTTTCGGTAATTGGGATTATTTTTTATTTACAAATTTATTTTTCTTATTTATTATGAACTGTATAAAAATAATATACATCTAAGAGATTTGTTTACGACGTTCATAATAACCCCTCAGTCGCTTGAGAAGCAACTACCCACTGGTAGCACGTTAAAAAAAATTATATATGAGAAGGTCCCGAGCCCATCTTATTTTTAGACTTCTCGGAGGGTTTTCTGAAAAAAAAATGGGAAGCAAGTTGAGATACAGGTGGATTTGAATGGTTATGGAGTTTATTATGAAAGGATAGGTAGCTGGTTTGGGATGAATCAGCAGCATATGGAACATTATGATGGTATGAGTACGTTTGTTTTTGACAACGTAACATTGACGATTTTTCAAAGGATTTTGGATTGTAAGGATTGTACAGAGATGAATTAGGCTTAGCAGAGCCCTAAACCTCAACATCATATATCTACATAGGTACATTGATATAACAGTATATCAAAATATATGAGTAATTAGTTGTAACGAAAAAAATAAATATAAATAACAAATGTTTCATTTAGCTTTAGAAGCAATAATTTTTTTTTCTAATCAATCATATTTATAATCAATGTTGAATGTAATTTTTTTTCTTCAAAATTTTAGGGACAAATTAACTATCATTTATGTTTTATATCTTATTTAGTTCCTATCTCTATGATAGAACTTTCAAAGTAAACCATAATTTTTTTTGTTCTTCCTTCTCTAACCAATCTGCCGGTGTTCCACAAGGTATTATCCTAGGCCCCATTCTCTACAGGATGTATACAACTGACATCCTACCACTGTCCTCAGCACTTACGCTGATGACACATGAGTGTTATCAGTAAACAATAATCCCTTCATTGCCTCCCAAACACTCCAATCCCATATCCTAAACCTTCAAGAATGGTGTCAAAAATGGAGAATCAAAATGAATCCAAATAACCTTCACCTCTCGGCGTAAACCTACGTCTTACTGCCCTACAGTATCCTTTAATGATATTCCACTAATCCCTGTGGAACAGGTCCGTTACCTAGGACTCCACTTGGACAAACGTCTTACTTGGAATCCACATACAAGACTAAAACGACAAGAAACTGCCCTTCGTTATAGACTACTTCAACATTTACTAGACAAACGTTCAAAGCTCCCAATTAATTACGAAAGACTTATTTACATAACTAGGACTAGACATATTTGGACGTACGGAGTTGAGCTTTGGGGCTACACTAAACCATCCAATTCATGTTGTATCCAATCATTAAAATCCAAAATCCATCGATAAATGAGGCTTATTTTGTCACTTAAGATCTTAATGTTCCATATGTTGCTGATTTAGCTCAAACCAGATACCTATCCTTCCATAGTAATCTCCAAATCTACTAGTCTCCCAACTCGCTTCGCACTCCATTCCCGATAATCCTCCGAGGTGTCTGAAAAGAAATATATATATATATATATATATATATATATATATATATATATATATATATATATATATATATATATATATATATATATATATATATATATATATATATATATATATATATATATATATATATATATATATATATATATAATAAATTATGAATTAACTTTCGCCTATGTAGATTTATTATAAAGGATAACAAAATTTGATTTTTTAATTCAGAATAATAAAATATTAGTTGAGCCCTAAAGTTCAACTCCGAATGTCCAAATAGATCTAATTACTGACATGTGAAGAAGTCGACAACCACGTGCAGTTTATTTTCCTTATTCATTATTTTGACGTTGTTTTCAGAAGTATGAAGGGTTTTTTTCTGTTCATAAGCTGAAATTTATTTTTATATTCATTAATAATTTTTATTATTTTTGTAACTCAAGCAATAAAATATGGAAATAAATATCTCTGCACCAAAGGCTAATATTTTTCCATCTTGATTAGATGACTTATATTTAAAAAAATAAATGTATATTTATATATTATACATAACAGTCTTAAGTCTAATGCATAGATGGTTCTATGTTCCCTTGACATGTCTAAAATTTTAAGTAGGCTCGCATGACAGGGAACACTTAGAATCAAGGAGCTCCTATTAAGCCCAGCCTGGGGAGAGATCAAGAACTTCATACCTTTTATGGATCGTAGCGGTACTTTGTAGTTTCCAGCTCATCCCGTCTGCTATAAATTCCGATTTTATATCGAAATATTCCTCATAGATAAATCAGAAATAAAACCATTAAAATTTATATGTCATTCCCTTATCGGCGAGGATACCATCGGTAAATTTGCGTTTAATTTAAAAGCGCAACGAAGTTGAATACAACTTTGATCAAACTCCTCGTAAAAATGAAGGTATTCAAAAAACATTTTTACGGTTGGAATATTTTATGTACATCTAAATAAAAATTTTACAATAACTATCGTCGTTTTCGAATTCTCCTACAATTACTAGACAAGCGGTTAAAGCTCCCAATTAATTACAAAAGACTTATTTACATGTCAATAAATATACCTATTTAAACTTGCTTTAGAGAACCTTACTGTTCAAAATCCTTAATGTTTTTAAGTTACAAATAAACTAACCCATAACGATCTAAATGTCTTATATGTTGCAAATAAAGCCCAAACAAGATACCTGTCCTTCCATGACAAACTACCCACGTGAATCCACTAAACTCCCAACTTGTTTCGCACTCCATTTCTGATAACCCTCAGAGGCATCTGAAAAGATAAACTAGGGAATTTCTAATGTAGAAATTTATTGAAGTACGACTAATAAGTAGTTCTTCACAAGTTATTGACATGCCATTGTAATCATTTCAAAGCACATTTATTTATTTATACAGTTGTAAATATCAATAAAGTACAGAAAAAAACTATTATATCACAAATAAACTTATCCATAAAGATCTTAATGTCCTATTCATTGCTGAGTTTGTTCAAACCATATACCTATCCTTTCATAGTAAACGCCATTCACAGTCATATCTACCAGTCCCCCAATAACCTCCTAGGCTTCTGAGAATTTTTTTTTTAAATTTGAAGGAAAAATTTACTATAATTTATTTATTTTTTTAATTTTATTATTTATAATTTTTTAAATTATTTTTAATTTTATTTTTACAATTTACTCTGATTTACGTTATTTAGTTACGAGTTGCTACATTCAAAAAATATGCTGACACATTATGCCTGTTGCTTCTATTGTATGTGCATAAATTAAGCATCATTTTTTTTTTAAATTTAGATTTACTATAAAAGGATTTTATTTACTACATTGGAATAATACAAACAAAAATTCATATAATTTTTTTTTTTTTTTTTTACCTTCTACTAAAATAAACCAGTCAGATAATAAGAAGGGAGAGTATACCCACATAGCCTTATCAGCGGACATTCTGTAGGATTTGCGGTTCGACTTTTGCTAAATGAGGGAACATTTAATTTTTTTTTTTTTTTTTTTTTTTGCGATCCCTCATTTCAGATATCGTGGAAAGAATGAGAGTGATAAAGGTAAGTAAAGAACAGGGAAAAAGGACTCGGGATACAAAATAAAAGAGAATAGGGGGAATAATACCCTCGGATCCGGCGTTATTGCTTCGGCGAAACACGACTCAGCAGTGAAAAATGTTGATCCATCAAAAAATAATGGTAGATCTTGAATATATTATTCACATGGAATCCGGCCACGAAGGATTGTCCCTTTTGAATAATATACAACGAGGTTTTATTCAAAACAAAAACGCCATGAAAATATCCAGTATTCGATTTGAGCTAATTTAAAAGAAAATTGTGTTGTATCTTTTCTTATATTCTTTGGTTGGGATCCAAGAAGCGATTTATTCCATAATGAAACCATCAGAATATTTCAAATAAGAAAAGTTAATATAAATATTAAAATGCATAAGTTAACATAATTTGAAATCACTACTCTTTACTTTTGTAAAATATAAAAAATCCGTTTTACATTTATATTTAGTTATTAAATGTAAACATTGATGTAAATTATATCTAAAAATCGAATGGTAAAAAGTCCTAACGGATTTATAAAATGAATATCATCATAAAAGGTAAACAAATAAGACTGGACAATAAAATTATTTTTTTAAATATTATTAATACTCCAGATTATGGGTCGGTGGATTTTTCCCTGTTAATAAAGTGTTGAGATACACATGTTCTTATAAAAGGATCATTAAAAAAAATTAATTGTACAGTAAATAAATTATAGTTCAATAAATTTGCCACTACTTTTTATTCGAAGAATAGTTTCGAATATTAAACATTCATCATGAGCTCTAAAAATATACGAAAAATTGAATATTAAAGCTCACTATTTTTTTGTTTTTTTTTCAAACAGTTGAATAAGTAAATAAATTAAATTAAACATTACAGAACAACATATTGCATGTACATATATTAAGAGTCATCACTGTAAAATCACATAGTTTTTTAAGTATTAAAAATGTGCCAAGATACCTTAAAAAAATGTTTGACATAGACATACAGCATTACCACGGTTTTCAAATTACAGTAGCAATTGTAAAGGTCAATTTCAGAAGGAAAAATTGACTTTAAAGCTAATTCTGCTCAAAAAAATAAATAAATAAAATTAAAAAAAAATTAGTTAGTTCTTTTTCAGTCTTTTTTTCTGATTACCTATGAAATTGGATTATTCAAGATTGAAATGCCATCCACTTCCGAAGAAAACCGGGAGTTTACAATATCGACATTGTAGGCATTATAGGCATTTTTCCACATAAAGCAAATGAAAAAATGTTTATATTAATATATAAACTAATAATCATTATGTTAGTTGTTTTAAGCTATCGCTGCTACAACATTTGCAATCGTTATTATTTTTATTTAATGGTTATTAATTTTGATCTACCTACTAGTGAAAAGAATTGTTTTTTTGTCAAGGTAATATTTTTATTGTTATTTATTTTAATATAAATGGGAGGCGCTTTAGAACTCATGATGAATGTTTAGCATTCGAAATTAGTATTCTAATAAAATAACCCCAATAGAAGTTGCAATCAATTCATTAATCCTAATTTTAGGGATAATAATTCCTAGTTCACTTACTTCTTTGGGCTCATGGTAACCAGCGAATTTACTGAATTCACAAAATAATATAGAAATACGTAAATCATGAGGACCAGAAGCCATTGGTACCTCATCCAGACTTAATTTCATCTTATTTATTTATTAATGCGATCCTTCATCCTACTCCTTTTTTATCCTTGGTGTTGTTCAGAATAGTTGCATTGGACATGTTCCGTATAGATTTGTTGGAATAATCATCAAATTAATGTACTGAATTGTTTTTAATCTCTAAAATTAGAAATAAAATAAACAAACAAAAAATATTAATTTTATCATATATTTAGGTAGGGATGTAACTTAATGAGGATGTTACCGAAACATTCTTGCAGGTTACTTATTCTATAATATCAGCCGAGTGTCCACCGTCCCCATTCTGGAGATCCACTTGGAGCACTGCTTCCGTAAAGAGATAACCCCTAGATTGGAAAAACCTGGCGGTTGGGTGAGATTCTCGCCAAATCATTTCCTTGCTCAACCAAGCAACATTACAACCTTGCCAAGTACCAAACTCAAGACCCTCCATAGATTGTTGCGGCACAGGTTTTATGTTTTGTGTGTGTGTGTGTGTGTGTGTGTGTGTGTGTGTGTGTGTATGTGTATGTTACGCGATTACTCCGTCAATGCGGAATCAATTTTGATGATTCTTTTTTAGATCGGTAGGGCATACTTCAGAGGTGGTCCCATAAAAAATGTTTTGAAATCAACGCAGCACTTTTTAAGAAAATAAAAAAAAAAACTGTTAATAAAATCACTTATTAACTGTTTTTTTGATTTTTATTAAAAATTGCTGCGTTGATTTCAAAATATTTTTTATGGGACTACCTCTGAAGTATACCCTAACGATTTAAAAAAGAATCATCGAAATTGATTCAGAATTGACGAAGTAATCGCGTAACATATACAAAAAAAAAAAAAAAAAAAATACAGACGAGTTGAGAACCTCCGTCAATTCGGAATCAATTTTGATGATTCTTTTTTAAATCGTTAGGGCATACTTTAGAGGTAGTCCCATAAAAACTATTTTGAAATCGACGCAGCACTTTTTAATAAAAATCAAAAAAAGGTTATATAACCTTACATTTTAAACATATTTAAGATTATGATTATCTAAAATCTCCATGGTAACTAATTCTAAATTATTAACAAATATAATTTACATATACAGTCAACTCTTGATGTGTTGTACTTCGATAAGCTACTTAAATTATTATAACATATTAAAGCGTGTTTCGTCTATTACAGATGTGATGAACATTTGACAACATTTAATTCTTTTAACTTTTAAACAACTTTTAATTCTGAATAAGTAAGACAGTTTAATTGGTTGATCAGCCGGAAAGGCCTAAACTACACGTGACGGACAGTGTTGCTACTGATCCAAGGATTTCGCGATTTTTAAAGCCAAGAAAGAAGAATAAACCACTCCGTGAGCACCGAAACGAAAATGTTTCAGATATGAAACGGAATGCATCAAAATGACAGGACATCCATGTTAGCTAATAGAACAATACCTACTCTATATTTAGAGACCAACAGATTGAACTGTGATAAAAATTTTTACTCGAAAAATTACTATATTAAAAATAAAATCCCAATCACTTTTTATTGGAGAAATTGGGATATTTTCAATATTGGGAAATTTTAGTTTTAGTCCGCTGAATAAATTCCAACATCCTCGCCAACAATGCGACTGCTCTGTACTTTCCTATACGTAACTATTCATATATATGCAATGTAAATTTTAAACATACAAACTTCATGTGAGTAACTAAATTTTTTTTTGTAGAACATCATTCTTAGGGATATTTTTGGGAATAATTTTGTCATTTACTCATAGAATTATAAAACACCATTCTTTATTTTTTTCTGTTTTTTTTTTTTAATCAATGAAATAACATCACTAATTTTTAATAAATAAGAAAACACTAAAAGTTTAATTTCCGCTTCTGGTGCGTCAAAATGTCCAGTTACTAGGTTCCGAATTTTTCATGATCTTCTTTTCTTCTATCTTCTTAACAGGTAATTTTTTAAAATTTATTTATTTATTTTTTAATATTTTCTTAATATATACTTAAAAAATTACTTGTTTTTCAAAATTTTCGATTCAACACCATCAAAAATCTATTCATATCCAATCATGCTATAATCCAATAATTTAGATAAAAAATGTTATGCTAAATACATCAAATGTAATATGATTATGAAAATCGTTACGCCTACATGGACGGTTTTTAATCAAAGCTATCAAATATAGAAAATATCAATGACAAGTATCAAATGGAAGCTAGGGATGACGAAGTTTTCTTTTCGAATCTGCAAAAGAAAACAAAAATCAAGCGATTAGTGAAAAATGGAATTGGAAAAAAAAAATCCTATTCAAAGAAAAATAATTCCTGAATTAGATTGGACAATTAAAAAAAAAAAAAAAAATGACAAAAAATTACAAAGGGATGTACCTGTAAGGATGTAACGAGCTAAAACAAGAAAGACTAGAGATAGAAAAATAAATAAATATATGATGGGTCATGGTCCTAAAACCACTGATCTGTGGAAAATCTATCAATCGACTATTTAATTGAAGAAAATTTAATTATTATTTTTTTAAAAGGCATAACTCCTATTTAATCTTTAATTTTCTTCGACATGTTTCGGAGTACACTGCTCCATATTCAGGATAACTGTGATTTCTTTCATTTAGTCATTTGTGCATGTCCTAAGGAAGAAAAGAAAATCACAGAAGAAGTGGATGAAATCACAATTACCCTGTATATGGAGCAGTGTAATCCGAAACATGTCGAAGAAAATTAAAGATTAAATAGGAGTTATGCCTTTAAAAAGAAATGAAAATCTATTAAATTATATCAAGAGGTTTCGAAAAACGCCTAAATATTTCACTACTAGTGAGTATCCGATGAAATGTAGATAATAATTGACTGTATTGCAGAAATCGATAATCATCCGTGGTTGCAAAAGATTTAGTAAAAATTTAAATTAGCCACTCCGGTTGAAATATAACAGAAACCATCACTTGTGTGCCCCCAGGGAAGGCGTTGCAACACGAAATGGTAACATGAAAGTCTCACTGATTCACTAATATTTGGCAAGATTTCCTTGAGATCTCGTACATTATGTATGTATATGAGGATTAAATTGATAGAATAAGGCTTTAGACAGATGCCACAATACCACAATAGAAGTTTATGGAAATTCAGTTTCAATCTTCTGGTAATTTAAAACGAGGACCTCTTTTGCAAATGTCTTTTTTATTGGCAAATATTATAATTCATTAAGGATGTAGGTACAAATACAAAAATTAAAAAATATACGGTAAAATGTTTTTCTGGTTTGTGAGCGCGCCGATTATGAGAACGTTGGCTAAGAGATAAAAGGTTAGGCGATAGTCGATAGTTACTATCGATATATCGATAGGTCATGGCTATCGATGGTCACTATCGATAGTGTCGAGATCTTTCTTACCCTCAAGTTTCGGAACTCTCGGAATAATGCTGATCTGTCTCTGTCCAGTGTCGAGTTCTTTTGAAATTGAATTCGGAATTCCTAGAACTCAAGGGTTCTCTCAAAGATTAAGCCAAAGGAAAGCAGAAATACTAGTTTTTCTTTCGGGAAATATGTGGCTCAAGGAGCACACTTGACTCTTGAAATTAAATATTTCGTTATTTTTCTTTTCTGAAGATTTGATTAGTTCGTTATTATTGTATGTTCGAATAAATTAGTTTGTTTATCTCACCTTTATGATATAATCTTATAATTTATAATCCTACAAATTTCAAATGGTAAGTAGATAATTGAATTTAATTAAATTAGTTGAAATTCTTTATTGAATAGCTCTGGAATGAAAGGAAGCAACTATCGAAAAAGTATCGACAGCAATCGATACTTCTCAACCGATAGTATCGGCCTATCGATAGTGCTAACTATCGACTATCGTCCAATCCTAAAGAGATAGTCTACTTTATCACTTTTTAGTGAACATTACAACTCAGTTTTTTACTTATCTCAAAAATCAGTTTCTTTAATAATTATTTTAATTACTATTTTAAAAAAAATAAAATAGGTATAACAAATCCAATAAATGCAGTGGTTTTCTGCAAAAAATCATATCAAATTTTGTCCCATAGAAGCGTACAATCAAAGAAATCAGCTTCAGTAAGCTAAATTTAGTATTTAGTAAAACAATTAAATTTCGAGTAAACTACTCAGAATTAGTTAATGTATAATCTTTGTGACAGAAGATTTCAAATTTTCTTCGTTGAATTTTTTATATATCATAAATATTTAAAATTACCCTTATTCGAAAGGTGAGATAAGAATATGAATTTTATATGCTCTACTTCGTAACATTGATTTTACTCGGACTTTTGGTATTGAATACATATTTCTCATATATAATATAACAGAGTTATAGAATCAGCAAAAACAAAAATACGAGTTTTTGTCACTCAATGAAGAATCAGTCTATTAATAGAGTGTACCTCAGGCAGAGTTGGGCTGAATTTTATTATGATTAAATAAATCTTTTGGTTGATTTTTTATTAATCAAAATCATCAATTGACTGAAAAACGAACTGAAAGATTTAATCATGATTAAATTAGATGATTAATTCCTAGAAATTAGTTTTCAAATAATTAATCATTATTAAATTTTACCCAAATTTGACCTCAGGAGTATCTTTCTATTCCTAGATTTTAATTTTAATTACTTATTATGTGTGTCTCTATAAACTACTAAAGTTTATTTATGAAAGTCTGATGTACTTTTGTTTAATAAAGATAGTTTAAAAAAATCAAAATAAACTATTAATTGAAAAATATAAGATTTTTTAAAAGTTAAATAAAACGACTACTGGTGTAGGCTGCTAAGAATTTTACAACCTTTTAAGTAGGTAGCGAATGTACGTTAAATCATTTTATAAACATTTACCAAAGATGCAATCTATGGACTCCGAAGTTTAAGGTTTTTATATCCCTTCTTGATGTATATAAAGTTCCTTATAATTCAGTAGAAGAAATATTTTTGTAAAACCAACCAAAGATAAGAATCATTACCTAATTTGAAAGTCGGTTGAAAAAGGAAAAAGGATTTTGTCGTTTCGTCTCGGATCCAGTTGAGTTATCAAGATCGGTAAAGACATCTTTGTCTTCGGGACAATATTCAAGCCTTCATTTATAAAACTGCATTTTTGTGGGAGAGGAAAAATAAACATGGGACTAAAAGGATTTTTGTCAGTGATCAAATTCTTGAACCTGGTGCAACAGTGATCTTCATCTTGATGTAGCTTATGAAATATGTCACATCTGAAGTAAATTAAGATAAAAACATATTTTTCATTAATATACTTTTTTTTTTAGCGATTTATTCAAATTTTCAACGGTGTATAAAAAAAAAAATAAATAAAATACATCTAGAAAATGTGAAAATAATTCTCATGATAACAGGTCAATTGGTGATAAGCAACTACCCATTGGTAGCACTTTATTCAATAAATATGAAATTGTTGTTATAATATTAAATAGGCTTGGTATTCTAAAAGTAGAGAAAAGAAATAGCCAGAAAATAAATTAATAAAAGTGTTTAAATTTTAGAATTCTTAAATAATCCATAAATATAAATTAATAGTCTGTAAATTAAACCAACAACAATTTATAAAAAATGACAATAGTAAAAAGCCCTAGAAGCCATAAATAAATGGCAAGGTGTGAGAATGATTTAATTGAAATCTAATAATATTATGTTATTAATAGTAGAATAATATTATATAAATAAAATATGAAGTATATTATTTATACGGATAAATATATTTTTTTATATATATATACATTTATTGAAATTTACAACTGTACAAAATATATGCATCAAGTAAATGTATTGACAACGATTACAATAACATGTTAAAACTCGAAAAGAACTACTCATCAGTAGCAATATATTAAAAACTCTATTCTAGAGTTCTCTCTAGGCCATCTTAGTTTCAGATGCCCCGCGGGATTATCAGGAATATAAGTGGGAAGCAAGTTGCGAAACTAACGGATTTGAGTGGTTAAGGAGCTAACTATGAAAGGATAGGTATCTGGTATGGGCTGATTCAGCAACATATAGAACATTAAGATCTGTATGGATAAGTTTGTGAAAAATTAAGGAGCACTGATATTTTTCGAGTGATTTTGGATTGTAAGGATTGGTTACGAGATGAATTGGATGGTTTTGTGGAGCTCCAAACCTCAACTCCGTGCGTCCAAATAGGTCTAATCACAGTCATGTATATGAGCCTTTTGTAATTAATTGGAAGCTTTGAATATTTGTCCAGTAAATTCTGAAGTAGTCTTTAATGACGGGCAGTTTCTGGTAGATTAAGTCTTGTATGTGAATTCCAGGTAAGACGTTTGTCTAGATGGGGTCATAGTTAGCAGGTCTGTTCATCAGGGAATTATTGAAATATCATTAAAGAATACTGTAGAAGAAAAAGTAATAGGTTTACGACGAATAGTAAAATTCATTTGACGAGATTTGTTTGGATTTATTTTATTTCTCCCATTCAGACACCATTGTTGAAGGTTTATGATATGATATTGTTTGGAAGGCAATTAGAGGATTTAAGTTAGCACTGGAGTTCTTTGATGACTCGATGTGTCATCTGTAAACACCGTGTAGAGAAGTGAACTAAGGAAACTTCCTGGAGTAACACCGGCAGATTGAATAAAGAGGGAATAATAGGAAAAGTTATGATTAACTTTGAAGGTTTTATCACTGAGATAGGTATTTTTATACTGTTATAATTTATAATATTTAAAACCGTACATATATGATTACCTTTATTATGGCAGTTTAAGGTCCTCGATATTTTCACATTAATATAAAACATGGTTTTAATTTTATTATTTAAAAGCAGCTTAGATAATTATGCGTTTTGACAAAAATTTCTATTTCTATTATTTTTCCTCATATAGTAACCCTATATAAAGACCGTATATTTCTATATTTACATTCCCAATGCCCTATCCATTTTTCTGACAATAAGTTAAATTTTTGTAAATTCTTCAAATTAAATTAACTTATAACACCAGTTGATAGACGTCTAACTACCACATAATGCTACAAACTGTTTACTCATATTTCCCTGAAAGAGGGAGAAAGGGTGAAATATTAAAAAAAAAAAAAAAAAAAAAAAAAAAAAAAAAAAGAAATTTCAAAATCAAGGTATCGTGTGCGGCAGTTCCAGAATAAGGATTAAAGGCATACTGCTTGAATCGTTATAAGAGTACAAAATTTATCGTAATTTGCTATTTAAATTTTTTTTTAAAAGAGAGAAATATGATAACAAAAGAAACAATAAGAAAAGTAAACAAAATCACCACAAAAAAATAATAATAAAATAAATCTTCTAAACATAGCCTGAAAGAAATTGCCTACGCTGCCCGTCATTAGTCGCGTCAAAGTTTATCTTTCGTATGAATGTAAGTCTGTCTTAAAATTTGTCCCGTATCTGGCCAAATTCTGTGTTTGAGGATAATAATTTTTATCAGATTAAATATTTTTCTTTCAAATGATTTACGTTCATAAAGTATATGCAGAAACTTAATGTTTTTCGGTTGGGTACCCCGAAAAAAAATCCTGGGCTATAGTTCATTGAGGCTTTTTTTTTAATTGAAAAACGAACTACATTAAGCTGCTGTTATTTACTGGAAAAGGTCTCTGTACTTACAATGCAATGTTATAGACATAAAATAAATTTAGAGAGCTAAGATGAAATATTGGTAGATGCCTAACAAAATTATTGTCAGTAGACGTTTTCTTTTTTTTTAGATTATTTAAAAAAATATAATAAATAAATATTTTGTTAAAAAAATAAATCTTAATATAAATATCGAAAAAATGTGCACTAATATTCTTGAGCTCCTCGCCCCCCACCAATGCGGGGGTGTACATTACGCCACTGAGTATAGGTATAATTTGTCCGTCTCCATTACAAATGTCTGATTGTAATATTTTTTTTTTTTCTCATTTATTGATATTTACAACTGGACAAAAACATATACATTAAGTAAATGTGTTGATACTGAATACAATGGCATGGAAATAACTTGTGAAGAACTACTCACTAGTAGCACTTCAATAAAATCTACACTAAAAGGTCTCTAGGCCATCTGCTTTTTAGACGCCGCGGAGTATTATCGGGAATGGAGTGGGAATCAAGCTGGGAGACAAGTGGATTGGAGTGGTTATGGAGCTTACTATGGCAGGATAGGTATCTGGTATGGGCTAAATCAGTAACATAAGGAACTTTAAGGTCTTTATGGATAAGTTTATTTGTAACAAAGTAAGGAGTATTAAGGATTTTGGATTGCAAGGATTGGATACGAGATGAATTGGTTGTAAAATATTAAATCGTTTTCGATATTGTTTAGAGTTACTGCGTTCTATCATTATTTATGTAAGTTTGTAGATATATATATAAAGGACAATATCATAAGATAAGGGAGATTTGTCGTATAAAGGCAACAAATCACTTTTAGCCGCTTCAATATTGATAAACTTAAGACGATTCATTTATCTTTATTTATTTATATATTACTATGATATTTTAAATAAACAATTGATTCTCTGTAGTTGTATGTTTAGACTGAAAGTCCTTTTGTACATTTAATAGGGTACGAATCGGTAAAATGTTAGGAACGTTGTGGTTTAGACAATTGAGGAATATAACGCAAAATATTTAAATATGGACGACAAAATACTTATGCTGATGTGTAAAGAATTGTTGAGTGAAGATGTAAGAACTATTAAACTTATTGTCAGTATAATTTTTATTTAACATTAACACGTAAAATATATAAAATCTTAATTCCAGTAGAGGCTGAATGAAATCGCTATAACGCTGGCCATTTCCAGTACTCCAACATACATCAATTTTTTAAATTATGTCATATCCCTCCCGTTATAAATTCTGTTACTGTATTAAACCGTTCGTTACATAACCACGTTAACTTTAACGTTACTCATAAATTGAATAATAGTATGAAAAGCAATTTGCATTAAATTTACCGAAAGATGATTTAAAAATTTAATTAACCTTTATATAGTTAAGTTATTTTGTTTCGATGCAAAATGGTGAGGGCAGCAGTAAATTTTAAAATATTTCTTTATGACTTAACTAACTTTTCCATAATTTAAACATTGTAAAATTATTATTTTATAGTCTATAAACTATATACAAGGGACAAGTTTCATTATGCCAACTTCTGCAGAGGAAACCTTAAGTTATAAATCATTCTATTAAATATGGGGGGCTTTAACTAACTGAAGGCACTGTAAATTAGAATTTCATAAGTTGTTGAAACATTAAGTACATGTCTCAATTATATTTGATTGACTTAAGATCGGAGTTTTTTTTATTGGACTACTGTCAAATATCTTAATTATAACTCAATTTCAAAATTTTGGTAAGAATTTGAAAATTTTGTTGAAATAAAAAAAATTATTGTAATTTAGACGAATCTAGATTGTTACGATATCTGAAATTGATCTAAACTATATAGTTTGTATACATTTTTTCGAGCCTTCTGAAAAGTAATATTTTTATTATTGGCTAAATTTTCATAATATGAAATAAATAAATTTCAAACAACTATCAGTAATACTACCAATTTCAAAACAAAAACGATAGTTAACTTTTGATCAACGTTGGTTCAAACATTGGTAAGGCTACATTCATTAGAACCATAAACATTATGTGTCATGAAGTAAATAATTCGAGTATAAATTGAATAGCAGAATTACTTTAATGAAGAAGTTACAGTAAAAGTTGAAGAATGACGTTTAGTGGCCATAAATTAAGTCCGGGAAACGCCATATTAAAAGTTGGCTTATTAATATCAGGCTTAAACTTTTCGGAGAGCATCATTATACGAAGTCCCCCACTAGAATAGGCCATTGATGAAACATGTAATCCTAAACAAAGGGTACGTGCATTTTTTTAAATCTTTATTTTAATTAAAAAATTCTTGAAATTTAGAGCTAAATATATTGTATATATCGAGTAAAAATCTGATGGCACGAGAAAATCTTGTTAAGAAACTATCTATCGGTGCCATTTCGCAGGGAATCTATTTTCAATGTTCCTAAATTCATCTCCTTTTCAGAGGATTATCAGATAAGAAAAGCCAGTTAAGATACTACTAGATTTGGATGGTTACGTGGTTTAATATGGATGGATATGTATCTGGCTCGTGTCAAATCAGCACCATATTAAAGTCATTGTGGATTAACTAATCAGAGAAATAGTAAGGAGTATTAAAATATTTACGAAGGATTACGAAGTTGGAAAGATTGGATACGAGATGAATTAGAACACCATAATTTTATGGAGTAAGTCCAAAAATTATGGTAATTTTAATGTATTTTCATGTGAATTGGAAAAACACTTCTGAAGTAAGACAGCAGTAATTGAAATTGATGAACAGCCTATTGTCTTTTCAATATTGTGTAAGGGTTCCATTCCCGATTTTGGAAAAGACAAAAACATTGAATTCACATTAATCAGTTTTTTTTTCAATGTATCAGAAATAACTTTACAAATACATACCCCGTTCGGCCACATATTGTCCAGTAATATTTACAATACATTTTTTGAAATTTTTTTTAATTTAAAAAAAAATATAAAATCATTTAAAATAAACCATACGAAATATACCTATCTAGTAATTAACAGTTGGATTTATTGTCAAACACACAATATTATGTGGACATTTTTTTTAAACATAATACTGAAAAGTTTTTAGGGAGGTGAATAAAAGTTAGTCAGAGCTTTATAGCACTTTAAAAATTCATAAGTACATTGTTGAATATTTTTACTTTTATCAGTTCTTTCGAAAAATGCGTAGTTTTCAAAATGTAAGATAAACTGTGAAGACAAGAAAAATAGAAAATCGGATTCATGGTCTACAGTGCGCTAAAGTTCTTTTACCACTCGCTTAAAAATAGAAATTGTCTATTCCATGTAATAGAAAGTTTTGTCTATTTAAATTTTGTACATCTTCACTATCTTCGAAAAACATATTCAGCACACAAACAAAAAAATTAAAATGAATTGCTAGAATTTTGCGCTTTTAGTTGTAGATCCGACCTCCCACTAGGTAGTACCCCATAGAAAGTGAATAGTATTTTTTTTCTATTTTTATTAAATTTTAAGGATCTAATTATTTAACATAAAAAAATTAATTAAAAACGAAAAATAAAAGAAACCCATATTTTACTAAAGGCGCTGTGGATGGAAGTTACTTATAGCTAAACCGGCCTTCCAACACTTGTTGGAATATTTAAATAGACAAAACACAAGTCTAGCAAGTAACAGCATAAACTACAAACTATCTTAATGCTTTTTACATGTTTCGTGATTACAAGTTGTTGAATAGTTTGAATAGCTATTGGTTTATTTGAAAGCTTATTTTCATAGTGAATAAATGTGCTTTACTTGTATAAAGCTTATGAACTGAAAGGTAATGCTTATTACAAGTTACCTTAAATTAAATTAAATTTACGCGTCATTATCAACAATATGGAGGAGATCTTTGTTCTGCCACATGACGTATTTTTATTATTAAAATTACTGCTACAAAAGTTGTTATTCTTAGTTGTGGAAATATACACAATACGATATAATGGATACGTAAGTATAATTTAATCGTATATTATTACATGAGTGTATCTAAAACTGTTACAAAGATAAAAACAAGTTAAAATTACCCCAAAAAATGTTTTATATTTTCATCTCCCAAGAGTATGTTTTTAGTTACGTAACGAGTCTTAAAAAAAAAAATTAACATTTATAATATTATAATAACATAAATATAGTAATAGATAATATTACAGAAGACCTTTTTGGCCATTATAATCAAAACATTGTTTACCTTTAATGTAATTAAAATATAAACATTTCTATTTTCTTTATTTGATAGTATATTTTGCATTTGTATATTCCGTAAACATTTTTTTTCAGAACACGCATTGACACAGCGATTATCATCATACCTTATTTCCACCAGTAACGTGTATGCCAAATGAAAACACCATGTTTTTCCGAATTTAAAAGTAAATTTCTCTATGAAATCGATACAGCATCATTAATTTGGTCATACCATATGACAGCTGTTAAAATTTACAAGTTTTTGTGAGATTTGGAGTTTTGTGGATATTTTTTTTTTTGAAAAACGGTGAGCGTTGAAGAATTATAAGACATTGTAACTTCCCTAAATTAGGTGAATGTTCTTTAGTTCCCAAATTTGTAAAATTCAAGGTTACATGTACTCTGATCTTATAGGAAATTTAATGCTAAATCCGAAAAAGTGGTCAAAATTTGAAAAATATTTAAGCAAAGTGGAGATATTATGGAAAAAAATCGTGGTTTTCTAAAAAAAGACTTTGAATTATCGTATGCAGCATTTTTCTTCATTTTTGATTTAGTTCCACCCAATTTTCTTTTTTACACTAAGAGGTAGTCACCCTTTGTATATTATCATAGTCTACGCATCTTGACTTTAATTTTATATTTAATAAATATTGAATTTAGTTTTAAATATAACTTATGTAATAAGGATTATTTAAACTGGAACTATCCGGCACTCCAGGTGAATTCTAAAGGATATGTTATTAATCAAGGTTTCGTGTTATTATGTAAAAAAAATAAAATAAAATATTATGTGATTAAATTATTAAAAAAGTTCTCTTCGTATATGATAAAGATCGGATATTTAATTCAAAAAAATATGAGTGCTAATGTTGCATAATTTCACTAAAAAAAAATGTTAATTTCGCATACATTTTTTAACAGTGATAGCTAACATAATTTTGATTGAAGATAAGCTAATTTTGACGCTCACAGCTGTCCTAACTTTCAAGAAATACTTGAGAAACCCAAAAAAGAAATTTCGGCTATCCCAAGACTTGTACAAGTCGTTAATATTCGCCGAGTTAAAAGCGTCCTACACCTTAATAATTATGAATGGTGGTTACACGTAGAAAGTTTATCCCTGCGTCGAGTTATAAATATGTACAAGATGTCCGACGATATGATCTCTTTGTGGTGTCCAACCTCCTGGTATTTCCCTCCGGTAGGTATTCGTAACGGGGGCATTCCGATGACTTCAGTCGTCGGTAGAGAAGGGGGAAGCATTTATAAATTCATGTTTCGTTCTCTCTTTAAGATCTAAAATGCATTTTTGAGTTTCAAAAAAAAATTAATATACCCGAGTTCTTAGAATTTAAGGTGTTTAATTTTTTTTTAAACATACAATTCATCTCGACATCAGATGTCTCATACCTGTATCTTGAATTACTGATAATTACAAGTAATAGAGCAAACGAAATGATGTAACTAACAAACAAAACAAAATAATAGATCTTTAGAAGCAAATAGTATGCATTTTTGTGAGCTGTAATTTATAACTAGACGCAATCTAAAATAGAAGAGAAATAAGGCAATAAAAAGAACATTTTACGAAAAGAAAAAAAAAATGAAAATAATACCCAACACAACCTCGTTGCATCACACCGCAGCGGAATATCGACTAAATAATAAATTTTAAAAAATTAATTTTTGAATAAAAAATCAATTGTTACGTACAACAAAATCAAGCTTTTAATGAGTTGAATAATTAAAATCACTTATAATTATTGTGGATTTTTTCTTGTATATCTAAGTCTGTATAAGGTGTACTTTATTATTTTTTTTTTTTAGGAATATATCGATTCAAAAAGTCGATTTTCAATTCCTCCGATTTAATAACAAAAGGTATCAAGAATCGATTATCCAAAGTCGATTCCTAGCAACCGATCGATACCACTGGTGATAGTTTTCTGATAATATGTTTACTAAAGATCACTTTTCCATATACTTGATCAACATTGCTTGATATTGAATTTAAAATAATTTTCTTTAAAAATCAAGCATTACTACAAGCCAAACGTCTAATTGTTGAAGAGTATTCGCTATTTGAAATGAAGTAATAATATTCTAATTTTAAGTTATCGAAGCTGATGTATGTATGAAATAAATGGAGCCAGAAAATAGTACAATGTTATTATAAATTTTTGTTATTTATAGATTTTTATTATCCCAGAATAAAGATTATTTTTCATATTATTACACGTTAACATTAGTTTAAGAGCCCTAATACCCTGTTTAAAAAATAACCACAGAACCAGTGCATCCTTCAATCTACAGCGTTTAGTGAAAGGTTTTAGTAACATTGTCTGAATTATAATCAACTTATTAATTATATGTTAAACTGATAACAAATGCTATTTGCATGAATTGTTTTTAAATACATTTATATTTTTTTTTTTATGGATTATTTTTTGTTGTAGAAATTTATTTTTTAGGCAAGGTATCTGTGTTGAGATTCAAAAAAATCGGTACAAATACATTACTAATATTTTAATTAATTTAAAATTAACAATTTAATAAAACTAATGATAATTTTTTTGATTCAACTGAAATTTATAATTGTATATGTTACTTCGTAAGCCGCCGATATATTACTTACTTAAACTACGAAGATATAATACTAAGTTAAAATTTATGTTTGGTAGATTGAAGAATAAGTGTGTTTCAAACAATTTTTCTTTTTACTTAAAATTATTTTGAATACACCGAAATTCATATCCTGAATCAAAGCATAGTATTTCGAGCCCCTTTAAATTTATAGTTTTCCTAATCCTTGTATTAAAAAAAGAAAAAAAATTAAAAAGTGCATTCCATGTATGTATTAACTTGGAAACCGATTTACCTAAAACTATAGAACTCTAGAAAATAGTTTACTGTCAAAGGTAACAATTTAGACAGCTGTTGCATATAAATGTTTGTGTGTAAAATTTATAAAGTAAAATTGGAAAATTGATGTTGCAATTATTAATTTTTTTTATTTTTTTTTTTATTTTTTTTATTTTTACAGAAAAGTTACAACTCTTTCAATTCAAAGCAACTTAACATTCTCGTTTCGAAAAATTAAGACACCACGACTTAATATCAGGCGTTATATTTTAAATAATAATCCATAAACAAATAATTAGCAATACAGCATTGTTGGAAAAGATACCCAGAATGTAGCAGCGTATACATCGTTAATGTAAAAAATATTCAATATTATTCAAAAATTTTCAAATGTTAGCAGATTATCATTAATGAGTAAACTTATCCTTGAGAGATTTAGACTTTTTAAAAATAAGTTTCTTATTCCTGTAAAAATAAGCTAATTTAATATTTTGTTTTTTGTTTTTTGTCTAGTTTAATATGTTATTAATATTATTCATGTAGTCATATCTCTATGTGGAGACAACCAAAACAACGGTCGTTTTAATATTATGAAAATTTGAATTTGGAAACCAAGATTAAATTTTTTAAAAATTGTGACTTTTTTAATATGAAAGAGGATGGTTAAGGTATTCCTGTTATTTTAGTTAATTTTGTCATGTTCTTGGTTTTGTTACTTTATTTAATTTTATAACCATCTTTTACAGACATAGATAAATGTATGGAGAAATCTATTAATATTTCAATATTTTCTGTTGAAGTAATATGCACCATTAATGATTTTTGATCATGAGGAATCTAAATGATTTCGTTATGGGAAAACTATTGCTAATTATTGACAAAAACTTGAAATAAAAAATGTTAATAAAAAAAAAAAAAACCCCTGAGGGAAATGAAATTCTGTAAAATCCGGAAAAATAAATCATTAAAAAAAATATGAAACATGGACGGTTCTACTTGAAATATAAAATAAATAAACACAAGTTAAGATTTATTTTTAAAATTTTTGTAAATAATTTGAACTCTTGGTCTTAAATTGAATACTGACACAAACCATCTTTAGAAAGGTAATCTCTACGGGAGAAAGTTTAATTATAGGTGGCTAAAAAACCAAACTTGTTTGTCTACATAGATGAATTATTATTGGTTTTTAAACATAGTGAGACTATAAAATTAAATGCAACAGAGGTAATAAAATTTTATTAATATATTTTAATATTTATTTATTAAAATTAACAACTTTATAAAAAAATTCAGTAAATGTGAGGTATAATTTTATTAGTGATATTTACACCTTTTCTTCAACATTGTACATGGGTTAGAAAAATTTTGGCTTTCATTAAACTATGAAAGCACTATAATTAAAATTAACATAAAAATTACAAGAAATATAGGACATTTCGAATGTCTTAATAAACAGGTTTTAGTATATTAGTGCTTCTAGGTGCATATTTCTTGAACTGGAAAAACAAAAAAAAAATTAGATTACCATGAGAGATGAGCATGTTGAAAAGATTTAATAGAGTCTGAATTCTTTTTTTTTTTGCTTTTTTAGAAGACATTTGATGTCCTTAAAGCTTCCATAACAGTCCAGTTACGTTTAATTTAACTCCAAAATATGATTTATAAAAACGATACGAGTAAAAAGGATTTATTATTTACAGTATTTTTTTACAGTATGCCTAAAAGAGAAACATAAACTAAAAAAAAAAAAGACTCGAGGAAATAAAATCACTGTTTCTATCTTGTTCACAACATTCAAAATATTTTTTTAAAAAATAGTTGCGAGTAAATGAAGTTAATACTTTAGAAACACTATTTTAAATTGTATGGTTAATCGATCTATATATATATATATATATATATATATATATATATATATATATATATATATATATATATATATATATATATATATATATATATTACTGAGGCCAGTAAATTATAATGATATTAGAAGAAAGACAAACAATTGAAGCACACCGACGGATATAATGTGACAGAAATGGCACCACATAGTAAGATAGGCAACGGCTGTTATGTCAAAACCTTCTAATTTAACACATAATTATTATTATATATTAAGCAGGTAAACTTAAACAATATTACTTTTAATAATACTAAGAAACTAAATCACGAAATAAAATCATAAAATTATCTAAAATTATTTTTAATAGTAGAAATTACATATATATAGAATCTATACTTCATAGATAACTTCAAAGATGAATAGAGAGGAAGGATAGGTCGTTTTGAATTTAAATATATTTTATTATTCAGTCTAAAATAATAAAAGAAATTAAAAGGACTGGGAAAAAAAAATGTATTTCAGAACTGTCAAGAATTTTATTTTATTTTAGAGTTGAAATTCACAATATTAAAACATTTTATATTGTTACTGCTTATTAAAAAAACAAACAAAAAAAAACTATTTATCACCGAAAAATTTTCAGAATAAATCCGTTTTTTATAACAAACGATGTTGTTTTATTTCTTAACGCCCATCTATAAACTCATTGGTTGGGAGCACCACTGTTACCAAACCATGATTCCAATGAAATCAGTGGTTAGTGAGACATATAAAAGAATCCGTTAGCTTCTTATATAGTGCTAAAATCAAAACATTTTATAGAATCCACTGGCATTAAATTACAGAAAAGACATAGTCTGTCATAGATTAAGATAAAAAACTAAAAACAATCATTTTGAATAAAGTTGAATAAACTTATTTTAAAGTTGGCAAATGGCTTCTAACTAAAGCCTAAAAAATATATGAAAAAAAAAACTCATTGGTTGCTAAGTTTATTAAAAATCGTAGAATAATTTATAAAAAGAATATTGACAATAGAATATAGGCACAGATAAATATATATATTAAATACCTAAAATGTATATCCACTAAAGTCTGCTTAAATTACGCGAGAAATGGCCAATCTAATTGTTAAAAGCAAACATATAAGAGTTATAAAAAAAAAAAGAAAATTCAAAATATTTTCTGTGTATTCTTATCTCATTACTAATTTTCATTATAAGAAAACTTTTTTTTAATCCAAGTAAATGTAACATCCTTAAAGAAAATGGGCCAACTGATAAAAAATATGTTGTTACTCAACTAAAAATGTAATGAACCAGTAAATTTTGATGTTGGAAGCGAGCCAATTAATTGGAAGTCACTCTCGAAAATTGGGCTGAGACTTTGATGGGAGGATAACGTAAAATAGGCAACTCTTCACCGTTGTGCCGAAACCTGCCAATTTAAGACTAATTATTATCATTAAATATTTATCAGGTGGTCATAAAAGGGTGATTTCCTTCTCGGACTTTCGAAAATTCGCAATGCGTAATTAATTATAATTTTTCAAGTAATAATTTAAGTCTAAAGGTATTTATATATTATTTATACACTTTTACTTAGTGATGATGATGAACAATTTATTTTTTAAATATAAAAAATAATTATTTAAGAAAATTTATCAAGTACTTTAAAAATAAAAAAAAATATTTTTATACATTTTCCTTTCATTTCTATTGCATTTATTTAATATTATATATTATTAGTCCTTTTATTTATGATTTTTTGTTTATTTGATAAGGATTTCAAAATTTCACTGTTTATAGCCACTGTCAAAAAATATAAAACAATAAAAATTTATTTTGAATTCGTGACTATAATAACATAATACGTAAATAAAATAAAAATTAAAGTAAAAAAAAAAAAAAATAGTCAAACATTATTGCTCAGTTGGTGTCAAAAATAATAGTGATGGATTTGACGAATGATATTTTCAATATCATCAAAATTTGTGATTTCCTTTAAATACCTTGTGTCAACTTTATATGTTTTTTTTAAATATCAATCATCGTATATTGAAATAAAATAATATAATACACGCACAGTCCTACGTAAATATTATCCTTTACGATTGAAATAGTTTAATTAATTTAATTAGACTGGTTGTCATTGATAAATATAAGTGAAAACTTATAATCACTAATAGTTACTTATATCAACAGCCTAACAATTTTCATGAGTTTGAAACAAGTAAACAAAACTGTAGTTTCACAGTAATCGGATAATCTGTCACTCCTTCATTGCCATAATTATTTAAATGACTTAATAATTAAACATAATAATATGTTATCAAAACTCGACGCATTTCAAACAACATGTTAGACACAAATAAAATACTTTACTTTATGCTGTAATCACTGAACAATCAGACCAGTCTAAAAACAATGGATAACATTAAGAATAACAAATTTTAAAATAAAAAAATCATTGAAATTCCTAAAGATGTTTTTAACATTTGAAATGAAGTAACTGATAATAAAAATATATAGTGAAAATGTTTGCATTTGTGTTGCAATTAATTTAAAAAAAAAAACACACAAAAATTTAGTAATTTAGTGATAATTCAATGAAGAGTGTTTCAAATTTAATTTTAAAAATTATGTATAGATTATACAGAGTATAAGAAAACTTGAGATTTAAATAGAGTTGATATAATTAGGATTAAAGAACATTATAATTATTTATTTCCTTTTTTTTTTTTTTTTTTATTATTTAATTTTATTTAACTTTGTTTCAGTTCAACTTCCGTATTTAATGATATCATGATCTGTACCAAAGACATATATACATGGGCGTTGAACACTGTTTCTCTTTTCATATAGATTTTATTTTTCAAAAAATGTTTAGTAAACTAAAATTTTCAAAACATAATGAATATTTACACGCATTTTTTATTATTAAAAAAAAAAGGAAAAATGTCGCATACCCAATGGAAACGAAACAAGTCAACAACACTAAAACATTAATATGGAAAAATTATACAATAATATAATTCAGTTGATTCCCATAATGTAAATTATTTTGCATTTTTATGGATTTGTCTTTCTGGTAAATATAGAAAATAAATACTTTTTAATTTTTTTTTTTTTTTTTTTTTTAATGGCTAAATTTCTATTTCTATCAGGGTTCAATACTAAATAGAAAAAAAACTAAAATATGTTCCAAAATTGTGGGAGTTTCGGTAATAAATGAAATTGAAATAAAAAATTATTAATTAATAAATTGATTTGGATATTATTAGATATGTTTCCTAAAAAGAAGTCATTATTTTAAATTATATAAAAAACAATAGCATATCGTTTAGATAATAAATTAATTCTTACTTTTAAGAACGAGTCGCATTAATTTTGTAATTCAGATTTTAGTATTTCCTTAAATATACCTAAAACGGAAATTCATTAAATAGTTAAATTTCCTTTCAACTCTACATAAAAATGTAAATAATAAATTTTATTCCTCCAATAACAATTTTTTAAAGAATAGTAAATTCAAATGCTGTGAATTGAATTTTGAAGTCAATTTTAGTATAAAAAATTAAGATTTTATTTTTATTAACACTCCAAATGCAATAAACTAGTAATGATTGTTAAGAATTTCCTTATAGCAATGTTTTTACAAAATCATAAATAAAAAGACTAAACAAAAAATATTTCCCTAGACCGACAGAAAAGTTGCTGTTCTTCATTGTAAAATAATTATTTTGCTTCTAATTTGGATCATGAAAAACGTATACAAAATACTTCTTCATTAACTTCATTAATAAAGAAAAATGATTTTCATAAATATACGTTAAAAAAAAAGAACATGATTTGTATTTCCTAATTTTTTATTACGTTTTACATTCATATTTAGATTTTCTAAGTATTTTACCGACCTTGTGAAGGCTCAGGTACCCATTTACGGCAAAATAGTCAGGTTCAGTTATTAAGGCCTTACATAATAGTCCTATGTGTGGATACATTAATCCAAGAAAAGGTGTTGCATTTAGAAGAACTCATCCTATTTATTTTTGTTTTATTTAATATCCATTTATATAATTCATGAACTTTTGATTAAAAATTAAAAATCATGGATTTTTGCAAAACTTCTACACGACTGCAGACTTTTTAACACATCATTTATTCTGCCAGAAATGAATAGCTCTTTTCTCAAAATTTAGGACAATCAAAAACAAATTAATAATTCATCCAGCAACTTAAAATTTTGAATTTTATTCTAAATAATATACTAAGCACTGTTAAAAATTAAAACAATTAGTGTTACAATATTTGGGTTTATCCGTAAGTTATAAACTTTTTTTTGTGTTCTCATTTTCTCTATGTTTCGACATAACAAATCATATATTGTTGATTCTATATGAAACAATAATACTTTTAAGTATCTTAAATAATGTTAAATGTTTCTTTATATTGAATAGGGTAACTGTTCTACTATAAAAAATAAAAATAAAACTAGTAGCTATTAAAACATTGTTCAGATTCTTATTAGGCTACGTATAACAACTAGAGTTATAAAAATATTTCGCGAAATTTAAACTACTAACTCTAGGTTTAGTAATTTTAAAATTTTGTTTTAAAAACAAAACCAACATTTATCTTTTTTTTCAATGCTTTCATAGTAGTTGACAATTGTATATACAGGTAACAAATTTACAATGTTTGATATTTTGAATTTTCGTATTAAAAAAAAAATAAATAAATAAAAAAACCTATCATGATAGTGCTAAAAAAATATATATAAATTCTATGTAAAGGTGCATCAAATATTCGTTAAGAATTGTTTTACCTAATTTGGTATCAATATCATGCAAAGGTTGGTAAAGTTACTTATTGCTCTAAAATTATTGTTTTATATATTTTTTCAATATTTTAACTACATACATTTTTTTTTTAAATATTGAAATGATTAAAATGAAAATACGTAAGAACTCAAATATAAAACGAATCCATATATAACCAGCAGTGACATTATCAGCGTCAACATCTTGAGAAAGGATATCTGTCCAGCGTTTTAAAAATTTTAATCTGGAAACACGTCCTAATAGGACATTTGAACATAGGTTTTGGTATTTAAAAAAATAAACGATTAGATTTTGTTCGGAATAATAAAATACTTAAAAACATAAATAATAAAATAAAAATGTAATAAAAATATTAAAACTTTAAAAAACGTTTATAAAAATATTATTTCCTAATTTCTGATCAGCCATGACATCACTCAGATTACGGGTAATTACGCAACAAACGTTTCAATCCTTCGAACTCTTCTCTTCGTAATCATGATAATAATAATGTTATTTAATAATAATAATTTATTATTTATGTTAATTTCAATTTTACTTAATTAAATAATTAATAGAACATCAATCAATAGATCATGAATATGTCTACATATAATCTAATGTTCCATGTCTACTGCTTCTGATAAGGAAATTGTCAAATTTTCTATTCGAGCTAAAATGTTACATTTTTTAACCTGAAAAAAAATGTTACAAAAGGGTTGCCATAGTGACTGATATCGTAACATTTGATATTCCAAATTTACTATTAAATAATTATTTATATTTCATATATTAAAATAATGTAATGTTAATCTTGAAAAATATTTTCAATAATCATTGAAGTAGCTTAAAGCTTAGGAGACAACATTAACATCCCTATCAAAGCCAACGTTATTCGATTGATTTTCAAAGCCTAAGTCAACTATAAATATTGTAGTTTTACTATGACAAAATATTACTGAATCTTACATACATGATTCAATTTCTTGATTTTCTTATTCCGAATTCAGGGAAAATATGTAGATTTTAGAAAATGATATCGCCATGAAATTTAACAATAATTTTCTACATATTGGGAGAGGGAATCAAGTGCCATTGAAATTTGAATGATACTAAATTGGTATGACAAACAAGTTAAATTATTTAATATCTATTTCAAAGAATTTTATTATTATACTAATAATATTTATTAGTTTTATTTATTATTGCTCAACTTCTGTTATTATTGCTGAAATTATTACATATTTTCACTTGCTCTTTATAAAAATCATGATGTTTAAATCACATTTTAAAATTATCAGAGCAGAATTTAATTTGAAGAATTGTCAGATTTTATTTAATTTTTTAACTATTTTTATGATTTTTTTTTTAAACTATAAATAAGCGATTTAAGATCGGACAATAAAATTAAGTTTAATAAATAAAATAATTTTATGTATCTTTCTCATTAAAATATATATTATTTTTATTTTGTGAAGCAATGGTTATAACAAAACATATTTTGAAATCCAGTTTTTAGTATATTCATGAAAATTATATAACGTATATATAAATATATTTCCCTTCGATAAACCTTTTATTAAATTGTATAAATCCACATTATATTTCAATAGTAACAAATAATTGATTTTTTTTAAAATAAATAAATATTTAAATACTTGAAGAGTATTGAATATGTTGTTCAAATTATTTTTAACGATCTTCTTTAAAAGAATTATTTGCCAACAAAATTTAGATATAATTTTGATTACAATAAACGCTTTTATTGGATATAAAATGTTTTAAATTTACAAAATTTATTTTTGTAATTTTGATATAATGCTTAAAGCGATGTTGAGATTCATCAATAACAAACTCGCTTCAGAAAATCTCTTTTTTTATAAATAGAAAATAGTATCAATTTTGATACTTTTTTTTTAGGAAAAAGAAATAGTTTTGAATATTATTGAGTTTACTGCTTATTCTATTTTTTATTACGAATTTTCATAATATGTTTGCTATTAAAATATTTTAATATTTATTAAGAAAATAATAATAATAAGAAATAAGAATTTGTGTAGAAACGTATTTTTACTTAAGGTTTTCAGTTTCTATTTTTATTTTTTGTTGTTGTTTTTTTTTTTATTTCCCGTAATAATAAAAATCTATATAAAGTTAGTTATTTGATATGATTTAGATTTTTTTTTTTTTTTTTTTTTTTTTTTTTTTTTTTTTTTTTTTTTTTTTTTTTTTTTTTTTTTTTTTTTTTTAATAAGTTTCAAGTCCTATTTCAACCCTAATTTTGATAATACAAACAATTTTTCAACTCCATGTAACAACAAACGAGACACTTCCGGTAGTTTCACACGTGTTGGACACGCTTCTCGGTTCCAGTTAATACTATTCCAGAACATTAACTGGTTTTGATTATGATTACGATCATAATCATTTATAATTGCAATTTTGAACTCAGAACAAATTTGAAAAGAATAATAATACATTTTTGTTGTGCTTATATGGTTCCACCAGAGTGACAGCCAAAACGGATTTTATCTTATCTGCGCCTGTACCGGCGACTGTCACTCTGCGAAGGAATTCGCAAGATGGAATGTTCCAAAAAATGTTTCTGCTTTCAAAAATGTTACAGACAGTGAAAACTTCTGTTCAACATTTGGTAATTATTTAAATTCTTATAGTAATAATTTTCTCGTTTAATCAATTTCATAAGTGAGTAGCAAATGCAAGTTGCAAGTTTATATACAATTAAAACTATTTTAACTATACATTTTCCTAGATGAATAATTTATATAAATTATATAACTCATTAAAAAAAAAAAAAAAAAAATAGTAATAATTTTTATTATAAAAAAAAAAATTAAATAGGAGTTAAAGCCTAAAAGGAATATTTAAGCAGGTGTTTTTTGCAATTAATTAATTAATTACAGTTAACAGATTATTAACTGCAATTATAAATACTCTTATTATTTCTTGTAATATTTTGTATATAATTACATTTACCAGCCATTTTCATGTAAATATCTTAATTCTACAATTTTGTTCTAAATTACAAAAAATCTGGATGCACTGTTTAATTTATATTTACATTCAATTTAATAAGTATATTTTTATCGTTTTATATTTATTTTGATTTTTAAAACTTGAATTTTTTTTTTTTTTTAATGATTATTATTTTCCTATTGTAACATATATGTGGTTGAAGTTAAATCAATGTTTCTAGGAATGACATAAAATTTATATAATTAAGTTTAATTCGATTAATTTTTTTTTCAAACAAATCTATGTTAATTGTATTATTGATTGAAGTGCTACTGGTGAGTAGTTCTGTAAATATTATTGATAAGTCATTGTAATAATTCCCTCAAGTATACTTATTCTATGTATTCATACTGTGATATCAATAGTTTAAAATAAAAAAAAAAAATGTATAATGGTCTTATAAAAACATTGTTTTCATTCAGTTGACTGTTACTTTTATTGTAATTTTTGTGATATCTTAGAACAAAAATTTAACAGACATCTATACATCTGATTTTAGTTTTATTCAATTTTTTGTTTACAAATTTTTAATTTTAATCTTATTTTATATATACGATTAATCAATATAATTAATTATATTAGTTAAATCATAATTAGCTTTTATTATGATTTTTAGTATGAAATTATTTCTATATTGTTTAATTTCTTTTTACTATTATTATTATTACTATACATTCTATTTTATTTTATATATTTTATAGATATATATTTTATTTATTTTTATTGTATGAATTAATTATCATCTATATTACTTATAGTCAGGCTTATTGTAATATTTGTTTAATAAAACCAAATATTTATATATAATTAAATAAAAGTATCAATGATTTTTTGATGCAAAACATAATTCATTTCTGCTGATGTACTGGTAATGCTAACAGTACTGCAGAATTATGATTTTCACTACTACAAAACTGTCATATCATTGAAAAGTTTGTTATGACGACGTGTAAGCCCGATAACCATCCGATATCAGTGAAAAAAATGATTTAAAACGGAAAACAGAAGACTGGGAATGAAGGGGAGAAGTAGAGCACCTGTTGGAAGCGGAGGCGGCACCTGTTGCACCTGACACGCCGGCAGCTCCAATCAGTCCACCGCCCCCGTCAAAAGTGGACCCTAAACCTGGGGCTACCGGATCCAGTTGTCAACCAGGGTCTTAGGTTTTGACATCTCTTTGCTGATATAACTCACACTGATAACCCCGGTTATATGTTTCATTCACTATCTTTCTATGGATAGGACATTTTTCTTGCTTTAAAAGTGGGATGTTGTTGGTATTTTTAAAGCATTTTAATAGAGAATCATTAGAGGAACAACCTGTAAAAATGGATGAAAGATTTTCTTATTTAATCGAAGTAATTGATCATATTATTATCAAATATTCAAAACCTAATGTTTTTTAATCGTTTCCTTGCATTGTGATTATAATATGTAATCAGGTTTATAATGTTATTTTAAAGTATTTAAATGTTTAGAGGAATCATTATGTATTTTTGCCTCTAGAAACATGGTTGTTTTTTTTTAGTAACTGTTGTAAACTTACATAGAAAAGACATAACAGATGATGATGTAAGAATGCCTCGAAAAAGGAGTATTAATGCAAGTCCCGGGTCATTCCAAATCGAAATACATCCTTATCAACAGACCAATTAGCATACCACCGCCCGGTGGTACAAACGACTTATTGCGCAGCACTTATCGACTACAACTGTACACAAACACTAAGGTAAACACAAGGATGGGTATGTAATATTCTTGATTACTTATCAGATCAGCCGAAGATCTTTGAAGTATCAGGGAAGGGGTCACCAATGTCGGCCCGCCACCATTAAGAGCAGATGATCCTCCTGGATGGATGCCACCTTTAGGAAGAAGTGCACTTGCAGTATGAAGCAAAGGAGGGCTTTACCGCTTTTCAACAATGCCCGATAAAAGTCATTTATGGTCCGGTCCGTTTAGGGCTGAGAATAAATTACTGGCCAGCGGAGGATGAAGAAAGAGCTGATCACGATCCAGTCCTTAGTGTTCTTTCTTCCAGTCTTTTTCGTTCTTTTTTACCTTCCAGTTACTGGAAGAGGTGAGCGACGCTGGACAGCCAGCACTGGGGGCGATCGCGGTATGACTGAAGCTGTGCACAGGTAGGAGCGGAGGGGGGCTGTAGTAGTCAGGCGGGTTCTCATTGTCCCCTTCCATCCCTCGTTCCGCGTAACCGACAACCCCCGGCAGGCAGGTCGCTGGTCCGTGGATCCACTCGGGGGCGAGCTTCTTCTTCATCGATGGCTTCCGAGGCCTTCCGGGTGAGACTCAATGTTTATGCCTCCAACTCTTCTAAGGATGATGACCCCCTAGCAACAGTTACATATTTTTTCAGAAACTTATGATGAAGCTAAGAAACTTCTATTAGGTTCTTGACCTTATAATAAATTATAGTTGAGAATTTTAACATAATTATTGGTATCATCACAGACTATTTGTCGTGCCTTTTCAGTATCATCCCCAGAAGTTAAAATTTTCTGCGACTTTCACAGAAAGTCTGTTTTTAGGAGAAAAAAAAATGTACAACATATTCTTTGGGAAAATCAAGCTCTTTCTTTTAAAAAAGAAAAGATTTATATATATATATATATATATATATATATATATATATATATATATATATATATATATATGTATAGATATATAAGGGGTGACGAAATAACGAAAATGACGAATTACAGAATTTTGCTGGTAAAGTAACCAAAAAGCGTTTAAAACTATATAATTGTAATTAGTTTGCAATTTATTGAATGTAAAAACTCCCAGATGACCATTATACACATTGGACTTGAGTGAAAATGACAAAAAACACAAAAACCTTGGAACAAACATTTTTTAAAAATGAAGTCATATACAAAAACGTACGTAAATGTATGAAATATAGAGAAAAAAAACAGTCATACATAACATATTTATTCAATATATACGTATCATGAATGTAAAAACAGGAAATCTTTAACAACACATTAATCAGTTCATAGAAAAATAACATACCTGTTTTTGTACTGCCTTTTCCCGTCCTTTCTCAATAGCTAGGGCCCGCGCTTGTCGCAACACAATCAGGTGTGAAATATCTGCTCGTACCACTCAATGTACTTAGTTAACATTCCCTCTACTTCTTTGCATAGAATAGTGGAAGAATTAGAAACGTCATCGTCATCATCTTTTTCATCACTAGCTTCATTTTGAGCACTCAGCACTTCTTCTATAATTTCATTACTTTGTAGAGTTTTAACTGATTCCGGGGAATTCGCCACTGCACTCATACTTCCTTTCTAGTAACAAACCAAATGAGGCGGTTTAAAGATTAAATTAGTAGCAAGGGGAAAAAATGCACATCATTTTTTTTATTTATAGTTGCCAATTTAAAAAATCAATAAAACACCTGACGAATTACAGAGTAAGACGAACTATCGAGTCACGAAATAACGAGTTTCCACTTGTATATATCACCTCAATCCTCCATGCACTATTTTATTTAAATGTCAAACAAATTGTGTAATCCTTCTATCAAATCCAGGATTTTTTTTTCAATATTGTTTCTCTCATTACTTAATTTTTCTATCCTCAATATTTTCATTATCCTTGTCGATTAGACTTGGTCATCTGCTAACAATGATATTGATAAATGTGTTTGAAAAATTGAGGATAAGAATAAATGTAAAATAGGAGTGTTGAAAGTGTTACTATTCTATGGGTGGGGGCCTAAATTCGTAATATCCTTCTTTTTCGTGACTACAGAAGAATCAAGAGCATCCTTTTTTTATTGTGTGGTAATATTAGATAAAAAATTTTTTTTAAATCAAATTTGAATTTATTTTTTTTATTTATTTGTAAGCAGGGCCATGCCATATACAAAGAAGTTCGGCTATTTATTATGTACAATGAAATAAAATACAAATATTAATACAACTACAAATATTATGTACATTACAATACTTAACAGATAATAATTCAAATAATATACATAAGAATGTTGACTAAACTAAGAATTAAATACAAATTGTAAAAAGCAAGTAAATAGTTTTCAATCTAAATAATAAAAAATACCTAATAAAATAATTAACACTTTTTTTATGACATTTATAAACCTTTAAACTTTATCAAAGATCATATTAGACTACTACTTTCAAATATATATATATATGTCATATCTCAGGAAAATAGGTAAATGCAGGATACTGATATTTTACAGTTAAAACTACTATATCTTAGTGAAAAAAATTCTGATTTTAATTATATTTACAATAAAATATGCCAGGTTTTTTACTTCTAATTCATTTTTTGGAATAAGTATTTGAAAACTGTCATTTGAATCAATAATAGGGTAATAACTTTTACGAAGGCCATTATAAATTGGGCAAGTGTAAAGAATATGTCTGATGTCTTCATTAGTTTTCATGTTACAAACCATACAGATTTCCTGAGGATTAATTTGTGTGATTTTATCTGGAGTGGTTATTTTTACTATATGTTTTCCTGTAGTTCTTAACTGTGCAATGATTCTAGTGAAAATGATATTTATCCGTATATTAATGTAAACAGGGATGGAACCGGTTGGATTAATGCTATTATAAAATGTGCCAAAATTCAAATTTAAATTATTATTCATAATTAGAAAAATATGAAACATTAAAGTTTCTGATAATAAATAAACGTAATCCAAGTCTGGAAATGACAACTAACATATAAAAAAATAAATTTAAAACATCTTCAAAAGTGACAGCCAAAACGTATCATCAAACTTAAATTTCTAATGAAATACTAGATATTCGACTGTTTCTTATATTTACGATACAAACCGTATTGATATATAATTCAAAATTCTATTTAGTCGAACTTTTGAAAATATTTTTACTTTTTTTTATATTCAATTGAGTATTACGTATTATCTTTTACAGTGCTTTTAAACATTAGTATCCCTTTCATTTCTTCCTAAAATAATTTCAACTTTAAATTACATTTATTATTTTTATATTTTTTCTAATATTTTTATATAATAGTCGAAATCTATACCATATAGACAAATAGGACAAATCGCTAATTATAATCATTCTTGAAGGAGCCGATCTGCGCATAAGTGGGTTTCGTCTAAACAGTTTGTAAGAGACATCATTAATTACATATTTAAATTCATAATCGTGTATTCTACTAATTGTAGAATAGGCAATAAGTAGGAATCCTTTCAAATAAGTATTTATATTTTTATAAGAAATAGCTAAAAATGCTAGCTATTTGTATTATGGACCTGTTATGTTCATAGTTAAAACCTGTCTCATTTGGTTATTGTTATAATTAAACGTAAAATAAATAAATTACTGTATTTTTTTTTAGTTTTGGATATTACTTTATTATTGTTTATTACTTTTTACCATTTAAACATCCGCCAATCTTACCCTGTTTGTATGCACGTACTGTGCTTTTATAACATGGTCTTCAAAAATATTTTCAATATTCTTGATATTTCACCAATAGTACAAGAATTTAATATTTTTATTTTTAATAGAAAAGGACAATTCGCGAGGTCTATGATGGGAGGACACCATTTTATTCTAGTTGTTATTACGTCCAACTCCCCACCACCGCTTCAATCCGCTGTACAAAGCTTCCTTCAACTTTTTTTTTCTCCCTCCCAAGGAGTTAGTATTTACTCCGTGACTGTAGTATTATATATTTTTTAAATTGCATTTAAAATACATTCTATGATATATATATATATATATATACATATATTGTTTAGTAAGAATCTTGAGGTTCAGTCAATAATAAAAACAACTATTTTGGCGACGTTTCGAGACTATATTGTTCTCCTACAGAGAAAAAACAGTTTACAATTAAACTATATAAGTTATACATGTTATTTCAAAACATAAAATTAGCTACAATATAAGTATATAACAACATGCGTTAGAATAATTAAATATATATAATTACAAAATACAGATGAATATAAAACTACTTACAATGATACTGGTGGATACAGTATCAAATACTAAATTACAAAAATTCTAGTACATTACTGACCTGGGGAATTTTAAAAAAAAAAGTTAAAGATTAGGAGGGGTTTTCTAAAACTGGTGGTATTTTGGTGTAATATACTTATAAATGGATAACTGATTTATTTAATGTATATTAATGTAAGTCTATATTATAGCTTTGAATGTTTTAAAGTTGTTCACAATCAGAGCGTCTGATTTTTTGTTTATTGCGCTATTTTTAAATTTTTCTATGGTTTTGGAAAATCCCTGCCAACCTTTAACTTCTTTTAATAAATTCCCCAGGTCATTTGTGTAATAATTTAGTATTCGATACCATATCCACCATTAACATTGTAAGTAGTTTCATACTCCTCTATATTTTGTAATTATATATATTTAATTATTCTAACACATGTTATTATATATTTATGTTGTAGCTAACTTTATGTTTTGAAATAACTTCTATAACTTCTATAATTTTATTGTAACCTGTTTTAGGTAGGTGTAGGGCATGATTATGAGAACAATATAGTCTCGAGAAGTCGCCAAAATAGTTGTTTTTATTTATTGACTGAACCTCAAGAACCTTATTAAACATCTAATAGTAACAATCAAGAAAATTTCTCTCTCTCTCTCTCTCTCTCTCTCTCTCTCTCTCTCTCTCTCTCTCTCTCTCAGTCTCTCCTCCATCTCTCTCTCTCTCTCTCTCTCTCTCTCTCTCTCTCTCTCTCTCTCTCTCTCTCTCTCTCTCTCTCTCTCTCTCTCTCTCTCTCTCTCTCTCTCTCTCTCTCTCTCTCTCTCTCTCTCTCTCTCTCTCTCTCTCTCTCTCTCTCTCTCTCTCTCTCTCTCTCTCTCTCTCTCTCTCTCTCTCTCTCTCTCTCTCTCTCTCTCTCTCTCTCTCTCTCTCTCTCTCTCTCTCTCTCTCTCTCTCTCTCTCTCTCTCTCTCTCTCTCTCTCTCTCTAATATATATATATATATACAATATATATACCTTATGTTTTGAAATAACTTCTATAACTTCTATAATTTTATTGTAACCTGTTTTTTCACTGTAGGGCATGATTATGAGAACAATATAGTCTCGAGAAGTCGCCAAAATAGTTGTTTTTATTTATTGACTGAACCTCAAGAACCTTACTAAACATCTAATAGTAACAGTCAAGAAAATTTCTCTCTCTCTCTCTCAATTACATATTTATGTAAATTTTAGTTTTCTCAAACATATTCTTGTCTAAGCTAAACTCTAATTTCAAATAATTAGAGAATAAATTAGGGTTTTGAAAAATATACTGAAATAGTTTAAATTTCATTAATTTCCAATTGTCGACTATAAAAATTTGATCTTAAGGAAAAAAAAAAAAAAAAAAAAAAAAAAAAAAAGGAAGGAAGTATATAACACATTTATCTAACCTTATTTTAGTTATAAATTAAAACTTAAATAATTGGTGTATGTATTTAAATAATAAATCCCGAAAGTACTTAGGATAACCCCTTGACTAAGAAATACAAATAATAAAATTACTTTAAATGTATCAGCAACCGGTCCATTTACATTAAATAAAATAAGAATATAAATTTGACATAATACAAAGCGGAAACAGTTAAACAAATTTAAATTTATTTAACAGGATTAATTTTACAATGAATAATATTCGCAAATATAAAAACCCTGATTATTAAGAAAAAAATTATAGTTCTGGGTTTATTGCTCCTTGAGAATAATCAAGATGAACAAACAAATATGTTAGTTGTTTACTCAATCTTAAAACATTATACAGAAATAATTGAAAATATTAAATACACTGACCGGCAATGAATTCCACGCAATTTTTTTTTTTTTTTTTATTATCTCGTCTAAAATTGGGGTTTTTGTACTTTAACCAGGGCGTAAGAAGCCTATTAGGGTTATTCAAATTTGTTATTAAAATAAAATCTAGCAGTGTTTAAAAAAAAAATAAATAAATAAATAAAGTTACGAATTTAAAATTAATTCGTTTAATTAATTAACTAATAACCGACAGGTGTTTATTCAAACCAGACCTAAATCCCAACGAATGCGAGGTGTAATGAACGCAAGGATTGGAACCGAACCTTATTATTTAACATTTACAACAACAACAACAACAATGGCGCTACGGTCCATGCAGAACCTTGGCCTCTTCCACGATTCCCCTCCATTTGTTTCTGTCACCAGCTGCTCTCCTCCAATACCTCACACCAAGTGTCTTTAAGTCTGCCTCAACATCTTCCCTCCAGCGCAATCTAGGCCTTCCTTTTTTCTCTCTTGCCTCCTTCGGGACGCCCATTCAGCATGATTTTTGGCAATCTGTTGGGGCTCATTCTATGAACATGGCCCAGCCATCTCAATCTCCTTTGCTTTATTGTAGCAACCAAATCTGGAGCTTTGTGCAGTTCCCTTAGCTCCTGGTTGCTCTTTATTCTCCATATATTTCCATCTCTAGTAGGGCCGTATATCCTCCTCAAGAATTTTTCTCTCCCATCTATTTATAATGCTTTCATTCTTTGCAGTGAGCGTCCAGGTTTCACTCCCATACATTACGACTGGTTTAAGGATGGTTTCGTAAACCCTTATTTTCAATTTTTTGGGAGCATTTTTTTGCCTATTATTTTGCTGAGGGCCCAATAACACCTATTACCAGCCTTTAATCTTTCTTTTATTTCCTCATCTATTTCATTTCTTGAAGTAATGACGCTACCTAGGTACTTAAATTTTTTTTTTTTTTTTTTACACCTTCGAAGTGGTATCCTGCCCCTTCTAGGTTTTCCACCACATTTTGTTCCTTCGACGTCACTAGGTATTTTGTCTTTTCTTCGTTTATCTGGAGGCCAACTTCTCTTGCTTTTCTGCTACACTCTTCAAATGCTCCTAGTAAGGAGTTTTCTGTTCTGCCAGTGATTACGACGTCGTCCGCAAATGCTAGATGCTGGGTCATACGGGTATAAATGCTCCCAGGGTTCGTCCTTATTGCCCTTATGACTGTTTCTAGTATTAAATTAAACAGTACCGGTGACAGTGGGTCTCCCTGCCTCACTCCCTTATGTATATCGAATGATTCAGTCACCCCTCCTTGCACTTGGACAGCTCCTTTGCTATGGTTTAAAGTCATTTGGACTAGTCTTATTAACTTCGAGGGAAAACCTAAGTCTTGTAGGCTTTTATATAATTTTCTCCTATCGATACTGTCATACGCCTGTCTGTAATCTATGAATAAATGGTGCAGTTTTATATTCCACTCGTAGCATTTTTCAAGCATCATCCTAATGGAAAATATATGATCTATTGTTGATCTCTCAGGTCTAAAACCACTTTGGTATTCCCCTAACAACTGTTCTGCTCTTTTCACTACTCTATTCATTATCAGCATTGATAATATCTTATACGTGGAGCATAACAGTGCTATACCACGGTAGTTCCGACATTCCATTTTGTCGCCTTTCTTATGGATTGGAATTATCAATGCCTTACACCATTCTTCTGGCATCTCTTCCTTTTCCCAAATTGCTAACACCAATTCATAGATCTCTCGATGTAATGCCTCGCCACCAAGTTTGATAGCTTCTGCTGGGATGCCATCTGTTCCAGGAGCTTTGTTATTTTTCAGTTTGTTTATAATATCCTCCACTTCTTCAGGATCCGGAGGTTCTAGATTGTCTTCCTGTGGAATTTGGATCTCCTCATAATGTCCCGTTGCAGTAGTATTAAACAATTCCTTGAAGTAAGCATTCCATTTTTCTATGATATCTCTTCTGTTGCTCAATATATTTCCCTCTTCATCTTTACAAAAATTTAAACGTGGCTGAAAACCATTTTTTACTTTTTTAATCCTTTTGTAGAATTCTCTACTATTATTTCCTTGAAATTCATCTAGCATCTGCTCAAAATTTTCTTCTTCTGTCTTTCTTCTTTTTTGTCGACATAGTTTCTTAACTTCTGCCGTCTTCAATCTATAGTTTTCTATTGTCGCTCTTGTTCTTCTCTGTAGCATTGCCTTTCTAGCTTCCTTCTTTTTATCTACAGCATTTTGACATTCTTGATCGAACCAATTCTCTCGTTCTTCATTATTTTTCATCCCTACCACTTCTTCTGTTGTTTTGGTGACCACATTTTTATTCTTTGCCACATATGATTTATATTTTCTTCTGTTCCAATGCTTATCTCATCTTTGCTTTCATTTTTTTAAATTTTCCTCCATTTTCTTATGATATTCCAGTTGCTTTGAGGGAGATCTAAGTTCATCTAATTTGAATTTATTCAGACTACCTTTGATTTTATCTCTCTGTCTGACCGCTAGTTTTTGCCTATATTTTATCCTTACAAGATGGTGATCACTAGAACAATCTGCAGCTCTACAATACGCACATTCGCAATGTTGTTCTGGTGCCTACCCTCAATCATTACATGGTCGATTTGATTTTTCGTTTTCCCGTCTGGGGATACCCATGTTTCCAGGTGGATTCTTTTGTGTTTAAAGGTCGTGCTAGCGATCTTTAGGTTTTTACTAACCGCAATTATTTAACATTTGGTAAATTAAAAATTGCTTGGTAATTATTTTAAATGTGACTTGCTTTTATTTAATAAATATTTTTAATAACCCTAATACATTTCATATACCCTGGTTAAAGTATATGAGGACGTAATCACAAAAAAAAAAATTAAACTTTCAGCAGTGAAAATGAAAAAATCAATTTAGTGGAATGGTTTGCCTGTCAGTATATGATCTTGGTAAAAATACAGCAATGAAATAATAACAATAAATATGGAAACAGTATATAAAATAATAATAATAATAATGATAAAAAATTAATGAGCCGTGAATAATAAAATTTTAAAAAATAATAAAAATTTAACAGTTATTAAATAAATAATAATATTTAATTCTTAGTTATTAATTTATTTATTGCATTTTCTCTCCTGCAGAGGTCTTTTGAGGAAAAAGTTTCAGGGAATACACAGTGACTCACAAAAATTATCAAATCGCATATGATTGGAGATCCCGTCAGATCCACATCTATTAATTTTGGTCTCGTCAGAACATATCTTTGACCAATCATTTTCAGTATAGTGGGCATTTTTTCTGGCAAATGTAATCTTAGTTTTTTATGCCTGTTAGCAATGGCTTTTTAAATTTTTCCCTACCTCATAAACCAGCTTTTCTCAAGACACAGCCCACTCCTTCAGCGCTGATGTTTGTATTATCATACCGTCTACGCTACCGTTGTATTTGAACGGCATTATCAACTTCGTCTGACCGAATTAAACGATTAATACCGCGCATTATAGTATCTGATAGTAAAGGCTTACGAGTTGCTTTATTCTTTTCAATCCCTTTCCTTTCAAATGGGTTGCATTCATTTTTGGAATTTTACTTAGTCCCTACCGAGCATCTGTATTTGATACTTAAGAAACTCCATTTTGATGCTGGTTTATAATTGCTTTCTGATGTTGGTTTCACAGTAGGTAAAAACAAAAAAGAAAACTGTAATTTAATATTTTGTATTGGATTCAAAATCGACAAAAAAAAAAGTAAAATTGCTTTGTACTTAGTATTTTATAGCTGCAAGAATTGGTCTTGGAAGACTTGACGACTAAGCGATGAATGTTTAGAATGAAGGTTGACAAACAACAAATCGAATTAGAACAAATTTTTAATACTTCTACAAACATCTGAACAATTTCGTGAGTCACTGTATATAAAAAAAACAAAAACAATACATGAACAAATTATTTCTTTTTTTTTTTATTTAAAAAAATGTTGCTTTAAAGTTATTGTTAAGGTCATAATAAATTAATATAACAATAATTCAGTATTTCATGGGAAGATTGATCCATACTATCTTCTCCTCTGGAATGTTCAATGTTCTTTGAATCAGATCTGATTGTTAAAGGCAGCATAATGATAAGATGGGAGGTTTTCAGAAGAAACCCGAAGAATTTGAATGACATTCTATGGAAAATTGTTTACAAGGAATCATCAAATAGATTAAATAGATCGATTTAAACCCCCAACTATATAGATTACATGAAAAACGTTTTAAATTGTTGATAAAGACCTATTAGATATGCAGAGTTGAGCTTTCGGGTTCCACTGGACCATTCAATCCATATCCAAACTTCACAATCTAAATCTCTTCTAAAAATCCTTACTCGTCACAAATAAACTTATCTATGAATATCATAATGGTCCATGATTGCCAGATTCCTATCCTTTCATAGTAAATTCCATAACCATTCAAAACCATTAGTCCCTCAACTCATTTCCCAAACAATACCCAATAAACATTCAAATATCTCTATTTCCAATACCTTACTCTTACCCAAGATGACATTTGCTATCTGTCTAACTACTTAGTTAAAATATATGTTCTTGCATTTCTTAAATCAGATTCAGATACGATATTCTACTAATGCCGGTTGAGCAGATCCGCTACCTAGGATTCCACTTGGACAAACGCCTTACTTGGAATCCACATACAAGACTAAAACGACAAGAAACTGCCCGTCGTTAAAAATTACTTCAACATTTATTTGACAAACGTTCAAAGCTTCCAAATTAATTACTTAAGACTCATATACATGACTGTGATTAGACCTATTTGGAAGTACGAAGTTGAGCTTTGGGGCTCCACTAACTATCCAATTCATCTCGTATCCAATCCTTAAAATCCAAAATCCTTCGAAAATCCTAAATGCCCCTTACTTTGTCACTAATAAACTTATCCATAAAGATCTTAATGTCCCATATGTTACTGATTTAGCCCAAACCAGATACCTATCTTTTCATAGTAAGCTCCATAACCACTCAAATCCCCTAATTTCTCAACTTGCTTCCCACACCATTCCCGATAACCCTCCGAAAAAGATGGTCCAGAGACCTTCTACACATTTACTTGATGTATATATTTTGTACAGTTGTAAATTTCAATAAATTGATTTAAAAAAAAAAAAAAAATAAATAAATAAAAAAAAAAAAAGGTTCAGATGCAGTTCCATTATTAAGATTCCACTTAATATAAATTCACCCCCTCCAAATATAATATTTAGGTACCTCTATTGTACATACAACTCTAACCATTGTAACAAAAGATTTTTTTTTTTTCTTATTTTATCTTATATGTAGTGTTCTTTTTTTTTTCCTTTCTATATATTTAACTATCTTCTATGTATATATTATCACTATTTTGTTATTATTTTTACTTAAATTTTTGCAATTTATTATGTGTCTGACCAGATGTAACTGCTTTTGTTTTTTTTCTTATGTTTCATTCTTAAGGGACTTTGTCCAAGAATAAAATTATTTTTCTATTCTATTCTTGTGTCTGAAAAGATGATGGGCTCGGTACATTCTAATATAGACGTTTAGTAAAGAGCCAACTAGAAGTTGCTCAACAAGCTATCGGTATATCATCAAATATACAATCTTATAAACTGGATGTATTTTTTTATGTAGATATAAATATAAATAAATTGATAAATAAAATATAGGATGGTTCGAATAAAGGGAGATGCAAATAGCTGAGAAAAAAACCTACGAAAGGAAAGGAACAGCTAAACTCGGTGTTGAAAAATGGGTCAAACTAAGTCCGTTGAACAGATCTCAGGCAAATAATTAACTTATTAACCCTCCAAGGACGAGTGAACATTTTTTCTATCAAAATAAGATTTTTTATATATATATTTTTTTTAATTCAGGAAAATTGTTTGTTTTTTTTTAAATTAGACTCACCGTTTGCTCATAATTGGCTATGTTCATATGATCATGCTAGGCCTTCCCCAAGATGATTTGTTTAGTACTCATAGGATGTTTTAAATTTTGGAATTTCATAATAGAAATATATTTTTCTTTTAATTAATAAACATGACAAATAAACAATTTTGGTGAGAATCGATTTTAAAAAATCTGACAAATTTCAAACTTTTTTCTGATGAAAGAAGTTGTTCAATCGTTACAGTCTTGGTCATACATAAACACTAGCACCTCTTGGAGAAGGGCTGCAGAGATATAAGGGAATAAAATAAGGGTGGAAGAGCAGGGTGTACTTTTGAGTGGGGGTTCTGTTGGTGTGATCATATGGACAAGTCCTTAGAGGGTTAAATCGAACAGCTTGTGATCGCGAGAGAACTCCGTGGAGTTCTTCAACTCAATCTAAACCGAAAAACAGGAGGACACCGATAGTTCGTAGTTTAGTTAGAGATCTATATAGGAATCAATGAATTGAAAAAATACGTCTAGTAAAAAAAAAATAAATGATAGAAAGGTTTTGATGCATGATACCAAGGTTTTCCTGTGGAATTTAATTGGAGAGGAGTCTACGGAAAGGTAGGAATTTCTGGTAAGGAGTTGAGAAGGGCAGGAGACCTTCGACTTTCCTGCATTTAATTTCAATTTATTATCCGTGGCCCGAGAACGCATGTCGAGGCCAGGCAAAATCTTCACGATGGCATTGTTCGCGGAGGGGAAAAAATGTGAATTAGAGAATCGCTCATGTAAAACTGAGATGAATAGTTTGAGTGAAACTCCAGTGATCTCATACTAATTCCCCTAAATATCAAAAACATTATTAAATAATCGAAAAACAGACGTTACTAATTTTATTTAAACATGTAGATATTTGTATGGTCGGTGAAATTAGACATAATCAGAGAAAAAAAATAATATATGACAGATAAAAATTATAATATAAAAACAAGGAAAGAAACAAAAAAAAAATAATCAGATATAAGTATTTTATCTATAATGATAAAGAAAATAAGTGAATTAAATAAAAATAAAAGTAAATGACAATTATTAGTGATATTAACAAAATAAAGGAGTTTTGAAACGAAATAAAGCAAAGATCCTACCCAAGAGAAAATACGAGCCCTGTGATCCTCAGTAGGCCCAAACGACAATAACAAAAAAATATTATAAATTATATTAAATTTTAATGAAGTTATACAAAAAAAATTATTGAAGCAAACTAAAAATATTTGATAAAAATAATACATAAATATAAGAATATTGATATTCTTATGTATAATGATGCAACATATAATATAAATAAAGATATGCACTAACTGATATCAATCTTATCGAGGAAACATTAAATTCTCTAATTCATTTCCATAAAAAAATAAATAGACTAATCAGTTATAAAAGTATAGGAATTCAGTTTTAATATCCGGTTTTTATTAGCAGATTTGCCCATAATCCCTATTTTAAAAACGTTAAGAAAAAACAATATTTCTTACAATTTCCATTCCCACAAATCTATAAGCTTAAAAAAAAAAAATTGCTATTAATCTTTGTCGGTTATTCTAGTGCTACCAAGACTTTTCATCCATTTAGATAATTATTAATTTTACTTTTTGTGAGTAACAGTTAACGGTAACAGTGTTTTATTTCTTACTAAAATCGGTCAGTACACAACCAAATATTTACCAACAAAAAAAACCTCTTTGTTCCTCAAAAGTTCCAAAGTATTTCGTGAAGAGAAAACGCATTAAAAGGAAGAGTTGATAGATACATCAAGACTTATTATCTTTGGAGTTGTAAACTTATTTTTATAAAGAGTTTATTAATTTTTAACGGCTTATTCTGAGTTATTAAAAGTTTCCAATTAAAAATACAATTATTAATACATCGAATTGAAAGGAATTAATGCTGCTATCTTTCACTTAACAGTAATTTAAAAAAAAAAAAAAATTGATGAAGAAAATTGTATCAATGTTTCTTCTGCTAAGTCGTTAAATATGTTTATTGACCTCCACTTTTGGTGATCAATGTGTTGCTAATGTTTTTAAAACGGGTAGTATTTATAATATTGATTGCATATTATATAATTGTATTAAAGGAAAAATGTATTACTAATTATAATATTATTTAAAAAATTAAATGCACAATGGCCTTTCTAAATTTCATCTGAACCTATCAAATCCTCTGCCACAATTCTAGTTTCTCTTGTCCCAATAATCTTCCTTTCAGGTTAAAGAAACTGGCTTCAGATCTATTATAAAATTTAACGGTACCCTTTCTGAAGCGGGGCTCCAGCCCCTTCACGCGCCCAGAATACCTTTTATCAATTTTAACCTTGTTCCGACAAGACTAAAGCGACAAGAAACTGCTCGTTGTTACAGACTACTTCAACTTACTTAGGAATCTGGTGTGGGCTAAATCAGCAACGTATGGAACATTAAGATCTTTATGGATAGGTTTATTGGTGACAAAGTAAGGAGCATTGAGGATTTTTGATTTTAAGGATTGAATACGAGATGAATTAGATAGTTTAGTGGAGCCCCAAAGCTGAACTCCGTACGTCCTAATAGGTCTAATCACAGTCTTGTATATGAGTCTTTTGTAATAAATTGGGAGCTTTGAACGTTTTTTTAGTAAATGTTAAAGTAGTCTCTAACGACTGACAGTTTCTTGTCGTTTAAGTCTTCACAAAATATGAAAACTGAAAATTGCTCACATAAGTCGATATAAATACATAAAACACCAAATCCATGTATAAATTAATCTTGTTAACTTAAGTAACCACTTTTACATACTAGGGAAGACGAAATACGAAAACATCAATATATAAAACACTATTATGAAACTCATGTTCTAGACAAATGATCAAAGCTCCCAATTCGTTACAAAAGACTTATTTACATGACTGTTATTAGACCTATTTGGACGAATGGAGTTGAGCTTTGGGGCTCTACTAAACCATCCAATTCATCTCGTATCCAATCCTTACAATCCAAAATCCTTTGAAAAATCCTAAATGCCCCTTACTTTGTTACCAATAAGCTTATCCATAAAGACCTTAATGTTCCATATGTTGCTGATTTAGCCCAAACCAGATACCTATCATTCCATAGTAAGCTCCATAACCACTCTAATCCACTAGTCTCCCAACTTGCTTCCCACTCCATTCCCGATAATCCTCCAAGGCGTCTGAAAAGAAGATGGTCTAGAGACCTTGTAGTGAAAAATTTGTTGTTACATGTCATTGTAATCGTTATCGGCTCATTTACTTGATGTACATATTTGTATAGTTGTAAATTTCAATAAATTGATATATATATATATATATATATATATATATATATATATATATATATATAAAACCTTGTTCCGATTTATATCGATATTTTAGTCGCTACTTTTCTACTTTCCCCTAAGAAAAGTTATACTCCTAAATACTAAAATGAGAAATCAGAAAATATCAAAATATAAAACACCAAATCAATGTTGAATTAATATTAAATAAAATCAGAATTATTATAATGCTAAATCACAAGTTAACTTCTGATTAACTTTCAGATGTTAGTTTAGTGGAAATAACAAATTATAAATATATAAAGCACAGAATACTTATTGAAAGTAATGATGTTAATTCCTGCTATATCTTCTCATGGGAAGTGGAAATAAGAAAATATGAAACTAGTGATATACTTTCTCCCTTTAATTATCAAACCGATGTGGTTTATTGAATTAATAATACATTCTGTCTCTCTTTTAAGGCAATACGTAGTACGAACGACAAAGAATCCATTCACAAAATATGTTTTGTTTTTTTGTTTTTTTTTTATATACATTTATTGAAATTTACAACTGTAAAAAATATATACATCAAGTAAATGAGCTGATAACGATTACAATGACATCTAAAACTTGAAAATAACTGCCCATCAGTAGAACTTTATTAAAAATTCTACACTAGAAGATCTCTAGGCCATCTTCGTTTCAGACGCCTCGGAGGATTATCAGGAAGGAAGCAAGTTGAGAAACTAAAGGATTTGAGTGGTTAAGGAGCTTACTATGAAAGGATAGGTATCTGGTGTGGGCTAAATCAGCAACGTATGGAACATTAAGATCTTTATGGATAGGTTTATTGGTGACAAAGTAAGGAGCATAGAGGATTTTTCAAGGATTTTGGATTGTAAGGATTGGATACGAGATGAATTAGATAGTTTAGTGGAGCCCCAAAGCTCAACTGCGTACGTCCAAATAGGTCTAATCAAAGTCATGTAAATGAGTCTTTTGTAATTAATTGGGAGCTTTGAACGTTTGTTTAGTAAATGTTGAACTAGTCTGTAACGACTGACTGTTTCTTGTCGTTTTAGTCTTCACAAAATATGAACACTGAAAATTTCTCACATAAGTCGATATAAATACATAAAACAACAAATCCAAGTAGAGAATTTAATTAAATTGAATTAGAATTTCCAACTAAGTTATAAATCTTAATTTTATATTTTCACCCCGACAAACTATCTCGTAACTAGACTTGCAATTTAACAATACTATAAGAAATGTTTGTTGTAGAATCAAATAAATAAATTCAATACCTTTCTCTTACATAACGCTATAATAGCTATAACTATTAACAACTAGCTATAACTAAAATTTAATAATATAATGGAATGATACTTTAGGCGTCGGGTGCTTGAATATTTTACACGGAGCGCTAATTATCCGTCGATTCAAGCCCAACCAAGAGCAATGGATCATCAAGAAGCAGACGGATGAATAGTGTCCCAATTCGGCCTCCAGAAAATACTCCAAACAATAGCACTTAGACCTTAAAGGAACAAGGGGAAGTAAAAAGAGAACCCAAAGCAAAGGGACTGTGTGACTGAGCGTTCAGTTTGGAATGATTGAAAGCAAGGCACAGGTGCTTGAGTTCAAACGCCTCAAGGTAACATTGGAACATTGAGTTAACATTTTTTTTTTTTTTTTTTTTTTTTACTTAATCGTCCTAATAAGGCACTAATACTTTTTTATTTTTTATTAAATATTTAAATATTTTTATATTGTCACTCAGATAGAATAAATTAAACTAAACTAAACGAAAACGTAAGCATATTTAAGTTAACCTTTAATACATTTATATCAGAAAGAGAATTTTTTACAGTCCTGTAAAAAAATTGTAACGACATGTAAAATCGAAATATTTTTAACAGCTATTTTGGTATGTGACCAAATAATAATTTTAAACTACACATAATTTAAGACTTATGGTTCTGATCAAATTTATTTTCAGTTAACTTTCATATTTTTTTAACGAAAAGTGTCGATATCATACCAAAACTTCCTCATTCGTTCTGCATGTTTTTTTTTCCAATTCTATATGTTTCCCTATCTATTATTGAATTATTAAATGTGTTCTTTTTGTTGGAAATGTCGGAAGATTTTCCCGTTCAATCTTTGAAGATCATATCATATATGCCCGTAGAATCTGTCTTCTTATTTTATATCGGTTTCTAGACTCTTGTTGTTATTATAGATTTCTCTGTTGGACCTTAGTCTGTAACCTTCTGGTGTCTTTCTTGGTCCGTAGATTTTTCTGAGTATCTTTCTTTTATTTAGATGTCTCGGTTAAATGAGAGAGTACCGTTGTAATCTATTCTCCATTCATGAGAGAGTACCGTTGTAATCTATTCTCCATTCAAGATACGGATACCCCGATTTAAAAATGAGTTATAACTACAGAAACTAATCCATGCTAGAGCTAAAAGTTCAAACTAACTATGCTAAAAACAATAGTTATTCTAGAAATATATTAGTAAAAAACAAACAGTATTTATTATGTACAAGGTAAAATATTGATATAACAATTTACTATTACTATTTTTTTAATTCTATATTATTTACTTTATTGATTTTTTTTTCTCACTTTATGTATTGTATAGTTTGAGGTACTTTTTTTATTTATAATTTTTTCTCACATTATTTATTTTGTGATGTATTATGAGATTCTTTACTTATTTTTATTTATTATTCACTTTTATTTTCTTCAATAAAGGAGTTATTATATTGATTATTTCATGTATTTTATTAAGCAATTACTCCTCACATTAATTGTTAAAAACAAGTAACATGTTTGGGGATCATGGTCTCATCCACAGTCTCTTCTCTGTTTCCATTCTTATCCAACCAAATTCTTCACTTTTATTCATCCGGTGAAAAAATCAATATTAATAACTCCTTTATTAAAGAAGAAGTGGATAGCTTAATGAATAACCACCGGATTGAGGATGGGACCATGATCCGGAAACATGTTACTTGTTTTTTTAAACAATATATGTCTAGACAAACGTTCAAAGCTCCCAATTAATTACAAAAGACTCATTTACATGACTGTGGTTAGACCTATTTGGACGTACGGAGTTGAGCTTTGGGGCTCTACTGAACCATCCAATTCATCTCGTATCCAATCCTACAATCCACAATCCGAAAAATCCTAAATGCCCCTTACTTTGTCACCAATAAGCTTATCCATAAAGATCTTAATGTTCCATATGTTGCTGATTTAGCCCACACCAGATATCCATCCTTCCATAGTAAGCTCCATAACCACTCAAATCCACTAGTCTCCCAACTTGCTTCCTCCTCCATCCCTGATAATGCTCCGAGGCGTCTGAAAAGAAGATGGCCTAGAGACCTTTTAGTGTAGATTTTATTGAAGTGCTACTAGTGAGTAGTTCTTCACAAGTTATTTACATGCCATTGTATTCACTGTCAACACATTTACTTGTTGTATATTATTCTGTACAGTTGTAAATATCAATAAATGAAGAGAAGAAAAAAAAAATTGTTTCTCTTCTTTGTATTTATTTCGTATTGCACATATTGTGCAATTTAGACAAAGAACAATAAAATTAATTCATAAAAAAAATTATTTTTTAGTTTTTAAAAATAATCTTTATAGATTCCTAACTCTCTGATTAAAAAAAAACCCCTTGAAGAATAAAAATAAAATGGAGCGATTGCCTGGCTGCATTAATTTCATTATCGCTATAGCTTCGGCATTCTGAAATTGTAATCAAATTTTCTCAATTTTCAAAAAGCAAATAAATATACTCAACAGTTCCCAGAACCAAAGTTTGAATTATATTAGAAAATAATTTATATTTATTTATATATTAGAAATGTTTATAAATGTGTACCTAGCTGTACTGATCTATACATAAAACATTCGTCTTATTAAAGATAAAAAACTATATTTTAAAATACGCTCCCCGCCAAAAGTATTGCAGAACCCATAATTCTCCAGTTTTTCATGGTTTTGACCTTAATCTACACTTTGTTTATATTTATATTAATATTAATTGATATAAGAGACATTAAAGATCAGACATACCATTGTTATTCTTGTTTAAAAACGATGGAGTTTTGCTTTATTCATTTCAAATTTCCTTTCAGTCCATGTGTATCTTTAGTATGCCTCAAGTCCTCTCTTTAGTCTAGTTATAATAACTAATTTCATTCACAGTGAATCTTTTAAGCCGCGATGATTCGGTAAGAATCTCAGGTGTCATTAAATGTAAATTAAAAATTGTAAAAAAAGGAAAATTTAAAGAACTTTTTTAACTTTTTTGTTTATTGGAAGAAATATTGTAATTTATTTTAATAAAACTGGTTTATTATAGGCATCAGAACCTTTATTGGTTATGAAAAAACAAACGTTTTTGTAAAATTCAAATATTTTAAAACGTTGCGACAAGGAATTTATTATTATTTTTTTTTTAATTATGGAGAAGGATCAATAAATAGATATTAAATAGCTACAACAAAACTATCGTAAACATCAAAGGTACCAATAGGTTTCAGAAAATCGACTTTAGATTATCGATTCTTTTAAACATTTAGAATGGACATACATGGACATATATTAACCACTTAATTTATGGTGTATCCAGTCCTCACCGTGCGAATTCCCTAATGCTCCTCACAATGCCACTATTAAACTTATCTATCAAAAAAATTAATTTTCTTCTTAAAGTTACTAATTTATTCAAAACCATATACTTCTATGATGATTTCAATACCGACTGATCATTAATCCGTATTTAAATTTAAAAACAATCCGTCATTGTTTCATATAACTTTCTTTTAAACTACAATATTATTTCTGAATCCGATCCACGCTGCATATAATTTAAATATTCTCCATTCAAATATTAATATAAAACCTTTCATGAATTAAAATTTTATTTAGTTAAACGTAACTCCCAAAACGGTTTTGATTTTTTTTTTTTTTTTTTTTTTTTTTTTTTTTTCAAATCGATTATAAAAATTCGGCCAAATTTTTAGCTAGAAAACATTTCTACATTCCTCATTCTAGGTTAAAAGGATTTTGTGATGATCTAACGCCCCAAATGTTGCTGATTAGGCGCAAACTAGATACCTATCCTTTCATTTTAAATTCCATTACTCAAATCCACTACAACAAAGTAGAACGATAAAATACTAAAATATTAATAGTTTATAATTCATATTAATATTATTTTTAATTCTTTAATAAAGGAGTATTAAATGTATTAATAAATTCAATTTTCGGCATTCACTCCTCATGTTCTGTTGTTATTCATTCACAATAGTAACATGTTTCAGGATACAATCCCATCATCAGACTAATTTTTCCATCACAGTGTTTACACACTATCTCTATTCTCTTATTACCCAATGTATAAACACTGTGATGAAAAAAATAGTCTGATGATGGGAATGTATACCGAAACATGTTCCTTTAGTGGATAAATAACAAAAGAAAATTTGAGGAGTGAATTTATTAATTAATTATTATTTTCAAATAAGAGGTAACCTTTTAAATAATCATATCAGCGACACTATATTTGAGTTTGTATATTTATTCATTTTTTGGGTAGCTTTGAATGCAATTTTTTTTTTTTTTTCGATTTATTTACCTTTTATGTGTAACATTCCAAAAAAAAAAAAATGATTTATATGAACTAAATTGACTGTATAGCGGAATACACAAGAAAAACTGGATGATCAGTAAATCAAAGATTATAAGGATATGTAAGGGCGTACCCAAATAAAACGCAGAATTCCCAATTCGCTATCCATTTAAATGAAAATTACCATAAATTCAACAAAAACTGGGGAGTGAAACTAATACATAGAAAAAAGTCTAAAATTAAATATTAATGAATCATTAGAAGTAAAATCGTTTAAAACCTGTAATTGTTTCAATTACTATAAAAATATTTCAAATCGTTACACTACAAATTTGTTTGTGAATACTCATGTACTTGACACTTTCTTCTTTCTTAATTTTTATAAACATTTCATTATGCCTTCTTAAGGTATCAAGTGTTTGATTTCTCGTCTTACATTTTCGAAAAATTAATAAGTATAATCTATCAGGCAAAGTGCTCATGTTTTTAAAAAAATTCAGTTGACAATTAGTATCCAAAAAAAAAAAATTCAAGGTATTACTTGCGAAGAGGTGGCTTGCTCCTTGTAACATTTACTATAAAAATATACTCTAGTCGTTAGCAACCCTTTAGTCTGGATTATTTAATTTATAATGAAAACCGCAAGACTAAAACGACAAGAAACTGCCCGTCATTACAGACTGCTTCAACATTTACTAGACAAACCTTCAAATATCCCAATTAATTACAAAAGACTCATATATATACATGACTGTGATTAGACCTATGTGGACGTACGGAGTTGAGCTTAGGGGCTCCACTAAACCATCCAATTCATCTCGTATCCAATCCTTAAAATCCAGAATCCTTCGAAAAATCCTTAATGCTCCTTACTTTGTCGCCAATAAATTTATCCATAAAGATCTTAATGTTCCATAAGTTGCTAATTTAGCCCACACCAGATACCTATCCTTTCATAGTAAGCTGCATAACCACTTCCGTAACCATAAATCCGTCAGTTTCTCAACTTGCTTCCCACTCCATTCCTTATAATCCTTTGAGGCGTCTGAAACGAAGATGGCCTATAGATCTTCTAGTGTAGAATTTTTTAGAAGTGCTACTGATGAGTAGTTATTTTCAAGTTTAAACATGTTATTGTAATCGTTGTCAATACATTTACTTGATGTATATATTGTGTACAGTTGTAAATATCAATAAATGTATAAAAAAAAAAAAAATTATTTATCCAAATAATTTATTTATCCATATAAATAATTTACTTCATATTTTATTTATATAATATTATTCTACTATTAATAACAAAGCTTTCAATTAAATCATTCTCACAACTTGTAATTTATTTATGTCTTCTCAGGCTTTTTACTATTGTCAGTTTATCATAAATTAAAACTGCAAACAAACTCGAGCTATGGAATATTTAATTTATTTTTTCATTAAATTATGTATGAGTACATAATTCCATAATGATGGAAAATAACGATGCACTTTCACCGGCCGTCAGGGGGAACGATTTTCAACTTCCAAGACTGGGATCGAACCCGTTATACTCGGCCGAGAGGGCAGTTTGATGCCGACATATAAAGTTTATTTTATTATAATCATTATACATCCGTAAGTGACTCTGAGCCTTTTTTAATCTTTTTAATCGCCTAGAGACCTTTAGTGGAGGGAAGGGGTCGCGTGAAGGTATTTTTACAATGATACTCCTGGGAACGCCGGCCACTGGAACAATTTAATGACAAATTTTGTTCGGCCGATGGTCTGCGTTGCCTTCTGAGCTAGGCGGGCGTAATGTTTTTCAATAAAACTAATGTTCATATACAGTTTCATATTAACAAAATACACTATTAGTCAATGGGTAGAGAACGACCTTGTCAAAAATCGGTAACGATAAAAAGTTTAATACATTTTTAAAAAATATAAAGTTTAATACTAGACCATTCAGATCCACTTAGATTTAATTCTTAATACTCGATTTATATTATTTACAATTTTATTTGCACATGTAATGAAGTTCATAATTATTGAAGGGGAAAACAAAGATCGATTAGAAACTTATTCTTGTCTTTGCTAAAATTATTTAAAAAGTTTATCGTTTCAGTTCCTTTTCTTTTTTGTAGAAAAAAAAAAAACCTAAGATAAAAAATGTGCGTACATACATGCCGATAAAAAAAAAAATATAAAATATAAATTCAGAAAAAAAGGAATATAGGAATAAGCGGCACTTGTATAAGTATACATATTTTTATACTTCCTTAAGCTACACTCTTAACACACTTTTCTTTTCCTTTTTTATGAAGGAATTATAAATATATTAAATTATAAACATTTTTATTTTCATAAATTTAAAGTTTTCCTTTGGCATCATTAAAGATACACTATTTCAATACACTTATTTTTTTTTTATTTATTGGTATAAGTGTACAATCTGCCTTAGTAAAGGGCAATGGGTACAGAGATAAATGTACCAATACACTTCTAATACATTTGTTTTAAAATCCGCTTATCGCTTCAAAATTTATAATATTCTAGTCGTGGGCAAGCATAATGTTTAATTTTGATTAATATTTAAATTCCATTTTTTTTTTAAAAGTAAAACCAATCAAATTTGAAAAATCGTAGTGTAAACTTTATTTATTTATTTTTTTTAATGCATTTATTTAGCACATAGAAGTTAAACATTTATATACCCCGATTTTTGCACAGTAATTGCGATTAATACTCATTAACCTCTTGTATATAAAATAAAAAAGTTCTATCCCATAGAATATAAATTTAAGTTGTACAATAATCACTACAAATATCATATGAACTGAGTATAAATAATAGTTGTTGAAAGGAGTAATAAACAGTTTTAAAGGTACTTTTTTTAGGAATTTGTAGAGGCTGAATATTATAACAATCCATATGGATTTACGAAGATTATGTTTATTAAATCTATAAATTATCATATATTAGAAACTACCTTTGTTTATCTTATATATATAAACTCTAGATATATATCAGAACGTGTATATGTATATCAAATATGATTTCGTCAATATTCTTACGTCCAATAGAACAGCTCTAAGGATTTGTACATATAAAGAAATTAAAACATATTTTACCGGTTAGTGTTTTATATATATATATATATATATATATATATATATATATATATATATATATATATATATATATATATACGTGATGTGTCGATTCGAGTTTAGCAAGAAGTTGAAGATATAAGATTTAACATTTAAGTAATAAATAAAAATTCAGAACCATTGAAAATATTTATCCTATCAAACAAAAACTTGAAAAATAAAATTGAGAAATGAATTATTTGTTTCTTTATTGTCCTAATTTTATTTTCATTATGTAAAACACGTTGTTTTTAATAAATCCTATTTGCTCTTTATTTTTGATTTATTGAATAATTATTGTATTTTTAATAAAATAGGTAACTGGCTTTGTTTATTTATTTATTTTTTTTTTTTGTAAAATATCTATTGAAACCGACGTATCGCTATCGAGAATCGAGAATCGAAAAAAATTGGTACCGACACATCAGTAATTTAAACTTTTATTTATAAAATCAATACAAATTTTTTTTTTAAAATAAGTACTTACACTTACTCCCGACGCCATTGTTCTTGCCACCCGATTCAGGACATCCTTATTCCAAAAGACACACGAACGGAAATATTAAATTATATTAAATTATTAAATACTAAAACACACTATAACACTAATAACTCACAAAACACTAACACTACTTAAAATACTAAAATTAACCGAAAACCGCACTCCGCGACCAGGACACTTCGACATCTTAAATAAAACTGACCAAAATAAGTACTAACTGTACTAACTGGCTTGGAGGTATCAGGTGATTTAATTATAAATAATCGAATTTGATTGGCTGAATTTCGTACCACACTCAGTACTTTTCCTTTATCCCTTACTAATTAATTTTTATACAGTCCGTTTAAAAAACATAAGACATTTCCAGTTCTAACCAGATTTGGTGTTAATTCAGAGACAATTTTTTTTTTTTTTTTTTTTTTTTTTTTTGCTTTAGATCAAAATAATATCTGGAGTTTTAAGTCGTAAAATGTTTAAAGTAAATAATAATAATAAATAAAAAAATGAAATAACAGTGCGTTTTCAAATAATTATGAACCAATAATCCTTTTAATTGTTTATAATTATAAAATTCAATATTTTAAACAAAATTACCATGTACTATGCATTAATGAAATATATAAAGTCACTTAAAAACATTTTAAAAATTTTAAATAAAATAAATAAAAATCAGTTCTTATACATATATTTTAACTATATCAAATCTACAGTTTGAAATATTTTTTTTTATTTGAGGTACGCATGATGGTATAAAAGGATCAATACAATTATGATTGATGAATTAATTGCCACTTCTATTGGGATTATTTTATTAGAATACTAGTTTCGAATGCTAAACATTCATCTTCAGTTCAAAAACATTCAAAATTTTCTACGCATCAGAACTATGTTACATGGATTATCAAGTTTTCAAAAAAGTAATTAAAAAAATTAGGTATAAACCCTGCATTTAAAATAGATAAACCATTGTCATCATACTTCCCTTCAACTAAAGACAAAATAGACCCTTTCCAAAAAAACGGTGTATACGAACTAGAATGTAATGACTGTGAAGCAAAATACACGGGAAAAACTGGATGATCGGTCAATCAAAGACTCAATCAAGAACATATACGAGCATACACTAATAATACCCAAAACTCCAATTTCGCTATCCATTTAAATGAAAATGGCCATAAATTTAATAAAGAATCGGGAGTAAAAATACTACATCAAGTAGAAAATAGCCTAAAATTTAATATTTATGAATCATTAGAAATAATAAAATCGTTTCTTGTTTGTCGATCCAGATTTTTGTTTAAATGACCGGATATAAATTTCGAATAGACCTATTTTAAATTTGCTTCCAATAGGAACGGAAAAATCCAATGAGTTATAAGGGAAATCCCATTGTAAATCCCAAAAATTGAACCTACCTGCCCTCTTTCCCTTTTCAGTTATCTCTTAGGGCTCCTAAGGTGAGTACTGATGTTTGATTTCTTGCCTTACATTTTTTAAAACTTTAGTGTATATAACCCACGTAACATAGTGCTGATGTATTGCAAATTTTGTAAGTTTTAGAACTCAAGATGAATGTTTAGCATTCGAAACTAGTATTCTAATAAAATAACCCCAATAGAAGTTGCAATTAATTCATCAATCCTAACATTTTTTTAGACTTTTTTTTTAGTTCACTTACTTCTTTAGGCTCATAGTTACAAGCGAATTTACTGAATACCCAAAATAAGATAGAAATACGTAAATCATGAGGACCAGAAGCCATTGGTACCTCATCCAGACTTAGAGCATTGCTTCCGTAAAGAGATGAACCCTGGATGGAGAAAAACCTGGTGGTTGGGTGGGATTCTCGCCAAATCATTTCCTTGCTCAACCAAGCAACATTACTACCTTACCAAGTACCAAACTCAAAACCCTCCATAGGTTGTTGCGGTACAGGTTTTATTTTTATTTCTTAACAGCTTGTAGACAATAATACACACAACGCTCCAATTCTTTTTTGTACGAATTATAAAAGAATGAATTATATTTTTATTTTGCATATAAATTAATTTTATTTAGGGTGTTGATGATTGAGCACTTTCGCCCTCCATTGGCTTTATTCCTGCCCTAATCAATATATAAGGGGCCCAGTATCCAATGGAATTACCTCCCAGGGCGGGCAACGGTCCGAGCTGCCTTAGGATATGATGTGACCGCACATTGGATGAATAGACAGCTTACCCTGCCAATCCCCTTTCTGCTCCTGCTAATATCCCACCCACCTTTACCCTACATTTGGCTACTTGCAAGCCTTAATTTATCGTACCATATATTGTGATATTCAATAATTGCAAATAATACGCATTATACTTTCAAAAGTTCTAGCATCACATGAATTGACAATATGCAGTATCTCATAAGAGATCGAAAAAACAAGTAGTCGCTCGTCGATTTCGACTTATGATATGTAGTAACAAGTTTCCTCAAAACCATTGCATTTCTCCCGTATACTGTATCTCCAATCTAAAATCCATTGTGAAATTACTGTGTCATAAATAAATAAAATCACAATGATCTTAATGTACCTATGTTACTGATTTGTCTCGAAACAAAAACCCGTCATATTAAACAATTTACCCACCAAACTACACTAGTACATCTCTACTTGCCTTCCATTCCCGATAATCCTCCGAGGCGTATAAAAGAAAAGATGACCTCGGAATCTTCTATTAACGTCACCAGAATGGGGAGAATCATCCCTTCATGCAGTCTTACAGGTGCCGTTAGAAATAAATTTGTTATCAGTTTGATGTTGGCAGTTCTTGGCGAAATATACTTAATACGCTTGCTGAGGTTAATCATTTAATATTGTTACTGGTAATTTCGGCCCCTTTCACAGCCTAATCTCGTAACTCAAAATTTTGCGAAAATGATTTATTTTAAGCAGTGGAACGCTAAAGAGGTAAACAAGCATTTTTATTGGAAGAGGTGTGTTGACAACCATGCAACAGAATAACCCATCAAATGTAAACAGTTTATTATATTGGGTTAGTGTCAAGAAAGAAAAAAAAACAAAAAACTTTAATTGTTTTGAAGCAACTCAATTGAATTAATATTGTTCTTCCTTAACTGCTACGGGAGTCACTTGTTCTTGTGCATTCTAACTAACAATCAATTTCGCCAGCTTCAGTAAATCTGATACCAATGCATTAGTTTAATACTTATGTAATTATGTGTGTGTTTTATATATATATATATATATATATATATATATATATATATATATATATATATATATATATATATATATTTTGGCGACTTTTCGAGCCTATAAAGGTTCTCATAATCATGCCCTACAGTGAAAAAACAGGTTACAATAAAATTATATTTCAAAACATAAAGTTAGCTACAATATAAGTAGATAACAACATTTGTTAGAATAATAAAAATATATATAATTACAGAATATAGAGGAGTATGAAACTACTATGTTACTGTAAATACTTACAATTTATACTTAAATGGATGAATAATTTGTAAACAAAATGTATACATTAACATTAATATACATCATACAAATTATTTATCCATTTATAAGTATATTACCCCTATATACGGAAAACCTTTTTATACCTGCATCATTGGGAATACCAGATACCCTAGTTGGGAAATTTCCCCCCAAACCTTGTAACTGTTTTTTGAAAATTCCCCAAGTCAGTTGTGTACTAGAATTGTTAGAATTTAGCTAGTCGATGCCATATCCACCAGTAACATTGAAATTAGTTTCATACTCCTCTATATTCTGTAATTATATATATTTTTATTATCCTAACACATCTTGTTATATACTTATATTATAGCTAACTTTATGTTTTGAAATATCTTGTATAACTTACATAATTTTATTGAAACCTGTTTTTTTTTTCACTGTAGGGCATGATTATGAGAACAATATAGTCTCGAAACGTCGCCAAAATAGTCGTTTCTATTTATTGACTGAACCTCAAGAAACTTACTAAACATTTAATTGAAACAGTCAAGAAATTTATTCATATATATATATTTACTAAGGAGATGAAATGGTCAGGGGTGCAGTCAGGATGAATAAACACGGCCAGTTTTTAAATGAAAAACTTATATTTTGGCGTGCCAACGTTTCGACCTGCCTTGCAGGTCTTCATCAGGGCTAAAATAACAAAAAATGGATGTGACCAAGATGATACAAACATTAAAAAAAATTAAATAAATAAATAATTAAAATAATTTAAAAATGAAAAAGAAACAATATAATATATACAAAATATAATTCAATTATCTAATTAACTACAGATATTTTTTCTTTTTCATTTTTAAATTATTTTAATTATTTATTTATTTAATATTTTTAATGTTTGTATCATCTTGGTCACATCCATTTTTTGTTATTTTAGCCCTGATGAAGACCTGCAAGGCAGGTCGAAACGTTGGCATGCCAAAATATAAGTTTTTCATTTAAAAACTGGCCGCGTTTATTCATCCTGACTGCACCACTGACCATTTCATCTCCTTAGTAAAAACTCACAGTCAACAATACAATCATCATCATATATATATTTAATGTGAATAATTTATTTTCATATTTACTGATACATATTTACATAATTATGTATGTATGCACATGGCCAGAGTGAGAGAACAAAATTTGTTTTATAAATTTAAGACAGACTTATTCACCTTTTATAAGAAAGATCGACTTTGGCAATGAAGTGGCTAATGATGGGCAGCGAAGGTAGTTTCTTGTTAGCTAGATGATTTCTTTTGTTTTTGTATTTTACTGTAATTTTTTTTTCTTATTGTATATTTTTTTATGTATTTTGTAATTTTTTTTCTTATTGTATATTTTTTTATGTATTTTGTAAATTTTTTTCTTATTGTATATTTTTTTTTATGAATTTTGTAATTTTTTTCTTATTGTATATTTTTTTTATGCATTTTGTAATTTTTTTCTTATTGTATATATTTTTATGTATTTTGTAATTTTTTTTCTTATTGTATATTTTTTTTTATGTATTTTGTATTTTTTTTTCGTATTGTATATTTTTTTATGTATTTTGTATTTTTTTTTTATTGTATATTTTTTTATGTATTTTGTAATTTTTTTACTTATTGTATATTTTTTTATGTATTTTGTAATTTTTTTTATGTATTTTGTAATTTTTTTTCTTATTGTATATTTTTTTATGTATTTTGTAATTTTTTTTATGTATTTTGTAATTTTTTTTCTTATTGTATATTTTTTTATGTATTTTGTATTTTTTTTCTTATTGTATATTTTTTTATGTATTTTGTAATTTTTTTTCTTATTGTATATATTTTTATGTATTTTGTAATTTTTTTTCTTATTGTATATTTTTTTATGTATTTTGTAATTTTTTTTCTTGTATATTTTTTTAATGTATTTTGTGATTTTTTTTTCTTATTGTATATTTTTTTATGTATTTTGTAATTTTTTTTCTTATTGTATATTTTTTTATGTATTTTGTAATTTTTTTCTTTTTGTATATTTTTTTAGATATTTTGTAATTCTTTTTCTTATTGTATATTTTTTTATGCATTTTGTAATTTTTTTTCTTATTGTATATTTTTTTATGTATTTTGTAATTTTATTACTTTATGTTTAAAAAACTAACCATGCTACATTTTGTACTTTTATAATCATACATGTATTATACCTATAATGCATAATCGATATGTCCCAGAATAAAGATTATTTTTTCATTTCATTTCATACGAAAGACTAAATATGAATTTTATAAAAAGTAATTTTGAAAATCCTTTTAATTTGTCTAAATTCTGGTTTAAATAGACTGAAAAATTCTATACTGTATAATACCATAAATTTAGAGGAAATAGATAATTATTAATTTTGATATAGATTGATATTTTGAAATAAACATATATTTATGTTATACCAAATCATATTTAACCCTATATATACATATTATATCCGGTTGATCAGTCGAGCCGGTCCCATGTCATCAGGGTCTGATTGATTCCCCAGCGTCAAAAGCATCGGTAGGTTCCAGTTTAATTTAATTTTACTCGATCCAAGAGGGGTCGTACATAAAGGAATAAAAACCGTCCCTCGAATTAATAAATCTTCACTTAAATTATAAAAATTCGACGGATCCAACGATTAGTAAAAATTTCGTTAGCAAAAGATGAAATGGCTTAAACGAAGCCGGGGCAATAAACGGATTGATTTAATAATAACCGCTGCCGGCGAACAGTCGGGCAAATCGCTCGTTAAATTCCAGTTAGGAGTCATGAAGTATTAAAAATCACTAATGGTGAATTTCTTTCCTCCGGGGATGGTGGGATGGCGCTTGGACAGTCATCGCGTAAGTACCAATATCTTTGCCTTCTTCGACATACCCTGAACGCTTTGACATAAATAATGCCGGCCAATCCGGGTTATATTCCCCATCGGCGCCGAGGGTCATTCCTCTGTTCATAAATATCTTCAAGTTATTTATAATCCTTTTATTAAAAGTGCTGTCCGAATCATAGGAACTAATTCGTGCATGCTTTAAATATTTACAATAGTTACTTGATGTCGGTAAGTTCACTTCCAGACAGACATGAAACCGGATACTTAAAATACAGATAAACCCGCCGATAAACGTTTACGCGAACGTTGAAACAGAATCTACGAGTTTCTCATGAATAATAGTAATTGATGACCGTACACTAGTTTGAATAGTGCACTTAGAAAAAAAAGATTTTGATTTTTTTTTTCTAAATTAGAATAAATGTTAAAAGTATAGTTGACTAGTACGATGAATGGAGAAGAAGATAATCAGGGATGCAGTCAAAGTAACACCACGTCTGAAAAGGAATGCTTTAGTCATCGTCCTTCTCCTCACAAGTGTGGTTCGGTGGCCCTGAAGAAGACCTGCAACGCAGGTCGAGACGTTGGCACGTATTAAAGAATTCCTTCTTTTACGTGGTGTTACTTTGACTGCATCCTAGAATAAATGTATACGATGCAGCCCCCATCCAATCTGATCACATTTACTTAATATATTTTATTTTATATTTTATACTGTTGTAAATTTTAGTATATAGCTGAAATAATTAATAAAAAATAAAATAAAATAAAAATAAAAGGTTGTTGTGAGGGATCAGTAAAAAAATAAGCAATGGAAGAATAAAACCAAAAACAACACTCTGTCATGAAGAGAACTGAATTGAATGTCATGATGATACATATTTTTAATTTTTCCATCAGCCCTGGGGATGGTCATTAAAAATATGGCCGAAACGTTAACCAAATAAAAACATATTTTAGTAATCACAACATGATATTCCACTAATTCCTGTTGAACAGATCCGCTTCCTAGGACTCCACTTGGACAACGTCTTACTTGGAATCCACACACAAGACTAAAACGACAAGAAACTGCCCGTCGTTACAGATTACTTCAACATTTATTAGGCAGACGTTCAAAACTCCCAATTAGTTACAAAATACTAATATACATAACTGTGATTAGACTTATCTGGACGTACGGAGTTGAGCTTTGGGGCTCTACTAAACCATCCAATTCATCTCTTATTCAATCCTTACAATCCAAAATCCTTCGAAAAATCCTCTATGCTCCCTACTTTGTCACCAATAAACTTATCCATAAAGATCTTAATGTTCCATATGTTGCTAATTTAGCCCACACCAGATACCTATCCTTTCATAGTAAGCTGCATAACCACTTCCGTAACCATAAATCCGTCAGTTTCTCAACTTGCTTCCCACTCCATTCCTTATAATCCTTTGAGGCGTCTGAAACGAAGATGGCCTATAGATCTTCTAGTGTAGAATTTTTTAGAAGTGCTACTGATGAGTAGTTATTTTCAAGTTTAGACATGTTATTGTAATCGTTGTCAATACATTTACTTGATGTATATATTGTGTACAATTGTAAATATCAATAAATGTATAAAAAAAAAAAATATTAATAATAATGATCACAACATTTCTTACATTTTTCCTGATCTCTCTCAACTAATTACTTCATCATTCCTCCAGCCATTTAACCTAGGTCTTCAATTATATAAAAAACTAGTTTCAAGTTTGTTATTAAAAAGCCGAATGAAGAACATTATGAGGCAAAAGCTTTATTGACAGCAGAAATTTAATACTGAACAATACTATACTGGGTGACCAAATAATAATTTTTTTTTATTTATTTATTTAGCCGATAAAATTTATTTTTTTTTAATATTTAGTTCTATACATATTGTGGATATAAAAGTTTTTTTTCGGATATTAGAGTTTCAGTTAAGATAAATATTTTATAAAGTTACAATTCGAATAACGCATTATAATTTATTCAGTTGTAATTCATATTTAAAACAATTTCTATAATTGCAGAGAATAGTTAGAGAAATTCGTATAGTATGTCGGATTTATCTACAATTAATGTCAGTGCACATTTTATTATCCGTAATAAAGTTATAATTAATCTTTGCACATTTCCTTTTCTGGAGCAGCACTACGTCCGGTAATCGCATAGTTCTATAAAATTGTTGCGAATTGCAACATTGTCGGTGTTGGGGATATATATTGAGGTTGTAAATCGAATGAGAATAAAAACCTTAGAATATAATAGCTTAATTGCCCCTCAATTAGTAGTGCTATTGACTTCACTGATAGAACACCTTTCTAGCGCTAAAGAAGACTTACATAGTTCAGATCACAAGCCTAATATTTATTGTATTTACTATAGAAAATAAACCACCCTGAGCAAAAAAAAAAAAGTAATAAAAAAATAATAATAAATAAATAAAATAAATTAAAATAGCTCCACAATAATACAATTATAGTTGACTGTTATGATAAAGAAATATGGAGATAATCAGTGATGCAGTCACTGTTTCTGTTAAACAACACGTCCAAATAAAAATACTTCAATTGTATCATGTAATTAAGTATGAATGTATTTTTAACTTTTAACATCATTCTGTTACAGACTACTTCAACATTTACTAGACAAACGTTCAAAGCTCCCAATAAATTACAAAAGACTCATTTACATGACTGTGATAAGACCTATTTGCGAGTACGGAGTTGAGCTTTGGGGCTCCACTAAACCGTCCAATACATCTCGTATTCAATCCTTACAATCCAAAATCCTTCGAAAAATCCTCAATGCTCCTTACTTTGCCACTTAGAAACATATCCATAAAGATCTTTATGTTCCATATGTTGCTGATTTAGTCCAAACCAGATACTAAAAATTACATGTAAATGGCTTGTAAAAAAACTATCCATTGGTAGCATTTATAAAGTTCCATAAATTATAACCTTTATTTTATAAGGTCTCGAGGATATTTCTTTAGGCACCTCAGAGTGTTACCTAAAATAGCCCAAACCAGATACATATCCTTCCATAGTAAGCTCCATAACCACTCCAATCCACTAGTCTCGCAGCTTGCTTCCCACTCTATTCCCGATAATCCATCCCTGATAATCCTACCTTTTAGTGTAGATTTTATTGAAGTGCTACTAGTGTCCATGAGTATATATATATATATATATATATATATATATATATATATATATATATATATATATATATATATACACATTTTTTTTTCATTTCATAAACTGTATAGTTTACCAATAAACGATGGAATTTCGGTTTATTCATTTCAAATTTCCTTCCAGTCCATGTTTATCTCTCGTTTGCCACAAGACAGTTTTCTCTTTTCTCTTTAGTCCAGTTATAACAATTGATTTTATTAACAATTGTTTAAGCCAAGATGATTCGATCAGAATCTTAGTTCTTAATAAATATAATCAAAAATTTAATATATATATGGATAGTTCAATTTAAAATTTAAAACTGTAAAAAATAAAATTTAAAAAGCAAGTCTTGTAACTTTCTGTTCATTGGAAGAAATATTCTAATTTATTCTTATAAAATGTGTTTATGTACAGTGTAAAAATGTTTGTTATTATATACTTCAAAACCTTTCTTTATTATAAATATAAATAAACAGACGTTTTTTTTAATATTTTAATATTTAAAATTGTTGCGATACTTTGACAGGGAGTTTAGATTAAGCTAGTTTAGTTTTTTTCCTCCCTTGTTAATAACATTTAAATTAAAAATTCTTTTGATTAAAAAGAAATGGTTCGTTAAAATAAATAAGTTTTGTACTATATATATATATATATATATATATATATATATATATATATATATATATATATATATATATATATATATAAATTTATTGAAATTTAGAACTGTACAAATATATACATTGAGTAAATGAGCTGATAACGATTACAATAGCATGTCAAAACTTGAAAAGAACTACTCATCAGTAGCACTCCTAAAAAATTCTACACTAAAAGATCTATAGGCCATCTTCTTTTCAGACGCCTCGTAGGATTATCGGGAATGGAGGGGGAAGCAAGTTGAGAAACTAATGGATTTGAGTGGTTATGGAGCTTACTATGAAAGGATAGGTATCTGGTTTTGGCTAACTCAGCAACATATGGAACATTAAGGTCTTTATGGATAAGTTTATTGGTGACAAAGCAAGGAGCATTGAGGATTTTTCGAAGGATTTTGGGTTGTAAGGATTTGATACGAGATCTGTTGGATGGTTTAGTAGAGTCCCAAAGCTCAACTCCGTACGTCCAAATAGGTCTAATCACAGTCATGTAAATGAGTCTTTAGTAATGAATTGGGAGCTTTGATCATTTGTCTAGTAAATGTTGAAGTAGTCTGTAACGATGGGCTGTTTCTTGTCGTTTTAGTCTTTTTGTTTGGTCCCGAGGCCATCTTCTGTTCAGAAGCCTTGGAGAGTTACTGAAACAGAATGGGGAGCAAGTTGAGATCTTTATCCCTTTTCCTGGCAGAAACATAAATATTGGGATTTTTTTGAAAATCACTTGAAAACACCGAAGTTTGGCCTTCACACATACTGAAACGATTATTCAATACGACCAAAACTAGTTTTAATTACTTTTATGGTCATTTATAATAAATGGGAACTGTAGTTCCCCTTGCCAGGTTACCGTAATGTTGCTCTTGCAACAAAACGGGAACTGTGGTTTCCCTTGCCAGGTAGCCGTATAGGAAAATTAGGAAGGTTAAACAATTAAAAATCAATAATTTATATATTATATAAAAAAAATAAATATCTCTTGTTTTCTGAGATTTTGTCACCCTACTTCTAGGAAATCACAGCACATATAAAAAAAAAAAAAAAATTCAGTCTCTCAAAATCACATTAGTTGTTATTACTATGACATCAACTCGAATGCCACATTAACTTAAACAAAACATTTTAAAGAATAAGAAACTAAAAGTCTTAAATTAAAAAAAAAAAAAAATAAAATTTCTTATGAAACTAAAAAATACTAGAAGGACGACTCCTTACGTAAATAAAAGAAAAGAGAGGGCTATTGTTTACTTGGCACTAGTGGTACTGGAGGTGGTGTGGTACTGTAGGAAACAATTTCTTTTAGGAACGAGACATAATCCTTTATCACATTTTGAGCAGATGAAAACCGTTTTATTGATTTGACTCAGGCGACATCTTCCTTTTTCTGTGAATTTCAGAAAAAGATCACCACCTCCTGATGTGCCATCCAAATTACAGCAGGCACTCTATGATTCATTTGATTGATGTTTGCGAACGAAGCGCGACGAGGCTCTATCTTGGATACAGCCACAACAGTAGAAATTCCTAAATTTTCTACTTCATTTTGCTCAAATCCCCCTAAGTCGTCCACTCTGTTCCTGGAGTTTAGATGCATCTTCCATTGGCGACTTATCTCTGTTTTCAAATTTTTGACCCGTCCTCAATCGCCTTTCATTGATTCTTTGCTTCTTCTTCTTTAAATTTTTTTCTACCTCCTTTTCACTTCCATTCCTTTTATTTCTCGCAGGTTTTTCATGTCCCTCCTGTACAATAACGAAGCTTTGTTGGTGCAAATGGCTAGCATTTGAGCAAATATTGGTAAGTACCACCGGTGGGGTCTGACAGGAGAACGATAAAATGCAATAAGCATGTCCGATAGGTTCCCATTTTAATTTCTTCGATTATAAAAGTGTGAATGGAAACGACTATTTTTTAATTGTTTCCGTTAGAAAACAACTCACTCTATAAGAATCAACAGATCACAGTTTTGAGAAACAAAGAATAATTAATAAAAAATGGTTGTTATAGCCAAAACGAGTTTGACTTTGCCACAAATAATAGTTAAGCTAAGGCGCATTGAAGATTGTTCGAAGGATTTTCAATTGGATACTTGACGAATTGGATAGTTCAGTGGAGCCTCTAAGCTTAGTTCTGTGTCTAAATAGGTCTAATTACTGTCATGTAACTGACAATAATTAGACATATTTGTAATTGATCGAAAGGTTTGAACGTTTGTTTGTCTTGTAAATGTTGAAGATGTTCGAAAACGATGGGCAGTTCCTTGTCGTTTTAGTCTGTTATGAAATTCTATCTAAATATTTAAATGAGGTGGATATACTATTTCTAAGTTGACTAGGACTGAAATATATACGCTTCATCCTGACAATGGCTGCCTTTTAGTGGAGATTCTTCCATCGCCCGGGCACTCAATGAGAGATATCCAGACCAGTTAGCCGTCACTTAAGGAGATAAAAATTTGTGAGCTTTTTCTGGTGAAATCATGGTGAAAGCTCGTTGGGAGCGTGGCAAAAAGTCGCCTTTTTTCTGTCTGACCCAGTTCTTGCTTTCCTTAATGTGGCAAAACAATAACAGGAATTCACGCTGCCCAAACCTGAAACAGGGAGCAGCTACCTTCTAATCTCCCCCGATCCTCAATTTTTTTTTCTATTTTTTGTGTCACTAAAATAATGACCTTCAGGCGTTTGAAAAAATATATATATTTTTTCTAAGGTACCTGTTAGCGCTGTTTAATAACCATTATTTATGTGGAAATAATTTTATATTTTTTAGGAAATATTTTTCTTATAGATACACATCTCATTCTGTTGCATTTATTTTTTTTTTACTTTTTATTTTACTGAATTAAATATATAATCTTTTTTTTCTTTTTAATTATTTACTATTATAAAAACTATGAATTGATACAATCTACTGGATGTAGTTAGTTAGTTAGTAGTTAAAACCCAAACCCATAATTATGTCATTATCACTACAATCTAGTGTGAATTTTAAAAAATCCCAAGATTATTATTTTTTTATATAGTATTTAATGACATTAAATATATAAATAAAGAGATATAAATGGATATAATGGACAACTAGTCGGCGCTTTTAGCCGACTACAAAAGCAGCCGATTAGTCGGCTTTATTGAATTGTCGGCGACTAGTCTGCCCATTTCTAGAAATAATAAGTCAACGAGAATCGTAATTAACCATCCAATTCATCTCGTATTCAATCCTTACAATCTGAATTCATTCGAAAAATCCTTAATCCTCCTTATTTTCTCACTAACAAAAATATCCATAAAGATCTTAATGTACCATATGTTGTCGATTTACCTCAAACCAATTGTTCATTTCATAACAAAGTCCACAACCATTCAAATCCATTAGTATCACAACTTGCTTCCCATTCTGTTTTAGATAGCCCTCCGAGATGCCTTAAAAAAAAAAATATCCTCGAGACCTTATAAAATAAAGGTTCTATTTTACAGAACTTTATATGTGCTACCAATGTGTAGTTTATTTACAAGCCATTTACATGTAATATTTAGCATTATTATCACATTTACTTAATGTATTTTATATTATATTGTAAACAGTTGTAAACTTCAATAATCAGCTATTAAAAAAAAATCAATGTAATTACAATTTATGCAGAAGGAGATTTCATTATTTATACAACTCTTTCTGGCATAACTCCTAGTTTATTTATCATGTTGCTACATGATTCAGGACCCTAGTCCCATCTTCAGCCTTCTAAAATATTTTACAAGCATATTAATTAACATAATTACACTAATTATTTTTACAATTTCTTATTTACCTAATTAAGTACCAACTTGATTAAGTAAACCAATGTTTAACATTGTTAGTAGACTAGGTGTTAGTATGGACCTATGTTATAGTGAGACAAATTGAGGAATTGTATTGAGAATTGTAAAACTAATTAAGTGTTAGGGTCCTAAAACATTTAGCAACATACTTAATTATTAAATTAGGAGTTATGTTTAAATAATAAAATCTCCTTCTGCATTAATTGTAATTACATTATTTTTTTTTTTTAATAGCTAACCATAGTTTACAGCTGTACCTATACAATGTAATATAAAATACATCAAGAAAATGTGGTAATAATGCTAGAAATTACATGTACTAATTAATTACCAACTTGATTAATTAAGTACAAGTTTTCGCCCTTAAGGATGCTGTTTTAAAGATGGCCATGTAGCAACATAATTAATAAATAAACTAGGAGTTATGCCAAAAAGAGTTGTATAAATAATGAAATCTCCTTCTGCATAAATTGTAATTACATTGAGTTTTTTTTAATAGCTTAACAATGATGTTTACAGCTGTACCTATATAATATAAAATACATCAAGTTTAATTCCTATTGGTAGCGCTAATAAATTTTATAAAATAGAACCTTTATTTTATTAGGTATCGAGGACATTTTTTTTTTTTCAGGCACCGCGGAGGGTTATCTAGAATAGAATGGGAAGCAAGCTATGATACTAATGGATTTGAATGGTTATGAAATTTTGCTAATTAATGTAAGGTATCTGGTTTGGGCTAAATCAACAACATATGGTATATTAAGATCTTTATGGGAATGTTTGTTATTATATAAGTAAGGAGCATTGAGGATTTTTCGAAGGATTTTGGATTGTAAGGATTGGATAGGAGAGGAATTGAATGGTTTAGTGGAGCCCCAAAGCTCTACTCCATAGTTAGATCCACTTTGTTTACGATACTCCTTGACTACTTATTTCTAGTAATGGGCAGACTAGTCGGACTAGTATAAAATCAATGTATTTTTAAGCGTAGAAACATGAGTGAATATAATACCCAACTAATTGCCGACTACAATACTAGCCGATTGGTCGGCCCATCTCAAGGAATAATTAGTTAAGGAGTATCGTAATTAACTTGGGCCTACATTTTTTTATTTAACAGTTCCTCAATTCTATACATGCATACAACTTAATATCGGTCGTATATCAGAAATGTCAAAGTGAAACTCATTTAGCGGAATCCTTCAACGATTGCGTTCCTTCGAAATTGCAGTTCTATCAAGAGAGGAGCAGGTGTAGCGGAGAGGCGGTGGTCAGAACCGGACTAGGAGCGTGTGTTTAGATTCCCAGGGAGGGAGCAAAGTGGATATGAAAGTGGCTAAAAATAAAAGAGATGATTAAAAGGTAACTAAGGATAAGTTAAGAAGAGGCTGAGAAATGGCTATTGTCGGCCGGGAGCGAGGAGCCAGGGCCACATTGATCAAGAATATTAATCAAAGCTTGCTCTCTCTCGGACCTTTCTACTTTTATTGCCTTTTATATCGGGTAGGCAAAGGTCACATAGCACTCCTCCCGTCCTCCCGTCCTCCCATCCTCCCGTTCCCACAGCCTCCCCACTTTGTCAACTCGTCTCCCTGATCCATTCACCGCTTCTTCCCCAGCTATGACAGTTCGGGCTTTGTCGATTTTGCCTGGGTGCTAATGAAATATATCAACGCTTAATCACATTTATAATATTTGAGTTAATAGTTAGACCAACAGAAATAAAAATCTGGAATACAAATTGCCGGAGCGTTTATATTAAACATTCCATATTTTTTCAATCCTTCTGATCCGATAACAAATTATTTTTTTACCTATACTATTATATAAAAATTCAAGCCATTTTTCATTCGTGATCAGTTGCGAAAACTACTGAACCAACCTCTACCAAATTTTTACACATCATCTTCATAGTTCAAGGAAGGTTTAACAATAATAAAATTTATTTCAATTATATTGCAAAAAAAAAAAAAAAAAAAAAAAAAAAAAAAAAACGATAAATATATGGTGCCCAGTGAAGTTTGATAATCGACCAATAGGTGGCCATTCGAGAAAGGTTACAATGCTAGTTTTAAATACTATTCATCATAATATAATAATATAAATTTTTCTTAGATGGTTTCAAAAACGCTTTGATAAAAGCCCAACTTTGTTTTTGGTTTTCTTTGTCCAATATTGGCTTAAGATGATCGGATCATACATTGTTTTAAGTATTATTAATTTTGTAATTGTACAACAAATACGTATACATAACTATTTATATGAGGGGTCCAGGGAAAAAAACAAAAACGTTATTTTCCATTTTTTATCGGATTTAAATTAATGGTGGCATTCAACCCACTTCTGACTAAACTTTAGATCGCATATTCGTTTCAGGGGAAGAAGCTTTAAGATCACCCAAATAATGTTGATTGAAGTTGTGATGTCCCAGAGAAGAAATGTTCAGGTCTGAGAGCGTTCGGGAAAGAAACAAAGGTTGTTTATTCGACACAAAACATCTATTGTTCCTTTTAAGCTTTATTCCTTTCGTCATTTATTAACGTTTATTTCATACAATCCGTGAAAAATGGAAAGTGATTATGATTAACATATCCGGAACTTGGTAGTCAAGTGTTATATCATCTGAGCTATCACGCCATTTTTTTTTATTAGTACATTTGAAAAAAAAATCTTGTACCGCAACATCCCATGGATGATCTTGGGTTCAGTACTTGGTAAGGAAATACTGTTTCGGGATCAATGGTTATACAAGGAGGTGATGTGGTCAGAAATGACGTTTAAACACCAGATATTTCCTCAATTAAGGCTACCCACGTTATTGAGGCTAGGTGTGCCAGAGGAAGGTCTCCAGACCCCGAATTAGATCCATTGCTGCGGAGACTATCCCGCTCCCATATCAGAAGATTCGTTAGAGAGAGAGGGAGATATGCTTTATTGATATAAAAACATACTGTTGACTAACTTTATTGTGTTGCTATACACACACAGCCTACTTATCTAATTAATATTTATAATTTAGTTATAATTCTACAATAATAACAATATAATAATAAGACAAAATATTACAATTTTTTTTTTCTTCTTCTTTACTTTTTTTCCTCTTTTTTTTTTACCTTTTTTCCTCTTTTCCTATTTATTTCATTTCATTCTTTTTTGTTTTTCCCTCCTAATATTTACATGTGTCGTTCCCTTTTCTTTTTCTCTCTTTCTACAATTAATATTACTATTACCTAACAGACAGACATTCATATACATGTATGTACATAGAATCAAGAATAATATAAATTGGTACATATATATTAACTATAAATTGCATTATTCCATGCTATGAACCATGTATGTAGTATTGGATAATGCCCAGGGAGTCCAATATTATATTTCCGGTTATTATCGCAATATCCAAACCAAGATCCTCCACGAAGCTCCTTGTTTTTCCCGGTATGACTCCGCGAGACCCAAACGATACTCCTTTTACGGAGAAATCTATATTTCCAAATGTCTCGCGAAATTTCGCTTTAAGGAAAGGGATATGATTTTCATAAATATCCATTTACTCCCTTTCTACTTCACCTGATTGATCGAGGTTATTATTTTCAAAACTTACCATAGGATCCAGGATGAGCTCTGTCCGTCCGTTCTTCGGAAACGTGACAATGTTCGCATACCTCGTGGACCCGATGGTATCCATGCAGTATACCTCGTTAAAGCTGGTAAAGCATTTATTCTTGAAGAGCTTAATTAGTTTATTGTTGACCCTGGGGTGACGCGTGTGATCAGGAGTATGTTGTTGGGACATTTTCGCAGCAATAAATAAATCGAAAATAAATATGTTGATCTTCTTCGCTCAAGAGAAGTAGTAAGTTATGTTCATTTATTGATACATATAATTCTGTAATACTTTTTTCGTCTCATAAGCTCGGAAAAGGGTGTGAAAAAAACTTTACCTAAACTTTCCCAATTCGTTTTCATTCTGAGAAATTGAAAAAAACCCTTGATACTGATTAGGTAAAATAAATATTTCGGGAGACAAAACTGTTTATTTAAAATAAATTTTACTTTTATCAAGAAAAAAATAACTTTATCTCTTACCAAAACGTTTACAAGGCCTGTTGGCCAACGTTTTTCCAAATTTCTTTAAACAAACTTAAAAAAATATAATCTAAATAATTGCGATGTTGTAATGATAATGCATATATTGTTGTGTATATATCTGTGTGATATTTTATGTATGTGAGTGTATTTATATTTACTTTACATTAAATTATTGGCTTGTCTGATCCATGAAGCAATAGGCTCCCCAAACACTCAGCCCAAATCGCTCCGCCGGCCAGAGATGGATATACCGCTTCTCCTGATATTCTCGATGACGCCATCCCTCTAACTAGCTCTTCGTCTTTCGCTAGGTCCCTCACCATCGGATTTTCTTTTTGATAAAGCTTTTTAGCTACCTATCCCCATCAAAACGAAGAATTAATTCAGCCACTTTCTACGTTGCAATTTAAATATAAATAAAACACTTTATAATCTGAACCTTACTCTCATACCCTCTTCCTCCTCAAGATTCTGCTTTAAATGACTCCCCAGATCTTGAAAACCTTGTATACATTAGAAGGTGAACATCTTAATTCCATTACTTTGTAACTATCGGCTTGGTTGTCATTTCCTCATTACTAGTGTTTTTCTCTACTCATCAATAATCATTCCTAGAAGCTTCTGTTTTCAGCCGCTCAGAAGCATTCTTTTTTAAAACTCCGATACAAATCATAAAATTCACAATACTTTCTGAACCGTTCATTAATGATTTAAAATACTTCGAGTGGGATACTCGAAAGCTCTTGGCAGGACCTTCTGGATGACGATATTCTGCGCGCTTCGGTAGGTGAAAATCCATTTTTACTATCCATCTCAAAATCCTCATTTCCGTCCCGATCATCTATGTCTGCTCTAAGTTGGAGTAGAAAATTCTTGAACCCGCCCTGTGTAAAAACTTGTGGTGATGCGGATCTAAGTATTTATCCAACTTAAATGCAATTGGCCAGATTAGGAAGGGCTCTACGTCGTCGGTGGAGTGGTGCCATTCTTTTTGTTATATTTTAAAAACATTTTCTGCGATGTGATGCAAGTTTGAGTCTGACTTTAGGCAGAAAAGTTATTTTCTGTTGATTCTGAGGTCGGGAGACCCTCTTGGAACACACCCAGCCTCTATAAAGTAGGTACCCTTATTAGAGGGAAAATCCTGGTGGTTGAGCGTGATTTCGACCAAACTTTTTACAACCAGTAACAGTAAATCCTTGCCTACCTACTGAACCCAAGACCATTCATAGGTTGTGGTTTTACAATTTTTTATTTCTTTTTACTTATAGAAAAATATAAAATTCAGCAAATAAAAAAGTATTTCTTTAATAATTTAGTAACTCCTAAGTAAAATGTTCCAGCGCAATTTCCGCAGGATGAAGTAGGTTTTGAAATCTGCAAATTCTTTAATTTTTAATTAGGAATAAATAGTTGGGGTGGGGGATGACACTCTGCAAAACGTCACAATGCCAACATTGAACTGAAAATTGCAAACTAAAAAAAAACTTATTTTTAAGCAAGATGGCCTAGGACACAACCCTTGAGAACGAGATTGGACTGACTCTGTTATAATAAACATAAGTTATGAATAAGTAAACATATTGTGCATGTAATCTTTCCATCATCTTCCAAAGAAATAATCGACTCAGTAGATGGTACATAGCAGAAGTAATATCCGTGGTCATACCAGTGAATTAGTAACAGCTAATTACTCCATGGATCTTATCAGTGCAGCGATAAGATGCAGTGAATAATTAGAGGCATGATGGGGAGCCTTTCCCCTGATTGCAACAAAGCTGTTGATGATTTAGGCGGTCAAAATGAGCGGACACGTTTTGAAATAATTAATATGAAGTTTGGAAGAAGGCGAACTGATTCATGGCTCCTACGTGCTCCACCATTACTGAAAACATAAGCAGAATGCAAAATCTGGCTGGAACCAGTTCCTTGAAGCGAGCCCAATAGCTCACGGCAGTCCTTTCAATTAAAGTTAATAGCGGCTCTAGCATCTTCCAGGCCAACAGGTTCTCAGGGCGACCGGGGGTCACCATTAGCAGATGGTAATTGTTCAGCCCGAAATGAGAGGATGATCAGGATATGGTATCTCGGCCTCTATAAAGCTGAAGGAAATTCTACAAATTATATTAAATGATCATATCCAATTCTCTAGTGTTTATTATACAAAATGCATCATTAAGGGTTCGGTATAGGCTCTAATTACTTTAATATTACCGTATCTATAGAAAGGTACCCAGATATAAATTAATGAACCACAGAGTAGGTGCACATTACATTCGATAAAATAAGAAGCTAGCATTAAGGTAAATGCTTTACCGATTCAGTATTGATTGTTACAAATATATGTATACTTATTTAGTTAAGTTCAAGCGCGGGAGGCTTCAATAGGTGGCTCACCACATAAGGATGGAAGACAATGAGATCCCCAAGAAGACACTAATCGAAGAGCTCCATGCAAGGCGAAGAGTGGGTTGGCGTAATGTGAGGTGGATGGACTCCGTTCAGTTCTTCTCGGTACCAGGTACGGTCAGCTACTGCAACAGATCTTGCCAACTGATGCCCTTGAGATGATGATTTTTGACAATATACAAAACACTATAGCACCATATCAGCTGCAAAGAGCTTGCATTGGCTGACTCATCACCACCAAAGCCCACCCAAATCCACCTCTTATGAACTCCTTAATACTAGTTATCTTAAATTTTAGCCTTGGTTTGTTTCCTGACATACTGGAGCCTCTAATTCACTTCAATAAGATCAATGAGACAAGATCAAGATTTCTCGTTTGTTTTCATTTCTGTACTTAAGTGGTCCTTGTCTCAAATCCTTCTAACGATGGACCCTACTGAATTAATTTTCAACCGACTTCAAAAAAGAGGAGGTTCTCAACTCGTCTGTATTTTTTTTTTGTATGTGTGTGTGTGTGTGTGTGTGTATGTTACGCGATTACTCCGTCAATGCGGAATCAATTTTGATGATTCTTTTTTAGATCGGTAGGGCATACTTCAGAGGTGGTCCCATAAAAAATGTTTTGAAATCAACGCAGCACGTTTTAAGAAAATAAAAAAAAAAAAAACTGTTAATAAAATCACTTATTAACTGTTTTTTTGATTTTTATTAAAAATTGCTGCGTTGATTTCAAAATATTTTTTATGGGACTACCTCTGAAGTATGCCCTAACGATTTAAAAAAGAATCATCAAAATTGATTCAGAATTGACGGAGTAATCGCGTAACATATAAAAAAAAAAAAAAAAAAAAAAAATACAGACGAGTTGAGAACCTCCGTCAATTCGGAATCAATTTTGATGATTCTTTTTTAAATCGTTAGGGCATACTTTAGAGGTAGTCCCATAAAACCTATTTTGAAATCGACGCAGCACTTTTTAAGAAAAATCAAAAAAAGGTTATATAACCTTACATTTTAAACATATTTAAGATTATGATTATCTAAAATCTCCATGGTAACTAATTCTAAATTATTAACAAATATAATTTAGATATACAGTCAACTCTCGATGTGTTGTACTTCGATAAGCTGAATTCATAAATAAGTCGAACAAAATCTGTGGTCGGAAGTACATTACACTTAAATTTCACCTCAATGAGACGATTTCAGACAAAGAACGTGAAAAATTGTGTCGAAAATAAGTAGAACTGAAAATAGGGTTCAAAAGAGAGAACTTCTAGGACCACTTCTATGAAACGAACTATTAGAAGTCATCGTCTCTATAACTCGAACTCGAATTAAAAGAATTCTTTGTGTAATTTGTTTTCCTGTTTTCTGTCATTGTTTGTCATTGTTAGTTCATAGTTACACCAGTCACTTATTATTAGATATTCACTGGAATGGTTTTACAGTGGCGATTGAAAATGTTTCAATAAACGAAAAGTTAAAATTGATTTGCAAAGTGCAGAAAGGAGAAAGATTTTGGGCGTTTGTTGCTAGTGAATTCTGAATTCCGCGTAGTTCTCTTTCAACCATTCTAAAGAATAAAAAAAAGATCGCCACTAGTGGAAGGAGGTAAGTCTACTTTTAGGCACCCTCAGAAAAAAGCGCAATTCAGTTGAAAGTTATATGATAAATTGGTACCAGGTATTTAATTTTCTGTATCAATGATTTTATATGTAAGTACAAACAACATACAGAACAAACAACATAGCTTCAAAACAAAAACCATTAAATGAAAATCAACGAAATTATCGATAGTTATTTACCTATTCACGATTTATGATCAGTTATTTTTGGAGTCGGTGCCAACCAAAATAAACAGAATTTGAAAAGAAATTGTAATCGTAAAGATCCTCTCACTGTTTCATTACCGCCACACCGCTGTCTCCGGGCATTCGAAAGTTAATTGTAAATTCGGGATTAAACAGCCCTTCTTGGCTGGCACCGACTCCAAAGATAACTGGTCATAAATTGTGAATAGGTAGGTATATAAGTATCGATAATTTCTTTGATTTTCATTTAATGGTTTTTGTTTTGAAGCAATTATAATATTATTTTTTTATTTTTTAGTTCAAGTTTGTATATGTAGGTTTAATCTTGAAGTCGGTTTTTTTTATAAAAATTATTTTTTAACAATTAAAAACAAATTTAATCTACTAATTCATCTCAAGGATTCTTATCAATTTATTTAATTTTTTTTTTTTAAGTGGTACTTTTCGCGGATGCAGGTCGATTTAGGTGGATAAGGCACAAGACTGTCAAGCTGCAGGGCCCGAGTTCATCTCCGGCTGAAAACAGATAACCTTTTTGATGTTATTTAAGCCGTGGATCGACTTCGAGATTGGAAGACCCTCCTTGAGCACACCCAACCTCTTCAATGTGGATACCATTAATTGAGGGAATACCTGGTTGTTGAGTGCGATAAGAGCCAGATCCAATGCGCAAACAATTCAGCACTGCGTTGTCATGCAAAATGTTTTTTTTTAATTTGGTTTTTATTTAATTATTATTATTTCTTCAATTTTGTTCACTAAGCGGGACATATTTTTTCTAATATTATATAATTTTATTTTATTAGATATATTATACATAGAATACTGTTTTCTTTGTTTAATAAATATTAGCTAAAATTGTTTTAACTTTTTAAATCCGAACTATTATTATCTTATAGTAGAAATTGTAAATCAAATCACTGACTAAGTAGACTTTTCAATTTAACTTTATCTAACGACGAGCATCCATTCATTTGCAGGATTCCAGGGAGGAAGAAATGATTGTGATTAGAAATCGATTCTTCACTTAGGATGTGATTTCTTCATACGAAGTTCCTGGTTTCTCTTCACTCACTAATCGTTCATTTCCTTCTAAATGCTCCACTTTCTAAGCTAATGAGATTTGAAGATTGCCATTTTTTTTTTTTTTTTTTTTTTTTTTTTTTTTTTTTCTAGTCGAATACACATGCATTCTAGAATCTATTAGGGACGTTCGACTCTCGGGCAGTTGATAAGCCGTAATGTTAAAAAAAAACTTTGAGAACAAAAACTAAGTGAAAAATGATTTCTGTTATATAAATTATTTTGCTGATTGCCCTGTTTTGATATTGAATGTATTCAGCTTCACTACCTATTTATTCTATTGCTTTTACAGAGTTTATAATTAAACTATTAATGAAATCTATTAAAACCAAGACGACTCATTCTCATCAAGTATCCTAGATTACTATAGAAATGACTCATAATACTTTCGTCTATACTATTAATTAATAGGGTTGTTTACTATTGCTAACATTTAAAAAAAATAATTGTATTTTCAGTTTATATTATTTAATTTAAATTCCGAAAAAGAAGTTTCAAAATAGGCATAGAATATAGTAATATAATTAAGTGATTAGAATTGGATGTTTTTTAAGCCAATTAAAACAATTTTACGTTCTTAAACGAGACGAGAGAGAAACACTGGAATATCCAGGAGTCTTGTCTAACAACATTTGGTGAGGGGGGATTGGAGTGGGGGGTCCTCAGCATGAGTGCAAATATTTTGAAATAATATGAATTAAAAATTAATGTATTTTTAATGGTATTTTTAAAAATTTAATTAGTTTTTAATATTATCATAATTTTCTTTGTTTTATATGTGCATCTTTGTTTTGATGATGCTTTTCATTTATTTGTAAATAAGGGATGAATGTATACTTATAGCATTATTCCTTATTAATCATAATTGAAGTTGATTGCAAAATTCGTTAAAAATAATAGTTTAATTACAATTTTTCAAATTTTACGATGACAGTGATAATTTCACAATAAAAAGAGGAAAAGTTAATATTTTATAATATTTTTTAAAAAATTCATAGTTAAATGAGAAAAGTATTTTTTTTTAATCATAGATATTCTTTATGGCTGGACTAAAAAAAAAAAAAGAATTAATAAATAAAAAAATGGCATGAAACTTTGTAATGTTAATGTCTTGGCGTAACCAATGCCTGAAATGGGAATCGAAAAAAACATACCTCTAAAGTTTATATTAAATAATAAATAAAGGCTTAGCGAATCCGAAAGTTCGATGCTGACACCACGAATCGTTTACCACGGGCTGTGGATTTTCATGCTGTTGTGTTTTGTGCAATTGAATCTAGTTTTTGGTGTTTTGTTTATTTCGTTTCTTTTATTTTATGTTAATTCATTGTTCGCTATTATTGTTTACAACAAAGTTTGAAGTTTCAATAACTTTAGAACATATTTTTGTTGTTTTAAGCGAATATTAGTGAAAGTAGGTCAAACTGTTAAGGTTAGGTTATACTAGATTTGAGATTTCTAGAGATTAGCCTTTCAGAAAATGGAGGAGGAGCCTCCTGGATGTACAGTCCTTAAGGACCCACGCCCATCCGCAAAAAGACCTAGGAATGGGTCTGATGTTGAAGAAGAAAATGAAGAAATTTATAGTGGTGGCTGTTTGAATGAAGCAAAGAAAATTCAGGAGAGCTTACGTAAATTCATTCGAGATTTTGATAAAAAGATGAACAACGTAACTAGAAAACATATCAATGGAGAAATTGATCGATTAATCGGTATATTGAAAACCTTAAACTCCAAGGTCAAGCAAAGTGAAGACAAAAAGAAAGAAGATTCAGTCTCGTCGCTTGTCCAAAGAGTGGTGAAGGAAACATTGGAGTCTCCCATAGTAGTCGATACAATAATAAGCAAAATCATGGAAAGGTCACATCCAAAGGTTATTCACAGCCATTCAGGGGGTAAACACAGCAACCTCCGGCCCTCAATTTGCCAAGGCCGAATCCTCTGAAGGGAAGCTAATGTCGACTAATGAAGATGCAAATTTAAAGGAAGCTGAAACTTTTGAGATATACATGAGCAAAAGAAATAGGAGAAAGGCAAAATCGCAAGAAAAGAAAACTAATGAAGAACGGAGCGAAACTGAGGACAAAATTGTTGAGATTTCTCCAAATGATAAATCTACACCAAAGAATAAACCTAAGACGTTGGCAGATATTGTTAAATCGCTGCCATTAAAGCCGTCCCTGACGTCAAGACCAGCATACTTAACAATCAGCGGCTCTGGAAAAAGCCCAGTGGATATCATAAATGGGCTCCCGTCGCCCACAAATATAGGTGTAAACGCTTCTATAGTTAGAGCGACCAAGGCGGGCTCGATTCTAGTTCGGTTAGAAGAAGAATCCCATGCAACTAAAGTCATTGGATGGCAGGAGCTGCGCCAAAATGGGCTACATGCTAAGCTAGCACTGAGGAAAAAACCTAAACTTGAAGTGAGGGGTGTGCCTCACGCATGGAACTCAGCAGACCTAGTTAGGTTTCTGTGGCAAAGAATACCTGAAAAATCGGTTCCAACTCTCCTTGTTATTGAAGATCTTCGCCCACTATTTGCTTCAGTCGCCAGGAACGGCTTAACTAAGAACTGGGTATTGGAAGTGCACCCAATGATCCGTTTTCAGCTGTTGGAAATAGGAAGTCTAGATGGAGGATGGTGGTCCATGACTTTTAAGGATTACCTGGATGCCCCTCGCTGCACCAAGTGCCAGGGCTATGAACACACCAAGGCCACTTGCACTGCAAACTCAGTGGTTTGCATTTGGTGCGCAGGAAGTGGCCATCTAATGAAAGAATGTCCAAAGAAGAAAGTATTGGCCGACCCAACCTGCATTAATTGTAAACGGGCGAATGCAGATCATAGTAAAACAAAGCACAAGGCTGGCAGTCGGGAGTGCCCTGTGCACTTAACATGGTGCAAGGAAATAGCGAAACGTACCTATTATGAATAGAATTACCATCCTTCAGCTCAACATGGGTCGCCGAAGAGTAGTGGCAGACGAGTTGCGAGCTCTTTCTCGACGCTACGACATGATGGTAATTCAGGAACCGACCAGCCATAGGAACTTGGTCACGGGGTTTGGTCTCACGTCAAGAGTTATAGCTCTGAGCAGTGGAGAGAGGAGGCCTAGGGCTGCTATAGTGGTCAACAATCCAAATCTTGACGTGATGTATCTTAGACAATATTCTACGGCTGATTGTGTCGCATGCTACGTAAAGTGGGGCAGTTTATCTTTTACGATGATCTCGGCTTACCTGCCTAACGGAAGTAATATAGAGGAAAGTATTTCTGTCATGGAAACGATCACATCTAGTTGCAGGAATGTGATCTTATGCTCGGATACTAACGCTTGGAACACGGTTTGGGGTTCCAATCGAACAGACCGACGAGGGGCTAAGCTTGGTGATTTTATAGCAAGGAGCCAGTTAGTAGTAGTCAACAACATCTCTTCCACTCCCACTTTCTCAGGGCCAATGGGTGAAAGTTCGATTGATGTGACATTGGCATCAACGACATTAGTACGACACATTGTTGACTGGAACCTCAGATCTGAAACTAGTTCTGACCACAAAGTCCTGGAATTCAGTCTAGTGCAGGATATGCCAGATTTTCACGATATTGACAAGGGTTACGTAACTCGAAGGAATGACTGGAGCGTCTTCAAATGCATGCTGGAGGGAGAAATTGCCGACGAAGAATGGGAATCGGTGGAAACGGAATGTGCTGACGATCTGGACTATAGAGTCTCTAAAATAACTAATACAATTCTTGACGCAGCTGAAAATACTCTCCAACGGCGAAAGGCCAGAGCTCGACTAGTTCCATGGTGGACACCGGCCTTAACTACAATGAAGAGGGAAGTCTACAAGGCACGAAGGTTGTACCAGCGATGCAGATATGAAGAGAGGCGTATTGCACTTCGTAATCAGTACAAGGCCAAAGCTAAAGAATATCGAAATGAAGTGCGTTTACAAAAGCGGAGGTCCTGGGATGAATTCATTGTCGAAGAATCAAGGAAGAATCCATGGGGAATTCCATACAGAGTTGCTCTAGGAAAACTAACTCCTTTGCAAACATTGGCAGCCCTCAAGCATGTAGATGTTCAGGCGACTACCCTCGAAGAAGCAGCGACCATTTTTATTGAGGCTACATATCCTAAAGATGATCCGTCGGAAGATAATGAAGAGGAAGAATTAGTTAGACGCACAACTACTTACCCACCTGGAACAGACTTCTGCCCTCCATGGGATATTTACGATCTTCGTATTGCTGTTGATAGGCAGAAAACCGGTCGTGCCCCGGGGCTCGATTCTATAGACGCTGCGATCTTGAAAAATAGTATCCCCTATATGGAAGATATATTATTAGGAATTTTCAATGACTGCCTAGATAGGGGGTATTTTCCGAGAAGCTGGAAGGTGGCAGATTTGAGACTACTCTACAAGGGAGGGAACAAGGATAAGCAGCTTCCTAAGTCGTATAGACCTATATGTCTTCTTCCCGTGATGAGTAAGGTACTGGAGAATCTTATTATGATAAGACTACAGCCGATACTTAGAAAGGCAAGCCATCCACGGCAATTTGGCTCTACAAAAGGTAAGGGAACTACAGATGCTATACTCAGAATTCGCGCCGATGTCGAACAGAGGAATGAACGGTATGTTATGTTGTTGCTCTTTGATATATCATCTGCGTTTGACAGCGTTTGGTGGCCACGTGTACTCCAACAACTACAGAAATACGAAGCCCCTAGTAACTTATATACTCTCATAAGCAGCTACCTTCAGAACAGGACTGTAAAGGTCCGAGGAAGTTCTTATGAGAAAGAAGCTTCTATAGAGAGGGGATGCCCACAAGGATCAGTTCTTGGCCCAGCTTTATGGAAGCTGGTTTTTGATGAAATACTGGGTGTGCTCGAGGAACAGCATTTCTCTGCCACGGCCTACGTCGACGATTTAGCTGCTATAGTGGCCTCCAACAGTAGGTCTGGAATAAAAGAAGAGGCACAACGGTGCGCCACCCTGGTAGGACAATGGTGTAAAAGTAAGAAGCTGAGAATGGCAGTTTCAAAGACACAGGCTATTCTACTTAGAGGAAAAACGGATAGGGCACATCCTATAAACATATGTATAGAAGGCATCAGAATCCGTCCCAGTGAGGAAGTCACCTATCTGGGAATAAGAATCGGAAGAGGATTTAATGTGACCCCCTCATTTGGAATACTTAAGAAATAGGGTGGCACTAGCCTTAAACGGTCTTAGCCGCGTCGGGGGTGCATTTTGGGGCCTTAGATACCCGGCTACGATGACGATATATAATGGAGTGATTTTGGGTATCCTAAGATACGCAACACCCGCCTGGTACCAGAACCTTTCACAGCGGCAAAAGAGCAGATTGGCAACCATCCAGCGAACGGCTCTGCTCAGGGTAACCAAGTCTTACAGGAGTGTGTCTCACGAGGCGGCACAAGTTTTAGCTGGAGGAATACCTATCGACCTCTTCTTACGAGAAGAAGTGTTGAAGGATAAGTTCAAGAGAGGGGACTCAGCTGGTCTTCCGGAGAACATACGAGCGAGAATCACAGAAGAACCCAGAAAATGGAAAAAGATTATCCGAGATCATTCTATAGATACGTGGAATCGGCGGTGGGTGGCAACTTCGAAAGGTGCTACCTTGAGAAAATACTTTCCCAGCGTTCAGGCACGTTTACATGCAACATGGGTAGTCCCGGATTACTGGATATCGCAATTTCTCACAGGACATGGGGGTTTCCGGGCTAAACTCCATAGCCTTGGTGTAGACATAGATCCCTTATGTTCTAGATGTGGAATTCCAGAAACTGCTGAGCACATCATTATGAATTGCACAGCCTTTGAAGCTCTAAGGGTCAAACTACTGAGGGAAACCGGACTATATGTTCTCTCGGAAAATGATTTCCCTCAGCTGATCACAGAAGAAAACTACCCGCACTACAAAGCTTTTGTATACGGGTGGAAGGCTGCGATTGGCTCATCCCATTTCAATCTCAGTAGAAGAGGACATATTCCTGGGAGGCCGCCTGACAGCGGAGGAGCTGAGGAAGAAGATGACAGCCTTGGAGCAGCCTAAGATTAGATTTCTCAGTTACCTTGATAAATTGTTATGGTGTTCATTGCTATTATGTTTATTATTATAGTTTATTATTATTATATGTTTATTATTATTATTATTATTATTATTATGTTATTATAGTTTTTGGTATCGTGGTTATTGTTATTGTAGTTATTGTTATTGTGTATATGTTGTATTTATATATTGTTATTGTGTATAATGTTACATTGTAATTATATGGATATGTTTTGATATTTTGGCAATATTAAAAGTTAGTATTGCCTAAACCTGTATTGCCTGAAGGCAAGGAAGGGCGAACAATAAATAAAATAAAATAAGAATCGTTTACCACACCCTCCAACCCACTTCCAAAAACCCAAATCTCTCAGGTCGGTCTTGACGCAATCCTCCCATCTAATTCTTGGTCTACCCCTCGGTCGTTTACCCTACTGTTCAAAACTGGTCACTTTTTTTGGAATTCGATCATTACTATACCCAACGACATGCCCATTTTAACCGTCATGCTCCTATTACCTGAATTATATTTAACGGATATAACTCAGTTCTGCATTGTGAAGCCTTCTAAATTCTACGGTTTCTTCATCCTTTTTTGGGTCAAACATTCTAAGCAGTACTTTATTTTCGATAACTTTAAGGCGTTGTTCCTCCCTTAATGTTTCGCACCCGTAGAGAACTGTTGGTAGTGTAATAGTCTTCAATATCCTATTTTTTTTTATTTCTCAAGAATAAGCGCGATTTTAACCTAGCCCTTATATATATAATAGATCCTAAATATTTAATTTGTTCAACGTGTTCAAACTTTATACCGGAAATATCTACATCACTAAAATGTTCACCGTTTCAACTACTTACCATATATTTCGTTTTATCGGTATTAATTACTAGACCGATTTCGTTACCGGTTTTCATGAGCATAGTTGCGTTTAATTTAATTTCCAAGAGGCCCGGTGGCCGGGGGAGGAATCGCTAACCGAAGGGAAGTACACTATCTTGTATGGAGGGAGCGATAATTATTGTTTAGAAACTGGGTTTCTGATAAAGAATAAATTTTATAGTAAATAATATTTTATTTCAATGTTGGATATTTCATGCATTTATGATTTTAATTAAATAAATAAAAAAGTTCCTTATTTATTCTGGAACCTTAGGGATGAAAAATAATGTTCAGGCAGGATCCTTCAGAGCCTTAAAATGTATATGAAATAATATTTTTTAATCATGGATTCGTATTTACAAAAACTTAAGACTGTTTAGGATCGGATGGAAAAAAAACAAAAACAAAATCTATTGTTCATTTTAAAACTAAAATGCATACATAGTGTTATTGTTCTGGTTATAAAAAATAATAAATAAATGAGAGAGTTCATCCTAAAGTTCACCTCCTTGCACAACTGGTCAAAAAAACAACACCTACAACCTTACGAACTACTCAACCCAAGACCCTCTATGGGATGTAGTGGTATTGCATTTAGTTACTTTATTTACAATTTTCAATTTATTATTTCTATAATTGCTAATTTAGTCGAAAAAATAAAAAGGTATAATTACAACTAATCACGGAATTAGATAAATAATTAGAAGATAACAGAAATCGCTAAGGCAGATTCCCTGATAGTCCACGTCTTTTTCGATTACCCGTTCCGTTGTTGGGAGGGACAATTTACAGACAGTTATTACCCGAGGCAATTATCCTGTGACAGTAATTACTTGTTTAAGTAACAGTCTTTACTTTTAATGTTTAATGTGATTAAATCTTCTATTAAAATAATATTGTTTATACTAGCCAATTTCAAAAGAAAAATAAACGCGCATCCCGTTGTATGATTTAAAAATCCCTTTAAAAAAACACAAATATCTCATATTATTCAAACTGGATAACTTTATTTAGAGAAATAAGATATGAAAATAACAAAACAAAAAAAAAGTTATTAAATTTCATTTAGAAGCCATATTTACGATTATTCTTATTCTAAATGATTTTTATCAAATATTACTAATTCAAGGAGATTATGACTAGAAAATCCTTTTTTTTGACGAAAACCCGTTGTCCGGAAATTAATGCAGGATTTCATGTTTAAACGAAAACCGGATTTTATTATTAAAGAGATTACTTATCAGGATTTGGTTGTGTTAAAGAGATAGCATACAAAACTACAATTTTACGTGAAAAAATTATATCTTTCTTGTCTGAGAGCTGATTAAAAAAAATTAAAATTTCATATTTCCTTTTTTTTTCTCGGCTCCCACAATGCTCATTAGCGGCTATAACTCTAGTTTTGCACTGTTATAGGTCCCTACTACGCAGAAAAAAGCGGCATTCAAATCTGTGTGTTACAATTCAAAACATTTCCTTGTTAGATTATCTATATATTTTTTTTTTTAAACCCACCTAAGGAGGCAAAATGTAAAGGGCTTCTGAAATTTACTAGGACCTATAACAGACTGACAAGGGGAGGACAAACTCAGTCCCTCACGGATCTTGTTGGCAATTTTTTTGGAGGTTCCTGGTCGAAAAATATTAGATACGTATTTTGCTGTTCCGACCAATGGGCCCTAGAAGACGAGAAAAAATAAAATAGCACTAAACTAATTTATTTTATAATACTAGTTGGTATCGCTGGGAAGAGGAGAGCTTCAGCTTTCATTTGATGAATATAAATGCAAAATTCGATTAACAAAAACCTATTGATAAAATTAGTAAAAACTTTTAGCTTGAGTTCAAAGCAAGATAGGATGATGAAACCAAAGACATTTCAAGCGTATTACCACCCTATATTTTGGGTGAAAAAATGAATTTGATACGTTTAACCGTCTAAACATAATTCATGTTTTTGTCAATTTAAACAAAAATTGCCTACCACTTAGGTCAGGCAAATTTTGAAGCTTACGAATTTTTATTTTTCAATTTGGATGAAATTTTATATTTAAGTGTTATTTTGAATGCTGAATTCGAATCCGATGTCGGTTCTTGTGAAAATAATATATTAAACGTACTTCACTTGAAAAATGTTAGCTTTTACACCGTAAAATGTGATATAAATTTTTTTTTAGCCCTGGAATTCCATTTCAGTACCCTCAAAACTCAGGAAACGTATATATATATATATATATATATATATATATATATATATATATAAAATAGGTTTTTGTTCATCGAATTTTACATTTATATACATCAAAAGAAAGCTGAGACTCTCCTCTTTCCAGCGATACCAACCAGTGAATTGCATGACAAAGTAATGGCGATTTAAAGGTATGTAACCAATAATCGGTTTAAAAATTTCATTTTCCTCGAAGAGGGTGAAAAAAATGATATTTTTTGATTTTGTTGAACAAGCGGTTTTTAATGTTTTTGAGGGTACTGAATTAGAATCTGACGTCAATTGTTGTGTAATAAAATCTATAGAGGTAGTTGAAAAACTTAGGAACCGTATGTGTATATATATATATATATATATATATATATATATATATATATATATATATATACACACACATAATTACATAAGTATTAAACTAATGCATTGGTATCAGATTTACTGAACCTGGCGAAATTGATTGTTAGTTAGAATGCACAAGAACAAGTGACTCCCGTAGCAGTTAAGGAAGAACAATATAGATAGATAATTTTTAAACTCGAGATATAAAATAAATTAGTTTAATGCAATTTTTTTTTCTCGGCTTCTAGGGCCCATTGGTCGGAACGGCAAAATACGTTTCTAATATTTCTTGACCAGGAACCTCCAAAAAAATTGCCAACAAGATCTGTGAGAGACTGAGTGTGTCCTCCCCTCGTGAGTGTGAAGAACCAAAAGGGGTAGTCGTTAAAGTTTTCCCTTTGACTGGTTGGTTTTTTTCTGTTTCTTCTGGAAACAAATTAATAAATAATAATAACATGATTAGATACTACAAAACTGTTTCCAAAGATCGGTTCCCAGGAATCGAATTCGAATCGTCGATTTTCGACACCTTTTCTCAAGAATCGATAGAACCATGAATCGACTTTCTGTATCGACACATCTATAGTTTATCTATTTTAATCACGGGATTTAAAAATAATTTTCTTTACGACAGTTTTTTAGTCTAAGGGAGATTCGTTAATATTAATTTACAATACAAAAAAAAAACCATAACATATTGTTTGACATTTACTTTTTTTAAAACAATTCATCAAATTTATTGAATGATATTATTGCAGTATTTGTGGGGGGGGGGGGGGGGGGGGTAATTATACTCCTATAGAACCTCCATCAGGAGACCGCCACTGATGCATGTCTTTATTCAGGGACTTTCTACTAGAACAATGTTTTCTTTTTTTCTTTTTAATATTCATCCATCTATCGCTACTAAAAAAAAAAAAAAAAAAAAGATTGAAAAATATAATCTATAGAGACTATTGTCTGGAGAAGCGGGAAGAGCTATAATTGCTGGGCCTGCTATTGCCTCCACAAAGGGACTATTAGTTGTCACGCAACTTTTACATATCTCTGGAGAAGGGCAACGACTCTGGACAGCCTCCAGATTGACCGACAGCCATCAACCTGGAATGGAGTGGTGATTCTCCATGTTTAATCGCTACCAGATTTTTTTTTTTTTTTTTTTTTTTTTTTTTTGTAGATGGGATCATAGATTCGTATGAAAATACTTATGGGTAGCTTCTAATAGGAGTTTTATGTCAGCTTATGTCTTGAGTTTTCTAACCAGGGATTATCTAACATCTAATAAAAAGCAAATTGAGAAACTAGGGGATAAGTAACCTACAAACTATCAATTACCATAAACTTACCATAAACTTGATTTAGTTCTTTAGGAACATCGGTCCTTACAAAACAAAATACATACATTAGGAAAAGTTGCATATAATGAAAGAAAAAAAAAATCACTGTTGACAAAGTAACGAAAGTAGGTAACTTACAATAATCAATAAGGTAACATTAAGTTGTTTATACAAGAAACATTGGTCCCTGACACTGAAAATCACAGAAAAAAGCTTCATCGTTTCAAAGTAGCCAAGTCTTCTACCAGGTTTCAGTACCATTGTTCAAAGTAACCCCTATTAGTTGCAGCTTTTTACCTAGTAAAATATACACAATTAAAGAAATTAGATGAAGTTAGAAACTTGAAACAATTAAGAAAATGTTGCTAAATAGATTGGTAGTTAATGTATTACTCACATAGAATAATTTTTCATTGGTTTGGACACACTTATCAAAACGTTAACACTGAACCACCAAAACCCGCAGCGGCCCAGTTCGGCAAACGTTCTGTTATTGTCACTACAGCACATTTTATTTTTAATCCTTGAAATTTTTGAAACAACCAAGGGTCGCTAATGTTTCCAGAACTAATGATGAGTGTTGAGAAGTGGAAAATAATCCATCAAACCTAATTTATTTGTGGTTTAAATACCTAAAGGTCCATACCATTATAACATAATTGTTACTGAGATTTTAATAAAGGTCCGAGATGTAAAAGGAGACGTATGGAGTGCTGTATCGAGGTTTCAAGTTTTCACGGGATTCAGGGGAAAGAGGAATCCAAGAAAAAATTGTTAATGTTGTCTTCACTCATGATTCGGCTTCAATAGTCCGTTGCTCATTATTATTAATTTGGATAATGTTCCTAGAACCATTATTCCCATGGTAAATGTGAGGGCTATAAAAATTCAACTAAAAGTGTAAAAGATTATAAGCGATAAAGAAAATCACGGATGTGTTGTTTAACGAAACCGTTAGTCATTCCCAACAATGCGGCAATCAAGAAGAATTATGCTGAAGTCAGAACCCGCGTAAATCAGCGAGATGAAGCTTCTTCGTGACTGGTTAGGAGAATTAGTGAGCGATTTGTGTTTTATAAGTTGATTTGTGGCAGATATATGAGAGTCAATTAAAGAGAAAGAACAAAAACGCTAGATAATTTCAGAAGGGGATTGCAAGTTTACACCGACTTCGCCTCTAAGCCCATACTTAGCATCGCAAGGCATTGAAAACGCCATTTCTGAAGCATCATAATCAATCAATGACGGGATTCTTACTTCGCCAATGGAACAAGAACTACCGGACTGACGTAGTCATCATTTAACTCGTCATATTTTTTATTCTTACCTTAAAAGAATAATGTCGAAATCTACATATAAAGGCAAATTATTATATACGATTATATAAACTAATTATATAAAAACATAATAACAAATAATTATATTAATAACATAAAAACAAAAACTATAAAATAATATAAATAAAAATAAAACAAAACAAGAAACACTGCAATAATTTCTTTCTGCTCCCCTCTTCCTACATTATTCGGTATCAAATAAAAATCTATACGACAAACCATTAATAGATCATGTAACCATTTATTATTTATTATTTTATTTAATCGGTGCGACAGTCCTTAGGCAGGACCAGGACCTCCTCAACAAGCCTCCTCCAACCTTCTCGATCCGCTGCCTTGCGGCGCCATCCTCTAATACCTGCCTGACGGAGGTCTTCCTCCACGTCGTCTAACCATCTCATTCGTGGCCGCCCTCGAGTTCTTAAACCTTCTGGCTTTTCTTTTAGCAGTTTTCTAGGAAATCTGTCTGTAGGCATCCTTTCCACGTGTCCTAGTCACCTTAATCTCGCTTTTTTTATTTGGGCTACTATATCTTGCTCACCAAACAATGCCATTAATTCACCATTTTTTCTTATTCTCCTTTCACCATTTAGATATTTTGGGCCAAATATCTTCCTGAATATTTATATTTATATTCCTGAGTAACCATTTATAGAGGCTGAGAATAAATCAAGTGGATCTTCTAGAACCATAAGAATACATTCAAAGCAAATATAAAATTATTTCCCTAATTATTATTATAATTGATTATATGCTATATTTCTCTATTTTTATTTTTATATAATTTCGTAGACTAGTTATTTTTTAAAATTAAATTATTATTAAATATCATACATTAATTTATAATTCAGCATTGAAGTGAATAAATAAATATTAAATCTTCATAGAAGATAAATTTTTAAGGCAGACATTTTTTTTTAATTTTTACGATCAGTTTTTTTCATAGTGTTTTCTTTATTTAAGAAAAACTGTTTTTATTGGAGAAATACTACAATCAAGCTCACTCAATGGTAATAAATAAGGTAAAGGTTCGGATGGCTGACACCACCAAACTGGCTTGACCCGCGAGATAACGAACACAAATAGTGAAGACTTAGAAAAAGATACTTTATTTACTGATAGTTACATACAAGACTTCTAGTATAATGGTTACAAGTCAAATGTAGAGTGTCTTCCTCTGAAAACTTCCTATAGCTACTTAAACCTATAGGTTTGGAGTGGGGATAGGATAGGGTGAAAGTGTCTGGCTAAATGTTTACTAAAGGGAACGTGAGAAAGGGTAGTCCGGCGTAGGTGTCAATTGTCTCATGTCACAGTGATATACACAGGGTGTTATAGGGTGGCTGGGGATCTTTGACCCAAAGCAGTTTGCTTTATGATTGTTTATGACATGTGTTGTTCAAGATGTAATCTATATTTTACCCTTGGTAGGTCAAAAGGATACTTTCTCTTAGTCAGGTGCTAAAAGGGTTCCTCAATAATAAAAGTAATGTTAAAGAATATATTAATATTATGAGTAATATTTATAATCTTATAACTCCCCCCCCTTTAATTGCGAAGTCACTGAAGCATAAAATTTATTTTTAGAATGGATTCTCCCTTTTTTTGTATTCTATGAAACTATTCCAGAGGCCTACCATTGATTGCAAGAGGATGTTCAGGTGTAGGATTGGATAGAAAGTTCTAAAGGATGGAAGTTTGGTTTACACTATTGTCACATAATTATAACATTTAAAATATAGCTGTAGCTAAATGTAAATTACAATAATTGTTGACATATACATTCATCAAATCTTATTCTGTTAAAGTATTGTTATTGTTGATTAATTATACAAAATATCATTACTTAATAAAATTAAACTATTACCTATAATATAACATTTTAAAAAAAAAAGTACGTATATAAAAAATAAACATTAAGTACAAAGATTTTTTTTTTTTAATTTCTAATTGTGTTAAATATTGACCTGTTTCATTAATATATAAACATAGGTTCGGTTTTAGTTTTAAACAATTTACAATTACTTAACTTACTATTAGTTACTAATTCTAATAAACAATTATAATCTAAATTTTCATACAACATTCCATATAATTTAAAAATTCACTTATTCAAATAATAATATATAGACATTTATAGCATCATAATTAAAATTTATTGTTCTCCATAACAATTGTTTTATTATTATTATTTCATATTATTATTACTTTTCTTTTTCAATATCTAAGCAATAAAACTATTATAACTTAATTAATTTTCCAAATACACATAACAACAGGTTGAATGTTGAACAGTAAAGTTGTCAATTGCAAAAAATAATTAGTTACATATACAGTGCAATAATTTTTTTAATGTGCCATCATTCCTTTGATATTTTACAGCAAATGACTATTAATACAATTTAACTATTATTGATTGAGCCTGATTTATAAATTCATACCTTGATTGCCAAATTCGTACCTTATGTTGTGGTTCGCAGAGAGAATATGAGAGAATATCATTTATCATCATTCGAAATGAGAATATCATTTTCACCAGTTGGCCATTTATGGATATGTCCGATATCTTCTTTTACTTGAGGGTTTGGTTGTTTTAAAAGAAATCCTAAGAAAGTAATTTTTCCTTTTGGTTTTTTAAACTTGGTGTAAAGGTTCGACTTTTTATATCGTTTTCTTTTACTCTTTGTAATAGTAGTTGGCAAGTCCATTTTTGATTTAACTATTAATTTTTGTAAGTCTAATAGTCTAGCTGATTTAGTACTTGAATTCTGTTTTGAGCTGTTTAGACTTTTTTCTAAAATAGTGCGTCTTAAACTGTTTTCTGAAGCTTTACGGTTCTTAGGTTCTTTTGATGAGAATAAGATTAAGGTTTCAATTTTTAGAACTGATTTTTCATTTATTTGCTCATCGCGTTCACTACTACTAGTTTTTGACACCTCTAAAAAATAACTTTTATTTTCAGGTTTATTTAAACTAGATGAAGCATCAACTTCTGAAATATTATCTTTTGGAATAATATCATCACTATTGTTTATATTTTGTTCAGTATATAAGTTTGTTAATTTGGCTATATTATTTATTAAAGTAGGTGTATTTTTTAATAAATCTGAATCAGGTTTCTCTATATCTATTCCCAATATGTGTGATTTGATTCAGCCTATCTTCTTTTGCAATGAAAGGTGCGATTACTTAATTTCCAATCAATAACTTTTCTATCTTAGTACACGGCCGAGTATCAGTGCCAGTAATCACTTCATCATATCTAGAAATTACAATAGTCTTATCATCAGTGTTTAGGCTCTGTTTTGACACTTTTCCACAAGGCATTTCGACCGGTACCTCTTCCTTTTCAAGCGATTTGGAATCGTTTTTAGGAACATTTTCTAAAACACTACTTTTTTGGCGGTTAGTCGTTTTTATTATTCCAATTTCTACTTGTTCTGAAAGGCATTCTCGATTTTTTAAAATATTATTATTATCGCTTTTTGTTTCATCTAATTTAAAAATAGGTCCACCAATTATATTCGAATTCTTCGATCTTTATAATCTTCTTTAAAACAAGAATTAGTTAAGAGAGTCGGCTGACGATTTTGAGTGAAATGAGGATTTAAAGCAATTTGGTTGAATTGGCTTTTAAAAAGAGTATTTTGTTGATAAATACCGGATGAATATTGGTTCAAATGATTATTTTGATCGTTATAACAAAATTTATTATTATAGGTTGATTTATTGTTTCTAGAAACCTTGTTATGTTTATTCTTTTTGTAATATTTTCTTTTAGTAAATGTTTCCTTTGGAAAATAGTCATTATTACCTTTCTCATCGGTTCTCGTTATAGATTCTGATGAATTTTGATCATTTATGAAAAAGTTGTCTTCATTTTCCAACAAAACCTTTATCTCCTCTAAATTGTTTGCTTCATTTAAACTTAAGAATATGCTAACGTTTACAGGGATATTCATAAAGAAATAAAAGACTAAACGGCGTTCTAGTAGATTTGTTCCTATTTCTTTATCATCATCGTGTTCTTCAAAATCATATCGAAAAATGATTAGGGATATTTTTTTATCTAACCGTAACAGAAAATCTAACGGACTTTCATTATGATTTCTTTCGGTATCAAATAAATCTAATTTCAATTCCTCTATTGATCTATAGTCATAAAAGACATTTTCTAAATAATATAACAAATCATTAAAATATTTGAATTTATATTTTACTATAATATGAGCTAAGACATTCTTTAATACATATTTAAGTGGATCTTTTTGAAAATATATTTTATTTTTTTCCAATCTCATGACATTTAAAAATTTAATTAAATTGTAATTTTTATAATAAAAAGAAGGGCTATATCTCCTTTTGTTTTGGAACGATGCCATATTTATAATAATAATACTATAATATAATAGTAATAAAAAAGGAAATAATTATATAAGTAACATAAATATCTTAACTAAGCTTACTAAATAAGTTCGCTGTCTTCCTTGCTTGGTACCTGGGGTCAGTGAGCCAGAAGGAGACTTCAGCTTGAAATACCTCGGATGAGTGGGTTTCAAACTGGACGTGTGCTGAAAAAGTGTTGGTACCTGGGATCAGTGGGCCAAGCGATGACAGTCAGACACCTCGCAAGAGTGGATCTTCAGTCAAAGTTCTTCAGCGTTCGGTCAAGGCAGAGCAGCTTACTCGAGAAAACCTAGGAATAGTAAGATCTCGATGCTATGTCTGTCTCTAGTTCGGGCGCCAGATAACGAACACAAATAGTGAAGATTTAGAAAAAGATACTTTATTTACTGATAGTTACATACAAGACTTCTAGTATAATGGTTACAATTCAAATGTAGAGTGTCTTCCTCTGAAAACTTCCAGCTACTTAAACCTATAGGTTTGGAGTGGGGATAGGATAGGGTGAAAGTGTCTGGCTAAATGTTTCCTAAAGGGAACGTGAGAAAGGGTAGTCCGGCGTAGGTGTCAATTGTCTCATGTCACAGTGATATACATAGGGTGTTATAGGGTGGCTGGGGATCTTTGACCCAAGGCAGTTTGCTTTATGATTGTTTATGACATGTGTTGTTCAAGATGTAATTTATATTGTACCCTTGGTAGGTCAAAAGGATACTTTCTCTTAGTCAGGTGCTAAAAGGGTTCCTCAATAATAAAAGTAATGTTTAAGATTATATTAATATTATGAGTAATATTTATAATCTTATAACTCGCGCTACACCGACCAGTTCGATCCTTACGCTTCTCTTCGAGTTTACATTTTTCGATAGTTCTTTTCTATAACCTCACATGTAAACAATCACTTCTACAGTTTCAACTTGGTTTGTGTTGTTCAGAGTCTTATATTGATATTTAGTCTTCTTAAATATAAATAGGTGAAACAGAAGTTAACAATACGAGTATTAAGTGTTTTATCAATTCATGTTTTCTTATTTCATCTTATCTAATGTGTAAAAGTGTTACAAAACTTGACAAGATTAATTTGTATATGGATTTGGTGCTTTATGTATTTTTATTTGTTGTTTCAATTATAGTGATAAAATTTCGGTATACATATTTTGTGAATGGATTCTTTGTCATCCATTTGACTTATTTTGCTAAAGTGAGACAGATTGTATAATTAATTCAATAAAACATATCCCTCTATAAATAAATGTGAGGAAGTATATCACAGGTTTTATGTTTTCTTATTTTCACTTAGCTTGAGAAAATATAGCAGAAATTAACATCATCACTTTCAACTAGGATTCTGTCTTACATTATATAATGGCTTATAACATGGAGAATCGACAATGTGAAAATAATCACACATTAAGAGGTAAATGACACATTACTATATAATTGTAAAACTATAAGTATAATGTTATAGATTAATGTGTTTAAAAAAAAAATTAGAAGCCTGATGATGGAGCATTATCTTCGAAACATGTAGCTACAAATGTTAAATAATTAGGAGTTATGCCAAGTAAATACTAAAGGATTCTGTCTTTTATATATTTATAATTTGTTAATTTCACTTCTCAGTAATTAACTTTACTGGTGGTTTAGCATTATATTAATTCATGATTAAGTTAATATTAATTTAAAATTGATCTATTGTCATATTTTGATATTTTCTTATTTCCTTACTTCTCATTTTAATATTAGAAGGTAAACAGAAGTTAATATTACTTTGAACAGGGATTTAGAGTTTCTAAGTAAATGAAGGAGAATAACCTTTCCCTTCTAAAAGTAGCGACTAGAACATCGAAATAATACGGAACAAGGTTAGAATCGATAAAAGGTATTCTGGGCGCGCGGAGGGGTTGGTGTCAGCCATCCTAACCTTTACCATAAATAATAGGGATGGTAATGAATCCATATTTACAAATAAAATAAATAAATGATCCTTATCTATACTAAATATAAAATATCATCCATTTATAAAAAATGAAATATATTTTTTTTAAATCATACGGTATATGCAATACATAATAGACACTTTGGGTACCCCAACCAAGTACCTCCTCCCAATTATTGAGAGGGGGAGGCAAGCCAAACGCTCAAAAGCTATTCAGTAAATCAACAAATATACATACTAGATCTATACATCCATTAACTAGTCTGGTTAATCTGGTCATCAAATATTTATCATTTTCTTTAATTATTTTTTTTTACAATTTTACTTCTTCTTGCTTATGGTTGGTCTATTTTTCTACAACGTTTCGTTGATTTACTTTTACCTTCATATTTTACTTTATTTTCTATTGTTTTACTATTTTAAATATTGTTTAAATAAAAAAAATATTTTGTCATTTCAACCGAAAGTGGACAAAGAAAAACCATTTAATTTAAGACTGCAATGATCTTTTGGAGTAGAGGAGAAAATTCTAACTATTAAAAGATTACCAAAGAATGAAAACTACTTTTCGTTCATCAAGTTATTACCAGAAATATCTCCGATTCATATAGAAAGTTGAGCATAAATATTAAAGGTACTAGGTTGTCTTTGAAGTCCTTGTGTTCAACTATAGCTGCATCTAGGAATATATATTTCAAACATTATAAATTACTGGTCTTCAAAGTCAAGTCCATTGTTATCAACTACATTCACCCATCATTACGCTTGATCCTTGTAACTATCCTTTGGTATTGAGTCAAAGAACACTTCACTCCAAATTTTCGTCAGATCATGTTGAACGAAAACCAAAAAGAACGACGAAAACCAAATTTGAAACAGTAGAAGAGGGTGTTAATATCTCGTTAATATTTTTATCATGTATAGAATAAGGTAAATATATGTGTCTATTAACATAAATCAGAATCATCAATTCCAACAATGATAGGGTTGCTGACGATCCGGGAGTGATATAATTGAAACGTGGGCCGAAGGAGAGGCGGGGTGGGGGGGGCAGGTAGCGGGGATGTTGACAAACAGGCCGACGACAATGGGGACCGGTGGCGAGATTAGGACCTGAGCAGGCAAAAAACAGTCGAGCTATTGTTACTCACTCCCAAAACCACTAGTAAGTTGTTTTGTTTGTTTTTTCTAAACCTATGTCGGCAACTAAAACGGGTTCTCATTGCGTGGTCAGCTATCCGAATCTTTTTATCAGTCTCCAGCACAATGCTCCTGTCTGCCCCTTGGCCTTCCGGAATCTGAATCCATGGAATGTAATCCGTGCCTCCCATATCGATCATAACGTAATAATGTAAATGCTTCAAACTTGAAGTTCTGAAAAACATTTTTACCATGGCATTTTTCTGGTAAATGTTGCTTTGGTAATCTACTTCGGTCCAACATCGTATGACAATCAGAAAAACTAGGGAATAAATACATTGTTAATAACTAGGTACAATATATAGTTTAACAATCCAAGTTAATTATAGTTGTAAAAACTCTCGATCTATTGGTAACGACATCGGACCACTTTTATCGATAGCTCTTTCCTATAACCTCACTTGTGAACCTGCAGTTCTATAGCTTCTACTTTGATTATAGTTTTTAGTGTCTCATATATTTATGTTTTCTACAAGACTAAAACGACAAGAAACTGCTCGTCGTTACAGACTAATTCAACATTTACAAGACAAACGTTCAAAGCTCCCAATTCATTACAAAATACTTATTTATGTGACTGTTATTAGACCTATTTGGACATATAGAGTTGAGCTTTGGGGCTCTACTAAACCATCCAATCCATCTCGTATCCAATCCTTAAAATCCAAAATCCATCGAAAAATCCTCAATACTCTTTATCCATAAAGATCTTAATGTTCTATGTGTTGCTGATTTAGCCCAACCAGATACCTATCCTTTCATAGTAAGCTCTATAACCACTCAAATCCATTAGTTTCTCAACTTGCTTCCCAATCCATTCCCATTAATCCTCCGAGGCGTCTAAAAAAAGATGGCCTAGAGATCTTCTAGTGTAGAATTTTATTGAAGTGCTACCGATGAGTAGTTCTTTTCAAGTTTTTTCATGTCATTGTAATCGTTATCGGCTCATTTACTTGATGTACATATTTGTATAGTTGCAAATTTCAATAAATTGTTATAAAACTAAAAAAAAAAAATTAATTATCCAATAAAATACTAAGTTAAAACATTACATACGTCTCTATTTTTTTATTTCAATACCCTAATTCAATAGTAAATCTGGATCAATTTCGGCTCCAACGAATCTGCGTAGTAAAAAGAGTTTCACAGTAAAATGTGTGACTGGAAATTAAAACAGGATTTCATGTATAAACCAAAACCTGATATTAATATTAAAGAAATTATTATAAGGTTTTGGTTGTAGTAAAGAGATAGCACACAAAACTGCATTTTTACGTGAAAAAATTATTTCTCTATATTTTCTGAGAGCTGAGAAAAAAAATAAAACGTGATTTTCATATTGGTTTTTATTTTATTTTTTTCTCGGCTCATTACAAAAGAATCATATACACGACTGTGATTAGACGTATTTAGACGTACGGAGTTGAGCTTTGGGGCTCCACTAAACCATCCAACAGATCTCGTATCGAATCCTTACAATTCTAAATCGTTTGAAAAATCCTAAATGCTCCTTACTTTGTCACCAATAAACTTATCCATATAGACCTTAATGTTCCATATGTTGCTGAGTTAGCCCAAACCAGACGCCTGTCCTTTCATAGTGAGCTCCATAACCACTAAAATCCACTAGTTTCTCTACTTGCTTCTCACTCCATTCCCAATAATCCTCCGAGTCATCTGAAAAGAAGATGGTCTAGAGATCTTCTAGTGCTACTAAGAAGTTCTTTTCAAGTTATGACGTGTTATTGTAACGTTAACAACTCATTAACTTGATGTATATATTTATACAGCTATAAATTTCAATAAATTGATATAAAATAAAAATGTTTTCTCATTTTTCTTCTTAAATGTATGGTGTAACAGAAATTAAGATCTATTCCAACATAGATTGAATGACTTTCTACACGGATTTAGGTTTCTATATATTTATATATTTTTTATTTTCATTTCCCTCATGTGAGAAATTTTCATTGTCCATTTTGTAATCCACATTAATTATTGCCCTAAAGTGGGGCAAATTGTAATAATTATTGAATAAAACACTTCTACCTAAAAAAAAAAATTGTGAGTAATTTTATCGGAAGTTTGATGTTTTCTTATTTCCATTTCCCTAGTGTGAAAGAGTTTATCTGAAATTTGATATTTTCTTATTTCAGATGTTTATAGTTTAAAAATGGAATTATTAGTGTTTGCGTGTAAATGGAGAGTAATAACCTATCCCCTAGAAAAGTAGCGAGGAAAACATCAAAATAAACCGAAAGGAAATAACTATGGATTGTTATTTTGGGCGGGAGCAGGGTTGGAACAGTGGTTCGATGTTATTACCCAACTATTATAAAAAAAAAAGCCCCATATCATAGAAATAACCAGTTAAGAAATCAAATCATAATGATTAATTGGGCTTTGAAACCAGGGTGAGGTAATCCAAGGTGGTCTTTCAGGAAATAGTATACATTTTTTCGTGACAATATATTTTTTCTTAAACTTTTTTATTGAATAAATATTACAATCTAGCTCACTCAAGGACAATATGCAATGTAGATGCCAATGAATCCGTATAAAATTATAATTATAATAATATAATTTTAATAATTAATTTTAATAATTTATAATACCCCCTAGACTTCATCAATATTCTTTTTTAATCCTCTCTTCATAAAACCTAGCTTGGATTGCTTTTTGTATCTCACGATGAATTAGAAACATTTTTTTCGAAACGACTAAAGTATTAATAAAAAGTAATCGGTGGCCGGATAGACTGGTTGATAATTTTTTAAGTTCAATATTATAATATACGATCGTTAATCTTGCAGGAAGTCAATTTTTAAAATTTTAAATTCATCTCAACAATAATAATCATAACTAATTTACTGACTACTCTATTTATTGTTTACAATAAACTAAAATAGTTCTTATTATGTTTACAGACTACTTCAACATTAACTAGACAAACGTTCAAAGCTCCGAATTAATTACAAAAGACTCGTTTACAAGACTGTGATTAGACCTATTTGGACGTACGGAGTTGAGCTTTGTGGCTCCACTAAACCACCAGTTCATCTCGTATCCGATCCTTACAATCCAAAATCCTTCGAAAAATCCCCAAAGCTCCTTATATAGTGACCAATAAACTTATCCATAAAGATCTTAATGTTCCATATGTTGCTGATTTAGCCCACACCAGATCTCTATCCTTTCATGGTAAGCTCTATAACCACTCAAATCCGTTAGTTTCTCACTTGCTACTGATGAGTAGTTCTTTTCAAGTTTTAACACGTTATTGTAATCGGTGTCCAATACATTTACTTAGTGTATATATTTTGAACAGTTGTAAATTTCAATAAATGTATATAAAAAAAAAATAAAAGAAGTTTTTATTATGAACTAGAACAATAAAGCTATATAAGGGCATTGTTTTATTTTTTATTTATTTTTGTTCTGTTGCGTTCTATATATACATTTACATGTTTATTTAAGTTATATTTTTTATATTTATTTTATATATTTTTTTTATTTTAGGACCACATCGGAGCACTTAAATCAGTCAACCAGCATTTAATCAGGTCTTCCTAGTAATTTGGAAGATTTGGCTTTCAGCTTCCACCAGTTCTCCCAGAAAATTTTCATTGTGTATTGTCTCCATTCAAATGTTTTGAGTTTAAGTCTAATGACTGTCCTTCAGGATCTTCTCCTCTTCTCCGTTTTTAATTTCTTGTATTGCTATTTTCAACTCTTCTAAATCATCCTGGACTTCTTTGAACCAATTTTTTTTTAGTTTTATTCTTCTGAAAGTAGTCAAATGGTTTTTTCATATTGTTTATATTGTAATGATAATAATAAGTTCAAATATAGGGGCAATTTTCTGCTCTTTAAGCTAAACAATGTGTGCAACATTTGATGTTTTCTTGAGGTAAGTGACAACCGATCAGACGAAAAATTGTTCTTATATTTAACCAATACATAGATTAATCATTATTTTTAATGTCAACTGGAGAACCATTGGCTGCTGTCATTAGCTTAGAAGACTGTCCCAACACAATAGAACTCTGTCAGGGACAAATCCCTTCTCCCCCAGATCCTCAGAGCCCTAGATTCGAACCCCTCACTTCCAGCCATAAATAATCCATTTAAACGACCGGTTTCATGTTACACCATCCTAACGAAAAAAAAAAAAGCAAACAGAACTAATGAAGTAATAGAAGACACAGACAATTTCTAAAATACTTAATTCATCTCGTTGCAAATCTTATATTTCATTTGCATATTTTAATGGAATCACTTTGGAACGCATCGGAGATAAGTTGCGTTTAATGATCCGAGGCAGGGAGAGATCAGCCATGGCCTCTCTGAAGACAAACAGAACGTGTATATATTATAATTATAATAGAAAGGATGGGGCTGAGAGATACTACGTGATCCCACCACGGCGTGACTGGAGGGGAAAAGGCAATCAATTACAAACCTAAAACTGGGATTCGGGATTCAGTTACATGGAAAATATCCGCCCATCCTGGTGCCTATAATCAAGCGGTATTATCTTCTCCGAGGTCAATGAGCAGCACCTCTTCCTTCAATGCGCCCGTGTCTTTTGATGGCGCATGCGTATTGTCGGCTGTTAGATCCGATCTTTATGTACTAACGGTAGAGGAATTCATAGTTGTAAATAGCGTTAAGAGACGTAAGAGGGAGTTAAGTAGGTAAATACATTTTGACCTCTTCCTTTATTAGTCAGGTGATTGAGCTGTACCTGTTTAACCCGGCGTTGGTCACTAGCCAATCTGGTACAACGTTAGTCGCTAGGTGAGCATTTCCCTCACTTCTTTGATTTTCTTTAAAAAATGCAGTTTTATGTTGCCAGATATGTAGTTATAAATGGTAAATAAATGTCATCAAAATGTATCAATAATTTTAGTATGTAGCATTCGGATTATCAATATATTTTTACAAAATTTACAAAGATATTTATTATTAAAAAGAAAGAAATAAAAGACTTAACCAAACAAAAATTAAATATTTTACTATTTACATAATAATGTGTTATTCATCAGATCATTTTCTTCTATTTCTATACAATTATTACAAATGTATGTAGTATGTTCATTGTAAATTGGAACATAACACTTTTTACAAATTCGTTTTTATTTTTTTATTTCTTGGGCACACCCATACCAGATCTACTTTGTATTGCCTCGAGCAGCCGCGAACAAGAATCTGGAATATTAAAAATTTTAGATTCCTAGTAAATGATTGAAAAATAATATAAATACAATTCACGGCATTTTATCAACTAATTACTTACAATTTATATTCACAACTGGCTTTTTATCCAAAAATTTAAAAATTTTCGATTCATGGCTCATTTTGAACCCAAATAATTACTAATCAATCGAAAGAAATTAGAAAAAAAACGCTCAGTAAGATGTCACGAATTTTCAGTAAAAATCTCCCAATACCCAGGCCACCTGCATCCGTTTTTCTTAGAAACCAAATATTCTTATTCGCAAATGTCCGAAACTCAGCTATACTGAGGGACAGCGATGAAAGTTAAGTTCTGACGGATTTATAAAATATTTTTTAGAAGGTTGAGGGAAATGCTCACCTTGCGACCAACGCCGTGTTAAAAATGTTTATTATTAAATCTAGGAATCAAAATTTATTTAACAACTACCCAACTCTAGCCTTCGTCTTTTTACACTCTGTCTACTCTGGGTCCTGAAATATTTTAGAATATATTTTTTTCCATTTTGCTTCCTTCGGAGAGTATCAACTTGTTCGATTTTTTGTAAAACATTTTTTAAAAAATAATATCTATAATCCGTACAGCGAACTTCAAATGTTTTACAATTTTAGTATATTTTTAGAACTAATAATTTCAACGAACGATGTTCAAAACTAGTCTTGAGAGTAGACGTGGTGTGAAGAGACGAAATGGGGAGTCGAATAGTTAGATAAAAATATGTTGACTCTTATTTTTTTTACAAAAAGTTTTTAAATTGCTTGTGTGTTTTTAGAACTAGTGATGAGTGTTAAACATTCAAAACTAGCTTCAAATAAAACACTTCAATAGACGTGACAAATAATCAATCAATTCTAATCTCATTGATCCTTCTATACCATCATGCGTACCTCAAGCGAAATTTTTCTTCTTCTTTATCTTCCACCCATTTGCCTCTCAGCGTGGGGGTGCTTCCAGCCATCTATGCCATGCCTCCCTGTCCCTGGCGAGATTTCTCATTTCTCCTAGAGTCTTTCCTCTACGCCTCCCTACTCCTTCTATATGGTGGATATAGGAGGTTCTTGGCCTTCCTCTTGGTCTTTTTCCCATCGGCTTCACTTCCATAGTTTTTATGGGGTCTCTGTGGTTGTCCATACGGCAGACATGTCCGTACCACCTCAACTGTCTTTTCTCCAAAGTCTCCCTTACCGGACAAATTTTCAGGTCCTCCCTAATCCTGTCGTTCCGGACATAGTCTCTCCGTGTCTTCCCTGCAATTCTCCTAAGAAATTTCATTTCAGGTGCAGTAACACGGCTTTGCAGCTTCTCATTCGCAACCCAGCTCTCCGCTCCGTAGAGAAGTACTGGTAAGAAAACAGACTTAAATAGGTAGAGCTTTGTATCTTTTCCTACCTCTCTTTTCCCAATTACAGAATTGCAGATCTGGTAGTATACAGAATTTGCCTTAGAAATTCTGCTTGATATTTCTGAATCCACTTTACCAGATCTACTGATTACTGTACCGAGGTATGTGAATTCAGTTACTACCTCCATCACTTCTTCATTACAGATAATCTGGACATCTTCTGGGGTTCTACCGACTTGAAGAACTTTGCTTTTTTTGGTATTAATATTCATACCCTTTCTCTTCAGTTCTTCATCCCACTCTGTCACTGCTTGTTGAAGTCGTTCTGGACTGTCGGCTAACATTCGTAATAATAAAATTTCTATTTGAACCTCATATGAGTGTTATTTGTGTCCATTTCCTTAACATCCTTAAATATCCAAAAAAGTATGCACTTTTTTTTTTTTTTTTTTTGTGACATTGATTGAAAACTATGATATTAATATTGAATGCATGTTTTTTACACTGTGGTGCTATGGGTGCTGCCAATTGAAACATTGTACATATTATACATTTATAGTGCAAATGTTTCTGCGTATTATTATTGTTAATGACTCCACTTGCACCCCTTTAATGGGTCGGAGTAATATCTATCAAGATTGTTGTTTTTCTTTTTTAACCAAATAATGAAAAGATAGAAACTGTTATTTCCATAAATTATTTTACTAATTTCATAAATTCTCACGATTTAATTTTTTTCCCCAAACTTGTGGTTTGTTTATTCCTAAATACTAGGATACTGTAGGAATAGGCTTGAAATTAATTAGTTAATTTTTTGCGCTCTAGTTCCTGGGCTAATAGGTTTAGTAAATTAGTTAACATATAAGGGGAATCATCAAAACAGCGAAATGGGTTCGCTGGACCAACCTCTTAAATCAAAAGTACCAATTTGAAAACTGCTGACTTTCTATGGTTCTTTTTAATTATTATTTTTTTACAAACCAAGTGATGACGTACATGTTTATAACGGTTTAGCACGTTTGTCTGCATTTTAAAAGTGTAAAGCTGCTTCCCTTACTTCTTTTAAAAATAATTTTTTTTTTACACCTTTTAGGCAATCAATCCTCTGAAAATATGTAAATAATTAAGTTAATATTTAGGATTATATTATCTTTTCATATACGGTTATGTTACGTTTCTTTTTTTATCCTGTCGACAATATATGCCGTAATTACTGAAGCATTTAATTTGTATGTAATACAGTCTGATAATTGTAACAGTAATTGTGCATTATTATTGTCTTAGGGGACAGTAAGTCTTAGAATAGTGTTTATTTTTCATTTTATTTGTCTAAAGTCCCAGACACTCCCATCCCATATCATAAACCTTCAAGAATGGAGTCAAAAATGGAGAATCAAAATTAATCCCATTAAATAACCTTTACCCTTCCTCGTAAACCTACGACTTTTTGTACCACAGTATCTTTTAATGATGTTCCACTAATCTCCGTTGAACAGATCCACTACCTAGGACTCCATCTGGCCAAACGTCTTACTTGAAATCCACATACATACCATCAAATTCATTTCGAATCCAATCCTTACAATGCAAAATCCTTAGAAAATCTTAAATGCTCCTTACTTCGTCACAAACAAACTTCTCCACAAAGATCTTAATATATATAACGATTTTGACTCTCAATCCAGATATTTATCCTTTCATAGGAAACTCCACAATCATTCAAATCCATTAGTATCACAACTTGCTTTTCATTGCATTCCAAATAACCCTCCGAGGCGCCTGAAAAGAAGATGGCCTGGCACCTTCTAATATAGAACCTTTATAAGCGCTACCAATGGGTAGTTGCTTTAAAAACAAGTGACGTGTCATTTTTATCATTATTATCATATTCACTTGATGTATTATATTTTCATATTGTGTATACAGTTGTAAATTTCAATAAATATCTATTACTTTTTCTTCTTTGTAACGGCGTTTCCCTTCATTGGGTTTCCGTTATGTCAAACTTTTCTTCCACAGTTCTCTGTCCCACCAATCACCGTCCCTCAGACCTCTTCCTGCCATTTCCTCCGCTATCTCATCCTCCCATCTCCTTGCTGGTTGTCCTCTCCTTATATTTCTCGGAGGGTTCCATTTTCTAACTATTTCAGGTAATCTTCCAGGAGGCATTCGACGTACATGTCCATACCATATCAATTTCTTCTTCATAACATGTTCCGCCACGCTCTCCGTAGTTTCCATTTTCCTCCTTATATCTTCATTTCTTACGCGATCTTCCCTGGTTTTCTGGATACACCTCCTCCAGTAGTCCATCTCGACTAAATTTAATTTATCCCTAATACTTTTGGCGAGGGGCCATGTTTCTGCGCCATATGTGAGGATGCTTTCAATCAATGATTGAAAAATCCGTTTCTTATTCTTTTGGTATAAGGTCCTGCTCCACAAACCAGATGCAAGATGCGAATTGCCTTCCTAGCCATTCCACATCTGCTCTGTATTTTTCTTTTATATCCTCCTACCATATCCAGAATGGAGCCTAAATATTTAAATATCTATTAAAAAAAAAATTTTCTAAAGTAGCTTCTCATGTTCAACTTAAGTTGAACCGTTGAATAACGTTTACGGTATATAAGCAATTATTTAAAAATTAATAAAGTTGTAATTCTATAAATTATTGATGTAGTTAATCAATGTTTTACAAATCTTTAATATTTTTTAATAATTTTTTTTTCAAGAATCATATAGAGATTTTTGTTGAGTCACAAAATGAACTGAATACATTTATCTACACTATTCGAAACACTGGGAATCTTCCCCTATTTCCTGCGCGCTTACCCAGAGGAGTAGCACTGACATTCCAGTAATCGGTCAAGTGAGGCGGTGCTGTCAGTTTCCAAAAGGAGAACTGGTACCAACGACCTTAGCTAATACGGAGCAATGACTGTATATAAATTTCGAAATAACAAGAATGGCTCGGGGAAGAGCAGGGGGTATTTGTCTCGTCTCTGGATCGGGCCATAAAAAAGACAGAGAAAGGACTCAAGATATCGAGGGAGGGAGAAATGTCGGCCTGCTAATGAAGCTGGAGGCGTTTAACGCTCAGCTCACGGAGGAATGTCATCTCGCCACTGATACTATCGTCCCTCTTCTCCTAATCTACGGCCAATTTTTTTATTTTTATTTTACTTTGTCTCTCTTACCTTTCCTCCTTTTATGTCTATTTACTTCATTTTTCTTCCTACCCGATCCGTTTTATTGATGGACCCTCGACAGCCGGTGTACCTGTGTACTTATCATCTGCGTCCACCGGTCGTAATAAATCTACCAGAAAACCTCTTTGGTTGGAAGTGGATCGGCAATGTATGTCCCTGTTATCTGTTGGTGGACTTATATCACTAGAGCTACAAAAGTAAAAAAATAAATATAAAAAGTGTTTTTTTTTCAGAAACTTCAAACCGACAACTGGACATGACTACTAAAAAACTATACATATTCTAAATACAAAACATTGGGCTGTCCGAAAATTAATTCAGGATTTCACGTTTAAACCAAAACCTGATATTACTATTAAACAAATTATTTATCTCTTTACCACAACCAAAACCTGATACATTACTTTTACTCTACGTCGTAGTTTCAGCCCAAAAGTCCTATTAATTAAGATCCCATTACCCAGATCTGATACAGTGTGATATCTCACCAATTTGAATGCCGATTTTTGTGTGGGTAGCAGGGACCTATAATAGTGCAAAACTAGAGTTATAGCAGTTAGAGTTAGAGCATTGGGAGTCGATAAAAAAAATATATAAAAACCACGTTTTAAGTTTTTCTCAACTCACAGTCAAGATAGAGAAATAATTTTTTTTCACGTAACATTGTAGTTTTGTATCCTATCTCTTTACCACAACCAAAACCTGATAAATAATCTATTTAATAATACTATCAGGTATTGGTTTAAACATAAAATCTTGCATTAATTTTCCGGACAACGGGTTTTTCTCGTGGTAAAGAAATATCATACAAAACTACAATTTTACTTGAAAAAAATATTTCTTTATTTTGAGTGAATGCTGAGAAAAAATAAATAAAACATGATTTTCATATTATTTTTTTTCCGGGTTCCCAATGCTCATTGGAGGGTAAAACTCAAGTTTTTCACTATTATACGTCCCTACTACCCACACAAAAATCGGCATTCAAATCTGTGTTACAAGCCAAAATGTATCCTTGCAAGATGGAACCAAGATATCACACTGTATCAGATCTTGGTAATTTGATCTTATTTAATAGAAATTTTGGGTCGAAACTAAGACATGAGGTAAAACTAATGTATCAGGTTTTGGTTTAAACATGAAATCCTGCATTAATTTCCGGACTACCCAATGTTCAGAAAAAAATATTCTCATTAGTTTATGAACAGGATTAAAATGTTGCTAGAACTCAAGAATAAAATAGGCCATTATTTATTAACTATTAATAGTAAACATGGGGAAGACTCGAGGTACCGAGGACTGTTAATGTATATATATACTTGTTTGTTAACTTTTACGGATCATTTTGTTTGTTTGTTAGTTGGAAGTTAACGTTTTTAAGTCCTCCAACCAGGGCAGGAAGGACGGGTTATTCAACAGTGTTACCAACCTATTCTAGCGAGAATAGAATGTTCAAGATTCATTCAGTGGATGAATTATTCGCCACGAAATAAAAATTAACCCGCCTAGGTGGGATTCGAATACCGGTAGCACTGAGACCTTTCTCCTAAAGAGCTCGGCCATCAAATCCCGATGGGATTATTTTGTGAACGCAACTCTGGGAGAGCTGAAAGAAGAAATAAAGAGATATTGCAGTAAAATGATTTCTTTTTGTAACTTATATTAAGAAAAAATACTTATCGCGGTATCACAAAGTTAAGCAGTATATTATATGTACAAAGAAAATTTTTATTAAACATTTTACATATTAAAACCTTGAATTTAATTCATAATTATTTGAGGTAAGCATGATGGTTTAGAAGGATCAATACAATTATGATTCTTAGACATTGTGCCATTTCTATTTAAGTTTTATATTTGGATACTAGTTTTGAATAAAAAACACCCATCAGCTCTTAAAACAAATACATATTTCAAAATATCAGCACTTTGCTACATAGATTATATATATTAAGTTTTTCAAGATGTAAGACACGAAATTAAACATCATAATCAACATTAGTTTTTATAAAACACATCAGGATTGCTTTCTTGACTTAAATTTTCAAAAATTTAATATACGAGTATATAATCAGGAATGTGTCGATTCTGGATTCAACCGGTTCTTGAGGAAAGGATCGATATTGATAATCGATTATACAAAGTTGAAAGTTGGAGGGAGGGAGGGAGGGAGGGAGGGAGAGAGAGAGAGAGAGAGAGAGAGAGAGAGAGAGAGAGAGAGAGAGAGAGAGAGAGAGAGAGAGAGAGAGAGAGAGAGAGAGGAGAGAGAGAGGAGAGAGAGAGAGAGAGAGAGAGAGTGAGAAGAGAGAGAGAGAGAGAGAGAGAGAGAGAGAGAGAGAGAGAGAGAGAGAGAGAGAGAGAGAGAGAGAGAGAGAGAGAGAGAGAGAGAGAGAGAGAGAGAGAGAGAGAGAGAGAGAGAGAGAGAGAGAGAGAGAGAGAGAGAGAGAGAGAGAGAGAGAGAGAGAGAGAGAGAGAGAGAGAGGGAGAGATTGATTGATTTATTGTCTTAGGGCCTGTGGTCCTAACTCACAGACATATATATATATATTTATATAAATGTATTTATATCATAAAACTAAAAATTTTGTAACCTTTTTTCATATAAAATAATTAAACTATAAATAAATATACACAAAAAAACATAAACAAACAGGGATAAAAATTTAAAAAATAAAACAAATTATTAAAAACAAAACATAAAAAAAACAGCAAAATAAAATGATCCATATATATATATATATGTAGAGAGAGAGAGAGAGAGAGAGAGAGAGAGAGAGAGAGAGAGAGAGGGAGAGAGGGAGTGTGAGAGGGAGAGAGTGATAAATAATTCTTCTTTAAGAGTGAACGTTATTTGCTATAACATGGTCACAATAATTAGTTGGATATTAATAATATTATGAATATTAGATCACGAACATCATATCAGATTTTGCGTTGAATTTCCATATATCCGTGAGAATCCCCATCACCGTAAGAATCATAAATGGTTGACAAATAGAATAAAAAAATAAACACAGTACAATAAAGTGTATTGCCATTTAAAAAGATTAAAAAAAAAAAGAAGCAAATTACCGTATAATATCTGTAAAATGTCGAGACAAATAACTGAGAGGATCGTAAATTTATTTATTTTAAAAATACGGTAGGAATTTGCAGGATCTTTATACCCTCGCCCGATAAATTCAGACTGCTCGGCGCTCCATTAGGCAATAACCAAAAACGGCAAAACCAATTTAGAAATCCAATTTTTCCCTTTGGCCGAACGTGACCAGAATTAAATTTCACTTTGGACTACATCCGCTATAATGTGGCTTTGAAATGTATTTGCGAAGCGCGTTAACAGAAGCTTAGAAGCCATAATTTCCAGTAAATGCTAGTCTGCCTCTTCGGGTAAATAATAGACGTTGAATGAAGGAGGATCGAAGCTACTTGTAGAAGGAACTTCGTTTAAGCAAATTAAAAAAAAAAAAAAAATAGAATCTAGTTCAGTTTAATATCTAGATCTCGTTATTTTAAACTATTTCTGCTGGGTGATGCATTTATGTACACTTAGAGATGCATTACTAATATATATATTTGCGTTATATACTATTAAATTCAAGTAAAATGGCCAAAACTCGTTTTAAAAAATCTAAGTACAATTTACACGTGGAAGGATTGTAATTACACCCAGATGGCTAAAAAAAGTACAATGAATAATAAATTTTCTTCGTATGTATAATACGCTTTTTATAATTGCAATACCGTAGAAAAGTATTTTTATCATAAAAAAAAATCACAGACTACTTCAAAATTTACTAGACAAACGTTCCAAGCTCCCAGTTAATTACAAAAGACCTATTTACATGACTGTGATTAGACCTATTTGGACGTACGGAGTTGAGCTTTGGGGCTCCACTAAAACATCCAATTCATCTTATAGCCAATCCTTACAATCCAAAATCCTTCAAAAAATCCTAAATGCTCCTTTCCTTGTCACCAATAAACTTATCCATAAAGATCTTAATGTTCTATATGTTGCTGATTTAGCCCAAACCAGATACCTATCTTTCCACAGTAAGCTCCATAGCCACTCTAATCTACTAATTTCTCAACTTTCTTCCGACTCTATTTTCGATAATTCTCCGAGGAGTCTGAAAAGAAGATGGCCTCGAGATCTTCTTGTGTAGTATTATTATTGAAATCCCAATGATGTGAATTTCTTTTCAAGTTTTGATATGTTATTGTAATCGTTATCATCACATTTACTTGATGTATATAATTGTACAGTTGCAAATTTCAATAAATTGATATAAAATAAGAAATAAATATTACATAATTTCCGGTCACACTATGTAGTGTTCAAGTGCAGTTATGTAATATTAAATACTAATAAACAAAATGTTTAGTAAGAAATTGAAAGTAAATATTTACATTTGAAACATAAATCTTTGAATTTGATTAATTCAATTTAACGCAAGGTAATTTCAGAATCGTCATTGTAATATGATAATAGAAGCTCTTGTGAATATAAAAGTGAAGGCAAAAATAAAATTCTTTCTTGCATAATTATAATATTGAAAATTTTGAATTTACTGAAGGCCCGCACAAAGATTTTAAGGCCTACAGGGAACATTTTATCAGGAAGACTTCTAGAATTCATAATATTACGGTTGTTTTCAATTGGCTGTTAATATCTTTCGATTTATTGATAATTAAACTTTTAAAAAGTGCCGAAATAAAAAAGGAAAATATTCGTCCCTGATTGTGACAAGTTAAGAATGGACTTTGAATGGACCATTCAGCTTCAACATCATTTCGTGAGCTTTACATTACGGATTTGGATAGTTCTGATTAGAGCCATAATAAACTTTTTTTTAGATTAGGTAAAACTAAAATTAATTCCATATTACCTTTGAATGATTCTTCAGAATTTACTTTAATAATAACACTAAACTTACCGTGACGGGTCAAATGACCCTTTCCGGATTTTTCGGTAGAAGTTCTTGGAAACAATATTCATTACATTGTTCTTTGACTTTACAACTTTTACTAAAGAATACATTGATTTTTTTAATATCTAATCTTCTCTTATTATAGTTTTTTACCCAGAAATTGTGGTAGAACTAGGTGTACATGAGAGGCTATGTATAACTTTATTCTATAGTTTATTATTTAAAATAAATTTATAAAACGAAAAAATCGACTTTTGGAGTTTTGAAAAAAATATTTCTGTATCTTTTTCTTAAACGATTTTATTTCATAATAAAATGGCTATTTTATTCCATTTATACTCAAATCAACATACAAGCAAAGAAATTCATCCTAAATTCCTTGTGCGGGAATGGGTTAGGCAAGAAATGATGGGCTCGCAATTTCAGTCGCAATCCCAAAATATTTTGATAAAATTTCCTCATATCAAGAAAGTCATTCTTAAGCCAATGGAACATAATTTTAACGAAGAGAATAAACGTCTGAGAAGTAAGTGAGGGGATTGTTTAATATCTTGTGAATCTAGGATTTAACGGGTTTCATTTGTGGAAGTAGGCAAACAACTATTGGAGGTATCGGCAAAGAACCTTCGGATTCGTTTTATTATTATTACAACATATCGTCCTATTATATCAACAAGGACAAATTTCAATTGAACATAATTATACATTGTGGAGAAAAAATTCCGCTATTGAAAATAAGCTTTTTTTAAAACTACATTTCTGAGACCAATAAATTATATCAGAAATATTAAACTTTAACAACAAAGATATACATATAATACAGATCAGCATTTATTGATTCTGACTATTTTAGTTTTTTTTTCATATCTTAATTGTTTTTTATTTTACTTTTCGTTGGCACTATGTTGTAATCTCATAATCATCAAATATGTATAATTTTGTAATTAGCGAAACACATAATATGCTTGTACGTATGAAGTGTGTTCATAAATCTAAATAAACGACTATTTTAAGGGTTACCACGGACTGGAAAAAAAAAAATTAAATTATATCATGATGTATAAATAAACATACATTATATGTATATTTAATATGGAAAACTGTAGACCAATGAGACCCTTCAAAATAAAACTTTCGTTTAGTAAAAATCTTCTTTTTCTTATATTTATATTTATCCCAAAAGTCCTATTTTCTATTGTACCTACATATATCATCTTTTATACATATTAATATCTTCATTTGAAATTAAGATAGCCAGACTATTATACAACTTTATTATAAATGTCTGTTATTCTTAGAGGGCAATATGTCACATAATAAAGATTATTTTTTCATTTCATTTCATTATAGATAAACATCGTTTCAACTCCTTCAAATAATTCAAATATTATTTGGGGTATTGATTTTCAATATGTGATAAATCCAATTTTTTAAAAAAAAATATGTTGTACCTTAATCTTCTTGATTTCTTATACTCCAGAGATTGGTAAAATCGATTCCATTCAAATTGTTCTAAATCCCATTATAATATAGCCTGACACCTCATAGTTTGTGGCACATGCTGAATGCTACTTACTAAATGCACTTACCAAATGCTAAAAGATTTATTTAAAAAAATGCAAATTCTACAATTTATGTAAAGCGTCAAAGAAACCATAGCATAGACACAGGTTGTAAAGAGGCAAAGTAAAATTCGAAAATTTTGGACTTGACATCTAAAATAACACCAATAAAGGGATCCCAATTGCCGCTTTGAAGATTAGGTTTTCAAGCAATAACATTTTTATTTTTGGAAATTCATTGAAATTCGCAATGAATGGCTAGAATATTATTTGTATTATGGTCTTCAAAGTATTTTATAACTACTGAAAGCATTCAAGTTTTACAGTTTTTTGTATTTCCTAAAACGTTTTACGATTTGCACTTATCCCATTTTGAAAGTCGACGCCTCATTTATTTTAATTATTTTTTTTTTTTTTTATTAAAGTTATAAATGTATTTAATTTTTTTTTTTACTAATTTTAAAAATGTAAATTAATAAATAAATAATATTTTAGATTCTTGTTGTTTGTTTTGCTTTAAATTACTCTATTGGAATAAATTAAATATATACTTTGAGATACTATATTGTGCTCACGTAGGATGGACTATTAGAACGAATCCCAGTCTCTTTCCTCAGTGAGGTCCTCAGAAAGTTGGATTTGTACCCGGTTAATTAAGGAAGGTCAACAAGCACTTATACGCTGTAATGTTTACAATACGCGTATAAAATGCTCGTTAAAAAAATAATGATGATGTGGGACACTTATTGATATAAAAACCTAGTCCTTAAAGTTTCTTTTTTCCTGAAAATTTCTTAACTTTAATATTTTAAGTACTTATCAAAAAATTAACCTTTTATCTATAAGGGTATATGTCACAAGGGGAGAAATTAATGAATCCAAAAAAAAAAAAAAAATATATATAGCATACTTAAAAATATATGAGATATATATATATATATATATATAAAATATATATATATATACATATTTACCAAAATATGGAGAGATTTAAAATTTCCGGGAAATATAAAAAAAAAAAATTGCATATTTATCACTTCGTTGTTTTTTAAAAAAAAATCAAAAAAGGTTCCGGAAAAAAAAAAAAAAAAAAAAAATATATATATATATATATATATATATATATATATACATATATTTTCCGCTGTCAATTTTGAAAAAAAAAAATTAATCGCCTACACAAACAAATTACCTTCAACTTCCAACAAGTTATATCTAAAAACGTGTTTCAACTAACCAACGGCAGAACAGTCCTGTGCTTGTTTTACTTAGGAAAATTTTTACTAAGCTATCATTCGCCATTATGTCTATTAAAATAATAAGTGTTGGTAAATTTTATTGGGACCAAGAGACTACAACACATACACTTATTCTTGAAAGTCTAGTATATATATTTTATATATACGTGATGAATTGTAACGTTTAGGAGAGCCCCAAAGGTCAAATCCGTATGTCCAGATGGGTCTAATTATTGTCATGTAAATAAATCTTAAATTAAATTATTGGTAGTTTTGAACGCTTGCCTATTGAATCATAGAGTAGTTGGAAACGACTAGTATTTTTTTGTCTTTTAAGTCCCGTATGTGGTAAATAAGCATGTTAAAAGTTATATTTTAATTTAACATGTTAAATTAAATAGGAAGGGAAAAACCAACAAGTCATAGGGAAAGGCCTATCTACCTCCTGACCCTTTCGCCTTTTCTAAATCAGTTTGCTCAAGGTCTTAATATATTTCAGAAGTCATATTCATTTTGCCTCCTTAGGTGAGTACCAGCTACTTTGATTTCTTTTCTACCATTTAAAATATATATATATATATATATATATAATCTATGCAATAAAGTGCTGATTTAAAATTTGGAAAACGATGAATGTTTAACATTTGCAACTAGTTTTAAAATTTAAAAAAAATCCAACAGAAGTGGCAATTAATTCATCAATACTAATTGTATAGATCCTTCTATACCATCGTGCGTACCTCGAGTGGATATCAATTTATTTAATGTTTCAATTCATAGATTTCTTAATTATAACTTTTTTTTTTTTTCATATCTCTAAAACTCTCGGTTTTAAGAATTTGAACACTGATTCTATAATTGAGTTATTATCCTTAGGGCTGTCGAAAGATCAAGATTTAAACCAAAGTTCGATGTAAAAAATGGGCACAGCTGGAAATTATGGTTAATTGTCGTATTGGCATTTTGGTAGAACCTGTTCATTGAAGACGCGTGAGTGGGTCAGTCTCGTGTGGTCTATCCTTAGTCTAGGCCAGAGGTGGGAAAAAGTTAATCGTAGGTAAAAAATAATCAAAATTTAATCATTGGTATTTGACAACTGATTTCCTGGAATCAATCTTTCAGTCAAATAACCATTAGTTCACTAAGAAATGACTGAAAGTTTTAATAATTATTAAATTAGGTGATTGATTCCAGGAAATTAGTTATTGATTAAATATTGATTTTTTCTTTGCTATGAGTTTTTCTGATTTAGCCCAAACATAGTAAGCTCCATACCAACTAAAATCCGCTGGTCTCCCAACTTTCTTTACACTCGTTTCCCGGTAACCATCAGAGACGTCTGATAAGGTGATGGCCAAAAAACCTTTTAATGTAAAACTTTTGTTGAAATGCTACTAATGGGTAGTTGTTTACAAGTTATTGACATGTCATTATAATCATATTCCACAAATTTCGTTGTATATATTGTATACAGTTGTAAATATCGATAAAAGATTATTATAAAAATATAAAATCCCCGTCAAAACTATCGCAACACTTTGAAATATTTGTATTTTATAATAACGTATTTTTTTTTTTTCATAAAAAGAAAGGTTCTGAAGTCTATAATTCACATAAACTAGACATACTTTTTAAAATTTTCATTTTTTACAATTTTAAATTTTAAATTTATATTTAATGAGACATATTGCCCCCTCTGGCTTGAATGACTGCTTCCACTAGTCTTGGCATACTTGTATACAGGGTGAGTATCTCAGTAAAATTGGGTGAAACTAGATAAAAAATGTAGCGAAATGCCGCAGACCTCACCTTTCTATTCCAATCCGTTGCTGATCTCCATTTTGTTTAAATATTTTTCAAATTTTGACCACATTTTCGGATTTAGCATTAAATTTTCTGTAACAGCTGAGTACCTGTAAAGTTGAATATTACAAACTTGGTATCTAAAGAACCATGGTAGAAATGCCTATATGCCTATACCTTGTAAAAACAGACTCATCTGCCCATAAAATTCACCTCTAAAAGTTAAATTCTTCAACACAATCTGCATTCAGCAGCTAACGTTAAAATTGAGGTCTATGTTCATTATCATAGGATTTTAAACATTACATTGAAAATATAATAAAATAAATCCTAAATAATAATAATAAATATATAAATGTAATAACATAAGATCCTCTGATCTGGTGTTGCTTTATTGACAGTATTCCTTTATTTTCTATTAAACAATAATTTTTATCTTTGCTTTTTATTTTAATGAAGAGTTTATTATGTTTAAAATGCACATTTTCATTAAGGGATTGTCATAATGTTTTATTTACACGAGTAGCTGATTTATAGGCCAACTGAGAACACCAGGTTTGTAATATTCAAGTTTACAGGTACTCAGCTGTTATAGAAAATCTAATGCTAAATCCAAAAATGTGGTCAAAATTTGAAAAATATTTAAACAAAATGGAGATATTACAGCTTTTATGAAAAAAAAAACGTGGTTTCCTAAAAAAATTCTTTGATTTATATTATATCTGCAACGGATTGGAATAGAAAAGTGAGGTCTGCGTCATTTTGCAACATTTTTGATCTAGTTTTACCCAATTTTTTTATTTTTTTACACTAAGAGATACTCTGTATTACGAAACGAATGATAAACATGGACTCCAAAATTCCGTCGTTATTAATAGGAAAAAACATTGATGTGTTTCATTTAATCCTTAATGCTTCACGTTTAATGAATAATTAATATGAATATAAACCAAGTTAAAGTATTAAGGTAAAAACCAGGAAGATTTCGAGAATTATGGATGTTGCAATACTTTTGACGGGGAGTTTATATTACAAAACTATTGTACATCATAAAGAAAACACCATTATAGTGCACTTTGCTAACTCTGAGCTGATCCTGTCTTAAATACCTAGGTCTGTAAGCTTCTGTAAAGAAAATGAATCAGTGTCTTTCTTCAGCCGGATTGCTTGAAAATATATCCTTTTAAAAAAATAATAAATTCTCCGTCAGATTTTTTTGAAGATATGCTTTTAAACTCCATCATTCCGAAGAATATAAACCATCAACTGTGTATTTAAAGAAACTGTTTTTAAATTAACAAAAAAAAATAATTCCAACAGTGACTGGCAGAAATCTCTCAAAAACAGACAGAATGCGGCGCCCCCTTCACAGGTTTCCTAATTCCACTCCGAGAGATCGTTCTACCGTTAATCTTTCCCAAAAGATATTATCCTACAAAACGAGGAGCCTTTCCCTAAATTAAGTAGGAGGCTAATTTAAGCGAGACAAAGCCGAATTCTTCGCATTAACCTTTTCCAGGCTGGCGTATTATGACCGACAACTAACTTCCTCGGGCCACTTTCATTACGACAGAAAAGCATTCCATCCTCACAAGTTAAAAACTGCATTCCAGTCCGGATTTCGGCCTATCGTTGGCCGGCCTTACGAGGATAACGGCCTAACGTCCATCCAAACTATATTCGGATTGTATATTTATAATATTAATGAATATATTATGAGCCCTAAATATCTAATATTATAAATCCACGATAGGGCTCAGCACAAAGATATTTAACTGCCTCTCACGTGGCCTAATGCCTAGGAAAGGATAAGATGGAAGATTTTGAATATCCTGTTTAAAAATCTTAACACATCGTAACTTAAAGGCTAAATCAACTTTTATTTCGTATGAGAACAGAGAATTAGGCTTATTTCTCGATTATTAGGATCTTTGGTGTGGCAATCATATCAGAGGAAACGGAGGAAGAGAAATTTGTTAAAAGATTTTTTTTTTTTTTAATATAAAAATCCTATATTGAGTAGGTACTACAATATGTCTCAAATAGGGCAATAAGTAATATGGATGACTTTATGATTCCATTCAGCACATTTATTTATTATGTACAATAATTAATAAATGAAAATAAGAAAAATAGGGAACCTCATAATATACAGTGTGAGTACCTCTTAGTATAACAAAACTAAATCAAAAATGTAGAAAAATGCCGCAGACCTCACCATTCTATTACAATCCGTTGTAGATATACGATAAATCAAAGAATGTTTTGAGGAAACCATGTTTTTTACCATAAAAGCTGTAATATCTCCATTTTGTTAATATATTTGTCAAACTTTGACCTCATCTTTGGATTTAGCATTAAGTTTTCAGTAAGAGGAGAGTACACGTAACCTTGAATTTCACAAACTTGTGACCTAAAGAACAGCTTGATCTTCACCTTATTTAGGGAAGTTACAATGTCTTGTATTACTTCAACGCTCACTGTTTTTCGACAATCTACAAAAACTTGAAAATTTAATCAGCTTTCGAATAATTTGTTTAATGTAATGATTCTGTTTCAATTTCATGGAGAAATTTACTTTTCAAACCGAAAAAAACTATGTGTTCTCATTTGGCATACAAATCAGTTGCTGATGTAAATAAAACATTATGATAATCCCTTAATAGAAATGTGCATTTTAAATATAAGCTGTTCATTTGAATAAAAAGAAAAGAAAAAAATTATACTTTAATAGAAAATAAAGGAAAACTGTCAATAAAGCGACACCAGATCAAAGGATCTTATGTTATTATATTTATTTATTTATTATTATTATATCGCAGTTATTTTATTAGATTTTCAATGTAGGGTTTTTAACCCAATAAAAATGAAAAAAGACCTCAATTTTGCCGATAGCTTCTGAATGCAGATTGTGTTGAAGAATTCCACTTTTAGAGGTGATTTTATGGGCAGATGAGTCTGTTTTTACAGGGAAAGGCATTTTCTACATTTTTGATCTAGTTTCACCCAATTTTTATTTTTACACTAAGAGGTACTCACCCTGTATATAACACAACATATGAAGTAAAGGAAAATTATAAAGTACCTCAAACTAATAATAATAATAACTTTATTTGTTAAAGAATATATTCTTGTACAAATGCTTCAAAATATAAACAATTTAAGAACATACTTAATGTGAGTCGCTGACCGCACATCTGATTTAAGTTTCCATTGTAAATATTACTCCCACTATAATATCTGCTACACATTCTTAAAATCTGTTTTTGAATGCATAATTTTACTTAACTCAAAATTGATAATTTATAAATACAGAAACAGCATAGAAATAAAATAAATACGAATAATGACAACTCATATGATAAATCAAATTAATATTCCAAAAAATAATAACAAAGCAAGGAAATAGTCAATTGGTATGGGATAGTATCATTTCGGGAACAGTGTATAACTTAGCTACTGATAATAAAAATAAGTAAACATAATTTTCGTTTTCTATACTGTCTATATTAAGAATGTTTTTTATATTAACATAAGGAGGTGAATCAACTATGTATTGCTGCAGGTATATCTCTCTCTATATACATTGGATGACGGGCACAGAAGATGATGTAGGCTATTAGATATATATTGCTTACAGGCACTGTAGATTTCTTTCTCTCGAATACTGTAGGATATATTGTTTAAGTATATATTCACAGCGTGTGGGTTTAAAATTCTTAAACGGCTGACAACTCGTGTTTTGTGGATGCAAGAATTAGAAGTTAGATGCTCTTCTGGAGAAAAATCTTGACAATTGAGAGTTCTGTAGGCTGGGTCAGTATTTGAATTTGAATTTCGTGAATACCTGTTCTCTGGTAGCGTTGAAAATCTTGTCCAAAAGTTAAATACTTTATCATTACTATCATTCTCAGAGGGCTCAAAAATAAGATCTAACTAAAAGTTTTTTTTTTTTAATATATCTATTTATTAAAATTTATAACTGTATATATATATATATATATATATATATATATATATATATATCAAGTTTATAACTATACATATATACATCCAGTAAATGTGATAATAGCGTTCATAATAGAATGACAGTTACTTGTGAAGCAACTACCCACTGGCAACACTTCTATAATAGTTCTATATGAGAATGTTCCGAGGTCATCTTTTCAGACGCCACGGAGCTTTATCGAAAATAGAATGGGAAGCAAGTTGAGACACTAGTGGATGTGTATGGTTATAGAGTTTACTATGAATGAGATAGGTATCTGGTTTGGGCTAAATTAGCAATACTAGGAACATTAAGGTCTTTATGAATAAGTTTATTTGTGACTAAGTAAAGAGCACTAAGGATTTTACAAAGGACTGGATAAGAGCTAGACTAGATGGTTTAGTGGAGCCCCAGAATTCTAATGCCCAAATAGGTTTAGTTACTGTCATGTAAACGAGTTTTTTTTGTGATTTATCGGTACCTTTGAGCGTCTAAATGTTAATAACACTTTTAATTCAAAGTGAATCAGGCTCCTTGATCGATTATGATCTTTGCTGTTTTAATTTTATTTTTTTCTTACTATTATTTAATTTTTCAAATTTATTTTTACTATTGTTGTTCTTTCAGGTTTATTTTATTTCTATATTTTACCTCATACCTTGCATAGTCAGAGTTTTTTTCGTTTATATTTTAATTATTCCCGTTTTACGAATAATTTCGTTATCACGCAAAAAATCAGACCTCGACACTATATCTTGGTCCACAGCTAACGAATCGGAACTAAATTGCAGGTAAACTCTCTACACATAGTCCCTAATTTCTCTATAGAATCCTATCCCATAAACGTCCACCCTTCTGTTACGAACCTTCTATTGTCCTAGACCTAACCCTTTTCTAGAAAAATTGTGTTTCCCTCATTACCAGACAAACAATTTCTTCCCTCTGACTCATAATCCGATCTCGTAATTTCTTTCCACAATCAATTCGCCAACTGCTAGTTTCTTCCCCCATATTCCCCCATTTTGACAACGGTAGTGATGTGTATGGATGTCTCTCGGAATCACAGGATGCAAGATTAAAGAAGATTATGAACTGTTGCTTGAGATTCATTCTAGGTCATGACCATATTTTTCACCACAACGCAAAATTCAAATGGTTATTTCCCTCCTTCCTTACAATCACCTTTCTGTATTATAAAGGCATTGAAATTAAAATTATCTGCGAATTCCCGCAAAACCAGATCCCGTCCTCCTGACCTTTACCCGACTCCGTTCCCCGCAGCATCATTCAGCGCTCTTTTATTGCCAGAGCATCTAATTACTGAAACTCCCTCCTATCCAACATATCAACTTATGTTGCTCTATATGTTGCTGATTTGGCCCAAACCATTTAACTATCCTTTCATAGTAATCTCCAAACCCACTCGAATCCACTAGTTTCCCAACTTGCCTCACACAATCCATGATAACCCTCCAAGGCTTCTGAAAAGAAGATGGCCAATAGACCTTCTAATTTAGAACTTTTATTGAAGTTCAACTAATGGGAAGTTCTTGAAATGTGTCATTGTAATGATTTTACCGCACACTTATGTATTGTGTATATACGAGTAGTATACAGTTGTAAATATCAATCAAGTATGTATATATAATTATAACTGTTTGAGGTAAATAATATCTTCATTGTTTTTTCAGACATCAGATGATAAGAAGCTAGTCCAGAACAGGCCAATTTCGATTCCATACAAGCACAATTATGTTTTGATTTATGTATGGGTAGGCTGAGGTTAGTTGCCTATATGTTATAGGTAAATCCTAGAAATCATAATCTAGATGTCCCATTGTGGTAAATGTCAGGTCGTCAGTCAGGAATCGAACATTGATTACACTGTGAGTAGTTCTTCACAAGTTATTGACAAGTCAGTGTAATCCAAATTTACTTGTACATATTGTATACAGTTGTAAATATCAATAAATAGTTATAAAAAATATTCTTTAAAAAGTGTTTATTGAATAGTTTATCACTTCTGCTTGGATCCTCCCACATTATCACAGTTTTTCCCCAGTGAAACCTGAGATTATTAATGATTGTTATTAGTCATATAAAAATAATCATTGAAAACAGGACTATTTTTGTGAAATTCAATTCGGAACCTTTCAATGTTCAAGCATCTTATATTTTTCACAAGTGTATTTTCTTTGTGCTGTCAATATCCCCATTATCTTGAATTTTTAAAAAGCATATATTCAACCCTAAATCCTCTTGAAGGATAAACAAGAAATCCTAATGTCTAAAGTATTAACAGCTTCTCAAAAAAATACTATAAGACAAATGGACATTTTCATGATATGTTTTGTTTCTGATTTTATTACGGCGGGTATCCCATACAATATAATAAAATAATAAAAATAAAATAACATCTATACAAAATATTTAGGCTGTAGAACGCTCTCCCATCATTGTTGAGCAATTACACGTCAATTTGGATTCCAAAGAAGCCAGCACCGACAAGAATCTCAAACATTGTTTCACAACAGAAGATCCCGCTCAAATGGTTACTCGTAATCATCACGTCTAACCACCTCAAACACACAAGAGATTTCGAGGCCTTGAAGGTATTACAGATTCGAAAGTGCTAACAATTACTTAGGAGTAAAAATGAAATTCAAAAAATATTTGTTCTACTCATAAGAAAACTTATTCCGAACTATAAAATATAAAATTCTGGTACCCTCAATTTTTTTTTAGTTCTCATAGTTAAATTCTGTAAATATGATAAGAACAGATTTATCATGTCCGTTATTGCTTGCGATCTTGACCAAACATCAAAATATAGTTTTTGTTTACATTATTGAAAACTACAGAGTTGATATCTGGGGCTCCACTAAACCAATTTATTCATCTCGTACAATCTTTTTTATATAATTCTCTTATATATACTTATTTATTTCATTTGGTTTTAATTTCTATCTTTCTTTCTTTTTTTTTTTTTTTTTTTTTTCTTTTTTTTTTTTTTTTTGAACATATTGTGATTATTTTTACCACTATATTATTTTTTTTTCTAAATTTTTCCTTATGTTTATTTTATGTAATATGTAGTATTTCCTTATGTAATATTTTCAAAAAATATAAATCTCATTTTTATGTAATATTATATTTGCTTGAAATTATAGTAGCCAGATTATTGTACCAACTCACAGCCCATATGTATTATTCTTGGGGGACTATATGCCCCAGAATAAAGATTTTTTTCATTTCATTGCATACGAAGTATAATTATATTTTTTTATTTTGATCATTTTTTTATCATATTCTTCTTCTTTCGAGTTCAGTCATCTGTTGACTACGTTTAACAATCTATCCGTTATTCATCCGTTCCCTCCAATATTTCATCACCCTTGTCTGATGTTTTCTCCTATCATCTGACCACTGTCTATTAATTTGTGTTAAACTATTTCTAAAAATTTAATCGTGTTGACTGCTCTTTTACCACCCGTATCCATGTATTCGTTTTCTGTTTTTGGAGGTTGAGTTGAAAAATTTTCTTTGTCAGTCTTCTCTCATCCATTCTCATTAAATGTCCATAATATGCCAATCTACGTTTCCTCATTGCTTCACTTATTTTTTTTATATTTTGATATATTTCTGTATTACGTTTTAGCTTAAAACCTTCTTCGGTCTTTCTTGGTCCCAATATTTTCCTTAATATTTTTCTCTCCTTCTTTTCCATATTTTCAATTTCTCCTTTTTTGTTAAGAAACAAACATTCAGAGGCATATAAGCTTTCAGGATGAACAACTGTTTTATAATGACGCAATTTAGTTTCAATAGACAAATTTTGTTTTATTATATATATATATATATATATATATATATATATATATATATATATATATATATATATATATATATATATATATATATATAGCTAAATAAAAGGTTCACGGGGCTGAGTTTTTAAAAAGAGGATTTTATTGAAGTACATACATTATACAAGAAAAAGCACAAACTTAAAGCCTATTACAAAACTTCGTGGAACAAACTGACATCATAACGGGTAGAGGCAGAGTGTCACCGGACGAAGGTGGGGGTGCCCCTTTTATACAATTATCTAGGAGAGGGGATAGTGTACATTTATTTATTATTCCTTAATACCATTGGGTTTCTATAACTTCTCCCCCCCCCCCCCAAGTTCCGAGGTCTCCGATGGAACAAATATCTAATAGGTAAGATTCTATACAATAAAAATAAAAGGTTTGGACCTTATACATTTCTCAATACCTTTTACACTAATTCATAACATTGCAATAGATAACATTCTATAAACAAAAGGGATTGGACCTTATTCTAAGTTTATACAAGCATAGAAGGATTAGACTTTGTTTACTAAATTAGAATTTGAACATTTGAAAACAAAAAGTTACAATTATCAACTTCCTATAAACAAAAGGATTATACTTTGAACTTCCTGTTTACTAAGTCAGGATCTGTACACTTGAAAAATAAAAAGATTAAACCTTGTACGTCTAACGCTAGGATAGGGATTTTATACAATTGTCATAAACAAAAGGATTAGACCTTGTCCATTTCTTAATATTAACAATAAGCTTAAACTATAAAATGTTTATACGTTACAGAATTCCTTACACGCTAAAGTACAATTTTCCTTATAACTAAAAGATAATAGGATATTTCTTAATACTAAATAATACATTATTTAAACAAAGGACAAAATACAATAAGAGTCTTTGAATCAGTTTCCTCTATTGCAAATAATACTTTTAGCTTCAAAATTACTCAATTAAAATAATAATATTTTAAATCAAAATAATAATTCAAACACTCCTTTACAATAATTACAATAATTACAATTAATAATAATTTCAAAATAAAATACATACTTTTTCAATGATCAATCAAAATAATATTTCAAGACAAAATAATAGTATCCTAATTTTTATGATAGTGACTTCAAAATATTAATTACAAAATAAATCAAACAGAATATTATCGTGAAATAAAATAATGCTTTGAATGATCTTTTACATTATTAACATGGAATATAATATTTCACAGCAAAATACAAGAGTCCGACTTTATTAAAATAAACTACAGCATTGTCAGTTTAATACAGATAATTCTTTTCAATATAACATAAACATTACTCCTAATACCATTATATTTATTATATTTCAAATAAAAGATTTTTAAGACATTTTAATATTGTTTAAATAAAATTAAATATTTTTAATCAGAATCATTATCTGAGTCATAGTTATCCGAGACATCCGAAATATTTACGCGAATGGATTCATTATCGTCGTCTGAAATAAATTGTTTCTTTTTTCTCTTTTTTCTAGTGGGCCTTTTAATATTGTCAATATGGGTTTTAATCGGTCTCTTATCTTTTACTAGTACATTTACTTTTTTAAATTTGTCTCTACTTTTTATTTTTGCTTGGGTATTTTTTAAATATTCTACATCTCCTAATTGTCGTTGAATATCCAAAGGGTCTTCTCTATTTTTATTTAATTTTTCAGTCCTTGTTTCTTTTTCGTCATTTATTTTGGATCTAATTAATTTATGTAATAATTGTTGGTCCTTGTGATATTTTAATACGTATTGTTCCGTCAGGTCGGTGTTTTCGTCTGACTCTAATCTGGAGGTTCCGAAAGTAATTTCATTGGGCGTTAATTTTAATTTATTATTTAAGGTATTATTGTACGCTAATACCGCTAATCTTAATTTCTGCTGCATAGAACATTTATCTTTTTCTTTTCCTATTATTCTCAATAATTCGTTTAGGGTAGAGTGGACTCTGTTCAATAATCCCAAAGAGTTTGAGTGGCTGGCTGAAGTATAATGTAAGATAATATTATTTCCTTCACAAAACTGTTTTACTAAATTATTTTTCATTTCCGTCCCTTGGTCTAATGATATTTGTAGAGGTGTGGGAAAGTATGTCATATAGTTAGTCAGTGCGTTACAAATATTAATTGCGTTCTTTGATTGTAGGGTTTGAGCAAATAAATGTTTCGAAAATGTGTCTACTGCTGTGAAAATTATTGCGTTGTTAAAATTAAAAATGTCAATCATTAATTCCTGAAACGGTCTTTCTGGTGTAGGTGTAATTTGAAATTTGGTCTTTATAGGTTTTCGGTCATATTTCGTAACTTTACAAGTTTCGCATTTATTAATATACTCGGCTATTTTATTTTGCATCCCTGGAAAATAATATTCTTTTTTAAGTTTTTCGAATGTTTCGTTTATACCCCTATGCTTTGTTTTGCCTAAATGATAATTATCTATAATTTCTATTTGTTCATTCGGGTTTTCGACGTCATTTACAATTTGTTTATATTTTTTCAATTTAACCGATGGATATTCCGTTTCTATTATTTGCTGTATTGTTCTAAAATAATCGTCATATAAATTTTGGGTTATTTCGTTAGGTGATTTACAAATTATCCCGTATGTTTTATTAGGTTCGAGTATCTGTTCTAATAATGAAGCGATATCTGATTTAGCATAAATGTTTAATTCGTATCGGCGTTTTCCAAATGGTTTAGTGAAATTAATTTTTTTTTTCCCCCTTTTTATAATTATTTGATTTTTTCTATGTTTATACATTTTTCGGGTTCACAAATTCGTACTTGTTCGTTACTAGATTCCTGGGAATGGATTGTCTCTAAATCATCTTCCGGCGGTACTTCTAAGTCCTCTATTATCGCGTCATACTCGGAATTGTTTTCGTCCGCTATTTCCTGATTTAATAATTCTTCGACGTCCATTTCCTCCTCCACGTCGCTATTATGATTCAATTCGTCGCTTCCCCTGGAAAGTGCATCGGCCACGTAATTTGTTTTTCCCTGAATGTGTTTAACTTCGAATTCAAATTCTTGTAATTTCCAAACCCACTTCATTATGCGCGTGTTACCATTTTTCATTGAAAAAATCCACGTTAAAGGTTTATGGTCCGTGCATAAAAGAAATTTTGTACCGTATAAATAAGGCTTAAAGTGTTGGGTTGCCCAAACTACCGCTAGTAATTCTTTCTCTATTGAACTATAATTTAATTCCGCATTTTGTAATACTCGGGACGCGAATGCTACTGGATGTTCTATTTCATTTTCGTCTTTTTTGTGAGAGCACGGCTCCGATGGCTTTATTACTGGCGTCTGTAGTTAATATAAATGGTCGTTCCCAATCCGGATAATTTAAAATTGGTGTGTTACTCATCATTTCCGTTAGGGTTTGACATGCTTCTTTAATTTCCTTTGTGCCATAATTTTTGTTGTTTTTAATGAATTAGAAATCGGTCTGGTAATTTTTGCGTAATTTTTAATAAACTTTCTATAGTATCCCGTCATGCCCAAAAATTGTCTCGTCGTCTTTTCATTACGCGGAATGGGGAAATTTAAAATTGCTTCTATCTTTTTCTCGTCTGTTTTTAATCCGTCTGGGGTTACGATATAGCCTAAAAAGTTCAATTCGGTTTTAAAAAATTCGGTTTTATCTAGTTGTATTGATAGGTTATGTTCTTTTAGGGCTTCAAATACTCTTTTTAAATCTTTTAAATGTTCTTTTTTTTTTTTTTTGAGTAGACTATTATGTCGTCGATGTAAATCATAGAATTGGGGATATTTTGTATCATCATCGTCATCGCTCTCTGAAAAGTTGGGGGTGCATTACACAAGCCAAAAGGCATACGTAGAAACTGAAAATGCCCATTTTCGGTGGAGAACGCGGTTTTAGCTATTGAATCTTTATCCATTTCAATTTGGTGAAATCCCGACGCGAGGTCTATGGTAGAAAATATTTTCGATCCCTTTAGTCTATTTAATAAATCTTCGATATTCGGTAGGGGAAATTTGTCTTTTACTGTAGCCTGATTTAGTTTCCTGTAATCGATCACCATTCTAATTTTTTTCTGTCCCGACACGTCTGATTTTTTCGGTACGATCCAAAGCGGAGAATTATACGGCGATTTGCTAGGTCTTATGATATTACTTTTTAATAGTTTTTGAACTTCATCATTAATTTGTTTTTTTAAATTGTTCCGGGTAGCGGTAATTACGCGTATAAATTGGATTTTCATTTGTTGTTATTATTTTATGTTTTATTAATCCTGTAGATTTTAAATTCTCGTCGTCCCTTTTTAATACTTCGCCATGTTGGCTAATAATTTCGATTAATTCTTCCTTTATTTCCGGACTAATATGTTCGTGGCGAATTAAGTTTTTTATTTCGTTTTTATCATTAATAAAAAATAAGTCATTTTCTAATTTGAATTTTTTCTTTTTAAATTTTAATTCATTTTTTTCTAAATTAATTTTTAATTTTAGTTTTTTCATTGTCTCGTAGCCCAATAAAATATTAAACCTTTCGTTAAACGGAAATATTAAAAATTTGACTTTTTGATTAATTCCTATCAGGGGCATTAGGTCAATTATCACGCTTTGTAATCCTTCCGCCGTTCCGGTAGGTGTTCGAATCGCAAAATCCTCTTTAGAAATTTCCGAGAAACGTGGAATGTGATCGGGGTGTATATAATTTTTTGTGGCACCCGTATCAATTAGCCATTTATTTCCCATACTGTCAATTAAGTTCGGTAAATCGTTATTTAAGTTTAAGTCATGAATTTCTATTTGTTTATCCTGGTTATCTATTTGTTTATCCGGTTTAGAATTTAAATTGTTTATATCCGGTCCGGAGGTCTGCTTGTGCTCGGGCCTAATTCTAAAAAAATGATTCTGTCTTTGTTCTAATGATTCTATACGCTCTTGTAATAATTTTATCTGTTTATCCTTTTCCTCTTCTATCGCGTGTACTCTATTAGAAACGGTTCTCATTGAAACAGTGTTGGAGTCTATTTGGGGTTGCTGATAATTTTGTTGCCTAAAATTTCTGGAGGGCGGTTTATTAAAAAATTTATACTGTGACTGGGGGTCCCATTGTTGGTTATAAATTGGTGTTTGATATTCTATTGCCCGCTGTTGTGGCCGGAAGTTATGTTGATTGTTATTGTTATAAGAATTAAAGGTTGGACTTTGTTCATGCTGATACGGTCGGTATTGTTGAGGATTATTGTACGACGCATATTGCTCGCGGTGATACTGATGGGGTCGGTTGTAATTTTGATAATCATGGTGGTTGTTAAAGTTTGGTCAGTACTCTTTGTTTTTAAAATTATTTTCGAAATTTTTCTTTTTGTAATTATTTTGAGTTGGGTTATTCTTATACTGTTTTTTATCTCCGTAAAGTCTATGTACAATATGAGCCGCGCTGTTTCTTAATATTTCTTCTAGGTCTTCTAACGAGTCAAATTTAATGTGATAAATAAAATCTGTTAATGCCGGATGTAAGCTATGTACTGCGTGATGGGATATCTGTTTGTCATACCTATACATTTCGTCCTGTTTGTTTAGTATCTCATTGTCTGAATAAATACGTGCGTATAAATCGCATCTTTTTTGGCCCAGTCGTTCTAAGAAATCGAGTGGGTTCTCGTTATGATAAGTCCGCGTATTTAAAATTTCTGAAATTAATTGTTCCCTAGTTCTCGTGTCCTGATATTTTCTTTTTAAGAATTTTATTATTTCTTTGACGGTATTAAATTCTTTGTCATATACGGCGACTTTAGCTTTACCTGTTAATTTATTTAAAATTGTTAAAACTAATTTTGCTTGATTTGTATTTTTATGAGTATTGTCCTCTTTACAATATAAATTATATAAAAATTCGCTATTTCTGATAAAATCAACTAGTTGTAACGGATTTCCGTCGTATTCCGGGATTAATGCTAAATCGTGATTTTTAATTTCAAGAGCCATATTAATATCTTCTTTTTTAACTAACGTAGAACCTGTTATTTTTAAGTTACTTAATTTTTCTTCCAAACCATTCATAAATATAAATCAATATTTTAAATTATTATACTTATTACTAACTTATATTTAAATTACAAAAATTACTTAAAAATAAAAATAAAAATAAAATAATTATACTTTTTCTTGATACAACGATGTCTTCGTTGTCTTCGATGTCTTCTCGATGACTTCCTCCTTTAGCTCCTTCCCGTCGATTCCTTAGCAAAGAGGTTGAAGGTCCTTCTGGTTAAGGTATTGGAATACCAAAGCGCTCCCAAAGACTTGAAGATCTGCTGATGTATTAGTACTCAGCTCCCAATCTTCTCATGCCAGTGGAAAGAGGTCTCGCTGTTCTGTACCTGAAATAAGATAGAACTGCCGCGAAGTTACGTTAACGCTTCCAAATGTCCCTCCGTTCGGGCGCCAGCTAAATAAAAGGTTCACGGGGCTGAGTTTTTAAAAAGAGGATTTTATTGAAGTACATACATTATACAAGAAAAAGCACAAACTTAAAGCCTATTACAAAACTTCGTGGAACAAACTGACATCATAACGGGTAGAGGCAGAGTGTCACCGGACGAAGGTGGGGGTGCCCCTTTTATACAATTATCTAGGAGAGGGGATAGTGTACATTTATTTATTATTCCTTAATACCATTGGGTTTCTATAACTATATATATATATATATTACTAAGCTCCAATTCAGATCTGCAGTCAATCCAATTCATACAAGATCCCGTCTTTCTGATCTGTATACCCCATCCCATAGAACTTCAACATTCCAACGCTCCTTCCTTTACCGCTCACCAATCCTCTGGAGCTCCATCCCTGCTCACATCAGACAAGCTAAATCCCTGAAAACATTCAAATATTTCTATTTCCAATACCTCCTTCTCATCCAGACTGACGCTTGCTAACTATCTAACTACTTAGTCAAAAATTATTATTGCATTGCTGGATTCAGTTCTGGAATAATTGAGATTCCTTTTAATACAAATTTCACTTTCCATGAATATAACATTGATTACTTCTACTGTATATACAAATCTAATCATTGTACCAAAAGATTTTTCTATATTATTTTATTTTATTTTTTTCTTATTTAATTTTATCTTCTCTAATCTGTAGAATGTTATCTTATTTTCTTTTATGTTTATTTAAATATCATCTATGTACATAGTGTCATTAATGTATTATTGTTTTTTTCTTTTGTATCTCATTATGTCTCTAACCAGATTTAATTTAGTTATACCTGTACTTATCTGTTATTCTTAAGGGACTTTGTCCCAGAATAAAATTATTTTTCTATTCCATTCTATTAATAGAATGGAATAGAAAAATATAGTTTTCTGGCAATTTCCATTTTGTTAGCTCTTGTGAGATTTTCTGCTTTAGTTAAACCATTAGTTTCACCATATTATTGATTTAATTTATTTAATTTCAGTAAATATATTGTGTAGACAGAGATTTTATTATAACATTTATTCTTTTTTACATTACATATTTCGTGAATGGATTCATAACCGCCTATGTTACTTTCAACTTTATTGCATTTACACGAATTTCTCTTAAATTTTCCTTTTACTAAAAAAAATATAATATCACCTAAAAAATGTTAACCAAAATCGGATAAATATTTTATCCGGAAAGTTAAAACATTTATCCAAATTTAGCGTGTCTACTGGACTACTGTATTAGACTAACATCTAAATAGTGGAATTGATAATTAAAAAATTAGAAATATGCATAAGTATGAATATTGTACAAATGAATTGTTGTAATTAACAGTAATTATTTTGTATTCATTCATACAGTACAATCTCGATAATTTGGCCTTCTCTCCAGAAACCCTCCTTGACCGCGCCAACGCTTGTTTAAATGGTCAATTTCAGAAGAGCAGTGGTACCTACCAACTTCGGGAACAATTTTAAAAGAAACGGCTAGTGTTCTGTATTTAAATTACTGGAAAAGACAATTTTCATACTATATTAAATAAAATATCGTTTTGCAATATAATTTCTCGATACTAAAGAAGACAAAACTTTCATCAGCTCTTCCAGCTGTCAAACCTTTCCATGATAAATTTGCGCCTAAATTCAAGAGTTCGGTCTAAGTCCAGAACAAATTGTCAATGGCGACGAGAGCGGATTATTTGGTGCTACCGAACAAACTATCGTTTACAGATTCAGATCATTATAGGCAATGATCAAAATATCTCCTGTCTTTCATGTAGTAAAAATCTGTTCCATAAACTAGACCTGCTTGTGGTCGGAAAAGCGAAAAAAAAAAAATGGCATGTATTTATGTACCGGTTTTCTTTTCTTCTTAGTAATATTTATTGGGGGCTCCAATAAACCATCCAATTCATCTCGTATCCCATCCTTACAATCCAAAATCCTTTGAAAAATCCTCAATGCTTCTTATTTTGTCACCAATTAACTTATCCGTAAAGATCTTAATGTTCCATATGTTGCTGATTTAGCCCAAACGAGATACCTTTCTTTTCATAGTAAGCTCCAGAACCACTCAAATCCACTAGTTTCTCAACTTGTTTCCCACTTCATTCCCGATAATCCTCCGAGGTATTTGAAAAGAACATGGTCTAGAGATCTTCTATTGTAGAATTTTTATTGAAGTGCTACTGGAAGAGTAGTTCTTTTCAAGTTTTGACATGTTAATGTAAGTGCGATCGACTCCTTTGAGGTATTAAAACGGGGAAAAAAATTCTTGAAAGTGCATTGTGGACGGACACAGGTAGCCTAGGCGGGGAGCTGTTTAGCATTTGGCCCGACATGATGAGGTCAACCTCTCCATTCCTAGTCTAATAGCCGCCTCAGGATTGTGATAGCGTGGGATCCCCAATCCTTCCCGCTCTCATATGTCTGTCTATCATAGATCCCACTAATTAACTTGTGATCATTTCGCATTCAAAGAAAGCTATTGATGCAAAAAAAAAATGTTCTATGACCATACCACACTTTATAGTTTTAATACACGACATTTTACAAGGGATCTTAAGGAATCGCTTCCATAACTGATGAAAAAAACAAAAAACGAAAGCCTAAGAAGATCGTAGGAACTGCCATTTGCAAAGGATCGTAACTACTGCCATCTGCAACGTACCCCTCAACCCTATATTCATTTAAATTTTTGAACACTCAATACCTAGTTGAGGTATGAACACGAATCATATAACGTGTTACTTCACTTTTTACTAACAAATGAACCCCCATCGCTTTTGCAGGCTAGGTCAGGGCTGATCTTGGGATTGGGTTCTGATTGTGTGGGTTGGAGGAAGGTGTGTGGTCAGAAGTTAGTGGTGTCGATATAGATACTTCGTGTTTCTCTAAGCCTTTTTATTTATTTATTTACAATCTACTAATACACAAAAAATATTGTGTTTATTATTATTTTCATAGATTAAATGAAATAATTTAAACTTATACACAAAGTCTAAAACGACAAGAAACTGACCGTCGTTACAGACTACTTCAACATTTACTAGCCAAACGTTCAAAGCTCCCAATTAATTATAAAAGACGTATACAAGACTGTTGTGTGACCTATTTGGATGTACGGAGTTGAGCTTTGGGGCTCCACTAAACTATCCAATTCATTTGGTATCCAATCCTTACAATCCAAAATCCTCAATGCCCTTTACTTTGTCACTAATAAACTTATCCATAATGATCTTAATGTTCTATATGTTGCTTATTTAGTCCAAACCAGATACCTATCCTTCCATAGTAAGCTTCATAAACACTTCAAACCACTAGTTTCCAACTTGTTTTCCACTCAATTCCCGATAATCTTCCGAGGCGTCTGAAAAGAAGATGACCAAGAGACCTTTTAGTGTAGATTGTTATTGAAGTGCTACTAGTGATTAGTTATTCACAAGTTATTTACATGACATTGTATTCACTATCAACACATTTACTTCATGTATATTATTTTGTGCAGTTGTAAATACCAATAAATGAAAATAAAAATAAAAATTATTATTTTCATAGCTTAGATAAAATAATTCAAATTCATACACCCATGGAAAATAAGGCTTTCAATTGTTTTTAAGCAACTGGGAAAGCAGTCTTGAGATATCCTATAATCCTGTTTTACCCTAATAATTAAGAACAGGCTTGGTTAGAACCCTCGCTGAGTAAGTGCATATATTGTGTATAGGTTAGCTGCCTTTAATTTGTTCATTTTATTCGAAACAATATTTAATTCCTGACTTCATTTCTATTTAGATATTTCGATAATATATCATTTATATAATTTTTCTGGCTAATATTGAATGAATAGATTCATATTATCATCCCTTTTGCGCCTTTTTATTTTTTTCTAGAATGTGGGAGATTGGAATATTTGTTAGTAAAACCAGTTATCCTCTCTCGAGAATCTCTTACAATGGCTAAAATACATTGTGGGACTACAGTCATTTTTGCCCGCGTTAGAGTAATAAGGAAATAAAAGCCAAATAAAGGTCTTAATATTTTATTACAATATATCAATTTATTGAAATTTAAAACTGTGTAAATATATACCAGGTATGCAAGTTTAAAATGTCGTTTTAATTCCAATAGAATGCGCTCTTAGCCTATTGAAGGATTTGCTTATCTCTAAACGCTATTTTGTTTGTTAGTCATTTGTTTACAAAAGTCAGTTGTTTTTAAGTCGTTTACGTGGACGTATCATACCTTTCTTTGGTGTTAAAAATGTCTAATTTTAAGCCAAATAAAGAGCATTTGCGGCATGTCATGATTTTCTTATTTAATCAAAAGAAAAAGGCATCTGAATGTCATCGAATTCTTGTTGAGACTTATGGCGATGTTGCTCCAACCGTCAGGACATGTGAACGTTGGTTTCGAAGTTTCAAACGTGGTGATTTTGATTTTGATGTTACTGATCAAAAACGAGAAAATCGACCAAAAAAGTTTGAGGACTTCGAATTGCAATCTTTATTAGACGAAGACAATACCCAAACCCAACAAATGATGGCAGAACAGTTGAATGTCACTAGGCAAGCCATTTCCGATCGCCTGAGAGCTATGGGAAAGATTCAAAAGGTTGGAAAATGGGTTCCACATGAATTGGACGAACGACAGATGGAAAAACGAAAAACTGTGTGCGAAATGCTGCTTTTACGCCACGAAAGAAAGGGTTTTTTTGCATCGAGTTGTAACTGGCGATGAAAAATGGATTTATTTTCAGAATCCCAAACGAAAAAAATCATGGGTAACACCAGGACAACCATCCACATCGAGTGCAAGACCGGATCGTTTTGGGAAGAAGACAATGCTGTGTGTGTGGTGGGATCAGAAGGGAGTAGTCTACTACGAGCTTCTCAAACCCGGCGAAACAGTCAATACCGAGCGCTACCGACAACAAATGATCAATTTGAGTCACGCATTGATCGAAAAAACGCCCAGAATGGGCTCACAGGCACGCCAAAGTCATTCTTCAGCATGATAACGCTCCTGCACATTCAGCCAGATTGACTAGGGAAACGATTTCTTCGCTTGGTTGGGAACTCCTACCCCACCCGCCGTATTCACCTGACCTGGCGCCTTCTGATTATCACCTCTTCTCATCGATGGGACACTCATTGGCGGAGCAACACTTCAACAATTTCGAAAACGTACGAAAATGGCTCGATGAATGGATTTCATATAAAGATGAAGCATTCTTTTGGAATGGTATCCATATATTGCCCGAGAGATGGGCAAAATGTGTAGAAAGCGAGGGTCAGTACTTTAAATAAAATATATTATACTTTTTTTTAAATTACTGTGTATATATTTTAAGAAATAAACGACATTTTAAACTTGCATACCTGGTACATCAAGTAAATGTGTTAGTAACGATTACAATAATATTTCTAGGACTTGAAAAGAACTATTCATCAGTAGCACTTCAATAAAACCTTTAGAGAAAATCTATAGGCCATCTTCTTTTCAGACAACTTGGAGGATTATCGGGAATTGAGTGGGCAGCAAGTTGAGAAACTAGTGGATTTGAGTGATTCAGGAGCTTAGTATGAAAGGATAGGTATCTGGTTTGGGCTAAATCAGTAACATATGGAGCATTAAGATCTTTATAGACAAGTTTATTGGTGACAAAGTAAGCAGCATTTAGAATATTTCAAAGGATTTTGAATTGTAAGGATTTGATACAAGATAATTGGATGGTTTAGTGTAGTCCCAACGCTCAACTCCATACGTCCAAATAGGTCTAATCACATTCATGTAAATAAGTCTTTTGTAATTAATTGAAGGCTTTGAACGTTTGTCTTGTAAATGTTGAAGTAGTCTGTAACGACGAACAGTTTCTTGTCGTTTCAGTCTTGTATGTGGATTCTAAGTGAAACGTTTATCCAAGTGGAGTCCTAGGTAGCAGATCTGTTCAACAGAGATTACTGGAATATCATTAGAGATACTGTAGGTCAAGAAGTCGTAGGTTTACGTCGAAGAGTAAAGTTTATTTGTTAAGATTTGTTAGGATTTATTGTGATTCGTCATTTTTGACCCCATTCTTGAATGTTTAGGATATGGGATTGGAGTGTTAGGGAGGAAATGAAGGGATCATTGTTTACTGATAATACGCATGTGTCATCAGCGTAAGTGGCTTCGTAAAATTTAATATCAAAATAAAAAAATTATATGAAACAACCGTCTTTACGTAGTAAACTAGTGAAGTAAACGTCGTTGAGAATTTTGCTTCATGTAATAAATTGTTGACAAATCTTCGAAAATGAGATTCGTTCATCCCTTCCTCCATCATTGAATAATAGAGAGGCATCGTATTGTTGGCTGAGAACTGGATTCCAGGAATAAAATATGATTACTTATATTTTATGAATATGATCAGAACATAGTTATTTTTAATAAGGATTTAACTCCTAAAAGTTAATACAAAGTTTAGGAATGCTTTCCATGAACCTTTTAAATAGTTTAAGTGAAAATTCATGAATGTTTATTCTTATATAATAATAAGTCATCTACTATTCGATCTTCTATAGTCTTGGCAATCTCCAGAAAAATCAAATTGTTTCCTAAACTGATAGGTCTGATTCAATTATTTTATTTTTTTATTATCAAAGTGTATTTTAATTCATAAATAGCCCTGAAAATATATTTAAAAATTGTCATGAAAGGGTTTGATGGAGGAACAAAATGTCTTTTCTTCTTAAACGCCATTCTACCCCGCCTGTGACTAATCCCCAGGTCTGCCAACGGGTCATGTCTTCTCCCTCCACCTACAGGATTACCAACCGTAGCCTTGCGTCGTCCATTGTGTCATAGTCGTGTCGCGTAGTAATCCCGTGGATTCTTTTTTGAATTATGAAACCGATTCTAAATCAGTCAAATGCTGCATGCGCTTGTGAAACGTTCACAAAACCTCGAGTTTAACGCATTTCACAACTTGATACTCAGTTTTCTTTCTCTTTTTTCTTGCGGCTTTATTTTTTTATTTAAATATAGGTTTTGAATTTTTTTTTTTTTCAAAGGCTCACGAGAATATTATATAACAAACCCGTCATTCTTTAAATATTGGATTATAGGTATCCTTTTCAACATAAGCATCACAAATATTCAACACTAAGTAAACTGCATAGTATCTAATAAATAAACTTTCAATTGGTTAAAAAAAAAAATTCTGATACAGTAGAAACTTGATAATTTGTCATGAGTGGGGGTGAGGGGGTGATGAAATAACGGGAATGAATGAATTACAGAATTTTGCTGGTAAAATAACAAAAAAGCATTTTAAACTACATAATTGCATTTTTTTTTTTTTAATGTAATGCAATTTATTCAATGTAAAAACCACCAGATGGACATTATAAACATTGGACTTGAGTGACAATAACAAAAAAACACAAAAACCTTGGACAAAACATTTTTAAAAAATGAAGTCATATACAAAAACTTACATATATATATATATAAAATAGAAAAAAAAAACAGACATATATATCATATTTATTTAATACATACATTGTTCCATGCATCAGCTACATTAAAAATGGCATGTTTAATTGTGTTCCTGAATCAGAAGAAATAAAATTCAGAGAAAGAAGCTTTTTCTCAGATGAGGTTCTACTTTGTTGAGTATTTTTGGGAACTGTTTTCGGGAATTCAACTGCACTCATACTACAATTCATCTCTTACTACAATCTAGGGAGGGATCGACTCCGGACTTGTTCTATTTGTTTTTTCAATCAAATGTTATTCAAAAAGTATAGATATAGGCCTATTCTTTAGTGACAAACCAAATTTGGCGGTTTAAAGATTAAATAATTTTGTTATTTATAGTTGCCAATTTATGCCAGCCGTTAAGCTGGCCAATGACCGCTTTATGCGTCTGTTGCGCCGAAAATGAATGAATGAATAAATAAAAAAATCAAAAAAAAAATCTGACGAATTATCGAGTGACGAAATAACGAGTCTCCACTGTATTTGTATTGAAAACTCTGAAATCGTTTGAAGATTCCCGAACGAAATTTCGATTTTTTTAATGCAAAACCTATTTAATGGTTTACTAAATTATTTATGTTATACGAAAGGCTAGCATAATATTTCTCCATTTAACTTAACAAATCGATCTTTGACATATACCGCGACAAATTTTATATAACAAATTTTCGATCCTCGGTCAAAATATTAAATTTTTGAGGATGAGGAAAAGGTTGCAAAAAAACTATAGAACCCAGCCAAAAGTCATGTAAAAAAAAAGTCTTCCTTTTGACCGTTCTTTTCAGTAATAATCGACTATATTAAATAGTTTTCAAACAAACGCCGTATGAAGTATCAGTTTTAAAACGAATCCAGCGCGTGATCCCATTTGCGTCCCCATTGTGGACCATTAGGGAAAGTGCTATGGAAATTTTTAAAAAGAAAATTGATAACAAGAAAATGTTTGGAAGCCTGTTTCTAATTGGGCGCCGTCCCCTCAGTGATTTATTATGCCCGATACCGGATCCTTCGTCAGGACCTTTGGAACAATTTAACACCCCAACACTCAGTCCACCATCTCGAGGAGGACACACTTGCCGTCAGAAAAAATGAGCTTATGGTGGCACTCAGCGCCCGCTAAACTGAGGATATTTGTCACACTGGCTCGTTTAAAAGCCTAGTGGTGTAGAGCTAAATGACAAGCCCCCTTTGTCCGCTTCATCATCCCATTATTCCGAATGGCCTTCAATAATTTTATGTTTGTTTAGTTCTGTTGTTGCTGTTGGATTTACGGCAGGCAATAACGTTCCCTCGACGTCTTAGGAGATAATCCTTTACACAGCTGAGAACATTTTAAAAATTTCGTATTCCCTCTTAAGAAATATATTCTGAGAAGCCATCTGATCAATCCTCAAAGATTTCTTCCTTATGGGCAAGATATGAGGAAGAACGTACGAGAACAACTAACATTCCTCAGATGTTGGCATCGTTATATGTCAACGATCAATTTGCTAAGTTAAACCATTAATTATTTAATAAACCTTTAAATAGGTTTTGCTATAAAAAAAGTCGACATTTCGTTCGGGATTTTCAAACGATTTCAGAGTTCTATAAACAAATTTCATATTTTTTTAACCAATTTAAATTTTCGGATTATTATTGTTTTTTAAAAACTGTTTATTGATATTTATGGAAGCGCAGTAGCTCAGTGGATAAGGCGCTTGCCTACCATGCTCTCGGGCCCGAGTTCTAGTCCGACTGAAGGCAGAATTTATATTAATTTATATTCTGTCATATCAACCGTGGATCTGAGAGGTCGGGAGACCCTCCTGGGGCACACCCAGTCTCTTTAAAAAGGGTACCCTTAATTGGGGTGAATTCAAGCCAAATCATCTCCTTTCACAACCGTTGGAGAAACAGTAAACTTACCTAAGTACTGAACCCAATACCCTTAATGTATTGTAAGAGGTGCAGGTTTTCTTTTTTTCTTATTTTGTTATTGATATTTACAACTATATACAATATACAATAATTAAACTTGAGGTACAAAGATTACAATGACATGTAAATAAATTCTGAAGAACTACTCACTGGTAGCACATTATAGCACAACTCACTCAAAGTTCTAAATTGGAATATCTCTTGGCTATCTTATTCTCAGACGCTTCGGAGGGCTATCTATCAGGAATAGAGCATAAGCAAGTTGGGAGACTAGTGGATTAGAATGGGAATGGAGTTTACTAGGAAAGTATCGGTATCTAATTAGGGCTAAATCAGCCCATATGGAACGTTATGATATTTATGGATAAGTTTTTTTGTGACATAATAAGGAGATTAGACGAAGGATTTGTCCAAATGGGTCTAATTACCTTCAAATATATAAGTGCTTTGTAATTAATTGGGAGCTTTGAAAGCTTGTCTAGTGAATGTTGGAGTAGTCGAAAACGACAAGCAGTTTCTTGTGAGGAATTTTTAAGGATTTTTCATTTTAAATTCAGAATTTATTAAATAATTTGCTATGAAGATTGTTACCAATATTTTTACAACTAGGCGTGGCAGAAGTTTGGATCACCTATTAATCTAGAATTACTAGATTACCTTTCGGTTTAAGGACTAAAACGACAAGAAATTGTCCGTCGTTATAGACTATGTCATAACATTTACTAGAAATTACAAAATATTCAATTACATGACAGTTATTAGACCTATTTGGACAAACGAAGTTGGGCTTTGGGGCTCCATTTATTCTTTATTATGTCATAAACAAACTAATCTATAAAGCTCTTAATGTTCCATACGATTCTAATTTGGCCCAAACCAAAACCCACTATTCTCTCAACTTGCTTTTCACTCGATTACCGATAAACCTCCGAGCTGTCTGAAAAAAAGATGGCCTAGGGACCTTCTAATGTAGAACAGAAATGCTACGAACGGGTAGTTCTTTATAAGCAATCGACATGCCATTGTAATCATTTTTCCACACAATTATGTATTGTATACAATTGTAGATTTATACACATTTTTTTCCCACTAGGTATGCAAGGAGTTGTGATCAGCTATAAGGTCATCTAGGCTTACCAAATTAACTTTAGAGTACTTCTTTATCTATTGCTGAACCTTTGTGAATTGTAGCGTTACAGCTTTTTTAATTTCTTTTTTTTTATAATAAATGAATAAACATTTGCAATGGTATACTATTAAGTGACACTTGACCAATAAATTATATACGTTGCTAAATACCTTTTAACATGCAAATCCTTGTGATTGGATAATTATTCAACGCCGCTGACTGGGCGCACAGCTTGTCAATCACGACGGATTGCAGTTGTGACCAGCCGATGGTATTTTACAATCTATGAGTTTATTTTATAAATATTTACTTGGGAGATTTGTATAATTAGCATCTTTTTTTTTTTTTTTTTTTGTTGCTTTTTTTGGGGGGAGGAGGGGACGAAACCCGATCCCTGACGGCCGGAGGACAGCTTTTTTGTATTCCCTCGCCAGCAATCATAACGAATCGCAACATGATACCTTGGCCTTGCAGACATTGTCACCATCATTGGAGATTGTTTAGAAATATCGTGGATCCGTCCACATCAAAGCTTAAGCCGTGGAATCGAGGTGGAAGCTTAGAAGATGTGATACCCAGCGACGTGGCATCGCACTAGATATGAATAACGAGTCTGACAGTTTTCTTGAGATTAAATATTAAATTAATGAAATAGATATGTATTCATAATTAATAATAATTGGTATATATTATTTTATTTTTAAGCTGTCGTCTGGTATTAGGTTAAAAAAAAACATACACACCTTTCTTGAAAATAACAAAATTTTAAAATACACACACACTAACATTGACTAACCATACTAACATTGAAATTTGAAATAAATTCAAAATAAATAAATTTAAGAAAATTATTTTAGTAAATTAAAATTGTTTAAATAATGAAAAATAGTTGCATATAATTGAGTTAACTGTTGTTTATAATTAATCTCATAATGTTTTGTATGTATATTTATTTTATTTTGTTTTTATGTATAATTGTAATTTAGAATAATGTAAATTGTATTGGATAATATCTGAAAAAGTATAATTTGTAAAATTTGTTAAAAATTAATTTGTTCAATAAATTTAGTTGGTACATAGAATAGGGGAGTGGGGGGACAGTTTTTTTGGAGGGAACAGGATGTGTATGGACACATGTTGTGCAGCAGCCATAGTGAAAAGTGTGTGATGATAAACTGAATGTGTTTTTTTTATTTATTTTTATGGTGATTGGGAGATCAAGAGAACTGTACTTAAATTTATTTTGTGAGAAGAATTGGTGAAGTATTTAACAAGACAATTGATTTTTTTTTATTGTGATTAAGAGGAATGAAGGTATGTTTGTTCTTTTTGTATAAAGAATCCTTAAACAGGGAGTTGATTGAATTTGAATTATAGAGAAAATAGCTTGTTTGATTATTGGTTTTTGTGTGTAAGCTTTATATTAACTAATATTGGATTAAAGTTGTATTTTTTTAATTATATTATTTTATGAAAAACCATTGTTCATTAATTATATAACGGCGCCCGGACTGAATAAAATAAAATTAATTATATGTTATTATTATTATTATTATTAATAAAAAAAAAAACCTTACAATATATATATATATATATATATATATATATATATATATATATATATATATATATATATATATATATATAATATATAACAAGTCTATACTGATAACCATACTATTGCAATATATTTAGCTGGTATCTAAATAGAAAATAATATCAATAATTATTATGTATAAAAATCTCGACTGTTATTAGCACCCTTTATTAGATTAATTGTTATATAATCCATTCATACTTCTAAATATCATCCGATTCATTTATAAAGCATATTATAGTAGTAATAAATAAAATATATTTACCAAAAGTATTAATTAATCATTAAATATTTGCCACCGACTAGAATCGAATTGAATACACATGGTAGAAGTCTCATTGGATCAGATATACCAGATACCAATTGTTGGTGCTATGTTGTCACTAGGGACAAGATCAATGTTAGTAAAATTAAAATGTATGGTAACACCGCAGCTGTGTAAGAACATAGCATAGTATCTAATCAATATTCGTATTTTTTTTTTCTTACATAATTTTTTTTATTTACAATTCTCAGACTTAAATGTTATACCAAAAAAAAAAATAAACCAGCCTCAAAATTGAATAGAATACTAATAAACAACTTAAATATATGCAGATATAAATAATGATATATCTTAAAAGAAAAAATATACAAAAAAAAAACTTTAAGAGATCCATATTCGTATGAAGTTTTTAAGAAATATGTCATACGTATAAATATCCGTGGTTTTAATATTGTCAAGAAATCTAAATAACCAGTCGATTAACTTTTAACATAAGCTAAGTGCTAACATACTTAAACTGTAGCAGTCTGCTGTAATACCGAAAAGCAACAGCAAAGTAATAATAACAGCACTATAAAAAATAAAACAAAAAATAAATGACAGAGTAAAAATAATATTAAAATAAAAATAACCAGATACCAATCCTTTCATGGTAAGCTCCATAACCACTCAAATCCACTAGTTTCTCAACTTGCTTCCCACTCAATTCCCGATAATCCTCCGAGGCGTCTGAAAAGAAGATGGCCCAGAGATCTTCTTGTGTAGATTTTTAATTTTTTACTGAAGTGCTACTGATGAGTAGTTCTTCTCATGTTTGGCATGTTATTGTAAAAGTTTTTTTTTTTTAAACACATTTACTTGATGTATACTTATACAGTTGTAAATTTCAATAAATTGATTTTTTTTTAAATAAATAAATGAAATAAAAATATTTAGAAATTAACAGTGATGATTAATAAATTAGACCACAAATCCGTATATTCTTCATCCCAGGTTCTGTAAAATTGTAAAATTCGACAAGGGATTCCTAGATATGGCCAGCTTTTCTCCTCATATTAAAAATGTTTACGGCATAAGCGTTCGATTTTTGGTACTGACACTTTCCTAAAAAATCGATGGAATCAAGAACCGTACGGGATTAGTTGCATTAACCATGTCTCGGTTTAACGAGATTTTTGATTATTTATTTCATTTTATGTATAATTTTTTTCACTTAACATTCGATTGCCTAACAACAAATAAGGCACTATTTGTTCCGAAAAGCTGGTGGATAGGAAAGATGTTCTACTACGAAACGAATCATTAACAATTTTTCACTAAAAAGGGTTCGCTGGGTCGGAGAAGACAGAACTGAGATAGCATCATAAGTTTTGATGTTTTTTAAACAATGGAGGAATAATAAGAATTATTTTGTTATTAAATTAACTTACGTGTTATTGAATATGTAAACTATCAAAAGTATCGCAACACTTTGAAATATTTGAATTTTATAAAAACGTATTTTATTTCATAATAAAGAAAGGTTCTGAAGTCTATAATAAACATTTCTAAACTAGAGATAAACAATTTTTATTAAAATAAATTTCTATATTTCTTCCAATAAACAAAAAAGTTAGAAAACTTACTTTTTAAAATTTTCATTTTTTACAATTTTTACTTTTAACTTTTAAATGTATATTTAATAAGACATATTGCCCCCTCTGGCTTGAATGACTGCCTCCACTAGTCTTGGTATACTTGTAAATAACAAACGAATGCTAAACATGGACTGAAGGAAATTTGAAAAAAATAATCTTAAATTCTACCGTTTGTTATTAACAAGGAAAAAACATTGAAGTGTCTAATCCCTAATGTCTCACGTTTAATAAATAATATTAATATGAATATAAACTAAGTATGGATTAAGGTAAAAACAAGGAAAATCTCGAGAATTATGGGAGCTGCAATACTTTTGACGGGGAGTTTATTACATCGATTGTCCTCATTTTCTTATGTATTTTTCTTACTATTATTGGGTCTCAATCGACTGAAGATTTAGTTATCCGAGCCTAGTTTGGTCCAACCACGTCGGTTAATAAGTTCTAAGAGTATACCTAAAATAAATATACAACAAATAACATATTATTGCTATTCAAAATAATAGAATACGAATGTACAATAAAACGGACATACAATTTTTCGTTGGGGTATGCAGTCAAGAACAAAGCAGTTAAAATTTAATTTTATTTGCTTTGTTCTCGACTGCATACCCCAACCAACAACCTACATCTTAGATACATTTCAGTCAATAAATAACTCATCATTATAATTTTTTTCAGTATTCGCTCATATAATATTTTTTGTATTGTAATGCCTGACGAGAACAATTAGTCGCACCCAGGAAAAATTATTGTTTTAACACATTTCCTCATCCATAAAACGAAAGTGGAGGAAGAATGGAAGATCCGAAAGAGGACGGAGTTGGAGAAATTCATTTCAATTTAATAGCTATACGCTGGGCAGTTGGTCAGGAGGTCATCGGTCTCTTTTTGTCCTCGCCTACCGGATTCACCACTCACCTGCCAATTCACAATCAGGGCGTTGGAATAATTATTAACCATTGCCTCATTTCAAAACGGATCATAAAATTATTGCAGATCTTACATTATTATTACCCGCTGTATCTCTGTGGAGATATCTCAGATAATAGAATTATATTAGAAAACATAAAACATAAAATACACTCAGAGTAAAAAATTCCACCCAATTGATTTTTCCATTTCGACTAAAATTTTTATTCATTATTGGTGGTTTAAGTCCCCATATACTTTGGGCAAGTGCATATGAAACGTATTAGGATTATTAAAAAAAATAATTAAATAAAAGCAAGCAGTATTTTTTTAAAAATACCAAGCAATTTTAAATTTACGTAATTTTAAATTTATAAAATTAATATCTGCTCCTAGCGTTCATTACGTCTTGCCTTCAACATGGTATAGGTCTTATGTGATTTTGAATAAATTCTAGAGGGAGATGCCCCATCTGTTATTAATCATATTAATTTCAAATTTCGTAGTTTTAATTTATTTTGTTACACAGCTTCTATGCAAACATAGATCCATTGGTTTCGTGAATTTTCTTTGGAATTACTAATATAAGTAAATTTTCGCTCTTTTACTTTATATATTTATATTATTATATATATAGTGATATTTTATTGGCGTCCTGAAAGTGTTTTATATTGTCAATATTATTAGTTTTGTTTATTTTTATTTATAATTATGGCAGGTAAACTTTCATGTTATTGTTCATTATAATTATTTTGGAGAAAAAATATCCATATTTTAAAGTATAGGTATATAATATACTTTATAAATAATATAAAGTTTATTTTCAGTGCATTGCGTCTAAGATCGAATTTCGTTCTGTAGAATAAAACGTCTCACAGTAGGGCAAAAAGGCTAAAAATGGGTAAGAACTTAATACCGTGTCAAAGAGTAGTGCTTTAAGCATGAAATTTTGGTATCACACGTTTCATAATGTGATGAATCGAATGAAACCATCGGATCATCAGAAAATTTGAGGTCAAAAATTAAAAAAAAAAATATTTGAAGTCGTTCTATATGTTGTTTTAAGGACGTAAATCGCATAAAATCATTACCAGCTTAATCTTACCATCAGCCAGGAGCCAAACATTAAATAAAAAAGATCAAATCGAAATTAGTATCGTTTTGAATTAATTTCATTTGGTCTTTTTAAAAAAAAGCTCCATTAAATTTGGTTGTCTGTATGGATTTAAATTTGAGAACGGATATCAGAGAAAAAGTGTTATTAGTTCCAATCCTGAACTCCACCTTATTTTTTTAGGGGAAGAATTCATTTGTAATGTTTCGTTCATGTGCCAATTTAATAAAAATTAGAGTAAAATTAGAATAAAATTTAGAATAAAAATTCTAAATAAAATAGCACAAAAATTAGGCTAGTTAGTTAAGGCTAGAATTAGTTGCAAGATTTTTCTCCAAAGAAATATTTTTAGGGCAGTTTAATTTAAAGAAAAATTAACAATTATTTTTCGTTTAGTCATTAAGGTAGCAGAAAATGTGTTACGTAATAGCAACATTGGCCTGTAATTTTTTTTTTTTTTTTCAGAGATACATAAGGTGTTATATTTATAAAAGCTACAATAATAATATTTCATGAAAACTTTTATTGCAAATGTTTAAATCATAAAATCCTTTGAAGAAATAAAAAATTAAAAATTTTCACACAAAAATCTCGATTTTAGTTTTTTATTTGTGGTATGCTTTAAAGCAATCTGGGTGTAATCCAACATTATATCGCTCACACAATTTAATTGTAGCAACCCTTATTTGGCTGAAATTAACAATTAAATGTTACTTCTCATTAGCGTTGAAAAATTACCAATTGTAATATAATTGTTAAATGGATTTTAAAAAAACACAAAATTTATTGAAACATAATTTTAAGTAACTTAACACCTTAAATAAAAAGCTGATGTAATAAAATAGACAAATATTTAAACATATAAAAATATGAAAAAAATTTTGAATGGGTTACATTTAAAACGTGTTATTTTGTTCACTTCTTAAAAGTGCGCTTCAAAGGCGTGTACAGACCATGATAATGAAATAATAGAAAAAATAGTTCTACAATCCTATGCATTTACTTAGGTATTCAATAATAATATTCTAGAGTTCATTTTTAAGATGTTTTTCCACTTTTTCCCCACGGAGCGTCTTTGCATTGTGCAGTCGAATTCCAAGGGACTACGATTTTTCTACAAGTTACGCATAGTTCAACTTGGGCATAGTTCGAGTTATAGTGGTCATCCTTGATTCAAGTCGACTTACAGAGGTAAACCAAATGAAAATTCGAGATACTGAGATAAAGAGTAGTGTAATCAACAGAAAATACAACAGTACACTTACAAAGTAAAAAACGTTCACAAATATTAACATTAACATTAAAACATTACGGATTAAAAAAGTCCTTAATCTTCTTCTGCTTGGGACTGTTAGAAACACGTTAGTCATTCATATTTTCGATTGAAACAATCGAAAAAAACACACTATCTGGTACATCAATATTTCTCTCTATGTTACGAATTTTTGTGTCTCTTCGACTTAAAGAGGTAAAATATAACCTTAAAATTATTTCGAGTTATCTAGGTATGGTTATTTTTTCGTCTTAGGTTTTTCTAGAAAGATTGAAAATAATTCGAGAAATCAAAGATTTCTAGTTATCGAAAGTCGACTGTATTACTAAAATGGAGCAAAACTTGTTTGATTCTGAGTTTAACACATGACACGAAACCTACACAAGATTTTTTACGACTTGATTATAATAAAAACCTGACATTAATATCAATCGTATATTGTACACATCACGCCAGCCACACTTCAGGCGTTAGCTTGCGTCATCTTTGGGGTGACGCCACTGGACCTGAGTAGCAGGTATTTCAGGTCACAAACCCATCAATATCTCTTGCCCATCACCCAGTTTTATTTTAAGTTTAATTCGAAACAGACAAGGCAGGATGAGGTCGCCCAAGCGAATTTTCATGTTAGAATCTTCGCCCCCAGACTTCGTTGTCCAGAGCAAGGTGCTGAGAATCATTTGCATCCGCCGGTCTTGAATATTCAGTAGCCATCCACTAGGAATAGAACTTGTCCACTCGGCTCGGTCTTGTTTCCGATGAGGAAAAAACTATCATTCAGCACGCTGCAGTTTTTGCTTCCACAACAGCAATTTCGCGCTGCTTCGAATAATAATGTCGCCTACGAGGTATTTTATACACCTCTTATCTTGTTCCAGAGTACAGTTAATCCCAGGATACATTTTCCATTTGGTTTCAATAAATGTTTTATTGAATAGAACTATGAAAATATCCATATAACTAGCATCCCCCGTCACGGCTTCGCCCGCTCTCAAAAGTAAAGAACTTTACAGTAAATTTTAACCTGGTTTAAATTGCATTGATTAAGTATTTGAACAGTACGTAAAAGCATAACTAGACATCCAATTTGGCAGAAATAATTTTATTTGGTTGGATTTTAATTTCTAACCATAAAAGTATATGACAGTTTGTCAAACCTCGTTTCTGGCACTCAAGACTGTTCATTTTAATAACTATTATCGTAAAATTTATTATTATAAACCTTCCGAGAACTATGAAGATGTAGTTAGAATTTGCTACAGTTGGGTTTAACAGTTTTGCCATTTCAAACTATTACAATTTGACAATATTTCTTCAATGATATCTCCATACATAGCAGTAATTTTTAAACTAGTTAAAATTGAACAGATTATGTGGTAGAAGATTACATCAAAGCATAATTTGACATTCAATTTTTAATCTTAACCTATGAGATGGTTATCCAGATTGACAGAAGATATTAAGAAACTCTTGCAAATAATTAACTGCTTATTAGTGCTTACAACTTAAGGTCCGTGAATCATATTTTTACACAAAATATCAAAAAGCTAAGGACCAATTCTTGATTTTGTAATAATTTTTATTCGGCAGAAATAATAATCACTTGAGGTACGCATGATGGTATAGACGGATCAATACAATTAGTATTGATATAACTAAAACATATATTATATAACTAAAACACAGTGTCTTAGTTACCTCGAAGAACTGAAGATGAATGTTTAGCATTCGAAACTAGTTTTCTAATAAAATAATCTCAATAGAAGTGGCAATTAATTCATCAATCCTAATCCTAAAAGAAATAATAATATTGATTTGATCTGGTTAAATTTCAACTTATAACCATAAAACCACAACAGTGTACAAAGCTCGTTTCTGCCCCTGAACATTGAACATTTAAATATTTACTATTGTAAATTTTATGATTGCTAGATCTTTCTAGAACTATAAAAAGGAGATAGTAAATATTTGGTACAGATTCAGTGGTTTTACTATTGAAAACTCTATTAGAATGGTGCAATCCACAAATCCACGATTGATTTTCAAACTTAACTAAGAACCACCACATATCGCACCACATAATTATCGATTTTTTTTTTTTTTATAAATGTTTAATTGAAAATAAATAAACTTCACTGTTATGCACGTACTATCACTTTTTTAATGACATATTAACTGAAAATCAGTTAATCCCTCCTGAAACTATATAGACGATATGGTAAAAATTAGGAACAGATTCGTTCAGTAGTTTTCGATGTTAGTGATCACAAACGAAAAATGGCTTGTCCTTTTATGTAGTAGTATAGATAATGGTTAACATTACTTATATACATATCCTATGACAAGGATTAGCCAGAATACAATTCATTCGATGTTTTTAGCGATGTATTAAGCTCTTGGGAGCACTTCTGACGTGTTTTTTTCCCAATTTCGCATTTACATCGTCGTTTCATCGGATGAGTAAAATGTTACATTTCAGGGAAGGCGAAAAAAAAATTGACTTCTTTTCTACAAATTCTTATTTGAGAAGATAAATAAGGATAAAAAAAAAATTTAATAGTAACTTGAATAGCAACTTTAATCTATTTTATGAAATGAATAAGTTGTTGTTCATTGGGACTTAACTTCCTTATGTACTCCGACTAAGGCAGGAGGGACAGGTTACCAACCTGTTCTAACCAAAGAATAGTTTTTGTAAACCTTAATTTCTTTTAAAAATTTCTTTATTTAACATTGCTAGCATCCTAGCACCACCCTAACCACGTACGCTGATGACACTTGTGTGTTATCAGAAAACAATAATCCCTTAATTTCCTCCCAGACACTCCAATCCCTTATCATAAACATTCAAGAATGGACTCCATCTGGACAAACGTCTTGCTTGAAACCCACGTAGAAGACAAAAACGACAAGAAACTGCCCATCGTTTTCGACTACTTCAACATTTACTTCAAAAAATTTCAAACCTTCCAATTAATTACAGAAGACTCGTTTACATAACAGTAGTTAGACCAATTTCGATGTATGGAGTTGAGCTTTAGGGCTCCACTGAACCATCCAATTCATCTCGTATACAATCCTTACAATCCAAAATCCTTAGAAAAATCATAAATTCCCCTTACTTCGTCACAAATAAACTTATTCACAAAGATGTAAATATACCTTATGTTTCTGACACAGTTCAAACCAGATATTCGTAGAAAACTCCACAACCATTTAAATCACAACTTGTTTCTCATTCCATTTCAGATAATCCTCCGAGGCGCTTAAAAAGAAGATGGCCTCAGGACCTTGTAATATAGTACTTCATTATAAAGAGCCTTTATAAGCGCTACCAATGGGTAGTTGCTTTAAAAACAAGTGACGTGCCATTTGTATTATTATCATTATACGCACTTGATGTATTATATTTTTATATTGTATATACAGTTGTAATTTCAACAAACAACTAAAAAAAAAAAAAAAACATTGGTAACGTTAATCTTTTTTCAATTATGTTGCATTGTCTTGATTAGCAAACCATTATCTTGTCTATGCTTTCTGTATTGTATGCATTTCACAAGAATACGTTTTATTTTCTAATTTTGTTGACAGTTATCGCATAATGGCAATGGTTTAACATCTATATGAAAAAAATAATTTCTATTATTAGTAGAATATAATAGTATTTCTATTAATGAAGTATTTCAATGATATAACTATTAATCAAATAAATATTTTTTTCAACAAGAAGGACGCAATGGTTCGATACTGTTAGTCATATTCCGGAGTTATATCAGACTGGAAACTAGACTGCCCTCTTCCACCTGGCAGTCGCCCTAGCAGGTTCTTAAAGAGACCCATCTAGTTGATAAGCTGTTGTGCGAGTTGGCCAATAAAGATGGTGCAACGAGCAGGGAACCAGATTCAGCCAATATTCGTAAGAATGAAGAATGTGAAAGTCGGAATTATGAAATATATTTCATGTGTTTGTTGTTGTTTATTTATCTTTTGAAGCTCAAATAAATGGTTATAAATATTTGCTGATCTTATCTTGATACACACCCAACTTGTCTAACATTCGGAATCCGTCTGTAATACCAAATAAAGAAGTTGTCATCAAAAATTTTAAATTGTTGGGTGACGTTAAAAATGAAAATTCAGATATTTTATTTTTACTTCCTTGACTATCTGAAAAGAGAAATGTTGTATTGAATAAATGTTACAATCTTCCTCATTCAGGGGATATGTAATATGGATGGTGATTAATCTATTTTACAGTGAAACTCCAATTATCTGAATTGATTTGAAAAAAAAAATTGATTACATACTATTTGTTTTTAATATTTTTTAATAAAAAATTGTACGCCGTGGTTCAAAGTTAACGTAAAATACGATAAGTCCCGTCCTGCTAGTTTTAATGACATAATAAAAAACGTAAAACTAAATAGACCAAGGGGTAGCTACCGGAACTGCATCGTAGAATTAGATTAGATTAGACTTTGCATCCCTCCTACACGGGTTTTGCTCAGTCTGGCCGTATTGCCGTCGCGCGTGGTCTCTTTTTAAACTTAATGAGTTATGGCACCTAAAAGAAAACGTGTTGTATTAACTGTACCCGATATTCTGTTCCTTGTTGAAGGTCTTAGGAAAGGCGAATCTGGGAAAAAATTGGCGGATGAGTTCTGTGTCAGAACATCCACAATTTCCGAAATTTTAACTAAACTTTGTTGTTACATAATTATAATTTTATTAACGACCACATTTTTAATTATTCAATAAAATACATAATTAAAACATTACATATTTTCTGTATTTTTTATTTCAATACCCTCATTCGATAGTAAATCCGACTATTTAACTTCGGGCCCAATTAACCCGGATCAGGGTTTCACTGTATACAACATTTACAATTAAAATAAATAAAAAATCTAACTGTAATTTAGTTTGCCTTCAGGAACTGACTTTTCTTTTGTGTAAAATCTATAAATGGAGGGATGAGTTGAGTTTTTCATTTAAATTTAATATCTAACAAGGGGAGGACACACTCAGTCTCTCACAGATCTTGTTGGCCATTATTTCGGAGGTTCCTGGTCAAAAAATATTAGACACGTATTTTGCTGTTCCGACCAATGGGCTCTAGATCTCGGGTTTAAAAAATGATATCGACATAATTCTTGCACCAAGATGTTTAGTTTTGATTGCGGTTTTAAGGAAAAATACAGCCACTCCATAGATTTTGGTTTAGGTTAATTAAATTCTAAAAAAAAATATTAGATTTTCAAGCAAACTACCTCTAAAGATTTTTTTCATACAAAAATTTACGTCAGATTCTAATTCAGCATCCTAAAACATTGAAAAATGCTTATTCAACGAAATCAAAAATTATCATTTTTTCACGCTCTTCGAGGAAAATGAAATTTTTTTTTAAACCTCCAGAAAAATTGCCAACAAGATCCGTGAGAGACTGAGTGTGTCCTCCCCTTGTAAGTATAAATAAATAAATAAAGGCGTAGCGAAACCAAAGGTTCGATTCCAACACCACCGACCAAATACCTCCCTCCAACCAACTTCATCAAAACCCAAATCCACATCAGCTCTGACGCAAAACTCCCAGCTACGTCTCGATCTACCCGGGCGTTTACCCGATGGCTTGAAACTGATTACCCTTTTGGGAATCGGTTATTTTTAAATACAATGTTCATGCCCATTTTAACCTTCGCGCTACTATAACCTGAACTATATTTACCGTATAAAAGTCCCGCAATTCCGTGTTGTGGAGACTTCTAAATTATCCCTTATGTACATCTTTTTTCGGTCTTAACATTCTACGATAATTTTATTTTAAGGCGTTCTTCCCTTAACGTGAGCATCCACATTCCGCATCCAAAGGGAACTGCTGGTAGTGTAATTACATATCCTAATTTTAAAATTTCTTGAGAGTAAGCGCGAACTGAATAGTTTTGCAATTGAGAGATAACTAAACATACAAAAAATTAATAAAACAAATTAATCGTAACAAAAGCATTGGAAGCATAAAAGATAGAAAAAGTTTCAAACAAGTAGTAAATAAACTTATAAACAAGAATAATGGTGAAAATAATTGATCCTTACTCCTTGATCCTTGATCAATTATACCTCTAGCTTAACTATTAAAAAAAAAAAAACTTAATTACGTTTCTTAACAGAATCTGGTAAAAATAATAATAAAATCATTAAGGCCATATGTAGTTGACTAATGGGTTTTTAATTTTAGCTCAACAATCTGTCGAATATTTTTTTACACAATGTCCTTTGGAAAATCAACTATCTTAACTCGCTTCCCACTCTATTCTAGATAACACTCAGAGGCGCGGCGGTACCTTCTAATATAGAACTTAATGAAGTGCTACCGAAGGGTAGTTGCTTTACCAGCCATTATTATTACGAGTTATTTAAAAAAATTAAAATTAATTAAATATTCTAATTATTCTATGTTAGGGATAGAAAGAAGAATACTAAGAAGAATTTACTACGACACAAGAAGACTGTGACCTAATAAGGAAATATACAAAGATATAAATGATTTGGAAACATAATAAGACGAAGATTAAGATTCTACGGCCAGATGGTGAGGATGCACCCAAAGAGATTAAATAGAGAAATCTTCTATAAATTGAGAGGATACAAGAGTGCTGGGGGGTGTATCAAACAGATGAAGGAAGGAACTGAGAGACTGAAAATAACAGACCAAGGCTGTTTTGATAGGGATGACTATAAGAAAAAACTAAAAGAAATTAAGGTCTCTGTGGGAAAGAGAGATGCGAGTAAAGTAGTAGTGTGGACCGAGGAAAGAAGGAAAGAGCAATCGAAAAAGGTGGTAAGAGAAAAGGAAGGACAGAAGGGGAATGAAAACAAAGTGAAAATAATGATATCCTCGTGGTCTCTAAGGGCGTTCCGTGAGGAAAAAAAAATTAAAAATTATATTAATTTTAAATTTAAAATTATAATTCACCTCGTGTCAAATCATTGCAGTCCAAAATCCTTCGAAAAATTCTCGATACGCCTTACGTTGTCACAAACGAACTTATCCACAAAAATCTTACGTTTCTGAGTTAGCTCAAACCAGATACCTATCCTTTCTTAGTAAATTCCATAATCATTCAAACTCACTAGTGTCTCAACTTGCTTCCTATTCTATTCTAGATAGCCCTCTGAGACGTCTGAAAAAAAGTTTGCTTCGAGACCTTCTAATATAGAGCTTATTGAAGAGCTACCAATCGGTAGTTTTCTTTATAAGCAATTGGCATGTCATTATGAGCATTATCATCACATTTTAATGTGTTTTCATGTTATTTGTATACGGTGTAGTTTCAATAAATAGCTAGAAAAAGAAGAAACTTTTATCTTGTTTTTGAGTGCTGGTTAAGTGAGCGTGCCGATTAAGAGAATGCCGGATAACAGAGACTTTACTGTATGAGAATTTCAAAATGCTACGGATTGATATTGATACTGTAGTTCAGTATGTTAACTTGGTCATATTAAATTATGAAATGACTATTTTTTTCATCGTTCTAATGTTCACCTCAGAAAGGTATGTACATTACGACGAGAATTAAGGATCAGAACTAATAAATATATGAGTTTATTTTAAAACTCCCTTGAGGTTAAAGCATTAATAAAATTTTGCAACCGGTTGTATGTAAGCTAATAGGAGGTACAAATGACAAAGCACCTGACTGGAGGCAGCCGGAGCTGCAGGGGCAGTTAAATATTCAACCACTGAGCAGGCACCAGTTTGTAAACATGGAAAGAGGAATGCAAAGTCAATAAAGAGGGGGGATGAAGGGTTGTGTGCTTTGTAAAGCAATATGTCATCTGTTGAGTGCCATATGTCCCCCCCCCCCCCCCCCCCCGCTCTCCCTCCTCCCAACAATGACAGCTTTCTACCGCCACTGTTCTCATCATACTCCCACCATTCGTCATATTTATTCCCTCTTGTCTCTCCATATTTTGACAGGAAAGTTATACCTGACTAGAATAAAATTTGTGAAGATACTATTTGAATGGCGCCAAACTCAAATAAGAAGAAACAAGGGATAGACTTATTGTAATCGATAACAAATAAACTGACAGGCAAATATTACAGCCAATCGATTTTGTTTCATTTTCTGCGCTAGTTTACGTCCTCTACCACGTTAAGGTTAATAAGTAAAATATGAATGTTCATGAACCGATTCATTCAATATGAACAACGAAAACACAAAATACCTAGCTATACAAGATATTTTTTTTTTTATCTTTTTATTGATACTAACAACTTATAGTGCATATACATCCAATAGATTATGGGAAGATTATCAGAAATAGAATGTGAAGCAAGTTGAGGGTGGATTTGAGTGGTTATAGAGTTTACTATGAAAGGATAAGTATCTGGATTGGGCTAAATCAGCAACATATGGAACATTAAGATCTGGATAAGTTTTTTTGGGTCAAAGTAAGGAGCATTTAGGATTTTTCGAGTGATTTTGGATTTTAAGGATTGGATTCGAGAAGAATTAGAAGAAGTGCCCCCAGAGCTCAACCCGGTATATACATGTTTGATAACTGTCATGTAAAAAATTCTTTTGTAATAAATCGGGAGTTTTGAACGTTTGTCAGGTATGAAGATTTCAAGTTAAACGTTTGTCCAGTTGAAGTTCTAGATAGCCAATCTGTTAAACGGGGATCAGTGGAATATTGTATACAAGATATGAAATTAAATATAATAAATGATAATTAATTTATTGATAATCTTCGCTACTAGAAACACCTACAACAAGAAAAATATGTCCTCTAATGTAAAAATAAGGCACGATAAAACGGTAGTAAGACCGGTTATACGGTATGGTTCGGAAATAGTTAGCCTTCCGAGCCTGAAGAAAGAGGTATATAGGCGAAAATCCAATGAAGAAATGTATAGGAATTTGGAAGATCTAGAAACTGTCATCAAGACCAGGAGACTGAAGTTCTATGGGCACATGGTCAGAATAACCAATGAACGAATAAACAAGAAAATTATAGACAAAGTCTGCAGCTATAGAAGTATGGGGGGGGGGGGAGAATGTAAAACAAATAAAAGAGGAACGGGGAATGCTAAAAATCACGGACTAAAACTGCTTGGATAGAGAACTTTTTGGGGAATAACTAAAAGAAGTTAAGGTTCTTGAGGGGAAGAGGGAGAGACGAGGAAGAAAATAGACTAAGTAAAAGCTAGAGGAACAGTCCAAGAGGATAAGAGAGTATTGGAGTAGAAGGAAGACGGAAGGTGTGAAGAAGAATAAGTAGTGATATTTGCGAGGTCCTTGCTGGCCGATTCGTGTTAAAATTTAAGTTAAAATGTTTAGCATTCGAAACTAGTTTTCCAATGAAATTATTCCAATATAAGTGGCAATTAATTCATCAGCCCTAAAGGTTTTGATGAAATTTTCAAAATTTGTATCGTTTATATTCAAGAACGTAAGGAATACTAAGGTAATGAGGAAAGGTTTTGTTGGATACTTAGTAAGGAGTGTTAGTTATGGTTCTTTGGATTTTAGATTGAAAGATTTGAATAGGTTTGATGGTCAAATGTTTCGCTGCTTCTAGTCTGTAGGTTTGGATGGGTTTAGTGATAGTTTTATAAATTAAATTATCTGGGTAATGTTGTAAGACTTTGAGGTCTGTAAACTATCCATGGGGCACATCCAGCCTCTATAAAGTTGTTACCCTCAATGGGGGGAAGAACAATTGTTCTCGAAAGAATACTTCTATGCTAAGAACTTGAACTAATAGGTATTAGAGATACAGGTTTGATTTTTTTTTTTTTTTTTTTTTTTTTTTTTCCTTTATTTTAAAGAAAGTTATTACACAGTTATCTTTAAGGATGTTGGATCAAGACGGGAAATATCCATTTGTTTCTTGCTTGTGAAGTTCGAAGGATGCTTTGCAGTTTGAATAGCCTTTTTTAATGGACAATCTTGGCTTTATATCTTGCCTTTTAACTTACAATTAGTTAAATAGATAAGTAGGTCAGTATGATTACAACTGATGAAGTATACAGAACTTGTTTTCTTAATTCATTTTTTTTATTCAGGGGCATGATGACATCTGAAAAAAAAAAAAAAAATGCACCATTTTACCTTACCGTCGCTTTATATAGAATAATATAATCTATTGAAGTGCAACTGAGATTCAACAGATTATTTTTTACTTAATTTAGTTTAATAAAGCTAATACATTAACTGAAAATAGTGCAATACGCATTCCGAAAGGATCAATAGAAAATATATTCGTGAAGATCAAATTATTACATGAAAAAATTGTTATGAATAGCAAACATATCGCTGGGGGAGTTGTCCCGCAAATGGACAATATTCCACGAAACAACGAGTCCTTTGAACGCCTTGGGGGCAGGCGCTCAGATCCCTTGGGAAATGGGTGCCAGATCCTTCCCCTTCCTTCCAAAGGAAATATCTCAAAAAGAATGGGCCACTATACAACTTGGGCTACTATTGCAATTATTTCGAAGAGGGTTCAAGTTTCTGGTTTCTGGAGTGACCTGTACCATAAATTCTTATTAAAAAAAAATCAATCGAAATACTGCCATCATTAACCAGAAAATGTTTCATGGATATAAGAGAATTAAATTTCAAAAGAAAAAGTTTGAACTTCATGAAAACAATCTTTTATATATATATATATATATATATATATATATATATATATATATATATATATATATATATATATATATATATATATATATATATATATATATATATGTATCAATTTATTGAAATTTACTACTGTACAAATATATACATCAGGTAAATGAGCTGATAACGAACACAATAACATGCAGAAACTTGAAAATAACTAGCAGTTCAATAAAAATTCTACATTAGAAGATATCCTTGCCATCTTCTTATCAGACTCCTCGGAGGATTATCGGGAATAGAGTGGGAAGCAAGTTGAGGACCTAATTGATTTGAGTGGTTATGGAGCTTACTTTGAAAGGATAGGTATCTGGTTTGGGCTAAATCAGCAACATAGGGAACATTAAGGACTTTATGGATAAGTTTATTGGTGACAAAGTAAGGAGCATTTAGGATGTTTCGAACGGTTTTTGGTTATAAGATTGGATACGAGATGAATTGGATGTTTTAGTAGAGTCCCAAAGCTCAACTCCGTAAGACGAAATATGTCTGATCACAGTCATATAAATAAGTCTTTTGTTATGGATTGGAAGCTTTGATCGTTTGTATAGTAAATGTTGAAGTAGTCTTTAACGACAAGAAGTTTCTTATCGCTTTAGTCTTGAATACAATCGTAAGGTTAGTGGTATTTTCATTATAGATCCTTTAAATTTTCAGAATACTGTAGAACCTCACTAATCCCACCCCAAAGTGACCAAAGGGTTGGAAGGAGCGGCGAAAAGGTCGGATTAATCGGATGTATCAATGAAACATGTTTTTCATAATTAAAAGTGTATTATAATTATACTAAAACTTATTTATTAACATTTTAGCCAGCTGTTAGCTTTACCCATAACAGCATTGGCCGTCGTAAGATTATATTTTTTTAGATTTCTAGCAAATAAATCAGCTTTAAAATCTTTCATAATGAAGTACGGTATAATCGTTGTTTATAAGGACATTAAGAGGAAATTCGGAAAATGTCCAAATTTGAAAGAATTTTTAAAATTCGAATACTTGTATCTTGGTCCCCGTTTTAGCTACAGACCTTATTTTCTACTCAAAATGGAGGGAATTTAGTTTAGTTTAACTTAATTTTAAATGTAAAAAGGTTTTCTTTAGAGCCAACTGTGCAGCAGATATTTTTGGTGAAACGTAGAAAAGGTCGAATGTTTTGACGCTTGTGTTATTTTGGCTAAAATTTGGATTTTAGATTGGATAAAATTTATTGTTGGACACCAACAATAAATAAATAAATCTAAACTACCCAATCTTTTGCACACCAACATGTACAATTTTACTGCACTAATATGGATTTGTCAAAAATATTGTGCAACCCACGGGACTTCGCGGTAAGGTTGGATTACTCGGAGAGTCGGACTTGTAAGAGGCGGATTATCGAGGTTCTACTGCACTATATTATAATAATATTTTCAAAGTAATCTTTCATTTAAAATTAAAAAAATAAATAAATAATTTTAAAAAAAAAATTGCAGATTCAGAATTAAAGTACTGATGGAGATTCATTAGTTTTAGAAATTTATTGTTTTTCTGTAAAATTAAAACTTATTTATTTAGTTAATGTACAACGAAACCTACATAAACACTGAAATTAAAAAAAAAAAAAGTTTTTTAAAAAATGAACATAAAATTGTACGTTGAAATATTTACAGCTTCTTGATATTTATTGAATTAGTGGCCTTCAATCAGTAAAAGAAATCGTCAAGATCGGCCTTAAAATTTATTTATAAAAAAGTGATTTATTTTAAAGAGATAATGTAGATTTTTATTGAAAATCGGTAACAATATTTACAAAATATCACAGACATTTTCTTATATTTTATATAAATTTAGAAATTGTTCTTTGAATAGGAGTTTGCTGTAAAGGGCTACTCCTAAGAATTTAACTTATTTAGTAACTCTTTAAACTTTTTTGATGTTCCAATGATTGTTCAAAACTGACTAATGTATATAAAATTTTATTATTTAATACCCAATATTATAATGCCACAAACAAACTAATCCATAATGATCTTAATGTTCCATACGTTGCTGATTTGGCCCAAACCAGATACCTGTCCTTTCAAAATAAGATCCATAACCACTCAAATCCACTAGTCTCCCAACTTGCTTCACACTTGATCCCCGACAATCCTCCAAGGCGTTTGAAAAGAAGATGGCCAACAGATCTAAAACTTTAATGAAGTACGACTAATGAGTAGTTTTTTACAAGTTACTGAAATGTCATTGTAATTATATACCACAAATTTACTTGTATATATTGTATACAGTTGTAAATATCATTAAAAAATTTAAAAAGAATACCATTTCGAGATCTTCCAGGATCGAACGATTTTTAACGGTCGCAGGACAGTCCGCCGTTATCCTTTTTTGAAAATTAATTTATTTTTTTAAAAAGACACTCATCCTTCCCGTTTAATCCGTTGGATTATGGTCCTTTTTTTCACTCGCAACACATTTGTCAGGAAGTTGGGGGATAGTCTCGGGACCCTATCAACCCCTTCTTTTTCAGCAAAATGTTTCACAATTTTATGTTTTGAACATTTTGTTGTTAGAAATAAAATTATTTAAATGTTAAAATTAAAAATATACTATAATTATAATAAAATTACCAGCGCCACTGAAGGATCTGACGATTTTTGATGCCCGAGGAAAATATCCTTGGTCACTCCTTCTAGGCAAATTAATTTTCCTGATCAAATTGATTAAATATATATATTTTCAAAATGAAAATATTTAATGATTTAATTTACCATCTCTTCCCGTTTATTCCATTTTCCAGGAAACTAAAGGATAATATTATGAGATACTTTAATTATAAATTTGATTTTAGTCAAAAGTTCTTTTCCTCAGCAACAAAGTTTCAGATCAGATTCAATAAATCTGGTTTACACTTTAGGAGTATCGATTAATAGAGTTGTAAGCTTTAATATAGATTAAGTCATTGGAGGGAGGATAACTTTAAATTCCACGAAAACAGAAGTTTATTTATAAATAATATCGGTAATAATAACAATAATTGTTATTAGCATTTGTTTATTAAAATCATATTCATACCATCTCTCCTCAGTATATTCATCGATATCTTCTTAACTCGGATGCCCCACTCGCGCATACCAGGATGCTGATGAAACGCGGCTGGGTCAAAGATATCACAATTCGCCAATACATTTAACACAATCTAGATAACAGGTTCTGTGCAGCTTCTAATCTAACATACCATCTAACCGCATATGACATTCTAGCTTGATTCAAATCCGCTTTAAATAAATTAAAAAACTGGTTTTGATAAATTGCTGATCTTCATTCAAAATGGTCACCTGTTAAAGCAATTACATTAACGGTTTTTCCAATATTATTAATATGTTACTCTTCTAACAGTTTTTCAAATACGCGAAACGCGGGTGATAATATAAAGGGAAGAACAACAATTAAAGGTTTTCTAAAATTAAATATATTTTATTAAATTATATGAGTGACACTGGGGTCTTAAATAGAGCGATAGAACTCATAACTCCAAAAGCCGGTTTTTTCGTTTAGTGAATTTATTTTAAATTTTAGTTCGGATAATCGACGCTCTACTGTATTGTGAAAATGGATTCATAAAGCGATCCATATTATTGCCCTTTTTGAGACAGATTGTTATACTTACTCATTAAAATATGTAAAAAATAAATAAAAATAAGAAAAAATAAATAGAAAGAGGTTACAAAGGCGGGATTTGTTTCCAATAGTTACACGCTATATCCAAATACTATTTAATTTATTTAAACTATTGAATGGTCCAGCTAGTTCCGCGATGGGGATTCATAAAGAATCGTTAAGTGGCCGGGGCGATCCAGCGATACAGGCCGGAGCGAGGACTCAGGGCTGCTTCAGAGGCCGGCCAGCCCGGTATAAAATTCCCACAGGGGGGGGGGGGGGGGGGACCATAACTCCTCAGCCAGCACTATTGCGTTACACGGCAGCTTATCCCATCTTCCCAGATCTCGGGAATAAATCCCAACCGCTCTCCCTAGTACCACAATGGTCGGGGAAAAAACATGAAAGGTTATTAATGACCCATACTGATTTAAAATGATCCGGCCTGGGGAGGTAATGCCTTACATTACAACTGATTACAAGCCCTCGCTGGAAATGCGAATAAATTTAATTGCACCTGTAATAAATATGGGGAAGAAGGGCTGGGCCTAATATTTCAAGGTCGGGAGGGGGGAGTGAGGGGGGTGGGGAGCGCCGGCTCCTGGGAGTCTCGGTAATTGGCCTTTGTGGTGAGCATTTTATCTCCGAGATTAGGCCTCCGAGGATCCCATTACATCACACCTCTCCCCACCGATCCGCCACCTACTTCTCTTTTTTGGCTATGTCCATTGTGATCCCTCAAGAACGGACAACAAACAACATCGCAGAATAAACAACTAGATAATTATTTTAACCCTCCAAGGACGAGGAAACATTTTTTCTATCAAAATATTTTTTTTTTTTTTAATATTTTTCTTTGTTAAAGGGCATGCTGAAATTCAGAAAAAAATAAATCAGACTCACTGTTTGCTCATTATTGGCCGTGTTCATATGATCATATGCCTTCCCCAAGATGATTTGTTTAGCACGCAAAGGATATTTTAAATTTTCAAATTTCATAATAGAAACGCTTTTATTAACAAGATATCATTTTTTTTTTTAATTATTTTTATTAATAGAAATTTATAACTGTATTACAAATATCTAGTCAATAAGCGGTTTACAATGAAAAATACTGAAATGCTGAAAATTTGTAGAGGAACTACCACTTCTAAAGAAGAAGATCCGGAGGCCACTTTCTATTCAGACGCCTCGGAGGATCGCCAGGAATGGAATGGGAAGCAAGTTGTGTAACAAGTGGATTTGGATGAGGAGTGAGTTTATTTTGAAAGGAAATGAAACTTGGTCGTTCCAAATCAGCAACATATGGGATGTTAAGGTCAGTGAGGATCAGTTCATTTGTGACAAATTAAGGAGCATCTAGGTTTTTTCGAAGGATTTCGGATTGGAGTGATTGGATAGCTCCATACCTAACCTAATACATAAGTCCAAATAGTTCTGATAATCGTCATATATATGAGTTTTCTGTAGTGAATCGGGAGATTTGAACCTTTGTCAAATAGGTGTTGTAGCAGTCGAAATCGACGTGCAGCTTCTTGTCTTTTCAATCCTGTATGAGGGTTCCAGGTAAGTCTCTTGTCCAGATAAAATCCAAGGTATCTTATCTGTTCTACATTATTTAATGGTACTCCATTAAAGGATACAGGAGGACAAGATGAGGTAGGTTTTCTAAGCAGGGATATTAACAAAATACATTTTTTATTCAATATAGAATTCATTTTTTTTATGATACCTCATCGAGCATTTAACGGCGGCAGTTACCTAAAGCATCAGTAAAAATACATTACCAGTGCTAACATTGCTAACTGAAAGATAGATTTGTAAGATAATGGAATGCAATTTGAAAAATTTGGACGAATATAACTACTTTTAGATTTTGCCAATAATGAACAGTATTAAGGGAGAACATTATAATTTGAAAGCAGGAAAAGGTTTTAATTTGTCAAGTTTAATACTTATCTAAAAGTTAAAAAAATAATTACAAATGCATATTTATAAACCTATTTTCAATAAGCAATAAAATTTTTGTTAGATCAACCAATAATAAAAAAATTGTCATGGGTAAAGACGGAAATGATCATGTGACCACAGTCACAGGAACGGCCTATGACTCTAGAGTCTACCTCTATAATTTTAATTGTTAAAAAAAAATATTAGCAAAATTATAACACTTAACATCGGTTAGAATGGAGTTTCAAAATTTGACAAATTTCAAACGTTTTTTATGAGAATAGAAGTGCTTCAATCGTCAAAGCTTTGGTTACAAATCAAGACTAGCACCTCTTGGAGATGTACTGCAAAGGTATAAAGGAATAAAATAAGGGTGGAAGAGCAGGGTGTCCTTTTGGGTTGGGGTACGTTTGGTGTGATCATATGAACAAGCCAGTCCTCGGAGGGTTAGAACTAAAAGAAAAAAGAAAAATAATCTCAACATGATTTTGTTTCTGTTTTTACAAGAAAAAAGATACACTCATAACTATTAAATAAAAACGGATAAGAAGATGATCAGGGATGCAGTCAAAGAGGAATACCACAGTCATCGTCCTTCTCCTCACAAGTGTGGTTCGGTGGCCCTGAAGAAGACCTGCATGGCAGGTCGAAACGTTGGCACGTCCTGGGGGTTTTATAGCTCTATAAAACAACAAACAACAACGTTGGCACGTATTATAGAATTTCTTCTTAGAGGTGGTGTTCCTCTTTGACTGCATCCCTGATCATCATCTTCTCCATTCATCATACCAGTCAACTATACTTTTATCATTAAATAAAAACATGTTTTAAAAAAATCTGTTCGAAAAATCGAAATCATATTCAAACAAACAAACTCCTATTGTTCAACTGTTAGGATCCGGCCAATAGGGAGGACAGTCTAATAGTAAGCAAATCGTCTCAAACAATTTTTCATGATGAATGGTTTCGTTTGTTGGAGAAGTCTCTTCAATATCTCCAAGGAGGAACTGGTGCAACATCCTTCGATTTGATATTTTCTATACTATGGAGAGATTTAATATAAAGAGATTTTAATATTCTTTTTAAACAAAAGAAAATCAGTTATTTATTTCAAGCCATAAAGTTTTTTATATAAGTTACTCTTCCGGCCTTTTTTTCCTCAGTAATCATCTGCTACTGAAACCGATCTACCGCGGCTTTCTCCATGAATGCACACTTAGGAATCGGAGATTAGCCTCCACACTCGCCTTCGCTGTGTAGGCCTACCTCATCCTCTTTCTCTATTTGGACGTCCTTGCATTATTTTGGGAATCTTTTTGGATTCATACAATGTACAAGACCCAATCATTTTATTTTCTTCTTGTTAATACAAGAAACTAAATCAGGTTCTCCTTATGCAAAGACTATATCTTCCTTTAGTTGATCCATATATTCTCCTCTGAATCTTTCTCTTCCATGTATTCAGCCGTCTCCCTCGTTGCATTGTTAGTGCCCATTCCTCACTGCTGTAAATTACAACTGAACGAAGGACCGTCTTATTATTATTATTTTCGTTACAGGCCTGCTAAGGACCACGTTTAAGCCACCAAGTTAGCTTTACGCTTTCTCCAATACTCCATCTGTCTCCAATTCTCCATACTTCATCTGTTAACTTTTCTCTTTCCTCTCTTCTGCCGTCCATTTTCTCCCCTGTCTTTTTGGAATTGTTTTGTCTTGGAAGCTCTTTAATTTTGTTTCTATAGTTTGTTCTGTCTTCAATTTCATCTATATTTAGGCCAATTTCTTTTAAATCCTCATGTACCTTCTGAAACCGATTGGGTTTGCTTTTTAATCTTTCAAAATGTTCCACAACTATTCTTGTTAATCTGCTTGAACTCATTATTTGTATGTGCTCATATAACATTAGTCTCCTTTTCCTAATTTCATCTGTTATTTTTTCCAAATGTGTTACTCCTTAATGTGGAAGTTTCTCCCATTATTTTGTTTTCTGATATTTTTCTCACAATCCTATTAGTTTTCCAGGTATCTCTCGAGTTACAAAAAATTTCCCGGGTGACCTACAAATTTGTTTCTATATCGATTCTTGCCTTTATCTTATTATCTTCGGCTACAATTTTCCCGTGAAATATAAATTGTTTGACTCTCTCAAAGTTGAATCCTCTTCCTATTCTTTCCAAGATGTATACTTTTTGATATACATATGTAATAGTATTATTATGCATATTATTATCACATACATAATATGTATTATTTTGTAACTAAATAGATAAATATCAGTTTTCAAACGTTATTTTTCCTTATGTTTTATCTTACTATCTCGGTCCCAACCAATTAATGGAGTTCCAATCGTATATATCAGTGTAAAAAGTAACATTTTTTATAAAAATTTTCTGTTTGTTGTATTTATGTGATACGTGACTTCTGAATCGAAAGAAGAAAAAATATAATACTCTCTTATATCTATGATTGGCTTAAATAGAGACATTTATCAATCTGCATATTCTTTGTTGCGACCTAAGCCAAACGGCCCTCGATGTATACCCGCGCCTTAATCCAGACAGGGTAAGCCTATGAGAAGAGAACCTCGGCGACAGATCGGGGATTAGGGAAGATAAAGGAGACTGGGGAGAATGAAATTAAAGTAAGGTCCAATGCACAAAGGTGGGCGGAAGTAGGTAAGAAGACAACCGCTTGTAGGGGCATGCGCGTCTCCTTCAACAATACACTCTTCTATTCTCCACTAAAGTTAAATATTTAATTTAAAATAAATATTAAAAAAAAAAAAAGTAACGTATCAATCGCTATACCCATCAACCCAAGCAGGTAAACAGCTGATAGTAGTTAAAAGCATCGACATGAAACATTTTAATAGCTCTAATAAGCTAAACAACGTTCATGCAATATTTTTCACACAGTTGAACTCTTATTATATATATTTATATATATATATATATATATATATATATATATATATATATATATATATATATATATATTTATATATATGTTTAATGAGATTATTGATGTTCAGTCAATAAAATAACAACTTATTTTGGCGACGTTTCAAAACTATATTGTTCTCATAATCATGCCCTGAAGTGAAAAAACGGGTCACAATAAAATTATATGTGTTACACACGTTATTTCAAAACATAAAGTTAGCTAAAATATAAATATATAAAAACATGCCTTAGAATAATTAACTACATAAAATTACAAAATATGGAGGAGTAGGAAACTACTTACAATGTTACTGGTGGATTTGCTATTGGTATCTACTACTAAATTATAACAATTCTAGTACACAACTAAACTGGGGAAATCCCTTAAAAAAGGTAAGCGATGGGAATTTCCAAATCACTATCCCAAGGGATTTCCGTATTCCTGTGTAATACATGGATAAATGATTTATATGATGTATATAAATATAAATGTATATTATTAGTCTGAATGTATTAAACTGGAATAACATGTGTTGATTAGGATTGATGAATTAATTGCCACTTCTATTGGGATTATTTTATTAGAATACTAGTTTCGAATGCTAAACATTATTCGTCTTCAGTTCTAAAACAAAATTATCAACAAATCAGCACTATGTTACATGGTATATATGCTAAAGTTATCAAAGATGCAAGACAAGAAATCAAACATTGGTACTCACCTAAGGAAATCTAACAGATATGTGAAATATATCCATAAATTTATCTGTAGAAAGGGAGAGGGGGCAGGTAGGTTAAATTTTTGGGGTTTACTATGGAATTTCCCTTATGACTCGTTGGATTTTCCATTCTTATTGGAAACAAATTTAAAATGGGGCTATTAGAAATGTTTATTTGGTCATTTAAAACAAAAATCTGGATCGGTTTTAAATGATTTTATTATTTCTAGTGAATCATAAACATTTAATTTTAGGCTATTTTGTACTTGGTTTATTGTTTTTACTCCCGATTCTTAAATAAATTTATAGTTATTTTCATTTGGATGGAAAACGAAATTAGAATTGCTCTTATGTGTTTTTTTAATCTTTGATTTATCGATCGTCCAGTTTTTTCTGTTATGCTTCACTGTCATTACATTTTAGTTCGTATACACCACTTTTTTGAAAAGGGTTTATTTTGTCTTTAGGTGAAGGGAATTAATTCATCAAGATAGCAGAGGCAATTAATTCATCAAACCTACTTGTATTGATCCTTATATACCATCATGCGTACCTCATGTGAACAGGTGTTGAGATTTAGAACGATTTTTTGTTTATTGCGCTATTTTTAAATTTTTCTACGGTTAATATTTCCTTGATATTTCGTTTGAAACTATTTTGTTCATGGTAAATAATTTTGGGGGAATCAATTTTAAAACAATGTTTTGTTTGTCTGTAAAGTGTGGTGAGAGCTGTTTGGTCCGGTTTATTCGGGTTTTTAGTTATAGACAAGCAACTATATTTATGTTGATAAAACAAATCGTTTAAGATATTGCGAAACAATATAGACTATTAACAAATTTGCGAATAATGTGCTGCATTATAATTCCTTACAACAAAAGGCCCACAAATCATATTTTTACCCAAGCAAAGAATTGGCACTTTGATTTGATAATTATTTTTATTTGGCAGAATTTTATCGATTTCATTTGGCTGGATTTTAATTTCTAATCATAATAGTATAATTGCAGTGTGGCAAGCCTCGTTTCTGCCACTCAACATTGTGCATTTAAATTTTAATTATTGTAAATTTTATTATTGTAAAATCTTTCTAGAACTATGAAAATGATCTTGTTAAAATTTGGTAGGCTCCGTTGTTTTACCATTGTAAACTCTATTGCGAAATGGTTCTAACCTAATATCGGTCGAATTTCTAACTTCACTCGTATCCACATGTTACACCACATAAATAAATGTTATTATCAATTTCAACCTCGTCTCATATAGAATAGCTACGGGTCAATTTTCAAACTTAACAGTTATCCTTTTTTAATTACAAAATAATTGGAAATTCGAGAGATTTTATTACTGCTAAACCTTCCTGGAAATATAAAGAAGATGTGTTTAAAAAGTGGTACAGATAGGTTTAGTAGTTTTCGCGATTAGTGATCACAAACAAAAAATTCTTATCCTTTTATAAAATAGTATAGATATTTAATTTTTTTGAACCGTTTATAAAAAATTGGTACGTTACATATGAATGTATATTACTTACCTTAATATTCATATTTACAATTTATTGAAACCTTTTAGAATAAACTTAACTACTAAACTTTATAATTAAAACATATAAATATTTTTAGTTGATAAAAAAAAACCTTTAGTGTTGTAGGTAGTGTTACGAAGGTGTCCTTCCACCATCTCAGTCCTTGGTCAGTTGTTTTAAGTCAAACCTACAGATACATTTTGTGAAGTTATTTTGTTGTGCAAGTCATATACTGTTACAGGATAATTATCTCTTTTGTCTTTTGTCTGTCAAACAATATACAGTCAAATATACTCTGTACATTTAACAGGGCCGGAACTAGGAGATCAGTCAGGGAGGGCAAAGATCAGTTGGCCGCCCCCTCCTCCCACCCTCCTACACCATTAAAATACAATACCTCCGCAGTACAGTAAAATAAAGTTTATAAATTATGAAAAAAAAATGAAATAAAATTAAACAATATTGATTGTATTATTATTGTTTTGAAAAGGTTACTAATAACATACTTTTCTTATAAACTTTTCAAATTTGGCCGCCCCCTAAAATATGCCGCCCGGGGCACGTGCCCCCTCTGCCCCTCCCTAGTTCCGGGCCTGTCATTTAAATATACTTGTAAATTGTATGTTTAAAAGTATTTTATCTTCCGTCAAAAGGATATGTGTTACTATTAAATTAAATTAAGCATATTTCGATACGATTTGGTCTGTGTCAGTTTGTAATGTAGGGATTTAAATATGTTAAAATTTTGCCTAATACAATATTTTATAAATAACAATGTTTTCGTACATAATGGAAATTGTTGACTTATTGCTGCAACTGACAAATTAAGCTTCCATATATTTTTTCTTATGATTTCAGTGAGTTAGTCATGAATTTTTGGACTAAGTACTGAATATATTAGAGTCATGTTCCCTGTTAGTATTATAATGTAATGGTGTACGTTATTAGACAGATCAAGAAAAAATTCCGTTGCGTTTAGGACTGCGTATTTTTCTGCTCGATATATACATCGAAATGTACCATTTATATTATGTAGGATTTTCTGCTTTCTTTGAATTCCTGAGAGTTTTTACTTACCTGGAAGGACTTATATATATATCAGGCCATATATATTTCCATCTTAAATTCGTTAAATATTCTAATATTTCAAAATGGTATCCTTAAGGGCAACAATGACGGATAACTTAAAAACCGTTAAATCCTGGAATATTTCAAAATATTGTTCTTATGGACGAAAACTAATATATATATGGCCCAAATATCTCCTTCCCTGATCTTAGAACAATAACCTTAAGGACGAAAATTAATTCTAAGTGGAGAAGGAGAGTGGCCAAGGATGTCCTTCGGCCGCCAAAAATCGTCAGATCCTGGCTGATCTGAAAAAAAGTATATTGTTTTTTCAGATCGTATTTTTACGTAAAACGATAAAATTTTATTCGTGGGGAACTTGGGTGAATGTTCCTCTCAAAGCTACTTTTTTGATTTGCATTATTTTATTTTTATTTTTATTTGTATGGTAGATTTTTTAATTGCCTGGACTAGAAGCATCTTATTACTTTCCTTTTCTTGTACAACTTAGTACGATAATTTCTATATCATTTTTATTGTATATCATAAAACCAATGAATGATTTATTTTATTTTTATATTATAGTACCGGTTTTTATCCAATAATAGATGCTGGATTATCGGAATATGGCGTTTTGATGATTATAATCTCTTCTTCTTTTTTTCCCCAATTTCTCGTAAAAATCTAAGGGCGTAATTTTATTTAACAAAAATTTAAAGTGGTTCAACCTAAATGCAAAAATACTAAAAATATATGGGAATTTCCCTAGTAAAAGTTGGAGTAGTCGAAAAAGACCAGCAATTTCTTGTATATGGATTGCAAATAAGATATTTGTCTTGATGGGATGAGGGGTATTGTTGGGATGAGGGTTATTGTTCATCAGGGATCAATTAAATATTTCCTTTTAGTTCTAAATAAAATATAACCTTATTGTACATTTATCGGATGTATTTTGTAACATAGTTGTTGATTAAAGTAAATTTTTAACCTGTCGTTACAGAATTTATGGAACTATGAAACGAGGAACTAGGCTATAGCAACCAGATCGTGACTTCTTCTATTTTCAAGGATTTAAATTTAATGAAGGATAAATTATTCGTATTGGCTAAAATTTAGCGGTAGGAGGGTTCTAATTATTGCCAGTTGCGGTTGACTGTAAGTGAAGTGTAAACGAGGGCTAGGGTTTAGCTTTGACAATCTTATTTGCAAATAAGGAGGAAGGAGAGGTAACTAATAATGACGAAGCTGCTCTTGAATCAACTGTATCTGTTGTGTATCTTCGATCCCAAGTCTCAATCAAGATGGCGTCTTAATATTTGTGTTTGGCGGGGAGGGGGGGTGGCGCTAACCCTTTCATTGAGCGGCCTCCTTTGAACTTGTTTGTTTCTCCTGCTAATGTAAATGTCTGAGTCTCTGTATCTGGTACGGTTTTGTGTTAGACCCCCTCAAACTTTATACATACCTCGCCTTTATGCTTCTATCCGCCCGAGGACAACTTATCAACTTCGGAATAAGTCTCTTTCTTCTACCTCAAACGGCTTATTACTCGAACCGCTTCCCTTCCTACCTATTTGCCAATCAAAACTCTTCACTTACATACGCTGCGGGGGTATTATACTTTCCTGAAACAATTTTTCCTCGCTGGGTTCCGATGCCTTTCCGCTTGCTCTCTATATTCTTTCTTTACAAACTTTACAAAGTTTCCCATATAACAGGCCAATATCCCCCAAAGTCGGAAAGGTTAATAAATAAGAAAATTTATATCACTTGAGGTACGCATAATGTCATAGAAGGATCAATACAATAAGGGTTGATGAATTAATTACCACTTCTATTGGAATATTTGATTTGAAGACTTGTTTAGACTAGACAAAACATCAGTACTAAAAAGTTAAAAAATTTTCATAACAATAGAAATTTGCTGCATAGATTATAAATTTAAAATATATTAAAATTTGTAAAAATGTATGTAATGAAAAAAATCAAACATGTTGACAATCATTTAAGGAGGAAAAATTATTTTTAGTCTTACATTAAAAAAAATAAATAAATAAAAATGGGTGAAACTAGATCAAAAATGAAAAAAAATTCCGCAGATCTTACCTTCTATTCCAATCCGTTGCAGATAGACGACAATTCAAATACTTTTTAGAGGAAACCACATTTTTTGCCATAAAACCTGCAATATATACATTTTTTAAATTTTGATCACATTTTCGAATTTAGCAGTAAATTTCCTATAACAGCACAAGTAACCTTGAATTTTACAAACTTGGGACCTAAAGAACAGCTTTATCTTCACCTTATTTAGGGAAGTTACAATGTCTTATAATACTTCATCGTTCACCGTTTTTCGAAAAAAACTATCAACAAAACTGCGAATCTCTCAAAACCTTTCGCATTTAACCAGCTTTGATATAGTATGATCAAATTAATGATTCCTTATCAATTTTATGGAGAAATTAATTAAGTGTTTTAATTTAGCGTACAAATTAGTTACCTGTGTAAATAAGACATTATATTAATCGCTTAATGGAAATATGTATTTTAAACACAATAAACTCTTCATTGGAATAAAAATGAAAGAAAAAATTTATTGTTAAATTAGAACACAAAAAAAAACTGTCAGTGAAGCGACACCAGATCTAAGGAATTTATGTTATTGCATTTATGTATTTGTTATAATTATTTACGATTTATTTTATTAGATTTTCAATGTAAGGTTTAAAACCCAATGATAATGAACATAGACCTCAATTTTGCCGTTGGCTTCTGAATGCAGATGATATTGAAAAACGCCACTTTTTGGGGTGAATTTTATGGACTAATGAGTGTTTTTACAGGGAAAAGCATTTCTACCTATCCGTCTGGGGTATTGTTGGTTGATTCATTTTTTTTTTTTTTTACTGCTGTTGCATGGCGATGGAAAATCATAGTTTACCCTGAAAACTGATGAGTGTTCAACATTCGAATATAGCCTTATATTTATGAATAATATTCCATAGAAGTGGAAAATAATTCATCAACTCTAGAAAACTAGGAGTTAATCCCCATTTAAAATAGAAAAACCATTGTCATTCTATTTCTTTTTAACTAAAGGCAAAATAAATTCCTTCCGAATAAACGTTATATACAAATTAAAATGTAATGACTATGAATATGTATAAATTAGGTAGGAATAATATACATTTTTCAAAGAGGGAAAAATAAAAGAAGAGGTAAGTAGAAATTGTAAGGGAAATAAAATAGAAAAAAAAATTATAATTTTTTTTAGCTTGTCTTATTATCCAACTAATACTAATTTTCCTCGAGTGAGGCAGCTTGTAATTATTCAAATAAAAATTTTTTCAAGCTAAAAAAAAAAAATCCTAATTTTATAAATTATTTTAAACAACTGAGTTGGGTAGCAATATGGTTTTGGTATATTTATAAAGTACAACTCTCACTATTTTCATTTTATTTTTTACTATTTATTTGAATCTTTTTATATTATCATTATTAGATTTTTTATTTCCTCTCTTATCATTCCTTTCTAGGCTTTGTCCTTAACGTGCTTTTTTGTATTATAATGTTTAAATGTTTTTTTGTTGTTTTTTTTCATTTGTTGATATTTACAACTGTACAGAATAATATACAACAAGTAAATGTGTTGACAGTGAATACAATGGCATGTAAATAACTTGTGAAGAACTACTCACTAGTAGCACTTCAATAAAATCTACACTAAAAGGTCTCTAGGCCATCTTCTTTTCAGAGGCCTCGGAGGATTATCAGGGATGAAGGAGGAAGCAAGTTGGGAGACTAGAGGATTGGAGTGGTTATGGAGCTTACTATGGAAGGATAGGTATCTGGTTAGGGTTAACTCAGCAACATATGGAACATTAAGGTCTTTATGGATAAGCTTATTGGTGACAAAGTAAGGTGCATTTAGGATTTTCCGTAGGATTTTGGATTGTAAGGATAGGATACGAGATGAATTGGATGGTTTAGTATAGCCCCAAAGCTCAACTCCGTACGTCCAAATAGGTCTAATAACAGTCATGTAAATAAGTCTTTTGTAATGAATTGGGAATTTTGATCGTTTGTCTAGTAAATGTTGAAGTAGTCTTTAACGACGAGCAGTTTCTTGTCGCTTTAGTCTTATGTTTAAATGTAACTGTTTATTTGAATAGGCATTATTCCACTATTTTTATATAATTATGCTATTAGATCTTTTGATATTCATTTGTAATTTAGTAATTTAGTTTCATCTATCAGTAATCATTTGATCAAATCTAGTTGTTTTTTTTTGTTAATTTATGCCCCGAAGAAGACCTGCAAGGCTGTTCAAAACGTCGGCCGTCCATAAAAAGTTTTTTAACTCGGATTTTTTTTTTCCTTCTCCTGACTGAAGCTGGAATTCTGGGTCTTAGCATTGCATGCTTTTATATTTTCTTTTAATTTTGCCTTTACTGATCGTAAAGTTTATACTGTGTATACTCGGAATAACTGGATAATAAACGCACGGGAAAAACTGGAGGATCCCTTAATTAAAGATTAAAATAACTTAAAAGGGTATAAAATAATGAGAAGCAGAATATAAACTTCGGTGGAATAGATCAAAATAAACTATAAATTTAACAAAGGCACGGGAGTTAAACTAATAGATCTAGTGAAAAATAGTCTAAATTCAAATATTTACGAATAATAAAATAGTTCATGACCAATCCAAATTTTTTTTTCAAGATCAGATAAAAATTTCCTGAAGTCCCATTTTAAATTAGTTTCCAGTAGGAAGAGACTAGCATGGGGAAAACCTAAGGAGGTGTACATTTACCTGACTGTTTAGTTATTCGACTGTTTCCTTCAAATTACATCCCAGTTATTGAAATACTCTAAGACCTGATAGATTTAAGAAGCCCTTCTTCTTTCCCTGCTTATTTGATTTGAACATGGTTTAATTTTTTGTCTTACATTTAATTATTTAATATATTCCGTGCTTCATAGAGCTGATTTTTTGTATGATTTTAGATCAAATCGTATACGTAACATTTTAAATCAGTCTTCAAATAAAAAAACATTCAAGGGCAAATAATCAATCCTAGTTTTACAAATAACTTTGTCATACCTGGGCCAGTTCTTATTCCTTATTTAAAAAATAATATCCAATGGCCATCATGATTGATATTTTCAATTCTTTAACGGCACCGCTCATAAAACTGAAAGAAATAATTATAATAAACTTTATTAGTACATTCTCAGAGCTTTAGCCCCTTCGCACGTTTGAACTACCATTTTCCAGTAGTATCGGGTTTCAACAATCCATCAATATTTTCCCAATATTAAGTTTAAACCTTGTACCGCAAGGCACTGTATCCACTAAAAAGGATTCTTTAGGATTTTTTTATATCTTTGGAAAACGTAGTCCATAGCTCTGATCTGCCTAAAGGAGTTAATATAAACTCCATTGCATATAAACTCTAAAACAAGGTTAATGATGACTCTGGTTTTTGTTCAAAATTCTTAATTTTTTGTTTTTTTTAACCTTTTATTAATTGAAATTTACAACTGTATTAGAAACTACATCCAGTAAATATGCTGTATACAATGCAATATGATAACATGATTAAGACTTGAAGAGGAACTACCCATTGGTAGTACTCCAATAAAATTTACAAAAGGAAAAGATCCCGAGGCCATCTTCTTTTCAGGCGCCTCGGAGTATTGCCAGGAATGGAATGGGAAGCGAGTTGTGCAACAAGTGGATTTGGTTCAGGAGTGAGTTTATTATGAAAGGGGAGGAATCTGGTTCGTACCAAATCAGCGACGTATGGTATATTAAGGTCATTTTGGATGATTTCATTTGTGACAAAGTAAGGAGCATTAAGGATTTTTCTAAGGATTTTGGATTGGAATGATTGGATGCGGGAAGAATTCAATGGTTTGGTGGATCCCCATAACTCTATACCGTAAGTCCAAATAGGTTTGATAATCGCCATATAGATGAGTTTTTTGTAGTGAATCGGTAGATTTGAACGTTTGTTAAGTAGGTGTTGTAGCAGTCGAAATCGACGTGCAGCTTCTTGTCTTTTCAATCTCGTATGAGGGTTCCAGGTAAGCCTCTTGTCCAGATAAAATACCAGGTATCGTATTTGTTCCACATTATTTAGCGGTACACCATTAAAGGATACAGGAGGACAGGATGAGGTAGGTTTTCGACGGAGAGTAAAGGTTATTTGCTAGGATTTATCTTAACTCTCCAGTTATGACACCATTCTTCAAGCGAAGTGATATGTGACTGGAGCGTCTGGGTTGCAAGCAAATGGATTTTCATTGACTGATAACACGCTGGTGTCATCAGCATAGGTTGTGAGGATAGTATTAGGATGAGTTGGGATATCAGCTGTATACACTGTATAAAGAATGGGACCCAGGATACTACCTTGAGGAATACCAGCGGTTGGGGGAAGATGGATGAGTATTTAGAATTGTGGTCAACTCTAAATACTCTATCAGAAAGGTAGGAACGCAGGATGAGGAAATAAATATGTAGATGGAAGGAATTCTTAAATGTCTACCATATTTCGAATGTAGTTGGTGAGGTAATGGAAGGGACGCATTGACTTAGCAATTGTAAATATCAACAAATTGTTAAACAACAAAAAAAAACGAGTAGAGATGATTTAACTAGCAAGAGGTGATTATGAATTTTATGAATACAGCCGAATGATCAAATCTTGGATAAGTAGACCCTTTTTGAGGCACACCGAATCTCAATAAAGAGCGGACCCTTTATTGGAGGAAAAATCTGCTGGTCAAAACCTTGAAATCACATCCTTGCAGTACGATTCCACTTGCCATTTTAGACTTGTATCCTCCATTAAAACATATTATTAAGTTGATCTAAGAAGAAGAAGAAAAACGAACTTTATTCTGGGACAACTTGTCCCCTAAGAATAGCATATGATTACAGTACATAGGACAATCATCTGGCTATGATAATTATTAATAACAAGTAATAATACAACTTGATTAATAATTAAGTTATGAATTACAAAATAAATGAGAAATCTTGTAAAAAGATATATCTTATTTATACTATGATAATGAATATTAATAAGAAGACCGCTTGTCTTTAAATACAGTAATTATAACTTTGAAGCGGTTGGTCATTTCACGCCTGTGTACAGATATTAATTCTGCTAATAAGGTCAATGATAAGATCAAGAAATGAATAATGAAAGGCAAAAAAGCGTTCTTTGGTCTCGTAAACTTGATAAAATCGGCTTTTCTCTCAAAATGCACCAAATTAAATATGTATAAATCGTTAATTAGGCCAATAGTATGTTACGATGCCGAACCTTAGACACTCAAGAAAGTTGCCATCATGATCAAGAGGAAGATAATGAGGCGAATATATGGACCAATCTGTGAACAAGGTGCTTGGCGCATAAGAACTGGACGAAGTAATCAAAAATGCTGGTACTGTACAGTTCATAAAATCAAAAAGAATAAACTAGCTTGGTCACGTCGAAAGGATGACCAGTGACAGAATGGTGAAGAGGATTATGGGAGAAAGCTTCCCAGGAAAAAGAAAGAGAGGACGCCCTAGGAAATCCTGGATAAAGGATGTTGAGGAGGACTTACGAGTACTTGGAGTTACCAACTGAGGGAATAAGGCTCAGGATAGGGGAGAATGGAGCAGAATTGTATGAGAGGCCAAGGTTCATCCTGGACTGTAGCGCTAAGGTTTTCATGGATTAAAATATGAGTTCAGCTAGGAAGTATTGACGTCTGAAACTGTTGTAAAGATAGCCAATTTCAGAATACCTATGAGATATGTGAGAACGTCTGGAGATCCCCAAAATAAATCTTATAAAACAGTTCATTAATCTAAAATCTGAGAATGACTTTCGTCATTAAATATCATTTGATGATAACTTCTAACACGAGACAAAACGTTCTTTTCTAGTTTTGTTTTTCATTAAGCAGAAAAGCAGCCCTATTGGAAAATGTTTCTGCGCAATGCAGGCTTTAGTAAAACTGTAAAATTCAGAAAAACGACCTCACCCCACCGGGGGAGGGGAAAAGGCCGGGGTATTTACCACTGAAAGAAAACTTAGTGACTGACAAACGATTGCTTGAACTGAACAACTCCGAGGGAAAGGTGATTGGAGTAGCGGTTCCTTAGATTTATCTTTGAGCCCTACCCGCTCCTTTGCCCTCCCCGCTTCGCCCATGTTTTCATTTCTCTTAAGGGAAAACCGGTGGAAAACCATTTCAATAACGTATATTTTATTATTAACGAGATCACATTTTGAACGCTATATTGGAATAATAATATTTTTGGGAAATATTGTTTCAAATTAAATTAAACTCTTTTAACGAAAAAATGAAATTTAATTGTGTTATGAGTATAGTTTTTGATATTTTCATTTTAATAGTGATTTCATCATATGTTGCAACCAGTTTAAAGTTGGAATCTGTCTCTGATACAGTAATTTTTTTTTTTTAAGTAGTTTAAAAAATATTTATTTTAATTATATTTTTTGGTTTATATGTGTACCATTTCAATTTTTTTTTTCGTTCTATGTGCATATCTTTATATAAATATGTGTGTTTTAAGTAGTAGTAATATTAATTGTGGAAGGAGGGAAAGAAAAGAAAAAAAAATAAAAAAAAAAAAAAAAAAAAAAAACAAGACTTGTAAATACTATGAGGGAAATTAAATAAAAAGGAACAAAATAAAATTAAATAAATAGGAAAAAAAAAGTAAGAGAGAAAAAAAATGTATTTATAGTATCTTATATTATATCTTACAATTATAAACAAATTATGGTATTTGTTCGGATCAGCGACACCACCAAACTGGCTTGACCCGCGCTACACCGAGCAGTTCGATCCTTACGCTTCACTTCATGTTTACATTTTTCGATAGTTCATTCCTATAACCTCACATGTAAACAATCACTTCTACAGTTTCAACTTGGATTGTGTTGTGGATTGTACTGATATTTAGACTTCTTAAATGTAAATAGGTGAAACAGAAGTTAGCAACACGAGGATTATGTGTCTCATAAATTCATGTTTTCTTATTTCATCTTATCTTATGTGTAAAAGTGTTACAAAACTTAAGAAGATTAATTTGTACATGGATTTGGTGTTTTGCATATTTATATTTGTTGTTTCAATTTCAGTGATAAAATTTCATTATATATATTTTGTGAATGGATTCTTTGTCATTCATATTACTTTTTGTACTAAAGTGAGACAGATTGTATAATTAATTCAATAAAACATATCAGTTTATAAATAAATGTGAGAAAGTATATCACAGGTTTCATGTTTTCTTATTTCCACTTAGCTTGAGAAAATATAGCAGAAATTAACATCATCACTTTCAACTAGGATTCTGTCTTATATTATATAATGGCTTATAACATGGAGAATTGACAATGTGAAAATAATCACTGATTAAGAGGTAAATGACACATTACTATATAATTGTAGAACTATTGGTATAATGTTATAGATTAATGTGTTTTTAAAAAAAATTAGAAGCCTGATGATGGAACATTGTCTCCGAAACATGTAGCTACAAATGTTAAATAAATAGGAGTTATGCCAAATAAATAATTAAGGATTCTGTCTTTTTTATATTTATGATTTGTTATTTTCACTTCTCTGACATAAATTTTATCAGGAATTAACTTTACTGGTGGTTCAGTGGTATATTAATTGTTGATTAAATTAATATTAATTCAAAATTGATTTAGTGTCTTATATTTCGATATTTTCTTATTTCCGCTTCATTATTTCCTTATTTCTTATTTTAATATTAGAAGGTAAACAGAAGTTAATATTACTTTGAACAGGGATTTAAAGTTTCTCAGTAAATGTAGGAGAATAACCTTTCCCCTCTAAAAGTAGCGACTAGAACATCGAAATAAATCGGAACAAGGTTAGAATCGATAAAAGGTATTTTGAGCGCGCGTAGGGGTTGGTGTCGGCCATCCGAACATTTACCCAAATTATAAATATCATGAATTATTGTCATATTATAGTTGTGTTATCTTTAGTCAGACAGATTAGTACGCTGTGTATGTAGCAGTATGTTTTCTATATCAATAAAACATATATCTCTCTAGTCAGCCTCAAGGTTCACTAGGGATGCATCTAAGAGAGCAGCGCACAGTAGTCACTTTTGCCAATCTGGGCGATCGAAAATCGATAAAAAAAAAATTAAATTTTAATTTACCTTAAATAGGATATCTCATCTTTCCTTTAACAACGGAATCTCTTATACAAAACCATCGTTAAACCCGGGCCTATGGACTTCGAATATCAAACGCATTCTATCCTTCCAATCCAAAATCCTTCTAACTATAATGATTACTCCTTATTACGTATCCAACAAAACACTAATACAAAACGATCTCAATATACCTCACGTTCTCGATCTCATTCCCACTATTTTTTTGAAATTCCATCGCAATCTATCCTACCATCCCATCACTGGCTCAATTAAGACAGGTCTGTTTGTTGGATCCCTAGGATAAGTTTATATTGTGAAAAAAAGTATGATTGTAATTATAACACTTAATTTAATTTTTTTTTACCATTACTAATGTTTTTATATTACTGTCAAACTCGATAAGTAGAAAAACTCGGTAACTATAAGTGAACACCATTTCCCGATTACCTTTATATGATTTATTGTATTCATCTACTCGAACCAACAATCGTTAATTTGGAGTAAATTTTTTATCTACACAACCCCCGAGACTCTATAAGTCAAATTTTCCGAGATAGGGGAGGCTCTATAAGTCGAAGTTTCTTAGAACCATTGTGGTTTCACAAACCACTCTATCTCCATTCTAACATTGCTTATCCTTAGTTCTGATTCATTTCGGGGATAAGACAGACGTTTATTGTGTTAATTGTTTTTTTATTAGCCATAGCTACCAGGAGTAAAAGCTGATGTCTTTGCTACTTTACACACAGTTCAGATTATGATAGATCTTCGCACCCTTACATATATACAGAAGAAAGTTGCAGATTATTTATAATTATGTAATTATTATTTGCTTTTTTTTTTATTGTTTGCATTAGTATCTCCATTTCCGTTAGTTTAGAATAAATTATTTACCCTTATACTAATAAAATTAATTATTATTATAATGGTCATTAAATACAATAAAATTAATTACCCCTATACATAAATCTTTTTTGTGAACTCGACATCTCGAAAATTTGTTATGTAGAAAAATTGATAGCTTCATGTAAATTTGTTCATCCTTCAACTTCGACTTGTTGAGTTTTAAATTTATTTATTCGTTTTAATGTAATCTGCTTTTTAATGTTGTTTTTTTTTTTTACTTCATATATTGTACAGTTTGAGGTTCATTTTCGTTCACTTTATTTATTGTATTATATATTATGACGTTCTTTATTTTTTATTTTCTCTTCGTTTCATTTATTTCTTATTGTACATATTGTGTGATTGGATCCATAAAGCCATCCATATTACTTATTTCCCTCTTTGATTCAGATTTTAATACTTCCTCAATAAAAACATTTTTTTTTTTAAAACAACAAACTAAATAAATATCGGTCAGTAGGACTGCCGGTAGAAACGAAGCTTCCCAGCGAAAGAACTGAAACCCTCAGCGGCATTTAATATGATACATTATCTTATAATTGACAAAGTACAGTATTTTATTCATTAAAAAGATGTTTGATAAATGAGGTTTTTGCGCCTTAATGAACACAATTTAATAAACATTATATTCAGTAAAACTCACAACAAATGAATGGAAAACCTTTAAACACATTCTGTAAATGAAAGAAATAATTTTATAAAGCGTCTTGACCAGTATTGTGTTTTTTTTTTTGTAAATACATAATATAAAATAATGCACTCGTTGCCTGTTGATTTTACATAATAACATTCGTGATAATAAATATAAAGTATTTACTGATTAGTTGGTGTATTTCGTTTTCGTTTATAAAGTTCGCATCTTGAGCAACCCATATCCACAGAGCTCGATTTAAAACAATTACAGATGATTTTTATAACAATTGTAGACAAAAATGTAGACCCTTTCTACACATTTGTAATTACAAACTCTAGTACAAAACATATGTCTACATTACGAATAAATTTTTTGAAGATTAACTTACTGATTAGTTGGTGTATCATATAATATAACTTCATAGAAGCTTCGCTTTACAAAAAATATTTTTCATAGGTTCATAAGTTTTTTATAAATACTATGAGAGAGAGAGAGAGAGAGAGAGAGAGAGAGAGAGAGGGGGGGAAGTTAGCATCAAAAAGATGGAGTAATAAGGAAGGAGCTAAAAGTTTAAATGGACAGATCCCTTCATAATATCCACTATTAACGTTTTATTAAGGAAAAGATCAGACGCTTTTGTTGCTTAAGGCATTAAGACACTTCAAGGCACCGCGGTAGTTGCCATGAAACTTAGCAAGTAAGGAAAGGAGACGAAGATGACAAAAGTGGGTAAGAGATACTATTAATTAAAGAAGGATATGAGGACGATCAATCTGGGAGGGGCTGGAGTTTAGAGGCAGCTCCTCATTGCTTTAATGGTAGGAGCCTTGTTACTTATGCTTCGTTTAGAGCAAAGCCCGCCGGACTCCATTCACTAACCCGTAACGCATAATTAAGATCTTTTTCTATAGACATCTCCAGTCCCTTTCCCTCGCTTGGATGTTCCACTCCTATTATGGCTTTTTAATCATTTTAAAATTCCCGCATCCTCGTTTTCCTTTTATACTTGCCGGCCCCAACGCAAAAATATAATGAAAAGTTTTTCGGTTTGATATCCTTAAAGCTTTTCTTTCATTTGCCCTTTGCAGGGTTGCCATTGGTCGGTCCCGAAAGTTCAGGTATATGGTCCTCGGTGCTTAATTAATCATGTTACTGGAGACAGTGACTTTGTATTAGTTCCGCTCCCGCGCACCCTGTCCTGGGGATCCTATACCCTCCTCCCCCTCCCCCTCTTTAGGGAAAGATCAGTTGACCTCCCTACTTATTTATTTACTTCCATCAGTGAAATTACATAACATGATGTTATCGTTTCATAACTTCGTTTATCTCCTTTGACATTACAACTGGCGCAACATTCCATTATAGGTATCTGTCATCTTATTTTAGAATTAGTTACATACATTAACTATACTAGTAGTAATTACTACAGACACTTTAATTTGGATACCAGATTTCTCTATAGACAGAATTTTTTTTGCAAACATTTATTGATATTTACAACTATATGTTGCAGATTTGTCCCAAAAAAGATATCTATCCTTCCATGATTACCTCCATACTCCCTCGAATTCACTCCCAACTTGTTTCTCACTTGATTATCGATAACACTACGATGCGTCTGAAAAGAAAATGATCTAAGGACATTGTATAATAGAACAAATTTTAATAAAATGTTTAAGTTTTATTAATATATATATAACCTTTTTTGCAGACAAATTATCACTCGATTCCTTCCTAAAACGAAAAGAAACTGCTCGTCGTTACAGACTACTTCAACATTTACTATTAAAACGATCAAAGCTCCCAATTAATTACAAAAGACTCATTTACATGACAGTCATTAGACCTATTTGGACGTACGTAGTTGAGCTTTGGGGCTCCACTAAACCATCCAATCCATCTCGTATCCAATCCTTGCAATCCAAAATGCTCCTTACTTTGTGACCAATAAACTTATCCATAAAGATCTTAATGTTCCATATGTTTCTGATTTAGTCCAAACCAGATACCTATCCTTCCATAGTAAGCTCCATACCCACTCCAATCCACTAGTCCCCCAACTTGCTTCCTCCTCCATCCCTGGTAATCCTTCGAGGCGTCTGAAAAGAAGATGGCCTAGAGACCTTTTAGTGTAGATTTTCTTGAAGTTCTACTACTGAGTAGTTCTTTACTAGTTATTTACATGCCATTGTATTCACTATCAACACATTTACTTGATGTATATGTTTTTGAGTTGTAAATATCAATAAATGAGAAAAAAAAAAATTGTTTTTATTTACTGTTGGAAATAAATGTTTCAAAAAACATAAATTCCAAAACCTCCGCTACCCTGTAAAATTTCTACTGCTTAATTTTAAATCAAATAGTATTCTCCTTGTACAAAACTATTCGGGTTGATCTGGACTTTAACACCCGAAGTATCCTATACGTACTTTTTAATATAAGTAATTGGTAGATTCGATAAGACGTATTTCTATTTATTTATTTTTTTAAATAGTAGCACTTCAATAAACGTTTAGGAGGTTTCTGGTCCATCTTCTTGTAAGACGTCTCAGAGGATTATTGGGAATTGAGTGTGAAGCAAGTTAGGAGATTAGAGGATTCGATAGGGGATGGTGTTTGTCCAATAAGCCTTTGGGATTTATTGGGAGAATAGGACCGAGAATTGTCTAGTAAATGATGGAGTAGTCGAAAACGGCGAACTGTTTCTTGTATATGGATCCCAGTCCTCATGTAGTGGATATGTTCAACAACGATCACTGAAAAATTATCCATAGAACTAATCTTTTATTTATTTATTTTTTTATTTAAGGGGACATCTGTTTACGTTAAAATGTCTAGTTCATCTTCTTTTCAGACGTCTCGGAGGATTATTGGGAATCGAGTGAGAGGCGAGTTGGGAGACTAGTGGATTCGAGCGGGTATGGAGTTTTCTATGAAAAGACATGTACGAGTATATGGTTTAGAACATGTGGAACTTTAAGATCTTTATGGAACAGATTGTAGTAACTAGCATTAAGCATTTTACGAGGGATTTTGGATCGTAATGATTGGATACGAGAAGAATTGTTTAGGGGTTCAATTCCAAAGTTCAATTCCGTATTGGTCTAATTATTGCCATGTGATACGTCTTTTGTAATTTTTTGGGAGCTTTGAACGCTTGTCCTTATCATTACTATCGCTGAGGACCCGCAGAGTGAACTTCGAACTTCTCTCGCCGGCTAAACCTGTAGAATTACTGCTCATATTAAAATAGTCATAAGAACATTAAACACTAATTAATAACAACGATTACTTTAGATTAAATAGAAAAATCACAAAACTTCCCATTGATTATCAAAAGCTCATTTATTTTACTATGAGTTCTCAGTTGGATGCACAGGTTCAGTCTTTGAGGTTCCAAAAAAACATTGATTTTTCTTATATCCAATCCAAAAACCTCTCAAATTTCTGTATGGTCCATATTATGTAACAGAAGTACTAATGAATAATTATGAATGATATAATTAATTAACACTGAAACTACCATGACGGTTCAAAGGTCCCTTTTCGGAGTTTTTGACAAAAGTTCTTGGAAAAAAAGTTCATTACTATTGCTTTTTGATTAAACTACTTTTATTAATAAATATATTAAAAGTGTTTATTCAATATCCACTCCTCTCTTATTGTTGTTCTTACCGAGATATTGTGGTAGAAATATATATACATGAAATGTCGGTAGGTTTATTCCTAACCCGATTAAGATATATAGGGAAAAGGGGTAATATGACGCACCTAAGGGAAGATAGTCATAGCATAGAAACTTTTTAAATTACATACTCAAAATCTCATGAAGGTTGCTTAAAATATTGATTTGTAGGTCATATATGAGAATTATGGATGTAAAACTAATATTTTCTCCAAAAATTTACATGTTTCGAGTGTACCTCTTTGCGTCATGTTACCCCAAGCTGCGAGTAATGTAATGTCGCAGGGAGAAAACGTGACGACCTAGTGCACGCTAGGAGTTAGGGAAAAATCATAAAGGTTTAATTTCATTTCTTACTATTTAAACGCGTGAGGTATAATATGAAACGCGCGCCATATTTCCCCGATCGACTCTACCTTATATCAACCTCTAAGTGAAGAAAGGATTGAAAACCCAAGAGAAGTTAAAAGCTAAGGTACATGCAAATAAAACTAAAAGTTAGGAAAACAAATGCGTAACGCCCTATCACTTGAATTATATAAATTATAACATCAAGTGGTCAAAATACTATTACTTTTTAGACAGAAAATAACAACCGTACAACTGCACTGAAAAGAAATGTTTTTGTCCTTGAATCATGTTGTTGGTCGCTAGGTGGCAGCATTTTTCTGGTCGATTTTAATATTACAGTAACTCCCAGATAGACCTGCGTCATATTAACCAGCTGCGTCATATTACCCTACTCTCCCCTACTATTCTTCTCGCAAGTTTATTCTTGGACACCTCTGAAAAGAACACTTCTGACTTCTTACATTGATCTGTTATTGTTGTGCTACCAACTTCTTCACGAGTCATTACAACCTCAATTATTTCGTCTATTTTTAAAATACATTAATTGGATTAAAATAAATTCAGATTCTGAGACTCAGATATAGATATTAAGGAATTAAACTAAACTTTGCTGATCCCAATGAAGAATATAATTAGGAAATGAGTTATAAACTTGATGATTTTCATAATTTGTTCTGAATTTAAACCAAAAAAAAAAAATTAAATAGAATTTTCAATACAAATAAAAATTATAACTGGATTGCTGTTAATTAAAGTTGCGATGTTATCTGGAGAAGGACATGTTTAGTTTCATTTGAAAGTGTGTATAATTATCTCGGTGTTCAGCGGCTAAGGGCCTCAAACTCTTGTCTCCTTAATTAGACGAAAGATAGGAACATTTTATTTTAATGAATTTCTTCTTCAATTCTAATTAACACGGACAGAAAATTTTATCCCTTCTCGATATGAAAAAAAAAAAAAAAAAGACCCACTTCACAAAACATTGAGAATTTAATAATAGTAATCTCTCTCATTAAAATGTATCATAAACTATCGACTTGTGTAGATTTTCAAATCTGTATCTCAACACAATCTCATAAGGATTCAATATCATGTTGCTACAACCAATTATGAATTTGTACACTTTCCGAGAAATTCGACCAAAATCAATAACGCTTTTTAATAAAGGTCATTTAATATTCATTTAATATTAATATTTAATATTAATAACGTTTTTAGTGATTTTAATTCACAGAATGTTTACGTAATAAGGTCCATATTTTCCCCTGGGAATGAAGGAAAAATGAAAGAAAAAAAACCGTTGGTATTGTTTTAAAATATATTTTCCTCTAAGCCCTGCACTCTACAACGTTTAGACAACACGATCCTATTTCATGAAAAAATAATTTTCTTCTTTGCTTGAAAATATTCATCCACAGCTATTTGGGATCTCTTTGTCGGTGTTAAATTTCCTCACAACGATATCAGATTGTTGTAGCGCTGATTGTTTGATCGTGAAAACGTTCCTCATTTTGAGCACCAGAATGAATAATTGTATAATAATAACCCACCTTTCATTGAATGTGCTCAAATGCAAACGTTCTTTGATAATGGTCATAACACTTGTTTCTGAAAGCCCTAGTCAAGATTCTATTTCTTTGGTCTTCAGTCTCCAACGAATAGGACGTGTATCATCATCCAGACTTTCCCTTCCTAACTTAAATAATTTGCTTATTCTTTTACAGTGAAATATCTACAATTAAACAATATATTGTTTATACGTAAAAAATTTATGTAATTTGGAGATATATCTCTGGCCTTTGAACTATTTCCTTCTTTCTTCTCCCCCAAGCTTCGCTGCATCTGTTGTCACATCATCGTTCCAACAGCCTCTTAATCTTCCCCTTCTTCTCTTCCTCTCCAATATCGTCATGTCCAGCATTTTCTTTGTGTCCCTTCATCCCTCATTATCCCAACATGCAGTCTACTTGATATTAAATAACTGACAATGTCCTTACTTTTCAGTATATCTACGATTTTACTTTTTACCCTTCACCTTTCATCAACTTTTGGTGCACCATATAGTTGCCTTATTATTTTTATTTAAAAAACCTTCAATCGTTGGCTATCCTTCGCATAAAAACACCAGGTTTCCGACCCTTAGGTGATCATGTTCGAGTAATAGAAGGAGAAGAAAATAAACTTTATTCTGGAACAACCTGTCCCCTAAGAACGACAAATGAATACAATATATAGAACAATCGTCTGGCTATGATATTTAATCATAATAAATAATAATAAAAATTGATTAATAATTAAATCATGAGCTACCTAATAAATGAGAAACCTTGTAAAAGGATACATCTTGTGTGCACTATTATAATGTATATAACATAAATATTCATGTTTTACATTTGCTCGGAAGATTGAAGATCCAGGAGGTAAAGAAATATGATGTTTAAAGGAGTAAGAGTGCAGCTTTTTCTAATTTATATGGGCAATGAATTCCATAAAGAGGAAGCGCGGATCATAAAGGATTTCTCGAAGGATGCAGTTCGATGTGTAGGAGTGTACAGGGTGATGGGTTGGGTTCTAGTATTTAAGAGGTGGATGGAGGAGCGCATGGTAAGGAGGTCATGAATATAGGTGTTTTTTTTGGTTTTCAAGGATTGAAATATGAGTGCACCTAAGAAGTATTGACGTCGGAAACTGGGGTAAAGACACCCGATTTCAGAATACCTGTGAGATATGTGAGGACGTCTAGAAATCCCAAAAAAAAATCTAATAAAACAGTACACCCTATCTATACAATCTAAAGGAAATACACCCTATTTCCAACCATTATCCTATTCTGTATATAACGGCTAATTTTATTCTTACTATTTCATACAAAATTACACTCAGAAAGCTGAGGCCAAGAAGATATATATTTCAGATCATTTTACAAGGTCTCGTGTATAGATATACTACGTATGCCACAATATAGCATATACGAAAAACTGATTTTCTCTTAAAAGGTTCAATTTTAGCCATTGGATCGTGACAGATCTATATTTTCCAACGAAAATGTTACCTCGGACTGTTTGCAGATATGTGTTATAACTTAAAATAAGTGCAGTTCGGTTTAAGTTCAAGATAGGTATCAAGCAGCACCCTCACGACAGGGGATAAGTACCGAGGCATGAATGATTGATGCTAAGACTGACATCACTTCAACGCGACGTGGCTGATGAGGAGGGTGAGTCTTGCCTAACAGTATCCATTGTCTGAACGGAGCGTAAGGAAATCTCTGAGGCTTTCTTTGACACCAGTCAGCTAATCTCCATGTATATAGGCACTTTATTTAGGTACGCACCAACATTACAATATTTATGGTAATTATAAATTAATTATAAAATATTTCTTAAAAAAATTCCTGTCAAAGCCAGCTTCCCTGGTTGTCCGAAAAAGACACACAAATACTGTAAAGTTTTAAATCTAAAACTCTTCGGTTCATCATCTATAACTATAGTATAGATATGGTAAACCAATAATTAGTGAATTGTTTCCAATTTTTTTTTCTACAATATTCTACTGATCCCTGCTGAACAGATCCGCTATTTAGAGCTTAACTGAACAAATGTATAACTTGGAATCTATATACAAGATAAAACTAGAAACTGCTCTTCGTTTTCACTTCTCGAACATTTAATAGACTAACGCTTTAAGATCCCGATTTATTACAAAAGAATTATTTATATGATTGTAATTAGAATTATTTGGACATACGGTGTTAAAGTTTGGGGGCTCCACTAAACGATTTAATTAATCTCTTATTTAATGATCTTGTGCATAAATATTTTAATCCATATGTCCCTGATTTAGCCCAAATCTTTCTTTCTTTAGTATACTCCATAACTATTCAAATCCATTAGTCTCTCAACTTGCTTCCCATTCTATTCCCGATGGCCTACTGAGGTGTCTGAAAAGAAGATGGCCTCAGAACCTTCTATAACAGAACTTTTATTGAAGTGCTACTAGTGAGTAGTTGCTTTACGAACAATTAATAAATTATTACTAGCGATGGGCCAACTATGACAGGCCTACAAGTCGGCTGGCAAAATGTCGATCAGCCGTCCAATTGGAATTTGGTTGAATTCGGCAATATTCCAGGCGCGTCGTTTATAGCTATACAGCAGTTTGTAAGAAGAAGAAGATGAAAATGAAAATGAACTTTATTCTGGGATAACATGTCCCCTAAGAATAACAAATTAGTATAATACATAGGACAATCTTCTGGCTATGATAATAAATTATAATAAAATTTGATTAATAATTAAATTTTGATTTACAATATAATAAAATTGTGTACTATTATAATGTATATAACATACATATTCATGTTTTACATTTGCTCGGAAGATTGAAGATCCAGGAGTCCAGGAGGTAAAGAAATAGATGATGTTTAAAGGAAGTAAGAGTGGTGCTTTTTCGTATTGATAAGGACAATGAATTCCATAAAGAGGAAGGGCGGATAATAAAGGATTTTTCGAAGGATGCAGTTCGATAAGTAGGAGTGTACAGGTTGATGGGTTGGGTTCTAGTATTTAAGAGGTGGATGGAGGAGCTTTTTTTAAAGAATTACTATTACCTGCCTTTGTTTATCTATTTAATATATTTAGATGAAAAAAATTGTACTAATAACCTTGGGACCCTCTCGATCATGAACCCTTTCGATCCTTGGGCCTTCCAGATCCTAGGGTCTCCTCAGGACGCTACTGACGATAATCTTCATTTAAGACCGATAAATGATTACAAAACAAAAATTATAGAAAAAACTGTAAAGATAAATCGAAAATAAAAATGATGATAAATTATTGCAATATTTTCATCTATACCTATTTTTAATTGTAGGAATATGAAAATATAAAAATGGGTAACTAATCGCCGACTAGTTCCCGACTTCAAAAGCAGCCAAATAATCGGCTTTTCGGACTAGTCGGTCCATCTCTATGATGAACATTATTTTCATATTTACCAAATGATTTTTTTTTTTTTTTTTTTTTTTATACAGCAGTAAATTTTAATAAATTGACAATAAAAAAAAAATCATTAAAAGAGGCAGTTTATTGAACATCAACAGTTCATTCCGTTTCTAACGTTTGTCAAGTTTAGAAAGGCGGAGGTCACTACTGGCGGAACAATAGATGACAGCCATACCAGATCCCCCTTTAATGTAGTGCGTTATAATCTTAAAATGGTCTCAGTAACAGTGTTGCCAACCACACTTGCTAGTGCAATAAGAAACAGGTGAAGTAGAGCATTGGGAATGGCGGTCCGAGGAGCGCAGTAAATTTAGAAGGGGCAATCATGGAAGCAGTTGTCTTGCTCTGGTTGTTTATCTGCCAGCTGGTGTAATGATGACCATTTAACATAGGCACAATAGCTCCTTTGTGTAAGCCGCCAACGCCTCAGCCCCCAGGTATTTTGTCCAGCAATGACAGTCTCCAGCTAATCAGCCCTTACCTGGAGTCACTGGATCCTTCTGCAGGGGCGACCCACGCCTAGAACGAGTTCTTGGCTTCCTCTTCCTTGGACCAACAGTGGGCTAAATTATTTAATAGATTGTAGCTTAGGACGATATAGGGCTTATCTTGAAATGGTTTTTCAATTTTTAAATTACAAGACTTTAATTAATATTAGGATGGAAGTAATTTATTCCTGGATATAGAAATTAGCTCTAAATGGGAAAAAAAAAAAACAATCTTTAGGATATACTAGTGACGCGGCTGAGAGAACAACGTTGGGATTACTTTGGGCCTGGCTTGCTCTCCCTTAAGTGGGGGACATGTATGGTCTAGGGTTTCCCTGGGATGTTTGTGTGTATTGTATATATAGGGTGATTGTGTTTTTTAATTTATATATATTTTTTTAAAAATGATTATTATTATTATTTGTTTTCTCTTTTATTATATTTATTGCTTATATTGTTTCTACTTTTATTTTCTGATTTTTCTTATAATAATATCTTGTTTAATTTTTATTTAATTTTTTTAATTGAATTGAATTGTACATATTGTGTGAATGAATTCTTTGTCGTCCATATTGCTCATTGCCCTTTAAGATGCAACCTGTAATCTTTATTTAATAAAACAATTTTTTTTTAAATGATATATATTTACCTTTTTAATTATGTATACAGTTAATTTTCAGTGCGGTTGAATACTCTATTTCGGTCAAAAATTCAAAGCATTACTAACATTTTTAATACGACTTGCTTAAGGTTGAGCGTAGAAACGTAAAAAACAGTTCAGTTTTTATTATAGTAAATCACACTAAATAAAACTTACAAAATATTATTATTTCACTAAATCTATATATCCGTGGCACTCGTGAATAGTCGTTGTGTTAAGTGTGTTTGTCAATTAATTACAAAAGACTTATTTACATGACTGTGATTAGACCTGTTTGGACGTACGGAGTTGAGCTTTGGGGCTCCACTAAACCATTCATTTCTTCTCGTATCCAATCCTTACAATCCTAAATACTTCGAAAAATCCTCAATGCTCCTTACTCTGTCACCAATAAATTAATCAATAAAGATAAGTTTAATGGTGAAAAAAAAAAGTTTTGAATTCCAGTTTTTTAGTATCACCAGAAAGCTATTTTTTATTGAGCTAGAGATGAATCCTAATTTGTGAAAAATTGAGAAACAAATTATGTTTTTTCATAAAATATGATTTTTGCATTTCACTCGGCTATTCACAAGTTCCAGATACCTGTATAATTTAATGTATGAAGAACAAATCATAACCATTAGAAAAGGCCGTAACCATTTAGAAACTGTAATCAAATGTATTGCTTGAATTTGGTAGGGGTGCAGTCCTCCCGTGAAAGCTAACAGACGCAGAAATCCGTCCAGTGAAGCTGAGGAACACATTGATTGGTGGAAAAAGTCAGCTCTTTGCGGCGATCGAGTTTACTTTTTGCCGCTAATTGGGAGAGACCAGGTCATGACACAGGGGGCTGATAGAAAAACGATTTTCCAAAACGGAGTGGATATTGTCCGCCGATCGGCTCCCAAATGGAATATAATCCAACTAGAGTAACCAAATTGTTTCGATTATTGGCCGATAACGGCTGGCCCGGCTCGGAGGATATTGGACTGTTAGGGCACTCGTTATAGGCAATAATCTAATTCCGCTCTTCAGTATAGCTTGCCGGGGGTGGGGGTCGGGAAAAAACCCTGTCCCATGCAAAATGTTCTGCCTCGATAAAACTCGGAGTGAGAAAGCCGTGGGCATAGCCTCTGGGTCGAACAAGGACCACTCGCAGTATACAGGAGATCCAAAATCCAACTTCTGTCTAAACTGCCCTCGGTGAAAATAGTAAAAGCATTTCCTAAGGCTATGCTCAACTTTTATTTGTTTAATTTTAACATTCCAATTTTGTTACTGTTCCGACGATCTATGATAACATCTAAGTTCCGCATTGGAAATCCGCAACATGCTTCCCGATTTCCGTTATAGTCCTGTCAATGAGTGTTGAAATGAAGGGTGTGGAGTGCATGATATGCGATAATTTTTGACTTCATAGCTTCGTTAGGAGTAGTTAGAAGGTAAACATACTAAAAGTCCTCGCCCCTGGGGGTGAGCTAAGGGTGGGGGGTAGGGGAGAAGTTAATTTTTTTTGGTTTTTCGATTATATCTTGAAAACGGTTGAATCTAAAAAAATATATTACAAATCAAACATAAAGCTAATTAAATTTCATATAAAACTGATTCTATATAAATTTTTCGAAACTCCAACAATTTTCGAGATATACGTTAATGAAAATCGGCGATTTTGGTGAATAAAACAAATATTACCTCACTTTTTGTCAAACTTTTGTTTTTGGTACCTTCCACGATCGTTTCTCAGAAATAATATCAAAATTAAAATTGTAGAACAATTAATTTATTTTAATTTCATATATACGTTTGAGGCATTTGAAGCAAAGGTTTAACAAAAAGTGAGGTAAACCTTTTTATTATTTCTAAAATTATCGATTTTTAATAGTGTAGGTTGTGTTTTGAATTCAAAGCCGTTGGAATTTCAACAAATATATATTTTTGTAGATTCAACCGTTTTCAAAATATAAAAACCAAAACTTCTACCCTGCTCCCCCACTCCTAGCTCAACCCCCAGGGGCAGGGACTTTTAATATGAAATATGAGGAGTTTAAGCTAAAATAAAGCATATCTGAAAATAAAAAAGAGTAATTATATAAGTATCGATAATGTTGTTGATTGTCCTTTGATGCTCTTTGCTTCGAAGTAATTAAAATTTTATTTTTTTTTTTTTTTTTTTAGGTCAAGTTTGTACATATAGGTTTGATCTTGAAATCGGCTTTTTTTTTGTTTTTTTTTCTGAAAATTATTTTTATTAGAACTGATGAATGTTATTTTTCATTAGAATTGGCAAATTATTCATTAATCCTAATTTTTTTCTCCTTTTTTACCATCTTACGTACCTCGCGTTATTAGGTATTAGTAACAAACTCTTTTTTTTTTCAATTATTTTAATGAATTCACAGGTTATTATTATTTTTATTTTTTTTTTTTTTTTTTTTTTTTTTTTTTTACGTTTGGAGTTTTCTTTGAAAAGTGTATCAAACCGCCTTGGGCCTTTTGAAATGAGCTAGGAGGATAGGAATCCAGCGAGGAAGGCATCCGATCCACGGAGAGATATTCGAGGGTAGAGGGATCTGGTTGAGGAGATAACTGCTTGGCCACTGTTCGGTAGCCATCGCCTCGCCCGCCCGGCCCAGAACACGAGTGCCTTCCGGCCAAATCAGATAATTACCGCCGTTGTATATAACATGATAATAATATCAATAATTTATAAGATCAAATCGCTTTGATGTTTATTAACTACCTTTAAACCGGGGATGGAAACGATTTTTTTTTTTTATTCACTAATCAGAAAATTTATTTTTGTTAATTTTTTTCATCTTCCTCAACAACTTATAACAGAAGCTGTAGTTGAAGCAGCTTCTGCTAAACTTTTTTTTTTTTTTTTTTTACATGATTTTGGATCCAAAAAAAGTTATTTTTATTCATGGTTCTTGCATAGTAGTCTAAGGGTTCCTTCCTCTATCAAACTGCAATACAAGTTTCGATGGACTTCAAGCATTCTATAATATTCAATTTAGTTCAAATTTACACACAGACATAATTTATATATATACACATAGGCTCATTTAACATGAAAATAATAATAAAAGATATTACACTATAACCATAAAACTGACTACACCGTCACATTAAAAAATACCTCCACCATTGAAAAACTATTCACCAAAACCAAAGATACAGATAAATTGGAATTACAGTCTAACATTGTTTATGAAATACCGTGCGAAGATAGTTGTGGCAAGTCTTAATTCGGTACATCGGAACAATTTCTCAAACGTGTTTATCAACATAAATACAGTTGCACGTCTATAAATAAAAACCCGAACAAACCTGACCAAACAGCTCTCACCACACATTACAGGCAAACAAAACATTTTTTTTAATTTGATTTCCCCAAAATTATTCACCATGAACAAAATAATTTTAAAAGAATTGATAACCATAGAAAAATTTAAAAATCGCGCAATAAACAAAAAATCAGACTTCCTAAATCTCAACACCTGTTATTCCAATTTAATACATTCAGACCAATTATATACATTTACATTAATATAAATCATTTATAAGTATATAACACTGAAATACAGAAATCCTTTTTGTACCTGCATCTGGGAATACCACCAGTTTTGGAAAATCCTTCCCAACCTTTAACTGTTTTTCAAAATTCCCCAGGTCAGTTGTGAACTAGAACTGTTATAATTTAGTAGTAGATACCAATAGCATATCCACCAGTGACATTGTAAGTAGTTTCCTACTCCTCCATATTTTGTAATTATGTTTTTATATAGTTATATTTTAGCTAACTTTATGTTTTGAAATAACTTTTATACCTTATGAATATAATTTTACTGTAACCTGTTTTTCACTGTATGATTATGAGTACAATATAGTCTCGAAACGTCGCCAAAATAGTTGTTAAAAAAATTAATTTCTCCCCGACTGCGAAAAATAATAGATCACGTCTATCTGTAATCTACGGCTTTTTCCGTAAAGGTGGAACTTACATTTTAGGATTAAAATAATCAAATTAATAATTATATTAAATTAATTAATGATTATCTAAAAAAAATTAGTTGATAGAAAAAAAGGATTTCAAACGCGACTTTTTTTCATTGAAACCAATGTAGCTCCTAAACCGTAGGTTCTAGCCACAAATTTTATATGACAAAAAATATTTTCCATTAAATTTATGATCAAGTAACTTAGGCAACTTTTCGATCCAAGCTACACCTACAGAGCTAGAGCTGGTCAAAATGTAACATTTTTGAGGGAGAAAAAAACGATACAATGTAAAACTAATAACCCCCAGCCAAAAGACATATCCATGTCACAAAATGGATCTAATAATCGATTATTGAATTGTGAATACTATCTTTAAATTTCAGTAAATTATGAAAATTTTAATATACAGCTGGCGTAGAAAGTATTGGAACACCACCAAAGATTTTGGTTTTACTCGTTTAGAAACGATGTATTCAGCTGGTATCAATACAATGGGAATCGACTCTAGATTAAACATATCGTATATAGAAGAAATAACGATATTTCAACTATAATCAGAATTAATTATATTAATGCCCAAAATCCTCAAGACTTCCTAGTAGCCGCGAAGCCATTCGAATAAAGTTGTTTGTAGTTTCTTAGGCCGGTCAAGAAAATCGTCCCAGCCCGTACCATACACACTTACATTATTATACATACTTGCTAGTCCCTCAATAGGACAAGGAACTGGAAAGAAATTTTACAAGTTTCAATTCTGTCCTAACTTAATTTTCACATATTCCCCATACCCTATATAGAATATCCCTTTGAAAATTCAACGTTAGCTAAAATAAGAAAAAATATTCAATACTAATATTACTTAAATGAAAAAGGCTCTTGTTATGAGTATATAAAGAAAATACATTTGGGGATGTTGTGTTTGCCTTTCTTTGTGTCGACTCTCTTTGCTACTGTTTGGCTTATTATGGAGAGTCACCCCTTTCAGCCAACAGAGGGAACGACTTCAAAGGCTTCTATTTCCAATTCATCAGCTTGATCTGCCATTGTTTGCATTTGCTCCCTCCCATAACCCCACGGTCAGGTCTCTTTGTTGGATCCTAACCATGACCACATCTCATTTAGCTTTTCCCTTCTCCAAGCTAAACAAAACACTGACATAGATTTCTTGTTTTTTTAATTTTTTTTTTTTTATACCCAAACATAGATAAGCAGTATCCTTTAATCAAGCTGATGCAATGAGTAGCTATTTGGTTAGAGTCCCCCTCCCCTAAGTTTGTACAAAGCTCCCTGTTGATAAAACAGTACTTAAGGGATGGCTGGTAGTCTAGGTAATTATATAAAGAGCGTTGCTATTATTCAACCATCTTAATATTCGTAATTATTTTTTTTAATCATGAATTTTAAATCTTATTTTTTTCTAATGTTAGTTTAGTTGAAATCGCTTAGCAGATTATCAATTCATTCCATAATGTTGCACTTGAAACTCGATTAACCGACGCGGTCAGTACCGAAATAAGCTCATATAACCAAATCCTCGGTTAATTAACACTCCAAAAAAATAGGAGAAAAAATAAAAATATCGTTTGACGTAATCCATATATCTATTTAACAAAACAATACGTATTATGTACATAAGTAACATTATGAAATGAAAAAATAAACTTTATTCTGGGATTTACTGTCCCCTAGGAATAAAAATAATGCACAGTTAAAAGTACAATTGCCTGGCCTATTATTTACAAATTAAATGCTTCAGTAATTACAGCATACATTTTTGACAGGGAAAAAAATTAAATTAAATTTTTAAAAAATTAATAAATGTATGAAATAATAATTCTAACATAAAATACAATCGTATATATGTGAACATATAAAAGAAAGAAAGAGAAAAAAAATGTAATTCTAAGTATTCATTTGATTATTGACATATTTGCGGAAGATTGGTTGTCTAAAAAGTACAGAAATAAATTATTTTTAAAGGAAGTTATGGAAGCTGCTTTACGAATAGAAGTGGTTAGGGAGTTCCAGGAGGAGGTAGCACGAATGATGAAGGATTTCCAGAAAGTATTGCCGTCGGAATTTAGGAAAGAGCCACCCAAGCTCAGAATATCGGCAAGTAACGTGTGACAGCCTGGGGATCCTGAAGATAAATCTAATGCAATAGTTCATCAGTCTCCCCAAATTATCATTATTAAATCATCATATGTAAATCAAAAATTATGTTGACAGATGCTTAGAAAATTGGTCACAAAGATACTGCAAAGTAGCCATGAATGAAACACATCTATTTCAGCTATTTGCTGATGATCAGGTAATCATAGCACATGATGAATTTGATATTGCATAAGTATGCACTATTCTCGAAAGCAATGGAAGAGCAAAAGAGGAGAAGAAAAGAATAACCGACGAACGGAAAGCTACTGGTATGCTAAATGCAGTCCTCTGGAGTGGTAACACATATACTCATATTAAAAATTAATATATAAGACCGTAGTAGAAAGCGTGATACAATGCAGTTCAGAAACATGGCCTCTAGAATAATCGCAAGGCATAAGATTCCTGGCTGTGCAGATAGATTTTTGGTCAGGTAGAATTTCAAGGATTCACGAATCCGAAATGAGATTATAAGAGAAAGCATAGAAGTAAAGAGAAATGTCCTGGAGCATATGGAGAGAAAGAAATTGAGATGGTTCGTCCATATTAAAAAGAATGGGTCATAAAAGAATTCCTAACAAAAAATTATGAATGAGAAACAGAGTGTAGGAAAAGGAGAGATAGGCCTCGTATCAGGTGTGGCTGAAAGTATGGCTTGGACTAACTGAAGAAGAAGCGACGGATCGAGAGGAATAGAGAAACAAACAAATGGTAGGATTTTGGTTGAAGAAAACCCTTTTTTGAAGAAGTATTTCTTTTTTTTTTTGAACCCAAGACTTCCATTGCAGTCCCATACTAGCCTGGGTGGGAAGGTCAAGACTGATTTCGTGGGTCCGCCACGAAATAAATCTTAACCCGCCCAGGTGGGATTTGAACCCACGACCTTATAAATACGAGCGCACTGAGACCTTCGCCCCAACTCACTCGGCCATTGGGTCCCCCATACAATTAGGATTGGTGAATTAATTGCCACTTCTTTTGGATTTTTTTTAATTTGAAAACTAGTTTCGAATGCTAAACATTCATCTTCAGTTCTAAGACAAACAACATGGATTATATATACTAATATATACTAAAGTTTTACAAAATGTAAGACAAGAAATCAAATATTGGTACTCAGCTGAGGAGATCTAACAGATGTCTAAAATATATCTATTGTGGAAAGAGTAAACCTATTCCCTAGTAGGTTAAATTTTTATGTTTTATCATGGGATTTTATCTATGACTATATAGCATAGTCTCTATGACTAAATAGCCTTAATTTTAGGCTATTTCCTACTTGATGTGTTATTTTTACTCCCGAGTCTTTATTATTTTACGAGTAAAAATAATCAGAACGGGCAATTAATCCTATTCATCAATCCTAAATACAGTTAAAAAATCCACCTCTGCTATAGTTATAATTTAATATCTTCATTTATCCGACTATTATAGGATTTTTTCATGTTTCAAATCGAAGCTGTTCTTACTTTTTCAAATAAAATACCATCTTAAGTTCATTTCTTGCGGAATTTCGTTAACTACTTTAGGCAATAGAACTTTATTGCATGTAATAATGTCAAAGAAACGTTAAATTACTGATGCTAAATTATTTTCCCTTCAAAGGACGTCCAACTAAGCCAGTTAGATAGGATCCGGCAACAGTAGAAACATACCTTTATCAGCTATTCTCTCGCTCTTATAAAAGCTGGCTGTAGAAAGGGGGATAATGAATAAAAAATAAAATAAATATTCCAACCCCCTCTCCTTTATAGGATTTAGACAGCCCCGGAGCACCTACTAAACAGCTTTATACAGTCTACAGATGTTTGTCGCTAAAATCACTTGAGAGTCTCTCAAAGGAGAGGGTAAAATTATCCCACAACCTAATGGGGTTTAGAAAAAAAAAAAAAAAATTTTCCCTCTGGGAATGAACTTCTTTTCTATAAAGAAAGAAAATAAAGAATAAAAAGAAATGTGCCAATGTAATGCCAATGTTTCTTTCATTATTTTACTTAAGTCAAAGAAATTATACTTTCTGATGGTTATTAAGCCGCCTTTCAGCAGATATAGTGCCCCCCCCCCCCCCCGTCTCTTTCCTCCTTTCTGTCTTTTTCCGTTTAATCTTCCCCCAACACATGGTCTTTCCCTTTCAAAGTCGTATATATGGTAGCTGTAAGGAGAAGTAAACAGGACACGAAGACTTCAGACACGATTCGATGTTATTTTTTCTTATATTCTTATCATTCTTATGATGTAATTTTTTATATAAAATATTATTAAATTAATTAACATTAAAACGAAACATAAGCGCCTCAACTGGGAAATTAATATGATCTACCAAGGTTTAAGAGTGAATGCGTTTTTATTTGAAATCGTATTTACATTTACCATTTTTCGGCCCAATATCCACCAAAGTCGGAAAGGAATTTAAAAAATGATTTTTAAATCCTGCATTTTTTTTTTTAATATCAAGAAAGGACCCCTTGAAGGATTATCAAGAATGAAGTGGGAAGCATGTTAAGAAACTAGTGGATTTGAGTGGTTATAGAGCTTACTTTGAAAGGATAGGTATCTGGTTTGGACTAACTCAGCAACATACTTAACATTAAGATCTTTATGGATAAGTTTATTGATCACAAAGTAAGGAGCATTGAGGATTTTTCGAAGGATTTTGGATCGTAAGGAATGGATACGAGATGATTTAGATGGTTTAGTAGAGCCCCAAAGCTCAACTCCGTACGTTCAAATAGATCTAATCACAGTCATGTAAATGAGTTTTTGTAATTAATTGGGAGCTTTGAAAGTTTGTCAAGTAAATGTTGAAGTTGTCTGTAACGACGGGCAGTTTCTTGTCGTTTTAGTCTTGGAAAGGAATTAAAAATATAGGTTTAAATCCTGCATTTTCTTTTTTTTTTTACAAGAATTTATTGAAATTTACGACTCTACAAATAAATACATCAGGTAAATGTGTTGATAACGATTACAATAACATGTCAAAACTTGAAAAGAACTACTCATCAGTAGCACTTCAATAAAAAAAAGATTCAGACGCCTCGGAGGATTATCGGAAATGAAATGGGAAGCAAGTTGAGAAACTAGTGGATTTGAGTAGTTATTGAGCTTACTTTGAAAGGATAGGTATCTGGTTTAGGCTAACTCAGCAACATATGGAACATTAAGGACTTTATGGATAAGTTTATTGGTGACAAAGAAGGGGCATTTAGGATTTTTCGAAGGATTTTGGATTGTAAGGATTGGATCCGTATGTCCAAAGAGGTCTGATAACTGTCATGTAAATAAGCCTTTTCTAATTAACTGGGAGCTTTGGACGTTTTTCTAGTAAATTTTGAAGTAGTCTGTAACGACGAGCAGTTTCTTGTAGTTTTAGTCTTCTGTGAACTCCAAGTAAGACGTTTGTCCAAATAGAGTCCGAGGTAGTGGATCTGTTCAACAGGGATATGTGGGATATCCATTAACCCTGCACTTAAAATAAATAAACCATTGTCATCTTATTCCACTTCACCTAAAGACAAAATAGATCCTTTCCAAAAACAGCGGTGTATACGAACTAAAATGTAATGACTGAAGCCAAATACATGGGAGAAACTGGACGATCAGTAAATCAAAGAGTAAAAGAAAATATGGATTGGTTTTGAGAGATAGCCTAAAATTGAATATTTATGAATCGTTAAAAAATAATAAAATCGTTTTAAACCAATCCAGATTTTTGTTTAAATGGCCAGATAACATTTCCAATAGCCCCATTTTAGGGTAAATCCCAAGGTAAAAATCCCAAACATTGAACCTACCTGGTCCTTCTCCTTCCATGATGGATATATTTCAGATATTTGTTAAATCTCCTCATGTCAATACCAATATTTGATGTCTTGTTTTACATTTTTTACAACTTTAGTATATATAATCCATGTAACATAGTGCTGATTTGTTAAAAATATTGTATGTTTTAGAACTGAGGATGAAAGTTTAGCATTCCAAACTAGCTTTCAAATATATAAAAAATTCAATAGAAGTGGCAATTAATTCATAAATCCTAAAAATAATATTTTTTGTTGAGATTATTTAATGTTCATGTGGAGATAAGGAACTAATTATTTTCTGTTAATTTCTTTGTAATTTGTTTCAGCCACCGTAGTTACACCACTGATTAAGTATGTAGAATTATTCCATGATTTATGAAGAAACAACTTTGTGGAAAGAAGCTAGGTTTGAAAATTAAATTTTCTGAGTTAAATATTAAAAATGGCAGGTCATAGGAAATACGGTAATTTAGGAGATAATAATACGAATAGTTTGATTTGTCACATAATTAACAGGATTAAGGATTTTATGAAAGATATTATTAGTCAGATACGATAGAAATCAAAAGATATAGTTAAGCTCAGAAGTTCCACTTTTCATGTCATCTGGTTCTAAATATAGTCATGTAAATGAGCTATTATAAATTAATCAGTCATATAACTGTTGAAATAGTCGGAAACGTGGAAGAGTTCTACGCAGGGGTCGAATGAAACAGTTGACCCTTAAGTAAAAGTTTAACTTTCATACACAAATATAGAGGAATAAAAGTTTCCTTTCTTTCAACTTACACCTTTATTGATGAATGATGTGTCAAAACTGTTATTTCATAACTTTTATTTTTCTGTTGGATTCCATAAGATGTTTTATTAACAATAAAAATATTATGAGCCGTTTACACCCGATATGGTTTTTAAGAAAAAGTATTTTCAAGTAATAAAGTTTTTATTAGTAGACAATATAATTAATTATATTATTAACAGAAAACAATTATAATTTTATTTTATATTTTAAAATAAAAAATGTTTAAACATTTATATTTAAAAATTATGTGTAAATAAAGTATTTGATAGTATGGGTTTTCACGTATCCAAATTTCAATGGAAAGGGGACTTTAGTGTAGTGGTTTGGTGGGATTTCGCACCGGCAGCATTGATGACAAATTTCATGTTCTTTTATTATTAATGATTAAGATTTCATCCGTATGCTAATGGCACCTGTGTGTTATCAGTAAACAATGATCCCCTCATAGCCTCCCAAACACTCCAATCCCATATCATAAACCTTCAAGAATGGTGTCAAAAATAGAGAATCAAAATAAATCCCAGCAAATAACCTTTACCCTTCGTCGTAAACCTTCGACTTCCTGTCCAACAGTATCCTTTAATGATGTTCTACTAATCCCCGTTTAACAGATCCGCTACCTTGGACTCCATCTGGACAAACGTCTTACTTGGATTCCACATACAAGACTAAAACGATAAGAAACTGCCCGAAACATTTACTGAATTAAACATTTACTTGACAAACGTTCGAATCTTCCAATTTATTATAAAAGATTTGGGGCTCCACTAAACATCTAATCCATTTCGAAACCAATCCTTACAATCCAAAATCCTTCGAAAAATCCTAAATTCGTCACAATTATCCACAAAGATCTTAATATACCTTACGGTTCTGACTCAGCTCAAAACAGATATCTATCCTTTCACAGCATACTCTACAACCATTTAAACCCGTTAGTATCACAACCTGCTTCTCATTCCATTCCATGTAACCCTCCGAGGCGTCTGAAAAGAAGATGGCCTCTGGACCTTCTAATATAGTCCTACCAATCATTTTGCATCAGTTGTGTTTCATTTTGATGTGTCATTTTTAACATTATCACCATATTAACTTGATGAATTATATTTTTATATTGTATATAAGTTGTAAATTACAATAAATAACCAAAAAAATAAAATAAAATAAAAATGTCATAACATTGCGTGAAGTTGCAAAAAAAGATAAAAAAACAAACAATATTTTTGTACATTTTGCAGGAACTGCAAATATTGCTGCTAGCTGTAATTAGATATTTTATAAACGGCGAAATTCCATTAACTGTTTCTCATTAATTTATGAGGTATCGATAGATTTTTAGTGCTTTAAACAATGCAAATAATATATATAGTTGAGAAACTAAATCAATTGATTTAATTTTATGACTCTCAGTTTTTCTTGGTACTTATAGTCTATCAGGGGCGACCGATTGTCGATTGTTAAGAACTATAAATCGCTTATGTTTTTCTAGTAATCGACTGCTTCGGTTCATAGGATTTTATAGGGACATTCTTTTATTGCATCATATTTGTAATTATTAGAAATTTACTTGTTGGGATATCCTCTCATGTTATGAATTAATAACCAAAATAAAACTATATATACTCACTATACCATGCACTTACATTATTTAAATTAAATTATAATTCTAATAATTTGAAATTCTCAGAAACTAAGGTGGCATTTCTAAAAAATACACACATAAGTAGGTTTTCTTTTTTTAAGAATATTGGAAAGAAAAGGAGTTTGAATATTCGCTTCTAAGTTTAATCGCGAAAAAATATTTATGTATTCCTGCTACCTCGGTATCATCTAAAAGGAAAATTCGAAACGCTGGAGAAATCAGCAGAATCCGTCAATGCAAATATTTTTAAAAGGTAACTTTTGGGCGATTGCTTGAAGTGCTGTGTATTTATTACGTCTTCAAATATTGTATTTGAAAATTTTTATCTGGTTATTATAATTACGTACCATTTTTTTTATATTAACGTCTGATTTCAGCTTATTTGTTTTCTTTTTCTCACAAAATTTTAAAAACCGCATATCTAACAGCTTTTATATGTTATACGTTAAATTTTATTTTACTTCCTGGACAATAAACGTTATGTTTCTTTTTACAATATGGTTCATTTATTATCCCTTGTGTGAGCGTGCTGTTCATTATAATAATTTGGAAAAATAAAATAAAACTATGATTTTTATCCTTAAAAAATAAAGGAAGATCCTAAAATAAAACGAGGTTTCGTGTTTGATATTAAAATCAGACTACTTCAAAATTTACTAGACAAACGTTCAAAGCTCCCAACTAATTTCAAAAGGCTTATTTACATGACTGTAATTAGACCTATTTGGACGTACGGAGTTGAGCTTTTGGGCTCCTCAAAACCATCCAATTTATCTCGTATCCAATCTTTACAGTACAAAATTCTTCGAAAAATCATTGACACCAATAAACCTATCCATAAAGATCTTAATGTTCCATATGTTGCTGAGTTAGCCTCAACCAGATACCTACCCTTTCATAATTAGCTCCATAACCCAAGCTCTAAATCCATTAGTTCCTCAACTTGCTTCCCATTCCATTCCCTATAATCCTCCGAGGCGTCTGAAAAGAAGATGGCCTACAGAACTTCTAGTGTAGAATTTTATTGAAGTGCTACTGATGAGTAGTTATTTTCAAGTTTTGACATGTTATTGTTATCGTTATCAACACATCTAACTTGATGTACATGTATATTTGTTCAGTTGTAAATTTCAATTAATTGATATAAAATAAATAAAAAACATTACAAATGGTGTATCAATTTGTTATACCTAAACATTGTGTTTTTACATTTGAAAAATGAACGAGGGTTTATCGATTAATCGATTGTATCATGTCAATGAAATCGATACAATCGGAAAAGACTATCGACAATCGGTCACCCCTATGTTCTATGTCCCTTGTTTCATATGAAGTGTTCGAAATCTTATATACATAGGCACACCTACTAACGATTTTTCTGATACAAAGTATGTCGATATTTTCGATCTACCGATTAAATTTGTAAAAGGACACTGAATATCCATTTTTCAATAGGAACTAAAGTAAACAGTAAAAATAAACGTAGATTTGACGGGGTAAGACTTTACCATACATTTTTTATTGTTTTTATGCGTATTCATCAATTATATTTATGGTTTACATTAAATATACCCTGGACTCACATAAATAATTCCGGCAAATCATGGAAAGTAGGCATTTTGCCCTTGTTAAAGAAAGGAAAGAAGGGTCGGGTATAAAAAAAAAGGTTTTAATTCATGCTTAATTTTATTATATTAAAACATCTGTGGAGAGTACTGTTGTTTCATTAATACATTTTTCTTCATTAATTATTTATTTCATTTTTAATTCCGACAAAAAGTAATAATAAAGGGGGTTTACAGAAAGAGGAGTGCTTTTGTTCAGTATGTTAATCCCCAGTAGGAGAAATGAGAGGGTACTTGGAAAATAATATCACACCATTCCCTTAGTACATTATAAATATTTTGGCACTTGAAGAAAAAGTGTGACAGATAAAACAATAGTGCGAACTTCATTATGAACATATTAGAATTATAGACCTCTTCAACATTTACTAGAAACACGTTCTAAGCTTCTAATTAATTACAAAAGACTTATTTAAATTTCAGTGATTAGACCTATTTGGACATGAGTTGTGATTTTGTTGAGCAATGCTTCTCGTATCCAATCGTAACAATCCAAAATCCTCAATGTTCTTTACTATAACACATGCAAACTTATCTTTAATGATCTAAATGTCCCATATGTAGCTGAATTGTCCGAAACCAGATACCTACTCTCCATGATAAGCTCCAAAACAACTCGAACCCAATAGTGTCCCAACTTGCTTCCCACTCGATTCCCTACAACACTCCCAAGTATCTGAAAAGAAGCTTGAATAGAGATCTATTATATGTCATTTCTATTGGTTTTTTAAAATTTAAAATCTAGTTTGAAACTTTGATTGAATCTTGTAAAATACCCAAGCCAGTAAGCTAAATGTATATATATATCATATTGAAAAATATGACAAGTTTAGTGGGCTTGAGTGGTTGTTTCGCGAGATTTAATCTAAATTTCATATATGTGATCTAATATTAAATTTGACCAGCATTGAGATTGAAAAATAACATTTGTGTTCGGACAAATATATGCGGAGTTTTAGCGAAATGTGTAAAAAGAATTAGGATTTCACAACACAAAGTTTTTAAAATGCGTGAGAGTTTTAAAAAGGCGTGAATGTTTTACGTTATTTAATGAAAGATTTGGTTAGGGGTACTATTCACTATTTTTTGTAAAGAAGAGTTTCTTTTAAATATTTAATTATTTTATTGTGGAAACGTGTTCTTTTCTAACAATCCTAATTGTATTGCTCCTTCTATGCCGTCATGTATACCTCATAATTCAAGTGATTTTTAATTAGCACAGGCATATTGAAATCTCGCAATATAATTCAATTCTTGGCTGACAAAAGACAAATGTGTATGTCATATAATGTAATTTAATTTAAATATTCCAATTGAACGAATTCAGCACCTACGACTCTATTTGGGAAAAAAAGTGTTAATTACAATCCAATCGACAAGGAATCGCTCGACATTATAGTCCTCTTCAACATTTACTTGACAAATGTTTAAAGCTCTCAATAAATTAAAATAGACTTATTTACATGACAGTAATTAGACCCATTAGGACATACAGAGTTGAGCTTTGGGGATCTACTAAACCTTTGAATTCTTACCGAATCCAATCCTTACAATCCAAAATCCTTCTTAAAATACTCAATGCTCCTTATTATATCACAAACAGACTTATCCATAAAGATCTTAATGTTTCATATTACAAATTGAAGCTTGGTGGAGAACAAAAATTAATGAAGCTAAATGCAGTCATATAACTTTATCCTTCGCCACAAATCCTGTCCACCCATCCATTTCAATAATATTCCTATACCTATATCCGACACAGTACGCTACCTTGGCTTTCATCTTGACAAAAGACTAACTTGGAACCCTCACACTAGACTCAAAAGACAAGAACTCAATAGGAGATTCAGCCAACTTTACAGACTACTAGGGAGGAATTCTCATCTTTCAGTCGACAACAAACTCCTGATATACAAAACAATCTTAAAACCAATATGGACCTACACACATAGAACTGTGGGGGACAGCAAAACAATCCAATTTCAAACGCATTCAATCTTTCCAATCCAAAGTCCTCCGAACAATTGTCAATGCACCTTATTATGTTACTGATAAAACCCTACACGATGACCTAAAAATACCTTTTTTCCACGATCCTTGACCTCCTTGAGGTCCTGAGCATATGTGGCTTATAGCTCTCCCACTCAGCCTCCACTGGATATTACCAGTGATGCAGCTGAGAGAGCAGCGCTGGGATCTCTGCGGGTCTGGCCTTGACTTCCAATAAGTGGGGGAATAGGCTCGATTCGGGGTTCCCCAGGCTGAGTGTGTCTGTAACGTACATATAGTAAGAATGTATCTTAATATTTTTTTTTTTTTTAATTTTTGTTACTTGATTTTTATTATTTCATTTCATTTTTGATGATTGAATTATTAGTTTAATTTTTATAATTATTATTTGTTTTATTTTTATCTTCTGTTATCATTAATTTTTGTTATGTCTCTCTCTTCTCTTTGGCGCTATGGTCCATTGGCCTCCTTCTTTATCATTAATTTTGTGTGTATGTGTACTTGTATATATTGTATGAATGAATACATCTTTAGCACTGTCTCCTATTGCCCTTTATTGAGGCAGATTGCACATATATTTCATAGAGAACTCTATACCCTCTCGAATCCACTTTTCTCCCAACATATCTCACACTCTATTCACGATAATCCTCTAAGGCGTCTGAAAAGAAGATGGCCAAGAGGCCTTCTAACGTTGAACAATTATAGTACTATTAGTGAGTAGTTCTTTACATGTTATTGACATCTCATTGCAATCATTTTCATCAAATTTACTTATTGTATATAATATAAAAAAGAAGTAACATATTGTAGAAATCTGACAATAGCAGGTGGTAGCTAACTGTTCGAGAGTTCACTTTTTTTATCAAAGCCGATAGCAAGCAAAACATTTCCTTAATTTTACATTTCCTCAAAAGAGAGATATTCATCGAGCTTTCATTGATGAGAGCCCCCGGTTCCATAAAGGGCAAACAGAGGGAACTCATCTCTCATCAAACAGCCAATCAGCACGCCGCTTCAGTACGGCCTCATTGTTCACCTGCCCCAGCAATAAGATAAACAGAGTCGTTAAATGTTGTTAAGGTGAGTAGACCTTTATAAGCCTTGCAGCTTTTTCCTTTCAAAGGCTGCCAATGTAAATAGATTTACAGTTTTGTTGTCAATTCGTTTGAGTTGAGGAGGGAGTGTAAAGCAAATAAGACAATTCATTACCGGGGCTGCCTTGGGGTAAGTAGATTACCGGCTGGAAAGGGCGAGTTAATTATGTCTAATCATTCCCCGAAAGCTGTGCAGGCTACCTTTGATGTGCATTCATCCCGTTAGACGCTCCACTTCTCCTTGGGCTTCGCTCTCCCAAACAAACTATGGTATTCAAACAATGATAAAGACGTTGCCAAGGGGACGTTCCGTCTTCCCCTTTAGCAAAGATCCTATCCCAACCCCCGCCCCCTAATTATCCCTAACAGGCTAGGATACATTACCCTAATTCCTACTCAAATACACTTATATCACGCTACCTTACTTCTTCTCAGCCACTTAAAAATATTACTTACACTCGAAATCTCAAGTCTAGATTAAGAAGATTTATCTAGCGGAGTCTTTCACTTTAAACTTATCAATGTATATTATATGTTTCATTTATGAAAATTCATAATTTTTCTCATTCTTACGCTAAGTAGAAAAGACGATGATACGATTTTTATCATTCAAATAGAGATTTATTTTTTTTTTATTTATATTAGGGATGTGTCGATTCTAAATATCAATTCTCGACTTTTGAGAAAAGAATCGGTAGCGATAATCGATAACCAAAAGTCGATTCCTAGAAACCGATCGATAGTGTAGGCCAGAGTTTTTTAATACTTAATTCATAAACCAGAATAAAGTTTATTTTTCATTCTATTAAATTGTTTTCTGATCCTAATACAGAATTAAAATAAACGTCCAGAGAAATATCAATGCATCCTCCCATCATCAGTGTTTAGTGAAAGATATTAGTTTAACATGTCCGCTTCTTTAAGTAATAAAGGGAACCCATAAAAGAACTTCTATAATACTCATCTTCTTTAATAATAGTTAGTAAAAAGAATTATTTCTTGTAAATTGTTAGAAATGCGATTAACTTATACATTGTATTTTGTGGATAATAAATGCAATTTGCTGCTTAATAATTTATTTTTTGGATTATTATTGTTTTTCATAAGGTTTTGTTTGTTTTTTCTCAAATCGATTACTTTATGCAATAGCAATATTTTTTTAACCAAGGTATCGGTTAAAACTCGATTCTCTGGAGTTTTTGGTACCGACACAACTCTGATTAAATCTTTTTATTAAGAAAGTACTACAATCTGTCTCAAAGAGGTCAATAAGTAATATGGATGGCTTATGGATCCATTTACAAAATATTTACAGTAAGAAATAAGAAGAGAAAAAAATGGGTGTTATAATTTAAAAAAAAAAAAATTGCTCCCTTGAGACTGCCGGCTAAAGAAAGAATAACATGGAATATGTTTCAGGGGTTGCCTCCTTAACGTCAATGATAGTCATATCGCGCCGGTGAGATTGCCAATTCCGTTATGTGCTTTTTTTGATTCATTTATTTATTTATTTTTATTATTATTTATTTATTATTATTATTTTTTTTTTGTTGGCAAGTTTCGTTTTAAAATGAAATTCCGCTTCTAATGTATAAAACTAATGTTTCAAAGAATCAATTTTGTGATTATAGCCCAACAAATAATTACACATGTGCATCATATTTAATGCCATTGAAGGTGCTAAAACGCATGTAGCGGATTTGACAATCTAACCGACGCACGTGGGGTATTTGCTTTCAAATGCTGGCCGAAAGTCCATTTTGTAAAAGTTATCTCAGATGAAAAGATATTACTCTCAGAGATAGTTGAGTAGTATGTCAACAACTTATAAGTCTAATTCTTTCCATGGAAGTCACCACTCTCTGTGCACTCACTGTCATCCGAATATTTATCTGTGTAAAAGTATTTTTTCTCGAGTTTGGAATTATTTTAATTATAGATCACTCTGAAGGAGGTAAGTGAGAGAATATTTAAGCATTTCCAACCTCTTTTTTTTATATCAACATAAAGAGGAATGATTCAACTTTAAGAATATATAATCGGTAATCGCGAAAAAGGGTGAATGTGCGTGTACATGCCAATTAATGTCTGTTGTTTTTGTTTGTCTAATGTAATTGTTTTTGTGATAACTTTTAATTTTTTTTTTTCTTTCAGGACCTTCAGGAGTCAAAATAATGACTACAAAAAATGTCTTTGACATCATGCATCACAAAAAGGACCTAAATTATAAAGATTATGCCTAGAATATTTTGTTAAAATATGACGATTAATCAAAAAATCAAATAAATGAAATCAAGCACAATTCTTATCATTTTCAGTCACAGTTTAAAGAAAAATGGTTGGCAGCGCACAAAAAAGAAGCTATTTTGAAATGTGGCTTTAAGGTAAATTACTGATACCAATGACAAAAAATGCGACAAGGCCGACCATTAAAGAGATTTGAAGAATCCAGAACTTTGGAAAAGATTATGAATCTGATGCAAACATACTTCAAACTTCTCTTGTACCACTGTACTCAACTTGTGGATTATTTGAAAAGCGAGTTATTTGGCAGAATCCAACACCATATTCGCCGCGCTATTGCCGTCCTATCAGAATTAGGTTTGTCAATGAATATGCAGACAACGAATGAAGAAATGCAATATATTCAAAATTCAGCAACTAAATCAGAAGAATTATATTGTATACATTACCTATTCTTCAACTTATCAGACCAAATAAAATGAAATATTAAACATCAGAAATATTATTAGCCAGTCATGTATAGAAAATCAGTCATGTACCCCACTGTGTGACGGTATTGTTACGGTCAGGTGAGGTTGGGGGTACCCTGGGCGGCCCGGGGGCAGGTAGCTGGAAAGGCCGCCAGGGTGGCCTAGACGGGTCACGGCGGGCCGGAAGGGCCTAGACCTGTAATCTGGCTAGAACGATCTAGAATATTCGGATTAGCTTTAAATAGGCCGACTTCTAGCCCAGTGAGTCAGTATTGAGGTGACAGTGGTCAGTGAGTGATCGGTCGGGCAAGTGTCAGTCAGGAGTCTGTGATATCCTGAGTCAGTATCCATGTGTCAGTGATCAAGTAACGATCAATCAGTCAAGTGTCAGTGACAGTTCAGTCTGTGAGTTAGTGACAGTGATTAACAGTGTCAGTGAATGTAGTAACAGTCTCTCTGTGTAATAGATTCTTATGTATAATTGTGACACCTAGTATTAAGATAAGTATTGTGTAATATACATATTAGTGTTATTAGATTAAGTAGCTTAAGGGACCTATTTGTATTTATTAAGTTGTAAATAAATTAGTGTTTAGTATTTAAGTTGTGATTTGATTAGTCATACCCCCAGTGGCCCGTAACAATTTGGTGTCTGGTGTGGGGTTACAGTTTGATTGCTATTGTTTGTCTTGTATTTGTTTTGTAATTATTGGGCTACTGGAAAATGGCTACTCAAAGCGTTAGATTAAATGATTTAAAAGTTGCAGATTTGAGACGAGAGTTGGAAGAGCGCGATCTGGATACCTCCGGATCAAAAACAATGTTGCAGCAGCGTTTGCGCCAGTTTTTTATAGATTCGGGGGAAAACCCAGATAGCGTTAATTTTGAGACCGATTTGAGCAGATTAACTGCAACTTTTAAAGCTGAATTAGGTAATGTACAAAAAGAGTTAGGCAGTGTTGAAAACAAGTTAGGTAATGTAAGAAATGAATTAGGAAAAGAGTTAGGTAATGTTAGAGATGAATTAGGTACTGAGTTAAGTAATGTTAAAGATAATTTAAGTACACTAGAATGTAAGCTAAGTACTGTAGAAAATAAGTTGATGAAGACTGTGGACAAAAAGTTAGCTGATGTAGAGTGGAGGTTAGGAGAGAAGGTTTGCTCGATTGAAAATGACCTAAGTTCATTTAGTTCAAGAGTAGAAGCCCTTGAGGGATGCATGAGCAGCCCACCGAAGGACGACAGCGACAGATCCTCCGAGAGCAGTTCTCACAACACCATTCGGCTTGCCAATGCTGGGACGCCACCAACACACAACATCATTCCAGTGTTCGACGGGAAGACATCGTGGGAGGATTATATGACTCACTTTCAGACAGTGGCTTCAATTCACGGGTGGTCTCAAGAGACCCAGGCTTCAACGCTATGCTTGGCCTTGCGTGGAGACGCCCTGGGGGTACTCCAGGGGATGCCGATCTCGGAGCGGTCCAACTACGGAGAGCTGGTGAGAAGACTGGAGATGCGGTTCAGCCACCGCCACATGGACCAGCTATACCGCTCACAACTAAGAAACCGGATCCAAAAGAACACTGAGACGCTACAGGAATTCAAAGCTGATGTCGCCCGGCTTGTGAGGAATACCTACCCATCGGTCACCGATGATGTATACGAGAGCCTGGCGGTAGACAAATTTCTGGACGGACTTCGGGACCCGGAGACACAACAAGCTGTGAAACTCGCCCGGCCAAAGACTTTAGGCGATGCTTTACTTCAGGCCATGGAGTTTGAGGCTGTCAAGCAGTCAGTAAGGGTCCATGCACGAGTTTGCGCAGCAGAAGCAGAGCCTGCTGCGGTCCCCAGCGTCGAGGAGATAGTGAAAAAGGTTTTGGAGGCCCTCGGGACCCGCAAGGAGATACGCTGCTGGAGCTGCGGCCAACTGGGACACCGAAGAAACAAGTGTCATCAGTCCATGAAACAAGAAGCCAAAGGAAAATCAAGGAGGGTTGGAGGGAAGAGGCAAGTGCCAACCCGTGGTATGGAAGGCTCCAAGAAGACCATCCGAGTAGCGTTAATTGGAAGCAGGGCGAATAGATTCTATTTGGATGGAATGGTGAACGGGCAACTACGAAGCCTTCTACTGGACACCGGTGCAACGATGACAATACTGAGCCCGAAGACGGTTCCCGCTGAACAGATCTCACCAAGTACTTGGGCACTACGGACGGCCACAGGACAGCCAGCCCAGGTCTGCGGGGAGACAGTTGCCACCTTCCTCGTCGGAGGCCAGTTTCTGAAGCACCGCGCTCTCGCGTTGCCGAAATAGATGAAGACGTCATACTGGGCACGGACCTGATGGTCAAATACGGGCTTAAGCTTGATATGTCGAGAGGTGTGGTGACGCTAAAAGGTAGAGAGCTCTTCCTTCGTAAAGGAAAGGCAGGGACGGAGAGAATCAGGAAACTTAAAGAACAGAGGAAACGTGAAGAAGAAGCCATCATGAATCAAAAAGAAAATGGATCAAATCTTCCAGCTGCTCCTGCTTGGAGGCGGATAGGAGAGGATGATAGATATGGCAGGAGAAAGGAAAATGGTGACCATTCTGGAAGGAGCAGTGATGATGGCAATTTTAAAAGGAGAGGAAATGATTATCGCTGTGGAAGAAAAGGCGACCATGGCCGAGCAAAAGAACAGCAAGTGAGATATCTCTCTACCGTGAGAACGAACGACTCAGTTGCGCGTCCTGAAGTTCTGGATGCCCGTGGAGTGACCCAAATAATCTACAGAGACATCTTCTCGCTACCAGTGGACTGTGCTCTGGCCCATTGCGTCACCGAAGATCTGAGAAACTCTCGAGGGATCGCAACTGTTTTCAGAAAGAAGTTTGCTGGAACTGAAGAATTAGAACATCAAGGACCGAGTGTTGGAAGGGCACTTCACCAAACGCACGGAGGCCAGCATCTGTTTTACTTGGTTATCATGCGCGCCTCCCATCAGAAATCAACGTACGGCGCACTACAGCAAAGCCTCAACGACCTGCGCAGCAAGCTTCTTAGACAGCATGTCACTAAGCTCGCCATCCCCAAGTTGGGCTGTGGATATGACGGCCTGGAATGGAAGACCGTAAGACACATGCTTGAAGAGACATTTGCCAACTCTGGGATAGTCATATTGGTCTGCACATTTAACCCCTGGAGGGCAAACGGCTACTACTTCGGAAAAAGCTCATCGCATCTAATTGCTCCAAACCGTGCTCTGGGGCAGAGCACTTTTAAGAAGGGGGTAGTGTTACGGTCAGGTGAGGTTGGGGGTACCCTGGGCGGCCCGGGGGCAGGTAGCTGGAAAGGTCGCCAGGGTGGCCTAGACGGGTCACGGCGGGCCGGAAGGGCCTAGACCTGTAATCTGGCTAGAACGATCTAGAATGTTCGGCGTACCTTTAAATAGGCCGACTCCTAGCCCAGTGAGTCAGTATTGAGGTGACAGTGGTCAGTGAGTGATCGGTTGGGCAAGTGTCAGTGACAGTTCAGTTTGTGAGTTAGTGACAGTGATTAACAGTGTCAGTGAATGTAGTAACAGTCTCTCTGTGTAATAGATTCTTATGTATAATTGTGACACCTAGTATTAAGATAAGTATTGTGTAATATACATATTAGCGTTATTAGATTAAGTAGCTTAAGGGACCTATTTGTATTTATTAAGTTGTAAATAAATTAGTGTTTAGTATTTAAGTTGTGATTTGATTAGACATACCCCTAGTGGCCCGTAACAGTATGTTTTCTATTTTATTTTCGCTTACCTGGGATTCAGTTTTCTGTAGGAGATAAATTTTCAAATTAGATAGCTTAATCCTACTGAGCTTCTATACCCTTATATCCTTTATTTTTTTCCACTTACCTCTATGATTTTATTATTTTCAAATCAGAGTTATGTTTTATACACAACAGTCAAGAGGGATCGAGCAAGATCGGTCAAATCCAAGTTAAAAGTTTTTATTTCGGATTAGAAGAAACATAGTCAAAATGAGCTCACTCGTTATTGAGCTAGTGTTATTTAATGTAACGAGAGTTTAGCTCTTAACTGTTCCTACTCTCCTAATATCAAACTATTAAGCTACGCGTAACGCTCTCGCGTTCCCCAAAAACGCATGACCAATTAGGTAGTAAAACATGTTCTATGTTAAAATCAATTTCTCCCTGACTGGAAAAAACAATAGATCATGAATATGTCTATCTATAATCTACTGTTTTCCCAATTTACATTTTATAATTAAAAGGATCTAATTACTTTAATTAAAAAATGTAATTTTTAATTACTTTAATTAATTTAAATTATATTAGCAGTTTGGAATTTACAAAGCTGTGAGAAAGTAGAGGTTTAAACGTTGCATTTTATATGCAAACAAATATAGCTTCTAAACGGTAGTTTCTAGCGACCAATGTTATATAAAAAAAAAAATTTTCAATTAAATTTCTGATACAGAAACTGTTGTTTAATATTCGATCCCAGCAACATCAACAAAGCTAGAGTGTGTCAATGTGAATGCGAAAAAAAAACGTTACACCAAAAAATATAGGGCGCCCAGCCAAAATACATAACCATCTGAAAAATATAAATAATCTCATATTATATAATACAATAAATAGAGTGAAAAAAAAATAAAGAACCTCAAACTATACACTACATAATGTTAAATAAAAATACAATAAAAAATATTGAAAGATCGTAAAAACAAAAATAGGATTAAGTGAAAATTAAAAAATAGGGTCATACTTTATTTACAATATACATCCTCCGAGAGATCCCCCAACCAGACCTAGCCTTCCACTTATGGAAATACAAACCAGGTCCGAAAAGATCTAAGCGCTTTTCTCTCAGCCGCGGAACAAAAAAAAAATATCAGTGGAGGCTGAGAGAGAGCGCTATAGTTAGATAGAGATTAGATACAATTCTATCAAACTTAGTTTTATCTACAAATAATAATAGATACATAAAGAAACTATTTTACGATGCTTTCACATTTTAATATAAAATCAGAGTTCCATAAGTTACTGATTTAGCCCAATCCAGATCCCTATCCTTTCGTAGTAAGCTCCATAACCACTCCAATCCACTAGTCTCTCAACTTGCTTCACATTCTATTCCTGGTAACCCTCCGAGGCGTCTGAAAAGAAGATGGCCTCGCGACCTTCTGACGCCTGTATCTGGAAATCCAAAAGATCACAAACTTACTTTATTTTTAGGTTAGAAATGAGCCTTTAATTACTAAAAGTGCGAGTTGCCTATATTGTACCATATCGTAGTTTCCTTAGTCGTACCGGTACGATTTATGGCATTGACCTCCCCCAAGTTCCTTACTCCATTTGTTTTTTTTTGGATTTCTTTTACCATAATTAATGTAACACACGTGTTGTGTTTTAGATGGCAAAAAGGAAGTAGGGAACATGGGGCAAGATGACATGGGAAGAGCCTTACATGCCTACCGTAACGGTGATATGGGTTTGAATGAAGTATGTCGTCAATATTCAATTCCGAAACCAACTCTTCAACTTCAAATGAGGGTACAAAGTTTTTTGGACGTCCAACAACCCTGTCCCCAGAAGTTGAACTATCACTTGTTCTCATATTTTAAAATTAGAAAATCTTATGTTTGGTGGGACCATAAATGATGTAAGGAGATTAGCATTCCAGATTGCCAAAAAAAATAATATCCCACACAAATTTTGTAAAGAATAAGGAATGGCAGGTAAAAAATGGTTTTACTCATTCAAAGAGGGGCATGAAAATTTGGTTTTTGAGGGAACCCCATGCAACTTCCATGTCAAGAGCGATGGGGTTTAACAAAAATAATGTTTGTGGGTTTTTTGACATATTAGAAAAAACTGTCGATGAAAATCACTTTGAGCCACTCGTATTTTTAATGTGGATGAGTTGGGAATAAGCACCGTACAATCCAGATGTCACAAAGTCTTAGCCCCAAAAGGCAAAAGACAAGTGGGGTCCATTTCAAGTGGAGAGAGAGGTTTGCAAGTGAATTGCAAATGAACACTACAAAAGCCTATATTGCTCCTATTTTACTATAAAAAACGAAAAATGGTTTATAATGTACAAACAATTATATTATTGGTTTATGTACTTGGATAAAAGTTTTTATTTCTTAATGTGCCCATGAATAATAGTTTACATTATGTTTTATTTAAAATAAATATCATTTATATGTTCACTTATATTTTTATAGCCTTAAAACAAAAACCACCTTACCTTTTTTCAATAGGTACGATTAAGGAAACCGCTGGTACAATTTAGGAAACTAGATTCCTAAATTGTACCAGTTGCAAACCTTTACAAAAACTCTTATATCAACAAATAAATGTAGATATTATTACAATTAAACAATATTTACTCATTGAAGAATAAATGTATTATTTAGTAAGAATTAATTTTATGAAGTATAACGTAACTTGTTGAAGTTAAAAATATAAATGTAAAAAGTGGTACAATATAGGCTACTCTCCCCTACAATACTCTTATTTGTTAAAGTATTGTGGTGGTATCTTTTCCTTTTGTTTTTATTGTTACTACCTACCTCTTTGTAATATCATTGCCATATGTGTATTATCATTATTAACTACTACAGTGTTATTGCTTAACTACTTCAACACGTTTATCTATTAATAAGTTGGTGTTTTATTTAATCTTATTCAAGACTACTAAACTGGTAGACCCCGAGAACAGTAAAAACCTTCAGTTGGTGAGAACTTTTTTATTTACCTTAAGAGGCAATTGGCCGCACTAGAGTTAAAGCTAAACGCGGCCCCAGCTCCCGATATTAATCACGTCAGCGTAAAATTAACCCCTTTTTGGGCCCCGGACCCAACTATATGGTTCAATCAGCTTGAGGCCCAGTTCGAACTCGCCCACGTGACAGTAGACAAAACTAAATATAATCATCTATTATCAGCACTAGACGGCAACATGCTAACCGTAGTTGCCGATGTTATTAAGCGAGACCCCCCTCCGTCTTATAATGAACTTAAAAAAGCCATAGTCTCCCGTTGCAGCGATTCTGAAAAACAACGCTTGCGAAAACTTATCCGGCCTCGAGTTAGGAGATTTAAAACCTTCCTTATTACTAAGAAATATGAAATCTTTAGCTCTCCTAATACCGTCGAGGATATTATAAAGCAGCTATGGATCCAGAGGCTAACCGTAACTACACAATCCATACTACAAGTAATGCTTACCGCTACTCTAGATGAATTAACTACAGCCACGGATAAAATTTTAGATGTATCTCAACCTCAGCCATCTATATCCAATGTAGACCTACAAAATCAAAGCCACCCTATTTACCCAGAAATCGCGGCAGTAACACAAGAAATTCAAAACCTCACTAGATACCACAGCTCTCGCTCTCTTCTAGATTACGTCGGGGTCGCCAGTTTAGTAGTCTTGAATAAGATTAAATAAAACGCCAACTTATTAATAGATAAAGTTGTTGAAATAGTTTAACAAGAACAAGGTTATGCAATAAGACTATAGTAGTTAATAATGATAATACACATATGGCAATGATATTACAAAGAGGTAGGTAGTAACAATAAAAACAAAAGGAAAATATATCACCGCACACGTTTATCTACTAACATGTTGGTGTTTTATTTAATCTTATTAAAGACTACTAAAGTATAAACACCATTTTTCTTGTAAAATCGATTATTTTTATGTTTACACTGTGTAACATGCTTATAACCTCTTGTTCATAGCGAGACAGATTACTGAAGAGACATGGCGTACTTACGTTGTTCTTGGTGTATTGTGTTGAATAAAAGCTTAAATCAGTGTATGAGTGAGTAATTCATTTAAAATACTTAAACAGGTTATGGTAGCAGAGTGTGGTTCAGATCCACGGACTTCTGCCATGTTATTAGACATAACCCCCATAACCAAAAACAACAAAAAGAGTACCTTCTTCAAGAGATGACTGAATTTAAAGAAGGTACACTTTTTGTCGACAATAATGCTGCCATTAAATTAGCAGAGAATCTTGTGTGGCACAAACGTACAAAACATATACCCATTCGCCACTTCTTTGTCAGGGAAAAGGTTCAAGAGGGAGAAATTCATATCCGGAGAGTGGATACCCAAAGGCAACTTGCTGATGGTTTAACGAAGCCTGTGCTTAGTCCAAAACTTAAGAAGATAAATCAAGATTTAGGACTTTTTTAAAAATTCTATTTATCTATTTAGTTTTAGTTATCTTACTAATAAATTATGAAGGAAGGTGTTAAAGTATAAACATCATTTCCTAGTAAAATCGATTATTTTTAGTTTACACTGTGTAACCTGCTTATAACCTCTTGTTCATAGCGAGACAGATTACTGAAGAGACATGGCGTACTTACTTTGTTCTTAGTGTATTGTGTTGAATAAAAGCTTAAATCAGTGGATGAGTGAGTAATTCATTTAAAATACTTAAAAACTATTTTCGTAAAAAATAAGATACGCCATGATGTAGAGAACTTTAAAAACATTTTCTATAGATTTATCTTATATATTAATTTATTTAATGTTATTAAATATGATTATGCGAAATCAAAAATGAAAACTAAATAAACTTCTAGACAGTAGGAGAAATCAACATTTTGTACTTTATGCTCGAGTTCTATGGTAACCAGTTGAATTCCATCACAGGTGACAGAAAGCAAACAACCAATATAAAATATCGAATTTCTCCTGTTACTCTGTAAGTGTTGATACCGACAAGACAGGCTACAATTGTCTGCTTTCGTAAATTCAATATTGTTGTCCCGACAAAAGGCAGGGTAAAGTCAGCCTTCAAAGGACGATTGTCAATAAGGGAACTATGAATTAATGAATGTAAATAGGGATGGCCCTTGTTTGCTTAGGCCTGGTGAACAATCATCACATGTTTGGCCAGCTTCATCGATTAAATCCCTTCAGTCAGAGCCCTTTATTCTTCCGACACTGCTAAGAAAAGGAACACAGGATGAACTCTGTTAATCACCTCACAAACAAGTACACATTGGATGTTACTCAATTTGTTATTGTAATAATTACTCCTATTTTTGTTCTAAATTTATTAGTTAATTTAAACTGAATTAAGAGTATTGCAAATAAATATAATGTATGGTAAAATGTCATATGAAACATGTTAGGAAAATTAAAAATTTAAATAAATTAAAATAAATCAGTATTTAAAAAAATTACCAAGCAATTATGGATTTGTAAAAGCTTTAATTAATATGGTTTGCACACATCCCTTGCTTTTATTACGTCTTGCATTCGATAGAGTATAGGTCCAGTTTCTTGAGGTATATGGCTCATCTAATGCTAAAATATAATAAATCATATTAAATAACATTTTCGTAACTTTAATTTAAAAAAAAAAAAAATGTTTGCTTATATTTAATAAATATTTTTAATAATCATAATACGGTTTCATATGGCTTGTTTAAAGTAAACCTGTCAGTATATAAATGAATGTATCGTATGTTTTTGTTTATTGACCTACAACTGCTTTGTTCATCAACGCCAATTGTTCATTTTTATTTTTGTCTGGTCATTTATCAATATTTTTTAAGTATTTATTCTTACTTCAGTATTTCATTTGAGCATGAGTCCTCGTACCAACCAATATTTTATGTCACATATCTGTAATCAAATTATGTGGTTTTAAGTATTTGAACACTGATTCTATAGATCCGATATTATCTCGGAAAGCAGTTGAAAGCTCAGGATTCAATCTAAAACCATTGAGTTGTGAAATAAAAATGGGCATTCTTGGAAAATATGGCTTATTGTCATGATGTTTATGGCATTTTGATGGAGCTTGTTTGGTGAAGAGATAGGAGTTTTATCTTGGGTCCTTCCTGCGACATATTCGGATGAATGTACCCCAGGGTTCGACATCGTTCTTTAACATTCTTAGTTTGTTTGTAGGGCCCATCCCACATATACTGCTATCCATTTTTAGTGGTCTGATGAACTTAGAACTTAGAACAGTCTTGGTAATTTGGCTCTTATGTGACAAAAAAAATAAACAAAAAAATAAATAAACTATAAATACAGATCTAATTTATGCCAGTGGCATTCGCAAACGACTTGTAAGTCAGTCGATCTTTTGATTATTTTCTGAGGGCAGGGGAATCTTCATTTCTAAGAAAGTATGTTTTGTTCGGAATTAGTCTAGAGATAGTAGTGTTTCTCGTCGGCGTTGTAGACCTGTTTTGTACTCAATTATCGAATTTTAAACGAAAATTTGTCTTGGAAAGATTTGACAGCTGAATTATCTGAAGGCAGGTTTTTCTCCTTTAAAAGCCAGAAGACATATACGATATACGATTTTTAAATTATCTAGCTATATACTAGCTATCCATCGCTACCTTAAAATTGTCATTTCCTTTGTTTTATTGTAAAATACTTTTGCTTCTTCGTCGAAATTTTCTACAGACATTGGTGTTGCCCGCCACCGTCTTTGGATGAACCATTTACACTTGTCGACAGTAGCGGGTCGGGGGGGTGGAGGTTCTCGTGAGAGGGCTGGCTTACTAACGGGATTCCGATTATCGAGTTTATGATGTGTATATTTTGTGTTTTAACCCTTTGTTCTTTATCATATTTTGTTTTAATTATTTATTAATAATAGTTTGTCCTTCTCGTTATCATACCCATGCCACATTTCCTAAATATTCCTTAGGTGGTGGTCACTTATGTTTCATGATACATGGTGAGATGATGCTTGGAAGCACCAAGGTCTAAGAGAGAACTTTCGCTGAGAAGGTTAAAAATAACTTGAAGCGGTGAGCAAATACGACTTGGTTTATGGATCATTGGGCTTGCCTGGCTACTTGGGAGAAGAGACAGTCGAGTATTGATTCGGTCGAGTACAATGTAGCATGACAAAGCCCCTATTAACATAATGAATAAAATATGCTGTATAGAGGTGGCCAGTCAAGTGGGCGCTAAATAGTCTTCAAGGGCCTCGGCAAACATTTTCCTCTTTTGTTGGTTTTGTTTGGACAATAATGCTATTTACTTACAGCTCCCTCCCCCTTCCCCCTCTCCGTGCCTACCCATCACCTGGCTAAATGGGACGATATCTCTTGTTTTCATTTTGCTACTTCCTCGCTGTCAAACAGAAAACGGCTATTTCGACCGGTTGATGAAGAGAAAAAAAAAATTGATTTTCTCGTCACTGACGGTCTAATTTGTTGATTTAGCCTTGGAATAGTAGACTCATGTAAAACGTTTTTGTCCTTACCGCAATTTTATCATAAACATATTTGCGTAAATTTGTTCTGGTTCATCATGGCCTGGGATGCAGTCAGGAAAAAATAGGTACAAGTTTTTAATGGAGTGCCAACGTTTCGACATACCTTGCAGGTTTTCTTTCGGTGCTGAATTTAACAAAAAAGTAGATGTGACAAAATGATAACAACCATAGATAAATAAAGTAAATTGTAAATGTATATTAAGAGAGATAATAACATAATCGAGTATGACATAGAGTTCATGATATAGCTTAAAATTACAATAATAGTGTGATAATGCCTATTGAAATAAACTTCTTCGTATTTCAATTACTTAACAGACCAATACTAGTCTTTGACATCCTCTAAAAACTTCTGTACGAGGCTAGGCAGCCCTCCTCCAATCATCGATCCTCTTGTATCCTCTGCCTCGTCCATCCATCCAAGGCGGGGTCTTGCTCTACTCTTGGAGATCTCATCCATTGACAACCGAGCCCACCTCAGTCTTTCTAGCCTGATATGTCTTTCTATGTCTGGTTCACCCAGCAAATTATATACTCCTCGATTACTTGTGTCCGAACCTCTTATGTCCATAGATACGCCGCAGAATTATTCTTTCGAAAGCCTATAGGTTTCGTTCGCCCGATCGAGATATTACCCATGACTTGGATTTTCTTATTCCGAAGTAACATCTAAAAGTAACAATGAGTTTTCTGCGCTCGATCTCCGTTGAGGTATCATTATATACTCTTTCACATATTTTGGCCAAACTGACAGAATCAACAAGGGTGTAAGTATGCAGATCATATACTTTGTCTTTGTTTTATTTACACATAGTCCTAGTCGTTCGGATGTTTCCTGAAGAGCCAGGATGTCATCACGCACTAATGTATGGGACCGTAAATAAAATGAATGAACAGTCGCATTCAAAATATAATGATACAACGAAGTTGAGTAAATAGTAGCTGCATGGACTCATCGGTCTATTAACAAATAGTAGACAAGCATATCAAGAACTATGTGAAATAAAATCAAAGTAAAAATATGAACACAAATAATATAATCTACCTAACCACTTTTTTGATGTTACAAATTATGGTGACTGAAAAGTGATTAAAAACACAAAAATTGCTAGCGACTAAAGACAATGTAATTCAAATTAATAAATTAATTGTCGCATAGGTATAATTTTTTCAACATTATGTGGACACTGAGTGAATTAATATTAATATGATTCCTTTTGATCCAAAAAACCTCAACTTCTAATACAAGGAACGAGGGTTGCTTATGCGCGGCGACTAATCGCATGCAAGGAGCGCGTTACAACCTGACCTTGGACGGTCGCGGGTATTGTTTTGGAAAGCGTACAATTTTACAGTGTTTGTTACTTTTGATCCCACCGTTACTTTTCTACCCGGTCTCACCGCAAATTATTCATTTTTTTAAAAAGTACTTTGACCTATGTGGTTGTTTTTAAGAAATAAAAAAAATAAAAAAACCTACACAAATAAAGAACGAAAATTGCAAGTAATGTGAGATATACAATTGTTTATCTGCATTAAACAAAAAGACAGTTTCATATAAACTATGAAAAAGTATTTGTTTTGTTTATTTGAATGTTCGGTGTATCATTTCAATAAATTCTTGTCGTAATCTTCCATTTTCTGTAAGTTGAGGTTGACAAAGGTGGGCGTAAAGGAAAAAAAAAAAAAAAAAAAAAAAAAAAAAATGTGTTCCTGTAAGTGCAGGTACCGTTTAGCTGTCGGGAGGTTTAAATCAGATAACGTGTTGAGAGCGGGGGTAGTAGTACCTCATAGATAAAATTTGAATAACCTCTAATTTTCTGTAATTAGAGTCACAGTTGTTACTTATAACCTCCTTATGATCACTTGTCTTCTAAGATAATTCTTTTCTATGGGCTAGGGGTTTAGGGCTGAACAGCTGACATATCAGCTTGTACACTATATTTTTTTTTCTTTTCCCTCATTTTCAATCTGATATCACGAGGTAAGTACCGGAAATATAATGAGGATTTTGAAAAAAAATATCGTAGTGTTTCAATAAACCTATCTTAACATAGGAGTTTCCTCTTCCAACTTTTATATTACATTTTAATTAAGAATTCATATTTTTTAATTCAAATCCAAAACTCAATGCTCATTGTTATGTCACAAACAAACTAAAGATCTTATGTTCCATATGTTTCTGAGTTAGCCCAAATCAGATACCAATCCTTTAACCATTAGTCTCCCAACTTCCTTCACAGTCGATTCCTTATAACCCACCGAGGTTTCTGAAAAGATAGCTAAGAGACCTTCTATATAAACTTTTTTTTTTACTTTTACTATTTATTGATATTTACAACTGAATACATTATAGTATATGCGAAGTAAATTTAAGGAAAACTATTACCATAACATGTAAAGAACTACTCATTAGTAGCAGTTCAATAGTTCTACATTAGAAGGTCTCTTCACCTTGTTCAGACGCCTCTGAGGATAATTCGCAATGAAAAGTGAGGCAAGTGGATTCGTGGGTGTATTGGAGCTTACTATGATAGGATAGGTATCTGGTTTGGGCCAAATCAGCAACATATGAACATTAAGATCTTTATGGATAAGTTAGTTTGTGAAAATAATAAGGAGCATTGAGGATTTATCGAAGGATTTTGTGTTGTAAGTATTGGGTACAATAAGAGTTTGAAGGTTTAGTGGAGCCCCAAAGCTCAACTCCGTATTTCCAAATAGGTCTTATTACCATCATGTAAATAAGTCTTTTATTATTTATTGAGAGCTTTGAACGCTTGTCTATTAAATGTTAGATTAGTCGGAAACGACGAGCAGTTTTTTTTCTTTTAAGTCTGGTATGTAGGATGAATCTAAAATCAAAAATATAATCAATAAAAGTCATGTTTTCATTTCAATCAACATATTTTGAAGCGTAGAAAAATAAATTTATTTACACGACATTAATTAGACCCGTTTGGAAAAACGGAGTTGAGCTTTGGGGCTCCACTAAACCTTCCTAATTCTTCTCGTTTCCAATGCTTATAATTCGAGATCCTTAGTAAAATCCTCAATGCTCCTTATTATGTCACGAACAAATTTATCCATAAAGATCTCAATGCACCTTATGTTGCTGATTTAACACCAACCAGTTACCTATCTTTTCATGGTAGACTCCATACTCACTCTAATCCTCTAACATCCAACTCATTTCCTATAATCATCCTAGGCGTCTGAAAAGAAGATGGCCAAGAGACCTTCTAATGTAGAGCTTTTATTGAAGTGCTATTAGTGAGTAGTTCTTTTTTACAGTGACATGTTATTGACGTGTCACTGTAATATTGTTTGTATATAATGTATACAGTTGTAAATATCAATAAATAGTAAAAAAAAAAAAAAAAAATACAATCTTAGTTTATTTACAATATACACCCTACCCAAGCTCGTTCATCCACTAATGTCCAAAGAGATCGTCCAGAACAAACTAGATTCAAAGGGAGCTCCATCTCTGGCGTAAAAAATTTAGTTCAGCACTTGTTTTAAATAATTAATAATTTTTCAATATTTAATACTTGATTTAAAATTTATATTTCAATAGGTGCCTTTACATCTACAAAGTTTCGAAATTGATGATAGCATAAGAAGAAAAGAATTGCGTTACCAACAATAAGAAAAAATTATTCATCCAATCGATCCTCACCTGCTGGGCTCGGCCCTAACAAAGAAATGACACACCCCGGGTATATTTTATTTTTAATGAAGCTGACATCGCTTACTTCAGCAGGGGGCAAATATAAGAAGCTATTTAGGGGGGGGGGGGAGCCTATATGCCAAGTGAAGACGTGAAAAAAAAACTCCTAATGGAAGATCAGGCTAAGAGGCAGAAGGTAACTGTTTTCGACAAGTTGGTAATTACTATTTCTCCACCCCCCTCCTCCATGTTATTATTTCTTCTGTTTCCTTTTTCTCCTCGAAGGGGTCGACAGAACAATACTCGCAATTTAACACTGGCCCGGTCCCCTCGGTATATTGTGTTTACTGACTAGCTCCTTTCATTGGCGTGTGGGCATTTTTGCTGATTCTCTTTCCCCCCTCCTCTGATTGTGTCTTCTTGTCCGGCTAATTCCTTCATTGTTTCCCTAATCCCCTCTCCGTCTTTAACAACACAGATTTTTCCGATATATACTTTTCACCATACCTTTCGTTCTTAATCTTCCAAACGTTGAAGGATTTGGAATGCTATGAGGTTCCCTTTTCCATCTCTTCCATTATTTTCAGTTCGCGTTTAGTGTTATGAATAATACTTTGTTATTAAGGATAAAGTAATACTAGGCACAGGTTGGAATCCACTAATAATTTTTTTTTTTCAGAACTATGGTCATCAGTCGTGAGAGACTATTAGCCGATGTATCTGATTTTAACTATAACTTGGTATTTCAAATTTAGAAAAATAACCATATTTAATATTTAGTATATATAACATATAATGTAATGATATGGGCTAACCGAGGGTTCCAGAATTTACAAAATAAATCATATATAGATAATTTTTACGCTCAATATTTAATTATTTTATTAATTTTTTTTTTAAATTTAAGAGTGAAAAGTTTAATTGAGTTCTGTTTTGTTGAAGAAATGAAAATTCACATTTAATTTTGAAATTGGGGCTCAACTAAACCTTCAAATTGTTCCCGTATCCAATTCTTACAACCCAAAATCCTTTCCAAAAATCCTCAATGCTCCTTACTTTGTCACCAATAAACTTACTCATAAAGATTTTAATGTTCCATATGGTGCTGATTTAGCCCACACCAGATACCTATCCTTTCATAGTAAGCCCCATTACCATTCAAATCCGTTATTTTCTCAACTTGCTTCCCACTCCATTCCTTATAATCCTCCAAGGCGTCTGAAACGAAGATGGCCTAGAGACCTTTTAGTGTAGAATTTTTATTAAAGTGCTACTGATGGGTAGTACTTTTCAAGTTTTAACATATTATAATCGTTGTCAATACATTTACTTGATGTATATATTTTGTACAGTTGTAAATTTCAATAAATGTATATATATAAAAAACAAATATATATTATTTGAAAAGGCAGTGCCATAGTAAAAAAATGTTTTTGATGAACGTGTCTAATAAAAAAACTGTTCACATATTTCATATAATTGTGAAAATGTTTCCGTACATAATTATTTAAATTTATAATAAAATTAAAACATGGAACCAGTTAATGTTTAATGTAGAAATCAAAATATATTTTGAAAGATTGTATAGTTGTTTTAACTTAAGTATTGATTAAACAAAAGAGAAGGTGCTGATTAAGAAGGCAGTGGCGGAACACCAGCGAGTTAATATGTTCAATTAGTCACTGTGAGATGAGACTCCAGTCAGATAGCATGTTTAGTTATCTCGCAGTTCAGGATCAAGTCAAGAAATATCTCTTGGGCCCAAGGCAACAAGAAGAAAGAATCAATAGAAAATTAAATACAGCTGTGAAATTATAACAGTGAATAGCAGATTGTTCAAGAAAAGAAATAACTGAAGGCTGCAACATTTAAATACTTTTTTAGTTCATGAACTAGTGAATTTAAGGAGGATAATTAATCGGGTTGAGAAAACTTTTAATTATTAAATAAGCATAATTTTAAAATATAATAATATCGTTAGCTATAAAGGTTTGGTGTGATAGTAAAATTATTTAAATGTTATAATATATTGAATTGTGCTTATGTACATTATCTTTTTAATGATTTAATTTTATTTATTCTCGATATTGGTACCAATACCTAGATTTAAATAAATTTCTATCATAAAATATAATCCGTCTAAGAGATTAAAAAAATCAAATTTAAAAAAAAAAAAAAAAAATTAATATAATTCAAGGAACATATCAGTAAACAGCAAATATTATTTATTATCTATAACATTATTTATATAAGTTAATTATAATTTTGTTAATATATTAAAAAAAAATCTATTTTATTAAATTTTAACTAAGAAGATAAACATTTTAATAAACCAGTTTATTAACTTTTGGGATAAAAACAAATCTCGTAAGAATAATAACAATGAATAATAAAATATCACTCTTGATTTGTTACATTGATTTCCTTATTGCTCCAGCTTCCGAAGTTTAAAATTGTATCCCTATTTCTTCATTTTCCAATACGGAACGTTGTGGGTTCGAATTCCACCTTAATTTATTTTATTTTTGAAGAGAATTTTTTTAAATTCTGTACCAAGGAATCTAGATCTAGAACATGGGAAAATATCATGGTAGGAGTGGAAATGATGTATAGTGGTATCGATCGGTTCCTAGAAATCGACTATAATGTATCCATTATTTTGTCAAAAATCGGTTTAATCGAGAATCCACATTTGGAATATACACATCCCTAATAGAAGTATTGTTTCACGCAGACTGAAATGTTAAGCGAAGTCATATGATAAGCGATCAGTATTGTCATTATCTTTTATGACAAGTATTTATCATTACTTATTCATTTATCAGAATTAAAAACGAGCATTTGTGACGCCATTGCAGTTATGAAGTTGAAAAATAATGAAAGGAGTAATGATGAGAAACTTAAAAAAGTAATGTAAGTCCTTAAAAATGTAAGGCCCACTTTAGGGTGTTGTTTGTTTATTGTTGCTTGTACTCCAACTAGGGCAGTAAGGACGGGTTATCCTACAGGTTACCAACCTATTCTAGCCAGGTAGGGATTCGAACAAACGACCTTCAGTACCGAGCGCACTGAGACCCTCCCGCGAACTCACTCTGCCATCGAAGAGCAAATCTATTGCCACTTCAATGTCTATATTTTCGGCCATTGCAGCAATTTCTGTTTCGCGAGCAGTTCTATACTAATCATCTCTTTGATCCCATAGGCACCTATGCTCCTTATATAACTTCAAGATTTTTAAATTCAAATCATGCACTCCATTCAAGTAAACAATAGAAAACTTTAAAATAAACACTCCAATTAAAAACACAAACGTAGCAGTCTCTAGTTACACAAGCAAACTGGCCCGAAACGAGTGATCTACTGCCCTACAAAACGCACAAGGCGCTAATTATCGCGAGAACTGTCCACTCCGCCCAGTCAATTGTCTTCAGTCTACCACTGGAGACAGTCGAATTTCTGAACAAACGACAGGGTAGTTGGCACGGCAATTGGCCAGAGGTGTTTACAAAAAAAACAAAAAAAAAAACAATAGAAGTGGCAAATAATGTATCAATATTGTGTCTAATTGCCTCAATGTATACCATACGCGTAACTCAATTAATTATAATTTTATTAAAATAATTATAAAAGGTTGAAAGGAATGAAGGAGCAATGATGAATGATATTTGAAGGTAATGACATTATTACTGATTACATGTAGACCGTTTTATTAAACTGGAATCATTACACTTATAAACTTTTTTTGAATAAAATCTTACCGGATTTACTAGTATATTTATAATACTGAAATATTAGTATGAATAAAAAAAAAAATGGTGGATAAGAAAGCGTTGTAATGACAAAAGGTAGGGGAGCGTTGAGACGATTTGCTCTCTCATTGGCAAATAATGGGCGAGCGGTGAGGAAAGACCAGCTGGCTAAGTACGCTTTGTCCCATTGAGTAAAGCTTATTGATTCTTTTGTCGCAGCTCCTCAAGCCTCCAATAAATCCAATTCATTCCTTGCCGATAAAAGCCTTCCACCGCCTCTACCCCCCCCCCTCTCGGTCTTTTATATATTACCTACCCTCATTCCATTAACTTTTCCGCCGAAAAAAGAGAAAGAAATAACATACAAATACATACTCCTTAGCCTAAATGGAGCAAGCTCCCGTACACTCATTTTTATTTTTATTTTTTTTCGCCTTTTCTTTTTTCCCTTTCAAAGTTTAGATTCGAGGAAAATAATTTATTTTTCAGACCTGAGCTCAATTCTGAGTATATGAAACACTTCCGTAAATATATGTATAATCTTTAAGATATACAGATGCGTGTATATATATATATATATTTCTATACTTAAACTACTTTTCCATCACCGCGATTCATTACCACTAAGTACCCGTCAACTTTTAGTATCATCACTTACTTTTCCCAACTTTGACTACGGCTGCATAGTATATGGAGGATTGTCTGATGAGCTCGAAATGAGGTGTAAAAGATTAATGAACTGTTTTATTAGATTTATTTTTGGGATTTCTAGATGTTCTCACTTGTCTCCAAGTTTCCTACGTCAATACTTCCTAGGTGCTCTAGGAAAAACCCACCTATATTCATGACCTGCTTACTCTGCGCTCCTCCATCCACCTTTTAAATTCTAGAACCCAACCCATCAACCTGTACACTCCGGCGCATCGAACTGCATCCTTCGAAAAATCCTTTATTATCCGCCCTTCCTCTTCATGGAATTCATTGCCCATCTCAATACGAAAAAGCACCACTCTTACTTCCTTTAAACATCATCTATTTCTTTACCTCCTGGATCTTCAATCTTCCGAGCAAATGTAAAACATGAATATTTATGTTATATACATTTTAATAGTTCACATAAATGTATCCTTTTATAAGATTTCTTATTTATTTTGTTACTCATAATTTAATTATTAATCAATTTTTATAATTATTTATTATAATTAATTATCATAGCCAGACGACTATTGTACTCATTTGTTATCCTTAGGGGACAAGTTGTCCCAGAATAAAGTTCATTATTCTTCTTTCTTTTCTCTCTCTCTCTCTCTCTCTCTCTCTCTCTCTCTATATATATATATATATATATATATATATATATATATATATATATATATATATATATTTATAATGTATACAATAGGGAACGGAGAAAAGAATCGGTATTAAGATTCGGTTACCCATTCCTAAGAACCAATCAATACCACTGATGGCGTAAGTTTTGTTAGACATAATTATTATTTTGCATCGATTTATATTAAAATATCTTTTATATCTTAAAGTAACAGAGAAATGTTTCATAAACTATATCAACACTGATCAGAACACAAAAATAGAATTTGTAACATCCCTTGAAAAATCAAGCATTGCTAATGCAAACCAAATGTCATATTTCAGGGAATATTTATTCGCTGTTGTAAAATGGAGAAATAGAATCACTGTTTCCATTATCCGCTCCTATCTCAGCGATAGAACCTTTTAAGTATATCATAACTTTTCTTATTCTTCCATATTTATACTGTCTGCCGGCATTCCTCAAAGAAGTATCCTAGGTTCTATCCTCTATACGGCTAATACAGCTGACATTTTTACACATGTTATGTGTGTTATCAGTAAATCGTGATCACTTCATTTCGTCCCGAACAATCCAATCTCATATCATATCACTCAAGCATGATGTCAAAATTGGAGAATCAAAATAAATCCAAAAAGTTACCGTAGTTCAAAACTACCTATCAACTATAAAAGACTCATTTACATGACAGTTATCAGACCTATTTGGACATATGGAATTGAACTTTAGAGCTCCAATAAACATCTAATTCATATCGTAACCAATCCTTGCAATCCAAAATCCTTCAAAAAATCCTTAACGTTTCTTACTTTGCCACAAATAAACTTATCCATTAAGACCTTAATGTTCCTAATGTTGCTGATTTAGCCCAAACCAGATACCTATCCTTTCATAGTAAACTCCATAACCATTCCACCAGTCTCTCAACTTGCTTTCCATCCTATTCCTGACAACCCTCCGAGGCGTCTGAAAAGAATATGGCTTCTGGATCTTCTCAAATAGAACTTTTATTGAAGCGCTACCGGTGAATGGTTGCTTCACAAGCATGGTTGCTTTAATATGTTGTCATGTTATTTTTTTACGTTATTATAACATTTACCGGATTATGCTATTTTTTTCTGTACAGTTGTAAATGTCAGTAGATAGGTATTTAAAAAAAAAAATCCATATGCCAAACCTTAAGCACTAAAAAAAAAATGCGGCCGGACAAGCGCCATTTTATTAAACTTACAAGGGGAGGACACACTCAGTCTCTCACGGATCTTGTTGGCAATTTTTTTGGAGGTTCCTGGTCAAAAAATATGAGACACGTATTTTGCCGTTCCGACCAATGGGCTCCAGAAGCCGAGAAAAAAAATAAAATAGCATTAAACTAATTTATTTTTTATCTCGAGTTTAAAAAATGATATCGACATGATTCTTGCACCAAGATTTTCAGTTTTGATTGCGAATTAAAGGACAAATGCAGTCGCTCCATAGATTTTGGTTTAGGTTAATTAAATTCTAAAAAAATGATTAGTTTTTCAAGCAAACAACCTCTATAGATTTTTTCACACAAAAATTGAGGTCAGATTCTAATTCAGCACCCTCAAAAACATTAAAAAACGGTTATTCAACAAAATCAAAAAATATCATTTTTTTCACCCTCTTCCAGGAAAATGAAATTTTAAAACCGATTATTTGTTACATACCTTTAAATCGTCATTACTTTGTCATGCAATTCACTGGTTGGTATTGCTGGAAAGAGGAGAGTCTCAGCTTTCTTTTGATGTATATAAATGTAAAATTCGATGAGCAAAAACCGTAATTCATGTTTTTACCAATTTAAACAAAAGTTGCCTACCATTTGGTCAGTGTATCGGTTCTTGTGAAAAAATTATATTGAATATACTTCACTTGAAAATTTTTAGCTTTTACACTGTAAAATGTGATAGAAAATTCTTTTAGCCCTAGAATTCCATCTCAGCGCCCTCAAAACTCAGGAAACGTATGTATATATATAGATATCAATAAAAAAAAAAAAAAAATATATATATATATATATATATATATATATATATATATATATATATATATATATATATATATTAACTGTTTTACAATAATCGGGTTTTTGGTCCTTTATATTTAACAATATTTTGTTCATACAATATTATTATTTATCCATATATATATTTTTTCTTTCTTCCTTCTCCTCTCTCCTCTCTTTTTGACGTTTCGACCCCTTATTTAATGGGGTCCTCTTCAGAACAAAAACTGGGTACCCCGAAACTCCAGGCCAGTAAGCCCACCGACTCCTGCAGCAACTGCTTGCCAGCTCAGACACCAGGGTACTGATGTATATGTATATGTATGTACAGGTAGCATAACTGCCTCACTTCCGTTGCTGACAGGATTTTGTTGAATATAATGAAAATGAAATTGTAATGTAATAAGCTTCAGTTATTAGAACCCAGTAAACAAATATTACAAAACGGGTTAGAGCTGTGTTCAGGGTTTGAAGAATAAAATAAAAATTGTAAATACTTAACAATCAAATCTAATATGTGGTTCTGTCTGTATAAAATGTAAATATTAATTTGTAATAAGTTACAATTACATTACAATAATAATTAATAATTATAATTATTTTAATAATAATTAAAGTAACAAATTATTTCTCCCTATTATATATATATATATATATATATATATATATATATATATATATATATATATATTTTTTTTTTTTTTTTTTTTTTTATTGATATCTATATATATACATACATTTCCTGAGTTTTGAGGGTGCTGAGATGGAATTCTTGGGCTAAAAGAATTTTCTATCACATTTTACAGTGTAAAAGCTAAAAATTTTCAAGTGAAGTATATGGTATTCAATATAATTTTTTCACAAGAACCACTACACTGACCAAATGGTAGGAAACTTTTGTTTAAATTGATAAAAACATGAATTATGCTTAGACGGTTTAACGGATCAACTTTATTTTTTTACACAAAATATAGGGTAGTAATACGCTTGAAATGTATTTGGTTTCATTATCCTATCTGGTTTCAAACTCAAGTTAAAAATCAAAATGTTTTTCGGATTTTCCAACTTTTGTTTAAATTGGTAAAAACATGAATTACGGTTTTTGTTCATCGAATTTTACATTTATATACATCAAAAGAAAGCTGAGACTCTCCTCTTTCCAGCGATACCAACCAGTGAATTGCATGACAAAGTAATGACGATTTAAAGGTATGTAACAAATAATCGGTTTTAAAATTTCATTTTCCTGGAAGAGGGTGAAAAAAATGATATTTTTTGATTTTGTTGAATAACCGTTTTTTAATGTTTTTGAGGGTGCTAAATAAGAATCTGACCTCAATTTTTGTGTGAAAAAATCTATAGAGGTTGTTTGCTTGAAAAATTAATCATTTTTTTAGAATTTAATTAACCTAAACCAAAATCTATGGAGCGACTGTATTTTTCCTTTAATTCGCAATCAAAACTGAAAATCTTGGAGCAAGAATCATGTCGATATCATTTTTTAAAATCGAGATAAAAAATAAATTAGTTTAATGCTATTTTATTTTTTTTCTTGGCTTCTAGGGCCCATTGGTCGGAACGGCAAAATACGTGTCTAATATTTTTTGACCAGGAACCTCCAAAAAAATTGCCAACAAGATCCGTGAGAGACTGAGTGTGTCCTCCCCTTGTTAGTGGTTATTCTTAGGGGATGTTTCTTATCCCAGAATAGAGATTATTTTTCTTTTTATTAAATTTTCATACAGGTTTACCAACCTTATGAGTATATCTTACCATTTGCCATGTTTAGAGAAAGGTTTTAGTTGAACATTTACGCTTCCCTAAGTAGCAAATTCATTTGAACCTTTTTGAAAATTCATGTTCTTAAATGACAGTTTTTTAAATGATTTATTTTTTGTAAGTTGTTTGAACTGCAATTAACTAATAATATTGTATGATGTGAATAATAAATGCTATCGCTGTATACTAATTTATTTCTTAGGTCATTATAGTTTTTTTTAAGATAAATTTGGATTACATTTTGAACTCTTAGATCGATTTTTTTATGTAATAGAAATTTATTTTAAACCGAGGTATTGGTATCGAGAATAGATCTTTTGGTACCGAAACATCACTGACTTCAATCATGCTTACACATTTCTTTTTACATAATTACAGATATCAATATTCTTCAGCCCCTCCATCTAAAAAAAAAAAAAAACATAGGTTTTTATTTTAATTTTATTTTTTTGTCTAATATTTTTTGACCAGGAACCTCCAAAAAAATTGCCAACAAGATCCGTGAGAGACTAATGACTGAGAGACCGTGTTAATAAAAAATTAACAATGAGCCACCTGATATCTGACATTCAACTTCTTATGGGGCGTTCATTCCTTCTCCTCCAATAATCCCTCGTTTGTTCTGACAATTCTCTCTTATACTAGAACGCTGACGTTTTTAAGACGATCCCTGAATCTCTCTCTATCTAGGCAATGAGCAAATTAACTTTTCCTTATTAACTTTTGTTTTTTATTTTTTCTTTAATATATTATTTATCTGAAAATTTGAAAGTAATTCATTAGGTGTTCTGTGGTTTGAAGGAAACGGACTAACCTTCACAGTTAATATGATTTCTAACCAATTTTTTTTTTTTAGCTATTTATTAAAATTTACAGTGTACCAATAAAATACAAAGAAATCAAGTAAATGAGATTATAATGTTCGTAATGACAAGTCAAATGCTTGTAAAGGAACTACCCATCGGTACCACTTATAAAAGTTCTATATTAAAAGGCCCCGAAACCATCTTCTTTTCAGACACTTCGGAGGGTTGTGTAGAATAGAGTTGAGATACTAGAGGATTTAAATGGTTATGGAGTTTACTATGAAAGGACAGATCTGGTTTGAGGTAGGATTGGATACGAGATGAATTGGATGGTTTAGTGGAGCCCCTCAAACGAAAATATTGTAAATTTCGAAGTCTACAATCAGTATTTCTTAAGGTACCATATGTATTAAATAACCAAGTGTTTACCATCAATAATAGTTACGAGATAAAAATGGAAATTTTGCGATCAATAAGGCAGTTGATAAGAAAATTATCCTCAGAAATGAGAAACGAGAATAAATTATAAAATAAACGCGAATCATTTGTTAAGGAAATGTTAGTTGGACCCATCTGCTGTACACACATCGAATCTCCTCAAATTAGGCACTAAACAGTTTTATTTTGCTGCTTGTATGTTTGTAAAATGGTGAAAACCTTTTGAAACATAGAGCTAGAAGTTAATCTAACGCTTTCTACATTATTATATGGTTTTTATTTTGTATCCTTCGAACAGGCAATGAAAGTGTGGATTTTATAGCGTGCATAAACCTCTATAACTCATATCCTGACCTTTCCGAATGGTGTTGAAACCAAACAATTAAAATAATCATCCAAGTACCCGTAATAATGTTTTGAAATTCAAAAACAACCACTTAGGTTATGAAAAACCATTAACGATGGTATCATTAGTGCTCAAGGTGAATTCCAGTTGGAAATAAAGAGGCAGTGGTATAATTATATGTAAAAAGTAATAAATAATAATGGTTGATTGAGTGTTCGAATTATATTAGTTTATCGGCGCAGTGTGGAACGTTCTGCACTTGTAGGGTTCTCAGGTTCGATCCTCGGCCAGTAGTTTTTCAAGACTTACCCTTATGATGCCGTGACATGGACATAATTCAAATGATTTTGATTTATACAAAAGAAAAAAAAATAGCGGCTCCAAAAATATTGTTAATCTGATCTTGGGCCAACGAGTGCTGTTAATTAATTTCTGTTGTGCTATATTAATGATTAAAAATAAACTTTATTTTAGCGCTGAATTAAGAATAGTTATAATATAAAATATAATATCGGTCTTACTGCAATTATCACGAATAAATATGAATACGAACCATGATGTCATATTAAAAATAGATAAAAGAAAAGTAATATACAAATTTAAAATTAAAGCGAAAAATAATGAAAATTTAAGTAAAGGAAAAAAAGAACATGATATATGAAAGCAGGGAGAGGGGTATAATTACTACAAATAAATTAGGTACGATGGTAAATAATAAATAACATATACATTGTGAAGTGTTCCTTCACAATCTCCATTGGTTCACCGTGGCTTTTCAAACCAAAATGGTCCCATGCCTTTCTGACATAGCACTGGCAAGCTTCTCCTCATGTAAAACGTACTAGGAGTATCTTGTGTAATTTTTTTTTTATAATTAAAAAACATTTTTTTTTTTTGCTATTTATTGATATGCATCCATTATATACAACAAGAAATTTGAGGAAAATGATTACAATGACTTGTCAACAACATGTAAATAACCAGTCGCTAGTAGGATTTCAGTTAAGGTTCCACACTAGAATGTCTCATTGCCATCTTTTTTTCAGCCACCTTGGTGGATTATCGGGGATTGAGTGTAAGACAAGTTGGGAGACTAGTGTTTTATCCCCAATAAAAGGTACCCATTTTATAGAGACTGGGTTTTCCTTAGGGGGGTCTCCCAACCTCGAAGTTGATCTACGGCTAAATAAATATATAACAAGGACCCTTAATTGTTTTAGTAATTTCACGATAGTATTTGATCAGTTCATAATAGAAATTCAAAAGATTTAGATTGCTTTTATTTTTCCAATTTATCCATTGAAGATTACAACAGTAGGATAATCCAGAAGAATTTTTGATAGGGTGTCGGTTCGAAGTAGCAAATCGTCTGGAAAGTGTAAGTAAAACAAAATGAACAGTGAAAAGAGAGGTACGTATTTATTTATGTACAGTAAAAGAGAGAGAGTGCGAGTGTGAGAGAGAGAGTGAAAGAGAGAGGGTGTGTGAGAGAGAGCTAGAGAGAGAAGTATCAATAGTACAATAATAAAGTATTGTAATACACTATAAATGTTTATAAATCATAAAAACACTTTTAAACCTTCCAAAAAAGTACAAGAACCAGCGCAGTTGTAAAAAGGTTTATCTTTACATTTCCGTATTACAGGAGAGGAATATAAAGGGGAGGTTCTATTCATGAGAAAGGAAGGGGTATAAAAAAGGAAAATTTATTTTTCAAGATGCAGTGTAATGGGATAAAGGAGGTACTAGGTGTAGGGGCGGGGGGGCGAGGGGGGGGGGGGGGGGGAGGGAAATTCTTAAGGCCGCTTTCTTTCTAACATAAATCAATTGAGGATGGTTGCTGAATAGGCCCGGCTACTCAATCAATCAGACAAAGCTCCTCAACAAGGCATTAGTCTTCTGACAACAATCCCATATTCCACCCTTCCACCCGTTCTTGCTCTTTCTAAGGAAATCCATACGTCTCTTTTCTACCTCTTTTCCGATAATTATTTTGGCCTTTGAGTGGATTGATTTTGTGTATTAGGTTTTCCATGTTGGGCTGTAACATTGATAATATTTAAGATCAGCAGATATGGTTTTACATTTGCATGATTTAAAGAAAAAAAAATTATACAAACTAATAATAATGTATGTAAATTAAGTTTATGGAACCGATAGTGTATATAATTAAAAAAATAGAAACATCTTTCTACAAGAATGTAAGTATGGATAAAAATATTTCTATAATTCGTGTTTCTTAACCCTTGCATAGTTCAACACATTCCTATAATCCTTCTCCTAAGTTAAAACGGCAATGAGCTAGAGATCAGTGATAAAATTCAAAATGGATTCATGGTAATGGCCATCAAGTTACTCCTCAGTTACTCGCCTAAGGAGGCAAAACGAACTTCTGAAAGTTATCAAGAGTGTAAGGAGAAGTAGAAAGGGCGGGGTACTTAAAATTTCTGGGTTTTTCCTATGACTAGTTGGTTTTTTCAGTTCCTATTGGAAACGAATTTAAAATGTGACTATTGGAAATATTTATCTGGTTATTTATACAATCTGGATTTATATTTATGAATCATTAGAAATAAGAAAATCGTTCATTTCATAGTCCCATTTTAAATTTGTTGGATAAAAACAATTAGCCATAGGAAAAACCCAGGAAAACATCAAACATTTAACATACCTGGCCCTTTCTTCTTCCCATTCTACTCTTGATGTCTTTCAGAAGTCCGTTTCGCCTCTTCACGTGAGTACCAATATATTTGATTTCTTGTTTTTTTAAAAATTAGTATGTATAATCTATGTAACAAAGTGCTATATATATATATATATATATATATATATATATATATATATATATATATATATATATATATATATATATATAACTTATGTTTACAGAGAGTAAAAAGTTAAAAAAAAAAGAAAAAGGAACGAAATAATACACGAACAGCAGCTAGATAACAACTAATTTATTCCTCATTTAAATCCTCTATATATACATTTCTATTGTTTACAGAGTTAGCATTAGGGATTAACAAGTATATTGGTACCTTCTATCCTTAACTCCCCCCTGCCAGTTTACGAACAGTCCTCGTAAACTACTTAAAACAAAAAATAAAATAAATAGAAACTTTACAGTTTACAACAAAATCCAGTTTCACTTAAGAGAAGAAAAAAACACAACCTCTAAATTAACACTTAAAAACTAAAATTAACACTTCAATATAGCACAAAAACTATTTTACAAAATTTCACAATATTTGTGGGATATCCCTTCCCACCACTTCTGAGCCATTTTCCTAAGAAGTGGGAGAGAGGATCCACTGTCCACGTCTAGTCTATGTCTTTGTATCCTTGGGAATTTTTAACTGTTATTTTTTAAATGTACCGTCCGTCGTCTCCTGGAGTCATGTACGTCCTGTATTGTAACTACGTTATGCTCCCGGATCGTAACCACTTTGTAAGGCCTCTCATACCGCTTTATTTCTTTACTCCGATTCGAAACAATTTTTCGGTATACTATATTCCCAATTCTTATTTTGCCCATCCCGTCTATCACCTTAAGGTTCTCCCGCTCCACCCTCCTACTCTTATCCGCCGCGATTTTTGCCCCTACCTTCTGGCGAATTTTCCTTACAGCGATCCTATTTGCCTCTATGATGTTCCCTATGTCGGGGTCTACTTCCGTGATCCGCTCGTCGCGCCGCCTCTCTCGCGGTCCAATGAGTATCTCAAACGGTGTGAACCACACTATTGCTTTCGGCATCGCTACATTGGGTTCTAGCCCTTTATCCAGATGGAAAATACGAAGATGGTCGCCCAGCGTACTGTGGAGCCTCTCCACGTCTCCCCTACTCTTGTCTCTCGGCCTCGTCTGGGTTTGTCTGTTGTCCTTCTCCCTCCGGTGTCCACTCTCTAATGATTCCCCGAATGCCGCCTGAGTATTCCCCTTCTTCTCTTTCGATTGCGTTCACCTGGATCGCTCGGGATAGCCAATCTGCTACAACATTTTCCCGTCCGGGTTTGTAGGCGATTTCCATGTTGTATTGCCTCAGGTACTCCTTCCAACGGGTGACCCGCGCCGAGGACTCCTTTATTTTCCCCACCCAGAGTAAAGGTCTGTTGTCAGCCCTTACTGTAAATCTCCGTCCGAACACATAAGGTCTAAAATGTTCCACGGCCCATATCACACCCAGTAATTCCCTTTCCACCGCTCTATACCTTGCCTCTGCCCCGGTTAGGCGTCTACTGGCGTATGCCACCGGTCGTTCGCCCTTTTCCCCGTCCTGCGATAGGACCGCCCCTAGTGCGTACTCACTCGCATCCGTTGTGATAATAAATGATTTGGTAAAATCCGGGAATGCTAAGACCGATTCCGTTTGGAGACGCTCCCTGCATTTGCGGACATTCTCTTCAATTTCAGGCGTTATGACAATTTTCTTCCCTTTCTTTAGTAGATTATTTAGCGGTACTAGGCACTCTGTCATCTCCGGAACAAACCTCCTGTAATAGTTCAATGTGCCCATCAATCTACGTACACCCTTTGCGTCTGAGGGAATTACCATTCGCTGAATAGCCTCTACTTTGGCCCGGTCTGGCAGTATACCCTCCCGCGATATCCTGTGCCCCAGGAATGTAATTTCTTCTAGCCCAAACATGGATTTTTCTCGTGATAGTTTCAGTCCAAATTCCCTTAGTCGTTTAAACACGGTCCGTAGGTCCTCGATATGCTGTGTTTCGTCCTTGCTGAAAATCAAGCAGTCGTCCATATACACTTGGCAAACATTCTCGTCCAACCCTCTAAGGAATTCGTCCATTAACCTTTGGAAAGTTACTGGCGCGTCTTCTGTGAAGGTGAACGCTGTCTTCTGCCTACCCTTCGGGTGCATCTTAATTTGATGGTAACCTGCTTTAAGGTCTAGAGTCGAGAATATGGTTGCCCCACCCAGTCAGTCTAGTATATCGTCCAGTCTTGGTATCGGGTATTTCTAGTCCAACGTGTTGTCATTCAGTTTTCTAAAGTCCACCACGACCCTGTATTTTTCCTGCCCCATTTCTCCGTTGCTCTTCTTTTTGACTACCCACAAAGGGCTGTTATATGGTGATGTGCTGTCCACAATGATCCCCTGTTTTTTCAAGTTGTCCAGTTCTTCCCGGATATGTTGCCTCAGAGCCTGAGGATACCTTCTCTCTTTCACATACACCTCTCGTTCCTGTTTCAACGGGATTTCATGCACAGTCTCTCCTGTTGCACTCAAAGTTTCTTGAAGAAAATATCTCTGTATTCCCTGCTGATTGTTTGTCGCCAATCCCCTGACTGCGCTACCACCCGTGCTTGACTGTCATCCCCTGTTTTCCCCGAAACTTCCGACCCCCTATCCGAACCGTCCATTTTCCGTGTTTTACCTTCACTCGCGCCCCTAACATCCCTAAAAGGTCACACCCTACGATCGTCCCGTACTCCCGTGGCATGCTCTCCACTACATGAAATCTCATTTTACCCCTCTTCTCCCCCCATTTACTCAATTCTAATCCTATTTCCCCCTCTGTCCTGCACGGTCCGTTTAATGTGGTTAGTCTACAGTTACATATCTTTGTCCGGGGTCTCCTTTCTCCCTTACAGAATGCTTCCACTGCTTCCCGGCTCATGATGGTATTAGTAGATACAGGTAGCTTCCCGTGCTACCTGTATCTACTAAACACTTTACACCACTCGCGACTCTTATGATAGGCAACCTACCACTCACTCTCTCTATGTTATTTAACACTACGTGGTTGCCCCTCGAAGCGCACCCTCCTCATTCTTCCTGTGACGCTCTTCTCTCCACCCGCGTTCCTCTGCTTGTGTTCCTCGGTTTCTCCATCCTCCTTCCTTCCTCCGTATTCCCTGGTTCGCTCCTCTCCGGCTCCGACTCCGATGATTCCGAAGAGCGGTCTAGCTGGTCTCCTCTTCATATTTTCTCCTTGATCCAAAAAGTTATCGGCGGTCTTAGCATCTATTCTTGCCAATAACCTGTCCCCTCCCTTGAGGAAGTGGTTCAATTCTCCAATTTCTCCGTCATATCCTTCGAGGTCAGAAATCGCCCTCCTTAGATCTTGTCCAGTGGCCGTTTTTATTTTCAATAACTCTAGAATATTAGCGTGTGCTGCCGATAGTGGTTGCGCTGGTATAGGTGGTATGTCAGTCATCTTTTTCCTCTAAATTCTTAAAATAATTTATAGAATACCACGTTCTCCTAAGAGAATTTATCTCCGCACCACAAAGAAAAGAGCGAGATAAAAAAAAAAAATATGTAGTAAAGAATTTTCTCTTACGTAATCCCGGGTTTCGGCACCACTTATGTTCACTGAGAGTAAAAAGATAAAAAAAAAAAGAAAAATAAATGAAATAATACACGAACAGCAGCTAGATATCAACTGATTTATTCCTCATTTAAATCCCCTATATATACATTTCTATTGTTTACAGTATTAACATTAATGATTAGTTTGTATATTGGTCCTATATATATATATATATATATATATATATATATATATATATATATATATATATATATATTTAAACTAGTTTTCAAATAAAATAATTCCAATATAAATGGTGATTAAGTCACCAATTCTAATTACATTAAACGAGTTTACTCGCTACTAGCAGGTGAGTTCACCATCTGATAGTAAAATAGCCCAGTGAACCTAGTCACTAGCTAGATAGCAGATTATAAACTATCACCTACAAAAGTTGAAAGCTGGGCTTCTTTACTCGCTGGCTTGTTGAATTGTTTCCTATTAAATTAGCCTTGTATCATCATGGTTGCTAGGACTAGCTGCGAGTATCTCGTTATTAATTGCTTTTAGTTTCTCGTCGATTGATTTAGTTTTCATCGAAGTCATTATTTTAGCTCATGCTATCAAAAAGGAGTTAAAAAGGAAGGGAATGGAGTATTTGAGGCACAGACAAGTGTGGGTAAGGTCATGGATAGTTAGTAGAAGTAGTCTTTGTCTATTTAATCACATAACACTGGGTACTGCCTGGTAGATCAGAAGAAAATCCACAATACGCAGTTCCACTTAATTTTATAACGCTAGAACACGCAGAAAAGTTAAAAAAAAAAAAATAATAATAAACAACAGTTGATTCCAACTGGCGAGGTAGTTGGCCTCTGAGTGAGTGTGGAATTTTGTGTTTCAGTATCACCATCTCACTTTCTGACAGCAAAGTTAAAGCCAAATCGGCTTCATTAATGTTAGAATAAGATGATATCCAAAAAACTATTATATTTTATTTTTGCATTTTAAAATGATGAATTATTGAATAAGTACGAAAATAAAAGTCGGATATATCGCTATTATTTTACATATTCTTATTCGTTGATTATTTTTAATACAATACTCTATCATGAATTTGTTGTTATTTTACATAAAATAAGTTGTTTTTTTTGAGGTTAGAAAAAATCAAGGTATATACTATATATTTTGATATAACATAACTGATTAGAAGAGATTTGTTTCTAAGACCTTTCTTCTGAAGCTATTAAATCACCCCCAGAAAGGCAGAGTGGATCCATTCCCAATCATTGACTCAGAGAAAATCCTTAAAAGAAGATATCGCTGATTAGTATTTAGAAACACAAAAATTATGCATTAGACAGTTCTAAACAATTAATGCTACTATCCTACACCTATACCTGCTTATTTATATATCTTATATTGTATGCTCATTCACTACCGACGGAAAGCAGGCAAGAATCCAATTGTAAAATAATTATTAGCTGTATTTTTAATTGCCGATGAACCAATTTATTTATTTTTAATTGCCATTAAATTTAGCTTGCAATTATCCTATGCGATCCTACTTAAGGAAACAACTGTTAGTAGAACCATTGTGATAGCTCCCGGTTTTCAACATCAATTTTCATTTTTATTGGCATGAGTTAAAACCTCCTCATTACATGATCTCCGCTCATTATGTGATGGAAAATTTAAACTCGATTGAAACACTAGTCCTCTATGTAGAAAGCATTTAACAGATTAATAAATAAATCAAAATATTTTATTTTTTTAAAGATTATAGATAATTTTTTTTTTGTATTTGAAATAAAATATTATTTCTACAATTTTTACAATTACCCAAAGTTAGGTGATAAAAAAATAATAAATAATATTAATTATTACTGTATAGAAAAGGTTTTAAAGGTTAGATACACTCTTTGCGCAGTTACACACGAATTATCACCCAATTAGGGCATATCCTCAAATATAAACGGTAATTTTCAAAATTATATTTATTGAATAATATTATACAGAAACTATATCTTCAACATTTTTCAATGTAGTCTCCTGCATTATCTACACACTTCTGCCACCGATTTGGAAGCTTGAATATTCCCTATTCATAAAAAGACTGAGGGCGAGTTTTTAACCATTCGCGCACGTGCTTTTCGACGTCTTCATTGTTTTCAAATCGTTTTCCTCCAAGATTTTTTGAGGCGCATCGTCACATGTGATGAGACGTGGGTCCACCATTACACCCCCGAATCGAAAATGGCAAGTAAGGAGTGGCGAAGGAAGGATGAAGGCTGCCCAGTGAAAGCCAAAACTCGTCTCTCAGCCGGAAAAGTTCTTGCAACAATTTTTTTTGACTCAAGGGGAGTTCTACTCATTGATTTTCTTCACGATCAACGAACAGTGAATGCGGCTTACTACTGCCAGGTGCTACAGTCAGCAAAAACCAGTTACCGGAACAAAAGACGATGTGTGCCCATTAGAGATGTCATCCTTCTCCATGACAACGCAAGGCCTCACACCGCATTGTTGACAAGGGATAAATTGGAAGAAATGGGCTGGGAAACTCTCGAACACCCTCCTTACAGTCCAGACCTGTCCCCTTGTGACTATTTTTTGTTTGCGCCCCTGAAAGAATCACTTGGAGGAAAACGATTTGAAAACAATGAAGACGTCGAAAAGCACGTGCGGGAATGGTTAAAAACTCGCCCTCAGTCTTTTTATGAACAGGGAATATTCAAGCTTCCAAATCGGTGGCAGAAGTGTGTAGATAATGCAGGAGACTACATTGAAAAATGTTGAAGGTATAGTTTCTGTATAATATTATTCAATAAATATAATTTTGAAAATTACCGTTTATATTTGATTCACCCTCGTATTAGTGCCGACCCCTATTCTTGGCAAGGTTGTCGGCAAGATGACTAGAATACTCTGGATGAGGTTTTCGGACTAAGTTAAACTGAAAAATTTCGGAAGTTAGATGAAAAAAAAGGAAAGGGTATATCCTGGTATAAGAGAAGTACGAAGAGGTCTTTTGATGGAGGAAGTAAATAGATAAATGAAAATAATAATAATCATAATTCAAAATTATTTTATTATACAAATGAATTTAAAACAACAAAAACATTATATACATAGACACAAATTCAATATATTTTAAAAATTAAATGATTGTACTATCATGGCTGATTCACATCATTAATTCATTATTAATTCTCAATTGATTCTTTCTTCTTGTTGCCTTGGGCCCAAGAGATTTTCTTTGACTGGATCCTCAAAGTGGCTTCCTCCAGAAAACTCATTTTTCATTTGCTTCAATGCCTTTTTAATCAGCACCACCTCCTTTGTTTAATTACTAGTTATTTTAATCAACTATATAATCTTTTACAATATACTTTGATTATTTACATTGCCTTATGAATAATCACATATTTTAATTTTACTAAAAACTCAAATAACTGTGTGTGCAAAAATGTTTATAATTATATGAAGAATGAGAACAGTATATTCTTATATCAATTGATTAAAAAAAAACTTGATACATTTTTGCTATACCATCGCCTTTTTAAGTGCTGTTTGAATAATAATATGATTAAATTACAATCGAAATGCAAATTTTCATTTATTTAACGAAATAAATTTTAATTAAACCTTCAACCCTTTTAAACAAAATTAATTAATTAAATAATAAAATATTAAGCTTGAGAATTGGATATATTGATTTTTTTTTTTACAACAATAATTTTCTCCAAACATTTTACCTATCTACTCAAAACAATAAATAAACATGTAACTGTTTTGATCAGTTACATATTCCCTCCAATTTAATAAATATATATATATATTTTAATCATGGAACCTTTGTTTATTGGTATTGGTTAGCCCTTCTCGTTAAAGGCCAACAATGTCTTAGGATCACCCCCTCCCCTCCTCCCAATAAATCTGAAGCAGTAGGATTTGGCACCCGAAAGGAGATCCTCTAAGCCACAGCCGCAGGTGAGTCGCCATTGTTTTGACAGGCTGTTTGACAGTGTGAATAATTACACCCAGCCGGCTCTCCCCATTGTCCCCCACTGGCTTTAGATTTGTGCCCCCTTTCACCATTCACTGATTGTCATGGCATTGACTCTATTCCCAACAAGTGGATTATATTATTTCTCATTTGTACGACTCCTGGCTTCATTAATTGCTGCCCGCTCCCATACGCGCCCCTTAATTAAACGTAATTGTATTGTCGTGTTCCGCCTCTTCTACTTGCGAGCTTGTTGTGCTAAGGATTTGTATTGGCTCAGATGCACCCCTACAATAACCCTTATCCCAGGCATGCCCTTGTCTGCTAAGTTGGAAAAAAAATACTTCATTAGAGTGGTAAGTACAAGAAAATCAAAAGACACAGACAAGGGTTTTATTGTTTCCTTCGTAGATCTTCGTTAGTATATGCTTAGAGTTGACCATTTTATTGATCAATAATACAGTTTAAAGTAATAATAATACCTGTTTAATTGAATAAATATCACAAGCTGCCTCACTCAAGGGCAATAAGTAATGCTGATGACGATGAATCCATTCATACAATATGAAAAAATAAATAAAATCAAAGAAGGTAATCTGATCCACAAGCGGAGTCCAACGGGGTACACAACATTTTTAATGTAGTTTTGATTTATTTATATGTTGGTGCTTTTGTGCTGAACTCAAAACATTTGACCTTGAAACGCCACCGTAGGCTAATTTTAAATGGGACTTTAAAGTTATTAAAAAAAAAATTAAATATTTATCTGGAACTAGCGAGATAAATATGTCTAATGGTGTCATTTTCAATTCCAAATAGGAACGGAAAAAACAACCAGTCATAGGAAAAACCGAAAGGTCCCACTCTTCCTGATTTCTTTCAGAAGTCCGTTTTCCTCCGTAGGCGAGTTCCAATATATTTGATTTCTTGTCTTAAATTTTAAAAATTTTAATACATATAATCTATGTAACAATGTCCTGGTTTTATAAAATTTTGTAATGTTTTTAGAACTGATGATGAACATTCAAACCTTGTTTTCAAATAGAATCCAAATAGAAGTGGCAATTAATTCATCAATCCTAATTGTATTGCTCCTTCTATACCGTCATGCGTACCTCAAGTGATGTTTAATTAGCACACGGCATATTGATATTTCGCAATATCATTCAATTATCGGCCGACAAAAGACAAATGTGTATGCCATATAATGTAATTTAAGTTACATATTCCAGTTGAACGAATTTACTACCTAGGGCACCATTTGGAAAAAAGTGTTAAATAGAATCCAATCGGCAAGGAATTGCTCGACATTTCAGACTTTTCAACATTTACTAGACAAACGTTCAATAAATTACAACAATCCACTTCTGGGCTTTTGGGCTCCACTAAACCTTCTTGCATCCAATCCTTACAATCCAAAATTCTTCTTAATATCCTTAATACCCCTTATTATGCTACAAATAAACTTATACATAAAGATCTTAATGTTCGAAATGTTGCTGATTTAACCAAACCATCCTTTCTTATTTAGCTCCGTACCCACTCGATTCCCAAATACCCTCCGAATCGTCCGAAAAGAAGATGGCAAAGGGACCTTCTAATGTAGAACATTTATTGAAGTACACTAATGGTTAGTTTCTTTATAAAGTTATTGATATGTCATTGTGATCATATTCCACAAATTTGCTTGTTTTATATATTTTATACAGTTGTAAACATCAATAAGATTACAAAAAAAATATTAAAAAAAAAAAAAAAAAAAATTATTATTTTACTTTTTTATTTATTTAATTTATTTATTTAGTTATTTCACCTTATATATTGCATAGGTTCTCTTTATGTGCAGTATGGTTCTTTTATTATTTATATACAGCATAGTTCTTTTTCTGTTTTTTTTTTTTTTTTTTTTTTTTTCATTCTTATTGTTTTTATTTTTTTATTTCTCATTGTACATATTGTGTGAACGGAATCATACCACCATCCATATTAGTTATTGACCACATTTGAGACAGATTGTAATACTTAATAAAAAAATAATAATAATAACAAAAAAAAAACTAGGTTGTTTCCTTACAATCCAAAATCCTTCCTAAAATCCTTAATGCTTCTTATGCCACAAATAAACTTATCCATAATGTTTTTATGTTCCGAAGGTTGCCGATTTAAGCAAACCAGGTACCTAGCCTTTCATTGTAAACTCCAAACCCACTCGAATCCACTATTCTTTCTTCTTTCTTCTTACTCCGTTGCCGATAACCCTTTGAGGCGTCTGAAAAGGAGATGGCCAAGGGACCTTCTAATGTAGAGCATTTATTGAAGTACTACTAATGATTAGTTTCATTAGTTATTGGTATGTCATTGTGATCATTCTGTACATATTTGTTTGTTGTATATATTGTATACAGTTGTAAATATCAATAAATAGTTAAAAAATATAATTAGAGAATGATGCGACATGAGTCATGTTAGTGAGAATAAAAAATAAGCAGCGTTTAAATTAACAAATTTATTTTGTTATATATTTTTATTTTGTCAACGTTTCGGCCATATCTTTGGATTGGGAAATCGTGATCTTCTAATACAGAACTTTTATGAAGTGATACTAATGAATAGTTCTTTAGTTATTGACATGTTATTGTAATTATTTTCCACAAATTTACTTAATATATGTATTGTGTACAGTTGTAAATATCAATAAAAAATAAAATAAAATAAATCTAATATCAACGTAATTAGTATTCCCCTTTTGAGACAATATTTCACTCAAGCCTACTAGTCTCTCAAATTGCTGATAACAGTCTGAGGCTTCTGAAAAGAAGATGCCTGGTGACCTTCTACTATAGAACCAATGGTGTTGGTTCCAATTATCCACCAATTATAAAGTTTCACCAATAGGTGGTAGCTTTACAAGTTATTGTATTCATTTTCCACACATTCTCTAGATGTTTATGTTATACGAAGTTGCAAATATAAATAAATAGATGAAAGAAAAGAATTAGCTCATACCGCCAAACCGTGATGAGAGAGAACGTTACCTTTACAAGACCTGCTGACGATGACGGGGAAACAGATCCTCCCGCATTCTTGGAGAGCCTTCGACGGGACCGAATATCGCCGTGGCAGGTGTCCAATGAGTCGGTCGCCTAAATGTCGAGCGTCCATTGTGTTGTGGAGATAAGAACAGGATTTACTAGGGGCTTCAACCGACCGGCTCGTAACAAATTTAGCGGGGCTTGTTACCGCAGCACGAAGGCACCTTATCGGGCCCCGTCACTCAGCGAGTCACTGACAATAGATAATTACCCGCTCTGCCCTCTTGTTAAATATCCCACGGACCCTATCATTTCATACTCCTACAACCTAGCTCCTAGCCAATCCGTTCCCATTGTAATCAAGTTCAAAGGTCCAACTTCAAAGGATCGTGGTTTCCATAAACCAATGAAGAAAGCTTTCATACTTCCTTAAATATTCTTATGAGGATTGGGTTTGCTCAAGTGAAATCGCAAAAACTGACTAAAAATTACTTGGTAATTAAATATTGTTACAGATTATGTTCTGTTCTACTTCGTAATTATTCTATTTTTTTTCTGTAAGAATTGGATGTGTAGATATATATTTTTTATAACTATTGTTTTATTAAATAAATATTACATGCCTCTTCAAAGGGCAACGATAATACGGATGACAAAGATTCCACTGATATAATATGTTCAATTAAATTGAATTAAAAAAAAATAAAAAAATCCTACAGCTATTCAAAATACAAAATATAGTAAACATTGAATATAGAATTGCTCGTAGAGTAATGTTGGCCAATAGTTCGAAAATGGGTTAATTCTATTGTTTAAGTTTATGTAAGAAATTTACAAGAATTTTTCAATTGATTTTATAACACGACAAGAAATTGCTCGTCGTTACAGACTACTTCAACATTTACTAGACAAACGTTCAAAGCTCCCAATTAATTACAAAATACTTATTTACATGACTGTGATAAGACCTATTTGGACGTACGGAGTTGAGCTTTGGGGCTCTAATAAACCATCCAATTCATCTCTTATCCAATCCTTACAACCCAAAATCCTTAGAAAAATCCTAAATGCTCCTTACTTTGTCACCAATACAATTATCCATAAAGATCTTAATGTTCCATATGTTGCTGATTTAGCCCAAAGCAGATACCTATATTTTCACCGTAAGCTCCATAACCACTCAAATACTTTAGTTTCTCGACTTGCTTCCCACTCCATTCCCGATAATCCTCCGAGGTGTCTGAAAAGAAGAGGCCCAAGAGATCTTCTAGTGTAGAATTTTTATTGAAGTGCTACTGATGAGTAGTTCTTTTCAAGTTTTGATATGTCATAGTAATCGTTATCAGCTCATTTACTTAATGTATATATTTGTACAGTTGTAAATTTAAATAAATTGATAAAAAATATAATCCTCCACATGGTACATCACCTTGTCGAAGGCATCTTTTGCCGGGTGTGGAGGCTTGCGTACACCAGTGAACCTAAGAGCTATACCGATGGCAGCGTAGCTGCTGGTAGGGTCACCCTTGTCGGTCAGGTCAAAGGTGAGGTGTCAGACGAAGTATGTACCCTGGTCCTCCAGGTTGGGGGTTGAAGCAATGGGCCTGCTCCCCATTCTTCGTAAAAAAAATTCATTTGCACGAAACTCTAGACATAAGTCTCGGAATATGGACGGACACAATAGGCAACGACTTAGGCTACGAAAACGGACATTGAATATCGGAACATGGAATGTACAGGGCATTAGAACAAAACTTATGGAAGTTATAAGCGAAATAAAAAAAATGAATATGGACATAATAACCTTAACAGAAACGAAGAAGAAGGGCTCAGGGATGGAAGAAATTGATGACTATGTTCACTTATACAGCGGAGTACCTAAGGAAGAAAGAGCTAAACGCGGAGTTTCAATCTTAATTAAAAAAAAAAATACAAAAGATATATAACCAATTTCGAAACAGTGGATGAACGAATAATCAGGGCCAATTTAACAGTCCTCGGAGAAAAGAAGAGTAGCAGTTATTGGAGTATATGCCCCTAATGATGACGAGACGAATCAAGTGAAAGACGTCTACTACGAAAAACTACAACAATTGTTAGACGAAATAGGAGACAAAAGAGAAGTGATAGTGATGGGTGATTTTAATGGAAGAACTGGCTGCAGGGCAAACGATGCTGCGGTGGGACGATATGGCGAAGAACATTCTAACGAAAATGGAGAACGACTAATTGATTTATGTCGAAATAATGAGTTAAAAATTACAAATGGCTTTTTCAGACACAAAAACAATCACAAATACACCTGGACTCAACCTACTAGACAATTGAAATCAATAATAGATTACGTTATGGTACGACAACAAACGCAATTACAGGTGATGGATGTTAGAGTGTTAAGAGGAGCAGACTGTGGTTCTGACCACCACCTACTACGAGCGAAAATAGCATTCCCATATAAAATTCAGAAACAACTAACGCAGGAGGAAAATAAAATCGCAATTTCAGAAATAGATTCAACAACATACAACATTGAAGGCTTGGAAGAGGAAAGCATAAAGACGCTATACCAACAAAGGTTAGATGATAAACTTACAGCAAAAGAATATGAAAACACACATGAACTCTATGAACATTTAAAACAAGCTATACATCAAGCTGCATTTGAGGCACTGGGAGTGAAAGAAAGGACGCGTGTGGGAACGAAGTGGTGGTGGAACAGGGACTTGGTTCAAAGAATAAACGAAAAGAAACAAGCCTATCTAAAGTGGATCAGCACAAAGGACAGCGAAGACAGAAAATCATATATACGAATCAGGAAAATAGTAAGGAAACTCGTCGTGCAACAAAAAAGAGAAAGTTGGGATCGTTAGTGTAGAGAAATTGACATGTACATTGGGGGTAGAAGATGCAATGAAGCCTGGAAATTTATAGAAGATGTAAGATCTGACAGGAAAACCAACTTTCAACTCATCTCTGTCGACAAATGGGAAGAGTACTACAAGAAGCTCCTTACCGAGGATAGACCGGAATTTATGAATGAAGAGGTACATCAAGTGAATATAGAGGGAGAGAAGCTGGAGATAGGGATAGAGAAAATAAAGAAAGCAGTTAAAAGTTTAAAAAATGGAAAATCAACTGGACCCGGTAACATTAAGGCGGAATTAATAAAAAAACGGGACAGATAAGTTATTTAATATAATAAATCAGCTTTTAACAAAATGTATAAATGGAGAATCTATCCCTGAAGAATGGAAAATAGGGTTTATGTCATCAATTCATAAAAAGGGTGAAAAAAAAAAAAAACAAATGCGAAAATTATCGAGGCATCACTGTCACATCAACATTTAGTCGACTGTATGGAAGAATTCTGCGAGATCTAATAGAGGAAGAATATGAAGGACAAGAAGCAGAAGAGCAGAGTGGTTTCCGCGCCGGTAGATCAGTCATAGACAATATATTCGTTCTTAAACAGATTATCGAGAAAAAAATTGCTACTAATAGAGAAACACATCTACTCTTTATAGACCTTCGAAAGGCTTACGACACCATTCCTATATTTAAACTATGGCAAGTATTAGAGGAAGCACGAATCAACCACACCTTAATAAAATCTCTTAAAGAACTGTATAGAGGCTCCATTACACAGATAAAAATGGGAAGCAAAACATCTCCAGGTTTCTTTGTAACAAAAGGTCTTAAGCAGGGATGCTGTGTCTCTCCCACCTTGTTTAAGATATATATAGAACATGTTTTAAAAACTGGAAAAAAGAAATGTAGAGGAATGGGATTAGAACTAGTAGGTACGTCCATATTTACATTACAATTTGCGGACGATCAGGTTCTCATTGCTCAAGACAAAGATGATATAGAATATATGACTCGAAAGATCAAAGAAGAATATGAGAAATGGGGCCTATCAATAAATATATCGAAGACAAGGTACATGTGTGTGGGAGGTAGCACAGATGATTTGGAGATAGGAAACGACATAATTATGAAATGTGATAAATATAACTATCTTGGAGTACAATTGAATAATGAAGGGAAAGATTCACTAGAAATAAAAGAACGTCTAAGACAGGGAAGAAGAGCCATAAAAAGATTGAACGGAATTTGGTGGCACAATAAGATTTCGAAAAAAAGAAAACTGAATATATATAATGTTGTCGTAAAAAGCATAGCATTGTATGGAGCGGAAACATGGAAGCTAACAGAAAGCGATAAGAGCAAAATAAAAGCATTAGAAATGGATGTCCTTAGAAGATCTTGTGGAATCTCGAGAAGACAAAAGGTAACAAATGAAAGAGTAATGCAAATAGCCGACATTAAAGAAACTATTATTGACAACGTTACCAAGAAACAGCTGATATGGTACGGTCACGTGCAGAGAATGCCAGAAAACAGACTTCCAAAAGTAGCTCTTAAATGGGTACCGACTGAAAGAAAGAAAAGGGGAAGACCTAGAAGAACGTGGGGCGAAGGAATAAGAAAAGCAATGAATGAAAGGAAACCTCACGGATGATCATTGCCAGAATCGTGAACAATGGAGAACGAGTCTAGAGGTCGGACAGCGTAGACAAACGCTATAAACCGGCATATATATATATATATATATATATATATATATATATATATATATATATATATATATATATATATATATATATATATACCTAAATAGTGAATTATATGTATCTGAGGTATAGCAAAATTTTGGTTTTTTTCTTTCTTCTTTTTTCTTGATTTGAAACTTTTATTTTGATTATGGAAAACTATAGAACCTAGCTGTTTGAACATAGCTAATTTTTTTAAGTTACGAGAAACGTGAAGTGTATAGAAGTTTTTTTTAGTTTTTTTTATCGATTTTATTCTCATTTTTATTTGATGTAATTCTTAGATATTATTTTTTGAGTTTTAAATTGTTTTTCTCGGAGCACTCACTTTTAAATTTACGGTATTGTTCGTAAACTGGAGTAGGGAGTTGAGGTACGGAAGGAAGCAATATACAACGTAATCCCTAAACTTAATCATAAACAAACCGATAATTGTATAAATAGATGATTTCGAGAACAATATAGTTAGTGTTTACCCGGTACTTGTGTGTCATTTCATTCAGCCCTTATTGTTTTGTAGATTTTCGTAAAAATAAATTTAACTTGAGTACAAGTACTCAGAACCTACCATCGATGCTACCATATTAAATCCAATGGTCATAATTTCCCAATTTGTATGGCTTTTAAGTACCTTGGAGCTCTTGTATAATGAACTTTACAGAGAAATTAATGCAATACCATCAAGAAATCGTTGACTTTTTGAAGAGTACAACTTTTAAAAATTCAAAGATCTTTCTTGGAGCGACAAGCTGATTATTTATTAGACCATTATACACCCAGTTGTGACCTATAGCAGCGAGAAATGGGGAACGACAAAGGTTATGGAGAGTACATGGGAATGAAAATTGCTTAGGAAAATATATTAACCAATCTACTCTGAGGAGAGCTGGAGGGTATCTGAGGAGTAGATAATTAGAATAAACAATAAACTAAGCATATTATATAACCAGGTTGTGAAGTTCATTAAAAAAAAAAGAAAGGTTGAGGTGGCTTGGTCATGTGGAGCGTATGGGAAGCGATCATCTTCCAAGAAAGCTGCCCGAAGATGAGGTCGTCCTGGAATAAGATAGTTGGAGAAGTTGAAGCCAACTTACGTTAGTTAGAAGTCAGACAATGGAAACTGTTGCTGCCAATAAACCAGCTTGGCAAGTTATACTTTTGTTAGTAAGTTATACTTACTTGCCTGTTGGCAAGTAACAGCGTGGAATATAATAATAATATTGAGGATTAAGAATTTTGGGGGATTCGATAGCCGAGCGAGTTAGAGCGAGGGTCACAGCGAGCTCGGTAACGAAGGTCGTGGTTTCGAATCCCAACTGGGTGGGTCAAAATTTATTTCGTGTTGGGTCCATGAAATGATCTAGACCTTCCACTATGGCTAGCATAGGTTGGTAACCTGTAGGATAACCCGTCCTCCCTGCCCTAGTTTTATTACTTAAGAATGCTAAGCCCTAACTAAAAAAGAATTTTGGATTGGATTGGAGATAAGGAATAACATCTGAGATTTAAACCAAGAAAAATGCCTAGAGATTTTATTACATGACGGCTTAGTGCTGATTCTTCATGTGAAACCATAGATCAACTTTAAATAAATTAACCGCATACAAATATCGCGGCGGTCTGTCACGGTGTTATAGACTTGACCGCGGCGACAAGCGGTACGGTTGTACAAAAATGCAGAATTGCCGGCGGTTGCAGAGCGTCAATTCATAAATATTTAATCATACGCGATGTATTAGTTTCATTCCCTCGTCTTTGTTAAATTCATGGTTACTTTTATTTAAATGAGTAGCGAAGTTGGAATTTTGCGTCTTATTACTGTGACTTTATCATTATCCGGTTTTTAGACTAAATGATATAGCGGAGAGGGGCCTGCTTGCGTTATATAAAAATACAAAACATAACAATGTTAGCAAAATAATATTAATAATATAAATATTCCTCTTCATCAGAACTAAGCGTTTTCCTTGAAGAAACTGCAAATTCCTATAGTTGATGAACCCCTCTACTACGAACAGATCGTGCCCTGTATGCCCAGGCCTTCACAGTAGATGACAAATGTCAATTGTAAATATTATATATTTCAAAGCTGAAAAATAAAAATAAGTTCTGGTTCTCGTTGCTAATCAAAAGGACTACAATTTCAACAATATAACTATAACTATAACTATATAAACAATCGATATAAGTTTCCATAGCCAAAATGACTGTTCTTGATTTCATTCAAACAAATGGAAAACTAAAAGTAGAAACAGTGTCACATTGAAAATACGTAATTTTAAAATTCCAAAAGTTTAATTTTTAAAATGAGGAGACAATGCAGTGGAGATGTAAATGTGGATCTAACAATGAAAGGGGAAGCGAGGAGCTAATCTGTCAGAGGGTGTTACAAGTACACTTCCGGTCGTTGCAAAAAGGCAGCTCTGCCAGGCTATCCTCCCATCTTTTTCCACCTTCCTTTTGCCTAATGAAATATGGAATACTTCTCGCGAGAGGAAAATATTTAAATTGATGCAAAGTTATTCGAGAAGCCATCCAGGCTTGGGGTAGGTTAGGGATTTATTTACATAACTTAACAATTGCATTAAACACCCCCCTCCTCGCATTGGAGGGTAAACCCACACCTCCACCGGTGATTAGCGATACAGGAAACTTCCGCTCATTTAAGACAGAAACAGCTTCATTAATAAAACTGACTAACATAATTATCTAGATGGCATACCAACCTTGTGTCGCATGGGGTGTCAGTTTAGAAGCTATTGAAAACAAAATAAAATTAAGGACAATCAAAATAAGCTGCATTTTTTTTTAAACAATCTTTTCAGAGGATAACGATTTTAAACCACTGGATTATATGAACATAATTTCCAAGCCCTCAGAAAAAACCAATTTCTCCCTGACTGGGAAAAACAAGAGATCTTGGAAATGTTTACTTATAATCTACTGTTTTTCCAAATTTACATTTTATAATTAAATGGATCAAAGTACTCAAATTAACAATCAATGATTATTCGAGATAAAGAAAAATGAGAGAAAATAGCGGTTTCAAACCTGACTTTTTTCATTGAAACCAATATAGCTTCTAAGCGGTAGGTCCTAGCGACAAATGTTATATAACAAAAATATTTTCCATTAAATTTCTGATGAGGAAACGTTTCATGATCTTATCGAAATGAGTGTGAAAAAAACGTCACACCAAAAAAGTATAGAGCACCCATGAAAAAGATATATTCACGGAAATTAGAACCTTATAACAGAAAGAAACCATCATAATTTCAATGTAAAAACAAAGCTAAAGATTAACTTGAATTTTTGATACAAATACAAAGAACAAAACTGTTTCGGTTAGTATTCAACTAACTTAGGCGATTACCAGCTTATTACATAAAGCTTTTCATACATTAAATATATTAAAGCATCAGTCTCTAGTTTTTATTTTTATAGAAAATAATATTCAAGCATATTTTATATTATACTATATTAGGCCTTGTATCCGAAATGCATAGATAATATGAATGATAAATATTTCAATGGAGCAGTTGACGGTAGGTAAATATGACTTGTAGATATATCTACACATATATATATATATATATATATATATATATATATATATATATATATATATATATATATATATATATATATTGAAATAAATAGAAATGTTAGATTATCAAATCTTCATTCTTCATGCCGAAATTATATTATTTACTTAAAAACCAATACGCTATAATTAATCTTAAGCTAAAAAAATTAAATGTTGTAATATCTAAAGCAAAATGAATAAAACATATGTAAAATAAGTTCTGGCCTCAATAATCAGATACGAAATTAAAATTATTGAAAAATAACGGCATACTTGTTTGAGTTCCTAGACATATGAATACCAATCTTTATTCAAGTCGTCAGTTGTAATTTAAGAAGCTCGATGGGAGAATTAATTCCGTCACTTTTGAGCCCTGCCGCAAGCTCTAAAAAGTTTGGTTGCTTTATCATTTTTATCAGTATTTACAATTAGCTATGAAGAAGGTCTTGTTGATTCAACGTTTTAATAAAGTATAGTTATGTTTGCTAAAGGATAATTTAAGAATTGCTGCACAATTTATAGCTACATAATAAAATATTATTAAATTTCTGTTATCACTTATTGATTTCGAAAAACTTGGAAAATTATTAGACCTGTGGTCGCTTTTATCATTCCACCAGCGAGGGATATTAATCGCCACCAAGGCAGAGCGATTGTCATTAGACCATGAGGGCAAGAACACCTAAATCGGAATTACAAAGCCTCCTATTGTTAGAAGTCTAGGCTAAAACCTCATTTGACAGTAGGGTAGGACTTTTGGATTTATAGATCTCTCTTTGTGGCACACAAAGAGAAGGGCACAAATGAAGCAAACTGTAAAGATCAAATGCCTTAGAATGCAATGAAACAGTGTTTAAAGGTGCGCGTCAGAGACAAAAGCTTCAGGAGCCTTTCATTCTGCCTATGATTTATGTTGGGCCATTGTCGAGGCTGTAATAGTGAACGTGAGATACAAAACTCCATTTTCCTCTCAGACAATATCTAGCCAACAATATAGGATAGAACATTTTTTGATGGCCATCACAGTTTACTTTCAACAATACTTTCAACACAATACATTATTAAAGACGAATGTTTGGAATTATTCAACGGCTATTTTGCAACTATTTAATTAATGATAGAAGCTACCACAATGGAATAATAAAATTAATAATGGCACCATCAGAGAAGACTGAAAAGGCAACGAACTACAGTCAGAGTCAAAAGTATTCGTACACCTGCTATAAACAATAAGAAATAACAAATATTAGCATATAATCTTATTAGATTTACAACAATAAGACCATTTAATGTATACGTCAACACTTTTATCAATAAATATATTTTTTAACTTTTTATATAATATCTCATAAAGAATAATAATAATAACAAAATGAGTCAAAAGTATTCGTACACTTAATCAAATTTCAATTATTATGGACATTCGATTACAATTAATATTGAGTAGGTCCACCTTTGGCTTTTAATATGCGCTCTATGCTTTGTGGCATTGAATCAACTAATTTTTGAGTTAAAGACACTGAAATTTTGCAATGATAACGTCCTTTAAATTTTGATGGTTAGAAATACATCTTTTCCCAAGTTGATCCTCTAAGTATTTCCACAAATGGTTTATAGGGTTAATGCCCGGTGCATGGAGTTATAGTACTATGGAAAGGCCCTTCCTGTATGTTGTTCCCTGAGGGGCGAGACCAAAACATAACCGGCCACGCCCACTATGCCCAACTGGCGACTTGCATTCTATATAGCCTAGGGCAATTGAAAGGGTTCGTAATAAATAAAATAAGTAAATCACAAAAGTAAATAAATCACTAAAATAAAATAACAGCAGTATAAAGCCTAGGAAGACTAAATTTGAACTTATAAGAGGTTAATATACTGATAAAGCGGTTCACACCAAAATAGCTGCCTGCTCTGGCTATTGAGAGATGAGCCCCCTATACTTGTCCATAACTCCATGGCCGGCCGATTGAGAGGTAGTAGCCATCCACTTTGATGTGTTGTACAGGATCCACATTTTGGTATTCCAAGATGTATGCGTGGGATCATTATCCTGCTGAAAAATATAATTTTCTTCAATCCCGAATTTGTCAGCACTGATTGGAAGATTTCTTATAATATCGTGGATTCATTTTATATGGTCCATAATGTCATCGATAAATTCAAGTCCCCCCACACCAGCAGCATTCAAAAAACAGAACAGGGGTCACTTTCCTCCATTCTTAACAATCGGAATTATATATGTAAGGTTGAGCAACCTTCAATTATCTGTTTATTATTTATCATCTGTGTTTATTACTTTATCTTAACCTTCATTAACCTATTTTAATTGTTGTTTGCTGTAACTTACTGTTGTATTTACCTGTAATTTAATTCTTTACTTTCATTGAATAAATCACGTTTTAACGATCTTAGAAATTAAATTACAAGATCTCAATAAGTAAGAAAATGGCTCAACTATTTGTTCAAATTGTAAAAAGAAGTGACCAAGACTTTGTGATTCAGTGCATTTCCATCGACAAGAAAAATTGGTACTTATTACCTGAAGAATCCAAAGACTTAAAGTTCCACTCCTTTCTATCAGGTAAGAAACCTATAATAAATGGTATGAATGCTATCAAAAACATTAATGGTTACAGAACCGTAGCTGTTAAGATGGATGATGATATTCAAAGAGAATATTTTGATGAATCTTCTAATATTTGTTTTCAGGAGTTACCATTAGAGGAATGGATTTCAAAAACAGTTCCTTCTAGACCTGTAGAGAATCAGACAGGATTAGAAGATCGTATCAAACAATTTATTTTTTTTTAGTTTTTTTAGAACTTTTATTGAGTAAATATTACAATCTGCCACAAATGTGGGCAATAAGTAATATAGATGGCATATGATTACATTCACACATTATGTACAAAAAGAGAGAGAAAAAAAATTAATAGAGAAAAAAAAAATTATATATACAAAATAAAAAAATATATAAAAATAACAGAAAGAACTTCCTATACATGAACAATATACAAATAAATAAAATGAAATACTAAAATAAGAAAAAATAAAATACTGAGTAAGTAAAAATAAATAAATAGTAGTAATAAAAAATAAAACAAAATTAGATTATAAGTTAAAAACACAATCGTACTTTATTTACAATACACACTCATCCTAGGGACACCCAGCCAGACCCCTCCCTCCAATTATGGAGGGACAAGCCAGGCATAGAGAGGTCCCAGCTCTTCTCTCTCAGCTGCATCACTGGTGTAAAAATTCCAGTGGAGGCTGAGTGAGAGCGCTATAGTACATTCACGCCGGACATGAGTGAAGAAGCTGGCCATTGCCAGAACTTCATAATAAATAAATTTTACAAAAGATCTCGGGGCCACTGCCGTTTTAGTCTGCGAGGTGGATTATTAGGATGGTTGGGGCTAGATAAAGATTGAGCCAGAGGGTTAGGATAAAAGGAAAGGTTGCGATGGAATTTCGAAAATTTAAGAGGTATGAGGTCGAGGACGTGTGGTATGTAGTGGTATGGTGAGATCGTTATGTAGGGTTTTGTTGGAAACATAGTAAGGAGCATTTACTATAGTTCGGAGGATTTTGGATTGGAAGGATTGAATGCGATTGATATTCGACTTATTTGCTGTCCCTCGCAGTTCAAGTCCATAAGTCCAAATAGGTTTAGTGATGGTTTGGTATAGGAGAAGTTTATTTTTAATGGAAAGGTGGGATGTCCTATTTAGTAGTCTATACAATTGACTGAAGCGTCTGTTAAGTTCTTGCCTTTTGAGTCGAGTACCATATGTGGGTTCCATGTAAGTCTTTTGTCTAGGTAGAAACCAAGATACCGAACTGTATCAGCTTTAGGTAGTGGAATACCATTGAAATAGATAAGAGGACTGGGTTTGCGGCGAAGGGTAAAGACAACGTTGGTGCATTTAGATTCATTTACTTTGATCCGCCAGTCATCGCACCAGTCTTCAATCAGGGATAAGTGGGATTGGAGATTATAGGATGCTATTAAGGGATCTGGATGGGATGAAAGGATTGCAGTGTCATCAGCGAATGTTGCTAGGAAAGTATCAGGAGTAGTTGGGATATCTGCAGCATAGAGGATATATAGAACTGGACAGAGAACGCTACCTTGTGGAACACCAGCCTCTATTAAGTAGCAGTTTGAGTATTCCATTCCGCAGCGAACTCGAAAGGAGCAGTTAGAGAGGTAGGATTGAAGAACTTGGAATAGTGATTGAGGTAAACAGGTTTTGAGTTTGAAAAGCAAACCGTCATGCCATACCCGGTCAAAAGCTTGTGCTATGTCCAGAAATGCGCCGGAGCAATATTGTTTGCTTTCAAGTGCTGAGGATATGTGGTCAACGACTCTGAGGCCTTGTTGGACGGTGGAATGACTAGTACGGAATCCAAACTGGTGAGAAGGAATATTTTGTGATTCAAGGATGGGTAGGATACGTTTTAGAAGGAGCTTTTCAAAAATTTTTGAAAGGATTGGAAGAAGGCTAATTGGTCTATATGATGAAGGTTTGTTGGGAGGTTTGCCCGGCTTTAAGAAAAGGATAATAATGGAGTGTTTCCATAGCAAAGGGAAATAGGTTGTCCGAAGGATACAGTTGTATAGGTAGGTGAGGAACAATGATTGCTTTATGAGGCAGTTGCCGAAGGATCTTTGAGCTGAGGAGATCATATCCAGGGGATTTACAGGGTTTTAATTGTTTTAGAAGGAATTCGACCTCTGAGGGGTTAATTGCTTTAGGAGGTAAGGAGAGAGGAATCGGAGAATCAAGAAATTCATGAACCATGGTTGTGTGAGTGGGATTAGATTCAGGATGGGGGACAAATATGCTGGAAAGGTGCTGGGCAAATTCTTCGGATCTGTTCTAGTCAGAAGCTGCCCATAAACCATCTTCACGTCGGAGAGGATGGGAGGTAGGTTGGTATTTTAGGATTTTTTTAGTGGTAGACCAGAGGGAATTGTCAGAGGCAGAGAGTGAAGAAACATAGGAATTATAGGATTCAGATCTGAAGGTAGCCTTGTGTTTTTTAAGGAGTTTAGTAAGGTAATTATAGGATTTCCGATCGTCTGGATGCCTGGATCTTTGCCAAATGGCTCTGGCATGGCGTTTGGATTGGATAAGGTCCAGTAGATCTTGGGATAAAGGATTTTTCTTTCAACCTTTGGGAGGGGAACGAGGTGAGGATGCAGCCCAGGCTGCTTGTTGGATTATATTTGTGAAGGTATTAGTGGCATTGTCAAGGTCATGGGGAGTTTTTAGGGATATTCTGAGGTCTATGGAGTCGGAAATAGTTTGACGGAAGAGGTTCCAGTCAACAGGCCCTCTTATAAATGATGGGGGAGGAGGTTTCGGGATTGGAGTGACTGAGAGGGTTAAGATTAAAGGGCTGTGATCGGAGGAAAGTTCATCCAGGCGTTCTATAGAGTAATGAAGAGGTCCTATGCCTGAATGTATAAAGAAGTCAAGAAGGTCGGGGTTTCGGTTTGGATCTGTGGGCCAATAGGTAGGAGTTCCGGGAGAAATAAAGTATCTTTGGGAACTAAGTGATGACTGCAATGCTCGCCCACGGGAGTTAGTGGTTCTTGAACCCCATTGCTGGTGCTTAGCATTGAAGTCACCGTCTAAGAGAAAATGGTGGCCTAGGGAATTAAAAAAGGAGTTAAACTGGGATGTGGAAATTGGTTTATTTGGGGGGCAGTAGGCCGCTGCAATCGTGATGGAAAAGGAGAAGGTTTTGATGACAACTGCTGTGAATTGTAGGGATTCATTTGCTGGTAAAGGGAATTCATGGTGAGAGAGGGAATGTTGAATGACGATAGCAGTTCCGACATGAGCTCTACCGTCAGGGTGGTCTGTTCGGTATTGTGGTACATTGAAGCGTGTTCTACTGGTCAATCGGGTTTCTGTGATTAATGCTACGTCAACTTCTTTGTCTTGCAGTAAGGATGTTAGTTCGTTAGTGTGGTTACGAATACCATTCGCATTCCAAAGGAGAATGGATAAGGGTTTTTTGGGAGACATTTAAGGATTTTTTTGAAGAGGAATTAGAAGAGGGATAACATTTGTAAGGAGTGATATAAGTGGGGTGATAACAATTTTTAACTCTGATAGGAAGGAATTAAATAAGGATGTGAGATCTGAGGTAGTGTGGGGGAGGAGGAATGTGGGGGATCTGATGAAGGGTGTGTGGATTAGGCTGGATTGATGGTGCTGGGGTATGTTGAGTGGTCTGTTGGAACTGTGATTGAGGCAATGGTTGCTGAGGTTGAGGGTCATACAATTGAGGCTGTTGGAGAGGAAGCGGCATGGCCCCATTTTCATTTTGGCATCTTTTTCCGCCCAGCATTTCAGCAAAAGAAACAGATGAGGTGGCAATTATTGAGGGCTGTCTTCCTCTGGTTTGTAAAGTTTCTTCGGCATTTGGGCGGTTGGGCTGGAACCTGTTACGTAGGTTTTTGTACGTCTGACAGCCTTTGTAGTTGGCTGGGTGACCTTGCTGACAGAGGGCACAGACTGCTGGGACATCTCGAGATTTCGTGCATTCGTTTGACTTATGCATTTGCCCGCATTTTACGCATCTCGGTATGTGGTGGCAATAGGTTTTTGTATGGCCGTACGCCTGGCAGTTGTGACACTGGACGATATCACGTTTGGGGTACGGTTTTTCTACTTTTACTCTTGTATAGTAGATTGATGATACCTCGTAAATCTGTTCAACTCCAGGGGTTGATTCTAGGTCCACGAAGAATAAGGGTAATGGGGTTTTGCCGCTAGCCCCGGGATGTGTCCTGTTATCTTTCAGAACATTAGCCACCTGCCAAACTTTATAGCCCATGGCTATTAATTCTTCTTTAATGGCCTCGGTTGGTGTTGTTGGGTGGAGGTTCCTTATGACGACTCTCAGTGATCTCTCTTCCTTAAGCTGATAAGTGTGAAAATCAGCTTTCGTTTCCGATAGGTATTTAACTATACGGCGGTAGGTATCAGGGAAATCCGGCATGATTTTTGTGTCTTTGGTTCTGTTTACACATGAGTATTTTCCGGTGCCGATTATGTTATTTAGTTGGCTGCACAGTAATGCGAAATTTCCTACGTTTCTGACGAAGATAGGAGGAGGCCGTGGAGGTTGAGATGCAGTATTTGACATCTGTATTAGTAAGCACCTGATACGGATTCGGAGTGAAGAAGGGGGATTCTTCTATCATCTCTTGAGCTGTCCCTGGTTGAGGATTTATAGATGGCGGCGAAGGGGGTGGAGTATTTCTTTTCGATTTCCTCGGCTTTTGCTTCGCGGGGCTCATTCTAATAGTTTCTAGTGAACGGCTTCTCTTGCTATTTTTTGATGACATCACCATATGGAAATATCTCATTTAGCGCTCACAGTATTGAGGTATAAATAAAAAAAAATAATAATAAAAAAATAAATAAGATAAAAATAAAAGTAAAAAGATTAAAAAGATCGTAGCGTGTTTTGTTTACGGGGCGTGAGCCCAACCTCTTGTGTTGAGGGCTATCGCCAAACTAAACTTGGCCGTGAAGAGCAAGTAAGGAATTATCCCCACCGTCCTATTCCTTATCTCTAGAGCACATATCTCTTCATAACTAATAAGATAAATAGATTCAATATGTCATTATTGTACTCACTGTTAATAATTACACACTGGCTACTGCTGTTAATAATTAGTTCTGTACACTTTTGAAGTGAAAAAAACTAAAGAAAACTCACTAAATAATAGAATTTATAACAGAGCGATGTGAATACGATCTATCTAAAGATGGCGCAAGCGCATAACTGTATCAAACAATTAGAAACACAATTAAAACTAAATTCAGAACAAAATGAAATTAAACTAAATCATATTAAAAAAAAATTGTATTTTAGAACAATTTGATAAAAAACAATCAGAACCTATAGAATGGCTACGTAGGCTCGAAGAAGAATGTGTTCGATTCAAGATAAAATCCGATAATTTAAGAATTCAAGCGTTAAGTTTTTATCTTATCGATGGTCCGGCTAAAGATTGGTACGAGATTAATTTAAAGAAGATCTGTTTGAACGATTCATGGGACATATGGAAGGACTCTTTTCTAAATATTTTTGTTGATAAAGGCTGGTCTCTTGTTAAACAAGCTCTTGGCTACAAATATTTAGGCGGATCCCTTGTCGACTACGCCCTGACGAAAGAAAAACTATGTCTTGACGTAGAACCTAAAGGTACCGAGATCTCTCGTATAAACCAAATTGTTTTCGATTTACCAAATAAAGCTCTGGAGAAACTCGATAAAGAAGAGATTTTTACTCTCGATAAATTGTACTCTGAACTTCGAAAATTAGAAAATGCCTTTTTGAAAAAGAATAAAGAAAAACTGTCAAGTCCAAAATTCAGTAAAAAGTCCGCTTGTGTAAAACCATGTTCTCACTGCGAAACCCTCGGTTTTCACAATCGTCATCATTTAGTATCTGAATGTCGTAACAAAAATAAAACTTCTAATTGACTAAAAATAAATGCAACTGATCTCGATTTATGCGAAATCCATCTTGATTCCGAACATTTAAACTAGAGAGCCGGGCGAAGTTAGATCCGCTGATTAAACTAAATGTTGTTATAAATGACAATATTAAAAGAAAGGCTATTTATGATAGTGGCTCCAATGTGACATTGATAAATCAACGAATCGCTGACTTGCTGAAGTTGAAATTAATTAAACAAAGAGCGGTGCTAAAAACTATCAGCGGACTTAATTTCACCTCAGCCCGGGCTAAAATTAGACTCCGTATTGGAAACATTACTGATTACATTACAACCTATAAATTAAGTCAAGAATAATAATTAATTTAAATTAATACAAGATGAAAATTTGAAAATTTTTCAACGTACCAGTTACACAAAAATCATAGCATAGAAGATTTACCTAGTAGTAATCAAAATATAAACTTAACACGATCGAAACTCGATCAGATTGAGACATCCAGTCCTCATCAGAAGCAGACTACAACTATTTGTAAGAAGTTTGGAAGTGATTACAAAGAAAATTTTAACTTTAATAAATTTGATGTTAATTTGCAACATATTAAACAAGAGATTTTTCTTCTACTTAAAAAGTACAAGCACATATTTGCTAAAGACAAGTTCGACATAGGTAAAGTTCACTCATGTGAAGCGGAAATAAAACTAATCAGAGATGAATTTGTCACGTCTCGTCCCTACAAATGTTCTATCCCAGATGAAGAAGAAATAAGAAGCCAAATAAAAGGACTCTTGCAGGCTGGGATCATCGAAGAGTCAGACTCACCGTTTGCTTCGCCCGTTACACTGGCCTACAAGAAAGAAAAGAAGAAGAAATCTCGACTCTGTATAGATTTCAGAAAGCTCAACGAATTAGTAGTCTCTGAATGTTTTCCATTTCCTACAATTCAAGATGTAATTGAGAAAGTAGCTAATTGTGAGTTTTTCACCGTTTTGGACATCAATTCTGCATTTTGGGGCATACCGCTTCGTGAGCAAGATCGAGAAAAGACCTCTTTTGTAACAAAACATGGTAAATTTATGTTTAAAGTTCTTCCGTTTGGTCTTAAAAATGCTTCTACCATATTTCAGAGAATATTGTCGAACATTATTCGAAGAAATAACCTGGATGATTTCTGCATCAATTACATTGATGATATTTTAATTTTTTCTAGGGACTGGGAAGATCATCTTCAGCATGTTAGCCGACTTTTTAAAAGTTCTGAACGCTGAAGGATTCAAACTGAAACTAGAAAAATGTTTGTTTGGTGCGAAGTCAGTAAAGTATCTAGGACACGAGTTTTCGAAAAATAAAGTATCACCCACCCAAAATAATTTGATTTCGATTTAGAAACTCCAGAGGCCCTCAGATAAATCAGGTGTTCGGAGTATTTTAGGCTCCATTAATTTTTATTTGAAGTACATAGAAAACAGTGCTGTAAAACTGGAACCACTGCATCGTTTATTGAAGAAAGATGTTAAATTCGAGTGGTCAGATGAATGTGAACAAACTTTCAATATGATCAAGAACTATTTGTGTAGTTCCCCGATTCTGGCTATATACGACATTGACAAGCCTGTCTCCATCGAGACCGATGCAAGTTTAAAAGGTATCGGAGCGACCCTCAAGCAGCCACAAGAAGACGGCTTACTTCATCCTGTCGCTTATTACTCACGTAAACTTTCAGAACGAGACGTTTAGATGTCATCCACTTAAAATGTAAATCTATTAAAGAAGCGATTAAGTTTTGGCAATACTACTTAATTGGACGTCACTTCACGGTTTGCAGTGATCACAAACCCTTAGAAAACCTAAAGACGAAAGCCAGATCTGATGAGATTTTGGGAAATTTGATTCTTTATTTATCCCAGTTTAATTCCAATATTACCTACAAAAAAGGAAAAGAAAACGTTCTGGCTGATCTACTCTCCAGAAATCCAGTCCTCGAATACTTCGAGAATGAAGATGCTATCCAGATCATCAATTTAATAGACTTGTCAGCCATTAAAAAAGATCAAGCCGAGAATCTTTCGGAACTGAAAACAGCTGAACAAAATGAATCCAAGCAAGGAATAATTTTAAGAAAATTTAAAAAGAAATCAAGAATTTTTGTATCCCAAGCATTTGGAAAAGAAATTATTAAAATTATTCATCAGCATTATGGCCATATCGGTCCAGCCCACATGATAGCAACCATCAGACCGTATTACTACTTCAAGGATCTTGATAAAGCAATTCATGATTTCTGTAAGAGCTGCAGATTTTTGTATTGAGAACAAAGTTCGTCGGAGTCGTGCGATCGGCCTCCTATCCCGTCTCGGTCCAGCCACAGAACCTTTCCAGATCATGTCGCTTGACAGTGTCGGTGGTTTTGGAGGGAACCGCTCTTCCAAACGGTACATGCACATCCTCGTTGACCACTTCACAAGATATGCATGGATCTGAACCACAAAGGGTCAAACTGCTAAAGATTTCATAAACTTACTTAATCCCATAGTTAAACAAAATAATATCTCAATTCTACTGACAGACCAATATACAGGTATAAACTCAACCCAATTTCTCAAGTATTTGAAAAGAGTTGGAACTCAGATCGTTTTCACGTGCATTGATAATCCCGCATCCAACGGATTAAACGAACGATTAAATCAAACATTAGTGAATCGACTGCGATGTAAAATAAACGATAATACTAGAAGAGCATGGTCAAACTTGGCAGAAGAATGTGTAAAGGAATATAATAATACTATCCACAGTTCTACCCATTTTGGAACATCTTATCTATTGCTCGGCCGAAAATCTTCCATATCTCCACTCGATGGGAATACTCCATCTTCTTTAGAAGAAGACCGTAAGATAGCCTTCCAAAATTCAAACAAAGAGCTTCAACATCAATAAGAAACGGGTTGATAAGAATAGACTAGAGCATAATTTCAACGTTGGTGACTTGGTAAACGTCGAAAATGAAAATAAGTTAAATCGAAACAAGCTTGATCCAGTTCGAATCGGACCATTCCCAGTCGTCAAACAGATTTCCTCGTAAGTAGCCAGCGGTAAGAGGAAGAAGATCCCCAACTTGTTCCACTCCAGTAAGCTCCTTCCTTACTTTCCACCGCCTCAAGAAGCGACCTCAAGGGGGGAGGTGTAAGGTTGAGCAACCTTCAATCATCTGTTTATTATTTATCATCTGTGTTTATTACTTTATCTTAACCTTCATTAACCTATTTTAATTGTTGTTTGCTTTAACTTACTGTTGTATTTACGTGTAATTTAATTCTTTACTTTCATTGAATAAATCACGTTTTAACGATCTTAGATATATCTTATTTCCATTTTTGTATTTTTCCTCATACTTTTTGGCCCCTGAACATTTCAAGTTTATGGTCTTTGGCACAATGATATCTTAATATTGCTTATTGATGGTTTTCTCCTAGCTATTCTGCTATGAAGCTTGTTCCGTCATTGTTGAAACACTCTCTTGGTCCCCTCTTTCAGACAAATGTTCATCCACTAATTTAGGGTCTCTAATTCTTGGTTTTCTTTTAACTTTTCTCGTGATATGTCTTTCATATTTGGAGTATATTTTTCTTGGTCTTCCTATTTTCTCTATATATTTAAAAGTTATTTTCACTCCATACCTTTTAACAGCATCTTAGACTGTTGAGTGAGGTCTGTTCACTTCTCTAAGCGACCGTAACTCATAATATAGGCGCACAATAATTTGTCTTTCCTCTTCAATCGTCTCTCTAGTTTTGCGTCCCATTTTCAATTTATGAACAGCAATAATAATCTCTAATAAGCACTACACATTTACAAATCAAGTTCAAAGACAGATTGGAGGTAATCCTTAACCTGTAACTATTAAGACAGGGGGTGGAAACAAAAGTGCATCTTACTATGTGTAATGTATAAGATATTAAGCTAAATTCAGTCAATTTTCTTATGAAAAAATATTAATTCCATTAAAATTAACTAACGAAAGAAAATAAAACTAATACTCGTGTACGAACACTTTTGACTCTGACTGAACACTTTTTCAAATTCTACAACTCTTAAAGGTTAACGTTCCAAACATCCAATTTACAACAAAAGGCTCATCCAGATGACAGGCCTAGTCAACTTGCAAAATCGGACTGCGTGGCTCCACTAATCCAACCCCGTATCAAATCCTATATATCATCCTCATTATATCTTACAATTATATAAAATTATTCATAGTAAATTGAACGTATCGTACAATATTGCTTTGGTCCAAACCTTTCTTTTATAACAAACTCCACACCCAGAATGACCCGACAGTATCTAACTTGGTTTCAATTCAATACCCTGAATTGAATATACCACCGCTACCTTCTAGATAAACAGTTATTGAAGTTCTAGTAATGATGAATATTCTTTTAAAAAATCACATTTTACATTGTCTTGATATATTCTGAATTACGCTAGTAAATTTAAATAAACAAACCCGATGGTAGAATCCGAATAACAGAATGTTCATTCAAATAAACAATCGTATGTAGTAATAGAAAAAGGTTGTCGTGTTTATTGAAATTATAGATAAGTAAGATTCTTGAAAGCATCATTATAAAAATTTATCACGTAAGTTGGTACAATACTATTTTAGTATAACACCCGTTTTAGCTGGACTTAAATAGACATGTTTATTAATGGGTGACAAAAATATAATGAGGATAAATCTACCACATCATTGCCAATAGAGTAGTTTCAATTAGTCCTATTGAACTTAGATGAGTTATTGAAAGTTTCCTGTAACCTCCTTACCAACTACTAAAATTTATTTAAATAGCTTCCTTTAAAGATATTAAAAATAATTTTGACTATTTAAAGAATGAATTAATACATAAATTGATTCGGATATTCAAACTAAGGAAGTCAGAGTTTCAAATTATCTTATGGCGGACATGGGTGACGTAATTTTTTTCTTTTTTATTGTAAATGTGTCTATCTTCGCAATGCAGCCCAGTCTTTTCAGAGATATATCCATAGCGTACTCGAAGGTCTGCCGTTTATCTACGCTTATCTAGACGGCTTGTTGGTTGCATCCTTGTTGGTAGATATCCCTTTTGAATATCTGAATCAATTCGGAATCAATGTAAACCTTGTTAAATGCAAGTTCGGCGTGCACGAGGTTAATCTCCTAGGTTACAGATTCTCTGTATCTGGTATACCGCCTCTTCCAGATCGTGTAACAGTCATTCAGGAGTATTCATTACCTGAGACTGTCAACGATCTTCGGCGATTTCTGGGAATAATCTATTCAATTCTCATGGAATAATATTCTTTCTCCCATGGAATCCTTTGCCAGAAACTAGAACAGCTGCAAAGCCCAGAACAACTATATGGAGTCATTGCCTCCTTTCTGAGCGAGGCAAGTCTTGCATTACAGGTTCGCAAAAATACTTCTACCTTCACCCCCCTCACTTCTGGTGTGCCTCAAGGGGATGTACCATTACCATTACCTGCTTTATATAGACATTGCTAATTGAGTTAACAAGAACTACGGTAGGGCGATCATAGCGGCTTTTGCTGACGATATAGTCATCACCAGCAGTAGCATGAACCCCACCCGAGCACTACAACAAGCTGAAACCGTTTGTTCAGAGGTTGTTCAACGCTTGAATTTAGTTAACATTCAAGTGAAATCAGCAATAACGGACTTTGTAGTGTTTTCACCTCAGCGTGGTAAGAAATCATCATTGCCAAAGTCCCTGAAAGTGGCATACACCACCATTTCTCCAAACAACTCCATCGTCTACCTTGGAGTTACTCTCGACAGGGCCTAAAGTTTTCAACCCACTGCTACACGGCACACTGCAAAGTGAGGAAATGATCCTATCGCTTTCACAACCTCCTTTCCTCTCCCGCACTTTCCTTCCAGCTATAAAAGCATATTGAGACCGTTCCTCCTATACGGAGCACCTTTGTTCACAGGACTCACAGATGGAACGATTAGGCATCTGCATCGACTCCAGGACTCGATGCTATGAAACATTGTCTACACGACATCCTTGGAAAAGATGAAACCTTCGGATATACGTGAATTCTTAGAACTCCCGACGGTTTCGGTATTCATCCGAAGGAGACATATCAAGTTTCTGGACTCTTTGCAGTTTCTTACCCACCCCCTTTTCAATACTCTGACGCCAGCGCCACCTCCTGTCCGATGGCAGCCTACTTCAGTGATGACAACACGACTCCAGCCGGACCGTTGCAGAGACCCAACCATCAAGAGTCAATCACATCTCGGGTCAGTGATGCGACCCTCAAAGACACCAATTTTAGTGCTAAGTGTAATAATTGTTACCTTAGATTAAGTGAATCAAGAATTAGGTGTGCCTCAGCAGCTAAAATAAACTTTCCGTTTCCCTAAAAACCAGTAAACCAAATATTTTTGACTAAGCCTTACAATTTATTTTTGAATACAGCAAAGCCAATATTTATAATCCTTTCATAAGCTACCACATCCTGAATTATATTTTCCTAATAAAAACGAGGTTTAGAAAAAAAAAAAAAAAACCTGCGGAGGAATCGCTTCACACGCTTAAAAAAGAATTTGCCAATGCCACCTTGCTTGCTCATCCGTCTTCTGAAGCTAAGCTTATTCTGCATGAGATTTTGCCGTAGGCGCTTCTCTACAAGTAATTAATAATGACACAGTCATCACACACACCCATCAGGATTCTTTTCTAAAAAAACTCACAAACGCTCAGAAAAACTAAAGTACCTACGACCGCGAATTACTTATTCTATATTCGGCTGTTAACTACTTCCGGCACATTCTGGAAGCCCGCAACTTTATAATTTACGATCACAAACCACTCAGTTATGCGTACTTACTAAACCCGGACAAAACACAGACATATGCTACCTAACTGGTAAATTTAACACCACGGCCTATGCCTGCTCTCGCATTAGTTCCATTCAGATTCAGATAATCGTCAGCTTAGAAGTTGTTGCTGGAGCTCAGTCAAACTACGAAGAATTGAAGTATCTGAAAAACTCAAACAGTTACTTTACCCAATAACTCTGAACTTTTGTGCGATGCATCAACTAAGAAACTCTGGCCTTACATTCCACTTTCTTTTTGTAGATTGGTTTTCGATTCACTCCATAACTTAAGTCATCCCGGCACCAAAGGATCTAGTCCAATAAAAATATGTCTGGCCTGATCTCAAAAAAGACGTCATTCTCTGGGCTTGTACATGTATTCCTTGTCAGCGTGTGAAAGTTTATAAATATGCCAATACTATTACAATCCTGTTACTGGACAATTTATAAATTTGGATATAGCAGGTCCGCTACCATCGCCCCATGGATTTCTTTATCTATTAACTATAATCGACAGATTTTCACATTTTATTTGCTTCACTTGCATAACTGCTTACTCCGAAACAACTAAGGGGAGGAAAATTTGAAAGCCGTTCAAGGGAGTTGAACTTGGTTGGCTACAGACTGTGTCTCTGAATATCAAGAAATAGTTTAAGGAAAAGATGTCGTTTTTAATGAAAAACATAACATTCTAGAAAGGAAAGTCGCCAGTGTTGAAGTATCATAGCCTGATAAAGATTTTGTCTAGAAGAAGGTACAAAGTCAAAGGGAAAGATAGACTTGGGAGCTGTGGAACCGAGAAAGAATTCAGCTGAGGATGGATTCAGGCTTGGAAGTCGGGAAAGGAAGCGGCCAGTATACTTAGATGACCACTAAACAGCACACTATGAGCTACCACTTAGTAAACTTGCATGAATATAATATGAAAGTCTTTGATGTTCCTGAAACCACTGAGGACACCAAGGGAAGAGAGGACAGTCAGAAATGGGACCAGGCAATTCAAGAGGAACTAACTGCACAAGAGGAAAATAAAATATGGTCTCTAACAGCGTTACCATCAAGTAAAAAAGCATAAAGCAGCAAATGGGTTTTTCGCATAAAACAAAATGCAGATGGCAATATAGAAAAGCGCCAGATTAGTTATTAAGGGGTGCGATCAAAATAAGGGCTTTAATTACACGGAAACATTTGCACCAGTGGCGCGGCTGGTTACGGTAAGGATTTTTCTGTCAGTTATTACCCAATATGACCTACTGGCGTTAAGAACGCCTTTTTGAATGGAACAGTTAAAGGGAAAATATATATAATGAATGCAGCCGGATAGACTTGCTATGGAACCAGCTACTCTAAACATGGTATGTAAGCTGAAAAAACCCTTCATGGATTAAAGCAGGCTCCTAACGAATAAATTTCTAAATTTAATAGTTTTGTTCAATCATATGAAATCATTTTATTGCTCTATGTTGATGAAATAATCATTGCAACAAAACCAAATGTAACATTGCAAAAATGCAAGAACCTTTTAAAGTCTGAATTCAAGACGTTTGACATGGATCAACTTTTTATTTCTTGGGAATAAAGATTGACCACCATGATGCAATCATGGCATGTTTTTGAGTCAATCCAAACACATTAAAAATCTATGTCTACAAAGAACGTTAGAGATGGGTCTTCACTTCCAAAAGGACTTAAGGAAAAACAATTAGATGTTTTGCAGATGCAGACTTTGCTGGAAATATTTCTAAAGATAAAAAATCCACTTTGGGTATCTTATTGAAGTATTTGGCAACAATGTACTGTGGAAAATGAGGAAGCAGTCCCCAGTCACTTAATCCTCAACAGAAGCTGGGTATGTCTTTGGGAATGCAGTTATAGACCTAATATGGTTTAGAAACCTGCTTCTTGTTGAAGTATTGAAGTACAACCTTGTTAAAGATATTACAAAAAGGGAGTCCTCAAGATTATTTATGTCCCTACTAGTGATCAAAAGGGTGACATCCTAAGAAACCAATTTGTTATAACAATTTCAAAAAGCTTCGAGAGAGTCTTGGTGTCAGTATTCTTCTAGCAGAAGGATTTCACATAAGTTAAATTAAAGGGGAGTATTAAGATAGCAATTTTACTTATTTGTTTTTGTAAGTTTAAGAAGATATTGGCTGTATGAGGCGGTAAGCAGAGTGAGTCTGACGCCATGCCTTGTTGTGTGTAGTGGTCAATAAACATATTACTGATTACAAGTGTGTTTTTATTTTTTGCCCTACAAAGTTTAATATTCTTAGAATTAGTCCATTGAAAGATCTTTTAATTGCAATAGTAATTTTTGCAATACATTATATATATAACTACTTAACAGAATTTCTTGAGAAAATTACAATCATTTTTTAGATCAGAAATGTGTCAATTAGGCAAAACCTAACATAGGTTTTATTCAGTATATACATAATTTAATCTTCCCCTAATGAAAGGAGGAAGATTTAAAATAAATACGACTTACTTCATTTGACTCAATTTGAAATTTACAGTTCATCAAGTGAGGTTTTCCGTAGGGAATCAAATTAACATCTTGAGATCGGGGTGATTTGACATCTATCTTTATTTAGTTTTATTCACCTTTAGTTTCACATTGAATTCCATCATTCTGTGGAGGTGCACTTTGAAAACGAATAGCTTCTTTAAGTCTAGGCAACAGGAAGTAATTTTATATGAAAACGAACACAGGCTCAGGAAACAGCCTATTCCAACTTTCTTCCATGATGTAGCCTGCACAGCTAAACACTTCCACATGGAGTCGACCTAGCTGCTGCCAGTTAACACAAACAAGCTAGATCAGCTAATGGCCCTCAGTTCTTTGCTCCAATTTCTAAAAGAATCCCCTATTCTGTTTCCAAATATAGAATGAAACTGATCGGTGATAATGACATTAATATTGGCCAGAACAGGACGTGTCCTCCTTTCTGAGATATTTCAATAAATTGGACTTTAGTTCACTCCATCTTTGCCTTGTACACAATAATAGATGCAAGTAGAACAGACACGCTTTTACTGATTGAGCTAGTCACTAATTACATATTGAGAATTATTTTCCCTTGTGGAATCAGCTTCCTTCCGAAAACCATGTTTTTTAAATCGAGGATCAATAAATGTTGTCATTGTATATATTTTAGTTCCTCTATGAGAGGGTATACGTTTCACCTTTCCTGCATATAAGTATTTAACAAGATTTAAAGCACGTTTTGTGCATCCTTTTCTTTTCCCCTTATAAATTTTTCTCCAACTAGAAAAAAAGTTCAACCAACCCAGCCTTTCTCCTCTTTTAAGGCACACGGGCAAGTATGGTTGTGAAGTGTCACTAGTACTTCTTTCAAAGTAGAACCCTCCAGAAGCTTAAGGAATATCATCTATAAATACAGCTGATTTAACTAAAACATTAACTAAAAATGAATTTTTTTTGTTAGATATGAATTTCAATTAATTGAAGTCCAAATATTAGTGGTACCTTAATCTGTCCGAATATATTTTTCAATACTGTCTTTCTATTTTTTATTATCTGTTCCATAATTGTAATAGCTGTCCGTCTTAACAGCATTATATTATAACTCTTAACTATATCATAGTTTTTAATCATTTATAATGATTGGAGAACTCAAGTAAATTATTTCCATGAATTATTCTTTCTTTCTTCCATTTCTTTAACAGATTAAAGTTTATATAACTATAAAAACTCACTCAAAAACTAAAGATCTTTCAAGTTAAAAACACAGTTAATAATTCTTGTTATGTATTAAAGTTATAATTTCATAGAGTGGATGTACAATGGATGAAGTCAATATAAATAAGATAATTAGAATTATCTTTTGAACCCTCCTTCCAGATGAACTAATTGTTATCCTTATAATTTAATTCCAAAAAGTGTACCTTAAGTTAAAATAATGTAAGCAGTAAGTTCAATTAGAGCTAATTGGATAATTAGAAATAATTATATTAAGATGACTCAGATATTTAGTTGGTATAAGGAAGTAGGTAGGTATTATAATCTTACTCATTATAATGAAGAGGGTAGTATTTTTTAGAAAGAACCTAGTTTGAAAATCTTCATGAAATCTGGTATAAGAAGAGATAATATAAAAAATTTTATCTGAGAGGATTCTTGGCTTACTTGAAGGGTTTATAAAAGTGAAACAAGACAATAAAACAATAATAAATTTATTACATGGACGATTTATGGATACAAAAATTACTATGCCAAATAACAATAAATTTATAGATCACAGCAAACGCCTTTTAATTAAATCACAGAAAGTTTTAATTGACAGAGCTGTAATTACAAAAAGGTCCTTCAATAAAATATTGGCAAATTCAATTCAAACAAAAACAGGTTTTTAAGTTGGTAACAATGAACTATATATAAGATTCAAGAATGGAATAATAACATGAAACTTATATATAAATATATATAAAATGGCTACAACAAATCTAAATATAAATTTTTTATCACATATTTTAAGCCCATGAAAATGGATAATTCCTAGGACCAAAACACAAACATGAGTTCCCTCTTATAGTCAACTGATCAGTAAACATCTAATTTATATATTTGAAAAACAAACTCAGTTTAACATTTCATTGGTCAGAACAAAACTAAAACAAAACACATTAGGAAAGTTTTGTAAATTATGTAATTCATTTTTAAACATATACTAAACTTTGTTTATGGAGTCACCATTTACAGATATAAATGTATCACAATGCTCGACATAAAGATTAAACTATCTTCTGTGTACATTGTCATTTGGAGATAATGCGACATTGCAAAAGATTATAATATGACTTAATTACATCTGATCAATTTATCAATATATTAATTCATACAATACATGAAATAAATATATGATTTATAACCTGTAGTTTTTTGTACCATACATCATATTTATTAAAAAATTATATATTGTGTACATATAAACAGCATTTATATCTACACGCACAAATACTAAAATATTCAGTCCTTAGTTTACATTAATTCAGTCTTGTGCAATAATATTAATATTCGAAAAACTTATATGAACGCTTCCAAAAATATTATATTCCAATAAATAAAAAAGGGAAAGCATGTCAGTAGGAATATATTAACACTTAAACAATTAAAAGTAAAAAAAAAAAAGTTAAAAAACACACATATATTATAAACAAAGTATGTGCAAAAATATAAAATAATTAATAAAAAAAACAAAACAAACAACAAATACACCTCATTTAATTGATTAATATGACGTTGAAGTGGAACAGGTTCAGTCTTAAATATTAAATATCTTTGGATTTCTTTCTAGACCAAAACATTTAAAATTTAAGTAGATATAAACAGCCAAAGCTGAAAGGCTAGAAGTTATAGGATGAACTTACAAGAGGAAGTCACACTTAGTCTCTCACGGATCTTGTAGGCAATTGTTTTGGAGGTTCCTGGTCAAAAAACATTATACACCTATTTTGCCGTTCCTACTAATGGACCCTAGAAGCCGAGAAAAGCTTTTTCAGCTTCTAGGGCCCATTAGTCGAAACGGCAAAATACGTATGTATCTAATATTTTTGAACAGGAACCTCCAAAAAAAAAATTTAAAGATCCATGAGAGACTGCGTGTGTCCTCCCCTTGTTAGTCTAATTCAGAAATTTTTTCTTTTTTTCAAAATTACCAAGAGATAGTAGACTGTGTGTGGTATCAATGAAAAAATAGTTGAGATCCAAAGAGAAACAATCAAAATTTTAACAGAAATTTGTTTGCTTTTATATGTTGGCCTACTTTGTAGAAAATTTATTACATGGGTCCGACATGAAACAAAAGTCAATCTGTCCAGTCGAGATTCTGGCTATGAAAATGAGGGGTAGATAGAAAAAAATAAACGATAGTAAAAAAAAAAAGATAGAAAATTAGGTATGTGTAGCCAAAATGATTAATCTATTGTCAAAGTCTATATACAGGAAAAATCAAAATTAAAAAAATATAATAATAAATTATGTTTATGTGGAACACAATAAATGCTAATTATAACTCAGTGTTTCTCAACACATCTTAACTATAATCTTCTTAACATCTGTTAAAAAGAAAAAAAAATGGATAAGGCAAAAGCTAGTCAATACAAACAATTAAGAATTCCTGAACAAAAGAATCTATTTGAAATAAAATGCAAGAACTTACTTTTCATAACTTTTTTTTTTTTTTTTTTTTTTAAATAATACTGAGTGGTTTACGAAGGGCTCGAAAAAAAACCTAAAGATAAAAAACATACAAACAAAGAATACAAAACAATAAATCTTTATCTTTTCAGATAAGACAAGTAAACCATTATACAATTAAAAAAAAAAATTAAATCTAACAAGAAACCCGTTAATATGAATTAAAACAGAAAAAAATGAGTTATATCATTAAAAACAAATACCATTAAGAGTAAGCTAAAATCAATTCAAATCAACACAACTATATCAACAACTAAGAAAAACTAATAAAACATTTATGTAGAGGTTTTGGAGTGGGCCACTTTTCACTTAGTGGATTGTCCTACTTATCATTTCCTTAACCTTTGTTTGTAGGATCCAACATTAGTTTAAACACAAGAATGCAAAAAAATAAAATAAATAAAAATGAATATGGCAAAAGCTAGTCTATATAAAAACTTAAGAAATAATGAACAAAAGAATCAAAATGCAAGAACCTAGTTCTCATAATTTTTTTTTTTTTTTTTTTTTTTTTTTTAATAATATTCAGTGGTCCACGACAAAGTAGAGGGCTCAGGAAAAAACCCAAAGATAACTATTTCTTTAAGTAGAGATAAAAAAAAATTTTGTTAAATTTTTACAATAAATCTTTATCTTTTCAGAAAAGACAAGTAAACAAATATACAATTAAAAAACAAATTAAATCTAACAAGTAACCCGTTAACATGAATTAAAACAGAAAAAATGAGTTATATCATTAAAAACAAATACCATTAATACCAAGAGTAAGCTAAAATCAATTCAAATCAACACGACTATATCAGCAACTAAGAAAAACTAATAAAACATTTATGTAGAGGTTTTGGAGTGGGCCACTTTTCACTTAGTGGATTGTCCTACTTATCATTTCCTTAACCTTTGTTTGTAGGATCCAACATTAGTTTAAACACAAGAATGCAAAAAAATAAATAAAAATGAATATGGCAAAAGCTAGTCTATATAAAAACTTAAGAAATAATGAACAAAAGAATCAAAATGCAAGAACCTAGTTCTCATATTTTTTTTTTTTTTTTTTTTTTTTTTTTTTTTTAAATAATATTCAGTGGTCCACGACAAAGTAGAGGGCTCAGGAAAAAACCCAAAGATAACTATTTCTTTAAGTAGAGGTAAAAAAATATTTTTTAAAATTTCATAATGAATCTTTATCTTTTTAGGAAAGACAAGTAAACCAATTTTTGTTTAAAAGAGAAATTAAAACTAACAAGAAACCCGTTAACATGAATTAAAACAGAAAAAATGAGTTATATCATTAAAAACAAATACCATTAATACCAAGAGTAAGCTAAAATCAATTCAAATCAACACGACTATATCAACAACTAAGAAAAACTAATAAAACATTTATGTAGAGGTTTTGGAATGGGCCACTTTTCACTTAGTGGATTGTCCTACTTATCATTTCCTTAACCTTTGTTTGTAGGATCCAAAATTAGTTTAAACACAAGAATGAAAAAAAATAGAATAAATAAATAAAATTAAAAAAAATGGATATGGCAAAATCTGGTGAATATAAAAGCTTAAGAATTAATTATCAAAAAAATCAACCTGAAATAAAATGCAAGAACCTAGTTTTCATAAAAGTTTTTTTTTTTGGTTTTAAATAATATTCAGTGGTTTACAACAAAGTAGAGCGCCCGAAAAAAAAAACAAAAAAAACCAAAGATATATTATTTGTTCAAGTAGAGATAAAAAAAATTTTGTTAAATTTTTACAATAAATCTTTATCTTTTCAGAAAAGACAAGTAAACAAATATACAATTAAAAAACAAATTAAATCTAACAAGTAACCCGTTAACATGAATTAAAACAGAAAAAATGAGTTATATCATTAAAAACAAATACCATTAATACCAAGAGTAAGCTAAAATCAATTCAAATCAACACTACTATATCTACATCTAAGAAAGACTAATACAACATTTATGTAGAGGTTTTGGAGTGGACCACTTTTCACTTAGTGAATTGTCCTACCTATCATCTCCTTTAACCTTTGTTTGTAGGATCCAACATTAGTTTAAACACAAGAATGAAAAAAAAAAAATGAAGAAAGCAAAAGCAAGTCAATATAAAAACTTAATAATGATCAAAAGAATCAAAACAAAATAAAATGCAAGAACCTAGTTCTCATTTTTTTTTTTTTTTTTTTTTTTTTTTTTTTAAATAATATTCAGTTTTACAACAAAGTAGAGGGCTAAAAAAAAAAAAAAACCCAAAGATATATTATTTCTTCAAGTAGAGGTAAAAAAATATTTTTAAAATTTTCACAATAAATCTTTATCTTTTTAGGAAAGACAAGTAAACCAATATACTATTAAAACAAAATTAAATGTGACAAGAAAACCTTCAACATGAATTTACATTAAAAAATGAGTCATATCATTAAAAAGAAATATCATTAATACTAAGAGTAAGCTCAAATCAATTCATATTAAAATGACCATATCTACGTTTAAGAATGACTATGTCGACATCTATGTGGAGGTTTCGGTGTGGGCCACTTTTCACATGGCAGATGGTTAGCTTTTTCAGTACAAGCTATTTTCCAGAGTATGATGTAAGGATACTTGAAAGGAGAGATATCACAATGCTCAATAGCCTCTAAAACATCTTTATCTAATTTTGTTGGATTTGGTCCTGTCAAAAAAACATCTGGCCCCGTTTCAGACATTACCATAAATTCCTCCTCCTCACTATCATCTACTTGCATCCTATCATCAATTTGGGGTGAAGATGGGGCTGTATAGTACTCGTCTAAAACAAATGTATATTAATGTAAACAACTAAAAATAATCTGCAGTAGCAGGTTTTAATCAAAATTTAAATATAAGCTATAGAAGTGCATATCCTTAATTTAATTATGTATATATCTGACGCACAGAATAAACAGGAATACATATCATTTTAATGGAAAAAACATCGAGAGGTCTTCTTTATTCACATCAATCATTGCAAATCTATGGAAGTACATAGTTTCCTTATTATTTTGAATCATCCTAATTTGTTCTTTGACAAGACATAATTTTATCTCTTTACCTATTTGTTATTATGCTTAAGAGATTTGGTGCTGAGTAAAATTTTTTTACTATTTTTCTAATTCTAAGGTAGTTGAAATTCAACTATAAAACATGAAGGTATAAATTAGTTCTACATCTCCTCAATACCAGTCCTACTCAGGTCAGAAAAATATATATTTACAATTTACAACAGTAAGTATATATAATATAATATATACACTAAGGAAACATTTTTTACTAACTTCAATACATGAAGGCAAGGAGGCTAAGAACCCATCTTAGCCAGGGCATGAACACTGGATACAACCTATAACATGGTTATAGTGATGATGAACCAGCTATGGCAACATAATAGTGAGGTCCCTTGGTACTTGCGGCCAAGTAATTATACTACCATCATATCAATGGGATTCAAAGCTATAAAAATGCCTTGTAATAAAGAGATCTTATTATTAGATTCCTTTAAACAGAGACATCAAAATTAAAAAATCATTCTTTAGAGCTATCAATAAAGAAAAACACTATGAAAATAGAGTATAAAACAAAAATATTAAGTAGACGAAGTATAATAAAATATAAGTATGAAGTTAAAAAAATAAAAATAAAATAAGGTTATAGCATTAGATAGGTTAATAACAAAATATAAGGAAATAAAATAAAATAAGCTAATAACCGAAACCATAAAATTATAAAAGCATGTAAATGGTAATAACAAAGAATTAGGCGATAACAGGGTTGAAACAATACTGTTACAATGATGTTAAAATATATTTTAACAGGCAACAGTAATTAAATTATAAAAATAAAATGAGAAGTGTTTAGTAATAAGATACATTACTGTTGTATCTTGGACAAACTGTATCTTATATCACTATTCACTATCTCGGCCAATGTTTTAGTCTTGTGAGAAACATTTGAACTATTCCAGGCATTATAAACCTATTTTTACTTATTGTTCACATGTCTGCTATGAAAGCAGTGGTTAATTGATGTTTATAAATAAAAGTTAAAGTTTTTGAAAAATTTTATTAACAAACTTCACGAATTAATTAAAGAATATCTATAATACAGTTTGTGAAATATTTTCTGATAAGTAATGCTACATGTTTTTTTGTGAGATTAGCCTATGACTGGCAACACCCCAAAACAGTAAATTGCCAACTATTGTACCATGGACCACAACAAACACATCCTGTACTCGCATGGTACAAAGCAAGAAAGGAAAAAAAAATTAACTTATTGATCCATAAGCTTTAAAAAAAGTAATTGAAGCTGTGTTAAGGTGAAAATGAAATTTTAAATATACAATCATGTAAAGTCTTAAAGGAAAATTTTCAAGAGTAGTTTGACACTTAAATAGTAGACAAACCAAACTCCAACTCTATAAAACGCTTAGCCGTCCAGTTCTTTCTTACGCCAGTCAAACATGGACATTAACCAAAAGCGATAAAATATATTTACTCCTGTTTGAAAGAAAAATATTCTGAAGAATTTTTGGACCAGTAAGAGAGGGACTGATTTGGAAAAGTCAAAAGAATAGAGAAGTGTATGAGCTGTTAGAGAACTAAATAGTTCTAGGATAATAAAAAATTATGAAGTCTCAGCTGAGCAGGACACGTAGAATGGATAGAGCTCTGAAATCCCGATAAGAGTACTTGAAGAGCCATTGCACCATACAAGGAGAGTCATCTTTCATATAATATATAAAATGGCAAATAATAATAATAGCTCAAAAAAGAAAGAAGTTCGAAGTGTGGCTCACAAGTATACAGTTACAAATAATAAAAATTGACCTGTTAAATGAGACAAAAGAAATACAGCTGGAGAAGAATGGATACAATAACAACAGAACAGAATTCTAACAAATGACATCAAAGAAAGAATGTGTTTTCGTATGGTCCTAGGTAAAAGAGAAATTGATCCATGGTACAAAATTGAAGTTAAATAAGTGATGAGAAGACTTATTACAGGAATAAAAATTTAAATTAATAGTTTTTAGTTGTATATATTACAAAATCTATCCAAGGTACAACAGTCATCCCTACATGAAATATTATTATATAAAACAAAGTATAATTACAAATACGACTAGTATTGTTGTATGAAGGAGTAAATTAGGTAAGGAATAAAAAGTTAGCATATTAGAATCAAAAGTTAGTATATTAGATACAAAAGTTAGCATATTATAAATTAAAAGTTTATATATCATAAACCTAAGGATATATATAACGTAACATAAAAAGGAAGCAATTCTAAAAAAAAAAATAAATAAATAAAAATACAAAAAATAGCAGAATTCAAAAAGAAAAAAAAACAGCAAATAAAAAATAGCAACTCCATTTTAACTGTGCAATGAACAGTTCATAGGGTTCTACAAAAACTTTCCGCCAATAACTACTGTACCAATTACTTTCCCCATAAAAATGAATTCCAATCTGAACAAATTGATTTAACTTAACTTTTCTTTATTTTTCCAATCTCTGGGCGAAATTCAAACCTTCCCAACCCAATAATTTTAAATATATTTGAAGAATATTCGGAAGTTGACAACATCGCAACCAGTGAAGCTCTCATAAAGGGAAAAATAATTTATCAGTCATCAACAAAAAAATAAGAAAATGAAAAGTAGGAAGATGATGAGCAGCCACCATCATATGGTGATATTATGGACTTGATTTATACATCACTATAGTTTTTTTTTTAGAGAATGATGTTAATCAAGAGGAGCAAGAGAATCAAAACGGGTATTGATGCTCTTTTGGATAGAAAAAAATAACCAATATCAAACGTTTAAAGCAGATCTACATTTCTAATTATTTTCAACAAGTTAAAAGTTTTAATACTTAATCTATGTCTATAATGGCAGTATTAGTAATATTATTTCAGATACGTACATATTTGTAGCCACAGGGAATAAGTTGTAAAATGAATTATTGCAATTGTCTCCTAACCTATCTGCACATTTTGAAAAAATCTCTAACTATGGCTCTATTTCAGCTGGTTGAGGTCCACTGATATTAATAAAAATCATTTTATCTAATAACTGGATGTACAGGAACGGTTCAAAAGAAAAAAAAACATCATCCAGAAAAGTTGCAAATTTACACTTAACAACTTATTTTCTGTGGCCACAGATACATAATCACAAAATTAGAAAAAAAATAACTATATTTCTTTTCTTTTCCTTATTAAAAACAAAATGGATAGATAAAATTAACAAAGGTGACAAAATACATGCATAAAATTGGAAAGCAATTGTCCAAGATAAGCAGAAGTAGAGCAAGCAGGTTAATGTGCATTTAAAGAGTTGACTTGTTAATGTGCTATTGTCCAGTTAGGTTAGTTTAGTAAGGTTACATCCTCTGTACTGTTAGTCTATGTTTTTCTCAGTATTTATTTAAGCAAGATCTAGTACACTCAGTCAGTTATCATAAAACCAATGGTGAATGCATTATATAAAAGAGAAATTGTAATAATTTAGTATTATAAAAAGTATGAGTCAGTGTGTAAGTGATTAAAATTGCATTTCTTGTATTTGGTGCAAAATGATTAAGAACCTTCACCAACCCTTTACAATACAACCCCTCTAAACCAGTTTGGTCGGAACCAACCCTCTGGCCAATTATCAATTTGGCCAGGTAACCCAAGGTTCTCATGAAAAATTAATTTTCATATAAAAGGAGTCTATTTCATTGGATATTATAGAAACTCATCTTATTGTATGTATATACGTACAACGAACACAAAGAAATTAACATTAAGAACTTTTATAAATGTTGAACACTTAAAACATGCACGCACACATTATTAAAAAAAAAAAATTCAGTTGTTTCTGTTTTTTAGCTTTCAGTGGTTTTTGAAAGCCAAATCTATCCATTTTCATATGTTCTTCAAGTCCAAAAGCTGTTGAATATTGTGGCTGCTCAACATAGTGTGATAAACATCAGCAGTTTTTCTTGCTTTTTCATGGCCTATTTTCCAGTGATTCTTCCATGTCTGCATTTTTTATGACCTCTTCACATTAGCAGTCATCTTTACTAGCTATACCAATTATTTCCTCATCCATAAAAAAAATCTTTCAGAATCCTTCCTCATTATTTGTTATACATTCTTCTACCTCCTTAAACATCATTTGGCTCCCACTAAGTGATGACTATAGATTGCGTTAATCTCCAATTCTTTTATTTTCTAAATAATTCTCGAATAGATTTTCTACATCAGGTTAATATTTCGTCCACATTTTTATAAAAGTAGAAGAGGGAATTTCCAAAAAAGCAACAGAGAACATATAAAGTATGTTACCTTCTTCATGTTTTCCAAGAGAGATAAGTTTTCAAACTCGTACCTTAGTAAAACTCACTATCTCCCTACAATGTTCCCTTCTCAATTTGCACAACACAACATAAACACATGGCACATGTAACACAATTCAATTTTCAAAGAAATTTGCCAAAAAAAAGTCTTTGTGAATAAATAAATACACTGAGAGAGGGAGAAAAAAATTTTGTTCTTTATTCCACATGATAGGCCGGTTAAGAGGGGTTCTACTGTATTGTAAAAAAAAAAAATAAAATAAAAAAAAATAAACAAAAAAAATAAAACAACTATAAGTTGTCATTTACATTACTTGTGCTGTTACTTATCACTGAAGAGTGACTTCATTGTTTTGTATTTTGATATCAATATAAGTATATCAAAATATCAAAAAATTGATATGAACCCAACAATAATTATGGTTAGGTTCATATATAAAGAACTATCAAACGTTTCTTCTAACCTGATGACCCTGATGATGAACAGCTACTACTGGAGGACAATGCTAGAGACATTTCTTCAGATGAATAGCTGTAATCTAAAATAAAATAACACAATTATACTTAACAGTGAATCAAAAGAATATTTTTTAAACTGTAGCTATACTTTTTTTTTTAATCTTCTGGTGAAGTGAAAAATCCTTATTATGTACAGCTCACCACTTATTTTAGTCAAGCTCAATAAGGAAAACTTACATCTAACCTTATAAGCATTTAAGACGTTGCCAAAATGTATAGTATGACTTAAATTAAAATTCGTAAATTTAAAAAAAAAAATAACTAAACTACTTTCTTTCTTTTTTTTCAAGAATTTGAAAAACAGTACCCATTTATTATTGCAGCATTACAGACCAGGATTCTGTAAATCTTTAAAAAATTTCAAAGTAGTTCTTAGACTTATGAAGTATAGAATTGCCATAGATAATACAGAATTAAAGGCTTTAAGATCTATATTATTTTGTTTAGCTGAAATAAAATAAAACTTAATAAAAAAATATTACTTACCCTCCATAAAAAGATTTCTTGGACACAAATTAGTGAGTGGGAATCTTTTAGGAACTTTGGATGCTGGAATAGTGCAAGAGCATGCTTGAGCGGCAGACCATAACACATCTGCATTAGCTTCAGTTTGCACATTATCGATGGATACATAATGTAGCAAGGCGAGAGTATAGCGACAGATGCAAATAACTGCAGCTTTGATGTTTGGTTTGGACACTTTATCACTGCTTATAAAAGTATCTACATTTATGCTAGAATAAAAAAACAAAAAAACATATACATTAATATACACATACATTAAATTACGAATTCTAAAAATTTAAACTGTTTAGTTTAGTAGGCATATAGGATTGATTTATTGATAGCAATTTAAACATTAACAAATTATAAAATAAATATCAAACTACACAGTAAAACATAAAGAAGGTAGTTGACAGGCAGTCAAGAAAAATAAATAGCCAAGAATAGTTCATTGTACATTGACATTTCTACCACTGTAGGCCTTCTTCATGCAGATAGAAATCCTATAAATATTACATTTTTATCAATATACCCTGTGAGCAGAAGGCCTTTGATGTTGGCCAAAACATAGCCACGTCAATAAACTGTTGTCAGTGAGCAGTATTTTTTTTTTCAGACCATGTCTCAAACTATCTTTTCCACAATTTAAGTAACTGTTAACTATATCGACACAAATATATAGTACAACACATATTATAGATGTTTTATTATTATTTTACTGCTTGTTTAATTTTATTAATAAATGTTAATAACATTATTAAAAAACCTCCGAACAAGCTGGAAGTGTGTATACACACACACATACAATATCAATATTTTTGTATGCAATTCTCAATAGTAATACATCAATTGCAGTTATATTTGTAAAGATAAATAAAAATTTCTTTGTTACTAACAAATTTTTCCAATCCAACACTATTTGTATCTAGTTAGTAAATAAGTACAAGGTTTACTGCAATTTACAATAACTCAAAATAAAAATAATTAACTAAAAAGGTTTACCTCATTAATTCCGTCATCAGCTCTATAGCTTTACCACGGTTTTCAGGAAAAACAAGAAGTGTTTCCTTAATAATGACTGATAGCCTATAATGGGATTTTGATATTTCAACATTAACAAATCTTCGATCAGCTGAACATCCAGCCAAGAAAACTTGGAACGAGCATATATCATGAACAGCATTAGGGTAGTTTTCCTGGAGAAGAGCTGAACCAATTCTATTTGCAAAAATCTAAAAGAGAAATTATCACCAAAGAAAAGAGTAAACAGTAAACATTTATAATAAAAAAAAAAAAAGAAACAGAACCTAGTTACTTTAAAATACAATACCTTGCAAGTATGCTCCATTGCATTGCTAACAGACTTGAACGCCTTCTTTTTTTTCTTTCGAAACACATGATTGTACCCCTCAAAAAACATGGGTGATTCAGACCTTAGAGTGAGTTCTAATGGGTCTAATTCTCCAAAGAAAGAACAACCGGAAGCCTATACATAACAATGTATTAAATATATTAAAAAACATATGTATTTTCAACTAATAAAACCAACTTATAATGTTATATAGGAATTAAAAAATAAAAATTCCCCTTAGGAGAAAAAATAATTTATGAAAAGCTCTCATTAGTGTAATTATCAAGATTATACTGTACTCATTTCAGAAAACTATTTTATATTCTAATATAAACACATAAATCAATGGTTAACACAATACTGATAATTCTACAAACATAAGAGGGAATCATAAGCATTACTTACCACATCTCTGTTTGTTACGCTATTGTTGCTATGTGCCCCTTCTGATTTATCATCTAAAGATAAAGCTCTAAGTCGCTCTGATACTTTGTCCAACTCTTTCATAATAGAATCAACTCGAGTCATAGGTGAATCAGGATTTCTTGTTTCATAAGCCTAAAAATAGTAATGAAAACTACTATATATCCACAAGAATTCATCAATCCCTAATAGCACTGATTACTAAAGCAATATCATACCTTCCTGAATTCTTTTTTGATATAGTCTTCTAATAAATCAAGACCCTCAGGACTGGCTAGATTAACAAATCGGTCTAAAAAAGGCCAATATTCTTTCCAATCTACATGGAACTCAAACGCTAATCGCCTGTAAAAGTAATAAAAACAACAGTTAATTTTATAAAATATACATAGTAATATAGTAAAATTTATTACTTATTATTATTTCACTTCTATGATGAAATTTTAAAAAATTAAGTAATGGAAAAGAAAAATCAAATTACATGAACAGGCTATATCTCAACAAAATAAAGTAGAAAAATGTATCTTTTGTCACAAAGAATGAACTGGAAAGGGATTAAGTCAAAAATGACAAAAAAATGAATCAAGTGACAATTTATGATATTCTTATCTTCTAAACTCAGTTCTATTTACAATCGTCTATCTTAGCATACATTTCAAGCCTCAGGTACACCCCAAAATCAAGGCTTGATTTTTCTACTCTGAATCAATGATGGGCCAGAAATGTGAATAGAATAGATTCAGAAAAGTTAGCCCTCGAAACCTTAGTTCTTCCCAGAGGAAATGTCCATGAGGTTTGTACCACATACCTCAACGAGGCATAGAACTTGGGATTCGGGTGAATTATATTCTGTGATTTTTATTTTAAAGGTCACTTCATACCATAAACATTTCTTTCCAATGGCATTCAGTTTATAAGGTATTTAGGGGGCTATCTATGATGGCCGAGCACATTGAGGCAAGAGTTTTAAAGCAATCCATACAAAAGATAGTAGGTCAGTAGCTGTTTGGACTCCGTAGAGATAGGACGTCTTTATCTAGCTGTGCTCTGAGGGATTAGTGACACCCACAGATAAGATTCATATTTACTTTGTTTCTTTCATTATTCTTTTTATTAGTATAAATATTTTCTTTTTAGTAATTCTGAGTGTTTTCTTTTCAATTATATAATTTTTTAAGGCATCAAATAGTGATGGGAGGGACGTGCCTCCGGGCAAAGTTGAATTACCTAATAAAATGATTACAGATAAAAAGGTTTTCAAGCCCTTGACATACAGTAAATTTGATTCAGGTCCCTATATTATTTTTATAGAATCAACGATACAAAACCATAATTTAGGCACATTGCACCCAGTCAGCTTCGGTAGCAAATTATTTAGAAATTTTCCACAATTTAGAAATCAAATCTCCACCATACGATCAATAGGGAAAAATAGTATAAAAGTTGAATTAAAAAGATAGAGATAGCTCTAACTCTTTAATATCTGAAATTAATAAAAACAAAAATGAGGATCTTAGAGCGTACGCTCCGAGATTTTTTGTTGAGAAAAAAGGGATTTTGAGGGGAATTCCTAAAGAAATAACGAAAGAAGAATTAGTCAACCATTTGGAACCGATTAATTATGGTGAAAATTCAAAAATTGTTTCTGGCCGTACATTAATAAGGAAAATTGTAGACGAAAACTATGAGTCTAGTCACGTTCCAACTGAATCTGCTGTTATTACTATCAGAGGTAAAGAGTTACCTAGTTATTTAAGCCTATTTAGGGTCATTTGCCGGGTGGACCCCTTTGTTCCCCGATTAATACAGTGTTATAAATGATACGTGGGGAAAAATTGTAAAAATTTAATTAGGTGCATGAAGTGTGGTGAAGGTCATAAAGCGGCCGATATTCACTGTAAAACGGAACATCCATCCATCAGATATGATCAATGCCCTGAATATTTAAAGCAGCGATCTATTAAAAATCTTATGATGAATGAGAACATCACTTTAGTTGAAGCCAAAGAAATAACTGGCAAATCGTTCCAAGCAGCCTTAGCTTAGCTAGTAAAACTCCTAACCTAAAAAGTGATACCTCTTTATCTAGCTTACATTATGCAAATCGTGTGCCACCGAAAAGAATCACTTGTACATGTCAATCAAACTTTAGAAGAATATAAAAAAATTATTCATGGTGACAAAATTAATTCTACACCAATTGTAAATAATCCTTATAAGCCAAGAAATGACACAAATACAACAGAGGAATTCAGATTTAATAAAAATGTTGAGAAAATTACAGAAATATTTTTTAGTATTTTAAACACCATTATTGATGTCGAGAAATTAAATCTTGGTAAAGAGAATTTAGAAATATTGGATAAAGAGAGAGTATCAACCCTAGACCAGCAATGCCATTGTTTATATATACTACAAACAATACAAACATTGTATGCCCTGTTCATTTTTTATAAATGCTTCTGACATAACAATATATTTATCTTTATTCATTTGAATTTTTTTTTTCTTTATTGTAATTACGTACAATATTTTACTGTGGAACGGTAGATTTGTAATATCAAATAAGGGGGTTTTAGAAATATTTTTAACTCAATATAATATAGATATAGCTATTTTAAGTGAAACTTGGTTGAAACCTAACACTTACGAAAATTTTCAAGGTTATAACAATATAAGATACGATCAATATGATGGTAAAACTGGCGTTGCAATTTTAATTAAAAATAATATTTCATATACAGAAATTGACTCAATAGTATAACCTGGCGATAATTTCCAAGCAGTCGGGGTCAGGGTTCCGTTCGAAGGCCGCTTTATTTTCATTATATTATTTTATAACCCAACTGACTGTAATCTTTCAACCTCAGACTGGGATAAATTTTTAGGTAGTGTCCCGAGACTGTGCCTGATAGGGGGGGGGGAGGACAGTAACTGTCACCATTTAGACTTTGGCTGTAGTTTCACTAATAATAAAGGCGCGAAGTTGAAATCATCGATTGATAATTTTAACCTTGTAATACTGAACTATGGTTCTCCTACCAGAGTTAAAAACATTGTACAAAAAATAAATACAAAAAATATATCTCTCGTATCTCCCGACTTATCTCTTTTATTTGACTGGAAGGTAACCGATGACTCCCTTGGTTCGGATCATCTACCCCTGCTTATTTCTCCAGTAAATGCAAGTCGTTTTAAGTGTTTTTATTCGAATGTTTTTACTTTGAAATGGAAGTTAAAAGATGCTGATTGGGAAAAATACAGAGTTAATGGGTCAATATTCTAACCAGCAAGAAGTATCTACTAATAGACTCAGTTATGATCTTTTTATGACTAATATAAATAATGCTATTTCATTATAAAATGTATCCCCAGGCCCAATATATCTCAGCCTGGAAAATCAGGGAATCCTTGGTGGAACCTAAGACTGTCAGCAAGCGATAAACAGTCGTGCTAAAGTATATTCAGTTTTTAAACATAATAATAGCTTTGAAAATTTTCTAGCATACAAACAAGCAACTGAACGGGCTAGCTAAAAGGTTAATAAAAGTAGCTAAAAGGAAAAGTTGAGCCGAGAAACAGTAGAACTGAAAGTCGATGATCAACCCATTACTCAGAAACCCTATTTCATTATGCCTTTTACATTAAACGATTTTGAAATTGTTCTGAAAGACACCAATAATACAGCCCCTAGATTGGATAGAATCCATTATCCAATGCTATCTAATTTACCAGTACGGTAATCTAAATTACTATTAGAAATTTTTAATCATATTTGAAATATTGGCCAGTTTCCCATAACATGGAAAGATTATATCGTTGTTCCAATTAAGAAGAAAGGGAAAAACTATAATGAAGCTTCATTGTTTAGGCCCATCTCTCTTTCCTCCTGTGTGTTGAAGACATTCGAACGTCTTTTAAAAATGAAAATAGAATGGCATTTAGAACACCATAATTTATCACCCACTAATCAATATGGTTTTAGGAAAGGAAAATCTATACAGCATTGCCATTCTCAACTAATAACGGATATTTACTCAGCATACACTAAATGAAAAATTTTGACGGGTTTATTTTTGGATATTTCTAGAGCATATGACAGTTATCTATAGTCAATTGGCTGATAGTATGGCGAAATTAGGTCTTAATAAAGAATTTATTCATAAAAAAAAAATCTGTACTATGAACGGAGGGTTTTTATAAGAATAAAAGGGGAACATATTGGACCACGGACAAGTAGTAAGGGTCTGCCTCAGGGAGGAATTCTTAACTGCTTGCTTGCTTTTGCTATTTACGTATCCGAAATAAATCGTAACTTAACTGGATTGTGCAAATTAATTCATTATGCAGACGATATCTGTCTCTACTCCTCATGTGAAGATTTACATTCCTGCATACAAGCACTATCATGTAGTATCAATAACTTATCAGCCTGGTTAAATGATAAAGGTCTAACACTATCTGTACAAAAATCGGAAATCTGCATATTTAGTAGAAAAAGACATATTCCTTCCCATAATCAAATAAAAATAGGTTCGATCAACTTTCCTTTAAGGTGTCATGTAAAATTTATAAGTTTAGTAATTAACCAAAAATTCTATTGGAGCGATCATATTCAATATATCCTGACTAGTTGCGAAAAGTATATTAATATATTGAGAGCGGTATGTTCAACAAGATGGGGAGCTGATCCATCCATCTGTTTAGTTTTTATAAAGCTACAATTAGATTTGAAATAAATTTTGGATCTATGTTCTATGGTATTGCATCTAAATCAAAGCTAGCTGTCTTGGACACATTCAATCTAAAGCTATTAGGTTAAGCTTAGGTTTTTTAAATAGCAGCCCTATTTGTAATATTCTAATGGAAGCAGGTGTACCCCCTTTATAACTAAGAAGAAATATGTTGAGCTCTAGATTTGTATCGAAGCTGTTATCCGAGTTGTCTCCGGTAAACAATAATCTAATCCATCTAGCCACTTTAGTTCTCACCCACCCCTACTGGAAAACTAAAAAATCTCCATCATTAATTGAATCGTTTTTAAATCTATCTCCGCACAAAGACAAAATCTCAAGCCACTCGAAATTGCCCGTTTACAATTATAGTTATGAAATTATGACTTACAAACCGGGTATCGTACATCTCCCAGACCCGATAGGATACTCCCAGTGCAATTCCTTTTTTAAGCATCACATCAGAACTAGCTATCCAGGCACCACAGTAATATACACGGATGGTTCAAAGAGCTCCATCGGTGTTGGCGCTGCCGTTTTCGATCAATGTAATGATTTTTCAAATTCTTTGTCACTTTACAACTTTACTTTAATTTACAACACTGAACTCACTGCTATTTATTTCGCAATAAAACATATATAATCAATTCGCTATAATGGTCAATTTTTAATTTTTAATGACAGTCTAAGCGGGATATGTAAATTAGAACATTTAAAACCTTCATCTAGTTTAAGCTCCCTTATCATGAATATTGTTAAAGCTCTGTTTGACTTCTCAGCATCTAATAAAAAGGGTGAGGCTGGCATGGATCAGGGGCCATTCAGGTATAGACAGAAATGAGATTGTTGATAGAATAGCTAAGGAAGCTTCCATTAAGTTGCTCTGTAAGTAATTTCAAAATCCCCTATTCGGATTTGTTCTCTTTGATAAATGTCAAGCTGTTAGAGGACTGGCAACTATGGACCGATGTGTCACAAGTGGGCGTGTTTCATAAATCGCACTTCCCAAAAGTTTCGTTGATTCCCTAGTTCCAGAAAGTCAATGCTCCTCGATCATGGATTAAAAGTATGTGCAGACTACGGACTAATCATGGTTTATCAGGATTATATTTATTTAAAATAAAGGAGAGAAGATCAGATGTATGTGAGTTGTGTGGAGACAAGGAGGATGGATCTAGAGCACATTATGAAATGTAAAAAATACGCCTTACAAAGATTAAAATTTACAATGCAAATTAGAAATAAATTGACTTTGAATACAATAACATATACGACATTTTGCAGAACCCTACTACACTAATCAATGAATTCAGTGTCTTCTTAAGTGAGACAAATATTAAAATATAGATTGATTCAATTTAAATCAAATCGAAATATTTTTCTTTAATTAAGTCTGACTAATAGTACAGTAGAAGTCCGATAATCCGGCACGTTCGGGACCGGCTCCGTGCAGGACTAATGAAAATTCCGGTCTATCAGCGGTGCCCCTTCCTTTTAGTGTAGGCTTTGCCGTAAAACAAATGTATCTTGTACATAGATACATACATAAATTGTAATTATAAGAACAATTAGGTTAATAATTAAACTACAAATACAGTATGCAAATACATACAACAAAGGTTTTTTTATATTTCATATAATGTATGTATGTACATGTACTGTAAAACATATTTCAATTAGATTTTAAAAAAGTCACGAATGTCTTTTTTGTTTTCTTGACTTTTGGCGTTTAGTATAAAATTCATTTCTAATGATATGAAAATCAATGCATCTATGTCTATCTGAAGCACTGTATCTATGTCCTCATCAGTTAGTTCTTGTTCAACAGGCTCATTCTCGTCGATTAGAAGCCACTCCTCAACCTCATCTTCAAGCAGGTTTTTCAAGGGATTGTCTGCACTTCTAACGACATCCAAAACTTTGGTCAGAGCGCCTTGATGGTTTCCTTCCTCATCAGTCTGCAGAGTTAGGTCAGATGCAGGGTTTGCATCTGGCCAAAGTTTTCTCCAGTATTTTTGGAGTGTTGTATTTTTTACCTGGTTCCAAGACAGTGCAATAGCATAGATGGCATCTTTTACTGTAAACTTTTTTTGAAAATCAGTCACGTCAATTTTCCGGAGCGATGCCGGACTATCGGGCATTCCGGACGGTTGGATGCCGGACTAATGGACTTCTACTGTAATAACTATATGAGCAAAATGGATAATGGCTAACACTAAGGCCTTTATCTTAAAAAAATAAATAAATAAATAAAAAAGATAGTAGGTTCAATTCCCAATCATAATTAGGAATATAAATAAATAAAACTAATAATATTTGTAACATAAGAAATAATGGTTTAATAAAAACATTCAAAGCCTTTTTAAATTTATAGTAGTTTTTCTTAAACAATAATGCACTGGCACCAAATACCAGACCACAATGTTTTGAGAATACAGTAATAAAGTAAAGTACTAATTAAACATTTACAGATCCACTCAGACCCATAAAGTTTTTGTTCTTTAAGGAAAAAAAAATGAGAAAAATTTATAATTCCGATTTTGAAACACCCAGTGATATGCTAACATTGAGAACTTAAATATTAAATTAGAGTCTAAATATTAACAACTATCTGAAAAAGCGCTAGGTTTACACAATAAGGGAGCTGGAGGGTTTTTCTCTTGATTGCCTATAAACTTTAATTCACTTTTTGATCATATTTTAACAGGAAATTAGTAGCATGTAGATATAATAAGGGAGATCTTGAGAAAGAACGTCAACACTGTCCACTCAAAATTAAAAGGAAAATGAATCCACCAAGACTACAAGGACTAGCAGAAATTAACAGGAACTAGGAGATCAGTTGGAAACTTCATAAACATAAAAAATATATCAATTCCTGGGCCCCACCAGTTGAGTTCTTGACACAACTAAACCTGTAGTTTAGTCTGATGATAGGACACATTGCCAGGTTGTTATGGGAAATAGGTCTTTAAGCCCTTGTAAAGACAAGAACAGAAATGTTCTTTTATTGGCAGCAAGGCCAGGTAGAGTGGAAAAAAAAAAAAAACATTGTTAAGAAGAGTTCATTTTTCATTCAAAATTTATCACACAGCCAACTAATAAATTATTATAATTAATGTATAACTACTACACTATGTGCTATTCATTAAAAGGGAATTTTAAAAATAAATAAAAGACATTAACAAAAAGTATATGTAACAAAATAATAGATAACATAAATCAACAAACTGTAGCTCGACTCACCTTCCTACTTTTTCTAAACCTTTTTCTGGGTCAGAAAGCTCAGGCCTATTCCTTAAAATATCTCTGAAAGTCCGTGGAGGTGTTTTCCACATTTTACGGAATGTCCTCGCTTCTTCCTCGGTCATAGGGCCAGCAACTGCTCTGACTTCAAGTGAAGACGCAACTTTTGTTGGGGAAAGTATACCCTTAAAAAATGAAATAAAATATGTATGTGTGTATATATTAATATTTATTGTAATTATTTTAACAATGTGAATTGATAATTTCATTTCATTTTAATATTCAAAATAATTTTAACTGGAAGTAAGAAATTTTATACACAGGTAATTATAATCATAAAAACAGGTCTTCTTTTAAAAAAAAGAAAACTTTATATATGTAATATGAAGTCAGAATAATTCTTTATAATTTAGTAAATTTAATCACTTTCAATTAAGTTTGATCATAAGTTTGACCTGTAAAAAATGTAACAAACATTATTTTTTGTAACATATAAAAAAGCACCACTGTGTAAACTTTTTATTTTAATTATTACATTTGTTTGAAATGCTCTTTTGAGTTCACAATAAAAAAAATAGTAGGTACTTTCAAATACATTTGAACAGAAGTAACAAATTGTTCCTAAACATTTTAAATGTTAAATATAAAAAAAGAAAGAGAAAAAAATATGAACAGTATACCACTAGACTAAATCACCCAGAGTATACTGGAAACTCTTTGTCTAAGAACCCAATAGGAAAAATGAAGAGTTATCTTACCCCACTTATCGAATATTTCAATGTTATCTACTGTTAAGAGTGAAACTTCATGACTCACAATCGTTCAGTCACTGCCAAATAAAACTGGCAGTTATTATTTATAACTTATTACTCATATCTTTGTAATTAAGGGCAACCATTATTAATAGAATATTAATCATTTAAATACAAAAATGTATTTAAATACAAAGATATAAATTAATAAACAAAACAAAACAAAAAAAAAAAAAAAAAAAGTAGATGGTTATGATAGAGAATTGAACAAGTTTTAGTCGATAAACACAATAATTAAAAGATTAAAAAGTATGTTAAAGTAAATAAAGACCATTTTCAATCTTAAATTAATGCCAATATCTGCAAACCTATCAATATGATTTTATAAGAATGTTTATCTACCAAAAACGTTGACAATAAAATTATTATTCAAGTAATTGTTTATTTATACTATAATCACTGACAGTGATGTATTAATAGTAAACCCTTTGCTATGTATCAAACCTATAAGTTTTAAAATAACAAGCATAATATTCATGTGTTGCCAAAAGGGTAGCCCCTCACGGGTGGTCCGAGAATTCAAACCCTTTGTTGGGTCATACAACAAAGGACAGTTTCTCTACCTGCTTGTCCCTTACCTCTTAATATTAGGGGTAAACAGGATATTTAAGTTTTTCTTCAAATTCAAGAAACTGGGAAGTCAATGGGCGTGTACTTGGTCCAGGAGGGCAGAGACTATACATCAAAAAGAGCCGGAAAAATATTTTCGAGTTCAGTCTGTAAGTCTTTTTGGTCCTGTCTTGTGTCTTCAGAGCTTGTTCCTGGGGGTCTTGGGTCTGGCCTTGTCTCCCAGGTCGGCCAGCCTTACCACGATGTAGCCCACCAATGACTTCCACTTCCGCCGATGACGCCTTACCCACATCATAGCATCTCCCTCAGATTAAGATAAGTCTAGGTTAAGTTTATTTGTTACCATATAAGTTTTTAAATTAACCAATGATGCTTACTTCTTGTAATTTTATATGTCAACTCTTAATTGAATATACGTTGTTTTTAGTTTAACCGTCAAATTCATTTACCATTTGCATGTCACTCATTTAATTAATATATTTTGATTACTCTTCTTTATAATTAACATATCTCAATTATGGCCCCACGATCACATTGTAAAGAAGATTTCATTAAATTAATTAACTATTTAATAATACTTATTTCAAGACTAAAGCGACAAGAAACTGCTCGTCATTACAGACTGCTTCAACATTTACTAGACAAACGATCAAACCTCCCAATCCATTACAAAAGACTTATTTACATGACAGTTATTAGACCTATTTGGACGTACGGAGTTGAGCTTTGGGGCTCTACTAAGCCATCCAATTCATCTCGTATCCAATTCTTACAATCCAAAATCCTTCGAAAAATCCTAAATAAGCATATCCATAAAGACCTTAATGTTCCATATGTTGCTGAGTTAGCCCAAACCAGATACCTATCCTTCCATAGTAAGCTCCATAACCATTCAAATCCATTAGTTTCTCAACTTCCTTCCCACTCCACTCCCAATAATCCTCCGAGGTGTCTGAAAAGAAGATGGCCTAGAGATCTTCTAGTGTAAAATTTTATTGAAGTGCTACTGATGAGTAGTTCTTATCAAGTTGTTACATGTCATTGTAATCATTTTCAGCTCATTTACTTGATTTACATATTTGTATAGTTGTAAAATTCAATTGATATATATATATATATATATATATATATATATATATATATATATATATATATATATATATATATATATATAAATAATACTTATTTATAATTTGTCAGGTAATCAAGTCCTGGCTGGCATCCCTTTATTAGATTAATGTTGATCCGGGCTCAACAGAGACGCCGGACATAGCACCTTTTATCGAATTTTTCATCTACACTTACAATCACCACTTATTTTTTGTAATATCTTCCCGTTTAACAGATATACAACCTCCACGATACAAACAAAGGCTTGATTTTAAATGCCCTCTTCCAGTTTGCTGCCAAAATTTTCTGCTAATAATGTTCAGGCCATGAAAATTACTCCACATTTTGTGACATATTGCTAACTTGTAATTTTTTTCAAAGAGAGCCCTCCCTCTAGGGAAGATGGATCAAAAATACTTCAATACTTTTCATTATCCTTGAAGAGCTGATATGGTTTTGATGAAATTTTTCGAGTTCCACGATCAAAACAAGATCAATCAGTTTTAAATACTCGATACTCAAAAATTTGTTCCTATATACAGAGTATACATTTTCTTCCTTAATTTTAATTTTCTTAATTTAATTCCAAACAAATAGTTTCTTCTTGCAAGAAGCCAAGTTCTATACTTGCAATTAGTAGGATTTTTGAAGAACTTTTAATGGGGTAACTTTGAATATCTTGTAAAATGATTTGGTGTAATCTAAAATGAATAAACAGTGAAAAGGTGGTATTGCTAGTGGCAGAGAGTTGGTATCAGAATATCGTTTAATTTTCGAAATAATAAAAAATTAATGATTACTCCTCAGACGAAAGGCTACATCTGTATCTTTCAAAGATATAACAGTGTTATCACATGAGATGGAAATGAGGTGGAAATCCTTTCAGTTACTAATTTTAAAATGATAAATAAACAATTTTAGAGATAGCCCTTGATTTGCAGTCACAAATGTTTACTCTAAAAAGTGGATAGATAACAATAAAATATTGGGCAAAATAACTTTTTATTCCACAAGCTCTTAGCTTTTATTAGAATTTAAGTAGGATTTTTTTCGATAGAAGTTGGTATGTTCCAAGCTTGAGTAGAGTTTATAAGTAAAATAAAAATGTACAGCTCAAACAGCTTTAGTCAGTGTTTCAGTAAAGTTAGTGCAGTATTTCATCTCACGACATTGCTACGATACTAAAAATTAGCCATAAAACAGTTTTGAACCATTTATATAAGACTGCATAGCAAAAGGAGCTTGACACTTGGGTTCCATATGAATTGAAAGTGAAAAATTGAATGGACCGAGTTTCTATTTGTGAATGACTGATAAAACAAAGTGAAATTGGGCTATTTTTGAAATAAATGATCAAGAGGTGATAAATAAAGGATCATGTGCTACAATAAGGGAGATTTGAAAGGAATTTTTTTATCATGAGCTGCTCAAACCTGGCCAACCCTTGAATTCGACTTTCTACTGTCATGAACTAACATGATTTGAGCTAGCAATTCAAGAAAAATGGCCTGAATTGATCAATATGAAAGGGATTGTCTTCCATCATGACAATGCTAGTTCACACAATCTTAAGGCTAAATATATCAAATTTTAATAATATTTTTTTTTAAAAGATGGCAGTACTTTAGGGGCAAATTTATTTTCGCTCTCATTTATAACCGGAATGATCAATATTCTTCGATCTGTAAACGGATTTGGTATTAAAAACCGCAATAAATTAATGCTACGTTCTTTGAATTTTTTTTTCACATTTATTTTAGAATTAAAAAAAAATTATCTTGCGAATTATCAAATAAAAAAAATTAAAAAACGCTTATAGCCACTTATCCATAAGTTAATTAAACACAGTTCTGCAAAAAGATTGATTTTCGGTTGCATAGATTGATCGCAATTTAAAAAATTACTATTTAACAATAGCGGGTGGTAGATTAGTAAGCTACCTGCTGTAGCAGATAATGAGGAGAGAAGGGTCCTTCGCTACTTCATTCTATTGTCTCCCCAACGATGGAAACACCAACAGATTTAAGGCACACAAGTACAAACCTGTCTGTGAAATAATCGTCAAAATAGTGGCAATATATGATCTGTAAATAGTAAAAAAAAAAAGTAAAGTTAGAGTTTCTATAAAATCTATAAACATTTCAAGCCCAGGAGATAATTTCAGAAAAAATAATTAACCAAATGATATTTGAAATAAATACCGAGTTTACATATAAATACATTATTTAATTAAAAATACTCCTAAATAAGTATTTTGACATTGATCATGAGGAATTTATTTCACAAATTATTACTTTCGAACAACGGATTTCAAAGAATAAAGTAATCATTAGCATCAAAAACTTTGTTCAGTTTTCCATATTTAGCTGAAATATTCACAAACAGAATATGATTCGATAATTTAGTTTCTTTATTATTTCCAATCTCGCAAATGCCCTGGATTCTCATATTCTCTGCAACCTCATGAATTAGGGTTCGATAGGAAATGAAAGTTACAAAACAAAAACAGTAAATTAAGAAAACTTAGTTTACAGTAAGGTTCAACGTTTTTTTTTTTCTCCCTACTTAATAATTTATGGAATAGAACATCAATTTGTATTGTTTATATAATTTTTTAAATTATAACTTCAGAAAGAAATTTATTTTGTTAGATAAAATTATCTACTACATCACCAAGAAAAATTTTTAAAAAATTCTGAAGTGTGACAACCATACTTATAAAAAACCTAATTTTTATTTTTATTTTTTTCATTTTATTTATTTTTTTTTATTTTTTTTTTTTTACAGTATGTTCATCGAACTGTTGTTTGCTGACAATCTACACTATATCCAATGGATGTTTTAGAGAACCTATTTCCAAAGTAAATCAAAATTCAAAATATTATTTGTATATCACAGAACTGGGTGGTCATTTTTGGATTATCACTACATTCATTCCATACACATCAAGTGAGAAATTCCCACACAACGCCACTTTATACTCAATATAACAGTCACAAGTATAGGAAAAAGTTGTCCTGGTCAGGCCAGTGACCTCTATACTATAAAAAATCAACAGAAGCAGTGTAGAGAATTATTGATTTATTTTTCTATGAAAAATGGATCCCACCATGTGATTTAGCCATGAGAAATCGGTGAAAATTATGTTCTTCGATTGACTTACACGCCTTCATTTTTACAAATAAATAAATCAAATCATACAAATATCAATCGTCATCCAAGAATAGGATAAACCTTTAAATATCATGAAGGTACTTATTTTTGTCATTACTACTACTACTACTACTCTGTGGCTCTACAGATCGATGAGGTCCTTGGCCTCATCAATGAGCCTTCGCCATGCAGCTTTATCCTATGCAGTTGCTCGCCAATTGCAGGTGTTTAACGATTCGGAAAGACAGTGTCCTCCCATGTAAGACATGGTCTGCCTCATTCTCTTTTTCCATGCAACCTTCCGTCCAGCAACCTCTTGGTAATTTCTTCTTCTCTCATTCTGGAAATGTGGCCAGCCCAACGCAGTCTCCCAAGCTTGACGCGCCTCATCACATTCGCCTCCCCATACAGATCATATATCTCATTGTTTGTTCTTCTTCGCCAGGTCTCTCCGACTTTAACAGGTTTTTAGACAGGCCAGGAATGAAATGAGGTGAGACATGAATCGAAATAGGTGTTTAGGTCACTAGGTGAAACTGTGGAGTTGCTTGAGTGAGGTTGAGGATCCGGAGGGATTATAAAGGGAGAGTTTTCAAGGGAGTTACCATTTTGACTTGGAATCGGGAGAGGACAAAAGGGCTTCTTGGAAATAGGAAGATTTCGCACATAAAATTCTTAATAGCACCAAGTTATGGAGTGCTTTGAATGCTTGATAGTCGTCTGCGAGTCTCATTTGTCTGAATCATCTTCAGGCAGCCTCATGCTTTCTCTGCAGATCTTTAATTTCTTTAGATATTCATGGTGCAGGCTGACGATGAAAGGTAGTTATAATAGGAGCATAAGTATCAAAGATACAGAGGAGATTGGTAGTGAGGATTTCCACCAAGGAGTCATGGAGTGGAGGAGGAGTAGATTTCACTCCAATCTAAGGTTTCAAGAGAGGTGGGATACTATCACAGTTAAAAGCGTATGGTAGCGGTAGGTTATGGTTCTAGTAGTAACTGGATAGGAATGGAAATCATAGGATATTTGGATTAGGGTAATGGGAAGATAAAAATGAAACTGGGCATTGTGAGGAGGAAAGGAGATTATAGTACAGTACTCCCAGAAAAAATCCAAGGAACCAGCCGTTTATGAAGCTTATTTTATTTATTTGTTATTGCTAAATATTATTTTTGATTTTATGGTCAACTAATACAAAATTATTCATTTTCAAAGTCGAATTTTCACAAGTCAGTGAAATGACAACACTATACATTTAAATTATATTGTTGCACAATAAACTTTGTTTTATTTCGAATAACGATTAATTGCTAATTTACTTTAATAAATAATTGAAATAATTTGATTCTTTTATTTCTGAAATGTAAATGCATCTTTACGTCACGTACTGAACGAAAATCCAATTTGTACTAAACAGGAAATATTTTCAACTGTTAGTGGGTTTTACCCACATCTTTGCTATTATATTTTACCTCCTTGCTGTGCTATAGGCTTGAATTTATATACCGACATGCTACCTAAATTTATATGTAGTTATCTTGCTAGGTACCTATCGGCTGGCTAGGTAACTATATGAATTTTATTTGGACTATTTGTCCCTAATACTTGGCCGGTGAAAAAGGTCAGATAGTGTTTGATTTCCTGCATTAAGTATACAAAACTTTTTCTAAATTTGAAAATAAATAGACAACTATCTCATATGTTGACTTTATAAAAATATACATTTATCAAAACTATAAGTTAACTTTACAGCACCTTTTATAAATTCCAAATTTTTAGTATTTTGGATTGATCTTCAAAGTAGCGTAGAACATATTACAGTAAAAGTTTTTTTTTTAATATATTTTAGTTATTATGGTTGAAAGGCCGCAGATCGAGAAGGTTGGAGGAGGTCCTGGTCCTGCTCTAAGGACTGTTGCACCGATTAAATAATAATAATAAAAATAATAATAATAACAAGGAAACAAATCATACAATTTTACTTTGGCTCTTCACAAATCGAGGAATACCTATGTGAGTGTCATTTTGGTAAGGAAGAGACCATCCCAGCCGGTGACCGCAACCCCAACCCCACCGCTTGTTAACAAAATTCATTTTTTTCAATTTACAATCGCATGTGCATGCTATAATTAGTTACGAATGTGTCATTCGTTTCAGTAAACATTTCTACAAGTGGCTATAATCTCATATTTTTGAAAAACTATTTCTAACACTTATTTTCACATTCAATTTTCTTAATTATTGAATATATACAAAAAAAAAACACTTCCCAGCGTAAATACAAGATGTTTATCAACTACACAAAGAATTTCACGGATTGAAAATTGGACGTTCCGTTCTGGAGAAAATCCTAAAATAAATTCTACGGTTTCAAACACCTCACAGAAGGGGGTACATTTAGCCTTAAGTGACTCGGGAAAAATTGAGAGCTTGGCTGCAAAGTTTTGGTGTGCTAACCATGAACCAGGATCCTGCCCTGCCTTATTAACATTAGTTTCGATCTCTACAGAACTCTTCTAATGGCATAAAGCTGGATTCAAATGAAGCTTTACAAATAAAATAAATACGATATAAAATAAACTTACAGGAGGATTTGAAGGAGTAAATGGTTCTCCAACTAATGGTTGTAGTGCGTTATCTTGAGATCTCAAAATTGGGATGTAGAACGATGTCCCAAGCGCCCTTACGATCTCAGCCTTGTTGCACAGTAAACTTTCAGGAGCACGGCTGCATGCAATCTAAAAATTAAATTAACAATTGAGCAAGTTTGCTAACTTAGTTGCATAAACAGTTAATTTATTTAGAATATTCTAAATTCTAAAAATTAAGAGATTGTATTAAATACTAGGAAGAAATACCGAACAGTAAGACTGAAAGGTAGTCGGTCATACTGTTTTTCTGACAGAACACCCTAAATCTTAAAAATTAGGACGATTTGGTCATGATAATGATAAATTACTACACTCAAATTCATAATTGAATAGCTAACTGACATGAAATAGCTAACTAAATGATATCCAGCAGTTGATCTACATTTTTATTATGAAAGTTGAAGTAATACTCGTACTAATCATGTTGGCAATAGCAGTGATAGAAGGTACAATAGGGGATCAGCAGCTAGTGTGAATGAAAGAATGGGTGGTGATAAAGAAAGAATGAAGTTTCATCTCTATTGCTTGCAACTATGTCAAGGAATCAAGCATTGACCAAACATATTGACGATTATTTACAAATTAACTTAAATCAATAATCAATCCAGGAACAGTCTATTACACTTCATCAAAATATTATTACCACTATTGAGAAATAAGTAAAATGATATATTTATAAAGTATTATAAATTGAAAAAATAAAAGAGAAAATACTTCTAGAGTTTAACATTGTAGTAAAAATTATTTTAAAATAATATAATGACTTTTTTAAAAGCAGAAAATATCTAAAACCAATCGGGGGGGGGGGGGGGGGGGGGGGGGGGGGGGGGAATACACATATATATATATATATATATATATATATATATATATATATATATATATGTATGTATGCATATACATATATATGATTTGACTTCATTTAATTTCATGATTTACAAAAAAAAAAAAATAACAATAACAATAAATAGGATTACATCAATAGCCATTAGGCCGTCCTTGTTGCGTCTGGTCCTGTCACACTGTTTATAACAAACTAATACTTTTACAACATCCAAGGCTCCAAGTTTACTGGCAAAATGTAAAGGTGTTTCATTACATCCTTTATCTGGCATATTAAGGTAGAGATCTAACAGGATGTTAATCCGTTCTTCATGACTTGGATTACTAGTGCCGTACAACCGTTGAAAAAAATCTACTACTGAAATAGTAGATAATATGTAATGGCACATATAAGCAGAATATGTCTTAGCTGCTACATGCAATGCATTATAACGTGACCCTTCCTGCAACAAACATATCTTATGTGTACAATAAAATTTTTGACTAAAAAAAGTAAGACAAACTATTAACAATTAAAGTTCAGTAAAATTAAAAACATAAACAAATACCAATTATTAAAAAGACAAAAACTGCAGTAGTCACTACGGTAGAAGTTGTGACAGTAAAAAAGCTGATCATGCAATGCATGACCATTGATTATTGGTATGAAATGGACAATTATAGTTATCTTATTATTAATTATTATATATTAATATTATATATTATTATATATTATTATATATTATTATTATTAATTGGCTATCTTTAAGTAGACAGATGAGATCAGTATGTTGTGTATAGCAACCCAATATAGTTGGGCAGCAATATGTTTTTTATAGTAATAAAGCATATCTCTCTAAGGCTAAAGGAGTTACACAATCTGTAACAACAGAGAATAAGTTAGTGAGACATAAAAATGTACTAGGTGAAAACTAATATAAAAAGAGATGTCTACACTATCAAGAAATTGAATTTCATGTCATTTGTATTGAATGAAATGTACATGTATATATTTTCTTTTGGCATTGCAGACCTTAGGGATCGTCAGTCAAGTGAAATCTACTAACAGACATTAATTGCTTACAAGCACAAAGGCAGCCCTGAGGGTAACCCACATTGCATTACTATCAAACATGGTTTCGATGGTGTAATGGCAGGCTACTATTTACATCCTGAAAAACTGGATCACAGTATATTATAAAGATACATGGAATTGTCATCACTCCTATCCCCCAACAGTTTTAGTTGTCCCCTGGAAGCTGAAGGGTATTACTTATCCAATAGATGTGAGCGTTTTGTCTGATAAACTAAAGCACTGTGGTCTTCCTTAAAGAATGGAAATCCAAGTACTTACCACATTAACTGACAATTAAGTAGGGTGTAGGTACAGCTGTACAAAGCCAATTTAAGAGCAAACTTAGATAAGTATCACTTTGCACAAAAGAAAGTACATTGTAGTTTGTTGTTTACTGGGGCTTAACGTCCTTATGTACTCCAACTAGGGCAGGAAGGACGAGAAGAAGGTACATTATTTAGGACATATAGTTTCAGAGGAAGGAGTAAGACCAGTTCCAAAAAAATTGGATGCAGTAGCTAGCCAGCCCCTAACCTAAAATGATCAAGGACATCAACAAAAGGATTTTTAGGGACTCGCTAAAAAGAGAGATTATGAATTCAAGAAACTTGTAGATATGCAGGAGCAATATCAAGCAAAAGAGACTCGCAAATTCTATGAAGGAGTAAAAGACATGAAACAGGTCTTTAGGCCTAGAGTAGAATTCTGTCTAGACCAGTTCGGAAACGTGCTTTCAGAGAAAGTTCAAATCAGGGAAAGATGGGTACAATACTTTAAAGACGTACTAAATTCAGGTAATACCACCATATAGAATTTCAGGTTGGCTAAACAAGACTGCTTGGATGTTTCGCGGAATTTAATTAAAATTTGGTGTATGGGATCTGATGGTAAATTTAACCAGCTTTGAGATGGAAAAAAGAAATTTGGGATTAGGCCAATATTTTTGGAGTTATAACGAGAAATGTGTCTAAAAAATAAGGATTTCACAATAGTATGGGGTTCTCAGCGTGCTGGCATGGATTGTTCACGGGACGTGATCAAAACTTCATACATAGAGTCTGATAGTAAATTTAACCAGCTTTCAGATGAAAAAAACAAATTTTAGATCAGATAAATAGTTTAGGAGTTATAGCCAGAAGAGTACCAACAAACGTGTTTTCTCAGAAAAGTGCGACTTAACTCGCACTAGCCAATTTTTCGTCCTTCACAGTTCTAAAAATATTGAGCTGAGCAAAAAAAAACAAATTTATTGCAAATTTGCTATGCTTTAATAATCTATAGAACAAAATGTGTGCTGAAAGTAATGGTTTCCGAGTTATTGAATCATACTTTTAAAAACATACAATTTTCAACTCTTTTCCCCCTCCCCTGCCCAAACCCGACACTATGAACGTGGCCACTGACAGAGAGGAGTGGAGAAACAATTGTGTAGAGCCCCAGGTCCATTATGGACTATAGCGCCTGATATAGAATAGAACAGAACATACCCAACAAAAAATTAATAAATCAGTATGTCATTTTGATAGTATTTTAGTTTTAAGAATGCAATACATCTGTTTTTCGCATATGCTGAGAATGAAAAAAAAAAAAAAAAGAGGGAGCAGATACCTCATGAGAAAGCTGATATCAAGCGAACCTTAATTTTTCATACAATGAATAAGGGATATCTTTAGGTTAGTTTTTCATTCTGACAGCATTGAAACCATAGCAGTAGCAGGTCAGTTAGAATAATGAAATATATATAGAAGAGAGTGAAATTCCATTGAATTTCACTTTTTTTAAAAGGGTGAGGGTGTGTTAATAGAAAAGAGTTAATTTTAACGAATGATACTGTTAAGTGATTCTTTATATCTCCTCATCTAAGAGTATGTTAAAAACAGTTTTGCTACATTTGCTATTTAATAGACAAATTGAATTAGGTTAGTTTGTAAATTAGTTTATTATTTTGTTGATTTAAGTTTGTTAAGATTAAATGATTCATTTGTTATAGCAATCGACGTGGGTTTTTGTGGACTTTTCAGTAAAACATCTGTGTTTCATATATTGGTTATGCGTGAGGTAATAATAAATTTCCCCACTCTTTAAAACTACTATAATAGTGTTTAATATCATCCAATACATTTTTAAAGCTCAAGAATATTTACCACTTCTAGAAAAATAAACTAATAATAATAAAATATAACCTGTAAAATTGAAGGTGTATCACCACTACCAACTAAGTATCTTGGGTTTTCATCAATCATTTTCTTGACCGAAATAATATCTATTGTTTCAATAGCTTTTCTGAACTTGACCAAATCCTGGGATTTCGGCCCTTTGTGGAGAGATTTCTCAGGATTGTTCAAACTATGAAATACACTTCGAACACCTCCAGTTCTTGAAAATTCTTCTGCTTCTTCTCTATACAAAAAAGATCTTAATCTGGCCTTTCTGTTCTGCTTTAACACCCTAAGAGCTTCATTTTTGTCACTGAATACCAGAAGATCTATAATAGACAAAAAGAAAACAAATTAATGAACAATGAAATATCCTTTTCACCAGTTTAATATTTTATATATCCTAGAAATACCGACACCCAATGCATGTGTACACAAACAACAAGCGCTTGTGTGTGTGTGTGTGTGTGTGTGTGTGTGTGTGTGTGTGTGTATATGAGTGCGCACTCATATACTCACACAAACACAAACACACACACACACACACACACACACGCACGCACGCACGCACGCACGCACGCACGCACGCACACACACACACACACACACACACACACACACACACACACACACACACACACACACACACACACACACACACACACACACACACACACACACACACACACACACACACACACACACACAACCACACACACAAATAATAATAAATAAATAAATAAAATAAAACAAATAAATTTAAAAAAATAAATAATAATTCACATCCACACACACCAACTCATATTTTATTTATACAGCCACCATAAAAACTCTAATAGGTAGTTAGTTATCCTGTCTGATGTTTGTAGGGGGTTGTGAATTCCGCCTCTAGCTCCATGTGGCACAACTCAGAAATTATTATCGATGACTGACAGAGAGAGTCCTTCCCTGGCTAGGGGGTCGAATGTGAAAAGGCTATTTTCCACTAACTATAAGCCAAGAAACAAACGCAGTTCAAATCCAAATATTGAAGGTCAATTACAGCATACATTCTTCCCATAGCATCCCAATCAGATTTAGTGGAGGGGGGTACTTTAGCCATTTTTTCAATGAGGAAAAACATCAAACATATAATCCGAAACTACCAAGTACCGATGAACTCACTCACATTGCCATGAGCCCAGTCTTCATTAATGATTCTGGCTGTTTGGGCCCTCCTCTGACCAAGTTTAAACTCAAAATAAATTAGGCAAAAATTATGGTATGACTTCTTAATACAAACTGGATTATACCCAAGCAATGACATGTTATGGTGGTAAACAATCTTTGTACAGAAGAGGATTAAAAAATAAAGACATACATACAAAGAAATAATCCATTAAACGTAAACAGTTTATTATCTAGAGAGGCGATTTAATGAAAACATAAAAATCCTGCATTGATTTCCAGACAACCCAATATATTTTAGTCTTGAAAAATTGCTTAAACTGGTCATGAAGTATTAACCATACAATAGCAATACTTAAACTAATTACTTAAATATTCAACAGAAATTAAGTCATAAAAAATGAAATTTACTTATATTCTGTAAATCTAAACAAATATTTAGATATTTCAGGTTAAGCAGGGTATTACTCCTAAATATAGTGTAGGACTAGCAAATAAGAAAAATATAATCTTTAATAACTTATCAAAGGTAGAGGACTTAATATTGATTGAATACAATATTCATCAAGTAAATTTAGAGTCCCTTAAACTCAACACTATCAAAATATGATTCAATATCATTTGAGTAAAATTAAAACAATTTTTATTGTTATCAGTTAAGCCGATAAGCCACAAAATAATTTTATTTATACATATTATAGTAATCAGATATGTTACAAGGGACTTTAATGGTAATTCACAAACCAACCACTACTAAATATTTCCAAGAAGCATCATTCTAAAGATAATAAAAAGTATCAAACATAATTGACAAAACAGAAAAAAGGAATGGAACCTGTAGGTTTGAGACTATCATTTTCGGGAGGAATATAGATTCCATGAAATAAATTTTCCTCGGCCTTATCTGCTGAGACCCTTCCCGGAGGTGTTGCAGGATATGCAGCTGTGTTGGATTTTCGGCTTGACTGGCCCATGTCTATAACGATAAACACAAGATTACACATAAATATTAAGCATATTAACAAACATTAACTAAAAATTGTTTGGTAAGATATATTTAAAGAATACATTATATTATTGTAAAATAAAAGGGTTAATTATCAATGAAATTATACTTTTTGAGTAAAATAATCAGCATGTTGATTTCCATAGAAGTTTTCAGAATTCTGGTATAATAAAACAGTTTAATTTTATAACAATGCATTAAAAAAACAACTCTAATTACATATATAAAGTTTAAAGATTCTTTTTTTGAAAAATAAATATTGCTAATTAACTAAGTCATAGTTATCAAAAAAACATTTACTAAAAAAAAAAAAAAAAAATCTTTAACAAAGATATTAAAAGCTATTGCCATTATCCAGAAGCCTCAGATTGTTAAAGAACTTTACTCGGCGACAAATAAAGGAGAAGAAAATTAAAAAGAGAAGAAAACTAAAGCAATTCTTTGTAAAAAAAAAAACGTTCTTCCCTATCATTTCATACTCCCCAAAATCGTGGACTCATCTCAAAACACAAGAACTGAATCCAAACAATGGAGATATGCTACCTTCACAAAATGGAGGAAAGGTTTGAAAAGAAAGTTTCCAGAACACAACCCTATGAGAAAATCTCGAAGTTAAAAAAACATGTCAAGAGGATGACCACTCATCACATGAATGGAGTGTCCAGGAGGCATTGAGGAAAATAAGCATGAGTAGGGCCGAAATAAAAAATAAATGAGATGATAGTAGGGATGCAGTCCTGATGCAATGCTCCCATTTAAATCTCGGTTTAGCCTTCTGTCATTTAACCGATGGCTCAAAAGTGATTACCTTTTTTGGAATCCGATCATTATTAAATCCAATGAATTTACATCCCCCATTTTAACGGCACACTGCTATTACATGGACTATATTTACCAAATAAAACTCCTGCAGTTCCAAGTAGTAGAGCTTTATAAATACTCACATATATTTATCCTTTTTGGGCCAAATACTCTAAGCAGTACTTCATTTTCGAAAACTTAAAGGTGTTATTCTTCCCTTAACATAAGCGGCCAAGTTTTGCATCCATATATTACTGTTGGTAGTATAATAGTTTTATATATCTTAATTTATAAATTTCTGGAGAGTAAGCATAAACTGAGTAGTTATGCAACCGACAAGCATTACCATTTTAAATCTTGACATTATTCCCTCTTGGATTTCATTTTTTCCTGATATGGTAGACCCTAGATATTTAAACTGCTCTACATGTTAATATTTAAACCCGAAAATATCTATATCAGCAAAATTATCATTGTTCCAACTACTAAATATATATTTTGTTTTGTAAGTGTTAATTGCCAGCAAGATTTCGTTTCTGGCTGTTATGAAAGCATGTAAAAGCATTTAATAGTTTCCTCATCATCACCCAAAAGTACCAAATCATCAGTTAAACCAAGAACAGGAAGTTTATCACCCATTTCTAGTCCTTTTCCCGTAGTCTTACCTTCCTAATGGGATATTCTAGAGTTAAGTTGAATAATACCAGAGAAAGAAAATCTCTCTGTTTTAAACAAGAACATACTTCAGACTGTTCGGAACAAAAGTCACCAATTCGGACTCTATTAAATACTTTTGGCATGCACATTTTTACTAGATTAACTAATTTCTTTGATATTCCCAACTCAATCAAAATATCACACAGTTAATGGCGGTTAATCTTACGATTCGATTAACTGCCATAAACTCAGAAGTAACTTCTGTCTAAAACCACATTGATAGTCTCAAATTAATTTCTCTGCATAATCAGTAATTCAGTAATAATTGATGTAAATATTTCATTTTAAAGGAGTGAGATAGCATGACAGTGGCTACACTCAGTTCTCGGCCTTTTTTGTGAATCATAATAAGTATAGATTCTATCCATACTTAGGGCATTTTTTCTTTTCCCCAATAGTCCAGTCAATAAACACATTGTAGAGTGCATGAAATATGCGATAATTTCGGACTTCATAGCTTAATTAGGAATAGTTAAAAGGTAAACATACTAAAAGTTCCCGCCCTGGGGGGAGAGCTAACTGTGAAGGAGGAGGGGAGAAGTTTCATTTTTTTGGTTTTTAGATTATATCTCAAAAACGGTTGACTCTAGAAAAATATGTTCCAAATAAACATTCAAACAAATTAAATTTCCAATAAAATTGATAATATATACAGTCGACGCCTCATAATATGATCATGTTTAATGTTATCAACCACTTTGTGTGATCATAACGAACGGGCCCATACATTACCATTTTTCAGTTTAATATTATCAAAATTCCGTTTATTGTTATCAATAAACTGAAGCTGCAAGCTAAAGCTGAAGCTGGCACAATTCTTTCCGAGAATATCCCTTTTTCTAAGAATGTACAATATAATCATCTCCTTCTCTCTACTTGTATAAAAATAACTTTACTAGCTTAGCTCAGTATGATTTCGCCCTCTGAAGTGTTCAGACCATCTCTTTTGTTTTTCAAGTGATTTTTCAGTTTTTATGTTTTGTTTTTAAATGAGCGCGGGACCAACAAAAGGACAGGACCTGAGTTTATCTGAAAAGATGGTGATCTTAAAATCGTACGATCGCCTGTCTACCAGAATAAGTCAGCATAATAGACATTTGTTTGTTTTGTACATATGTACATTCCTACGTATTTTTTAATTACATAAATGCATATGCATATATTTTAAATTAATTTTAAATACATATTTTTTTATAGTGAGTATTTTCTACCTACTTAATAAAAATTGTTGTCCACAAAATTTTTTTATTTTAATTCCCTGTTGGTGTCTTCTGCTTATCAGTTGGTTAGTGTGATCACCTTGTGCAAGTCCCACAGCGTCTACTGTCAATTTGTTCTAATTCTAAATGTTTTCGAGATATTCGACATTGAAAATCGGTGATTTTCGGGAAAAAACAAATGTTAGCTCACTTTTTGTCAAACTTTTGCTTTTAGTAGCTTCCACGATCATTTCTCAGAAAAAATGTCAGAATCAAAATTTTAGAGCATTAAATTTATTATAATTTCATATATACTGGTATTTGGAGCAAATGTTTAACAAAAAGAAAGGTAAACATTTTTTTATTTCTGAAATTATATTTCTTCACCCCCCCCCACTCTTACCCTTAGCTCAACCTCCCAGGGGTGGAGAATTTTAGTATAATTACCTTTTAACTACTCCTAACGAAGCTGTGAAGTCAAAAATTATCGTGTTTCATGCACTCTACATCCCTCATTTCAGCACTCTTTAAATGGGGTCACAATTCTCTGCGAAATCACGTTTGTTGGTACTCATTTGGCTACAGTTCCAAAACTAGTTGTTCGATCCAAAATTTCTATTTGTTATATCTGAATGCTCGTTAAATTTACTATAATAAATAAAGGCTTAGCGAACCCGAAGGTTTGATGCCAACACCACCAACCGTCGACCGCACAATCCACTCCTCCAAAACCCAAATCCCCCAGGTTGGCCCTGATGCAATCCTCCCATCTTCGTCTCGGTCTACCCCTCAGTCTTTTACCCGACGGCTCATAACTGATTACTTTTTTCAGAATTCGATCATCGTTAAACCCAACGACTTTACATGCCCATTTTAAGCTTCGCGCTGCTATTACTTGAACTATATTTACTGGATATAATTATCGCAGTTCCGCATTGTGAAGCCTTCTAAATTCTCCTGTTTTTTCATCCTTTTTTGGGCCAAATATTCTACGCATTACTTTATTTTCGAAAACTTTAAGGCGTTGTTCCTCCCTTAATGTCAATGGCCATGTTTCGCATCCGTAGAGAACTGGTGGTAGTATAATAGTTTTGTGTATCCTAATTTTTAAATTTTTGGAGAGTAAGCGCGAACTGAGTAATTTGGTGACCGCGAAATAGCAAGCATTACCGGCTTTTAATCTAGCCTTTATTACTTCTTGAATTTCATTTTTCCTCGATATAATAGACCCTAGATATTTGAATTGCTCAACATGTTCAAACTTTATACCGGAAATATCTACATTACTAAAATGTTCACCGCTTCTACTACTAACCATATATTTTGTTTTATCAGTATTAATTACTAAACCTATTTCGTTACCGGTTTTCATGACCGTAGTAGCATTTAGTTTTATAGTTTCCTTGTTTTCACCCAAAAGTACTAAATCATCTACATAACCAAGAACCGGACATTTACCACCCATCTCTAATCCTTTTCCCGCAAGCATCACCTTCCTAATGACGTATTCTAGCGCTAAGTTAAATAATACCGGAGAAAGAGAATCTTCCTGTTTTAAACCCGAACATACCTCAAACTTTTAGGAGTAAAAAGTCCCGATTCGGACTCTATTAAATGTTTCGGACATGCACATCTTTACTAGATTAACCAATTTCTTTGGTATCCCCAGTTCAATCAAAATATCAAACAGTTTCTGACGGCTAATCAAATCGTAAGCCTTTTGGAAATCAACACAGACCTGATGCACTACGCCCTTAAATTCTAATTTTTTCTCTAAAATTTGACGAAGGGAAAATATTTGATCGATAGTTGAATGACTCCGTCTTAAACCACATTGATAGTCTCCAATTATTTCCTCTGCGTAATCAGTAATTCGGTTCATTAGAATTGATGTAAATATTTTATAACATGTCGGAACGAGTGAAATACCACGATAGGGGTTGCTACACTCTGTTCTAGGACCCTTTTTATGAACCGGAATAAGTATAGATTCTTTCTATTCTTCTGGTATTTTTTCTATTCCCCAAATCCTGGTTACTAATAGATGAATTTTAGAAACTCCAGCTTCTCCACACGCTTTGAATAATTCGGCAGGGATATTGTCGATTCCGGCTGCTTTATACGATTTTAATTTTATGATCGCTATTTCAACTTCCTCCTAACTCGGTTCTTCTATTAACGGTTCCGCACTGAGAAAAGTAGAAGGAGGGGAATTTATGTTATTTTCCAAACTTAAAATATTATCAAAGAATGCTCTGAATTTGTCTACTATGTCTACCGGATCCACTAGTATATTGTTATATTCATCCCTTATTCCTTTCATTATAGGCTTGAAACGTTTATGCGGTCTGTTAATACCCCTATACATATCCCTTACATTGTTTCCGATTTTATTTGATTCTATTTCGCTTATTTTGTTTTAAAGATAATCTCTTTTATTTTTGAGGAATCTAGAGGTTTCGTTTTTTAAGCTTCGGAAGTAGGAGACATTGTTCTCGCTCGGATCATTGAGAACTTCTAATTTAGCAGCTTTTCGTTTCACACACACATTCAAACATTCCTCATCGAACCAAGGGTTATGTTGTTGATTTTCAATACGGTCTAGATAAGAATCCCCCACAGCTTTAATTTTATCCCTGATACCTATCCATAAATTGTCAATCTTGGTCCTAAATTGTAAATAAATTGTCCTCACAATCTTTGTCTAAAGCTCCTAGAACCTCGAATCTATTTTTGACTTCTAAGGCGAAATTGCTTCTTATTAACGGATCTTTTAGTAAATCTAGATTTAATTTATTGGACGATATATTAATTTTATTTTTCTTGTTTATTAAAAGCTTTCGATGTACTTTCGCGATGAGTTCATGATCTGATCCACATTCTGCCCCACGGTATGTTCTCAAGTTAATTATGCTGTTTTGCCATCTCCGCTATACCAAAACATGATCAATTTGATTTTGGTTTGTGAGACCAGTGATATCCACGTGTATTTATGAATATTTTTATGTTTAAAAGTCGTACTTTTGATTATCAAATCCTTCGATATAGCAAAGTTCCATTTTCATTACTGTATTCGTGTAGACTTTCTTTTCCGATAGTCGGTTGATATATTTCTTTCCTTCCCACTTTAGCATTGGCATCTCCGAATATTATTTTCATACAGTATCGCAGTAGTTTATTGTAAACTCGCTCTAATGTATCATAGAAATCGCATTTAACTTCATCGTCATTATCCTCGGTAGGAGAATGAATATCAATTAACGCAATCTTGAACCACCTACCCTGAAATATGACCACCGATATTCTATTATTAATAAACTGTACATCCCTCAAAGCAGAAAGATATTTATTCTTTATCAGAAACCCAGTTCCTAAACAATAATTAACGCTCCCTCCATACCAGATGGTAAACTTCCCTTCGGTTAGCGATCCCTCCCCCGGCCACCGAACCTCTTGCAATGGCACAATATCTACATCGTACCCCTTAACCTCATTTGTTACCTATTAAATTTGGTATTTAAATTTACTATAATTTTATATAGTTTATATTTATATATATATATATATATATATATATATATATATATATATATATATATATATATATATATATATAAATAATTAATAATAATACAGTTAATATATAATTTAATATAGTTTAATTTACTATAAGAACCTATATATTAAATTTTGATCAAGTTGCATTAAATACCCATACCAGCATGTTAAAAACCACTAACTATTTTGAAATCCAAATTTTTTTGCCATATTTTTCACCATAACTCCAAAACTATTTGTCAGATCTGAAATTTCTTTTTTCAACTAAAATTTGGCTAAATTTACTACCAGGCTCTGTATACAAAAATGTGATTAAGTCACGTTATACACTCAAACCAGCCCAATGAATATGTCAATATCGTCATACATTGCCAAAACATACATATTTAGAGTTCAGGCTTGGGTGCATACGAACTGTTCATCTCTCTAACAGAAAGAAATTTATTCTTTATTGGAAGCCCTGTTCGTAAACCATAATTATCGCTCTCTCCATACCAGGTAGTATACTCCCATTCGATTAGAGATCACTCCCCAGCTATTCGATCGTCTCGAAATGTCACAAGGTATTCTGAATAACAACTAATATTCAACATTAAAATAATCAATAAATTTAAGAGTGTATGAACTGAATATTAAAAAACATATTACAAGCTACTGTTATAATAGTAAAAATAGAAGTTAATTTAGTACCAATAGCAACTGATGTAGGAGTGGTATTATCATATAGTTCTTCTGAACCTTCTGTATTTTCTTCTGAGAAGCTCTTCCCGCTCTCTGTAACAAAATATTAATCTTAAATCATATAATAATGTTGGGTAGATATATCATTGTAAGTGTAGCTCCATCTCCTTCTCCCACACAAAATACTTTTATGTTGAATTGTATCAGTTTGTGGCCTAATTCAACTTAATTCATAGTTGATTAATATAGCAAGTCAATAAAAAGGTATTTCGGGCGAGAAAGAGGAGTAGAGTTGTAAGAGAATAAAAGTACCAAAAATATATTATAACCGATCAATATAGTTCAATCATTACTGTTTAAGCAATTTAAAAATAAGGCAATAGAAGAAAACATTGCTATATAAATTAATTGTTTTGCATTAAAAATGTTTTTTAATTGGTAAATTTGATAAATTATGGCTACATAACCAATTTAGAAAACAATGCCAGTAGGTAAATTTACCACTTATAAACAAGTCTGATCCTCTATTATACAGAAAATTAACAAAAATTAAATTTAATCGCTTTGCTTTTAACATACAAGCTGTCATGAGGTAAAGTGTTTTCTGAAGATGCTTGTTTGTTTTGTTGGTGCTTAACATCATTATGCATTCCAAATAGGGAAAGAAGGACAAGTTAACCCATCAATTCTAGCCAGGATGGGAAGGGCAAGATTCATTCCACGTCAAAATAAATTTTAATCCATCCCTGTGGGATTTGAACACACAATGTTATATACCAAGGTTTTAAGACCCTCGCTCCAACGTAAGGGCCATCAAGCTCGTATATATTGCTTAAATTTTGACTTTTGTTAAAGAAAATTTCAGTACATATAAATTTTCCAGGATATTGCTGAACCCTCAATATGATAGGAGACTGTTTGACAAACATAATTACAGCAAAAATATAAATAAAGTGGGTTTAATAGCTTTAGTGATTTCTGTTAGATTTAGATTTCATAAAAAATAAAATACTAACAGTAAAAAAAAACTTCCATTTCTAATGACAGTAAAAACCATGAAGACTGTTTTTGAGTTCTTCAAAAGTTTGAAAAAATCAAGAGGTTCTATGGTTATGAAACATACTGTAGATGAGGAAAAAAAAAAAAAAGATTTTTATTGGTAAATTGGTGTAACCTATAATTAGAGGTAGATGTATAACTAAAACATCATAGTTGATTAATATAGCAAGTCATAATCAATAAAAAGGTATTTTCAGCAGAAAGAAGAGTAGAGTTGATAGAGAATAAAAGTACCAAAAATATATTATAAGCGATTAATACAATTAATAATATAATAGTAAAAAAAATATATTTGTTCATTACCAGCCACAGATGTAGGTGTGGTATCAGCATTAGCCAGTTCAGAACAAGCTAAGTTAAACGTTAATTTCATTTTTGTATTTACTATCATTTGTTAGTATTAGTATTCGTAATATTGACTTAAATACATTGTTTTTTATTATTAAATTGTTCATGGAAGTATGATTATAGGTGGTATATTTTGTAAATTAATTATTATAGTTAAAAATAGTTCTAGAGTTATTTTTCTGGATTTAAATTTTTAATATTGATAAGGCTTATGTTTGATATTATCCTAACTTTATGTAAATTATGTATGGCTATTTGTTGTCAATATAGACTTCTCTGAAGAAATAATACTGATAAATTTTAGGTAGTCATAAAATTCATTTTTTAAACTCAAATTTGTAAACAAGTTATATTTATATTCTAAATCACTGGCTTAGCAGATAAGTCCTAAAATCATGTTATTCCTAGAATTTAAAAATAGTCTTACTGTAATTTTGTTGATATCACCTATAGGGTTTAATTTGATAGACATGACATTAGCGTGTTGCAAAAGGGGTGGCCCGTCGTGGGTGGTCCGGGGAGTTCGCGCCCTTTGTTGAAACCTTTTTCTCTACCTGCCTATCCTTTACCGGCAAAATATTTTTCAAGATCAGTTTTTGAGAGGAGTTTGAGTCGATCAGTCGAGCTGTCGAGGAGAGTATTTGAGAGAGTCTAGATGTCTGGTCTGGTCCCTGCTGAGCTATGTAGTTCCTGGATCCTTCGGAGCTTGGGAGCTCCCGGCTTACCACTATGAACCCACACGGCTTCTTCTGAATGTATAACTAAAACATCATAGTTGATTAATATAGCAAGTCATAATCAATAAAAGGTATTTTCAGCAGAAAGAAGAGTAGAGTTGATAGAGAGAGAAAAGTACCAAAAATATATTATAAGCGATTAATACAATTAATAATATAATAGTAAAAAAAATATATTTGTTCTACCAGAAGATGTAGGTGTGTTATCAGTTCTTCCCTTCTTCTTCTGAAAGGTTCTTCCCACTCCCTGTAAGAATGATTTTTTGATCTAAAGTTATATAATAATGTAAGGTAGATTAAAAATGGAATTAACCATTGCCAAGCAGATAACTGAGTCTGCCTAATAGCTTCACATTAAAATGCTGAAACTCTTTATAGGCATTATTATAACTATTACAGGGCTTTAGGAATACCGTAGCCATGATAGTGAGAGAAAAACATTGCATTCATATTTACCATGGTTGGGTTAAATTTGTCAATTTCAAACTAGTTATTTGCATCAATCGCTGCCACAGTAAATATGTTCACTAAGCATCCAAAAAAATTACTCAATTTTACAAATTTACACAAGCAACAACAAATATTAAAATGGAAAATATCACTAACAGAGAAATAAATGATACATGGAGTTAGAAAACAGGTAGGCTAATTTCAGTATCCCCAAAAACTTTTAGCTTAGATGTAATAAGAGCTGCAGAGAGGGATTATTATTTTAAAAAATTATGTCCTATTGCCTCATTATCTTGGTTACAAAAATTACATTAAAAAGATATGAACATTTTAAATAGAAAACTTCTACTGAAAATTGTTTAATGCATTCTTAAAGGAGAAATAAACCATACCATTAATTATAATTTAAATGAAAGTTTAGTAATTAAAGTCCATAAACATTCAACTAGAACTTGTTCCCATATGCAGCATAATGCAAAATAATAAGTAAGAAACTAAATTAAAATGCATAATTAACGGATTGTATAAAATAAACATAAATAAAACTAAATATTGTAAGGACAAATAATCACCTAACGGTTTCCCTTTAACTAGGCGCCTTTTGCGAACCATTCCTGAAAAGAGATATAAAAGCACAATCAAGCAAAAATAAAAAAAAAAAAAAAATAAAAAAAAAAAAAAAAAAAAAAAGTAATAAAAAATAAACATTAAACCACTTAAAAAACTTTGAAATTAAACAATTAACTAACAATAAATGACTAGTACTAAAAATGGTCTTGTTACTACCTTTTACATTTCTTTTGAAATGCTTATGGTTACTAATATCTAGTTGATAAGGGGTAGTTTTCAAAACAAACTATTTTTCATACAAATGTGTGTTTAGAGAGAATGATAGTGCCACTAGCCTAAATTTTAACTTCTCAAAAAATATACAAATAAACTTTGAAATAAATCTAACCTTATCCAGATAATCCTGGCATGAATAGCTGCTTGACAACTTAATAGTAAAGGCTGACAAAATGGATATAACATAAAATAATGAACAGTACAGTAGAACTCTTATAACCATGAGGAGGTTCCGTTTTCAAACCAGCGCAAATGTCAGTTAGAAGTGATACAGTAATATTAATATATGCAATACGATAATATTTGCAAGATATATTTGCGCTGATTTACAGATAAATTATTGAAAAGTTTATTTATAACTTCAAAAACAGTAACTATAATTAATAAAGTTAAAAAGCTCAAAAAAAATGTTTAATTTCAATCAAGAACTGAATTATAAAATAGTCTTGAGATAAAAATACCAAAACATATTTAATAAAAACATTTTTTTTCTAGAAACATGGTTAATTCTTCTTATACGTTATAATATCCTAATAATAACAAACATTTGTTTGCTATATTTTATGAAAGTTGTTCTTGCTATAGGTAATGAATAATTTAGTTTAAATACAATGCATAAAACAATAGTATTTACAAAAATGTTAGTTAAACTGTTCATATAAAAAATAAATGGTGTATAATTATAGGCTTTTAAAAAAGCCCTCAAGAAATTTGCATAAAAACGAAGAATTCTAAACAACTAAGAAATAAACAAGAAACCGTTATTAAAATAGAGTTATGGCAAATGAAATTATATTGAAAAATTAACTAAATTAATTAAATCAAATATTAACTCACTATTAAATCCTAAGAGGTTAACCTATGGTGTCGAAGATAGCGTGCCAACAAGAAAGAATTGAGCGCCAATATGATAGAGGAAGGAGTGGGGATAACGCTTTCTTATATTATAGTTATATTTTAAAATATAGTATAAGAATTGCCTATCCTTTATGTAAAATTAAATAAGTAAATTATGAATATTTCTAACTTGTAAACAACTAATTTGCTATAAGTATTGATAATATCAGTTGCAGTGTAGACTAAATAGTCCTATCAAACGTCTAATGGTAACCCTATCTAGTATTGAATTTACCAATCACTTATTTTTCATATTATTATACACTAAGGCAGTAAAAAAAAAAAAAAAAAAAAAAAAAAAAAAAAAAAAAAAAAAAAAAAAAAAACCTTCCAAACTTAAATATTTAAATTAACCGCATGTTAAACGATAAATTATTTAACTTGATAATCAATTTTTTTTTTTTTAAATAGAGTATAGTTGACCAGGGCCGGAACTAAGACATTTGTCAGAGGGAGCAAAGATCTGTTTGTCATTCCTCTCCCACCCCCACCATTAAAATACAATACCTCCGTAAGCTATTTGTTAGAGATGGTAGTTGAAATTATACACCATATTTATGTTATGAAGAAGTTTTATTTATGGAAAACACTTATTTATTACATTAATATAACTATGCAGGCAAATAATTGATTTTTTTAAATTTTGTCGCCTCCTGAAATCTGTTGCCTGGGGCACGTGCCCTCCCCTGCCCCGCCCTAATTCCGGGCCAGTAGTTGACTGCAGAATTTATAATAAAAAAAATACTTTTTATTGTAAAATAAAAAAAACTTTATTAATATAATGATATTTCGAACTGCACTGCTAAATGTATAAATAAATTATATGGATCTTCTTTAGGGCTAAATATAACAATAAAAATAAATAGAATCAAATGATATGTAAAAGACAATAAATTAAATTATAAATGGTTACCAAAAGTTTCATAAGTATTTACGTTATTAAGTATTGAATAATTCTTAATTTACGGCTGAATAATGACAGAAGTATTTAAAAGTTAAACAATAATAAACACATTTTTTATTATACAAGTACAGTAAGAATGAGGACAAAATAGGAAATTTGAGAGAGAAAACAATGTGGGCATATTCTAAAATAACATAAATAATAACTGGATTCCGGATGGACCGTTCCAGGGTCCCCGAGGGAGGAGGTTGAACGGCAATTCCGAAACGAATGTGAATCAAAAGAACGAAAATGGAACGGAACGAAAAATGAAACGCTTTTTCAGTCAGAACGGAATTATGGAGCACGTTCCTTTAAAAAGGTGGAATGACCCATCCCCAAACCGGATGAACAACAAAAAAAAAAAAAAAAAAAAAAAAAAAAAAAAAAAAAAAAAAAAAAAAAAAAAAAAAAAAAAAAAACGAAAATCTAAATAAAAATAACTCACCAATTGCCACCTTGAAAGTTTGCTAGCGACTACCAATGATGCTTGCTCGCGACCGCCTTTTAAAACAAACGAAACAAAGGGCCCATTGTAAAGAACAGAAAGCTGCGAAGCCAAGCGCCAGGGAACTGAATTATAGAATGAATGGCGCGGGAATTTTAAACTTAAAGGCAGAGTGACTTGTGTAAGTAGGATAAAAAATAAATCATAAAATAAAAAATGAGGTGATAGCTGTTTTAGAAGTGATTAAAGGAAAGGAAAACAGTGGTTAATTAAAAATGGGGACTTAAATTATTTTTTTTTTAACTAAAGTTAAGTTCTTGAGAATAAGTAAGGGAGATGTATTGTTTGTCTGTTTTATGAATTACTGGATGGGATTCAAGATGAATATAAACAGTTTCCGCTATAAGTAGCTTGGTACGATTAGGGACTGTTGTAAAGATAAAGGTTTCGTTTAAATCAAAAGAGTGATTTAATGACAGTGCGTGTCCTGAAAGTTTAGAGGCGCAGGGATTATAGAATTTTTTTTTTTTAACATTTATTTAAAGAAGGTATTACAATCTGCCTCGATGTGGGCAATAAGTAATATGGATGGCTTATGATCCATTCACACAATATGTACAATAAGAAATAAATATAAAGAAGAGATAAAAAAAAAATAAAATAGCGAAAGAATCTCCTTATAATATATAATACAATAAAAATAAAAATAAATAAATAACTAGGGCTGTAGACACAATGGAGAGCTGTACCATCTCCAAGCAGACATAATCACCTCAATGAGGAAGAGACGACTGACTTTCTATGGACATTTAACCCGAATGAACACCAACAGACTCACAAACAGGATCTTCACTACGACAGGTAGAGGAAAAGCCTCCAAGAATAAATGGATCAACACAATGAAATCAGACCTGGACCAACTTAAAATTCCACTGGAGACCATTCAGGATCGGTCCAAATTTTCGCAGATGATTTTACAAGGAGTATTCCCAGTGCACCTTACCAGTAAAAAGAGCTTCGGAACCAACCAAAGTGGACAGAGGAGAGAAGGCTTGCTCATAGCCAGAAAATGAAAGCTTTCTGGGCTAAGAAGAAACAGCAGACCCATAGAAGGAGTCGAAACGAGCCCCATGGTCCTAAGTAGGCCCAAATGAAAAGAAAAAAAAATAATAAAAATAAAATAAAAAATAAATAAATAAAAAAAGATTAAATTAAATTCAATCTTAAAAATTCATACTTTATTCACACATTCATACTTTATTTACAATATATACACATCCGAGGGATCCCCCAACGAGACTTGTCCCTCCACTTATGGAGGGACAAGCCAGGTCCTGAGAGACCCCAGCGCTTCTCTCTCAGCTGCGTCACTGGTGTAGATAATACCAATGGAGGCTGAGTGAGAGCGCTATAGCACAGTCACTCAAAGCATGAGTTGAGAAGCTGGCCATTGCCAGGACTCCATGTCGAATTTTATAATATATCTCGAGGCCACTGCCTTTTTAACCTGCGAGGAGGATTATAGGGGTGAGTGGAGCTAGATAGGGATTGTGCTAGTGGATTAGGATGATGTGAAAGTTTTTGATGAAATTTTGAAAATTTGACAGGTATGGATTGTAGGACAAAAGGTATATTAAGATCGTCATGTAAGGTTTTGAGGCATAGTAGGGGGCCTTAGTTATGGTTCTCAGGAATTTGGATTGGAAGGATTGGATACGTTTGATGTTCGAGTGTTTTGCTGATTCCCATATTTCTAGTCCGTAGGCCCAGATAGGCTTTAGGATAGTCTTGTAAATTAAAAGCTTGTTGTCTATTGAAAGTTTTGAAGTCTTGCATAGTATGGGGTATAGTTGGCCGAATCTTTTTTTTTTTTTGTCTTTTAAGTCTAGTATGTGGGTTCCAAGTGATTATTTTGTCTAAGATGAAACCAAGATATCGCACTGTATCAGATCTGGGTAATGGGATCTTATTGAATAGGACAGTTGGGCAGGAACTACGGCGTAGAGTAAAAGTCATGTGGGTGCATTTAGATTCATTAACTTTTATTCTCCATTTTTTGCACCATAGTTCAATTTTTGAGAGGTGATGTAGGTTAGAAGAGGCTGTTTTGGGATCATTATGGGATGATAGTATCGCTGTATCGTCAGCGAAGGTTGCAAGGAACGTGTCGGGAGTGGTAGGAATATCAGCAGTGAAGAGGATGTAAAAGACAGGACCCAAAACGCTGCCTTGAGGAACTCCGGCTCGGATAGGATAGCAGTTGGAAAATTCAGAGCCATATCGAACTCGGAAGGAGCGATTTGTAAGGTAGGAATGAAGGATGAGGTTAACGGTTTGTGGTAGGAGGTTCTTAAGTTTAAAAAGCAAACCGGTGTGCCAGACCCGCTCAAAAGCTTGAGCAATGTTCAGAAACGCACCCGATCAGTATTGCTTTCTTTCCAGAGCAGAGGACACATGGTCAACAAGGCGGAGGCCTTGTTGGACTGTTGAGTGCATTGGACGAAATCGAAATTGATGGGAGGGGAAACTATGTGCGTCAAGTATGGATAGGATACGCTTAAGCAGGATTTTTTCGAATATTTTAGATAGGATAGGAAGTAGGCTAATTTGCCTATATGATGAAGTGTTGTTAGGAGGTTTACCTGGTTTTAGGAAAGTTATTATGATGGAGTGTTTCCACAGGATAGGAAAGTGGGTTGTGAGTAGGATGCAATTATAGATATAGGTGAGGAACATTATTGCTTTATGTGGAAGTTGGCGGAGGATTTGAGGAGTAGGGGGGTCATAGCCAGGGAATTTTCTTTGATTTAGTTTTCGAATCTGGAATTTGACCTCAGAGGGGGTAACTGCTCTGGGAGGTAGGGAGAGTGGAATGGGGGAAGATAAGAACTCTTCGACTGAACTGGATTGTTTAGGATAAGGTCCAGGATTTGTAGTAACTGCTTGGGAGAGGTGATTAGCTAGTTCCTCTGCTTTTTCCATGTCAGATGCGGCCCATGAGCACTCAACTCTTCGGAGGGGATGGGAGATGGGCTTGGATTTTAGGATTTTTTTTTTTTTTGTTATATTCCAGAGGGAATTATCATGAGTGGAAAGGGACGAGAGGTAGGTGTTGAATGACTTGGATCTGAAGGAAGCCAATTCGCGCTTAACTAGTTTCGTATAGTAGTTATACGTGCAACGATCGGATGGATGTCTTGTGCGTTGCCACATTGCTCTATAATGGCGCTTGGCATGGATGAGGTCTAAAAGGGTTTTGTGGTAATGGATTTTATTTAGGGGTTTTAGGGGTATTGTTCGGTAAAGATGCTGTCCAAGCGGATTGCTGGATTTTTGTAGTGAAGGAGTGAACAGCATCATCCAGATTTTCCGGGGTTTTTAAGGAAACTCCGAGGTCAATTTGTTCGGTTAGGATTTGTTGGAAGAGCTTCCAATTTACTGGACCTTTGATAAATGAAGGGAGGGGTGATTTAAGAATCGGTGATACGGATAGGCTTAAGATTTTTGGATTTTTACAGCAGTGGATTGAAGGAAATCATGAACTGGTAGGGGAAATAGGTAGTGAGCGAGGGATTGGTGCATGATGACAGCGGATCCAGCATGAGCTGTTCCATCTGGGTGGTCAGTCCGATATATTTCGTACTGAGGTATGTTTAGTAGTCATTTGTTGGTTAGTTTTGTTTCGGTAATCAAGGCTACGTCGATCTGTCTGTCATGTAATAAAGTAGTTAGTTCGTGAGTGTGGTTTCCAACACCATTTGCGTTCCATAGGAGGATCGTTAGGGTCTTAAATGATGATATTTAGGGATTTCTAGGTGGTGGAATTACAAAATGTGATAGAGCAGTAGAAAGTAGGGTTATGAGAGGGGCAACTATAGATTTGAACTCTGTGAGGAAAGACGAGAGTATGTTGGAGAGGTCAGAGGATTTTGGAGAAGGAGGGATGTATGGGATGTAATTTTGGTTGGTGGTAGAGGTAATTTGCTTTGGGTGAGTAACGGAAGGATATGGAGTTTGGGGTTGATATGAGGCAGGTTCAGCTTGCTGCAGTGCCTGAGGATGTTGGTTCTGGGAGGATGATGTTGGTTCTGGGCCTCTTAACATTTCTGAAAAACTCACTGCTGTGTTAACTTTTTTGGATGGCTGTCTTGGTTTGGATGGCTCTTCCCTTCTAGAGGTTGTCTGTAGTCTTGATTTTATTGTTTTATATGTTTGACACCCCTTATAATTGGCTGGGTGCCCTTGGTGGCATAATGCACAAACTGCAGGTGTTTGCCTAGATTTATTGCAATCTTCAGATTTGTGCTGTTCACCACACTTTACACAGCGTGGTACGTGATTATAGATTAAAAAAATAAAAGTCTGTGTTGTGAAATATAAATATAAAAGATATAAATTGGGGAAGGTTGAGCGGAGGGATAGTTTTGATGTTTTCAAAGAGGATAGGGATCTGCCTAGAAATAATAGGGGTGGTATACGAAAATTAGTTGAATAGTGGACGGTAGAAGGAGATTTTGGGCAATATTTAAGGAGTTTATTGAAACAATTTGAAACATGGATACTTTTCTATTGGGTTGTAAACATGAAATTTCAGTGAAGGTGTCAATTTTAATTATTAGAATTTTTTAGAGATGTATGTAGATTGTTAGGGTATGCAGTCATAGATACACAGCAATTAAAAATGATATTTTAATTTATAATGCGGACGTTTCTATGGAGATATAAACTCATTAACTTAATCTCATTAAATTAACCTAATTATCTCATTAACGTATTAACTTTGTATCTACTCATTTTTATATTTACTAATTATATTGTTGTATTTACTCATTAACTTTTAATTAACTATCACTCATTTTAATTTAATTTTAATTAAATAGTCTTAATGTATTGTCTTCATGGCCTTTATGTTATTGTCTATATTCTCATACCGTTATTCTTTTCATACTTTTGTTTTTTATACTCTCTGCAATTTTGTCATACCTTTTTGTTTGTGCCCCAAAATTGTTTTTTTTGCAATATTGTTTTGATTAGTTTTTTTGTAATGTTCCACTCTAAAGAAAATCTCAATTTGGAAACTACAACAAAGCTACTCTGCTTCTGTAAAATTTATTCTGGTTCAGTACAGTCTACTGAAATAACAGTGAATTATTCTGTTTCAGTACAGTATACTGTTTTACAGGCAAAAAACTTTGCCCAAGCGAAATTCACCCTAAACCCGTGCCTGAATCTACAATGTTAGCCGAAACGTAGGCGCAATAAAGAGATAATAGTTTTTTTTTCAAAGATTTTTAATTAAATCATCCTATCCAACTATCTTCTCTTTTTGATTAGGAACAACCAATTATTGCTCATGAATGGAAAATTTTTAATCTCCCTTTTATGTTATCGAAACCTGAAAAATAAATACATAGAAAGCTACAAAGCATTCTTTAAGTAATTTGGATCCATTTTTTATATATTTATTTTAAATCTATATCTGAACTTAGCTCTTCATTTTCATCGTTTTAGCTGGCCACATTTTATAATTTGTTAACGATGATTTTGTGATAGGGGATTTTAGTTCTTCTACAAGAGCACCTATTGCATGTGAAGTTCAGTTGATCGAGTTTCTTACATCGATTATAAATGGTAACCTTTTTAGTTTATCTTTTGAAGTCGAGGGAATTTATGGTTACAAATGGCTTCAAGTTCTCAGGAAATGAATGAAAGTATGTGTGAAATTAAAAGTGAGTTCAAAGAGCGCCTCAAGATGCTATATCCTATGGTTAACGAAGAGGAAACTCCTTTGCCAAAATCATGGAGTCCTAAAGATAAATTTAACTACATTGGCCTTTCTAATGGCAATTTACGAGTTCATTATAAAGGTTAGCACGATTTCTTGTAATAATAGCTTAGCACCATTTCTAGATATAATAGCTTATGAAGTTGGTGATAAGCAAGGTAATTTCTCTAATCATGTAGTAATGCCTCTTATTGACAGGTGACTTTATCCATGTTCCTGCCCTTAATCCCTTCGTTACCTATGGTAAATTAGCATTGACTTTTGGAGAATTAAGGTTACTCTATTCTATAATTAGAAACAAAAGTCTACATAAACTTAAAAAATGCATTAAATTGATGTTTTTTTATTTTTTATTTATTTATTTATTTATTTTGTTATTTATTGATATTTATAACTGTACAAAATAATAACATTGATGTTTAATAAAAGTTTTCCATAAACTCAATTATTTTGTTCTGAGATATTTTAGAGATAAGAAAATGTTACAGTATTAAAAAATATTTTGACAATGTCTACTTTATAGCTAGATGTGAAATTGAAACAAAACATCCTACAATAAAAATCAACTTACACTTCTTAAGAAAAAATTGAATAAAGATTTGTGTAATCGCAAAACTAGTTCAGTGTGATTCATTTTGTTAAAGTCGGACATAACAAAAATCACTAGTTAATAATCTAAGTTAATGTTTATGTTAGTGTTTCTAATGGAAAGAAATTTCCGAATGGAATGAGAAATTATTCTTAGACTTCACAATAAAGGACTTAGCCTGGAATTGGAAAGGAACATAAAAGATGCCCTTTAAGTGTGCAAACAGTAATAAAAAAATAAGATTTAACTCTAAAATAAATCTCAAAAACATACAGATCGTGGTTTATCATTTCAAATCAAGTGAGATCCAACTAATAAAAGTGCTTAAGATTTGACTCAAAATGTTACTGCCGCAAGGAGAATGAATGGGCAACCAGTAATAGTGAGAATGATATTGCGCCAGTGTGGGTTTTTCAACCAGGTGTCAAGAAGAAAGCCTCTAATTTCATCTAAAAATTAAAAAAAAAAAAAAAATGGAATTTTTCAAATTTAATGAACTTAAATTATTGGGACCAAGTCCGGGTCTTTTGCACTTATTCCCCGCATTTCATTTTGAGTTCGCTATCATATGTTTAGGTTACGAATAACTTTCCCAAACGTAATAACCTGTCAATGAGATAATTAAATAAAAATAAAAAAAAAATATTATATGTGGCATGTCTTTGTTCGATTTAATTCATCAAATAAATACATAAGATAAAGCGATGAAATTTCTTCAGGAAATAGGTATTTTACATCGAATAACACTTAATAAAATATTTAAATAAATAATTTAATAAAAAAAAAATTTCAGTCATTCTAAGAAACACTCATACTGAATTAGGATTGATTAATTAAGTGCCACTTCTATTGAGATTATTTTATTTGAATACTAGTTTGCTAAACATTTATCTTCAGTTCTTTGAGGTAACTAAAACACTAACGAAACTAGTCTTCAAATAAAATAATCTCAATAGAAGTGGCACTTAATTAATCAATCCTAATTGTATTGATCCTTCTATATCATCATGCGTACCTCAAGTGACTCATACTGAAGTCAGGTTTGGGTAGCGATTAGATTTTTCAATAAGATAATGACACTGTCAGTTGTATACCGCTCTCCAGACACCCGATTTAAACCTAGTGAGTATTTGTGGAGTAGAATTTAGGGAAATATTGCAAATCACAAAATTTTTAATTAAAATTTATCGAAAATGCAATTGTGGAATGAAATAAAATTGCTTCCAAACTATGAAATAATTTAAAAAAGCTCATCCACTCGGTTTCGAAGACTTGCCGTTTTAATTGCTGCCAAGGGAGGAAGGAAAAAGTGCAAACTTTTTCAAAATTTGTTAATTTTATTGTTTTTTCTAGTGTACATTGACTTTTGTTTTTTTCAATTTTTTTTTTCCTGGTATTAAATTTCTTACTATGAAATTAGAAACTTTTTAAAATTATTGAGTATTTCATTTCAAGTATGATTTAAATAGTTTTTTTTCATTCTATTCTATCATTTTTTTCCCCCGACATCATCATGCCCCCTTTTTCCTTATTGAATTTCTTTTCAGGTACTTTTGTTTCCGACTTGATATTATGTTACTTTATGAAAATTTATTTCATCACTTGCTATTAACTGCTCTTTCAGTTTTTAATGAAATAAAGAAGAAAATGATTGCTTATGCCTGCCTTTTTTGCTATCTCAAAACCTGAATCATTGTTATTTCAAATCATGAATAAAAGAATAAACCATTTTTTTCCCAAGCATAAAATGAAAAGTAAACCACCATTATCGCAAAATAAAAAAAACAATTAACTATTGTTATTTCTAACTATAAAATAAACAATAAACCATTATCACAGTACTTTTTATTCTGTCTTATTTATCCTACCAATTTAATAATAATGACCCTCTATGTTTTTACTGTTATTAGCAAAGGAATAATAATTTCTTTTCTCCTTATAACTTAAACATGATATAAAAAATGTACAATTTTCAAATTATTTATTTTTCTTTCCATATTATCTCACCGCTCCTATTAACCACTCCCTATATTCTTCACTATTATTAATTTGTTACATTTTATAACTTGTTGCTTGAGTTAATTTTAAGATTTTAAATATGTTATTAGCTATCACGTTAGCAATTCAATAGTTTACAAATTTCTTTATGCAATTTGTTCAATCTGCTCCTTGATTTTTATTAAAATTGCTGTCCATTATAGTTATAGAATCTACATAAAAATAAATTTATTGTGAACTTGAATTAGTTAAATTTAACCCCATAATATTAAATTAAGCCTTTATTGAACTAAAAATTGTGCAATGGTTTTCAGCATTACAACATAATTATTTTATAAGATTTGAATCATGTGATGTAAAGAATACCAATGGGTCCTATATACAGCATGTTTCTCACGATGAAATAACTGCAGTTTATTATAAAAAGTAGTCGTTTCAAAGCTTCAGGTCTCGATCAGCTTCATATCAAATTCATGAAATATGCACCTACATCTATCCCACATTGACTTTTAACTCAAATAATATCTGGACTAATAGGTTATTTTTTTTTTGGTTTCAAAATGCTGGCTTTCTGTGACCGTTTAACCATTTCATAAATCTAGTGAATATCTAAAATTAATAGGAAATTACTGACCAATATCTCTAACCTCTGTTATTTTTAAATTAATTGAAAAGATAATAAGTAAACGCCTCCTTTGGGAATCATAAACACAAAAAATCTTAAATGATAAACATCTACACGATCTGAAATCAGTGTTTGGTAACAATAAAAGAAAAAAGGTATTATTGGTTTACTCTGTTTGGATCAAGTGAGAGCATTTGACTCTTGTTGGAAATCAAAATGGGTACTTGTTAATTATAGTATACCCGCTTCTTATAAATTAAATTATTGTAAATAAAATAATAAAAACACGCGTGTTTTGTAAACCTAACTAATTTTTATTTATTTCTAACCAAAAATCTTTTATATCTACTAAAATTTGAGAAAACAGATTTTTCAGTGTTATTAGCCACATGAATTCTGCTAAATAGGATGCTGGGAAATTCTGATTTGTTCCTCTTCTTCTATTTCCCCATTTAGCTGATCCCCATAATCTTTCGATTTTTTGTGTATTCATTAATGTCCACAAAGTGATATTTATGCTTTATGATTTTTGATATTATGATTATAACAATTCTGTATAGATTCCTTTATCCTTTATAAATATGGTATAACTACTCATATCTCTTCTTTTTTAGATTACTTCTGACAATGTGGATTCTGATCTGTCTTTCACGTATGTCAAAAAACTTTCATAAGTTTCTCTGTAAATCCCTCCAAAAACCCATTGTTGATGTACACATCCTACTTATACTTCGTTTTTGTAAATAAACTTTCGTCTATCCACATAAATTAACTGTATCCTAGCTTTCAAGTTTAATTTTTTTTTTTTTTCAAATTTTCATATTCACACTTCGCCAAGGTGTCCATTACAATAAACTCTTTTGGGTTGAGACATTTCTAAGTGTTTTAAACAATACTTTATAATTAGGATTGATTTATTATTCTACTTCCATTGGAATTCTTTTTATTTGATAACTAGTTTCAAATGTTCAACAATTTTTCCCGTGCTTCACATTCATTACATTTTAGTTCATGTACACCTCTTTTTTGGAAAGGGTCTATTTTGTCTTTAGGTGAAGGTAAATAAGATGACCGTAGTTTTAACATCAATTTTAAATGTGGGATTTAAACCTATTTTTCTTAATTATTTTCTGACATCGCTGGATATTGGGCCATAATATATTATCAACAAGTATTTCTTTGTCATGGCTTTGTTTTCTGATGGTGTTAAGTAAAAATGTTATGACAGTGAAGCTAAATAAATGGAAAAACTGGATGACCAGTAAATCATAGATTAAAATAACGTATAAGAACATACAATAATGAGATATAGAATTCCAACTTTATTCTGAAGAAACGCACTTGCCATTTTATCATCATTAACCATGGTAAAAATATCTTTTAATGGGTACATTATGAGTTTACTTTTTAAAAAAAATATCAATCATCAATAACAAAATCACCATGAACACATGTTTTAGTATCAGATAAATTATTATTGTAGCGTAGTGATTCTATATTAACAAGTACACCAACATGATTAGTACTTTGAAAAAGTTTAACTTTAAAGGTGTCTTATTGAAAGTTTCGTGACAGATAGGAATTTTTTCACTCATATTGGCTCTGGTGTGTCTAATATGCTTTTATCCTAAAAGTGGATGAACACAAGGCCCAGTTCGCAGTCCAACACTCATTAACATAGCAATCAACTGCCTGGGCTTGTTAAAATTACACTTCTTACAGATGATATATTAGTGTATTTCGAAACATCTGATATAGCTTTTGGTTTATACGTTATGACAAATGCCTGGTGAAATTTAGAAACGTGGACAAATCTTTTAGCACATCAAAGGCATACGATGCTTCAGAATTCCATTCTACCAAACGTTTGTCATGTTTACGGGCTTTTTTTCAGAGTTTAAACAATGCTTATTGAGTTTTAGCTGTAGAAGGTAATGATCGTCGGTATAAATTTATTAACCCAAGAAAATGACGCAGTTCTGCTATGGTTTTGGGTTGTTTATTAGACAAAATAGTGTTTATGTGGTACTGGTGAAGATGATTAAGAAGTGATTGTAAATGGATTATATGCTGCTCTTTATTTTCTGAAGTTACAAGGATGTTGCTTAAGTAGCAAAATACAAAATCCAAGTCTTTCAATAATGAATCGATGTAATGCTGAAATGATTGGACAGCAGACCAAATGGCAATTTCAAAAACTCGAATAACCCAAAGGGTGTAATAACTGCGGTTTTTTGTATATATTCTTCGATATACATTGTATGATAAAAGTTTAAGTACCAGAGTTTATTAGGTATGAGATACCTCTGGACTTGTCTGTAATGAATAAGCTGCAAGTAGTAATTTGGCTAACGTCCTGTGCCACCTCGGGGGAGTTGCCTATGAGTTTTCCTATGAAGTTTATCTGGCCTTATATGAACAAGGGCTATTGCACTTTTTGGCCTTATCATGATATTTATGGTGGTACCAACAGAATGGACCACTAGGATTATACCTACTTCTAGAAGATGATCTTGACTTAATTTGCCTTGATTGGTTTTTAGTTGTTAAACTAGCTATTGCTGTGATTTGCTCATTTATCTGGGATTCTAAACATGTTAATCTATCTATTTGAAAATTTGACTGAGTGTTAGAATGACTATTGGAATTATTGCTAGTAAAAGTAAAAGAACTATTATTGTTTGTTATAGGAGATATTTGAGATGAGGAGTGAGAATAGTCTAATATTATATCCGCCATCACAGCCATAATGTCTAAATTTTTACTACTTGAAGCTAATATTGATGTAAATGTTGCAAAAAAATTGTTCCAAAAAAATTCATCATTAACTTGTGACCTTGCAAGTGTATGCATTTCTCTAAGTAATTGACAAAGTCATTTATCACCTAATTCAATTTTGGTTAGTAACTTAATAACCTCACACCCTTCTGATTCCTCCAATTCTCTTTGTAACCTTTCCATTAAATCTGTGTAAGGTTTATCAGGCAGTTCTTTTGTTAAAAAATCAGAAATAAGTTCAACGACATCAGAGTCTAATGAGGCCAAAACGTAATAAAAATAATAGTTAACTCTACTGTAATAGAGTAATTAGAGAATTAAGCGTCCACTTGCATTCTCCATATTTAATATTTTTTTGCCAAAGTGGTGGAATTTTAATGGCGACACAATGTATGTATGTATCAACTTGAGTGTCTTTAAAATCAGGAATTTTTACAACTTATAAAATAGAATTAAACTAAAACAAAAACAATAACGTTATAAAAAGAAACTTAAAGATGGAAAGAAATGTATAAATAAAGAAAAGCTTAAAAATGAATATCGAAAATACAAATATATATGTTTAGGTTATTATGCACAAATTATTAATTATAGTATAAAATTGATTGTCACCAAAATATGGGTTTATTTATTATTAATTATCTGCAATTAACTTTAAATAAATAAAATTGATTGGTGAAACCCATTTTCCTTTTTTTCCTCCTCATAGTGACCCTATGAAGAGGCAATTTATTTAAAACGTGTGCCATTGCCTTGCGAGGCATATTACACGCTTGGTTATGTTACAATTTTTTTTTTTTTGTACAATTGATTTTATAGCTTTATAAATACATAGGTATACTCAGTAGTAAATAAAAAAAAAATTATAATAATAATAATACGAAATATATAAAATAAAAATAATAATAATACGAAATAAATAAAAAATAAAATAAAATACAGAAAGAAAAAAAAATTATATATATATAAATAAAATAAAGAAATATAAGAAGGGAGAAATACAGCAATAGTAAGCTCATAGATGAATCGGCGCACATCGAACCATAGATGCCTTCTCAAACAACAACAAGATTCATGAATTATTATAGTTGCATTTTTTTTTTTTTTTTTTTTTTATTTCAATTTATCAAAATTAATTGAATTTATGAATTTTTTGAATGGTATGTAATATTTATTAAAAATTGTAGTCTGAGATTCCGGCCAAGTTCCTCCACCTAATATTATGCTGCGAACTAATGGAAATCTTTCCCTGTCATAAATTGGACAACTAAAAAGAAGGTGAGGAAAGTCCTGTAGTGTCTTTCCGTCACATTTACATATATCGGTGTCTGAAATGTGAAAACGTTTGAAGTATTGTCCCGTTTGTCCGTGTCCTGTCAGGAATTGAGTCATTTTGTAGTCTGAGCTTTTTAGTGTATTAAAGTTTGTATTTGTTATAAGGGGTATGTATTGGTGTAAGTAATATGATTTGTTTGATTGTGTCCAGTGGTCGTTCCATTTTCGTATTGTCTCTTTTCTCATTTCACGTTTAAAATATGTGAGTGGTATTTTTACGAGGTTTGTAGTAAGTGTAGTGTCTGTAGCTGCTTGTTTAGCAATTTGGTCTGCCAGTTCATTACCTAAAATACCTGAGTGAGCTTTTACCCAATTCAGTTTAATTTTAATGTGTCTTTCAATAAGTTTGATGAGATTCCGTTTTATGTCTTCTGTTAGTCTGTCGTGAATATTGGGATTTCTTATTGCATGTAGAATGTTCATGTTATCAGTATGTATGTTTATATATTGATGTATATCTGTATTGTTGTAATTAATTCGGTCGCTTTGAGTACTGCATATTTTTCCGCTTGGTTGTTCGAATTTAGAGGTCCTAGTCGATATTTATACTCAATCGTTTGCCCCTGTTTAGTAAATATTATAACTCCTGCCCCTGGAGGTTCTTCACCTATCTTACTTCCGTCAGTGTATACATCTGTTATGTCTCCAGGTTCGTCCCAGTTGCTGTCAAGATGTGTTATGAGTTTTGCATGTTGTGAAACCCATGTAATATTAACACAGATTTCAAATATTTGATCAACTAAGAAAACATATTTACAATTTTACTATTTACAGTTTAACTCGCTACTTTATATATGTACTATTTAAGTAATTAAATTAGGTACCTTACTATCCTGTGCACAGGTTACATAATAAATACAAAGTCATAACAATACAAGATTTTTAAGAAATGTTGTACGTTGCTAATGTAAGGTAATTAATAGTAATAGTCTTGATGTGGGCCATGTGGTCTGGAAGGTTACACATGATCAATGTTGCCACAAAGTAATGAAAGAGCAATTTTATGGAGGTTAAAGATAAAAAATCTTCCACTTAATGCTGAAAATGTGCTGTCCAAAACAAAGCATGCAACCAGTGGTGTTACAAAAGTATTAGCGACTGGTGAAGAGTTAATAGTAAGAAAGTTATTAATTACTTTATCGATTATAAGCCAAAAACAAACATCTATAAAGGAATTCGAAGATATGTTTATGATTTTGCAAATGGAAACAGAATAGTGGGTTCCTGTTCTAATGTAAAGACAGCTATATACTCTTTATCACATGCTCGTTATGATTAAAAAATTAAAAAAAACCATGTGAAATATTGAACTCTAATTTTGATGAGACTAATATAATTACTAAAAGTGAAGAAGATAGTGATAATGATTGAATTTTATATACTTAATTTTTTTATATAATTAATTTCATCTAAAGATCTTAATTTGTTTTTGTTTTTTTAGTTATGTTCTACCAATTTGACCCTTCTGTAATTTTAACATGTAGTAGCTATCTAATGAACAAATAAGATATATTTTTTTGGTAAGCCTCATTTCAGGAATTAGTATAAAAAAAGCACCCCCAAAAATAAACTTACAGTTTCCAATATCAAAAAGTGTAATTTCATTTTAAAAAATACCTAATAGATATTGATAAAAAAAAAAAATTAATTTAAGGGTTGTCACCCCCATTATTCCCTTACCGAAGGGGTTAGGGATGTAAGATTAGGTGTATGGCTACTTTAGATGAAGAGCAATAAAAACAAGGCAAATATTCTTCATTTGACACTTTTGCAGTTTTCATATGCTTAACCCGCTAAACCCTTTATCATTTCAGTGCTGGGTATCTTCTCTTTTCTTTTGCTTTAGCATGCTTTTTGGCAAAATATGATCTGGTATTTGTCAGAACCAGGCTCGGTAGTTAGATTCAGTTGTTCTCAGATATAATTAGAATCATGCTTAAAACCAAGACTTCTATTTCTTTAAAATTAAATGATAGGGTCAGAATGTTTACACCATGAACAAGTAAATGATTCAGTTTGCATCGTTTAAATACATATGATTTTTTATTATTATAAGGATTAAAATTAGTAATGATTGCAATGAAAAAACCAAAACATTATATCAATATTTAAAATAGCTTATTTCAATTTCATAAAAACTCTAAATATGAAGAATCTAAGTAATTAATTGTAAATAAAATTTTTTGTTTCTATTTATGTATTTATGGTTCAGTATATTATCATTGTTACTTTTTTTCACCAGTTGATATAGAGTAAACTGGATCGGTACGCAGTACTTTATTTTGGTATAGTTCAGCTTTTTTTGTTGCATACAAATCCAGGCCTTAAATATAAGTAATTAACATACTTTTAGCACATATAGTTCTGTTATAATGTCTTAGGTCATGGTAAAACTCACAAAGATGCTGCTAGTGTTAGAGCTACTTATCCTATTCCTGCTGCATGTGGATTATATTACTTTGAAGTAAAAATTGTCAGTAAAGGACGTGATGGCTACATGGGAATAGGATTATCGGCGCAGGGTGTAAACATGAATCGTCTTCCAGGTAGTTGGTTTTTGATATTTTTAGAAAATAAAATATAATGGCATTTGTATCTGTTTTACAATTGGCTTTTTTTTTTTTAAATTTAATAAAGTATCGATAAATAAATTTATAATCTTGGTTTTTGTTCAATTGTGAACTTGAATCTATTAATTGTTTTAGAAATATACTATCTCTTGTAATTATATGTTTAATTGTTTTTTTATTTATTTTGATGTTGGGGTTAAAAACCTGTTAGAGTTTTGGTTGTCTTAATTAGCCTGCTTACCTCTCTTCTATCTTAGACTATTGTTTTCTGATTGTCACCTGCAGGCCTGTAGTTTCTTAATTTTTTTTTCTATGTTTTAGCTATTCAAAATTGTATCTTACCCACTCCTGTTCCCTACAGAGCTTTGTATATATGTCTTGATTGACAACTTTGAGTTACATCCATCTGCTATTTTAACCTTCTTCCCTGTTATTTTAATCGTTTCCTGGATGATGTCTATATACTTTTTTACTGAATAAAATATTAATTTTGTCTTTTCACAGTACCTTATCTTAGCCCAAACTATGACATTCCCTCTTCTCATTTCATGTTTGGCTCTTTAAGAAAGCACCTCATTCTGCTCAGCAGAAGAAGAGTTTAATCTCAGATATTCAGCAGCCCAAGTTGCCATAAATATTAACATTGCATTTGGAGAAGGGAATATGAAAGTATGGACCATTCCTCATTGGTTTTTAAGTTTTTAGCAGGAGAAAAAACCTTTGAAAATCGGTCCATGTAGAAGACCTTCACAAGCAATTGTCAATTAAGATGTAAGGCTTGCTGTGGAAGAGGAAATTGTTAGAGCATTCTTAGTTCATCTTCATGCAAATGTGTCTGCAATTTCAAGACAATTGAAAAACAAAAAATAAAGCGAAAAATCCCAATTTATGGTTGTTGTATGAATTCACTGAGAGATAGCTGTTAATGCAAATGGAACATGCATCTAGTTTGTTTAAAAGAAATGAGCCTTTTATAAATTAATTCATAACTTATGATCTAAAATATATTCAGTGGGATAATAAGCGTTGATCAGATCATGTGTCAAAACCACTTTAGTCATCCACTGTTACCAAAAGGTGACTCTCGCACCGCAATGAATTGCCCAATTGCATCAAATATTTAGCAAAGTGGCCATGTTTTTATACAACAGGCATGAGCTGATGAGTAGTTTTATGACTGTGAAGTTACAAGTAGATCCCTGATAATTGCACTGCTTTACGTATTCAGAGTTGATGCCTGATATTTTTATATTGCTCTGATATAGTTATCACTATTCCTACTACTAATTATATATTTTATTTTAGTGGTTAATTAATAGACTAATTTCTTTACCAGATTTAATGAACTTTGTTATGTTTTATTTAATAGTTTCTGCTTCTTTACACAACAGTACCAAATCATCAGTGTAACCAAGCTAGGCATCTTATCACTCTTTTTTATACCTTTCCTTGTAATCACTACTTTCCTAGTGATTTATGCTTGTGCTCTATTAAATAAAACTGAAGAAAGAGAATTTTGTTTGAAACCTGCACGTTACCTTAAAATTTTCAGAATAAAAAGTACTAATTTGAGATCTATTGAATATCTTGGACATACACATCTGTACTATATTGAGTAATTTTTTCGGTATTCCCAGTTCAATCAAAATATCCAAGAACTTCTGTATGCCTTTTGAAATATCAAAATAAAACTGTTAAACTATATCCTTGTATTCTTATTTTTATAACTTATTAGACTTTAATTTTTCTGTTACTATATCAACTTTCTTCTAACATAGTTCTTCTATGAACAGTTCTGCTCCATGAAAATTAGAAAGAGGGGATTTTAGTTAATTTTTTAAATTCAAAATACCATAAAATATGCTGTTAATTTATTTCCTTATTCCAGTTATTATAGCCTCAAAACATTTATGCAATCTGTTAAAGACCTTGTACATATCTACTGAACCCAGAAAAAACCAAGGCAATGCTAATTGAATCGAAACCTTCCCTTAATTCCCTTTTCTGTTATCCACTTCTTTATCTCAATAACCTTCCTATTCAGTTTACAAACTCTATCAAAAACCTCGGAGTAGTATTCGATCAGCATCTGTCTTGAAATAACCATATTTCCCAAATTACACGAAAAACCATCTCCATCCTCAAATAGCTCCTTAGGTTCCGTGAATCTTTCCCTCTCAATACCTGTCAATTGTTAGTGTCCTTCCTCATCCATCCCCATCTCGATTATGGATGCTTAGTATACGGAGGACTGTCTGAGGAGCTTGAAATGAAGCTGAAAAGATTGATGAATTCCTTAGTAAGATTTGTTTTTGGGATCCCCAGGCGTTCTCACATCTCTTGTTATATTCTGAGTTAAGGTGGTTTTATCCAAGTTTTCGATGACAGTACTTCTTTGGTTCCTTTCTATTCCAATCTTTAAAGTCCAAAAAACCTTTGTACATTTACGACATCCTTGCCCTTTGTTCTTCCATTCATCTTTTGAATACCAGATATCCCTTCTCATTGAACTGCTTCCTTTGAAAAATCCTTTATAAATCGTGCAGCTTTATTTTGGAATTCCATACCCATTTTTTTTGTTTTTATATAAAGCCGAAGATTAATTTTTAAATTTTTTAAGTTTTAAAAAACTCCACCTTATATATTTATAAGTGTATGGTTTATATTCTATAAAAGTTACTGTCTGATATGTACACAACCAGACAATAATACCTTTTGATTGTACTTTCATGTTATTCTTAGAGGACAAGGTGTCCCAGAATAAAGATTATTTTTCATTTCATTTCATATCTCTTAAGTTATTTTCAATTCTATTTCTTCTTCTTCTTCCTCGGCTCTACAACCCGCGAGGGGTCAAGGTCGCCCGAAGCAAATTCTATTTGTTTAATCTTGTGCGGAAAATCATTTTTTTTTTTTTTTTTTTTTTTTTTTTTTTTTTTTTTCATTTTTGAGGCTTATGGATGTTTCATTTTTAAAGCTTCAAGCTTTGGAAGCAGACAATGTTGTTATTTCTCAGATTATTGTACATAATAATTTGTAATAATAACTTTTCATTACATGCATTTGAACATACATCATCTTTCAATTTTGTTAAATGTTTAAATGTTTATTCTTTTATTTTAATTTTATATTTTTCAAGGTTGAAATATCTATAATCAATATCCTTTTGGATATCAGTTAGATCTAGACAGAAATTACCCACTGTTTATATATTATTCCTGATCCCTTATCGTAACATGACCATATGTATTCTTGCTATCATCCTTTAAAGGTTCTTAAATATTGAACCTATTTATGTCTTCTATGTAAAAATCTGTTTATATTAATAAGTCTTTTAATAACTCAATTTAATTTCATTGAAAAAATAATGTTTTTTTTCTCTTGTTTATTATATGTGTTTTTCAAAATTTCACGATCACTAGTTCATGATCTGAAACACATTCTGCCCCTATTAATATTTCATGATAGTTGTAATGTTTTGCCATCTCTGTTTTGGACATATTACTGTGGGGAAAAAACAATAGTCCATATTAAGTCGATAATATAAAAGCAGTACAAAAACATTAAAGTAGAAAAAGATCTGATGTCTTGAGCGTTCAATCCAAAGCCACTGGAGGGTACTAGTTTTTGCTAACGACTCTCAATGTTTTCTGATGGTCAAAGGATATCCTTGGCCACTCCTTCCCGGCAATTTAATTTTCGTCCTTTTGGAAAATTATATATTTTCATTTTTTAAAAGGACACTCACTTCCTGTTTAATTCTTTTCAGTGGACACTGAAGGATAATATTTTGAGATCTGCTAGGATAAAATGATTATTAATGGCCTGAGGATATTCAGCCATTGTTGCCCTTTTGAAAATTGTTATTGATTGTCCTTATTCCCACTTACTGGCTAGGTTGGACGACCATGGCTTTACCCCTCAATTTACAGGTCACAGACAAATAAGCATTGGACTACAGTGTTTTTCCCCCAATTAATAAGCAGTTTGGTGATGCGTTATTTTTGGGGCATTAAGAATTATTTTTTGGTTTTGTAATCTTGTGTAGAGGGAAACGATTATCTGGGAAAAGAGAATATTTTTTGAGAAAACAACTTTTCACTTCTTGAAAATGGATCATGGCGAGTCAAACTTTAAATTTCATTTTTCTTAAAATTTACTAGGTTGTACTACCATGTTTTTCTCTCACTGCCCTTCATATACTTTCTACAATATACTTGATGTATACATTGTATACAGTTGAAAATATCAATAAATAAAGAAAAAAAATTTAAAAGTATAATGTTGCTGTTTTTAATATTTACCAATTTGATAATTGATTATTATGTTTTAGGCTGGGATAAACATTCTTATGGTTATCATGGAGATGATGGTCATTCCTTTTGTTCTTCTGGAACTGGTCTTCCTTATGGCCCTACTTTTACTACAGGCGATGTTATTGGTTGCGGAGTTAATCTGATTGACAAAACTTGCTTTTACACAAAAAATGGTCATAATTTAGGGGTTGCATTCACAGACTTACCTGTACGTAAATTTGTATTTTAATTACTATAATGTATACATATATATATATATATATATATATATATATATATATATATATATATATATATATATATATAGGTGTTATGTTTTATCTTTGTTGTAGGTTAGCATTTAATTTCTATTATTTTGAAGTTAATTTAATTTGTTAAAAAATTTTTGAGGGATATCAAGGGTTCAGCTTTTCAAAGATAATGATTTTGACTCAAGAATATATATATTTTCAAATAAAAAGAAATAAAAACATTTTTACAATTAGATTACATTTTTTACTTAACATATTTATAATATATATATATATATCAAAATATATATGCCATATGGAGACGACACTCGTCCGGTTTGCGAACTTTTTACTCTTCCATTATGTCAGGGATGCCTGCGGTGGTGTGATATATATATATTGTTTGTTATGTTTATATCCTTTAATTTCTATTATTTTGAAGTTAATTTAATTTGTTAAATAAAATTTTGAGGGAATTCTTCTTTCTCAATGTGACTCAAGTAAAAGAAATAAAAACATTTTTACAATTAGATTACATTTTTTACTTAACATATTTATAATTAAAATACCTTCTTTCTTCTCAATGTGACTGTAGGTTCTCACAACCCAAATGTTCCCCAATTTTTCCTTCTTGCATGAAACTTCCTTCTTTTTCTTCCTTCGCCAGTTTATTCAAAACTCCTCTCATCCAGACTGCTAGTATAATTTATTGTTTCTTCACACATGTGACTTGTTAAATATCAGATAGATGTGATGTTTCAAAATGCGAGAGATGGGAGCGAGAGGTGTTGTCGCCTTGGGTTTCATACGAAGAGAGCACGGTGTTGACTTCTCGGCTTCATAAGCATATCTGAGCTAAAAAGACGCCATCCCAAGCGTCCTTTCAAAAAACCGTTAATGGCCAAATCTGCTTCATCATGGCCTTCATATTTATTACGTCTTAACTTACAATAACTATATAAAATTCAAATTATACAATAAAAAACATTTTAAAAATCCTAATCATTTTTAACATATCTCAATTTAAATTGATAAGCAAAAACCACGTAACAATTAGATCGGCGGCGAACTCTCGCTGGCGCCAAATTCAAACTTGAATTGTTTTTAAATTACAATTTATCTCGACTCCGAAATATCACTACATTCAGGTCCACTTCAGAATAAAAAAAAAATTTTGAAATTTTTTTTTTTTTTTTTTTTTTAAACTTATTCTCTAATTCCAATTTTTTGATTAATCATAAACTCCTTAGTATACTATTTACAAAATGTTATTAATGTGTCAAGATGTCAAAACAAAATAATACTTAAATTAGATCAACTTATTAATAATTAGTTATTCTACTACTTCTATATTTGAAATATTCTTCATTTCCATTACAACCATGAATTCTTTAGATGGCTTATAAACACCACAACTTTAAATTAACAATAATAGTAAAATTGAAAAACAAAAAGGAAAAAAACCTTGAACTAAAATTCTACACTATAAAATTTTCTCATAATCAACAATTTGACTTTAAATTAACAATTTAATAATTTGACTGAAACCTCAATAAAAATATTTGAAAACTTTTAAAGATTAAAAAACTTAATTAAACCTGTATGACACATTCCTCAATAGTTTCTAATTACTTTATAATAAAATGGATATTTTCATAAATGATTGCCTAAATTGTTACCAAATTTCCAATCAACACTTTTGAATATTATAATTTCTTCTTGACCTTCCCCCGCAGGTAATTGCGTACATCAATGGGAGTCTGGTTATTTTCATTATTGAAGTAGTGCCTCTTCATAATTTCTTCTTCTAATAACTTGGATAATTTATTTTTCTTATTTTCCAAAATATAACTTGGGTCTTCTCTATTAATATTTACATTATATACTTCTTTTTTAAACAAATCTTTTCTTTTTGTTTTGCTATGATTATAATTATTTATTATACTGAAATGATTATACATACTTCTGTTAAGCTTCTTGTTCATGTTTGTTTTCAGCTTATTATAATCCTGAACAGTTACCTTTTTTAACCTTCTAACAATTTTAACTCTTCTTCCTGCTCTAAATATTATTTTTCTTATTTCTAATCTTTTTCTATATTTCGTGATTTTTCTTTTTTATGGTTCACATTTTTCTTCAATAATTGTTTAGTTTTCTTTTTGTTCTTCTTCTTCCTTTTCTCAACTGACACATTTGTTATGTTTTCTTCAATTTTAGTTGATTTTTCATCTTCTTGGTTATTTACGTTTTTATTTATGTTTCCAATTTCGGTATCTATTTTTAGGTAACATCCCTCTGTAGACTTAATATGTTCTTCTATATTGTCATTCTTATTATTGCTCTGACTACTCACACTATCACCTTTAATATTTTGTAACTTTGAATTTGTTTCACCACTTATATTGTCAAATAATTTATTCGATTCAAGTTTCAATTCAACAGTGGTCTGTCCTAATTCTTTATCAGATTCATTTAACTCATTTGATTCAGTAAACCATCCATCAATTTCAGCATGTTGTTTTTTAAATAATTCATTCATTTCAGCAAAGTGTTTATCCATTTCAGCATAGTATTTATCAATTTTAGCGGATTGTTCTTGAAATTGTTCCTTAAATTCAGCAGATTGTTTATCAAATTTAGTTAACAATTCAAGAAGTAAAAAGTTAGTGTTTAAATCTACTGGTTTTTTTGTTAATTCCTTATTAGCATTAGCATTTGTTGGTTTTTCAGTCAAATCATTATTTAATTGCTCAGAATCACATCTATTTTCTAAATTTTCCACATCAACATCCAGAACATCACTTTGTTTATACCTTTTAATAACACTCTCATCAGTTACTTTTAAATTGACTACAGTACCTTCCATTTTTAACATTAGTTTACTTAAACTTAAATAATATGCTAAATTGTATAACCTCTAAGAATATTTATATCAAATACAAAAATCGTTAATTTTGTTGACACACTAAAAATTATACTAAAAACCTTGAGTCAAAATCCTTAGAAAAGTCCTTTTGACGGGCGCCATTTTGTTATGTTTATATCTTTGTTGTAGGTTAGTTTACTTTAATTTCTATTATTTTGAAGTTAATTTAATTTGTTAAATAAAATTTTGAGGGAATATCAAGGGTTCAGCTTTTCAAAGATAATGATTTTGACTCAAGAATATATATTTTCAAATAAAAGAAATAAAAACATTTTTACAATTAGATTACATTTTTTACTTAACATATTTATAATTAAAATACCTTCTTTCTTCTCAATGTGACTGTAGGTTCTCACAACCCAAATGCTCCCCAATTTTTCCTTCTTGCATGAAACTTCCTTCTTTTTCTTCCTTCGCCAGTTTATTCAAAACTCCTCTCATCCAGACTGCTAGTATAATTTATTGTTTCTTCACACATGTGACTTGTTAAATATCAGATAGATGTGATGTTTCAAAATGCGAGAGATGGGAGCGAGAGGTGTTGTCGCCTTGGGTTTCATACGAAGAGAGCACGGTGTTGACTTCTCGGCTTCATAAGCATATCTGAGCTAAAAAGACGCCATCCCAAGCGTCCTTTCAAAAAACCGTTAACGGCCAAATCTGCTTCATCATGGCCTTCATATTTATTACGTTTTAACTTACAATAACTATATAAAATTCAAATTATACAATAAAAAACATTTTAAAAATCCTAATCATTTTTAACATATCTCAATTTAAATTGATAAGCAAAAACCACGTAACAATTAGATCGGCGGCGAACTCTCGCTGGCGCCAAATTCAAACTTGAATTGTTTTTAAATTACAATTTATCTCGACTCCGAAATATCACTACAATATATATATATATATATATATATATATATATATATATATATATATATATATATATATATATATATATATATATATACAGGGTGAGTACCTCTTAGTGTAATAAAGAAATTGGGTGAAACTAGATCAAAAATGAAGAAAAATGCTGCAGACTTTACCTTTCTATTCCAATCCCTTGCAGGTATAGTATAATTCTAAGACTTTTTTTAAAAGCTATTATTCAAATTTTTACCACATCTTCGGATTTAGCATTAAATTTCCTGTAAGAGCAGAGTACATGTAACCTTGAATATTACAAACTTGGGACCTAAAGAACAGCTTGATCTTCACCTTATTTAGGGAAGTTAGAATGTCTTATAATATTTCAAAGCTCACAATAGTTTTTTTGAAAAAACTATCCACAAAACTGCGAATCTCACAACTGCAAATTTAACCAGCCTACATATGGTATGATCAAATTAATGATTCCGTATCGATTTCATGGAGAAATTTACTTTAAATACTGGAAAAACATGGTGTTTCCATTTGGCATACAAATCAGTTACTTGTGTAAATAATAAATTATGATAAGCGCTTAATGGAAATATGTATTTAAACATATTAAACTCTTCATTGGAATATAAAGATAAGAAAAAATGTATTGTTTAATAGAAAATAAAGGAAAACTGTCAATATATACATGCCTATATTTTCTTGACTGTTATTATTAGATGTTAAATAAGGTTCTTGAGGTACTCTCAATAAAATAGCAACTTTTTTTGGTGACGTTTCGAGATTATATTGTTCTCATAATCATGGCCTATAGTGAAAAAACAGGTTATAATAAAATTATATAAGTTGCACAGGCTGTTTAAAAAACAAAGCTAGTAATAATATAAATATATAAAAACATTTGTTAGAATATATATCTACATATAATTACAAAATATGGTGGTTTGAAACTACTTACAATGTTACTGGTGGATATTGCTATTGGTTGTCAAAATAAGTTTTTATTTTATTGACTGAACCTCAAGAACCTTATTAAACTTCTATTAGTAAATTATATTATGTTATATTATATTATATTGATTTTTCATTTTTCATTATTTTTAGGATAACCTTTACCCTACAGTAGGTTTACAAACACCTGGTGAAGTGGTTGATGCAAATTTTGGTCAAGCTCCATTTGTGTTTGATATCGAAGATATGATGAAAGAATTAAGAGCTAGGACAAGAATGGCTATTGAAAATTTTCCAATCCCTGATAGTTATGATGAACATGAATTAATTTTGCACAGGTATTTATGGGGAGATAAATTGATGATATTCAATTAAGTTCTGCAGTATATTATTACAAATACCAACTACTATCTACCACTTAAGTATAATTTCCGTTACTACTGATGTTACTAGAAATTAGGAATGTCTAACTACTTTTAACTACAAATGTATTTTGCTTTGTTTGGGGCTGCCTCATTTGAGTTGGGGTTAACATTTATTTAAAAGAGAGATGCCAGCAAGGTTTTTTTTTTTTCCTGTCAGTTGATTAGTTGATAAATTTATAATTAATATTGTGGACCTTGATCCTTATGAATACATAGGAAGGTCCATAAGTTTCCAGCCTATGCTAATCCCTTACCTTCAAGCAAACTGAGACTTGTCCAGCCTGGCTAGTCTATGTCTGCTCTCTCCATATTCATCGCCTGCATTTCCTTAGTTTTATCAGTCTGCAACTAAACTTAAAGGATACTTAGCATTATCACTTTGTTGAAAATTGAATGCCGAACAGTTATTTTTTTTTTTTTTTTAATATAACACACATTTATTTAAGGGAAGTATTACAATCTGCCTCAATGTGGGCAATAAGTAATATGGATGGCTTAATGGATCCATTCTCACAATATGTACAATACGAAACAAAAAAACAAAGAAAGTGAACAATAAATAAAAGTGAATAATAAATATAAATAAGTAAAGTCTCGTAATATGTAAAAAAAAAAAAAAAAAAAAAAAAAAAAAAAAAATTAAATAAACAAAGTACCTCAAACTATACAATACATAAAGTGAAAAAAATAAATAATAATAATAATAACACTAATAATAATAATAATAAATAAATTAAATCTTAAAAATACATTCATTCTTTATTTACAATATATACACATCTGAGGGATCCCCCTACCTGACTTGTACCTCCAGTTGTGGAGGAACAAGCCAGGCCCCAAGAGATTCCTGCGCTTCTCTCTCAGCTGCGTCACTAGTATAAGATAACACCAGTGGAGGCTGAGTGAGAGCGCTAACCACAGTCACTCAGAGCATGAGTGGAGAAGCTGGCCATTGCCAGGACTCCATGACGAAATTTATAATAGATCACGAGGCCACTGCCTTTTTAACCTGCGAGGAGGATTATAGGGGTGAGTGGAGCTGGATAGGGATTGCGCTAGTGGATTAGGATGATGTGAAAGTTTTTGATGAAATTTTGAAAATTTGACAGGTATGGATTCTAGGACAAAAGGTATATTAAGATCATTATGTAAGGTTTTATTGGAGACATAGTAGGGGGCATTGGTTATGGTTCTCAGGAATTTGGATTGGAAGGATTGGATACGTTTGATGTTCGAGTATTTTGCAGTTCCCCAAATTTCTAGTCCGTAGGTCCAGATAGGCTTTAGGATTGTCTTGTAAATTAAAAGCTTGTTGTCTATTGTAAGTTTTGAAGTCTTGCATAGTATGGGGTATAGTCGGCCGAATCTTCTGTTAAGTTCTTGTCTTTTAAGTCTAGTATGTGGGTTCCAAGTGAGTCTTTTGTCTAAGATGAAACCAAGATATCGCACTGTATCTGATCTGGGTAATGGGATCTTATTGAATAGGATAGTTGGGCAGGAACTACGACGTAGAGTAAAAGTCACGTGGGTGCATTTGGATTCATTGACTTTTATTCTCCATCTGTTGCACCATAGTTCAAACTTTGAGAGGTGATTTTGTAGGTTGGAAGAGGCTGTTTTGGGATCATTATGTGATGATAGTATCGCTGTATCATCAGCGAAGGTTGCAAGGAGCGTGCCGGGAGTGGTAGGAACGTCAGCAGTGAAAAGAATGTAAAGGACAGGACCCAAAACGCTGCCTTGAGGAACTCCGGGCTCGGATAGGATAGCAGTCGGAAAATTCAGAGCCGCATCGAACTCGGAAGGAGCGATTTGTAAGGTAGGAATGAAGGATGAGGTTAACGGTTTGTGGTAGGAGGTTCTTAAGTTTAAAAAGCAAACCGGTGTGCCAAACCCGGTCGAAAGCTTGAGCAATGTCCAGAAAGGCACCCGAGCAGTATTGCTTTCTTTCTAGAGCAGAGGACAGGAACCCAAATTTGATGGGAGGGAAAACTGGATGTATCAAGGATGGATAGGATACGCTTAAGCAGGATTTTTTCGAATATTTTAGATAGGATAGGAAGTAGGCTAATTGGTCTATATGAAGAAGTGTTGTTAGGAGGTTTACCTGGTTTTAGGAAAGTTGTTATAACGGAGTGTTTCCACAAGACAGGAAAGTGGGTTGTGCGTAGGATGCAATTATAAATATAGGTGAGGAACATTATTGCTTTATGTGGAAGTTGGTGGAGGATTTTAGGTGTAAGGAGGTCATAGCCAGGGGATTTTCTTTTATTTAGTTTTTGAATTAGGAATTTGACCTCTGAGGGGTTAACTGCTCTGGGAGGTAAAGAGAGTGGAATGGGAGAGGATAAGAACTCTTCAACTGAGCTGGATTGATCGGGATAAGGTCCAGGATTTGGAGTAAATGTTTGGGAAAGGTGATTGGCTAGTTCCTCTGCTTTTTCCATGTCTGATGCGGCCCATGAGCCATCACTTCTCCGGAGGGGATGGGAGATGGGCTTGGATTTTAGGATTTTTTTTGTTATGCTCCAGAGGGAATTATCATGAATGGAAAGGGATGAGAGGTAGTCATTGAATGACTGGGATCTAAAGGAAGCCAATTGACGCTTAACTATTTCGTGTAGTAATTATAGGTGCAACGATCGGATGGATGCCTTGTGCGTTGCCACATTGTTCTATAATGGCGCTTGGCATGTATGAGGTCTAAAAGGTTTTGGGGTAATGGGTTTTTTTTGGAGGGTTTTAGGGATATTATTCGGTAAAGATGCTGTCCAAGCGGCTTGCTGGATTTTGGTAGTGAAGGAGTGAACAGCATCATCCAGGTTTTCCGGGGTTTTTAAGGGAACTCTGAGGTCAATTTGGTCGGTCAGGATTTTTTGGAAGAGTTTCCAGTTTACTGGACCTCTGATAATGAGGGAAAGGGTGATTTAGGAATTGGTGATACGGATAGGTTTAAGATTAATGGGCTATGGTCTGATGATAGGTCGTCTAGGCGGGTAATGGAATGATTAAGTGGCCCTAGGCCTTTGTGGATAAAAAAGTCTAGGAGATCGGGATTACGATTAGGATCGGTAGGCCAATATGTGGGAGAGCCGGGGGAGAGGATATTGCAAGGACAAGAATTTAGTGCAGACATCAGTGTTCGCCCACGGGAGTTGGTTGTTCTGGCTCCCCATTGCTGATGTTTGGCATTTAGGTCTGCTCCTAAAATAAAGTGTTGTCCTAAGGAGTTTAGAAAGGAAGTGTAGTGGGATTCAGAAATGGGTTTGTTTGGAGAGGAATACGCTGAGACAATAGTTATTGGAAAAAAAGGGGTTTGGATTTTTACAGCAGTGGATTGAAGGAAATCATGAACTGGTAAGGGGAATAGGTAGTGAGCGAGGGATTGGTGTATGATGACAGCAGATCCAGCATGAGCTGTTCCATCTGGGTGGTCAGTCCGATATGTTTCGTACTGAGGTATGTTAAATTGTCGTTTGTTGGTTAGTCTTGTTTCGGTAATCAAGGCTACATCGATTTGTCTGTCTTGTAATAAAGTAGTTAGTTCGTTAGTGTGACTGCGAACACCATTAGCGTTCCATAGGAGGATCGAAAGTGACTTAAATGATGACATTTAGGGATTTCTAGGTGGTGGGATTACAAAATGCGATAGAGCAGTGGAAAGGAGGGTTATGAGAGGGGTAACTATAGATTTGAACTCTGAGAGGAAAGACGATAGTATGTTGGTGAGGTCAGAGGAATTCGGAGGAGGAGGGATGTATGGAGTGTAATTTGATTTGGTGGCATAGGTATTTTGCATTGGATGAGCGGCGGAAGGATGTGGAATTTGGGGTTGGTGAGAGGCAGGTTCAGCTTGTTGCAGTGCCTGAGGATGTGATATTGCTTCTGGGCCTCTTAACATTTCAGAAAAGCTCACTGCTTCGTTAACTTGTTTGGATGGTTGTCTTGGTCTGGATGGCTCTTCCCTTCTAGAGGTTGTCTGGATTCTAGATTTTATTGTTTTATATGTCTGACACCCCTTATAATTGACTGGGTGCCCTTGGTGGCATAATGCACAAACTGCAGGTGTTTGTCTAGATTTAATGCACTCTTCAGATTTGTGCTGTTCACCACACTTTACACAGCGTGGTACGTGATGGCAGTACCGTTTTGTGTGGCCGTACGCCTGACAGTTGTGGCACTGGACTATTTCCCGCTTTGGGTATGGCTTTTTTATGGCTACCCTTGTGTAGTAGAGTCTGCTGACGTTGTAAATTTCTTCAACCCCAGGTGTTCTGTTGAGGTCGACAAAAAATAGAGGCAAGGCTATTTTGTTTGATGCACCCAACTGATGACCCTAAAACCCATGGCAGTCAGTTCTTGTTCAATGACATCGGCTGGCGTTGATGAGTGCAAATGCCGGATTACCACTCTAAGTGCTCTGTCCTGTTGAAGTTGGTAGGTGTGGAAATCTGCCTTGGTATCTGAAAGATACTTCACAATTTTTCTGTATGTTTTTGGAGAGTCTGGCATAATCTTTGTGTCATTTGTCCGGCTATGAAATGTATATTTCCCAGTGCCTACTGTTTGATTTAATTGCACGGATAGGAGGTCAATTTTTTTTATATTTCTTACAAAGATGGGTGGGGGCTTAATTTCTTTTGGGGTGGTATTAGTCTCTATTGTCTCTTTTGTGTTTGATAAAACTTGGTAAGGGTTAGGTGTAAAGAATGGCGACTCATCAGTAAAAACTTGGGTTGAAGGGCCTGGTAGTGATTCCATTTCTGTTGAGTTCTCTGGTGTGACTGGAGGAGTTATTCTACTAGACCGTTTTGGTTCTGTTTTGCTGGGGAGTTCCTGGGTGTGTTTCCTAAACTTCTAGATCTTTTAGGGTTTGTCTTTTTACTGGACATTACCATATGGAAATATCGCATGCTATTATAGTGCTCATATAATTATTATAAAGAGAAGAAAACAAAAATAATAAAAAAATATATATATAGATATATAGGTATACGTATGACAATACGTAATAATCTGAGGAAAGCGCGAGTAGCACCTTCCCCGACAACAACTGGCCAAGTACTGGCTTAGCCTGGTGGGGGTACTGCTAGATAAGATGGCCACAGTACACGCCAGTCTCATGCCACTCGTAAACACAAAAGTCTGTTATATAGTTTATAAACAAGCTGTTTACTCACGTTAGTACGGTGTAATAAACAAAATCCTAATAGATTGTTCACGTTGTTTTTTTTTTACATGCTGTTTTATTCTAAAACACTGGTAAAAAGGACACTTAACACAGATAGATCTAACGTGCTACCGTACGATACAGGCGCGTGCGCAGAACCCCGAACAGTTATTAAATTCTTTTGTAATAAGGGCCTTACTCCTTCATCAAAGAGTACTTGGATGGTGTGTATGGGCATCCTCGCCCTCAGATTCCTGAGTTTCATTGTATTCCTCTTTTTTGATGTAGTTGATTTGTAAATCTTCGCACAATTCTTGCCCTAATCTAGACAATGATCCAACAATAGTCAGAAGCTATGTTTGCGCTGCTGTATACTCTATTGCTTAACAGATTAGTTCTGTTGTGCACTTATCAGCAGATAGTTTATCTCAAGGTATTTCCATCAGGTGATCTCCACGTAGTGTTATGAATAAGTTGTCGCTGGGTTTCCCATCATCCAGAACTATTTCCTCTTCCTGGTTGTTCTTATTTGTTCTTTGCTTTTTAGGCTCTTCATCCTGTATATATATGACTTAGTTCTTCCCACACTCCGTCTTTCATTTCTTCTTTATCTGTTCATTCATATTTAAAATCTTCTATTAATTCTTGTTTTGATCTATAACATATCATAAAACGGTTTTTGTTTCCTTTATTTTTTCCTTCTACCTGATTTATCCAAATCACTTTTATCAATCTCCATGTTAATATTTTCAGCTTTCCAAGTGATATCATCGTAATTTGGTTCTCTTCATTTAGTAAATTAAATCTTCCAACAAAATGCTCATTTTGTCAATATTATTTACATCATTTGAAAAGGTATTAGTCAAGGTGTTTATATGCATTAATTTCAGTTACGATAGATCTTCTGTAAGAAGTGAGGTATGGAAGCAAAATAATAAAAAATAAAGTGCATTTTTGACATTTAATGGTTTTTTTTATTTCTGTAATGGAAAATTTGCAGTGCATACTGCTAGAAAAATTTTTAGTGTATAAAGTATACAGCACATTAGGAGAAAGTATTGTCCGTAAGTGGTTTGCTTACTTCCAAACCAGTAATTTGATTTGAAAGATGCTCCCCACTCTGTTTTTCCTTCATTTGTTGTTGACAGCAAAATCGATGCATTGGTTGCTAACTAGCTGCTCATGTCACAGGATATTGGCCAGACACTTAGCATATACCATACATGCGTCTCCAAACATTTTTGAAATCACCAGTTAAAAACACTCTACTTAATTTACAAATCATTGAAATCAGCAATATTACTAATTACTACTTCACCACTTTAGTTTTAAATGCTACTTGATTACGAAGTCACACAGGCTACTCAACCAGAAGTCTTAAACACTACTGACTACCATTGCTTAAGATATATGTTTCTTCACCACCTGCTGCCTCAGGTCCTCTTTCACATCATTCAACTACTTTACTCTTTGTTTCCATCACTGTCTTTGTTTGGTAGAATTTCTCTCACCCAGCACCCTTAATGCCTGGCCTGGCCACAGCAGTCTTCCTAATTTGATGTAAACTCTCTCCTTTAAAATAAGTAAGAGGGCTTTTAATCCTCTTTAAGTGTTAATGGAAGCTAGTTTACTAAATTTTATGATAATCATCCAAGTTATTACTAACCTCTAATAAATGCCTTCCTCCCACCAAAAATACTTCTACTGTCTTAGTAAGTTGTTATAAATGTTAGTAACTGCATAAATTAATTAACTGCTGTCCTACTCAGGTATACACTAGCACTTCTAACAAACATTTAATGCTTGTGGTTGCCATAAAGGTGCTTACCCAGCCTTAATTTACTGAGATCATGGTTTCCATCGAGCAGTGGCAGGCTTTGGCCTGTGTCCTTTCCACCAACAGAGTCCAGCCTAAAGATAACAGCAAATCATTCTCGATCTACAAATGAAAGTTTTCTCAGGGTTAGCTGGCTGACACACAATTTCGTCCATGGATATTTTAACATCTTGGTATTCTAGAAAACCACATCATGATTATCGATCGATAAACACGGTTTAGGGTCACTCCTACACCCATTCAATTATTTTAATTTATGTTCTGTCAGGTTTATTAATTTTTTTTGTAGTTTATGAGTCTAGTATTATTATTATTTTAAAATGAATATACAAGGTTTTTGTTTATCAAATTATTTCCTGTCTGCAAAACTGTGGTGAGAGCTAATTTTGATTTTGCAAAAAAAAAATATTAATGTGGGTGTGCTTTGGAACACTCACTGGATATGTAAACTTCTTTGACCGATTTTTTCCCCAAATAAATCTAAAGATAAAAGGAGAGGAGAATAAGGTTAAATAATTTTTTTTAATGAATAGTCCGTTCAAGTGAATTTTATTTTTTTATGAAATAGGTATTTATGTGAAAAGTATGTATTACAGATGTGTCTATGTAACAGTCCTATTTTATTTCAATCTTAATAATTTTCCCTCATGAAATAGCAGGTTGCTGCCACAAATAATTGATTTGAAAACTATCAAATGTAATAAAATAAATTGTTTTAGTCAACATGGCCTAAATGGAATTAGTAATCTTGCTCTGGGAAGTGGCGACTCCATGGCCCACACTCCACAGCCCTCTAGGTTGGGGGAACAATAACTCTGACAGTCAAACAGTATACTTTGCACAGCACACAACATACTCCCTCATACTACAGACTAAGGTCAACTACGGTACACACCCTAGGATCACCTTCCCTAGGTAGCTGCTCCGGACGGGGGAGCTTGTCAGGATGCTCTGAGGAGGCAGCCCCTCCATCTGAACTGGGGGCAATGGCCTGATAACCGATTCCCTTAAACTTCTTTTGTTACGAACATACAAAGGAAAAATAGCCGGAGTGTCTTAAGGTTAAGACCTATGCTAGGAAATGGACTATTACAAATTGGAACTTAGAACGTAAGAATTATATTTCAGCCTGGAAGAAGTAGAATGTTAAAGAAAGAGCTTATGAAATATAAAATGGATCTTTACAGGAAATAAGATAGAAGGAAGTCAGTATAGTGACTCTTCTGGATTACACTATCTTCAACAGTAGCAGTAAAACTAATATGTTATGTACTGGTTTTATGGTAAGAGATGCATTAAGAAAAGCAGTGATTGATTACGAACTAGTTAATGAGAGAATTTGTAGGATAAGATTAAAAGGAAAGTTTTTCAATGTATCAATGGTGAGTGTACATGCCCCTATGGAAGACAAACCAGAGGATGAGAAAGATGAATTTTATGGGACACTCGAGAGAGTGGTGAATAAAATCCTGAAGTATGACGTGAAACTGGTTTTAGGAGATTGGAACACGAAAATCTGTAAGGAGAGTGTTTTCCATCATGTTATTGGAAGACATGGCAAACACGACGTTTCTAGTGATAATGGGATACATCTAGTAGACTTTGCTCCATTGAGGGGAATGAGAGTGAGTGACACCTTTTTCCCTCATATGGCTATTCACAAGGAGACTTGGGTATCTCCAGATGGCAGGATCCGTAATCAAATTGCTCATATATTAGTGGATAGTTGGCATGCAACTGATATGCAAGATATACGTAGCTTCAGGGGTGCTTGTTGTGAATCAGATCACTTTCTGATAGGCTAGGTATAAAATGAAAGTAGCTACATACCCAAGAGCCCACGGGGAGAGATGATCTTTAATCGAGAAAAACTGCAAGCTGAGGAGACCTGTGATCTGTTTTCGAGGAAATTTGAGGAGAAGTTAGAGTACTTGGAGAATACAGAATCAATTAAAGAAAATTGGGATGCAATGAAAAGTGTAGCAACTGAGGTACTGGGAGAAAGACAGCAGAAAATGAGAAATGATTAGTTTGATGCGGAATGTGAAGAAGCAATTAGAAAAAGAAATTGTGCTAGAATAAAATTGCTACAAAGGGAAACAAGAGCTACAACAGAGGACTATGAAAGAAAAAGATTGAACGTAAAAAAGCTGTTTAGAGAAAAAAAGAGGACTAAAGAAAGAGAGAAACTTGAGATGATAAAGAAGGAATTCAGCATAAAGAACAATAGGAAATGTTACTGGGGGGTTAAAGAAATAAGGACAACGTATGCACCAAGGCCAGCATTTTATAAAGACAAAGAAGGAAACCTATTAGGAAATAACAAGTATATTTTAGATAGGTGGGTTGAATATTTTGAAGACTTATTGAATGTAAGCAGGATAGAGGGTAACGGATACACAGAAGAGCCGCAGGAAGGATGGAATGAGGAGGGAGTTAATTAGGAGGAGGTACCACAAGATCAGGAGGAAATAATAGAGATAATTGGTTTCCTGAAAAATCATGAATACTCAGGACTTGATGAGATTTCGGCTGAATTTCTCAAGTATGGAGGGAAGGCAGTAACCATGCATATATACAAATTAATATGGGATGTATCGATTCAAGAAAATATGCCAAAAGACTGGTGTAAAGCTATCCTTTGCCCAATCTATAAAAAAGGCGATAGAATGGCATGCAAAAACTACCGAGGAATAGCGCTCCTGTCAACTTTATATAAGGTGTTGTCCATTGCAATCAACCGGAGATTGCTGAGGTGGGCTGAGAGAGCCTTAGGAGATTATCTGTGCAGTTTTAGACAAGGAAGGTCAACAATGGTCATAATATTCTCTCTAAGGCAGATGTTGGAAAAAAGTTATGAGCCTAACATAAGTCTACGTCACCTTTTTATAGATTTCAAGCAAGCGTATGACTCAGTAGATAGGGAAAAGGTGGCAAGGGATATTAGATCTCTAGGTGTTCCATCAAAGTTAGTGAGATTACTTGAAATGACCTGGAAAGAAACTTTAGTTTCAGGTAAGGGTTGGTGGAACATCATCAAATAAATTTAAAGTGACTGGCGGTCTAAGACAACTTTATCGCCTATAATATTCAATCTGGTTCTTGAAAAAGTGATAAGAGCTATAAAGACGTATCCCGAAGAAGATATTTATTATAGACTCACCCAACACATGACATATGCAGTAGTGAAGGGTCGTTCTAAGTTAAAAGTGGAATGAGATTTTACGGTCTGTTCCACTTTTCATTCAATGTCAGTTTGACTAACCTACTACCTACTTACCATTAATTTTCGTTCCATCCCTTGTTGTGTCTTCAAGCTGTTGACCTCCTCCTATTTTATTATAAAAAAATTATAGGTACTGTAATATTAAGAAGGTTTAAATAGCTAAGTATACTTATTTAAAAAATGTATACTTTTAAAATAGATTTATTCAATCAATTATTTTTTTTGGAAAAAAGTTAGCTCACGGATAGCACACAATTGAGCGAGAATTTTCCTATTTCATTGGTTCCGATAAATAAGGAGTAATGAATTCTTGTGACAGCTCCATTAGCTTTTGAACAAATTGCGAAAAAATCATTTAATTACGTAAGTAGTAAAACCTTGTGTGGTTCGTTTTTCTGAATTCGAAAGAAGATGCCGAGCTCTGTCAGTAGAATAGAAAATTTCAAAGAAAGCAGTTTATTTTGAAGATGCTCATGTGCAGGGGGGAGGGAATCAAGAGTGGCCGGATCAACCCAACAAAGCAGTCAGAGTGACCTTGGGTGAAACTAAACCAGAGTTGCAATCTAAACCCTACTACACCGAGGGAAGGAAATGAGAGATCTTTCAGCATTGGGTGAATTGTTTCATTGTTGTCCGTTCAAAGCTCCAATCCGGTTCAAAGCTGGAACCAGTTCCAAGTTCCATTCCACCCAGAATGATCCATCACTATTATGCAGATGACGTGGTCATCAGAGTACGGACATTCCAGCACTTTCGGGAGTGTTGGAAGAGCTTGAAAGGGCTGCTATGAGCAAGGGATTGAGCATTAATTGCAATAAGACAGAATACATGTAGACGTCAAGATGCCTACAAGGATATGGAGATAAAGAAGTACAAATTAATGGGCACACATTTAGGTGCTGCAAAACATTTATGTACTTAGTGTCTCTAATAACAGAAAAAACTGATATGAAATTGGAGATCAAAGCAAGAATAGTGGCTGGGCAGCAAATGCCTTTTTATGAGGTCTCGACTAATGTCTCGATCTGTCAAAATCACTGTCTAAAAAACTATAATAAGGCCGGTTGTGACTTATGGAAGCGAGTGTTGGGTGTTGACTCAAAAAAATGTGAGGTTGCTGAGGATTTGGGAAAGAAAGATCCTCAGAAAAATCTTCAGTCCGGTGAATAACAACGGGAATTGGAGGATCAGAACCAACCTGGAACTAGAACTATTTGGTGAACCCAACATCATTTCAATTGTCACAGTAGGCAGATTAAGGTGGCTTGGTCATGTACAAAGGATGACAGAAGATAGACTTCCAAAAAAGATGAGGTACTGCAGGGCGGGAGGAAAAAGATTGAGGGTAAGACCAAGGCTGAGGTGGCTGGACAACGTCCAGGATAACCTGAGAAGACTGGGAGTGAATAGTTGGAGGAAGAAGGCGGAAGATACACAGGGATGGCTGTCGATACTTAATGAAGCCAAGGTCCGACTAGGACTGTAGCACTCAATAATAAATAAATCTTACTTTTAAGATATCTGCTCGACTTGATTAAATAAATGATATAAAGAGAAGTGGGTTCTTTGGGCTTTAAGGCCAATAGGGATAAGATCAGTGTGTTTCTGGGACAATAAGTCATAGGACCGTAATGCATAATCTTCGGACGATTCTCACTTATCTCCACTATAATATATTTTAAATTTGAAAAATGGAGTGAATTCAGCTACGAAAAAAAAAAAAAAAATTATTTTCCTTACTTATTGAATATTTTGATCATTGCTATGAAAAAAGAATAGAAAAAATATATATATGAGTTGTTAGGCTTAAATGGCAGGATAAATTCATTCAATTAAATGTCAGTTTTCAGATATGTTTTCCCGGCAGATCTTGCTTATTAAAATATCTTGAGAAATAATTATCCAACTTTAAAGTTTGATGTGTTATTTGATCAAGTATTAATCCTGTTAAGTTTTCAGGTGGTTGTATTTCAATAAATGCAAGTCACTTGAGCAATGCCAACGAATAACTTCTAAAAAATTAATTTTTTTCCCTCTCTATCGCTCTTCTTCACGTCGTAGCTTCTCAACGGACTGAACTACAATTTCCAATGGGATACCTTTTTGAAGAGGATGAACCAGGCCTCATTTTGGCCTCTTCACAATTTAGCTAGTGGTTTCAGTTTGGGAAAAAATTATAAAGTTTCACAGAGGTGATTTCCGATTTTGTATTAAAATAATTGAAAAAGTAAAAGTGCTAGATCTATACCATGTTCTTCCCCTCTAGGTTTCTTCCTGTCTGAAAAGGCATGCCTATGACAATCCTAGCTCGTTCCATCAAAGACTTATAAGGAAAAGAATGGACGAAGACGTCAAAAGTTGCTGCCCGAGAGTGTCCTAAGGGCTGTGCACTGCACTGCTTGGTCCCCTCTATCTCATCGGGAAGTTAGTAAACAGATCTAAATCAACAGGTAAAGGGTTCGTTATGTGACATGAGTTTGGTTTTTTTTATCCCATCCCAAAAATGCCCAATGGGCCAAAAGGAGTTTACACTTAAAAAATTGGTTTTATTATTTCCTCTAAAAGCTTCAAGTCAGTTAAATAAAATAAAATTTCAATAAAAACTCATTACTAAAAATTCCTAAAACATTTTATTGATTTATGTTCTCTTAAAACAATTACTTAATGTTTTCTAAAATGATTATAATTATCTCTTCCTTTTACATAGTTTGTAGACTAAGAGATCTCAAAAAAATTAGCACAATTTGCTGCCTACCTCCCACTCCCAGTCCTGCCCTTCTGGAAATCATCTTTTTTTGGCATCCTATCATCCGGCATCCTTTGCATGTGGCCGAACCATCACAATCATCACTCTTTTAAATATAGCTGGAATATAGGGCTCACCAAACAGCTGTTTGAGTTCAATATTTTTTCCCCAATTTCACAGGTTACCAGGTTGAAGTTTTTTTTTCATTTGATATTAATTTATGTTTATGAAGTAAAAAATAAAAAAATTATAAAAATAAATAAATAATAAAATTTACTAAACTAAAACCCATAATTAATTAACTTTTTGTATAATAAATTTTATTAAATTTTCAAAATAATGTCAATCTTTTATCTAATTCCAGACCGAGGTAGGTAACTGTTTAAGTCCAAGTGGAATCCAGTATTATGTAGAAAGATTCTTTTGGTATTTTAGGTCTTCTTTTTGCAAAAAGTATTGCCAAAGTTTTTTGTTTATTTATTTTTATTTTCAATTTTTTTAAATATTTATTAAATCTTGTCTATAATGATTTTAATCTGCTGTCTATTGTATCTATCCTGTAGGAACTAGTGTAAATCGCCATGTATATAAAGATCTTTCTTTTTATGTATAAGGCATAACAGAATAAGTTTTCAAGTATTATTTAATTTATTAAAGATATTTAGTAGTTAAATGTATGTATTCAAGAATTTTTGTTTTTTATTTATCAATGTTAATCTCACTTATATTAAATATTTCTTTTCTAGGTTGGTATCCTCTTACCTTGTACACCATGGATATTGTGCTACTGCGGAAGCATTTGCTTCTAGTACAGGACAAGAGTTTAGTGAAGCAATCACTTCAATACAAAATCGACAAAGTATGGTATTCATTTTTGTTTAAACTCTTTAACACTTATGATATTCATTTAAATCCATGGATTGTACATAGACTCATAAACGATTTAAGGCATTCTCACTTGTTTATTTGTAAAATTGGCCTTGACTAAGTGAATAATGAATCATTTTTATTTGCTTAATCAACTCATTTTATTGTTTCAACAAGTGCAGGTGGTGCTGTACATTAGGTTCTGTTACTTGGAAAATGATAAATCCTATTCAGCTTTAGTTCTATCCTAAGCTGAACCAAAAATGAATAAATTATTAAATTCATATCGCTTAAAAACTATTGAACACGTACCTTCTCATGCATCTCTTTTTTCTATATTATAAACATTGTTTAACATATTACTCCTTATGATGTAATTTTCTCATAAAATTTATTTTATAAAAAAACAGTGCTGTTGTACTATACACAAAAGAACAATTTAGCGTTGAATAAATTGTTTGTTCTATTGGCAATAGCTCGTTTCTATTTTTGTGGGCAACCAGATCGGGGAGCGTCATTGATGTCAAAATTTCCTGAACAAAATTTGGCAAACCATTTTGGACAGAAGCATTTGGTTAAGGAATCATCCCCATTAACACTACAATTTTTTTTATGGGCTTCTGCAGCACGGTTACCTTCTTTAATATAATACAGCAAAATATGCCGATAATGAATGATATTTTTTTCCATGTTCACAGTGCAATAGCAATCACAATACTAAGCTAATGTAAACAAGAATTTGCAGAAATGTTTGTTGACATATTACAGACAGAGTAAACAATCCACCTTAGGGATTAATTCATTAGAAAATAAATGGACTGTAATGATTTAAAAATAAACAGAGAAACTGAAAGGAATTGTTTGCCAACCCAATATTTATACAAATTGTACCATTTTCGTGTAAACCTGAAGATGGGAAGAATTCTTCCAGAAACACGTAGTTAATGAAAAGTATATCATAAAGTAATATGCTGTTTGTAATAATAACAAACCTTCTTAAACATTATTGGTATTTCTTCTATATTGTTTTTCTGTTAAATTTATTTATATAATTGGTTTTTCAATGGCTTGATTTGATGAAAACAATTTTTTTTTTCTCTCTTTTTCAAACTACCTAAATTTCAGTAACTGTTAATATAAAATAGTTGTTGGTATACATTGTTGAAACAACCTAAACTGAAGTGAGGTAATAGTAAGGACTACCTGTATTCTTTAAATATTCTATGAACTAAATATATTTATATATTTTTAATGATTCCTTATTGGTCTTCTTTATTATTTTTTTTTTTCTATAATCAGCAATTTTTTTAATAATTTTCCATATATGATTATATATATTACTAATATTTTTTCTCCAAGTATTATTTTCTATTTTATTTCTTATACATCGACTTCCTATCTTGATGTGTTTATATATTTTTATACTTGGATTTAACTCTTATTAATTTTGTTTTGTAGAAAATTCTATGTTTAGATTCTTCACCATTTAATGATAATAATTTTTACTGTTATTTATTTTTTAATTATTGGTTTTGACTTCCATGTTTTCAGTGCTCTTTTTTTTTTAAAGTTTGTTCATATTGTAGTTGAATCTCCTGCTGCTGTTTCCAATGACAATTATATTATAGCATTGGTCCCCTACTTTTGATTTTCCCTGGAACATATTTTTCTGTGCCCAGTATTTAATGCTTATACCTTATGATTTGATATTAATCTCTTACAATGTCATTGTTTCTTCCTTTACTCCTAAAACATTTGTGTACTGCTGCTTTGGTTCCTCCTCTTTTGAAATTAATTGATTGATCCGTGACTACCCTAACAAGTTTTAGCCTGAAGTTTCGCATCTTTAAGAGGCCACAGATATTGCAGCTTTACAAGTTGATTTTATGCTTTTATTTCAGGATGTGCCATATTATGAAAAGAGTAAAATTCTGGTTTATGAAATGGTTGTGATGTATAAGGTCTTAATCTATTAGTAGACTTGTCTGCTTTTACCACTACTACCTGTGGTATGGTGGTGTTGATAAATTAATGTTAAGTGTTATCGCTTGTTTTTATTAGTTGCATTTCCTTGTCTATGTTTTGTAGTTTAGCTATATCATCAAATGGGATCACAGATGGGAAGGATATAGTATATATTTGGGAAGAGTAGTCAGCAGGTGTTTTATTTACCATTGAGGTATTGAAGGTTTATGTTGAATTATCCTATGTAATCTAACAGGTGTTGTGAAGCTCTATTGAATTGTTGAAAAGCATATATTGTAGGTATATGGTCTAAATTTAGTATGAAATAATGACCTTCCAGTGTGTGTTTCACTGGCATATATAGGGCCAGTAACTCTATATTACTAATATAACATTATATTGCTAGTGTACCATTTCTGATTTTGAAAAGAAACCTAGCTGTTTTAAAACACTACAATATTTTATTTTATTGACAAGCTTGGTCAAGGAATTATCCCAGTTTAAAATCTGAAGCATCCATTGGAAGTGCTAAGAGCAAGTCATTAGACGGATGGACTAAAATGTGTCATGTTTGTGATTTTAGTTTTATTTTTGAATGCATACAAAGCATCAGAATCCATTCCATATTGCTTTAACCATTTTTTTGTGTATCTTAGCTAAGGTTAATTAGTAGTTGTTGAGTTTTGGCAGTAGCGGTTAATGATGTTCCGTTAAAAATTACTAATCATGAAAATTGTCTTTATTCGGTGATAGTTGTTCTTTTGTTTTCTACTCACATCAGTGAGCTAATGGTTTAATATTCTCAACAAATATCCGGCAAAAGAAATTTTTGAGACTGCAAATTAATATTTTTCCATGCTTATATTTATTCATTATTGTTTTAACCTGTTAAACAGAGAAGTTAGAAGTAGAATTTCGTTATATCTAACCATTCTTCATTTTCTGAAAACAAGTCAGTGTCATTGAGGCAAAAAAACAAAACAAAAATCATGATGGCCATGAACCAAGTCAATTTTATTGGTTTGTCTGGAGTTCAAGTTGTGTAAATATAGTAATGGATGGCAGTCAGCAACTATTATTGCATTAGTGCTCTATAATCACCTTGAGCTTTTGGAGGGTCTATATATTTCCTAGTCATTCATTTTTTTAAAATTCTAGTTAGCTTACTTCTTTCAGATTCTTTAAACTCACATTAATGCCTTTCCTTAGGATTTTTGTATGAGTTGAAGGAAGTTCCTTACTCGAAAAATCAGCGATAATTTCCGTTGAAGCTAAAAGCTGGTCACTTTGAGTTATTTTATAGCTATGAAACTAACTGGTCCCCAATTCATATCTTCCGAACCTTGATGTTTTTGTGCCAAAGAGGTGAAACTTTTATCGTCTCACAATTGATTTCCAAATTGCTTTCTGAAGCCTTCATTTCAGTGCTTCCAGAATCGGCCATCTTGATTGAAAATATAGAAAAGAAAAATCACAAAATATTGTTTAATTTGGTGTAAACATGTAAATTACTTGCGACATTATTACTATGAAAGAATAAAAAATAATGTACATCATTTTTCACCTTTTATTAGCATGAGTAGGTTAGAAAACACTTCATTTTATTAATTTTTTTTTTTTAAATACTGCATTTATTGAGTAAATATTACAACCTCCCTCATTTCCGGGCATTAAGTAACAAGGATATTAATGAATCCATTGATATATTATATACAACCAAGTAATGTAAAAATAATATAATAATAATAATAATAATAATAATAATAATAATGTAAAAATAAATAAATGAATGAAATACTACAGTACCATTATACTATATATACAATGTAGACACACTCAACCTGGGGAAATCCTGACCTAGCCTGTCCTACCTTATGGGGCTCAAAGTTGAATCCCAAGAAATCACAGTGCTGCTCTGGGGGACTCGATGGCCAAGTGAGTTGGGGCGAGGGTCTCAGTGCGCTCAATACTGAAGGTCGTTGGTTCGAATCCCACCTGGGCAGGTTATAATTTGTTTCGTGGTGGACCCACGCATTGAATCTTAGCCTTCCTACTCTGAGTTGGTATACATAAAGATGTTAAGCCCAAATAAACAAACAAAAAAACAGTGCTGCTCTGAGCTGCAACACTGATGCTAAAATATAGAGACGCTCATTACTTGGGTGGAGAAGCCCTTGCTAGAAATACGTAATACTTATTTCAAAAGCCAAATAAGCTAATCTTATAAGCAATATGTAATGTATAATCAAGATACATTGGTACATCTGATGTACCAAGAGCATCAGGTGGCAGTCGTCGAATGGTATAGGCTGATTTGTACTGAATTTAATTTATTATTTTGTTTTAGAATAGAATAGAATAGAAAATAAACTTTATTCTGGGACGATGTCCCCTAAGAATAATATAATGTACATAAATGAATACAATAAGTCTAGCTTTCATAAGATGAAATAAAATAAATTAACAATCTGGTTAACTATTTACTATTTTACAAATAAAGAACAAAAACAGAAACAGATGAAATAAAAATTTTAAAAAATCCAATAATTGTAGGAGAAAAATAAAAACCTATGTACATCTACTGAATGCTTTTTTTTTTTTTTTTTAGTGAGGTTTTGCTAGTCAGTATCATTCTGGAGGTAAAGGAGGTATTGAAAAAGAAGGGATTTAAATGTGGACAGAGATGGAGCATTACGGATATTACAGGGTAGTGAATTCCATAAGGAAGTAACACGGGAAATGAAGGAGTGGTCAAATGATGTACTCTTATGGGAAGAAGTATACAGGTCTGAGGAGCGAGATCTTGTAGTGCGGGAGGAGACCGAGGATCTGAACTGGAAGATGTTATAGATGTAGGAGGGATTCCGAGAATTAATGGTTTGGTAGAGGAAGGAGGCTAGGAAGTAATTTCTGCGGGATAAAGGATAAAGCCATTTTAACTCTGTATATAGATGTGATGTGTGGGAGGCTTTTGGAACCCTAAAGATAAACCTAACGAAACAGTTCATTAATCTTCTTAGTTTACTCTCGAGTTCCGCCGTCAACCCACCATATGCCACACAGCTGTAGTCAAAATGGGTAGGATAAGGGAAGAAACCAAAAGTTGATGAGTAGGTTTCGGAAGGGAGTCCTGAGAAGAAAGGAATAGTTTAAGGATGGATATAACCCGTCGAGAAATTTGGGAGATATGAGGTTTCCATGAAAGGGTTTGGTTGAAGGTAATACCAAGGTTTTTAACTGTGGAGTGGAATTGAATAGGTTGGGAGTTCATAGACAGGATCGGGAGGTGGGGAAGGGATCTCAAATGGGTATTAGAACCTATAATAATAGCCTGCGTTTTTTCTACATTTAATTTTAACTTGTTATCATAGGCCCACTTGCAAATGCTATTAAGGTCCTCTTGGATATGGGAGAATGATTTTATTAAATCAGAGGGATGGAAGGATAGATATATCTGGAAATCATCCGCGTATAGATGGTAGGAACAGTGGTGGATGGAATTTGGTAAATCGTTTATGTAGGCACAAAAGAGGGTAGGAGAGACACTGGACCCTTGAGCGACCCCTGATGTCAACGAAAGAGAAGAGGAAAGTGGCTGGTTTGGTATGGATACTATTTGAGTTCTACTATAGAGGAAGGAATGAAACCAGAGGAGAGAGCTTAAGGAAAAAGATAGGGCTTTTAGTTTCGTATTTTCGTGAGGAGAATAGAATGGTCTAGGGTGTCAAAGGCTTTAGTAAAGTCTAGAAGGATAAGTACAGTTACTTTTCGTTCGTCAAGAGCAGTATGTATGTCATTTGTAATTTTTGTTAAGGCTGTCTGAGTTGAATAACCAGGTCGGAACCCAGAAATTGGAGATTTGTGATTGAACTAGTCTTTCAAGGGGTTTGGACAGATTGGAAAGTATTGATATGGGACGGAAATCGTTAAGCGAAGATGGGTTAGATTTCTTTTGTAAGGGTTGTATTTTAGCTTTCTTCCAGGATGAAGGAAAGATGGAATTTTGCAAAGAATAATTATATATATGTAGGAGGACTGGAAGGATAGTAGGAAGGCATAATTTGATTAATTTTAGTGGAATACCAACATGTCCAATAGCTTGTGTTTTACATTGGAAAATGGCATCAATGAGGTCTGAGGGTGTGATATAGGAAAAATAAAAATTGGAGGAGTTAAAAGGAGGACCGTTTGGAGCGTATCTGGCGGAAAGAGATGAAGAGTTTGATGATGAGGTAGCGAAAAAGGAATTCATTTCGTTAGGAGTAAAAGAGTATGAATGCGGAACATTTGAGGATTTACTGAAGGAAAGTTTTGATAGAATTTTCCATTTTGATTTTGGATCACAGGCATTGGAGAGGGCTTCATGAAAATATTGTGATTTAGCTTTTCGAATGGCAGTTTGTGTCTGGTTCCGAAGGGATTTAAACATAGCGTAGTCGTCCTGAAGTCTAGTCCGTCGAAAACGTCTTCGGGCGGCCTCTCGTCTCTTTTGTAGGTTTTTGACTTCTTTTGTAATCCAGGGTGCTGTTGGCCGACGGATTAGGATGGTTTTTAGGGGGGCATGTGAGTCAAGGATGGATAAGAGATTGGATTTGAGGATGTCAACCATGTTGTCGATAGTGTGGGAGGAATATATAGAGTCCCAGTCCAGAGTGTCAATATCATTTTGGATTGAGGAAAATGTTAAGGAATCAAGATTGCGATAGGAAATGGTTTTTGGGATGAATGTTGGAGTTTGGATATTGTATGTCAGGGATATTAAATCGTGATTTGAAAGAAACGTGATTGATAACTGGGAAGAGGACATAAGGCTTTTAGGAGAATCAACTATTAGGAGATCAAGCCATGTATTAGATGTAAATGTGTGGTGGGTAGGAGAGAATGGTACCACATGTAGGTTGAAAAAAAAAAAAAAGGTTTTCAAGATAAGACTTGTCTGAGGAATCGGAGAGGAGATTGGTATTGAAATCTCCTGCAATAATAACATGTGAGAAGAGAGGAACAATGTTGACAAGAGTGGTTTCGAAGTGGGAGTCAAAAGGAACATTGGGAGGGCGGTAAACTACTACAACTAGGATAGTTTGAGAATCCATGGTTATTTCGGCAAACAGGAATTCAATGTGGGGATGTTCAGAAGAAGGGGATAGGCTTAGGACTTTGGTTCGGAAATTATTATGTACAAATATACAAACACCTCCGCCAGTGCGGTTAGTACGATCATGACGCAGCAGATAGTGGTTTGGAAGGGAGACACTGAGGGAAGGAATTGAAGGCTTAAGCCAGGTTTCGGATATTGCAATGATATGATAAAAATTATCAGAGAAGTATTGATGGAATTCGGTAAAGTGAGCAGGGAGGGATTGGGCGTTAACATGACAGACAGTAAGGACGCTAGTCATGACAAGGATGCTGGAAAAGAGAAAGGAAGAAAGAAATAGTGGATTCAGAAGACACTAAGCAATAACATGGTGTGAAAAAGTAGAAAGTTAAAAATAATGACAGTAAAGAGAAATTAACTAAAAGTAATTTAAGTAATGTAACTAAAAGTAAAACTAATGTAACTAAAAGTAATGAATGTGAAAAAAGAAACGAGCGAGTAATACAGAAGAGTAACCAAGAAATAAACGAGAAAAGCAAACATGATGTAATAAGTTGTACACGCATTAAAATGAGTAATAAAGAAAAGAAAATAGTCAATGAACGAAGTGTTTTTCTATTGAGGAATTTGACTGATGCGACAGACCGAGAGGAGAGCCAGATGTCAGAGCCAGGTATGAGGTGACAGGAGTGGATGCTTCAGGTGAAGACCTCAAGATCCTTAGCTGCGTTAATAAAAATGACAGGATGGCCATCCTCCCGCCTGCAGCGTACTCTGCCGCCAGAAAACCAAACATACTTCAATTTTCCTGCAGCTTTCTTTTGTCGTGCCATCCAATAGAGATGCCTATTGGTGGGAGTCATCTCTTCGCTGAGATAGATATGGTGGCAGTCATTCTCCTGCCAACCAATATCACGCGTCGAGAAGTCCCTTCTCACTTTTCTGAGTCGAATCAGCTCGTCCCTTACTGATTGCCTAACAAATTTAGCAATGATGACTGGCGGACGTGGGTCATCTTTTCTAGGTCTTCTCCGTTCCACGATATCAATATCTTCGTGAGTGATCTTTAGACCCAGACCAGCACCTATGTTCGTAATTAGAGCTGCCGTGGTTTCTCCTGGGCGAACCGGGATCCCCCGGATCTCGGCCGATCTACAAAGTTGTCCTTGCTCTACCTTATTTAGCCGGACTTCGAGCTCAGACACTCTTTCCTTGAGAAGAGTATTTTCTCTTAACAGGTCTTCAAAGTATTTTATTTGAGACTCCAAAGAGGTTTCAATTTTCGATAAACGTTCCATGTTTTCAAAACTAATTTGGCCCTGTTTATCGAGGGATGATTTTACTTCTTTCATTTCATCTTTTACCTCAGCAATGAAAGTAGATTTCATCCCTTCGATGTCTAGTTTTAGATTAACGAGGGCGCCTAAAATCGTGTTCGTAGAGTCTTGATCAGTTGATGGGGGTTGGTAGGCCTGTCACCTGTCGGGACACTTTTTTTACTTTTTTTTCGCATTTTTGACAGTGCCAAATTTTTTTTTGACGCATTTAATTTTTCTATTTCGCCAGTACTGATGCTGGAACATTTAATGTGAAAAATTTCGTTACACGACCAGCAAATAATGGTATTTTTGTCATCACGGCTTATCATGATCGTGCAAACTGGACAAACTGCCATTTTAGAAAAAGTAAAATTAAAATTAAACAAATGTAAATATACTCAGAGCGTATACGTAAATAACGGAATTCTCGTTGTTAATCCTGTTAGCTGATAAGGGATTACCTCTAACAGGACGCTTGTTACCAGCTCTAAATTATACAATGTTAATATAATTTTAATTACTCACTCCTTTACACTTCACAGCGAAAACAGTGGTTATTTAAATATAAATATTGACTAGTTTCACTAACACCTGAGCACTATTAGCAACACTAATTTAAGATTGTTTACGTAACGATGTGGACACTACAGACGCTAGAGCCAGACTTCTGTTTTATGAAAGTTTTGCATGATTAACTTTGTTGCTTATAATATTGGATTGGTTGCCTATGTCAACTTTAATGTTATTGCCCATTACCTAACTAAATTTATTGTTATAATAACTATCCAATGTATATAACCATTATGCTTATTCTACTAATATTGTCTATTAAGTTGGTCAGCTATAGTCAGTATTTACAATTATTCTGCCTAAAGAAAGACAATTTTTAGTCATTGATTAACGATTAATATCTACTTACCTGTTATTACTGATTTAGCTGTGGTAATTGATACAGTTAATGCATCTTTGGACCTTAGACTCTGAAAGCCTGTGAAGAGCTGACAGGTAGACTGGGTTAGAGAGCACTTGATGTGCTCTAGCTTGTAACAGCTGGAGCACTTCAGAGCTGAGTAGTAATCTTTCATCAGACAGGTCACAAAATCTACCATTGCTCTGCTGGCCATCACCTTTCTCGCCCTAGGTGTCATCTCCACCTCTGAATTCCTCTCAGAGTCCAATAATCAGTCCTCTGTTGGCTATATTCTGCTTATTAGACAGGATAGTTTCGAATATAGTATCTCCATCCTCTTAAACATTTTCTATTATTGCTGAAACTATATCATCTTTTGTTATATCTGTAGAATATCTTTAATTATAATTATAGATAATGTTTCTTCAAGGGTTTTACCTTTAAATATTTTCCTGTTTTCTGCAGGTTTCTAAATCATTTTAAGGTCAGCCTCTGATTCAAAACCTGTAATTAAATTTGCATTTTTTGATTTTTAAAGTTTTGATTGTGATTTAAAGTTATTTCCTTTGTATTTACTAGGTTAGGTTACTGTTTTAAATAAGGTTTTAGTGTCTTGTATATTGTCTTGTATATAATTTACTCTTTCAGTTATAGTTTTGTGTTCTTCTGGCGTAACTTATCATTACCTGCAATTTTGCAATATCAAGAGGTGAATTTAGGTGGCTCTGTGAATATTTTCAGAATTTCAATCCTTTGAAAGATTATCTTCTTTTAGGGTTTTTTTTTTTTTTTTTTTTTTTTTTTTTTTTTTTTTTTTTTTTTTTTTTTTTTTTTTTTTTTTTTTTTTTTCTTCATTAAATTGACTTCTTTCCAAGACATGGACAAATAGGTATTAATAAAGGAGTGGAAATAAATAGGAAACCACCTAAGCCTTGGTCCCCTTTTTAAATATTTCTGACATAAAATTTCCTAATTTGCTTTCTTATTGAATCTTTGAAAAAACAAGTTACATATCTACTTCCAAAGTATATATATTAAATTCAGTTCAGTTAGCATGTTCTGAAAACAGTGCCCAGTTAACAAAAGGTCGAAGTAATAAAATTTTAGTATGTTAAATGTACATGGTCAGTAATAAAAATCCAAAATTGACCTCAAGAATCTTATAGAAAATTAGGGAGAAGGATAACTACTATTTTTTAATTTTCTTTTGTTTTTGTCCTCCAACTTTTCCTTCAAGTTTTACTGAGAAATGAATTCATACATTTTCTCTAGAATATTAAATTTCCTATAATTCTGATTGGTTAAACTTATTTATGTTAAATGGTTATTGAGATGTAGAGCTTTAAAAAAAATATAATTGTTTTTCTTTTCTTTATTGATAATTACAACTGTATTAATATATATATACAGGAAATTATTACAATGAGTTGTCAATAACATAAATAACCACTCACTAGTAGCATCAATAAACGTTCTATATTAGAAGGGGTCTCGGCCATCTTCTTTTCAAACGCCTCGGAGGATTATCGAGAATTAAGTGTAAAGCAAGTTTGGAGATTCGTGAATTCGAATGGGTTATATAATTAAAAAAATAATTTTTCTTTTTCGATTTTTATATTTTTGGGGAGCTGAATCTGAAACTGAATATCTGCTTTACCTCAGAAATTCAAAAACCTCAGCAAACAATGTTAATTTTTGAGTTTTAAAATCTTCATGTTCGAGAAAAAAACCAAGTTCCTGGACTATTAACGTAGAAGCTCAATATCTTGGTCACCGTTTTACGTAAAAATAAGTTTAGACAATCAAAAATGTAGAAAATATAATTTTCCAAAAAAAATTAAAGAATTCATTTCTCCACAACTTTAAAATATAGAAGTTGTAGGGCAAAAAGTAGAGGTTGAAACAGTTATTATTATTTATTTTTTTTACAAATGTGTTCAACTATAACTAAATAAAAAAAAAAAAAAAATCAAAAGAGATTGATCATGGAAGTTCTTTCAAAACAATTAAATAAAAGCTCTAGCTTGAAAAAGTACAGTGTAGCGACGATTATCGGAACGTCAATTATCAGAACATTCAATAATGGAACTTTTTTTTTTTTTTTTGGAATGTAATTTATTTAAATTGATCATCTAATTACTTATTTGTATTGTTAAAATTATTTTTATTTAAAAAAAAAAGTTAAATGAAAAACAAAATTATTTACACCATGAATGTCATTAAGGGAAGCTCAATTTATTTCACAGAACCTGCAAAAATGAACTTCTATACATGCCTACAATTTTTTTTTACTGAGAACTGTGTACTTAATTAGACCATTTTATTTATTTCTCTGAATACCTTCCTAATCATTTGGTTGGTGATAGATCTCACCCTAAGTCTTAAATCGTTCTTTGTGAGGTCTACATCGTCTTCGTGATCACTTCTTGTTTTAAAAACTACATATCATCATCCATGCTAACAAAAAGGAAACGAGAGATCATTTCTTTTAAAGACAAAATGGAAATCATTACGTGGCTAAAAAAAAGTGAATCAGGTCAGACATTAGGTATTGATTTCAAGGTTGGTAAATCAACATTAACGGGAATCATAAATAATTCTAAATCAATCATCAGGTAACCCATAATCTTTACAGTGAGATGGGCAGTTTAAGTCATAAAAAAAGAAAAAAGTAAACTGTTGGAAGGCTGTTTACCCATAATAATTTTTTTAAATGAATTTCAGTTGTCTGAATTTTTGATTATCCGACCCCACGCCTGATAACATATAACCCCTGATAATCGACGTTCTACTGTATTTACAAAAGTGATATAATGAATACATGAAATCCAGCATTGATTTCCAGATAACCCAATACTTTGGAAGAGCTTTTTGATTTATTTATTTATTTTATTTATTTTATTTATTTTTTTATTTTTATTTATTTATTTTTTTTTTTGAGGTAAAATTATTTGCGCTTTAAAAGTAGTCAGCTAAGATAAGATTTGATAGAAAATTTTCAAATTTTTTGGAAGGGAGGGAGGAGTAAAAGGGGGTGGTAATTTTGTGCTTTAGATTGGTATATCTGATGTTTATAAAATTTGGAGATCAAGTTTTTTACATATCTACCTATAATGTCAAAGGATAAAACTAATTTAATTTATTTTGTTTTGGTTTGGGTAGAGTACTGCTTGAAAACAACTTAACTAATTTTCCTAAAGTTTGGTGATCGTGTTTCTTACATACCTACTAACAATTTTAAAGGGTGAAAACTTAAACATAAATAATAAAAAAGTATGAAGAATAGAACAGGGCGTCCTTTTTGGCTTGTAACTACACCTATTTCACTTCCTGCTGTGGGTGGGAAATTCCTTTGTAACCACTCCTTTTGAAGTACCTTTGTTATGAATTTCAGATAAATAAAAACCCATTATATCAAATATTTTATTCTCTTCTAAGTTATCTTTCGTTATTCCAAATTGCTTTTTTTTTTTCTTTAATATTAATTTTTATTCTATTTTAAAACATTCTTTATGTTAAATGCATAGTAAAATTATTATCAAGTTTTCTATTATTAATTTTGATGGTTGCATTTTCTATTAATAAAAACATACAAGCAAATTAATTTCTCATTAAAACTTATTCATGTATAGTAATAACTGTTAAATACCTTTTTTTTTAGTAAAGCCAGCTGGAAAATAAAAGTTCTGATATAGCATTTATCATTAAAAGTATAAGTTAAGAAAAAAAAAAAATTAGTCTGCTTTATATATAAGTTTAATTTTTACTTTTGTTGATGATATTTAACTGTTTTCATTCAATCCCTGATAAATAGACGAAAATTTAGCTGGTGCCCCCTCCCAAATTTTTCATGAGGTCCTCAAGGAAAAATTTGGGATTTTTATTACTGGCTATGTATATAAACATAATAAAATTATTATTTTCCAACCTTTATGTAAATTACTGGACTTCCTTAAGCTCTAGATGAATCTTGGTTCAGTAAAATTTCGGTAGTTTGTTTGCCGATTATCCATGAATCCTACTATTATGAATTAACTGATAGTCCCTTTGAAAAATGACAGTAATTTGTAAAAAATACCATGCATTTTAGTCCCATCAGCAATTCATAATGTTTTTTGTACCCAAGGATTATTAAATGTCTTATAAGTTGTTAGTAACTTAAAAATCAGGTTTATTCGGAAAAAGACTCCTCCTTTGTAATCATCAATTCTCTGTCTCATGCTGGTTTACATTGTTTCTGTTTACATATGATTCAATATCCTTTATTTTTTTTTTCAGTTCTATATGGTTTCACCATGAGTTCGAAATGTACCCATAAAGGTCTTTCAGCTGGTGAAAAATAGAAGATTATAATAGCAGTTGCCGATGGTGAGAAACTGATTGTTGTGACAAAACATTTCAATATCCCTCCATCTTCACTTAGATCAATTTTTTGGAAAAAGGTCACATTTTTTTTACAACACGAAAAATAACTCAACATATTTTAGTTTATGTTGTTGTTTTTTTCTTTTTAATTAAATGTGTGTATTTAATATTGGACTTACATAGAATCTTATATAACTCCTGTTAATTATTTTTCTGTTTTTTTTTTAATCCACATAATTCATTAAAAAACCCTTGGTTCAATACAAATTTTTGGGATTCTACTGTATTTAAATAACTTAGTTTGTGCTTTTAAAAAGTTATTTATGTACTTCAATCTAATTACTGATTGATTTATATTTCCTTGAGTTTAATCTAATCAAATCTTAGTTTGGTTTTTATATCTGGTTATATTACTTTCTATTTTCATTTTTTTTTTTTTTTTTTTTTTTTTTTGTTAGTATAGTGATTTTAGGCTTGAATGCTTTATTGTTTGGTAGTATGTTCACAAAAACATTGTTATATTTTAGCCCTGATCTGGCCGACATAAAGGTGAAGTGTTGGTTTTATATGAAATAAAAGATCAGAAAATATTTCCTCTGTTATTTCCAGCACCTCCATGAGGCTTAAGGTAATATTTACCTTTTAAATAAATTAAAATCAGTGTAGGTAGCACTCAAAAGCAAAGTCAAAAATAAATAAGGAGTTATTTATTTTTTTAATGTTTATTAAACCAATTTCATATAAAAGTAATGTATTTTAGTAGTTAGCAAATAATAGAAAAATTTATCTTGACTAAGGGTGTGTCTGTTTGTTATTTACGTAATAATCTTCTTAAGTCTGAGTGAAGAGGGATGAAATTTATCATAGGTCTACCACAGTATACATTGATTGATATTTGAAAAGTATAATTTAATTGCTACTTTTTAGGAAAAAAAGAGACAATTAGTTGAGATGTCGGATTTATATTCATTATTATTATCATTGTATCACACACATTCAGTTGAGTATGCTTAATGTGTATGATTCATTCCTTAACAATATGCGTTGAATATTGCGATGAAAATTGTGCCAAGCTGGGTTTCCTATTTTTCTACTCTAATTAATGAATTCCTTTAAATGGAAAGAATTTTATTGATGATTTTTTCCTACTGTAGGGCTAATGATGATGTTGGTAGTTAAGGTGTGCAGTCATGGAAACACAATTAAAAATACTAATTTATTGTGCAGACATTTCGGTCTACAGTGTAAGCCTGATTTAAAAAAAAAAAAAATAATAAAAACCATATAAAAATTAAAAAAATAAGTTGAAAACAAAAAAAGATAAAAAAAAAGAAGAGTTTATGACAAAAGATAAGTTGATATAGTATATATAAATAAAGTTTAACAGTTGGTTGATGAATAATATAGCTTATGAACAAATACATATTATAACACTTAGATAGTAGAATAGAATAGAATAGAAAAAACAAATATTCTGGGGCAAAATCTCTTAAGAATAACATTTACATGACGTAAAATAAATCATATCTGGCCTAGATATTTTTAATAAAATAAGGTAATATAAAGTAAATATAAGTTTATAATAAATTAACATAAAGAAAAAAAACTATACATATATATAAACACACACATACACATGTATATACATACATAAACTATATATACAATCAGTATAGGAAATAATATTATATACAAAGTTGATTGAAAGATAGATTTCTGAAGTAACACTTATTAAAGTATGAAGATAAGTAATATTTGTTGAGAGGGATATTTTTGATATTTAATATAATGAATATTTTTAATTGTGTTTCCATGAATACACAGCCCAACCATTAACATCATTGGAAATAATTTTAGTCTTCACATAGCTTCACTGATGAATATATCCTCCCTATGAGATGATGAAGCTGCAAGGAGATGTGTTTAGTGTGAGAAGCAAACGAGTAGTATGAACTTCATTGGAATAAAGTAAACCATGTATTTTCTCCATTGAATTAAATCTGTGTACAAGCATTTCAATGTTATGGCATTACAAATGTAGTATGTAGTTATGAGAAATAAAAGAAAAATTTACTATGTATATTATGTCTTGGTCATTAATTTTGGCCCTAACTACCGATAATTCAGTTAAGCCCTAACTCCCGATCCACATTACATTGAGTTTGTGGGACTGTACTGTATATATTAGAGATATTAAAAAAAAAAAAAAATCATATATTACAATTCCATATTAGTGAGGCCCTTTCAAGCTGAATGTATTTGTAGTTATTGATTCTAAATGTGTGACAGATCGTAATATTTCAATAAAAACAGTTTAAAATAAATGTTATGTTGTAACTAAGAAATGCATTTGTAGTTTTTAAACTTCTTGTCTTGGCCGTCATTATTAATTTTCCCTCTGAATTTTTCCTTGGGACTATAAATGACTTAGGAGGTCATTTATAGTTTGTTCCATTTCCAGGAGGCTTATTTAGAGAATGACATTCTGAAATATCAACATTTAAATATATAAACCATTTTCTCTTAGTTTATTAATTTTTGTTGGCAGCACTGTACATCTTGGTTCCGTATTTCCTTACTAGTTTTTTTTTTGCTTCCTTGAGTATTGTTAATAATGAAATGGCCTAATATATATATATATATATATATATATATATATATATATATATATATATATATATATATATATATATATATATATATATATATATAATATTGTGTAAGATGAAGAATATGTATTAATTTTATACTTGGAACATTATTGTGTATTCACTGACGGGGTAGGGAAAAGTTTGACATGTGTATATAAATATATATACATATGTTAATTTAATTTTTAATGATATAAAAATTATATCATTAATCGAATGATAATAGGTGATCTTTTCTATAATTCACTCCATTTCCATGTTGCACCATTCCTGATATCAACTTTAATATTGTTAATTTAGCTGTATTGTAAAAGGTTTACTGTTGTCTAAAGTGTTGGTTCCTTCATATCGTTCTACACCTAAATGGCCCGTTCCCCAAAAATTCCTGTGTAGACAAATTTATACTTTTTATAATTATATTATTATTATTATACACAGGGTGTTTGAGGGTTAAGTAGTCAAACTGAAAATTTTAACTAATGACCTCATAACCAGAAAAAAATTTTACTGTGGAGGTATGTCTGCAAATGCATTGTTTAGGAGATATTCACACCTAAAGATTTTCATTGTTATGAATTATTTAGGCATATTAAATAAATAAAACTTATTTTATTTGTTCCAACTACTTTATTCATTAAATGTAAACATTAAAATTCATATTAAATGTTGTTCAAAGTGGTTTCTTTGAGCATTAAGAAAGGCTCAGCGTCTTCAAAAGCATCAGTGACCAAAACTGAAAATATGAACTAAGGACCTCAAAACAAGAAACTAATAGTTTCAGTGCATTGCTTGATTGGGGATAATAGACCATATTTCTGTAGGCCCGGATTTCTTACCACCAGGGCTCAATGTGGACTCATTGTTGGAATTTCTTAATAATGATTATTAGGGGTTAGTTGAAGATATTCCACTTTTTTTTTATTTTTCTCACATTCCTTGCCGTCTCGGCTATATGGGGTTTCCTGGCTTGGATGGTGGGGTGGGGAATTAATTCCACCTTATGACAGTCAGGTTCGAACCTGTGTTATTTCATTTGCCTTGGTTGCTAGCTAGGGTAACACTTTTTTTGCAAACACTTTACCTTTGAACCAAGCCCCTGCCCCAAGGATTTTTCATATTCCACCACAATTGAGAAGGAACATGTGGTTTCAATCAGTTGGTTGTCCTGCACATTACGGAAGAGGTCCACGACAATGGCTAAATATTAATTATCCCAATAAATGGATTGTCCCTGCAGGACCAGTGGCTTGCCCTGCTTGCTTTCCAGATCTGAAACTACTGGATTTTTTTGTTTATGATGACATTAAACAAAATGTCAATGGCCTTAATTCTTTATGAAGGATAAGTGAATCTTGTAAAGCAATTACACATATCCAGTTACGTTCTGCCACTGCTGCTGTTGAAGATAGATGCCGAACCTGTCTTAATGCTCAAGGAAAAAACTTTGAATATGGATGTTAATGTTTATATTTAAAGAATGAAGTAGTTGGAACAAATAAAATAAATTTTATTTATTTTGCTATCCCTAAATAATGCGTAACAATGAAAATCTTTAGGCGTGAATATCTCCTAAACAAAGCATTTGTGGACATACTAGGATAAATTTCCACAGGAAATGTTTTTGCTTTGTTTTGAGGACATTAGTTCAAATTTTCAGTTAGGCTACTTAACCCTGAAACACTCTGTAATCTGATATTCCTATGTATACAAATTCCATGTGCCTAGTGCTTGTAAATTTTTTAAAAAATATTTGATTAGCCATTTTTTATTTTAGCAATTGAAATTTTAACTAGAACACTCAAAATTTTGCTAACTGAAATGGAACTAATGATTTAATGATGTGTAGATATTTCTTAACCAATAAACAGTTAAATATAATATTTTAGCTGTTACTATGTATATTGTGTATTTAAATTAATAAAATATTAATTCCTGCTATAGTTTTGTGTTGTTAAATAAATAATTTGCATTTTAAAGTCTATGAAAGTGATTGCTTATATACATAAATACGTGTCTGATTACTTAAATTAAAATTATTCATTTTTTTTTTGCTTTTTTAAATATTTCGCAGTCCAAACATGAAAAAGTCTATTGGATATTTCTATTCATTGTACACGCCTTTGCCTACTTGACCATTATTTTTGTATTTATATATACATTTATGCATATGTGTATGTATATATATATATATATATATATATAGTGTATGTATATATATATATATATATATATATATATACACACACACACACACACAATGTGTGTGTGTGTGTGTGTGCATATGTATGAAGTGAAATTGTAGGACTTCTGACACAACTGCACTCAAGATGCTCAAGTTTTTAATTTAAAGGTTCCAAAAAATCTGGGATGTGTTACTTTGAGCATGTAACAAGTCTTCAATGTTAACTGTATTACATTATTTTATTAAAACATTTTGAACTCTTATTGAGTTTTTAAGCTTTTCTGGTTCCTTTGAGGAGTCTAACTTGTAAGTCATAATAGGAGTTGGCATTGATTCCTGGTCAGGTTTATATTTCTAATGCTCTAGTACCTGTGGTGAAACAGCCCACTAAGCGTTTTTATACATTTTTGTGTTTACTTGTATCATCATTGTTAACATTAAATCAAACAGATTCACCTCAACATAATGCAACTTTCTCCTCAGCAAAAATAAGCTGGTCATACAAATTTGATTTCTATTACAGGCATGACTTTAACTATATTTATTTATTTAAGTTTTAATGAAATTAAAATGTAATTTTTGTTTCAAACATGTATTGCTCATTCTTAAACTTATTTAAAAAATGATTCCATTTTATAGAAGTTAATTAATTTCCTTCTTTATATCAATAAAATTATTTTCTTTCAGAAATTTTGAAACTTGTTCTTGCTGGTCGAATGGGAGAAGCTATTGAGTTAACATGGAGGTTGTATCCTGGTTTATTAGAAAGTAGGCCCAATTTATTGTTTCTGTTGAAGTGTCGGCAATTCATTGAAATGGTCAGTGGAAGTGATATAGATCATAATTCAAGGCACATTGCTCATACTTCTGTTATTCAATCCACCAAACCACATAGGTAAGATATTTGTACTCCATATTTAAATCTCATTTATTTCCAAAAAGTATGATGTAGAAACATGAAGTACAGTAGAGCTTATTATCCGAACTAATGTTGTCAGGGGTGGTTCAAATAATGAAAATTTGCTTTAAAAAAGTATATGTATGTAAATATACATATATTTATATATTATATTATTGTGTGCATGCGTGCGTGTGTGCTTGTGTGTTTTTATACACCTGAAGGGAAAGTATAAAACAATTAACAATAGTGTACAAAGAGCATGATTGTTTTTTCATATAAATACACATATATACATACTTTCTTGCATGTATGTAAAACAAAATAAAGTAATGCTGTGGCATAAAGAATGTTTTAATATTTGTCTGCTTCAATGTTGACTTCCTCTTCATGGCAGCTAGATCTCTAATTCTTTTCAGTAGCAATAATTGGGTGTGAAATACTAAATCCAGTACTTGAAAGGCCTCAGCTCGAGATGGTTAAGAGCTATCCCAATCTGGTTCATCATTTCTATCGTTATCCTCTATGAGGTCATTATGAAGCAATTCATGAATAATTTCATTGGTCATCAGCAACTGATAGCCAGGATTGTTACCGTTACACTTAGCCACTCATTCATGTTCTTATCATCACAATACACACAAACACTAATGTATGCTGTTCAATGTATCCACAATCCCAGCTACAACTCCATTAAACGGCTCGTAAATTTTGGTTTCATCTTTGAATGGTATCAGTAATTTATTCCAAGACTTATGTGAGGTGCAGTTTTTTACTCCATCCCATGCTTCGGCCAACATATATCAGTAATCTTTCAAAGTTAGTTTTTTGTTAATAGAAAAAATTGTTTCTTTGTCGTTTGTATCCACCAAAAGCAAACGGCGCATAAGCTGTTTTTGGTACAGTTTTTTTAATGTTCGATGACACTTTGGTCTATAGGTTGAACTTGGGAAGTTACATTAGGGGGAAAACTTCAAACATTAGTTGTGTCACCTACAAGCTTCATTTTTAATTCCAATGCTTTTTCACACAAAATGGTCCCTGATATGGGCTGTCCAGAAGACTAGTTACTAAAACCAAGTGTAAGTCTTCCAACTATTCACTTTTCGTTTTTTTTCAATGTTTTACGGCGCAAACTGTACCATTTTAAGATTATGATTGAATCAGCATTATTTTTGATTTCCATTATTGTTGATTTACTAACCCTGAACTCGATAGTGAATGTTTGACCTGATTCACCTTTTTTTGTAAGTGTTTTAATTGATGCATACCTTATGTTGGCCGTCCATTATGTTTAACCATTTCTTGGTGATGTAGACTACACATTTCGAATTGCCAATTAGTCTATTACATAAATTTTAAACAAGAACAATATACTTACGCCCTTTACAGCTTGTGACTATTAATTAACATCCAAGTGGGAAAAAATATTTTCTGCACTCTTGCTGATGTGAAATAGGGTAAAACAATTATCTGAATTGAATGTAAATCTAAATTAAACCTAAGCTCATGTACGAGTAGAATCATTATGGCAGAAAACATGTTTTACGCCTCAACACACCTACTGTCCAGAAATATAAAAATTAGGATTTACTAAACTATTTTTCTTCCTACTGTTATTTACGGATGCGAAATTAAGCTGCTTAAGAGGCGAACAATTATAACTTCTCTCCATCTTTACATATTGGTTTGGGGAAAAAAAAAACATTGTTTTTGACTAACTTGACATGAGTGACCTTAAAGTCACTTATCTCTAGTAATCCTTATTCACTGAAGCCATACTACTTCGTGTTTGAAAGGTCACAGTCCGTAGAACATTCCACATATAGAGATAGCAATGTCAAAAGTTGTCGCACTTTTGAAATTTCAGAAGGTCATTTTCTTTATATTTTGCTTTTTTACTTCCAACAATGAAAAAATGTAGTGCAGGCTCTTCAAATATTTGTTGGTGTTTACAATGGTAAGTGCTTAAGGAAACACCTGTGTCAGAATTGGTTTGCTCCTTTTAGTTCTGGAAATGTCGAAGTTAATAAGAATTTCACCCTGGCTGGCCAGTAGTTGAAAAAGTTGATGAAATTATTCAAAAAATTGAGGTAGACCAATATATTTCATCTTGGGACATCACTAAAGAACTAAACTGCTACCATAAAACAGTTTTGAACCACTTACAATAAGACTCGATACCAAAAGACTCGTGATAATTTGGTTCCACACGAATTAACAGTGAAACATTTTTCAATGAAAATGGTGTGAAGCTGCCATCAAAAGAGGCTTGTGAAGCTCACTTAGGTTAGTTTTTTTCCCAGACACCTCAAAACTTTTTAAGTGACAGAATTATAGTTTTACCAGAAAAGTGACAAAAGTACCTTGATAAAAATGGAGTATATATCATTGATTAGTACATGAAATTTATATCAAATAATTCAATTTAAAAAACATGAAAAAAAATTACAAAATTAATTTTTTCCAAACCCAATATATGAAATAACTACTTGATTTATATTTATCTATTATTTTAATTAATGTATGATATTTTAACTTTGTTTTATAGTTAAATTTTTAATCTAATTGGTTTATTTTAGAAATGTTGCTGAAACAAGTAATAGTTATTTAGGTAACCAAGAAACTTTAAGTGTTAATGACAATTCTTGTAATGGCTTGCAAAATGGTTATATTTCTGATGACCCTACAAAATGTGATTTAGGTATGTATTTTTCAATTATTTAGTTTTTATTTAATTAACTAATGTTCCTTCTTTTGTTCCTTATCCCCTCCTATTTACTGATAATTTTATTTAAAACCTTGGGGTCAGCTTAGAGCCAGCTATCTTGAAGTTGTCATATTTCTCCAATTAACTCCAAACACTGAACATTTCTAAGCAATTCATGACTCCTTTTCCTGAATTTCTTTTCGGATCCTTATGTTATCGCATATCACTTATCCTCCTGGTTGTCATATAATTTAAGAGAGGTGGTCCAGATCTTATAAACTTCTCTCCTTTAACTCATTTCAATCCAAAAAAGACATTTGCCTTCCTTTTCTGCTGCATCTCAGGAATTATGTAGTCTTTAAGGTTAAAGTGGGCTGGGCTCACTTCTATAGTCTATTCATTTATAGATTTCATGAAGAAAAAAAATGATCTATAATGTTACCACCCTTAAAGGATGTTAGAGCTCACTACTTGGATGAGTACTCTGAACTTGCCAAAAACAACCAGTAGACCCAAGAACAGAATGTAAAACGAATCCTTATTTCAATCTAGGAGGAAAAAAGTCATAATCAAAATTAATGAAACTATTGTGTTAGGTGTAAAGGGAAGATGTTTATAGAACATTATTAGAGGTTCTTCCGTTTTTATCAAGTGGATTTCAATGAAAAAACAATGGTGTAAATATCATCTTACTCGACAGGTCGCATTAAACTATACATTCTGTTAACCAAGATTTGTGTATCATCGTATTGATATTTTTTCATTGTTATTTTGTAATTAGTAAATATAGACAATCGTTATACTAGTAAGCCATTTCCTAATAATTATTTAATAATTTGACCTATTATTTAATCTTTTTAAACTAAAAAGAAGGATGGGAATAGGAAACTGGAAGAGTCTCGCTGGAGACCGCATGGGGAAGAAAGGTGGCAGAGGCCCAGGTCCTGCAAGGACTGTAGCGCCCAACAGTGAGTGAGTGAAACTAAAAAGTACCTCTCTGAAATTCATGATAGAGTTTTCTTAGAAGGTATATGAAATAAACATGAAACATTTAGCTGCTTTTGTTTGCTTTCTTTTCTGAAAACAGATTTTCAATTTGAATTAGAGGATATTATTCAATATCTTCAGCTGCATAGAAGGTATAATTAAAATTGGTAGTTAAGAAAATTAAAACGAAATGGCATGAGGCTGGAAAACACCAGAAAGTCGAATTACATTTTATGGACTTCCGATCATCAAGGTGATTGAGAAAATCACTTTTATTACATACATTTATAAGGTTATAATAAACAAAAATTTAAAAAAACCTGTACCACTTACAACCCATGAAGTGTCTCGGGTTCAGTACTTAGGTAAGGCTGTACTGTTTCTGAGCCAACGGTTGTGAAAGGAGATGATTTGGCTAGAATTCACGCTCAACCGCCAGGTTTTTTCCCCAATTAAGGGTACCCAGTTTTTAAGAGACTGGGTGTGCACCAGGAGGGTCTCCCGACCTCGAATTAGATCCACTGAATATATTTTCTGCCATCAGTCGGACTCGAAACTTGGGCCCAGGACATGGTATTCAAGTGCCTTACCCACTGAGCTACCGCGCCTCCTTTTTATAAAGTTATAATATACAAAAATACATAAGAATGAATGTATGTATGCATATTTTTAGTGAATGTATCAAATTTTCATTTAGATAAAAAATCAGTAATTTTAGTTTGTTTTTTACTTTGCGTTTCTTTTCTAATATCAGTTATCATTGTCCGTGGTAAGATAATTCTACTAATTATAATATTAATTAACTAATTATAATATTATAATCTGAATTCTCCTGTTCTATAGTCTTTTAATGAAGAGTTCTTCATTGTTTTCTGAGGGCAAGATTTTTGCCCTGACAACGATACAAAGTCGGAAATGTCTTTTTTTCTCCAAAATATCAGGGACAGTTTGCTCAACAATTTGTACTTCAGTTGATGATCCTTAAACACTTTCACATTTATCTATTCAGTTTCTATTGGTTAACTTTTTGTGCAAGCATTAAAACGGAACATTTTGTTTTTTAATTTTTTGTTGCGACATTTCGTTAGTTCCTATTTAAATGGAGACAAAAGCACAACAATAGTTTTGTTTTGTAGAAAAACAGACCAGTAACAGTATCACAGAAAGACTTAAAACATTAGCATTTCATAATATGAATTGAATTAGTACACCAGAAACATCTCATACGATAACAGCTTGTCGTGTTTTTCCATTCATTATTTTTTAAGAACTATATATAATTACCCATTATGCAATTGTTAGAAACGATCTTATGTATTATTTTTATTAAATTAATATGATAGATATAAAATAAATGGTGAAAAATTAAACCTTATTTTATCTATAACTTATAACTTATCAGAACCACGGATAATTGGGGTTTACTGTATAGTATTTTCCAAATGGTTGTGACTTAAGTGGTTTTATGTTACCTTATTTCAACTCTATTGTTTATGTAAATCAGGTTGCCATGTCTATTTAAGTGAGTCAGACTTGTTTCCTCCTAGATTGGTCATTTGTCCTATGTGCCACATGCCGGTCTTATTTCCACCACCAACACCATTACCAGTACCCACAGGGCAGTAATGGTATCCCTTCTAATGAATCTTAGAACCATCAAGTTCTCCAACTAATTACCCTTAACTCTTAGGTTACTTCTGACTACTATATGAGTCCGGCTTGTTTGACACCAGGCTGCTTCTATCTCATATTGTAGTTCTGTTATTATCACCATCTATGGACTGTTTATAGAAGCTGCAGGGCCTCTTAAAGCCAATAGATGGCATGCAACTTCACTTTCGTCGATTTCAGGGACCTTCTATGTACCTGCTTCGACCCTTGTTTACTGCCATGTACCGTTCCTCTTTACATGAAATTTTGCCTGCATATCCTTCTGTATATTTTCTGCTTTTGTAGTGAATAGTTAAGTGCATTGATATCTCTAAAAAAGTTTATCTGATGAAGAATTATTAGAACTTATGGCAGGTGCAAGTATGTATCTATTGGCAATCTGGTCATGTATCTATTGGAGAAATGCTGGGAACTTGTGTAATATCAAATAGAAGAGAAAAGGAGAATGGGAAACATGAATAGAAAATGTAGAATAAATAAAGAAAACGTAAATGCTAAGCATAAAAAGTATGCCGTACACGGGGCATACTTTTTATTGACAACATGTTTAGCATTAGATTGATTAATTATTTGATAACATCCCTCTGGAGGTTTTCTCTCGTGTTTCCTGTCCATCGGATAAAAGTCTGCCATCTGCAGCATTTGGATAACTTTTCATCTTAATCCATCACAAATTAATAATCTTCATGTATTTGAGACCTTTCTTCCCATTCCTCCCTCGACTCCAGTATCAGATCTCAAGTTTCTAACTTGTATAAAACCTCTTTTAAAAAATGCTCATTTTCAATTTTTAAAATTAAGTTTGTATAATTTTTAGAAAGTGGAGTGAGAGAAGTTTGTGGTGGTAGCCACCATGCTATGAAAAGAATGTTGGATTTTGGGAAGGAATTATATATATACAGCCAACAGTTATTTCATCAACATGGAAATAATGAACGAAATAAGAGGATGTTGCAGGTAATATACTTGAAATACTAATGAATTTTTTTAATGAAGTTTGTTTTTTTCTTTAAATATCCTTGGCTGTTTCTTTGAATCGGTTGGAAATTAAAATGACAAGTAGAAATACTTTTTATGTGTCTGTGTACACCCACACCATAAGTAATGACGGCGTCCTCCCATCTAAGACGTGGTCTACCTCTTCCTCTCATCCTGCACAGCTTTCCTTCCAGCAACCTCTTGAGTATATCCTCTTCTCTCATTCTGGCAATGTGGCCAGCCCAACACAGTCTCCCAAGCTTGATCCTCATCACATCTGCCTCCCCATATAGATGATATATCTCGCTGTTTGTTCTCCTTCACCAGGTCTCTCCTACTTTAAAAGGTCCGAAAATACGGCGAAGAATTTTTCTTTCAAAAGATCAGCAATCTTTTTTTTTTTCTTCGATGCCAGATAGGGTCCAAGTCTCTGATCCGTATGTGAGGACAGGCCTAATGAGGGTCTTATAGAGGAGACACTTCGTACGGCGGGAGATCATTCTTCAATTTTTCTTTCAAAAGATCAGCAATCTTTTTTCTATGAGGATCATACAGTTAAAAATAAAGACAAAAAGTGAAGGTAATAATAATAAAAGTTTATTGTTATCACAAACTTTCAAGAAATCTAGTTCCAACTTGCACACATTTTTCAATTTCACGAGAATACTATAATGAAATATTGTAAATGAATCCTCTATCCTTTTATTTTTTATCTTACATGAGCCTAATATGACAGAGAAGAAAGCAGTCCCACTTATTGAAACAACTATCAGAGAGCATGTTGCTTGGTTCTTTTAAAAATTGTTATCACTGTACTTAATTAAATACAACAGTCAATTTATTTTGTATTGTCTTATATTTATCCTTTAAATCAGATATTATGATTGAGTATAGAAGTTTATAATTATTTTACTTGTTACATTACAATGAGATATTTCTTCTGGTATAAAATCTTTTATAATTTAAACTTTTTGTTTATGTTATGAAATTGTTTTCATTTTTAGAATTGTAAGGTTAATAAAATTAGGCTTGAGTGAATATCAGATTTTATTAGTCTGAAAGAATTATAAGAATTATCAATAAATGATAAATGGTTAAACAAAAATACTGAAACAATACCTAACAATAATCAAGTATATACCTGAATTACTACTACTCCGTGGCGCTGCAGACTGATGTGGTCCTTGGCCTCCACAATGAGCCTTCGCCAGGTGGCTCAATCCTGTGCGGTCGCTCGCCAGTTACGGGTGTTCAACAATTCTTGAGATTTTCGTCCCGAATGACGGCGTCCTCCCATCTAAGACATGGTCTACCTCTTCCTCTCATCCTGCACAGCTTTCCTTCCAGCAACCTCTTGAGTCTATCCTCTTCTCTCATTCTGGCAATGTGGCCAGCCCAACACAGTCTCCCAAGCTTGGTGCACCTCATCACATCTGCCTCCCCATATAGATGATATATCTCGCTGTTTGTTCTCCTTCACCAGGTCTCTCCTACTTTAATAGGTCCGAAAATACGGCGAAGAATTTTTCTTTCAAAAGATCAGCAATCTTTTTTCTTCGATGCCAGATAGGGTCCAAGTCTCTGATCCGTATGTGAGGACAGGCCTAATGAGGGTCTTATAGAGGAGACACTTCGTACGGCGGGAGATCACAGTGCTCCTCAGGTGGTTACTAATGCCTAAATAACACCTATTTGCCTTCACTATTCGCTTGTTAACCTCGAGGGATATCTTGTTACCACAACTTACCAATGCTCCTAGATACGTGAACTGATCTACGCTTGGGAATGTATATGAGCCCATAACTACCAGCAATCTGGCCTCTGTCTCTGTTCCCGGCCCTGCATGCATGTACACCGTCTTCTCCTGGTTTACCTTCATTCCCATGGCCTTTGCAGTTTCAGACAACTTTAAAAATGCATTTTCGAGAGACGCAAAAGAACGAGCAACCAAATCTAGGTTATCAGCAAAGCCTAGTACTTGTGTTAACTTGTTAAAGATGGTGTCGGTAGTTTGAATTTCCGCTTCACGTATCACCTTTTCCAGAGCCAGGTTAAACAATAGGCAGGCAGGTCCATCACCTTGTCTAACTCCTCACGTGGAAACGAATTCGGGAGAAAGATCAGATTTCACTCGAACAGTACACCTAGCATCATCCATAGTCATCTTAATCAGGCGAACTAGTTTCAGTGGAACTCCTAGATCACACAGGGCTGCATAAAGTTGGGGTCGCTTGATGCTGTCGTATGCACTACGGAAATCAATAAATAGGTGATGTGTCGTCATCCTGTATTCTTGAGATTTTTCTAGTATCATTCAGAAGCTAAATATCGGGTCAACTGTGGACCTTCCTCCTCTGAACCCCGCCTAATATTTACCAATCTGCTTCTCAGCGATTGGGAGAAGTTTGCTGTAGATGATGTTTGACATGATCATATAGGCACACTGAAAGAGCTAAATCCCACGGTAATTGGAGCATTCTAGGATGTTCCCTTTCTTGTGCAGTGGATAGATTATTCCTTTCTTCCACTGATCAGGTATTTTCTCTTCAGCCCAGATGGTGAGGATAATGTCATAGAGGGCTCTCTGAAACTCCTCACCACCATGCTTAAGAAGTTCAGCCGGAATCCCATCCTCTCCTGGAGCTTTGTTGTTGTTAAGCATAGTGACGGCATCAAAAAAAAATCTTCACATGTCGGTGGGTCTGGGGGATCCAGATCATGTTCAGGAGTTGGAATCACAAACTCGCCTGAGTTTCCAGCATCTTCGTTTAGGAGAGTATCAAAGTGACGAGACCACTGAGCAAGGATCTCTTCCTTCTCTGTGATTATGGAGCCATCTTCTTTCCGACATTATCGGACCCTTGGTTTAAATGATTTTTTACTCTCGTTCACTGATTTAAAGAATGCCCTTGATTCATTCAGTCTCCTATGCTCCTCCAACTCCTCCAATATCCTCCTCTCCCATTCTCTCTTTTTACCTCTTAGCAGCCTCTTCTCCTCTCTTCTTCTGCTTCTGTATTCCTCTGTGGTCCTCCTTGTGTGTCGCTTTTGGACCATTCTTTTGTAGGCTTCATTTTTAGCTTTCGTTGCTGTTGCACACTCGGCGTCAAACCACGGAGAGGAATTACTTTTTCCTCTATACCTAAAGTCTCCTTTGCTGTTTCTTTCACAATTCGAGAGAGAATATCCCACTGATATCCAGCAGAACCTTCTGGCACATGCGCGTTACTCACTCTTTCATCCAAGCTCTGGCGATAGCTGGCACTAACTTGAGGATCTTTTAACTTGGATGTCCCTATTCTTTCTGTCCTCTTTCCCCTAGCCTCCTTGTATTTGAAATCCTGGCTCTGATTCTTGATACCACCAGATAGTGGTCTGTATCCATATTTGCTCCTCGATAGGATCTGTAGCTTACAAGATATATCTGAATGAATAATTAAATTTCAAGATATATTTCCAACCTAATGCACTGATAAATCTAACAGTTAATAAATCTAATAGTCTAATGGAGTTTGTACCCTTAACAGCAGGGTGGTGGTCATGGCAACCAAGAATTGATAGGAGACTCTGTAATAAGGGAACTTACACCTCCCCCTCCTGTGTCACTTTATCAGTCATATCAAGTGGCAGCTTGCTTCTTACTACTTCCACAGTGTAGTTGGATGACTTCCTTCCTTTTCCGCATCCGACTTCATACATTGACTGAGATATCCTGCTGAATATAGGAAAAGGTCCCAGTTTTTCTAGTTTTTTTTCTGTAACTTACTCCCGTTTTCAATGTAGACTTGATCTTCCACCTTAAAATCATGTTCAGTCCGATTTTTATTAACTCTCATCTTATTACTAAGGAAATTCTTCATACAGTTTATGAAATTTATGGACAGTTGCTCTGTCCTTCATTAAATTACCTCCATCGTGAAGTGGTATATGTGAAATAAATTACTTCTTACAAAGTAGTAAATATTCCGGTTCGAATTTGGTTGAGCTGTGGACAGTCCTGTTGTAGTCCTGAACACACTCCTGAGCACCACTCGGCCAGGCTCGCTTCTTGCTTCCAATCTTATATCTTACATCTGTTCCGGTTTTTTGTCCGGTCTGTCGAAGAGTCCCTCTTTGAGTCCATTAGACTGAGGAAAATCAGCAGCTGTGAAGACCAGTTTGATGTTCTTGTCTAGGTACTTCTTGAGTCCTGTCGAGTTCAGCCCGATGCACTGGTCGGCAAGGATTACTTAAATTTGATTTCTGTTCGCAATAGGTTCAATAAGCTTTATAAAGTTCTTGGCACATTGGTCAGTAGTTGCAGAGATCCAAGCATAGCGAGTGAAATGGTCTACTAGTTTATGCATGTACTTTTTTGGCGACATTTTGTTGGTGAAACCTCCGACCAAATCAATTGAAATTATCACATAAGGTTCTTCAGCTGGCCTAAGTTTTGACATTAAACCAATAGATCTACTCCAACGAGTCTTATTTTCCCTGCAGATGAAACAGTTTTTGCAAACATTTTTCATTAATGAATCTATATTCTCAAAATAATAATAAGGCCTAAGTTTTTTTTTCATCTGAGCAACACCAGTATGGCCATAATAACCATGGAATTCCTAGATAAGTCCTTTTTCAAATTCAGCAGAAACATATATTCTAGATCTTCCATTTAGTTTTTGAATTTAGTATTAATATGAATTTTTACATTTTGTTCCAAATTTAGTTCATTATTATTTAATTTTTGATCATTCAATATTTCACTAAGTTTGACTAAATTGTTAACTTGAATTGCATCTCATTTTGAAAATATTTAAGAACAAGTTGTCTAGATAATAAATCTGCCAAAAAATTGTCTTTCCTCTTTTGTAAATAATTTCAAAGTTAAATTAAATTGTTACAAATAATTAACCTAATCACCCAGTATCTCATCAGTCCTTAGATTTTCTAATGGTTTATGGTTACAGCACACTGTAAATTGTTGATCTATTAAATAGTATTGCCAATATTTGATAGCTTCTTTGATGGCTTTACATTCTAAATGAATTATATACATCCTCTTCTCAGTTGCAGACAAATTCCTTTAAAAATAAGCTACCACCTTTGAACTCGTGTCTGTAAATTGCTAAAATCGGATAGGTTGCTTAGTACTCCTTAATTGATTTTAAACTAGTTTCGCATTCATCGGTCCATTTAAATTCTACATTTTTTTTAAAATAGTCAATGTAATGGTTCAAATTTTTCGACTCTATTTTCAATATATTTCAAGTCAAAATTAAAAGATCCTAATATACTGCGAACTCCTGATTTGTCCGAAGGTCTTTTAAGATTCTTAATAGCTATTAAGTGTTTGTGGGCGGGTGAGTCTTAGGTTTTTTAAAGAAAATGACTGAGATATTTTACAGAATTATTTGCAAAAGTACATTTTTCTAATTTGTTTTTAAAACCTTCCTTTTCAAGAGCTTGCAAGAGCATTCCAATATGATTTAAATGTTCCTCCCATGTTTTAGAAAATAAAAGGATGTCATTGATGTAGTTGAAGCTGAAATCGTCAAGATTGTAACGTCCCAATTTGCTTGATAATGTTTTTTGGAAAAATATGCCGGAGTGTTCTTCAAACCAAGGAAGAATATTGAACATGAATTTTCCAAATTTTGTAATAAAAGACATTTTCTCCCGATCTTTTTCTTTCAAAGGTATGCACCAGAAGACAGAATTTATGTCAATTACTGTAAAATAGTTACAATTTGAAACTTACGGGCTATTACGTCATTTATTGTTGGGAAAGGATATCAGTCGAATTATAGATACAGTGAACATGCATGGCACTTAGTGCATAAGAAGTAACCAAGAACTGGATGAATTAATCAAACATGCAGGTATTGTGCTGATTCATTGTGCTGGCTTGGATATGTCGAAAGGATGTCCAAGGATGTTATGGTAAAGAGCTTATGAGCTTTTCAGGAAAACAAAAGAGAGGAGGATACCCTAGGAAATCCTGGCAGAAGGATGTTCAGAAAGACATGAGGATACTTAGAGTTACCGACTGGAGGAGTAGGGCTCTGGATAGGAGTGAATGGAGTGGAATTGTGTGAGAGGCCGAGTTCCATCCTGGGCTGTAGCGCTAAAAAAATAAATTTCTATTGTTTTAAAACTTCAGGTTTAATATAGTTATGTTTTAACGTAATTATTTATTGTCTATTATTTTATGAATAATTAATATCATATTTTTCATTATTATAATTGATTATTAAAATTTTGTATGTTTAGGATGCATTTAGTTTACTAGCCTATGCAGATCCATGGAATAGTCCTGTGGGATGGCAGCTTGACCCAATCCAGAGAGAGACTGTATGTGCACAACTTAATTCTGCTATTCTAGGTAAAATATTGCCAATTACCCACATCTTAATAATCGGTATTTTAGGGGTGTTAAGAGATAACAAATATGATTTGTGTGAAGAAAAGATAGAGAAAGTGAATGAATGAGAGTGAGTGTGATTGTGAAAGTGAGGAAGAAATTTAATAAAATGTTTGCTCTATATTATTTTTATAGATTCAAGCAATATGGCTAGGAGACCTCCCCTTGAAATAGTAGTAGCTCATGCTAAACAGTTGTTACAGCTAATGTCTAGGTCTGGGCTTGGTTCAAGTGCTTTTGCAAAAGTGGATGATGTTTTACTTGACATGTAATTTATATTTTTATTTATCATATTTTGGTAAAACTTGTATTGTGAAAGATTAATAATCATTCATTAATCATAAAATTACTTGCTTGTGTTTAGTGATTCCATGATAAAACCATGAAGATAAATTTCAAACAATATGAAGTTTAGCAGTTCCTATAATTCCAATGCTTAAGTTATGCCATTAGTGTAATTTTCAAGTTAAAATTTCTTTATTTAAGTCTTTTTCTTAGATGCATGAATCATTTAAACGTATTCCTATCCATTTTAATCTGTTTTGCCAAAACTATAAATTTTGTCTTTTTTTATTTTTTCCCAAAAAAATATGTAATAGAGTAATCTAATTGTTTCTTACGTTTCCCAATGCAAGTTTAAGATGATTGTTTGTTTATAATTGTCATGTTTGTACATTAATCTGTGCCCTTTGGTTGTGAATATATTGATGGTTTTTGTTCTTGAATAGTGTTGAATTATTTATTTTTTAATGCATAATAGAACACTGAATTAGTTATTGCTACATGCTGATCTACCTCATTTCTTATCCTTCAAAATATCTTTTTAATTTATTTTATTAATAAGTTTTAATTCTGAATTATTGCTCCATTCAGCAAACCATTGTTTTAATACTTTTATATAATGAGTAAAATTTCAGTGGCTGTTAGGTTTGTTTATGATTGTAAAATATGAATAAATTAGTATTTTTATTAGAAGTCAATTAAGTCTTTATGATGGTCCCATTACAGCTGTATAATTGCCATGTTCATTCTGAGTGTTAACATTTTTTTTTTCCCCTTAAAAATATTCAAATAAGTTAAAATGATCAACATTACTATGACATTAAAATAAATTTATTTGATATCACCCAATATTATATTACTCATACATTTTTTTATAGCTTCAATAAAACTGTGCAATATTTAATAAAAACACACATTTAATCATAATGCTCTTTAGTAAACACTCACTTTTCAGCTCTATTTTGCTGCATTAGATTTTTTATATTTTTTTCTTGATTTTTAGGAATTATATTTATGATAATGCTGTAAATCGTTTTACTTATGATTATTTCAATGCAGTGAACAATTATTTTGTTTCTCATTTTATATTGTTAATGTTATATTTTATTATCACTTGATCAATGTATGTAAAGTGTCCACTGTTGAGTATCTTTGACAATTTTAGTTGATACATTTTAATTATACAGCTATTCATGGTCCATCTATGGTTTAACATTTATTTTATAATACTTAGATTTTATATTTATTTAATTTATTGATATTATGATGTTAAATATTTTGTTAAAATGTTTATGTGAATATACCTGATTTTATTTGTTTATTTTTTTTTTATTCCATTATTACTACCTTTTCTTCCGATCTCAGACATTTCTTTTATAAGATTTTATTAATATGTTTAGTTAGGTTATGTTTAACTGTTTTGAAATTATTGATTAGATGGAAGATTTTTCAATTATAAATGATGTTTTGTTTAAAATAATTAACTATCAACATGTGTTGTATGATATATATTGTAAATACTGTAAATAAATAGTTGTAATGATTTAAAAATTTTATTTTCTTGTATCAACCCTCATTATTTATTCAATCAAATTGTAAAAATACTCTATTTTTAGATAAAACTTTAAAGAAGTAATTAGTCCTAATATAATAAATAATATAATAATGTCTTCAACAGATTATCAACAGATACTAGACAATCTGAAAAATAATTGATCTGTTTTGTTTGCTTTGAGTTGTTAATTAAGTTAGCAAAATCTAATCATGTTATCGGAGAAAAAAATAGTTAAATTAATTATCTTTTTGTAACTGGATCATAATGGTCCATGAATCATTATATCCATAATAAAGCTTTATAAAAGTGATTTATAAGAACAGTATTTGTTTTAATCTACTAACTAAACCTTACCAAGTTGGTATTTTAAATATGGCTTTGGGCCAATATTCTGACCATCTACTATGTTGTTGATTATCGCCCTCTTTGCTTCCTGTTAGTGAGAAGAAGTGCCTTGATTCCTAAGATCAGCAAATTACTGGCGTACTGATGATTGCTAAAGCTCAGATTGTGGCAACATGATGGATGACAATCTGGGTCACTTTTTCATCATATTTTGTCACCACTATTGCAATGTCATCAGCATCCGACAGATTTTCCATAAATATTTTGCAATAAATTTTATTTTATTTATTATCCCTAAGTAGATATGTTAAGAAAGAACTGTATGGGAAGCCACTAGCTACTCTATAGTTTTTTTGGTCTGTCATCTTATGCATAAACAGGATTTTATCCCTAAAGTTAATCAATTATAACTCTCATGAGATAGATGTATAAAGCATATTTGAAATATAGAGTGATGATTTAGGGAGGTATTATTAGTGGTAACACTTCATTTCTCTTTCAACTTATTACATCACTTGCTTTACAGAAAATATGAAATATAAAAAGAACTTTATTTTGGGACAATGTCACTTAAGAATAACATTACATAACAAAAAGTGATCTCATTTTGGATCTAGAGAATTTCAATAAATGACAAGATATAAAAATTTTCATAAAAAGGTAACAGAAAATTAGAAAAAAAATAAATCTTACAAAAAAAAATAAAGTAAGAAAATCAGATTTTTCATTATAATTTCTGTGTGTAAATTTTCTTATAACCCTGCAGGTTTAACAGTGAGTCTAATTCAGATGAAGTATATGCCTTTGGGCTGTCTTGGTTTTATATGCAATATGGGAACCTGGACCCTCATTTCTCCCTCAAAATGGTCAACAGCCTTTTGGCTTCAATTTAGGAGGTTCTATCCTTTCCTATTGAATCCTATGGCCTATAACACCTTTGTGCATCGGTTATCTTGCTTACAGTGTTAAAAACTCACATCTTTCTTAAGGAAATAACAATTTTGGCCTGAGAATTAGCAATGTATTGACTGCGCTCTGTGTATCTCCAAAGACTTGATGAATGAATTGTGCTGCATCCTCACTCACTGGTTTTAAGGCCTCAGGAACTTCCTATTTAAATCTCCTGATTTATTTTATATTGACATATTTAGAAATGCTTAATATATGCCCAAGAATTTAAATGACACCCTGAGTAACATTTCTTACGCAGACACATCTACCAAATCTATATATATATACTGTAAGTGTTTAAATCATATTAAGAAACAAATCTTTGTATGAGCTAATTGATGTTATCCTGGGTTTGAGGAATCATTAAGGATTCATTTCAAGAATATTTTTATATCCTTGGTCAGACTGTAAAGATTTCTCTTGAAATATGTACTACATGCCAGCTTAACTCTTAATAACGGTTTCTTCCATATCGACTGGAAGAACTAATTACATAAAAGTTTCATAAATAATATCACATCTTTTATAAGTAGCATGTTCTTTATAAATAAGTTAATTCCTTCCAATTCAAATAAAAAAAGTAGCTGAAAAATAGCATACCAATTATGTTCCCATTAGTTTAATATATGAAGAATTGCATGTTGTGTTTTATGAAAATTAAAAAATGACAACCAACAGGAACCATTAATGATTTACCCTCAAATTTCTTTAGATTATGTTTAAAATTATATCTTATCAAAGTATTGATTTGCGTGGCTGATTTTTTCAACATATTTTAAAACCAGTAAAGTAATCTTGATTATCAACAATAATTTATAATTTTACTTCCATTAATATATCCACGTTCATACGCTACGCATACAAACCTGCTATTGAACCCATGATGCTTTTCGATTTATGTAATGCCTCGTTTCCACTTCCTATATATTTCAAGATAAATGGATTCCAAGTTTCTTTTAGGCCATTAATGTTTTCTGAAGAAATAAATACACTAAAACGAAATCACCTGGCTAAAAATAGTTAAATTGAGTATCTTTTAAGAGTTGAAACTTAATCGAAAAAATGTTTAGCAAAACGTTATGTTGTGTACCCGCAGTAGTTTGAACATTACAAATTGCTGCTATTTCTTATGCAATGTCAAATAGTATCACAAGCCATTATCTAGTTTTTCATAGATAATGGTGAAGTCAGAAGATGGTTAAGAAAACAGAGAATCCGAGCGAAAAAAAAGGCTGACACCTAACAAAGATCATCTGATTCAAGCATAAACTCTATGGAGAGACGTTCAGAAAAATATTTCAAACCCTTGTGCAACAAATTGAACATTCGGTATTTGTATGATATAGTCACTTCACTCTAAAATTACATATATATCGATTTATATTTACAACAAAAAAGGTTTAATTATTGTTTATATCTAACCAAAAATCTTTAATATCTTTTTAAATTTCTGTAAATGCGTCCTTGCCTTCAAGTTGCGATCGCCACATAAACTCCGCAAGATACGAACTAAGGAAATTTCGATTTGTCCCTCTTCTTCTTTTATTCCCTCATTTTGCGGATCCCAACAATCTTTCTATTTTTTGAGCGTTTGCCAATGTTTTAGGATCTACAAAATTATATTTATGGTTTACTGTTTGGTGAACATAATGTTTTTGACAAAATATTTATGGAATTTAATTCTTCGTACCATCAGATAATAAAATGTACGGCAGTTTCTAACTTTATTTTTGAATCATTGAAACAAGTATCTCTTCTTACGCCAACACTTAACCTACAGATCCTTTTATGACACCTCCAGAATATTCTATCTTCTTTAAAATATAGAGCCATATTATGTCCTAGAGGGCAAACCTTCATTTTTGGTAATAGTCCATTATTTTCCAGGAATACTATCGTCGTCTTTTCTTCTTGTACTTCTCGAAATAACGTTTTCAAAGTATACATTTTAGCTGAATGTATAACCTCTATTTATGAAATGAATATTTTCATATAACATATGTTTTTTATTTGAAAAATAAAGTTGATATATATGCAATTTTAGAGTGGAGTGACTATAACATACCAGTACCGAACAATCTAAAGACAACAGTTTTTATTGCAGAATTTGTTAATAGTATATATTTCCATTATTATACTAAAGTATATAAACTTTCGAATCTATAATAAGTAAATTAGTTGTTAATCAAAAGATATCTAAGGCCCGGAACGTACCCCGGGTGGCAGATTTCAGGGGGCGCCAAAATTTGAAAGATAATTATTTGTATTAGTTATGTATAAGTTAATGCAATAAATGTTTTTCATAAATAAAACATCTCATAATATACATATGGTGGATAATTTCAACTACGGCATCTAGATTATCTATCGTCTGGACAATTTTTAATAATAAAGTGATTTTAAAAATATTCAAAAAGCAGCGTTTCTTTTATATACTTTTTTTTGTCATATCCGTTAGAATTTCCAGGCTTAAGAATGAAGTTGCATTGCTTCACGTCTGTATTTTATTATATATGGCAATATCTTTATAGTTCGAAATGATATTTCTTTTTTTTTTTTTTTTTTTCTTTTTTTTTTCAATTACCTGGATTTGTAAAAGCCTCTGCAGAGTTTCCTTGAGTCTCTGATACAAAAATATCAACAAATATTTTCTATCTTTTATTTGAAATGAACAAATTTTTAACTAAAAATTTAAAAATATTATTTTTGGGTGAAAATATTGTTTGATCTTTACAAATATAAAAACAAAGGACGTTTAAAGTTATTTACTCGTATTTTTTTGTTTTTGTTTTTATGGACACTATAATTTTCTCTCATTTCCATTCCTCCTATTGGTAGTTTTAATAAGTGTATCTTAATATGCTAAATTATAATTTCACTTTATTTTGCAGGGACAAGATTTATTATATTTTATGTGATAATAATTCTAAAAATTTAAAGTAAGAATTAACTTGAGATTCCCACATGGTTTATGAGCCATTAGGTCTCGCATCTTGCAGCGACACATTCGTACTAAGAAATAGAGATTGGGATTTAAACTCAAGATATTGACATTATTATAATATTTCTGTTATGAAAAATGAGTTTCCAGAAAATTGATGTCAGCGTAAATATAAAAATATTTAATCCCTCCAGCGCGAAATTATCCTATTGTATCTTTCGCGGGCGACTTTGTAGATTTTATTTCTTATGAAGTATTGAGAGGCACTTGCTTAAAAATCCCGCGCGTAGCTCTCATTTCGTATTCAGATGACCTAGGAAAAAAAAGCTGAAATATAAATACAAAAATTTAAATCTAGAGTCTTATTTTGATTTAATAAGAGTTTATAGGCTCCAAGAACCAAAAAATAAATGTAAACTGTTGGAAGCCAAGAGTGGGGGAAACTCTATCTTTTTTTTTTTCCACCCTTCCTAGCCTTTTTAGGCATACGGGGTTTTGGCAGCAGCGGGTTTAACATATGGGATTTATGTATGCCGCTACTGCCAATAAAACTCTTTTTTTTTTTTTTCAAATTAAACTCTTTATTAAATACAGCTTTATTACATATTGCTTTTATAATGCCAAATATATTTAGCACCTTCTTTTATTTCCTGTGGTGCGGCCCGTCCATGCATAAGCACGCCTTAGCGACTTTTATCCATCCGGACGGTAAGCCCGGTCCAGCCTTCCTGGTCCATAGCATCCGTCCGGTCCTGCTCCAGTCCTCAGGGTCGCTGGTCTTCTTCCTACGGTGGTGGCTCGTCAACCGCGGGGATGGGCCTTCCTAAGGTAAAATGCGTAGGGCCCACCACCTCCTTCCACCCATGGAGGGGGGGAACTCCATCATAATAAACGTATTTTTAATTTGAAATGAGTAAATTCATTGATGAATATTGAGAACATAAAACGTTATGATTAAAAGATACACCCATATGCTATTGAAAGTATGATACCAATAATGAATTGTTTACTATCTAATTATTGAAATTTACTTCTGTAAGAAAAAGAAGTTGCATCTAGTAAATGCGATAAATAATGATTTTAATAACTAGTAAAGAAACTATCCATCGGTAGCACTTCAATAAAGGTCATATATTAGAAGGTACTTAGGCCATCTTCTTTTCAATCGTCTATATATGTATATGAATATGAGTTATCAATTGTATTATATTATAACATGCGAACTCAACACTGATAAGCGCTAGTTTATGCTTATACCATTATTACACTTTTTTAATTTCAAAATTATTTATCTAAAGTTTTTCTCAAACGGACTTTCAGCATCACCAAAATATAATGCTTAATACTACGAACATTTCTGGTACAGCTTTGGATGACGCGAACTTTTTTTTTCAGAGAAATTAAATTAACGCAAAATATGACAAATAAAATAAAAAAATTTATCCTCGAATTTATATTAAAATATTTTCAAACATTGTATTATTAATCGGACAAGGAAATTTCGATAATTATGTTTCTATTTCTGGAACTGTTTCACATGATTACCACCCTTGTGACTGTAGTTTTACTCAATTGTCTAGCCATTTTAATTGTTATTTCTTACGATTCCATTTATTTTGCATTGTAGATCACAGTTTTAGTATAATATAAAGCATAAATTAATTTATGAATGAAATACTGTACAATAATGAATTGTATTTTGGTTCGTCAACAGGTTTTCTTTATTGATTTTGTCAGGAACAGTTTGGGCTTTGCGCAGTACCTGTTCAATCTGCACAGTGATAACTCAGTTGTCGAAGGGTTCCATTCTAACTTTATAGTTTTCAATGTCAAGTGGTGTTTTCTTATAAGTTATTCGGATTTTTAAATTCGTTTCGTCTACATAGTACGTTTTTAATAGCGGTCCCCTTCGTCAATTGGTATTAAGTAAGGTTATGAAATATAAAATGAAAGACCATTTTTTCATAGATGCGAGTGTACTTCAAGTAAGCGCGTAGTTATATTAGCTTTTTGAAAAATTGTTTACCTATAGATTGCTTAATTTACGCATTGTATAATTTATCATATATGAAAAAGTTTTTATTTACTGATAAGTTTTTATTATATCATAAATAAATCCCGAAAGGTGGACCTGTATTCTATTAAATTTTTCAAAACTCTTATTAGTTTGTTTATTTTTTCATTAAAACGCATGTTTTACGTTTTTTACTATCCCAACATTTTATTGGTCTTCGTTGAACTTATAGTAGATGGGTTAAATAGTTCCTATTAAATTGTTACTTAGGTTCATTAGTCTGTCTGTTGAGCAGTGTTCTGTTTCCTTAACCAAAATTTTAAAAAATAAATAAATATAAAAGTATTTTCAATTAAAACCAACTCCTTGGATTTGGCCTAAGTTATTTTCCATTTCAGCTATTCTTAAAATGTGCCCCTTACAGAAATTCCCTCTTCTCATTCTTATTTATGTTTATGAGCAGTTTCATCATATAGCAACTTGTTAATTTAATATGATTCAGACATTTTCTAACAAATCACAATTATTTTTTAACAATATTAACAATTAGTTTGTACAAAAGCAAGATGTACTGTCAGTGGTCTGCCTATCATTTTTGGGTATTTATTTAGTTTTTTTTATTAGCCAATAGAGAGGTGAGAATCTTAAATTTATTTAATTTTTATCGACCAAATTATGACCTACCTGATTTTCTTAAGATTTTGTAGACTTGAAACTATGAATTGTGTTTGATAATAAGCACATACTGAAGCAATTATTGTACAACGTGAAAGATTATAGTTATCTTTAAAATGCACTAATGATCCAAGGATTGGTTATCTTAATCCTTAACAGGCAATGTATCCTAGAGGATACTCATATTAAATGCATTTTACTCAATAAATGATGTGATTTCCTGTTTATTATCCTACTCATTATCATCTAATATCCTTTATTCAACCTTGAATTTCATGATACATAAGTGGGGCTTAGCTTGGCTATAGCCATTCAAAGGAAAAATAAAGAAAAGAAATGTATTAAAAAATCCCCGGCTCGCCCTTTAAAGGGGACTAAGGCAATTTGAGAAGTTTATCTTGTCCCTTATTTTCTTAAAAACAATACCACCTGTAGGTGGAAGAAATCAATTGCAATTAGTTAAAGTATAAAAAAAAAAAAAAAAAAAATAACGTGAAATACATATATGCTTGCTTTCAATAAAAATATTAATTCATAGTTTTTTTTTTCATTATAACTTAATATCTTTATTTTGAAAATTACCATTTTTAAAATTAACTTAGTTGTAATAATTGTTTTAGGTGCTTCCTCTATTTATAAGTGTCGAAGAGAATGGTTATTACCTCTTGAATATCCTAAATGGATAACTAGTACAACAGTGATGGGGAGCCTTCCGAATTTGAGAGATCTTGAAAAAGAAATTGAAATATATAGACCAGTTTGTAAAAAATTTCCTATTCACTATCGCAATTATATAAAAGGCTATGACCCATATGTCTCACACAATAAGGCTATACGCCACACGAGGAGTATGGGAAATTACACAACGACTCTGTTGTATACTCATACTGACAAAATTAACCACTTTTTCACAACTGATGTAAGTTTAATCATATGTTTTTTATGGTTTGTATTATTTATTACTTAAACATCACAATTGATTAAGTTTTATCTTAATATAATTACGATTTTGGAGAGTATACTTAATATCAACATAGCTTATTCCTCTAATCATATTGACTGATTCAATTAGACTTTTTTTTTTTTTTTAATTCAGTGCAAGGTGAAAGTTGGAAAACTGTGATACCTAAATATTTCTGCTCTTCAATCTGACCCTTGAAAAAGCATCAAATACAAAAATAGTGGAATACAAAACGTATTTCCATATTAATTCATATTTCCAATCATATAAATATCTTATAATCCTTATTTATTAGGACTTCTTTGTCTAACTCCTCAGTGCTTGTATAGAGTATTTTGATGCTCCACAGCCAACTTTCTCCGTTTCTTCCTCTATGTAGCCGTTTTCAAACAAGATAAAATATAATATAACTTAAAAGTAGTTCAAGGCTTACGTATAGGTTCTTTCTGGTCTTCCCTCCATATACCAGCTTACTTTCTTTCCTACTCTTGTGTGCTAACCATTTGAATGACAAAAGTGTTATTAATCTGGAAGAAGACACTATTTGATAGCTAACTGTGTAGGTATCCATAAATTCCAATATTTCACCATTACACGCAGTGTAATGGTGAAATATTGGAATACTATAAAAATCAATAGACTTAAGCTATCCCCCTGCTTCACTTCCCTCACAGAAAAATGGCTGCGACTTTTCTTCCATTCAATACTTCTTTAGGAATCTGATATACTGTATTAGGTTAGTGGATATTTTTTTGTTACATAGGAATGTCCATATCACCTCTCTTGGGACCTAACCAAGAGCCTCTCTAAGATTAATAATGGCCAAATATGTGTCATACCTTTATCCCAAGTCTTTTTTTTTAGGGATTACAGTGAGAACATAAGAACTTGCCTCAGTTTCTAGGCCGTAAAGTTACTTTTTCCCACTATATATGCTCAAACAATCTGCTAACTGCTAAGATCTAGTAAACACTTTCGGTGTTGAAGGGTCTCAGGTGAGGACGGCAGGTTTTCCCTGTGTTCGCCTCAGGGAAGGACGGCTCCATCTGCCTTTCCCGTTGGCTTCTTTTAGTCGGTACTTGGTAGAGATTCACTGTTTTGACTCCAGGCAGTCACTAAATCCTTTAGTACTCTGTATGCACTGAAACATTGTGTATCTTTTTCCAAAGACTTAAATTTTTTCTAATTGTGTTTTAAAGGTATATTTAATTTATTATCAAATGATATTATAGTTTAACTATTTATATTAGAAAAGAAATAGATAAAAGATTTCAACCCTTCCACTGCCATTGATGACTTATTTTCATCAATTCAGTCTTAAAATTGTGTTTTCATTTCTCTGTCGTCCTCCTCTGATTCTCTATCACAAGAGTAGATTCCTTTAACTTATTTTGGTAATGAATCCTTTATTCCTCCAATTTGAGTTGCAGTATTCTTAATTCCTAATAATATTTTATTAATATTATTCTGAGGGATGGTCAACCAATAATTTTTTATTTTATCCAACGGATAAAATACTTAATGAGTTTAATTAAATTTAATGTAGATAATTTTCAGTAGAGTTATGACCCAATTTACATTACATTTCCCCCTCCCATGCAGCATAATGAGATGGACCCTTCCCCATGCAATATAATAAAAAAATAAGAGAAAAAACAAAGAGAACTACAACATTAAACCTCAATCTATGTTAAGAATAAAAATAGAAATCTTGTAAGTTTTATCATAATTATTTTAATTATATGTGAATTTGTTTAAATATCCTTGAAAAAATTATATATTATTGTTATTATTATTACGAGCCTTTAATAGAGGAATGATGTCACTACAGGCCTCCTCCTACCAGAAAGGAGGCTATCTACTTGTTGACACCCATTTGAAACATATATTATACTGGATAATTGCAAATTTATTATGATTAAACATTTGTAAGCATGAACTATTTTCTTAAGTTTAATAATTATCAATGGAAATTTATTGACATCATTCATTGATTCATATTTTTCCTTTCACCGATCTTAAAGAAAAAAATGTATATTTAAGGCCAGGGGTATGTTGTGATGCAGGGCAGGGCATCTGTAGGTAGGGAAAATTAAGGTTGAACAAACAGTTTTATCACCACTGCATTAAAAAAAAACTTAAGTTAAGTTACATGAACGTGAAAATAAAGTACCTAAACTACTAATGTCTAATTTTGTTGTCTGTTTTTTGAATATTTAAATTTACTTAATTATTTAATTTTTTGTTTCTGCATTTCTGGTTACTTTTGTTATAATTAAAACTATAATTGCCTATATACTCCTATTGACAAAAGCCTTGAATTTTATAAGTGAGGAATACTGGAAACCCTGTTTAGCTAATTTGAAAACTTTCATTATTTTATGTGTACCATGTCACTGGTATTATAGTTGAATGTACTGCTAATTCTTGTTTTCAGGATACTAATGGGTACTCTCCAGTTTCAACTCGCTCTACAAGGTCTAGTTGTACTCTACATCATCACATCAACAATTCTTTTTTATTAAGGAGAAATTCAAGACAACGGGATTCAATGTCTAGTTCTGGTGGAGCTTCCTCTGTTAGAAGGTTAATTGCAGCAGTGCGTTCAACACCCTCAAAGTCTGGGCCCATTTACTCTCGAAGACTTTTGTTCAGAAATTTTGCTGCTTTGTGTTTGGGCCATGCTATGATTACAGCAGCTTTCATACCACTCTTTACTCTTCAAGGTTCTATTTCTGTTTGGTGGTGGCAAACAGAATACTCATTTTTACCAAAGTTCTTTTATCCAAGTTACAATGTTGGATCATTGTTACTTACATCTCTTTTCGCCATTGGAGCTATATCTACTCTTGGTACTATTTTTCTGCTGAATAAACTTGGTACTAATTGGACTTTAATTCTTAGTTATGGAGGAACATGCATTTTTTTAGGTGTGCACCTTTATCCAAATATTTATACTTTGGTGCCAGCTTATCTATTCATGGGAATCTGGCTTGGTCCACTGGCTGGTGCTAGAATTACTTGTCTAATGACTCTTGCTACGAAATTAACTTATGTAATGACAGAACAAGAAGAAGGGGAAGTTGATAACTCACAGGGTTTGAGGAAAATTGAAGTTGTTGTTTATAAACTATCAAGAGGACTACAAATTGCTCAAGATTTTGGTTTAATAGTTGGCAATGTAGCTACATCATTTCTTATTTGGTATACGTCTAGTAGTCTACATGACATCAATGAAACTGAAGTCATCCTAGATTCCATGTTTTCTCTCGAAAATAATGGAGAAAGAATATGTGGTAGTATAGCTTGTCCACTTCCTGTTACTGTTGAATTAGCTAATAGGCCCCTCAATCCTTATGATAACTTTAATATGAGCAATGTTTATCAACCAATGAGTATTAACTGTAAAACAAGTACTATGTTAGTCAGTGTTTTTCTTGGTTTTTGTGTCATGGGTGTTGCAGTCACTGCTGCTTTTATGGATCATATTCGAATTCTTATCCACAAAGAAACATCTTGTGGAAATGCATGTAGTTATTCTTTCCGTCTTATGCAAGAAGCATTTAAAGATCCAAGGCTCCAGTTAGCTGCTCCCTTATCAGTATTCATAGGACTTGAACAGGGATTTATGTATTCTGATTTCTCTAAGGTATTTTATAACTGGCATTTAAATATTCATTATTAAATTTATAATTACATTAAACACTGCTTTTAAATTTTAAACTTGATTTTTCTATTTTTTTTAAATTTCAGTCTTACGTTGCCTGTGCTCTTGGCATAACTGATATATCATTAGTATTTCTGAGCCTGGGAGTATTACAGTCTATTGCAGCATTTACTCTGAGTTTGCTCATTCAACACATTCGAAGACATATTGTTATTGGTAAGATTTTTATTAGTTTTGGTACTTATTTAGAATATTAGCACACCTAGCCAGGATATCTGGACATATCTATTTTTGAAAATATTTGTTTATTTCCTTATATAATAAGCATATTATTTTCAAGATTTACAGGAAACACAATTAATTAATTTATATATTTTTCTAAGTAGAAATACTCATATATAAGAAATCAATATTGAGGCTGTGTAAATGAGATTATCCTTCCTTTTGAAAGTGACTTAAAAAAAAATTAAACAAGTAACTGATTTTATTATTTGAGTCATAACATCTAAAGGAGGTTCTAGGAGAACAAGCAGGTTCTAAAAAAAAGTGTTTGAAAAAAAAAATCAATTAGCTTGTTATTTTTTTTTTTATTTATAAATTTCAATTAGGCTTGACTTAATTACTCAATTGGTACCTAGTTATTGTAGAAAGGACTTTCTTAGCATTTTAATGAGTTATAATCTGGACTGTAATTAATTCTAAGTTGTAGTTTCAATTATCAGTCAGTTAAAATAAATGAATATATCTTAGTTAAATTAAATAAAGTAGACCAAAATACTCCCAACTGAATATCGATCAAGATTTAGATCTACAAATGTGAATCAAATCACACTAGCTACTGGAATTCTAAATTGATTAATGTAACTTGACTGCCTTGATCAAAATAGATAATTTCCTTCCTTAATTTTTTTTTTTACTTGTGCCAAGTAGTAAATGTCTATTTATTTTTATCCACTTAATGTTTAACAAGGTTTATTTACAAAAAAACTTGATATAAGTTAACTCTCGCTACCCTGTAACAGATTTTTTGGATGAATAAAAGAAGATGGTTGATCTGAATTTAATAATTTAAACAATATTTATATTTATATAGTTGTATTAAATTTTAATTTTATATTTAGTAATTTATTGTGATGCAATTAATTTTGCTTTTTTAGTTATAAATAAAAATGCATATTAATATCATATATATGTGTTTTTATATTTTTCAGCTGTCGGATTTATTTTCCAGTCATGTTTATTGCTTGTACTTTTTCTTTGGAAACCTTCAAAAGAAGATCCAGCTCTTTTTTTTGTTGTTCCTGCTGTTTGGGGTGTGTGCAATGCGATTTGGGATACACTAAGTTTTTGTGAGTATTTTCATTGTTTTAATCTTCTTTTTGTAATGTTGATTGAATTGTCCTAATATTAATTAATTATTATGTTTTATTTTTATAAGGTGGGTTTTACTTGTATTTGTATCACCAATATTTATTGTAATACATTTACAAATGTTAGCTTAATTTAAGCTAAATTTTCAGAGTATAACATTTTTTGTTTTAATCTTCTTTGTTCTTCCTGTTTAAACAGCCAAGTTGGCATTGATAAAATAAATTTGGTGCTTCTCTCGAGATCCTTCAGGTTGCCGTATTGCTTGAATGTCATGTCTGTAAGTTCAGACGACCTTTACTTCCATTGTTCCTCCATAAGGGTGACCATCCCTTTGTCTTTGTGTGAATATGTAATATGGTTTTAACGGAAGAATACATTCTCCAAAGCTTTACACTATTTTTTCAAGCAAGATTTTTTATTAAAAATATATCTATGCAAACTAGTTACATTATGATATTTGTTTTACCCTTTTATTTAGATTTATTAAATTATTGAGTTTTATTAATTTTATTTCTAAGTGAAGAGAATAAAAACTAGGTGTTACTGGCACTGTTAGAGGTAGTATAAAACTTGTCTTGATTTAGAGTTTATTTGGAAGTCAGAATATTCAAAGATAATAAAAAAAAAAAAAAACCTGTACCACTTACAACTCATGAAGGGTCTTAGGTTCAGTACTTAGGTAAGGCTGTACTGTTTCTAAGCCGATTGTGAAAGGAGGTGATTTGGCCAGAATTCACGCTCAACTGCCAGGTTTTTCCCCAGTTAAGGGTACCCACTTTTTAAGAGGCTGGGTGTGTCCCAGGAGGGTCTTTTCTGCCTTCAGTCGAACTCAAACTCAGGCCCCCAGGAGCATGGTAGTCAAGTGCCTTACCTACTGAGCTACCACGCCTCCAATGTGCAAAGATAATAAAGGAAAATGAGGCTAAATATGTACTGTAATATGGGTACAGATTATTTTTACTATAAGTACATTTGTTAATTGCATTCATATTGTGATATAGTAATCTTATGTAAGAGTACAAAGTAATTACTGTTACCTAGTTTTTTATTTTTCTCTTTTCCCCCCAAAAAATTAATAAATAAATAAAAAAAATAAAATAAAATTTAACTTGTTCATCTAGGGAACTCACAACATTTAATTAGTCTATTTTATTAATGTATTTACATTGATTGAACAATTAGGTTATTATGATGTTTCTCATTTTTTAAAATTTTATATTGAAGTTATGAATATGTCACAGTTACTTTTAATACTGTTAGTACAACATTTTTATTTTTATTCTAAATTTCAGCTCTTTTAGTATCAGTTTTCCCCGACAGCTGGCAAGCAGCATTTGCTCACTGCTACTTTTTTAGATACATGGGATTAGCTTTAGCTTTTGGAATACACGGATCATTGTGCAATTGGCTCAAACTTTATGGACTAGCTGGGGCAATGGTAATTGCTGTGACACCATATACCTGGTTAGAAATGAAACAAGAATCCAAGAAGAGACTGAAATCTCAATTAACAAATTTATGACATAAAAAGTTTAATGGAATATGTTAGTAGTTTGTCATGATTTATTTTTTTATGATTTGATTATATAATAAATTGAAGAAAACAAATAACTTCAAACCTGAATTAAATGTATTCCTTACATATCCTGTTAGCTAGATGATATGATATAAATATCCATGTATGTTTGTGTATAAACACTGCAACCTGTACATACTATGTATGTGTGCACAAATGTTAGTATATTCAGTTGTGACAAATGTATGGAAATATTTCCTGTTAATGTTAAATTTTCTATGTAAAATTTGTTGTGTAATCTATGTAAAGATGTTTTATATGTAATTCAATTTTGAAATATACAGTATCTTTGTATTATAAGAAAAAGTACTTATATTTCGGTGTAAATAAATAACCATTTGTTTTTGTTCCAATGAATGTTATGGATGTATTATTAAAAGAAAAAGGACAAGCATGTTTTTATTTATTTTCCTTTATTCGTAATAGTTGTTTGATATTTTGTTACTATCAGGATTTAAAGTTTATGAACAAAGTCTCTAAGGAGGTATTGTTCGTAATAAGAAATTTAGAATGTCAACATTAACAAAAAAAAAAAAAAAATTAAAATACTTTTCATTGCCTGTATACTTAAAAAAAAATTATACTTGATGAGATCTCGACACTCAATAAATAAATGTGCTGCTAAGAATAATTATTAGTTTTGCTTTTTGGATAGATGAGCTAATTGGAAATGTTTTGGGCCTCTTCAGTTAAAATGGATTATAATAAGCTGCAGTTACTTTTAAGATATCTGTATGTTCGTTCAGTAATATTTTATTTTTTTGTATTTTACTATTTCTTCCCATCATTATGAACATTTCTTCTGCATTAATAATATTTATCTGCATGATTAGAAATTTGAAGTTAACTCTAAGTTTGCGTTTACCCAATTATTTTGGTGGGACTTTAAAATAATTTTTATGGAAAAAACTATGATGTAAAAAGTTATTGAATATTACAATAATACTAGTTAATATGCAGATTCTTGTAAAGCTAAAAAGTTTATGTAACTCCAGCATTCAAGCTCGCTGTGAAATAACCTTGTGTTTATAATTACATTTACAGTAAGTAGAGCACACTGCTAAGGGGACAAGACATCCTCACAGAAGGGTAACTGCAGAACTGTACTCTATTTTTATACAAGGTCATCTACTATATACAGCTTAAAACCACCTTTCCAAAGAAATCCTAAGATTGAGGGGTATAGCTTAGCCACCAGTTGTCCTGATAGTCCTGAAACACTATATCCAAATATTAGTTCATTAAGTCATATAGTTCCATTCCTTTCAAGATTATTTTGGGGAGGTCTCTAAAACCTCATTTAATAAATTCCGCAGAGTTGTAAGATGAGGAGTGGAGGTTCAAAGGTCCATTTTCAAATATTCAAATAAAAGTTAAAAGTTTTTCAATTTCTGGTGAAAATCGAAAACAGATCATCACTCATAATGTTAGATTCTTTCCAAAACTAAAGATGATCATATTTCCTGTAATATTGAATATTTAAATTTATAACAAATGTTATCGTCTAATGAAAATTTTCTGAACGAATGGTAGCACCTCGTCAAACTTGCTTTTCCATCGTTGAATATTTGAAGGTAAATTATTAAAAGTATTTCTATAATTAAAGGAAATTTATTATTCTATAATTCACTTCTTTAATAGAATGGAAAAAAAAAAAAAAAAAAAAAAAAGAAAATTGGAAGAGAAAATTTGTCGGAAAAAAATTTTTTTTTTTTTTGTTCGTTTTCTTTTTTCACCGACTCATTTCTTAGTTATAATAATACTCGAGATAAACGTAAATCTATCTTTTAGTTGGAATATGCACTTTCTTATGCAATATGGAATATGCACTATCTTTTTGGAGATATGCACATATGTGAAAAAACCTGACCTTTCAGTCTCCCCCCCCCCCCCCCCCCCCGTGAAAACTGAAATCGATGGGACTTCACTAGGAAAAACCTTTAGGAACCTTCCCCAACAAAGTTACTAAAAAAAAAAAAAAAATGCATGATCTAATGCAGCAAAACCAACGTTTTTGGTCTAATTTGATAGGATTGTGAACACCTATTGGTACAACTACCCCGTCGTTTGGCCCACTCGAGGAGTTTCCAGGCAGAACTTATGTGACGACTGCTTATTCGAAGGATTATTTACAGAAAGAACAGAGATTGAAAACTAAATTTTTGAAAAGATACTTAGAAATATTAATAATGTTAATTACTTAAATGTTTTTACGTCTAAGAAGTGAACTCTTTAGGTCCCTATTTTAGGTTACTTTGAATATGTTTATTGTGTGGTAGATTGTATTTTTTTTTTAATTGTTTCCCGCAGTAGTTGCAACATGTGAGTAAAGGCAGTTGTGAATCGTGTGCATTAGTTAATGTGTAAATTATGAGAATAGTATTCGTACCTCGGTATGGCATCATTAACGAACAATCACCTTTCTAAAGCTATATCATGCGTTAACATTTAAACTAGCAGAAACATGTTTTTTTCAGCAATCGAATGACTTCCGACGACAACTACAGATGTCAGCAGAATAACGTAACACTGCATGAATGACGTATTTCATTGCTATGCCCTAATTCCAAATAAGGGAGGAAAAAAATTCCAAGACAAAATACAAATGTACTGGAACTCATTTCATGTTTCATTCAACTCACAAACATATAGCTTCGATTAATTCAAACAGATAGTGATGTACGACGAAGCCCATGTTTTCCAATTTATAAACCATTTACTCTTGATACCTTCCTAGCAACATCTTCTGATGAAGCTGATATCATATCATCCCATCCAGATCCTGAAATGGCTTTCAAATATCTCCAAAAACACGTCTCAGATTGAAGTTGGTGCTATAAATGAAGGATCAAAGTAAACGAATCAAAATGTACGCACGCGAGTTTCACCCCTTCCCACTAATCCTGCCCTCATTTTTATTTTAATGATATCATTATCAATGATATATGTAGTAACCCCAGATACCATACAGAGTATGGTATCTACTACCTAGACAAAAGACTTACGTAGAATCCTCATACTAGAGCCAAAAGGCTAAAACTTAACAGACACTTCAGCCTATTGCATAGACTACTGAAGTGGATATTCCACCTTTCTATGGACAACAAACTTTTCATATACAAGACCAACGTTAAACGTATTTAGACTTTTGGGCTCAATGCTATTGCAATATGGTTCATTAATTGATACTGCGAAGTTATCCAAAGATAATTGTCATTGTAGATTTGGAACCTTGTTATTAAGATTGTCCTCTGCAGATCAATAATTAACTCACAATAACCATACTCAATCCATTACCAGCGACAAACCAACATGTATATGAATCCATTAATAATTATATAAAAACTTAGAAAGATTCCTTCAGATTTTTATTCTGTCTTATAGTGAATTCGAAGTGGACGTTTAGGTAAGTATTGGTTATGAGAAGAATTGAAAGGCTTAGTGGATCCCCAGAGCTCAACTCTTGATTTATAAATAGGTCTAATTATTGTCATGTAAATAAGCCTTTTGTAATTGCCTGGATTAATGTAGTAGTCGAAAACGACGAGCAGTTTCTTGTCGTTTAAGTCGTAAAGATAAAACTGGAAAAAAATAGTTCAAAGATGAGGAGACCTGTTGAGGATTCCTATTATTCATCTTCACAACTCTAGTGTTAATTAATGCTTTGGTCTTAACTTATGAACCTACTGTATACTTGAACTCAATGAATTATCAGGTGTGGTTTAATCCACAGTCAAACCTAAAATTTTCATACTGTAAGCCAAAGTCCTAAATTTGTTGACATTAAAATTATTTATATATTTATTTGAAAGGTTGTGGTATATTATTCAGTTTTCATAATTGGACTTATGTATTAAAAATAAATTAAAAAAAAAACTGTAACACTTCACTCTATGAAGAGTATTTGGTAAGGATGTACTGTTACTGGGCCAACTGTTGTGAAAGGAGGAGATTTGGCCGAAATCACGCTCAAATGCCAGGTTTCCTCAATTAAGGGTACCTGTGCCCCAGGAGTGTCGATCGAAGTCGATTCACGGCTGAAATAAAAGAAAACGTCGGGCCAAGAAGGTTGGTAGTCAAGTGCCTCACCTATTGAGCCACCGCACCTCTGACAAATTTCTAAGATAAAGTATTTTCTCTTCCTAAATGCTAAAAAAATATATCCTTTTAATACCTATACTATTTATGGTAAATTAATTCAGAAATAAATTATTTTTTAATTTTTTTTTCATACGATTAATGAGGTATACCTGGTGCCAGAATGTGATTCGGTCACACATAATTCATTTTTGTAGGCGCTACTCTTGTAGAAGCACCATTTTTCAAAAGCATGATGGAGAAACAAAGTTATGCAGATGACCGGATCAAATATGAATGACCACCAACCGACTGGTTAGGCCTTAGCCAATGTCAGCTGCTGTAGGAGTAGTTAAGTTATGAATAAAATATTCCGAGTTGTGTTGTGCCGGACTATGGCCACTTGGAGTCAGGATCCCGGCCGGTCACAAGCAGTGTCAGACCAGGTAATGAACACTTTTGTAAAACATGTAAATTTTCGAAAACACTTTTATGAAACAGTAAAATTTTTATCATTAGATATCTTCTAAAGAGAGTAATGATGTATACCATCCTAATTTTTATAAATTTCGACCGGATGTGGAGTAAAAACGGATCGTTTCCATACATTGAAGAAAAGTAAATTTTATACTTTGAAATAAAAATGATTTATGTTATAATTGGATAATCTAGAACGGTAAAATATAATAGTAATGGAAAAAAAAAATCTTTTCTGTTATTAGATGAGAGCTATTTTTTGCCCTAAAAAAATTATGTAATTTAACACAATTAAGAGTAACTTCACTGTTAGAAAATTCTTGTAATTTACACAGATATTCAAAAATTTTATTATTTCAGAAATATTTCGTTATGTAAAAATATTTTTATTTTGAAAATACATACTATTTTATAAAAAAAAAAAAAAAAAAATATTTGTGTGTTACAAAGAATTTAAAAATCAATTAAAAACCAAGAAAAGCATTGATTTCTATCATATTAATAATTATTTTACGCACTAAAATAAAATAAAAAATAATTTATTTTTTTTAATATATATTGCTAGAGTTAATCTACATATCAAAATAAAACTAAGCTTTTCATACCTACTTAGTCTGAGAACGTATCTGGGTTTTCATTTGATTGACCAATGGTTCAGTGGTTTAAAAAAGGAAAGGTTTAGATTCATGATATTAAAACCACGAATGAACGACAATTTCAATAAGTAACTCTAATGTAATGTAGTAATTTTATGCCATGAAGAACTAGTTAAATATTATAAAATTTCTGTAGGGCCCGGAAATTTTTTTTTTCAAAAATATTTTGTAATGTTATAAATTTATATGAAAACCTTAATTTCTATTATATTTTTCAATATTTTACGCACTAAAAGAAAAAAAAAAGCGCTATTTAAAAAATATAGAAAGGAAAAAATGATAGGTTAATCTACATATCAAAAACAATGCTGACTTGCTTACGTTTTGAACTACTGGAGTCATCATGAAGAAGAGAGTGGATCAATTACTATGTCTGTGAAGATTTTTTTCTCAAAACTCTTGTTCTAATCGCTATAAATCGTTCAATCATTTAAGAGACGACGGGTTTCTTAAGGCAACAATCATGAGAGATCGTGAACTTTAAGGAGTAACTCCTTTTTCCATCTTTAAACCATCCATATTTGAAAAAGAAAAAATAAATAGTCAAATTGACAGTAATCATAATATTGTTAAACAAATATTTAAAAATAAAATTATTTGAAACATATTCTGTTGCTGATAACTTTCATTGCTCGCGACAGAAGAAAATATTAGTATCCATTCACGCATAGTAAAACCTTTTGCTTTAGAAAATAGAAACGTAGTTTATTTTTTAAATTTTAATTTAATGTACTCAAAACGTTTAGCAAAAGGAAAAAAATGCAAAACTAAAAGCCTTAAATTTATTTAATTTTTTATTTAAAACTTTAAGTTTAAAATTAGTTAAATTTTAAGTTGAAATATAATTTAGTATTTATGTTGAATACAACTCGGCAAAATGAGTACTTATATAGACTCAGTTGAATATTATACTACTTAGTTCAATACTAGTACATATAAGTTCTCATAAACATTAAAAAAATGTTTAAAGTATACTTTTACGTATATATTTTTGTATATAAGTATGTATTCAATAATGAAGGAACTTGTAGTATCCATAATGGAATAATTGACATGATTTTGTATAAATCAAGAAAATATATTAATGACATTTATATTTTTATATATAATTTATTACAAAATAAACATTAAAAATTTCGAATACTATTTATTCATTAGACTAATGGTTTTCATAAGAAATGTTATGTCGGTGACAAGAAATATCGATGTATCGATATATCTTCATTTTTTTATCAGACGCCATTTTAAATATTCCAATGCCGTTACATTGATATATCTGTCGTTTTTTTCTCGTTTTAGCTAATTTAGGTACTGACATAGAACCACTGCTCCACCAAATTCGTCTAAAATGAATTTAGTATTTTATACATCGATATTTTGTTATTTACTTCTCCTAACGTGAGCAAGATAATCAGATAGTTAACATTACTTTCAACATCGATTTAGTTTTTTATATTCTGGTATGTAAAGGTATTTTGTGAAAGAGTGGAACAGTGGTTGGTTCAATGTCTTTACTTTAAATTCTCAAAATAAACAGGAACACAAATATTTCAAATGTTCAATATTTAAAAGTAGTTTATTACGAATTAATCATTAGGCAGTAGGTCCATATAATTAGTCAAATGTCAATATTATTATTTCAACAATTTAACTCCCGCATATCGTCATCAGTAGAAAAGAAACTGTCTCAAAATCTTTTCACTCGATTTATTAATTGTGGGTGATGGTTCGCCCTATTTTAGAAAATAATCGCTCTGATGTCACTCAAGAGAAAACAGTACCAACATATTTTCTGACCAAACTACATAAAAATGGAAAAGTTACATTAAAAACATTAAACATTAAGAGCTTTCCCTTATTGACCCTTATTTTATTAGGTTTCGTTACTTTTTTTAAAAATATATGTATATATATATAAACTCCCCGTCAAAAGTATTGCAACATCCATAATTCTCGATATTTTCCTGGTTTTTACCTTAATCCCTACTTGGTTTATATTCATATTAATATTATTTATTAAACGTGAGACATTAAGGATTAGACATATTAATGTTTTTCTCTGTTAATAACAAACGATGGAATTTTAGAACATTTTTTTCAAATTTCCTTTAGTCCATGTTTATCATTCGTTTCGTTATTTACAAGTATGCCAAGACTAGTGGAATCAGTTATTCTAGCCAGAGGGGCAATATTTCTTATTAAATATAAATTAAAAAGTTAAAAGTTAAAATTGTAAAAAATGAAAATTTTAAAAAGTAACTTTCCAACTTTTTTATTAATTGGAAGAAATATTGTAATTTATTTTAATAAACATTGTTTATGTCCAGTTTAGGAATGTTTATTATTCCTATTCCAGTCAAAAATACGTTTTTATAAAATTCAAATATTTCAAAGTGTTGCGGTACTTTTGACGGGGGATTTATATATATAGTTTTATGTTGTATTTTTATAATATAGGAAAAAATATATATCGTATGGTACTTACCGATACATCGAATAAAAAACTATCGATGTAAAAGTATCGGTTTATCGGAAGAAAAATATCAAAATTTCGATATATCGTCTTGCGACACCCATCCCTGCTATTTATGTTTTAAACCAAGCGATCCCCATTCGTTTTATTTTATATTTCACTGGAATATAATCAAAATGGTGACTGGTTCCGAAAATGACGGTTTAATTACCATGATTCTTAAATCTGAATTAAAAACTTTATACTATTCCATAGTAATATAAATAAATACAAATATAATTAATGATGTATCGGCACCAGCTATTGTGCAATTCTGGACACATGTACCTTTTTTTAAAAAAAATATTTAGTGCTATTAGAGATAATAATTCATATGAGAGCTAAAAAAGGAAACCAAGTCTATTTATAAAAAAAAAAAAAAAAATAATAATAATAATTCACCAAACAAGTCAGTAAACAGCAAATAGCCTTTATTTTCCCCTACATATAATATGTAAGTTTATTAATTTACATTAATCGCAAATACGAGTATTAGTAAAACCTTTCATTGAACACTGTAGATGGCATGATTCGCTGATATTTCTCCGGATTTCTTTTTAATGGTGTATTAGGGTACGGAAAAACAGAATGAACATGGTCCTTATTTTGGGATAAAAAAAAATACATAAAAAAACTATAAAAAACTGTGGCTATTGTTTGACTGCATTTATTCAGCTAGTGCTTTAGCTTTGGAAATGTGAAATTGTAATCCTATCTATTAATTTTTCAATTGCTTCAATTGAAACTTCAACAATTTGACGCTGGGAAAGCATCAGAAATGCTTTTGAGATGGTATAAAATAAAATAGCCCAGCGTTTAAAAACATATCAACTCTATTTCATATTATCTAAAATCCCACAATCCCAACTACTAAAGCAATTTGTAAGTCATACGAAACTATATTATTTATGAAATTAAAAAATATTTAAATTCTAACATATTTATTTTTAGTCCAGTCAATGAGTGGTGATATCATTAATTATGATTTATATACTAACTTATTGATAATTAGTTATCTAATTAATTATAATTAGTTGTCTTTGACAAATGTTGGTTTGAAATGTGAGGGGGGTCGACCCTGCACCTAAACCTCAACCTCGAGAACCAGTGTTTTCTGTTGGGGTTTCCTCCCCCTAGCCTTTGGAATTTCCTCCTAATCCATAAGGCCACGGGGGATTGGACATTAGGATAGGATAAGTGGAATGGAGAGGTATTAGGGATGGTTAGGAAATAGGTAAGAGGTCAACGGGCAGATGTCCCTTTAGTCGCCTTTTTCGACAAACGGTCGAACACTTTGGGTCTATTCTATCCCCGATCCCACAGTTGGAATAATCGATAGATGATGAATTTTGAATGCTTATTATTTTTGGTAAAACCCTACCATTACAAAACCTTAATTAGCCACAGAAAATCGGTGATAAAAACGGACCCCGGCTTTAAGATACCAGACGAACATGACACGAAACGGAAGCAATGGCCCAAGATACGCAGAGGTTGAGCAGGCTGGTTGAGGAGGCCAAGGATCTACAAGGTCTGTCGAGCCAAGAGAAAAAAAAAATATAATATATATATAAATAAATATATATATATATATAATATATATATTCCATTATCATTCCTGTCTTGTCCTTATTCTTACCTTGCTGCTTAGTATAATTAGTTATTTATGTACCTTATCTTTTCTATGCGTTTTTTGTATATTGTTTTTTATCTATGCCATAAAAAAAAATTATTTTAATTATAATTAGTACATGTAAATATTTTCACTATTATTGTTTGGTTTGTAATAAAATAAATAAAAGTCATAACTTCAAAAAATGTTGAACTTTTGATCCAACTGAAAATAAAGTTGCAAACGTATACATAACATTAAAGTAAATTTAATGCTCTACAAATTTGTATAGGACTATTTCTCTGAGAAACGATCGTAGGAGGCACTAGAAGCAAATTTTTGACAAAAAATTAAGTAAAAATTATTTCTTTTCGAAAATTATCGATTTTTAACAGCGTATATTTCAAAAACCGTTGGACAAATAATTATAGAAACAATTTTATTGAAACTTTATATAGCTTCAGTTTTTATTCAAACATATTTTTCTAGATTTCACCGTTTTCGGGATATAATCAAAAACCTAAAAATGGGAACTTCTTCTTTCCCATCCATGCCTCCATGCCCATCCACCGAATGCCCAGGGGCGGGGACTTTTAGTGTGTTTATCTTTTAACTACTCCTGACGAAGCCCTAAGGTCAAAAATAATCGCATATTCCATGAGCTCTACAACATGTTTATTCACTGGACTATTTATATACTTGGAATAAACTTTTAAATTAATTTAATGAAGTAAAAAACCATCGCATATTTCATGGAATCTACACCCCTCATTTCAGCACTCTTTGACTGTAGCCGTACTTCTCCGCGAAAACACGTTTGTCGGTACGTTTTTGGCCATAGCTCCGAAACTAATTGTTCATATAAATATTCAGAATTTGAAAAATAATTCGATTACATAATTTACAAAAAAAAAATATGGTATTAAAAAACGGGAAAGTTATACCTTACTAATAAAATTAAAAGTTCTCAATGTGGATAGATGTTTTTTTTATTGTAGCAGTTTTCCGTGGCTCGTACCATTAAATAAAGATGGAGGTATTGATCAATTGCCTACAACGAAGGAACAATTAACTAGGGCAATTCGTTCTTAATTCATATGAAAACTTTACTTTTCCGATCGATATAACCAACCAGAATTCATATTTTTACTGTCTTCAATTGACATTCACCTGTTTATTAAGGACGTTAAAATATTAAAATAAAAAAAATAATAAAAAAAAATATTTTGCATTTGTAAAGGTGTCTGTGAGTAAACCCGTACAAGAGCTGTGTAGACTCCCCACTCCCTTCGCATATTAAGTAGTGCCAGAGGGGTTGATAGGTGTGAATCACACTTTGAAACATTAACTGTATCTCTTAGAGTAATAAGTATTGTTAAAAATGATTAGATTTATTTGTAAATTATGAAAGTACAATAGTACCTTGATAAGCCGGAAGAATTGTTGACAGGGGTCGTCCGAACTAGCGATTTGTCTGGATAATATATTTATTTTTTGTTATTTATTGAAATTTACAATCTTATAAAGGTTCTATATAATGGAGTGCTATATTAGAAGGTCCCGAGGCCATCTTCTTTTCAGGCGCCTCGGAAGGTTAACTGGAATGGAGTGAGAAGCAAGTTGTGATACTAATGGATTCGAATGGTTGTGGAGTTTGCTATGTAAGGATAGATATCTGGTATGATCTATGTCAGAAACGTAAGGTATATTAAAATCTTTGTGGATAAGTTTGTTCGTGACGAAGTAAGGGGCATTTAGGATTTTTCTAAGAATTTTGGATTGTGAGTATTGGATACGAGATTTGGATGGGTTAGTGGAGCCCCAAAGCTCAACTCCGTATGTCCAAATCGGTCTAATTACTGTTATGTAAATGAGTCTTTTGTAATGAAGTGGAAGGTTTGAACGTTTGTCTAGTAAATGTTGAAGTAGTCGAAAACGACGGAAAGATTTAATCTTGTACGTCTTACTTTTGTCCGTTGGAGTCCTAGGTAGCGTATCTGTTCAACGGGGAGAAATAGCATTAAAATAATTTATTTTATATCTCAAGTTACAAAAATGATATCGACATGATTCATGTACCAAAATGTTTTATTTTTGTATGGTTAACATAATATAGTTTGAAGATAAGTATTTATCAACTATTAAACAGAGCAAAGCTTATTTGTGTTGGAAAAAGTCAGTTTTTTTACATTGAATTGTATACTGGAATTGGTATTCAAAAGCAAGATATCTGATACGACGGAGCAGCATATGGAGCCTACTCGAATCCGATTATTGAGCGTATTATTGAGGTCATACTGCATTCATAATTAAAGTATTAAAGTATAGTTATATATACGAATGACTACAAAGCAACATAAATATCCAAATATATTGGAGAGGTAACTCTTAAGTAAATATATGGCAAAACCAAAGTCAGGAGTGTATAAAGAATAAAAACAAAAATATTTGGAAGCCATGGTGGCAGAGCGCGTATGGGGCTAGGGTCCCCGAGGTAGAAGGTCGTGAGTTCGACTTGAAGAGTAGGGTCTGCTCTTCAAGGCGGATATCCACTATGTTCGCGAACCTCCAGCGCTCCAAGCATGTAACAAGTGAAAGCGTGTCAGTGTTCCGAGCATGTAACAGTTCCCGAACATTCTGGAGTGCTCCGATGTCTGCAGATTTTTGTACGGACTCAAAGGGCAGCGCTGAATGTTCGTTAACTGCATTGGGACCACTTTAGTAGCGTGGACCATTCGTGTAACATAAACATTGTACCTAACGTAACCTTAACTTAAACTTGTATCTAAACACATTTGGCAACGAAATGGACGAACGAAAAATGTCTACAGCTTGATGAGTTTTATCAAAAGCAGCCCTTATTATTGAATCCTAAAGATTCAAAAATCAAGAAAGAAAAATCCAAGTAAGATGCTTTGAAATTTTAAACAAATATTGGAAATTAGAAAAAATATCACTAGCGGCCAGAAATCGTAATGTCAAGACGAGCTTATCCTGAGCCGAAATAGCCTTTAGGAACTTAGTGCCTTCTTTTTGAATTGACAGTTCTACCAAGTTTAAAATGTTTTCGAAGTTTGAGGAAGATATACGCAAAACATTTGTTTGATAAAATTTCGTTCACCAAAATCAAGGAGGTCTTCTATGATCTTCAACCAAATAAATAATATAAATGTAGGTTGCACTTTCCACTAACTCGAGTGAAATTTATCCTGTCAAGATATGAGACGTTCACTTTACGTGTGGATAAAAATGATTGCCAATAAGAATGTTGATGCTCACAAAATTTGATCAGACGTTTGCTGTCTTCACTCGCCTCCGTGTGGCTGAATGGCATCTTTCAATGGCACGCTGTTCTTCCATTAATATATATGCATTTACCTAGAGTTGGGTAATATAAGGACTAGGTATATTTTATATATGCTCATTTGGAGATTGCCCATGTTGATCGTGAAGATGTTGGCTTCCAATCAATCATGTATTCCTTATTTTAAAGTAACAGAAGCATAAAGCAGTCCTTGGGCTGCTCAACCATATTACCCAAGCCAATCCTATCCATGGATGCATCATATTCGAGAAATAAAAAAAGAAAAAAACCCAGTGAATTTAAATGTATTTAAATATGTATGCTTGACCTGAAAAGGGGATATTCAAAGTCATGACAATATATAATAGATTATCTTACGTACTAATTTAGAGAAAAACATGCACAGTAATATCTGGATAATCTTCAATAGTTTGACACCCCCAGTTACCTGGTCCTCTCGCAAGAACTCCCTCCCTTGACCGGCCACTGCTGGCGAGTGTTAGTTAAAAAACTCAAGAAGGGCAGCGATAAACCCTAACTCCTGGAGAAAATTCAAATGAAAATATTAAAGTGTTCTACGATAAAATCACTGGAAAAGACTTATTTTAAGGCTAGCGATAAATGGCTAGATAAATTTAAAATTCTTATTGGGATTAGGTTTCAGGCTATCGCAGGGGAAAAAACTCAGATCGTTCATCTATCAAACCTTTCCCAAATAAATTTTCTTTTAATATTCCAGAGTTGATTCCGAAACAAGAATATACCGTGAGGAGAAAAACTATCAAAATATTATCATTAATCTGTTATTACTAGAAGATCTGACTTTCATGACGTGTGCCAATGCCCGTGCTATAACTTAGGTATGTATAAATAGATTTTTTTTCCTTCAGAATATTTTTTAAATAGTTCTTAAAGATGGACTAACCAGTCGGTAAAGCCGACTGACTAATCGGCTGCTTTTGTAGTCTGCGATTAGTCGGCCATTTTATTCATTTATATTTTTACGCTTAAAGATGGGTTGATTGAAATGAAATTTGGTTCTTAATATGGTTTTTATTTTAGATTCATCTTTACAGTTGGTTATTTATTCCAGGAATTGTAACTGTTCTTTTTTTTGTAATTAATTATCGAACAATAAGAAAGATCACCGTATTAACGAAAAAATAGTCCTATAACTTCTACAATACTGAATAAAAAAGAACTTACGTAACCTGTTATTTTTTTTAAATCACAGTTTTGGTTTTGTGTCATAATGAAAAAATATTAATTCTTAATTAAAATATAATACGAAGGTTGGAACACGAAAAGGAAACTGCGATTATAGCAATTTTCATATGTGTTTATTTACGATTGTATGTACGATGTTTCAGTCTTATTTATATAGGTCCATAAACATGATATATTTTTTGGGATGATTGAATCACAAATTTCGCAATTATCTATCTCAGCTAAGTAAAGTAATTTGCCGATTTTAATTTATTTTTCCCCAAAAAACACTCTATTAGGCACTGTCCTGTTGGAAAGCAACAGAAGAAAAAATATGATAGATAAAAACCTGTAGCTACACGTCCAGACGGCTATGAAGCTATGAACGAAGCGCTCCGAACATTGCCGATGTCACCCGAATTTCAACGGAATGATCCGCTTGGCCGACTAATCGGCCCATCTCTGTTAAAAATGCAATGATGTCTCATTTTTTATGGATTTTGATTCTATACATCCAGTAATCCACCATTTTCGGTAATCCGGCACTGGTGGATAGTCGGTCCAATGTTTTTCGGATTATCGAGATTGTTACGAATATTTCTTTACTAATTCCTGTTATTGATTTTATTCAATACATTATTCTTTTAAGGTCAATGTATAAATCAAACATACTGTAATTTGACTATAAGCTTAATGAAGTCTTTTCTTTTCCCACGGCTGAATTTTCTATGTCAGCCGCTACGCAAACCTACTGCAAGACGGATCGAAACGTCAACAGAAGAATAAATAAAACGACATGGAACGTACCTTTTATTCTCCTTAACCGATTCCTGCGAAAATAATGTAAATAGACGTGAATGCTCCTAGAAACTTCTATTGGAAAGTATATTGTGAGAGTAGAGGAATCGTGCCCCGATTGTAACTACTAAACGTTGCCTTAGATCGATCTCCTGTTCTAAAACGCAGAAATTTAGGTTTTTACTCCGAGAACCGTTTGTTTATTTACATGGGAATTGGGCGACCCTCGGGCTAGATGTTCTATTCATACCACTCGCCGTTTGAGTTATTTGTTAAAACTAACAAGAGGAGGATACTCAGTCTTTCATACTCAGTCTCTCACGGATCTTGTTGGCAATTTTTTTGGAGGTTCCTGGTCAAAAAATATTAGACAAGTATTTTGCCGTTCCGACCAATGGACCCTAAAAGCCGAGAAAAAAAAATAAAATAGCATTAAAATAATAATTTATTTTATATCTCGGGTTTAAAAAATGATATTGACATAATTCTAGGCCAAGATGTTTAGTTTTGATTGCGAATTTAAGGAAAAATACATCCACTCCTTCTTATTCCACAATATACCGTTAAGGAGACCTATTATTTTTTTTCCTCGAGTGATTTTGTTCTGTATATCCTTTTGGACTGTGCCGAAGGAATATGCCTTAACGGTATATTGTGGAATAAGAAGGTCTCCCTAGAAACCAAAAAGAGGATATACCACTCCTTCTTGATCGGCACAACTTTATATGGCTCAGAATCATGGGTGGTGACAAAACAAAATGCAAATAAATTACTGGCCCTAGAAATGGATTTCTGGAGAAGAAGTTGCGCCATATCCAGGTTACAGAAGGTCCCAAATGAAATTATAAGAAATCAGGTAGGAGCTAAAACCAACATTCACAATAACATCAGTGAAAGAAGATTGCTATGGTTTGGACATGTCATGAGAATGAATGAGACACGATGGCCCCTTCGAGCACTTAAATACTGTCCTGAGAAGAGAAGAAGACGCGGAAGGCCTCGGAAACAGTGGATAGAAGAGGTCAGAGAAGAAATGGCGGCTAGAGGGCTGACTGAGGAAGACAGTTTTGACAGGAGATATTGGAAGGAAGGCGTATTGGGGACCGGGATGTGATATTTTCGCATAATCCTGAAATAAAAAAAAAAAAAAAAAAAAACATCCACTCCATAGATTTTGGTTTACGTTGATTAAATTCAGAAAAATGATTAGATTTTCAAGCAAACTACCTCTATAGATTTTTTCACTCAAAAATTGACGTCAGATTCTAATTCAGCATACTAAAAAACATTGAAAACCGCTTATTCTACAAAATAAAAAATATCATTTTTTTTCACGCTCTTCGAGGAAAATGAAATTTTTAAAGCAATTATTGGTTACACACCTTTAAATCGCCATTACCTTGTCACACAATTCACTAGTTGGTATCGCTGGAAAGAGGAGAGCCTCAGCTTTCTTTTGATGTATATAAATCCGAAAAACATTTTGATTTTTAGCTTGAGTTTGAAACCAGATAGGATGATGAAACCAAAGACATATTAAGTGTATTACCACCCTATATTTTGTGTAAAAAAAATAAAGTTGATAAGTTTAGCCGTCTAAACGTAATTCATGATTTTGTTAATTTAAACAAAAGTTGCCTACCATTTGGTCAGGCAAATTTTGAAGCTAAAACAAAAATTGTAAATACCTAACCATCAAATCTTAATATATGGTTCTGTCTGTCATGTAAACATTAATTTGTAATAAATTATTATTACAATAAATAATAAATAATTATAATTACTTTAACATTTATTATTAAAGTAATAAATTATTTCTCCTTAATAGTATATATATATATATATATGTATATATATATATATATATATATATATATATATATATATATATATATATATTTGCTTTATAGATATCTATACATACATACGTTTCCTAAGTTTTGAGGGTGCTGAAATGGAATTCTAGAGCTACAAATATTTTCTATCACATTTTACAATGTAAAAGCTAAAATGTTACAAGTGAAGTGCATTCAATATATTTTTTTCCAAAGAACCGACATCGGATTCGAATTCAGCATTCCAAAGAACCCTTAAATACGAAATTACATCCAAATAGAAAAATAAAAATTCGTTAGCTTCAAAATTTGCCTGACCATATGAAATGTAGGCAACGTTTGTATAAATTGACAAAAACATGAATTACGTTTAGACGGCTAAACTTATCAACTTTATTTTTTTACATAAAATATAGGGTGTTAATACACTTGAAATGTCTTTGGTTTCAACATCCTATCTGGTTTCAAACTCAAGCTAAAAATCAAAATGTTTTTCGGATTTTCCAATTTTTTTAATAGGTTTATGTTCATCGAATTTTACATTTATATACATCAAAAGAAAGCTGAGGCTCTCCTCTTTCCAGTAATACAATCAGTGAATTGTGTGACAAAGTAATGACGATTTAAAGGTGTGTAACCAAGTATTTTTCCCTAAATTCGCAATCAAAACTAAACATCTTGGCGCAAGAATTATTTCAATATCATTTTTTAAACCCGGGATATAAAATTAATTATTTTAATGCTATTTTATTTTTTTTCTCGGCTTCTAGGGCCCATTGGTCGGAACGGCAAAATATGTGTCTAATATTTTTTGACCAGGAACCTCCAAAAAAATTTCCAACAAGATCCGTGAGAGACTGAGTGTGCCCTCCCTCCCCTTGTAAGTTTAATAGCGGCTCAAGTTAGCGATGCACGGTAGGTAGCATTTAGTCCCTCCTTGCCTAGTTTCTCAAGGCTCTGCGGATCGATAAGTCGATAGTTTATTAAATATAAAAATACAAGGGGTTGTGCTAACGTTATGAGCATTACCTTTTAAGCAAATATCGAAATATAGAAGTTGGCAAAATATAAAAATGGGATGTCTAATTCTATAGAATTAAATAATCCGACATTGGTTATTATTTTTAATTTTATTTAACCAACGACAGGACAATAGGAATTTTTTTGAGTGTAAACTTTTGGCCCATAGGGCACTTTTTGGGAAGGTAAGAAAAGGAAATTCGCTTTCCTCGTCACGTAACCGTGCCGTACTCTACACCCGTAGATTTAGATTTACTATCTTGATTTAGATCTGTTTACTATCTTCCCTATGAGACTTGAAACTTGGAACATATCTTAGGAGTGGATGATATTGGAATAATATAATAGCAAGAGGAGTGGGGTCCACGCGACGCAATGTGCAGCTGTTAGAACACTTAGACGACTTTTGACGTCTTCCTCCATAATTTTCCTGGTGTCTTTCGCGGAACGAGCTACGATTGTCATATACGTGAAGCTCTCCGTTTTATACAGGAAGAACCTTACTATATTTTGACTGGGAACAGAGGGGGGAAAATTTAATTTTCTAAAAGTTATCCGTTGGCATCGCTTGCCCGACTTGTATGTTTTGAATTACGACGGCATTTAAACTTGAAGGGATTAATACTTGATCGAATGACACGCCAACCTTTCCTGAGATATTTCATGAAGATACACCCTTGGCCAAAAGTATTTGGCACCTACATGAAAGTATTTAGGGAATAAAAATAACTTTTCAACCATTTAAAACATATATTTTTTTAACCATAAAAACACGATTTAATACTTCGTCATCAAACCATTTGCTTTTATTATCCCAATTATTCTTTTTAGCATGGAATTAACAAGTTGTGTACAATCTTCTTTAACTATTTTTTCCCACTCTTCTTTTAATAATGTAAACAAATTGTCTTTGTTTGTAGGATTACGTTTACCAACTCTGATTTTTACTTTAGCCCACAGGTGTTCAATGGGACTAAGGTCTGGGGAATGAGCAGGCCAGTCAAGAACATTGATATTGATTTTTCGAACCATTCTCTACTTTTGCGTAAAACGTGGCATGGAGCATTATCCTATTGAAAAATAGAATTGGCACTGTCATATTAACAATTACCTTTGCCCAATCTTCAGCAGTCCAGTTTTGGTGAAGTTTTGCCCAGGCAAGCCTCTTCTTGCGATTGGCTTCACTAAGCCGCGGTTTCTTCCTAGCTTTTCATCCCTTCAGACCGTTCTCTCCTAGTCTTCTTCTTGCTATCCGAGCAGAAATATCGACAGAACACAAGGTTTCTGTCTCTTCAGTCAGTTCTTTTGATGTTTTCTTGCAATTTTGAAGAGATATTTTCACAAAAAATCTCTCCTCACGTGCACCTGTTTTCTTTTTCTTCCTGTTCTAGGTAGTGAGGAAAATGTGTTAAAGGTCCACTGTCTCATAAGTGTATATTGAACAGCACATCAGGAGCACTTCATAGTTTTAGCAATCTCAGATTGATTATACCCTTCCGACGACATTGCGTTCAATCTCACTCATTTCTGTGAATTCAAAAAAACCCAAAATGTATTTTTTTTTGTAATATTAACAATTAAATACAACAAAAATTGTCTCAAGTTGTAGTAAAGAGAGCAGCGACTGTACTGAGTCTTTTAGTTTATATTACATTATTGTTTCCACTGGTGTTTCGTATGAAGTAAGGGGCAATGGTTGAAAATAATCTATTAATATTGTCAACAAAATGAGTTTTGGGTGTAACAATGATTGAACAATTACTTATTAAAATTAAAAAGGGAACTTTTCATGGTGCCTAATACTTTTGGCCAAGGCTGTATGTCAGGATAACGCGTTTTACTACAACCGCAGAATTTATTTTTTAAACATTTTTAATTTTAATACAGTAGATATTTTTTAAACCAATTAATTGTGGTAAAAAACTGTTTTCACAAAAAGGACAGTTAAATAGACGGATCTGCATTACATACTTTTCAGATAAATACCTATTTCATCAAGAAATATAATTCGCTTGAATGGGATCTTAATTTAAATAAATTATTTCACCTGTTCTCCTCTCCTTTTATCTTTAGATTCATTTGGGAATGTAGATCAGTCGTACACGTTTACAGTTCTAGCGTGTTGTTGTCCAGCTGAGGCTCTTGCGGAACAGACCTACTTAGTGTCAAAAACTGGATGACGCTAGCACTCGACCGTGAGGACTTACAAACAATGCTGGAGCGAGCCAATTCTCTATTTTCACTTAGTGCTCTCTATTAGGAACTTAGTGCTATGCTAATAATTAAAGACCGGATTTCGTGCAGTAACAGTTTTAAAAACGTGCAATAAAAATAAAACACATTGAAAAACGTGCAATTCAACCTCCTACTGATATAAAGTCCTCTTGGGTCTGTAGTTTCATGTTGTAAATATAACAGTCCAGTCAATTCACATATTGCAGAGTGCATGAAATATGTGATAACTTGTGCCCTCTACGATCGTTTCTCAGAAAACATATCAGGATCAGAGTTTTAGGACATTAAATTTACTTTAATTTCATGTATATGTTTTTGGTACTTGAAGCAAATATCTGACAAAAAGTGAGGTAAATTTTTTTTTTCTTTTTTCGAAGTTATCCATTTTCAATAAGGTATATTATATTCCATGCCCTCTACACCCCTCATTTCAGCACTTATTGACTGGACTATTATTGTTTTTTATTCATTTACATATTTCCTCTAAAGAATTTAAAAAACAGTTTTTGAGATTTTTTCTTATGGTTCTCTCGTCAGGAATATTTTGTTTAGCGTATTTTCGAGAAAAAGACATGATGGGCTTGGATTACAGTTTATTGAATGAAATATTGGAAGGAACCATGGCGTAACATAAATCGGTAAAAAAAGTTTATTTATTGTCTAATGAGAAGAAGCTTTGTGTAACTGTCACTGTAGTTCGCTTGGATTTTACAATACTACAATTTATTGACTTGTCATTGTACTCATTTTTACGCACATTTCCATATTGTATTTAGTGTATGGAGAACAATATGGTAATGTGCGAAAAAATGAGTACAATGACAAGTCAACAACTTATGAAGAACTTACTCAGTAGGCTCTGTAGTATTAAAATTAATTCTTCTCCATAGAAAGTCCCATATGTTTGTGGGTAGATTGAAGCACGAACATGAATCCGAATAAAATTTATTTTATTTTATATTTACAAGTGTGTACAATATATACACCAAGTAAATTTGTGAAAATATGATTACAATGACTTGTCAATAACTTGTAAAGAAATTATTCATTAGTTGCACGTCAATAAAATCTAGAAGATTCCTAGGCCAATTTTTTTTAGACACCTCGGAGCGATATCGGGAATCGAGTGAGAAACAAGTTTGGACACTAGTGGATTCTAGTGGGTATGTAGCTTGCCATGGAAGGATAGGTATCTAGTTTGGGCAACGTATGGGATATATAGATCGTCATGGATAAGTGTATATGTGACATAATAAGGAGCAATGAGGATTTTACGAAGGGTTTCGGATTGTGTGGATTGTATACGAGAATAATTAGAACATTTAGTGGAGCCCCAAAGCTCAACTCCGTACGTCCAAATGAGTCTAATTACTGTCATGTGATTAAGTCTTTTGTAATTAATTGAGAGCTTTGAACACTATGGTAAATATTGGAGTAACGAAACTCGTCGAAAACGACGAGCAGTTTCTTGTCTTTTAAGTCTCGTATAAGGATTCCAAGTAAGGTGTTTGTCCAGATCAATCAATTTATATATATATATATATATATATATATATATATATATATATATATCGCTATTGATTAAATATATATATATATATATTATCGCTTTGATTAAACAGAGGATATAACTGATCCAATCTTAGATTTAAATTAAAATAAGACGAACAACTAATTTATTTAGTGGTTTACCACGACTCTAAAGTAGCAAATGCTACTAGGCAACAAATGCACAACTAATTTTTTTTTGCTTATCAGCGAAATTTAAAACAAAGTATTTAAAAAATACCTCTGAAAAAACTGTATGGTTACAACCCATGGAGTGTATTCGAAATACTTGCAAAGGGATGTTTCATGGTCAACGTTTATAAAATGGGATGATGGGGAAAGCATCTAAGCTCAACCACCAGGTTTTTCTCCTGGAAAACTGAAGGGTAATATACCAACTTCATAGAGACTAGTTGTACCTCAGGATATATCCACGGTTGATACAACAATAAATCTACCCACAGCCGGACACGAACCCGGCTATAGAATAGGTGTCCAGTGTCTTAATCACTATGTTATTCTACTCCAACAAGAATACGGACTGCATAAAGAAGGTACATAATATTAGTTCATTGAAGGAAGAATACTAAATTAGTACTTACATACAGCTTTTTTTCAGCTTCTATTACTTTTTTCATGTTTGGATATCGATTAAATATATTTACAGGCTTTAATTTTAAGCAAAAAAAATAGTTTACGCGGCTCTGTGGGGTTAGTAATGTTTAAAGCTGCTTATCGTGAATAAATGAAGAGAAAGGTAAACAAGGCTGCGGAATTACGGTATTTATTCATAGTCTTTGAGCCAAGACAGAAAACTTTCCCATCTTGACCTAATCATTGTCGATACATTTCCAAATAATAATACAGCATTTCGGTGATTAAAACCAAGCATATTAGAGACATGGTAAACATTGTAATTTAGTACTTTTTTTTATTTATGCGCTTATATAGCACAATCCTGCTAATAACACTCATGGTATTTATAAGACTTGAATAAATATACTTATCAAAACAACAAATATATTCATTTGCATAATGTATGTTTATGTATGTCATATCAAATGTATGTTTGAGGACATAGTACTTTTTTTTTCTATAAATCAATTTATTGATATTTTGTATAAATATATACATAGAGTAAATGTGTTGATAACGATTACAATAACATGTCAAAACTTGAAAAGAACTACACATAAGCAGAACTTAAATAAAAAGTCTATCTTCTTTTTAGACGCCTCGGAGGATTATCGGGAATGGAGTCGGAAGCAAGTTGAGAAACTAGTGGATTTGAGTGGTTATTGAACTTACTATGAAAGGATAGGTATCTGGTTTGGACTAAATCAGCTACATATGGAACATTAAGATCTTTATGGATAAGTTTATTGGTGACAAAGTAAGGAGCATTGAGGATTTTTCGAAGGATTTTGGATTGTAAGGATGACACATAAGTGACACCTATAAGTGAAGACATTGCATTTGTGGATTTCGACGGCTATGTCAATTGCTTTTAAATGAATAATTTTAAAAATTTCAAAGACTAAAACGACAAGAAAATGCTCATCGTTACTGACTACTTCAATATTTATCAGACAAACGTTTAGAGCTACCAATTAATCACAAAAGACTTATTTATATAACTGTGATTAGATCTGTTTGGACGTACGGAGTTGAGCTTTGGGACTCCACTCAATGCTCCTTACTTTGTCACCAATAAACTTATACATAAAGATCTTAATGTTTTATATGATTTAGCCCAAACCAGATACCTATCCTTTCATTGTAAGCTCAATAACCACTCAAATCCACTAGTTTCTCAACTTGCTTCCCACTCCATCATCCGAGACGTCTGAAAATAAGATGGCTGGCTTCTGATGGGTAGTTCTTTTCAAGTTTTGACATGTTATGAAAAAAAAAACGTTTTTAACAGATTTACTCGGTGTGTGTATTTGTACAGTTGTTAATTTCAATAAATTGATCAAATAAAATTAAAAACATTTATATCAAAATATGTTTTTATTTCCTAGCACCGTCCTCACCTGAGTTGTACGCTGATGACACGTGTGTATTACCATTAAATAATGATCCATTCATTGCCTCCCAAACACTCCAATCTCATATCATATAGCTTCAAGAATGGTGTCAAAAATATGGGAATTAAATTAAATCCAACCAAATCTCCTCCAATAACTTTTAACCTTCGTCGTAAACCTACTACTTCTTGCCTTACAATATCACATTAATCCATGTTGAAAAGATCCCCTTCCTAGGACTCCATCTGGACAAACGTGGGTTTCTTCGTTAAATAATTTTCCTTATTAACTGTTTATTTAACTTGAAATTAGATTCTACAAATCTCATCAAAAAACCTCCGACCTTCGTCATAAACCTACCACGTCCTGGACTGTAGTATCCTTTACTTGTATTCTACTGATCCTTGTTGAAGATCTGGTTCATCTCCATCTGTAAAATTGTCCAACTTAGACTTCATCTACAAGACTAAAACGGCAAGAAACTGTTCGTTGTCTTAGGCTACCTCGACATTTACTTGACCAACGTTCAATCGTCTGCATTACAGTAATAAAACCTATTTGGACGAAGTCGAGCTTGCGGGCTTTACGAAAACATCTTATTCTTTTGGTCTCCAATTCTTAATATCCGCGATCCTTCGAAGAATACTCAAAGCTCCTTACTTTGTTGCAAACAAACTTATCCATAAAGATCTTAATGTATTATATGTCCCTGATTTAGAGCAAACTATATACATATCCTTCCATGCTAAGATCCACAACCATTCGGATCCAGTAGTCTCCCAATTTGTATTCCTTCGATCCCCGATAACCCTCCGAGGCGTCACAAGAGAAGATGACCAAGAGACCTTCTAATGTAGGACCTGTATTGAAGTGTTACTAGTGAGTAGTTCCGTACACGATTTTACATTTTAATTTTCCTTACATTTACTTGTATATAATTTATGCTTCCCAATTAATTCCTGATAACTCTCCGAGGCGTCTGAAAAGAAGATGAACTAGAGATCTTCTTGAGTAGATTTTTACTGAAGTGCTATTGGATGAGTAGTTCTTTACAAGTTTTGGCATGTTATTGTAAACGTTTTTAACACATTTACTTGATGTATATTTGTACAGCTGTAAATTTTGATAAATTGATGAAATTAAAATATATATATATATATATATATATATATATATATATATATATATATATATATATATATATGTATATAATGTATACAGTTGTAAATATCAATAAATAGTTTAAATAAATAAATAAAAAGGTGAATTAAAAAAAAAAAACCTTTATACAAATATAAACTACAATAAATTTATTGAAAGTAATTTTTTTTTTCAAACCTACTAATTGGTGTTTATATGGTAGTAAGTAGTTATATTCGAGTAAAACAGTATTCGAAGAAGAAAAAAATATGAGTGACAATTAAATATGAATTATAAAAAATTTGAAAAAAAAATTTTTCTGAATCAATATCTGATTTTTTTCGCCTTTGTTAAAAAGTGAAGCGTTTCGAGAAAAAAAATACAAATACCTGCCGAAAAAATCTAATATTACCGTTTTTGCTTGCAAATGAAAAAAAATCAAATAAAAAAAATCGGATTATACTATTGACGACCAGTTTATCGTCAATCAATTTTATTGTCCACTAGGATCCCCCGTCGCAGCTTTGCCCGCTATCATAAGTAAAAAACTTAGACAATTTTAATTAGTAATTGAAGTTTTATTTTTTTTCTATAAAAACGTCGTATTGAATTATCCAATTGATCGTTATTTCCTTAATGATATTTCCACGCATTGCAGTCATTTTTAAGCTGGTCAAAATTCGACTGATTAGGTGTTTGAAGACTACGTAAAAGGATAGACATCCAATTTTTAATTTTATGAGTATGAGTTGGTAATCCAGATCGGACAGAGACTATTTAGAAACTCTTGCGGATAATTGGCTATCGGTGCTTACAACTTTTTAATAATTTAGTTGAATATAAGCAAATTTTATCATCTATGTCAAGCTCTATATAACACCGTACCTTTGTAACCTCTCATATAGAGTGTTGCTCGCTACCTATCGGTCTATTTTCAAACTTCACTGTTATTTACATATTATCTCTTATTTAATGAAAAGTTTATTAAAAATAAGTATATTTTCAATTTGCTAAAACTTCCTGGAACTATTCAGATGATGTAGTTAAAATTACAAATTGGTTCAGTAGTTTTGTAGTTAGTAATCACAAAAGAAAATTGGTTTGTCCTTTTATATTATAGTATAGATTTGGACTAGAGTTGAGATTCGGGGCATCACTAAACCACCCAATACAATCCTTAAAATCCCTACTCCTTTGAAAAATCCTCAGTGTTCCCTACTTTGTTCCAAACAGACTTGTCCAAAAAGATCTTCATGTACTGTATATTTTTGATTTAGCCCGAACTAGATACCTATCCTTCCAAGTTGAGCTTATACACACTCAAATCCATTATTCTTTCAAATTTATTTCCACTCGATTCCCGATAGCACTTCTAAGCTTTTTTGGATGTGCTAGAAATGAGTTGTTTTAAAAGCAATTAACATTATCTTCCGATTTACTAGATCTATGTCTATTTTATTTCGTATACAGTTGTAAATTTCAATAAATAGATTAAAAAAAAAAAATCCATTGTACTGTAAGCAGGGCCTCGAGGACAACCGGTTATTTCAAAAAAGAAAACCTAAACTTCGAATAAGTAACGAGTCTGTTTCTTCAAATTGAGGTTATTTTGATTCGTTTCATCCTTGTGCGACCTATTTTCTTTTCTCATTTCCTCTGTAATTTAGCAATCATGCCTTTTCAGGTTGACCTCCTACCTCATTAGTGATCACTTGTGTATTTCGACTTCATTTTATTTATTCTCGGCTTTGTCAATTTTTTTTTTTTTTTTTTTTTTTTTTTTTTTTTGTAAATATCGAATACCTCGTTGACAATAATTTATAATAAATTAGTTAGGAGATCTTTTTTTTTTAGTTCCTCGTTCAATACTGTAGTTTAGACAATTTTGGCAAATTGTACGAAACCGCGAATAATACATGATATAACCGCAGCCTATTCAATATGGATGAAAAGGGGTGGAATTGTTATAAAGATAATGATTTCAATATCAATATTTTATATTTTTTTCAAGGACGGGCTATCTAGTTCGGCGACACAAATCACCCTTTCGTATTGCATCATGCCGTCATAAATGATTAAGCAAATGATCTGGGATGGTTAACCTAAATGTAACACATCCTTCCGCATGATGTTAGAAAACCTCAATCCTTCGTAAGTAAAATTGTTATAATATTTTTTGACAGAATGATGGTGAATAATAGAAGAAATTGCGTCATGTTCAAGGATAATTTAATAATAGAGATGAAACATCGATCGGCAAAAGGGACGAGATCCTGGGAGCTCGTGTCTCTTCGGGTCCCTGCGTGTGTCTTCTGTACCTGAAGAACAATTTTTTTTTGCATTTCTTTATGATATTATATTGATAAATTTTTCCATAACTTCCGCAACTATTAATCTATACTATTATATAAAAGGACAAACTATGTTTTTGATCACTAACCACGAAAACTGTTGTATCAATCAGTACCAAATTTTAACCACATCATCTTTATAGCTCGATGAAGGTTTAGCAACAGTAAAATCTACTGCTTTTCCATTGATTTGTAATAAAAAAAAAAAGCGATCATATGTGGACAACAGTAAAATTTGAAAATTGACCGACAGGTGGCGAGCCGCTTTCTGCATGAAAGGTCATAATAGTACAGTGTTATCTAAAGCTTGAAATTTATAATAAACTTTACTTATTTTCAATAAAATTGTTATAAAAAAAAAAGATGAATTTGCGGTACATGTGGATCTCAGTGATGTTCGAAAATCGACAGATACATCCTAATATAATTCTCTCTGGAACACCGACTGGAGAAATCGAATTTATTCCTAGAATATTAATAATTCCTACTGATCTACCAATTTGATTCAAACTAATCAAATTCCCAATCAAAGTTTATTTTGCTATTACAACTAACAAATAATTGCTATTTCAAGGCTAGACTTACAAAAACGTTGAAATAGATCTTCGGATTGAATGTTTCTCTCACGGTCAAGTATACGTAAGACATCCAGAACAAACTCTAACAATCAAATCATCAAACACACATCACGGAATGTAATTTATTCGGATGTCTAATGAATTAATTTTTTACTTTTTGCATGCTTTCTACAATAAAAGATTTTTATCGGTACCTAAATAAAAATTCGATCATTAGCTAAGATTCTTAAAGTAGAAGTAATTTACTTATGGGAGCGAAGGGATGTAGCTAGTGTTTAGTAAATATGTTATAATGAAATAATGAAATAATTTATTATTTAGTAAAGAATTCAGTTTTTTTTTTGTTTTGTTTTTTTCACGTAACGGCCACTAAGGACCCCCTTTTTTTCTCTTCTAATATTGGTGAGATTTTTCAGTGTTCTCACCTGATGTGATTTTTCCTGTATGTGTCTCTAACCAGGCAGCCTGCATCTGAATTTTAAGATTCTTTAATTTCTCTTATTTTCTTCGTTTACCCTCCCATGCTTACGTAGCTAAAAATTTTGTTTAAGATCTTTTTATTCGATATTTTCTCCTTCATCCTTTTCATGTGCCCATATAACACCAACCTTCTAATTCTTATCTCAGTTTCCAGGCCTTTGATTTCTGTGTATATCTCTTTTAGATCTTCGCCTGTAACCTTCCTGTCTTTTCCTGGGCCCATAGATTCAGTTTTAACAATGATGATAAATTAAAACAAAAAAAATACATATCAAAATAGAGTATTTTATTCTACATATACTCCAAACGGGCTATCTGACAGGGAATTAAATATCTGAAGTAAGAGAAGGTTTTTCAGTAATCCAAATAAGTTTCTTATGCCACTGGTTAGTATAATATAAAGACGTGAATATCAAACGAATTAATATCCTAGAAAAAGTAAAAAACCATTGGGTGGAATTTTTGCGTCAGTAGGTATGGGTATCTTATGAAAAATATCGAAAATCTTTTGAGTTTTGAATATCGATACACGATATATTGCTGACCAAAAATAACCGATATATCGTGATTTTTTAAGTATATGCAACTTTAATTTATAATTTTTTTTATTTTTACAAGCCCAAGTATTTTTCTATTTTGTTACATCAGCTTATTATTTAAGTTTTGTGATTATTAAAAATATTTAAAAAATTAATTTTGTGTCTTTTTAAATCATTGAAAAATAACAGTACAATTGGTTATTTTTTAAAGCTAATGTTTAGTATGAATGTTAATTTCAGCCAAATAATGGTTGCTAAAATTCATTGTGTGAGTGATATAATGTTAAATTAGACCCAGATTGCTTTGAAACATTACACAAATAAAAATTAAAATTGTGGTTTTTGTTTTATAATAATAATAATTTTTTATTTCTTTGAAGGATTTTATGATTCAAAGAATTGTAATAAATGTTTTGATGTAATAGTATTATTGTTGTATCACCTTATCTGTCTCCGAAAAAAAAAATATATTGTCTATAGGCTAATGTGTGAGCGCAATAGTTTCTGCCATTAATATGACTGAACAAAAAAAAAAAAAAAAAAAAAAAAAAATCCTGTTCAAGCGTTAAAATAGCATGTTTATTTATTTATTTTATAATTATATATATTTTTTACGACATACTGTTAGTTCGTAAAAGTTTTGTGAACAAACAGGCCACTAGGAGTTTCACACAGACTTTACATTGCCGTTTGTTCCCAAAATATGAATTGGATTAGTACATACATAGTTACAGGAAATATCTCATTCATACGATAACAGCTTGCTGTATTTGTCCATTCATTATTATTAAGAACTCTACATAATGAACAATTTTGTAATCTTTAGAAATTGTCTTACGTATTAGCCAAATGTTAAATTGACTTTCGTCCGAAAAAAATATTAGATTCCCTGGCTTTTGTACATACGCTTTAACAAATTCCAAATGACACTAATGAATGGTTTCTTCCTGGCGATTCGACCAAATTAACCATTTTTCCGTAACTTATACACCATAGCCACGAGACAAGTTTGTAGCAATTTTCGGAGCGCTAGTGCAAGTTTTGTCATGGACAGCTTTTAAAATTTTCCGCTTGAGCAATTTATTTACTTTTGGTGGACGCTCGTTCCGCGTGGTCTGCTGGAAGCACAGCCAAATTCTTTATATCTTTTTATAGTTTTAGATACTGTACCCACGTTTATATTAACAGTCCTTCCGATTTCCCTCGCAGTATTGCCTTGATTTCGTAATGAAACTATTAACTCGTGAATGGCTTTTGGCACAGAACAACATGAATGCTAATATAACAGACTAAAAGGATTTCTAATCATAAGGCTTGGTTTCTGATCTTTGTTCTTAAAGCTCATAGCGAGTATAATTAGTTGTTATTGTCGAAATGTTTTGTTTTCTTTCATTACATAAGTGTTTCCACACATTTTTTTTTTTTTATAAGGGTATATTTTTTTTTACTTCGTCTTCTGTTGGCTGCTTTTGATATGCATTCAATGATATATTATGTGGAAATTAAAGATTAATGATATTTGTGTAAAATAAGTGTAGTTTCACTGTGGGAAATCGCCTATTTCAGACAGGAGAAGCATGAGTGTAAGATTTTGGACTTTGTTTGCCCAGTGTATATATTAGCCCCTCCGAACCCCGGATAATACAGCTCCGGATAGTGAGAATCCTACTGTATATAATATGTATTTCAAAGTGCTGATGTCTTGAATATTTTGTATGTTTTTAGAAATTATGGAAAATATTTAACATTCGAATCAGTCTTTGAATAAAAAAAATTGCTATAGAAGTGAGAATAATTCATAAATTTTAATTGCATCATTCTGTACCATCATTTCTCAAGAAATCCTCAGAATCGCCTAGTAGCATAAGAAAGTTTGAGTCAGTGAATTGATTTATTTGCTGTTAGATCGGTAAGGTTAAGGTTAACTATGATAAACTAAACCTAAAAAGGTTAACTATGATTAACTATGATTGACTATGATTAACTATGATTAAAGGTTAACTATAATTAACTAAACATAAAAAGGCCACTGGAGACAAATTAATCTCGGTAAAAGGTTTTCTCTGTTTAATGAAACGATGAATCAAAATTTCAAGATGATTTATTTTATAATGAGAATTTATTTATTTACATTCCAATTTAGTTACAATATTAAAAATATTACCCAGAGCAGCGTAGCATATAAAGCCATGTCAAACTGTCACTTCTCCAGAAAGGCAAATGGTCTCCATTTTTTATCGTGGAGAGAAAAGTACAACTTTAATTTTTCAGTTCGCAATAAATTTTTCAAGTCTCATATATTGATCGATCTTAAATGCTTTTTGGCACCCAAGGTCGCTTCAAGGTCCATTGTAACGGATCGTTTATTTTTACCAGCCATTGCATTATCGTCTAGCGAATGTTTTCGTTTTGATTAGTTGACAACTGACAAGTTTATTTTTGAATTTGAATAATTAAAGAAACATTATTCCTATGACACGACATTGAAGATTTAGTGCTTGAGTTGTACAGACAAGGACATGGGTACGAAGGTTTGAACAATGAGCCAACTTAATTTTAAATCTCAATTAGATCATCGTGCTGAATCTTAATATAATATCACTCTCCTCTTTATCTCTGCATTAAAACAAATATTAAGAATTTGTAATATAAAGATGAAAACACCAAGTATCACATGTAAATCTGGGAAGGAGGAAACAGTGTTGTGAAGTAAACTGTCACACATTTGAAGATGGTTTATCAAAAACATTATCAGATGCAGAAACACAAGTCAATCTTATTCATCTATCTTACAGCCGATATCAAGCCGATCAGGTTTATGAAACTCTGGAGAGAAAACACAATTCGTAACTAACATTAAAGATGCACAAAAGTTTTCAGCTACAGACATTGGATAAATAGAGACCTAAGATAAATATATAAATATTTGGGAGAGATAATTCAAGGAAATGGATAAAGAAAAATTGTTGAAAGGATACACAGAATGGAAAGATCATATGGAATAACAACAAATATTTATAACAAAATGTGCATATAAATGAATTCAAAAATAATGCATTACATCAGAGCAGCTATGCCACATACCCAAGTGAATACCTCGTATTTAATTATGAGTTAAACAAACTTCTTCTTTTATTATTATTATTATTTTTTTTAAATAATTCTTTTATTGAAAAAGCATTGCAATCTGCCTCAAATAGGGCAATAAGTAATATGGATGGGTTTATGGGGATCCATTCACACAATATGTACAATAAGAAATAAATGAAAACAAGAGAAAAAATAAAATAAATAAAGAACCTCAAACTATAAACTATATAATGTGAAAAAAAAATTAAATACAAATATAAAAACCATAATAATAGTAAAAGTAAAAATAGGATTAAATTGAAAGTTAAACATACAAACATACTTAATTTGCAATAAAAATACACAGATCCAAGGGATCCCCAACCAGACTTGTCTCTCCATTTATGGAAGGGACAAGCCAGGTCCAAAGAGATCCTTGCACTTCTCTTTCAGCTTCTTCATTGATGTAAAAAAACACAAAAAAAAAACAGTGAAGGCTGAGTGTGAGTGCTATAGTAGTTAGAAAAACTGAGGATCTTAGATAGAAAAAATAGGAGAAGAAAGAAAAAGAAATTTTAGGAAAATTAAGAAGCGATGATGAAATATATCAAAATTTAGAAAAAAAAAATAACAGAAGCAATTAGTAAAAGAAGACTGATGCTTTTTTGGACATTTATATAGAATGGATGTCAACAGGCTTTCAAAACAGATATTCAAGAAATTAACAACTAGCTGAATCTAGTGAAACTAACAATTAGGGAAATTAAAAAAAAATAAAAATAAAAATACACGACATAAAAACAGAAGAAGCAGCACAGAGAGATGCCTTCATAAAAGAAAGTGTTAAACTTAGGATTCCAAGACACAAGGAATAAGGTAACAGGGAAAAAGTGGTCAGAAGAAAGAAAAGAGAGACATCGTGATAGGATAAAAGAATATTGGAAGAAGACAAAACATTTAATGAGAAGGAATCGAAATTAGCTCACCGTCCATAGTTGGCCAAAACGAAAAAAATAATAAAAAATATCACTGTGGGCCTAAGATAATTTCAATCACAGAGGACAAGAGAGAAAGTTTAAATTACTTAGAGTTAATTTTTTTTCGACTATTTATTAATATTTACAACTGTACAAATATATAATTTAAGTAAATTTGAGGAATTATTATAATGACTTCTCAATGACATATAAAGAACCACTCACTAGTAGCCCTTAAATAAAAGTTCTACATTAGCATGCATCCATCTTCTTTTTAGACGCCTCCGAGTATTATCGGGAATTGAGTGTAAAACAAGTTAAGAAACTTAAGGATTCGGGTGGATATGGAGCTTACTTGTATCTTGTTTAGGCCAAATCAGCAACATATGGAACATTAAGATCTTTATGGATAAGTTTATTTTGACATACTAAGGAGCATTGAGAATTTTAAGTAGTGTTTTGAATTGTAAGGATATGATACGAAACGAGTTAGAAGGTTTAGTGGAGACCTTGCTCCACTCCATTGTTGAGACAATGCTCAACTCCATATGTCCAAATGGATCTGTCAACTAAATAAGTCTTTTGTAACTAGTTGGGAGCTTTAAACGCTTGTTTAGTAAATGTTAGGGTAGTCGAAAACGAAGAGCAGTTTCTTATATTTTAAGTCTTGCATGAGGATTCCAAGTAAGTCGTTTGTCCAGATGGAGTCAAAGATAACGAATCTGTTCAATGGAGATCAGTGGAATATTATTAAAGGTTACTGCAGGACAGGAAGTCGTAGGTATGCGACGATAGGTAAAAGTTATTTGATAAGATTTGTTTGGATTTATTATAAGTATCTATTTTTACACCATTCATGAAGGTTTGTGATATGAGATTGGAGTGATTTATATGTAATGAAAGGATTATTATATACTGATTACTCATGTGTCATCAGCGTACGTGGTGAGGACTATTAAGATGTAAAAGTAATAATGTAATCATAATTCTAAAATGTTAAATACACAGTTATGCTATATAAATATATACAGACTAACGTATTACAATTAAATATTTATTTTAAAATATGTTTACTAGTTTTGTTTTGAATGATCGACTTCAATCTATCATAGTCCAGTGAATATTCTGTGGTGATGAGAGTTGAGAAAAATCATTGATTTTCTGAGCTTAGAAACGCAGGGCACACTGATGAACTTGTCTTGACTGTTCAAGTGAACGTTTATTCATTTCCAGGTGAATGACACCTTTACTGCTTTAATCGCCACAGTTTAGTGAAAGTGCACACACTCAATCGGGCAGATTATAATTTTTATCTAGCTTAAATCAAGGGATGTAAATAAAATACTGTACATTTTCAAACAGAATTGTGTGAGTTCACGTTGACAAGCAAGATGCCATTATCACTACTTCAAATTTCTGAGGGGACCGAAACATTTTTTTTTTTTTTTTTTTTTTTAAGAGATCGGAAAATAACTGTCGAGGTATTCGAACTATCGAGAGTCGAGTGTATTTCTTAGAAGAAGTCAAAAAGTTATAATCGACCTCATAAAAGACCGTGACACGCCAAGTAGTGCTTGAGCTAGATCTCTACAATATGTTGACGTTATAATGAGTGAAGGTAGTTGTATTTAGTCAGGAGCGTTCTTGTGATAAATATTTTTTGTTTCAAAAAACTTTAATTTCTTAAAAATATATGTCATTTGCACACATGTAATACGTATTAGTAAGAGTCTAGGGCACGTATCATACATTTCTGAAATTACTTAAAACAGTGGAAATCTTTGGATGATTACCTCTAGGTAAGTGAAGTTCGCCTCCTGGAGGCAATGTTCGAGATATGATTGCACCATTTTATTCTCGTTTATCGTTATGCACTAAGTTAGTACGTCGAGGTCTGATATTTTGATGATCTTCCACTGAGAAGAGAATTTAGATTCTTAAACTGCTTGTAGATCTATAGTCTTAAACCATTGACTTTTTCTGATTAACTCTCTCCACTGTCCTTAAACTCGACTGTTTTACGTCGGTATGGATGGTATTGCCTAAATGTACAAAGTAAGTGATAGTATTTTCAGTAGTAACAATTCAGCGTCTCCTGTACAATACAAATTTTCACTAGCGAATCATGTGATCATAGATATTTAAGATCCTATACATTATCTGTTCCAATATAGCTAGGGAAATCACAGGAAAAGAAATGAAACTGGATTGACTCTGATATCGTGTAAGAATCTTTGCAGCATAGAGTGCAAAATTATTTCAGCTTAACCTCCTAATTTCATTCGAATTACTAACGAAGGGACGTTTTGACTTGTAACTCACAGATTTGAATGCTGATTTTTGTGTGGGTAGTAGGGACCAATAATAGACCAAAACTAGAGTTATAGCCGCTAATGAGCATTGGAAGACGAGAAAAAAAAAATATGAAAATCACGTTTTATTTTTTTTCTCAGCTCTCCGCCAAGATAGAGAGATGATTCGTTCACGTTTAATTGCAGTTATGTATGTTATTTGATATAAAAATACTTCCGTTATGTTCAAGACACCACCCAGCTTTAGGGTGCTCAAAACCTCTAAAAAAATGACAAAATTCCTAGGAAATCCGCTGCAAATCAGTGGATCATGAACAACTGACCTCAAATCTCGATTTAACGCACCATAAAACCCTGTTAAATTTTATCAAAATAAAAAAATATTGATTTTTTACCCCTTTCGAGGAGGTTAAAATTTTGAAGTAGAGATCTCATCAACAATTTCTAACGGCAATAACAACTACTGCGTTCAACCGATTACAATAGTAATAGCATCACTAGAATCAGCATACATTCTTCTTTTAATCCATACATATAACATTGGGATTACTCCAGATTTTAGTAGACAAAAACTGATGTGAATGAAAAAATAATTTGAAAAATTTTAAAACTAAAAACTGATATTATTTTCTGATTCCTCATCTCATAAAACATGTAGAAACTAAATTTTGTCGAAATCAAAAATAATTTTTTTTTTACCTTTAAAATATTGTATGATTTTAGAAAGCTGTCAATTTCTGAAAAAAATGTAAATAATTTGCACTATCTCACACGTTTCGCCACCGATTAAAACCAAATTTTAAGGTCATCTAGAAGCCGTAAAACTGCATAGTTCAGCCTAAAACGGAGGTCTCAGGATTTCCCCTTATCGAGATATCTCAAGTTATAGCTGACCTCGGATTTTTTCATTCACATCAGTTTTTGTCAACTATAATCAGTTATATGTATGGATAAAAAGAGGAATGTATGCTGATTCTAGTGATGCTATTACTATTGTAATCGGTTGAACACAGCAAATGTTATGGCCGTTAGAAGTTGCTGATAAAATCTCAACTTCAAACATTTCAACATCCTCGAAACGATAAAAACAAAATATTTTTTGACTTGGATAAAATTTTACATATCGAATTTTTGAGCACCCTGAAGCCGGGTCGTGTTTTGGGGGGCATACAAAACTGCAATTGTACGTGTTGATTCGAGATTTGATGTCATGGACATTTAACTCTATTCCGCTTGTAAGAAAAATGATATACTGTAGGGCCTTATTAAAAATTGTTGAAAGGGGGTCGTCCGAACTAGTAAATCGTCCGGATTAGAGCACCATTGCATCAAACGATTTTTGGAATAGTTCTATTGCATCGGTATTGCTCGAACGTTTTTCCACAGCAAGTTTAAGAGGCTTGATGCCATGATTGTTTTTTTAATTTGGTAACCAACCATGGATACAAAATTACAGAATTGCGTTGAAACCCATACTACTCTCTATTTCTTGGTGAAATTGTCGACAAATCATTTCACCGCAAGTAGGAACATGCAGTCTTCTCTGCTGATCTAACCAAATAAAAACAGCTTTGTCTACGTGCGGTTAGTCAGACATTTTAAGAGTTATACAATCCCGATTATGTGCGGCTTGCGAATGCTTTATTCTTAATCTTGTATTTTTAACTTTCAGTTTAATTTAATTTTTTTTCACGAAACGGCCTTAGAGACCACGCGAATATCATTATTATTCATTTCTTTTTATACCCTTTCTCTCCTTTCTTTTCTTTTCCCACCTTTTCCTCATTCTTTCCGACTGCTCCTTCCTTCTTTCCTCGGTACACACTATTCATTTTTTCGTATCTCTCTTTCCCGCAAGGGAATAAGGGAATAAGGGAAGGGAAACCTTAATTTATTTTAGTTTTTTCCTATAATCGTCCCTATCAAAACCGTCTTGGTTTGTTAATTTTCAGTCTCTCAGTTTCTTCCTTCATCTGTTTGATATACCCTCCAGCACTCTTGTAGAAGATTGTAGATAAAATATTTCTCTATTTAATCTCTTTGGGTGCATCCTTACCGTATGCCCATAGAACCTTAATCGATTTATTCTTATTCCCTTTTCCAAATCATTTATTTTTCTTTTTACAATATATATTGTTTGTTTTTTGTTTTTTTAATTTATTTAATTGTAAACTAGGTGAGTACCTCTTAGTGTAAAAAAAAAAATAAATAAATTGGGTGAAACTAGATCAAAAATGTTGCAGACCTCACCTTTCTATTCCAATCCGTCGCAGATGTACGATAAATCAAAAACTTTTTTGAGGAAACCACGTTTTTTTGCCATAAAATCTGTAATATCTTCAGTTTGTGTAAATATTTTTCAAATTTTAACCACATTTTCGGATTTAGCATTAAATTTCCTATAAGAACAAAGTACATGTAACCTTGAATTTTACAAAGTTGTGACCTAAAGAACTTCTTGAACTTCACCTTATTTAGGGAAGTTAAAATGTCATATATTCCTTCAACGCTCACCTTTTTTTCGAAAAAATATCCACAAATTTGCAAATCTCACGAAAACTTAATTTTAAATTACAAAAATTTAATAAGCTTTCGAATTTCATGTAAAAAGTAATGATTCTGTTTCGATTTCGATTTATTTGGAATACAAATCAGTTACTTGTGTAAATAAACCATTATGACAATCCCTTAATGAAAATGTGCATTTTAAACATAATGAACTCTTGATTGGAATAATAAGCAAAGACAAAAATTATAGTTAAATAGAAAATAAAGGAAAACTGTCAATAAAGCGACACCAAATCAGAGGGTCTCATGTTATTACATTTATTTATTTATTATTATTGTTTAGGATTTATTTTATTAGATTTTCAAAGTAAGGTTTAATGATCATGAACATAGACCTCAATTTTACCATTAGTATTTGTATTGCTACGAACCATGGAGAGTCCTTTATATAGTTACTGTAGAGAAGCTAAATATAATTCACAATACTATACTAATTCTAAAAATATCAAATGTATATTTAAAATATTTTATCTAATCCCATATTTTATATAATATTGATTTGACTGTGATCATAAATAATACGTATCCGTTGTTCTTTAAAAACACAGATATTGGAAAAGTGCTCCAAACTCAAAAATCTAAATCAAGATAAAAATGAATTCAAATGTGACGTCGGGAATTTATTTTGAGTGAAAAGTTCAAGATTTCGTCATAACAGGATAACGTTTGACCTTATCTTATGAACTAATGCTCTTGAACTTCTGTGGTATCAAATATGGTATCGACAAATTATATGTCATAAAGCAAAAGCCTCCTGCAATCCACGATAAAATTCTGTAAATACGTAATACATGTCGAAATTTATCGCTTTTCCTAGTAATAAATAAATAATTGGAAAATAATTACTAAAAAAGCATATTTGTTTGATTAAAAATATAAGGTTATGTTCTAAAGAGTTTTTAAACCATCTTAAATTTAGTTTTTCTTTTAGCTGTTATCTGGAAATAAAATTAAAAATATATAGGAAATGTGCTTTTCGAAGTGTCTGACTTTCATGAATTGGCTATTCATTCATAAGTGGATCAAACAAGGTCAAACCGTTGCTACGCCATTTTTTAAGAATCCTGAATTGTTACTGCTATTTAAACATTAATAGTAAAAATGTGACCATTATCCCTACTTTGACACTATTGAATAGGAAAAATATTCCCTAAATGGCGTGGTGTCAATAATAAAAGTAGAATATATGGTATAAAGGGAAAACTTGTTACAGCAAGGCGTCCTAACTTTTTCTTTTTTCTCTTCTTTTGCTTGACCAGATGGTTAACGGTTTTGAACATTTTTGCAATAGTTGTAAGAACTAGAGAACATTTAATCCCCAAATCTTTATGCCTGTGGCCACGCTCCACTTCCTTGTTATCATGTATGCACTTTTAATCAATAAAGTGCCTATTTATAATGTGAAAACCACGAAAACAAAGGAATAACTGGAAATAAAATAAAGTCTGGGAGGATTAAATGGTTGTACACTTTTATATGTCTTATTAGCATGTTGACATTTAATTTGATAATAAGTTGTTTAAAAAATATCATATGAAAAATAAATATTTTTAATTCAATTAGAAAAAAATCATAAAATCAACTTTTATTTGTCCACAAGTGTATATACCTAGAGTCTGTTATCTGGTAAATGGTTCCGTTATTAAATATCATCTGGCAGGTATCTGCTTGGCAAGGCCGATGCATAGGTGGTAGACGTGATAGGAATTTGTCTTTTGAGCAAATCCAGTTGCAATTCTACCGAAAACTATAATCTGATACATTTCTTTTATGAAGAGGATATATTAATTCATCTCCGGGAAGTTATAATCTACAAATCAACGCAGGTTTGAAGCTTCTTAATATGAGGTGGTATTTTACAGAATACAACATTGCTGAATTAATCGGGAAGGGGTGGGTTCAATAAGGCAGTATTCAATAAACTATGTTTTTCCTTTCTCCCAAGATATTTTTATTTTTTTGGAACCTGATGTACGTGATATTTATTCCAAACAATAATCGATTGATGGATTTAATTTTTAAATAAATTATATATTTATAGAATTATTTTATTTTTCTAGTGAAGTTCCAAGATGCAGAAGATCAAGATGCATGGTTTGGTCGGAGACCTCTGGCCAAACATAAGACTCATGCAGCTGACTGGTCACTGGCTACTGGAATATCATGAAGAAACAGGAGGAATGGTATGTATCAGAATCTTTATTGAAATATTATTTGTCAGATCTATGTCAATAAGAAGTATAGACTTTCTGTTAAGTCAAATACTACCAAGAGGAAACAATTAGTAAATATTCTGTCTCACCATCATCATAGCGCAAGAGCCCATTTCGGATTTAGGCCATCTGCAAAACACTCTTTAGTTTGTTCGGCTCTGTGATGTTTTTTCTGTTTTTTTTTTTTTCCGAATATGTAGAAGGCCTCTTGAGTCCATAGGTCCAACCGTTTTGCTATGGATCATCCCACCCTTCTTGGCCTAGTAGTTCTTGGAACATGAGTATCATATATATTTTTCATATCTATCTATTTCGGGAGTCTGCCTCTGCACCTAAATCAAGGAAAGTGGACAGTTTGAAGCACTCACCTTAAAGCAATGGAGCTGCCATAAAAAATCAATGCGTTTTTCACAAAGACCTGTAGAAGTAGAAATGTATTTTATTTAGTCCAGTCAATGAGTACTGAAATGAGGGGGTGTAGAGTCCATGAAATATCCGATAATTTTTTACTTTACCGCTTCTTTAGAAGTAGTTAGACGATAAACATACTAAAAATCTCCACCCCCTAGGGATGGGCTTAAGTTGGGTGGGGTGGAGAGAAGGTCCCATTTTTAGATTTTCGATTATATCTCTAGAAAAATATGTTACATATCAAAATTAAAGGTAATTAGGTTTTCTTTAAATTGTTTTTAATCGTATTAGTCGAATTTCCAACGGTTTACTACGTATACGTTATTGAAAATCGATCATTTTCGAAAGAAAAATAATTTTTACTTCACATCTTGTTCAGCTTCAAGTGCCAAAAACGTATATCAAGTTAAAGTAAATTTAATGCTCTACGATATTGATCCCGACATTTTTTCTGAAAAACGTTCGTGGAAGGCACTAGAAGCAAATTTTTGACAAAAAGTTTGTTTAAAAAAAAACTTTTTTCCTAAAATTATTGATTTTCAAAAACGTTTATCTCGAAAATCGTTGAAAGTTCTACAAATGTGTATGAAATAAATTTTTTAGTAAAATATTAGCTTTAATTTTGATTTGAAACATATTTTTCTAGAGTCCACCGTTTTTGAGATATAAACAAAAAACCCAAAAATGGGACCTTCACATCTCCCCCGACAGGGGTACTTTTAGTATGTTTACCTTCTAACTATTCGTAACGAAGCTATGGAGTGAAAATTATCGCATATTTCATGCACTCTACAAGATGTTTATTAATTGTTTTTTTCATTTCCTCAACTAAAAGTTCCATTCATTTTGGGGGGTTTACTTCCCCATATACTTTAACCAAGGCATATGCAACGTCTAAGGATTACTAAAACTGATTAAATAAAAGCAAGGGCATTTAAAATTACGATTTTTTTAATCAATAAGGTTTATATGCGTCCCTTGCGTTCATTTCGTCTTGCATTCGATGGGGGCATAGGTATATTGTGATTTTGAATAAATTATAGAATTCGAGTAGACATTTTGTGGATCTACAAAATTATATAAATTTCTGTTCTATGAATCGATCAGATCATAGATTTAATTCAATTGAACACTTAATTATTTTGTGAACACAAATCTAATTAAAGTTTGACATAATATTATCTAATAATAATAATAAAAATTTCGTTCGCAAAAATGTGTTTGTACCTTTCATCGGTGCGTTATAAACATGAAATTGGAGTGTTACAACGAGTAAACTTTTTTTCGAAAACTTACCATTGGAACCAGGGTCCAAGTAAAAAAGCGTTATATCCAGGAAAAAGTTATAAACGGTAGCGTTACATCGAAGTTTTTCGTTTCATATGCCATGGTTAAAGAATGTGGGGAGGTAACCCCCCCCCCAAAAAAAAAAAAAAAAAAAAAAAAAAAACGAAACATTTATCAGAGAATATGAAAATAAAAAAAAAACATAGGGCGACAAAGTACTTTGTCATAGGTACAAAAAAAAAAACTTCTGTCACTTGCAAAAGTTTTAAAAAACTACAATCGGGGCTGCTGATGCAACCTTATTGGATTTACGCACTTGGGTAATGCGTCATGGTATACAAACGCCCTGCAGGTTAGGTCGCAATTTAGTAATGGTATTTTACAAACATGTCTCATAATTTATTTATTTTATTTTTAAAAGTATTATTACAATTGTTTATACTAATAAGTAATACTGCTCTAAGGACACATTCATCTCTTTATGAATGAGAACGGCATTTTTAAAAATATATAAAATATTCACAATGGAGATGAATATGTTATGAAATATTATTATTGAAATTTGTGGCCAAACTTTTCAAGTTTTACTGAGGAGTTCATCATCGATTGTGCAAGTGTTCAGTTATAGTCGTACACTGCCGTTTCTTAAAGTATCCGAGACACGTTTTATATTCTACATACAATTGATAACATACATCTTTTGAAACTCTTGTTTTTTTTTTTTTTTTTTGCAACAAATTCTAGATATCTTCGTGATTTCAGGTGCGGTTGATTCGACTTGCATATTGTTGGCTGACAACCTTCTTGGTCGTGATGCAGTTCGCGTTCCTCGCCTGCTTCCTCATCCTGGACACCTACGATGCCGACCAGATGGCAGCGGCTACCATCACAACACTGTTTTTCCTTCACAGTGTCACCAAATTTGGATATTTCGCAGTCAGGAGCAAATATTTTTACCGCACTTTTGGAGCATGGAATCAGGTAAATTTATGGATAAATTATAAATCGCACCTGTGATTTTCGTTATTATATTATGCAATTTTTTATAAACATATATAATAAATATGTAGATTTACTTAGAGTTCGTAGTAATCTATTAATATTCCAGAACTTTATAAATAAAAAAATAAAATTCGCCATTACAAGACAATAATTCGGCCAGAATGTATATGCAGCTGAAACACTAATTTTAAGAACAATAAAAGAAAATCAAGAAATCAAGAAAAAGGAAAGAAAGATTGCTAGGAAGATATTAGGGAACAGAACAATGGGAGAAACTTCTAAATCAAGAAGTAACACAGAAGTATACAAACATGTAGAAAAAAAATAGCTGATGAAATTAGGAAAAATGTTCTTTGGACACATACAAAGAATGAGTCCAAGCAGATTAACAAGAAAAATTGTACAACATTTTGAAAGATTAAAAAGCAAATCCAATTGGCTTCAGAAGATACATGAAGATTTATAAGAAATTGGCTTAAATAAAGAAGAAATTGAAGACAGAACAAACTATAGAAACAAACGCGGAAAGGCTTTCAAGACAAAAAAGCTTAAAAAAGATGTGAGAAAATGTACGACAGAAGAAAGGAAAGAGAAAAGAGAACAGATGAAGGAGTATTGGAGAAAGCGTAAAGCTAACTTGGTGGCTTAAATTTTAATAAAAAAAAAAAAAAAAAGTATAAATCTTTGATACTTACTTAATAGAGTTCGTACATATTTAAATAGTGCTGCTACCTACCGAAATTTTTTGAATTAAATATTTATATGGATTCATCTTAAAAATGTCTCAATTTCTTAATTTAAAAAAAAAAAAAAAAAAAAAAAAAAAAAAAAAAAAAAAAAAAAAAAAAAAAAAAAAAAAAAAAAAAAAAATCGTTTTATAGAATAAATATTACAACCGCCTTTCTCAAGGGAAATAAATAATATGGATGTCAATGAATCCATTCATACAATATGTAAAATAAAAACAGATAAACAAAATTTATAAATATATAAAAAAATTAAATTAATATAAATTTAAAAAAATCAAAATAAAGTAAAACAAAACACCTCTTACAACACGAGATAAATTTTTTATAAATAATAATATAAAATAATAGTATAAAAAAATAAACAAAAATAGAGAAAGAAAACGATTAAAATACAATCACACTATTTATACAATGTATCTGTACCGTTTAGGAAAATCTAGGACAGTCAAAATTACAGGCTTCAGGGTAGTGCTTAGATGTTTTCAGAGTAAATCGATTTTTTCCGAAACACTATTTCTCCAACCACTTATTATATAGGTATTTCATTGGAATTTCAAAATGGGTCACAATCCAGTGGATTCTCCTAATTAGATACGTAAAGATCAGATTAATTAAATAGATGAACTTGCTATTCTCTACTTGCCTAGAGATCAGAAGTCGAAATGATTATAGTGGCATCCGAATCAGAGATTTAAACCTAACGTTGGTTTTATAAATCTTTTTTTTTTTAACAGAAAGAGAGTGTAAATGTATAAACACATTTTAATGACAATTCGGTCTTTCACAAATCTGATTGATTTTAGTTGAAATTCATTCATAAACTAATATTATTTCCTAGTAACCATATATTCTTGAATGAGTACATGTATATACATATACAAACATTGTTACTATTAATAAAAACAGATACAAATTAAATTCAAATATTTTGAATAGCACCGTTTAGAATAGTACAAAACTATGTACATATGTGCCCTAATAGATATTAACTAAAATAAACATACCATATAGTTAAAGGTTATATTACAGTTTTGTTTCTGAGTATTCCATGTGAGTCATGAAGCGATACTTTAAATGCCCTTCTTTGACTCAATTTCAAAATCAATCAACAGGGAACAATATAATACGCGAAAACTATTTTGAGAAGCTATTTATGACATCGCCAAAATAGGTTTCGCGTATATCATAAATATTTAAATACAGATTTATGTTATTCTAATGAACCTAAAGTTTGTTACCATGGTTCAAAAACCAGATTGAAATGGGAAACAATCTGTATCACCTAAAAGTAACATAAATGAATAATAAAATGGAGCTAATTTCTGGCTGTATTTATTTGTTTAGCTTCGGTAGTTTGAAATTGTAATCCTATTTTCCGATTTTCCAATAGTGAATACAGTAAATTGACTTCCTGTAGCATTGCTTGATTTTTTAAAAGCGTTTTAAATTTTGTACAGAGCAGTGTTTATGTAGTACATGACTATCAGTGTCTTATTAAAGAAGAAAAACTAGAGTATTCCTTTTTTCTTTTCTTTTTTATCATTGCTGAGAAGAATCGAAGTATAATTCTATAATTAAATATCACAAAACTGTCGCCGTTAGCGGAAAAATCTGATGCAAGCTTTGGCAATTAGAAATTTTAATTCTATTTTCTCATTTTACAATGGCGAATACATATGCCCAACAATTTGACTCTCCTTGCTGTAGAATGCTTGATTTTTAAAGATAGTTCTATACCAAGCAGCGCTGATCTAAACTAAAACTTGATTTCTTATTAAAGATGAAAAAATATCTTTCATGAAACTTTTTTTTTATCGTTTAGGAACAGAATCGGTGTATAATTACATAATTAGGTACCATAAAACTATCGTCAATGATAGTTACGTGTCAATCGGTACCTAGGCATCTACTTTGGTTGCTCGATTCTCGATATCAATATTTTGTAAAGAATAGGTGAAATTTAAAAAAGAGAGTTCTGTATCTAATAAGTGAAAACTTTAAAGTTAAATATTGAAAAAAAAAAAAAAAAAAAATAGTAAAAACTTTCGACGGGAAGGGGTTGATAGTATTGAAAAACTATCTCTAACTTCCCGTAGAATGGGTAAACAATGGTTGAATATCATTCCGCCATCTTAAAATATTTCAAATAGTATCCTTAAGGATGTATACTAATAAAATCGTTAAATCTTGAAAAAAACGGGGAAGAAGAGTGGCCGAGAATGTCCTTCGGCCGCCAAAATTCGATAATTGCAATATACAATATATTATATATAAAGTACCTTTTGATTTTTTTTTTCACTCTTTATTGGTTTAAAGTATTTGTATATAATTAAATCATGAGTTAACTTTCAATTAGCAGAATGTTTTACGTTGTACTTGATTAGTAATTGAAAACATATCGATTTTTCTTATCAAGAAGAATTGAAGTATAATAATTACACAATTAATTAGAATAAAAATTTTGCCAACGTTAGTTTGTCGAGTATCGATTGTCGATGATTGAATCTTTTCTCAAGAATCGGTTAAATCGAGAATCAACATTTATAATGACATAACCCTAGTTAGTATTTTAAATTAAAGAAAAATTGTGAAGCTGCGAGGTTAGTACCAATTTTATTTACTCATTCAATGTATAAATTTGAATCCATTTATGATGATTATACTTCAGCATTTATTGGTATAGGTGAACTCACACCCCCTCTTCGCCGAATCCAACGCCCGGCACAGAGCAACTGCACTGTCAAGAATGAGGAAGCTGCTCATGATAATTGGTGTCATAACAATACTCTCCGTTCTTTCATGGACGACTGTCACCTTCCTTGGTGACCCACATCGAGAAATCACCGACCCAGAAGATGTCAACAGCACCATCACAGTGGAAATGCCTCAACTCATGGTTGACGCTTGGTACCCCTGGGATGCCAGATCGGGTTTTTGTTTCCTCGCAACCTTTATATATCAGGTTTGTATTAAAAAAAAAAATCACATTTTATAAAATTATATTTGCATTGTTGAAATATATAAAAGCAATGCTTATCCTTAAGCTAAATGCCACAGTGTCGTGGAAGATATAAAAGACCATTGCAACTTCCCGACTAGATATCCTATTAAGGTATTAGTTTCCTAAGGTCCCTTCCTCAAATCATATTTAGTTTTCCAGCGTATAACACAATTATTTTTTATTGATATTTTACTTTCTATCAATTTAATCATTGATATAAAATTATTTTTATGATAGCTCTACTGGCTCTTCATCTCACTCAGCCACGCCAACCTCCTGGATATTCTGTTTTGCTCTTTCGTCATATTCGCCTGCGAGCAGCTGAAGCATCTGAAGGAAATCCTGCAACCACTCATGGAACTCAGTGCTACCTTGGACAGCGTCGTGCCTAATTCAGGAGAATTATTCAGGGCAGGTTCTTCGGGATCGAACATGCCACTCGTCGAAAATGGTGAGCATCAAACCTTCATAATATAATATTAATAATACCTTAATACCATTTTGACATATTGTTTGCCTATGGATTGAATACTTTGTCTTAGTCCATATTAGGTATGAAAGAGATAAGGTTACTAATAGTTAAGTATACCTTTACTACTTCTTCTTGATGTTCGAACACTAATCAATAACTGCCAAGGAAGCTAAATAGTAGGCTCCTTTATAAGATTATTTTTTTAAATGTTTTAAATTTCATATTTCTCGTCGTCCAATTCCGATACTGCGTAATAATTCGATTATATTACCTTTAAATCTGCACTTGTCAACTTGCCTCTTCTGTTATTTTCCCTCAGTTCGGCAACTGTTATGCAATTCAAGATGGGATCCCCTTTTTTTTCCTTCTCCTTCACTACCTGTCAATAACACGGGTTTCGTCAGAATTGACATATTACGCTGAGTATACGTAAGAAAGTGTTACCTAAAACATGTTTTTTTAATTTGTTTTTCAATGTATTCCATTACATAAAACGGGGAAAAGTTGTATTTAAGTAGAAATAATATTCAATTGATATTCACGCCAGGAACTAAGAAATATGCACCTTGTCAACATTTTATGAACTTCTGTCGTTTATTACTGCTGGTTTGCTTCTGCAAATCCTCTTTCTCTTGTCTAAAAATGTTCTTTTGACATGTCTTAACGCGTCTGATCTCGTGATGTAATTTATCTTTCGGCTGGATTGATCTTTGTCTGTTTCTTATTAAAGTTTAATTTTTTTCACAAATGGAAGTCGAAAAATTAGTTGAATGTGTGAGGAGTTATACTTTTTCTTTTTATCATGAAAATGAACAGTAAAGGAATGTGGATAGTAGGGTGCAATTGTTTATCTTCGTCCAGCAAAGGAGCCATTGCACAAAAGTCTTCGGTGAAAAACCGACGATACATGATTTAAATTTTATAAAAACGTATTTTTTTTCATAATAAAGAAAGGTTGAGAAGTCTATAATAAACATTCTTAAACTAGACATAAACAATTTTTATTAAAATAAATTAAAATATATCGGTCCAATAAACAGAAAAGTTAGAAAACATATTGTTTTAAAATATTCATTTTTTACAATTTTAACTATTAAATTTTTTAATTTATATTTAATAAGACATATTTCCCCCTCTTGCTTGGAATGACTGCTTCCACTAGTCTTGGCATACTTGTAAATAACGAAACGAATAATAAATCTGGACTGAAGGAAATGTTTAAAAAATAATCTGAAATTGTTTGTTATTAACAAGGAAAAACATTGATGTGTCTAATCCCTGATGTCTCAAGTTTAATAAATGATATTAATATGAATATAAACCAAGTATGGATTAAGGTAAAAACCAGGAAAATCTCGAGAATGATGGGTGTTGAAATACTTTTGACGAGGAGTTTCTTTGTTGGATCCGAGCCGTGTCGCTTTTTAATTATTATTTTGTAATATTGTGATAGAAGATATAATTATATTATTATCAATTTTTACATACAATCTGAATAAAAGTTTTTACTTAATCAATGTTTTACTTGCGAATTTAAAATTGTATCATTGAATGATTTTGATGTTGGTATGGTTGAATATTAATGTAGTGTTGTTTTGAATGATTTCTTGGTTCTTTAGATGGGAACGATTTCGATATTCGTGGAATTTACAGCAACCGAGGTGATTTCTCCGGTTTTGGCCAGACAGGAGTCTCGACTATTCAGGCGAACGGGAACGGCATCGGTCCAAATGGTCTTACAAAGAAGCAAGAACTGCTGGTCCGCTCTGCCATCAAGTACTGGGTCGAACGTCATAAGCACGTTGTCAAGTAAGTATATCTTTATATTAAAGAGAGTTTAGTTAGTAATTTTAAACTTCATTTATTTCTACGGACAGATCCACAATGGACAAAATACGCAAGATGGTAGTCAAGAACTACCTTGGAGGAGCTCATCGATTTTACAGTAAACTCGGTTATTTTCTACTTTTTCCTTTCCGCAAATGTACGGAATAACTACTCCAGTCAAAATAAATGTATTATTGCATTAATTAAATTTAACGGGATATATGAAATAATACATACTTATACTAAACTAACATAAGATGATAGGAGAGGTATTGCAAGAAAATGTAAAACTTTTTCCAGCTCCTAATTATAAGCCAGTGATCAAGATCGCTAATGCCACAAATACTCCGAACTTACCCGAGAAGTAGTTTGAAATTGCCGAAAAATATAAACTTCAGCAAAAATATTCCAGCGGATATTGCATAAAAACATCTAACATATTAAATACCTAAATTTAATAGATTAAGGAGGCTCTTATAAGGAACTGGATTGAAGATGCAACAGAACTGTGTACCGGAGAATGGAGTCTGGAGAAGGCGTTACAATGAGGAGTTGTATCAAATATATAAAGATCCCACTGTAGTCCGTTTGGTCAATTTAAATAAGCTACGATGGGCAGGGCAGGTAACAAGAATGGAGAACCATAGAACCTACAGGAGAATCATGTAGCATAGGATGGTCGGTAGCAGGATTGGGTGACATAAGTCGAGATAGCACGACCAGGTAGATACGAGTTGCTCGTGCCTATGGTGTGCAAGGATGATGGCTGAAGGCGCTTGACAGAGAGGAGTGGAGTAGGTTACTTGAGGAGGCCAGGACTCGTTCTGAGCTGTAGCGCCGAGGATGTATGTATGTATGATGCAGCAGAAGCCACTTAACGTGTTTTCTGATATCTTTGCACCATCATTCAAGATTAATTTTGAATTCCGTTCCTAATGCTCAATACATTATTATCTGGCCTCCACAGACAAGGACTCCTATATTTATCTTTATCGTGTGCAGACAGTGGAAACCTACGGTTGTGCGTACCAAATCTAATGGAGTAATGGATAAAAGTTAAAAACTCCAAATAAACTATTCAGATGCTGTAGAACAAGAAAATATGACAGGCCCAAACTAATGTGCGAAGATGGCGTTTGCATAGAAAGGTGGTGATTTGGAAGCATCACGCACAAAAGCAAAGTTTTTTTATATCAATTAAGGGAACAGAGGTCATAGAGGCTGAGTGTACCCAAGGAGGGTCTCCTGACCCCAAGCGATCCTCGCCTGATATAATAGTATAAATATTTGCTTCATCCGGACTGGAACAAATGTTTAGCCTTCTGCTCTACCTATTTAGCTAACATCTTCTACTAAATACTAAGAAAATCTAAATATTAATTATAGTATTTTCTATCAGAATACTGTTGATTCAATTCATATCTTTTTGTAATAATTTCAAAAACAAATTTAGGTTTATATGCTTGGTGAATTTATCGGATACGTGCTGCGATCCGCAACACAAGAGGACTGGAATTTACTGATCGATACGTTCCAGTCTGCTACCCGAGATGATCCGAACTGTTTAATATTTTATAAACTCCGCTTAATCCTCCTGTCCAAACGCCGTTTCTAACAACTTTACGTCATTATTTATCCATTCTTTTGAACTCCGTTCCCAATGCTCCCTCAATTATGAAATTATCTGAACTCCAATGACTTGCGCCGTGACCTGAAGAGGGATGTTTTATATGAATTTATAAGATGACCAAAAACTACCAAAAATGTTTCCAAATCTTCACGTTTCAGCAAGGCGGTTTTGCTTGCTGAAGAAGTGAAAAAACTACCGACAGAGTCCTTTGTCAGCAACACTCGATGAACAGTTAAAACCAAAAATCGTGGGTAGGAACCCGTATCTATTCCTACGATTTTAGTTCTACGGTTCCATTCCCAAATCCAGTTGTTTCACCTTACATTAACAGCATTATGTATCTTTCAAAATATTAGAATAAATTCGCAGTGAATAGAGTCATTTGTTTATAAAGACATTAAGCTTTCTTACAGGCATTAACGTTCATGAAAAACTATTGAAGAAGTAAAGCTAGGATTTTAAATAATAGAAACAAGTAGTTTTCGAAACTAGACTCTATTACAAAACATTCCCAACGTGTGCAAATACAAGAAATAAGCCAAAACATGATATTCAGGATCGTATTACCTAACATATCCTAATAATGAGAAAGTACCTTATTCCATGAAAAATGATAAAATTTATTGAAAGATGACAGCATTTTAGCTTTCAAAATATTTCCAAGATCACCAAAGACACCAATGGATTAGATGTTCTGGGACTTCAAATCCCAATGAAACAGCCCTTAAGACCTTGAAAAAAAAAAAAAAAGTATTCCAAAACATCCAAATGTTTTCAGATCTAAACTCCATTCTATGGCTACCTTCAGGGCTATAATGAAATCGTTCCCGACAAGTATCTCCATCGGTTTCATATAGCATAATCTTCGATGCTGGAATTACAGGTAGAAGGAATGTCTTGAGCACTGCATTTTGAAGTGTTGTGTATGAAATCGAGAAAGTTACTTCCTCAGTTTCTTTTTGGATGTAGAAATATTCGCTTCGCAGTCTTCCCTTTTTTCTCTTTCTGGTCATCCTCATATCTAGCAGTTTATTTTTAAATTCTATCTGCTGTCATTCTTCTGACATGGCCAGCCCACCTTAATCTCTCCACTCCAATGAAGTTTACAATATATTTATCTATTTCTTCGATCGTTTTTATTTTCCATATTCCGCCTTCTTGTATTGCGCCGCACATTACATTTCTTTCAAAAACTTTCAGTTTTTGGACATTATTTAGGCTAAACACCAAGTTTCGGCTCCATATGTATCTACAGGTCTTATTAATGACTTGTATAGTTTTTCTAGACAACTGTTTAGACTTAAATAACTTATAATTCGCATAGAAGGCTCGGTTTCCTGCCATAATTCTCATAAAAATTTTACTGCTGATCTTATTTTCATTATTGAACTTTGAGCTAAGGTTGACGAAGCTAGGACCATTTACAAACTTGAAGTCGAGGATTTCAATGTAGCGCACGGATCTTCTATTTTCTGCGGAAGACATTTTCTAGAACTTAGTTTTCTTTTCAATTATAAAGCTAAATCAAGTAAATTGCTTACATTTCCTTTATTCTTCTTTTAAAAAAAGAAAACACTTCGTTACACACTAACCCTTTTGAAAAAAAAAAAAAAAAAAAAATATATATATATATATATATATATATATATATATATATATATATATATATATATAAAAGATAAACAGTCCAGTATCTACATGTTCTGATAAATATAAAGCGATAAACGAAGAACCTCGGACATGCCGATGACACCCGAATGCCAACGGAAGCAATGACTGGCTTGGCCGACTAGTCGGCCCATCTCTTGTTTTAATACCTTCCCTATCCACATTCAATGAATGATATTTCACTAATCCCTGTTGAACAGATCCGCTACCTAGGACTCCACTTGGACAAACGTCTTACTTGGAATCCACATACAAGACTAAAACGACAAGAAACTGCCCGTCGTTACAGACTACTTCAACATTTACAAGACAAACGTTTAAAGCTCCCAGTTAATTACAAAAGACTCATTTACATGACAGTGATTAGACCTATTTGGACGTACGGAGTTGAGCTTAGTGGCTCTACTAAGCCATCCAATTCATCTCGTATCCAATCTTTGCAATCCAAAATCCTTCGAAAAATCCTCAATGCTCCTTACTATGTGTCCAATAAACTTATCCATAAAGATCTTAATGTTCCATATGTTTCTGATTTAGCCCAAACCAGATACCTATCCTTCCATAGTAAGCTCCATAACCACTCCAATTCACTAGTCTCCCAAATTACTTCCTCCTCCATCCCTGATAATCCTCCGAGGCGTCTGAAAAGAAGATGGCCTAGAGACCTTTTAGTGTAGATTTTATTGAAGTGCTACTAGTGAGTAGTTCTTCACAAGTTATTTACATGCCATTGTATTCACTGTCAACACATTTACTTGTTGTATATTATTTTGTACAGTTGTAAATATCAATAAATGGAAAAAAAAAATATTCAATGACATAGTTAAACAACTATAAAATGTTGCTAAACAGACCTTGTCAGAAATTAAGCCAATTATGATTGCATCCATTAATTATGAATGAGTGTCAACGTCTCTTATTTTGAAAATAACATTTCAAATATTTTCGATTTTAGGTTCGTGTCAAGCATTGGAGACGCTTATGGTTCAGCGCTTCTTCTGCACATGTTGACGAGTACTGTCACCCTAACACTGCTGGCTTACCAGGCCACCAAGGTACAATTTTTTAAAATTTGATTTAGTTAAAAATTCCTATCTATTCCTATCGATTGAAATTGAGATTAAAATTCATCTTACTTTTTCACAGATAAAGAAGATTAAAAATACGTTATTCATGTTCATTTCTCTGTTACAATAGATCGAAGGCGTGGATGTATATGCTTCCACTGTTATTGGTTACCTACTTTATACTCTCGGTCAAGTTTTCGTCTTTTGCATTCATGGAAACGAGCTTATAGAAGAGGTAAGATAAATATAATGTACATAATAAAAACAAATTGAGTACTTATAGAAATTTAAAACTGTGCGATTACAGAACAGATCGTGTGTAATTACATAGTTCTGTAAATTTGTGCTATTACTTACATATACGACGAGTGAATGTGACACGAGATATGATTTCTCAGAAGAATAAAATGTTTGCCTCCGTTATTACTATTTTTAAAAAATAACGTCAATTAAGAACTAAATGGCTATTATATTAAATTGTGTTAAAAGAGATCGTCGAATATTGAATAATATTTTGTAAAAATTTCTACTATCTTAATTAGTTAAGATGCTATAAAACGGTTTTAATAAGAGCTTTTTTAGTTTTCTGACTACCTTCTGATAGAACGTATTGGCTTAGTGCAAAAATAATACAGGATTTATGTATGACAAAAAATAAATTATTATAATTGTGTATGGTTTATAATGTTGAATGGTCAACACTAAATTCTCTCGCAATGTCCCGAGTAGTTTTCGCGAGGGTTTCTTCTAGCAAAGCCCTCAAATGCTCGTGCTCAACAACAGGAGGCCTCCCGCAATCTTTCTAGTCTTCGAGATCAATATCTCAAAGACGAATTTTTTGGAACCATCGCTGCACTGTAAATTCACTGATGCTTCCTGCACCCCAAACAACATTCATGTTACGCGCAGTTTGTGCCACACTTCGACCAAGTTTAAACTCGTAAAAATAAATTTGAAAAAAATCTTGTTTCGACAAGGTTTATAATTCATTATCTAGACTGGAGGATTAGCTTTGTTTACTTGGTAAGCACTTGCCTAAACAAAATGAATATTCAAAACATGCATTACTTTTACACAAAACTGATGCTGATAAAAACTTGGGGGAACAACGTATTATTTTAAACGGAGATGGCATCCCCTGCTCTATATCAGTAGATTATCTTGGTCCAACACTAGACAGATTACTAACTTTCACAGAACGCATAAATAATAAAAGAAAAAAATATATATTCAAAATGTTACCTTATTTCGACAAAAGATCTAAATTGACTCTTAAAAACAAACTTATATTATAGAAAACAGTAAACTCGGTAGGATATAAAACTGGTTTATAGAAAATCTATTATCAAACTAAAACATACTTCGAAAAAATATAACAATTCCTAAAAATTCTCTCATCCGTGAAATTGCTAATTACAGTAAACCATCAAAAGATACACTCACAACAGAACATGTACTCCTTGCATAAATCGGTTTACAAGTCTATTGTTTGTTATGTATAAATAGTTGTTATATATACATATTAGTTATTTTTATTATATATACATTTATATATATTACATATACATTTATGTTGTTTTTTTTCTACGGGAGTTTTTCTTAATTTTTCAACATTAAAACGTAAAATCTATTCATAATGTAAGTATGAAACTATATACTAAACTAAACGGGTATAAAACTATATTAATCATGCAGAGGACGTAATGCAGGAACATGTATAATTACATGACTTTTTAAATTGTAAATATGTAAACAAAGCATTATTATTACTATTATAAAAATGTGGAGAAATTAAATATGCCTGTATGTTGAAGTCTTAGAAAAGCAAGCCTCTCTCAGTTTCGGGCTAAACGTTAAAAAAATAAAAATAAAATCGATATTTGGAACCTTCATATTTGCGCTATTTTTTGTAACAATTCGATAACACATTTATTTTATTCTATTTTTTTTTCGTTGGTTAAGACGAATTCTTATTTGGTAGTTAAGACACCATGTTCAACTAGCAGCTTCCACATACAAAGCGCAAATATATTTTCAATTCTATTTTTAACTTAAAGCTTCATTTAAACGGACAAAGGCTGGCAGATTTGTTTGGTGGCCAAGCTCTAGGCAACCAACTCGTATCTTCATAACAGTTTTACACTAGTATGAAACTTTCACCGGTTTCGATCGCTGGTCCCCTTAAAACTTCTTATGTTGACAGAACTATTTGAATAGTGGGCTTGTGGCCCACCACTCGAAATGAACTATCATCATAGTGCAAAGTACCCGTTCAGGTCAAGAAGTAGCTTCCTCCAACATCTAATTTTCGGGAACTAGAACTGATAATATAATTTCGATAAACAGAACTAAGTATATAATTTCCTAGCATATAATTTCGTATAACTCAGATGCATATTCAATGATACAAACAAACATATAATTAGGAAATAAATCATTATCCTAGAACTTAAGTATCAACTAAGCTTAAAAATATATCAGCCAAAAATTAATTTTACCTGAAATTAACCTTGAAAACTATAAATAAAACTAATAAATAATAAACCATAAGGAAAAACAAAAAAGAAATCACACTGAGAAAAAATTATTATTATTGAACAAAATATAACAAATAAACAATGCATAATATTCCACATGTAAAAACAAGTTCTTTAAATTATTTCTTATATAATAAAAATAGTGTATTTGGATGTTAAAAATTTAAGAAGATCTGGAATGCAGTCAGGAGAAAGAATTTGTAGACTTTTATTTTAGAGTGCCTACGTTCAGTTATCGATCGTCTCCTCTCCTGACTGGTTCGGTGGCCATGGAGAAGACCTGCAGGTCAGTTCAAAACGTCGGCACTACATAAAAAGTTTTATTCTTTCTAGAGACTGGATCATAGATCATCTTCTTCTTGTATTTGTAATATCAGTACCTCGGAGGTACAGAATACTATGTCCATTTTTTACTAAAAATACATTATTACGTATTCGTATTCCCCTTTTTTCACTTTATACAGAGGTATAGAATTCTATGTCCTAGACCAATTAATTGTAAGGTAAGTTACATAAAAATGTTTTTTATTTATTTCTGTTTTTTTTTTGGGTGGGAGGGTATAACATCATTATGTTCTCCAATCAGGGCAGGAAGGACGGGTTACCAACCTATCCTAGCCTGGGTGATTCATTTCGTACATATAAATACAATAAACAGTTCAGGAAATGAAATCTTTTAAAAACAAAACCAATTCAAATTGCTCTCCTGTAAAGTTATGGAGTTGTGACATATTGTTCTGTACCTCCATACAGATATAATTGTGGATAAAATAAAAGGTTAGAACGAAAATCCGAAAAATCGTTCGTCTCTAGCGTCTGCCGGAATCGTAAGAAGATATTTGAAAAAATAGTTATATAAGCATTTGGGAAAAACATGATGAATGTAAATAAATTCTTGAGAATAATTGGAGCGGACCAGCAAGGCACGTTCAAATGATTATGAGAATAAGAATATCCATTTCCTGTTATTCCCTTTTGTTCATAAAAGACTCTAAGACTTAGAGACTCTTAACGAAAGAAGTATTTCAAGTAACTAAGATCTTTCTAGAGTCAACTGGAGGTACCATTGCTATTTTTGTTTCTGGAAAAAATAACGCAAAACAAAATATTTACACCAATGAACAAAATGAACAACTATTTTCCACTTCTATTTGAAAACTATTTTCGAATGTTAAACATTCAGTTCAAAAAGCATACAAAAATTTCAAAACATTAGCACTTTATTACATAGATTATATGTATTAAACTTTTCAATATTGTATAATGAAATATGTTGGTATTCACCTAAAATGAAAAGGACTTCTAAAATCAGAGCCTAGGACGGACTGAATTAAAACAGGCGTATGGGTCAGCAGATAAAAAGGTGTGTTAAAACGTTTCTGTTTTCCCTATGACTGGTTGGTTTTTCCGTTACTATTGGTAACAAATTTAAAATGGGACTATAAAAAATATTTATTTAGTAATTTAAACAAAAATCTGGGTTGGGTTTCTCCATTGCATAATTTCTAATGATTCTTAAATATTCAATTTTGACTATTTTCGGCGTGGTTAGTTTCACTCACGAGTCTTTGTTGGATTTATGGTTATTTTCATCAAATTAACTGATCGTCCAGTTTTTCCTGTGTATTAAGCCTCACGGTTATTACATTTTAGTTCATATAAACCGCTTTTTTGGAAAAGGTCTATTTAATCTTTAGGTGAAGGGAAACAAGATATCAGTTGATAACTATATTTAAATAATTCATAAATCCTAATTGTTTGATCCTTTTTTTATCTTTTATATACTTACGTACTTCAAAAAAATATTTACATGACTGAAAATAAATCAAACTTTTAACGTTTCCTCTATGAAACGTTACCATAAGTAAACAAAATAATTCTACGATAGCCATATATGTTCTGACACGGGGGTTACATTTATCAGCATTGAGGAAATGTTAAAAAATATCCACTTAGTCTTATAAATATTTCTGAAAAAGGCCTACATCCGATTTATATTGAATTATTTTGAAGGTTTATAATTCGCAAGTGAGGAAAATGTCCAGTCCTTGGAGGTTTTTACGGATTACCTTCTCAGCCGATATTCTTGGAGTTTTAAGAATAAGTAACCAGAATTTTGAATTGGACTTGTGCAAGAACTTTCACCGACAAATAGTGCATTTTTACTTCAGAACAAATTTCTGTACCCCCTGATAAATCTGTCAATTTCATACCGAACGAATGACAAAATAGAAATTAAAGCAATAATTTAAGAAAATTAAACAGGAATTAAAGTAGATACAAGAAATATCATTGATGTGGCTACTCACACGTACTTACAATTCATAATTTACCTTTGCTTCTATAAACTTTTTTTAAAATACTATGAAAATATTTAATCATCAGGCAAGTATAGCCAGATGTTGTTTAAGCAAATATTGTTAATAAAATTTATTTTTTTACAGAGTTCATCGGTCATGGAAGCTGCGTACAGTTGTCACTGGTACGACGGATCTGAGGAGGCCAAGACGTTCGTACAGATTGTTTGCCAGCAATGTCAGAAGTCTTTGACAGTCTCAGGAGCGAAGTTCTTCACAGTTTCACTCGATCTTTTCGCTTCGGTAAGATGATAAATTAATATTTACTTATTATAAGTTTTAAACATTACCTTTAAAAGTTCATAATTAAAAAGATAGAGATCATATTACGGATTTCTTAAAGGTTTGCGTGAATATTCCATTGATTCCTGTTGAACAGATTCGCTACCTATGACTCGAACTAGGCATCGTTTAACTTAAATCTCTTTCTACACACAAGACAAAAAAGTATGAAAGTAACCAATCCTTGTTATCTAAAATGTTGCAAAATAAATCCCATTAAATAACCTTTACCCATAATCGTAAACTGACGACGCCCTGCCCTACCGTATCCTTTAATGGTATTCCTGTAATCCCTGTTGATCCGCTACCTTGGACTCCATTTGGACGAACGTCTCACTCGGGATCCACATACAACTCCTCCAAAATTTACCAGACAAACGTTCAAAGCTTCTAATAAATTACAAAAGACACATTTACATGACTGGTATTAGACCTATTTGAACATACGGAGTTGAGCTTTGGGGCTCCACTAAACCATCCAATTCTTCTCTTATCCGATCCTTATAATTGAAAATCCTTTGAAAAATCCTTAATGCTTTTTACTTTGTCACAAATAAACTTATCCATAAAGACTTTAATGTTCCATAGGTTGCTGATTTAGCCCAAACCAGATTCCTATCCTTTCATAGTAAGCTCCATAATCACTCAAATCCACTTGACTCTCAACTTGCTTTCCCTTCTATTCCTGACAGCTCTTCGAGGCGTCTGGAAATAAGATTATCTCTCGCTTTACAATCAATTAAATTGTCATGGACATTATACAGACATTTACTAGATGTATTTTTTAATGCTTCAAAGTTCAATAAATTCATTTTTGTATGTAGAAAAGAAATAACCTCGTATGGCCTAAATATCTTTTCGACGAAAGATATGCAATATACAATAAATAAAATTAATTTTGTTGTTAATATAAATTAAACAAATCAAGTTAAAATTTCTTTAAATAATTTATTTTAAATTTTGTTTTTGAAAGTAGCACGAAGAGGGCCGAAAGATCAATGTAAAACAGTTTTGCTCTTTTTAATGTTTTCCTATAGACCTTTAGGTCATGAATAAAAAAGTTTCTTACAATGTATGTATCGATTAATCGTTTTATAATGATTTAACTCCAGCAATCATATCGACAGCAGTCTTGACATTCAGGTTTATTGAGAAAACTTGTCAATGTTGACAAAAACACGGCAGGATTGTGTCATCGAGTCTACATTTTTAATGAAGGAACAAAGGGACAAATCAGGAGGTGTTCGTGTTGCGTGAGAGGGACGGTGAGCAAATCAAAGGTTTGATTGCTCCAAACCACTTCTACTTTATTTGAATTGGTTGTAACATATTCGTAAATATTCGAGAACGTTTTATTAATTCATTTATGGAAATACATTTCGTCCATAAAATTGTTCATAGTTTTCCCTATAGTTAATAGTTCATCCCACATGAGCCTGGTTGGATTAAAATTAGAAAAAAAAAAATCAAATTGAAGACACCAATAATTTTTCTACCGTTTATATAGATTTTTTTTATATATATATATATATATATATATATATATATATATATATATATATATATATATATATATATATATATATATATATATATACACACCACTAATAGGTCTGCTAGCGTCAATTATTTTTTTTTTTTTTTTTTTTTTTATTATGAATAAAAACTAACTTCAACAAATAAAACATTTCAGTTACGGATTGTCAAGAATTTCTCTAATGAAATTATTCCAATTATTTTACTGATTTGTGTGGACTAAAGAAAAAATAAATCAAAGTACAAAAAAACTAGAAAATTAGCTATTCAAATTTAAATAAAAATGGAACAACGTCAGTAGCTTCGCAATAAGGAGCAATCTTAAAAGAAAGGCAATATTAAAAGAATGCAGGAGGAACGAATGGTCAAAACGGAAGATGAATCAGTGGAAGGTCCAGAAATACGTGGATTGAAGCAATGAAGATGTATGGATCAGACTCTAAGTGAACAGCAAAGTGGTAAAGGAGGAAATAATAAAGAAGAAGATTTTAAAAAAATACGTTTTTTAATCAATGAAAAAAATAGGAAAATATAAAAAAAAAATTAAAATTAAAAAAAAATTGTAAAAACATTATTTTCTGTCCACTTAACGCGAGTTTAAACGCAGGATCTGGAGAAGAATGGTCTCTAAGCCAGATTTCTCAATTTCCATTCTCAAAATTATTTTACGAGTATATAGAAATCAGAAAAATAGAAGTATCCACTTGAAAAACGAAGTATTGTCAGCTAAAAACATATGAAGTTTAAGTAGATTTGAATCCTGGGATAAATTCTGGGGAAAGCATAGTTGTTTAGAGACCTTGTATCAATATTATCGCGGAGTCCCTAATAGTCCAGTAAAATGTGCACTTTGGTATGCAAAAGGTTGCGTAGTTTTGATTTTTTTTATTTGTTAGTCTTGTGATTGTGTACAAAAATTCAATTTTTTTATTTTTTTTTAATATATTCGCTCTAAACGTCCTTAACAACGACGTTTGAAGGATAGTTCTTTATGAACGATTTCTGTGAGTTCTGGTTGCTATAAACGTCTATTGGTGTGTATAACATACGTTTCTATTTCCTTTAATATAATTATAATACCCATCTTCCATCCGACTGCTAGTATTCCTAAAGGTAGTATCTTCGTCCCCATTCTTTATAACGTGTATACAGCTGATATCCCAACTCATCCTAATACTATCCTCACAGCCTATACTGATGACACAAGCGTGTTATCAGCCAATGATGATCCACTTTCTGCGTCCCAGACACTCCAGTCACATATCACTTTCCTTGAAAAATGGTGTCATAACTAGAGATTTTAGATCAATCTCAGCAAATAAACTTTACCTTCCGTCGAAAACCTACCTCATCCTGTCCTCCTGTATCCTTTAATGGAGAACCATTGAATAATGTAGAACAGACAAGATACCTTGTATTATATCTGGACAAGAGACTTACCTGGAACCCTCATACAAGATTGAAAATACCAGAAGCTGCACGTCGATTTCGACTGCTACAATACTTTACAAACGTTCAAATCTCCCGATCCACTACAAAAAACTCATCTATATGACGATTATCAAACCTATTTGGACTTACGGTATAGAGTTATGGGGATCCACCAAACCATCGAATTCTTCTCGCATCCAATCACTCCAATCCAAAATCCTTAATGTTCCTTACTGTGTCACAAACGAACTGATCCACAATGACCTTAATATCTCATATGTTGCTGAAAAACATACTCCTCATCCAAATCCACTTGTTGCACAACTTGCTTCCCATTCCATTACTGGCAATCCTTCGAGGTGTCTCAAAAGAAGAAGGCCTCGGAATCAACAAGTTTTAAGCATGTCACTTTTATTTTAAGCAAGTTTTCATTGTAAACCGCTTGTTTACTAGATGTATTTGTGCCATAACTATTAATAATGGTAAATAAATATTTTACCCATCAATTGTATTCAATTATATAATATAATATTGGCTCTCTTACGATCGGAAGAATGAAACAGAAGTGAGGTCGGGGTTAAATTATAAATATTTATCGACCACTCTGTAACAAGGTCGCCGATTTTCTAATCGTTCACGGGAACGATGTATAAACAAAACATAATAGTACATTTTTTTTTTTAATTATAATAATTATAATATAGTTTACTTGAGGCATTAAATGAATGACTATCCAACTTTGAACGTTTGTTTCAGGTGCTTGGTGCTGTGGTCACATACTTCATGGTCTTGGTACAACTCAAGTAGAAGTATTTTAAAAAGAAGTATTCTTTATTTGTTTTATTGCCAATTTGTTGATTTTTATTTCTCTTGTTGATAATGATTGACCACATTGTTTTGTAGGAGAAAGTAAGCGTGCCTTATCTGCGAGTGTTATGTAAGGGGGAACAGCGTTTATGAAATATATTCATTAAAAAAAAAAAAAAAAATTGAAAAAGCGAAAGAAATGTTTTTATATATAATTTTTTTTTTTATGTTGCTATGGTAACCAGAATAATTGTTAGCCGAACCTCAAGCTTCAGCAACTCGTTGGTAACAAATCATGGAAAGGTTTTGTCGTGTATAGTAATTACGTATACACAACTATATAATTATATAGTTGTGTATACAACAGTAGAATCGCTGTGGATATAGTTCGGGAACGAAATTGATAGTCAGATAATACTTTTTTTGATAACGTAATTTAACAATACACATCAAAAATGTGTATTTTTAAGAGAGAAAAATATATGTTCCCTCTTACAATTCCTCGTTTAGAATCTATTTAATAAATAACTGTATATTTAATAAATAATTTATTATTTCAGCTAAGAAATTATTAGATAAAAAATAATAAAAATAGAAATCAAAGGAAAATCAAATTATCAATAAATCTTATTGATCTATATGTAGTATTCATAATTATCAAAAAACTAGTAGCAATCTGAAATTTTAAGAGATTATTGTATTTTTAGTTTTAGGAGATGTTATTTAAAAAAAAAAGTATTAATTATATTCAGATAATTTAAACTGTAAATATTCAACCTAGCAAATAGATATACATATTCACACATATTTATATATGTTCCTCCTCTTGATTTTATTTCAAGTTAGAAAAAAACATTTTTTGGGTTAGAAATAAATACAAAATTTAAAAACTAGTAAACTGGGAGCATATTTCATCAAGTTATAATAAGAATAATGAAGGTATTAAATTTATAAAACTTTGTATGTAATCGCATTGTTAACGGGTAAACACTTTAGTCGAATGCTTCTAAAGTATACTCGCCTAAAGTAAATTGTTAAATGAATTTCGATTTGGAAAAATTTGACATGGAATCAGTTACAAAATTATTTAAATTTATATTTTCATTATTTTTTTTGTAGAGTTATCCTTCCATTTATATTGACTTCCATGGGGTGCCAATCTGCTCACACCGTAACAGGTTCGTGTGAGGAAGGCCCCGATAAGTCAATCGATTTCGGAAATTGTTTAATAAAATTATTAAATTTGAAAGGGGACCGGTAAACTGAAAAATATTGAAGTTGCGTATACTGCTGCGTTTATCTAAAATTTATCTTCAGAGGTGAAATTTTAATAACCGTTTATAGAAGGCGCATCTTGAGAAGGCGAGGTGGTCTGTACGCTACTACCATTTTACGAAAGTTTACCTGAAACGACATTCTAAAAACATTTATGCAACAATTCAGCAAATTTATAAAAATTAAAAAACAAATTTCTCCTAATAAAGATTTAATACGAAATGAGTAGTACATCTTCTCGCCTTCTAAAGGCGCGTCTACCCTACTTTTATAGCACCAGTTTGTTTTAGTCAAAAAAACATAAGACAATCGTGTTTTAGAAATAGGTACATAAGGACGTCAAGGTGTTATTTTATTAGTCAGTTTAATTTATATTTGTTTTGTGTTTTAGTAATTAATTTAATTTTTTTTTAAATATACATTTGTTTTACTTAAAAAAAAAAAAAAATTGAACATTGTTAGGTTAATATTTAGTTTAATCTAGAATTTTTAGAATATGGTATTATCTAATTATTAAATATTAAATTTAAACTTATTCTATAATTTATATAATTATTATGTGATATTTTTAAGTTATTATAAGTTGCTTAAAACTTATTATTAGAATAATAATAGTTTTATAAATAATCATAAAATTATAATTATTCTTGAAAATGTAATATTTTTACAACTCTATTTTTAAATGAATAATGGTGGGGGTATAGCAGTATGTACAAAATAAAATATATAAAGAATATCTAGGAAGCATATAGGAAATCAAAGAAACGCAAGAGTATACGCACCCTTATATAATTTTATTTTATTGTCAGTTGGTCTATAAAAATTTCCCTTCTGTTAATTTATAACTAATAGTCCTCAAGATATTCAGAAAGTATAAACATGCAATTAATATTCGTTTTGATTAGCATCACTTGCAACATAGACTTGAGTGCCTTTAGAGTTTTTAGCACAGTTATATAATAATAAAACTTTAAAAGGAGTATTAATTTGTTGTATTTTTAGTGGAGTTTTTTAATATGCTTATTGTTTATGAATTTTATCAGCTAATTATTATATTTCCAGTGTCAGAGTTTATTGAGTGACTAAAATATAGTTTATTTTATCTGTCAGATAGTTAGAGGAGGATTTGTAATTTTAGGTTTTGAAAGATGTAAGTGACTTTAAATCTAGGACTATTTGTATGTTCTCTGTTAGTTCTCATCTGTTCTGATTAAAGCACAAATTATCAGTCATATATAGTCACTATTTTTATAAGCTATTTAATAGAAAATGTATTAATTTCTTTGTATTCTATGTAATAAAATATATTTTACCTTAAGTTATTTTTACTATCACCCCTCTACAACCGTTTAAGATAATGAAAGAAGAATGGTAAAATTGTGTGTGTGTGTGTGTGTGTGTGTGTGTGTGTGTTTGTGTGTGTGTGTGTGTGTATATATATGTATATATATATAATGAAATGAAATCAATAAAGTTTATTCTGGGACTAAATCTCCCTTAAGAATAATATACAATAATAAATATAAAAGAGACTTAAAAGTATACAAATTGTAAAATTATAACAGATTTGTATGGATACAAACATAAAATGAAACATTTACTAGAGGCTACATATAAGTAAGAGAAGAGGAAGATAAACAATTTATTATATGAAATAAATAAAATAATACTATATAAAAAAAATTTCAGAATAAAAGTTCTCCAAAAAATGATTTTTCACAAAATATGAAATTTTTCAGTTAGAGTTTAGTTCTCATCCGTATTCAGACAAATGTAATTTTTTGACAAAAAATATCTCCAGAAAAGAATTTAAAGAAAATTTAATCAGCTTCAATTTGATACCTAAATTGTATCTGTTAACTACGTGCTTTTCTCAAAAATAGGCAAAGATTGGTAAATAGGAAAATTGGATTTGTAAGAAAATTAAAAATGTAACACGTTAATATTTTACTTAATAAATGTGTATGGTCTAAAAGCAATCTAAAGAAAAGAATATTTAAGAAAACAATGGTAATAAAAGTATAACACACAGTTGGGGACTCGATGGCCGAATGAGTTGGGGCGTGGGTCTCAGCGCACTCGTAACCAGAATCCCACTGGATCGCACTCGAATCCCACCTGGGCGGGTTAAAATTTTCTCGTGGCAAACCTACGAATATATCTTGACCTTCCCACCCTGGCTAGAATAGGTGGGTAACCTGTAGTAGAACCCATCCGTCCTGTACTAGATGGAGTACATAAGGACGTTAAGCCACAAGAAACAACAACACATAGTTAGTTAAAATATGTTAATATAATCAGATTCATATACATGACTGTGATTAGACCTGTTTGGACGTACGGAGTTGAGCTTTGGGGCTCCACTAAACCATCCAATTCATCTCGTCACCAATAAACTTATCCATAAAGATCTTAATGTTCCATATGTTGCTGATTTAGCCCACACCAGATACCTATCCTTTCATAGTAAGCTCCATAATCACTCAAATCCGTTAGTTTCTCAACTTGCTTCCCACTCTATTCCCGATAATCCTCCGAGGCGTCTGAAACGAAGATGGCCTTCTAGTGTAGATTTTTTAATGAAGTGCTACTGATGAGTAGTTCTTTCTAAGCTTTAACATGTTATTATAATCGTTGTCAATACATCAACATAGAGGAAAAATTAAAATTAAAATAAATCCAAAGAACACAAGATTAAACGTAAATTATAACGTTTTAACGTTATAATATATAAACGTTAAACGTTATAATATATAAATTATAAAATAATTCTTTCAATTTAACAATAAAGTATTAACATATGAATATATAATTTAAGATTAATTGTTATTTGAGGATATATGTAATTGGTTAACGTCAAAGAAGCGACCAAGTTTGCGACGTCACGGTTAGGCAATGCCTTCTATTTGGCTGGCCTTGGCTGAACATACGTGAACTTGACGTTAGCAATCGAAAATTGGAACGCAATCGTTGCGAGTTTCGAGGAATTTAATGCACATATTTTTTTTTTCTGATTATCCTAGTCTACTTAAAAAGACTTCACTTGATGGTTTGAGCTTTAGTTACTTTGTTGGGACCTCAACGGAAGCTGGAGACCGGAAAATGAATAAAGGTGTATTATAAGATGTCAATAAGTAAGTGCAGAGTTTTATTTTATGTTTTACCACCAATATTACCACCATCTTGAATTTTATCTTCAATAACATTTTAATTGTTTTTATTCCAAACTTTTTTTTAATTAATTAAAACCATCAACATATTTAAATATGTACAATATTAAATATGGGTTTTACGCTGTTGCTTTAAACTTCGTTTTATGGCAATAATACAATTGAGGATAAGGCAGCTGCATAGAATTCAGACTTTTGTCCAATTTTCGTAGACCTAAAGAAAAAATATATTATTTCATTAAAAGGTTATAGGAAGCACTATACGATATCAATATGTCTCTCTCTTATATAAACCATAAAAAGCCTGTAAGATAGTGCTTAGGTCCATTAAAATTGGGATCACAGTTTGTAATCGTTTCTTCATAGCAAGAGAGAGAGAGAGAAACACTTTATTAAGTGGTGCTGCCCATTTTAAATGGGTTGCAAAAAAACACAGCATACTTAATCAATCCAAATATGACATACCAAAAAAAAAACCCGTAATAGTCATTATTTTTAAAATATAAGAATCTACATATTAAAATGATCAATCCATGCGGAATATAAAATAAAATTAAAACAAAATTTAAAATATTAACAAGATAATATAAACCTTATTGATAACAATATAAAATATAATATATAAAATAAATATAAAACTATTCACATAAATAACAATAACTTTATAACTAATAACAATAACAATAACTATATAACTAATATCAATAACTAATAACAATAATAATAACTATATAAAAACTAGGATAATCAACCATATATGTGGTGGTGGATTATTCCCAGGGAGACAAAAACAAATCCATGCACTGTGACATGAAGATGGATAGAGCACAACAAACATGTCATGGTATTGAGAAAAACAATTTTTAAAAGCTGTATTTTCACTCTCTTGTTCGTTGTGAATCAAGTACCAATGGCTTCAGAAGCATAGGGATACAGATTAGAAAAACCCTTCAAGAATGTTAAAGGGCTTAACACTATAACTACCGACACTCCATGTATACTTTTTTCTGCCACAATTTCTCGGTAAAAAACAGCAATTAGAGAGGAGTGCAGATTACTATGAAATAATTAGTATCTGGTTTGGGCTAAATCAGCAACATATATAACATTAAGGTCTTTATGGGTAAGTTTATTTGTGACAAAGTAAGGAGCATTAGGGAATTTACGAAGGATTTTGTATTGGAAGGATCGGAAAGGATTAGAATTAGATGGTTTAGTGGAGCTCCAAAGCTCAACTTCGTATGTTCAAATAGGTCTAATAATATCTTTTATGTAATGAGTCTTTTGTAATTTATTGGGAGCTTTGTCTTGTAAATGTAGTTTATAACGAACTGCCCGTCGTCTTCTTGTCGTTTAATCTTGTATGGGGATTATAAGTGAGACGTTTGTCCATTTGGAGTCCCAGGTAGCGGATCTGTTCAACAGGGATTAGTGGAATATCATTAAAGGATACTGTAGGACAGGGCGTTATAGGTTTACGACCAAAGGTAAAGGTTATTTGATAGGTTCTATTTGGATTTGTTTTTATTCTCCATTTTTAACACCATTCTTGGAGGTTTATGATGTGGGACTGGAGTGCCTAGGATGCAATGAAGGGTTCATTATTTACTGATAACAAGCATGTGTCATCAGCGTAAGTGGTGAGGACAGTGCCAGGATGAGTCGGGATGTCAGCTGTATGTGAAAAAACACTTTTGATATATTTTTAAATAAAATTAGTAAAATCAAAAAGGAAAGTATTGAATGTTGTATTCAAGAACTTCTCCCAAATATTCCGTCATTAGACCAATTATGGTATTTTTAGTGTTAGGTCAGAAAAATTGAATCAATACTCGTGGTGCAATAGCTATAATGTACAAGGTGACTTCCTAACTTTAGAGGAGCTCGAAATGGATTGATGTAAAGTACCATCTCGATAGTCCAGCTATTCGACAGTCCGACACCCTCTCATGAGAACCTCCCTCGACGTAGTGGTAGGTGATTGAACAGTTCATTCGAGAAAGCGTACACACGTAAAAGTACGAAACGTACTTCCGTACACACCAATATCTGTAGAAAATTTAAAGTGTTCTACAATATAATCACTGGAAACGACGATATTATGGTTAGATAAATTTAAAAGTCGAATTGAAATAAGGTTTCTTGCAATTACACCAGAAAAAAACTGTCATCAGTTCATTCAGCTGTCGAACCTTTACAACAGAAATTTGCGTCAATAATTTATGAGTTAGATCTAAGTCCAAAACAAGTCTTCAACGCCGAAGAAAAAAACTACTACCTCCAGTTTACTACCGAACAACTCTTTCTTATGAATGAAGGTTCAGCTCTCCGTCGAAAATTATCAAAAGATTGTCTGATTTACAAGCCGTGTGTCATAAATTGGAGCTACATAAACACATTTATTTCTTCTATATAATTTCTAAATATTTCTTATTTCTATTTTAACAGTTTATTGAATTATAAAAGAAAGAAATACAACGATTTGTCATTTTTATGTTGTTTTTTTCCTTTATATCCACATTCAGTAATCCACCATGTTTCCGTTATTCGGCACTCTTCTGGTTCCATATGAGTCGGATTATCGAAATTTTACTGTATTTAAAAAACTGGATACTACAGAGTAGTAAGAATTACATGGATTTGAAGGAACGTTAACTTGTAACTGTTTCAGGATATTGAAAATAAAAACGGAAGAAGAGTTGTTTGGTTATAATAGAGGTATTACTATTGCTAGTAACGGATCTGAAGAAGGCAACTGAGGAGATGAAAATATCTAGATATCATTGTTGAGGTCCACATATGAAATCATTTAGCAAAGAATAATTTAAAAAAAGTAATATATCATTAAATAATTATAGAAAATGTACTAATGTTTTATATCAATTAAAATATGTTGCGACATATATCCTCTTTTGTTGAAAGATAAAACTTAATCATAAGATCTAGGTATGCTTACAGATTAGAACCAAAACTACTGAAAAATAGATCTATTTTCATGCTACGTAGAATATAGATTCTTCTTAATGGCTGAAAACAATTTATGGCTTGTTTTGAGGAAAAGGACAACATTGGTGGCGTCAAACGCGAGATCATTTCCGAATACTTTTCCTGTTACTGTTTCCACTATCTTTGTTATATGTAATAATTCAACACACCAATCATTAAACGTGTCTGCATCCCTCGCACTTAGCACATGTGACGCTTGTTGAAACTCCGATATTTTTTTACCGAAGAGCGTTATGGTAATAAAACGTGCCTTCCCAGGAAATACCTTGCAAATCACCTGCCTATATTTATCAATGACTTCCTACTTCTCTTTAAAAAGGTTCCCATGGTTAGTAGACGCAAACCGTCGATTGCCTAAACATCATTAAACATGAAGCTATTGGTAAGTTTTTAGTTTGAATTTTGAGGGAAGAAAATCTAGTATCTTTTTTTTTCAAGAATAGCACAATACTCGCCTATTTTCTATTGTATTTTGAAATAATAGACCAAGTTTCTATTATCATACTATTTATATTTATTTTTTGAGCCGCGTAGCTTAGTGGGTAAGGCACTTGATTACCAAGCTCTCGGGCCCGAGTTCGAGTCGGACAGAAAATTTAGTTTCTGTTATTTAAGACGAGGATACTGACTTCTGGGGCACACCCAGCCTCTTTTAAGTAGGTTCCTTTGATTGGGAGAAAACTAGGTGGTTAAGGATGATAACAGCCAAATCTCCTCCTTTCACAACCGTTGGCCTAGTAGCAATACAACCTTATAGTCCAGTCAATGAGTGCTAAAATGAGGAGTGTAGAGTGCTAGAAATATGCGATAATTTTTGACTTCATAGCTTCATTAGGAGTAGTTAGAAGGTAAACATACTAAAAGTCCCCGCCCCTCGAGGGCGAGCTAACGGTGGGGAGGAAGGGGTAAGTTCATTTTTTTTTTGTATTTATATTTTATTTCGATAACGGTTAACCCTTGAAAAATATATTTCACATCAAAAAAAAAAAGAAAAAGGTAATTAACCTGCCTATAAAATTGATTCTGTATAAATCAACGAGACTCAGATATTGATAAGTTTAGTTTAAATTTAGACCATTTGGAGCAAGATAAACAGAATCAAATATTTAAATTAGTCAAGCAGTATGAAGAATGCTTTGCTAAAAATAAATTTGACGTTGGGTCAATGAGGTCTGGAGAAGCACAGATTAAACTAAAAGAAGATAAATATGTTTCCAAAAAACCATACAGATGCTCTATTCCAGACCAAGAAGAAATAGATTCACAGGTTTCTAAACTTTTGGAATATAATCTCATTGAGGAATCAGATTCACCGTTTGCTAGTCCAGTGACTTTAGCATTCAAAAGAGAAGAGGGGAAAGAACAAGGCTATGTGTGGATTACAGAGAGCTGAATAAGATCGTCATACCTGAATCCCATCCTTTTCCTAGGATAGATGATCTTGTTATCAATGTGGGTAATAGTCAATGGTTTACAGCATTGGACATTAACTCCGCTTTTTGGTCCATTCCAGTCAGAATTAAAGATCGCAAGAAAACAGCGTTCATAACTCAGAAAGGTCACTGGCAATGGAAAGTATTACCTTTTGGTTTCAAAAATTCACCCGCTATATTTCAGAGAGTGCTGGCAAACATAATTAGAAGGTATCATTTAGATAAATTTTGTGTTAATTATATAGATGACATCTTAATATTCTCTAAATCTTTCGAAGAACATATGACCCATATCAAGTTATTTTTTGAAGCAGCTAAGCTAGAAGGTTTCAAATTGAAATTAGAAAAATGTGGTTTTGTGAAACACAGTGTTAAGTACCTGGGCCATGTAATTGAAAGAGGTAAGGTTTATCCAATGAGGGATAATCTTACTGCGATATAACAAACCCACCCCCCCACACCCAAAAAGATGGTTCGTCAAAAAAAAAAAAAAAACAAAAAAAAAAAAAAAAAATTTAAAAAAAAAATGCGTAGTTGCGCGTTTTCGGGCCCGGAAACCAATTTTAGCCATTTATGATCCTGTAAAAGAATGTGTGATAGAAGTAGATGCAAGTCGAGTAGGCTTAGGGGCTGTTTTGAAGCAACCTCAAGAGGATGGGATTTTACACCCAGTTGGCTATTTTTCAAAAAAATTGTCACCAGGCCAGATGAAAAGAGAGATCATGTTTTTGGAATGTTTGGCTATAAAAGAAGCAATTCTATTTTGGCAGCATTATTTGATAGGGAAAGAATTCACTGTAACATCGGACCATAAACCACTGGTGAATTTGAAATCAAAAGCAAGAACTGATGAGGCCATGGGTGATTTAATGTTGTACTTATCCCAATACAAATTCAAAGAGATTAAGGAGGGAAAGGATAATGTGGAAGCCGATGCTTTATCCAGAAATCCAGTTCTAGAAAGCTTTCAAAAAAAAAAAAAAAAAAAAAAAAAAAAAAAGAAAAAAAAAAAAAAGGGAAGATATACGTTATGAAAAATTGGTGGTTTTCGGGAAAAAACAAATTTTACCTCACTTTTTGTCATTCTTTTGCTTCTAGTACCTTCCACGATTGTTTCTCAGAAAAAAATGTCGAAATCAAAATTGTAGAGCATTAAATTTAATGTAATTTCATATATACGTTTTTTGTATTTGAAGCAAATGTTTAACAAAATATGAGGTAAACATATTTTTTTCTAAAATTATCGATATTTAATAACATATTTCTCCAAAACCGTTAGCATTTCGACAAATATGTATAGAATGTATTTTATAGGAAATTTAATTAGATTTAATTTTGATTTGTAGCATATTTTTCTATAGTCCACCATTTTCGAGATATAATCGAAAAATCCAAAAATGGGACCTTTTCCCCTCCCCCCCAATGTTAGCTCACCCCCAGGGTCAGGGACTTTTAGTAGGTTTACATTCTAACTACTCCTAAAGAAGTTATGAAGTCAAATATTATCGCATATTTATTGACTGGACTATTACCAAAATACTGAACTCTGGATGGATTGAAGGGGTACTGGTTTTTTTAATATTTAAATTTTAATCAGAAAAATTTAATTAAGAACATTACCTATAATTTCTTAATTTTATTTCCTAAAACTAAATGTCCTTTGCTTCAATATTTCTAAACTTTAAATCCAAAACAAACAGGATTCAAAATTGGGGAGATTGAAAGACGTGGTACTGAACGGCCCTTATCAGTTAACTTAGTAACTTTTAACTTTAAACAATCTTTATTCCACATGGAGAAATAACTTATCTGTGCCCAATAATTCATCCAGCCATATTGAACATTCATTTAGTACTATTGTAATTATGAACTCAACCCTTGCTCAAAGTGATGGAAAATAAACGAGAGGACTAGTTGGCAAGTACGTACAGGAAAGAGATAACGCGAGTAATTGTCTTTGAACGAAGATTGAATGACGGGATATTAGTGATAATGTTATTGACGGAAGAAATTAGTGGAAAAGAACGGGATTACTTGATAGTTATTATGATCCCTATTTGAACTCTGATAACTGAAATCAGTTGAAATTTTTTTATTTATGAACTGACCAGCAAAAAATTCCACCCAATGTTTTTCTTTTTTCATTTTCTCGGCTAAAAGTTTCATTTTTCTTTATGTGTTTATGTCCCCATATTGTTTTACCAGAGTATTATTATTGAAACGTATTAGGATTATTGAAAATTTTAGTAATATGAATAAAAGAAAACAGTAAATTTCTCCCTGATTGGGAAAAACATTCTATCTGTCCATACACATCGAACATAGACTTCTGAACCCATTAGTCTTTGCATCACATCCAGATCAATTATCGATTACATTTTAATGCCGTTCTCAACTTTTCTCTTATTTTGATCAATTTACATTTTAGAATTAAAAGGATCGAATTACTTAAATTCATAATTGAATTGAATTTCAAACATGACTTTTTTCATTCAAACCAATGTAACTTCTACCAATTGGGAGGTGACACGTGTCATTTAATAAAAAATATCATCCATTAAATTTCTGACAAAGGGAACATTCGTCAAATTAGATGGGCGTTAAATGGGGCCCATCTCTCAAGAATTTATCCGAAATAACATTAAACTAATACCTCATCGAATGCAAGACGTAACTTAAGCCAGGGGTTAGTATTAATAATTTTAATAATCCTCGTATATATTTATATGCTCTGATTAAATTATACGGGGAGGTAAGCCCAAAAAAAAAGAATGAATTAAAAAAATCAATCGGTGGAATTTACTGCCTGTCAGCCATGTTCAAGACATTTTACCAACGGCGCTTGCTAGATTCATAATTGGATGTAATCAGGAGAGATTTTTTTTAGGATTTTAATCCGATATCTAAGAAATTTTTATTTAACTTTAAATGAAAGTTTAAATTGAATTCGCTTTAACTTGAAGTAAATTTTCATTACCTTGTTTATAATTAGTTTGATAGTCATCGAGCGTTGGATATGGAAATGACGTTTTATCAGCAGTTAATAAAAACTTAATAACTTAGTTTCTCGAAGGGTGAGATTTTATGTAATAACTACAAGCTGTGTAGGCGTCTGACGCCCGTCTTATTAAATTGGAAACTATGTATATCGTAGGGAAATAAGTTTTATAATAGGTTTTCTTGACATATTTCATATTTCGATTTGTTTTTTGTGGGTTTTTTTTTTTTTGTTGTGCATATATCATACAAAATGTGACAGAAATGATTATACACATGTATTATTGATATATATTCGATTTCCCATAATATTTCCTATAGCTGTTACACGTTCAAACCATTCACCATCGAAAAAGTTTATTTATAATAAAAACGATTTAGTTTCTATTTCATTGAACAGATCCGTTAGCAAGAATTCCTTCTGGGCAAATGTTCAAAGAGACCATCCCCTTGAATGGTCATATGAGCAAAATCCCTTAAAACATTTGGCAAAAAGTGCCGACTAGTCTGCCATTTTAGCAATTTATATTTTCAAGCTTAAGAATAGATTGATTGGAATAAAAACGGCCTTAATTGAATTTTTTTTTTTTTTTTTTTTTTTTTAGAGAGAAGAAATGTTTTATTGAATAAAAATTACAATCTGCCTCTTAAAGGGCAATGAATACTATGGATGACAAAGAATCCATTCATACACTATGTACAATTAAATTAAATAAAAATCCTCTAACAATATTAAAAAAATAAACAATTAAATAAATCGTGAAATACAAATATAAACACTTAATTTAATATAATTTTTATTTTAGATTTATCTTTACAGTTTGTTAGTTATTCTGGTAATAGGAACTCATTTGTTTTATAATCAAGTGTGTCAATAGCTCTTTGGTTTACGCTATCATACATACATTTTTTCCGTTTAAGAACTTTGTTCGCACTGCAATATTTTAAAAAAATGACAATGATAGTTTTTTTCCGGCGACCATTTAATTAAGAACGAATAAATAAAGTTTTTAAATAACTAAACAGTAACATACACAGAGGGCCCTTTCTGGTGAGGACGGCGCTTAGACAGGGGGATTGTCTGTCTCTAGTACTGTTCAATGTAGTGCTGGATGAAGTAATGAAGGAATTGTGGGTCAAAAATAGCGCGGGGGCAAAATTAGGAACCAAAAATAATAATGTCAGAGTAAGTTGTCTAGCTTCTACGGTCATATGGTATATATAGAGGCTACGTTTCTACGGTCATATGGTGAGGATGAACCAGAACAGAATAAATAGGAAGATCTTTGGGAAAATGTAGGGGTATAAAGGGGTTGGAGGGTACATTGGACAGATAAAGAAAGAAACGGGGAAATTGGGAATTTCAAGTCAGGACTGTTTCGTTAGTGATAGATATGGGGAAAAACTAAGGGAAATAAAGGTCCTTGTGGGTACCAAGGAGGTGAGGGGGAGGAGAGTATAGAGTGAGGAAGAAAGAAGATTGCAGTCTGAGAGAATGAAGAAGAGGTGGGAGGAGAAGAGGGAGGGATGTGTGGGGAGAGTTGGGAGGAAATTATATTCACGTGGTCTATAAGGCCGTTTCGTGTCCAAAAAAAACCAAAAAAAACTAGCATATCCTGAGAATGAAATGTAACTCTCAGATAATATATCACTTCATATGATTATAGCACAAGAAACTAGTGGAACGACCGAAAAACATTCTAATACAAAAGCTCTTTCTCCTTTTCTCGAAAAAAAAAAGAAAGCTTTTTCATTTCTAGTTTCCCCTTTCATTGAAAACCTATTCTGAAAAAATGTCATTACTTCCTGTTAAACATATCCCCACCCTATGTATGGTGGGTATGGATGGAGTTCCAATTCCATGTGGACAAAAGCCTTACTTGGAATCCATATACAAGACTAAAACTAAAATAAACTGATCGTCATTTTCGATTACTTTAACTTTAACTAAAATAACGTACAAAGCTTTCAATTACAAAAATACTCATTTATATGAAAAATAGCTGTTTCAAACGTGATTTTTTTCATTCAAACCAGTATCGCTCCTTGGTAAGTCCTAGCGACAAATGTTATATAACAAAACATATGTTTCACTAAACTTCTGACCAGGATGCTGTCGTCATATATCTGATGCAAGCAACGCAACAGAGCAAGAGCATGGCAAAATGAATGTGTGAAAAAAAAAAAAAGTACAGACACCTAGCCAAAAGACATATCCACGTCAAAATAAACATATTTAGCACTGATTCCACTGAATTGTACAGAAACAATTACTAGAGAGAAGCATTTAGAAAATATTCAATGAATAAAAATTGTCAAGCCTAGAGGAAAATAGGTCGTTATATTTGGCGTATCACTAGAATTTTGCATCGACCATTGTCGCTGAAAATTTAATCAGCTTTCCGAATATCCCTTTCATCGATTTCTAAACTATTTTAATGATTTATTAAGAGGCGCGGGGACCTCCCAAAAAAAAGGTTTGAATTAAATATATTTTTTATAAAAATGCAGCAATATTTGTAATATCTACTCATAAATATGAGTGTTGATAAATAATCCAATATCAATTTAACTTAATTTAAAGATGAATTCAGTGAGGCGTCGTCGTGAGAAAAATACAAATTAATGATATCGATTTTCTTAAACTGAATATACGGTTTAAAAGCTGAACTAACTAGGATGGGTATTGCAAATGTAGACAAAAACAAATTCCTATAACATTTCATCAGACAAATACATTTCTTCTTTTTTTTTCACTATTTGTGTTATTTCTGTTAAGCATAAATAACTTTTCTTATTTTTCAAGGTCGTCACTAGCGCATTGCTTGTAATTTCAACCGCAGCCTACTCTTGCAGTAAGGATTGGATTAAGATCATGGTCATGAATGTGTGTTCTGTTTCCAAGAGACACATAGCAAATGAAAATCAATATAAGCAATGGACTATGCATGAAATTGACAGCCAGTTCTCAAGGATGTATGGTAAGAAATGTATTTATATACAATAAACTCCCCTTTATATAGCGTTCTATTAACCGGTGCTCGCAAACGATTAAAATTTAAAAAAGTTATATATATTATTATTATACGTAACAAATTAAATTTACTACAACAAAATGATATTTAATTATTAGTCCATCGGTTGTTTCATTTGTATACTTACGGATAATTTCATATAATCGATGATTTCGTAAAATCACACTACAGTGATACAATATTTAATAGATAGATATGTACTTAATGATATCCAATCAATAATTTATAATTAACTATAATTTTATTTGGTTTTCAAAAATGCTAAAAATGTATTATATATAGGAATACAATGCTACAATAAAGGAGATTTGGTCTTATTAGGTTCATACCTTAAACCTCATAATTTTCGAGACAAACAAAAAAGCTAAAAACAATTTTTTTTTTTTTTTATTATCGACATGTTTTTCTAATTATAAATCATGATTTCCGTTATTCATAGTTTTACTTTCGGAAAACTACTTTCGGCTTAGGTAACCCCGGATCAGGCGGAGATTACTATAATTTGTATATATGTCTAATATATATTGGAACACGTTAAACATTTGATTTCACGAAACGTGTTTCTTATTGTTTGTAATGCATCTTTCGTCATAAACTAGGGTTATGCTCGATCTTTGCTACTTTTGGAATCTTATTGTAAAAAAAATTTTAAAAAAAGTTTCTATTGTATTATATTATTATAATACAGCTCGACAGGCAAATGTGTGAGAAATAATTTACACCAATAAATATGTATTGATACATATATACATACCTATTTATGTACCAATATATATACATTGCGTATATATACATACATATGTGTATTACACACACACATATATATGTATATGTGTATGTATATATATGTTCACATAAAAATATAAATATTTGGAGGCAATATTAAAATGATAGTATTAAAAAAAAAGATTTTTTTTTTAAAAAGTTCGAAAGAGTTACTGCTGGGTATTGTACATCCTCCATAAATTAAATTTAAAAAAAAATTAATTCCGAAGGTATCGAAAAATTAAAAAAATAAGTGGAAATTGTTTGTATATTATCCTTATTTAAGCATTAATTGATAAATTATATTAATATATTAGAGGAAAATTTTAAAAAACGGGCACCGGTGTAAATATGGGCACCCTTCTCTACTGGCTAAGGGAGATATTTAAGACTGCAGGTGAGAGAACACTGCCTATTGAGCCATTTGCTAATATAAGATAGCAGTAAGCAGTTGGAACCATTCTTTCAAGTAGTGTGGATGCAGCTTGAGTTATTGTTCAAATTAGTGTTCATTCTGGGCTGTAAACTTTTAAGAGATATGTGAAGTCGGTTTCGTTTCATTTTCTTATGTTTATATGAAGATAATTTCACAATTATATCTGAAAAGCGGAGATCTTAAACTACTTTTTGAAGCACGCCTTTAGTCACGCACGCTTTTATGTTACATGTGATAGTAGCCAACTTACTTAGGTGGTGTTGGTATAAATATGGACCCCCCATTTCTCCAGGAACTTCAACATATCTGCCTCCTAGAGATCACAACCTGCATCTTTTGTGATGCAAAGTTCTCTCAAGACACTCGGGGAGAGTTGTGGGTAAATTGTTTCCAAATGTGGGAGCTTAGATCATGGCGTGGCTGGAAGGGCCAGCTTATGATTGCGATTTCTGTAAATGAGTTTATTTCTTTTAATAAATAAACTCCCTACCGTTTCGAATTGTTTTAAATTATGTTTGATACTTTTGAAGAGTCGTTTTTGAAATGAAATAATTGATGTTAATCATAGTTTTGCCTTCTCGAATCTAAAAAACTTATTATACATGTTAATGAAAGACAAAAATCTAGAATTTTTCAAGTTAAAAGTAACTTTGAATCAAAAACAAAAGGGAATGCCTATATTTACACCTTTTCCTCTTTATGTATAATCTTGTTAATGTTAATTGATCAACGGTTTATTTTCATAGGAGACCTAGATGCTGATGACGAAAATCTTTGGAAAATTGATGAATCCAGGGTATCAATTGAAAGGAAGGTAAATATAAATTAATAATTTAGGAGGTGAAACACTGTTGCATGTTTTTAAAGTACACATATCTCGGAAAAAAATCACTTATTCTTAGTCTCCTTCGTTAATAAGCATTATCATTAAACTGTAATAACTGCAAGCTATATGATATCAATCCATTCTTCTAATATTTACAAAAAAAATAAAATAAATAATTTTAAATATCTGAATGTAAAAAATAATAATAATAACAAAATAGCGACTAAATAATTGGTCTGTCAAAAAATATTTTTATAAAATAACTTGTGGAAAAATTGATGTATGTATGAGATACTAGTCGGACAAGACGATCGTTGATTTCGGAATTCGGGTGACATCGGCAATGTTCGTGTTGCTTCGTTTATAGCTTTATATCCATCTCTACAACTAGCTACAGGGATTCGTTTATCCTATATTTTTTCTTCACAAAAATATCTTACGAGTAATTGTAAATTAACACTATGTAAATTCCAAAAACAGCACTTTTCTTTTTGTGACTTACGTTTATATTACGCTTCAATTAAAAATTATTATTTTTTAATTATGACAAAAAACTAAAACTGTGATTTAAAAAAAAAAAAAAATTAGGTCACGTTAGTTCTTTTTTCAGTATGTTAGAAGTTATCGGATTTATTTTTTGTTAAAATAATAATCTGTCTTAAAGTTCGATAATTTATTACAAGAAAAAAAGATTTCCTATTCCTGGATTAAATATCAAACTGTTAAGTTGAACCTAAAATAAAAATTATGACCGCAGATTTATAAGTGAATAAGAATGGCCAAATAGTCGCCGGCTACAGAAGTAGCCAACTAGTCGGCCCATCTCTAGTACATTATTTTTGTAATTTTTTTTCTTTATTATTGAATGTATAGTTTTTCATATGTGAGCAAAAACCTGTTGAGTTAGCTTCTTTTTTTTCGGGACGCTCTAGGTTTCCGAAAGAGAAAAGTTGTAATTCGAATTCAATATTCATAATAATCAATCGAGACATATTCTATGAGATATATAGTTGATTTAAAAAATAATAAAAATAAAAAACCTACCGTCACTAAATAGTGTTTTTACAGGAGAACTATTTGCAATCTACCAAGGTCTTCTATTAATACAATCTACAAATACAAAACATGCTCTTTTGGTAACAGACTCTCTAAGTTCAATATTGGCAATAGCTGAAGACAATTCTGAAAATGCCCTAATACGCAAGATTAATAACTGCCTGTGGGAGATGCACGAGTCGATGGGTGGAGGGACTGTGCTAATGTGGGTACCCTCACATTGTGGCATCTCCGGAAATGAGGCTGCAGACAGTGCAGCAAATCTTGCGAGACTGAACCAAACAGGAACCATTATTACAGACATTACAACAACTTCTGACTTAAAAAGATTCTGTAGAAAAAAATTGCTCAATCACTGGAAAACAAAATGGAACCAAATACGCAGCAAACTTCAAGAAATTAAACAAGACACACGACCCTGGACAACATCTTGTAGAAAATCAAGAATAGAGGAAAAAATTTTGACGAGACTAAGAATAGGACATTCAGCTTTCACCCACGGTTACCTGATGAGAAGCCTAGAACCACCGATTTGTACAACATGCATGACAACACTGACATTGAAACACATTGTAACAACATGTACACTATACTCTGACGCCAGAACAAAGTACAATATACCCTCAGAAATAGATAAAGCACTGGAAGACACAGAGGAAAAAATCAAAAACATTTTTGAATTTCTAAAATTTTGTAAACTGTTCGACAAAATCTAATATGTATATTGAGCCGCTAATGACTCATGTGAGTAGATGCGGAATGTAATTAAAAAAAAAAAAAATAAAAAAAAATAAAAAAATAATAATAAAGAAAATTAGTAGGAAATTTAATGATATGTGTGTTTGTACAAAGTAATTTATAAATGTATTTTTTTTTTATAGAACACTGTTTTTTTTGTAAGCAAAAACTGAAAGATTATCTTTCATGTGCCTTTTTTAGTTTTAGTAGTCGGAAGGCTCTGGTTTTTCAAAGTGGTAGAACTGAAGTTGAGATTCAGCGATTACCTCACCCCCCCCCCCCAAGAAAAAAAAAACAAACATTAAAAACGATTGAAAATTTGTTTTTATTTTTCCCCTTATGAAATACCTCGCTACTGGATTATTTTTGGAAGACAGACCAAGATTATAGATTACAGAGACGTATAATTCGTAGAAATCATTTCAAAATTAAACAATAACTGAATGATCACTTATAAAATAAAAGTTACACCAATATTTACTTCACCATTCTTCAATAATTTTCAGGAGGACGAAGGAAAGGGAAGAAGGAACCGAATGAAGAGAGCAAGCATGCTCAATGAACGTCATTTTAATCTTGGTAATTACGTTGACATTTATTTTTTTTTTTTTTCTTGAACAGTAATTTAAGAGCTCTAGTTAATGAATGAATATCGGCTAGCAATGCCTTGATCTCATCGTAGATTAAGGATATCGATAAATAACTTTGCAAGACAGAATAAATCTTATTTTAAATAATGAAATAACTCACATATTTAATTAATTTATTTATTTTTATTTAAGTTCATATTGACAACTAACAACAGTCTTTCATTAGATATAAATTAAAGTATTTTTTAAATAAATATTAGAGCGCTGAAAAAATTAGCATGGGTTGGCAAGTAGACTAAAATAACGATTCTTCGAACGGGAAGTCTTAGCAAGAAGTGGACGAAATGCATCACATTTCTCGAGGGTATAGTATTTCCAATTTAAACCTTTTTTTATTCCAAACCAAACCCAGTTGAACTTGCGTAATATCAGAAATGTTATACCTCGGATTCTGTACTTGTTAAAAAAGAACAATTTTAATTTCGACAATAATTTTTAAACTCTTTATTTCATAATACTTCATTTTTTTTTTTTTTTTTTTTTTTTTTTTTTTTTGGTTTTTCATATCATTGATATGAAAAAAGTCAAATTGAAATTAATTTTAAACATCAATTTATCATAATTTGAAACTCATTTATTTGCATTACTATAATATTTATATATGTTTTATATCACATTATTTTTATTTGAGGAGTATTAGGTTTTTAAAGCTTCTAATTAGAAATTTACCTAGCTTTGCGAAATTTGTCGGTATATGCACAAGTGGATTCAAAAATCCGAAAGTAGATTCAGAATCTGTAGCCTACTGAAAAATCTTATAAGCCTCTTTGAATTGGGATTTGTGTATATGTAAAATAATATCTTTGAAATTATAGTATCCTTTATTTTTATAATAAGAATCATGTTTCAATCAAAACAATATTATCACTTCAATTTTTGAAATATCGTGAGACCCCAGAAAGTCTAACTTAAGGATAAAGAACGTCGTGGTAAAGCTAGTTCTGATATAATATGGAGATTTGTACTTTAATAGGCACCCTAGAAAAAAATGCCTACAGATTTCGAACGAAAGCCCTCCGTACGTTTCTATATTTCCATGTTAAGAACGGAGTAAAAACTGTTGACAGTAGGGGCATAGTCGATGATGAACTATTTCCAATTTCCTGACAATGGTGTTAGCTACTACCCAAGAGCAAAAATTAAAAATAGTTAACCAGAACGGAGAATGTCCTGTAAAAAGGATTAAACGGGAAGAAAGAGAGAGAGCGTTTCCTTTAAAAAACGAAACAATGTAATCAATTTTCAAAAGGACAGCAATTATTTTGTTGGGAAGAAGAGTTCGAGGATATTATTCGGCGTCGAAAATCCTTGAATCGTTCAGATCTGAAACGAGAATCCTACAGTGGTTATGAGTATGACGGCTACTGAGTATGGTCAGTCGATATCTGGTCATGAGAAAGAGGTTAAGATGGGCGGCGCATGCAGCTCGAAGCAATCCATTAGGACGCCTTTACACAATGATGGATGCAACAGGAGTTGACATTTGGTCAAAACCCAGACAGATAATATTAACAAGGATGCTACAAAACTATAGCAAGCGAGGAAGAGAGGTTTATACGAAGAAATATTGCTGATCACATCATAATAATCAGTCCAATTAAGAAATAACAGAGTCCATCTTTATTACAACCCCCCCCCGTTACTGGTCTGGTCAGATGGCTCGTGATGCCCATAAAAAAATATTTAAAAAATAAATAGCGTTTTTTAACAGATATTATCAGTAAACTAGCAAATGATAAGTTATGTTACTCATTTTCTTTGGAAAGTTTTTAGAAAGCTTTGTCCCCATTTTCGAATGCTCTAGGAGGCGCTGTAGCTCATTGGGTAAGGCACTGGACTCTCATACTAAGGGCTCGGGCTTAAGTCCGGCTGAAGTCTTACTCAGCCTCTGTAAACTGGGTACTCTTAGTTGTGGAAAAAAAAAAATCAGCAAAATCTCCTCCTTTCACAACCGTTGGCCCAGTTAAAGTAAATTCCAAGCCTCATCATGGGTTGTAATGACGCAGATTAGATTCATTACGTCCAAAGCCTTTGAATCCTGGTGCTGCTCAACACACTGAAATAAAATTTCTGCAGCTTAATTGTATGTCCTCCAAATCTGCATTTTCAGTGTCTTTTATATTTATTAGCGTTACCGATTATTTCCTATTTCATTAAAAATTCATTTTCATTCCTTTTTCACCTTGTCATACATAATTTGGCGTCATTTAGGTCTCACAATGTAAAGTTGTATATTCTGTAGAGTGGCTTGATTTTTTATTTCACAAAGTTTGGAGAAGGCATTTGCTGAAAAGCACCATTCAACATAAAAATCACATCCTTGTTGTTACCTTCTTCATGTTTCCCAGGGGGAGAAGACTTCATCCTCGAAGTAAAATTTTAGATGGGGATTACACTTGAACTTCTTCCCCAGATTGTTCCGTCGTAACGCAAATACATTCCACACCTACCCTCGCTTTATTCCCTTTAAATTTTTAAAAACTTATTAGAGAAAAACTCTTGGCTTTCCTCAACGCGGGAAGTAGGCTATGAGAGGTTCTGGTGTAATAAAAAGTAAGATACCCTAACCATAGCTCAAGATGAACAGACTTGTAGCAGGGTGGTTAAGGCGGCCAAAAAATCTACAGAGAAGAGCAAACCGAAAAAAAAAAATGTGTAATTTGATCTAATTAACATAATTCAAGTTATTATAGTAAGAACCTATTTAGGAAAATTTACTAGTAATATAAAAATTAGTTCCATAAGTCTCGCTGTATGCAATGCACTCCATGTAGCAAAAGAGGGTTAATGAAAAACAATCTAATCATCTAAAATTATACTTTTTTAAAATTAATAGGCAATGATTATAATTTTTTTTAGTTTCATAAGCTCAGAAGATGTTTTTAATTCAGTGAGAATCAGGCTCAAACCGTACGTAGAGTGTTTATTATTGCATTAACCCTTCTCTTATCATACGGTCTTCTTTATAAAACATTTGAAACTTGAAGAAATTAAATTTATCTGAGCAAGGTAGATTGTTATATAACATTATTATAAAATTGCATGTTATGTAATACTTGAGGTGGTAGTTCCAGGATCAGATTGTTTTCGCTAGCGAAAACACGTGGCAGATAAATCTCATAACGACAATGATTACATAATATTTACCGACTTGATTTATTCTAAAGCGTTCATCAAAAAACAGTTAATATTTAAAAACCAAATCTAAATCAATTTAATTTTTCCAGGAGTACTGGAAAGCTACCTTGGAGGACATGATAATTTGGAAGAACACCAGGCGAAAATGAAACAGAAGATAAAAAGAGAAATTAGAGCATTGATAGAAAAGTGTTGTAAGCAACAAGTTTGTACTGTTGATGACTTCAGAGGAATCTGCAATTAATAAACTCAGTGAATAATTACAAACATTTTTTGAGGTGAAAAGTGAAAACCTTTTCAATACTCCATACTATCGAATTTTGGTTTCAAGCTGTTTACTTTTTTTTTATGAACAGGGATGATTTTTTATTTTTATTTATTAATTTTTTTGTATAATTATTATTCTTGTAAATACTTTTATAATAGAAATAATTTCATCCAGATTAAAAAGTGTTTAATGTCCAACTAATGATCAATGTGTAAATATATTTTGTTTTCATTTTTATAAAAATAATTCAATCTTTTATATGCAGTTTTATACAATAAAAATAATGTAATATAATATTTTATTAATTATTTACATAACACGATGACTTATTAATTTATTTTACACTTGGCATGACCCCATATCCTGATTTTTTTTTTAATTATTTATTTATATTTACAACTGTGAACAATATATACAAGTAAATGTAACTAAAATATTTATAATTGCATGTCAATAACTTGTAAATAACTACTCATCAGTAGCACTTCAAAGAATTTACATTCGAAGGTCCTTAGGCCAGCTTCTCTTCAGACACCTCGGAGGGATATAGGGAATGGGGTGCGAAGCAAGTAGTGAGATTAATGGGTTTGAATGATCATAAAATTCACTATGGAAGGATAGATAGGTTTGGGCTATATCAGCAGCATATGGAACATTAGGATCTTTATAGATAAATTGATTTCTAACAAAGTAAGGAAAATTGAGAGGTTTCGATTGTACGAGACGAGACGAACTGGATGGTTGGAACCCCAGAGCTCATCTTCATATGTTCAAACAAGTCTAATTGCTGTCATGTAAATACGTCATTAAGCGGAAGTTTTGAACATTTGTCTAGTAAATTTTGAAGAAGTCTAAAACTAACATTCTATTACATATCTAGAAGCTGCTGATTCGATGTGAATTAGAAGATATTTAGACAATGTCCCCAGCAGCATCAAACCTAAATAAGACAGTGTATGCTACACAGTGAAGTAATTAAATAAACTGAAATCTTTCTGGGCGTGGGCATCTTAAACAATACATAAGACTCTTTAGTATTTATATAAAGGAGGGTTGTATAATAAAATTAGCCAATCCCGCAAAAACAAAAAAAAGGCTTATCCCTAGTGACTCAATAACCCCCACCGATTGGTACCTGATCTATCTGGTATATTGAAATAATTTTCTTGGATGTGTCATGTTTACCAATTCAGTTAGTGGCATTTCGAGAATAATGATTTATCTCTTATTGAACGCCATAGCCGTTGACAACGAGGCTTCTGGCAGCTCAATGTAGCCTAGCCGTATAGATACTATCCACATAACTGTTTATATCATTATATTATATCTAAATATGCCTGTCAGAATGGACATAAGCCAAAATGTCGGGCTCACTGGTTGGTGCAGTTGGTACATTTCATCCTCTTTGCACAGAAGACATTAGAGCATTGGTTCCCAAACTGGGGGGGGGCGCCCCCCCCCCCCTAGGAGGCGTGAGGACACGTCAGGGGGGGGGGCGAGATAAGTTGAACATTAAATTAAATGTTGGTAGTCTTTCTAAAATTCTGAATTTTAAAAGACATAGTACAATGTTCTCAGTTAATTGTTTATGTTCGGTATATTGATAACGAAAGAATGAAAGACGAGCTACTCTCTTCGTATATATTTGCCTTTTTCAAGCACCTATTTGTGGGAAAAAGCATTTTCAACACTTGTGGCAATTAAAACAAAGTATCGGAATAAACTTGATGTTGCTAGTGACTTGCGTTGTGCACTTACTAAAACTCAGCCACGAATAGGCATGCTAGTAAAGAAAATGCAAGCCCATCCATCTCACTAACCAACCTAATCTATTTTTCTTTTATTAATAATTTTTGTATTTTATGAAAACTGATATTGTTGTATCTTATGGCAGTATAAATAAATGTTTTGTTTTCAATGTAACACATTTGTTTTTGTTTTGTTCCTAGGCCTATACAATTTATTGCTATGGGGGGGGGGGGGGGGGGGGGGGGCGCGAGAAGCTTTCATTTCAACAAAAGGAGGCGTGGTACAAAAAAGTTTGGAAACCCCTGCATTAGAGGGTCTGTACGACTCCAATCTTGTGTAGTTGTCGATGCAGGTAATCATGTTCCGTCTAGCCTCGGAAGCATACTACATATGCTTGCCGTGTGCTATCGACCTTATGCGTAAACTCTAATAACGCTTTTCTTTTGCTTGTTGACACTTATTCCTGACAATTGGCATTTATTTTTATTTATCTCATAGTGCTAAGGTGTAAGCCATGCGTCATAATCAGTCATCTAGGTGTTGAGGGCAATGGCAGGCTGCCTCCAGGTCTTCATTTTCTTCCCGACCTCTCGTTGCCTCCTCCAGCTTCTCATCATCACTCATTCAGTTAAAATAACCCTTCTTAGTTTTCCGGTTTGCGATATACCCCTCTCTTCTTTTCTTCAGCGCGGTAAACCTTGTCAGAGGTTTCTTGTCGACAAAGGACAGGCAGACTTTGCACCTCATTATCCAATATCCAATCCTTTGTTTGTTTGCTATTAGGACTCCATCAAGATAAACACCTTACTTGGTATCCACATACAAGAATAAAACTACAGTAAACTGTTCGTCGTTCTCGACTACATCAACGTTTACTGGACAGTAAGCCAAAGCTTTCAATTAATTACAAAAAACACATTTACATGACAGAGATTAGACATATTTGGACAACGAAGGTGAATATTTAACTCAATATTCCAATTCATCTCGCATCTAATTAAAATATAAAATCCTTCGAAAAATCTTCAATGCTCCTAATTATGCCACAAATGGACTTATCCTAAAAGATCTTAATGTCCAATATTGCTGATTTAGCCCACAACAGATACCTATCCTTTCATAGTAAACTCCATAACCACTTAAAATCAATTATGATCTCAACTTGCCTCCCTTACTATTACCGGTAACCCTCCGAAGCGTCTGGAAATAAGATGGCCTCCAGACCTTCTACAATACAACTTTTATTAAAGTGCACCCAATGGGTGGTTGCTTTACAAGTTATTGTCATGTTACTGTATTCATTTTCCCTCAGATTTACTAGATGTGTTTGTTCTATATATTTGTAAATATCAATAAAAAGATGTTAAAAAAACAAACAGAAAGTGTTTAGGCCATCATCTTTCCTGACGCTTCGGAGGGATGTACGGAATGGAATACAAAGCAAGTAGAGAGACTATAGGGTTTGAATGATTATGGAATTCACTATAAATGGATAGATATGTGGTTTTGGTTAAATCAGCAACATATGAAACATTAAGATCTTCTAAATTGTAAAAAAAAAAAAAAAAAACGTTTCTAGTTACACCAAAACAGTTATATGTACTTACCAAATTACAGTTACACACATACTAATCTCGAGCCGGTATCATACCATGACTACCGATGCTGCTCCTAATATCCCCAACAACAAACTAGTTTCAAAAAATTTAAAAGATCCATTCCAGGACAATATCCTATAAAGAATGACATTCTGGACTGTAAAAGGATTTTTTTTTTTTAAATATAACAGACATAAATTCAATTAATATAAATTTTATTATTTTTTTAATTAGGTAACAATACCATTACATGGATGATACATTTTATTATGAAATATTGAAAGTGATGTACAATTATGTGACCATGTTAAACATTATATACTAATATCGCTGCAACAAAATATTTTATTAGTTCTTAATTCGAAGGAGGTCGATTTCATATTTGAAAAATTTCATTTTAATAAAGGCTTTTGAGAAAATAATATTTATTATGTGTTAAATTGAAGATGATATTCGACTAAAATTTATAATTAAGAACATACTACTAAGGTTAGTATTTCGACTACTTAAACATGAAGACTGATCTTATATGTAAATTATAATTATGATTAGTGACTACATAAATCTATTAATACAATGCTAAATATTTAATTATAAATAATCAGTAAAATTATTTTGAAACTATGGAATTTATATTAGTGAAATATTCACTATTACTACAGTGTTATGTCACACATGATACGCTACATTTATGATGATTTTCTAATAACTTTAAATAATAATAAACTTGCTACGTAATGATTAAAATATTACTGAAAAAAAAATGTTGGTATTATAAACATTCATGATAAATGTTTACGCAACCTTTTTAATATAAACATAAATATTTAGATATAAGATAACTATAATGCAGCGATTTTTAAGTGAATGGGACATGAAAATACCCACTGTCAATGAAGCATGTTAAGATTCGGTTTCGGTGGTTCTCTGTTGGCCAAAAGCATATCTTTCAAGAGCTGGTTCATTTCATCTCTTGTCAATGGTCTGGTGATAACATGATATCCTGCTGCGATCCCAACCAGAAGAACCAGGACCATCAGGAAGAGCTTCTAGAAAAAGAAATCTCTAAATGAGTAACCAATTTTGACCAAAGGTAATAATTACAAAGATTCTGATCTGGAATGTAATATTAAAAAAAGGGATGTCTTGAGGGAGCTGGATCCATAGCTAGGCACATGGATCAGAGCTAGGATATCAGTTTGATTTATCAAAAACATTCAGTGCTATGTATTATGGATACCAGGTAAATAAATAAGATTGATAATTATCACATATCAAATGCTGAGAGCATTATTATTACGTATTAAGAGCACAGGTAGCGGTGTTTTTGGCAGGACATCCAATACAAAGCAAGCTTTGCCGACATAGGACAAAGTAGATCAGTTGGATCTGACCTATACCCTCCTTTGAAAGCAAAGGTTGGAAGTAACTTTCTTATACTTCCCAAGCAGGTTTCAAAGAAAAGATTAAAATGCTCAAAGAAAGAACTACAAAAGTGATATGCATGGGGAGGTGCCCCTATTCAAGATTTGCTTTAGGAAATAACAAGCTCACTTTTGGAGGAGCTCGGATATGGAAGAAGAGGCTGCAGGAGCCGACTATGAAATGAAAAATAAACTTTTTTCATAGACTTACTGTCCCCAAAAAATAATAATAATGCACAATCAGTAATTACGGGATATGCTATCGACAGGAAAAACAAAATAAAAAATAACAACATAAAATACAATCGTATATGAAAAGATAAAATAATTCTAAATATTTACCTAATTATTTTCATATATGCGGAAGATTGATTGTCTAAAAGTTGTTAAAATAAATTATTTTTAAAGGAAGTAAGGGAAGCATCTTTAAGAATAGGAGTGGGTAGGGAATTCCAGAAGGAGGTAGCACGAATGTTGAAGGATTCAAACGAAGCAGTTTTATATAAGGGGTTATATAGGTTAAAAGGTTGGGATATAGTGTTTAGGATATAGTGTTTCTTCTAGGTGGATAGAAGAACATTGGGTTAATAGCTGTGGAATATAGGAAGTTTTTTTTTGGTTTTTAGAGATTGGAAAAAGGAAAGGAACCAGAAAACATTATCTTCGGAATTTAGGGAAAAGTCACCCAAGCTAACAATATCGACAAGTAACATGTGACCTTTTGGGGATCCGACGACGAACATAATGAAACAGTTCATCAGACTATGATATATGAGGAAGATCTGGTAGATATGAAACCCACGACGCCCTTAGATACGTACCCCACACTGTTATAGCATGTAATAAGTGGATATTGTAAATTGTGGACCCTCGAGTAGGTTAACTGTAAAAGCATTCATAGTTTCATATTTCTCGAATTGTAACTATAAATAAATTATATTCAATAATACTAATAATTATTCTTCGCCTAACTGCCACTACACTAAGATTGGTTCGAAACTCCAACATTCTCGGTCACACACCGTCTTTGTAAAGATTTGAAGAATTATATTCCAACAACTCAAAGCTTCGGTCATCAGTCTTACAGTCTGCTATCCACACAAGAAAGAGATAATTCTTATTAAAACTCTTATGAGTTATAAAAATCACCGTTTTGTGCATAAACAGGTTTTATTTTTAAGTTAAGGAACGTATCCAACTGACAGTTTGTTGCTCATCTTTGTGACGGGCCAAATAGAGTTTTTCCATAATTTTATATAAAAAAAAAAATCAGAAATGTTTCCCTATTTTTTTTTCGTGGTCTATAGCCCAAGAAGTGTCATTCAGATTTTTTTCAGTGAAAAATGAAAAATGATGCGTCAAAGGGTTAATCTAATTCTTAATTAATATTTAAATTTAATATATTTTTTCATTTCTTCTCCTAAAATTACTTTTAAAAATATCTTTAACTAAATTCAAATAGGAGGTTGGTTTCCATTATCGTTAGATTTTAAAGAACAACATCCCTCCCGCATACATCACTACAGCCATTATACTACTACGGAAGTCATAATGATAGGTAATTAAGAATATTTAAATGTTATCAACAAAACTCAAATCAACAATGGACTACGTAAATACGCCTCTATCCCAACCCAGTCTTTGGCCCAAGCCTATCTAATCTCGAATCGTAGAATGCTTTAATATCCACTATTTTTCCATGCTGTTGCTTACGTGCGATATAATAAACCATTTTAGACATTATATAATTTGTTTTTTCTTCTGAATTGAAAAAAACGATAACTATTTTACCATTCTTATTATTTATTTTTTATCATTTAGTTTAATATCATTATATTGGGAAACCATTTTCCTCAGCCTTCATGAATCTTTCAAACGTTAGTAGCCTCAATGTTAAAATCGTAAAACTTCCCATTAATTCAATTTCAAAAATATTTATGACTGTTTTTTTTTTTTATTCAATATAATTAATAAGTCAATGAAATTAATCTATTTGTAAAATCATATCATCAGTGGGACATCAATCATCGTAGTATATACTAAACTTTCCGAGGTCTTTCAATATCATGAAACTTTATTAAACATGTAGAAACCGTCAATAAATTCATAGAATTAACTAGGTGTATGATTTATGTACAGTTGTAAATTTTAATAGGTAGTAAAAAAAAAAAAAAAATCAAAGAGAAAAAAATCAAAAACCAGATTTCTATTTTCGAACACTACATTTTCTGCGTATCATACATTATTTTGTAGAAACTTATTTAATGCGCATTAGACTTCTCTTATCTAGATAATTGTTAATTTTAAACTTAAGAGGAATACAGGCATTTTATCTTACCATGATAGCTGGTATTCTAGTCTTGCTGAATGTAGCTATAACTACGTTATGATCGCATGTGATGATTCAGTGAAGAACATTGTTATCAGCAGATGCATGCACAAGCAGTTTATGTATGTGGTGATAAGAAGTGCTAGAGTGTAACATGCAATATGTAAATAACAGGTTAGGGTATAGTCAATTAAAATATTACGCTCACATCTTAGCTGTTTTGTAGTCTAATATAATAATTATGCAATATATATTATTTATTTAATCCTAAATGAGAAAATCAAATAAGATACAATTATTTCTATAAAAAAGATTTAATACAATCAGTATTGAACATTTTATGGTGGGTGTATAAAAATAATAAGAATAGCAATCTACGCAATGAAACAGCTCTTCCCTACTGATATGCCGACAGGCATCGCTGACGTTTAAACATTGCTTAAAAAAATTACAAAACAACAACAAAACACATAACATTACTTTTATGCTTCGAAATGACACCTGCTCCTCAGTTTCAATTAACAACGTTCTCAGTAAAAATAATAATACTGTTCAATACGTAGGGCCCATTTACAATTAAAACAGAAACCAAAGTCTGAGACTGTTTTCTAACTTTTGACGATTAATATCTTGCTTGTCTTGGAGTGCTGAACCCGAAAATGACCTTGGATCAGTTCCTCCATCACGTCACAGTTTTTTTGCATTTTACGATATGCCAAATGTGATATGAGACTTATGGGCATATTAAAATAGGTTTGTTTTGTATAGAACGTGTTATTTTTTGGCTTGTTATAGACAAAATGATATTGTATAGAATCAGAATACAGATTATGCACCATCCAAGCTTTGTTTCAGGTTTTTCCGTGCATGTAATCTTGTGGGATTATCTCTTAGGTAACGCTTCTCGATTTCTTTGATCAACTTAGAGTATTTCACTAACCACTCCCAGGTTTTCAGGAAAGTAATCGAAATGAGCATTTAGGAAATGTACCTTCAAACTTATGGAACAGCCTAAATTTTGGTACTCATCGAGACAGAGGCTGATTTTGGTGTATCGAGAAAAAAGAAAATGAAGCTATGCCGTAAAAAGAAATGACAGCAAGAAATGCAAAGAATAGAGAAAACGGAAACACATTTCAAAGAACATAATAGGTAGTTGCAAATTCTTTCGGAATATTAGGAACACAAGAGAGGGTTTTCGTCCCAATAAAAGAAAAACTCGGCAACCTTCAAGGCGATGAAGCAGAAATAGTATAGAAATAGGCAGATCATTTTCAAGGTATCTTGGGAAAAGATCAAGATATTGTTGGACAGGAAAAGACACAACAATGAAAGCAATGTACTTTATAGAGAAGAAGATGTAGAAGAACAAGAGATCCCCAAAAATCGGGGGGGGGGGGGGGGGGGGGGGGGGGAAAAAAGGGATTATTGAGATCATTTCCCAACTTCAAAACGATAAAGTGCGAGCCCTGGATGGAATCCAAAATGAATTGCTCAAAAATGCTAGAGACGGTCTTTTGGATGATATTTATAATATCATTTATGGACGTCTGAGAAGATGCCTGAGGAATGGTCTGGATCCTTATAATGCCCAATATATAAATAAGGCAATAGAACTGAGTGCTGCAATTGTAGAGGGATTTCACTGGTCTTGGTTTACAAGGTCTTGCCAATTGCGATTAGCAGAAGGTTAACAAAGTGAGCAGAAAATCTTCTTGGTTATTACCTGTGTGGTCTTAGACCGGGAAAATTAACTAAGGACCAGATTTTTTTTTCGGTGAGGCAAATGTTGGAGAAGTCATATGAATATAATGTTTCATTGCACCATTTGCTCTCAGGCTTTAGACAAGCGTAAGTTTCTGTCAAAATAAATAAAATGTATGATCACCTAGCAACTTCAAAGAGATTTATGGGACAGGTCAAGATGACTACGAATAATACAACAAGTCATACAAAATAAATAGAGGCCTAAGACAAGGAGATTTACTAACACCAGTACTTTTTTACTTTGTGTTGGAAACAGCCATAAAAAAAACAAAAACAAATGGTGGTCGTGAAATTCACAATCATTTGACATAGCATTTAGCGTATGCAGATGATGGATGTACTCATTACAGCTAGGACTGTGCCAGCATTAGCAGGAATCCTAGAAGAATTCCTTAGAAGGCTGGAGATATACATATGCTTGGTAATTGTTAGTAAAGTCATGTATAATTAAGACATCAAAATCAGACAATAAGAAATACAGAAAGAAAATCGGACCTTCAGAAACTGTAAAGAATTTAAGTACACAAGTAGTGTGATAAGATATAAAAATAGAATGGATAAAGACTTAAAGGCTAGGGTTACAGCAGGAAACAGGTATCTGTTTAGTAAGAAGAAACAGCTGAACTGCAAAAGTTAAAAAAAAATTCGGATGTGATGAAGAAAAACTAAAGTCATGTTTGAGTTTTGTGCACCAAAAAGCATTAGTGCAGAACTGTGTTCTGTCCATTAGCAGAACTTCAAAAACATAAAACAACCGAAAAAATGCACGATTGTATAATTGGAAATCATTATCCTTGTGAGAGAAAGAAAATAAAAACGTTTAGGGCTCAAACGTCGTTTGAGATCAGCACAGATGATTTGGAGATAGGAAACGACATAATTATGAAATGTGATAAATATAACTATCTTGGAGTACAATTGAATAATGAAGGGAAAGATTCACTAGAAATAAAAGAACGTCTAAGACAGGGAAGAAGAGCCATAAAAAGATTGAACGGAATTTGGTGGCACAATAAGATTTCGAAAAAAAAGAAAACTGAATATATATAATGTTGTCGTAAAGCATAGCATTGTATGGAGCGGAAACATGGAAGCTAACAGAAAGCGATAAAAGCAAAATAAAAGCATTAGAAATGGATGTCCTTAGAAGATCTTGTGGAATCTCGAGAAGACAAAAGGTAACAAATGAAAGAGTATTGCAAATAGCCGACATTAAAGAAACTATTATCGACAACGTTACCAAGAAACAGCTGATATGGTACGGTCACGTGCAGAGAATGCCAGAAAACAGACTTCCAAAAGTAGCTCTTAAATGGGTACCGACTGAAAGAAGAAAAAGGGGAAGACCTAGAAGAACGTGGGGCGAAGGAATAAGAAAAGCAATGAATGAAAGGAACCTCACGGATGATCATTGCCAGAATCGTGAACATTGGAGAACGAGTCTAGAGGTCGGACAGCGTAGACAAACGCTATAAACCGGCATATATATATATAGGGCTCAAACGACCCATGTTGGATAACAGTTGTAGAGGCTTGCGCTGTTACTTATGCAGGTTGGTGGTGAGTTGTGAAGTCGTAAACAATGTAAATACGAGAATAGGATAATCTCGTTTGATTGATCAAAAAAAAAAAAAAAAAAAAGATTGGTAAAACAGTATATCAAAGGTTAAACCCATGTATTGAAGATGGTTGAATTTGTAACTTATAAAAACGAAATAAACTATAAATTTAACAAAATACGTATTTTATAAATTTAAAATTATAAACTTTTCAATAATTACAAATGTTTTACTTAGTCCCTTATGCACGTACCTCAGGCCAAATGTGGTTAAATAAAAACAGGGGATACTAAAATCTTGTTTCATTATACTTAATGGCAATATCCATTAGTTCCTTATGCAGAAACTTTATATAGTTAAATGCTCAATGTAAATAGGTCTGAAACCTAATTCTATTCCCTGTGCTGACAGCTAACAGAGTTTCAACCTCCAATGCAACTACAAATGTACTACTTAAATGATCATAAGAGAGAATTAAAGGAGTACTAATGGACCAGTAGGCTCCACTATGCGCTTAAATTACAGCTACGTGCAGTACTTCTATTATTATTATTATTATTATTATTATTATAACTGTCTTAGTAGGATTAGTATTAGAGCCAGATTCTAAAATGGCTAAAATTAGAGTTATACATTTTGGGAAAAAATGCCAACCTTTGAAGTGCTATACCTCAAGTAAGATTTATTAAGGCTAAAGAGCAACAGTTGAGATATAATTATAGAAAAGTTTATCAACATTCAAGAAAAAATAATACTTACTTTGCGATTCATTGTTTTTGACAGTTTTGAATAGATGGGAATTTTTTTTTTATTATGAATTCGACAAAGACACTGCGAGTATAGATCAATTGAAGTTGCAAACTTGGCATTGCGCTATTGCTATGTAGCCAAATCAAATACAAAAAAAAATCAGGCCATCACCTTTTTTGAGAAACAGCATATTTTCGATACCTTGTCTATCAGAGATAAATTTGAAAAAATGTGATAATGATTCCAAATTATTCTTGAAAATGGGTAATCTTGAGTTTTGATTATACTAGGTTTAAATGCCGCAAATCAAAACAATCATATTTCAGTCAACGGAATAAAGAATATAAAAAAAAATAAGATAAATTCATATGACATTATCAGAGCCAAGGATTGCTCTATGTTCGAGGACCTCTATGCTGTCCACTTGGAAACCCTAACCTTTTTCCAAATAACTTTGAACTCTCCTAAAATTACTTTTAAGTAAGCTAAAATTTTATTTTTAATACGTTTATTATTCATTATTTAAGATTTATCTTTCCTGAAATCTCAAATCTTTGATGACATCTCAAGTGCTACATATTAGTGTTCTATTTTATTTTTTAGGAATGCCACTTATTAATACTTACTTTAAAACACCTTTAACTGATTTAACTGGTACTCTTCTCACTCACCAGTATTTTGGTCGTTGTCAAGATATTGAAATGAAAGCCATTAATTGTCTGGAAGCTTATGGGCGGGAAAGAGGAATAAAAGCTTGCAGTGACATTTTAAGTGATTATGATGAATGTAGTAGGAAAGTAAAGCAGGTAATTAAATTTGATCTTGAATAGTTTTAGTTTTTTAAGCATTTTATTTCAAGATATTATGTGTGGTTCTCAGATGTAACTTGCATTACTCCACCCTCTTTAAAAAATTATAAACTCCTTATTTAAGTAAAGTAGTTAATACTATCATTATACCCTGTTATGTAGAATATTTTGCTTGCAATATAACCTATTTTATTATCTACAGCATATGCTGTAAAAATTCATAGAGATTTCATTCCTTCTCGGTTAACTACCTTTTATTGAACCTAATTAATACAGTCTACTTAAGTAGTAACTTAAGGATAAGAATGATTTATTTATAAGATTTATTATAACTTCACTAAATTCAGGTGAAGAAAACTGTGTGCATGTCCTGTGGGGCTGTGGCTGGGGGCGGGGGCTACCTGGGGTTGGGGTGGATCGGTCCCGCTTGGCGGGGAATGCGACACGGCTGCTTGGGCTAGTTTTGCTCCAAACCTCATGGGGATGTGGACTTTTCCATATAGAATAAATGTAAATGGTTTTTATCTACATTCCACAAATGAGCTTTGTATACTAAAAAAAAAAAATGTATATATATACAGATAAGCAAGCCGTGGTGTTTTTCCTTCTCGGCGGGTGCGACTCGTCTCTCCTCGGGGCGCGCCTCTATCCGCAGCACCCATTCCGGGCCAAATTAGAATTAGAATTAATAAAAATTACGCAGGCATTGATGACCTTAGGGTTTTATGCCTATAAACCCAAACAAACAACAACAACTGTGTGCATAAATATATTATAATCTGAAACATGAATCAGGTTTAGATAGAAGTGCAACTACCATAAGTGTGTAATGTTTGTGTTATGGACTCAAATCACACATGTACAAGCCTTATGAGGCGAATACAAATGCATTCCATTTGCTAATGAAAATGTTTTCCTGATAATATTTTCACCTAAGGCCTTTCCTAATTAAGTGTTTTGTTTTTTAATTAAATTGATAAGGACCAGTGGAACTGGAAATCAATAATGATGTATGGATATAAGTAGTATAAACTATAATAATCTCATGATAATTATTTATTTTGTTTTTAAAAACCATCAATAACAGCTAGTAATAACTTTTATGTTAAAAGTATCTCTTAATAATAATATATAAACTCCAGGGTCATTATTAGTGACAAACTTAAACTTTTTCAAATTGTTTCTCTTCATAATTACAAATATTCCCCCTTAAGTTTTAATAGCGATCCTGGAAATGGATTGTTCATCATATTTATTATATTTTATTAGAAATTTCCAATAATCACTTTTTTATAACATTATGTCAAGAAATTGATTGTGGGATGTTTAGGTGTGCTTATGAGTCATTTCCTTGATTTACACACATCAAAAAAAGTTTTGCATCACCCGAATTTTTTAATTTCGCTTGAATATTTAGGAGAAATATTTTAGGGGGAGGAAAGTGCAACTAATACTCATAAAAAGCATTGTAATTAAAAACAGATAACATCCTTGTAAAATTACAAAAATTAATAAAATACGAAAAATACAGAGAAGAGGAAAATGTGACATGGTTTAAAAATTGATTAACAAACATTTATCGTTTACCTAGTACTCTGTGTTTCCTCCCTGGGCTCTAATTAGAGCTTGGACTCATAATGGCATCCATAAAATAATGTGGTCTATGCCTTCTTGTCGAAGAATCGCTCCTTTCCTCAGCTCTCAGAGTGGTAGGGACATTCTGAGCCCCCATCTGCTGGGCTCTATGAGATGGGTACCTCAAGCGACTCAGCCTCCCAGGTATCCTCCAGACCCTTAATCAGTTATTGTCAGGGACCAAGGCAAGTCTGGTTTCATCAGAAAACAGACAATTCCTCCACTGAGGCAACAGCCACTCTTCGTGAGCCCTTGCCCACTGAAGTCGTTGCTGATAATGGTTCCTACTCAAGAGTGGGCGGTGTAAGGGTCTTTTTGCTCGAAGGTCAATTTCGGACGGTTTGGTCAATAACAGTAGTGCCTATAGCTCGCTGAAGCTGTCGACGGTAGTCACCTGCATTGGAAAAGGGCTGTTTTCTGGCTGTTAGCCCTATATAATGGTCCTCGTGCCTTGTGGTACAGCGTGGCCTACCTCTATGTGGTCTGTCCTCAACACTTCTGGATGCTAACAACGTCCCTACTGCTCTTCAAGAACTGAGGAAGCAGCGATTCAAGAATGGCAGAATCTTCGACAAGAAGACATAGAGCGCAGAGAGGAAACACAGAGTACTAGGTAAACGATAAATATTTGTTAATCAATTTTTTAACAATGTCACATTTTCCTTTTTTCTCTATTTTTCATATTTTATTAATTTATTATTAATTAACTTATTTAATTTTTAATGATTTTGTCATAATATGGCTACATTTATCATATATTCTTTGTTAGATTTACATTTTTTTTTTTTTTTTTTTTTTTTTTTAATTTCATGAAGATTTTAAGATAAGGTATTTCATTTCATCTTAAGTGTGAATATGATTATAACTTTAATTTTAGTAAATGATTTCATTGAACCATTTTTTATTTAATTGTTTGTCCTAGTGGTGAGACCATAGGCCTCTAGTGTTAAATGAACTCGGTTCAAATCCTGGTTTGTCACATTTAATTTTTTCTTTGACAGCAAATTAGTAAGCATTTTCATGGTGAGAGCTGTGGTTTTACATGATTTTCCTGTGTCCAGTCATTCCTAAGAATTAACATTAATATATAATGATTAAAGTGTTGACCATAATTCACTGAAGAAAATTCTGTGGTTGTGCATCAAACAACTCTTTGAATACTAATAATGATTTAATTTTTCTGTTAATTTAGTGTTAAGTTTCTTGTCATCTATTGCTTGATATTATAGCTTTTATTTTATAATACTTTTTGTTTTAATCTTTTATTTGTATTCTTTTTTTTATCATTTAATGTGTTCTTTATTTTTAAAACTAATTTTTTTTTTTTTTTTTTTTTATTTTAGATTTGTCGTCATGAAGCATTAAGGAATGAAAGGGCCAAGCAGGGTGTTTTCGAGGATCCTCCACGAGGAGATGCTTTTATAGAAAACTGATTCATTAAAATTTAAAATTGTAGAAAACTTATATAATTTTAATAAATGCAGTGTTTAAGTTGTCATTATTATTGTTTGATTCATAGGTTTTGAACTATATTTTGTTGTTTCCTTCATATTTGTAAACAAACATTGTAGTAATAACTGTTCCTTATATTGATTTGTTATTGTAAATTTACTGTTAATAAAGAAACTAAAAATTCCTATGAATACTCATTTTTGTTTTTAGTTGTATCTTGTATATTCAACTAGTGTATATTTTACCCTTTAATTGTGACCTATTTTTAAAATTACATATTATTTTATTATTAAAGTTGGTGAAATTTTTAAACTTTGTGTGATTTTTTTTTTTTTTTTTTTTTTTTGCCTTCTAAAGATTAATTTTTTTGGATGTTTTTAAACCTATCCTTTTGACTATGTTAATTTATAATGAACTAAAATGCTCAATTAAGTACATCAACTTTCTTTACTCTTTAATGTTAAGGTTCACTAAAGCCAATTAATAATATTAAATGTATACTACAAACTTTTAACAAGGACTTGTAAAAAATAAATATCTCTGTAGAAATAAAAAAAAATGGTTTGGAATCAATGTCTTTTAATATTGATAGGGTTTGCCTTAGATTTCAGAATCATCTATGGTGTAAATTAATTATTGTTATCTTATTACAAATTTTATATCTAAACATTTATATTTATTATATATATATAAATATTATATAGAATATATATATATATATATATATATATATATATATATATATATATATATATATATATATATATATATATATATATATTTTTTTTTTTTTTTTTTTTTTTTTTTTTTTTTTTTTTTTTTTTTTACCCATCATTAAAGAGTTTTCATTATATTTTGGAAAGGCCTTAAACTATGAAATACTTTCAGGCTTTTTCTATCTTTATTACAATTTTAATGTCCCTTTTTATTCCATGGACTATTTTTTAATTTAATCCTCTTCTTTGGAGGCTAGAGTGAAAAAGTATTTTTTTGATCGTATGAAAGATAGAATGTGTACCACTTCAGCCACCATTTTAATGATAGTCGGTATATAAAAAGAGGTAATAAGTTCAACTTATAATTAATTTTGGTTTAATAGAAAGGGCCACTATCCCTTAATTCAAATGTTTACTAGTTATCCTCAAAGGTTGAGTGTTTGGACATAGTTATTTCATTCTTTTACATTTAAATGCTCAATTTAATTAAGGTAAACTTTCACTTGAAAGATATTGTGAGTTATAAAAGATCTTTCAACATCAATGTGTGGAGCAGGTTATGTGTTACCTGTCAAGCATTCGAAAGTCAAGATTCAGGATTGATGTTATTTTTTTTCTCCTCGGATATCTTGAAATTTAATCACAATTAAAATGATCTTTTATCCCTAAAATTAAAAATAATATTTGTTTTGTCTAACGAAATAAGTGTAGGGTGAAGTGCGGTACACTGTAACCTGGGGCACAGTGTCACAACTTAGCTTAGTAATTTTTTTATTTGACTTTAGTATCTCTTTATTTATCAGTCAATTTCATGCGTCGCCATCTTAAACTTCTGTCATTGGAAATAAAATTGCAGGTAATTGGGAGAATAATCAAATTTATGTTTTCTGTAAAACATTTGTGAAGAATTTGGCTAGTGAAATTTATTTTTTGTTGGAAAACTAATGATTTCTTGTGAGTAGGTAAATGTCCCTTTAATCTTCAATTAATTGGCGTTTGAATTATAAACAAAGTTTCTTGCAATTTCTAACCAATATAATTTTATCGAATGTTTGTTCCAAACAATAGGGTGTTGGGCACAGTGCAACGTAAAGTGTTATACTGTGCCTCATTTGATTATTTATATTTTTTCTAGTTGTGTTTCATCAGAAATAGTCCGTGATAGGAAAAGGAAGGTGGACATTGTTTTAAACAATGCTAATGACATTAAAGAAGAAAAGATAATGTTCTCATATTATAATTTTTTTATGCTTAATTTTTATTACCAAAGAATTCTTATGGAACAAAGTTGAGGTTAAACATTTTCTATTTTTCATATTTTACTTTGTAAATGTATTTTTAGTGTTTTCCCCATATTGTTATACTGTACTCCAATGGCTGGTACACTGTACCCCACCCTTGGGGCCCACAGTAACAAATTTGTGATTTAAGATTATTAAAAAAATAAATGGCTTCAAATATAATTTTGATATTATATCAATCCTAATATGGAGTTTGAAGACTGTTGATTTTATAGTGAACAATTAGAAGACGATATAATAAAGGTTTTTTTTTCTTCTAAAAATAAAAATGACTTTGTTCTTACACTGTTCCCCACTTGTTCCTATAATAAAAATGGTTTTAATTCTTTCTAAGTGCAATTATTTGATTATCAGTGTTTATAAAATAGCAAACTCAACTAGCACGTAAACTGCCAGGAAGAAATTAATTATTAATGACTAAACATTACTGCTATAATAGCCAGGGATATAACCTGAGGTTTCCAGTCAATAAGGTAGTACAAATAAATAATTGTGCTTGGTGATGGAAATATCTTGATTAATGAGTATAAATAATTGTAATAATTGAAATGAAAATAGCTTTTATTGTGCAACTAAATAATATATACAATTAAACAATAAATACATACACATTTATCTTCCTTGCACTAGCCTTCCTCTTTTTAAGAGGAGTTATGGTCTTACACTTCCCAAGGTGACCAGTCCTACTGGGAAGCGGGGTTTGTTATTCGATTCCACTTCTCCCACCATGAATTTTTATCCTTTGCTGTTCTCCACCATGTTGGGCCAGCCTCTTTTTTGAAGGAGTCGCTCCATCTCTTCAATTGCCTTCCCCTGTTCCTACTATTGTCATATGGTGTCCACTCGGTTACAGTATATGACCACCTGTCTTCAGTAGATCTCAACACATGTCCAGCCCATTTCCATTTTAATTTTTTTTATAAGCATGGAAGAGTCTTTGAGCCCTGTTTTCTTCTGAATATCAATGCACTTGATCCTATCCTTTCCTTTGATATTTGTCATACTTCTTTCTACTGCATTTTGCCAGATTCTTACTTTATTTTCTTGAAACTTTGTGAGAGACCATGTTTGACTTCCATAGGACAGAACTCGAAAGATACATATTTCAAAAGTTTGTTTTTTGAATACTATGTCAGCATTGGTTTTCATAATACTCCTTAGGGACCAGTACTTTTTCCAACTCTGTGAAATTCTTCTTTGGATCTCTTTATTTGTTTTATCTGTGAAGGATACAAGTTGCCCGAGATAGATGTGCTCGTTAGTGTATTCTATGTTATCATTACCCGTTCTTATTTCTATTTCTTCACTATTTGTCATTAATTTAGTCTTATCATAGTTTGGGACTAGACCTACTTTTTTACATCCTGGTACTAGTTCATCAACATAGAAACCATTTCCTCTCTACTTGTTGCGAAGAGCACAATATCATCTGCAAAGCATAGGTTGTTCAGCCACCTTCCATCGACTCTTACTCCTTTTCTTTCCCAGTCCAGGTTCCAGAAAACCAACTCCAGGACTGAAATGAAGAGAACTGGAGAGAGTGGATCACCTTGTCTCACACCTTTTTCCACAGGGAAAACATTTCCTTTTCTTTCCATTTCAATGTATGCTGACATACCTTTATATAGCTGTTCTATAATCTGTATATATCCGTTCTGTATTCCTATAGTTTTGAGGGCTTTGGATATGCTTGCATGATAAATAAGAGTCGAACACTTTTCTGAAGTCAAGAAAACAGAGGTAGAGAGGGAAACTATATTCTTTAGATTTTTCTATAATTTGATTAACTGTCTGAATATGGTCCATTACTGAAAACCCCTTCCGAAATCCCGCCTGTTCGATAGCTATATTCTCCTTCATCTGTTTTGTTAATAATGGTGCTTGGTGATGGAAATGTCTTGATTAATGAGTATAAATAATTGTAATAATTAATTAATAACTATTCAAATATTTTCTTAGATTAATTAAAATACAAAAATTTTTTTTTTAATTTATTCGTAAGAACAGCTTAAAAATAAATGAAAAATTCTTCCGCCTCAACAATAATTGTGATAAATGGGGCCATTCATATCATACTTACATAAAATTAATAAAAATACACAATCAATATGCTATGTTTGGAAACTAGAAAATATCCCTAAATGTTGTTATATATTGTCATAGTCCAAATAAAATTTAAAAAATAGAATATGTTTGTATATTGAAATGGAGTGAAATGATAAATAATCATTTTGAACCACATGGTCCACTGAAAATATTGAATATTGGCAGTTCAATGATTTTGAACTCTTGCCTTCCATACATATCTGAAAATAAATAGCCAATTCGTAATATTGTTGATTTTAAAAATTATAAATACAAGTCTCTTATCAAATTACTGCCATATTAATACAGTGGAAATTGTAGTAATCCAAATTTATTAAAGTACAATCGTTAAAAATAACAACTAGTACTTAAAACTACAATTGTAATCAGTAAGAGGCCAGTTCTATGTTGTTTAAGAGTATTAGAACATATCCAACAATCAAACATTGAGGAATGATGTAATGAAATTATATAAAAGCTTATGCATGAGAGAACAGCTCCACTAACTGTCTATTGTCTACGACGTCCTTTTAAGAATAAATTGTTTTACATAATTCCCGAATTAATTAGTGTGAAATAAACCTCCATGGATATGATAGGTTATCTTAACGAATTATAATCAGTAAGGAAATAGATGTGATTGTTGTTAGATATTGAAACATGAAAGTTTTTATGGAGAGAAAACTTTTAATAAAACTACAGAGATGTGTATTTGGTCAAGGTTTCCAACGGAACGATTTCAGGGGTAAGTGCTTAAATATTCGAACTCCATTTATTATTCTTTACTAAATATTAAACTTATTTTATAAATATTAGGTTTCGTATGAACAAGGCTGTTTCGAGCTACTACAGTGCTATTAAGTCAAATTATTTTTAAACATTTAAAATAATTCATTTTACCAACTATACATTCCATATGTGAACTATATTATTTTCATTTTTAATAGTTTTCTCATTAAAAAGATTATCTTTCTTTCAGTGGGTGGGGAAAATGTTATGTTGGAGGATCTTAGAAAAGAAGTACTTTCATTGGAAATTTAGGAGGGTATGTTAAAAATAGGATTTTCTGGTAGAGAAAAAACACGATAAAAACAAAGTTTTTTATTAATCAACTAAAAATTAAAAATCAAAGCATTTTTAATGGAAATACTTACTCCAATAAAGACAGTTTCTCTTTCGTTATTATTTTGGAGGGGTATATCCCTATCAGCCCCTCCCTACGCGAACGCCACTGAGACCAGAGCGCCTTCTTTTAAGCTGCTGTTAAATATCTGATAATGGGTTGACCCAGATTCGTATTTTTCTATTTGTTCACGATTTTTAAAATAAGGGTTTTACCTGCCGTGTTCTTAACTGATGGAGATCAAAGTTTCAGAAAAATTGTATGTACTCGCTAAATAAGGAACTGTTTGTTTCAGAGATAAGACTTTTATTCATTGTCCAAAAAAAAAAAAAAAAAAAAAAAAAATTGTATATATAAAGCAAATTGAGTATGATAATTATATACTCTTATTTAGTTAAGTTTGAGTCTGTAACATTTTAAATGAGTACTATTTATGCGGATATAAATTCTCTCTTGTTATTATTTTTTTTATTTCTGAATGATATTCAATATATTTAAATGAAAAAAATAATATTTATGTTTATGTTTTCAGATTAATACCAATCTAGTTTACACCTCTTGTGAAAAGAATAAAGCAAAGCTATTGGATTTCGTATTGTTCATGGATTTATTATTAATTAAGCAATTAAGTGTCACATCATTCTTTCATTTGATAGCAATCAAACCTACCAAATCATTTTCTGTTATTTAACAAATCCATTGATTATTAATAATGCATAGGGCTGGCCAGAACCAACCCGGTCCCGTTGCAAATATATTTGCTGGGCCCCTTTAACTCCTCCCAACTGTAATTTATTTTTTTACAAAAGTAAACTTTTAATAAAATACAATGCGTTATTAATTTTCTAATACGATAAAGTTCCATAGAATAGGTTATATAGAATAACACTTGTGAGTGGTCACGTTAGCACGCCCCTCCAAGAGCCGAGCCCCGGGGATTTTGCCCTCCCCCTGCCCCCCCCCCCTCTCAGCGGCCCTGATAATGTATTGTAGATATGGTGGACTAATACAATTTCCACATACCGTAATAATTCATTTCTCAGGAAGGATCATACTAATAATATAGTAAAAAAACAAAACAAATATAGTAAAAAAAAAAATGATAAATAAAGTATTTTTATGAAGTACATAAATTAATTTTATATCGGATAGAATTCTTCAAAATGAAGTAAAAATATTGGTTGTTAAAATCATGGTCATTCTTACACTGATTGAAAACCATGATGGCCGAGCACGATGGGACAAAGGTCCCAGACTACCCAGCACGGATCAGGTGTCTTTGATTCCCAGTTGAATCAGTCAATATTTATTTCGAAGTGGCTCTGCGGAATTTTTCTTGACATTCCCTTTCCGTTTTAGACCGACCGCACCCACACGGTTTCCGAATTCGGTTTTTGCATTTGATACCCTAAAGCGCTTATTTCATATACAGTGAACACAAACTTTTCCGTACACCTACTAAATTCACTAAAATATGGTTTCTTCTACTTATGTTGTAGAACAATATTTTTTGACGATATCATATTCTTCCTCATTCACGTGAGAAACATACCTAAAAATTAAAAAACCGAAATATGGATAATGCTTATGTATTTACTCTATAAATATAAAAAAGGGTGAACTGCCTGCAGCAAAAGTTTTCGTACTGCATCAAATTATCTTATTTAATCCCTTAACTACTTCAGGTCTGATTTAGAGAAGTTTACAATTCGTTAATCCTACCCTCTTTCTATAAATGTTCTGATCAGTGTTTTATAAACGGCCACGGCCCGATACTCCACCAGCGGTTACATGTACCTTCCCTTAGATGACAGGGATATTCGTACGGGCAGATCAGTTCAGTGTCTAATATACCTCTTTCAATGGTCCAATGCATAATCAAACGTATTAAAAACAACGAAAGGCTAAACGATAAGGGTAGATCGAGATGGCCGAGATGAGAGGAGATGAAATGAAATGAGAAAAGTTAATACTGAGCTCAAAATAACGTCCAGAAAGTAAATTCCGGATTTGGGAACATCTGCAGGACCTGATACGATTAGATGAGGACCTAAGGAGAAATAGATTTCTGGTCAGAGTAAATAGAAAGGAAGTAATATTCGTATGTCTGATCATTGCACATTAAATTTCCTTTAGTAGACTAATAGGTGGTCGTTCCAGTAGTCTGGATTTTATTTATTTTTTAGACGTTCTTTGACGAAATTTATTTTTTCAAGTCTATTTTTGTTAGTTATAATATTTGTTTTCGATTTACTCTGGCCATAATGTTACGATGTTTTAAGGATTGTACTTTTCAATTAATCTGCTCTGAAATAGAAATGGAAGAACCGGATGGAAAACAGGAAATAGGTGGAGTGAGCAGTTTTCAATTCGCAATATGAAATCTTTCAGCAGAGGCTAAAACACACTCGAGTGCCTTTAACACCTGTTAAAGTAAAATACATTTGATTATTGGATCAGCAAATAATCAGACTGATAAAGTTTTTCTGGTGTTATTGGTATAGATTTTTAAGAATATTACGGTTTCAAACTTTATCGTGATCATTTTTTTTTATTTTATTTTTTTAAATTATTTATTGAAATTTACAACTGTACATACAAAAAATAAAATACATCAAGTAAATGTGATGACATAGATAAAAATGACACGTCACTTGTTTTTAAAGCAACTACTCATTGGTAGCACTTATTAAGGTTCTACATGATGAAGCACTATAATAGAAGGTCCCGATGCCATCTTCTTTCCAGGCACCTCGGAGGGTTATCTGGAATGGAATGAGAAGCAAGTTGTGATACTAATGGATTTGAATGGTTGTGGAGTTTGCTGTGAAAGGATTGATATCTGGTTTGAGCTAAGTCAGAAACGTAAGGTATATTAAGATCTTTGTGGATAAGTTTGTTTGTGACGAAGTAAGGAGCATTTAGGATTTTGGATTGTAAGGATTGGATACGAGATGAATTGGATGGTTTAGTGGAGCCCCAAAGCTCAACTCCGTATGTTCAAATTGGTCTAATTATTGTCATGTAAATGAGTCTTTTGTACGTAATTAATTGGGAGCTTTGAACGTTTGTTAAGTAAATGTTGAAGTAGTCGATAGCGACCGGCAGTTTCTTGTCGGTTTAGTCTTGTATGTGTATTCCAAGTAAGACGTTTATCCAGATGGAGTCCTAGGTAGCGGATCTGTTCAACGAGGATGAGTGGAACATCGTTAAAGGATACAGTAGGACAGGAAGTCGTGGGTTTACGACGGAGGGTGAAGGTTATTTGATGGGATTTATTTTGATTCTCCATTTTTGACACCATTCTTGAAGTTTTATGATATGGGATTGGAGTGTCTGGGAGTCAATGAAGGGATTATTGTTTACTGATAACACACACATGTCATCAGCATACGTGGTGAGGATGTCTCGTGATCATTAAACGGAAGTTTTATATAGTAACACAAAAACTGTTTATTTTAATTATATTATAGTGATACTACGTTTTAACTCAATTTTATTTTTCATAAACCTTTACTATTTTTTTAACCCCTCTTGACCTATGGCACCCCTTAAGCAATGCAGAGGTGGCGGAATTGTTATTTCTGCCAATACCTGTGATTAAACAATTAAGCATGTGCCCTTTGTGCAGATTACATATTTATCATATGTTTGTTGATATAGATAAGATCTCTATAACTGTATTCAACATTTTATTTGGTAAATTTTATCCTTATACAAACATATAACATTGTTTAATAAAAATATTGTTTCAGGTATAAGTACACAATACAAAATTGGATTTGTTGGGCTAGGTAACATGGGAGAAAAAATGTGTAAAAATTTATTGAAAAAGGTATGTTGCCAATCAAATCTTTTTGTCCATAATTTAAAATAATTATAAGCAACTTATAGCTTTTGATATGTTTTTAGGACTTTAAAGTAATGGTTAAAGACATAAACCCAAGGAAGGTAGAGTTATTGAATAAAGCTGGAGCAATCACTGCTGAAAAAAATTCCGATATTGCTGAATTCGCTGATTATATAATAACAATGCTTCCAGCAAGCCACCATGTAACTTCTTTTTATGCTGGTGAAAATGGAATAATGAAGTAAAATTTGTTACTTGCTCAACCCATTAATGTTTTTATCTTCAATATTTTAAAGTAAAAAATAATTGCACATAACCTGGCTTTTATCTTTGGAAAAAAATCATTGTAAACCCATAATGTGGGTGCTGACTCTCATGGAAATATTATTGCTTAAATAATTGTGTACTTACAATCAGTTATGTGATAAAAAGTGGCTTGTAATTTGACCATTTCATATCATTATCGTATTAGTTATCAAATTAAAAAAAGAATGGAAGCACTGTTTTTAAAAACAAAATCATAATTAGTGATGGATCGTTCTGAGTGGAACGGAACGTGGAACAGGATCCAGCTTTGAACCGGTTTGGAACGAAACCAATCGCCCAAGTTTTTCGTTCCACCTGGAACGAAAGCCAACGCCATGAGATCTCTCGTTTCTTTCCGTCGGTGTAGTAGGGTTTAGATTGCACTTCTGGTTTCGTTCCACTCAAGGTCGTTCCGACAGCTGTTTCGTTGACCCCCCCCTCTCCATAGCTCTGCCACCCCGCACATGGTCATCTTCAAAATAAACAGCTTTCTTTGAAATTTTCTATTCTACCGACAGAGCTTGGCTTCTTCTTTCGGATTCAGAGAATTGAACCACACAAGGTTTTACTTTTGACGTACTTAAATAATTTTTTCGCTATTTGTTTCAAAGCTAATGGACCAGTCACAAGAATTTATTACTCCTTTTTTTCAGAACCAATGTAGTTAGAAAATTCTCGCTCAATTGTGCACTATACTTGAACTTCCCCGTCCCCCCAAAATTAAGTTCTTGATTGAATAAAACTATTTTAATAGTATACATTTTTTCATTAAGTATACGCAGCTATTTAAACCTACTTAATATTATAGTACGTGTAAAATTTTTAATTATAACATAGAAGGAGGAGGTTAACAGCTCGAAGTCACAAAAAGGTATGTACCGAAATGCATGGTACATAGGTAGTAGGTTAGTCAAACTGACGTGAAACGAAAAGTGGTACAGACTGTAAATTCTGATTCCACTTTTCACTCGGAACTGCCTTTCACTAGTATGTAGTAGGTTAGTCAAACTGAAAACTGGAACTGGTTCCAATCGTGGAACGGAACGTAAAATCTCATTCCACTTCCAAGTCGGAACGGCCCTTCACTAATCATAATGAATTAGCTGACTAAAATTAACTTATTTTTAAGAAGAATGTGGATAAAAACTATTATATTTATATTCAATGTAAATAAATCATTTATTTATTTTTTTGCACAAAATGTATTTTTTTTTAATTGTCACTTTGATAGTGATAATTATATAGCATAATTACTATGTAATATATTATAGGTTGGTACTGTTATGGTGTTGCGAATTATCTAACTATGTTAATTTTTAGGTTCATCAGACCTGGGACACTAGCAATTGACTGTAGCACTGTTGACCACGTAGCACCAAAGAGTCTGAGTAATTTATTTGAAAAGGTTGATGCTTCGATCATAGATGCACCTGTCTCTGGAGGTATCTATTTATTTCATGATGATTTCGATTAGAAAAGTTAATTTGTCATTTTTAGCTATTAAGTTTTTCATGAACTACAAAAATGAAAAAATATTAACTACTTCCATTTGAGAATTCTATAAAATTAATGAATTAGCATATTTGTCAATATTGGCACATTCAAGATAAACCAACAAAAAATAAAAATAATAAACTCACATGAAGCAGTGAGTTTATGATTAAATAAGATAAAACAACAAGAAACTGAAAGAAGAATATTTTGTAAGTTATTCTTAAAATTCAAAATAGAATTTAAAAAGGATGTATGAGACACCAATCTGCTATCATCCCAGGATTAGTTTTTATAGTTCTGAGATACAAAAATAGATAAAATAAGTAATAAACTCCGTAAAAGGCTGGAACCAAGGCCAAGACTCCACAAAAATTTAAAGGAAGAATTCTAAATTTGTTTTGAAATTCTCAGAAAATGAATAATTTTGTACGCAAATCACATTTAAATATTAAGAACGAAAAACAAGTCCAAAAATAATGTTTATTATTCTTTAAAATGAAATTAAATAGAAATGCTTATTAACTACTTTTTCATTTGCTTAAAAATAGAGGTGGGTGGTCAACAAGAAAAGATTTTTTCACATTCAAATCTATATATATTATAATTGTTTGTGATAAAATTGTTTGTATAAGATCAATGTGAATGATATAGATCAAAAACGGATTGGAAATAAATAAAGGATAGACCTTTAAATTATCAACCTCTTTAACCTATCCCATCTTTGAGTATCTTGTAATGCTTGGAACCATAGCAGAATGAAATAATTTCAATCTGATGTGAATTGAAGGTGGACATTTTAATCTAATTTCTGGTTAAAATAATTTTAACAATTTTAATTGGTGAAAAATAAAATAAAATAAAAAGAAAACAAACCAGAATCTATATTCTTTAAGTGGAAGTACAGAGTCCAAGTTATTTGATTAAAAGAAATTTCGTTACATCCTGGCATTGGTAATGAAATGCTATTGAGCTAATTTATATATTTGCTTAACATCATTTCTTTATTTAGGCGTTTCTGCTGCATTGAATGGAACATTAACATTCATGGTAGGAGGGAGGGAAGAAGATGTAGATAAGGCTAGACCAGTACTATCTGCCATGGGTAAAACTATAATCCATTGTGGAGAACTAGGAAGTGGTCAAATCGCTAAAATGTGCAACAATTTACTCCTTGGTATAACAATGTATGGAGCAGCTGAAATATTTAATTTAGGCAAAAAACTTGGAATAGATCTAAAAGTTTTGACATCAGTGATCAACACCAGTTCAGGAAGATGTTGGGTCACAGATACTTACAACCCAGTGCCGAATGTAATGGAAACTGTTCCAAGCTCAAAAGGTTACGAAGTGAGTCTCAGGTTTCATATTTAAATTTTAATGGAATATGATTTTTTTTTTTTTGTGCGTTATAACCTTTAATTTTAAATAATTCTAAAAGTCAATAAATAGCTTCTGGCTTATGTTTATGTAAGATAACCACTGTTAGATGTATACCCCAGTATCAAATGTAGATTTAAATCTCTCTAACTTGATACCATTCTGTTAATTATAAAATACATTCAACTTTTCTTATTATTTTATGTTAAAGACAAGCTGGCTCTTCAATGAATATAGTTATATTTCAATAGATACTAATTTAATTTATTAAATGCATATCCAGTGAGTTAAATTTACAATATTCCAATAAAATTGCATCTTAATAATCACATCCTAGTGTTGTTTTGATAGTCCAAACAGTGAAAATAACTTGGATTTAATCAGATTGTGAATAACATGAATGAATATTTTAAGTATGATTGAATATACAATGTTCAAATGTGCTATAATCTGTAAAGAACTAATAATTTCTATGCTGTTAAAAAAATTTTTTAGACCAAACCAATTAATAATTAATAAAGTATGCATGTCTTTTTGACATTTTTCATTTCATATAATGAGCATTACAATCAGAAAGGAATCTTCAATGGTTTTTAGAATCTGCCAGTGTCTTGTAAATATTTTGGCTTGTATAAGATAAATAAAAACATGCCCATTTTGGAAACTATAATACATATATGAGTGTGTGTGTGTGTGTTTGTGTGTGTGTGTGTGTGTGTGTGAGTGTGAGTGTGTGTGGGGGCACACCTTTGTGCACAGGCGGAGTGTATTTTAGCAACAATGAAATTCTAGTTGTGATGTTTTTAAACCATGCTAAGACAATGATAAAAACTAAAACTTGTAATTTTCTCATTTCAGGCAGGATTTACTTCTCAAATGCTTTTGAAAGATCTTGAGATTGCTGAAAGAACAGCCAAAAATATCAACCATCAACTCGATATAGGGAACAAAACTTTGGAAATATATAAAAAAATTTGTGAAAGTGACCTCAGGGAAAAAGATTTTTCAATCATTTATGAGTATATTAGAAACAAAAATGAGAAATCAAATTTATGATATGAAGAGAAATCACTTCAGAATTTATCTTATTCTATGTGGCTTTATGGAAGCCAATTTAATCATAAAAAAATCTGTTATTTAAATCCTTTAATAAACAATTCTGAAAAGAAGTAAATAGGTTAATTTTATTGAAATATACTGAATTCAAAGACTGTGTAGCATATTTTTTTCAATGAATAAATTTTTTTTTTTTGTATTTTAGTCCATTATTTTTTAGAAGTATTATTTATAATAATAATAATTATCTGAAAGTTATTCTTAACTTAATTCAGGTAATAAATATAGCAACTTACCACCACCTGTCTTTCTATGAAATAGGTTTTAGTGTAAATTAGATATGTTTGACTTATAAAGTAAATCCACGCTAATTACTTCCAAATAATTAATGACATGAAGTATACAGCTCAGCCAAATGTTCCTTGATCAACAGAATGCTTTGTCAACTACAATATTTCTGAACGTTCTTAATGTTCTTATAATAAGAATGATATAATAATTGTTATTTCTTCTTATTAAAAAAAAAAATAATTGAAGGACTTATCACAAGGAATCAGGATTTTTATAAGGAAATCAGGATTGAGATTTGAACTTGTGATCTTTAACATCACTACATCTCCTAAGCTACATTAAAATAATATAAATTTAATACAAATAGATTAAATATTAAATTTTAAAAAAACATGCTGTAGTAATTTCTAATAGATTAATGATTTTACATTAATTTCCATTAAGTCACTGGCTGTTAAATTCTAAAATATATTATACACTTATTTTATGTATTAATTCTTAATTGATGTAGCTCCTACATTGGAACTATCATTTTGAATATTTTGTTTTTAAACACCAAATTGAAATTATCCACCCACACACATACACATGCACCCACTCATATTCACTACAATCTACAATCCAGCATACAACGCATATCTAAACCCAACTAAACGTATATGAGATCTCGTCAAGAATAACTAGGCACCCATCTTTCCCAGATTCGTTTCAGGAATTAAGAGTAATTCTAATGGAAGATGTTGTAATCTTCCACAAACAAACATATCCATCAAGAATTTTTTCAAAACCTTAATGCCCTGAAAGTAATGTACCTTCAAGTGGAAGAAGTGGAAATAATCACTATCAAATTGCTATTTAAAAAAAAAAACTATTGTATTTTTTCTGGTGCTACAACCCGGTCACATAAGGTGGCCACCAAGTCAAGAAAAAATAAATTCAAGCATAATTCCAGGTTAATTTTCATAAATTTCCAGGTGAAATTAATCACAAAATAGTGTTTTTTCTCTAGCATAATTTTCATTGATTTTATTTAGTATATTTTGTGTGTTTGATAGAAGTATTAGTACAATATTTTCTGTAATACAAATTATTAAAACTAATATAAAAAATATTTGAATATTTATAATGAGAATTTTTTTCTTTATCAATGAAATTGTTTTAAATAATTAAAAATTTCACAAATTAAGATAACGTTTTAAACAAATAGGAGTAGAACATGTTTTTCCATGTAAGCTGTGGGTTACTGTTGTAGATTATTGGTCAATATTGTTTGTTTCTTTCATTATTTTATTAAATTATTCCTAGCCTATCATCATATATTTTTGTTCTTTGTTGATTTTTGTCAGTTTTTTTTTCCTTAGTATTTTATTTTTGTTTTGTAACTGCTCAATTTTAACAAAGTAATATGTTAATCTGATACCCCATGATTGGCCATCATTTGTTTTAAGAGATAGTGAATTTTAAATTAAATTAAATTCATTAAACATCAGGTGCATTTAATGTTTTAATATACTATTATTATTGTTATTTAAATTGAAGATGAGTAAATAAATCCCTTCTTTTTTTTTATTATTATTATTATTATATTACGATCTAACAAAATTCCAGGTGAATAAGTAAAATTAAAGCATAATTCCATGATTTTTCCAATGATACATGATTCAATGTTTTCAAGGAATTCCAGACTGGTAACCACACTGTTACAGGTCTTATTATTCTCGGATGAGTCCTAATCTATCAGGCAGGTCGCCCTTATTCCAATCATGTTCTTTTGTCAACATCAGGATGTTTCCAGTATCCTCCACCACACTATTCAACCCAAAGCTTTGTTCTTCCTCCCCTCTTTGCTCCAACCAAGTTCCAATTGCTTCTATCCTTCCAGTTCCAAGAAAATTGTAAATAGTTTCCTTCCAATTTTGTAAACATGTACAAATACAAGCTCATAATTTTATTTTTGTTTTTTATAAAACTCATTATAAAATGGGTTGCTTTAACACTGAATACTGCACTCAGAATAAATAAAGCATCTGCTTCTAATCAGTGATATGAAGTAGCAGCACTGATGTCACATACCAATAGATAATTTGCTGTCATATTAAATTAATAAAAGAGGCAGAATATTCAAAAGTTAAAAATTAAACACCATCCCAAACTCACTCTATTTTATGGTAATAATCTTCAGGAAATTTCAAGGCAAATCTTGACCCAAAAAGTTTAAATCCTAAACTTCTATGAATATTCTTATATTACATCATAAAATTGATAAGCAGATATTAAGCAATAATGAAACAGAAAAAAAATAAGTAAATAAAGGTAAAAACATGGCAAATCATTCTTAAAATTCAATATGCAATTTAAAAAGGATGTATGATAGAAGTCTGATGTAAAACTAAACCTCATCTGCTAACATTAAAAAACTAGTTGTTTTTTTTTAATTAAAAAAAAAAATAAATAAATTTTTATCAACTTTAAAACAGCAACAAATTTTTATTTATGAATGAAAATTGATTTATACATATTTTTCTTTACAGATCAATTTTTTTTTTAATTAATGAACTCTAATAATCTTAAATTAACTAACACACATAAAACCAGATAGTAATAACATCTTGATAATATGGTGTCAACCATGAACGTGGCAATGCACTTCTTAATGCATTCATACCCATATATCTACAGATTACTGGAATTCATAAGAATTTTATTTACAATTAACATTTACAGAATTGTTTACAATAAAATGTTTCTCAATCATTAACATTCACAATGCAATACAAATAAAATGATTCTTTAAAATAGAAATGGTACTGCAATAACTTACAAAAAATAAATGTTTAAGCAGTATATTTTGAATTTCTTACAGACTGCTTACAACATTAATATAATCTGAACAATAAAATACTTAGGTTTTTTAAATAGACTGATTTCTTTTCTAGTGGAATGCTCATTAGTTCCTTATAATTAATACAGTGTTCTTTTTTTTTTTTTTTTTTTTAATCTACCAACCAACTTAATTTTTAAAAACACAGATGACACTTTGAGAATTACACAATGAAATTTAGATAAAATACATTTAACTAAAAACATTATTTTCTAATCAATACTAATAGTTGCTATTGTTAACAGTATGCACAAATTCATTTTATTACTTTTGAAAACATAAAGCAGGAATGTAAATATGTTTTTCAAAGAAAATAAATAATATGTCAAATAAAAATTATGGATTTAATCATATTTTAAACTCAAAATAATCCATATATAATAAATATATATTGTTCCATACATGATTAAAAATAAAGTACGTTTTTGAAAAATCAATTCCTTTCCCATCAATATTTTAAACATTAATTCATAATATCAAACAACCAAACACATTTACAGAATATTATACCGTGATTTATGTTTAAATAAATATTAAAATAAAATATGAACTTTTAAAACTTAACAATAAGTATGCAATGAAATATTTTTCCTTGAAAACTGATCAATAATATTCCAAATAAAATACAATCTTACCAAATAAATATAATTATAACTGCATGGACATTATGTGGAAATGAAAATAAATCTAAATAGAAAACATTCTAAATACTTTTTAGAACAATAAAATCTATGTGAAATATTTTCAAAAGACATATGAAAAAATATGTCTCATAATAACCAGTATCTGCTTTATAATCAAATAAATTTGAACAAGAACAAAAGTTGCTAGCCAAGATTTGTAAAACGAATCGATTTTTTGTAATGTATGCTGACAAATCATAATACAATTACATTTCATTAAGGTCAGGAAAATATTAATTTTACAAAAGTAACAATAAAATAATTCTCATAACAATATGAAGGTAAGTTGAATGGAGGATCTAATAAAACAGACATAAAGAATATTATATCAGCTAACAGTAAATTATACTAAGCTCTCCTGGTTTTTGTTTTTAGTGAAACATAGAAGTAAGTTGGAAAATTTACAACAACAAATAGATACAAACAAAATTTAAATTTAATTTCACACAAATATAAATAGAGTTGAAGTTATACAAACAAATCTGTCTTTACTACAGCTGATATGTAAATCATAAATAATAACTGAGTTATTAACAATAACAATAAATTTAAAACATTTATATTTTCAAAGAATTGTAAAACAAGATCCAACAAAAAAAAAGAAAAGAAAAGAAAGAAATAAAAATAAAAAATTCATTGAAACCAGACCACCAATATATTAAACACTTATTCATAAGTCCTTCTTTTTATGAAAAGGTAGCAAATGTAAACAAAAAAATTAAATTTCAAAACCGTTATGTTACAAAACAAAATTAATTCAAAACCATGATGGACCAAAAAAAAAATTTATTTTCAAAACCATGATCTAACAAAAAAATTTTTATTTCAAATTCCATGATGTAACAAAAAAAAAAAAAAATTAATTTAATGTTCATGTATAAAAAAAAAAAAATCAATTTCAAAACGTGATCAACAAACAAAGGACCATGATGAACAAAAAAATAAATAAAAAAATAAAAAAATGTAAAAAAAAAAAAAAATTTAAAACCATGACGTAACAAAAAAAATTTAATTTAAAACCATGATGTAACAAAAAACCTATTTTCAGAACCATGATGTAAAAAAAAAAAATTTAAAAACCATCAAGCAACAAAAAAAAAATTAATTTGAAAACCATGAAGTAACAATTATCCATCAAAAAAAAAAAAATAATAATAAAAATAAAAATAAGAAATAACTCAAAAAGTTAGTAGTATTTGGCGATTAAGAAGAAAAAAAAATAGGACCTTCAAATACAATATCCTACAAAAGAAAATTAAATGTATTACTGTTAATATATAATTTTATAGTTAGAATATTAACCTAACTACTTTCAATAATCACATTAAGATTTAAAAATGTGTATGTATGTATTAACCTTTAATTTTCCCTTGAATTATATGTTCACTATTGCTAACTAAGCTTCTGTATAATCAACAAATTTTAAAATCAAAAACCACGAGTATTTTTGTTAAGCTTTTGTATCTAACATATCAATATTTATTTTATAATACACATAAGGATAATAATCTGACTGGCCAAATCCTAAACCAGGAATGTCCACACTCTGTAAAAAAAAAATAAATGAAAAAAAACAACTTAATATACATAAACATATACACATATGAATTTTAATAAAAATGGACAACGGAAATTTGTATTAAATTGAAACTATAAAAGTATTAATTGCAATTAGTTAATACACAATATCATGCCCATCATTTTATTTAAAAGCATGTATATTAATTTTAAAAGATAGATGTTAATCTATCCAAACATCTAAAGATTTTTTTGTAATATTCTAAGAATAGTTTTAAAACAAAATTTTAAAAATTGTATTGTTTTAAAATAAATCTGAAGGATCATCAGGGTTCCAAACTTTGCATACAGCTATCCACCCCTTCTTTGATACTACACACACTCTCAACTGCTGTACTCAACAGCTTGTCACGCATAAGGGTGATTTCCAAAGTTTAATTAAACTTGAGAAAGGCAGCAGTAGCCTCGACTGACTACTTCAAATTTCTAAAAATTACTCACACCCCACTCTTAACTCTTTCACCTCTACCCTTATAAATAAAAGTTTTACTTTTTTGACCCTTCAGGCAGTGCTAAGATAATAGGTTTACCTCCCAGGCAATTGATTTCAAACTTATTTAAATTAGAAGTAATGTAATGCATGAGACAAACTGCTAACCTCACATTTAAATTTAACATCATTTATCAGACAAATTTAACACACTGCAACTGTTATCTCATGCTAAATTTCCTTTTTTATATAGTTTCTGTTTGCCTTACAGATTTAAATTGATGAGGTATAGTTGACTGTCAAGTATTTAGAGAAGTAGATTGTGTTGGGGATGCAGTGATAAAGGTACACAGCAATTAAAAAATAAGTGTTTTAATTTGTAATGCCAATGTTTCAACTTGCATTGCAAGCCTTCATCAGGGTTTCAAAGACAGATGTAAATAGAAACTGTTACATTTTGACAGTTCGCCAAAATGTAATCAGTCAGAACTGTCAAAATGTAGCAGTTTCTGTTTACAACTGTCTTTGAAACCATGATGAAGGCTTGCAATGCAAGTTGAAACGTTGGCATTACAAATTAAAAAACTTATTTTTTAATTGCTGTGTACCTTTATGACTGCTTAAAGATTTAATTTAATCCTTTTTTTTTTAAGTTTACTAATGAATGAAAAAATTACTCTTTTTATTTCTAAAACTTTTATATATAAAATCCTGTTATCCTTGGAATAGGGTGGTGTGGTAACCACAAATAAGCATATTTCATGGATGATCTGCAAAATAACTGAAAAGGACACTTTTTAAAATAATTTTCATTAACAAAAAAATTCGGCTCTTGTTTTTTCATGGTAAGAAATCTCTTTTACTTCAGAATAGACTAGTAACTTATCACTTATTTTCATTAAATTATTATATGATGATCAGCAGATAAAACGTAAATGGGAAAATCACATGTGGATTATCGAGAGTTTATTGAATTTCGTTAATTATGTTTTTTTTTTAATTTTTTTTTTTTTTTAATTTTTCTCAATAAAAATAAAAACTTTTTTATCATTCCATCCCTTGAAAATATTATCACAGAACAAAGTAATTCATGGTGAAAATATGATTGCACCAAATATAAAGTGATTAAAAAACATAAATAGTGACATTTAATTATAATTTATCAATAAAAATAAGCTTCTGGTATAATAAACTAAAGTGCCATTTACGTAGGCAAACAAATTAGACCTTTGAGGAAGGAAGGTTCAACTGACACTAAATTTCCCAGCCTACCATAGCCAAAAAGTATTGTGTAAAATTTGGTGACATTAGATATACTTTTTAGTGTACCTGAATTATGATGCTACAATGGGGAATGCACACATTTTGAAGAGGTAAATAATTTTACAAACACAAAAACATCTTTAGAAGTGAATAATAGATGAGAAGTACTAATATTGATCTGAACTTCACCAATGCTAGACCTTAAGAGAATTAACAAGAAAACTTTGTTTTATTTAATATATATATATATGATAATATTATCATAACATTTGACTTATAGAAAATTACTAAATATTAGAAGAAAAAATACGTTATTAATAAGTGTTGTATAAATTTTAAGTTATTGGCAGGACAAAGTACAACAGTACAGGTTGGAGTAATTAAGTTTATTTAAAAAATAGCATCACTATCCACTCAAAAAATCATTAAAAAATTAAACCTTGTAACTTACATCGTTACCACCACCTTGCCCTCCTTGCTGCTGGGCACTACTATCCAAAGGCGCATATAGTTGATTCAGTAAATCTCTCAAACGTTTAACAGACTTTTTATGAGGATGAATCAACATAGCCTGGAAATTTACTGGTAAACCATATCTGAAACAGCAACATTTAACATTGACTTTACCACATATTCATTCATAAAAACTTTCTTTTACAGACAATGTTGAATTTAAATGGTTACCAACATGAGGTAATGGAAATAATAATAATAAAGAATATAATTATAATATTAAAAAATAAATAGATGAAAATCAACAACATATGACTTTTAAAGCATTATACTTTTAATTTTATCTGTTCAGTGTCATTTCAGTATACCTGCTCCCATGCAAAATACTATATCTCCAAGTTGTTACCTGACATCTATTTATTTGCATTATTTAATTAGTCATTTTGTATCTTACAGAGGGTAAAATTGCTGTTACACCTAGCCTCTCAAAATGCATATACAATAAAGGCAGGGAAGTATATGTTGGTGAAATTTCATTAATACTTCTTGTCAGCCACCACTTATAACTACCCTCACAGTTTTATAGTATAAAATGATAATTCCTTACTCCCTACCACTTCGGTTTCAGGAATATTTTATAAAAGATAAACATTTATTGATTGAAATGAAATGAATAAATTTTAAAGATAAAAGGGAAGCAACTTATTTGTATAAAAATGAGTTAATAAAATAAAATGTAGTACACAAGCTGAAAGATCAGTAATGTCATCACATTGTTGAAAATATTAAAAAGTTTAAAATGATATTTCTGTAAGCAAATACTAATTCAATAAGATTTAGATAAGATAGATAGGTAATAATTTTATTTATAAAAGAAAATTCTTGTTAATTAAATCAATAACTTTATCTTATTTGGAAAAGTTCAACAATTTTATATTTACAAGCAGAGTTCAATTCTTTTGATTTAAGACCCATTTGGAGGAATTATCTTTTGGTACTGAATTAAATAAGTGAATTCCTCTTATTTTGTTTACATAAGAGCAAAGCTACTAAATGAAAACATTGATCTGATAACAAAGTTATAAAGGTATTATTAGAGGCATCTTGTAAGAACGAATAATTTTTTTCTTAATAAGAATTGTTTTATATTTTTTTTAAATAACAATGTATGGGTTTTTGTATTTCCTTGCAGTAAGAATAAATGCAAAATGCTGCTTTAAAACAAATCATCAGTTATTTCGTGTCCAATAAATTATTAAATGAAATTTCCTTGAAAAAAATGTGGTGTATAAAAACTTTTTTTACTTTACTGTAATGAAGTCAATCAATCATTAAAATTTTGGAATAAATATTTTTGTGAATGTTTCTTCAATTTTTGATGGAATCTTTCATAAAAAAGTGAATTAATCAGCTCTGGGATTAAAAAAACCCAGCTAATTTTACTTGATGATGGAGTATTCAAAACACATAACATTATACCTATTATAACAAAAAAATATATATCATAAATATAGAACAACTCATTAAAAATACACATAAATAAAATATCAAAACTATTTCAGAGTGATTACAAATAAAATTTAAATCTAAAAGTTTACATATTTAACAGAGTTGATAAATATACCTCAAGACAGATTCAACAAAAACCCTCAATGCTTTTACATGAATCCAAGCACAAAAGCACTCACTAAAATTAACCTTCAACCAACGTACAAGAGGTCCCTGAAAAAAAAAAAAAAAAAAAAAAAAAAAAACTTAGTAACATGAATATAAAATTTAAATAATAATAGTAATATTTATCTATATTTTGTCTCTATTATTTTTTGTCTGTAGTTTTTCTCCGTTGTCATTAAGTCCATTTTTTATAGGAAATTTGTAGGCATGACCTGCTTTTTCTGCTAATTATAAGAATCAGAAGACTAAGATTCGATAGGCACATGGTAAGAAAGGACTAAGGGAGACTAAACAAGTAAGTCTTTGACAAAATCAGTAATAACGCTCACGTGGTCTTAAAAGGCCATTTCGTGAGAAAATAATAATAATGAAAAAAAATTGTGATATTTGTTAAATTACAATTAACATGGATTATATACGACATTTATTTTGTACCTAGAAACAAAAACAATTTTTAACGTTTATTCTAGGTTTATTCATGTATTTCAGTCATTTAGTAGTGCAGAAGTATTGTTATATAACTGTAATTGAATGTAACAAGAAATATTTTACAAAAAATTATATTAAATCATAAATAGTAAAGGTAAGCATAAATTATCTATAGTAAAAAAATCAAATAAAAACCTTTTGAATAATTTTATTAATGATACTAAAAAATGTTTATTAAATTTTAAAACGACACAATATTTTGAAAAATAATACTTACAAACTGCTTCTTCTTATCAGTCACCAATTTTGTAATTTCATTTTTTCCAGCAGCTAACTCTTCTTCATTGTAAATAAAATCACGTACAACAAATCTATTGCATAAAATTTTATTTAAATTAGTTAAAAGATTCTGGCATTTTCAAAAAATAGATGATATAAATAAGTGTAACTAACTTCTTTTCTCTTGCCATTAGTTTAAAATCATTTACAACCTTCTTGAACAATGATACAGTGAACAAACCAAAATCAGAATCTTGATAAACAAGTTGACTAGAACGAGGAACAATCATATTAGTCAGTTTTTCATAACTGGAATTCCAATCATTAAAGTTTGACCTGAATAAAAAAAAAAAAGGAAAAAAATAATGGTGAAGTTTTCACTAAATAATTAATGAACAATAACAGAATCACAGATGAAAAGGAATACTATCCACATTATAAAGTTAATGTTAATATCATAGTATTGAATCCATTAAATAGAGTACAACAGCTATATTACATTTTGATAACTTACTTTCCACTAATGGACGGAATTTATTGATTTATGTTATGATGAACGGAATGATCACCTGGAGAAAGGTAGATCCAAAAAAAAATAAAAATAGTATTGACAATATTGGTACTTGAAAATAGGAATTTCTGTCTATATGCAGTGAGTCAAAAAAGTATTGGAATGCCTCCACTTTTTCTTAAATCTCAGAAATAGAAAGGTTAATTATTTTAAAAACTAGTATTCAACTATTAAATTTTGTTACATTAGATACAGTGAATTAGCATTGAGAAATAAAGTTAACTGAAAAGTATGAATTTCAAAGGTGATAAAAGTATTGGCACAGTTGCATACACTTAGAATAAGTTCTTTATTTACATTACCTTATACTTTAATCCTTTTAGTCTGAAATACACAAAAACAAGAATTGATAAGTTAATTTTACATTATTTATAGATTAGGTTAGTGTTAATAAAATGGGGAAAACACAAAAGTTATTATTATGCATCCATGTGGTTAAATTTCATTCTTGTAGATTTAATTATAGTAGAATTACATACAGACTTTATTTAGGTTTCAGCACCGTCAGGAAAATCATAAAAAAGAATAATGAGATGGGTTAAGTTCTTAGAAAATTGTGTTCTGGGAGGCCAAAAACCTTTCAGGAAAGAAGAGAAATTCACAATATTATTTTTTAGTTTATTCGCAAACTATTTTTATTATTGTAATTTTAATTATTCTAAAGTTCAAAGAAACAAAACATTCATAAGTGAGGTCAATAGAAAAAATGGCTTGAGTTTGTCAAAACCTTCATAAAGGAGATTTTAGTCAATACAATGTTAAAGCAAATAGTGTTTTTGGCTCAGATGGACATAAATATGTATGGAGAACAGGGACACATATCTCAGCAAAGTAATGACCCAAAGCATGCTGCTGATAAAACAAAGGAGTGGTTTCTTTATAAAGTTCAGAGACAAATCCTCCTCCCCAAACCCTGAATTTAAATTTCATCAAGCACTTACGAATTTTAAAGGCAGCAAAGATAAATATATTCCAAATCGAAGTGAAAAAAAGTGTTTTACACAAGAATGGGATAAAGTTCCACCTGAAGTAACTCAGTAAGTTACTTCATCGATACTACAACGACTTCAGGTCATAAGAAGTGGAAATGGTATATTAACAAAATATAAAAATGTACACAAAATTTAATATAATATTTAGCAAAATAAAAATGTCTGCTGTGCCAATACTATTTTGACCCTTGAATTCATATTTAATTTTTTCAATGACAGTTTGTTTTCAATAAGCTTAATGAATTACCACCAAAAATTAAAAGTTGCATGCTACTTTTTAAACAAATTAAGTAACAAATAATTAACCTTAATACGTCTAAAATATAAGTAAAACTGTGCCAATACTTTTTTGATCCACTGTATCAGAAAAATAATAAATAAAAATGGAGATAAAAACAACTTTGGCAAATAAGCTTCAATACACTCTTAATATGAACATATCTCAGAATTTTTAAATTTTCAAAACTAATGCAGTTTTGTTTTGTTATTCTTTTTAAATTTGTATTTGTGTTAATTGACTTTTTTTTTTTTTTTTTTTTTTTTTTTTTTTTTTGCAAATTTTGGCTAGTTCCTCCAGTATAGATATTTAAAAATGACATGAGAGAACCTGTCAGATATACAAAGGTGTGTAATTAAAAAAAAAAAAAAAAAAAAAAATATATATAATATATATATATATATATATATATATATATATAAATATATGCGTAAAGGAACAGTAAATTTGAAATATATGGCACTGAGGATGATGGATCAGAAGGGGAAGGTCAATGCTGTGAATATGAAGTATACATTTAGGAACAATCAATTACAATCTAGGATTATAGAACCATTAACACATACTAACAAAGCAATAATATTTTAAAATGATTGTACTCACTTGGGAACAACAACTAGTAATGTAGTCAAATATTCAGAGTCTAAAATAAAATGTTCCTTTTTAACCAGATCTGCTAAGTTTCGGGTCAACAAACTTGCACTAAAATGATAATTCACATCTCATTAGTAAGAAATCAATGTTAACAAATTAACAAAATCAATAATCAAAAAGTTCCTTACCAAGTTTTTTTTTTTTTCTTTAATAGTATTATTTATGAAATTGAACGAAATAAAGAATCAACTAAGAATACATACATTATTTGTGATTATGAAACTGACTGATGAATGCAAGCTGTTTCTACTAATTATGTTTAATTGAATACTCAAATAATAAATAAAACTTAACGTTACAGAAGGCCGTGGCTTCAAATATCACATGGGAGGGTTAAAATTTATTTTGAGGCTGACCCATGAAATGAATCTCAACCTTCCCACCCTGACTATAATAGATTGCTAACCTTTAGGATAACCCATCCTTCCTGCCATAGTTGGAGTATATAAGATAACAACAATAAAACGACGTCACTTGTTTTAATCACTATGTCACATAAATATTTTTGAATTTTTAAAATTTAATTCTAAATAATCTAATTTTAGTTAGATAAGTCTTTTATTGAATAGAAACACTCAATTTTTTTCTTCAGTAATAGTTTGGAGAAGTTAAAATGAGTGTAGTCAAGGATATTAGGTGTAGATGGCTTTGAGCCTTTGGTTTACCAAGTTATCTGATAATCAGTAAAATAAAATATTTCTTGTATCTGTCCGTAATAAGAACTGTTTTATTCCAAATAACCATATACAGTCAATGCTGCATAATGTTATCACGGTTAATGTTATCAACCACTTTGTGTGATCATAATGACTTGGAACGGGCCCATACATTACCATTTTTCTGTATATTGTTATCAAAATTCCGTTTATTGCGATCATTCTCAAAATCTCGGCTTTTTTGTTTTTTTGTCTGGAGATGGTATAATTCTTTCCAAGAACATCCCTTTCTCTAAGAATATACAATATAATCATCCCCTTCTCTCTACTTCTATGAAAATAACTTTACTAGCTCAGCTCAGTATGATTTCTTCCTCTGGTGTTCGGACCATCTTTTTTGTTTTTCGAGTGATTTTTCAGTTGTTTTTCTTTCTAATTGAGCACGGGACCATCAAAACGACGGGACCTGAGTTTATCTGAAAAGATGGAGATCTTAAAATCGTACAGTCGCCTGTCTACTAGAATCAGTCTGCGTAAAGCCACTTTAACTTTGAATATTTCTCAGCCATTGCTGAATTACCTATTAAAACAGTGGAAGAATATAAATTAAGCATCACATTAAGCAGTGTCTACTGTATCTATTGTTTTATCATCGATAAAATAAGCAGATTAGCATGACTGTTCAAAGCCTGACCAACTTGCACCTGTTAAGACTTCACAAAGCAATAGATACTTATCTAAGAGTTTTACATTCTGTTAACTTTAAGTAACCCAAAATTGCAAAGAAAATAATTCATAATCCTTAAAATTAATTTAAAATTTCAATAATTAAATTAATGGCTTATCAATTATAGATGAGTAAGAGATAAGGTTTTCTGAGCAATCAGTTTTTTATCACTTATCAACAATAGATAATCAAAATGTGGAGGCTTAGGTGGGTAAGCATTAGTATTATAACGAGTAACCAGTTTTGATAAGTAGAGAATGGGTTCATGGATTAATAAATGAGCTGTAAATTATATATTGAAAAACATTTAAGCAGAAATAGAGACAAATTCATGTAGAGTACACTTAAAATTATAGACATTAAATAGGTATATTAGGTCTATATATACTTTATATATTCACAGGTATAATATACTTTGGTTCATTGAAGATTATGTAAAAAAACAAAAGACTATAAGGATAAACAGTTTAGTTTAGTTTACCTGAACAGAAAGTGAAACTAAAATCTAACAAAGAAGAATCTCCATCCGCCAACTGTAAATCCTATTTGACTATGATTTATGAACACTAATAAAGAATTTAAAGATATTTTTTAAGAGGGGCTATATTTTAAGGGGAATTAGCTAAGTTTACTGGCACTCCATGATGTTCTCAAGAAAAACTTTATTTCATAAATGGCTAACAAGTCTATAGAAAAGTGATTATTGAACAATCACAGCTGATAGAAGGGAATTCCAACATACATATGCAACTTACTTGTAAATCAATGAATAACTTACTGAAAATTCTTTACAAGTGACACAACATAAAACATGAAATTCTCCAAATCATATCACTATAACTATAAAGAAAATCTATCGTACTATAATTAATTAAGGAATAGGAAATAATTGGTTTAGATAATGCAATTGCTAGGCAAAGCTTTCAAGGGCAATAATGGCCTTGGTACCGCTCCACAAAAGGTGATCAAATAGATAGGCCTGACCAGCAATGCACTGACCAATACGATCCTTACAGTTCACTTCCAGTTTACATTCATCGATAGCTCTTTCCTATAATCTCACATGTAAACATTCACTCCTACGGTTTTAACTTGGATTGAGTTGTTTAGTGTGTTATATTGATATTTAGTCTTCTTAAATGTAAAAAAGTGAAACATGAGTTAACAACATGAGTTTCTACGTGGATTTAGAGTTTAATATATTGATTTTATCTAGTTTCCTCTTCCCTAAAGTGTAAAAGTGTTAAAAAAGTTAACAAGATTAATTTCTACATGGATTTGGGATTTTATATATTTATAATTGTTATATTAACCTAAGAAAGATATTTTCAATTTATATGTTTTGTGAATGAATTCTTGGTCATTCGTATTACTTATTGCCCTAAAGAGAGACAAATTGTATTATTAATTCAGTAAAACACATCAATCTAAAAATTAATGTGAGAGAGTATATCAGAAGTTTCATATTTTCTTATTTCCAGTTCCCTTGAGAAAATATAGCAGAAGTTAACAACATAACTTTTAACACGGATTTTGATTTGTCTATTTATAATTTGTTATTTTCACATCCCTAACCTGAGAAAGATTATCAGAAGTTATTTTTACTTGCGATTTAGCATTATATTAATTCTGATTTTGTATAATATTAATTCAACACTGATTTAGTGTTTTATATTTTCTTATTTCCACTTAATTCTTTTCTTATTTCTCATTTTTATGAAAATAAGGTAAAACAGATGTTAATATTAGTTTGAACATGGATTCTCTGTAAATGAAGAAGTATAACCTTTCCCCTCGAAAAATACCCACTAAAACACTGAAATAAATCGGAACAAGGATAGAATTGCTAAAAGGTATTCTGGGTGCATGAAGGGGCTGAAGAGCATCTTGTAGAGCGGTACCAAGGCCTTTTTTAAAAATCATAACTAAAGCTAAGTTCATAGCATGCTATTTAATAAGCTGGTTATATTTATAAATAATTTACAATTTCTATGCTATGTGAAATAATAATAAATTATCAAATAGACAAGTGTTGATTTCACAAATCTTATTCTTTAAATGTCAGCTATAATCACGTTATGCAAACTTTAACTGTTCCGAGAAAAATACAAGATTAAGGAAGGGGAGATATTGTCACTGATAGAGATTCATCACACTGTAATAAGTATCTAATAACTAAAAGCAAAATAATATCCTAAAGAAAAGTAACATAGATAAGGAAAAAAAACATACCTTTGTTTCTTTTCCATATTTTGAAGGCTGCTTTTCAAATTATTATAAGCAGTAGATTTCGTCTTTAGATCTGCATCTATTTGGTTAACTTGTTTGCTTATGATATCAGCAATGTTACGAAGTGACTGCTTTATAGGATATTTAGCCATATCCCACTGAAACTTTGTAATGTAAGTAGATAAATCAGCTGAAATTTAAACAATATTCAAATGATTAATCAATTTCTATTTGTTATTTTAATAGAAAAGAGATTATAAGCTTTTAAAAAAGATATTCTTACTGTTATTAGCCATCAAATTTTCCTGTAATTTATCTTTTTGATCTTCTAATACTTCTCCAAGATATTGGGCCACTTTGTGAGTAACCTGATCGACGAAATTGTCAAGTTTCCCTAAATCATCTGAAAGTCCAACAAGCTGGTCCAAAGTCCCTACCTGAAAGGTATGATTTGATAATCACACAACATAATTAAAATATTTTAAATACATACCAAAATTGAAACAACTGAATAGATAAAACCAAAATTATACAAACAATTTTGAAAGTAACGAAAAAAAATCGAAACAAAAAACGTCACTCCAGTTAAAGAATAAATATTATTGGAAATGATATTAACAATATTTAAGGAGTTATCATTCAAAACTTAACATGTCCACTTTCAGTGAAAAGTTTTATTTATTTATTTTCTAATAAAGCTTTTGTGAGCTGCACACACTACTATACATTATTTTCGTTTGTAGACATCGAGCAAGGTCTATATAATATGATTGTTTCTAACTGAACAGCAGGACTGGTGAAGATTTTTTCGTTCTATTTTAAAAATTTTCTGAAGTGGACATATTCAGTTTAGAGACGTAACTCTTCATTTCTCAAGAAAAAATATATATAAAAATAAAAAATAAAAAGATTAAAATAAAAACAAAACTAATGTGTTAACTTATAATTAATACTAGATCAATAAAATATTAAAATTAGATTATTTACATCAAAATATCATACAAAGTTGATACAAATTTGGCTTAAACTATATAATATGAAGGCCATTGCATACAAAAATAATTGATTCATAACCTAAACAAATCAAATTAAACTGAAACTTAAAAATTTTTAAGAAAGCAGTGAATAAGGGTTGCGAACAATAGGAGTGAGATGAAAAAAGAATAAGAGCAAGACAAAAATTGTTGAATTAAATCATAAAGTAATGGTGTCATACCTTTAAATCCGGAATATGGAATTTGAAATTTTCAGACAAATTGTGCTGTTTACTGGTTAAATTATTCATTGTTTCCCATGTCTGTTGGCATGTTTTATCGCCAGGTGCTGATATAAGCCAATATTCACTCATTTTTCACCTCTACAACAACCAAATGGAAATAAAAGAAATTATTGTAACTATATATAAAAATATATTTTTTAATAATACACTATCTAAAAACTAATCACTGATAAAAAGTAAGAACTCAAGAAGTTAAAACACAGATGATGGCTTAGAAATATCTTAATACTAACCTTTAAATAATAATATTCCGTATTAGAGTCTAAAAAAGCGTTTAAAATGTAACTTTTATGGCCACAGAAGAAATTATTTAATATTTCATCATGATGATATAAAGAAAGTAATCGTGAGGGAAACAAAAATCATATGATTTCAAAAGTGGGCGTGCCTCACATCTACCACTGTTGATCCTTGAATTAAGTTGACAATCGATTCAAAGAACGGGAACATCATTTAGTGATAAAAATTAACAACTACTTCTACATGTAGTCAACATAACTTAAGTTCATAAAGGTTCTCAAAATAAGAAACCATGTCATCAGGGTCTAGTTAATATTTAATTTAAAAACTTATAATAAATTAAATTAAATTAAATGCTACTGCCCTTCATAATTCAATTCTTGATCTGCTGTAAGAGATTGTAGCAAATATAGTAACGATATTGCTTGTTTTTAACAAACCACTTTCAACACCGATATAGTTCATAAAAGTTTGGTTTACTATAGTAATACATAGGAGATCAGTAATTATAAGGATCAGACTTGCTACACCAACTCATTTATTTCCGTTTCCTTTCGGTAACTTTGAAGACTCCAGTCGAGGAACCTCTTCAAGAGTCGTTATTTATTGAAGAAAGAGGAACAGTTTACATTTTGGTATCAGTATATTAAGTAGTCCTCACACTTTTCGTCGCTCCATTGTCGAGTTTTCTATTCTATTTTGAATTCCTTTCTTGAGTGTGTCCTTAAGACATGTTTTCCAAGAGATGTAACATAAAACTTCGAGCTACAAAGTATAAAGGAAATGTCGTCTTTAGGCATGAGCTTTCATCCCTACTTAAAAAAAAAAAAAATAAACGGAATTATAATAAATCAACTTACAGATTGTAGCCAGGTCGAAGACACAACCAACGATGTCAGTTAAAAAATAAGATCAAGCTAAGGGGGGAGGGGTGGAGGGATAATGAATGAATAAATGAATGAAAAATAATCTTTATTCTGGGACACTTGTCCCCTAAGAATAATACAAAAGAACAATAAAAAGGTATTATTGTCTGGCTGCGTGCATATCAGGCAGCAACTTATATAGAATGTAAATTATATACTATAAGTCTTTGAGTTTACGTAAGAAAAACAAAATAAGTAAATAACAAAATTTTTTTTTTTAATAACAATTTATTAAAATTTACAACTGTACAAGGTATATACATCAAGTAAATGTGCTGTTAACTATAAGAATAACGTGACAAAACATGAAAAGTACTACCCATCAGTAGCACTTTAATAAAAATTCTAAACTAGAAGGTCTCTGGGCCATCTTCTTTTCAGACGCCTCGGAGGATTATCAGGAATGGAGTGGGAAGCAAGTTGAGAAACTAACGGATTTGAGTGATTATGGAGCTTACTATGAGAGGATAGGTATCTGGTGTGGGCTAAATCAGCAACATATGGAACATTAAGGTCTTTATGGATAAGTTTATTGGTGACAAAGTAAGGAGCATTGAGGATTTCACGAAGGATTTTGGATTGTAAGGATTGGATACGAGATGAATTGGATGGTTTAGTGGAGCCCCAAAGCTCAACTCCGTAAGTCCAGATAGGTCTAATCACAGTCATGTATATTAGTCTTTTGTAATTAATTGGGAGCTTTGAACGTTTGTATAATAAATGTTGAATTAATCTGTAACGACGGGCAGTTTCTTGTCTTTTTAGTCTTGTATGTGGATTCCAAGTAAGACGTTTGTCCAAGTGGAGTCCAAGGTAGCGGATCTGTTCAACAGGGATTAGTGGAATATCATTAAAGGATACTGTAGGACAGGAAGTCGTGGGCTTACGACGAAGGGTAAAGGTTATTTGGTGAGATTTTTTTGGATTTATTTTGATTCTTCATTTTTGACACCATTCTTGAAGGGTTAGGATATGGGATTGGAGTGTTTGGGAGGCAATGAAGGGATCATTGTTTACTGATAACACACATGTGTCATCAGCGTAAGTGGTGAGGACAGTGGTAGGATGAGTTGGAATGTCAGCTGTATACACCGTGTAGAGGATGGGGCCTAGGATACTACCTTGAGGAACGCCGGCAGATTGGGTAAAGAGGGGAGAATAGGAATTTTTATGGTTTACTTTGAAAGTTCTATCACTCAGATAGGAACGGATAATTAGGAAGTATGTTGAAGGAAGGAATTTGCGGAGCTTGTAAAGCAGTCCTGGGTGCCAGACTCGGTCAAAGGCTTGTTCCACGTCGAGAAAGGCTCCCGTGCAGTACATTCCGCGCTCCATTGCGGAGGAGACAACGTCCACCACACGATGGCATTGCTGAATGTGGAGTGTGATGTTCGGAATCCAAACTGGTGATCTGGGATTACATGATGGGAATCTAGGATGAGATACATGCGTTTTAAAATTAGTTTTTTAAGGATTTTGCCCATGATTGGCAAAAGGGAAATAGGACGGTATGAGAATGGGAGCTCTGGTGGCTTTTTGGGTTTTGGAATCATCTTAACTATGGATAATTTCCAGGATTCAGGAAAATATGTGGTACGGAGCACAGCATTATATAGGTACGTTAGGAATTGGATGGCTTTCCGAGGAAGGAGTTTTAGGATCTGGGATGTAATTAGGTCGTGTCCAGGGGCTTTGTTTGAAGGTAGTTTTTGAATGATGTTTGATATTTCAGAAGGATGGAATGCTTTAGGGGGAGGAGACATTTGGAGTGGAATATTTAGTTCAGCTTCTATATATTTTAAGTGAGTAGGATTAACTATATCAGGATGTGGGTTAAAAGTTTGGAAAAGGTGCTGGCCAAAAATGAGTGATTTTTCTTCATCAGATTTTGACCAGGTTTGGGATTCGGTTAGCAGAGGATGATTGTGATTTTTGAAGCTCAGAAGTTTTTTGGTGATATTCCATAAAGATTTGTCGGTGGTATTGAGGTTTTCTGTATAGTCTTGTAGTTTTTGAATTTTGTATTTTTTAATTTCTATCTTAAGTTTGTTTGTTAGTTTAGAGTAATTATTTTTATCTGAAGGGTATCTGGTCCTATGCCACTTTGCTCGCGCTCTACGCTTTTCTCTTAGTAAGTCGCGTATATGGTGTGGCAAGTTAGTCTGAAGAGAATTAAAATTTGTTCCGTGTGAGGTGTTATCATTAATGCTGTTGGATATTGATGTGGTAAGTTTATCTATGGCGGTGTCAATGTCATGTTTTGTTTTGAGTGAAATTTTCAAGTCTAATTTGTTTTCTAGATCGTTACGAAATTTGTCCCAGTCTACTCGTCCCGTAATAAGTCTAGGATGAGAGGGTAAATAACAAAATTAAAATAAAATAAACAGAAATATTCTAACACTAAAATATTATTACATAATTTCGGAAGATTGATAATTGAGGAGGTAGATGAATAAATTATGTTTAAAGGAAGTGAGAGAAGGAGCATTGCGGATCGAAATGGGTATGGAATTCCAAAATAAAGCTGCACGATTAATAAAGGATTTTTCAAAGGAAGCAGTTCAATGAGAAGGGATATACAAATCTAAAGGCTGAGATCTGGTGTTCAAAAGATGAATGGAAGAACGAAGGGCAAGGTGTCGTAAATGTACGAAGGTTTTTTGGACTTTAAGGATTGGAAAAGAAAGGAACCAAGGAAGTATTGTCGCCGAAAACTTAGATAAAGCCACCTCAACTCGGAATACCAGCAAATGAAGGGAGAACGCCTGGGGATCCCAAAAATGAATCTTATAAAGGAGTTCATTAATCTTTTCACCTTCATTTCAAGCTCGCCAGACAGTCCTCCGCATACTAAGCATCCATAATCGAGGTGGGGAAGGATGAGGGAAGATACTAACAATTGACAGGTATTGCAAGGGAAAGATTCACGCAATCTTAGGAGCTGTTTGAGGATGAAGATGGTTTTTCGGGTAATGTGGGAAATATGGTTATTCTGTTTTGGTATCTTGAATGAATTACACAATCATACACTGATGTAAGCTTTTATTTAATACAACACACTGAGAACAAAGTAAGCATAACATGTCTCTACAGTAATCTGTCTCCGACGCCATGCACGACAGGTTATATCCAGGTTACACAGTGTAAACATAAAAATAATCGATTTTACAAGAAAATGATGTAAATACTTTAACACCTTCCTTCATAATTTACTTGTAAAATAACTCAAACTAAATAGATAAATAGAATATTTAAAAGAGTCCTAAATCTTGATTTAACTTCTTAAGTCTTGGACTTAGCACAGGCTTCGTTAAGCCATCAGCAAGTTGACTTTGGGTATCCACTCTCTGGATATGAACTTCTCCCTCTTGAACCTTTTCCCTGACAAAGAAGTGACGAATGGGTATATGTTTTGTACGTTTGTGCCACACAGGGTTCTCTGCTAATTTAATGGCAGCGTTATTGTCGACAAAAAGAGTACCTTCTTTAAATTCAGTCATCTCTTGAAGAAGCCTTTTGAGCCAAACCATCTCTCTCGTACCCTCACTTGCAGCGATGACCTCTGCTTCAGTGGTAGAGATAGAGACTGAACTCTGCCTTTTACTGAACCATGATATGGCACCACCTGAATACATACAGGCAATGCCAGTAGTAGACCTGCCAGTTAATTTATCACCACCAAGATCTGCATCAGAGTAGCATTGAAGAATTCCTCTTCTATGGTTTTTCTTATACAATATTCCAAGTTCAGACGTCCCTTTTAAATAACGGAATATTCGTTTGACCCTGACTATGTCACTATTGGAAGGATTTTCAAGCACTCTTGAAGCTACGTTGACAGAATAAGCAATATCTGGTCTTGTACATACCATCAAATACATGAGTGAACCAACAGCTTCTCTATATTGAAAATTTGTTGTCTTGATGTTTCCATGTTCCTTTTCATTGTATGAATCATCCTTTAAAATCGGAGTGCTAACAGGATGACATTCATCCATCTGGAATTTTTTGAGAAGCCTCCTAATGTAAGAAGATTGGCTTATTTTGATACCTTCCTTGCTTCTGTTAATCTCCAATCCAAGATAGAAATCAGCCAGTTTAGTCTTGAGTCTTTTTGAACTCCTGTTTTAATTTGTCTAAGAGCTCCATTGCTTCTCTTTCGTCCGAAGCAGCGATTAATCCATCATCAACATATAAACATAACAAAACCTTTTTACCATTAACATCTTTGATAAATAGGCAAGGATCTGCTGAGCTAATTTGAAAACCAATACTAACTAGGAAGTTCTTTATCTTCTCATTCCAACAACGCGGAGCCTGTTTGAGCCCGTATAGGCTTTTATGTAATCTGCAAACCTTCCCTGAGTTGTCATCGAAGCCTTCTGGTTGTTGAATATAGATCTCCTCCTTGAGTTCTCCATTTAAAAATGCAGTCGATACATCAAACTGATAAAGACTCATATCTTCATTTGCAGCAATACTGATTACCGTTCTAACAGTGGTTTGACGAGCAACTGGACTGAAGGTTTCTCCAAAATCTTGACCTTTCTTTTGTGCAAATCCTTTTACCACTAGCCTAGCTTTGTATCTTTCTAAATTTCCATCAAGTTTATATTTCTTGCTGAAAACCCACTTGGAAGGGATAGCTCTTTTATTATGAGGCAAATCACAGATAGTCCATGTTTTGTTCTCTGTTAGGGAAGTCATTTCTTCTTCCATGGCTTTTCGCCATTCCTCAGCTTCCTCACTGTTCATCGCATTTTGCAAGTCCAATGGCACAACTTCACTCCCTTCAACGATGTTGACATAATCATTCATGGATTTAGGTTTATTAATTTTATCCTGACCCCTCAGATTTATGCCTCTTTTCCACACTACATCTTCTATTTCTAAGTCTTCATCTTCTTCTTCTTGAGATTCTTCTTGATCTTCCTCATATTCTTCTGGATTCTCTTCTCCTTCCAAAGGTATTACTTGAGATTCTCCTTCATTTTCCTTATGTTCTTCTGGTTCCTCTTTATAATAAATGTCAATACCTTTACATTCCATTGGATGAAATGAAGATTTTCCACATATCGGTGCTTTGAGTGACTCCTGGAATATGACATCTCTTGATCTAATTAGTTTATTATTTGAGAAGACTCGGTATCCATTGTCCCCATCATATCCAACAAGTACTCCTTGAGTAGCCTTTTTATCAAATTTTCTTCTATTTTCTTTAGGTATATGGACCCAACATTTGGATCCTATAACACGAAGATTTTTGATTCCCGGTTTTATACCCATCCAATGTTCAAATGGAGATTTACCTTTTTCTGATGATGGACCAGTTCGATTCAATATATAGGCTGAAGCATTAATCATCTCTGCCCATAGCTCCTTAGGTAGAGATTCTTCTCCTGAATGCATGAGGGCTCTTGCAGTTTCTACAATGGTGCGATTTTCTCTCTCAGCACAGCCATTTTGCTGTGGTGTGTATGGCATAGTATATCTGACTTCAATACCTTTTAATTTGAGGAAGTTTTCTACTCTTTCATTTTTAAATTCTCCGCCATTGTCACATTGAATGTACATTACTTTATGACCTAATTGGGTAACTTCTGCTAAAAATTCCTTTAATTTTTGAAAGACTTCATCCTTGGTTTTAATAAAATACACTTTTCTAAATTTTGAAAAATCATCCTTAAATACCAGAAAATATTTAAATCCACTTTTCGAGGGTATAAAAGGACCACATACATCAGTGTTTATAACCTGACCAGTCTTCTCAGCTCTTTTCCGACGTCCAAACTTGAGTCTATGAGCTTTTCCCTTTATGCAGCCCTCACAGAGTTCACCATCAAGAGTTAAGTCTAAATTAAGTTCTCTTTTAATTACTTCCTTCACATGCCGTTTGTTTTGATGACCCATCCTTTCATGGTAAAGCTGTAATAAATTATTGTCTTTGACAGGAGTAGATATATTGTTATTTTCTGACTTACAGCTCTCTGTTGTGGGTACTACCCTAATGGCTAGATTATAGAGACCACTTCCAATTTGACGATTCCCTGACACAAGAGTTTCATTACCTTCAAATAATTTACAGCTAACTGCAGTGGATTCAAATTTACTCTGTGGTCTATGATCTTGAGCTGCTAAAAGAGAAAAAAGATTCTTAGAAATACCTGGAACTAGCCAGACATTAGTGAGTTTAAGTCTCTTCCAATGGCCGTTAGACGCAGCTTCAATTAAAATAGATCCCTTACCAAGCGCCTTGACTTGAGAGCCATTAGCCGTAATAATTACATGGTCATCTGTAAATGGATCAAAACTTGTGAACCATTCTTTTCTACTACATATATGATGTGTTGCTCCATTGTCCACATACCAAGCATCACTATTAGTCTCTGATGCAAAAACTTCTGAGGTAACTGTTAACAGAGTTGCACCTTCACTTGAATTATTTTGAGCAAATTTAGCTTTAGCAGGCTTAGGTGGTTTGCCATCAGCAAGCCAAAACCGGCATCTCTGAACTGTGTGACCCTTTTTATCGCAGTAGTTGCAAATTATTGAGGTATTATAAGAATTAGTATTTCTATTCCGAACATGCTTGAGAAATTGAGATGTGGTCCCCTTAGCAACCAAAACTTCTTCTGAACAACTATCACCCAGGTTGCTCTCAAAAGTACATAGTTTTTGGGTAAGATTGTTTAAACTCCTGTTCTCTTCATTTATGAGTCTCCATCCAGCAGTAAACGGTTTAAATTTATCAGGAAGGGATTTTAAAATTTTACATATTAGTAAAATATCTTTATTATCAGCAGGTTGCTTATCAATTTCTCCTTGCAACTGTTTCCATGCATTGGAAATTCTAGTAATAAATGTTACAGCATCATCATCTGGCGTCCACTTACTTTCAAAGAATTTATTGTACAAATCAAAAAATTCTGTCTTCTGAAAATGTGTCAAAAAGCTGACAAAGACCCAACCACATATCTCTACCAGACTCATGGCGTCTCACCTTTTCAAACATCTCCTCTGTCATGTTATTAGACATAACCAGCAGTGCCTGGTTGTCAATTTTATTAAATGTTGCTAACTCTGTATTATATACTTTCACAGCTTCTTTATCAGTAGTATCAGGGCCTGAAGGACACTTGTAAGTTCCATCTATTATTTCTATTGCCCTAGGTATCATTTTCAATCCCATTCTTATTTTCGCCTTCCAGTTTTCCCAGTTGCTCTTCCCTTCTAACAGAGCAATCTGAGGAATCATGATTGATCTTGAATCCATTTAAAAAGAAAACAAAAAAAAAAAAAAAAAAATTACCACAGAGCACTAACTTCTTACAGATTTTCATGTATTTCCTGCTATTCCAATGTTCCTAGTACTTCATGCAGGGCCCATAACCTGTTTTGGTATCTTGAATGAATTACACAATCATACACTGATGTAAGCTTTTATTTAATACAACACACTGAGAACAAAGTAAGCATAACATGTCTCTACAGTAATCTGTCTCCGACGCCATGCACGACAGGTTATATCCAGGTTACACAGTGTAAACATAAAAATAATCGATTTTACAAGAAAATGATGTAAATACTTTAACATATTCCAATACATATTTTGATCGAGTACTACTCCGAGGTTTTTGACAGAGTTTGTGTACTAAATAGGAACGAGATAAAGGAGTGGATAACAGGAAAGGGAATAAAGGGAGGGTTTCGATCCAATTAGCATTGCCTTAGTTTTTTTTTGGTTTAGTCGTAACTTATTCTCTACTGCCCATTGGTTAATGCTATAAATGTCATCTTGAATCTTACGAGTTGCCTCAAAAATCTCAGAAGGATGAAACGATAAGTAGATTTAAAAGTCATCAGCATATAAATGATATTGGGAATTGTTAATAGCGTCTGTCAAATCATTAATATAAACTGAAAAGAGAGTTGGTGAAAGAGAAGATCCCTGAGGAATACCTCGCGGCAGAGGCACAGATTTTTAAGGAGGTCGGTTAGGAACAATGACTTTTTGGGAACGGAGAGAAAAGAAGGACTGGAACCAGCCAAGAGCACTATTGGAAAGGGAGAGTTTTTGTAATTTAGTCAGAAGAATTTTATGATCCACGGAATCAAACGCCTTGGAGAAATCGAAGAGGATTAGGATAGTAATTTTCTGTTGGTCAATTGAAGAATAAATGTCTTGAGTAATTTTTAAAAGAGCGGATTGGGTAGAATAACCTGAACGGAAGCCTGATTGAAGAGGAGTTAGGAGATCTTTATTTTCAAGGTATGTAGCAAGTTGAGAATGGACTATTCTTTCTAGTGGCTTAGATAGGTTTGATAGGATGGAAATAGGCCTAAAATGGGATGCTGTGGTAAGTGAAGGAACTTTATTCAATGGACGAACTTGGACCTTTTTCCATGCTGTGGGAAAGGAAGAGGTTAGTAAGGAGAAGTTATAAATATGTATGAGAGCAGGAAGGATGACAGGAAGAGTGAGTTTAATAATTTTTACCGGTATTAGATCGGCACCGAAATCATTTGTCCGGGATTTAAAAACAGAAGCTATTATATCATCGGGGGGGGGGGATATAAAGAAAGTAAAAGTTATCTGGATTAAATGGAAATTGAGGAATGGAATAGGATAGAGTATTGATTGGAGGCTCATTGGAAGAGGAATCTACAAAAAAGGAATTAAGTTTGTCAGGAGTCACAGGATAATATATACTGGAAGAGTAACTCGTAACCGAAAACTTCCTTAGAATTCTCCACTTAGATTTTGAGTCAGGAGCTTCGGATAGGATGTTACGAAAATACTGCGCCTTGGCACGTCGCATGGTAGACTGGGTGAGGTTTCGAAGGGATTTGAAAGTGGAGTAATCATCAGGAAATCTGGAACGCCTGAAGTGCCTTCTAGCTGCATCTCTTCTTTTCATCAGATCTCTAATTTCTTGATCAATCCAAGGAGCAGGTAAACGTCGGAAGGTAGAGGTTTTGAGTGGTGCTAGATGATTAAGACATGTTATTAGATTAGATGAAAGGCATTCCACCATTTCATCTATAGAGTGGGAGGAATAGATTGGTTCAATGGAAAGGGGGGGTTGGGAGTGGGTGTGGGGGTGGGGAGTTTTAGGGAAGTGGGGATTAAGTCCAGGCTGCTTGTTGGATTGTGTTAGTAAAGGATTTTGTAGCATCGTCTAGGTTTTTCGTCTTGAGGGTTTTTCGGGATAATCTATGGTGTCGGATATTATTTGACGGTTCCAGTCTACTGGCCCTCTTATAAATGATAGGGGAGGAAGTTTTGGAACCGGAGTGACTGAAAGGGTTGGAATTAAAGGACAGTGATCGGAGGAAAGTTCATCCAGACGTTCAATGGAGTGATGGAAAGGTCCTAAGCCTGAGTGGATGAAGAAATCTTGAAAGTCGGGATTTCGATTTGGATCTGTCGGCCAGTAAGAGAACCAGGAGAAATGAAAAGGGAAATCCGGGAATTAACTGCAGACTGTAATGCACGCCCATTAGAGTTAGTAGTCCTTGGCCTTAATTGTTGGTACTTAGCGTTTAAGTCTGCACCCAAGAGATATCGGTGACCTTAGGAGTTGAAGAAGGTGTTCAACTGGGAAATGGAGATTGGTTTATTAGGGGGATAGTAGGAAACTGCTATTGTGACGGGATAGGAGGAAGTCTTGATTACGACCGCTTTGGATTTTATGAATTCATTTACAAGTAAAGGAAGTTGGTGGTGAGAGAGGGACTGATGGATGATGATTGCAGTTTCGACATGAACTCTTCCGTCTTGGTGGTCTGTACAGTAGGTGTGGTACTGTAATATGTTGAGATGTTGTTTAGAGGTCAGTGTAGTTCCTGTGATCAACTTTGATCCAGTGATCTACATCAATTTTTTGTTATGTAGTTAGGATATTAGTTCGTCAATGTGATTTCAAATACCGTTCGCATTCCAAAGTAGAATGGATAAGAGTTTTGTTAAAGGCATCTAAGGATTTTTTTAAAGACGAATTAGAAGAGGGGTAACATTTGTAAGGAGTGATAAATATGGGGTGATAGGACTTTTCAACGCTGATTATGGGAATCAGTCACTGAAGGTATTAAAGATAATGAATAAAACAAATAACACTTTTTAAAGATAAAAACTAATAAAATAAACTTTAGTTGAAAATAAACTACTACAAGCTCAAAATCTGTAATTTTAACCTTTCCAGCTTCGGGTCAATATCTATATACATATGTTATTCAACGCATATTTTTTAATGTGATTTACACCATATTTTCAATTACATCACATTTTCTCAGCATTATAAGAATAAAAAAAAAACAAAAAAAAAATCATATTAATGAAACTAACAAAAATCATTAAAAATAATTGCAGATACCACATCCTCCTACCAAGTTAACATGATTGATCAGGTCAACTTGTCAAATGGCTGCAGCTGTTCTTGTTTCTTATCTACCAAAGGGTAAATCCTCTGCATGGACGCAATAGCGCATCTCCGGAGGAAGACATATAGTCCAGGCAACGAAGGAAATTTTGAGGAATTAATTCATGTAGAAGCCAATTTTGGCACAGTTGTAGGGGAAGGTGTCCTTAAGAACATATTAAAAGTACTGGGGGGTGGGGAGTGGAGCTGAAGCTAAGGGTAGGGGGGGCGCTCTAAAGGTCGTTTTTTTTTTTTGTTTTTCGTTAACTCGAAGACTCTTGCCTCTAGCGAAAATGTGTACATGTACTAAATAAATGAACATAAAATTCTTTACAAAAAAGATTCTATACATTTTTTGCTGGAATAAATGCTTAAGGAGGTTAAAAAAAACGTTTTTATTGTTAAAAATGATATGTTGATTGTTAAAATTGAAATATTTATTGTTATAAATGAGTAGTTGATGATTATTAATCAAATGGTTATCGCTAAAAATAAAATATTTATTGTTGAAGCTATGTTTATTATAATAAAGGGTATTCTAACCTTGAAATCGAACCAGAAATAAAAAGGTCTGACTTCTGGAACTTGTTCACTAACCTTAGCTTTATATGTGGTAAAAAGGTTTCTTCGAAGTAGCATCGGGTTTGGGCAGGGGAGGGGGAAAGTGTTGAAAATTGTATGTTTTTACCAATATGATACAATAATTCGGAAACCGTTACTTTCAGCACATTTTGTGTTCTACATATTAGTAAAGCTATGGAAATTTACAATAAATTTGGTTCTATTCATTTTTTGCTCAGATCAATAGTTTTAGATCTATGAAGGAGAAAGGTTAGGGGTCGGATGATTGAGGTAATTTGAAAAGCGTTGATGGTTTTGAGCGGGAAATGATTGGAATGGAGAATTTGCTTGATTCGTAGTATGTTATTCGTGTGGTATTGAGAATCGGATAGGCAGAGGCAGCGATGGATGAGATTCTTGGCCACATTGATTATTTGATTATAAGGGTGATGAGAATGAAAGTCCTCAGTCTGCCTGGGCATGTAGGTTTCGTACACCAATCAGTGGATATAGTGTGGTCATGACTTCCAGTTACTTGGAGATCAAGGAAATGAAGGGAATTATTGACTTCGCGTTCGACCATTAAGTGATGTCGAGGGTGTTAAGAGTTGAAAGTTGAAAGGATAGAATTATTTTTTTCGGGATTAAGGACAAATGATAGGTCGTCAACATGATTTTGAATAAAATGATTGTCTTTAGGAAATAATGATATAATGGAACCCAGTAGGTCATTTAGGACGATGCTGGAAAGGCCTGGCGCAAGTGGATTGTCCATGGCAAGTCCAGAGATTTGATGAAAAAACTTATTATGAACGGATAGGTAAACTGATTTGCAACACAGTTCTGGGGACTTTAGGTAATAGGAACGTTTAAGAAGGACAAAGCCCCGTCTTAACCGAAGATGACCCTTTGGAAATTTTATCATATCTTGAGTGAGTGGTAGTCGACACAGGTGATTTTCCTGAAGTAGTTGTAAATTCATTGCGTATGTTAATGAAATTAGCAGTGGGACCATTGATGTGTAAACATAACGTGAATAAAATTGCTATTAACGAAATTTCTAATCATTAAGAATGATTTTCAGGGACTCGATGGCCGATTGAGTTTGGGTGTGGGTCTCAGCGCACCCATAACCAGAAGGTTGTGGATTCGAATCCCACGTGGGCGCGTTAAAATTTATTTCTTGGCGAACCCACGAATAAATCTTGACCTTCCCACCTTGGCTAGAATAGGTTGGTTGCCTGTAGGATAACCGGTCCTTCCTTCCCTAGTTGGAGTACATAAGGACGTTAATCCTCGAAATATGTCATTAGAGTTCGGCTTATGGCTGAAGTGGCTAAAATGGAGTGTTTTTTCCTTTTTAGAAGTTTGTTGCTATTAAAAAAAAAAATTAATAGTTTGCTTAGTATTTAGTATTAAGTATATTACTCTAGAATTATGACTAAATTATAAATATTATGAATTATAGTGTTATCTTTAGTTAGATAGTTAAGTAGGATGTGTGTGTAGCTACCCAATAAAGTTGGGCAGCAGTATGTTTTTTATATCAATAAAGCATATCTCTCTCTCATTTTTTTCTTAATTTTTAAACAAAATTATTAAGATTGTTTATTATAACTAATATCTTTTTTTTTTTTCAAAGTAGTCCTAATGTTGATGGGAGTTACGCAACTTGTGTCCGTAGTTCTTTGACAAGTGCTTATATTTTATAGCTGCATTTGTAACCTTACCGGTTAACCTTCTAGTAGTCACGAGGATAAACTGATTCTGGTGAATTAGGGTTTATAATCAAAATGCAAGTAGTTCGTTTTAAACTACCATGTTTGGCAGGTATTAAATTTATGTGTGTCTTATTTTTGCACATTAAATATTTAATGTTCAATTTAACTTTCATATTTCTTTGATCAATTTTCCTAATATAATTTCCTTAACCGTGGTTGGATTTATTATGTTTTCTCCAGTTTGGTAGACAAGTGACTATTTTTTCAGGTATTCGTTGTCTATACAGTGCAGCTGCTTTGGGTTTGGAGGGCTATGTTAACACCAGAAACAGAATTAAGGAGCAGTTTCTTGAAGTTGAACCAAAATTTAGGGCCAAGATGGAAGATTTTGCTAATTCGGACTCTTCTACAATGATATTTACAGAGGATTTAAAACACATGGTTCATTTGGTTGAAAATAATGATGATGATTTGAATTTAGTGTACAAAATGATGTCAAAGTACATTTTTATTCATTTATTTCTTTGTAATTACTTCATATATTCAATCCTAAAATCTTTTTCTTTGTGACAGGTTTTCAAAGCAAAACAAGGATTCAAGGTTTGGTACATTTATATTTGGGCCAGTTGTGATGAGAATGTATTATCATTTAGACAAACCTGTTGAAGCCCTACAGGTAGGTTTTTTGTTAAAACCTAAATTGTTTAAAATGTAAGCTTCACGACTAATATTTTTAATCAACTTTCATATAAATGTTTTGTGTGTAGAGAATAAATAGATCGTTCCAAAATAAATATTTAAAATTAATATTGATTGTGGGAAGGTCTGTTTATTCTCTTCTCTCAAACATTAATTACAAAACATACTGCAGAAGGATTTTTTTTTTTTTTTTTATTATTGATCCCTAAATAAAACATTTAACTTTTAAGGCCAGTGCACACTACTGATGGATCGGAGTGCAGTGCAGTGCAGTGGATTGGATTTTTGAACAAAGTTGGTTATATAGAAAAATTGTGCTCCGCTCCATGCTCACATAGTGTGTGTTCTTACCTAACTAATTTAACCTATTGTATGGGTTAAAATACACTGTGCTCCAAGAGCCTTGGAGGTTTTGTCTGCTTCATCAGGGCATAATAATAATAATAAATATTCTTTTAAAGTTGCTGTCAAAATTAACAAGTTGGGGAAAAACTTAAAATAAAATCTATAGAAAAATCTTAACAATTTCTTCACCATCTCTTGGGGTAACATTACAATTTCAAAAGAAGTATATATGTAAGGTATACGACTAATTTTTTAAATAAATTTTCATAAAAATTGTTCTCATATAAAAAATCAGATTTACAGGAGCTGTCATCTTTAATGCTTTCAAGATTTCGATCTAAGGTATCTTTGGTTGTAAAGTAACTTATTACTTTGTTAAAATTGAGCAGTTACAAATAAAAATAAAATACAAAGAAAAAAAAAAGTGATAAAAATCATCAAAGAACAATCATATATGATGATAGGCTAGGAATAATTTAATAACAAACAAACAATATTGACCTATAATCTACAACAGTAACCCACAGCATACATGGAAAATCATGGAAACATGTTGTACCCCTATTTGTTTTAAATTTTATCTTAATTTGTGAAAATTTTAATTATTTAAAACAAAATCATTGGTAAGGAAAAAAATTTACATAAAAAATATTTAAATAATTGAAACAATAAAGGTTTTGGAAATTTATATTACAGAAAATATTGAACTATTACTTTTATAAAGTAATCATGATCTGTTCAGAAGTCAAAAATTTATCACTTGAAGTATGCATGATGGTATAGAGGGATCAATCCAAATTGTAAAAAAATAATATATACTGTTATTAAAGTCGTGAGGGTAGTCAGCAGTGGTGGCATGCTTCAAAATACAAAGAAAGTTAAAATACACACTCTTCCCCACCTCAGCTAGGTGGTTAAGGTGGGAAAATATTGGTGTGTGGTTAGAACTTAATGATAAGGTATTTTGCATGGGAGCGGAGGCCTAGCTACAAAACTAAGCCAACACTTTTACTTTTTATAAATAGCTTTTCTGTAAATGTATTGCTTTTAATTTTTTTTTTTTTTTTTTTTTTTTTTTTCTGTTGGCTCTACAGACTTTGTAGATCTTTGACCGCCTTAACCAGCCTGCTCCACTTCTGCCTATCTTGGGCTATCACTTAATAATTTCTTTAATTTAATTCTTCTGGCATCTTTGTTATACCTGGGTGTTTAGCATTTTAAGAAGGATTTTCTGAGGCTGATCGAAGGTTTCATAATAGGAAGATTTTTACAGGATAGTTATTAATATTAGAGTTATTAACTTTATGCCCAACCCCCAACCTGGAGTACCAGGAGCTATGTCAGACACAGGAGTTGCTCACCTCCCTGTGACTCGCAGGGTGAGGACAGTGTATTGCCCCTTGCAGGAATCAAACCCACGTCTAATTAGCCGAAGTATCCAGACTTTGTTTGACCTGGAGGGTGGTCACCTATCCAATTCTAACCAACCTCAACAGTGCTTAACTAAAAATATCTACTGCACATGCCCCATATTATTTTAATATCTTCTTTAAATAGTTATTTGGGTAACAACATCCTTTGTCAACTCTCCTTAAACAACCATACTCGAATGCACTATCTTCACTTAAAGTTTCAGGTAAATTGATATAATAATAATAGCTTTATGCTATTCTTGCTGTAACTCACCTTGAAATTGTACTTCTTTCAATTTAATGGTTCCTTCACTAGGTTTTGCATAACTATATATATATTTTTTAATCCATTTAATCAAAGAAGTAATTTTCAACAAATAATGGTCTGATACTTATCCAGTCTCTCTATAGACTCATACATTTTGTACCTTGTACATTTTATTGAACTGGATGGCCTTGTTATAATATAATACATTATAGATTTCAGCTAGCTTATCTTGTCATACTACTGAATTAGTAAACATTCTTGTGCTCAAATAATTATTATTTTGAGATCAAGTGACCACAAATCTGAAGTAATCTGTCTCCAACTTTATGACAGTCTGTTACTGTCAACTCATTTTTATCTTGTATATTAATTTTAATGATTGCTTATGTTAATGGTTTATTTGTTGGATTCGACCCAATGTTTAGGAAATCTGTATGCAGGTTTTATGATTTGTAGTATTGTGTGTTTAGTTGGTTATTTAGTTCATTCTTCATGATTTTTATGATTTTAAATGATGTCCATCCTTATAATACAATGATGATTATCTGCTATCTCTGCTCCAGCCCCTGCACCTTTGCAAAGTACATTATCCAGAGTTATATTGATTTTTATTCTTTCATTGATATTTTTCCATTGTCAAGTTTAACCTTTTCACTCTTTGGAGGGAAACTCACTCTTACCCTTATTCCCTCACCATAGTGTACAGACCTAACTTGCATAACTAGTGTTTTGCCTCTATACACTGTCTTAACAAATGGTGGTAAACTTAAAAATGCTCAAATATTTGCTGCTTTTGTTCCTTAATTCTTTGTTTTCCTTTATTATTTTAGCTTTAAATTCTTTTTCAATTAATATTTAACATTATCACAAAAAATTGACTATTAATATTATGAAAAAACTCAATAATTATTTTGAAATATATACAGTGGAGTCTCACTTATTTGAATGTGAGGGGGAACGGAAAATGTTTCTTATAAGAGAATACTTCTTATAACTGAATAGTTATAAGATAGTTATTTGTTCGCCGGGGGACAAAAAAATTCTTCGTATAACTGAATGTTTCTTATGAGTTTCGTATAAGTGAGACTCCACTGTATATATATATATATATATATATATATATATATATATATATATATATATATATGTATATACACACATTATTATAATACAGAAATTTCTAAACCATTACCAATACTCTCTAGTATGAAATAGGTCCTCCTCTAGTATGAATCATACCCTTATATGTTCAAGACAAGCTTTTATCATGTCTTATACAACCTCTTGATTTAATCCTCCAACGTTTTTACTAAATAAGTTTTCAACTTCAGTAAGTTGCAGAAGGGTTGACCTGCCATCTTACACATCTGCAAAGCACGTTCCTCCAAATGTGCTCTATTGGATTTAAAAATAGGCCATGTGCTTGACATCACAAATCCAAAATTCTTCTTCACTGAGGTAGTGTAAAACAACACTTGCCAAGTCTAATATTAATGGTTATGCATTACCTGCACAAAAATGAAATATTTACAAATAATTGGATCAAAAAGGTAATATACAACTGAATGATTCCATCTTATACTTTATAATATGAAAAAAAGGTCAGTAATACCCCTGATGTTGATCTTGGAGTGATTGAATTCACTTTAGCAAGATTCCTTTAATGGTTCCTGCACTTATGGTTACTTTCTGAGTCAAACAAAAACATTGAGCTGTCTCTGTAGCTGTTGAAAACCTATATTGAATGCGTGTTGTAAATTAAAGGGATCATTTCTTGACTCTGTCACACGCATGTGACCAGAACCATCTTTATTAGCTTAAACCTGTCTCACCCTAACATCTGATTGCTTTCCGAACAGACTGATTTTATTCAACAGATCTATTCATATAAATCCATTGAACATCCATCAAACTGCATGTCATCAACTTCTGCAATAGAGATGTGGGAATTCATAATTCAAAAGTAGTGTTTTTAGGAAACTTGATAAGCAGAGTGTCTTAATTAAACACTGGAGGCTTTGATATAAGCTTTCAGAGGAGAAACTATCTAAAATATATAAAACTAACTGAAATGTATTTATCCTGATTAGAAATCATTGTATAATTTTTAAATTTTTTTCCTTCATATTTATTGCCTATTGTTTCTTAAAATGTCTAATATTAATTAAAGAATAATTAAAAGCTGAAATAATTTTATTAGGCACCAAAGATTTGATAAACTTTTTTGTGGAACAGTGCGTATCTGGAAAAAGTTGTTGAATAATTACATAATTATTATTTTTTATTAGCAAGTCCAGTAACGAAAATCTCTTATCTATTCAAAAACAGCCAGCCTGAGCTATTTAAGGATATCATCTTATGTATTATTTGTTTCTATCTTATTCAAGAGATTTATATATTTTGAGAGAAAACATTTTCGGCTATGAAAAGTTTTATTTATGCCCAAATTTATTTTTATTATGTTTTTATATATTTTTAGTATTACACTTTGATTACTGTAGCAGTGATAACTTAATCCCTTCTTTATTTGTTAGTAAATTGTGTTATGATTTCTGTTAATAATTTTTTCCTGTAATATGCTTTGTAGTGTTTTACTGAACTTGAAAAAGATGGATTTTTTGATCAGCTTATATCCTTTCAAATTCTTATGGACTTATTGTTTAAACATGAGATGCATCAGGAAGTCCTAGAAGTTTTTGATATTGTGAAAAACAAACAACTCCACGGTTCTAAATATCCAAAGAATGCTGTTGTTTTGGCATTTGGTTCTTGTTATAAATTGGTAAGTATTTGCAAGTTTATATATATATATATATATATATATATATATATATATATATATATATATATATATAATACAATTAATTATTTTTAAATTAAATACAATAAGATCCATATTAATGCAAAAGAGTTTTATATATTTTGCGAATTTTGTGTTATTTGAAATCGATAGTTGATAAAAGAATCAGAAATTATTTTTAAAAAAATGTTTTTTAAATTGCTAGAAATGTTTTTCTTATTTAACTCCTATTTGAATTTGATTTTATCTCCTGTTTAACCCTTATCCTGGCTAGGGAACTACAGCTCTCTTTAGCTTTGGTGAAAATATATGAAGTCACTAGCTTGATGGGATGGGGGACCTTGCAAACAGTGTTGTAATTTTGAGAACACACTTCTCATTGAATTGGCAGCCCTAGAGAATTGGCTTCCTTTAGATCCCAGTCATTCAGTACCTACCTCTCATCCCTTTCCACTCATGATAATTCCCTCTGGAGCATAACAAAAAAAATCCTAAAATCCAGGTCCATCTCCCATCCCCTCCGGAGAGATGATGGCTCATGGGCCGCATCAGACATGGAAAAAGCAGAGGAACTAGCCAATCACCTTTCCCAAACATTTACTCCTAATCCTGGACCTTATCCCGATCAATCCAGTTCAGTTGAAGAGTTCTTATCTTCTCCCATTCCACTCTCTTTACCTCCCAGAGCAGTGAACCCCTCTGAGGTCAAATTCCTACTTCAAAAACTAAACAAAAGAAAATCTCCTGGCTATGACCTCCTTACTCCTCAAATCCTCCGCCAACTTCCACATAAAGCAATAATGTTCCTCACCTACATCTATAATTGCATCTTACGCACAACCCACTTTCCTGTCTTGTGGAAACACTCTGTCATAATAAAAACCTAGAGGATAGGAGAAATATGATGAGCTCAGCTGTTCGACAATGTTCCCATTAAAGTCGTGCTGGGCAGTTGAACATGGTTTGCTTGGCAAGTCTGATATGTTTACTACAATTTTTTGCTAGTTATTCATTGTTTCTCAGAACTGTAATCTATTGATTCATATTGATTGAGTTGTTTTGAAGGAATCAACTAAACAATAGTTGAAACTTCCATTCAACTTTTATAATCAAAGAAATTGAATAGGGAATGAATCTTAGTTCCCCATGCCAGGTTACCAGTAAAATAAAATGCCTATCAAATTTTGTGTTTCTGCCAGGGAAAGGGTTAACAGTTATGTGATTCAATTTTGTTTTTATCATTCACTATCTCATGTGCGATATTACTTTAACATTATTATGAACTTTAATTTGTCTTAATTACATAATCTGTTGATGCATTTATGGTAAATTTGTTAGAAATATATGTTCAACTATGCCTTTATATTCAAACATTCAAACATTGAGTGAAAAGGTTTTTATTATTTCTTTCACTGATAGATATAATACACCTTTTCAGTCCATATTTTCCAAGATAATTTAGGTTTGAAGAAATATTTTTTGCATATAACTGCTATATTATTGTCTTACTGAAATAAAAATAATATGGACATTCAACTAGTTTTTTTTCTTATTTATTATTATTTTTTTTAGAATACGCCAGATTCATTTAACTATGCCAAGAAATTATGGTCTGAACTTAATCAAGCTGGTCATTACCCAATGAGAAGAGCTGGTACCTTTGCAGCTGCCTTAGCTATATCTCAAGGTTCACCAGATATAGGATTAGAAATTCTTACCTCATTGAAACAACAAGGTTATGTTACCATCAAAAATTTAAAGGTAGTTTATCCTCCCTCTCTCTCTATGTATATGTATATAAAAATATAAAATGTATGCATGTATGTATAAAGTTTAAATACTGTCTGTTTACTGTTAATTTTTTTTTTTGTATTAATTTGTAAGATATCTGCTCTTGCTGATCTTGGAAGGCCTGATGATACGCTACCCCTCTTACGATCTGTATTAGAAAGTGATAGAGCTGTAGATAAGAGCACAGTTTGTGAAGAAGTTGTAAGTTAAGAAATTTAAATATCAAGCCAAAAAATATAATTTTTTTTTTTCAATTTGATATATTTCAAAACTATTTTGCATTTTCTTAGTTAAATATAAATCTTAGCCTCTTTTTAACATATGCATATTGTCAGCTTATATGTGATACCTCGTATGTACAAAGTACCGATTTTACCGATCAAAAAAATGTTTATAAAATAAAATAAAAGGCATTTTGAATTATTTTTTCTCTAATGAGTACATTTTTCTACTTCTTTTTGTTAATCTGGTGAATACTGTGTCTCACTTCATCGATGCAGCTATTTTTTGTGGAAATAATGGTACCAAAACTTTTTTCTGGAAATTAACACTTACGAGGAATCACATCTTAGACAACGATATCGAATTATAATATTTTTGAAATTTTTTTTATTTGTTCATAGTTAAATAAACTGACTTCTGCCATAGAGAAATTTAACAGGAAAGAGGTATCGCAGGAGTTTGAAAAAATCAGCTCAAAAATAAAATCATTGGGGCATATGTCTCCTTCGGTAATACTTTTTTTTTTTTTTAGAGTGGTAAATTGTTGACTGTAGATTTAAATGGATTTGTTGATTTGGGATCTAGTTGTATAAATTCTTTGAGTATGTTGATTGATCCCTCTGAAATCCACAAATCATTTTTTTTTTAAAATCAGTTTGTTCAATTGTAAGATTATTTTATATTATGTTATTATATTTAAGCACCATGGCATTATTATGATTTGTGCTTAAAGGCTAATCTTAAAATATATCAGTTTAAATTGATGTTATAGATGGAATAAAGTCTAACAAGTATTCTATGAGGTTAGGTATCTATCTCCACTTAACCTTATAAGGATAACTGAGTAGCTATAGAAAAACCTTGTTAATAAAACTGAGATTAAGATTTTGAGCATTTAGTAATGGATGGCTTTCATATACTCCTATTGACTAACTTACATCATAGTGACTACTAATTTGGCTTATTTTGAGAAGCTTTTAAGCCTTTTGTTTGATTTAATTTATAACTGTTATTTCCTTTATTTTTTTTCATCATTTATGGGTTTAAATCTGTTATATATGTTCAGGATTGGGGTTGAATAATAAAATAGATTTGCAGCAATGCTCTGTTGAAAAATTCGAAGATGGCTAAAGTTAGATCTTGATAAATAAATTTAATCTTTATCAATAAAATGCTTTGTGTTTTGAAATCCCTTGTTATAACCATGTACAGAGAATATATCCTATATATGTACTCAGAGAATATGCCTGGTGCATCATGTTTTGAGACAATGTTTTCTGTGAATAAAATGCTGAAAGAATTAAATTTATCTGCATTTTTTATTTAAGATATTGATGATGTAAGCAATCAATAACGGAATCGAAACTATGGAATGTTAACACCCTTACTAATGTTAACAAATTCTGAAATTGGGTAGTTTCAAAATGTATAAGAATTGTCAGAATACAATTATAAGTATCTTATAGTACTGCTTAATCATATTAAAAAATGCCACAATATTATGTCACAGTCTCCTAATTATTGCTGTTACCTTATTTTAATCTAATGTATTTGTTTTCAGCCTCTCTCTGAACTACTCTGCTCAGAAATTAACTCAGTTAGTGCTTCTGATTTCAATCGAATGCAGTCAGTAAGAAAGCCTAATCGACGACCTATGAATTACCAGCTTCGTCCTGGGTTGCAAGATATGAACTGATAGAATCTTTAGTATTTAAATATAATTACCAAATGAAAATTAATATTTTCAATAGTATCGGTACTTTAGATTGTTTCATAGGCAATTAGTTTTATTTAAACTGTATTACGTGATTGTGAATGTCATTTATAAACCATCTTATCAAACCATGTAGATTTTAACATTTCAAAATGTTTCATCTTATAAAAGATTTTTTTGTGACTGAACACTGTTTAAAACTTCATTTAACTCTCTGTGTTATCAAATAACACAGATTATTAAATGAATTTTTGTTTTTTGTATCGATAATTAAATAATTATTTAATTAACTTGTGCAATCAATTGAAAACCCCTATAGTATACAAATACTTCTATTAATTCTTGTTTATTAGAGAATTAATTTTCTGTCATATTATCTGTGAATCAACTCCAAGATTTGGAAACCTGTCTCGTTGACACTGTGCCTTGGAAACTAGGAATACGCTCCTTTAACACTAAACTTAACTAAATTTCATGTGTATGTTTTTCTTCCTCAATTTCTTGGTAAAAAACAATAATAAGAGGGGATTGGATGTTGAAAAAACTCTTTTGATATATTTTTTAATATAAGTAGTAAGTCATAAAGCTAAGTAATGAATTTAATTCCCAAGAACTTCTGCTGAAAAGTCTGAATGGGTCATTTAGCCTGTCATGGTATGTTTAGTGCTAATGAGATAAGGAAAATCCTTGATCCAAGATGTGTTTGAAACCCACATTAACTTGTATTACCGTTGGTTAATGAACATTACTTCCTTATCATCCTTATTAATCTAAGATTAGTACTGTTAAATGTGTTAATGACTATCATTTATAGTCAGGCTCTTGAAATGGTTCTGGCTTAATCCATATTAGTCCACTTAATCAAAAGATTTCCTTTGTGTCATGACCTGTAAAGGTTTTATGACTTTGTTTATTCTGTTTTCAGGTAATCGTTTTTTTTTTTATAGATCATTATCTGCCTGCTAACCTTTTATAGCTAAATGACACCTAGCTTCTTAAAAATATCTGGGAGTTCCTAGACATTACATAGTTACCATACCTGTTTAACCGTTATTGTTTTAAAAATCCTTAAAAACAAGGTATTGCAGATCTTTAGGCATTGTTATTAACAATGTTTCTGAGTGATTTAGTAGTTCTGACAAAGTTATCTTTAATTAAGATTAAAGGATGAAATAAAAATATTTATAAATAAAACAAATGTGCAAATTGATATTTTATCTTTTAGGTTTAAGCTAGATAAAAGTGACAAAATAATTGTTAATTTGTAAGCTTATGAGAAATTTTATTTTGTCATGGGCAAATGTATACCAAATATTAATTTGTTCTTTATATATATATATATATATATATATATATATATATATATATATATATATATATATATATATATATATGTATATATTTTTTTTTTTTTTTTTTTTTATTTGAATTACAAATATCTTCTTTTCTGATGTTAGTCATCACTTGCTGTATATTTAGTCTTATTTCTTACCTTAATATTTCTATTTACAGCAAATGAATGTGCTGTAAAATTTTTTATTATATATATTTTTTTAATTTAATTTTTTTTTTGTATGTTACATCTTCCACCTTTTTTTGTTAATTAAATATGAAATACTATAAATAATGCGAATTAAAAAAAAAAAATTATAAAAATTCTAAGAAAGCAAAAATATAATAAAAAATTTATTGAACATAAACAATCCAACAATAATAATTTGAAAATTACAAATTTATACTTAAAACAGTTAAAATATTTTTAACTATAAAGAAATATAACTAAATCACTTATTTATAAAGGTAAATATGCTTTGTTTTCATAATATTGTTCATTATAATAAGAAATATTAAATTTACATGAAGCTAGTATTAGCATATAGACCTGAATCCCAATCTACTTATATTATATTTGTTATTAGAGAGATTTTAAGGAGCAATATGTTTGAATTCTAGAGGTGCCATTGTTCATTTGGTAGGCTATTGGAATCCTTACTCCAGTACCCATGTTCAATTATTTATTTAATTATCTCAACCTAGGGTAGGCGCCGTTATTAAGAGATTCTCCTGGAGCACACTAAACCTCTATAAAGTTGGTACCCTTAAAGGGGGAAAAACCTGGTGTTTGAGTGGGGTCCTGGTCAAATCACCTTGTAAAACCATTCGCCAAGAACCAGTAAAAGCTCACCCAGTATTGAACCATTGATAGGTTTTAGTGGTGCATTGTTTTTCTTTTTTTAATCACATGATTATTCATAAGCAAAATTGGAAGAGTAAAAAAATATTTCATAGGGATATAAATTAAATTAAAATGAGCTAAACTGGACATTTTGAAGAACAAAGAAATTATACACTTATATATTCTTAATATTTTCTGGGATGCCCTTGTGCTGTAATTGTTTTACATTGAATGATGAATTTATACAGGTATTTCAGAATGCTCTCCTTTTACCAACAGTATTTTTCATAGAATTGAACCAGAACTTTTTAGATGAATAGAAACATTGTAGAAATAGCTAGTGTCTCCAGAAAACAATTTTTTTCACACTTACTTTGGGCTTCTTAAATTTGGGTACTGTGGAATAAAAACAATTTTTGGGATAATACTTTGTGATATTGATTTTTCATTTGTTTGAATTTACATCTGAGGAGTTTGATTTACACCTGCTAGGGTAGATTGAGCTTTAATGAATGGTCAATGGGCGGAAATGCATTCCAAAATACTTCTATATATTCATCATTAAATGTAACAGTACAAGAGCATCCCAGGATATATATAGAATATATAACTGTATAATTTCTTTGTTATTCATCTAGAGGTTATGAAAAATAATTAAAATTTAAAAAAATCAGTTAATGCCATTTTTAGTTTATTTAATCAATATCCCTCTTAAATATATTTTCACTCTTCCTATTTTGGTTTAATTTAATATCCTATTATTATAATAATATCCTATTATGCTTTAATTTAATATCCCTCTTAAATATATTTTCACTCTTCCTATTTTGCTTGTGAGTGATATTAAGATGGAAACATATTTCCCTTTAAAATTTTACAATAAAAGAAGAGTAGATTGGAAACCAGGCCTTTATGATATTACTATCTTCATGTTCATCTCACACTTCCTAACATAATGTTCAACATAATAAAAGCAATGTTTATATAAAAAAATTCGTAATGCAAATAATTAAGCAAAGATATTGGAACAATTTAATACATTTTAATTTAAATAATGTATATTTGAGTTTGTATTGTTTTTTTAAAATAGTTTTATCGTCTATTTATCTACCCAAGTTCTTTGAAATATATGATAGAAATGTTTATATTAATATATTTGTTTTATCTTGCTTTGTAGTTAGATAAATAACTCTAGTTACTACTTACAATTAGATGAGAGCCTGGTTGATCTTTAAACACTTCTGATGCCTTTGTCTTACCCTACCCATATCCAAATTCCAGGGTTAACCGTATCTATATTTATGAAATATTATTATTTATTGGTTTATATTTTCATTTTATTATACACCTGTATGGTTTAGTTTTTAATTTCATCTCCATGTCCAAAATTACAGTTATGTCCTTATATTTATCTAAATAATTTAAGTTAATTAATACCAATTTTCAATATATAATAATTTATTTTTCTTTTGTGATGAATGTTTCAATGAAATATTATTATTACTATTTAAAAATTTTAGAAATAATTAAAGGCCTGAGGTGTGGGAAAGGTTGGAATAGAAAACTTTATTGAAGTACAGTAATAAACTGACAGAATTTATATTATATTCAATCTGGTGTTAATTATTTTGTTCTATGCTATTTTACAGCTATATTTTAATAGGCCATTCAATACCTTATTTGACCTTTAGATAGCCATTTTAAATGTTTATTTTTTTATTTTGGTTTCTAGTATTTCTTATAAATATCTAAGTGCTTTTCTTGAAATTCTCTTTCTTACTAGTGAAAAATTCTTCTTGACCTGTAAAAGAGACGTAAAACCATTAAAGTTCAAGTAAACTATTTAAAATGGTTACTAAACTATTTACATGGAATGAAAATGCTATGTTTCAAAATAATATTTACATTTCAAAATAGAAAAATACAAATAATAACTAAACGATAGTTATACACTGAATTTTAGTTAAACTATTTTATGAATTCAAGTTTTCTCAATTAATGATCTTAGATCAATAAATAATTATTTACTTATGATTACGATAAGTGGCTAGAATCATTTTTTTTTTTTTTTTTTTTTTTTTTTAATAACGAGGTTTCTTACTTTGTAGGTATAGTGTTATTTCTTGATCTACAGACAGATTTTTTGGAGTGTTTCCATTGTGGTCTGTAGTTGTCAGGGATGCACCAGCTGCCACAAGCATGCAGCATATATTCTTATTTTTAGATTCCACAGCCTTATGCAGAGCTGTTTGTCCCCTACAAAAGAGAAAAAAAAAATATTAAATCTTTTAACATTCTAATAAATTTTTAATTAGATAATAACAGTTTGTGTTGGTGACTGTGTTAATTATACTGAGCTATCTAAGCTGTATATATTTTTTTCTTAGTCATAGCCTAACTCTCACGTATTTAGTTGGTGATGTTCATCTTCCATTTTATTGACTATATAATTTTTTATAACTCCTAGCTCTTATAAAAACCTTTGGAGAATAAGTAACATTGTGATAGCTGAAGTTTGCATTCAGCTACTAGCCGCTGTCATTCGATATGCCGTCGATTTACGATTGATAGTTCCATTGACTGAAAAATTGACAAACGTGCTGAAGTTTTCATTTAAATAATTTTTATTTTTAATGTTCAGAAATATCTAAAAATAACAATTACAGGCCTGCTGCACCATTGGTCATAGTCGAGAATAGTTCATGTGACAAAAATGTTTAAATAAATGTTTCTTCATTTAAAAATTATTATTAATTAATGAAAAATTAGAACTATAAAATACTCTAAATTAATGCATCATATTGCAAAAATATATTTAAAAAAAGAATATTAAAAAAAATACTTCATTGCTTCCTTTTTGTTGAAAACAGTGAGGATGTACAAAAGGTCTTCATCCTAACAGCAATAAGAAGTTGAATGTATTTTTATGTGGAATATTTTCTTGCATGTATAAAATTTCTAGTTGTTTTCTTTTGAACATCAGCCACTAGTGAAGTATAGACTAGTGTGTGAACTTGATTCACTAAATAATAAATTATCACATGTTTTAATTGGAATTAAATAATGTAAACTTACAAATTTGTCTATGTTTCATTAAAATCTAACATAATTTTTCAAAAAATTGAGAATTTTTATCGATAAATCTATGCTTACTTTTGGTCATCTATTAAATTTATTATTTGATGTGGAGCTGATGTGATAAGATATTTGATGATATCTCTCTGACCATGAGAGGCTGCCTTATGAAGAGCAGTTTCACCATTACCATTTTTTGAAAGGAGTGAGTAACCCTCTGAATGAAGTTCTTTTAGCTGTAATAAAATAATTCATAATATATATTTGTATTATAATAAAAATTGGTATTATTTTATATTTAATGAATGACCACTCCTAGTTTTTGACTAGGAATCAATTTCTGGTTACAATTGTGGGTTGTGTCATTTTGAATTATAAGATCTAATCTAACTCATTTATACTCAATACCTTATAAATTGTGTCTACCAGCAGTTAGTAATATTTATTAATATAATATTAAAGGCAAAATTTCAGCTAATTATTGAGATCAAGTCTGTTATAAAGGAATAAGCTGTTCCATGTGGTGGGAAGTAATTTTTTATTTTATTTTATTTTTTCTGGGCTTGACTTTTGTTTGTTTTTAGAACTCATCTCCAAGTAACTATTGACCTGACTTTTCTACTTGAATTGGGTTCTCTGTTTTAAGTTTTTTAGCATTTAGTTTCATAAGTGTTAATGAAAGATTTATTTAACAACATGCAGACATGTAATTTTTCCTTTAGTAATTTTTTTTACTTTTAATTCCTATTTTACATCAAGTTTTGTCACTGAAACATTCTTTACTCAATCAGAAATGTTATTGAATAGAAGCCTGCCAATTCGAAACTTTGTTAATCATTTAAACTCTAATTGAATTTACCTTCATATAACTTCACTTGTGGGTAGTTCTTAATTTTTATATTTTGCTTCCTAGAGAGCTGTTGTTACTCATAACTTCAGTAAGGTACCTATTATTATAATTATTTAGTCATACCTTTGAAATTTCATTGGTCGAGCTTGTGAACTTTTGTTGTTTGTGAAACTGTCCGTTAATAGGCTTTGAGGTGTGAATGGATTTTATTTTATTCTTATAATTCAAAGACTGATAAAAGCTGTCAATTTTGAAACTGAACTTAATTGTCATATTGTTGGTATTGTTGGTAAGACTGCCAAAACTTCATCTTTTATTTGAATATAGGATATAAGTGAATGTAATTTTAGTTTGATCAATTTTGTGTTATATATTTTATTTGTTCTGAGGTATAGCTTGGTAAAACCATAATAACTAGTTGCAGTAAATATTATTTACTCATTAAATCCTTATTATAATAATGTAATTTTAATTCAAAAACCTTGAAATATTATATGTACATGAAATGACCATTCAAGATAGTGAAGTCTTATTTATTTATTAATAACTACTGGCAGTTTCTGAGCCATCCATCCAGCTATTTAAGTAAAGAATTCAGTCAAAAAAAAAAAAAAAAAAAAAAAAAAAAATGTATTATGCTATTTTCTGAGACTGATATTACTTTCCAGAGAGTAGGTGATTGTGCTACACTGATCTTATTCAGGTGGGTTTGATGTAATCATGTCTAATGGTATAAGCGAAGAGATAGATAGGGAGTGACATCATGAGAGCAGCTGCTTGGAACAGGCCTTTCTCTAATCTTCTCCTGTATTTACTAATCTTAGCTGATTTATGGTTCTGGGTTTTTTTAGTCCTCTTGCTGCTATTCCTTCCTTTACATCCCATACCTATGCTTATACAGAAAAATTTTCTTTGGCCATCTGCTTTTATATGTTCTCATTAAGAAATCAAACTAATGAAGCCTTCTACTTTTAATAATGTTGACATGTTTTTTCCTGTTTCATATTTTATCTTAAAATAATAATATAAATATTTGAAATCTTATAAATGGAATGGACCATGTATACCGGTTGGGTGAGAACAGAACATGCCGAAAATTGTTCTGGGATAGACCGGATGGAGTGAGACCTCGTGGAAGACCGAAGAGAAGATGGTTCGATGGCACCTCCGAGGACTTCAAATTATCTAAAATATACCTAAGGCGAGCAGCTGATAGGGATGACCTGAGGAAGGCTGTGGAGCGGTTCAAGGACAGCTTCCTACGTTTGTCGCGCCAATATAAAAGACGAATTAAAAATCAGGAATTAAAGCATTATTTGCCATTTCTATTGGAACTTTGCTTATTCCAAAAAAAGTTTTGAAGGTTAAACTTATCATAAATTCTAAAAACTAAAAAAAAACTCAATATATAAGCAATTCGATTTAACAATAAATAAGATGCATGATGGTACTCGCTTGAGGAAGCGAAGCGGAATGGCTTCTTGTAGCTAATGGTTCAAAGTGAACCGTGAACAGTAGCGTAGCGAGGGGGGCGTCATGCCTAGTGAAGGGCCGTTCCAACTTAAACGTGGAATGAGATTTTACGTTCCATTTCACTATTGGAACCAGTTCCAGTTTTCGTTCCGTTCTGTTTTTCGTTCCACATCAGTTTAATAACCTACTACATACTAGTGATGGACCGTTCCCAGTTAAAAGTGGAGTGAGAATTAAGGTACGGAGAATTAAGTTTAAAAAACCTACCATTTTCAAAGTACCATGCATTTTCGTTCCATCCCTTGGTTTGAGTTCGAGCTGATAACCTCCTCCTTCTGTTTTATAATTAAAATTTTATAGGTACTATAATATTAAGAAGACTTAAATAGTTAAGTATACTTATTAAAAAAATGTATACTTTTAAAATAGTTTTATTGAATCAATAATTTTTTTTTAAATAAAAAAGTTAGCTCAAGAATAGTGCACAATTGAGCAAGAATTTTCCAACTACATTGGTTCCGAGAAAAAAGGAGTAATAAATTCTTGTGACTGCTTCATTAGCTTTTCAACAAATAGCGAAAAAATCATTTAATTACATATGCAGTAAAACCGTGTGTGATTCATTTCTCTGAATCCGAAAGAAAAAGCCGAGCTCTGTTAGTAGAATAGAAAATTTCAAAGAAAGCGGTTTATATAGAAGATGCCAATGCGCGATGTGGTGGGGCGATGTTGAGGGGGGAGGAGATCAACAGCGGCAGGATAAACGCAACAAAGCATTCGGAACGACCTTGGATGGAACGAAACCAGAGATACAATCGAAACTCTACTACACCGAGGGATGGAAACGAGAGATCTTTTGGCGTTGGTTTTCGTTCCAGGTGGAACGATAAACTTGAGCGTTTGATTTCGTTCCAAACCGGTTCAAAGCTGGAACCAATTCCAAGTTCCGTTCCACCTAGAACAACCGGGCGCTACTCATAAAGGGGCGCCAAATGATCCGCAAAACAAAAAATTATTGGATAATTTTAATTTTTATTATGATTGATTTCTGAAAATGATATTTTAAATTTAGTGCCAGTGTAATATAATAAATGTTAATTCGTAAATAAAAAGGAAAGAATGGGGGGGGGGGGGGGGGCGCTAAAAAGGTATTGTGCCCCGGGCGCGAGGTAAGTTCGCTACGCCACTGACTGTGAAGTGATTAAAATGGTGGGTAGCTAACTAATCGAGTAACTGAACAATCCTTTAGGTATATAATATGCCACTTTTACAGTGTTTAGTTTATTTAAAAACTATTTCCGAATATTAAACATTCATCTTCAGTTCATCACAAAAGTTCAAGCCATGAGCAATTTGAAAAACAGTTTAGAATTATATTCATGTACTAGTGTAAGGCAGTAAATCAAAGGAGATATGGTGTTTATCTTAACAGAAACTTTTATCGGTTTTCCTAACTGGGTTTTCCCGACTGGATTTTCTATTCTGAATGGAAATAAATTTACAATGAAAGTGTTAGGAATATTTATTTGTCCTATTTAACGAAATTTTGGATTGAATTTAAACGATTACATTATTTATAATGGTTGGTAATTATTTAATTAAAGATGGTTTTCTACGTGATGTATCAGTTTCACACTATAGTTTGCCAAATTTAAGGTATTTTTTTTCAACATTTAGGACGTTTTCAAATGAACTAAACATCATAGAATAGCGCATCATCGAAGTTGATTATCAGTTCCTAATTGAATTTTAATTTCTGCTATAAAAATAATAATGAATAATGTTATTAAATATTTGAGGAATAATTATTTTTTAATAAATATTTCAAAAGTTATTTTTTTTTTCTTTTTAAGAGTTTCACTTTATATATACTTCCGGTTTTATTCTGGCCTAATAGTAAGCTTCTCCTGGTCTTTTCCATTCTTTTCTTTCTTCAGCCACTCTTTGCAATGTTGCTCCTCCACATGTAGTCCTCATTTCTTGATAACATGGGGTAGGTGTTCGTCCTCTGCTTCTTTTGTAGTCTCAGGGGTACCAATGTATAATATTCTTGGACCATTTATCGTTTTTGTTTCTTACTAGGTGTCCTTTCCCCTATATATTCGTTTCTACCTGACAGACTTCCCATTTATCTACATTATGCCTGAATTATGTGATTTATTATTATTATTATTATTATTTAAAAAGTTATAACAGTAATATAACAATTATCTGTTTCTGTAAAAATAATAATACATAACTGTAACTAAATTGCAATTTATAAATGTAACAAATTAATATATTCTAATCACTAGTTAACTACCTTTTTCAGATCTCCTCTTTTCGCGGCATCCAGTACTCGATTTGACGATTTTCCAAAAATACTCCTAAAATGCGAGAAACATTCATCTTGATTAGCATAATAATATGGTTATTAATGACAAAAACAAATAATTATGGACATGTTGCAGTTAAAATAAGTTATTTTCTTTCTAATTACTACAAAAAAAAACTATTATTTATTAAATCTGTACAACGAATGTTTTTCTCAAAATAACAATTTAGTTTTTGGCTAAGGATTATGTATTTAAAATTTAATGTTTTAATAAACCTTTTGATTATTTAATTAGAATAATTTAATTAATTAGATTAATTTTTAACATAATTAATTAGCTCAATTCAATTAATCTGAATAAGCTCCTACATTTTTCCGAGATCGACAAGGTATAGAATTATTAGGATCATCACTTAAAATGCAGCTTGCTTGCTTCTGGATATAAAACCCATACACCTCGCAAAAATCGAAATTACATTAATAATAAATACAAAAATCGTCCGAACAATTGTTGCTATATTTTGCAAAACGACACAGAACATGAACTTTTTACGAAACTCTGGATACATCCTCGCATAAACTCTGAACTAACACAGCATAGTGACGTTTAACTACACGCTGTCCAACTGAACATAGGATGCGTTCTCATACATTTAGTATGGCGTAATTCACGGACTTGGTCCAACTCCATGTATAATGAACCATCGAAATTAGCATGAGTGACGGCTACATTGTGCATCAGTAGACAGATTCACCACCAAGCACATCCCATTGACAGTGAAAAATATAAAACTTCTAAACTAAGTTCAAAAAATCTCCTGATACACCGATACTTAAGAAAATTTATTATCAACAGTGGCATAAAAATTAACTTGGAGTGGATCAAAGTCAACCTCATTATACTTATGCTTATCATTTCAATTTTTATCAAGACCTGTCTACGTATTGTACACTGAGTTTTCTTTACGTTCGGTGCCAACATACCAGATTAATTTGAACTAACATTATGTGTTTAACCATTAAGTGGACTAACTTGAGGAAAAGTAGTGAAACATTGGACCTTTTGAATTTCCCGCCACTACTATTCATTTTAAAATGGCAGCTAATCATATCTAACGGCATGCCACCTCATGTTACCGATAAGAAGCAGATTCTCACTTTCTTATTATTACAGCATTCAGTGTTCATCAGAGGTCGTTAGATTGGTTCTTTGGGTGCTACGGAAACTTTTCATCGCCAAGTAATACTACAATACTTACAGGTATTTATTTTGTGAATTACATATTTTGACTAATGCATTCAATTAGTAATAGTGTTTTTTCATGTGTATATTACTTCATAACCTCAACATTGTAAATCGTTAGGAGTTTAACCATTTTGGGTCTGTCCCAAAGTTAAATTTTTTTTTTTTTCCCTATTTTAATATAGATGGCCTTAAACAAAAATTGAATTTATTGACTTCAAGCAGAGTGGTAGAGAAGGGGGGGGGGCTTTCCAGGCCTCGCTTGAGCATAGACTCCAAAATATTGATATTTTAAATATTAATTAAGAACTAATTATATGTAATTATGTAATTATAAAATTGATTAAGAAATCACCGTTTAATTATATAAATCTACATAAAGCACACTGAAACAGATACTAATTAGGCGACCATGATAGCGGAGAGCGCAGGGTTGATGGTCTCAGCGTGCTCGTTACAGATAGTCATGGGATCCCACCAGGATAGGTTGATAGTTATTTTGTGGAGGTCCCACCAGAGGCCTAGCGAAGGGGGTGTTCCCTAGGCCCAAGGCCCCACTTGAACATTTAGGCCCAGTAGTAAGGGGAATGTTATTCTTTTGCAGCTCCTTAGGATTTCGTCCAAAAATGTTATAAAGAGGAGTGGACTTAAGTTGTCACCTTGTTGACAACCTTTAAAAATTATATATTTACTCGGGCTCCTTTACTCTAAGGTGAACCTAGTTGTAGTTGTAGTAGTAGGGCCGAGGGGTCCTAGTAGCCTAACATTATACCCTTTATCGAATTAGGAGGAATCTTCTTTTTATAAAGTGCATCCCAAAGTTCGTCACACGGGACGAGGTCACGGTTTACTTTCAGATTCAAGAAGAGTTCCCTTCTTCCATTGGTCTCTAGCCTTTTTCAACTCATTTGATGGAATAATAGGTGGTCCATGATCTGTCTTTAAGGCTGGAAAACAGCTTATTCCTGTTCGAGGATGAACTATATGAATAGCTACTACCAAAGTTTTGCAACAAGGTCTATAATTGTTACATTCTATCTGGTCCCTTCATGGATGGTGATAGTAATATTTTGCTCCCGTTCCTCAAGTATTCTGTTTTCATTTCACATTTTCAGGAATAGAGTCTTCCCCTCGGATTTCAATAAGTTCTGGGACGATTTCGTCATGATCACCAGCCGCGTTTCAAAGACTGTCTGAGTAATTGAGGGAATGAAATGCAGACTTTTATTTGTAGTTATGTTTCCAAGTAATCTGCAGTATTCTTTATATTTCTCTTTCTTTTTCTTCTTTCTCACGTTTTTCAAACGATTATCATTTCATTGGAAGAGCCTTTCCAAGTTTTCTTTTGTCGGTTGGGCCCAATATTTCTATTAAATATAAAGGTGGCATCCCAGTTATTGAATATGGGTGTGTGAATTTGTTGGAAATAAAAAAAAAACATGTGAAACAATGAAAAAACGTTTTTCGTGTTTATTGGAATAAGTTGAATCTTTTTGATGAATAATTTCAAAGAATTTGACTAATGCTATGTTTTGATTTGGTTGCTTTATAACAGTTAAAAAGATGTTAAATTAGGTGATAAAAAAAAAAATTACGATTTGATGAGTATTAACTTTAGGTTTTGAATGATCTGGTTACTACAAGACGGATCTGGTTATGGCATCAGAGGGAGGCTTTTTAGGACTAAAGAGTTATTAGTCCGTTGAAAAAATTATTTAAGAATATTAAGTTGAATTTATATTTATAATTACATGTACATTATTAGATATCAATGTGTGCCGATAGATCTTAATTAGTTTGTCTGAACAAAATTTTAAGTATTAATGGTTTAGCGGTGTGAATAGTGATCAGGTCGACTCAAGATCCTCTGGGTCTGACGTCAAAGTTGCTATGGTACAATAAATTATGATTGTACATTCAAAAGATTTAAGTATATATTAAATAGGTACAAACTAATTACCTATTATCAGGAAAAATAAGTCGAAAACCATTTGAAAAACTTATATTACTCATAATAATACTGGGTACTGAAGGTACTTCATATTTTTTGCACGTTTCCTTAACCGTTGATTTGAATTCTGTTTCTTCATTGTCATTGTTAATGTTATTGTTTTCTTGATCAGACTTCACTTCTTTCACTACGTCACTGAAAAAAAATTAAAGCAATTATTTTCAAAATGGATTAATGTTAAGTTGTTATTAATTGTAATGATGTATGACAATTGAAATAAAGCTATCGATGGGATGCATTAAGCTTTTTAGGAACATATTGTATACCATTTTGTTTTTTTAGGATTATACAAAAAAATAAAAATAACAAAGCCATATCATATTATGCTACTGTCCAAAATAAGATCTAGGAATTCATGTCACAACGACTTATCTTTTTTTTTTTCAATTCTTTTTTTACGTTGTGCAACGTTTAGACTCCACTATCTATTATCAAGCTTTTCCTCTTTTAGAAATAAGTTTATCCACATGAATTTGGCTCTATTGGGTTGTCCGATCTGCTTGCTAACAGGGCTTTTCTGCAAATGCTGGAATAGTTTCATCGACCAAAGCTCTTAGTGGTTTAGAGAAGTCTTTATCTTCGAAGTTGAACGGCTCTTGTCTGACTCTCCAAGCTTGTCTGACTCTCGAAAACTTTTAGACGGTCGTTTCTGGCCGTTTAGGTCCAGTTCCAACCGAATTTGAAATCGTAAAATTATGGGAGAATCATGGGTTAACATCTTAGTAAATACTGAATTAGTTCCAAGTAGCGAATTATCACTGAATCAAAAAAACTTTTCTGTTTATTGGGAGATTATTTAGTTCTGACATCAATACAAATGAATAATCCTTCAAAGGCAAAATCCCCGGGGCCCGGTTCTTGGGGGCCCGTGCTAAGGTGACCACTCACAAGTGTTTTTTGTATATAACCGATTCTATGGCAATTTATCGTATTAGGAAGTTAATCAAACACTGTAGTTTATAAACAGCTTACTTTTGTCAAAAAATAAATTGCATTTTCTGGATAATGTTGGGGGCGGCGGAAAATATATTCGATGTTTCTTACATAGATAGGTAATTCAAACATAACAAGGAAGTAGGCATTTCCGCACAACCCAATATAATACAATAATAACTTCATATAATTCAAGATTAACTTCACGTGGACTCTTACTCCAACACTTACTTTACTACAAAAACCACAACAAAACCTGATCTTCATGACTATTATTAGGACTAGCGCATAGAAGTATTGGACCTTAACCAGACCATCGAATTCTTCCTTTACCCAAACCATCCAATTTGAAATCCTTAGTACCATATCACAGATGAACCAACCCCAAACCAAATGAATCGGTTTCTGCAAAAAGGGCTTCAGTCCATTCTATTCATAAAATAAGTTTGTACTGAAAAAAAAAATGTTTTGATGGTTTACCCACCTTTACATGCAGAAAAGAATTCAGTCCAATGGATTGTTTAAAATGATTTCTTTCATTGACTAAAGCATGTAAAGGTGGGTTCAATTTCAGAAATTTTTTTTTCAGAGATAATTCATTTTTTGAAAAGATGGCCTCGGGACCTCCATAGAACTCTCATTATAGACCTTCTTACGGGAGGCTTTTTGAGTAGTTATTGTCAGATCAATAGATTTGCTTCCTTGATATGTTTTCGTTATATAGTTTTAAATTTTGGTGAATACAATTTTTAAAAATATAGATTTGGTTTTCTTGATGTTAACAGAATTAATGTAAACTATTATCGCGTGGGTCGGTTAAGAATAACGTAGTTGAAACCATCTATTTTAAATAATTATGTTTTCCTATACATTATTATTTGATTGTATCTAGATTATTTAAGACCAGGTTTGCATACTTTTTTTTTTTAATGTGTAACACTAGGGCGGAAGTGGTGTAGTTCCATTTTTGGATACAACGCTCCAATCAGCGTTTACCGACCAGCGAACAGCCTACCGCTTGATGTCTAGTGTTACTTAATATTTGTTTATCTGCGACCCATCGGTAAGCAGCGACATTGTATTTTTACCGTCTTCAAAGTCATTCGGCTTCGGAGGATAGAACCGGCTGTTCGCTCGCTGCTCGGCGATCACCGATTGGTGTACCTTGTCTGGAAGGTCGAGGATTCAGTAGAAAGCGGACCGCTTGTCAGTGCGAGCGTTAGCAGTATCTGTCTACACAAACGTATGGAAAAACATTTATTTATTTATAAGATCATAGAGTTCTGATTGTTAAAGCGTTAAAATTCTGCGAGTTACTATTTATAATATGGAATCAACTTGAAAGAATTAAATTAATCTTAAGCATAGGATGAAGTAAAATAAAAGTATTTTTAGAGGTATGAACTAAAGTTGTATAAACATAGATTTGAGATTTATTATTTTTTAAAATAACATTTATTTAAAAATATTAAAACCTAATACTTGTTTCATAATGTATTAGTTTTAATTCCTTACATTTATAACAGATTTAAAATATAAATGAAAACAGGAGGAGTAAAATAAATAAAACTGCTTCAAGTCACAAACATATATTTTAATAATATTCACGCTTAACTTAGGGACCTTCGAACCAAGCCTAACCCCTATGCATGAAGAACATTTGAAAAAAAAAATTTATTTACTTTTGGATCATTTAGCAATATCTGCCTATTTAAAGACTGCGTTAACAGCTATTGATTAAGGTATTTACTAGGCGTAATCAGCTTGAGAATAAACGCGCTGAAGCACGTAAAATAAATGGTAAAGAATGTCTCAACTATTAGGATTACTAGACAGCTCAGCTTTCGGAAATTATAATATAAAAATTAAGTATTTATATTTATAATAATCATTAATGATAAGCCAGAGTTTTTACTGTTATTGTGAGGCTTATTTATATTTATAATATTGTAAAAAATGCAGTAACAAACAAAAACGAATACTTCATACTTATGATCGTTGTTTTAAGGATTCACTGAAAATGAGATAGTCAATATGGCGTCCGTACAAAGACCTTAATCGTTAACACTTAGTTATAGGGGAGGCGTTATATATATATATTTATGTTAACCGTTAATAATAATTTAAAAAATAGTATCTCCTTTCTTTTTTCTAGAATTTTTAAAAATTTAAATCGAAAATAAATTCTGTTGAATCATTTGAATAAGTGTGGTACTGTTTGTTTATTTATTAATTGTTTTCGAAATTTCTATTCTATTGAATTAGAACTTACAAAGTCTAATTTGGTTCTGTAATTTAATGAGAAAAAAATTATTTATTTATTTATTTTTAAAAATCTTAATCAAACTTTTAAATAAAAGAAAATGTTTCGGCAAAATAATCATCAATAAAAATTTATCTGCGCACGAAAAATATTTACTCAAGTTACGATCATGTGGATTGCGTATGTTCTCCATTCTGGGAGATCTTTGCTTACCTATTCACCATTTTGAACTGACTTTAGAATACCTTGGAAACATTTTTCACTTGTTTAGGAGAAGTGAGGGTACTTTACAATGGGGAATATTAACAACAAAATAAGATAAATAATTATATTTTATTTTTCTGGGGATCAAGGATTTATAAATTCAGCGTGCTTTCGCAACCATTTTTTTCCAAAGGTTTATATACCCTCTTGGTTGAGGTAAAATAAAAAATTGTCAAATTTAAAACAGCATTCCTTTATCAAAAAGATAGAAATGATATCGAATTTCTGGAATGTAGTTATCCAGTTTCTTTCTGCTAACTGCTGATATCCGTAATCGTTCTATTCAGCTGATAAAGTTCGATATTCTATCGCCTCTTTTATCAAACACTAATACCTTTTTGTTTCTTATTCAGGTGTTTGATAAACATTAATTGTAAAGATAAGCTGAAGAAAAAGCAGAAACTTATAGATATCAAAAATTGATTATAAAAAATAGCGAGATTACCCCAATAAAGAAAAACCTTTAAGAAATGATTTTATTAGTACTTGTACATTTCTTGAACCATAGAAAATTTAAATTTAAATATTATATGTATGTGAATGTGTGTGATACCAGATTTTATGGGCAAAACTCGTCTGCCTCTGTCGTCTTCTTACCTATTGATGACTTTTGCTGATGAAGGGGACGGAAAAGCTGTTTCCATATCTGAGCAATCCTTTGAAGGTTCCAAAATATACACAGTTTCATTCGCTATGTCCGTTATGTAATAAATGTTTTCCTGCGATCGATCGATTCTGAAGAAACGTTCTGTTGTACAGCCTGGAATGTTATACGGTAGCTTAAGAGATTTTTTTTTTTAAACAAAAAATGATAAACAGGAATATAACTTACTGTCTACAAAACACCAATCTGAAGATAGTTGGGCCCTTGAACCTGGAAGTATTTCATTGATTTTATTCCTTAAATTTTCCAAATCTGTATCCGGCGTCACTGTAAGCTCACCAATCAAACTACCTGAAAGACAAGCTGGTTTTTATACGTATGATACTTAACACACCAAATGTAATGATATTGGTAAAGCCTTTCTTTATTTTATTTTTAAAATTCTTAATTTAACAACAATGCTTTTATTGCTTATGTAGAATCTTTATATTGTTCCCCTATTGGCACAGCAGTTCTAAAAATACACTTGGTCTGCTCAACAACTGCCATTCCTCTTTCCTTGCCTTGCTTGGGCAACTGAGATCCTTATTTGCGAAAGATCTTGTCCTAAAACATCTCTCCATCGACCCTTCGCACTCCTGCGTCACACACCGTCAGGATTCTATTTTTGAGAAGGGAATCGATGATCCAGAGTTGAATTCTAAGAACTATTCTATTCCGCTGACGTTGATGTTATTTTTGTGATACATAATTATGTGATTATAATACATATATTCTCCTCTGCAATGATAAAAACAAAATACAGACAGACTGTTAAAAACATCAATTTACCTCAAACTAGATCAACATTGCTTGATGCAAATTAAAACAATTCTCTTCCAAAATCTAGCATTGCAACAACCAAACGTTTTTAAGTATGTATTCGATATTTGAAAAAAAAAAAAATGGTTACAATTTCAAACTGCGGAAGACAGACAAAGGACCATTTTATTGCTCTATTATGTTATTCCTATAGGATTATTGTTGTCCCAGAATAAAGTTTAGTGTTCATTTCAAAGTTTAGTGTACTGATTTTGGAGCCCTGATACACAGAGAAGTGTCAGTTCGCCCTCTCATCTACAGTGTTTAGTTAACAGTTTAGTAACATTCGCTATTCTCTAAGTGATAAATGAAACCCAGAACCATTTTAATATCTATCTTCTTAAATAACAATTTTTAAAATTATTTTTTTAAATGGATGTCTTTTGGCTGCGAGTCTATACTTTTTTGGTGTTACGATTTTTTAACATTCAACAATGTGTTACATTTATTTCACCCAAAGCTATGTTGAAGCTCGGATTAAAACTTTTCCCGCAGTTTGCAATCAGAAAATCAATGGAGAATATTTTAAGTTGTATAACATTTGTCGCTCGGACCTACCGTTTGGGAGGAATAGCGTTTTGAATAAAAAGGTCATATTTGAAACCCTTACATTTTCGCTACTTTGTTTATTTTGAAAAATGATTAACTGCCAATTTAATTTAAGCCATTTAATCATTTTTATTCTGAAATGTAAATTCGGAAAACCAGTAGATAATAGATAGACATTCTTGATCTATAGTTTTTCCCAGTCAGAGGACCCGGAACTTAGGAGCGGCAGGGGGGGGGGGGGGCACGTGCATAATTTGTAACCTTTATATAGTATTACGGAAGAATTTTAATAGTGGGAGAGGGAGAAGGGTGGGGGAAAGATGGTGGCAATATGATTTTTGCCCCCCCCCCCCGACAAATCTCCTAGTTCCGGCCCTGCCAGTTAGGTAGAAATTGAGTTAGTTTATTTTTGGTCGTATATGGAATTTAAAATGAACTTTTTTGTTACTTTGAATTGTAATTAACTCCTATACTATAGGTTTTAGATGATAAATGCTATTTGCTGTTTAGTAATTTCGTTCATGAATAATTATTGTCTTTAAACTAGATTTGGTTTCCTTTTATATGGATTATCTTTTTTTTATTTATCGTTCCGAGAATCGAGAATCGATTTTTTGTAACAGGTACCGGTATTGAAAATTAAAAAAAAAAATTGTTAGCGACACATTACAGGCCTCTGGATATGGGCGAATCGGAATATTGAAGATAAAGTTGGTTGCATTGTTCGAATTTATATATATTTATATATATTTTTCTTTATTTTATAGAGTTAACATTTACGGTGACCCAAGTGCTGGCATACGCTGATGTTGTCATTATTGGTAGATCCCCGTAGAGCATAAGGATTGAAGCAATGGATGCTGAAGAAAAAAAGATCGGCCTACATGTAAACGAGGAGAAGACAAAGATCTTAGTTATGAATGGCTGGATCGGAAGCAGAGTCACTATGACATAGGCCCCTACAGTTTAGAAATAGTGAGAAGCTTCCAATACCTTGGATCTATCATTAATAATAACCTGGAAGAGGAAGAAGAGGTTAGAAACAGAACTTCTGCTGGAAATAGAGCCTATTTATCTATCTCCAGGATAATCAGAAGCAAATTTGTTAGCTATTCCAACAAGTTTATGCCTTTCAAGACCTTAATAAGACCCGTAGTCACATACGGTGGAGAGACATGGACTCTCAACAAGAAAAATATTAACCTACTTGATATAATAACATCCATTTTAATCGTTTCCAGATTAAATGTTTTTTCTATTGTTATGTATGAATTTTTGTTACACATATAACTTATATAATTTGTTGGTATAATTATGAGTTTTAATTAAATTAAACATGAAAGCTGATATTCGTCGATTCGCCCAACTTAATTAGAAGTTGATGTTGAAAGAATAAATAATTTCTTAATGATAAAATGTTACGTACCCGTATCTTTCAGAATATCTTTTTCGAAGTAGTGTTTTTCGTAATCTATCATCTTTAGGAGTTTTATTTGCACTGAGAATGATTGTAAACCCGATTGCCTGAAAAATAATTATTTCAGTAAAAAAAAAAAAAAAAATGTATATAATAATAATAATAAAGTTCATTATTTATTCTGGGACCTTAAGTCCCTTAAGAATGAAAAATAATGTACAATCAAGGGCCTTCAGAGCCTTAAAATAAAATAATATTTACATAACAAAGTAACAAATAATAAAAAAAAAAAAAGAAAAATAAAAAAAAAAAAAAAAAAAAAAAAAAAAAAAAAAAGAGCAGAAAGAAGATATTAATAAAAAGTAACAGAAAATTTATAATATTTTTTTACAAAAAGAAAAAGATTTCTTAAATATAAACTGTTTATAATTATAGTTTATAGTTTACAACAACTAAAAAGTGGCTATTGTCAGTTTTTGGAGGACAAGATCTGGGTGGATAGTAGGTGGTTAAAGAAGTGGTATTTGAAAGTCGAAAGGTTAATTGAATGACGAATGTTGAGAGGGATGGAGTTCCAGAGAGAAGAGGATCGGATTACGAAAGATCTGTCGAAAGTGGCTGAGCAATGAGCAGGAGTATGCAAATCTGATTGACGGGATCGGGTTTGGCGGGTAGGAATTGAGGATTTGAGTTGAAGGAGTTCGGAAATGTAAGGTGGATGATGGGATTGAACGGTTTGAAAAAGTAAGGATGCCAGGAAATACTGGCGACGGTAGGAAGGAATAAGCCACTTTAACTCCGCATAAAACTGCGAAAGGTGGGCGCTCCTCGGGATCCCGAAAATAAAGCGGATAAAGCAGTTAAATAGTCTTTTGACTATATATATATATATATATATATATATATATATATATATATATATATATATATATATATATATATAATAGGTATATATATCAACACTACTGTATACAGCTCAGATCTGGAGTTTAAACTACCTGGAAACTATCGAAAATATTCAACTTAAATCTCTAAAAACACTATATTTCTGGCCCAAATGCACACCAAATTATATTGTAAGATTAGAAACAGGACGGAATCCGCTATTCATCCCAGTACTAAAAATAACAAATAAAAATAACAGTTTAAAAATTAAAGCTAATGAAAAATGTGAAGATTTTAGCTTATTCATCGTAAATAGCTTAAAAAATCAGTTGTTAGAGTGCCAAAGACACGATAATTGTCGAAAGAAATACTTAAAAGACTATATAGTTCAAACAGATGAAAGTCTATCTTTGGAAAATATTTTATACTACAATAGCATACAAAAGATAAATAACGTCTTCCTAATTATTTTAAATGTTTTAAATGCTAGCAAAAAGTAATTGATTTATTTCTTTTGGATTAACTAAATAAAATATTGGATTCTACTGCGATTTCTGCGACAACTTCTGTGACCCTAGACTATAATCAATATCAATTAATATAAATTGTAAAAATGTATGTTTTTATTTTTATTTTATTTTTCTTTGTTTGTATATATCATTAAGAAAAAAAAAATCTTTTGTTCGTATAAATTATTATAGTATGAAGAAATGCTTTTTCTGTTAGCATTAATTATATAACATGTAGAACTCTTTCTCTATTTGTATCTATTTTTTAGTTACTATTATATAATTATTATTGTTATTGGCTAACTCAATTGCCATACATTGTATACTTTAAAGCAATCAATAAAAAAAAAAAAAAAAATATAATATATATATATATATATATATATATATATATATATATATACATTAATCCAACAAAACAATAAAAAACTAAATAAAAGATAGATCTCTTCGAAACTGATTCTTACGTGTTAGACGATTTTCCAGATTTCTTCTTGATCAACATCGGTGCTTTGTTGAGGTGCTCTAAGTTTATGATGCTTGGATTCAGCTTGCACGCTTCTCCATCCACTTGCATTGGTATCGTTTTTGTGGTGACTACTGTAGCGGTTTTGCATTGGCATATCCGGTCTCCGTGACCGCCTGCTTGTAGGAGGGGCTGTAAAGGAATTATTTTGTTTTCTTTTTAGATTCTTTAATATTAATAAGTTGTTGTTTTTTTAAAGCATAGGTGTTTAATAAATAATTGAGAAACGAATGTGGCTAAATTACATACAAAATACCAGTTTGTCCAGCTCTTATGACACTGGCAAAAATAAGTGAATTACATATAAATTCAGTCACTTTATATAAAATGCGACTGTATATGATTATAAACAAACATGAAGTTTTAAGGAAAAAAAAAAGAGAAAATAAGAAAAAATTGTTTCAGTTTAGACCAACTACAGCCTTGGCCAAAAATATTTGGCACCAACAATTTTCTCACCATCAGTTTCTCTAAGAGTATTAACTAGCGAGGATTGAGGAATAAACTATAAAAAAGAACTATTTTGTTCCTTTTAATGGGTTATTCCTCAATCCTTGCTAGTTAACACTCTTAGAGAAACTTTTGGTGAGAAAATTGTTGGTCCCTAATACTTTTGGCCAAGGCTGTACAAAGCCCTGATCTGCCCAGTCCTTATGTAACAGCTCTCATGGATATTGTCTAAATCCGTCGTCCAGGAACTCCTTGTCAAAGAATGGAAAACTAACCCATTATAGAGAAAGATTGGGGAGGGGAGAAAAGATGTACAGTAACAAATCAGTTTTATTAGCGACTTTATGAGATCGACCAGACATCACTCTAGCGGATGGTATTCATAAAAAAAATTCACTAATTCAAGCTTTAATGGAGATATGGTGTTGATAAAAATTCCATAAACGAATGAGTGTTAGATCTTGACTTGAGGTGTGACAATCGGAACTGAAGATTTTATATTTCTGTGTTCACATTTCCGTTTTCTACAACAAATGGTGAAAAGTTAATAGTAATACATAATCAGCAGGTACTTTTTTTTAGCTGTAGAATTTTTTAAATAAATGAACTGCTAATTAATTCTGTACACAACAACAAATTCTCGGCCATTTTGAAATAATCAAATAACTTGACTCTATCGTCCACCAACTCTTGATAAAGAGTAATATTCCCGTTTAATGGCTCCCTTGTTACATGCTTGATAGAACCACATGCGTTTGTTAGTATACTTTTGCTGTTGTATCTTCGTCCAAAATTACCGTAATAATCAAATGTTAATAGCATCATTCAGGTCACATGGACTGTCTCACGCCGTCCAAGACAGTCTTGTACGAACAGGAAGTGAAACTGGTGGAATCACGGGATGTCGTGACACTGATACGGCACTGTCACGTAACGGGTGAGTGTGAAACGACCTTAAATTGTTGAGTATTGTGCAAGAAAATATTGAAAACAATATTTTTATAGTCTCATTTTTATTATTAGAAAAAGCCTTTCCATTTGTAAATCCTTAGATTACTCTTCAAACGGATTTATTAATATTTGTTGATATGAAATTTATCGTTAACTTCAATTTTATAATAAATATCACAACAAAATATATTACTAACCAACTGGAATGTAGTCAGTCCAACAACCTCTATCATACCATCTTCAGTAGATTGTTCAGCTCCACTTGTTCTTGGCCAAGGATGGGTACCTCCTCCATAGCTATCGTTAGGAAAATAAATACATTTTAAATATAAAATAGTCTCTAAAATATATATATATATATATATATATATATATATATATATATATATATATATATATATATATACACCCCTTTTTTTAAAAGCCTTAATTCTAAATAATAAAATAATGTGATAATAACTATTATTTAATGCTTTTTATTACTCCTTTTAAAGCCTTAACCCTTTATTTATGTGATGAATCCAATATTAAGTTTATTAATGAAAATAAAAATACCTAATGAGCAAAACACTACATTAAATGAAGAAGAAAAGTTTTTTAGGCTTAATTTGCAAAGGGATGGTGGAGAGGCTAGGAGCCCCTCGTAGGCGCTTAGCTTCCCTTGGCTTGGAGCATACCCCCACCCTGCCTCCACTGCCACCTCCTCTTATGGTATTCAATTCTCTATGGAAGGCACCCGGTAAGGAGCGCTATCCCCACCACTTTAACCCCTGCTGAAAATGCCGTGTTGTGCCCCGTTTGGATGTTCTACGAAAGAGTCCAACTAAGTTTTCAACCCTCCAATAACCCATCACCGGTACGTTTAGAAGGTACACAGTTTAGTTTTTTAATTAATTGAGAAACAAATCTTTCTTCCCTTTCGCCACAGTAAAAATATGTTTATTGCGGAGCTGTTTTAACTTTATTGGTAAACTCCCCTACCTTAACAACAGTAGGTATTGTAACTGTTGGCCATTTAATTTGTAGATCTGTGGCAAAATTATTTCTACCATGTGATACATGGTACAAAACCTTAGTTGTATTGTTGTACTTGTATACTTTGAAATATATTATACGTAACGTATCAGTAAAATTTGTGTCTGGTTCAAGTGAATCCAATCTAAGCTCAACAGTAACCAAAAAATACAGATTATTCTGTATATTCAATTAGGATTGCTGAATTAATTGGCACTTCTATTGAAATTATTTTTGTTTTAAAATAAACTATATTATACTATAAAATAATTTCAATTGTGGCAATTAATTCAGCAATCCTAATTGTATTGATCCTTCTATACCATCATGTGTACCTCAAGTTATTCTGTAATCTGTGATTGTAGCAATGTCCCCTATTGTAGCAATACTACAACATAAAAATAGGGAAGTTTCTATTTCTTCATGCTATTTACCGTTAAGAATATGTTTAAAATGACAATAGTAGTTTTACAATAGTGATATAGTTTTAGATCTGAATAAATCTTTAAAACGTTAACAGTTCCAATTTTAACTTTTATTTTCCTCTTAGCTTCTCTTCAGTTGAAGAGAAACGAAATAAGTTGGTTTAAGCCCTCTCCACATTTTTAAAATATGACTCTCATTACACATTATTAATCAGATCGATCGGAATAATATTTTTAAGTCCGAATCCACCATTTTTGAAAAATATCAATGATAATAAAGATAAAAATAAAATAAGATCGAAAAGTAATAAATTAGTAATTTTTAAAGGCCAGTAATAAAGAAATGGGCAGCCGAAGAAAGGTTTGAATGGCAGAGAATTGTAGAGGACCATAGAGCCAGGGTTCTACAAGGACCAGAAGCACCATAAGATGATAGTGAATAAAGAAATAATTTAAAAAATAAAGTTTTTCCGTGTTTTTTTTTTTATAATTTCAATAAACAAATTTTCTTTTGGTAATATTTTGTTTTATTTTCGTTGCTAAACTACCTATCTATGCATGAATGTGATAAATTTCTGAACAATTAGATGGAATCTAGTAACATTCGTAAGAGTTGAAGCCTAAATATTATATTATAAAGTTGTAAATAAGCCTGAGGTGGACAGCCGGGGGTGAAGGTGGTGGGGGGAGAGAACTGGAGCCACGGGAACCTTATGGCATTAGTTCCCTGTTATATTCGTATTCTGTGGACCCCAGTGAGAGTGCTGAAATGAAGCGTGTAGAGTGCATGAATTATACGACTATTTTTGACTTCTCAGATTCGTTAGTAGTTAGAAGGTAATTATACTAAAATTCCGGTCCCTGGGGGTACGAGAATCCCCAGTTTATGGTGGGGGAAGGGGAGAAGGTGCCATGTTTAGGTTTTTCTATTATATCTCAAAAACGGTGGATTCTATAAAAATAAACTACGGATCAAAATTAAAGCTAATTAAATTTCCTATAACATTGTTACTATACATATTTGTCCAACTCTCAACCGTGTTCGAGATATACCTTATTAAAAATGGATAATTATAGAGAAAAAATATGTTTACCTCACTGTTTGTCAAACTTTTGATTCAAGTGCCAGAAACGTATATATGAAATTAAAGTAAATTTAATGCTCTACGACTTTGTTTCTGACAATATTTCTTAGAAGTGGCCGCTCCTCCTTCGCTCTCTATCTCGAAAACTGTTAATCCAAAAATAAATATGATACAACTCAAAATATAGAGAATATTGTTATCTACAAGTTTTGTTAACATCTTGATTAACGTCCGACGCATAGATATCGAGATATTTGAAAAAACAAAAAATGGTTTTTGCGACATTTGACCTTGAATATTTAATTATGCTAACATGCTGAGGTCGGTGACTTTTCATTCCTTATTTAGAAGGTCAAAACAAAGATATATACAAAAATTCAGCTTCATTGCTTCCTTTCCGAGATTTGCTGTATAAAACTCCTTATTTGACTGAGCTATGTAACAGTGAGCTGAGAATTTCAGCCCTCTATAAAAAGTTACACCCAAGTAAGCGATGGAGTTGGAGAGGGTCATGATGGAGTTTGCCACTCGCAGGGTCATCGACAGTGTTATCTTTATCAGAAGAAAACACTGCCAAAGACCCTATGAGTGACAAACACCACCATAACCCCCTCCAACTCTATCGTTTACTTGGGAGTAACTTTAACAGCATGAGTGGGGATGGGGTATATATATGCCACAATAGTATGCTTTAAAAAATGCAAGAACCAAAGCTATCTGTTGATGTTGATACACACATTATATATTCACTTAGCTTGAAACGTTATGAAAAATGTTATTTAAGATAATTAATGCTTTCTTAAGTTGCCATTAACAATATTTTCAGTATTATTAATCTCCTCCTAACCCCATACGTCGCCCACTGCTTCAATACCGCGACGCAACTAGCTACCTCTAGGTGATAGTCTTGAAACGTCAAAACTCTTGCCGCCTTCTTTTGAATCTCCTTTCCAATCTGTATATTAGGTTTAATAACATATATTAGAGTCGCAAAACTAGCTCCTGATAAAAACATTTATTGACAGATATCCAATATATTACACTGAGTGAAGTTTCTTGGCTTTTGCCACATTTTCGAGCCCTAGAATAGGGCAATAAATAAGAAAATTCTGCATCATGACATTAAAACTTATAACTTTAAATTATATTAATATGCATTAATTTTTTTTATCACCTTAGAATATAATACTTTTGTCCATAAATAAAATAATTCACTAATATTTTTTCATTGATTAAATATCTTATTTCTGAAAAGTATAATACTGATTGCAAAATTTTTGATCTATTTTCTATTGTATATTTCTTATGTGTATAGTTAATGTAATACAAATTATCTTTTTCAATACAGCTGATCAAGCATAACTCATATTCAAAGTAAGTTCACTTCAAGGTTATTCATAAAACAGATTACATATATGTTTACTTCATCAGTTATAAAGGTTGGTTAGGAAATGTGTACTGTTGTAGCTAGGTGATTTTAAGTGATATAATATATATTAATTATTTTTTATTCTATTTATATTTGATTATTAAAATCTAAGCTTATCAATTAATAATGCATAATCTGTTTGAATTTGATTGCTTTATCTAATTTTATTTTATAATTTTTTTTTTGTGCCTACTAAGGACCACGGTGTTCGTAGCTACTTTTCAGTGAGGATCTTCTTCTTTCTCTTCCAGAATTCTTTCATTTTCTGACTGTGAGCCAGCTTTCTCTCCTCTGCCCATTTGGTACCTGTGGTCTTCTAACTGGTAAGAGACACTGGGAAAACTCCCTGTCGGATAGCTTGTCGGAACTGCAGTCGGTCTTTTGTTTTATCCTGTGGGATCCCTAGTTATTCCAGATCTGACTTTACCGATGTTATCCACTTGTTCTTGGAAGCCTTGCCTCTACCTGCCACAGTAAATATCCTGTTTGTTAATCTTTTGGTATTCATGCAGGTCAGGTGTCCATTAAAGGCCAGTCTCCTTTTCCTTATGCATGTTAGGATATCCTCATGGTGTTTATATAGCTCATCATTGTGCCGTATCCTGTAGGTGCCATTCTCTTCCTTGACTGGTCCTCCTAGTATCCTCCTCAGGATTTTCCCCTCCTTGGTTCGCAGAGATCCATTCTCCTAGATACTTCACTGCAGGTACTTTTTGTATGTTGGTGTCTTCTATGGGAATTTTAGAGGGAGATTCCTTGATGTTGGTCATGTATTCTGTCTTCTGAATGTTGATCCTCAAGCCTGTCTTAAGAGCTACACTGTACACGCTCTGTAGTATGTGTGTAGCCTCTTTATTATCATTAGCCAGTTAAGCGAGGTCATCGACAGAAGCTAGGCATGGCACATTAAGGTTGTCGTTCTTGTACCCAAGCTTCAGTCCAGCTCCCGGTGGCAACAGTGCCATCCATTCCCTGATATTTTTCTCCAGGACACAGTTGAAAAGAATGCATGAGAGACCATCTGACTCCCATTCTGATAGGAAAGCTCTCGGACAGCTCACTTCTGAACTTCACTTTTGCTGTCCTGTTCTTCATGGTGGCTAGGACCAACCTCACGGTTTTTTTTTGGTTTTTTTTTATAAATATTGATTCTTTAATTTTTTTTTCTTAAACCATTATTTTTTATGAAATAACATATTTGCTTTATTGAAATCAAAGGTATGACTATTATTTGTAATATGTTGCGCATGCTAATATTTGATGAATACAATTATTATTTGTATAATCCATAAATTAATGTAACCGAGATTTATTGATGAATAAAAATGAAGTATCAATAAATAATGCTGTCTCCTCTGAAAAGACAGAATCAATGACCACGGATGCAAAATACAAGAAAAAAAAGCAGTCGACACCATATGCGGAAGGATCAGGGTAACACAAAAATTCAGATACCTAGGCGAAGTCATATGCAGCAACGGTTCGGACCGAGAAAGCTTCAAGGGAAAAGTTGCCAAGCTGGAAAAATTGTGTTTCGATCTCGGGAACTTCTACAACAAAAATAATCTATCCATCAAAGCCAAAGTCCGTCACTATAACACCGTTATTAAACCTGTGATTCTCTCTAGACCTCCTGTCTCCCTAGCATGGAAAAGCTTCTGAAAGTGGAAAGAAAAATCCTGAGGAAAATCTATGGGCCTAAAAAGACACCCGAAGGATATAGGCTAAAGTCCAACAAGGAAATATACGATAACATCAAAAGCCTAGAGACCGACATCAGAGTAAGAAGACTTAAATTCTATGGTCATATGATGAGAATGAGCCCTGAAAGGTTAAACCGGGAAATCTTCCGGCGATTCCACCAGCGCAAGAACAAGACAGGTTTTTTTAAGCAAATCAGGATCGACATGGATTTGGCCGGACTGAGGGATTCAGACTGTCAGGATAGAGAAACCTATAGGAAAACACTAAACGATATAAAGGTCTTCGCGGACAAAGAACGCCCAAAAAAAGGTTGTGCGTGGTCGGAGGAAAGGAAGCGCAGACACGCGGAGCTCATGAGGGAAGTATGAAGAAAGAGGAAGTTCATACAGAAAACCTGACCATGATATTTGCGTGATCTTTAAGGCCTTTTCGCATTTAAAAAAAAAAAATGCTGTTTTGTTAATATTTTTTGCATTCTTTATATCCGGACTGTGCTTTTTTATCCTGTTTAATAGTCTGTGGTTTGATTCACCTATAAATACACTATAGCATGATTTACAGTTTATTTTGTAAATTAAATTACTTTTTTGCATAGGATCCGTTATGTTATTAATTTTTCTGTATATCAGGTTCAGTTTTTTTTTTTTTTTTTTTTTTTTTTTTTTTTTTTTTTTTTTCTTTTTTTTTGTGGAGCTATTTTCTTGTCATGTTTATTTAATTTATTGATTATTTTGTTTGTTAGGCCAGGTATATAAGTAAATTTATAGAAAAAAAAATTGAATTGGATCTATTTATTTTTTATTATTGTCTATTGTTCATATTATCAGTCTATGCATAAACAATTAGCATTAACAGCATTAATTTTATTTTTATTTTTGTAAAAAATTGAAATTTTCTGTTGTGTGATTTTATCGATTATGTGTTTATTATTAGTTTTTGGACTGTTTTCAGATGTATTGTTTACTATAATATTTTTATTAATATCTTTATTTTAAATACAAATATATCATATCATATAAAACACCAGTTCATATACCAGTATTTGTTAATGATGTGTTTAGTTATGAAATTATCTTTTAATATTTGGTATATATTTATTTTGTGTATTCTTTATCAGTGATCGATATTGCTTTAAAAATAACATTGTTTATTATATTTAATATTTGATGTTTAGAGTGTTTGTTGTAGTAATTTGTACTCTATTTTTTTTTTTTTCAATCATTTTAAACCATTTTGTCTTAATATGGTTATTGTCTAAAATAATACTCATACTTATTCTTTTGCAGTTCCTCTTGTGTATCTTTTAGTGTGGGTGAACGTTTAGCCAGTATGAATAGATCATCCATCTATTTATGTGTGAATAGGGGTTTATTACTTAATTTATTTAAACATTCATCAATTAAATAATTTAACCACATCACACTAAAATTAACACTCATATTAGAGCCCATAGGTAATCCATCCTATTTTCTGTAAAATTGTTTATTATATATGAAATAATTATTATGCAACCATATTTTAAAGCTTTCCATGAATAGGTTTTTTATTTTATTTTATTTTTTTTTGTTTGCCCAGTCAATGAAGGTAAAAAATAAGCTTTGTCGCAACTAATTAGTAGGAAGCTGTATTTTTGCAGGTAAAAATATAGTTTATGTTTTTAGTTTATATTAACTAAAAAAACAAAAAGTACCGACCCCTACTCCTCTTGCTTTACTATTGACTCCAATTAAATGAACACTGTCACTTGCTCGAAAGTATATCGGCCAAACTGAACAGAATCTGCCAGGTGACTAAGAGTACAGGCCATATATTATGTGCTTGTTTCATTTCCTCAAGATCCAGTAAGGCATCACACAATGAATTCTGGGACCGTCCCACAATATCCAGATCATCTGCATATTCAAGGATCTGTACCATTCTATTGAAAACTATACCTGTTGTCTGAATCTCATATTGATTTTTCTTGCACAATGTTCAATGGCAGATATACTAGCTCATTCCCCTCCCATCCCATTTGTTGAGGTGCTCACCTTTGACATTTCACCTTGAACGCACACTACATACATGGATTCCATCATTGTCAATTTAATCAATCCAACCAGTTTCTCTGGAATTCCAAGCTCTCACATAGCTTGATACAGGAACTCATTCACAACGCTGTCATATGCTGCTCCTAAGTGCACAAAAGGTTATGTAAAGATTCCTTGCGGAATCTGCACTGGTACTTTCTTAAAAAAAAAAAATGTAGGCATAACCAGTTTTTCAGAAACTGGTCCTTAGTAGGCACAAAACAAAAAATTATAAAATAAAATTAGATAAAGCAATCAAATTCAAACAGATTATGCATTATTAATTGATAAGCTTAAATTTTAATAATCAAATATAAATAGAATAAAAAATAATTAATATTATATCACTTAAAATCACCTAGCTACAACAGTATACATTTCCTAACCAACCTTTATACCTGATCAAGTAAACATATATGTAATCTGTTTTATGAATAACCTTGAAGTGAACTTACTTTGAATATGAGTTATGCTTGATCAGCTGTATTGAAAAAGGTAATTTGTATTAAATTAACTATACACATAAGAAATATACAATAGAAAATAGATCAAAAATTTTGCAATCAGTATTATACTTTTCAGAAATAAGATATTTAATCAATGAAAAAATATTAGTGAATTATTTTATTTATGGACAAAAGTATTATATTCTAAGGTGATAAAGAAAATTAATGCATATTAATATAATTTAAAGTTATAAGTTTTAATGTCATGATGCAGAATTTTCTTATTTATTGCCCTATTCTAGGGCTCGAAAATGTGGCAAAAGCCAAGAAACTTCACTCAGTGTAATATATTGGATATCTGTCAATAAATGTTTTTATCAGGAGCTAGTTTTGCGACTCTAATATATGTTATTAAACCTAATATACAAATTGGAAAGGAGATTCAAAAGAAGGCGGCAAGAGTTTTGACGTTTCAAGACTATCACCTAGAGGTAGCTAGTTGCGGCGCGGTATTGAAGCAGTGGGCGACGTATGGGGTTAGGAGGAGATAAATAATACTGAAAATATTGTTAATGGCAACTTAAGGAAGCATTAATTATCTTAAATAACATATTTTTCAAAACGTTTTAAGTGAAGTGAATATGTAATGTGTGTACTTTGGTTCTTGCATTTTTTAATTAAAGTCAAGTCTTACAACTTTTTTCTTAGTGAAATACACAAGTTTCTTTATTCTCTTGAAACATGCACATAAGAACTACAATTAGTGTAACTTTCAGACTTAATTCTCCAGTCCAATCACAGCTATTGAAAGACAAAATAACGATTTAAAAATAAAGACTGATTCTTTGAAATTTCATTAAAAAAAAATTAGGGGCTTTATTGTACTATTGATATTATTTTTGGTTATACTACCAACGTATATCAACAAATAAAAAAATTAATCAGATTGCATTTGACTTTTTCTCTTGAAAAAACAATTACAAATAGTGAAATTTCGATGGATTTTATATTCAACTTGTCCTGTGATTTTCATATAGAATACGGAATGATGGGTAAACGAAACTATTAGTTATGAATCTTATAAATCCTTATAATTGCAAAAACGATGGAATTTTAAAATATTTTTTTCAAATTTCCTTCAGTCCATGTTGTTCATTCGTTTCGTTATTTACAAGTATGCCAAGACTAGTGGAGGCAGTCATTCAAGCCAGAGGGGCAAATAAATATGTCTTATTAAATATAAATTAAAAAGTTAAAATTTACACCAATAAACTTTTTTGTTTATTGGAAGAAATATTATAATTTATTTTAAGAAAAATTGTTTCTGTCTGTCAAGTTTAAATAGTTCTGTCTGTCTGTATGTCTAGTTTAGGAATGTTCATTAGACTTCAAAATCTTTCTTTATTATTTAAATAAATACGTCTATACGTAAAATCACCGACGGTCACTTGTGTCATTACATTTAAAGTGATCCAAAAAAAATAATAAATTGAACGCTTGATCAATTTTAAAAATTATGAAACATTCCAGGTTGTTTCCTCTATGTCTCAAGACATACAAACAACTTTTTTAAATTTTTAACTGAGTTTATTTACGGTTGCAGTTTTCGTTTTGCTGCAAACACCTTATTTTGCGATTATAAGGATTTATAACATCCATAACTAATATTTCTTTTACCTATCATTCCGTATTCTATATGAAAATCACAGGGCAAGTTGAATATAAAATCCATCGAAATTCCACTATTTGTAATTTTTTTTCAAGAGAAAAAGAGTCAAATGCAATCTGATTAATTTTTTTTATTTGTTAATTTATGTTGGTAGTATAACCACAAATAATATCAATTGTACAATAAAGCCCCTAATTTTTTTTTATGAACTTTCAAAGAATCAGTCTTTATTTTTAAATCGTAATTGTAGTTCCTATGTACATGTTTCAAGAGAATAAAGAAACTTGTGTATTTCACAAAGAAAAAAATTGTAAGACTTGACTGTAGTTTGTTCAACAACTTCAGTGACGTTAAGGACGCAAGTACAGATGACACCAACTTCCGAATGAACCCGATTACCCCCACTCCACTTACCTAGTTCACCTCCAAAATTGACGGGTAGAATCTAGTGCCAGACTTTGGTTGAAAAAAAGAAATTTCAGATCAGACAAATATATAAGTCCTGATAGGAAATTTAACCACCTTTCAGATAGAAGAAATCAATTTTGGATTGAACTATTAGTTTCGGAGTTATAGCCAAAAGAGTACTGATTAACGCGTGCGGAAAGTGCGGTCCCAGTTTAAGAGTGCTAAAATGAGGGGTAGTAGTGTCCATGAAGTATGCGATAATTTTTTACTTTACAACATCGTTAGGAGTAGTTTATCAAAACCTGTAAAATACCCATACCAGCACGCTAAAAACCGCTTACTGTTTTGAAATCCCAGTTGTTTTGGCACTTTTTTTTTACTAATATAATTTTTTTATTTTTTTTTTTATATATTGATACTTACAACTGTATAAAATTATATACAACAAGTAAATGTGTTGACAGTGAATTCAATGGCATGCAAATAACTTGTGAAGAACTACTCACTAGTAGCACTTCAATAAAATCTACACTAAAAGGTCTCTAGTCCATCTTCTTTTCAGACGCCTCGGAGGATTATCAGGGATGGAGAAGGAAACAAGTTGGGAGACTAGTGGATTGGAGTGGTTATGGAGCTTACTATGGAAGGATAGGTATCTGGTTTGGGCTAAATCAGAAACATATGGAACATTAAGATCTTTATGGATAAGTTTATTGGTCACAAAGTAAGGAGCATTGAGGATTTTTCGAAGGATTTTGGATTGTAAGGATTGGATACGAGATGAATTGGATGGTTTAGTAGAGCCCCAAAGCTCAACTCCGTACGTCCAAATAGGTCTAATCACAGTCATGTAAATGAGTCTTTTGTAATTAATTGGGAGCTTTGAACGTTTGTCTAGTAAATGTTGAAGTAGTCTGTAACGACGGGTAGTTTCTTGTCGTTTTAGTCTTGTATGTGGATTCCAAGTTAGTCGTTTGTCTAATTGGAGTCCTAGGTATCGGATCTGTTCAACAGGAATTAGTGGAATATCATTAAAGGATACTGTAGGGCAGGGTGTTGTGGGTTTACGACGAAGGGTAAAGGTTATTTGATGGGATTTATTTGGATTTATTTTGATTCTCCATTTTTGACACCATTCTTGAAGGTTTAGGACAGGGGTGCTCAAACTTGAACTGCTGGCGATCTACCTCAATATTTTTAGACTACTTACGATCGACTCTGAGACTGCAAGTGTGTGTGATGCAGGGTTGTCGTACATACACGATACACCCTACCTACCTAGGTAGGGTGTACCGTAGCATATATAGATATTAGCTTTCTGCACAATATAGGTACATTATTTTAGTCAAGGTTTGGGTTAGGTTTAGTTAGGTTCTTCTCTACAATATCAATGAAAAAACTCATAGTTATTCAAAATTGCGAGTTTATTTGTTGTTACAAAACAAAAGAGTTACATATGGTGTTAAACTTAACTAAGGAGTGGCTTTGGATGTTGAAGCGTGGCACTGCATGTCCTCAGCATACTTTTCATAAGATGGTACGTAACCACTGAGTGCTAATCTCAAGCATGATGACATATGATCGTCAGTTAGTCGATTGCGATATTTTGACTTAATTATCTTCATTTCAGAAAATGCAGACTCGCACAAGTAAGTTGACCCGAAAAATGCCGTCAGTTGAAGGGCGATTTGCCTTACATTCGGATATTTATCTTCAGATATAAAACACCAGAAATTTGTATCAGATGCTGTAGCTTTGAGATGTATATCTGATATAATCTGCACCAACTCATTTTCAACAGAACATGAGTTCATATTAAACTGACTTGCTATTTCAGTAGCTAATTCCTCAATGTTTTTACATGAAAAAGGATAACTCATAAATGATGCTATATTTTCCAATTTACTGCAATCATAAAAACGCATTTCGAATTGTCCCAAAATATTTGATAATTCAGCCTCATACGTATCATAATTCAACTGAGGAATCCTTGCTTTCAAAGACGGAAAATGTTTCAGATCCTTTCTTTTCAGTTGATCTATCATAAGTTGCAATTTACTTTTGAATGCGTTTACTGCGCTAATCATCTCAATAATAGTTTTTCCTTTACCTTGAAGCTCCAAGTTAACGGTGTTTAAGTGCATTGTGATGTCAGTCAAAAATGCCAAATCATTTAGCCATTTTTCGTTTTTCAAAATCTGAGTGTCATCACCTCTTTCGTCTAGAAAAGCTGTTATTTCGGGCAATAATTCTTGAAACCTTTCTAGGAATTTTCCGCGACTCAACCACCTGACGTCCGTGTGAAGAACTAAATCAGTGTGTTCAGCTGACTCCCTATCTTCCAACTGCAACTGAAAGAGCCGCCGTTGCAAGCTACGTGCACGGATGGAATTCACAATTTTTGTTGCAATGCCCATAATTTCCTCCGTGTTTAAAACTTTTGAACACAAAACTTGTTGATGTATAATGCAATGGAATGAAAAAAATGAAGGGAATTCTTCATTAGCTCGACACAATGCCACAAAACCGTTTTTGTTTCCAGTCATTGCTGGTGCTCCATCGGTTGTAATGCACACTAATTTATATATTGGTAGCTCGTAGTTTTTTACAAAATTGAAGAAAACGTCATATATATCTTCGCCACGGGCCTTCCCCTTCAGAGGAATGATTGTCAAAAATTCTTCCTTAGCCAACATGTCATTGAATACCATCCGAATAAAAATACACAGCTGGGCAGTGTCTGTCATATCGATGGATTCGTCGAACTGTAAAGAAAAGTATGTACATTCCATGATATCATGTTTTAGTTTATCTGCGATGTCCTGACTCATGACTTCAATACGCCTTGTGACAGTCGGACGAGATAACTGAAGTTCTCTAATAGCAGACATGATTTCTGTTTTATTTTTAAAATCTCCAAATAAAGTCTCACCCGCTTCAATAAATGCTTCCTTCACCACCGATCCATCTTCAAATGGTTTCTTGTGTTTCGCCAAAATATGAGATATTTTAAATGACGCGATCGTAGCAGCTTTTGATTGTTTGGCTGGTCTTGTGAACATGGATTGTTCTTTTTTCAAACAAGATATCAAATCACTTACTTTTCGTTTTCTTAATTCACTCGGTAGCGGAAAATCCTTTTCATAGTTTTTATGAACCGTTTTATGATGCCTCTCTAAGTTACCACGCTTAGGTATTGCAACTGACGCACGACAAATAACACAAATGCACTTACCCTTCACCATACAAAAGAAAAATTCTTCCTCCCAATCCTTATTAAAATGATACGTTTTAGATTTCTTCACTGCACTCATTTTCCACTATTTAATAATAAACTTTGTAACGACGTAGGATCGCCATCAAGTTACAATTCAGAATGACTCCAATTCCTGCAGGCGCAACATTTATATCGGCGTGAACGAAAGTCTCGAATGTTCCCGTCAAACGCGCCGCCCGAAACTAGACTGTACTGTCTCTCGTCTAGAAACAACACGGCTTTTCTTTGACAAGTGCCGCGCGTTCCTTTGATAAAGCCACCTTTTGCCGCAAGCAGTGTTATTTTATTACGTAATACATTTTTGTAGTTTAGTTACCTACCTACTTATTACAATTTTTTTTCTTCTCGAGATCTACCCAAAAAGCACTCGCGATCGACTAGTCGATCGCGATCGACCGTTTGAGCACCCCTGGTTTAGGATAAGGGATTGGAGTGTTTGAGAGGCAATAAAGGGATCGTTGTTTACTGATAACACACATGTGTCATCGGCCTAAGTGGTGAGGACAGTAGCAGGATGAATTGGGATGTTTGCTGTGTACACTGTGTAGAGGATAGGACCTAATATAAAATTTAAAACTATTTGTCCGATCTGAAATTTCTTTTTTCCAAATAAAATCTGGAATGAAATATGCAATAATTTTTGACTTCACAGCATCGTTACGAGTAGTTATAAGGTAAACATACTAAAAGTCTCGCCCCTTGGGGGTGAGGTTAGGGTAGGGGGAGGGGAGTAGGTCGTAATTTTTTGTTTTTCGATTATATCTCAAAAACGGTGGACTCTAGAAAAATATGTTACGGGTCAAAATTAAAGCTAATATCATTTCCTATAATTTTTTTTCTATTCATATTTATCGAACTTCCAACGGTTTCCGAGATATGCGTTATTGAAAATCGATAATTTTCGATACAAAAATAGTTTTTACCTCACTTTTGGTTCAAGTGACCGAAACATATATATGAAATTAAATTAAGTTTAAAATTTTCTACAACATTGACTCTGACATTTCTCTTGAGAAACGATCGTGGGAGGCTCTAGAAGCAAATGTTTGACAAAAAGAGAGGTAAAAATTTTTTCTGAAAATTACCAATTTTCAATAACGTATATCTCGGAAACCGTTGGTAGTTCGACAAATAAATATAAAATCTAATTTATAGGAAATTGAATTATCTTTAATTTTATTTTGAAACATATGTTTCTAGAGTCCACCGTTTTCGAGATATAATCGAACCCCCCAGGGGAGAGACTTTTAGTATGTTTACTTTTAACTACTTCTAACGAAGGTATGAAGTCAAAAATTATCGTATATTTCATGCACTCTAGAAATATATTTATTGACTGGGCTAGAGGGTGACTTTCAAATGCTGCTGCCGCCATGTTCACCACTTTTTGGAAATGGCAGCAGTGGTTTTTCTTACACAAAAATTGATGACCTTTCAGTTAAGCTTTGGTTTTTTGAAACATGATTATAGAACCCTGGTTGCGAGCTGTCACTTCTTTTCCGGCAGCAACTGATAAGACCCCTCCCTTATTTCGAGGAACAATCAGAGTTCGGGAGACTTATCATGACAGAACCCTAAAAAAAAAATATTTTTTATTTATTTATTTTTTTTTTTTGGCGTTGACCGGTTGAATGACATGACAAATTATTTGTGTGTGCTTTGGGAAATCTATCATGACAGGTTTAGTGTCGTCGGCTCTCGGCCTATTAAGAATAGGAACTTAAGGTAAGATATCATGGTTATGAACTCTGATGAATCTATGATATATATAAGATACATAGCGAACATGTAATTGTAAATAAACAAGTATATAAATTCAAAAATAGCAGTTTCTTTTTCATTTTCTTACCTTCATATTATATTTCAATTGAAAATTTATATTTTTTAATTGTAGCACGAAACCAAAACTGTGCTTTAAAAGAAAAATAATATATTACATAAGTCCTATATTCAGTATTGTAGAATTTATCGAATTTATTTTTTGTTAATATCACAATCTTTGTTAAAGTTTGATAATTTATTACAAAAAAAAAAATCCTTTTCCTGGATAAAATAAATGAAAAAAATGAATCTAAAATAAGAAAAATATTATCAATAAAGGCCGTGTTTTCATTTCAATCAACCTATTTTTATTATAATTGTTTCATTTTGAAAATACAACCATATTAAATCATGAGTATAAAACCAAAAATAGAAAAATAATGGAAGCAATTTATATAAATAAAACAATAGACCAGGCAGTAAACTACAAAACTGATACACATAAAATTGGTACAAACTATGCTAAATTAATAGATAGACTGAAAATATAAATTGTCCATATAAAGAATGAAATCATTAATAAATAATAGTAATAAAAATGTAAATAGTAGTGACAATACAACTAATAGAAGGAAGTAGAATGGTAAAATAGGAACTAAATGAATAGGCCAGAAGCTGACAATAAATAAACAAAACAATAATTGAACATTGCCCAGTGGTGTCAGTGTAGATGAGATGACCAGTGAGAATATCACAGTGTAAGGTAATAAAAACCAAAAATGTTAAGTGATGTATTTATATAGTGAATAATTGTAAAATAACATAACATAATGATTGTAGAACCTGAAGATGGAGCAACATGACAAGCTCCGAAACATGTAGTTATTGAATAAAGCAAATGAGGAGTTATGCCTTTTTAATATAATAACTCAACCTATTTTTAAATGTAGAAATATAAATGAATAAACATGGCCGACTAGGCGGCGATTTTTTACCGACTAATCGCTGACATCTCTAATAATAAATACAAATATAAATATGTACATATAATAATAATAATACATAACTAAAATAATCGTGCATTATATGTATGTGCACACACAATTTTTTTTCTTTCACTTTCCATAACATTAGTGACACTCATATTTCGTTAAGAAATGAGATTACAATTATTCGCTGGATTACTCATTGCCACCGTTGACAAAGATCATCCATTGATCGCATCACATTATTACAAAACATGGACCAGTCGTTAAATGGGTAATAGACACTGTCACTGCTTGTCAGTTCAAATAGAATATAATTTTTATGTCCGCGCTGTCATAAAATTGTTGTCATCACTTTTGACACTATTATGTATTTCTTTAGGTTACATCCTTCAATCGAAGAATTCGTTCGAGTTTGATTCAGTGTGTCTGCCTTATTATAGAACTTAAAACCTCGGCCGGAATCGAACTGACATTCCTGGGGTCCCCTACAGTGTCTAGATTGCTTCTGTTCTAAGCGACTTCTTTCATCTTGAGGTCTGTTCTTTATTATATTATTTTTAGTCTTAAGGAGAATAAATGCTAAAAAATTTATTTGGTAATATGCTCTAATAATTGCGATTTAGTACCTTTAACCTACCTTTCGGAAGCTAACCCGCTGCTTCAGAACTGATAAGCTATTTTAAGAATTCGTTCATTGCCAACTCTAAATGCCCGTTTTAACTTTCGGGATAATATTACACCTATTATATTTAATACGTCACTCAATTTCACGTTATATAAGATAAAAGTACCAGTATTGACAAATATATATATTTTATTTTTTTTAAAACTATTTATTGATGTTTACAGCTGTATATATTCTATTCTATAGAATAGTTACTTGTACAACTTCAATGAAAGTTCTACATGAGAAGATCTCTGGGCCATTTTCTTTTCAGACACCTCAAAGGGTTATTGGGAATCGAGTGTGAAGCAAGTTGTTAGACTAGCGGATTAGAGTGGGTAAGGAGTTTACTATGAAAGGATTGATATCTGGTTTGCATTTAAGATTTTACGAAAGATTTTTGATACGTTTAAGGATTTGATATGAGAAGAATTGGAAGGTGTAGTGGAACCCCAAAGCTCAACTCCACGTGTTTTATTACTGGCATGTGAATAAATCTTTTGTAATTTATTTGGAGCTTTGAACGCTTGTCTAATAAATGTTGGAGTAGTCGAAAACAACGAGCAGTTTCTTGTCTTTTAAGTCGAGTATGTGTAGGACACACATTTACTAGGTTTATTTTCTTGTGTATAAACCATTTCTCTTTGAACTCATTGCCAATAAAAGCTTACTTGAAGGCTCATTGATTTTCTACTTACCAAATTTGGTCTAATAATAGAAAAACACTTCAATATTCCCTAAGCATTGCAATTTGAGCCTATTTATTTAATTAATTTTAGTAATTACTACATTACTATATTTAATATTTTAGTAATAAGACAAGAACAAACACTATGCCAGAATTAGTACTTTACTATATAAAATATATACGTCCAGTAAATGTGTTGATAGTGGTTTCAATGGCATGTAATAACTCAAAATGGACTACTCATCTGTAGCACTTCTATCTGTAAATTACCTATACAAATAAAAATACTATTTTAAGAAAATTGTAATTCAAGTTAATGCTTTATGTATGATACATTAGAATGACATTCATTATAATGCATTCATGCAATTAGAGAGCTTAAAGGTGGTAGAAGAGGAATGTTGAATGTTCTGGGGGAAGAAGCATAGCAAATGCGTGGAGGGAGAGAATTCCAGAGAGTAGAGGTGCAGGCAAGAAAGGATCGTTATTATGCAGTAGTTATGTAGGATGGAGTATGAAGATCGGAAAGACCATGTATGTAGCGAGAGGATAAAGCTGTTTGAAGATAAACCATAAATGTGGATAATAAGCCAAGCTGCCTTATTGTAACAATTTAAGTCTAAACTAGAATCCTGCTCTATTTTAAAATATTGGGACACTAAGCATGTAGTAATTGTATGATTGAAAATAACCAAAATTTTTTGCCTTTAATCTGACTATTATAAGGTTTAAACTTCGTTTTTTTAAAGATATTTTAGACCCCATATTATTAATTTTTATCCTCAAACGTTTACCCTGTTATAAACTTCTGATCAAAATTAACACTTCGTTATTTTAACAAAAATTCTATTTATTGAAACATTTTTTTTTGTTTATAAATTAACTAAAAAATGGAAATTTAATCAAAATTATAATAAAATTCTAAAATCAGCTTCTAAGAATTACATTTTTTCAGAACTTAGTATTGCCTCCTCTGGCCTTTATTACTACTTCCAGACGTGTCCTCATGATTTTGATGAGATTCGCAATTCTGCCTTGAGGAATATTTTCCCACTCATCCAATGCAGCTTGCCCCAACTGTGTCAGTTTGGTAGGAGTTGTTACATGTCTTCAAATGTCTCCATTGAGCTGATCCCAAACGTGCTCAAATATGGTTGAGGTGAGGACTTTGAGCTGGCCAGTCAATCCTTTCAATTTCCTCGATATTCAAGAAGCATTCTACCGATATCGCCCGGCGTGGCCTTGCATAAATAAAAATTCTTTTCCAAAATTTCTACCATAAGGCATAACGTGGTTTTGTAGGATTTCTTCCGCATACCTTGCTGCATTTAAAGATCGTCCTCGAATAACCACTAACTCTGAGCCTTCATCATGATACCCGCTCAGAACATGAATGGGCCCCCACCAAAAGAAACACGAGAAATAATATTGTGTTGAGCAAATCTTTCTCTACGTCATCTCCAGGTCTGAACTCGACCATCAGGAGGTGTTGAAGCGATTCTGACCTCTTCAAAAACCCTCCTCTAATCATCAAAATTCTAATTGAGGTGTTCCCAGGGAAATTTTAGTCTCACTGCTCGGTGCTCTCTGGTTAGAAGAGGTCCTGAGACAACACAGTGGGTTCCGAAATTGATTCATGTTTAACACTTGGAATGAGGTTAAGAATCGACTATGTCTCTCGGTTTCAGCTCTTGGACGTCCTTGTCCACGCCTTCGTGTATGTGTGCTAGACTCTTGGAACCACTGGAGGGATCTCTCAATAGTTGTGCCTGAAATCCGAGTCTACTGGCAACTTCACGTCGGCTGTATTATCACCGAGAAGATTCAAAGCCCTGATAGCTACATACTCCTTCATTTGAAAGATTTTGAAATGTAATCATGAAAGATTTTGGATTGTAAGGATTGGATTCGAAAAGAGTCACCAAAGCTTGTGGGTCGGATTACTGACATGTAAATGAGTCTTTATCAATAAAATCGGGAGTTTTGAATGTTTGTCCAGTAAATGTTGAAGAAGTCGAAAAGCCTCGTTTTAGTCTTGTACGGGGATCCAAGTATGTCGTTTGTCCAGATGGAGACCTAGGTAGCGAATCTGTTTAACAAGATTGATGGAATATCATTAAAGAGTAATAAAGCCTATTGCTTAAGAAGCAACTATCCTCTAATGGCACTAAATAAATTAGGTTACCTTGGGAACAATCTTACTGCTGATTGCAAATGTTTACTTATTCTGGCATAGTGTTTGTTCTTGTCTAATACTAAACTTAAATAAATATATAGCTTCAAATTGTTGATCGTCAGCGTCAGGGTTGTAAAAATCATATTGAAGTATTTTACTATTATTAGTCCAAATTTGATTATTATAAAATCAATATACCATCAAGTAAGCTTTTATTGGCAATGAATTCAAAGAAAAATGGTGTATACACTAAAAAATTAACCTAGTAAACAACCTTTAGTTTAGGTAAATCCATGATTTTTTATTTTATTTTAATTATGCGTCATACACATATTCGACTTAAAAGACAAGAAACTGCTCGTAGTTTTCGACCACTACAATATTTACAGCGTTTCAAGCTCTAAATTAAATAGAAAATACTAATTTGCGTGACAGAAATTAGATCCATTTAGACATAGGAGTTGATCTTTTCTCCACTGAACCTCCAATTTTTCTCAAATCCAATCCTTATAATCCAAAAAATCCTTCGTAAAATCCTTAATTCTCTTTATTATGACACAAATAAACTTGAAAATAGGTTTGCCCAAACAAGATACCTATTCTACCATGACAAGCAACATACTCACTCAAATACACTTGTCTCTCAACTTGATTTTCGATTCCCTATAACCCTCCAAAGGTTAGTCGCTTTACAAGCAATTGGTATGTCATTTTGAGCATTATCATCACATTTACTAGATATCTTTTATTTTATATTGTATACAGTTGCAAATTTTAATAAATAAAACAGCTTTCACGCAGTTAGCCAACAAGCATTCGACAAGCATGGATTTTTCAGGTCCTATATTTGTACCATTTAGTGTAAGAGTTACCTTATTTATGAAACATAATGCTTTATAATAATTATATTTTTAGGGAGAAGAAGATAATCAGGGATGCATTCAAAGAGGAACACCACGTCTAACAATAAGTAGGAATACTTTAATGTGTGACAACGTTTCGACCTGCCTTGCAGGTCTTCTTCAGGGCTGTAATGAACAAAATACTAGATAAATATTAAATCTACTATATATTTGTCAAATACCGCTCACTCATTTAACACAAAATCTCAGAAACCACCGAACGGATTGGAATAAAATTTGGTATGTAAAGAAAACGCGATTTCTCACGCATTTGAAATTCTTTGAAATAACATTCCGGATCGTAATGAAACTTAGTACATTGTTTCATATTAGATGTTAGATGCACGATAACAATTATTTTCTACGTAGTTTGTTCTGTATCAGTACTACAAAGGAGTAAAAAAACAGTAGTCATAAAATATTTATTAGGTGATTAATAAGAGATTTATTGTCATTTGGTATATGGTGATAAGCCAAGTTAAAAAATAGGTTAGATGCTTAAGCCACACCATTTGACCGCAAATTAAATGGCGAAACCCTATTATATGGTACTTTCTGTGAACTCTTTTTTTTTTTTTTTCATTTATTGATATTTAATTTCTTTGAACTTATGGTTAAAATGATGATGATGATCCTCGGCTCTACAGCCCTGTGCGGGCCTTGGCCTCCCTTAGAAAATTCGCCCATTCCTCTCTGTTCAGCGCCATGGTCCACCACCTAGTTGCGCCCAATCGTCGGGCCACAGTACCTATCTGGTCCATCCAGCGGGCCTTCGGTCTCCCAACCTTCCTCTTCTCCATAGGCATGTGGTTAGCGACCCTTATCGGTATCCAATCTTGCCTCATTCTTTTTAGGTGTCCTGCCCAGCGAAGTCTGTTGAGATTGGTAAAATCCACCACAGGTGTGTCACGGAATTCTGCGTAAACCTCTCTGTTATGACGCCTTCTCCAGACACCATTCTCCCATACTGGTCCATAGATCTTTCTTAATATCTTCCTCTCAAATACGGCCAGTCTTTGCTCATCAATCCTGTTGATCACCCAGGATTCTGATCCGTATGTGAGGACGGGTCTGATCAGTGTCTTATAGAGAGTGACTTTTGTGGTTTTGGTTATTAGCCTGGATTGGAAGTGCTTGAGAAGGCTATAGTAGCTCCTGTTTGCTGCTTGTATTCTTCTTTCAATCTCTTTAGAACAGTAGTTATTGACATCTATACGGGCACCTAAATACACAAAATCCTGCACCGCTTCAAAGACATAGTCTCCTACTTGTAAGTGCGGATCTCTCCGCTCGTTTCCGACAGCCATATACTTAGTTTTATGCGTGTTAATGACTAATCCCATGTTTCTCGCGGAAGTTTCCAGGGCCGCAAATGCCTCCTTCAGGCCAGCTTCTGTTCTTGCAATCAGATCAATATCGTCCGCGTAGGCCAGGACCTGGATCTGCCTGTTAAATATGTGTCCCCCTACCTGTAGGCGAGAATCGCGAATCGCTTTTTCCAGAGCCAGGTTGAAAAGTAGGCAAGCCAATGCGTCACCCTGCTTCAGGCCATTCTCTGTTTCTACTGGGTTTGACAGGTGTGACTGTACTCTGATTCTGCATCTCGATCCAGACATTGTGGCCTTAACCATTTTTATCAGCTTTGCGGGAATGTTGAATTCCTTCATAGCCTTGTAGAGCATCTTCCTGTTAACCGTATCATACGCCGCACGGAAGTCTATAAAGAGATGGTGGGTGCTGATTCTATATTCCAATTACTTTTTCAATATCTGTCTCAGCGTAAAGATTTGATCTGATGTTGACCTATCCTTCCGAAAGCCGCATTGGTAATCTCCAATAATATTCTCAGCATATGGAAGTAATCTTGTGAATATTATAATAGAGAGGAGTTTATAGGCGGAGTTCAATAGGGATATTCCTCGGTAGTTTTCACATTTTAGCGTATCCCCTTTTTTATGAACCAGGCATATCAAGCCCGTCTCCCATTCCTCGGGCATCTTCTCTTTCTCCCATATTCTACCCAGTAAATGCGTCATCTCCTTTATGTAGGTTCCGCCAGCGTTTTTTAGGAGCTCATGAGGAATAAAATAGAAAATAAAATTAACTTTTGCAAATTGTCAAATTTACTTATTGAAATTATTCTAAGAATGAAATTCTTTAGGTTTATTAAAGTAATAATAATTAAGCTTAACGTTTAACTAAATAATTAAACTAATTTAATTTGTCCTTAGTCCTTATGATATTTAACCGTAGCAGAGCACGGAACTTAGCAGAGCTAGTACTAGATAAATACTAGATGTGACAAAAATAACAGACCGATAAACAGACAACAATTGGAATAGATAATGACATGGATAAAAAAAAACAATATACAAAAAAGGCTTATTTTCCTTCACCTTTATTATTTTTTATCCCTTTCTTTTCTTTAATCACTTTTCACTTTATTTCCCTTGCTCTTCCCCATATTTTTATTTATTTTCTATTTACTTTACATTTCCTTCTGTCCTCTTTTATTTTGCATTTATTATCCTTTTATTCACTACCCTTACAATTTCTTTCTTTCTTTATTTTTTCCCCCTTATCATTTCTGTGTTGTCCTTAACGTTACCTTGCTGCATTGTATTATTACTGATTTATGTATCTGTTCTTTTCTATAGCCTTTTTTTTTTATATTGTTTTTTTATCCATGTTATTCTTTATTCCAATTGTCATCTGTTTATCGGTCTGTTATTTTTGTTACATCTAGTAATTTGTTCATTATCGCCCTGAAGAAGGCCTGCAAGGCAGGTCGAAACGTTGGCACGCAGTAAAGTATTTCTACTTAGACGTGGCATTCATTCGTCTTTGACTGCATCCCTGATTATCTTCTTCTTCAGTCATCTTAACAGTCAATTATACTTTTATAATTATATTATTATATGTAAAGTCATAGTGTAATATCATATAGTACTTCTATGTTAATTTAGTAGATCTTGGTTGTTTTAAATGTTTAGAAATACTTTTATTTCTGTGTTAAGGCGATTAAATTTCTAAAATAAGCGGCGTAATAGCTTAACAAGAATACAAGCAATCGTAAGTGCTTCTTTTAAACAATCTATTTCTATTAGAGGGGGGATAATAGTTTGTCATTGCTTGTTTCCTGTTTGCTCGACGTTCACCTTTTATATTCGGCGAGCGGCGATGTTTGTCCAATGCAAATCAGTTGCCAACCGGTACCAGAGACAGCCTCAGCTGACATATGTTCCGTACCCAAGTACTGCTTTCTCTTCGAATAAAAGCAATATTAAAAACTCAAGATAGGAAAACACTGTTTTTGATTTCATGTTATCTTGTGCAATTTGTGGAGGGCCGTTGCAACCATAGCTCCACTAGCGGCTGCCTTAGGTATGTATAGAATTAACCTAATTATTAAATTAGTTGAATTAATTGCGCTTTCAGGGATCAATAACCTACATTTTAATATATATATATATATATATATATATATATATATATATATATATATATATATATTTATATATATGTTTATCTCGATATAAAATAAATTTCTATAACAAAAATAATCCATTCGTGAGCTCAAAAATCAAACCAAATCTATTGATTTTTTTTCTCTATCAATTTTTTATTCACACGCGTTATTAAGCTAACAATAAGTGAATTTCCTGAACGTGTAATAATTAGAGATAACGAAGCTGTTCATTGCTTCAGTTGTCATTCGGGTTACATATATTTACAGCTTAATAGCAGTCTGTACATGTGGCTACAGGTTTTTGTTTATCTAATATTTCTTCTGTGTTTACAAATGGAACGGTGTGTAACAGTGTTTTTTTAATAAAGAAAAAGTCCACAATTTACTTTTTGTATTACTTAGCTTAGATAGATAATTGTGAAATTCGAAATTCAATCCGAAAAAGACGTCGTGTTCATGAACTTTCTTAAACGAATCTGTGTTCCTACCGTTATATTGAGTTTCAATTAAGAATTGATATTTTTTTGTTATGAAACTTAACCAAAACTGTGATTAGAAAAAAAACCCAGTAGATTACGTAAGTTATCGAGTTTATTTTTTGTTAACACGTCCATCTTTCTAAAAGTTCGATAATATTATTTAAAAAAGTGTTCCTATTCCTAGATTAAATAAAATATTGTAAAGATGAATATAAAATTAAAATTATAATCAATAAAGGTCATGTTTTCATTTCAGTGAACCTATTTTTAAGATTGGAAATAAAAATGGCCGACTAGTGGGCATTTTTTGCCGGCAAATCGCCGACTATTGAATTAGCCGATTAGTCGGGTTTGCTGACAAGTCGCCGTCTAGTCAGCCCAACTCTAGTAATAATAAAAGCTTTATAGACGTGAGGGTAGCACTCCAGAGTACCTCCTAGCGTAAATTAAAAAAACAAATGATTTATTTGAGCAAATCTCTCATCCAACTTCTTTTCAGCATTCTGAGAGTATTTTAGGGTATGTCAGTCGTGACAATTAATGAGTATGTTATTATGTCCATGAAGTCTGTCGTGAAATCGTCAATACAGGTTATGTATATGTTCGTTTGCTGTGGGTACTTGTAATCTGAGCGAAGTGTGTGGTCTGAAATGTACAAAGGTGATTTCGTGATTAGATTTGAAATACTTAGATCTTTTATTGAAATATTACAAACGTTTTAAGGTGCGTAATTTTTGCAGTCCCGTTTTTTTGTGTGGCTTATGTCCACATGGGTTTAAGTGAGTGGGTTTTAGTCGCCGTCGGAATTTCAATGTTCGTATGTTTATGAAGAATTTGATAAAATTATTGATTATTTAATAGATAAATTTGTAAGCAACAAATAGCGTTTATCATCTACATATTCTAAAGGTTCTGAGTTCCATTTATTACTTCAGGAATAGCAAATATTTGCAAAAACCTTTCATAGAGTACTGCAGATGAATGCAATTTCTCTGGATATTGTTTTAATAGTGAGTTTTAATACTAGAATTCGAAAACCGGTTATGTACATGTCATGTTATGAAAAATAACCTTTATACTGGTAAAATGAAAATTTTCAACAAAATATAATCTAACTGCATTTATTCCTGAAACGGTTATGAGTTTAGCGCTTCAGCTCTGACAGTTTAAAATTGTTATCCTATTTCTTTATTTCTTCATTTATAAATAGTGAATACATATCTTTGACAAATCAAAGTTTGGCTTGAAGTAGCAATGCCCAATATTTTAAGACAATACTATAAATTATGTAGTGATAGTGTTGATTTATTACATGAAAAATTGCTCGGTTACCAAATATGAAAATATATATTTAATAATTAGATGGAATAATCAAAATACAGTAATTACATAATAAGGTGTGATAAAATCGCCAACGTCAGCGATTGGTGACTAGGAATCGACTCGAAAACTATAATAAGAAAACTCAACAAAGATATTAACTCAAAGAACTAAATAGATATTGCAGGAAGTCTATTAAACAACAATATTACACGCATTAGAACATTGGAAATATTTTATAACCACCATTAAATAAATTAATAAAATTCTTTATTTTGTAGTGGCGCGGAGGCTTAGTGGGTAAGGCGCTTGATTACCAAGCTCCCAGACCCGAGTTTGAGTTCGACTGTAGGCAGAAAATGAATATTCTGTTATTTCAACCGTGGATTGACTAAGAGCTTGGGGGACCCTCCTAGGGCTCATCCAGCCTCTAAAAAAGTGGGTACCCTTAATTGGGGGAAAACTGGTGGTTGAGGTCCTCCTTACACAACCGTTGGCTACTATCGGCAAAATTGAAGCACCAACTGCATTCAGAAGCTATCGGTAAAATTGAGGTCTATGTTCATTATCTTTGGGTTTTAAACCTTACATTGAGCGGGCGTTGATGACCACCTACGGTTTTACGCCCTTAAACAACACCAACCAACCAACTAAATAATAATAATAAATAAATAAATGTAATAACATAAGATCCTTTGGTCTGGTTTCGCTTTATTGACAGTTTTCCTTTATTTTCTATTAATCAATCATTTTTTTCTATGCTTTTTTTTGCAATGAAGAGTTTATTATGTTTAAAATGTATATTTCCGTTAAGGGGTTGTTATAATGTTTAATTTACACAAGTAACTGGTTTGTATGCCAAATGAGAACACCAAGTTTTTTCGTTTTCAAAAGTAAATTTCTCCATGAAATCAAAACAGAAACATTACTTTTAACATATCATTCGAAAGGTAATTAAATTTGCAAGTTTTTGTGAGATTTACATTTTTTTGGATGGTTTTTTTTCGAAAAACGATGAGCGTAGAAGTAATATATAGTATTGTAACTTACTTAAATAAGGTGATAATCAAGCTGTTCTTTAGGTCCGAAGTTTGTAAAATATTTAAACAAGATGGAGATATTACAGCTTTTATGGTAAAAATCGTGGTTTCCTAAAAAAAGTCTTAGATTTATCGTATATATGCAACGGATTGGAATAGAAAGGTGATGTCTGCAGAATTTGTCTACATTTTTGATCTAGTTTCACCCAATTTTTTTTTTTTACACTAAAAGGTACTCACCCTATACACAATATAAAAATATAATACATCTAGTAAATGTGATGATAATGATAAAAATGACACGTCACCTGTTTTTAAAGCACTTGTTTTTTAATATTAGAAGGTCCCGAGGCCATCGTCTTTTCAGTCTCCTCGGCGGGTTATCTGAAATGGAGTGAGAAGCAAGTTGTGATACTAATGGATTTGAATGGTTGTGGAGTTTGTTATGAAAGGATAGATGTCAGGTTTGAGCTGTCAGAAACGTAAGGCATATTAAGACCTTTTGTGGATAACTTTGTTTGTGACGAAGTAAGGAGCATTTGGATTGTAAGGATTGGATACGAGATGAATTGGATGGTTTAGTGGAACCCCAAAGCTCAACTCCATATGTCCAAATTCGTCTAATTACTGTTATGAAAATGAGTCTTTTGTAATTAATTCGAAGGTTTAATCGTTGGTCAAGTAAATGTTGAAGTAGTCGAAGACGATGGGCAGTTTCTTGTATGTGGATAGTGTCATTTTGATTTTGCTTATATTATTATTTGTATTAATCGGCTTGTAGTTAATTCCAGTATAATTCATTATTATTATTATTAACAGTATTGTTTATTTGATTGTGTTGATGGTTTGTTAAGTATTTTCTTCTGTATTTTTCCTTATAGCATTTACTCACATACTGCTCCTTTTTACTATATGTATTATGGGAAATGGACGTGCATCTTTACATGCAGCTAGGTTATTATTGGCACGTTCGGCTTTCTGTAATATCTTAAAAAATAAATGACTTTAAAAAAAAAAAAAATTGATTTTCGATGCTGATTATTTTCTCAATAATCGTTGGAATCGAGATTCGACACGTACCTATTTACTAAACGTATATAATGAAATGCACCGAATTTAAGAAATTATGGACAAAATTAAACGGTAGACTTGTAGAGAGAGAAATTATCCTATAGTAGCACTCGAATAAAAGACAACTCCTCGGAGGTTCATAAAGAATCGAAACGACTATAATCCGAAATGATTACGTTTCAAATTTAAATTTACAAAATGGTTTATATATTTGTTTATTACTTATTATTCGCGATATTTTTAATCGTTTATCTTCAAAAAATATGGGCAACGGTTTTAGATAGTGTATTGAGATCTAAGATGTTAAACACCTAATTAAATACCTTACATTTTTTTCTTTTGTGTTAAACACCTAATTAAATACCTTACATTTTTTTCTTTTGTGTTAATATTTATTTTATTTTTATTAGATATTGCCAATGTTGATTTAATAAGCTGCATTGATCGATATATGATATTTTCCACATTTGTTTACTAAGTAGCTCTACAACTTTACAACTACAGGACTTCGCTTCCTTCACAATGTTGTTCTACACTTCTGTCTATTGCCTTCGTATTTTAGTATTTATGGGCAGTATTTTACTTTTAAATAAATGGACAATTAAAAGAATCTCATTATTTAAAATGAAAAAATAAAAAATAAAATAATATCTGGGAAAGGCAAGCTGCAATAGTTTCTCTGTTTGAATTTAGTTCTCCGTCTAGTGTGAGTCAACATATACATGATTCATTGATTGTTTTCTGGGAAAAACAATAAACCTATGTCGAAGTTATTTAGATAGGAGGACCTTGGGAAATAACAGCCATATATCTCTACCTCATCCATCAATATATGAGAAGTAACTTGCTTTTTAATTTAGTGATGGGTTTGGATTGAATCATTTTCCTTTTCTTTTCTTTTTTTAATCGATATTTAAAACTCAATTATTATTATTATATTGTTCGCACATAAAGTGGTGATTGTATTCTTTCGGGGGGCGCTTACCAACCGAAATTTTATAAGTTAAGTGTTTTCCAGATCATTGTTGTTGTGTCCAAAAGTACTGATTTTTGTGCATCTTCTATTTTTCCTAGCAATATTTTTTCTTCGTTAAAAGAATTTATTGTAATTTTTAGAATTAGTCCATTACAAGATATTACAACCGGCAAAATTTTGACTTTATCCAGCCTGCATATAGCCTTCAGCTCCGCTGCCAGATCCTGATACCTGGAGATCATTGTAATTATTGCCTTTTGGACATTATCATCAGCAGGTATAGCCACTTCAAATATCTTGCCGGTTACCTTGTTCATATCGAGCAACAAGATGTCTGGCTTATTGTGAGCGACTGGATGGTCGGTTAATATTTGCTGATCCCGGTACAGCCTATATCCACCAGTTGCCAATACATTTTTCGGCTTAAATTTATAATACGGCACCGTAGTATCAATCAATCCATATTTTTTACCAATTTCTTGGAGGATGATTCCTGCCACATGATTATGTACCTCCCCGCATATCCGTCTCCAGTATACATTAGTTGGTAGTGTTTGGTCCTGCACCGCCATTTCGCCATTTCCGCATCCGTCTCCGGGAAAAGATGACCACGTACGAGCCATTTTGTGAACATTTCCAAGTCGCTTGACTTCTCTTTTAATATAAAGTAAAATCGTCCAAGTAGAGGCTTCGTTTTCCATTCCTCAACCAACTGTTGGCAGGATGGTTCCATATTGTCTTGACTTTCTGCAAGATTAAGAGCAGTTAAATTGTTATCGATAGAGCAAAGGATTCGGAGCTTTTCTTTTTGGTTACATATAAAATGAACGCTTAGAAGTCCCCTTCCTCCTTGTTTTCATGGTATGTAAAGTCTGCTCGCTGAAGATTTGGGATGTCGTTACCTTGTTTTCACCATTTCTGTCCTTACAAACATATCAATGTCTTATAGAGACACTAGTCTGACCATTTGATGATCCCGAACGAATACATTAACGAAGGCAGGGCCCAAGCATTTATTGCCTTTATTATTTTTCCTCCAGATATGTGTGTTTTGAGTAGTTGTTTCACCCTTCTTTTGAACTTTTCTTTGCAAATTGCACTCTAGCACTTATCTGCACTTATCATTATTATTTTGAGCGCTGCAGCCCTAGTCGGGCATTGGCCTCACAAAGAATCGACAGGCATCCCTGTCTACTTTTTCCACCCTCTCACTTCTATTCTAAGGTCGTCCTCCACGTTGTTCAGTAACCTCAGCCTTCTTCTCCCTCTCAATCTCTCTCCTCTCTGTCTTTCGTGAATCATCTTATTTGGAAGTCTGTCTTACGGCATCCTTTGCACGTGGCTAAGCCGGATACAATATTCGATTCATCTATCATATAGTTCTATGTTTAATTTGATTCTCCAATTTTCGTGGTTACTCACTGGACCGGAGATCTTCCTAAGGACATTTCCTTCCAAGATCCTCAGTTTCCTTTTATCCTCTCGAAAACAAACCCAGCACTCACTCCCATATGTCACCACTGGTCTTATTATTGTTTTGTGAACTTATTACATTTTTTGTACACTGCCTGAATTTTAATTGACATGTATGTCTGTATATTTTATGTGGTACATAAGAAATGCCAATTGCTGATTAAACTAATTTTTTCTTGACTAATTACTCTCTTTTTTTAATAGATTTGTTCTGTTCTTTTTTTTTTCTCATATCGATTATTTTTTGTAATAGTATCGAGAATCAGTAGCGATTGGTAATTAGCGATACCGGCATGAGAAACAAAAATACATCACTAGTTTAAACTTACAAATACAATAGTAGAAGGTACAACTTTTATTGAGAATACAACAATTTTATTTTGGCCTCAGTTAATTTCTTTATGAGTTCTCGGATTTCACTTGGAACAAAGTAAAAGGTGTTTCACCTTTTATAATATGATTTTACATGAAGTGTTTTATATAAAACCTAATAAAATGTTGTGCAATGTGTTTGTTTTATGACGACCTCAACGCAGGAGTTCGTTGCCCTCTTGCATCTGTAATGGCACATTTTTTTATCGATTAGTCACGGAGCAATTTGTTATAAATTCATTTTGGTTTGAGCGAATTTCTTAAAGATTAGACAGTTGAATTTTTTTTTTTTTTTTTCGAGTTTTTTCCTTGATATATAAAATTAATTGAGAAAAACTGAAACGTGCGACGATCTCGTTGGAGATACGGTAATCACTAAAACAACTTGATAGTGGGTAAAATTCTGCAAAAAAATAATTTAAAAAAAATAAAGGTAACGGGTCGAGAGTAACGATTCAGAGAATCCAGAAATCGTAAATCAAGCAATTTTAAATTATGTTCAGTCGTTAACTGGTAACCTAATACAGTTTGAGAATGCATATTCAATGTTGTTTCATTGATCCTTCATAATAAATGAAGAATTAGGCTTTTTTGAACGACAATAGATTTCTCGGGGAACTTTAGATTGACCGGCCAGGATCTCTGTCACGATCAGACCGGCTTAGAGGGGTTCTGCGTTATTGAATCATCAATTTACCTTTCTATTAAGCTGTCACTTATTTTTTTTACTAAACTTATATTTAGAACTTGTAAAAAAGTCAACTTTAATTGTGTTCAAATTTAAAATAAAGTTATCACAATCGACGAGGCGCTCCTGCCAAACCTGCAATGCACTACGAGATCGATGCCTCATATGTGAACATTTATTTTTACACTTTCAACTTGGATTGTGTTGTTTAGTGCGTTATATTGAAATTACGCCTTCTTGAATTTAAAAAGGTGAAAGAGAAGTTAACAATATGGATTTAGTGTTTTATGAATTGATGTTTTCTTATTTCCTCTTCCTTAATGTGTGATGTAACGCAAGTTAACAACTTAGTTTCTAAATGGATTTAGTGTTTTAATATATTTATGTTTTGTTATTTCCACTTTCTTATGTGTAAATTTTCAGTTTGCATATTATGTGAATGGATTCTTTGTAATCCATATTACTTATTTCCCTAAGGTGAGAGACATTGTAATATTAATTCATAAAACCCTTCGATCTAAACACTTGAAGGCCTTCAGAACATTAAAATGAAATAATATTTATTAGAATAAAAAAAAATAAAAAAATAAAAAATAAAATAACAAAACAGTCAGATATTAATAAAAAAAAGTAACAGAAATGTTTTAAATTAGTTTGTGCAAAAACAATAAAATTTTATTTATATAAAACTGTTTATATTTTATATAACTAAAAATTGGCTATTGTTTTCGTGGATATGGATGGATAGTAGGTGGTTGAAGAAGTGGTATTTTTAAGTGGAAAGGGTATTTGAATGGCGAATGGTGAAAGGGATGGAGTTACATAGAGAAGAGGATCGGATTAGGAAAGATCTGTCGAATACTGGTGACGATAAGAAGAAAAAGCCACTTTAACTCCCAATAAAATTATGTATTTATAATTTGTTACTTCCACTTCCCTAACTTGAGAAAGTTTATCTGGAGTTAACGTTACTTGTGATTTAGTATTATATTAGTTCTGATTTACTGTAATGTTAACTCAACATTGACTTAGGGTTTTATATTTCGTTATTTTCTCTTATTTCTCATTTTAATATGAAAAGGTATATAATAAATTAATATTAGATTGAACATGGAGTTAGAGTTAGTAAATGAAGTAGAGTAGCCTTCCTCCTGGAAAAGTGACTAAACCATCAAAATAAATCGGAACAAGGTTAGAATCAATAAAAGGTATTCTGGACTCATGAAGCAACTAGAGCGCCTCGTCGATAGAGATACCAAAATTAAAAATATGTTATGAAAAAATACCTTGGTATATTTAAGAAAACAATGGCGTGGAATTTGTGCTCCTTCAACACCGGCGTGTAGTCTTTGTCGTCGCATTTCAAAGTCACATAGTCAGCCAATCCTTTCCACTTTTGCCGCAACAAATCTTTCCCACCGCGCTGGCCGTAGAACATTTTGTTCCGAAGCCTGGAATTGAATCTCTCAGGATGAGCCTCTAAAAATAAAATAATAACTATCAGTAGGAATTTTTAAATTATCTTTTTTTAAATAAATTTTTCTTCAAACGAGTTATAATTTATTTAAAACTTGGCTTCTGAGCACGTACGATGATTTCTTATATTTACTGTTTAATATATACAGGAAAAAAATTCCACCCAATATTTTTTTTTCATTTTCTTGACTAAATGTTTCATTTTTCCTTAATGTGATTCCATCCCCATATTCTTTAACCAGGGTAAATGAAACGTCTTATGATTATTAAGAACATTAATTAAATAAAAGTAAGCAGTATTTAAAAACAAATTTAAATTACAAATGTTAAATTAATATGATTTATTAAAGTAAAACCAATATTGTTTAACTTTATTTGATTTGTTTGCATTATTTATAAACTATATTATACTGTATGGAGGTAACGTATTTTAATGGTGGGGGGAGAGAGGAGGGAGGGGATGACAGGGGCGGAAAACTGATTTTTGCCCCCACACCCCTCGACAAATTATTAATTATCATTTATTATAAATTATCATTTAGTTTGTTTTGTGTAAATATGCCTTTTTATATATTGTATGAATAGTCTAGTCAATAAAGGATTATAGAGTGCGTTTTGGGTAATCCAAGGTTTTTCTTCGGAAACATGTTTAGGGTAGTTAGAAAGTAAATATACTAAAAGTCCTGGAGTTTTCAAGCCTGGGAACAGGAAGGAGGGGGCGCGGAAGGAGGCAAAAATTTGTTTTGCGCTCATATCTCGAAAGCGGTGCGTCGTATACAAAACATGATTATTTACTAAATAAATGCTAATTAAATTTTCTACAACTTTAATTCTATACACATTTTTCATATTCTGTACCATTTCCGAGATATACGCTTGGAAAATGTGGAAATTTTCGGGAAATAAAAGTTCACCTTACGTTTTATATTAAACTTCCCTCCATATCTTCTAAACCATTCATCCTACGACAAAAGTTTTCATAAATAATATTGTAGAAAATTAAATGTTCTTCAAAATACACATATATACCCCCATTTATCTTTAACCTGTCAAATGTTACAGTTTACTTTTATTGGTAAAACATACTAAACGTCCACGGTTGGCAAGCGTATATCTCAGAAACGGTACAGAATATGAAAAATGCGTATAGAATTAAAATTGTAGATAATTTAATTTATTTATGAATTTAGTAAATAATCAAGTTTTGCATACGACGCACAGTGGGACGAATGGCCTATCTAGGAGGGAAAAAGTCATAATGAAAATTAATGAAACTATTGTGATAGGTGTATAGTTAAGTAGTTTATGGGACATTATCAATGGTTCTTTCGATTTTTGGAGGTGAATTTCAAGGTAAAAAGAACGATGAAAGTAGTACCTAACTTGACAGGCCAAATTGTGTTAAAACTATTGATTCTTTCAATCTAAATTTGTGTATCATCCTATTGATATTTTTTCATTATTCTTTTATAATTAGTGAATATAGACGATCGTGATACCAGTAAGCCATGCTCAAAATAATTTCTTTTAATTTGACCTATAATATAATGTTTTGAAAAGTGCCATAAACCAAAGCATTTTTTAAACTAAAAAGATCTATTACTAAAAAGTACCCCAAAGTACCTCTCTGAAATTCATTGTACAGGTGCCTTAGAAGGTATATGAAATAATTATGAAGCATTTAGCTGCTTTTATCTGCTTTCTTGGCTGAAAACGAATTTTCAATTCCGCGAAGGGAGTTATTTCGTACTTGGCAAAACAGTAAGGGCATTGATTTAATATATATTACTATATTTGAAACACTTAAATTAGAGGATATTATTCTAACATCTTCAGCTGCACTTAAGAGATATTTAAAATTGGTAGTTACGAAAATTAAAACGAAATAATAAGAAGCTAGAAAAACCCGTAGTCATATTACATTTTATTGACTCCGATCATCAAGGGGATTGAGAAAACTACTTTTATAAGAAAAAAATAGTTTTACATACTTTTATAAAGTTTCAATACTCAAAAATACATAAGAAATTATGTATGTAAGCATGTTTTTTTTTAAATATTTTTTTATATTTATTTATTTTTTATTTATTTATTTTTTGTGACATTTCGATAGTTCATATTTAAATGGAGTCTAAAGCATAACTGGGTAAATAGTTTTGTTGAGTAGGCTAACAGGTCAGTTAAAATATACAGAAAGATTTGAAAACAGTATTGTGCCATAATATGAATTGGATTAGTACACCGGAAACATCTCATTTAAACGATACCAGCTTGACGTGTTTTTTCATTCATTACTTTTTTAAGATAATTTAAAATAATTACTATAAACAATTGCCCATTATGTGATCGTCAGAAACGATCTAATTCATTATTTTTATTAAATTAATATGATACATATAAAATAAATAGTGAAAAATTAAACCTAATTAAATATATAACTACGGATAATGGGGTCCTACTGCATTGTATTTTCCTAATTTTTGTGACTTTAGTGGTTTTATTTTACCTTATTTAAACTCTATTGTTTATGTATATCAGGTTGCCAGGTCTGTTTAAGTGATTCAGACTTTTTTCCTCCTAGATTGGTCATTCGTACCACTGTGCGACGTACCGTTTTCGAGATATGAGCGCAACCCCAAAAAAGGGACCTATCGCGCCCCCCCCCCTTTCTGTTCCTAGGCCCGACATTTCCAGGACGTTTAGTATGTTTACTTCCTAACTACCCTGAACGTATTCTGAAGAAAAACCTTGGATTACAGAAAACGGACGCTACACCTTTTTTCAGGCCTTCATTGACTGGACTATGAATGGGTACATAATTATCTTCATTGCCCTTCACATAGGCAGATTGTAATATTAATGTCAATTAAAGCTGTTAAAAAAAAGTTCTTTAAAATTAATATTAAACAAAATGCTTCTTTTACAGATACATGAGATGAAACAAGATTTCCTGTATTGTTCATGATTTAAATTTACCCGGGTGGGAGGGAGGGGGGGGGGAGTTTATTTCTCCCTTACTGAAAAAAAATTGATCACTTATATGTCTGTCTATAATATACATACTTATATAAGCAGTAGATCTTCTGATAAAAAAACTGTCGGCAAATTTTCAACAGAGTCAAACAGTGTCAAAAAAGCCAACAATTCAATATGGAAACGTGACTTTTTTAAGTCTAACCAATATAGCTCCTAAATGGTAGGTCCTTGAGACTAATATTATACAAAAATACTCTCTATTAAATTTTTTATCAGGAAAATGTTCGATCCGAGCATCACCGTCTCAAAATGTTACAGTTTTGAAGGTGAAAAAAACTATAGACATGTCCAAAAAATTAACTGATAAATTGATCATTATTGTTTGACATACCCCGAGCTTGGTGGAACTCCAATGCAATATGGGCGTCTACCCCAAGGCTGAAGTAGTTGTTGACAACGTTGAGTGGTAGATTGTCCTTTCCTTTCTTCTCTTCGTTGCAGTTAGCGTTCGGCTCGACCTTTAGCAACCATCTGTCCAGGTATGTGACGTCGCTGTTTCCGATGTTGTTGAGTATCTTGGATATCGGTTCGTCAGTATAGCCCTGAAAAATAGCCAATAAAATGAGAAAGGTAGCCGATACATTATTGTTAAATAATAACTAGTTAGATACCGAAAATTTTAAAATCGAAATCGATTCTCGATATTTTTTTACAAAATATAATCTATCTATATGACTAGTTGGCTAGCTATAAGGCCCATTAGTTAGCCAAGGCGATCGTTGCTTTCGTTGGAATTCGGGTAACTTCGGGAATATTCGAGGCGCTTCGTTCATAGCTTTGCAGCCGTGAGGTTAGTTACAGGTTTTTGTTTTTGTGCTTTCTTAGAAAAATATAGCAAAAGTCAAAAATTTACTTTACTTGTATGAAATAATTGATGGTAAAATTTGGAATTCAATCATGCTGAAAAATATATCTTGTATATAATATAAAAATGTCTTACATGGAATTGTAAATGAACACCTATGTAAATTGATAAAATAACAGTCTCCTTTTCGCGATCCAGCCTTCATATTACGTTTCGATTAAGAATTAATTTTATTTATTTATAATTTTTTTTTTGTTAATATCATGATGAAGTTCGGTAATTGATAGCAAAAAAACATTTTCTATTCTTGGAATAAATAACGAACTGTAAATACAAAACTATGTCTATAATCTAATGCTTTTCCCAATTTACATTTTAGAATCGTTACAGACTACTTAAACATTTACTAGACCAACGTTAAAAGCTCCCAATTAATTACAAAAGACTCATATACATGACTGTGATTAGACCTATTTGGACGTACGGAGTTGAGCTTTGGGGTCCACTAAACCATCCAATTCATCTCGTATTCAATCCTTACAATCCAAAATCCTTCGAAAAATCCTCAATGCTCCTTACTTTGTCACCAATAGACTTATCCATAAAGATCTGACCTTGAAGTTCCATATGTTGCTTATTTAGCCCACACCAGATACCTATCCTTTCATAGTAAGTTCCATAATCACTCAAATCCGTTAGTTTCTCAACTTGCTTCCCACTCCATTCCTGATAATCCTCCGAGGCGTCTGAAACGAAGATGGCCTAGAGACCTTCTAGTGTAGAATTTTTAATAAAGTGCTTCTGATGAGTAGTTCTTTTCAAGTTTTAACATGTTATTGTAATCATTGTCAATACATTTACTTGATGTATATATTTTGTACAGTTGTAAATTTCAATAAATGTATATTAAAAAACATGTTAGAATCAAAAGGTTCAAATTACTTTAACTAATAATTAAATTAGCAATTACTGATTATTCGAAATAAACAAAGTTGAGAAAAAAAAATGACTTTCTGTAGTATTTAAACCTATACGCCCCTAAGCAGTACTTAAGAATAGGAACTTAAGTTAAGATGTCGTGTTCATGAACTTTCTGGTGAATCTGTAATATATATAAGAAACATAGCGTACATGTAATTGTAAATGGACAAGTGCTGCTTGCTGCTTGCTGCTTGCTAAAATAGCAGTTTCTTTTTCGTGTTTTACTTTTATATTATATTTCAGGAATAGTTCCTATTCCTGCATTAAATAAAATATGTAAAAATGAATCTAAAATAAAACCAGCCGATTAGTCGGCTACTTGTCGGCCCATCTCTGGTGAGAACTCAAAGAATGATACACAGATTGATGATACACAGCACAATTCCGCAAAAAAATTGATCTGTGAGTAACATACGATTAATCCCATTGATACGATAAGATACGGCAGTGACTTCTTGTTTTAGATGTTACAAGCCGGAACAGTATTGACTTTTATGTGAGTATTCTTTCTTTATAAGTTTGATAAAAGTAAAACAGCCAAACGTCAATGGCAGGAATCTCCCTTCTGATTGATTACCATGGTATTAATTTAATATTCAAATCTTGTTGACTGGCGTTCTATAAATAAACGAACTACCGCAACCCCCACTCTACTCCAGGACATTTTTTATTTAATGGATGTAAAATGTATCTTTAACTAATAGTTTCATAAGTTATATTTTGTTTGCAACCCCTTCCTAAAGCAAAGTCTCCAAAAACAAAGCATGGAATAAATAATTTATTACAATACAAACAACAGTTTCTTAACAATTTGAAAAAAAAAATACCCACAAAAATATTTTTAATATGAAATTCTAAATAGTATACATACTCCTCCCCAACCCAAAGCCCTGGCCAAATCGTTTCCAGTACCAAGAGGAAGTACACCCACAGCTGGTGGAGGCGAGAATCCCATCTTGTCAATAACAGACAGCACCCAACCAACCGTACCGTCTCCTCCGCAGGCTAGCACCCTCAACTGAGCCACCTTCTTGTATAACTCCAACCTGAAAAATATTACTATACAACACACAACATAAAAAAAAAAATATCATTAAAAAGTTTAGGTAAAATAATGTGTCATACTAAGTTTCAGGATCTATTAGGTTGTTACATAAGTCCTTATGCATGAACGCATCCCTTAATTCCAACACTCATAATGAATACAATAAGAATGTTTTTGTTCCAACTATTAATGTTAATGTTTACTTTGACTAATCCTTTAATTTCTTGTGACTTAAGTTGGTTTTATGTGGTCTTTACATTTTTAGAACAGACGTGCAATGTCAGAAGAAAAAATCGTGATTCACGATCTTTTGAAGCATTACTGGGATATGTTATCCATCGGAATACTACCGCACTTTGGTTCATGCTATGTCCAGTTCATTGTTGCATGGTTATTGCATAGTTCGGGTATAGTTTAGAAGTGACGCACCTGTAACAGTGAGTTACCCAATCAACCTGAGAAACCGAAAATCGTTGGTTCGCATAAGGTGAGTGGCAAGGAAGAAACTAGAAGAAAATAAAAAGTATCGATTTAGGAAGTAATGCTTTGTGCTTGATGGAATTTTGAGCTTGTTCCCTGTGGTCGGTGGACTCATTTCCTGTGAAAAGCTAGAACAGATTTTATGCAGTTTTGAGTGTTTGAGTTCAACAGGAACCAAGCCATTTTTCAACACAACAATGCTCCTGTACATCTTTCTCGTTTGATCAAGAAAATATTTTCGGAACGTTAGGAGGTGACGCTTTGTATATATCCATCAGATTATGGTTACTTTGTACGTTTTTTCTTTTATCCTTATGTACTCCAATTAGAGATGGAAGGACGGGTTATCCTACATGTTACCAATCTATTCTAGCCAGGTTGGGAAGGTCAAGATACATTTCGTGGGTCCGCCAAGAAATAAATATTATGGTTAATTATTTTTATTATTATTATTTGCGAATGAGCCGATTGGGATAACGCATAGTACTCAAGAGTCATGCTTTTCCTTTCTTCGTGCCCACACTTCCTTCATTCTTCTCCTGTGGGCTTCTTTTCTCTCTTGAGACAATGTTGTTCTGGTCTTCTTCTCAGGTTCCTCCTGGTTTATTGTTATTATTATTATTGGATTATAGTTTATCTGTATCAATGGCTTACATTTTTAAAAGTCGGATCTTTGATAATCAAGAGGACGTAAAATTGAATGCAAAGAGTTCTTTGCCTCTTAACCAAAGGAGTGGCACCGACCAGTCCAATATCTGGCAGAAAGGTGGAAGGAAGTAGTTAAAAACAGTGGACTTTACTTTGAAGAGTATTATTCAGTAATCTTCAAACTTTTGTAACAACCTAGTATTTGCATTACTTTGTTCTATTATATTGTTGCAAAGTGTTTTTTTTGGGTTAAATAATTTAGTGTGTAGAATAAATTTGGGATGAAATATATAAAGATATTTAATTTAATTTTGTAATTGTTATCAAATATTTAATTTTCTCATTGCGTCTATAATTTCAGGAATACATTTTGCTTAAGTTTTCTTATGTATATTTACAAATCTTCAAGTTGATAATTTAATTCAAGTTTAAGGTGTAGCGATTATAAAATGGAGTGTATAGATCCTTGAAGATGACGACAGGTAAACGCTGTAATTGTATTTTCTTAACACAATACTCACCCCATGTTTGGTCCACCTTGCGTCAGGTCGAAGACTTGCCTCGGATTTAAGTGCCATTGAAATTTCTGTAGTAATTTTACTCCTTGGTTTCCTCCGGATTTCGGATTAATAAAAACTATAAGCGGTTTGATACTTGGAGTCGGTTTGGCTTTTATGGTGAAAGGCTTGATTGCTTCAAGAATCTAAAAAAAAAAAAATTACAACAATGAATTTATATATGATGAAGTTATTTCATTTTTAGTTTTTCAGTAAAAGAAAAAATAAGTAATACTAATGAATTCAATAGTTATGTAATAACATTATGGGAACTTTATGTACAATAATATAATCATCACGGTTGTGTTGGTTTATTGAGAATCTGTTAAATTACAACTTGTAAAAATTAATTAATTGTTATTAACCAATTATTTTGTTAATAATGGCTATCTCTTGCTTTCCAGTAAAGCATAAACAAATATGGATGTTTAAAACAGAAAAGAATAAAAGATTTAATAGAAACGAAATGAACTGGACAAAATTCAGATATCTTCCTATATAACTTGGAATTCTATGCTGACCACGAATATACCCTAAACGAATAGTCCAGTAAAATAAGGCTTCAGAAGTCCGTTTTCAAGAAAAAACTGCCGAACATTTATCCTCAACGGATCTTTATGTTTTTTGGGGTGCTGAATATGAATCCGAGGTTTGCTACCACGGCAGAGGTCATACCCAAAACATCGCTCAAAATACAGGTTATTTTCGTTTTTTTACCCATAAAACGGAAGCTTTTTTCGAAGAAAGTCTTTAAATATTAGCTGTAGCAAGAATTATTACCTACGTTATAAAAAAAACTACTCAGCAATTGGACCATTTACCGCGAAGATATGGTCTAGGGAAAAGTGTAGAAATTGGCCAACTGGCGGTCAGTCCCACTTCTCCGCGAAAACACGTTTGTCGTACTTTTTTGTTTATAACTCTGAAACTATTTGCCCTATTCAATATTACTTTTTTTCACCTTAAAGTTAATCAAATTTGCTATTAGTCTATTAAATATGAAGTTTTAATAATGCCTCTTAAAAGCACGCTAAAAAAACAATATTGTTTTGAAATCCACGTTGTTTTGCACTCTTTTTAACAATAACTCCGAATCTATACATCTGAATCAAAATTTCTTCTTTTTATCTAAAAGTTGGTAAAGTTTGCTATTAGACTCTATATATGAAGATTTAATCGGGTCTCTGGAAGCATACATGCCAGAACGCTAACAATCCCGTACTTTTATGAAATCCACGTTATTTTGGCACATTTTCCTATATAACTCCAAATATATTTGTCCGATCCAAAATTTCATTTCTTCATTTTAAAGCTGGTTAAATTTGCTATTCGGTCATATATATGTAATTTATATTGAATCCCGCGAAATACCCAGGCTAGCATGCTAAATGTGTATATTTTGGCACAATATGGCAATTATGACATGTTGATTAGGCTGGCGTGGGTATTTCACGGGATTTAATATAAAATACACATATATAATCGAATAGCAAATTTAACCAGCTTTGAAATGAAAAAATGAAATTTTGGATTGGACGAATAAATTTGGAGTTATAGAGGAAAATGTGCCAAAAAAACGTGGATTTCATAAAAGTACGGCATATTTGGCGTTCTGGCATGTGTTTCCAGAGACCCGATTAAATCTTCATATATAGAGTCTAATAGTAAATTAGACCAGCTTTTAGATAAAAAGAAGAAATTTTGATTCAGAAGAATAGTTTCGAAGTTATAGTGCTTTTAAGGAACATTATTAAAACTTCATATGTAATAGTCTAATAGTAAATTTAATCAGCTTTAAGATGAAAAAATAAAGTAATTTTGAATTAGACAAATAGTTTCGGAATTATAAACAAAAAAGTACCACAAACGTGTTTTGGCGGAGAAGTAGGACTGACCGCCAGTTGGCCAATTTCTACACTTTTTCCAAGACGATATCTTCGCGGTAAATGGTCCAATTGCTGAGTAGTTTTTTTTATAACGTAGGTAATAATTCTTGCTGCAATTAATATTTAAAGACTTTCTTCGAAAATAACTGATATTTTGGGTTTTTTTTGCGATTTTGGATATGAAGCCGACGTCTGCCGTGGTAGCAAACTTTAGATTCAGATTCAGCACACCAAAAAACATAAAGATCCGTTGAGAATAAAAGTTCGGCAGTTTTTTTTGAAAACGGACTTCTGAAGCCTTATTTTACTGGGCTATTTGTAAAACTTTACTCAAACCAGTCTTTGAATATAAATTTTTAACAATAACAACGATTTATGTGTAATGATAAACTACATAATAACAGTTCGTATTCATTTAAAAATAAACTTGTTTTTTTCATGTAAACCTCAACGTCATTTTAATGTGAAATTATTATTATTATTCTGAGTTAAAATATTTCCTTAATATAATAAATAAATTGTTTAAAGTAAATATATCATCCTTCTTCAGGTTTTCCCAGATAAGTTGAGAGGTTATCGGAGCTATAAAATTTAATATGGCGATATTATGAAGACATTGGTCAGAGCTAAATGTCAAACGTGCATTGTTAACCGCTATCACAGCTACGCCATATATATGTTTGTGGTAAGATTTGTTTATATTCATTTGTTTATTTGTGAACAGGCAAATTTATATATTGTTTAAATAAGAATATATTTGCTTAAAACCATCTTTTTTTAGGGCATAATATTCATGGGTTTGAGGTTTTCGTGAAATTGGTTTTTAATTTGTGGCCAGTGTCATACAAATACCTCTTAAAAAGTGGGTACCCTTAATTGGGGAAAAACCTGGTGGTTGAGCGTGAATTCTGGCCAAATCACCTCCTTACACAACCGTTGGCTTAGAAACAGTACAGCCTACCTAAGTACTGAACCCGAGACCCTTCATGGGTTGTAAGTGGCACAGGTTTTCAGTTCATACAAATAATATAAAAATGAATGCTATTTACAAATTTATATTTGACTTTTAATTTGTTATATATGATTTGAATTGATGGGGTGTGATTTATGAGAGGAATGAGTACCGGATAAAAACAAGCAGAAAGGACATTATATTAAGGGAAGTTCACTCCTTTGTAGAAAATAAAACGATTGATGAAACTTGTAATTTAATCAGATTCAAAGTATATCACAACAAAGAGATAGTGATTCATTCAGAATGAACGATATTCCAGAGTTTTATCAATAAATTTTTTAATTTAGAAAATGCATTCACCCATGCAAATTCGATAATTCAAACTATAAATAAATTGATAAAGAAGAGATTTTCTATTTATAGGCGTTGCAATCCTTCGATAAGCTGTATGATTGTTGTTTCAACAATGAACCAAATGTTCTTTATTTTTTATGTTTAATTGTTAGGTATATATAATTTTGTTTTTTTCATGTCAAGATTTCACGAAGTATCCAAAAATTGTTTAGCAGTGTTGTGTTGCCGTTCCGGTATTCATAGGAAAATGATTGTATACAGCCCCAAAGTTGTTAAAATATATGTTCAAAGCTTCAAATAATTTACTGTAGTTCTTCAAGTGTAGGACATCGTCCCCTCTGAAATGGGGCGCAAAATGTTCTGCCCTGGAGGCTTTCTCGACGTAGAACAAGCTTTGACCGAGCTTCTCTACATACATCCTAATTATCCGCTCCTATGTCAGTAATAGAACCTTCAAAGTTATTCATAGCTTTTCCTATTTTTCTCTCTTTTTCCAAACCGCCGGCGTTCCTCAAGGTAGTATCCAAGGTCCTATCCTCTAGACGGCGTATACAGCTGATATCCCGACTCATCCTAGCACTTTCCACCACGTGTACTGATGACACTTGTGTATTACCAGTGAATAGTGTTCACTTCAATGCCTCTCGAATACTCCAATCTCGTATCATAAGCCATCAGAAATCGTGCCGAAATTGAAGAATTCAAATAAAAACAAACAAATTACATTAAATAACTGCACAGTGGGACGAATGATGTAAAAAAACATCATAGGTCAAAATTCGAAGCATTCCCTGTGGCTTTGCAATGCATTTTACTTCGTTGGAGAAAAGCAATAATGGAGAAGAAAATGATCAGGGATGCAGTCAAAGCAGAACACCACGTCTAACAAAGGGAGGACACAATCAGTCTCTCACGGATCTTGTTGGCAATTGTTTTGGAGGTTCCTGGTCAAAACATATTAGACACATATTTTGCCGTTCCGACCAATGGGCCCTAGAAGCCGAGAAAAAAAAAAAAAAATAGCATTAAACTAATTTATTTTTTATCTCGAGTTTAAAAAATGATATCGACATGATTCTTGCACCAAGATTTTTAGTTTTGAATGCGGATTTAAGGAAAAATACAGCCACTCCATAGATTTTTGTTTAGGTTAATTAAATTCTAAAAAAATGATTAGTTTTTCAAGTAAACTACCTCTATAGATTTTTCGACACAAAACTTGACATCAGATTCTAATTCAGCACCCTCAAAAACATTGAAAAACGCTTATTCAACAAAATCAAAAATATATCATTTTTTTCACCCTCTTCGAGGAAAATGAAATTTTTTTTAAAACCGATTATTGGTTGCATACCTTTAAATCGCCATTGCTTTGTCACACAATTCATTGGTTGGTATCGCTGGAAAGAGGAGAGTCTCAGCTTTCTTTTGATGTATATAAATGTAAAATTCGATGAACAAAAACCTATTAAACAAATTGGAAAATCCGGAAACTATTTTGATTTTTAACTTGAGTTTGAAACCAGATAGGATGATGAAACCAAAAACATTTCATGCGTATTAAAACCCTGTATTTTGTGTAAAAAAAATAAAGTTGATACGTTAAACCGTCTAAGCGTAATTAATGTTTTTATCAATTTAAATAAAAGTTGCCTACCAAGGCAAATTTTGAAGCTTAAAATTAAAAAAATATATTGAACGTACTTCACTTGAAATATTTTAGCTTTTACACTGTAATATGTGGTAGAAAATTTTTTTAGCCCTAGAATTCCATTCAGGAAACCTATGTATATATATGGATACCAATTAAACAAATATATATATATATATATATATATATATATATATATATATATATATATATATATATATATATATTTGTATATATGTATGTATATGTATATAAGTATATATATTTTACAGTGTAAAAGCTAAAATATTTCAAGTGAAGTACGTTCAATATATTTTTTTTTTTACAAGAACCGACATCGGATTCGAATTCAGCATTCAAAAGAACCCTTAAATACGAAATTTCATCCAAATAGAAAAATAATAATTTTTAAGCTTCAAAATTTGCCTTGGTAGGCAACTTTTATTTAAATTGATAAAAACATTAATTACGCTTACACGGTTTAACGTATCAACTTTTTTTTTTTACACAAAATACAGGGTTTTAATATGCATGAAATGTTTTTGGTTTCATCATCCTATCTGGTTTCAAACTCAAGTTAAAAATCAAAATGGTTTTCGGATTTTCCAATTTGTTTAATAGGTTTTTGTTCATCGAATTTACATTTATATACATCAAAAGAAAGCTGAGACTCTCCTCTTTCCAGCGATACCAACCAATGAATTGTGTGACAAAGCAATGGCGATTTAAAGGTATGCAACCAATAATCGGTTTAAAAATTTCATTTTCCTCGAAGAGGGTGAAAAAAATGATATTTTTTTGATTTTGTTGAATAAGTGTTTTTCAATGTTTTTGAGGGTGCTGATTTAGAATCTGATGTCAATTTTTGTGTCGAAAAATCTATAGAGGTAGTTTACTTGAAAAACTAATCAGTTTTTTAGAATTTAATTAACCTAAACCAAAATCTATGGAGCGGCTGTATTTTTTCTTAAATCCGCATTCAAAACTAAAAATCTTGGTGCAAGAATCATGTCGATATCATTTTTTAAACTCTAGATAAAAAATAAATTAGTTTAATGCTATTTTATTTTTTTCTCGGCTCCTAGGGCCCATTGGTCGGAACGGCAAAATACGTGATTAATATTTTTTGACCAGGAACCTCCAAAAAGGTTGCTGACAAGATCCGTAAGAGACTGGGTGTGTCCTCCCCTTGTAAGTAGAAAAACTTTAATGCGTGCCAACGTTGTTTCTTCTCCATTCATCATTACAGTCAACTATACTTTAATCACTATAGAAATAATGTTTAAGTGTCAAATACATAGTTCTTCCATTAGAAAAAATCGGCAGCCAAACCTACGTCAAAATTGTATGTATTGAGTATTATGTTGGTGTGGGAAACAAATGTAAAAGAACATTTGAAGTAGTAGCCGATAAGCTGCTTTATTCCAAAAAACTTGCTAAAAATAAGCTCCTCCAAAAAATGGGGTAAAAAGAACTAACCATAGGTATTAATTGAGAGAAATACGAAAGAATCAGAGCCCACTTAGTCCCATTCCGTACGTTCTTTATGTCTGAACAAGTGGCTTCGTGCGTCAGGGGCAAGTTATGTAGAAGTAACGTTGTCACGGATGCCAGTAGCATCACTGAGTACTAATTATAAACTTTAATTATAACAATTAAAAACGTCAATAGAAAACGTGAAAGAACGAGATCCAGTGATGGACTGTTTTGAAGATTATGAAGTCCTAGAAGATGCGAGTAATACTCATATGATGGATGTTGTCTGAAGGGAATCATATCTTGTATTCGTTGTTGCTAATTAATTGTATTATGTTTGTTAGTGTTGACCTGTTAATTAAATTATAATTTACATAAATTTTTAAATGTATTCTAATTTAAATAATTCTTTCTTAATTTTTACATTTAAAAAATAACATTATTAATTATTGTAACAATAAATCGTTTAAATACTGTATTTTATGGCTCTGAACGTCTTCCCCATTACTCCTACCCCCATATATACAATACCAGTTCATTTTGCACCTAACAATACCTAGAATACGACACCCTCTAAAATTAACCACTTAACCACTTAACCGGCTATAAAAGCCATGTCCAAAGAATCGGCCGTTTCGTCCCACTGTGAGTTGTTTTCGACTTCTTCAACATTTACTTCACAAACATTCAAACATTCCGATTAATCACATGAGAATCATTTACATGATAGTAAGACCTACTTGGACATATGGAGTTGAGCTCTGTGACTCCACTAAACCATCCAGTTAATCTCGTATCCAATCATTACAATCCAAATCCTTCGAAAAATCCTCGATGCTATCATATGTTGCTGTTTTAGCCCTGACTAGATACCTGTCCTTTCAGTAGACTCCATAACCATTCAAATCCTCTATTATCTAAACGTAATCAAAACTGACTTGAACTGATAACTCATGTTATCAGGAACTGCTTCTCGATAACAATCAATGCATTTAATAGACATTTAAGATTTAATTCATTTAACATATTCATTTTTAAACTTTGTGGGATTCGGAAAATTGTATCGTGCCTCTATAATCTGTATAAATTTTATTGTAAAACAGAAATGGTTATTGATTAAAAATTAAGTGTAATTCAATTATTTGTAGTCAATAACAAATAAATAATATTGTTCCCATAAGTAGATGGATAAAAAAGGTAAAATTCTATCCATTGCTATGTAATAGTTACGTAGGCGAGATACCCACGAATCCCCCAACGAATCGAATCTAATAACTTGTTATGTCACAGAAAGCTATACCTTTTCTTCTGAGGGTTTCGTCTTAGATTTTAGACTTGATTTGAAGTCGCCTTTTTTAGGAAGTTTTATGATCCATGACGGTGGGACGACGATGGTTGCGTGAGTTCCTATAAAAAATAAAATTACATGATTTATCACTCTAATACAGTTTATAAATTTATTCTAAGTTACATGTTATAATGTAAAGACTGCGAAGACATTCTAAATATATGGGAGAGAAAAATTATGAGGTCCTATTGAAGATGGAGATGTATGCCAGAAGCTAAGAGACCTGAACAAAGCTCCAAATATAGTGGAAACTGTCAAGAAACAACGAATAATATCGATGGCTAGGCCATTCTCAAAGAATGCCAAAAAAAATATGATGAATGTCCATTCCGACGGTGGGAAGAGAAAGAGGGGAAGGCCCAGATTACGCTGGAAAGAAGACATTGAAGCGGATCTGAAGAATCTTGCTGTGTAGAACTGGCAGACAGCGGCAGAAGACCGAAATGAATAGAGGCCATATTTGTTGTTATAGTATAAAAGGATTCAGGACCTACTACAAGAATCTAGGATGACGGGACTCACCTACCCGGGAAGTGTAGTCCAATCTTTCTCATTGGAGGACACAAATTTTAACCAAGCTGATATGGGCTCTACTTCTTCACTACCGCCCTTATTCGTTTATTGAATTATTAACAAAATTATAAATTATGAAAAACTGGTTAATCATTACAATTTTTTTTTAAAGGTTGAGAGACCCATTTTTGAGGGAGCGACTGTCTGTCATATTTCCCTTTTGAGAAACTGGTCTCGTCGATCTCAACATAAAGGCCTTCGCCTCCAATAACCTTCGGTTGAGCCAATATACTTCTCGCACGTCTTTTATCCAGTCTGCACTACTATTCTGTTACTGGGGACTCGACGGACGAGCATGCTGGGGCAAGGGCTCAGTAAGCCCTGTACCGAAGGCCGTGGGTTCGAATCCCGTTTGGGTCGATTTAAATTCATTTCGTGGTTGACCAACAGTAGTAACCTGTAGGATAACCCGTCCTTCTTGCACTCGTTGGAGTACATATGGATGTTAAGCATAAACAAACGAACTACTATTCTCTGACATTTAAAATTCTTTCTTCCAAAATTTAGTTGCTTTGTAATCGTTAGGCCAACAATAAATTAATGGAATAGTCATTTTTAAAGGTAATCGACTCATGTTGCGACTCTGGGTAAATGTAATTCATTGCAATCTCTAAATGCAGTTTAATGCAATCTCAAACCTAGCCTTAAAATCTAGTGCAATTCCAGTACAAGATCATCCCCAAACCAATGCAACTAGCTTCAAAAATTTGGTTTGTTGTCTTGTCTTTTTAATATGGTTTTCATTATTTATTAGTCCCTCGTTCGGGTCTCCGGGAGGGGACTGCTGCAGGGGATTCATGGCGCAAGGAAAAAATTGGGGTTTTAAGTATAGGTAAGTGGAATGTTCGTAGTCTTAATACAACGGGTGAGATCAAATCGGTAATGAACGATGTTAAGGGGCACTATTTAGATATCGTGGTATTGAAAGAAGTTCGGTGGCCGGGGGAGTTTATGGAAGGGAAGTTTACGATCTGGTACCGAAGGGGCGATGATTATTGTTTGGGAACTGAGTTTCTGATAAAGAATAAATTTCTTTCTGCTTTAAAGGTTATTAATAATACAGTTTATTGCTAATAGAATATCGCTAGCCATATTTCAGGATCGGTGGTTCAAGATTGCGTTAATTAATATTCATTCTCCTACTGAGGATAGTGACGCTGAAGTTAAATGCGAATTCTATGATACCTTAGAGGGAGTGTACGATAAACTACCGCGATATTGTATAATAATAATATTAGGGGATCCAAACTCTAAAGTGAGAGGGGAAGAAATAAATCAACCGACAAATACAGCAATGAAAATAGAACGCGACTTATAAACTTTGCTATATCGAAAGATTCAAAAGTACGACTTTTAAACAAATAAAATATTTGCAAGTATAGGTATGTGGATATTACTGGACTCACAAATACGAAATCAAATCGATCGTGTTTTAGTACAACGGAGGTAGCATAACAGTATAACTAGCGTATGAACACATCGTAGTTCGGATCATGTACTCATCATCGCGAATATACGTCAAAAGCTTATAATAAACAATAAAAATAAAAATAATATTTCGTCCAATAATTTTAATCTAGGATTATTGAAAGATCCGTTAATAATAAACGATTTCGCCTTAGAAATCAAAAATATGGTCGTCGTTCTTGGAGCTTTAGATGAAGACAGTGATGAGGATATCGACAATTTATGGTTAGGGATCAGGGATATTATTAAAGCAGTGGGAAATTCTTATCCAGGCCGTTTCGAAAATTAATAGAATAAACCTTGGATCGATAATTTCACATTTTTTCGAGTCTTTTTTTTATCTTTAATACACTATTTTGAATCATATTGGTTATAGTATTTTCATTTTTGAACAAAGTTTATGTGTGAATAAATTAACATGTTCCGGTGACGCAATGACCCGAATGCTATAGAAAATCCCGATTCACATCTGCATCATTCATCAATTCTACATTTATATCAATTCTAACAAACCGAATTACTGATTATGCGGAGGAAACAATCGGAGACTATTAATGTGGTTTTAGACGGAGTCTTTCAACTATTTCTTTTTTTTATTGGAACCAATATAGCCTAGCGACAAATGTTATACAACAAAAAACATTCTCCATTGAATTTCTAATCAAGAAATTATCGATTAAAAACCAATAAACGAAAAAAAATTTCGACTCGAGCAACACCAACGGAAGTAGTTTGTGTCAGAATATTACATTTTTGAGGGTGAAATAAATGTTACCCTGAAAAATTATAGACCCCCCCCAGCTAAAAGACATTAGCCCAATGTCAAAAAAATTAGACTTGTTTTGTCACTTAACAAGTAAAATTCACACAGAATCCCAATGGTACTGATTCAATTTATTGGCTGTATTACTCACAGATAAAACTATATCCTCAACAAACTGTTTAGGTGAAGCATCTCTTCAGATTAGGAAACCAAAATAATTATGAAATTAAATATCAAATCCACTTACCTAAATTACAGGGGCCTTTCATAACTTCTGAGTTGAAGCAGCTCTCGCGGTTATGGAATGACATCTTGCACCAAGAGCAGGTGGAGACCTGAAGATCTTTTGAACTGAAAAGTTTCTTCGGCTGGAGAGACTGTAAAATATAAAGCATTGAATATACAAATATAATTAAAAATAATATGGTGTATAAAAAAAAATTTAACGCTTCGTCAAATTCATGAATCACAAAAACTTTAAACATATGTATCCTATTTATTGTTTACTAACAAACTATTCTCTGAGTGGAACATTAATTTAAGCTTATCTATCAACAACGGACTATTGATAAAGAGTTAGTTCAAAAGTGTTTATTTGATAAGAAACGTGATGGTGTTTTATGTAATTCTTGTTATTTTAAGACATTAATGGAAAAACCCTTGTTCAGCTGCCTAAGCGGCTCGCGGAATGAGGAGTCCTTGAAGAGTGCTCTGCGTGGAGTTGATTGCGAATATTTTCTAATCGATACATGTTCCTTAGAAAGGAAGAAGGATTCAGAGTAACCATTGCTCAAGATTGATGAGGTTCTATAGGGTAGCTATAGGGGCAAGCTATAGGGTAAAATCAATCCATTAGTACTCTTGATCTTGCAGCGATGTGTGGAGTGTCTAAAGATACGTAGTCTTTCGTCATCTACACTGGAGTTCTGTTCCAGCAAATCAATACCCCGCCGCATTCGTTCCATCAGACCAAGAAAAGCTTAAAAATCTTGATTGTCGAGGCCGACACATTAGTATTTAGTATAGATTTAGTTTAGGCTCAAGTGCTTAAATTATTTTATTGTTGTATTAATCACATGGCCTCATAAAAATTTAGCCTGAGACTGTATCTTGCTACTTCATTGATCTTCGGGCGATTACGTGAGTCACGTGAGGTGCTACATGGCCCAGAGACATCAGTCATAAGACAAGACATTGAATGAAAGAGTCATGTTTCCCCTGGAATAAGGTTATGGCGGACGAGAGAGCTCTCTCACTACATGTTTTTGCATTCGGAGCGCTAGGCCCGACAATCCAGATCTGATACTAAGTGATTATGTAGTATCATGTATAATCGTTTTACTCACCACGGGTCTCTAAACGGTCTCCGCTATCATTAATCACACACAAAGTCAAGTCATCGTTGAACCATAGTTTGTGGAACTTTACCTTGGTAATTTATTAATGTTTATTGGTTATAAAATGAAAGGTTATATTTGTATGTAATGTTAAATTAGTTATAATTGTTGAATATCATAATAATTTATAAGCCTTATTTATTTATAGGACTAACCTTGTTAATTATGAAATTAAGTTACAGGCAAAATGTTTATTGAACTACATTTATTATATTGAGCTACCAGCTTCACAAAAGTGGACGGTTTCGGCTGAGTTCACAAGAACCCCTAGCCGCCGCTACATTGGAAGTATCTCATTTTGGCTATAAAAACCATATATTTTTCAAAAGAAAAAAAATCGATAATTTTATAAAAGTTAAATTAATGGTCCAACAGTTTTTTGACAGGCATTCGAAGGATTATTATCAGTGTAGGATCGTGCGATCCTGCTAGCAGATGGTTGATGCCGGTAGATGACAATGGACTTTTAAGTCAAAGAAATTTTACAACAAATGTTTGGCAGAAAAGCGGTAATTTTTTTTATACGTATATATACATATATGAGGAGTGGGCTTATATCTTATTACGCTACTACCATTTTACAAAGGCTTATATATATATATATATATATATATATATATATATATATATATATATATATATATATATATATATATATATATATATATATATTGTATGGATAAATTTCTTGACTGATACTATTAAATGTTTAGTAAGGTTCTTGAGGTTCAGTCAATAAATAAAAAATAACTATTTTGGCGACGTTTCGAGACTATATTGTTCTCATAATCATGCCCTACAGTGAAAAAACAGGTTACAGTAAAGTTATATAAGTTACACAAGTTATTTCAAAACATAAAAGTTAGCTGCAATACAAGTACGAGGGTGAATCAAATATAAACGGTAATTTTCAAAATTATATTTATTGAATAATATTATACAGAAACTATACCTTCAACATTTTTCAATGTAGTCTCCTGCATTATCTACACACTTCTGCCACCGATTTGGAAGCTTGAATATTCCCTGTTCATAAAAAGACTGAGGGCGAGTTTTTAACCATTCGCGCACGTGCTTTTCGACGTCTTCATTGTTTTCAAATCGTTTTCCTCCAAGATTTTTTGAGGCGCATCATCACATGTGATGAGACGTGGGTCCACCATTGCACCCCCGAATCGAAAATGGCAAGTAAGGAGTGGCGAAGGAAGGATGAAGGCTGCCCAGTGAAAGCCAAAACTCGTCTCTCAGCCGGAAAAGTTCTTGCAACAATTTTTTTTGACTCAAGGGGAGTTCTACTCATTGATTTTCTTCACGATCAACGAACAGTGAATGCGGCTTACTACTGCCAGGTGCTACAGTCAGCAAAAACCAGTTACCGGAACAAAAGACGAGGTGTGCCCATTAGAGATGTCATCCTTCTCCATGACAACGCAAGGCCTCACACCGCATTGTTGACAACGGATAAATTGGAAGAAATGGGCTGGGAAACTCTCGAACACCCTCCTTACAGTCCAGACCTGTCCCCTTGTGACTATTTTTTTGTTTGCGCCCCTGAAAGAATCACTTGGAGGAAAACGATTTGGAAACAATGAAGACGTCGAAAAGCACGTGCGCGAATGGTTAAAAACTCGCCCTCAGTCTTTTTATGAACAGGGAATATTCAAGCTTGCAAATCGGTGGCAGAAGTGTGTAGATAATGCGGGAGACTACATTGAAAAATGTTGAAGGTATAGTTTCTGTATAATATTATTCAATAAATATAATTTTGAAAATTACCGTTTATATTTGATTCACCCTTGTATATAACAACATGTGTTAGAATAATAAGAATAATAGAATATATATATATATATATATATATATATATATATATATATATATATATATACATATAATTACAGAAATATAGAGGAGTATGAAGCAACGTACAATGTTACTAGTGGATATGGAATAGACTAACAATTCTAGTACATATATATATATATATATATATATATATATATATATATATATATATATATACCCACACCATATGCTGTTATATTGCACATCTCATTGTGTATGGTTGAAACATTTATATAACTCCTTTCTTTTGGACGTTTTTTTGGCTGAATATTTTTAGAGCAAGAATGATAGGGATCAGTAATTAAGTGGTAAACAATTATTACTTTAATCATTGTAATTACACCCAAAAAAAAAACAATTAGTTACCCAACATGCATCTTATAATAATCTCTCTTGCACAAATATAACAGTCTTTTCGTCTTGTGCTTCAATGAGTCAGGAGTTAACAGCAGAACGTTAAGTAAATGCGTTTTATATAGAGGTAGATTCTCTAAACTATATCGTTTCGAAAATTTATTGCAGGTCAAACATGAAAACTAGATTGGTCTAAACTTGAAAAACTTGATCACTAGATCTGAAAGTTACATCTTATACCATTGATATAGTTTGTTCTTTCGTAGTAATAGCTCTAAGGGCAAGGCAGGTATAGAGAAGGCGCAGCTTGAGAAGGCGAGGCGGTGAGCCTATATGCTAATACCATTTCACGAAAGTTTATCTGAAACGCCGTTCTAAAATTATTTATGCTACGCTTTGTTTAGCACTTCAGCAAATTTTTAATATTTACTGAATTTCTGTCTCCATATAAAGATTTAGTACGAAAGTAGTACACCCTCTTGCCTTCAGAAGGCGCGTCTGCCTTAAACCATGCTTCTGACCATCCTGCGATTAAGTTAGGAACTGTAATATTGCAGCCTAAAGTTTTAAACTAAATTTTGTTGCCATTTGAAATATATTAAACTGTGTAATATACTAAGAAATTACAAATAATTCTTCTTATAGATTTTTCTTCTATTACAATAAATTTAATAAATATACTTTTTATATATAGGCTTACAAATTTTTCATTGAGTAACTGGTACTGCTCATACTGTGAACAAGGTATCCAATTTTCACAGCACGTTACTATCTTTACAAATTTCAAAAATGTATTTACCAGGTACAAAAATATGTATGTATAACCATAGTCTTCAATATAAAAAGAATTTTTCATTTTTTTATTATTTTAACTATAAATGTTTTCTATTTTTGTGTAATATTTATGATAGTATTTTTCAAATAGATTTTCTATTATAATTTATGTTTATGTTTCTAAATTTAGTTTAATATCTTTAATTCGCAGCTTAGTTAAAAGAATACCATTATGAAAACTTAATCCACTTACAATTAGTCCGTTAGTCCACTTAAAACAAAGCTAATGGGGAACGCGGAAAAGGTGGAAATCATACCTTGCGCAGTTAGTCTCTTTTACAAATAAATCATGGAAGGAAGTGGATAGAGGAACATCCATAGGATGGGCAAAGTACTGGTCATTGAAAGCAATAATGAAAAATGATTTCCCGAAAGAGATAGAAAAGGAAGTTTTCGATACCTGTATACTTCCTGCCGTCTCTTTTGGTAGTCAGACTTGGTCCCTAACAAGGGAACTGATAAGCTGGCAAAGAGCAATCGAAAGGAATATAACTAAGGTAAAGAGGAGGGAGAAGATTAGGAGTTATGCCATCAGAGAGAAGACTGGCCTGAAAGACTTAATTTACCGTATGTGGTAAGTGAATGGGCAGGGAACATCTTAAGAAGAACTGATAAAAGGTGGTCAATGGAGGTGACTGTTTGGACACCCTACTGCTACAAAAGGCGAAGAAGAAAACAGTTGAAAAGATGGAGTGACTTCTTTAAGAAGAAGGCCGGACCACTATGGTGGAGAATGGCAAGGGATAGAGATACATGGAAAGAGAAGTGGATCCAAATCGCGAACCCGGCTTCCCAGTAGGATGGTCACCTGGGAAAATCTTGACCTATACTCCTTGAGGGAAGGCCCATGTTCAAACTCACAGAAGAATTTTGTTTGTAAATAAATATGATAATAATGTTGGACTTATTTGTAAATATGTTAAATTTTTATTTTTTATTGTATTTATTTGAATTTAAGGTTTATTTGTCGAGTTATGAACATAATAAAAGGCTATTATTATTATTATATATAATTTATATTTATGTTTTTAAATTTAGTTTGATATCTTTAATTCGCATCTTAATCAAAAGAATACCATTATGAAAACTTGATCCACTTAGTCCGTTAGGCCACTTAGGTCATATATTTGCAAATTAGACTATTTTCTATTCCACTACCTTAGAGCAGAAACTGCACTTCCCCTTCTTCTCGTATTTATGTTGGACCCAATGATGTTCATTCTTCACGTCTTCCTCCCTGTAGCTTCTTATGTCTGCATCTCGAAATGTCAGGCGGCAGTGCCACTTCATCTGACTCACGACCAATGGCACACAGTCTCCATGGGCGACAATGTGGCAAGCTGAACACTTTTGCTTCGACCCGCGTCTCTAAATAAAGAAAATATCCAATCACAAAAAATCCGAAAATAAATCTCTGGCTGTCGTGAAGAAGTGGATAAGTCAAAAATGAACTCTTCAGTAAGGCATTTTTGATCGTTTTCCTGAATCCTGTAATTACTCTAAAAATCCATTTGCGCCAAAATAGCACAATTTAACCAACGCAAATATTAAAAATCCTGCTTTTAAGGTCAATAGTTAACTCATTTTCAAGGTGATTTGACCTCTTCACGAAAACCAACGAAATAATAGTTCAGATTGAATAAATAAAACTAAAACTAATCGTAAAGCTACTTACAGCAGAACCTCACTGGTCAGACCACTAAGAAGCTATTTTTGTATAGAAGCATTGACCAAATAACACTATATTGTGTTTGGTTTATAGTTAAATAACTCAAATTTAAAATCTTTCATAGTGAACTTGACCAGATAAACAATAAAATAGACAAAGTAAAAAAAACATTTTGCACGATGTTCCCCTCCTTCCACAAAAATCTTAATAACCTCCCAAAAACAAACTTATACTTCATAAAACAGTTATCCGAGCCCAGATTACATATGCCTCACCTGTGTGGAGCCCAACTTGTACATCCAACTACCGTAAACTTGAAAAGATCCAAAACTAGTGTGTGAGGAAAATCAATGATTACCCTCACTATACAAAAATATCAACAATGCTCCATGATCTCATTCTTATCCCTATCCAACTTCACGTCTAAGAACTAACCAAAACATACTTTGGAGAAACAACAATTTTAGAAAATTCGCTTATCCGATAAATCGGTAATTACAATAAAACATAACTTAAAAAACAAAACATCAAGGTCATGACTTCGGATCATTGTTTTTAACACGAAACCTACCGACATTTCATGTACACCTATTTCTACCACAATTTCTCGGTAAAAAAAAAAAAAAAAAAATATATATATATGTGTGTGTGTGTGTGTGTGTGTGTGTGTGTGTGTGTGTGTGTGTGTGTGTGTGTGTGTGTGTAAGAGAGGAGTGGATATAGAAACAACGTTTTTGATATATTTTTTAAGTAGTCAAAAAGCAATGAATGGTGTTCCCAAGAACGTCTGCCATAAAAGTCTGAAAAAGGTCATTTGACCCGTCGTGGTAGGTTTAGTATTAAATAACACCTTTATAGAACATTTGATAATCCGAATTTCTTTTTGGGACAAATGGGAACCCATTAATGATCCCCTTATCAGATACCGTGTTGATTCCTATTTCATTACTAATATTAATTACTATTAATATTTTCCGAGAGATTATAATAATAAAAAATAAAAAATAAAAACAATTCTTAATATAATGTTATAATACAACACTTACAACACAGTGTTCATCTGGTACATAACATTCTGTCGCATTCGAAGTTGATGACCACAAATGACCGCCTGCTTCTGCATTTTCTGACCAGTCAGGAGTTGCCCCAGTACCCTTCTTTCTGAAATTAATTTTTTAAAGTAAGCATACAAATATTTTTACTGAAACTATAAACTTTTTTTTAAATTTTATTTATTGAAATTCGAACTGTATTACAAATGCGATCAGAAATGAACCATTAAATTGAATCTTAACTGATACTGTTTGTATACGACAAAGCTGTAAAGAGATATGTCTCAAAATAAATATAAATCAAACAAACTATCAATATAGATAAATTTTTTTAATTTTTCTTTAGAAAAAAAACCTTTGCTGAAAAATTTCTCATTTCGCTTCTACTGCAGATAATTTTGATAAGAATTTACAATCCAATTGTAGCTAACATTAGAATGACCTCTAATATTTGGTTGGAAGAACAAAGCCTAATGTAGAAAGTAAATTAAAAATGCGGGATGCATAGCGAATCGTGCATCTTCTAACGTTTGTAATTTTTATGGCGTGTTGCTGGTAGTGAATTTATAATAATTGGTGAAAATTATAAAAATTTGTGCCTATCCAAAATTTTATTCTTATTTTTCTGTAACAAAAATAAAATCTATTTATAAGCTTTTGGTAAGAGACAGAACTTAATTGAGATCAGGTCCATAAGAAGCTTGCAGTTGAAAATGGCACTTTTTCTGATAGTGCGTGTGTAATGGAAAAATTACAATAAAATTATTAATAGAAAACATTTTATATATTTTTTTAATCAACTTATGATTTTTATGAAATTACCAGACATTTCCATTTTAAAATTTTAAGTAATATTCGAATCATGCCGAAAGGTGTTCATTGAATATGAGGTTTAAGAATACTGAAGATAAATCGTAAAAACAGAATGTAATGTTTGAATAATATCATTTCAGAAAAATACTCGATTACTTGCGGTCCTTATTTGAAAATTGATTATTGTTTAATTTATTATTCCGATTTTCTTCATAAAAATTAGCATACATGCATATATTTAAAAAATATTTCAGTATATATTTAAATATTAGCATGCATTTCTATATTAATTTTCGAAATTTTCTATATATTTTTTTTTTATTGGAAGACATCGGTTTATAGAAAATGCACTGTAGTATATTTTTGAATATTTTGATTAATCATACGATTTGTTATCTTAATGCCTGAGAATAAAAAATATTATTTAGTCGCTTTATTCTATTGAATATTTTAACGCTTTTTAAGGATTTTTTTTTTTTTTTATAACAGAGTAAAAATCCCATCTCAGAAACTAAATAAAATAATTATGGTGTTTTTGTCACAATAACTAAGCCGAACAAGCCATGACAATGTAAAAAATAGAAAACTTTGGACTTACATTAAGTTAGTTCTGTACATTTAAAATTTAATTTAAAATGAAAGTCATTTTTTAATGAGGAATGTTAGTTGAACATGGAAACGTTTAAAATTTGTTTAACAAAAATACAGTTTGAGAAAATGCATTTTAAATTAAAAACAAAATATTGAACACTTTATTAATGACAGAAAAAATTCCCATTAAATATAAATCCGTACACAAAGATACCTAATGTTCAATGGAGTATTGGAAACAGACTATAACTACATTGAAACATTGGAAAAACATGGCCATTATGAAATGTCACGAGAGAGAAGCAGTAGAAGCGCTGAAACCAGTCAGCAACTTAAATATACATTTTATTTTTATTTTACTTTATATAATTTATTATTGTGTAAAAAAAAAAATAATATATATATATATATATATATATATATATATATATATATATATATATATATATATATATATATATATATAAAATATATAAGTTCAGAAATGTATTAAAAAATTAATCAAAATATTAAACAGTCTCGCAATTAACCATACTAATAACATAGAGTTTAAAAAATTGAGTAATCAAATTGTATATATTTTTTCTTTATCTCTGTCGTTGACAAATCTTAAAATTTATAATATTTACTTTTTGACTTGGCTTGTTATACTTAAACGTTACATTCGTCTGCAGATAAGCAGTGCTCTCTGGCGTATTATTTGAAACGTATAAAAAATTTTAAAAAAATTCTAATTATTGGTTTTCTCACCCGGAACCATCCCTGCAACAAGACATTTTATTTTATTTCTCAATATCAGATTATTATCGCGTTAAAAGTATTAATATTCGAAGTTATAATATACAGCGAAAATTAATAAAAAATTATAAATTAAAAAATATATATTTTGTAGAATACGCAATTATATATCGTTTGACTGATGAACAATATTTCGACGTATCACTTACAAGAAAAAGGTAAGACTTACTTCTGTGAGTCAGGCATGGTCACCAGGTCTGAGTAGAAGCCGTACTGTCACACATACCCTTATTAGATAACCAATATTAAATTAGAAAGAGTCTTTTCAAATCCTCTTAAGGTTTACTAAGATGTTTTTGTTTTTATTTTTATTTATATATTTTTTTATTTAAATAATTGAAAACTATTTCACAATAAATTAAAGAATATAAAGCTCTCATGGATTGAAATACGACAGAGCAAGAAAAAATCCGTTGGCAATACTGAAAGGCATTGATCATTCTAACAGACGCGATTTTTTCAAGAGTTTTTTAAAATCATAAAATTCTTTGGAAATAAACACATGAGCATTTTCAAATTATGGATTTAATTTTCATTAATTTCTTATCCAATACTTACAATCCAAAATCCTTCGAAAAATCCTCAATGCTCCTTACAAACTTATCCACAAAGATCTAAATGTACTATATGTTGTTGATTTAGCCCAAACCAGATACCTATCCTATCTTAGCAAACTAACCATTCCCATACATTAGTATCGCAACTTGCTTGACAAAAGTTCAAAACTTCCAATAAATTACATAACAGTTATTAGCCATATTTGGAAATACGGGGTTGAGCTTTGGGCCTCCACTAAACCTTCCTATTCTTCACGTATCCAATCCTTAAAAGTCAAAATCCTTACTTTATCACAAATAAACTTATCCATAAATATCTTAATATTCCATATGCTGCTGAATAGTAGATTTTTTATAGTAAATATGATACTGTCAAGAAAGTGTATCAGTTTTTCTTTCTTGGTGTGATGGTTAGTCAATGTTTATTTTTTTTTTATTTAGTTTTTTTTGTATGGCATAAACCTAGATAGAGCTTAGGCTAATAAAATAAAAAAAATATTATGTTTCAATATTAAATTTTCTTACCCATTCGTCGTAAACCTACGACTTCCTGTCCTACAGTATCCTTTAATGATATTCCACTAATCCCAGTTGAACAGATCCGCTACCTAGGAATCCACTTGAACAAACGTCCTACTTGGAAACCACATATAAGACTAAAACGACAAGAAACAGCTCGTCGTTAAAGACTACTTCAACATTTACTGGACAAACGTTCAAAGCTCCTAATTAATTACAAAAGACTCATTTACATGACACTGATTAGACCAATATGGACTTACGGAGTTGAGCTTTGGGGATCTACTAAACCATCCAATTCATCTCGTATCCAATACTTACAATCCAAAATCCTTCGAAAAATCCTCAATGCTCCTTACTTTGTCACCAATAAACTTATCCAGAAAGATCTTAATGTTCCATATGTTGCTGATTTAGCCCAAACCAGATACCAATCCTTTCATAGTAAGCTTCATAACCACTCCAATCCACTAGTTTCTCAACTTTCTTCCCTCTCAATTCCCGATAATCCTCCGAGGCGTCTGAAAAGAAGATGGCTTAGAGACCTTTTAGTGTAGATTTTTATTCAAATGCTACTACTGAGTAGTTCTTCACAAGTTATTTACATGCCATTGTATTCACTATTAACACATTTACTTGATGTATATGTTTTTGTACAGTTGTAAATATCAATAAATGAGAAAAAAACAAACATTACTTACACTAAATATACGTTCACACCTTTCAATTTATTACAAGAGACTCCTTTTCATGATAGTAAATAGAACTAATTAGACATACGGAATTGATTTCAGGGGCTCAACTAAACCTTCCAATTCATCTCACACCCAATCTTTACAATCAAAAATTCCTCAAAACTCCTTACTTTATCATAAATATACTTATGCATATAGGTCTTAATGTTTTATATATGCTGCTGGATTTGCCCAAACCTATTATTTCATAGTAAACTCCGTAACCATATTAATCCACCAGTATCACAACTTACCATTTTATTCCCGATAACCCTCCAAAGTGCCTCGGGACCTTCTAATATAGAACATTTACTGAAGTGCTGCCAATGGGTAGCTGCTTTAAACTATTTTATTTGTTATTATAAACAATTATCTTCACAATTACTAGATGTATTTTATATACAGTTGTGAATTTCAGTAAATAACAAAAAAAAAAATTATTAAGGTGATTTTATTGCCATAATTGCAAATTGTGCAGATTCTTTTACAACAAAATGTTACTCCAAAATTTAAAATTACTAGGTTTTAGATACTATATTAATTACTTACTATTTTGTACTTACTTTCGTATTTTATGAGACGCACTTTAACCTTATTTAGTGAGAAGGTGGTAGATGCAGCTTTCAAAACCTTTCTCCTGAAACGCTAACGCATTAAACCAGCTCATTGTGTTAGAGGATGAGACCGAAATTTTGGCCACGTTTTTCCATACAATCATGTAAAAGTCGCTTGAATCCACCTGAATATGAAGAGTGAATTAGTCGCATGTAAAAATATTTCTGGAGTGTATTCTTATTTTTATACATAACAAAAAAGTTATAAATTACTTCGTTTTTTCATTATTTATCGATATATATATAACCGTATACAATATATACTAGAAGTAAATGTGTGGGAAATGATTATAATGACATGTCAAGAACATGTAAACAACTCGAAAGTGCACTTCAGTAATAGTTCTTCATTATAAGGTCTCTTGGCTGTGTTCTTTTCAGACGCTTCTGAGGGTAATTGATAATCGAATGTGTACAAAGTGAAGAGACTAGTGGATATGAGTGGGTATGGAGTATACTATGAAAAGATATAATAATCAGCAACATACGAAACAATAAGGTACTATTTTAGGAAGGACTTCGGATACGATAAGAATTAGGAGGTTTAGTGGAGCCCCAAACCTCAACTCCTAATGTCCAAATCTGTCTCATTACTTTCATATAAACGATTCGTTTGTAATTTATTGAAAGCTTTGAACGTTTGCCTAGTAAATGTTAAAGTAGTGTAAAACTACGAGTATTTTCTTGTCATTTTAGTCTTGAATGTGGATTTCAAGTAAGACGTTTGTCCAAATAGAGTCCTAGGTATCGGATCTATTCAACAGAGATTAAGGGAGGGTATCCCAGCAGTTGGGACCTCCAACTGGTCCTCTTCCTTAAAGATCTTTACTTAGTCATTTTTGTGCACATTCTAAAGACATTCCATCCTCAAGGAAGTCGACATATCTTAATGAATTTGACAAAATCAGCATCCTAAAGTAGATTTAGTTATTCTGTATTTTTCTTCACCCTCCAGTCCTGGTTTGTACGACTTTATCAAATGTTTTGCCCAGATTGCTGCTTGCTCCTGGCTTTTAGAGACTCAAACGCTTTGATGTTGTTCAGGAGTGATATTTGCCTCTCGAGACCAAAATAGCACCAGTTCTATTGGCTGGATATAAGATTCCCAAATACACTGTTTTAACCAAATATTTTATTCAAAAAGTGTTTTTAAGTATGTCAAAAAGAATGGAAACCGTTATTAAAGCCAGAGGAGGTAATACCTCTTATTAAATTCTGCCTAAACCTAAAAAATGTACATATTTTAGGTTCAGAAGAGAAAAAATTTATTTTTTGTTGTTTTGAAAAAAAAATGTCTTAATTAGACCTTTAAGCGTATTCTCCCCAGAAATGGAAGTCGTTAAACAAATAACTCCATCAATTTTTCTCATGGTTCTTCTGGTTCTTTCAATAGCTTCCATTCTTTCCGATAATTTTTTTTTTTTTTGACATTCTTCTTCTTTTGTCTGTACTATTTTTGTTTTGGTTGCTCTGATGTAACTTCCCATGTGTCTACTTTGTGTCTGAAGGTTTCTCTTTCTAAAATGTCGGTTGGTCTTATGTTTGCATTTTTGAAGTCCTTTTGAATTTCATCTAGCCAAGGAATTCTTAAGTGAGGTTATATAATCCTATTATCCTTTCCAATCGATTTTCTGGTAGTCTGAGACGTCCAAAGAATTTCATTCGTAAGCATTACATTTTTCGTAAAGAATTTCATTTGTAGTGTCGAATTTTTGTCCCTCTTGACATTGATTTTTTGTTACACAGGTTTTGTATTAGCCCTAATCCTCTTTTGACTTTTTGGAGGCGGTGTTGCTGTGAGATTTTTTCAATGTCCGTCGGTTTGATGAATTCTCGGAGGTACTTGAAGAACGGGACCCCCTTGATTTATTTTACCATATTTGGTTTTTAAACTTGCAATATAGGTTTTTGAGCAAAAGAATTAAATTTTTCAAATGAAATTTGCAGTCCTATTTTTAATTTTATAGTGGTATTTTTTTTTTTTTTTTTTTTTTTTTTTTTTTTTTTTTTTTTTTTTATTAATAAAGAGTTTATTCTTTATTTATTGTAAAATATAACACCTGCATTTCCCGAGAAATTCTAAAATTGCTCTGTTTCGACTTTTTTTACTGGCAATGTATAGTTAATGTTAATGTAAACTGTTTAATTAATGAATTTTAAATTACGTCGACTATTTTGATTAAACTAGGTTCAAAATTATTACTTTTTTGGTTGTCAAAACATAATTAAGGTCCCCGCTTCTGGGGGGTGAGCTAATGGTGGGGGGGAGGGGAGGAGGTCCCATTTTTGGGTTTTTCGATTATTTCTCGAAAACGGTGGACTCTAGAAAAATATGTTTGAAATAAAAGTTAAAGCTAATTAAATTTCCTATAGAACGTTTTACACACATATTTGTTGATTCTAAATTTTTTTTCTGAGAAACGATCGTGAAAGGCAGTAAAAGCAAATGTTTGACAAAAAGGGAGGTAATTATTAGGTAAAAAAAAAAAAAATGTTTTGCGAAAATTATCGATTTTAAATAACGTATATCTAATCGTTGAAAGTTCGACAAATATGTACATAGACAATTTTGTAGGAAATTTAATTACCTTTAATTTCTTTTTTTGTAACATATTTTTTCTAGAGTCCACCGTTTTCGAGACATAATCGGGTAGCCCAAAAATGGGATCTTCTCCCCTCCTCCCCACCGTTAGCTCCCCCCCCCCCCCCAGAGGCGGGTATTTTTAGTATGTTTATCTTCTAACTACTCCTAACGCAGCCCTGAGTTAAAAAATCATCGCATATTTCATGCACTCTACACCCCTCATTTCTGCATTTATTGACAGAACTATTTACTTTCGGCTATGTTTTTTCAGAAGCGGCGCCCAATTCTCCCTCCTTCCTTTCCCCTCTCAAACGCACTTGAGATGGTTTGACCACACAATACATCATGCACTGAATTTCATCAAAAACGGAAAATGATAGAATTGAATTTTTTAGAATTTTCAGATAAGCTTGGGTAGCAATGGGAGTGGGGCAGTTCAATAGATAAGACTCTCGGGTCAACATAACTCCCCGGATATGGTTGGAACACGGCTGGAGCAGAAAAAATGGGTACCTGACCACTACATACATACATTTAAACATGATTTTGAAATGACCGATAATTAATTATACTTATAAATGATACTTTCAGTGAACATGTTTTTTTTTTGTTTTTTTTTAATATATTCACTAAATTATTTCTCAGTTGACAAGTCAGTAAATAATTCTCTTTATCAGTTTTCAATTCAGTCGATACTGGCAAAGAATATAAACAGCCTAGTTTTTGTTCAACAGTATTAGTACCGTTTCAAAAATCTTATACGTTACTGACATTCATAAGATCAGATACAGATAAGAAACTAACGAATGAGTGCATAGAATAAGTTATCAAAGAAAGGGGGGAGAGGTCAAGGTAGCCTTTGAACTCATACGCCAGCCAGATTTCAAAAAAGGACCTGATTTGATTGGAAATGGATTGCTTAACTGCAGGTTAGTGGGGCATTATTTCATCAGTAAATTATACATTTCAATAATTTAAGTAAAATTTCATAATCCTTATTTTAATTTAATAGCTTATAAGCATTTTTTTTTTGTCATATAAATACCCAGAAAAATAGTTAAAAACATAATAAAGCTTAGTAAATGATATGACCTATTCCAGTTTTTCTCACGCGATGAAAGAACAGTTTTGAAAACGCATTCCACCATTATATGTATCTTAATCCATCTCATTAAAAAGACAGTTATCCATTAAACAATTTGGAATCATCCATACAGACTACACACAGATTGTATTATCATTTAACTGTATGTAGGCCACATTTAACCCAGTCCCTTTTCCAATGAAACCTGAAGTTCTAATAATTAGAATATCATATTTATTATATATTTAACCATAGTATTCAAAGTTGGTAATTAAAATCCAATGCAATCCTTACATGGTTAAAGGTTTAAGTTTGATAAGATATGGTTAAATCAATTATAAATACTTAAAAAAGTATTAATCAACTTTGTCAATAATTAATTTTACAAAACGGTTTTTATTATTAGGGCGGCGAAATATATGCAATACGTAATGAAAAATTTGCACATACATATGCAGATATATTCGGTAAAATATGCAATTAAATACCGGAAATATACGATGTAGATACATCATTAAAAAAAAAATTCAATACGTACTTATACATAATTACAAACTCAAATTTAAGTTACTAATTGTGTTAAAAAGAAAAACAATAGGAAAAAGACTATTAAAAACCAAAACGAAAAAGTGAATATTAAAAAAGAAAACGTGTAAATAAATAAAGTATTTGATTTATGGAGGGGTATGTCAGCTGGAACTAAAGTATAACATAAATCGGTGTCGAAACCAGACTTTCTGATCCAATGGCAATTTGTAAAACACAAGTTTTTTGTTTTTTTTTTTTTTTTTTTTTTCAAAATTTGACTTTCTACCTTTGTTTGTGCTTTGTTGTTTCTATCTGCAGTGTTACTAAAAGTCGTACTATACTATGTGTTTGTGATAAACACAACTTTGTGTTTTGATACAACTTTATCAAAACAAACACAATATAAAAGGTCTACATCACCCTTAAAAGTCACTATTGAGTACCCATATACATTCTTCCCAACAATATCTTTCGTGTTTTTGCAAAAGTGATTTTCGGGATCTTAAGATCTCGTAAATAAACAGTAGCCTATGATTTGTCTTGGTGAACACTGCGTTAGAGGATGGGTAATGGAATGATGGTAGGAAGAAGGGAAATAAAAAAAGTAAAGTAGTATTCCAAGTACAGTAAGACCTCGATAATCCGGCTCTCTATAGTCCGGCAGACCCGATAGTGGCATTCATCATCTTGAAAAATAAAAATTAGAGTTTTTGTAATTATTGAGTGATTTAGGCAATCTGTTGGCTCCACATCGTCTAAAACAGTGTGTAAAAATCTACCGCTCAACATTGCGCTAGGCATGGCGCAAGCTATGGCCAAACCCGATAGTGGCACATTCTTGAAAAATAAAAAAGAGTTTTTGTCTACCGCTCAACATTGCGCTAGGCATGGCGCAAGCTATGGCCAAAACATTTTGAAAAAACGTCTTCGGAAGATGAAAATGTTAATGACCCATCAACCGGGGAATCTCAGGTTGTAAATACCATTTCTTTTGATCCAAAAAATCCACTGAGCGGTCTTCCAGAAGAAAAACTCTACGAATGGATCGATATTAATAAAGGTGAACCTATAGATGAGGAGCTTAGTGATGAAGCAATCATAAAAAATGTGTTAAGCCTACAGGATTCACAAGAAACCAAGAGTGATGAGGAGGAAGCAACGTCACCAATAATATATACATAAATATAGTTTATGTGTGTTTATTTATAGTTTATTCCCTGTTTAAACCATTTTAAAGGAAGACCTCGATAATCCGGCATATTCTATAATTCGGCATCGTGGAATCCCTGAGCGTGCCGAATTATAGAGGTCTTACTGTACTTGAGCGGAGCGAGAACAAGAAAATAATCCGATTAAACAATTCCAGCAGAAGTATATGCGATCGAAAGTTCGCGCAAAGGGAAGTATCAGGACGCAAGGACGTATTATATCGTATTATTGTTGAATTATATACTCGCATATAGTATGTAAAAATAAATGTTGAAGCAAACTAAAACACTTTCAAGGCGAGCTGTGTGTAATACCCATTATAAAAACAAATAGTTTCTTTCTTTAGTTTTTTTTTTTTCTATATGCACGAAATGTTTGTTTTTCTTAGTAGAGAATTTATTTTCTTCTGTTGTTTTCCCTTAGATGAACAGGTTGCAGTAGAGTTATCTCCGCACCTTAGTCATTTGTAAGATGCCAAATAAGCGTCCTTTTAAGGGGAAATCCCTTGCAATCGAAGTATGTCGATATTAATGGTAGATTGAAAAACGATATAATTACAGATAAAGCATTTCGTGTGGGAGAAGGGGTTAGAACTGCTATAACAGACAGATACCAAATATTTTTTATGTTTTTACTTCTTATTTTAGACCGACAGGAATTCATCTAGTACCTCGTCAATTGCATGAACCCAAGTTTGTTTCGGCATCATCGTGTCATTGCAAAACTTAGACTTTCAACTTTCATTTAAGCTTGGATAACTGCTTACAGGAGTTTTTTGGGGGGATTTTTCCATCAGGTATTTTTGCTCTGCCCAACGAAGTCGGCCATCCTACATTATTCGGCCGATTGCGTCAGTAGTAGTATCCTTAGCCACGCAACAGTCAACAAATCTCTGCGAGTCTCTTGACTTTTGCAAACAGTATGTTAATTGAATATAAGTATTTGTGGTAATTGTAAATAAAAGAATTATAACTTCAAATTTTAACTAGTTCCAACGGATAAAATTAAGTTTTGGAATGCCAACTCGGGTTGTATGCAACTATTCATTTATTATTACAACTGTATACAATATAAATAAAATACATCAAGTAAATGTGATTATAATGCTAAAAATGACGTCAGTTGCTTGTAAAGCTACCCATTGGTAGAATTTATAGAAGTCCTATATAATAAAGTACAATATTAGAAGGTCATGAGGCCATCTTCTTTTCAGGCGACTCAGAGGGTTATCTGGAATAGAGATATTTATAGATTTGAATGATCATGGAGTTTGCTATGAAAGGATAGGTATCTGGTTTGGTTTAAATCAACAATATTCCATAACTCTTAATAGGCGTAATTACTGCCATGTATATGAGTCTTTTGTAATCAGAAGGTTTGAACGTTTGTCTAGTAAATGTTGAAGAAATCGAAAACGACGAGCCGTTTCTATAATCTGTAATTATGGATTTTATAATAAAAATAACTAAATGTTCCGTATAAAATCACCAGTTCGAAGTATTACATAGCTACTGCTGGTCTGAAAAATATTTTTATTTATCCATCATTTTAGAATATTTCGATTCACCGAAAAAAAACCTGGGACACTATTTTTATTTATCTATGGTTCTATCCTATCCAATTGAGAGAGATACATCATACTTAATTTAATCATTATATTAATCGGTTTTTTGTTCCAGCTTTTATTAATTAAAATTTTAAACTGCTCTTTTAAACTTCTACACTCAAATATAATGTTAATGAAGTTAAAATATAAATATTCTTGTGCAAAATTTGGTTACGCTTTGAGAGGATTTACTTAGACGAGTTATATAATAAAAAATAAAACAAATGTTACTTAAATCTTATATAAGTAGAGATAGCTTCCAAAAGGAATACCATTCATAGCCTACGATCCGTAGGCGACTAGACCTCTTCCGGCCGATTAATAGGGTTAGATGAGCACAACCTTACTCAAGGCAAGGTCCCGTAGTCTCTACGTGCATCCAACCACGCATGGAAGTGTATGTTATTAATATCGCTGTAATTGTTATTACAGAGAAAAACGTTAATAATTAATATTATTTTCCTTGTTCTCGTGTATTAATGTTTCAATCCTCCTAGATATCTAGCCAAGCCGCTTTACTGACTACAGTAAAGATCCAACGTCCTCCATAATTGATATAATATGTTTTTTGGAATTCATTATTGCTATTAATGGTCTGTTCTTTTGAATTTTCATGATCTTCAATAATTTATTAACATATTCATAATATATTTTTTTTAGATGGATAATGCATGTTTCCAAGATGATTCTATCATTGAAATGGAAAATGTCAGATTAGAAGAAAGAAATGGAAAGATCGTAGAAAAAGAAAAAGTTGTGGTCAGCTTTGAAAACACAACATATTCAAAGGTGAAGTACAATTTATAATTTAATTTTTTTGTCACTAAACAATTGTTAAACTGTTATGAAATGAATAAAATGAAAAAATAAACTTTATTTTGGGACATATTGTCTCCAAAGAATAATAAAAATGTATAACAGACAGTACAATAGTCTGGCTTATATAATTTCTAACAACGCTATTTATATATGAAGAACATGTTAATAGTAAATAAAATTGCTTAAAGAACGTTCAATAAATATAAAACATAAGAAAGGGAAAAAAATAAATAAATAATCGTGAGAAAATAAGAAAAGATTTTTAAAGAGAATATATTTACAGATACAATGATATTCATTTATACTCACTGTATATATACCTGAATACACCCACGCACATACATTTATATATATATATATATATATATATATATATATATATATATATATATATATATATATATGAGGAAATTATTTTTTTGTTTAGGAAGAATAACTGATTAAAGTAAGGACACTATTGAATTTATATAAAAGAAAGCTATTAACCAATTCACCGGTATCGGATTTACTGGATTCGACCAAATTGAATATTAATTGTTACTCATATTGGCAGGCATCTTATTGGGATGTAAGAAGATATTGAAATAGGAGTGTTTTAAATGAGCTTAAGGAAGGAGCACGTCTAATTTCAGGAGGGAGGGTGTTCCAGAGGGAAGCGGATCGGAATAGGAAGGAATGTTGGTATAATGTTGTTCGTTGGAAAGGTGAGTATAGGTCAGAGGAACGAGATATCGTTGTGAATTGGGAGTGGATGGAAGATTTGAACTTCAAAAGACTATAAATGTAGACTAGGCGGTGGTTATAAATGGCTCCTTAAAGGAATGAAACTAGGAAATATAGTCTGCGGGTGGAAGGGTAGAGCCAGTCTAAAGCAGTGTAATGGTGAGGAACATGGGAACGTCGCGGGGTTCCGAAAACAAATCGGACAAAGCTATTCATAATCCGTTTTAGCCTGTCTAGGAGACGCTCCCATACACCACGCAGCCATATTCAAACTGAGGAAGGATGAGCGAGGAAACGAGGAGTTTGCGAGTGGATTGGGGAAGGAATTGACGGGAACAATTAAATAGTTTCAGGATTCCTATTGATTTCCCAGATATGGGCAATTTGGGGCTTCCAAGAAAGGGTATGGTCAATAGTGATTCCTAAGTTTTTGACGGAGAAGCAAAAGGTGATCGGTTCATTATTTAGGTTTAAAGCAGGAAAACAGGTATTGGACCTGGGAAGATTACTTGTACCGATAACAATCGCCTGGGTTTTCTCTGTATTTAACTTTAATTTGTTCAAGTTGACCCAGGCACATATTCTGTCAAGGTCTTCCTGAATTCAGAAGAAAGCATCAAGTATTTCGGCAGCGGAAAAGGATAAATATATTTGGCAGTCATCCTCATAAAGTTGGTGGGAACAGTGTAGCATTGACTGTTCATTAATGTAGGAATAAAAGAGGAGAGGTAATATGCTGGAGTCCTGGGCTACTTCTGAGGAAAGAGGTAGAAAATCTGACAAGAGTTGGTTAGGGATAAATACTGCATGATTACGGTTGGAGAGGAAAGAATGGGACCACTGGATAGAACTGTTGGAAAATTTTAAAGCTTTCAATTTTGAAAAAAGGATAGAATGACCAATGGAATCAAAAGCCTTAGAAAAGTCGAGGAGTATCAGGACGGTCAGTTTTTTCGCCTATTGCGGCATGGATATCACTAATGATTTAGATTAGTGCGGATTTAGTGGAAACCGGAATAACCGGAAATATTCAAGGAAACTGGATATTTGGGATTGAACCAACCGCTCTAGCGGTTTTGAGAGGTTTGAAAGAATGGAGATCGGCCGAAAGTCTGCAGGACAGGTAGGATTTATTGATAGGATGAACAATGGCTTTTTTCCAGGAGGCAGGAAATACAGCATTTTAAAGGGAGAAATTATAGATGAAGAGAAGGTTATGCTTATAATTTTTTACAAACATAATTAGGTATTCCAATTTTAAGTCAGCTGAGAGATGATTTATTTTCAGAATGATACAAAAAAAAAGATAAATTTGTTTAACAGAGAGTTAGACAGTAAGCAGTCAAATGATTCATTCAAGGGAGTATTGGAGGGTTCACTGCAAAGAGGAGGAAGTTCCAGTCGGAGATAAGAGCTTATGTAAAATCTAGGGATACAAAAAAAAGCTTTATACCGCAAGTATAAAAAGGAACTACTGGAATACAGCAATGATTTAAAACTGCAGTAACACTATAAAAATGGGTTTTTATGAGTAAGAAAATCATAAACGGAAACGTCCGACCTCCTATTGCTTATCCAAAGAATTTTAATTTATTGTAAAATAAATTCTGAATGATTCAAAGGATAGGTTAACTGCAGTTTTTTGTTTAAAAAAGAACTCCGTTTTCTTTTTTCTTTGGAATGGATCCAATTCCAACAATAATTTCTGAAATTGGGAAAAAGTTAAATTGTTTGTCGTTTTGTGCACTTTCAACTGAAAATTCTCATTGTTTAAAGTTTATTTTAATGTTTACATATGTAAGTACATATTAAGAAATAATAAAATGTTTTGAAAAAGTTTGCAATCGTTTAATTCTTACTATTAGTTTCTATTTCTAGTATTTTCATCTCAACAGGGTTGATATTAGCAATATTTTATTTTAAAGAATGTTTATTAGATGAATTAAAAATGAAAATAAACTAAATGAGGAAATAAATTTTTTTCTTTGATGCAAGCATTTCCATTGAACCGAAAAAATAAGAACTTGGCCTTTCATTTAATTAATATGTAATGAAATGTTCTTGTTGCCAACCCGTTATAAATTTTTTTTCGTTTGAAAATTACTTTTTGTAAAAGTGAATTAATTGTTTACGATATGATGATGGATATTACAGAAATCTAACAGATCCATTCAAACAGATCTAATTATGTTGCAGTCGGAAAAAGCCTAAAAAAACCAAAGGGTTATCTCGAAACCGATAAAACGAATTTGAGGGAAGCTCATTGATAGTTGTAGACTATGTAACTCAGCATAGAAGTAAATCCAACACCTGGATAATGAATTAACATGATTAACTGGATCGCAGTAACACATTAAACATAACCAAGTGAAATGGAATCTTTCACCGAGAAGAAGAGTACAGTATAATTCAAAATGAGGTCGCATCCTATATAAAACGTCTTTTCATTGATATCTGGAAGATGCAGAGGTTATGCGTCCATTTTTATCGCCACGACGCTAAATATTTACTGTATGCTAGTACACATAGGTATGCTGTAACATAGAACATTACAGTTCATGTCCCAACTATTTAAGTATTAGGACTAAAACCAACTTCTGCTGTATGGTACATCCCCTTGCTGTCTCCAGTATTTCAATATAGTCAGAGTACATACTCCTAGGTCTGCCTAGCATCAAAGAACTAAGAGCGATTAGGCGTAGGTTTGAAAGAAAGACTATCGAATGAAAATAAATTTTATCTTTCCAGAGACTTTGTACCCCATAAATAACTAAAAAGTTAATTATTCAGTATGCCTTGTCTATTCTATCAGCACTAGCGCTATTTCCGTTTCAATTGATCGAAGAAAATGCTGCGAGATATTAAGGCAGATGACGCTATTTTCAATTATTAAGTCCAGCTAAGTATATTAGCCTAAGGCTTTTTACAATCTTCTTAGAATCAACGAAAATTTATGATAGTGAGGAGACTCAAATATAAACAAATAATTCTTTCGACAAAGGAGGATCTAAACATTAGTCCATGAGAAGTGAAATAAGATTTGGTTTGTAAGTCAAAACCTATTGAAATCAGTGATTCATAGCAACAGAAGACAAATATATGTACATAAAAATTTTTAGGCTTCCCATGGTTTAACAAGTCGACATGTCATATTTGTTCTCAAACGTTTATTTGATAAATTGTTTTATACAGTAATCAGTTTTAAAAATATATATTGAATTCACATTGTTTTAATATCCATAAATTAAAAGAGAACCCCATAATATAATTGAGTATGAGCTCAGATCTTTAAAAATACAGAAAAGAGGCTGAATCACTAATTTTATATTTCTTCAATAATCATGAATAGAGGTTGTTTACCAGGATTGATTGATCCTCACCCCATAATGATTTCAATTCCATTGCGCAACTTAAAAAATAAATATGTAACAAAAGATGCCCTCAGGATGTATTTCTACATACATAGTAGTAGCTGACAGTTTCTCTTTAGATTAATACATAAAATACAACTGCATGTTCTGAGGTTGGTGCACTATAACAACTTTGATGGACGTATATCAATCCATTTACAGAATAGGGCAACACAAGAATATTCTATACCATTTAGCTAAAATAATTGTTGCATATGAAGCCTCATAATCTTATTTTATTTTATAACTGGTTCAAAATCAATTTAATAATTGTGGTGATCTAATGATTAAAAGTACATTTAGTGTACTGTCACTAACTAACATTTTAAACATCAGGCCATCCTTTATTATATTTATTTCCCATGGTAAGAAAAGATTTTTTAAACTGGTAGATTTCATCTGGATTTTAGGACATCTTCAATATTAGTCAAGCAAGAAAATAAATAACTTAAATCTCTACAGATAAATTATATTTAGGATGTTTGTTTCCAATATATGTAAAAAAAATTATATATTCTTTTATGAAACAGTAATGTATATACTTTCAAAATATTGTCACAGATTGATGTACCTGAGACTGGTGAAAGCAAAACCAACAACCAACTAGCTGGAGATTGCCAACCACAATTATGCCAAGAAATGAACCAACATTATCAGAAGGTCATGGAAACCAACAGAAACTTTGACCCTATGTTGAAACTGAAAGCTATATTATTTTTCCTCATTTGTTTAGTACTTTTTATATGGTGTATAATACACTTTATTGCTATAAATTCTCCCACTAAGGTATAGTGTTTTTATTTGTGATATTTAGCTAATTTCAGACCCTAAGAACTTTGTCATTGCATTAAATGGTTCTAATGAGTAATTTTGTTTTGAAAATTGCCCTAATCCTAGTATTATTAAGGTTTAGTAATAAAAGGCATATTATAGATAAATTTCCTTTACTGAACTTTTAGTTAAAATCGAGAACATAAACAATAGACATCATCAAGTATAATATGATGCCAAGAATGAGTACTTCTATCAATTTTACCTCTATTGTAAAAATCAGGGTTTTATTAAATGAAAACAATATGCCTCAATGGAATATAAAAAGTTATCATTATTTTAAACATTACTTTTCATCCAATTAATGTTTAATGTTGATTAATCACTCATGATTTTAATTAATCATCACTTAGTCTGTATAATTTTAGTTATTTAAAACAACTGTATAAGACTTTTGTAAACATATAAGAAAAAATACAGAAAATTTTGTTTCAGCATTGATTCCTTAAATGTAAAATACCTTTCAAACTCACTACTTATTATTATTTTAGGAAGACTTCATACAAAACATTAAGTATCTTAAGTAAAAGTTAATTAAAAATGGTCAATATATTACTAAATAATTAGCATTGTCAGAAATACAAACCAGATAAATGCAGATTAATCAAATGGAGATAATACTTCTCATTTTAGAGTAGTTAGAGACAATATAAAATCAGCAACTTGACTAAGGTCACTTACGTTATGTGAAAAACACTGACTTCAATTTCCAATTTTAATTATTTTAGTATCAGTGATAACAAATATCTTTGGTTATGAATAAAATGTTATCAGATATAAATAGAAAGTGTTTCCTATTGTCAAATAAATCTTGAGTATGAACACTGAATACTTTTTACTTTTTATTGAATAACAAAAACCTGAATTATTTTTGCATCAACCTAATAATACATTCATCAATCTCAGAATGTCACCTGAAATGTGTATCTAAAATATACTAAAAATAACAAAATGTGTTTGATCCATACTAACAGTTCCTGATGTGAATAAAAAACTGTACCCCACCCATGTCCATCTGAAGGAATTGAGGGAGGCAATGGTGGGTTCAGAAACATTTGGAGGGCATTAAAGTAGATCAAGAGTGGTTGGTTACAATTATTAAAATTTTAATCATATGTATAGTATTATTTAATCATACAATAAACCTTCATATAAAGCTTATGCATCATCGCAAACAGTAAAGCAATAACTATATTCAGGTTAAATCACATTTTAACCACTTCTTCAATAATTCAATGATGTAAGCAATAATGTATCCTTAATTACTATTTATGTTAGAACAGAAATAAATATGGTTTCAGTGTAGAAAAGTTAGAAGAGGGCATTACCAAATATATTTCATGTTACATAGACTATAGTCTGAAAAAGTGTGGAGTTGTTCTACAAGGTTCAAAGTTGATTTTGAATTGAAAATAGAGCGTTACACATCAAATTAATTTCTTAAATCAAATAAAAAACATTCAGAATTGTTTGCAAACATCTTTAAGTCAAAATTGAAGATGGGACCGACAGTAAGAAACCTTGTCATATGACACTAACCAAATTATAATAGACTAAAATCATATGATATTTTTAATCAGTACCTCAGAGGTATAGAACACTATGTCCATATTTTACCAAAAATACGTATTCTTATTCCCCTTTTTTCACTTTATACAGAGGTATAGAATTCTTTTTAGACCAATTGATTGTAAGGTAAGTTACATAAAAATGTTTTTTATTTATTTATATTTTTTTATTGGGGTGGGAGGGCATAACATCGTTATGTACTCCAATTAGGGCAGGAAAGACGGGTTATCAACCTATTCAAGCCTGAGTGATTCATTTCGTACATATAAATACAATAAACAGTTCAGGAAATGAAATCTTTTAAAAATAAAACCAATTCAAATTTCTCTATTGTAAAGTTATGGAAATGTGACATAGTGTTCTGTACCTCCGAGGTCCAGAAATATAAAACTTTAAAAGAAAATTTAAGAACTTTTCATAACTTTTTTTCTTTCTAAAATATTTAATTATTTATTTCCTTGTTAAATACCTAACATGCTAATCTTATCAGCTTAGGCTTGATCTAGTTGCTTAATTAGAAAAATGTTGCCATCTTATTACAATTTAAAAACATTAAAAAAAAAATTAAACAATTTAATTAAACTAGGAAATTATAAGTGTTATTTTACAAGAGTTAGTCTTCTTTATTCATCCCATTTTCTTAGTCTGTGTTTATTTAATTAAAAATGTTTGAGATTATTTTAATTTTAAGGAAAATTATTTTCCTCTTTCTTATAATGTTGCTTTGCTAGGCTTGGCCTAATTTTATTTAACATTGAAAATGCTGTGGTTTTCTCTTTTTAACTCACATTATTTTGATTTTCTTGAGTAAATATTGTAGAGTCAATGACTAACAGAATAAAATTTAAATATTACTTACAAATCAATAAAAGTACACACAAAGTACGATAATACACTGTATAGATTCTCTGTACTTGATCAAGTCTCCACATATTATAATAACAACAAAGATTTTTGCAATTCTATTTTAAACATGGACTAAGGGTGATGCCCTTAAAAGTTAGTTTTGCAATATAGGCTATTTTAGAGTTTTTTTATAGGTGCATCTTAGTATTGTTTTCATTTTAAAAAATATAAATCATATTCTGAATTTTTTTTTTTAATTGCTTAGTTGTGGTGTTTGCTTTTAGCTTATATACTATGTAATTGATTGGTTGAATACTTTTTTGTACTAAAATTCATATTTTTAAGTACATAAAAAAGCATATAGCAAATAAGAAGGAGATTAAAGGAAAAAGGAGGTAAAAAAATTGCTGATAATAAAGAAAACAACAAATATGCATTGCAACAAAAAGTATGAAACTAAAAAAAATATATTGGATAAACTACATGATGAAACATAAAAAAAATTGGTTTCCCCCATTAAAAAAATAGATTATTCTTTCAAACTATTCTAGTGTATCATTATAAACTGTAATAATTATATTTTTATGGAATGTAACCATAATACACACTACAAGTTAATCATTTCTTCCACTGCCTTATATATGCTCCCTGCATCAATTCCATATTTTTCCAATAATTTCTGTGGTGGTCCAGATCTTGGAACTTCATTGACCGCCAAAATTTTAATTAGACATTTTGACAATGCACAAGCTGAAGAGACTGCCTCACCAATGCCACCTGAATATATAAAGGAAACAAAAAGTCAATTAAACCAGTTCAGAATTGATTACTTTGTATCTCATAATTCGATTGGATCAGTGGTTGTCGTGAAGAAGTCTACAAGTCAAATTACCTAGAAAATAAGTTAACAGTGCCCTTTATAGATCAATTAGCAGATAATAGTGTTGCGAAAAAATTTTAAGTTTTGTTTCTTAGTAATAAAGAAAACGACAAACTAAGTATCTATTATGGCACAAATGGTGTTTTTAGAGCAATTACAGGATTTTGGAGTTAATCAAAAATTTCCTACTGAATTTTGACTTATTGACTTCTATTGACAGCCAATGCTTCCATAAAGATAAACTATATATTGATATATTCTTGTTAATTTTTCATCCAGAGATTTTATCTACACAATAGTACTTGTAATTTTGGTATGATTTTATGAAAAAAGAATAGTGAGAAATCAGAACCTTATAAAAACAGTCTACATACCTTGAGGATAGTGATCTTCAACCACGATTATCTTTCCACCACATTCTTCAGCATGTTTTATAAGGAAATTCACATCAATTGGTTTGATTGTAAATAAATCCATCACTCGTACCTTGACATTACTCTTTTCTAACTTTTCAGCAGCTTTTAGAGCTTCGTGCAGAGTTACACCAGCACCGATGACCAGTACTTTGTCTTGTTTGCTTTCTTTTACAACATGAGCTTTACCAATCTGTGGGAAAAAGTAATCTATTTATTTTTGTTTTTTATTTTATTTTTTTTTTTTTTTTTTATTAACCAGCATTATAAGAATAAATACTAAATTCAAACTGAGCTAAAGCAAATCAGAAAAATACTTAGCAGCTTACAAGAAAACTGCTTGATCAAGTAGATGTTTCTATGGCCTACGTAACCATTTCCGAAGCCCCCTGCTTCCGAGAGCAACCAAGGTACAGCTGTATAAAACCTTGGTCCGCCCAGTCCTGAGCTACGGTTCTGAGACCTGGACACTTACGAAGAAAGATGAGTCTGCATTACTTATCCACGAGAGGAAGATCCTGCAATCTATCTATAGTGGAATTATGCAGGAGTGGCGTCAACGAACCAATCAAGAACTGTATGCTCTCTTCAGGGAACCAAATATAGTAAGATTTGTTTGGCTTGGAAGGCTAAGGTGGGCTGGACACCTAGCGAGGATGGATGAGGGTTCCATTCCAAAGAATACATTGCTAGAAGAACTTCATGGAACCAGGCGTAAAGGAAGACGCAAACTGCATTGGCGAGACAGTGTTGCACATGATACCCGGGCATTGCTTGAAGTGAGTAACTAGATGGTGGCTGCACAGAACCGGGACATTAGCGTGGGCTGATTGAGGAGGCCTTGACTAAGTAATGAGTTGTTCCGCCGCTGATGATGATAACAAGAAAACTCATGAGTTTATTATTTATAAATTAACTAAAAATAATTAAACAATAACAAAATTAAGAACAAAGATCATATTGAGAAATCTTATGAAATAAGTTAGAAAGAAAGAAGTACAGTATTAAAATGCACTGTAACTCACAGACCTATAATGTGAGTTGTTATAATTTATTTTTATGCTGCTAACTAATCAGTAAAACCACATAGCTAAAGGAATCATTAGACAAGGTGCAGCCAATTTTTTTTAACTGTGGGCCACAATCATGGTCCCAAAAATGGGGGCGGACCAACACCCTTCCATCTTTAAACACCCATTTCAATAGATACAGTTTAAAGTCAAAGAAACAGAGTACTATAACCAAATTAGAGCAATTAAGCAAGAGTGCTATAATAAACTTTCAGTGTACAAATTAATTATAAACAGCAATACTAAGGGTTTTGACAATGGCCAACTCCACAGTCAGTAGGCCACCCCCCAATTATACATTTTTAATCTCTACAGAGCAGCATGCGCATAACTCAACAGCTGTGATCTAGCAAAAAATGATAATAATAATAATAATGTTCAAAAAGATTTCTTTTTATTATACAGGACAGTCCTACAAACTTGGTACCCTAAAACCCTGCAGTCCAGATTTCTCGGTGACCCTGTGATAATGAATTTCTTTAAACGGAAAGCATTTACACCTAATTTAAGAATCTTATAAAGATGTTGTTTACGACTGGGTTCACATGATTATATTATCTTGATGATAAAAGAAAAACCTGAAGAGAATGACTTCGAAAGGGAAGAACCTGATAATGATGAGGAAGAACTGAAAATGAGCCACAGTGAAAGCATAAAAGCTTCCAATAATTTGAGCAGCAAAGAGCTTCACTGGATATACCATCCCTCAGCTGACTTTGTGATGAAGCTGCAAGGAACCGAGCTCAGTGTGAGAAGCAAACAAGTATTATGAACTTTTTTGGAAAAAAAATTAATCATGTATTTTTTCCATCAAGTTACATTTATTTCAATTTAATTATGTTAATATGAGATATTAAAGAAAAAATGTGCAACTTATATTATATCTTAGATAATATTTTTAGCCCTTATTTTCAATTATTTCACAAACTTGGCATTTTTCCACCCCACACTATGAGTTCGTAGGACTGTACTGTATATCTTTAAATCAATCAAAGATAGTGATAACAGAAATCAATCAAAACTGGACAGAAAGATAAACAACCATAATCTAAAAAAATATATAAAAATGGAAATCTTTATAATTAAAAGAAATTATTCACAAAAACAAATAAAAAAGTAAAAACATTTCATAAAATAAAACTGATACATCTACAATATAACATAGAAAGGAATAAAGAACCTGAAAGTCTTGAGTGCTATCATAAAGTACTGCAGTATTGGGTCTTGATGTCCTAATGTAACAGATCCCTTTAGTGTTTGCAGCTAATTCAACGGCTCGTGCACAACTCACAGCATCAGAAGGATAGAAGACAGTGGATCCTTCATAGAAATAAACATTAGTAATACAGTAACATATTTCTATCAAACTGAATCAGAAAGACAGTAAAGAAATAATGAATATTTAAGAAAAAAAAACAAGTAGTTTGTTTCCAAATTAGCAACTTAGGGAACATTAGCTCCCAAGCTCCCTGTGGAAGGATAAGCAAGCAGAATACATCAATAATAATACTGTTTCCACCTTCAGAATTTCAATACAGTAATATGACCAAGACTTTTAATATGGTTTAAAATTATGAATTTTGTTTAACTTTAAATAAAATCTTTTTCTTAGTATTCTATTTTTGTTTTATTACTGCTCAATTTCAAGAATGTCTTATGATACATTGCAAACTAAGATGTAGTGAAGCAAAATCTTGAAAGCACTAAGATGACAGTTCCTGTAAATCTTATTTTTTATTTGCGAAAACCATTTGAGTTAATTAAAAAAAAAAAAAACTGGTTATGTACCTAACATTTTTATATTCGTTCAAATTGTATTGTTACCCAAAAATATGGTAAATAAATGATTGCACTTTTCATTAAATTTTATTTAAAGTATTTCCCTAATTTGTGAAATTTGTGTGACAGCAACACAAGCATGTGTCCCTGATAAAGGAGATAATTAAAGCTATAAAACATGTAATATTAAAGTTAATTTGTTTTTTTAGGAATTAACCACGTTTGGAGTTTTAGCGCTGCTTCAGCAGGCGGTGACAGACTAGGGAACTACTTGTCACTTCTTATCTTTGATCTCCTGTAACTGGCTGTCATTTTTTTTTTTTTTTTTTTTTTTTTTTTTTTTTTTTTTTTTTTTTTTTGTGATTTGTGAATTTCAAATTATAAATTTAATTTATTAAACCTTTTGCGCATTTAATGTTTTAATCTGTTATATACATTTTCATATAAATAAACGCTGAGTAAACAAATCTCATTTTTCGCTAATCTTACACATTTACGTATTTCCAGGTACCCTCAGCCGGGGTGGGACTTTGCCATATTGGGGTGAATTCACCCACTTTTTAAATGTTAGTTTGTACTAATTCTGAAGCTTGACAATTTCATCACATAGTGTATGAATTCAAGAGTCACACAACTAGAGACGTTATGTGGTGAAGTTGTCAAGCTTCAGAAATGGTATAAACTAAAATTTGAAAAGTGGGCAAAATCATCCTGTTATGGCAAAATCAAACAGGTAGACAGAAAGCGGTATATATATATATATATATATATATATATATATATATATATATATATATATATATATATATATATATATATATATATATATATATATATATATATATATATATATATATATATATATATATATATATATATATATATATATAAATAAATTTTTACAAAATACATAGAATGATTCATTAAAGGATAAAACTATAAACTGTTAAATTTCAGAAATACATTTTACAGATAAAGTAGTAATTAATGATCAATTTCTAAAAAAAAAAAAAAAAGAAAGCATAAGATCAGAAAAATAAAATTAGGTCAAGAAACCATATTGCATATATTCAATTATTAGCAATGATATATAGAATATATTTTATGTAATAACAAAATATGTTACCTGGAATCGATCTAAAAAGTGCTAAGTCTTCTAAGCCCATCTGGCTTGGACCATCTTCACCAATACTTACTCCACAGTGAGAACCAACAAAGTTTGCATTAGACATTGATATAGCAGCAACTCTGATCTAAAAATATAATTCTGTTAAATAGTTATAAAAACACAAAATTAATAAAATTAAATAGAGAATGAAGTATGACATTACTCTAATAACTGCTAATGCTTTAAAAAATATCCAAGAACTCTTAAAATGATATTTATGATACAATTAGGGATAATCTGGAAGAGTATCCTGCTGTTTCCACCAACTAAATCTATCCGTATTTCTAGCAGGAATAAAAGCGCTGTTAGTCAGGTGTATGAAAGATGGAAATTGACAAACACTATCTACAGTCAAGTTTTATACTAATCCAACCTATAAGGATTTCTCAGAAATTCCCATGAGCGGATTGGTTATTCTGATATGAGTGGAAATAAATTTAAAATTGGACAATTGGAAATATTATTGGTCATTCAAACAAAACTTTGGAATATATTTAAACAAATCTTTTCTTTCTAATGTTTCATAATTATTAATAATAGACTAATTTCAATGTTTCATCTAATTAGTTACACTCCTGAGTTTATGCTGAATTTGTGGTTGTTTTCCCTAAAATGTAATGCAAAGTTTAAATTCTTCATTATCTTATGCCTAAAAATGTTCTTATAATCTCTGATGCCTTAACCATCCACTTTTTCCTGTTATTTGGCTTCACAGTTAATGGAGTTAATTTCGTAGAAGCCACTTTTTAGAGGAATATATATTTTTCCTTAAGAAGAAATAGTTTTTTGTTTTTGTTTTATTTTTAAACTCAATTTTGAATTTAGTTTAAGAATGAATTTCATTTAAAAATTCACGAATTTGCTATGCCATCTCAGATCATAACAGAACACATACTGAAACCAGTATAAGATTTATCATACAATTTATTTACCTTTGACTTCTGAATCTTTTTTATTTTATATACTTTTATTAATACATTTAGATATACATATACATACATATACATAAAAGATGAGCTGAAATATGCCTCAAAAAGGTAGTCAGCTTGAAGAGGGCTAATTAGGAAAAATATTTTTTTTTAAATAAAAAACGAATTTATAAGAATGGGATTCACCTCCAATACTAAAATTGTGTTTAGAAAAAAAAAGCATCTAGGATCCAAAGCATCTTACATTTTCAGTCTCTCTCCAGTTTCAGACCCAAGAACATAAATCATTTAGCAAAGCTGGAATGAACTAAGGAGGTTATTTAATAAAATAAAAAAGAATCTGAAGAAGTTGGAAGTTGACACCAATTTATTTTCCAGAAACTTTTTAAGAGGAAAATACCTATTAATGATAATAATCATAGCAGTAATTGAAAAAACATACTTGAAATTATAGCACCGTTTAAACAGTTATACCTATCAGTGGGTAAAGATAAGCGTGAATTATGTCATTTAATTAAACCAATAATACCCCGAGCCTAAAGGAACTTGAGCATGAACAATAACATGCATATTTAGGAACACAACAGCATCTCAAAATAGTGTAAAAGAACATTCAATAGCTTATAAGTAAATATATTTACAAAAAGAGGCTTAACATGTATTGGGTATTTGTAACTGTCCAAAAATTTCTAAAAAAGAAAGAATAGCTGAAAATGGTTGGACCAACCTACCCCAGATTCACAGCTGGCTTGGTGTGATAAAATCACAAACCTACCTCAGAATTGAAACAGCTCAGTGTCATAAAATCAATCATAACTATTAATAAAAATAAAGAACAAAATTATTTGAAAAATATCAACTAAAAATAACAGTTATACAACATATAATTGTCTATGTACTAACTTGATCAAAGGCTCTTGTAAAAAAAGTAGCAAATGTTGATGCAAATGTAATACATCTATTACGACAAGCAGCACCGACAGCTACACCAACCAAATTTTGCTCTGCAATGAAACACTCAATGTGTTGCTTGGGATTTACCTGAAATAATAATTAAAAATGAGATAAAAAATCACTAAGATAATAGAGCCAGAAAAGGAAAAAATAGATTGAAACCCTTCAAGTGTTTCAGTGTCCTTCAAGTTCCCTATGCCTTTAATTGTTTATGCGGTTAAAAATTACCACAGATTTTTCAAGATTTAAAATAATTTAGGGATTGTAAATCTATTGAATCAAAACATAATTTGTAAATTATGTAATTGAGGAAACTGCCACTTAAAAAGGATATCAATTAATAGGGGCTGCATTTTTTTAGAGGTTAGTCAATATATTTTTTGTTTCACAATAAAGTAAAGATGAAAACAAATAGAATACAGAAAGCTTTAAAAATAAAAGTTAATTTCATTTTTAATAAATAATAAAAATATTTGTACTTCTTAAGATAAAACATACTTCTACATGGAGTACGACTGTAATAAATATGAAAAGCAAAGAATATCTTAAGCAAAAATTAAAATTAGTTTTACGTAGATATGTTAATTGGTTCACTAAGAAGAAACTTAAAACAATGATAAATAAATCATAACTATTAATTAATAAATAATAATAAATTAATAAATAATTACAGCAATTATTTTGTCAGAGAAAGTTGAGTTTTTTGTGTCACCGTCAAGAGCAACAACTCTATCATTAGTTTTTGCAAGACTAGCAATCGCAGTCCCATACGCCAAACGTGTGGCTATTTGTTCTCCTTTCTTATAATTGGGTGGTTCATGCAGTTTGACATTTCCAATGTTGACATCAGGTGCATCATCAAACACAAGTGGAATATCCAACTTATAAGGGCCTTTATTCTGCATCTGGGTGTATAAATTCTAAACAAACAAATACATATAGACATATTTTATTATTAAAAATTATATATTTTTTTCCATGTACAAACACAAATGTATATAAGAAATGATACAAAATCTTTATTTTTGGACCTATTTTCACCAAAGACTATTACAAAATATTATGAGGTAGTACTCTAATTACAGATAAAGACATGGATTTCAGGCCAGAGTATGTAGGGAAAAACATTTATAACTAAGAAAAATAGAATTAAAAGAGTAATATTTGTTAAATAATATATAAAAAAGCGCCCAGACTAATGGAAAATCTTATTTGACTACAGAAGGAAAATTTAATGTACAAGGATACAATTTACAAAAGATTAGTTTTCTTACTTACTCTGGCTGAAATCCATTTCTTCTTAGGTTTCTCCTAATCGTAGAAGGTCCTGCAGATGTTCCTAATTCAGAATTTATAACCACTGTTATTTTTCAGGATGGTATTTCGGGGTCAGCATTAACTTTCCATGAAACACCCCTCTCATTTCGGTGAGAGAAAATTCACAGCCATCGGGATAGGCTCACATTGCCTAGCCTTTAGTCATTTTTATAATTTTCAATGTTCGATTATGTATTGGGCTGTTGAACAAGGGATATTAGTCATCGAACTAATCTAACCATACAAATATGCCTGTTCTCTGAGAAAAACAGCACGTAACCAAAGTTGATTGAAGGGAGGTTCAACTGAAAAGTTGGCCTTGGCTGTAAATAACACAATTCCTGAGAAGAAACTTATTGGAACATAGCTAGAGAGAGATAGGATTAACAACTAGCTAAATCCTCTACAACAGGACCTAATTATAGGGGATTAAAGAAGATAATTTGAAGTCGTACAAAAATGTTAGCTAGGGTTAGTTCAATCCTTTGCACATTTAGATGTGAAAATGACAAATTTGCAATTGCTTCAGTTCCTTAAAGTCTTATTGTCTAATGACCAATAGAAAGTCAGCCTTATAGATGTCGGTATCTAAATATATTGGGATCTCATAAATATGTTTCACTTGAGGTGTTAAAATTTTAAATGCCATTACGTCTGATAGTCAATTAATTTTACTAGTTAGAGGTTTACGATACTAACGGAAATTCTTAAGGAATGTTTACCAAATCTAAACCAGTTGAAACTACAATTTTTTAAAATGCATGTTAGATAACACGAGTTTAATTATATACGCACAAATAAAGCCATTGCTTATTAAATATAATGACAATAGAAATAAAAATTATAATAAACATTTTTGAGTTAAAATAAACCATTTATAAATAATGTGAGGTACAAATACATGAAAATTTATATTTTAATTGTGTTCAATTTTATGACTTCATTTAATTAAATATCTTAGGAGATATACACATGGTGTCTACCAATTTCAGCTATCAAAATTCCCGACATATTCCCAACTTTTTCAAGAATTTGTCTAGAAATTCCCGACTTTTTCAAAAATTTGTTTAGAAATTCTAGCCAATCGATATTTTAATGGTGTTTCAATAATAATCTAAACAAATCAATCTATGCATACTTTGCTACTTAACATATCACACTTAAACAACATAAAAAAAAAAAAAAATTAATTTATATTTCAGATTACTCTAGATAAATTTCAAGAAACACATCAATGTCGAGTATTGCCATTCGGTTTGAAAATAGTTAGCAGGTTACACGAGGTTGTAGGATAAAATAACTCCAAAAATATATGTCCGATCAGAATATTCTTTTTTCTTTTCCATCAGAAAGCTGGTTAAATTTACTATGAGACTTAATATATGAAATTTTGATCAAGCCCCATGATATACTCACGCCATCGCGCTGAGAACCCCATACTCTTGTGAAATCCACTTTTTTTCAGTATATTTCTCGCTATATCTCCGAAACTATTTACGAGGATTGTACTGAAAAAAAAGTTTTTTTTTTCCAACGGATCCAACGGTGTGGGATTCTCAGCGTGCTGGAGTAGGTATTTCATGGGATTTAAAACACATTTCATATAAGAGGTCCCATTGTAAATTTGACCAGCTTTCAGATGAAAAAAAGATATTTGCATCAGACAAATAATTATAGATTTATAGCCAAAAGAGTACCGACAAACGTGTTTTCGCAACACCAATCCAAAAACCGCAACTTAGCCAATCTTTGGGCGTTGGTAGTGGCCAAACCGTTGAACCGATTTTAATGTAATATTATTAAAAAGTAAGTTTAATGTGACGTTTTACAGTTTTCAACTAAATATTGTATTTTTCCCTTCCCCACTACTGACTGCACAGAAAAAAAAAAAAAATGAAAAGAATCAAATTTGTTTTGCTTTAATGTGTCGATGACAAACTTTGAATGATTATTTTTCTTTATTATATAATTAACTTTCTAATTATAATTACCTAGTACACATAAATATTTTTGTTACTATTGTTTGATTTGAAAACATTTAAATAAAAGTTTTAACTGTAAAAAATGTTGAACTATAGATCCAGTTAAAAATAAAGCAGAAAAGTTATACATAAAATTAAATTTAATTTAATGCTCTATCAATTTGTTTCTGACTATTCTTCTGAGTGCAGAAGAAGCAAACCTAGTGCCGGCCTCGACCATTTAGCGAATAGTGAGGTGAAAATGATTTTCTTTTTCTTTTTCATCAATCAATTATTTCAAATAACAAAAATTAATTAATTTTGATTCATAAATCTATTATATATTTGTCAAATACCACTCACTCACTTAACACGAAATCTCAGAAACCACCGAACGGATTGGAATGAAATTCGATATGTAGATTCCTCTTTTTAAAGGAATTTTAAAAAATCGGCCTGGATCGCGGCTAATTTGCGAAAAATGTGATTTCAATTTTTATTGGGTGAATAATAAAAGATTAATTATCATATGGTATTTGGATATAAGCTAAGTTAAAAAATAGGTTATATCTTTAAGCCGCAAACTTTGACCACCGTTTAAGTTCCTTATAGTTGTAAACAAACAAAAATACGATCGATGTCGAAACTTTATAATATTGGTACTTTCTGTGAACTCACGGTAGCTGCAGAGGTTACTTACAACTTACAAGTTTGAGTTATTTCGTGAAGAGAAGCTATTAAAAGACTTATGTTAAAGAGGAGGTTAAAAGACTTATGTTCTCTGGTGATGACATGTAAGGCCAGTTCGATGTAGCGACAAAAAACAGATAAGAATCAATAGTTCTACCAAGCGTATGATTCTCTTTAGTATCGTATCATGTTCTGCCATGGAGAAGAAAGGTACAGTATTAACATCCCTCAGCGTGACCCAAACTCCAATACATCACTTAAGAAAACTGTGTCTGCAGCTAATTTTTACGCCCAAATGTTAGTGGAGCGAGGAGGTGAAGAGCCTTATTTACTTTAATTTCGTAATCTCCTCAACCAATTTATGCTTGATATGTACGCAAAAATAGAAACAGAAAGACTAAACTTTCTTCAAAAAAGTTAAGAAGTTAAGACTATATTCACTTAAAGTATGCCATAAGAAAAGCTGATGGTCTGGTATCAGAGCTGGGTAAGATGGTAGTGCTGCCTTGAAGCTTCACTGGAGGGCTATCAAAATAATATAAAATTAACTTTTGCAAATTGTCAAATTTACTTATTGAAATTATTCTAAGAATGGAATTGTTCAGGTTTATTTAAGTAATAATAATTATCAACGTTAAGCTTAACTTTTACTAATTTAAGTTGTCTTCATCCTAATGATATTAAACCGTAGCGGAGCGGGGTACTTTCAGCTAGTAAACTATAAAAAGACAGAACAGTATTTTTCCCCAGAACCCACTTTTGACTGTTTTTTGTTATCTACCGTATTTGAGATAACCGCTGGGCCCACAGGTACCATTCTGATCTCAAATGATGTATTTCAGGAGATATTTCACAAAATAAGTGACTGGAAAATAAAAAATAACTTTTTGGAAAAAAATGGCCTCTTTTTGATGATAATATCCCTGTATCTTGGGAACCAATGGGAACCAATTATATAGAGCTCACCCTGATCTCAAATTGTAGCAAATTTAGTTTACTTTAAAAGTATGTGGAGTGACTATACTAATTAGACGCTTCCTTAACTCACATATTGAGCAAAAACTGGAAAAATTCTGAAAATTTTAGCATTAACGACGACTTTTTCCCGACTTTAAAAAATTTTCTGTAAATTCCCGACTTATTCCCGAATTTTTCCCGACCACACGAAATTCCCGACATATTCCCGAAATTCCCGACTAGTAAACACCCTGTATACAGGACAGGCTTTAGTAATAATACCCAAGAGCATTTTTGGAAGATAATTGATGAATGATATTCAATATTTATGAAGTGTAAAATAATTACAGATATAACACTTTTGAGGTGAGTTTGATAAATGGTTGTTGAGAATATCAGGATGAGGAATATGGACTTAGATTATGGCAAGTTTCTATTCTAATCAGTACAAAGAAGTAGTTCACAATTTTTGGACTTAATGAGCTTTTTAGAGGCCATTTATAACATTATCAACATAATGTGTATAACATAACATTACCAACATAATTACAACATTAACAACGTAAGGTAGGAGTAAGGTTTTCAGTTCAGTTGTTTAAATTTCAAATTGAGAATTTATTAATTTCTGCTTTTAGTTAGTTGGTCAATTTATTGAAATAAGTAAAATTTGATGTAATGACTAATTTTCTCTTGCTTTGAGTTTTTCACTAAATAACATAAAATTTTGTATAAAATATGTAAATATATAAATCTACTTAATACATACATTAATGATGTTTCCAGCTTTGTCACCAATAGGTTTCCCATGCCAATTTTCCATGTCTTCTATTCCAACGAGACCATGACCTTTAAAAGTTTTTGCTATTATGGCAGTCGGTTTTCCTTTGGTGGCTTCAGCTTCGGAAAACGCCTGCAGCAATGATTCATTAAAATCATAGAAATGCAATAAAATAAAAATATGGAAATAAAGGAATGATACAATAAAATCACTTTAAAATCAAGAATCCTGGGGAAAAAACTAACATACTTATTTTTGGGGCTTATCCATAAATGCTCCAAAAAGGAATCAAGACAATTAAATTTGCCCTTTCTGATTTATGTATTCTTTACATGATGAAAATTAAACACTGAGGCAAAAAAATCTATATTCACTTTCAAATGCAATGTAAAACTTCAAATATTTCAAAGGATTAATCAATTACCCATATTTTTTTATATTTCTTATCAAAATGAATAAACCATCATTTAGAAGCCATAAATGCAATAATTTCTTAATATATAAGAATAGAGAATGGCAGGATAAGTAAAAAAGATCAAAATATTGTCTACTGAATTAAATTAAATTTAATTATTACTACGTAAATTATTTTTGATATTTTTTATAAATTCCTTAGTTACTTTTCAAGTATTTAATGCATTAACTTTACATTACACGAAGTATATTATTTGGTGCTCTGAAAGGAGGTGGTGGCCCTGTCGACCGGTCATTGCGCTGCAGTCAGCCACAGTTCTCTTAACATACAATACAGTACACAGCAAACTACACACAAGGTCATAAACAGTATACACCCAACAGCCACCTTCCCTAGGTAGCCACCTCTGAAGGGAATGCAGGACTGCATGCACAGATGGAAGTCCCATCAGCAGATTAGAGTAGGGAGAGAGAGTGAATAAACCCACTACTTGAAATAACTATTGTGAAACCCGAACGAGCCTCAGATGTTATTGGTCTTAAAACAAAAACCACCCTCTAATCCCCATAGGCTTTTTAACTATGGAATTTGGAAAATACTGACTCAATACAGACCTAAAGCATTAAAATTGTTCTTGAAGCAATTAGACAAATACAAGATCAACATAGCCACTATTCCTGATCAAGTGAACTAGTCAAGGAATTCTTGAAAGGCACCACTCCGTCTATTACAGCTGTCGTGACAGACTACATGAATTGGGTACAGGGTTCATGGTAAAAGGAAAGTACAGGCAGATGATAATAGGTTTTAAACATTCCAGAAATTCCAGAAAGTCCCAGAATCTGCCAAATAAGAATACATGTAAGGTTCTATAATTATTGTCTCTCAAGTGTATATGCCCCTACATATGAATCTAGTGATGTAGAAGGCTTCTTATTATGAACTCCCTGAAAGGACCCTGAAGGAAGATGGATGCATGCTCAAGGAATGACATGAAAATAATCGCAGGAGACTTTAATGCTAAGTTGGGGGAAAAAACTATATACTAGCAGATAGTAGGAAAGCACAGCCTTCATGATGCAACCAATGGAAATGAACAATGACTCATTAACTTTGCAGCATCCAAAACCTAGTGGTGTAGAGCATCCTTTACCCCCACAAGAACATTCATAAGGGTACTTGGACATCAGCCAATCGATCAGTAGTTAACTGGATTGACCATATTCTTAGAGGAAAATGTCACAGAAATAATGTAAAAAATGTTCGAATGTTCAGAGGAGCTAACATAGATTCGGACCACATTCTGAGCGTAACACATATGACCGCAAAGATTAGTTCTTTATAAAATTCCAGAGTTGAGAAACACAAATTCTTAAACTTTGCAAAGCTTTAAGATACAGAGATTAAGCATAACTACACTGAATTACTTGACTCCAAAATACACTATACAAGGAATGATGTTGGTCAAGACATAGAGGGTTTTTGGACAGGCTGCTACCAAGTGATAATGGGTATGGCTGAAGAAGAGCTAGTAGAACGTGAAAAAGAATCTAGTTCTCCATGGTTCGATGAATAATGTAGAGCAACCACAAACAGTAAGAACCAATCGCATGAAGCACATGATTAGGAAAAGTACAAGGTCTGTTGAAGGATATCAATGGCAAAGAGTAATTGTTATGATGCAAGAACAGAAGGAAAGAGAGGAGTTTGAGAAAACCTTTCGTAAACAAGCTGCAATCTCGCAAGGATAAAGAGGATAATATGCTGACTGACAGGACTCACTCGAGTTCTTGCAGAATGGAGAAACTATTTTAAGACAACAAAGTACGTGAACAGATGTAAAGCACGCTGAGAGAATTTAATATACCTGCGAAGCTTACAAGTTTGATAAAGCTAAGTGAGATGTACAGTGAAGGTAAATGGCAAATGATCTGAGGCAACAAGTACTCATGAATGGATTGAAAAAGATCTTAAGCTGCAGAAAAAGAGCTCCTTATTTTCAAAAGAAAATTCCTTCACCATATTTTTCTGAGATGTTAAGGTTGTAGAAGAATTGAAGCAACACATTAAAAACTGGAGTATACACCACCAGTGGAGAGACTGATGTCAGAGAAATTAAGACAAGGCATTTGAGGTATGCAGGGCATATTGCAAGAATGGCAGATGTATAGATGCCTAAGATATAGTTGAAGCACCCTATACATTGAACAAGGAGAGGAAGACCAAAGCTGAGATGGGTAGATACTGTAGCAGAGAATGAAGGAACTGGTTGGCATCGGCACAATACCATGAAAATTGGAGAAAGCGGTTGGAGAACAAGACCTGTAACTGGTTTGTAGCGCCATTTAAAAAAAAAAAAAAAAAAAAAAAAAAAAAAAAAAAAGGTGCAGTTTTCACTGAAGAAATGATATGAGGCCAGATCATAGTAAGGTGGATGATTGCCCACTAGGACCCCAAAACAACCTGGAATCTGAAATCGTTTTTAGGCTCAGTAGTATAACCTCAAGAGGGATGTTAAAAGCTCACAAATCTAGATGTACTTCCAGTTAAAAGATCACCAATTTCAACTTCTCTTGCTCCCTACTTCTACTTCACTTTTATCTGAACACCAATTTTATTTATTACTTTTGTTCCTTCTTCCATTAAAAAGTGAAGATAACATCTTCATTAAAAACAATAATTATCATGACAGGAGAATGAGTGAATATTGAGGATTTGGATAATAAAGGTCCTTAGAAAGATCTTCGGTGAATAACCATGGGAATGAGAGAGTCAGATCAAACATGGAACTGGAACAACTGTTTGGCGAACGTTTCTATGGTTCAATTGGGAAGATTGCGGTGGCTTGGACATGTGCAAAGAAAGGATGCCACAAGACAGGCTCCCAAAAAAGATAATGTAGTAAAGCCAGGAGACAAGAGATTGCGGAGACCAAGGCAGAGGTAGCTGGACGTCACTGGGAATGAATGGTCGGAAGAGGAAGGCAAGAATGGTTGTAGATTCTTTGTGAAGCCAAGTATATTAATAATAATAATAATCATGATAAACGGAACCATTTATTAAAGTTAAAATAAATCTTAATCCATTTAACTAGAAAACTAAACTTATGTAAATCATAACCAACCTTAGCCAACTCCTCTACATCATGTCCATCAACAACAATGGCATTAATTCCAAATGCTTCAAACCGATGGCGATAAACATCCATGTTATGGCCTAAACTTGTAGGGCCAGACTGTCCCAGACGATTAACGTCGCACACTATGCAAAGATTATCAAGCTTGTAATGGGAAGCGAAATTTAGAGCTTCCCATACTGAACCTTCAGCACATTCTCCGTCTCCCAACAATACAAAAGTTCTGTAAAGTAAATAATAAAACCAACGAAAAAGGGTAAATAAATATGATTTCACAGTTAAAAACAAAGAATTAAGAAAATTTAGTTATATACATTTCAACAAATATAAATGTATTTTAAATTTTGAGACCATGATGGCAAATGAAAAGATATTCATAAGTTTTTTTCAAATGAAATATTAAATTTTTTAAGTAACATAGATAACTAAATATAAACAGTAACGTTAAAATAGCTAAATATCCCGATAAATATTAATAATAATAATAATAAATAAAAAAGGAAAATAATGCTGAGCATAGTTGTTTAATTTCTTACTCTCCAATACTCAATTTCCCTCCCAAAAAAGCTTCAAGCTAAGCCTCATCTTTATCAGTAAAAGTGCAAGAAGGTAACTTTTTCTAGATCATAAATCAAGGCTAATCCACATTGAAGTTTATGGTATCAAGGATGTATTGACTAAATGATTAATGATAAAGCTCACTTTATTATTATCACAACTGAAATTATAGATCGATTTCAGCAAACACCCTTTGTTTTAAAAAGTAAATTTATTAGCACTGTAGCTAAGTAATTGCTAAGTAAATAAAAGTTTTTAAGAGATTAATGCAATGAATGCATGTGTTACTCAGGAAGGCATTCTACTAAGGGACGTGTTATTGAGTTTCTAGCGTAACAGGATATGACTGCACTGTAAAAAATACATTTATACCAGCAACAATGCAACATGGTGGCGAAACGGTAATAAATACGTAAAAATTCAACAATTGCTTTGGCATTTAGAGAAACTTTTAAGTTATATTCTATTACAACTCATTAACTGTTAAAATAAATAAAAATATATAGCCCCAATTGAAATCAGCATTGGTTGTAAAATAGCACTTATGTAAAGTTATAAATAGACTATAAAACAATTTATATTTTATTTAATTAATTATGCTAAATTAATGAACCATTAATTACATTCAAGCTTTAAAAATTGACTATAAGCCATAAGAAATTATATTAATAATACAAAGTTATCCACATTGGTCATAAATACTGCATTTTACCTGTAGGATGCTTCGTCGAAATACTTCCCGACATATGCCATTCCACAGCCAACAGATAGGCCTTGTCCCAATGAACCGGTTGCAACATCTATAAAATTCAGTCTAGGTGTAGGATGTCCTTCTAAATCACTAGACAATTTTCTCAAATTTAATAATTCTTCCACAGGAAACAATCCAGCTTCAGCAACAGCTGCAAAATAATTAATATAAATGGCAAACTCATAAAAGAGATTTAAGAAAAGAAAACCATGAAAAATTATTGAGGGCAAGGAAATAGGAAAAGGATGAGCAAATTTCACTAGAGACCAATACTTTCACAAAATGCTTTATAAAGCAAGCTCCAAGAAGGTATATACAATGAAAAAATTGAATTCAGTATTTATAATCTAATGCCTGTCAGATAATTAGAGTAAGCCTATATATTATACAGTAATTCAACAATCAGCAATAATCCCCAGGGTCCAATTTAATATTAAAGATCAACAAAATATCATTCAAATTCAAGAAAGAAGAAACCAGGCCATTTCAAGCTGTAAATATGGTGAAACAAAACAAAATTTTATTTTGCATACTAACAATTCCTTTGGTAACAATTCCTCCTGCTCTCAATAATGAATGCCAATTTCCTGTATAAATGAATTCTAATCAAAACTTATCAATTCCAGTTTTATCTGTACATGGATTTTATTATCATTAACTGTAAATCTATAACCTAAATCGTGTTGCTGAGCAATACGATCGTCTATATCTTCAAATTTATAAATAAAATTAATTTTTAATTCATTAAAAATTTATAGAGATAGACAATTTATTGTCAGTATTTTTCTTCCCAAATCATTACTCACACTTTAAAAATAATTCAGTTCAAGAATTTTCGCACTTTAGTTATTCAGTTGAGCATAAAGTCTTAATAATTACTGTAAAAATTAATAAATAGCACTGTTCTTGAAATTTCCCACCATGATAGTAAACAAAATAGGCTTCAACTCCACCAATAGTGTGTCTTGAATTAATGGAGAAGACTCCATTCAACAAGGGGAGGTTTTGGAACAGAAAAATAAGAGGAAGTGACATTCATGACACCCTTATTCATCAAATCTTGAAGGAAATCAAATAAATGGCTCAGGAATGAATTTAAGTGGTCAAAAACTACAAGTAAAATAACATTTTTAACTCATTAAAAAGAGAATATATTATACAACTATTGAGACATATCTTCTAATAATAAAAATAAAGATAAGAAATAGAAATTGGCCTTCACTGGTTGTAGCGGTAAAGTTTCAGGTTCATAGACATATAATTTTTAACAAGGTATTATTCCAGTAATGGACATATTTGGTATAATTATCAATTCAAATGTTATCCCTCTAGTAGCTCTATCATTACTTCTGAATGAAATACCTCATCCAATAAGTTCTAAGCTAGCACCAATGTTCTCGGTGCATATCTATGATATTAAAATCACAATTATTTTATCAATAACTTTAACTATAAAAAAAAGATTAACTATAATAATAACCATTACAGTATTTATCCTAATCCTAATAAGAGGATCATATTGAATTAAACAACTGAATATCAGTATGAGCTAAATGGGACTGTGCTTAAAAATAACATTTGATTTTCAATTAATAGGTACTATAATAACTCAGTCTCCCTCGCATTAAAGATAATGAAGTATAATTTAGGATTTAATCCCTTGTCTAAAAGATTAATTGTAATTAAAATAAAGGCTTTTCATAATCCATAAATACTGATTAAACCCAATCCAATTATAGGTAAATTAGTAGCTATCCTATATCTCATTATTATAAAATAGTAAGAAGTCAGAAGTGAGCAGGGGTAGCTAAGGCAAGCAGTAGTTTAAGGTTAGACAGTAGGTAAGGTACTGAACTGCTGTTATGTTTTGGGGCCTGAGTTCGAGGCCGACTGAAAGCAGAATGATTAATTTCTGTTTCTTGATATTTTTTGGGGTCTCGAGACCCTCCTGGGGAACACCCAACCTCTATAAAGTGGATACCCTTAAGGGGAGGGGGAAATCTTGGTGCTTGAATGTGATTGCTGACCACATCACCTCCATGTATAATCGTTGGTCACGAAACAATACTTTTTGACCAAATACTGAACCCGAAACCCTTCATGGGTTGTAGCTTATTTTCTTTTTGATTATGATATCTGCAACTCACTATCAATGGTTAGAAATCTGCTATGAATTGCGGGATCAAATCATCAAAGAGATTAGTAAAGTAAAGGAATACTATTTAAACTTATTTACATGTGAATCACTAAATAAAAAACCTCTTTTTAACTATTACTAACAAATATTTAAATAATTGTAGAAATTCAAAATAACGTAATTAACTGACTGCAATATACAAACAGATAAGTATATACATATATAGAAATATATTTAAAAAATCCATTGGTAAACACAAAGCAGAGAAACAATGGATCCAGTGGAGATGAAAGTGGTAGCCTTGCTCACTCTGAAAATTTTAAAAGAGCAAGTCTGAAAAAAACATTTAAGAGACTTTCATCCTCACCAACTCTTTGATTAATTGTATCCAATTCTATCATTTGTCTAATTTAAAACAATATATATACCAATCAGTTAAATAGTAATTATTATTACTGATCTCATTAATTTATAAAATATTAAATTTTTACAATTAGAAATTATAGTAGAAATAAGTGTTCTCTAAATGAACCTAATATTCATCCTTGAAGAAACAATCTAATAAAAAAAATAAAAAAAAACTGACAGCAAGTACATAATTCAAACATACATTGATAAAATTAAGTTAGCAAATTAACCACAAACAAAATGCTAAGCATTGCATGAAAAACACTAATGCCATATCATTGAATAATCCATAAATTCAACATCTACAGCAATTAAAAACAATAATGATCAAAGTATATTTTGAAATCTTACATATTATAATTTAAAAATAATTAACAACTTTAACTTCATATGTGCATGTTTATTCAACTAAATTAGAGGAAATCAAACAAGAAATAAGTTGGGAAAAGACTTTCATGTACCTGAATACAGAATAGGAGCTGCATGGCCTTTGGATAGAACAAATCTATCACTTGATTTGTGCAATGGTTCTTCTACATCATACCTCATGGTATGAAAAAACAGTACAGACATTATTTCAGCCATTGAGGCACACGAAGTAGGGTGGCTAAAAAGAAAATAGTATGATTATGCCAATGAAAAAATAAAATTGTTGATATCCCATTTAGTTAAACAAAATACGAACCCAGAATTGGAAGCATTAGTTGCATTGATAGAATCAATCCGCAACTTATTGGCAATGTCTTGGAGTTCTTTAAATTTCTTGGAGCGGTCCGCCATGGTGCAAGTCAGCCTAATAACTGATAATCAAACTAGTATTATCGCCGAGAAGTGATGTAACGATTCAAACCACACACGGCAACGTGACTAGCGAGAGCGCTTTCCTTTAAATACCAGTATCGATTTTTATCTTCTAGACAGGTATTAAATCTGTTGTTTTTAAAGATAATAGCTAGCTAATATTACATAAGAGAAATAATCTAATTTCAAAGTTTAAAAAAAAAGTTATTCGATAGCAACAGTTAGTTTTTTGGCAATTCAAATAGGACAGGGGACGTGGTAAATGGAGGGGGGCGCGCTTGAATATAATTCAGATTAATATTGCCACAAAACGAGCACTTTGGTTAGTGCCTGAAACACAGATCAAGCTAAAAACTAACCAACAAAATATATGAAAATCTCTCCTTCTTGTCAGCCGGATTTTCTTTCTTCAATTTCTATGGAAGATGGCCCGTCGAATAGTTTGGAAATATCCTGTAATTGGTTGGAAAAAAAAAAAAAAAAAAAAAAAAAAAAAAAAAAAAAAAAAAAAAAAAAAAAAAAAACTCAATTTGTTTTGTCAGCCGAAATTTTTAAATATACAAAATGGCCATTTAAACAAATCTGATATTAATTGCTCCAACTTAGGTAATCCTCTTGTCGTCCAACTCATTTGAACCTCAGTGTGATCAAGATGTATTCGTGGGTCCGCTACAAAATAGACAGCAATCCACCTAACCCTTAAAGTCCGTAAAGTACAGATTGATATCTGCAACCCAGGCCCCGCTTGAGCTTAGGCCCCAAAATTTTGGTTTTATTTTTAATAAATTAAAAAAGAGTGAATCAAATAAAAATTACAAAAAAAAATATATATATAATTAAAACAATTTAATTATATAAATCTACATAGACACAAATGAAAACATATACTAATAAGAGGACCATGGTGGTGGAGAGCGTTGGGCCAAGAGCGCCCGGTTCAGCAACAGGCCGTGTGCTTCCACCTGGATTGTTTGATATTTATTCCGTCGTGGTTGTGCCAGAGGCCTAGCAAAGGGGGGTCCTAAGTCCGCGCTTGAACTTAACCCCCAATATGTTGACATTTTTAAGGCACATTAGCGATTATAATGATTAAGAAATCATAAAATAAAATATAAAGTATCAGTTTATGTGATTAAAGAAACTTTTTTAAACATAATAATTTAAGCTCAAAGCTCTAGTAATCATACTGCCATAGGTTTTCAGTTGTAAAGGATCTTTTCATATTGTATAGAACAATAAATAAACTAAATACAGCAGAAAAAGTGAGCAGTAGAATAAAATCTTTTCTCATTTTAGGAATAAAATTTCAATACCTACTCTTTTTCTTCTTCTTCTTCTTCTTTCGCTCTACAAATCCTTTCTGTATGTTTTCCGTTGATTCAGCATATACCACTATGTCATCAACAAATACAAATTATTGTGCTAAAATTGGAATAAGATTTCCATTTTCGAAAATTGTCTGGGAAGGTTTTTCTCTTGTAGATCTTGAAAAAATCATCCAAAAAGAGTTAGTGCTCCATGGTCTGTCTAAAAGTTTTGAAAGCAGCTACTTCCTGTTAGAGGTCATCTTCAATCATTTGGCGTATCCTTTTTTCAAGAACGTTTGTGAACAATTCATAAGCAATTAGTGAGAGAAAGATAGGACTATAGTTGTCAGAGTCTGGCTGCCTTGTGAATTGAGAAGATAACATAATATTCTCAATTAGTTGGAATTATTATATCATCTTGAATTTTTCGGAAGCATCTAAAGGGACCTTTCCTATTCTTCTCCTGCAAACTTCATGAATTCGGGAGAGATCCCATTCCTCCCTGCTGCATTTTCTAACTTCATGCTGGCACCCATATTCTGAACTGGTTCTTCGGGCATAATTCTCCTAAAATCAATACTACTGTTGGCGCTTCGTATTCAGAGAATCTGTTCTTGAAACAATTTCTCCATACTTCTGGAATTTTTTATTCCTGAATAGATTCAAATTCATACCACCAAACGCAAAGTCACGCTAGGATTGGGTCTTTGTACTTATTACTACAATCTTTGCGATGTTCCTGTTGCTTACATACACTCCAAAAGGTATCTCGAGCTGTTATATTTCTTCCAGGCTTTCTCCTTATCATTTACTACCCTTTAACCTCAAAGTTCCACCAGCTTGTCTTATTTTTATATGATTTGTATTTATTGTCTCTTAGTGAAATACAAAAATGAATAAATAAATGAAAAGTATATTTACTTCTTCATCTTTCGCTAAGCCCGTATTGCTATTTAGCGTGGAGGAATCGCCTCTGCCCATCTTGCCCAGTAGTCTCTGTCCTTCACTCTTCATCTCATCTCTGGCTCTGTGCTCCCTCGAGCTCTTCCCAATTTGTCTATGCATTCATTGTACATAAGTTTTGACAATCCTCTGGGACATCTTCCTACCATCATTACCCATGCAGCATACGTGCCGTTCTCTTTGCTCAAGCGACCTTACACCAGGTCACTCTCTACTCTAATTCTTTCGTTCCTGAAACAATCAGTTCTTGTCTATAATTTGTCTAAGATATTTCATTTTTGCTGCTGTCACTTGGCTAAGTTGTTTGACGAGGATCGTCCAACTCGCTGCACTTTATAACAGAACGGGTTGGAACATTGTCTAGAATATTCATATTTTCGTTTTCTTGTTATCTCCTGCTTGCTTATTATGGTAGAGCATATGGAATAGAACACACTGTTGGCTTACCGGACTCCATTAAGAACTTCCCTGTCAATCCTACCTTCTACTGAAAATCATACCAAGATAGAGATAAGTATATGCTTGGCATTGCACGTAATGTCTATAGGCAAGCAATCTCTTCCTTATCTCTTCTATCAATTATCACAACTTTGTTTTTGTTTAAATTCTTTTACCTGCCCATTATTCTAAGCTCTTCATCCCATTCACCAACAACAACCTTCAACTTTTCATGGGTACCAGCAATCAAAACAACGCACAGTGGGGCCAATTACCAGTATTTGCGGTCAAAACCTCTTATAATAATTTTTCGTTACTGAATGAGTGGAAAACGAGTCGAAATGTAAATTTGTGGTATGATTCGGATTGAACATAAAATATGATTGGTCTCGTGTTAAACGTTCTAGGACCATATAAAGAACAAGGAACTTAACAAACATAATAACAAACGCAAACGAAATATAAAATATAAAAAAATTGCATGTAACTAAATGTAGGCGGAGCTGCAATTAGAGTTTTCACTGTCTTTATACACTGGAAGTCTTTATACACTGGATTGGAATCCAGCTCACATATGGCTCCTTCTCCCGACGTAGGGGTTTCGAGCACATTTAAAACATCACTGGGGAGATTTAATATCGTTTTCTTGAGTAGTTTTCGCGCAGATGAAATTATCGGATCTAAAGAAATCAGTAAATTATTTAACACATTCTCATGTTTATTCAAGAAGTTTTTCTGGATAAATTTCTCCTATACGGCTTCAAATCTTTGTTTCTCGCTGTTTGTGCTTCTTCACTGAGTAAGCTAATAGGAACAAAAAAAAATAGAAATAATGTCAACACCTCGAGTCAGAAATTTGTGCACGGTTGTGGGCATCGGATACCAAGGGTGTAACTGTACGAAAAGCTGTGCTGTAAATTTTGAAAATGCTGCAACGTTGATTTTGTGCCCAGAAGAGACAGTGACAAGGATATTGTGGAATATATTTAGAACCCCAGCGTCTACTCCAGTTATCTGTGCTCATATTTGTTTTCACGGAAAAAGGTCTTGGCTGTATTGCCATCGCTTGAGCTTCCAAATCCTGGCTTAGGTTTGTCAACAATAATTCCAGTTTTTTGATGAAGCTGATCTTGAATTTCTTTTTTTCGTTTAGCTATATCAATCTTGTCCTCTTCTCCTCGAGCTTGCCATTTTTCGACGGGCAATTGATAACTAATATGAAGAGCGCATTCAAGAAATCCTATCCATCTATGAAGTACAGACAATCCGAAATTGAATCGTGAAACATCCACTGGAGCTGCATACAATTTTTTCAGGTCATTAAAATCTTTAGAAGTGAGGCCACACAAATAGCACCTTAGAGTTGAATTGTTATCCGCTAGAGAGTTATACATTTTCCCATCGGTCAATGTAAACAACATTTCATATTGGATTTGAATAAGGTTTACTGCGTCTAAGGTCTCCATTTCCCAAACTGTTTGTCTTAGTGTGTTTTAAAATAGTTATAATCGAATCACAAAACTAACCAAAAAAAAAAGTCTCAGAAAATGATTAGTAAAATATCCTTAGGATTGATCCTTCTATATCATCATGCGTACCTCAAGTAAAATATCCTTATTTCAAAAAGGGGCAACGTGGACAAATTTTTATTTCACATTAAGTTTAACAGATAGAATCTCTAAAGTACCACACAGAGCCCACCATTAAACTGCGTTAAACATAAAAAATATGAATTAATTTATTTACTACAATTGAATTAAAAAAAAATGAAATATATGGGTTCCATAAATTATAAAAGAATTTAATTCATTTCAACATAGTTTGATTTTGGAGGTTTTGACCTGAAATATTAGTCAGCTACCACACTGCAACGTTGCCTGCATATAACAGGTTGTGCCTGAACAGGATTTCAATAAAGGATAATTACTATATCCATAGTGTATACATTCCATACTTTAGCCATAGAGCTAAGTGTAAATATGGGCACCCCTCCTTAGTGGCTATGGGAGGTACTGAAGACTGACGGCGAGGACTGTCCAAGGAGCCATTTGCTAATACAACATAGCAGAAAGCAGTTGGAACCATTCTTTCAAATAGTGTGGATGCGGCGTGAGATATTGTGCAAATTAGTGTTTATTCTGGACTGCTAACTTTTGAGAAGTATGTGGAATCGTTTTTGTTGTGACAATAGATCGAATAATAAGACGCATTTTTATAACAGAAAATATAATACTTTATTAAAACAAAAACGAATACACAAGGGAACCATATATGAGGTTACAACTGGAAAACATATGTTACACAGGCTACCTATATCTGGTTCTTCACTATAGTCTCCTCCCACTTAAGGAACTGAACATATATTGGAGACATAATCCTTGAAATACGCAGGCTTTTTCTGGTTCCTGGTAGGCCTAGGTGATGGAGGCTGACATGGACCAGTGAAGTCGAGCTGTGGATCTGGACCATTCACATGCAACGAAGGTGTTGTTGGTGGTCTAGTGGCAATATTGTAGTTTCACTCCCATATCACTCCCAACTCCCAATCTTCGCCTGTAACCTTTCCCCCACTTTGAGACTACGAATTCGCAAAATTGCAGTAGGCCCCGTTGGAGCCAGAGGTTTGCTGTTGGGGAGCAGAGCGTCGAGACGAGTGCGGATCCTTCTCTTAAGAAATAGTTCTGCAGGGAATAGACCAGAGGCTGAGAATACAGTTGAGCAGGATCATCAGCAGCAGCTTTGAGTCATCTTTTCAAGGTCTGGATGCGTTCAGCTAGACCATTTGTGGCTGAATGATTCGGCGCGCTGAGCTTTTGGAAAACCCTACGTCCTTTGCAATAATTCTAGAACTCTTCACTTTTAAAGATGGTAGGGTTTTCTGATCACTGAGGGGTAACCATGCATCGAAAATATGCCTTCATGTAGCGTGGTTGTAGCAAGAGAGGACGGAACATGACGGATCAAGCGATCCATTGATCCCAGGAATGAATAGGGGCTTTCTGCGGATCGTGACGGTCTTTGGCACAACAGCTCAAGACGTTCTATGTTTTTGTCCAATCTTTCCCAGTAAACGTATCTCCTGGCGAGTTTCTTCATCGTAGTTATTCCTATATGCGATGCGTCAAGCTGGAGAGACTATGGAATTATTGCTCGATCGGAACAAAATAGCATGTTACCCGAGACAATGTACGAGCTATCCTTGTGGCTGCTCTTGTAAAGTAATGCTCTCTTGAGCTCCTGTAGTAATGCTTGCAACCTTGGGTCTTTTGCAGTTTCTTCGGCGACTGTGTCTGCAGTAATAAACAAACTTGAGATCTGGAGCAGTGTTTGAGCATACAGCACGTTGACTTCTTGTTCCATTGACATTTCCGGTCACTCGCTTGTTGTAGAGACTGGTGCCCGGGACAGACAATCCACGTTTTCGTTTTCTTTTACTTTCTTATATCGTACTGTGTAGTCGAGCCCACTGAGAAAAGAAGCATACCTCAGTAAACGCGAAGAGGCCATCTATGGCAGCGTCCTGTCTGGATGAAAAATCCTAGCAAGCGGTTCATTGTCAGTAACGAGAACGAAACGTTTGCCAAGTAAGTAGTTGAAGAAGAGTGTTGCTGCGTATACGATAGCCAGGGCTTCTCTGTCGAGCTGGCTGCAGTTTGACTGAGCTTGCGTCAAACCTCGTGAGGCGTAGGCGATTGGACGCTCTAAACCATCAGTTTCATGGATAAGCACTGTGGCTATCCCGCTTGGTGAGGCATCAGTTGTGAGAATAACTTGTTTTGCAGGGTCAAACGGAATGTGTACTTTGTCTGAGCTCAACTCTGTTTTGAGATTCAGAGAGGAGGCCTCAGCAGCTGCAGACCACAAAAAAAAAAAAAAAAAAAAAAAAATCGTTCCCCGTTTCTGAGTAAGCAGCTTAGTGAGTAGGATTTTGAAGAGAAATCTGGGATGAATTTAGAATATTATGTGACAAAACCTAGGTATCTCCTTAATTCATCCACATTCTTTGGTAACGACATCCGAGAAACTGCTCGAACCTTGGCTGGGCACTACCTGACCCAGGTAATTCATGCATTCCTTGAAGAATGAGCATTTAGCACGATTCAGGTGGAGATAATTTTGTTTGTGGCGTTCCAAACATGCCATCAGATTTTTGCTGCACTCTTCATGATCTGAGCCGTGACAAATTATGTTGTCAAAGTATGCCTCCACCTTTGGTAGCCACAGTGACCCCTCAGCAATTTATTCAGGATCCGGTTGAATTCTGATAGAGCTGTCTTAGTTCCAAAACTGAGGCGATTCATTTTGAATGTACCCTTATTAAAATCGATTTCCTTGATTCGATTATCTAGTCCCAGAAAAGCCGCAAAATTTTTATAGTGATTTTTTCCAATTGATCAACGCAAAATTTGAGCCTTTTTTGTATCATCAGTGACGTTTTTGAGATCACAGTAGTTATCAAAATGCTTCATATATGACGAAAACTTTTTATTTTTGGCGTCATAGGTTTCAACTGGTGATTCATTGTTTCCTTTTTGAGGTTAATATATTATTACAATCAATTATCAATTTATTCTCGATCGTTTAAATATGAAAATTACATCAACAATGTTTATAACAAAGTATATATTTTTTTAAATAGAGATAAATTCCACAATGGAACTGATACCAAGTGGTTAAGAAATAACTACCATTTCACTGGGCTTTTCGATGTTCCGAACCTATAGCCCAGTGAAATGGTAGTTATACAGAAACATAATTGCAGATTTTTGTCTTAACAGTTTGCATCCGCAGGGGCTAGCCCAGTGCGTGACTATTGGAAAATCATGCCCACTCGGGTACCCGAGTTCAGTATACTGCACAATGACACACAGAACACTGCCCTTAATATGTAAACTGACAAAAGGACATTTACACTACACAGTCTAGGGCTACCTTTCCTCTGAAGCATCCCCTGAGGGGGAGTAAGTTAGAATACCTTGAGGAGGCAGCCCCTCCATGTTAATCAGGGCAGCGGGCTTGCTGATCTTAACCAGTTGCCCTCGAAACATCATTATTATGAGACATTATAAAGAAAAAGGACTGATTCATACTAGAGGATCTGAGAAACTTTATATGGACCTAAGACTTGGATTTTGGAATATCCTATCTTTATATAGACCAGGGGGACTTCAGCTCCTTTTAACAGAGTTGGATAACCATAAAGTTGATATAGCTGCTATCCAAGAATTTCGCTGTCAAAGAAGTGGGCTTATTGGGAAAAAAAAACATTGTATCTATTATAGCTACCACCAAAAGAATCACATGTTTGAAACTGGATTCATAGTGAGAAGACACTAAATTATTCGATTTACTTTCATTAATGAACGATTATAGTACCCTTCATATCAAAGGAGTATTATTAGCTGTTTATAATTACAGGATTATTAGTTGTTTAGCCTCAATCAAAGCATCAAATGAAGAACAGAAGGAGAACTTTTACAACTCATTAGAATGGGCCAACGATGTGTGCCCTAGGAGTGAAATAAAAATTTTGTTAGGGGGGCTTAAATGCAAATATTGGAAAGGAGGAAGTGTACAGACTAACAGAAGAAGTGACAGTGGGAAAAGAATGTTAAATTTTGCTGTATTGGGAAACATGATTATGGGAACACAGTATTCTCGGGTCGACGAATCCATAAGGTTACTTGGAGATCAACAACAGCAACAATGGCGCTACGGACCATACAGAACCTTGGCCTCTCCCACGATTCCCCTCCCTTTATTTCGGTTACCAGCCGCTCTCCTCCAATGCCTCACACCAGGTGTCTTTATGTCCGCTTCAACATCTTCCCTCCAGCGCAATCTAGGAAAGCCTAGATTTCTCTCTTCCCTCTTTCGGGATGTCAATTTATCATGATTCTTGGCATTCTGTAGGAGCACAGTCTGTGAACATGGCCCAGCCATCTTAATCTTCTTTGTTTTAATGTAGCAACCAAATCTGGAGCTTTGTACAAGTCTCTTAGTTCCTGGTTGCTTTTAACCCTCCATACATCTCCATCTCTAGTAGGGCCATATGTCCTCAAAGGTTCCTCTCCCATCTATTTATAATGCCTTCATTCTTCGCAGTGAGCGTCCAGGTTTCACTCCCATACAATAAGACTGGTTTAAGAAGAGGACGAACCCTGTAAGCATTTATACCTGTATGACAGCCTCTAGCATTTGCAGACGACGTCGTGATCACTAGCAGAACAAAAAAATCCTACTAGGAGCATTTGAGAAGTGTAGCAGAAAAGCCACAGAAGTTGGACTCCAAATAAACGAAGAAAAGTCGAAATACCTAGTGACGTCAAAAGAACAAAATATGGTGGAAAACCTAAAAGGAGCAGGATACCACTTCCAAAGCATCGAAATTCAAGTACCTGGGTAGCGTCATTACTTCAAGAGATGAAGTGGATGAAGAAATAAAGGCTGGTAATAGGTGTTATTGGGATCTCAGTAAAATAATAGGTAAAAAAAGTCTCCCTAAAAATCTGAAAATAAGGGTCTAACAAACTATTCTTAAACCAGTCGTACTTAGAGATCACCTAATGGAAATATCTTCAATCAGATAAACCATTTGCTGATTAATGCATGACATAGAACTTATCTGTTAAGCAATAGATTATATACGGACGCAAACGTAGATTCTGAGTTTTTTCCGGATTAGAATCTAGCAAGAATTTCAATTCGCAAATCATACACAGAAAAACTCGATACACTCACGTCATTTTTTAAAACATGTAGAAGAAGATGACTGATACACTACGCTCAGTTGATATGGGTATATGGGGTCAGGATACATGGAATGGTCTGGAAGTAGACATAAACGAGACAGCAAAGGCAGTACTCGGAGTTAAAAAACTCGAAAGAAGATTCCCACGATGGTTCGGTAACTGAAGCAAAATACATGTCTTACAGGCAAATGTTTCAGAAGCGTAATATAAGGCAGGCAACCGAAGATTATAAGACGGAAAGATGAGTTGAGAAGAGACTCAACAGAAAGAAAAGCTGAGAAAGAAAGCATAAACTCGAAGAAGTGGCGATAGAGATATTAATATGAATATAATGTTTTTCCAAAAAGTTAAAAAGGGGTAGAAACCCTTGTAGACCGAAAGTTGCAACTTGCAGAAAGGAGGATGGCTCACTTTTCACATATTATGAAAAATGTACTCGAAATATGGGCAACATTTTCATGGTCTGCTTAAAGAGTGAGTAAATGATCCAGAGGAGGATTATGGCAACCTCAATGCTAGATATGATGATATAGAAATGGAACTATCTGAGCTTGATGAGCTCCAAGATGCAATTGCTAAGATAAAGAATCATAAATCATTATGACCATGAGGTGATGAAATACCGCCTGAATTACTTGAATATGGTGGTAAAGAACTACATGTGACCATTTATAATATCATATTCTCCATCTGGCCGCAGGAAAGAATGCCTCTTCAATGCATCGAAAGTCCTTCAAGCGATTGAGTTGTTCTCATATACATACCTAATTACGCACCCCTCACAACCCTGACGAATTAAAACATTTTATTTTAACTGTTAGCACCCTTTAAAAATTTTAGTAAGCATGCATGAAACTTGATTATCAAGTTTTATTAAAATCCTTTTGGTTTTTCTCTATACTTCCTAAATAACGACATGTAGAAAAGAAATGTTGAAATGTAGAAAAGATAGAAAATGTTGACACTTCTACTTTACCAATTTTAAAACACAGGCATAATACTAACTACAAATTTAAAAAAATAATAGTACTACCTACCTTTTTGCACAGCAAATTCTTTTTTTTTTTTTTTTTTTTTTTTTTTTTTTTTTTTTTTTTTTTTTTTTTTTTTTTTTTTTTTTTTTTTTTTTTTTTTTTTTTTTTTTTTTTTTTTTTTTTTTTTTTTTTTTTTGTAGAAAAATTTACTAAATTGACACTAAATCGAGTGAAATTATCGGCACTGAGGCCCTGGAAATCGTCTTCGCTCCTATAACTCCAAACACACCACTCCATCGTTCATCCACGATCGTTATTTGCCAGCTAATAACTTAATAATAATAGGCTTCGCTGACGAAGTGGACGTCGTGGGCAAATAATTTACTGCAAAGTATAAAATATTTGCGCAACTTCAAGATTAAAGACAGAATTACAAGATTGTACTAATTTTGTCTAATTCATTAAGATATGTCGATTCCCATTGAATGACTAAATCCTGAATAAAATATTCAGGTAAGTTCTTTAAGGAAGAATAGGTAAGTAGCCCAAAATAGGAATGATGATACTACAAGAGAGGTTGACCTCTTGTGGAATGAAGTGCCAGAGAAGTAATAGAAAAAAAAATCATTTAAGAGAAGATAGCCTTCAGGTCATAAAAATTTTATTTAATTTTGGTTTTGTAGTTTTATTTTATATTAAATCAATAAATAAATTAGGACCAGTTTGTATTAAAAAGGGGATAGTAACCATAATAAAGATTTGGTCCTTAAATTTAATGTAGATATGACAATCTCATATAGGTGACCAGCAATGAATCTTGAAACAGCCGAATATTTCAGTTTTAGGTTTATATAATTACTACTACAGTTATGATATGATTAGACCATCAAATTGTAATGTAAAAATTTAATAGTTAAGAATTCTCTGATCTTGGTCCGATTTCCAAAGAAAAAGACCTCTTTGGATTTATTAATCTCGGAATCCGTTGTATTTCTTTTTTATTTGTCAAGACGTGGGATAGGGGAACAACGGTCATTTAAAAGTAGAAATCTATGTACATGCTGTTGAAGGAAATGCTATTGTTCTGATGAAAGCAGGTGATGATCCTTGATAAGGGCCCGTGAGTGCAATCTAATCATTTGCTATTGGGCTGTTGTTTCTCTGCAGCAGTTTGTGAAGAAAACATTATAGGTTTTTCTCGAATAAATATTATCAATTTCTGCAAAACTTCTAATAATATTTCATTGAACTAGACCTTAAACGATATTATTATCGAACAATATCAGGGATTTCTATGTGTTGTCTTTGATAGTGCTTATTAATTAACTTTTCAATTATCACTATTCATTTTAGAAAAACAATCCATGCTCATTAATTTTATTAACTATATTTAGATATTTACGATGAGTCACTCAGCTCTTGACTTGGATTTTATTACTTGTGGATGTAATAAAAATAGCCACACTTTTACAGAAATAAGATTATATTCAACAAAAATATACACGATTTGATAATACATGAAATATCGCCAAACATAAACGAATAATCTTCTCATTATGTAATCTAGTGAATGATGACGTGCGGTACCCCTAGTGTAAAATATACGATATTGTTACCACAATAGAATCTTTAAAAAACATTTTACTTAAATGTAATTGAATCTAAGAGAAAGTTTCCAACATATATTTATAACAGAGTATCAGTGGCGTAAATAACTAATAAATAAAACTTCTCAATAAATTGCATTTTGTTATAATATCGTAAAAAATTACATTGTTTAATGGCTACAAGAAACTCCAAAATCTTAATTTCCTTAAAGTAGACAACAATAAAGACAGAAAAGCATTAAATATTTACAGACCCACCAACCCAATGCATTTTACAATAGCAAGAATTCATGGGATCTACATTGTAATGTAGATTACAATTTTTCCTTAGAAAAATATCAAAGAGTATTCCTCATTCCTTAAACCGCCACATACTATTCATTCTTTTCCTTAACTGATTGGTTAGTCCGTTGGCTATCAAGAAATCACGTAACTGACAATTCACTTAAGAAAACGAGAGATTTCGAATAAGTTAAAATAATCGTAACATAACTTAAAAGACATTTTTTTCTTTTTAAATAAACTTTGATGTTTAATCTCGTAGTTTTCTTATTTATTTTTAATTTCATTTCTTCATTAACTTCTGGAAAGGGAGTGTCATTCCATATAGGTACGCCACCTCTGAATACATCGAAATAAGAAAATATAAACTGCATCACCTACTCATAGATTATAGGCAGGCCTAAGACAGTATCGATAGGAGCAAATTATATAAACTCCTACAAGACACTACAACTACTAGGCCATCAGGCTCATATTAAACAATATTAGTCTGTCTGGAAAGCTTAAAATAAGAGTTCACCAGACAGTTCTCAGACCAGTTTTATTGTATCGGAGCGAAACTTGGACACTTACTTCGAAGAATACAGAGGTGGGATTGAGAGAACATTAATGAGGAAGATATATTGTCCTTCTAAAGATGGAAGTGTACAGAGGCTTAGATGCAATCATAAGCTAGGAGGCCTGTACAAAGGAATAAGATGATTAGGCCATGTTCAAGGGATGGAATCTCATACAATGGCAAACATTAGGATGAATGAACATTCCCAAGGAGGCAAGAGAGTTATAATAATATAAAGGAATAATAAAAGTGTGAGGAAGGCCCAGACTGCGCTAGAAAGAAACATTAAGGCGAACCTGAAGACCCTTAATTTGAGAAAGCGGTTGGGGATAAAAATAATTCGAGGAAGATCGTAGAAGAGGCCAAGGCTCTAGCGCCATATTTGTAGCTGATTTATGAATAAATATATGTACAGAGTAAGTACCTCTTAGAGTAAAAAAAAAAAAATTGGTGAAACTAGATCAAACATGTAGAAAAATGCCGCAGACTTCACCTATCTATTCCCACCTGTTGCAAATATATGATAAATTTAAGACTTTTTTTTGAGGAAACTACGTTTTTTACCATAAAAGCTTTAATATCTCCATTGTGTTTAAATAATTGTCAAAGTTTTACCACATTTTTAGATTTAGCATTAAATTTCCTATAAGAGCAGAGTACATGTAACCTTGAATTTTACAAACTTGAGACCTAAAGAACAGCTTGATCTTCACCTAATTTAGGGAAGTTGCAATGTCTTACATTTCTTCGAAAAAAAACTATCCACAAAACTGCAAATCTCGCAAAAACTTGAAATTTTAATCAGCTTTAGAATGATGTGTTAAAAGTAATGATTCTGTTTCGATTTCATGGAAAAATTTACTTTTAAATCCGAAAAACATGGTTTTCTCATTTAGCATAATAATCAGTTACATGTGTAAATAAAACATTATGAAATTCCCTTTATCAAAATGTGCATTTTAAACATAATAAACTCTTCATTGGAATAAAAAACAAAGAAAAAACTTATTGTTTAAAATAAAATAAAGGAAAACTGTCATGTTATAGCATTTATTTAATTATTATTATTATTTAGGATTTATTTTATAAGATTTTAAATGTAAGGTTTAAAACCCAATGATAATGAACATAGACCCCAATTTCGCTGTTAGCTTCTGAATTGGGGTCAGTTCATTATCATTGGGTTTTAAACCTTACATTTAAAATCTTATTAAATAAATCCTAAATAATAATAAATAAATAAATGTAATAACATAAGAGTCTTTGATCTCGTGTCGTTTTATTGGCAGTTTTCCTTTATTTTCTATTAAACAATCATTTTTTTCTTTGATTTATATTCCAATGAAGAAGTTATTATGTTTAAAATGCACATTTCCATTAAGGGAATGTCATAATGTCTTATTTACACAAGTAACTGATTAGTATGCTAAATGAGAAAACCATGTTTTTCCGGCTTTAAAAGTAAATTCCTCCATGAAATCGAAACAGAATCATTACTTTTAACATATCGTTCTAAAGCTGATTACATTTTCAAGTTTTTGTGAGATTTGCAGTTTTGTGGATAGTTTTTTTCGAAAAACGGTGAGCGTTGAAATAATATAAGACATTGTAACTTTCCTGAATAAGGTGAAGATAAAGCTGTTCTTTAGGTCACAAGTTTGTAAAATTCAAGATTACATGTACTCTGCTCTTATAGGAAATTTAATGCTAAATTCGAAAATGTGGTCAAAGTTTAAAAAATATTGAAACAAAACGGGGAATTACAGTTTTTATGGTAAAAAACGTGGTTTCATCAAAAAAGTCTTTGATTTATCTTATATCTGCAACGGATTGAAATAGAAAGGTGAGGTCTGCGGCATTTTTCTACATTTTTGATCAAGTATCACTCAATTTTTTTTTTTTTTTTTTTTTTTTTTTTTTTTTTTTTTTAATCTCTTATCTTTATTTTATTTCTTATTGTACTCATTGTGTGGATGAATCGATTATGCCATCCATATTACTTATTGCTCCTTTGAATCAGTCTGTAACATTTTCTCAATAAAAAAAAAAACATTCATATTTTAATGGTTTTAATATTTCTTCTCAATAAAAGCGGACTTATTTTATTATACTTAAAAAATATGTAATAATTATATATTTTTAATATGTATCTCATTCTGCTATTTCTTCTCTGCTAGTTCTTAATCGTCTACGACTGAGTTAATTTAAAATGTTCAAACACATTGAAGGAGGTCACATATATGTAAGTTTGATTGTACCTAACAATCATAATCAACAGGATTTACGAAAATATTGCTATTTAATCAAACATGTGGGTAATAAATGGCTAGAAGGTATTAATTTGAATATCCCCTACAAATCCTACAATATCCCATATTATCCTACATTGGTAACATGGTGTAACCAATTTATAAAACTCAACATTGTGAAAGAGAGAAGTCTTTCAGTTATGAAATATATAGTGCAAATGAATATTTAAATTGACGAATACTTCTTATTGTTGGTCTTAAGATTGGGAAAAATTTTAATTAATATAAGTGGTACAGTTTTCCTATGTTTCATTCGACGTTGGCATAATCACTGCTATTTATTCGATCACTTATCATAAAAGCACACCAAACTCAAGAAAATGAATATATATTCAAAGCTTGATTAATCAAGTAATCTAATGATAAAGGAATATTTGATTTTAAATGGTCAAATGAATTATTTCTGCGAATTGTAGAAGGTTAAATATAATTTTAAAGATATAAAATTATGGAATATACTTTCCCCAGTAAAAATAGGTTTTATGAAGCGTTCTTATCGTGGTCTGGAAGTATTTCTAATTTGATAATTATTCATGTTATGTCAAGGGCATTGCAAAGATAAAAATAGAAATTTGATAAGAAGAATCACGACCTTCATGCGTAGTTGAGAGATGATCCAGAGTGAATTAATTACTCACATTCGTTTCAATGATAACCTTTTGCATACTGTTTAAAAATTTATTGACTGTTATTGAATACTTCGGTATTTTAATGATTCCCAGAAATATTTGTTTCCAATCAATAGAGCCACCTTGCTATAGCAACCTAATAGAGGGAGTGGGAAATCAATAGCCATGATATACTTAAAGAAGAAGTGATATAATAATATTCAAAACTTATCTACTATGTATCGAGCACTCTTTTTTTTTTTTAAATAATTTAAAATTGATCACAGATTTTTATAAATATTATTAAACTGATTCAGCTTTTTCCAGATTTTAATAAACCAAAGAGACGATTTTCATCAGCTTAATACTTAATACTTAATACATCAGCTTAAGCTTAATACTTATTGGAATAACAAATTCATTGAAATGAAAAACATATATCGCAAGTTAATTTTTGTAGAATTAATCGAACTGTTGCTTAGTAGGTGTTCGCGCCGATCGGCGCTTTTGTGTTAAGGGGGAATGAGAAAATTGTAAATTTAGTTCAAGTGACGCCCTCTACCGACTTCCCTCATTAACCGGCCCTTTACTTAGTTTTCCTACTGCCAACCAGAGGGCAGTTGACTATATTAACTCTCGCAAAGTTTAATATGCGGGAGTTCTAATCGCAATCTTAATCCCCTCAGGACCATTCTCGGTCACTCTGTTCCTGCACTCTGCCCTGGATGCACCTACTTTTGTCCAAGACTTCATAGTCTTCCTAGTTTACATGCTCAAGGCTCACATAGCCTTCCGAGAACCTTTTATATGTTAAAAGTGTTTTCCTTTCGTGCTACAACCAGTAAAATTTTCCTTTTGACTTTAATGAGTGGTGATAGCAGAGGAGGAGAGTTCAATCAAGTTTTACAGGCCACAAGGAGCGTTCGCCTGTCTGTGAGGACTTCAGGGGCCCCGCGAGAGCTAGAAGGCGTCCGTAACCAGGTGAGTGCGCTTATCTGTATTTTTTTTGGTTGAATTATTTTCCCGCTAACATCTCCCCAAAGTTGCAGAACCTCGCTTTGATTAAATTCTATACAGTCCATTTTTACTGCGCCGAGGCGAGTTATTCGCACCGGCAATTTTCATTAACATTTTTGGTCCGATCCGGGCCGTATATATTGTACCGCATTGAAGCGAGACTTTTTGCAGTTTTGGGGCGATTAATCGGCCGCTCATTTTTCAATTTTATTTATTTTACTGGTTATTATTTTCAAATTTCCAGAAATCACAAACTTTTGACCACTTTTTGTTCAAAGTACGTGATTGCCAGTTCCTGCCGGTTTTTAACTAACCCTATACTCAGCCATGTTGTCTCCATCAATTTGATCAGCTGTTATCTGACGTCACCACCTCCCACTTCTCTAGTAAAGTACTCGTTACTGCGTCTCGTAACAGTTCCCGCCATATTGTCTTATTATAACGTCAGTTACAATAACGTAATAATTAGTAAAATCAATTTTGCAACTTTTTCTCCTTTCCTTTTCTCTGCCTCATATATTATAATTTCCTTTTATTGCTGTATTTATTTATTCTCTATTTTTCACAATGCCTTCTGAAGACAAAAACATCATTTTGCAAGCACAACTATTGGCAAAGAGGGAAACGATATTTGCTGATATAACTAGTAGATACGATGAAATTAAGGGTTCCACTTTTTCGGATATTTTTACTGTCCAAGTGCATTACGAGGATTTACCCTCCCTTCAAGTCAAATTTGAGGGGGTGAATGAAAAATTAAGTGACCTTAATGCTCTATTATCCAAACAAAATCATGTGGATACTCAAGCCCCTGCAATTGCTTTCAATAGTCTGTTAACGAAAATTAAATCCAAATATTTACAATTGAAAAAAGAAGAACCTATTGCAACTTCTACAACGGTTGCCACCCCTATTCATTTGACTCAAAGTGCTTTCTCCTTACCACCTATCATCTACCAACCTTTTCAGGCGACATACAGCAGTGGCCTGAAATTTTTTTTCGTTGTTCACTGCCCTTGTTCACGACAACCCTTCTTTAACCCCCATACAACGCTTTCATTATTTAAGATCTAGTTTAAGAGAGAGTGCTCTTTCCGCAATTTCGAACTTTCAACTCACAGCCGAAAATTACGACCTTGCCTTTTCAGCTCTAGTACACCGTTTCCAAAACCCCAGGAGGATAGCCCAGGCATATCTGAACCAAATCTTGTACTTTAAGCCCGTCAGTTCAAATTCATTGAATAACTTAAAAACTTTTCTCGAGGTACATCAAAATTCGGTGCAGGCTATCAAGGCGCTGCCAATCGACGATTTGGCAAATTTTATTTTGTTAACCCTCGCATTAAATAATCTGGACCCCCGTACATCTAAGGCTTTCGAGGATCAAAGTTCCGCTAAATCAGTTCCGCTTTTCGATGATTTACTAAATTTTATTATCAGGCAAATTAAAACCCTGGAGATTATTTCTCCCTCCATCAATCCACATAGAAACACTAAAGTTAATTCGCTAATTGCTAGCACTAGTCCTGATACCTCACCATCAGATAGAACTCGGGCCGCACCTTCAAATTCTCTTAACCTCAAATGCATTCTTTGTCGTAAGGCGCATTCCTTATCCTCCTGTTTCGAATTTTCTCATTTCACTCGAGATCAAAAAATTGATTTCCTCAAAAGGCATAAACGGTGCTTTAATTGCTTGGGTCCCCACCTTAAGGGTAATTGCAACTCCAAATTTTCTTGTCGTAAGTGTAATTCATCAGAGCATCACACACTTTTGCATCCCGTCAAAGTAGTAAATTCAAATCTCCATTTGAATTCCGCGCCTAGTCGCGCTTCAGCTCATGCTGATCACATTACAAGTGAACCAGCACCCGCTTCCACTGGTCAAGCACCAGTTGACGCCTCTTTATCTCTGAGTTGTAGTACCACCGGAAGTCACGTGACTTCACTCCTAGGAACCTTCCGTGCACGAATCTTCAATTCTCACTTAGGTTACGTTCCGGTCCGTGGGGTCATCGATCCGGGGTCGCAGCTATCATTCATTTCCGAGCGCCTCTTCAACCAGTTGGGTCAAAAAATCCAGGGTATGCCCATTACCGTCTCAGGCATAGGTGGGCGTGTTTCCAATTCTCCCGGCACAGTTTCGTGCGACATCTTCTCCAGATTTTCCCAGAGGCACATTCTCGTCAACCCGTCCGTGGTTCCTCATGTCGCTAACCATTTGCCTCCTAAAAGCCTTACTCCAGAAGTTGCTCGCGCTTTTGAGCATTTGTGTTTAGCCGATCCTAACTTTCATCAATCAGACAAGATTGATCTCCTCCTAGGTGCAGACGTATACCCGCAATTATTATTGCCTCATCCGTTTATCCCAAGCTCTATTGGTCCTATTGCAGTCAGTACCATTTTTGGTTGGACAATCATAGGCCCTATCCAGACCCTATCGCAAAATCAATCATCCACTTCGTTAATATCTGTTTGCCAGATTTCCCAAGATTTCCATGATTCTTCGAAAACTGAAAATATTCCATTTGAACAACCCCTGAGTACAGACCATAAACACTCAAATGTTTCTGATATTCCAGAAAACATTGACCCTTCTGTTAACACCAATACATGTAATCACAGATTATATAATTTTAACGTTCCCCAGGAAATACAAATCATTAACCAGGGTGATTTTTCAAACTTAAATCAAGTTTCAAAATTTAATCACATCGGTAAAATAGGTGGTGCTGATACAATTGTCAGTGATTCATCTGATGAAAGGTCATTTGCTTCTCTTGCAGAAAAGGATAATTACATCTCATCCTCAAATAGCCGCTATTCTTTAGCCAATCAACATTGTTCAAAATTCCTTCTTATTAAAAATAAAAACAATAAGAAACCAGTATGTTCACAAGGTAACCAAGATAGTGTAACAAGTAAAATTCCGGTCTCGAATCCTATTGAAACTACCCTTTTAAAACCACCAGTTGTCAATATCAAAAGGTCTGTACGATCTAAAATTTCGATGTCTGTTAAATTTTCCCCGGTAGGATTTGCTGATGTTTCTTCTCTCACTAATCATGCCCATATTGACTCTAGGAGTCTTACTCCTACTCATCCCACGCAAGCCAAAGTTTTTTGTTTAGGGACTCAAGATCCCTCCTCTTTGACCAATTGCCAGGAACATTGGCCACCTCCTTACCGTGACCCCGACTTAAGCACCAAGCCATTACCGGATCTTAAGTCTACTCCCATTGCGCTCATCACAAATGAACCTGACCATACCTTTAAACATTTTTCTGGGTCTCTCCTTAATATCCGTGCCGATAAGCCGGCAAAGCCGCCTTGTTGCCGTACTCCTTTCCTCGGTAGCCTGGAGGTCCTCAGGGTGGGCGGCATACTTGACAACGCCGTTCCTAATTATAATTCACAACGTTATAAGTGGACTTCAAATTCCAAGCGCCGTTGTGGAACCAAGAAACTGGGCGACGTTGTTGTGAGCAAGGGACTGAACAGCTCCTCACTCTCCCGGCCTTTAGCTCTTATTTCCGAGCATTTTCAGGATTCTCTACTCAAAATTCGTACCGGAAAGCCGGCAAAGTCGCTTTGCAACCTGACGCCTTTCATCGACAGCCTGGGTGTTCTCAGGGTGGGCGGCCGACTTAAGAACGCCAATTTAAAGTACGATTCCCGTCACCCAATTTTGCTTCCTAAGTCCGCATATCTATCTCTGTTAATCTGCAAGCACTTTCACATTTCCTCCCTACACGCTGGGCCCACTACTTGTCAGGCCCTCGTGTGTAGCCGTTACTGGATCATCTTGTTGCGTCAGCTGTTAAGGAAGGTGATCCACCGTTGTACCACATGCCTTCGTTTCCGTGCTCCTACCGTGCAACCCATTATGGCTGACCTGCCTTCGTGCCGCGTTCGGCCCAGCAGACCTTTCTTCAACACCGGGATTGATTTCGCGGGGCCATTTCAGGTTCGCGCGTCGCGGCTTCGTAAATCTGCTCTTACCAAGGGTTACTTATGCGTATTTGTGTGTACCGCCACCAAGGCCGTGCACCTCGAATTTGCCTCTGAGCTTTCCACTGCCGTTTTCCTGGCTACTCTAGATAGATTCGTTGCACGCCGCGGTCTTCCGCATTCCATTCTATCTGACCAGGGTCGTAATTTTGTCGGAGTTAATAAGCAATTAAAAGACGTGCATCTTTTCCTCCGCGCTCATCACGAGGAAATTTCGAATGTCTTGTCGAGTCGAGAGATAAGTTGGGTATTCAATCCTCCTTTAGCGCCCAATTTCGGTGGTCTTTGGGAAGCCGCAGTCAAATCCGCAGAACCTTTGTTATCTCGGTTATCCACCGAAGTTTTATTCACTTTCGAAGAATATGCCACTCTTTTCGCTCGGATCGAGGCTATTCTAAATAGCCGTCCTATCTGTTCATTGCCTTCTGCCCCCGCGGATGCCGCTGCTTACTTAAGTCCGGGACTCTTCCTCATTGGGGCTCCACTTTTATCCGTTGCCGAGATTCCTATTTCTGAGGATCATCATTTAACATCTAGATGGAAGATCATTTCCCAATATTCGCAGCATTTTTGGCGACGATGGTCCAGGGAGTACTTAAACTCGCTGCTGCAGCGTACTAAGTGGACCGCAGTGTCCAAACCAATAAAGCAAGGCGATGTTGTTGTGATCAAGGGTGTGAATAGCCCTCCCCTCTCCTGGCCTATAGCCCGCATCTCCGAACTCAAGCCTGGGCCCGACGGTGTACCTCGAGTGGCCATCCTTGAGACCTCCAATGGTACTCTCACTGGGCCGATCAACAAGCTCATTCCGCTCCCGGAATGACGTCTGTGCCATTTATGTTTTTTATTTTATATAATTGTTGCTCAGTTGGGCTGATTCTTTTTCTTTACTTTGTATAATTGTTTACACAGTAGTACTGTTTTATTTTCTTTACATTATATAATTGTTGCTCATTTGGGCTGATTCTTTTTCTTTACTTTGTATAATTGTTTACACAGTAGTACTGTTTTATTTTCTTTACATTATATAACTGTTGCCCAGTTGGGCTGATTCCATTTTCTTTACATTGTATAATTGTGCACCCATTCTTGTTACAGTATTTTTATTATTTCTTTTTTTTTATCTTTCTCCTTACTCAAGCTGAGCTTTCTTTTCTCCTATTTTATTGTATAAATTTGCTGCTGCCGCCCTCCATTTTCATTGTATAACTTTTGGAATAAAATTGGGCAACATCCCAATTTTGGTGGGCGGTATGTTCGCGCCGATCGGCGCTTTTGTGTTAAGGGGGAATGAGAAAATTGTAAATTTAGTTCAAGTGACGCCCTCTACCGACTTCCCTCATTAACCGGCCCTTTACTTAGTTTTCCTACTGCCAACCAGAGGGCAGTTGACTATATTAACTCTCGCAAAGTTTAATATGCGGGAGTTCTAATCGCAATCTTAATCCCCTCAGGACCATTCTCGGTCACTCTGTTCCTGCACTCTGCCCTGGATGCACCTACTTTTGTCCAAGACTTCATAGTCTTCCTAGTTTACATGCTCAAGGCTCACATAGCCTTCCGAGAACCTTTTATATGTTAAAAGTGTTTTCCTTTCGTGCTACAACCAGTAAAATTTTCCTTTTGACTTTAATGAGTGGTGATAGCAGAGGAGGAGAGTTCAATCAAGTTTTACAGGCCACAAGGAGCGTTCGCCTGTCTGTGAGGACTTCAGGGGCCCCGCGAGAGCTAGAAGGCGTCCGTAACCAGGTGAGTGCGCTTATCTGTATTTTTTGGTTGAATTATTTTCCCGCTAACATCTCCCCAAAGTTTCAGAACCTCGCTTTGATTAAATTCTATACAGTCCATTTTTACTGCGCCGAGGCGAGTTATTCGCACCGGCAATTTTCATTAACAGTAGGGAATGGATAACTTTCACATAATTTTTTTTATTATCTTATCAGAATAAAGTTAGTTACAAGTCATTTTCAATATATAAATATCAGTACTACAGATATCGCTTTTTATCCACATCAACTATAGAATCGACCAAACCAAAGAGACGATTTTCATCAGCTTAATACTTAATACTTAATACATCAGCTTAAGCTTAATACTTATTGGAATAACAAATTCATTGAAATGAAAAACATATATCGCAAGTTAATTTTTGTAGAATTAATCGAACTGTTGCTTAGTAGGGAATGGATAACTTTCACATAATTTTTTTTATTATCTTATCAGAATAAAGTTAGTTACAAGTCATTTTCAATATATAAATATCAGTACTACAGATATCGCTTTTTATCCACATCAACTATAGAATCGAGATCTGGTGAATCGCTTATTCATATTCTCAACAAAAAAGTATTAACTAACAAAATATCTTTTATCATTACATATTGATATCCAAAAATTTTACAACCCAAGATATTAATAAATAATTTAATGATACTTACAAGCAACTCAGTTTTCAGATACTCCTTTGAACTAGGTGTACGTTAACATGGAGCGTGATTTATTTCATTAGGATTTCCAGGATGTTAATTCAGAACTTACTATCAGATATTCATTAGATGATGGCTTTCCGTCAAAAATTGTGTGTACATGAAGATTCATTAAACATATTAATTTCCCAACATAATACATTTAAACAGTGCAACGCAGAGCAATGTTGCTTCCAAACGAGACAGAACTTCCTAGGTACTTGGAAAACATGAAGAATAGTGTTCCTTGTGAACTACTTTCTAAGAAAACAGGACACCTTTCGCAAAAATCAGAGAGGTTTTACTAAGGGCCTTACAGGAGCACGCGTAAGCGCAAGAATTATCAATTCAGTCTTTAAAGATGCAGAAAATATGAAAAATGATTGTTCAGTGGTCATTCCTAATGTGTTGGCACTTTTGAAAATGCTAGAATAGATCACATTGTCACAACGTTAGAAGTGAGGGGTGGCTTATAGGACTTTGAGAGTGTTTTACCGCTTTTTATGCTCTAACACGGATAAGATTTGTATTGGTGTTCACAGCCAGATATAAGTACCAAAAAGAGTTCTTTAAGGCAACCCCTTGTTGTTTTCGTTCTTCAACCAAGACATTGATCATCTATGCAAAGACCTATGTGATCACAATTTCTTCAAGCAATTTGTATAAAAATTAAAGGATCAACATTCTCATTTAGAGGGATATTAAAACCATTATCGGTCTCCCTGCCAACACCTCTATGACTATGGTCTAGGTTCCGCGGAGGTACCTAGGATTAGGAATGAACCGATCGATGAGAAAAGAAGGCGCTTCTATACCATTGATCCATTGCCAAGCACCTGACTATATGTCAAATGCCCTGTTCAAGTCTACCTACATTTAACTCCACGTGTTAAGTTACAGTACGTTTTATAAGTAAAGTAACAGAGTAAAGAAATCGAACGAAAAAAGAAATTTCGAGGCTTTAATGGCCCAACGCCCAAAAACCCAATATAAACTATGGATCTCTGCATAATCCGAAGTGCCAGCCCATGATCTTGGAAAATGCTCCAACAACTAACCCTTGATGACAACTGGAACGCCGACAACACATGGTCAAGAATGAATTAATAAAGTTCTTTATAAAAAAAAAATAAATATATTTTTATCTGCTTAAAGGAGGTATAATGAGGTAATGACACTGTTGCATACCAGAAAGACGCACAGATCTGGAATAAATAATATGTCATGGAACATTTCCAAGCAAGATACGATTGTTCTTGGAAGAAATAGGTGTATTAAAAACTTGCATGTATTTATAATGAAGAAATACGTAATTTTCATTACTGTTACTATTTTTAATTTTATAAGTGAGAATAACTATGTGCAGAAGAGAAATGGGATGAATAAGAAGAAATGAGGGGGAACTAATACGGATATATTTTACATACTTTGAAATATGAAATCATTTACATTAATATATTATAGTATTCATGTATAAAATATTGGATTGTATTTATTATTATTATTATTTTTCTTGTTATTATCAAGGCTATGATTGAAAAAGAACCTATTGAAGTTGAATAACTTCGCTTTAAAATCAAGCATTTCTCCCACTAAGTGGCTCTCTTCTCCAAGTGATGGGTATGACCCTGGAGAGTCTTACAGTAAGCATCTTGATTAAGCCAATCATCCAATACAGAGCCACAAAATACAGGACCTGCTAAAAATTCATCCAAGAGAAGGACATGGTGGGGAAGTACATCATATTTATTTTAGTCATATCCTGCACTTTTGACAAGGTATAGTTGAGTCACCTACTCCAACAGTAAAAAGGAAGGAGACACCCAGTAGCCTCAACACATATTGTGTGAGGATAGGAAATAGCTACTAAAATGTGGAGCAGACAATCTGGTGGGGATGCCTACAGTATTTCCTTTTGGGCCTTTAAAAGTCAGTCATTAATGAGATCAAAGTGACCCTGACTTTTATCTGAGTAGATTTTTTATTCTATTTAATTGTTCCAATAATTAATGTTTAAGATACTAAACAAATAAAAAGAGTTTTATTGACAAACAGATATTCCTGTAAGTGCAAAATCTCACTACTACCAAGTACAAAAAAGAACTTTTTTCAGCTTGTAATTTTCTCCTTTTATTTTAATATTCTTCAACTACATGTTTCAGTATACAGGCACCATTATCATGCTACTTTTCATCATATTTTCAAGTATGTTATTCATACATTATACTCTAAATATAAGTTTTTTACATATAATTCCTAGAAGTTAGGAACATTATGTATAAGAAACGATTACATTTAGAATATAAACTATGAATAGCAAAATATTTGTATAATAAAATAGATCATATCATCCTGCATCCCAAAACATGTAGTTTAAGAATGTTAAATAAAAACAAAAAGAGTAAATTGCAAAAACGAGCTACTTATAATTAACTGTCTCCTTAACCAATAATTTAATAAAAAAGAATTTCGAAAATGACACTTATTGTATCCCTGATACCGAACTGTAGTCTCTTCGTCTGGCTGTTAACTAGTTTTCATCTGAACAACAGTATATCTATATCCTTCATCTGGACATAGACCTTAGAGATAATAACTGCCCAAATAAAGTAAAAGGCTTACCTTTTTTTTTTATATAATATTCTGCCATTATTTTGATCCAAATTCTTTCCAACCTCTAGAATTTAGATCCTTGACTATCTTAGTCAAAGGTATTAGAATAACTAAAACATATTATTCATAATCCAATTTATATTTCTTTATCTGCTCATAAATAAATTTATTTTGTATCAGAATAATAATTAAACTGATTTAAAACAACTAATTAAATATTGTCACAATGATTACTTCCTAGTAGAATGGAAATTTATAAGAATTTATTTTATTTTGCAAAGCTGCAAAAAATATTGTCAAAATATTACAGTTAATATTTGTAGAATACCTATGCCCATATCGACAAAAGATACTTTATCATTTTATTTAAAAATTAGTTCTACATTTCTAAATGTACAACACAAAATATGAGATAGCATCTTAAATCTATTACCAATATTCAGAGGTTGCCATTTAATAATTTCATTTACAAAAATACATGAAAATTTAAAGTTACAAAACATAAGATAAATGCATATGAAATCATTTATTTTACCAACAATGTACAAAAATGGTACCTACTCGTGAAATCATTCTTGTCAAGCTAAAATATTTAAATTATGGTTCTTAAAATATAAATGACGAGACCATAAACACCAAAATGAAAAATTACAATGTGATTTTATTTTTGACTAGAACTAACCTGTTTTTATGGCTTTTATCAATTATCTAATTTTCCTTTAAAACATTTGGAAGGAGCTTACAATCCACTTTAAAAGTAATAAGGTAAAATAAATACAACAAAAGAATTATAACATTGATCACATGATTTATTATGGTGAATTATTAATTTTAACTAAGCAGTCTAAAGTTGGATTTTTGATTAACATAAGTAACTGGCCTTCAAAAAATAAATAAAAAGGAAAAAGGAATCTTAATTATAAAACTCTATTACCCATATTAATTAAATTTACAAGTAAAACAGACATTAACTATGTATTACTGAAAAGGACAACTCTTATGTTTAAAATACTGCCAAGTCATTCCAAATAAGATAAACATTTAAAAATAACTTAATATTTTCCCTAAACTTGTACTTTTGATGACTTAAGAAGTTTATAGGAACACTTTATATACAATTAATAATACAATAAATAAGGTTTTAAAATTTAAAAACAAATACCTCAGTTATGTTACTTATAAAAATATGACAGAAGAAATATACAGCAATATGATAAATAAGGTTTATTTTTTTAAATCTCAAATGAATTTTGAACAATTAACTAAAATAAATTATAAACATGTTCTCAATTTCTTTTTAGCTTATTTACAAACAAATTTTGATAATTGTACAACTTTACAGATTACTAAATAGAGTCAAGTTGGACAGAACTAGTAATTTTAACCATTATATATGTGGTTAATTTATTTATATACAGACATACAAACGTAAATTGCACATTTTCATTGTTTAATTCTGTCTTTCATCAACAAGGATTATCACAATTAATAAGGGACAAAATTATATTGACAATAATACACATATGAAGTTAAATATGTATACAAAATTTTCAATTTAAACTAAAATGAAACCATCGAAAATATCACGTATAACCATTTATAATAACATTGAGATTCCTTTTGAACCCTAAGCTATATTACACCTATTACGACTTAAAAAAAAAAAAAAAAAATCATCACAAAAATAAGATATCTTTTTAAATCCATTTTATACAGGTGTATAATTCCCTCGAGGGGTGTAGAATAATTGTCCTTTTAATAACCTTCGACGGAGTTCTGCAAGAAGCAGCCGTTTTTCTTTTTGTATTTTCTGTAATATTCCTTTATTTTCATGAGCTCTTCTTGAAAGATATGGCAACACTTCATTGACAGGCCCATAAGGTATATATTTATAGGCAGAGTAACCTGCTTGCCCTAATGATAAGAAAGAACCAAATTAAACAATCATAAATCAAATTAAAATATAGCAATACTAACTAAACCATTAACCCTTTTCCTGGCAAATCAAAGAAAAATTGGGCTTTATCCTTTTAGCTCGATAGGTAGATCCCCATCCAGCAAGTGACTTCACAAATTTTGACCAAACTGGAGGGGAAATATAGACCCCTAGCCAGAATAAGGGTTAATGGTTATGAAGATGTAGATTTAATTAAATGTAAAATATTTTTGATTATCAGAACATCCCTGAAATCGAAATGAAATAATGTTAGTAAAAAAAACCCAACAACTTAACTAGTTCAATATATATTTAGTCAATAGATGTCTAAAGATTCAAAATAAATTGTTTATTCACGGACAAAATTAAAATTTTGAATTCAATTTTAATATATCTGAAACATGATTATTCATATTTGGAATAAAATTAACATATTAATAGTAAAGAATCCTTTAACTAGCCGTACTCAATTTGATACAGAGATTTCAGGATGATTAAAACTTACATACTAAAAACCCATTTTATGAAAACAATAAACACTAGACATACAAACAATTAACACTAGCTTGAGTGGTAATGAACGAGATATATGAGAAAAATAAAATTCAAACATTATAGGAAAAGAAACTAAGCAAATGAATTGAGAGCACTGCAAAGATTGACCAAACAGATAACCTGTGATTTTTAACATGCTACATCAACATCTAGAAGTTTGAAAAGGTTTAAATAAAACTAAATTAATAGTTCTAAAAATTAAGAGCTGTAGAACATTGGGGAAGGTGCTGATCTATTCTATCATTTCTTCAAATAGCAAATGTTGAATGTGAATGAGTCAACGTTTTCTTTGATCAAAGCTATAAAACAACTGACAGAATTTTCCCTTTTAGTTCAGTCAAAACATAGCTCCCAACAGCTATTTCTTTGTCTTCAATTTCATCCTCTTGTTCATAATCATTCATCAATTCATCCAAAAAATTACAATCTTCACTTGATAAATTTGCCAATTCACATTTGTGGAATCACCATCTTCACTAGTTAAATCATTTGCAATAAACAGAGAGCGGTGAGTTTTCTTCTCTTTATTTTTATTGGCTTTCTTTGTTTTTATATATTTTTTCTCATCGATTTCCATTTTCTCCGGTGTGTCTGTCAAAATACGTGATTTTTCCTTACCAGATGTCTTACTATTGCAAACGTTTTTCCAGAGCCCGGCTTTCGTAAATGGTCTAATCATTTCTGGAGTAATAAACAAAGAGAAAAATCTGTTGTACCTGTGGAAACTTTAACCATCTGTCTACAGGTTCAGCGAGCAATGGTGTCCACAGGTACAACTGAACGCCATGTTGTGTGGAAAGCTCTGTTTCACAAAACCCGTAAGCGATAACTGATAAGAAAACATATGATGTTATGATATATTTATCGGACAACCCAATGAAATAATACTACCTAGAAAATTTTTAAGTGTAGGTCATAAAAAATTTAAAATCAATGGTTGGATTGGTCATGAGGATTTGGAAGAAAAAAACTTAAAAATAATAATTTCTACTAATCTGTTGATATGACAGACTTGAAAACACACGTGCAACTGCAGGAAGATGCTTGCAGCACTACCAACGTAACAATTTCAATTTCAATTTCCCTTCTCCCACTCTCTATTAAAAATTTCCACAGATACAGTACCTTCCCCTGTAGTAAAAATCATAATGGTTAATTAATACTAATCTAATATTCAACTTACCAAGTGGGAATGTAATATAATCACACATTCCAAGTAATTGGCCAAAACAGATAACTTTATCCTCTGGAGCAATGCCTAATTCATTCATCCTAAAACAAAAAAAATGTCAAAACTTGAAAAACTAATAAACTTTTATTTATAACTTTATTTGAAGAGGATGCAATTAAAATTATCATCACCATTTAAGAAAAATTTGCAGACCATTTATCATTAGCTTAATTCAATCTATTTAATAAAAGGACTTCTAATTCTTAAGTAGTCTAAATAAATTATTATATATATAAATATATTATATAATTATCTTAGATGAACATTATTAAGGTGTTTTTTAATTCACACACCGTCTATTTTAAATGTATAATGTTTATTTAATCAACTGAAGATGTAAGATTGAATTCTAATGAATACATGATTCTTAATTATGCATTGTTCTTAAAAACAATGGACACAGCAATGAATGAGATGTTTTTGCTAACTATGTACTAATCCAATCATATTCTAGTGGCCGTATTGTTATCAAGTCTTTCTATGAAACTCCTGCAGGCCAGTTTTTCTACAAAACAAAATCATTTTCTCAGTTTTCCTTAAGTCTACATTTAAATAAGAACTCAAGAAATGTCACAAAAAAATAAAATGTGTCATTTGAACACCTGAATAGAAATGAACTATTAAAAATCAAGCAGAAAAAAAGTGTGTTAAAATATTGTCCTCTAAATTAAGAATTGATGAGCAAATGGTTCATGATATTTCAAAGAAGAAAAAAGACATTTCAGACTTGGTATCTTCAACAACCCAAACATCATGACCTCCGAAAAGAATGGAGAACCAGACATTAAAAGATATAGATGAAGCCGTCAACCATACAACATGCTGAGGGAATTCCTATTTCTGGGCCAATAGTGAAAGAGCAATATGGTTTCATGAAACTTAAATACTGAAGAGCCATTCTCCACTTCCCAAGGATGGCTCCAGAAATTCAAAAAAAGACATGGTATAAGGCAGTTGGCCATTCAAAGGGAGAGTCATACTAGTGATAATGTTGCTTCAACTTAATTGGAAATTGTAACTGCTTGGACAAAAAATGTAGTTTAATTACCTTCTTATCTATCACATTAAGTGAATAAAATGTAATTCGATTATCCGGGGTTTTGATCCACCTTACCCATCATTACCCCGGACCCAGGACCCAGATAACAGGGGTTCTACTGTATATTAATACTGAAATGCAATTTAGTACAGCCAATTTTTATAAGTGTATATAAAATGTTTTTGATTGCCACTAAAAAATTAATAAGCCTGAGAAATCAATGAAGAACATACTTCTCAATGGCAAATCGAACAGTATCTTCATTATGAGAAGCAACCATAATTCCAATACGGTTAGCCTGCCCTTTCTTTTTAAAGTCTTTAATTCTTCTCAAGCACTCAGTAAGAGTTTGGTAATACATTTCAGAAGTAGCTTCATAATTTGGATTTATAGGATCCGTGTAGCCTAAGGCTGCAGCTCTGGCTCGTTCCTAGAAAAATAAAAAAAATTAATTAATTACAATCTATATTTTACCTAATAATTAGTAACATCCACATAACAATTTTATTGCATGCAAACTGATAATAGTTCAGCAGTGAGATTTAAGTTAAAATATATGATAAGATGACAACAATTTAAAATAATTTATCTTAGTATTATGAATCTGGATGATAGAAAATATTCCCTTTTTTTTCCTGCCTAAGCATGTAAGTTATATTTTCACAAGTTTGTGAACAATTGTTATTAGAAGGTAAATTCTTAAGACTCCTCCTCCTTCAGACATACGTGCCACATGTCCAGCCCACCGGAGTCTTCCGACCTTAATGACTGAGACCACATCAAGATCACCATAGAGTCCGTTCACCTCCGCATTTGTGCGTCGTCTCCATTCATTCCCAACACATACCGCTCTGAGGATTCGACGAAGAACTTTCCTTTCAAAAATCCTTAATGTCATATCATCAGACCTTGTTATCGTCCATGTCTCAGAGCCATATGTGAGGACGGGCCTGATCAAGGTCTTATATAGAGTGAACTTGGTTTTCCTGGACACGAGCCTACTGGTCAGCTGCTTCCTGAGGGCAAAGTAGCATCTTCGCCCTCAGGAAGCAGGAGACATTCCCAAGAGTGTCCTAACCGAACCAATACATGGAAAGAGAAGAGTTGGAAGGCCCAGACTACGGTGGACAGACTGCATGACTGGCGATGCAGGATCCCTCGGCATCAGGAACTGGATGGTCGTAGCACAGGACAGGGATGCATGGCGCTTGTTTTTGGAGGAAATCAGGACTCGTGCGCGGGTTGTAGAATTCGGTTAAAAAAAAAAAATAATAAATTCTTAAGAGTTCTCTAGAGCATCTCCAATGCATACCCTCATATAAGCATCTTACATTCCTCACACCCTCTTAATCTCACACTTCAATAATAACTTTGCTCTTTTAGCTGTTGATTATCATTCCTTTTCAAGCAAGTTCTTCCATAGAGCTGTATGGCCACATTTTCTGTAATATCATGCAGTAGATCTTTAGAGTCAGTCCTCAGAATGATATCATGATATAGAAGAATACTTGTACTTTGTATGATAATGGTAGTCCAAGCAGTTCTTCTCAGGCAGATTTTATTGAGCTAGTCAATGTGTGTTAGAACTGTAAAATGGATCATTTGCATCTTTGACTCTTCCCCAATTTTCTTGCTTTCTTGTAAACCTACACCTAAGATATAATCAATAACAAGATGTTCAAAGCTTGGATCATTAGCGATGACATTCTAGCAAAGGATTTCTTGACATTAGTCAAATAAGTAGAAACCTCTTGTTTTCATTTTCTTTCCTTTCTAAAATTGTATTTTCACCTGCAACCTTTATCTAGAGTTATTACTGGTACACAAACAATCTCAAATGAAGTAGTAATACAAAATTCGATATCATATTTTTAAAAAACATTCTTTGCAATAATTTATAAAAAATAAAGAAAAAAAAAAGTATATACATCTAAGTTAATTCCATAAAGCCTGAAAAATCACAAAACTGTTATGCTAAACAAGAATAAATTACCTATTAAAATTGTCGTATTACAGTGAAAGTCCAATTATCCAGATTAAATGGGGCCGATATTGATCCCGATAATCAGATTTACTATTGAATTAGAGTATTGAAATAAAAAATACAGAAATATGTAATGTTTTAACTATGTATTTTATTAAATAATTAAAAATGTGACTGTTTATAAAATTATATTTATGTAACAACAAAGTTTAGTTATTACATTCTTTTAGGTGCCATAACTCTTTAGGTTTATGAAGAGACCACTCGTGATGGCAATAAGGCCTAGAGTGAACAAAACCCGTGTAGAATGGATGTGCTATGCTTCTAGAAATTTACTAAGAACATTAACTCAAAACTTGACTGTTAAAAGGTGTGTGGCCTCCACACCTAAAGGCCGTTTCACACTATAGGTCACGCGAGGCTCACGCTCCAGGCATGCTCACACTCGACTCGCACTCTTATCTTTCATACTACGGCGTTCCAACAACGTTCCTCGTATACCAGCAGGTTAAAAACATTCATCATGTCTGTCCATTTTACTGACGAACAGCTAGTTCTTATGGCGTTGCTATTAGACTAGGATGAAAGAAAACCTAAAAAGAGAAGAATGTGGGTGCACCCTCTTTTGTTATCAAGACCTGATAAAGGAGAATATCACACATTGTTTTGGAAATTAGTCGATGACGAAACTCAGTTCTTCCAATACTTCAGGATGTCAAAAGAAAGTTTTGAAATTCTTCTGTCAAAAATTGAGAGCGATTTGAAAAAAACAGAATACCACTTTTCGAGCTGCTATTTCACCTAGAGAGAAACTGGTGGTAAGTTTGAGGTAAGCAATATTTTTTGACTTAACATTAATTATAAATTTTATTATTATTATTTTTTTTTTTTTATGCATATTATAAAAAAAATTAAAAAAAAAAAAAAAATGAATACAGTAAATCTAGTTAAATTCATTCGGAGAATAATTAGAAAAATATGAAGAACAAGTTGAACTAGGTGATGAAATGGAATGAATTGGTTGAATGTTTTGTTGTAAAGGCTGTTGGGTAGGGGGGTGAGAAATCAAATATTTCATTTCCATCTGTGAAACCATGTTAAAAATTTGTATTTTTATATGGTGCTCATTGATTGGAGAAAATGTTTTGACTGTTTCTGTCACCGACTCAAAGAATATATTCATTGGGTACTTTTTGTTTTCAGCTGGTTCCTTTTTATCAAGTAAATATTTCATCACTGTTGCAGCTGCAGTTTCCTGATCTGGCTGTTTTTTGGGGATCGAGGGAGTCGTTTGTGACGATGATGACGACAGTCCTAGTGTTTGACAATTGTTGGACTCCCAATTTCTTCCCAAACTTTTTTTTTGTGGGAGGAGTCAAAATACATCATGTCACTTGAGTCGTAAATTACAGGCTTTGCCTGCACCAGTTCGATTAGTGTTTCGTCCATATTTTCACTTTGGGACACTTCGAGACACTGCGATCCCCACGCTCCAAATATTCTTTGCCAGAAAATGCCGCGCTCCAGAGTGTCGTGAGAGTTTAGTGTGAGCACTGATGTGAAAACGTAAGTTGTTTTTAACTAACTAAATCTTGAGCGTGGGGAGTGGAGAGCGAGCGTCGCTCGAGCATCCCCTCTAGTGTGAAACGGCCTTAATTCTGGGACGCAGTTCCAGTAGCTGCTACTTAGTTTATTTAGTTTTACGTATTTTATTGTGTCATGAAAACTAATAAGTTGGGATCTATCATATTTTATATGAACTCCGTACCATGGCCTACAATGCCTGTTAATGAATTATAAAAAACAATTGTATGCAGGAAAAAAAAAAATATATGTGTGTGTATATATATATATATGTATTCTTTTTTCTTCAAATCAATCCGGATAATTGGAGTTTCACTGTATTTGAATCCTGATTTTACAAACACTTACTTGCTCCATATAAGCCCCACGGACTAATTTACAACCAAAGAAGAAGTTTTGCCTCTTAGCCTGTTCTAAATCAGTGGAAACTTCTTTTAAGGCATCTTTCAGATAACATTGGTAGGTATTAAAAACAATTGCCTGAAAAATAAAGATTATTGTAGATACATGGAGCAAATTAAATATACATTGACAATTTACTAATTCTTAGAAACAATAATTAAAGTAATAATTACTTTATCAGTATTGTATTTCCTCATCATTTCAAGAGTTATCCTTGAAATAGCAGGTTGGAAATAAGTTTGTTCAGCATCAATCATGACACGCACATCAAGATCTTTAGCAGCCTAAAATAATAATCACTATCACTTATTTAACCAAAAAATATACACATAACAATAAATAAACAAAATTCATAAAATTTGAATAGATAATCAAAAGATGACCACCAAGACAGGTAAAAATATCAAGAATAATTCCAGGTTTTCCAGGTTACTTTTCATAAAATTCAAGGTAAATTATAAGATAAAACTTGTGGTCCATTGTGTTTTCTTGTACCATTCTCATTGATTTTATTTAGCATATTTTTTGTGATTAATCCAGGATTAGTACAAAAAAGTTTTCTAATTATAATTATTTGAATATTTTTTTTTTATTAGAAAAAAACTTTATTATGTTTCATTATCAATGATTTTAACTAAAATAATTAAATATTTCAAAAAAAAAAAAAGGAAACATTAACAATAAAGTAGATGTAGAAAATGTTTTTCCACAATGATGCGAGTCAATGTCATACATTATAGGTCAATATTTTTGGTTTGCTATATATTTTTATTAATTTATTTCTAGCCGCCCATTTTGTTTTTTTGTTGCTTTTTATCATTTTTTCTTTCTTTCTTAGTCTTCTGTTTTCCATTTTGCGGCTGCTTAATATTAATAACGTAGTATTTTACTTCGCAATCAAAGATATATTTGATCAAAATCATGAAATTCGTTACGATGACAGCTCCAATAACAATAATTTTTTTAGCATGTGAAATCTTTTATGAAAGTTAATTACAAAAACTTAGATAGGTATCTTACATTTTTACTTCGGTTTAAATTTTATTACAACCTAAAGATATAGTTTAATACTGTTAAGCTTTTCTAAAGACTTAAAAAATACTTGTTAGTTCTTACAACTAAACACTTCTAATCTCTGCGGTTTGGAGTAAATTTGTTATAAGGATTTTGAATTTCAAATTAAATTGAATTCATAAAATGTCTCTTGCGTTTAATGAGTATAGATGGCCATTGATGGTCCATAGTATCAAAGCATTGATGTTTAGAGTTCAATATGCGATGTTAATGCTCTCGAAACTATGAAACATCGATGTTGATGTACCTAATTATCAATTTAATTAATTATTTTCATATTAATTTATATTGAAGATGTGTAAATAAATCCAATTTTTTTATTGTATCACAAAATTTTTGATGAATTGTAAAATTCAAGCATAATCTAATGCCTTTTCCCTAGTAAAGAGGTTTCCTGTACAATTCCTGAGTTTCAAGGAATTCCTGGTGGGTGGACACCCTGATCAAGTTTTGCATTTTGTAACTTAATGACAAACAATTCAATAAGAGATAATAGTCATTGCTAACAATTGTTATTAATTATAATGGTTTGTATGATTAATTAATTATAAAGATTTAATGAGAAATATTGCTAAAATTACTAAAATAATATCTAACAAACCTTGATTAAAGTATTAACACGCCTTATCATGTTACGGAACATTTCTTCTTCCTTAGAAGATAACTGAGATATTAGTCGAACCATTCTTCCTTCCTTCAAACTAGGTACACGAAAAGTGTCATTCAGCCCAAAGTTTTCATCAACTATACCACTCCATGGGAACAAATGTATAACACTGTAACAAAGGCAAAATATTTTCCAATGATAACCATTAGCCAATACCTAAATATTTTATTTTCTGAAATTAAATACAAAGAACATGACAAATAAACATATAAATAAATTTGCTTTAAAGCTAGAATGAAAACTGGTAATATCCGCCAAAAAGAAATCTTGGTTATACAGATCCACAGATATATGAACACAATACATATCAGATCATTAGTTGCCAAGTAATTTAGCCTGAGTGCTAAAGATATTTGAAGTTAAGTGCTGGTTGAATAGCTGTGAGTGCCAACACCTGGATGAGAGACCACTCTTAACACGGGCCTTTACATCAGTTTCATATATTACTACTTGTATATAAGACTTTGTAAATTCTGGAACATTCTGCCGAAATAGTTCACCAGGCAAAAAAGAAAAAGTATTTGAGAGGGCATTAATTATAGTCACTTCTATACTGATAGAAGTGTGTAATACAAAATTTGCTTTAATCAACAAAAGTAATTCTGTGAAAAAAAAAAAAAAATTAAATTACAAGTATACTTGTCTATTGAGGATACTTACCCTTCACTATCTTTAACAACTTTTTCAAGAAACTTTTTGGTATCTTTGATGCCAGCTTGTTCTAGCCGTTTCTCTAAATCAGCAGCTGTCAATTTTTGCCCAATAACATTTCCTTGGCCACCAATTACTTCACTAACAAATTTACGAGCTCGCATAATGACTTCAGAAAGTTGCAACTAAAAATCAAAACAAAAAAAAAATTATATTCGCAACAATATTAATAGAGTGATATATACACACAATTTATATTATAACATAGCTAATCCATGTTAAACAGTTATTAATCCATTGGGTCATCATCAAATAGTCTACTTTTGGATTATAATGCTTAACCAGATAAAGCCCTAAAAGAGTTTTTGCACCCAAAATGCCTAATAATTAAGTTCAGTTTTGACCTGCCATCAGTGTATTATGTCTTAATTAAAACTTTAGCACTCTAAGGAGAGGTAACCGTAAGTCAGCTCTAGTCCTTACCATAGTTGCATACTTAATGGGAACTGTCACTTCTCTCACATCACTTCATGCTGTGTCACTGCCATCAATAATCTCCCTTCTCTTTGTATTAACATGGAGATAATGGCATTTCGTGCTTTCTCGTTATCACTTTTTGACATAAAGCTAAATAAAGCAGAATTAATTACTATAATAATACCTCTTTAGCCCACTGCTGCTTTTACCAATCCCCTGTGTTTTTCTATTATTAATTTCAAATACTTTATCACATGTAGGTAAGGAATTTCTGAAAACATTACAGAAATAATAAACCATCATTAGATGTGATTTCTTTTAACTTTAGTAAAGAACCAGGACAATGAGTTATTTTTTTATTTCTCCACTAATCATCACCTTATCTCAATGGGTTTCAATAAAGGTAAAGTCGGGAACACAATGAATCTCAAATTAGAGTTTGGAAGCAGCACTGATAAAGAAGTTACAAATCCACCATATCACAAGAGCTACTCTTCTCAGCTTTACTCATATAAACTACTAAACGATTTCATATCGAAAGGAGTAAAAGGCAGCTTCTTGTTATTAATTTTTATTGTTCTATGATTATGTGAGTGCATATATGCAATAAGTAAAATGAAATATCTAATGCTCAGCACCTTAACTAAATTATTGTTGCTATTTCCACTGGTTGTACTAATACAAATATGAATTTTCTATTTAAGAGAGAACAATTTCTGTTTTTGTGTCATAGATAACAAACATACTACAAAATTCTAAATCATAATTCAATTACTAAGGTATATACTCTGGACAACAGCTTTACAGAAAAGAATAGAGAGGAGGCTTTGATTAAGATTTTGTATTAAAAAGTGGAAAAAGATTCTAAAAACAAAGAAAGTGGCAAGACACTGACACATATCAGGTAGTGTCAACATTTATTTTCAGATTCATTCTTATTAGGAATTCCCCACAATAGGCCTGAGGTTGTTTGATCTTCATTAAGAGGCCAACTCCTTGAAACAAAAGTTTTTTCCCTCTCCCTTAGGTAGGTATTTCTAACATTGACTGTGAGACATGTTTTGCAAGGAAGGTTCTTGGAAAATTAAACAGGGTTAGATGTTACAATGTGTTGGTGTTATGATTAGCAGCTTATGATTTCACTTACTTCTAAAGAATTAATTACGGAGCTATTCAGTTTAAAACCTACATTGTGTAAGCAATATCTTGAAAATCAGGAAAGGACTTGAAAATCTTTCTCATTTAGTTTTGTTCTTAGCAATGTCCGATTAAGATCATTTAATTAAAAATGAGTGAGAAGGAATAACATGTTGAGAAATTAAATGTTGAGCAGCAACAAGATTTAACAGCATTGAATATGTTGAAAAATGAAGAAGGAGGGACTTGATTATCAAAAGAATTTTAAAAGGTAAAATAAAGATAACAATAACTGATTTTTTTCAAACAATGATCTATGTGTACGTGTATGCTTTAAGTTTTCAATGATGTTATAAAAGTTTGCAATGTTTAATTAATTCCATGTTTGTTGTATGTAAATGTTACAATAATGTCTTATTTGCTTGATTATTCATGACACTAATGAAAAAGACTCTTCTTTTAATATCAGATTAAGTGACTAGACGGGTAACAAGATTGGTTTTTACAAATCACAAAATAATACATCTTATCTAATTTTGCAATCCTAAAAAATTGTTAAATCCAGAATTAATATGTTTAAATTTATAGGATTAATTAACGAATAAAATATGTGGGACCAAATAATAGTTCTTTACTTAAAATATGAAAACCAGAAAAGTCCCCATATCAAAAATTGACTTATCTGTGTGACATATGAAAACATACCAGCAGTTGTGGCCTTCCAAGAGCAGTTAACTTAATAGCTGTTATTCCAGTTCCATAAGTAGCTCCTATTATAAAAAAAATAATAAATAGATATCATTTTATAAATTAGATACTGAAAACTACATTAAAAATTTAAAAAACAAAATATACAGAACGTTAAAAGAATAAATCTGATATGGGTTATTCAAGTATCATAATGATACACAAACATTTTTTTAAATATTACTATAATAATCATATTAAGAATACAGGTCATATTTCCCTCTTTCCTATTCATATACAACAATTTTTTTTACAATGCATACTTTGAACTTACATATATGCTCTTTTTAACACAATTTTTTTTTTTTTTTTTTTTTTTTTTTTGGAGCCGACTTGTTTGCACTTCAGCCTTTGAGGCTCATTGTGCTAGCGCCGTGTTTCCTGTATTGTTATCAATACAGTCCAAGCGTTTTCATGTATCTAAGAATCATATTCGGATCCATGTCTACTCTAGGCATGTAAGTGATATTATTTTGTTTTTTGTATAACTTTGATAAAATAAAAAAGGAGTTATTTTGTTTTTTTAGAACACAGGTTGTTAAGTTATATAATAACGACAAAACCTTGTAACTTAAAAACAGCCTGAGAGTTGTATTAAATTTAATGGTTTCCATGTCTTCACTCAACAGTACCAAATCATCAGCATAGCCAAGCATGGGAGCTTCATCACCCATCTCTAGACCTTTACCAATAAGCATTATCTTTCTAATGACATATTTTAGCACTCAATTAAATGAGACAGGGAAAATGAAATATCCCATTTTTAAACTGGAACATAACTAAAACTTTTATGAATAAAAAGTACAATATATAGTTGAATATTTAAGACTAAAGCCACATTGATTGTCAGCAATAATTTCCTCTGAGTAATCAGCAATGTGGCTAGTTAGAATTGTAGTAAATATTTTGTAACAGGTTGAAAGATGCGAGATTCCACAATAATCATTTTAATAATTATTCATTTTTAGCTCATGTTTCTTAAGAATCAAACCTTGAGTAGAACCAATTAAATTAAAATTAATATAGGTTCAATTTATAAATAAATTAAACAATATAACCAAAATAACAGTAGCTTATTTTATTCTTTTAATTTCTTCAAAATTGGAATGACCTGGTGCACTGTAATTGCTGACATTTCTTTGATAACCACCTAAAAAATAATATAAGCCATCTCTTTCCAAGAGTAATACCTATTTTAAAAACTTTCCCTCATTAAATATTTTAATGACAATCTCAACAACTATTATAAACAGTTTGATTGAACCACAACCACCTACCACTAATAGAAAAGGCATGATCAATTTATATTATTCATAAGTTAATAAAACTTAACAGAATGAGAAGTTATACTGTTGAAAAAATATTAAGTACACAACAATCTCTACCACTCTCACAAGAACACCCCCTCGGAGTGGCGTGTGCCACTGTTGGTAATTGCTCGTTTGAATGGATGATTCAATATTTATGGAGAAAATTTATAAGAAAAGGCTAAAGTGATAAAATACAATCAATGAAAAAGAAAATTATAAGGCTAGTGATGCATAGCTAGATAATTTTAAAAGTTTGTAATATATAAAACCCATTACTTATTTTCTTCTGAATAATTTTTAAATATTTATTTTTATAACAGTTAATTTTATTATAAGAGAATAAAACTGCAATCATTTGTCAATTTTGTCTTCTTTACATCCAGTAATCACCCATTTTCGGTGATCTGACACCCCTCTAAGTACCAGTACCATAGGTGTTGGATTATCAAGGTTGTACTATAATTATACTTAATATCTATTTGCCTTAATAAATATTTTAGTAGTTCAAAATTTACCTGCAACAGCATTGAGACATTCCAAAAATGTTTCTACATTTCGTTCGCAAGTAGCTTCATTTAAATAAAAATATGTACGTGCACTTTGTACTTTGTACCTCCTATCAGCAAAGGTTTTGGTAACATTATATTGAGGCATTTCCCCACCAACTGATGAAGCTACATACATTAAAAACAATGAATAAATAAAACATAAACAATTAGGAGTGTACATTCATATGTAATAATGTAATGTAATGTAATAATATGTAATAATGTAATAATATGTACATTAATATGTATTAATATATACATCAGAAAAAATTATAAAATGAATAACACCACTACAGTCAACAAAGTAAAGAATATTACCTTCTGGCCTAGAAGCTGCATAAGAACAATAAAATAAAAATTAATAATGAATTCTGACCATTAAAAATTAATATTACATGTTTACGAGCAAATATGTTTACAAATATAGTTTATGAAAAGTACAAGGTCATTTAAATTTAATAAATGAATAAAATGCACCTTTCAAACATAATTCAGTTGATTATTGTGTTCAATATAAGCAGATAGTGGTGCTACAGAAACAATCAGCCCACAAAATGAACTAGAGAGATGAATATAAAGTATTAGAGCAAGAATAATTTAATACCTTGCAATAAAAATTATATTTCTTCTTAAAAAAAAAATTAAAAAATGAAATCGATACTCAACTCTAGTCTCAAACATAAAAAAAATTACAAGTATTAAAATGGCTTTGTCAATTAACAATACCTGAGATTAATTAGTAATACACATTAACAATTAAAATTAATTACTCATGTGCTATTTTTATATTTGCTGATTAGCGATGGTGGTAAAGAAAAAATGAAACTCAGACACACCTTTGTAATCAAATACAAAAATAGCTTTCGCATTATATACCAACTATTCTTCACTAATGTGAAATTCTTTAACAGAAAAGTACATAGTCATACAGTAAGGTATGGCTAATATTTTTATGGCAAATAAAAACGTTTGCACAAAAAACAAAACAAGAACTAATATAATAAAAATAAATGTCTGAGCACTAAATAATTCTCTGGGTACATGAAAGACGTGAAGATCCTTAGCATAAGAAAAATAAGTTAGCAAAAGCTAGAAAATCCTGGGCCAGGCGCATGGCAATACACGAGAAGCCTTAACGTTATCAACACTGTGCAGAAGAAATAAAAAAATAAACGATGAGTTTAATGGAAACAGCAAAAACCAAAAAATTCCAGCAAAATAATGCATAGGCCAAAGAGTAAGATGATGTATTTTATGGGTGGAAATCCACACACACACACTGAAAATTATGGATAGTTCAGTATTCATAAATATATACTAATATGCCCCTCTCAGCAAAAAAGTATGGCCTCAATTTTTTTAACACACCTAGTTTATATGTTTTACAACTAAATTTGAGAATTCAATCTAGGAATGGAGAGGATGAATACATTAATGATTTAATATTTAATGTTTAATTCCAGCCCCTTGAGCGGACAGATCATTTAAACTGTTTCCATTAATTGATTTATGATTAAATCATGAAAATTTTTAACCATAATGTGAAATCATAAGTTTTAAAATATTCATGGTATTAAATATATTTATAATATTCATGGTTGTGAAAAAACACTCTGACCAATAGCTTCAGTCGTTATTACCCTGCCAATTGAGTAATATAGTTAACTAATATTAAGTTATGACATAACTGATAATTGTACATTAACACATTGTGGTCAAGCATATTATGATGACACATTATGGCTGGAATGGATAATATCTTGAAATGTTAGTGAATTTTCATGTTAAAAAAAAATCACTTTACATTTAAAAGGCTTATGAATTTTCATGTTAAAAAAAAAATCACTTTACATTTAAAAGGCTTATGCTTTTATTTTATTGTCTAAAATTTATTCTTCATTGTTATTATAAAAAAAATGAAGGCACTTTCAAAACAAAAGAGTAAAGAATATAAAGTGTTGTATACACAAAAAAAGAATAGATTAACACACTTTATCATGATCATTTTGATTTATCCATCTAATCTATGGCTTTGTAAAAGTTTGATCTTCGATAACTATGAAAGAATCTTTCGATAAGATTAGAAACAACTAATTTGTTTCCTTCATTCTACCACCCATTTATAAAAAACAATACCCATCCACACGCCAATTCACAGTCAGCCAAAAACATTTTTATGTGACCCGAACACAATGTGTTGACTAATGTTAAGAAACTAATCCTGAGACAGTCCATGTGCTTTGAAAAACATAACTGCTCAAGATATCGTTGATTTCACAAGAAATAATCTTGGATGCACCGAAAAGAAAAATGAAGGAAATCATTATGATATAAAAGTTATAGACATCAAACTAGCAGCCATGCAAGAACATAATGGGATAGGGTTCTCGTTAAGGATAGAAATATAACATGCTAAACTGGATTGTACATTAATTAGTGAAAAAATAAAAGGAAAACTTGCTAATCCCTATAGACTAGTAAGCATGCTATAAAGAGGGCAATGAATTCAATGAAGACTCCTTCTATGGAACCATTGAAGAAGTATTAAGCAGTCTGCCACTAAATATATAAAAATTATAATCGTACTTGCAAAGATTGTAAAATCAAACTATTTCAGACCAATAAAAGAAAACTAATAGTAAAGCACTAATATCTCATAATAATGGCCACTTAGACCACTGTACAGTCATAAGCACAAATAATAGCAATCAGAAAGAAGAGAAGAAAAGTTAAACAAATTAAATTTATGAAATTGGTAGTTTGGTGCAAATAGTAACTATCAGAAAGGAGGAAAGAGAAGTTAGATTAATTGACTTAGATAATGGTAGTTTGTTAAGTTCAGGGTAAAAAAAAAACAACAACAGTATGAAGACAATCAAAAGAAATTATACAGGCCATTAAAAAACTATAGTACCTCAGAATGAGTGAATTGATGAGATGATAACAAGGGAAATACTTAATAAAATGGTAATGGATGTTTAGGAAAAAAAACAAAAAAAAAACATGAAATGTCTTGCAATAAATATAAATAAAATATATGGTTGGTATAAGAATTTGCCAAGATGATGATAGTATAGATATGAAAGAGAAGGCCAAATACTTTTAAATGGCAAATAGATAAAAAAAAAAGTAGACTGCTAAACAACTTGAACTGAAAGACCTGCACCAGATAGATACCAAAAAACTAAAATTTAATAAATTAAACGTATGGTATAATTTTAATTTAAGACTGAAAATCACTGTCTAAAAAAAGATTCATATCATATCGGCTAAAAAACACCAACCAATGGGAAATGAACAATAGGACAATTTCAAGTGGTTAATTTTTTAAAACACTTCATAAATATCCTAGGATATCACTTAAAGAGTCAACATTGAATGGGGAGAGAGCCTTGCCAGTTTAGCTAGAATAGAAATTTATTTGTTAGTAAATCTATATAAATAAAAAAGAAATATTTGTAAGTCCCTTGTACCTTCTTAAACTGTTCATCCGATTGTGATGAAACTTTGGGGAGTTAGTTAAACTATGTTGCGATAGATGACACGTGTCGTTCATCAGCACTTAGTTTAAGAAATAGTTAGGCATATATTTTTAAAGCATATAATCGTTGGGTTGTACCGTATTCACCGTTACTCTAAAAGACCTTCGAAGAACAAAGTAGTGACAAGTATTTCAATTGGTGCAATTTATCATTTCTAATCCATGAACAGCACCCAACCGTTCATTTTGCAGTGCACCTTAAAAATGGCCAACATGTGAACTTCACACAGTAGAAAATTTACACACAAGAGCATTGTCACCAACATCAACAATGTTAGCTGGATTGCAGCAACTCTTCTGGATGGTAGTTGAACCAACAACCACAACACTGCGATGTTACCAGGCTTACAGTGGAAAGGTTGATGATCAACATAATCAAAGCTGCAATTTTAAACAGAGAATTTAAAGGCAAAGATGTACTGTTACCACACATCCCAATGTGTCAACAGATATGCCATTCGAATTCAAACGTTTGCAGTTTCCGGTGGGATTCGCCTTTGCAAGACCATCAACAATGCACAAGGACAATCACTACAAGTATGTGGACTGAATTTGGAAAATCTATGCTTTTCATATGGACAGTTGTATGTGGCCTGCTCACATGTCCGAAAACCTTCTGATTTATTTGTGTATGAACCAGAAAGAAAAACAAATACTATTGTGTATCCAGAGGCACTTCAACATGTAGCTTATAATCAAAAACTTGAATTGTCAAACTTTCCTCGATAAAACAACTTAAAATACATAATGATCTCGAATAAATTGAATATTATTGTACAATACAATTAACATTATGCTTTGGAAATAAATTTTTTTAGTTTTGTTTTTATTCCTATTCTAATTGAAAATTTACAGGTAAGAGAGGACGTCTGTCGGGTCAGTTACTTATGTTAATAGATACTAAATTGAGTTTAGTTAATGTTAACATGACATTCATTGACTGTCAAGCAGTACGAAGTTCGCCGGGTCAGCTAGTTACAAATGTTTTTATAAAACACATTTCTTTGAAAATAATAAGTTGTAAAATGCTAAGAAGATAGCACTTTAGTAGAGAAAGGGAGTTATTCATAAATAAAACTAATCCATTAAACAATCTTAAGTTCAAAATATAGAGGTTGAAAAAAATCTGAAATCTAGCATTGATGTTTAGACAACCCTTCAAATGAAACATTCATGTACATGTAAGAAACGGTTTTCGTTTGACATAAAAAAAATAAATTGTACATCTATCTGAAATTTAAAATAAATTTTTGAAAAGCCTTTTTTGAATAGAAATAATTTAAAAAAAGAAAGAAAAATCTTAAAACAGGAAAATAAACTGTTTGTTTACTAAATACTTAATATCAGAAAAAAATGTTACATGAGTACATTTAAAAACAGATGAGAATTTATATTATTAATATGCACTCAATGAAATACATTACATGTATATGTATGAATTTTAATATTATTAATTTATGCTTACATAATCCTTCATTGTTTCTAATTTAATTTTTGCATTCTCTTAAATGTAAAGAAAATTACATATTCAACCCTGAAAATCAATTTTGAGTTTTCACCAGATCAAAGGACTTAAGAGATCCCTGAAACCAAAATCAATTACAGAATAAGACCTATATGTGTCAATAAAATAAAAATAAATAAAATAAAAAGTTTCCTGGTTTAATTTACTCACAAAAAAAATTAAAAAAAAAAAAAAAAAAAAAAAAAAAGAGTAAAAAAAAAAAAAAAAAAAAAAAAAAAGTAATAATAATAAGGATAGGACCAAGGTCTATAGGATATGTTTTATTTTACAATGATTTTTTCCCTAATAGTTCAAAGAACACTCCATTGGATTGGACAAGATTTTAATTAATAAGAAAAACTGAGACTATAAAAAAATAATTTGAACAGCTGCTTGGAAAGGGTTCACAGCATGGATACGAACATATGGTAGTCGTCTACATCTAGAGTATTCAGGGACAATTGTGGATGTACTATTATTATAACTCATTATTTGTACGTACTTCATCTCAATATTTGTTTTAACAAATAACCAGGTACCAGTTTGGAATAAAAAAATTTTTCATACCTATTATTCATTAAAAGCTCACTTTAAATGCACTATTTGAGATCTTAACTGGTGAACATTGCCGAGAGTGATAAAAACTTTAATAGCTGATTTGGAAGTTCCACATCCTTACATTAACTTTTTTAATAAACCAAAATTTCCAGAAAAATGGTTTATATAAGGACAAAAAACATCACCCTTGTTTTCTCTGTACTACTATAAAGTAAAATTTTAATCACAAAGAATATAAACTACGAAATCACATTTATTGAATGTGGTAAGTTAAAATGAAAAGTAATTAATTTATACCTATTATAAATGAATAATTATTAATAATACTATAGACAGTAACTACAGCACTTCATAGTAGGGAAATAAATTAAAGCTTAATTTTTAGAAAGCACTATGTCCCAAATAAAAAACAAATGGATGATTAGAAGAAATGGGAATATTATGAATATTTATTTATTCAAACATAATAAAAATTGTTGGATTCCTATTAGGTTATAAAGATATTTAATTTAAATTTCTTGAGATCAATCAATGAGTTCTCAATAAATTCAGTTGTTTAGGAAAGAATATTTAGCAAAGCTAGATAGATTATATCAAAGTGGAAAATGAAGCTATAAGATATAAGTTTGTTTAATAGTTTTTTCTTGTGAAAACGAATTTCTTTCAAATGAAAATTAAATTGTTATATGATTTTTTATAAATCATTTTTAAATAAGAATGATGGTTGTGTAGCAGTTATGTAATAGAGAGATAATCACGACAATTAAAGTTCAGCAATAACATAATTGTTTATTGAGGATTAACACACATATGTTACTACAACCAGAGCAGGAAGGAAAGGTTGACCAACAGGCTACCAACCTTTTTTTGCTAGAGTGCAAAAGTCGAGATCTGTTCCGTAGATAAAATGGATTCAAATTGTTTTTGGTTATTGGAGAGAGATATATGCTTTATTGAAACAATTAACAATAAACATAGTGCTGCCCAACTTTATTGGGTTGCTATAAACACAGCATACTCATCTATCCAATTAAAGACAACACTTGACTGCCATGGCCTCACATAATGAACTCAATTTACCTTTGTTTCATTTGAAGAATCTAACAGTTCTTATTATGTTAGGACAATAAATAAAACCCACCCATTGCAATAACAATAATAAAAAGAATCCCATAATAGTTCAAAAATTTCAGCCAACAAAAAATATAGCATCAAATACCATCATGAACTATCAATGATCCTCAACTCAACTACTAATATATACTGCTTAAAGAGCACAGTGTGAAAAGTATTAGATTAAATAAATAACTGAGGAGTTGAGCCAATAACCCTGGATTTTTATAATTATTTTATAAAAATAATTGTAAAATTCAGACAAACTATATTATAGCATGATGAAAATTTCTGGGGGGAAATTCAAAATAAATTCTCTATTGAAGGATAATGCCTTAAAACATGATCTTAATTGGCCTATATTATTATTAATCCTTGGTAAAGAAATATAAATTTGTATAAAAAAATACTGCACAAACAAATAAAGAACTTTGATATTATTTAAATGAAAAAGATAATAAATAAGTATTCAAAATCAATTCAAAATTATGGATAGAGTATGTTTTATGAGCAAGTAATAATTTCAGCTAGACAATAGCATAGCTTTTAAGTATAATACATATAATATTTTTAATGAGAAGCAAAGAATGAAAAAATTGGGTTCTAAATTATCAATTGAAAGAAATTATCCTTTAAATTCATGTTTTTGATTGTTCATAAGAAACACAATACTAACTTGAGCAAAACCAAAACCTTTAGTCAAAAAATTAATCAATTAGACGTTTTTTTTTTTTAATGAAAAAAACTATACCTTAACCGAAAAAATTCAATAACTATTAACAAAGTCATTCCCCACTCTTCATTAGGATATATTTATGCGAACTACCAAAACAGTATAACTTTGTCAAAGGATTCCAGTTTATTCATAATTACCTCTGTAATTGTGGAGGATTTATTCATATTATATTGCCTATTAGAAATATTTATCACCTTACATAAATTACAATACATGAAAAAAAAATTAACAGTTACTAATTCTTTCTACTTCAATAACTAAAAATAAACCGGAATAAGTAAACAAAGAATTAATAGAACGCCAATAATATTTCAAAGATATAAATAATAAAAATTAATAACTTAAATCTTAAAATAAATAAAAAAAAATAAAAAAAAGAATTAAAAAAAAAAGTACCTATTGTTCCTTTTAGTGCCCCAATGGCTGCTACTGCCCCTGGCTTGACACAGGCCTCATAATGTTTTTAATGTTAATTAACATTAAGTGTGTTGTTTAAGCACCCCCCGTGGGGTGATATGCTGAGGTTGGGAACCACTCCTCCAAACTAATAATGAGAATTTAATAATATTTGGTGATAAGAAAAATAGTAAAAATATTTTTGAGAGACTTCATAAACACTTAAGTTTTAAAATTTATTATTTATCTTTTCTTTCACTTCAATAGTTTCATTTAAAAAATAAAAACAAGAATAAATCAATAAGTAAAACATAAGAAATAACTGATAAAATGCACACACATAAACAAGACTAAGAGATACATCCAAGAACAAATGACAGTTCGACAATTTTACAGGGGAAGTGGTGAAATAACTTGCATATAGGAAAATCAAACAAGATTTTAACAAATACAAGACAGAACAAAAATAAATTATATATATGTATATATATGAATGCAATTTAAAATAGGGAATCACCAATATGGTAAATTATTGCCATGAATTAAATAAAATTCTCATTAAGTTAGCTCTCATAAAATTCAATTTTAATGTCTAAAAAAATATCAAAAAGTAGGGTCAAAAACCAGGGAGAAGTCTCCGATAATATGGTTATGGCCATTATGAAGACTGAACCTTCATGTTTTGAAATAAGAGACAAAGAAATGTGATCTTTCAACATAATTTAAAATAAAATGAAATATTAATGCTAAAATGTTTATTTCTTCTTTTATGTATGATTTTCAAGAAATTTGCAGTTGGATTGTTGATTCACAATATTTGAGTGTATAAGTAAATGTATTAAATAGTCATTGTGAAAAAAGTTAATTGATTTTTTCCTATATTAGTTTTCCCTTACATATTTTCTGTAGGTAAAAGTGATTAAAATTTATGACTAAAAGATAAAACTAAAAACTGTTCAAGGAAGATCTAGAATAAACTAGTGAAAACATTCATTAATACAACCTATTATGCCTTAAAAATCTTCAAATAAATAAAATAAAAAATATTAAATTACTCACATAAATATAAGTGCTCAAGTTAGAATTTAATTTATACAGTAAAATTAAAATATATTACGCTTAAATTTATAACCTTATCCTGGATAAACCCCCTTTTTCCTTGGGCCCTGGTCCCAGTGGTTAATTTTCCAACAAAAGCTTATGTTTTATGACCTAATATCATATCTTTAACCCTTTGAGTTAAAAACCAAATTTATACTTTTAGTGTCCAATATGGAAGTAGAAGATGGATAAACGACCTATAATTCTTATTTGTATTTATTTATTTTTTTAATATACATTTTTTATCTATTTGCATACTACATGCAAAATTTTTAAATTAGTGTTTTATGTTAATAGCTGTCTTAATTTTACTCAGTAATATAACTTTATTTCTTTGGTCCCAAGAAGAGCTTTAATGTATACACATAAAACTCAATAAATCAATTAATATAAAATAATTAGCAGATCAAACTTACTATTATGTAGTTTTCAATCAATAATTTTATACTAAAAACTTTACTTAAAAAAAAATCATTAAATCCTATACAAAACTTAAGGCAAGCGAAGCCAATATATCAGCAGATTTCAGGATGATAGGATCATTAGTGAAACAAATATAACCAGAATAGCAGCTAAGATAAGGGGATAGAACTCGAAGATCATACTAGAAGAAACACCCTAAGGTAAAAGATACAGATACAGGCATTAGAAAAACTATGGGGTAGATTTTGTAAAAAACCAACTCTAACCCTATATTATATTAAAATAAAATCCCAGATATAATTTAAATATATAAAGACAAGGAGAATCTATATGAAAGGGTTATGAGTTGTGATAAACAAAAAGGACCATATAAAAGAATAGGTCACAAATAGAAGTCACTACACGATCAGAAGGGTATATTCCTTTACAAAAAGAGAATATACTACTCCTTCTAACTTGAGAAAGTCTTTATATTGTGTCGAAACCTCAACAGTAAAAGGACAAAACTAGCAGTTACTGTCTTTAATGATGTATTACGAGGAGAAGTTCTGGTGTGGCACATCAAGACTCCAAAATATACATAATTACATTACAAGAAAAAAATATTTTAAAACCAAACAGTTTTCATGGTTCAACCATTATATCACAATAAGCGGAAACAGGTGGCTAGAGAAACATTTCCCTAATAGGCCAGAATATAGCAATAAAAGGGCACATCCAAGGAAAGCATGGGTATAGGATGTAGAAAGGAATAGTTGCGAGAGGATTAAGAGAAAAGAAGAAGCTGGCAAGAAAAAATTAAAGGCACCTTTATCGCACAACAGTCAATGCGATATGGTATAATATCTTTTTATAATGATTCACATGAACAAATCTACAACAGACCTGTTCTCTGTGACAGAGATACACTAAATAAATTCAGTTCTTAAGCTGAAATATGATATAAATACCCTGTTTTATAAATATGATATAAAATTCCTCCAAGATGATCTGTTGAGCAACCAGAGGTTTAGCAATTATGCAGACACCCATGAGTGATCATAGACACTTCCAATACTTACTCTGCTTTATTATGTGATAAGTTCCATTATAAATAGAGTTGATCATAATCAACCATAATAGTACAGCATTTAATCTTGTTTAATTATTAATTTTTCTAATATCAATTATATAAATAAATCTATCAACAGGTTTTAGATTTTTGTTTTAAGTTTGATCAATTAACTGTGCCACTAATAGTAAGAATTATACACATTATACACAATGACATAAATGCTTTCCAAGAAAATTTTAATTTAAAATACAAGAACCAATATAATAAATTAAGATCATTGGTTACAGTTGAAACTAATATCAGATATGTATATTTCTAAAGGAAACTAGAAAACATATAAAAGCCTAGCAACAAACAAAATTCAATATATAAACACACAAATGAAGACCATCATATATACACAACTAATAATCATGAAAACTAACTAAAAATGTTTTAAGTCTTATATGCAGTGAGCAGGAAAAGTTTCCATACACTAGTGAAAAATCGGGAAAATGAACTTTGATTTCTCAATTTCAATAATTCATTTGCATAGATTCAACATAAATGTTTTTATAAACAGTAGTTAACAATTTTCCAATTAAATATATTTTGGACAATGGAGATAAACTATTAAAACCGAAATAAAACAGGATTCTAGAAATGTGCGCAATAAATATTCTAGGGAAATTCTTGGCCATCCTGATCAGCCTTTATCATCTAACCTTTCATCATTTTTAAAATGTTTTATTAAGTGTTGGACCATTGAGTGAGAGATATTAGTCACTGAACTAATCTGGTCAAACGAATATCCCTGTTTTCTGTGAAAAATAACATGTAACCCTTTTTAAATGGAGGCTTTAACTGAATTTCAGGCCATGGCTGTTTATAAAACAATGTCTGAAAAGAAACTGATGAGAACTTAGCTAGGAAAAGATAGGATTAACAACTAGTTAACTCCTCTACATCAGGGCATAAGTATAAGGGATTAGAAAAGATAAATTAATGCTGTACAAAAACTTTTGCTAGGATCAGTTTATTTTTATTTTTTATTTATAGAGTAAATATAAAAATATTATCGATATTTTTGGGTTTTTAATTACCAGATGTGTATCTAACGAGAATTAGGAGGAGTATGAAATTGTTAGAAAAATTATTTCTCAACAATGAGAGAAGAAGGAATTTTGATTTTAGTGAACCTAGTAGGTGTACAAAAAATTGTGCAGATCATTGTAGCTACCTTAAAAAGCCAACAAAAAAATCTACATTATTAATACCAATTTATACTTATTTGAGGATATTATAATTAAAAAAGAATAGGCTATATTTCAGATGGAATGAATTTGTAATTGATTTGGAGTGGGTTGAACCTAATTTGAAAAGCAGATTTAACCTGTAAGTTGCAGATTATTTAAACAAGGCTGAATTAGCTTGTTTGATTTATTTTGCTTGAATTTAGAGCGCCATTTTTTAAGTTCAGTATTAAAATAGTATTATTCTCCTACCTAATTTACACTCTTAAAATTAAATGAAAACTGAAATTATGCAGAATCACCTTTTTGAAGCGAATATTTATTGAGTGAGACTGAAAGATCTTAAAAGGAATCATTACGGTAACAGATGAACTACAAAAAACAATAAGAGATGGTGCTGTGATTAAATCCAAAAATCAAATTGACAACGAAGCCTTCAGAAACCCAAGTGATATTATGATGATTTGCTTAAATAAATTAATGGTATATTTGAGGCATTCATTTCACCTGGGAAGAAATTGAACAGTGATTGATGCTTTAGAATACAAATAATCCTATTTATTCCAAAAGAACTCCTCTATAATTAAGATTATATACAGCTTAAACATTTAAAAAAATGTTAAAGAAAAGAGAATTTACTCAATTTCTTGTCTAGCAATACCAAAAAGTGGTTCCCGAGATCACATAAATTATACATGGACAATTCCTTTTCTAAAATAATACAAGGAATAATTTGGTATATAAAAAGAAATGATTTTTCCATAGATACACTCTGAATGTTAACTAAAAGATTATAACAAAAGAGGTAGTAAAAAACTGTGTTACTATTGATTGATACCATTTAAGATAGTGAGGAAATGTTGCCAATATCTAACCACCTCCTTAAGCTTAAGAAATACTCTTATAATAGCCTATGCATACACGTTTTTAAATTCAACAACAATTTTATTTCTCACCTTTAAAAACTGAAACAACACATTGACCATTGCAAATTTAAATATCAAATAAGGGGCACTTTGATAAGGAAACAGCAAAAAAAATATAATTGTAAAATGTCACTGCAATAGCATGCGATATAAAATGAAGAAAAGCAAAAATTACAGACCAAAACCTCAAGCAAAAAATACAATTAAAGTAACCATAAATGTTAAGCTCTTCATCTAAAGATTTATTACATTGAATTCTATTAAAATTAACTAACATACTAGAAACATTACCCCATAAACGATTGAAAAATATCTACAGGATAATGACAGCCTATCACTATAAAAGAAATTAACTCCACTCCCAGAGTACCAATAAGATGTGAACAAACAATGATGTAACATAATGTTGTAAAAAAAACAAAAACTATAACCGTTTGATAACTTGATAGTTAGTCAAAATTTTTAATTAACAATCGATTATCCCCTTTATTTTCAATATAAAATCAACAAAAAGTATGATAGTTAAAGGATTATAAAAAATAAAACATGTTACCAATAATGTTAAATATTCATCCAACAACTTAAAACATGCAATGGATAACACAGAAAAGTTAAATATAATATTTAAAACTTCAGAAATAAAACTAGAAAAACAATATATCACAGTCACACAGATATCATAATATAAAATGTATTGTGCCAAATAACAATAACCCAATATTGATTAATGATAAATGAATATAATGTTAACACAAACCAAACATACTACAAAGTGTTAAAACTATACTTGTACTTAACAACATAGCTCATAAATCCATGTAAAGTGTTGTATTATTGTCATGAACTAGGTATGAATAAATCCTAAATGCATATTTCATTGTTTATATAACTAAGATGAATTAAATAAAACCAACATTTTGCATAATAGGGCTCTAAGAATATCATTGGTAGTTATATAAGAGTACCTCATAATTATATTACTATTATTTTAATTATTTAAAATCAAATTGAGTTCTTAACATTCCAGATAAGCCAATGAAATTCCCACATACATAATTTGATAATTCTCACATTATTTACAATTCTCACATAATTAATAATTTATAAACATATAAGGAAAGTGAAATGGTAAAATTGTATACACAATCAAACTTTTACAAAACTAAAAACGTTAATTAAAAAATTAAAGCATACCTTCAGAGGCAGCTTCAGCTGACTTAATCTCAGAAACACTAGACCTTAAAATGTCAAAAAGAAATATTAATAGTTATAACACAATTAAATATTATAACAAAATATAAAAAAGCAAGTATAAGATAATTTATGTTAAATAAATTTCAATCAATACAAAATATCATTATGAGAATTTCCACTTACTCAACTTCTCTTTTTTCGGCTTCTTCTTGGCTAAGATCTTCTTCAACAGAATAATCCAAAATGGGTTTTACACCAAAACTTCTAAGTCTGGTAAGAGTTGGAACGATTCTATTTTGATCTTCTCCAGCAACGAAATGGCCATAAAAAGATGCTTTCATTAGACGTATAAACAATCTTTCTCCAAGTATAGACTTGCACAGTTTCATCAGCTATGGAAGTCATGGAAAAGAAGGAATTTTACATTAGAAAAGTAGAAAACACACAAGAATGAAAATTATTAAAAAATTTATTAATATGTTGTAACAATCTGAACAGAATAAATAATACAGTCACAATACTGCTTAGTTATTTTAAGCCATTCTTGAAATGGCTGTAAGCCAAAAATTGATGGGCCTACAAAAGATATGAACATAATAAATCTCATATGTATTAATATAAAAGAAATAATACACTTAACAAAATTCAAAAGAGAAGATAGTTGACCATAAAAACAAAATATGACAACTTCTCAGTGAATACTACAAACCAGTTAACAAATATATGAATAGACAAATTAGCCAAAATCATATACTAGTTACTTAACAGCAAAATTTATAATATGAAGTCAGAAGTTGATATTTGTTTAAAAATATGTAAGATGTATTACTTTTTATTTGGTCAACATCAAAATAACCAATAACGAACACAAAATATTACACTTTTTTTTCTTTTTAGGTATTGATCAAGGACACGAGTTTTAAACATTTATCAAAATAATGAAAACCTATTACAGTTCATGACAGAATAGCAGCCCGGAAAACAAAGATACCACAAAAAATATTGATGCAAGATTTAAAATGATCAGTATTTTAAATCTGTTGAAAGTAGTAATTTTAACAACAAATTTACATTATAATATCAATGAAGGTAAAACAAAGTCTATTAAATTGCATCACTAAGTGATGAGAATGCAGAATGAAGGTATCAGCCTTCCCAAAACAAACATTTAATGAATTAATAGGACTTTAAATTGATTCGGAAGAAACTAGATATGCTTATCAAAACATTATAATCAGAACTTCTTTAAAAAATAACTCTTCAGATACAATTGGAACCATAAATAAAACTACACACAACATTCTGTGTTCCCCAACAAAGAAATTATTGATCATGTTACATAAAAATCAACTATCCTACAAAAGAAGGGTAAAATAACCATTGCAACACAAAAATACATTTCAATAAAGATTATTTTATGAAGGTTACCTCCATGTTATGTTCAACTAAATAACTTGATGAACATAGTGTATAAACGATGTAAGCTCTCAAAATTTCCCAAGTCGTTTTGCTTTTAAAAGCTGCTTCTGGGTCGTTAAAAGAAGTATCTAGAGGATCCCTTCTGGGTGGAGTATCTCTTACATCACATAATTCGGCAGCAGCAGAACTTCGGCACCGATTTTGGTTTTCGTTATCAATTGCAGGCACAGAATTCCTCGTTGATAGTATACTACTACTCTGAGAGTTCAAACGAAATTTTTTGGCCACACTACACTTATTAATTATTGATCTCAGAAAAGCCATTATAGAAATATAAATTAACAGTTATTATTTTAAACAATTCTACAAGTGAAACGCCAAATATAACTCTATAATAAATAATATTTAGATATGTCCACGTGCAATATTAGGCTACACTCAACGAGAAACTCAGCAACCCACTAACAAGATATTACTCCCCTAGGTGGAAAAAGGCCACGGTTTAAGTAATAGTGGAACAGTCAATCAGGGAAAGGAAAATATGCAATAAAATATTTAACTGATTTCAGAGGATAAGAATGTAATTGAAAATTTATAAATATAAAATGAAAAAAAAATTAAATATTATTATTCAAACACAAATGGTAAATTATGTTTTAAACATAAATAATTGATTTGCCATCCACAATACAAGGAAGACAAAGAAGATATAAGACGTCAATAAACTAGTCTCGCTAAGGATAAATCTGATATCAACAAATGTTTTAATTATCGTGTAACTTTTTTTTTTAATTTTCATAGCTCCAGCTTTATAATAGTCTATAAAATTGCTTTATAGAGAATTTCTTTTAAAAATCGAGAGAAAACTGTTAGAAAAATTGTTCATCGAGAAGCATTGCAATGCTAGTGATTAATTAAACTTTCGTAAAATATGGCATTAAATTATTAGGTTGCGGAAACTGACAAGATAATTCACCACCAGTAATCTTGACCTGGACAGTGACGAAAGTATCTATTTCGGTAAACTTATGATGTTCAGCAACACAAACCTCGTCGGCAAGATAGAAGAATACTGCGGGTCTGGTCACGCAAAACAAATGAACAATCAGCAACATTTCAAGACTGCTCATTCAAAAAACACTTCCCAAATTTTCCCGTGAAACTGCTCTCCAGCATTACTTCACCCGGGAATCAAAACCATGATCCGTACGATCACGACTTCTCGAGACACTATGGACACAGATTGAAAGACTAAGATTAGATGGTCCTCAACGGATTTACTGACAATTAGGATGGTCACAAACAATGCGGGTGCTGCAGAAATAAAAATAAACATCACACGAAGGATACTGGTGGAGATTGTTTTGGTTATAAGCCCACAAAAAACTATAGGCATCGTACAGGATATAGATTAACTGCAATCTACGATACCCCCTCTTGAGAAGAGATGTTACCCATACTGCAAAATATGGTAATATCATTAAATACCAGGAATGTACATTTTCGGAAGAGCTAAGGTTTAACGTAGAGTCAGTAGAAAACCGCCGCAAGCCGGTCTCAAGACCAGGCCCATCTAATACAGAAGGGAAAGTTTGGAGCGGGAGGAGTATCAACCTCGTTAAAAAAAAAACAGGGTTTATCTGGCTCGTGTTGATTGTACTCTGTTATAGAGCTCCTGTCTAAGGTTACTAGATGACAACTGGTCGACGGTCTACATGGCGGATGAGGATATTTTCCCAACGGTGGCAAGAGTGGAAGAGCTAATTCAAGGGCTTACTACCTTGGTTTTAACATTGGAATCGGAATATTCCGACCCCCATTGAAATCTAATAATTTATTTATTACGCCTGATGGAAACGTCGTCAAAGATAGACACTACTCCAAGAGGTACGCCTGATGAAAAATCCTCCACTATTTCCAAAAATGATGCAGAGGGGTCGAAGGATTTTGGAGGACCAAACCAACATACCATGTAAATCAAGCTCAACTACCATCAAAGAAAAGTTCGAAGTTGAGATTCAAGAAACCAACCTTCTTTCGCTACATTTAACATAAATTCGTTAGTTAAAATAGAGAAATTAAAATCTGTAATCCATAAATTATACCAGAAGATCTTGGTATGAGCTCTTCAGAAGACAACATGTATGTCGGCCTGTCCTCAGACGCGCTTGTCTCCCCATCGTTCTGTCTTTCGGCCTCGTCCGGTGTAGTCTGTTGTTCTAAAACAACAGTTCTAAAACATACTGAACTTTCCACACATTATGCTATATAGATTATAATCACTAATTTTTTTAAAAAAAATGTAAGACAAGGCATCAAATATTGGAACTCAACTGAGGAGATCTAACCGATATCAGAAATATATCCAACGTGAAAGGGGGAATGGCCAGCCTAGTAAGTTAAATTTTTGGGGTTTACCTTGGAATTTCCCTAATTGACTTGTCAGTGGATTTTTTTCGTTCCTATTGGAAACAAATTTAAAATGGAGCTATTGGAAATGTTTATCCGGTCAATTGTTTTTTGATAAAATAATTCATCAATCCTTCTACTAAAAATATTTGTCGATGAGATCCTTCCTTGAAAGCGATCATTGGTCTACGTTCAGTAGGACTTGGGCTACCAGTTTGTGTCTGAACCTTTCCAATTTAGTACAGTTGTAAATAAGATGTTTCCGTCGCAGTTACATATGACGTCATTTAGTCTGAATCTGTTAAAGCAACTCCTTGCTCCATGTCCTGTCAAAAATTGGGTTAAGATAATGCGATATTAACAAAAATAAAAATAATACGAAATAGAAATAATATGGGAATATTATAAGAAGGTTTGATGTAAAGATGTGTTGGAAGTTAAATTTCACGTTGAGCCCCCCAAATAACTAAAGTACTTTAGCTATAAATGGTAACAAACCTTGAACACACATATCTCAAAAGTTATCACCTGTAAGCAATAATTCAACAAGAGCAATAGGAAGAGCGCTATCATATCAGAGGAAAATTGAGGCTATACAATATGAGGGGGAGGGAAATTCATGGTATGTATTCATGTATTCATGACGTTTTATCTTCTCATAAAGGACCCGGAGTAATAATTTATCAGATCAGAAGGAGGGGCGGCGCTAGGTTATTGGAGAACCTACCATTCATAGAAGATTTAGCTCTCAAGTGGGAGGTGAGTTTGTTATTGATATACTCGTAGAGTAGTCCCTCTTCCTATACGTGCTCCTGTGGCTTTTTGTGTCAGCCTCCTGTGTATATCAGCTGCAGGAGCTGTATATATGTCAGCACGGCCCATACCCTTCAACTTACAACATATATTGTACAATGAGTGTTCTGCAGGAGCCATCATTTATCCTGTTGTATCTGTTATATATGGTAATGGTTAGAGCCCGATCCATCCATTCCAATCTAATGTAATTTACTAAATTAATTTGAAAAACGAAACACAACCTAATAATTTAATGCCATATTTTACGAAAGTTGCCTTATCCATCTGATGTCCACTCCCTAATGAATTCCCGAATATCGCCTGAATATTCCGCTTCCTCTCTCTCAATCACGTTCACCTGAACCAATCGGGCTAGCCAATGTGCGACAACATTTTCCTTTCCAGGTTTATTTTCATGGTGTACTGTCGCAGGTATTTCTTCCATCGGGTAACTCGCGCTGAGGTTTCCTTGATCTTTCCCACACAGAGTAGAGGTCGGTGGTCCGTCTGTACTGAAAACTTCCGTCCGAACATGTTCTATTGCAGTGTTCTATCGCCCAGCAACTGGCGTTCCACCGTACTATACTTCGCCATACCGCGCGTCCGCTTCTGTGAGGCGTCTACTTGCGTAAGCCACCAGACGTTCGCCTTCCTCTACCTCTTGCGATAGCACCGCCCTCGAAGCGTACTCACTTGCGTCGTTTGTTATCGTGAATTGTTTCTCAAAGTCGGGGAAGGCTAAAACAGGTTCTAGCCCTACCTATCCTACCTATCGACGCTATATCCATGGGACATAATCAACAACCAATACAGCAGTGACCATTTTCCAACTACCTTACAACCCACTCGAACACACTCGCCGATCAGGAAAAATCCTAAGGGGATCATTGAAAAAGCTGATTGAAAATCTTTTGGAAGTAAACTGCAGCTTCCGATACAAACAAACTTTTCCAAAAACAAGCGGGGTCCCCTAGGAAAAATTACACCCCATGGTTCGACGCTGAATGCCACCAAGCCGTAAAAGAAAAGTACTCTGCACTCAGGGTTTTTCAAACAAATCCTACCTCTGAAAATTTAATATCTTACAAAAAGCAAAAAGCCAGGATTAGACGACTTGTCAAAATAAAAAAAAGCAATCATGGATAACTTATGTGGAGTCCATCAACATAAATACTCCTCTTAGGGATGTTTGGCGAAATACACAGTATATCAGGCTCAAAATTCATGGAAGTCCCGATACTAAAACATCTAAGCCATATAATAACCGACCCCCAAACAATTTATGGAAATATTTGTAGACTACTTTTCTGAAATCTCTGGCTCTTTTCCTGACCCCTCTGAAGAAACGAAATTTAATTCAATAAACTTTCTTTTAAACCTGCCGAATGAAAACCACCTTCTAATGAATTACAATAGCTCGATAACCTTCTTTGAATTAAACTCTGCAATAGAAGACCTGAAAAATTCATCACCTGGACCTGACGAGATCCACAACATTGTGATTAAAAATTTTCCACACCAAACAAAAACACTTCTTTTTAAGATTTTAAATAATATTTGGGACACAAGTGAAATTCCTAATGAATGGCTTAAAGTGGTCGTGATCCCTATACCTAAACCAGGAAAAGACAAACCCCCAAATCAGTAATTACAGGCCAATAGCTCTTTCAGATTGCCTTTGTAAATTACATGAAAAAATCATTATCAACACCTTATGTGGGTCCTAGAAAAACAAAATCCCCTGACGCCCAATGCGATTTCAGAAAAAGTAGATCCACCATTGACCACCTCATCTCACAGGAAGCTGAAGTTCTAAATACATTTATTGAAAAGAAGGAAGCCATTGGCATATTCTTCGACCTTGAAAAGGCGCATGATACCATTAAAAGAAGCCAGATATTTGAACAACTGTTTGAATGGGGACTATGGGGATAACTGCCGAACTTCATTAACTCCTTTCTCAGCAATGGATTTATACGCGTCCGAATTGGCACAACACTGTTGAGTAGAAAATGTATATTTAATGGCATCACTGAAGGCAGTGTATTAAGTTGTATACTCTTTGCTATAGGTATTAATTCAGTCAATGCTCAGATCCTTCCAATAGTTAAACGATCGTTATTTGTTAACGACCTTTACATTTTTTTAAGGTTCAAAGATATACAACGGGCCACCGTAGTTCTCCAAAATACGATTAACAAGTTAAATGCATGGGCCAAAACAAATAACTTAAAGTTCTCAACAAACAAAACTAATTTCATCTTGTTCTCTAGGAAAAGATACCCAAGTACACGCCCTAACCTTAACCTAGGAGGAACGAACATAAATTTCGCAATGGAAACCAGATTCCTAGGACTGATAGTGGATAGCAAACTCAACTGACTCAGCCACATCAAAACCATTAAAGCTGAATGTATAATGAGACTGAACCTCATGAATCCAAAACTACCTGGGGGTGCAGATAGACATTTACTTCTCACCATTTACAGAAGCATCATATTATATAAAATAGACTACGGTTCCCTTGCATATTCTTCGGCAAAAAAACCCATCTTTTATCCCTGAACTCAATTAACCACACAGGAATACGATTAGCAACGGGCGCATTTAGAACCAGCCCCATCACAAGTCTTTGTGCAGAATCTGGGGTCCCTCCTCTTTTCATTAGAAGACAACAAACAGTTAATCAGTTCATACCTCTCCAAAATAGTTTACAAACCTTCAAATCCTGCTTTTGACTATATTCCTTCACCAAAATATCTGCAATTATATCAACGAAAACCACGACAACCAGCTCCCTTAGCTGTCCGCGAAAGAAACGCTATTCTTTCTTTTCCAAAAGTGAATGTTAAAGAAGACAGCCTTTACGTACCACCTTGGAGGACAACTGATAGATCTCGGACTTACAAAACTAAAGAATGAAGAGTCTAAAGAAGCAAAGAGATACAAAGCCTATGAAATAATCCAGCCCTATTCAAATAAACAAATAGTGTACACTGACGGATCCAAGCCAGGAGGCAATATCGGATTATCAGTCGTCTTCAACAATACAGTTATCCAACAAAGACTCATTCCAATAGCGTCTATATTCACAGTAGAAATGCAGGCAATTCGCGTAGCCCTATACCAAGCAATTTCATCACAACATAAAGACTTTCTGATATGCATTGACTCACTTTCCTCACTGAAGAATATATGAAACGCAACAATCAGGGATTGCTGCTACAGACAATTTTTCAATACATAGACATTCTCGAAACGCTTGGCAAAACAATCGCGCTCCTCTGGGTCCTAGCTCACACAGGAATCTTGGGAAATGAGAAGGCTGACCAGGCTGCTAAAGAAGCTGCCCTGAGTAATACAACCCCGGAGAACATATTAGAGTCACAGAATATCATAACATGGCTAAATAGCCTAGTAAAATAAAGAGTTTTATACAGCAAATCTCGGAAAGGAAGCAAAGAACCTGAATTTTTGCATATAGCTTTGTTTTGGCCTCAAATAAGGGGTGAAAAGTCACCGTCCCCACCGTGTTAGCATAATTAGAAGTTAAATAGACTGAAGAACAAAACTTTAAAAAAAAGAAATAAAAGGGATAATGAAACGCACGTAATGACTGTTAAAGAATAACTGGTTTATTGCTCTGATGCAGCTCTATTTATACAAGTACATTGTTTGTTGTGACTAGAGATAGGATTAAGGCTAATACTAGCGTGCTTCGGACCTTGACTTCCCCCCGCCAGTTTATGACCATCCTTCATAAACTTTAACTTTGGGCACTTAATACCAATACGGTATTAAGGAGTCCAGAGACTATTCCCCTCATGGTCAAAGGCCGAAGCAGATAGCGATACATAAACAACCTGATCCTATCCTGTCCATAGTTCTACCAACTAATTCTCTACACATATTAAAGCTACTATCTTAATTCCCTATGATACAAAGTACAACAAAAGAAAACTTTACATCATAATCCTTAACCTAACATAGTACAAAAGTAAAACTTTATTTACATTATAAAAACAATACTTAAACTTAACTTACAACTAAACATTCATCCAAAACTAAAATGAACTTCTTTTAAAATAAAACGCATGCACACTCACACACACACACACACACACACACACACACACACACACACACAAAACAAAAATTTCCTCTGTACAAAAATAATAAATCTCTTTCCTCTTATTTACAACTCCACATTACCTCTACTATATACAATAAAATTAATTTCACATCAACAAAATTTTCTCAAAATTAAAAAAAAAAACATTTTTCTACAAAAAACAAAAAAATTATAAAAATAAAATTCTTCTTCCGTTGCTGGCAACGGACTCACAGATCAGGGTATAAAAAAAAATTGTTCCACATACATCCGCTTCCGCGGCCTGACGGGATGCCCTACCCGGGGTATCTCTTTCCCTCGGTTGATATGCCACTTAATAGTTTTCCCTCTAACTCTTTAAGGCGCTCGCGCTTTCCCCTGACCAACGCGTTGTCGAATTCTAGAGACCCCCGTCCCCGACGTGATGCGATCCGGGATCCCCCGTATGATCTGAACCAGCCTCTTAACTCTTTGGCCCCCAATACCGCCTCCGATCCCGATTTGGCCTGCACGAGATGCACGAGATAGGGCATATTTACTGAATACGTCGAAGATAGTAACCCACTGGTACCCCCGCCACTTAAACGTATCCACTTGGAGGTCTGATAAGGGGAACGCTACCGTAGGTGTCTCTTCCTGTACCCACCCTGGGGGATGCCGGTCGTATTTCGTGGTGAGGCATACCTCGCACGACCCAATGACCTCTTGGATCGTCCGCTTCATGCCCCACCAGAAATACCTCCGTTTCAATGCTTGGAGAGTCTCCGGTGCCCCACGGTGGTTCGTCTTTCCCTGGTGGTATGACAGGGTTACCTCCTTCTGCCGCTCGACGTCCTGTACCACCTCTACCGACCTCAGGCACCTAATAAAAGTTCGGTCGATCCTGATCTTCTCCTCCTTCCACAGCCTCTTAACCCTGTCCCATATAGTGGCATTCCCGATATAGAGGTGATATGTCCTTCCCGCCTTAATCAACCCGCGCAGTAGTTTCACCATTGACTCCTCCCTAATCCCCGGCTCCGTCCAAATGGTGACAACAGTGCTCTTCCCATATTTCGAAAAGTCCGCCTTTGGGAGACCCTCAGTCCTGGTTTTCCAGATAATCTGGTCTCTCTTGTCATTTATTTTCTCATCTACTTCTTCCATGTCTGAGGGCCTCTCATCAGCGGAGCTTTCCTCTTCTTGGGAATCCTCCATACCACTGCGCTTCTCATCCTCACCTTCTCCCTCCGGTGTCCACTCTCTAAGAAACTGCCGTATATCCCCCGACGGTCCCGGTTCGTCCCCCTCAACGGCATTTATCATTAGTGCGCGCGATAACCAATCCGCAACCACGTTCTCTTTCCCAGGCTTGTACACTATCTCGAGATTGTATTGGCTGAGGAACTCCTTCCATCGCGTAACTCTTGCGGAAGATTCCTTTAACTTCCCAATCCACTGTAACGGTCTATGGTCCGTGTGGACCCGAAATCTCCTTCCAAAGATATACGGACGGAAGTGATCCACAGCCCACACAATCCCGAGTAGTTCCCTCTCTAACGCACTATACCGCGTCTCCGCGTCCGTCAACCTTCGGCTCGCATACGCTACCGGCCTCCCCCCTTTCTCGTTCTCCTGCGATAATACCGCCCCCAACGCGTATTCACTCGCATCCGTAGTTACGGTAAACACCTTATTGAAGTCCGGGAAGGCCAATACCGGCTCTCTCTGCAGCTCCTCCATGCAGCGCCTGATGTTATTTTCCATTTCCGGGGTTATAAAAATTTTCCTGCCCTTCTTTAATAAGTTGTTTAGTGGAACTAAGAACCACGCCATCTCGGGAATGAATATACGATAGTAATTCAGGGAACCCAACAGCCGCCGTATGCCCTTAACGTCCCGCGGGATTTCCATTCTCGCAATGGCCTCTACTTTCCCTTTATCCGGCTTCACCCCGTCCTCCGATATTGTGTGCCCCAGGAAACCTATCTCGCTTTCCCCCAGACGCGACTTCTCCGCCGATAGTTTCAAGCCAAACTCCCGAATTCTACCGAATACCGCCCTAAGATGTGCCAGATGCTCGCCCTCCGACTTACTGAAAACCAAGAGGTCATCCATATAAATCTGGCACATACTTTCATCCAAACCCCTAAGGAGCTCGTCCATTATTCTTTGGGCGCGTTCTTAAGCCCGAACGGCATTCGGGTAAACTCGTAGTGTCCCCGCTCGAATGTGAAGGCCGTCTTACACTGGTCCCTGGGGTTCATTCGGATCTGGTGGTACCCGGCTTTCAAATCCAACGTGCTAAATATCCTAGCCCCACTTAGCCTATCTAGAATGTCCTCGAATCTGGGGAAAGGGTATTTCTCGTCCCGGGTGTTTTCATTGAGTTTGCGATAGTCGATGACTACCCTGTACTTCTCCTCCCCGGGGGCACTCTTCTTCCTCACGGCCCAGAGCGGACTATTGTAGGGGGAAGTGCTATCAACCACGATCCCTTGACGTTTTAAGTCCTCTATCTTCTCCCGGATATGCCTTCGGAGTGCTTGTGGGTATCTACTCTCCTTGTCGTACGTGACCCGCTCTTCCTTCAACGGTATCTCGTGCTCCGCCCTACCGGTGACGCCCAACTTATCACCCTCCTTGAAAAAGATGTCATTGAACTCTTTTAAAATTTTCCCCCTCCATTCTTCCGCCCTCTTCACTACTCCAATTTGCCCTTTTTCCCCTTTTAACACCGAGCAACACCTATACCGCTTTTTCCCAATCCTAATACTCCACCTCCCCTTTTTATTGCTCACCCTGGCTCCTACCTTTTCCAATAGATCACAACCTATAATACCATTGTACGACTTGGCCATTTCCCCTATTTCGTGACATACCAGTTTCTCCCCTCTGTTCGACCATTTTTCTAAACTCATCTCTACCTCCCCCTCAATGGTACAAGGGCCACCCAAGGTAATCAACTTACAGGAACATGCCCTTACCTGGAGTGCTCCGTTGCAGCCACTGAACTGCTCCGCCACTCGCCGACTCAGGATGGTGCTGGAGCTCCCGGTAACCACCAGGCACCTCACCCCTTGCTCCACTCGGATAATAGGCAGACCGCCGCTTCTCGCCCTCACGTTGTGCACCTTAATGATACGGTCGCCTCTCCTCAGACACCCTCCTCAGGCCACCACACGTCCAGGTTGTGCCGCTCTCCTCCGGCCGCTCCGCTCCCGTCTGCCGGTTCCCTCGTCTCCGCTGCTCCCTAGTCCTGGGTCCTCCCTCTCGGTATCCGACACCTCGGATGTCTCAAAAGATCTAGGGGATTCTGGCCGTGATCTCTGTCTCCTCGAGACCCTATTGATTTCCATGGGCTCACCCCGAGGATTCTCCTTCCGTCTGAACATGTAGTGGCATTGCCTCGCAATGTGGCCTTCGTTCCCGCATTCAAAGCACTCATTTTATCCGTCACTTTGTTAAATTTTATAAGGAGCTCACCTGCATAGCGCCCGCTGCTCTGCCGAGGATGCCTGCTCTCCCTGAAGAGTTGAAAGAGGTCTTCTTCCGGCGTCCATCTTCCTCCGCCGTAAGCCTTCTTTAATCTTTCTTTGATGATTTCCCAGGGCGTTTCCTCATCCGCCTGAATGTGGTTCAGGACGCTCCGCTTAATTCGACAAATTAAGTCTGCCCTGAGTGACTCCGCGTCGTGAGCATCGAGGAGATCTTCGGCCCTCTTCGTTCCAATCCGTGCTAGAACCCTGTCAACGCTTTTCAAAAAGTGATTCAGTTCTCCTACCTCGCCCGTGAATCTCTCTATGTCCGAGACTGCCTTCCTCAGGTCCTGGGCTGTAGCCGTCCTCACTTTCAACCATGCAAGAGTATTTGCATGGGCCTCTGCCATCGTTTGTCTATGTAGTTCAGGTAAACTGTTAGGTACTTGCAGCGTCGGTGGCCTCAATATGCTGCTATCTTCCATCAGAAAAACCCTGAGCGGCAAGAAAGAAAAAATTTCTTACCTTCCCCGCTCCTCGTCGTTCCCGGGTTTCGGCACCAGTTAAATAGACTGAAGAACAAAACTTTAAAAAAAAGAAATAAAAGGGATAATGAAACGCACGTAATGACTGTTAAAGAATAACTGGTTTATTGCTCTGATGCAGCTCTATTTATACAAGTACATTGTTTGTTGTGACTAGAGATAGGATTAAGGCTAATAGTAGCCTGCTTCGGACCTTGACTTAGATATTCAAGGTCAAAGGTCAAAGGTTAAAAAAATCAGTTTTTTTCAAATAGCTCCTGTTCTATGCATCGGGCGTCAATCAAAAAGTTACAAAACTTGTAGATAATAATATTCTCTATAATTTTGATTCTATTAATTTTTTGTTAAGTATTAACCTTTTTTTAGATATAGCGCGGAGGAGAAGCGGGCATCGGTTCGGACAAACAATTACTTCTAGTGCCTTTGACAATATTTTCTAAGAAATATTGTTGTAAACGAAGTTGTAGAGTTAAATTAGTTAAAAGTTAGAAGTAGTAAGTTTAATTAGCTTTAATTTTGATTTGTAGTTTATTTTTCTAGCGTCCACCGTTTCTAGATATAATCGAAAAACCTAAACATGGGACCTTCTCCCCTTCCCCCACCATAAACTGGGGATTCCTGTACCCCCAGGGACTGGGACTTTTTGTATATTTGCCTTCTAACTACTCCTAAAGAAGCTGTGAAGTCAAAAATAGTCGCATAATTTATGCACTCTACATCCCTCATTTCACCACTCTCACTGGGGTCGCGCTTCTCCGCAGAAACACGTTTTGCGGCACTCTTTTGGCTATAACTCCGAATCTAATAGTTCGATCCAATATATATTTATTTTTTCTGAAAGCTGGTTAAAATGCTATAAGAACCATGTCAGCACCCTCAAAACCGCTTACTGTTTTGAAATCCAACTCCATTACTATTTCTCCGATCTGGACTTTCATTTTTTCAACTAAAACCTGTTTAAATTTACTATTAGATCCTTTATATAAACTATTGATTAATCCCCGTAATATACCCTAGCCAGTAAGCTAAATATGTATGTTTTGGCAACATCTGACGATTTTGACATTTTCAGTGTCATATACTCTTGCTAGGGTATATTACGGAGTTAAATCAAAATATCATATAAAGGGCCTAATAGTCAATTTAACTAGGCTTTAGTTGAAAAAATGAAAGTTCAGATTGGAGAAATAGTAATAGAGTTATAGTGAAAGATGTCCACCGATGTGCCCAAGCTGCTGTACACAATTTATCGTGCAACATATCATAGAGGAATGTCCAGCCTACCAATCCCATTTTATTTTATTTTTTATTATTTTTCTTTTATTTATTATTTTATTTTTTATTTATTATTTTATTTTATATTAGATCTGGCAAGAAGTATGAAACTATCCCTCGAAAACAACCCGGGTAACATAGAGAAAAAATATAAATATAAGGAAAAGAAAAGAAAAAAAAAGAAAAATAAAGGAAAAGAAGGGAAAACTATATAAATACAAAATAATTAAGAACTAAGTAATAATCTCCGCTGTTGATCGCCCTATAACTTGATCCTATCCTATTCTATCCTATCTTCGACGTCCTTATGAAGATCAGTCCTGTGCTGCTGTTTTCATATCTGAATTTGTGTGACATTACACTGGTTACACCAATCCAAACTTGGATTTGATGGAAGGTTTAGAGGGAAGGAAACCGAGCAGCATCACTGGTTGGTGTTAGTCGAGAGTTCTTGGGTTTTCCAGCAGCATCTGTTTTTTAGAAATACAACTACCCGCAGAAGGTTTAGAGGCTTCGTCTCCCATTGATGTGCCAACAAACCTCTTCCCCAACTTCAGCAATATCATCAAGGATGCCGATGTCGTTTGTAAAACCTGATGTAGCTTCCTTTATTTCTGTGGATCTGACCTAGAGGTTACACGACTTGATCTTTCCATGAAAAAAAAAATGGCACAGGTGGTGTTGCATCGCGTGAAAGAATGAGCGAAGAGTATAGTGGAAGGACGACGTTGAGTACACTACGTTCTTGCTACCCCCCTTTCCCAGGCTTAAGAAAGAACATGGTTTTTTGTAATTATCATAACCAACAAGTCGATATATTCCCTTACTATCATTACCCTGATATGTTCTTTTGCATTTGCTGTGGCAGTGCTAACTAAAAGAAGGTCTGCATCGTCTTCTGCCTGCAAGAACTCAAGACCTCTTGGTCCGATTTCTGTTTTGAGTTAATCGATCAAACGACTATTATTCTAGTCGTTTGTCAGAAAATTAGCAGCGTACGTTTTTCGGTTAAATTTGAGTTCCTAAGGTATATTTTATAATTTTTTGAAAATTTATTTGACTAAAAGAAATAATATAATTTATGGAACATATGATTTTCCGCTGCCGAAGAAAAGTTTGAATGGCAGAGAATTGTTGAGGAGGCCAGGGTTCTACAAGGACCATAAGATGATGATGATGATTGTTTAAAATATTTTCATTTTTTTTTTCTTCAAAATTTACAACATTACGTAATCAGGTATTTTTGTCTAGTTTTATGTTTTGGTAAGGATCGTCGAATTTTAACAATCGATTGTGGCTAAACGCTTAAACAGATCCTAACTTTTAGGGATGTTTTTAGACGCACAATATAATTAACTTTCAATTTTTACATAATACATTTTGCGATTGGACAAGGAAAATTTTATAAGCTTTTTGCAAAAATCTGAATAAAGTGCAAACATTTTGCGTTTTATTGCTTCCCGAAAAATCTTCCCTCTAACAAATTTAGTCATATTTTCTTCGTAGGACACATCTGGGCCACATAAAAACTTGCAAGACAGACACCTTTTTGGGGGTATTTGGACTAGACTGTAGAGGCCATTATATAGGATTTACTAAACGGATATAGAAATTAATATGTAGCGATTACTGAGTAATACTAGATTGTTTGTCAGTACAATATTTTATTGCTGGTCCTGAAATGAAATATGCACTCAGATAATCAGGAGGAAAAAAAAATAGAAATTGTGAACAGAATAAAATAATAAAGAAACGATTATAATTATTTCCATTGAAGAAAATACCTTGTAAACAATACAAAGCCAGTAATATGGACTTATATGCCGTAGAGATAAAGAGAGGGATAATAGAACCTTGACCAAAATGTTAAAGAACTCGTAGTCGTCTAGGAATGTACAACCAGAAATGTATCCAGAGGATTGGATGGAATAAAGGAAGAATATACGTCGGTTGCTGGAAAGGAAAGCAATCTGTAATTTGACTGAATCTAGTTCTGGACCTCTATGTACCTTAGTTATACTATGGTAGCGGAATATCTCATTGATTAGTAGAAGAATCGATATCCAACTCTATAAAACGCTTATCCGTCGAGTTCTTACTGTAGTCAAACATGGACATTAACTAAAAGCAACAAAAATGATCTGAACCGTTTTTGAAAGAAAAATCCTCCGTAGAACTTGACGGAGGGATCATGTGAGGAAGGGAAAGGTTTATAGAATTCGAAAGGATCGACAAGTTTATTTATTAAAGAGCCTAATAATGTTAGGGTAGTAAAATTGGGAAGGCTAAGTTGAGTAGGACACGTAGCCCGGATGGAGAGATCTGAGATCCGGATAAGAGTTCTTGAAGAGCCATTGCATCGTACAAGGAGAGTTGGTAGACCGAGGTGTAAACGGTGTGGCAGCTGATACTAGAGACCTTACTGAGCTGATACTGAAACCTTAAATTGAGGAGGATCACGCAAATGTTTCTGACTAACGAAAGTCTATCCTCCGTAGAACTTGACGGAGGGATCATGTGAAGAAGGGAAAGGTTTATAGAATTCGAAAGGATCGACAAGTTTATTTATTAAAGAGCCTAATAATGTTAGGGTAGTAAAATTGGGAAGGCTAAGTTGAGTAGGACACGTAGCCCGGATGGAGAGATCTGAGATCCGGATAAGAGTTCTTGAAGAGCCATAGCATCGTACAAGGAGAGTTGGTAGACCGAGGGGTAAACGGTGTGGCAGCTGATACTAGAGACCTACTGGGGAAGCAGTAATTGGAAAGCGGCCACGAACAGCATGGATGAATGGTGAAACCTTAAATTGAGGAGGCCATGAACCATTGCGGGTTGCAGAACCAATTAGATAGATATATGGTAATAAAATGCGAAGTTCCTTTTCTGGAATCACGCAAATGTTTCTGACTAACGAAAGTCTAGATACTCCGAATTTCCCCTAAATCCAGCGCAATGTGATGGCAATTTATTATTTTTTTTTCTACAAATATTGTGCATTAATATTGCACTCATTTCCTACGCATATGCAAAGCAGTTCTTATCATTTCGATTAACTGTGCGATCTGTCCTGAAGTTAAACCAAGATTTTGTCATCAGTTAAGTATAGATTTCATAGGCCCTTTGACACGTCGCAAAGTAAATCTTTATCTTCTAACCACCATTGCTAAATGTTCTGGTTATTTCGTCGAAATATGAGCTCTCTTCAGTCATTCTGTTTATTTCGAAGTTTTTTTGTTTTTTGTCAGTCGCTAGATAGAGAACCGTATAAATCACAAAGGAATTCACAAGTAAAGTGACTAAATGGGATACACGGAGATCAATACTACTTGCTCTTATTCCATTTCTGAAGCACGTGATACCTTTTGCTATAGTACTGAAGTGCAGTTTGACCAATCGCTTGTCGCTTAGGAGGAAAAATTAAATGGAAAACGAGAAAACTAATTAAACTAAAGCTGCCACTATTAACGATGTTCGCTAATTCCTTGGGATTAGAAGAATCGAAAGATTCGATTCAGTCACGAAAAACACAAACAACTTTGAATTACACAGAATGACTGAGGAGAAGATCAAATTATTACAAGATAACGAGAACATCGAGCAATAATGGCTAGAAGATTAAGTTTTACTTTGCCACATAATAAAGGGCCTATGGAATCTATAATTAAACCTTCAATAGGAGAGGTGGTTTCGATGAGATGATTGTTGGGAAGACAAAATCTTGGTTTAAAGTCAGGACAGAGTTATTTTCAATTCGTCGAGTTGTACAAAAAATCACATTAATCTATGGAATGTATCTTTACCACCTGAATATTCGGTTCCCGATAAAGTTTAAATTGGGGGAAACCAGTTAATTCTTAAGAGGTTTTTTTGAAGACATAAGTTTTTCGTTCTGGCATTTTCTAGTCATAATACAACAATAATCGTGATCGAATTTATATTTTATAGAATATAGCTGACTTTACTAATTATTTTTATTTTCATTACTATAAAAAATAAAAAGTCATATAATTTCCCTGACATCACTAAAAGAGAGGGAAGGCATACCACTGAAAATATTTAGGGCTCATTTTTATCCCAATGCTTCATTCTATTTAGTTTTAATGATTTATTGCTAAAAATTGCATATTAAATAAATTAGAATGTAAGATAGTCAGTATTACAAGTGCTTTGAAGTATATGCGGATGAATACATGCTATTGAATTATCCAGTCACTATTGGTGTCTCTCAGATTTTCGTAGAGTAACTGATTTGTTCAGTCTTTAACGTGTTTAATACTTTACGGTCGGATATAATACTCTGTAGATAGTTTTTCATTATTTAAAAGAAAAAACATAAAAAAAGCATGTCGGAGAGAGAGGATAACGTTTACAAAGCCAAATTGGCAGAACAAGCTGAAAGATACGATGGTAAATATATTTTCTAAGATTTCATTCTCTCTTTTATTATTTTACTTTAATGGTAGAGGCTTATTAAAGTGTTATGTACTCAGTATCCAATGTTTCTTAATTTTAATATTAGTGTTTTAACCATGTGGTTTTCTTCAAATCTTTTGAGTGTAATTGTTGATTTATATGTGTATAGGTTACTTTAGTAAGGAAAAAAAAAGTAGATAGAAACTCTAATTTTGGTAATATTTTACAACAAAGTACTTTTTTTACATCGAGTTATCAAAAATTATATAAATTTATATCTTAGGAATAGGTTTGTTGATGATATGTGATAATCACTCTGAAATTCAATTAGAAGTTCACAAAAGTTCTTAGATATTTTCAATGAATAGTTTTGTTTTATTGCTAATCGTCAGGATTGCTTATTGGCTGCTTTTTAAGTTTTTTTTTAAATTCAATTTGCTTCATTCCATTTTCATCTTAATTTATTGGATATAACTAGAAGTCACCATTGAAGCAAGTTAATATCCCATTATAATGAGTATCATGTAGTTAAACCATCAATAGCTGTGAAGGTGGTATGAGTCATTATAATTTTATATGGTCAGTTTTCTTAAACCATATTATGCTTGTTCAAGATAGTTTGTTTTAAAGTTTATAACTTCTTCATTATATATATATATATATATATATATATATATATATATATATATATATATATATATATATATATATATATATATATATAATAAATGATATGATACGGTAATATATTGTATATATAATAGAGCAATTTGAATTATTTTGTACGATTGTATAAACTATATTGTTCATTTTCATTATTATGGTTTTCTAGTTATGATTTGATTACAATGTTTGAAATTTTAATGATTCAATTGCTGTTAGAATTATCTAGTTGTTCAATATTTCCAATACCATCATTGCTATTAATTGAACCTTATTTATTGTGCTTTATATATTTACTGAACTGATTAATTTTTAATTAATTAAGTGTACTTTTGATTTCTGAAATTTATTATATATTCTTGTTGGCTAAATTGCACTAATGATGTAATATGATCTGCCAAGTTAAATCCATAGAAAAAAAAATTAAAGACCCAGTGAAAGAATGGATTGAAAGAGAGTTCATTTTCCAGTTTTGGTATTCAATGAGAAACGACCACATTTTTGACCTGACAAGTTTGGATTTTGTTGTAATTAAGATTACAAGTACTATTGAAATCTTATGTATAAATTATATTTTGGAGAATTTTTAATTGTTTGGTCCCGAACTAGTAGAAAAAGACTATTATTCATTATTACATCCATTAACCTTACTACCTTGTTGTTATTATACCTTGATAACCTTACCACACGATTGCTAATTTGTGTATTCACAACTGGTTTTCTTTATGTATAAAAGGTTCACTTAATTGTTTGTACTCAGTTAAAACCTTTGCTTTACATATTATTATGAAGGTATTAGAAGAAATAATAAAATGTTTTATAATGTATTATATTAGTATGGTTAAAATAGATTAACCATCAGTTTTTATGTTTATTATAAATTGTAGAAGTATTAATGAAAAAACAAGTCATCATTATTTCAAATACGTTAATAGTAATGATTCATCACGAATGATACTTTTTTTTCCCAAATTTTAATAACCCTGTTAATATATAAATGGACACATATATTTCTGCTTGTTCCATCTCACTTAACATAACACTTAATAAAATACATATTGATACAAATTATGCTTAATTTAGAATATATGTGCAATATGTTTTTTAATGTATAGGATAGGAATGAAAATTGGCTTTAAAAAATGAAAACTAATATTTAACAGTATGGAATGGTACAGAAGTTAGTTTAATGTTTTAAGAAAATATAATAAATTATAGACAAATATACAAGAATAACAAACTAGTATTTTTTTAATAGATATGAAATTTAAATCTTATTTAAAAACTGCATAACTAAGAATTTAAGGTGGTAAAATTATAGTAAGTTGTTCAGCTGTTGAGTAGTCGACCTGATCCACAAATGCATCAAACTCCTCAAAGTATTTATCTATGAGATCCTTTTAAGGCGCTTACTGGTCTCTGTTTAGCTGTACTTATGCTATTAATTTGTTTTGAGATTAGCTTGTTGAAAGTAATATTAGGTTTGTGATACTTACTGATATACTTAAAAAAAATAATCACTAGGGGTATGCATGAGCTATCATGGATACCTCAAATGATTATTTACTATAATATACTTAAAGGATCTTTACAGTTAGGATTGATGAATTATTTGCCACTTCTATTTGATTTTTTTTTTATTCTGACTAGTATAAAATGTTCAACATTCATCATCATTTTTAAAACCATATGAAAAATTTCAAAATATCAGCACTTTGCTTCATATATTGTATATATTGCATTTTTAAAAATGTAATACAAGAAATCAAACATGTCGATACTTAAAGAGAGAAAATGCTAGGGCTTCTAAAATATATCAAAACTAAGAACAGACTGAATGTATACTTAATTTTTAAAGTGTAATGTCTCTTAACACTCACTCTGCTCTAGGTTCTGATATATTTTAGAAGCCCTTTTGCCTCCTTAAGAGAGAATCAACATGTTTGATTTCTTGTTTTACATTTTAAAAATGTTATACGTATAATCTATGTAGCAAAGTGCTGATGTTTTGAAATTGTTTGTATATTTTTAGAACTGATGATGAATGTGAATGTTTAATATTTGAAACTAATCTTTGAATAAAAATATTCCAATAGAGGTGGCAAATACTTTATCAATCATATTTTATAATATTAACTATCTGTTGTGCCTGAAAGTTCAATTTAAGTAATGAAATTGTGCTCATTCAGACTGTATCTATTTGAGTCTTAAGCCTACCCAGTACTAAACCCACTATCAGCTTCAAAGATTAGTTGAGTGAGAATAACTATTCTCTGATTGTGGCTTTACGGATATAGTCATGTATATCTAATCTTTCCATTTTCATTTGTTTTTGTTTTTTTATTAAGTTATTCTTTTTAAAATTAAATGCCCTCTTACATAATTTTTTTCCCTTTTTGATTATGTCTAATTTATACCTATTGAGCATAACACTAATATTTGCCTTTTGATCGGCTGAAATTTGCATAAATAAAGCTTATGGGAATTACTTTGTCTAATACCTCATCTCTGTTAAATGTTCCGAACCAGATTTTAGTCGAAAGTGTTGATCCCTTTGTTACTTTTAATTATTCTTATCTGTGATTCATTGAATCATAAATTGTTCTAGATTTGATGGCCAGTTTTGAAAGATGCTATGTTTTCAATTAAGTTCTTATATATTCCTACAAAAACCTTATATCTGGTTTTTATATATGTAACTCCAACATCATGGGTGATGTATACATTACTCGTTTCTGGACCCTCTCTAATCTTACATTTGAATTATCTTGAACATATTGATTTCAATTATATATGCCTAATTATAAATAATTAACAATGCTTTTTCACATCGTATATTTTATTTTTGAAATTTTTACCTTAAATTTTTTTTTCTTCTCTTTCATATTTGTTTCTGGATTAGTCAATCATAGCGTTATATTTTATTTTTATACTCTTGCTGATTGTTTTTGTAAGACTTTCATTTGTTAAAATGTATATAAGAATTTCTTTGTTTAACATTATTATTGATTTGGTATTGAACTCTTCTGATAATAGCATAATATTTGGAATATTTTAACAGTAAAATATGTCAACATTTTTCCAATTTAGACATCATCTGTACTAAAGATCCCAAAACCACATTAATGAAACAATTGACATTACATTCCACTTCAATAAACCAATACAGAATAATTAAATAATTATCATTCTCTAGCCATTCTGAACTCTATAATTACATAATTCATTTATATTTTTCTTATTATTCTGGGTTAATCATACCTCACAAGTTCTTGTATGAGTTGGTTCAATTTTATTTTCTTTTAGAAATGGTTGAAGCCATGAAATTAGTTGCTTCCTTAGACCTAGAATTGACCGTTGAGGAAAGGAATCTTTTATCGGTGGCATATAAAAATGTAATTGGAGCTAGAAGGGCTAGCTGGCGGATCATTAGCAGTATTGAGCAAAAGGAAGAAAACAAAGGAGCTGACGAAAAACTAGCTATGATAAGACAATATCGTGCACAGGTAAATCATTTGTTTTTTATATTTTTAAGTTATTGTTAATTTTGAGCCTATTTATTTATTTTATTTTTATTGTAAAATTATTATTTTTTAATTAAAACGATCTTGCCTTAATTGTTAGCTCTTACATTTTATAGCTCTTAGAAGGTTTACTAAACATAATTAATATCTTTAGTCATGTAGATTATATTACCTTTTTAATAATATGAAATGTAATATTGATTTTATGTTATACTATTTATTATCACTTTAAATTTTCTTTTTTGTTTTTAAAATGTTTAGGATATGCTTTCTTTGAATATACCCTGGATTGTTTATTTATGCATGGATCCAAAGTACCCAAAATAATTTTAAATTTTATTATAAATAAACTATGGAAATTTTACTATTCATTATTTACTTCTGAAAGGAAGGTGTATTATTTAGTTTTCTAAATAATTATAAAATATCATTTCTTGTATTGTTGTGATCAAATATTTATCTTATTTTAAAGGTGGAGAAAGAACTTCGAGAAATATGTTCAGATATACTGGGTGTTTTGGATAAACACCTGATTCCTTGTGCATCTACAGGTGAATCAAAGGTGTTTTATTACAAAATGTAAGTAACCTAATAAGATTTTGTTACCAACATAATTCTTTCTTTTACTTATAGACGGTTACTTTGTAGCTAAAATGTTTGTTACTATAGTTTTGAATTTTAATATAGTATGGTATCCTGATAACTTAAGAGCTTAGTGAGGAGAGGTCATTTTAGGGTTAAAGGTTCAGTAATATGCGTAAGGGTCTGTGAAATGAAATGATTCTAAATGATATAGACAAGAAAGTATTGTTGATAAAAGAACCAATGAATGCGAATGGGAAAAATCATTTTAGCTCTGTGTAACAGTAACAGGCTATAACAGGAGTGTTGCTAAAATAAATAATAGGTAGCCATTCATGAGTTTCTTTGATATAGCATCCATTGAATCTTTTAGACCTTTGGACTGCACTTTTTTTCTAAAAATGTGGAAAATAAGATTTGAGACCAGTAGATGTCTGCTAGATTTGTGATAGATGTTGAGACCAACAGAGGATTCAAAGGATAAAAATGATGATAAGAGCTGCATGATCATTCCTTAAAAGCGCTTGATCTAAGATAATACCTTGTCTCTTCTAATCAGAAATTTATGGAATAAGGATATTTACAAGTTTCGTTTTGGATTTGATAAAATTGCTAGAGTCTGAGACCTTTGTCTTTGCTTGATTCAACTTTAATTTATAATAAGTTGATTAGTTTGTATTAGTGTTGAGCTTTAATTTATAATAAGTTGATTAGTTTGTACTAGAGGAAGTTGTAGTCAATAGTTACAAAAGCTTTTATAAAATCCAGGAGTATGAGTATTATAATTTTATATTACTCCTGTGCTGAGTGAATAAATACTGTGGATGAGTTTTGCTGAGACTAATTTTACTTATAGAAAAAAAAAGTCATGATTTTTTTTTTGTCCTGTGAGACTTCAACAGTAGTTGCAGATAGTTCTTTATTTGATTAACTTTTTTATTTCTACTTTCAGGAAAGGTGATTATCACCGTTATTTGGCAGAATTTGCTACTGGAAACGATCGCAAGGAGGCTGCTGAAAATTCTCTTGTTGCTTATAAAGCTGCAAGTGATATAGCTATGACTGAATTACCTCCAACACATCCCATACGGTGTGTATGAATTTAAATTATATATATATTTGATGTTAGATATTTATACATTGACTCATTAAATTAATTTTTATTTCTAAATTATCTCTTGTAATAAAGGTTTTCTGTATGACAGCTTTGTAAACACCTTAATTTCAGTACCAAGTTTATTCTTTGCGACTTTTGATTGTTTCTTCCCACAAAATTTCTCTGGTTTGTCAATAATAGGTCCTGTGGAGAAAATGCAAAAAATTACTTCTTAGTTAGCGGTAACAAAAGATTAAATAATTTATAATTGAATGTTCATAGTTAAGTATATATTGATAAGTTAAATTAATTAGAGATGCAGTTAGTTATAAGTTTCCCCACAACAAGGTTTAGGTGAGCCCCATCACCTAAACACATATCTTTTTGAAAATATCCTCACTCCATGATCCCACAAACTTTCTGCAGGTCTTACAATGTACCTAGTACAGAAAAAGACCAAACCTCAAAGAAATCCTATTCTATAAAAATACATGCAAAATTCTTCTTTTTTCAACCGACTTCAAAAAAGAGGAGGTTCTCAACTCGTCAGTATTTTTTTTTTTTTTTTTTTTTGTGTGTATGTTACGCGATTACTCCGTCCATTCTAGATCAATTTTGATGATTCTTTTTTAGATTGGTAGGGCATACTTCAGAGGTGGTCCCATAAAAAATATTTTGAAATCAACGAAGTACTTTTTAAGAAAAATCAAAATAACAGTTAATAAAATCACTTATTAACTGTTTTTTTGATTTTTCTTAAAAAGTGCTGCATTGATTTCAAAATATTTTTTATAGGACTATCTCTAAAGTATGCCCTACCGATCTAAAAAAGAATCATCAAAATTGATTCAGAATTGACTGTAACATACAAAAAAAAAAATAAAAAAAAATACAGATGAGTTGAGAACCTCCGTCAATTCTTAATCAATTTTGATGATTCTTTTTTAGGCCAGTAGGGCATACTTCAGAGGTAGTCCCATAAGAAAATATTTTGAAATTAATGCAGCACTTTTTAAGAAAAATCAAAAAAACAGTTAATAAAAATCACTGTTTTATAACCTTACATTTTAAACATATTTATGATTATGAAGTAATTTCAATTATACAGACAACTCTCGATCGATGTGTTAAACTTCGATAAGTTGAACAAAATCTATGTACTAAGTACATTACTCGTAAGTTTCACTTCAATAAATCTATTTCAGGCAAAGTAAGTTGAACTGAAAATAGGGGTCAAAAGACGAAAAAAAAAAATACACTCACCACTAAAAAGTGAAAAATAAAAAATACTTTTTAGAAAAAAAAAACAAAACCGACTTCAAGATTAAACCTACATATATAGAACTAAAAAGTAAAAAATAATATTTTAGTTGCTTCGAAACAAAGAGAATTAAATGACAATCAACGAAATTATCGATACTTATATAGCTATTCACAATTTATGATCAGTTATTTTTTGAGTCGGTGCCAGCCAAGGAGGGCACTTCAATCCTGCATTTGCAACAAACTTTTGAATGGCACGAGGAAGCGGTGTGGCGGTGATGAAATAGTGAGCAATCTTTACAATTACCTATTCTTTTTTCTGTTTTTTCGGATTCTGTTTGTTTTTTTTGGCACCGACTCCAAAAATAACTGATCATTAATTGTGAATAGGTATATAAGTATCGATAATTTCGTTGATTGTCATTTAATTCTCTTTGTTTCGAAGCAACTAAAATATTATTTTTTACTTTTTAGTTCTATATATGTAGGTTTAATCTTGAAGTCGGTTTTGTTTTTTTTCTAAAAATTATTTTTATTAAAAATACATCTGACCCCTTGTTGGCTCAATTCAGGGGTGATCTGTATGAAGCATTCATAATTAGTAAAATAAATTATCTAAGATAATATCTTATTTTTTCTTCTTATCTCTTTACTTAGTAGGTAATAATTGTCAGTCAGTTGCTCTGTTTAGTATTTAGTATAAGAGTGACAATATTGTAATTTTAATATAATATGGACATTTTAATAAATATAATATATATATATATATATTTATATATATATATATATATATATATATATATATATATATATATATATATATATATATATATATATGTATATATGTATATATATGGATTGATATTTGTATAATTTTTAATGAAGCCTTAAAACAATAATAAATGAAGGAATTTTATTAATATTCCTTATAGTTAAGCTAGGCTTGGGAACTTCTTTTAATCTGAAATTGATGAATTATTGGCCTCTTATATTTCTATTTTTTTTTTTTTTAATACCAGTTTTGAATGTTGAATGTTTATCTTCAGTTCTTAAAACATAAAACAATTATAAAAAATCAGCAATTTACGCATATCATAATATACATACATTCTTATTAATATCTGTTTATCATATAGCTGATAATGAGTGTTTTATATTGATAACTAGTATTAAAATAAACGAAGTACCTATAGAATTTTATCAATTCCTGTTTGTGATGATCCTTCTATAGGATCATGTGTTCCTTTACTGAAACATCTTTTATTATGGTGAATTACAAAAATAATTTTTTACAATAGCAACCACTATGTTGAAATAGAACAAACAACATTTTGTTATAACTAAAATCCTAGCTCATGATTTAAATATGTATGTATTAAAATCTATAAAATGTTATTCCCCTGTTAAGTTATTGTGTAAATAGACAGAGAGCTAGAAATTGCTTGTCGTTTTTGACTACTTCATAATTTACTTGACAAACATTCTAAGCTTCCAATGGATTACAAAGACTCACATGGCAGTAATTAGAGCTGTTAATATATATGGAGTTGAGCTTTGGAGCTCCACTGAGTCACCAAATTCTTCTAGTACCTTTTACATCAAATCCTTATTAAAATCTTCAGTGCTCTGTATTATGTCACAGTTAAACTTATCCATACCGTAAAATGAGGTCACATTAGTATGGTGGGGTGAAATTGGTACATTATTGTTTCTGTGGTGATTTCCTTCTGGCAAGTTTGTCGACTTTTACCAAATGAGAGCATAGAATGAGTCGTTCCGTGGGCTCTCATTTGGTAAAAGTCGACACAACCTACCAGAAGGAAATTACCACAGAAACAATTGTGTACTAATTTCACCCCACTGTAGTAATGTGACCCCATTTTACGGTAATGATCTTAATGTCTCATATGTTATCAATTTGTCCCAAACCAGATGGATACCTATGCTTCCATGGTAACTTGTAAGCTCAATACCCACTCAAATCCACTAATCTCCCAGCTGTCTTCTCACTCAATTCCTGATAACCCTCTGAAGCATATGAAAAGAAAATTGTCTCGGGACCTTCTAATAAGAACTTTTATTAAAGTTCTACCAATAGGTTTTTGTTTTGCAAGCTATAATTATATTTTTTTTCACATTTACCAAGTTATTATTAATTAATAAATATCAATGAATAAATGAATAAAAAAAATAATTGTATAAATAGTTCTCATTTTAAAAATGATGGAAGTATGCATATGTAATTACATATGCAGATAAATACACAGCTATTAATTCACATTCAAGTTTTCCCCTAAGACTTGAGAGAAAAAAAATGTACATTTATTATTAAGTTTATTTTCCTGTTTGGCTATCTGGTTGCGATAGATTCTACTATAATGTAACCATTTAGCTAGTGGTGCACTAAATACTTTTGGTGGCGATGATTTGGTAATGTATTTTTTGGATAAAAGAGATTAAAATGAATAAATAAAAGAAGGAATATAGCTTACAATGTAGCTTTCGAGCTGAAAAAATATTTGACAGGAAGATGGTTGAGGGTACTGTAGTAGAAATACAATATGTTATTAATGTATTGCACCTACTGAAGAGCTAAAAAAATAAAGATAGCATTTTTATTTATTGTATTTCTTTATTCAGTTGCACCTTTTAATATAGAAATTTTATACTGAAAAGAAAAAATTTAATTTTGGTTTCTCTGTTTTGTTTTTTATAGTCTTGGATTGGCATTAAACTTCTCTGTCTTTTACTATGAGATATTAAATTCTCCAGACCGAGCTTGTAGGCTAGCAAAAGCAGCCTTTGATGATGCAATTGCTGAATTGGATACACTTTCTGAAGAGAGTTATAAGGATTCCACTTTGATCATGCAACTATTGCGAGATAATCTTACATTGTGGACTTCGGACATGCAAGGAGATGGTAGAACCTAAATTCATAATTATATTAGTTTTTAAGTTATATGTGTTTGTTTTATATGTCTAGATTTATTTTGATGGTATGTTATAACAAAAATATCAAGCAACCCAAATTGTATTTGAAGTCACACTGCTGAACCTAGTATGGTTTGCCCCAAAATGTTAGGGTCTTGTGGTGGTATTTATTGCTACTAACAGATTCTGTATGTTTACTTTGATTTTGAAATTTGTACATGTACCATGTTTCATTTGGTTTTCCCCTAAGGATCGGCTAAATTTACTAAACCTATATTTTTTGTAAATATTTCTTGTTTTTCTTATGAGACACTTATTCTTAAGTGGGACTTATTACTTAAATTAGCTATAACTTCATATAAATCAATTATTTCAGTAGTTTCTTTTGTGTTCTGTTGCTTCAAACAAGATCTGTTATCTTGATTTTACTAACAACTGTAATATATTCATTTGGAAGGTATTTTAAGGAACATTGGTCCCTATGGTTAGTTAATTTATTTATGTTGGTTAATGGTTCTGAAACTATTTTGTCTATCTGGTTGTAGTCATAAACAGCAAATGCTATGTAAATTGATTGGGAAAAAATACTTTTGAAAAATCTCTAGCTTGTAAGAAATTTCCCACATAAATAAAAATCATTACAATAACAGTGTATATCATAATAATACATATGTTCTTTCAATGGAACTAATATTAATTTTTAATAATTATTGAGAAAATAACTCTTAGTTCAGTTGCTTCATTAACCGCTACTTTGGTGGCACAGTCTTTATTGGAGATTGTGCACTTCGATAGCAGGTCTTCCCTGATAGCATATCTAGTAACCATCACCATCTTTAAATCTTATTTTATTATAATACTTGTATAAGATGAATTCATTTTGCACCTCTATCGTGCAACAAATTATATCTAATGCAAGACAGTTTCCTGGAGCATTGATGAGATGTACTTTTTTTTTTTTTTTTTAATATAACTATTATCAATTTTTCAAGAAAATTATATGTTACTGTATTATTGCTAGTATAAATCCTTTTTCCCTCTAACACAGCAAACTAATCTTTACAAATTAGTAATCAAAAGATGATCTGAGATTTCACAGAGCAGTGACCACTTAAACTTTCACTTTATAAATATTATCAATTTGTTTTAAAAAATGTATCTTTATTTCTCATTTTCATTAGTCACTGCCATATTTTTCGCAAGTTGATACCATGCCAATACCACGAATGTTTAAAAAATTTATAATGTTTTCAGTAATAAATTGTAAGGGAGAACTCCCCCCCCCCCTAAAGATTTCCTTGAAACATGCTTAATTTTATTTAATTTACAGTATTTTTTGAGTAACATACAAATGAACGTTGAGTTAAGTTGAAATGTAAATGAAATGAAAGGCGGCCATTGGTCTCTGTTCAGTAAGACTTATAGTATGGGAGATTAGGGAAGGCCATGGGGCCTAAGTAGCAGGGGTAAGGCTTGATTGGCCTGAGCCAATGACTAAGATTCACTGTTGCCGCTCTCTGACTCATTTTACCATTTTTGTTGATATAGCTTTTTAGTATGTAATATAGTTTTTAATTTACGATATTTATTATTAGGAAGTGCCTATGACCATTGTTTGTCAATTATGTGACATACTATAAGGTGCTGCGAGTGTGGCGGGTCGCCTGCAGGTAGAGCCTCTTCAAGCACCAGTGTCCTTCCTTTTCTCCTGTACTACAGGCTATCAGTTTGTGTCTGTATCTTTCCAATTGTGTGCAGTTATAAATAAGATGACTATTAGTTTGTCCACTGTTTCCATTGCAGTTACAAATGTTGTTGTCAATTAGTTTAAATCTGTATAGATAATTTTTAGTTCCATCTTGTCCTGTCAAAAGTTAGGTTAGTTTGTTTATCGGTTTTTAATTTTTCCTCTTTAGTTTTAACCCATTCAATGCGGAAATGCAAATGGCTTTTTTTGTCTCCCGCATTTTTATTTACCTAACTGAGGGTGGGAGAAAAGGTTTGAAGCAAATACGACGATCGAAGCCGCCACCACATCAGTTTGAATCTCGACAGACGGGAGTATTAAATAATGCTCTCAGACCGGCGCCATAACTCTCATAGCATTATATAATGCTCTTCGCGTTGAATGGGTTAATGAATTTATAAGTATGCCTAATTTTGTGAAATTAGTCCATCTTGGTTACAAGTTTGTCTGTTTTTTCCTTTCAAAATGTGCTTGACTGCACTGTTTAGTGCCTTATTAAATAAAACTGAAAAGGTTGTGTGCTTTGTCGCATTTGTAGCCTCTGCATCTGCCTGCTCATTCCCTAGTAAGTCGCTTGTGCTTTCTGCCAGACCATTTTTTATTTATTTCAGTTTAAAATTTTTATCCTAGACATCTTGTTAATATAAATAGGTGATGTTCAAAGCTAATCAAAATATTTTTCATTATTGGTAGAATTATAAATGCATAAATTTATCATACTACTATACAATTTGATGGAGTTCATCAAGTATTACAGAGCTATTAAAATGACTAACCTGATTCCTAATAGTTTAAAAATGTATTTATAAATTTTTTATATCTTCCAAAAAAGTGGATGAAAACGGGAGCAAGCTGATCCTTTTGTTGGATTAGAGCACAATGAGGGTGTTAGTCAGTAAATGTATAATACTTTAACTTGAAAATTTTTTACTTAATCTGTATATTTACATATATATTTACATGACGAAAATAATTAAAAAATGTCTGCGATATGAAAAAAAAATGAGAAATTCGTTTTAAGAGATCAGTATTTTATATTTCAGTTGACTCTTGGTAATGTGAAACATAACCAGTTAACAAAGTGAGAGAATTCAACATATAGAGTGAGGGGGCCTTAATTTAAATCATATTTTGTTGGCCAGCAAGATGACATACCTACTTCAAATGAGCAAGATCATAACATTATTTTTATTTTGATAGATTTATTGGGTATTTTTAAAGGCACTAAATATTTAAAAAAAAATAAATAAATTAATTGCCAACGGTCGACTTTCAAAAGTTGTCTGTTGATATTAGTATTTTTCATTTTAACTTTATATAAATTCCCTGTTAAAAGTATTACAACACCCATAATTCTCGAGATTTTCTGGTTTTTACCTTAATCCATACTTGGTTTATATTCATATTTATATTATTTATTAAACGTGAGACATTAAGGATTAGACACATCGATGTTTTTCCCTGTTAATAACAAACGATCGAATTTTAGATTATTTTTTTCAAATTTCCTTCAGTCTATGTTTATCATTTGTTTCGTTATTTATAAGTATACCAAGACAGGTGGAAGCAGTCATTCAAGCCAGAGGGAGCAATATGTCTTATTAAATATAAATTTAAAAGTTAAAATTGTAAAAAATGAAAATTTTAAAAAGTAAGTTTTTTAACTTTTTGTTTATTGGAAGAAATATTGTAATTTATTTTAATAAAAATTGTTTATGTCTAGTTTAGGAATGTTTATTATTGACTTCGGAACCTTTCTTTTTTATGAAAAAAAAAAATACGTTTGTATAAAATTCAAATATTTCAAAGTGTTGTGATACTTTTGACGGGGAGTTTAGCTGATCTTTCGATATTGAATATTATTTTTTCATTTAACTGGATATCAAAAGTACAGAACATGTTAAAATTATTAAATTTCAATTGTAGGTAACAGTGAGCAAAAAGAACAACTTCAAGATGTTGAAGATCAAGATGTCTCATAACTTTGTGAATTGGTGAGTATGTTCCAATTTTTAATTTTATTAAGAAGAACAGAAAGTGTTGTGTGGGTGTATATGATAATGATTGAAAAGACTTTCCATTGTGAGGCGGTCGGACTGAGTTTTTTTGGTTATTAACTTAAACCAGACTTGTAAATTTATATCCGCTTCATTTTTGTAGTATTGTTGTATATCTGGTTAAATTATTGAAAAAACTGTTATGTTGCATCTATCTTTTACTTAATCAAAATATGCCCTTAGTTGTCCCAGTCATCATGCTGTTACGATATTGAAGTGTACTATGATTACTATATTTGTTGTAGTTGATTGTTTGAAATCCTGTCCAGTTTTAAATTCTTTCTTTAATTGTATATTAAAAAGTTTTTGATGCTTCATTCTATCATTTTTGTATTATTAAGATAATAGATACATTTTTTATGCACAAATTCTGAAATAGCCATGAAAATATGCCTTGTGGGGGCAAATTAATAAACCATATATTATTAGAACATCAGTAGAAAATCTTCAACAGTTTTAATTGATAGATGGGTGAAAATATTAGTATAGATTTTGTGTAGTAATATTTTGTCGCATGGGTAAAGCTGCAGGATTTTATTCAACATCATTAATGTTTTGTAAGCCTTTTTCTTTTTTTTTTTTTTTTTTTGGATTAATAAAATAAAAATTTATTTTTCTCATTAATATTTTAAAGATGGCTAGAATGCCATGGTAACTTAATATTTATGTGTGTTTGTGTATAAATATATAGATTTATGAGTATGTATATTTACATATATAATTTAAATAAGTCTATATATTCATATACACATTTTATCTCGTTAATTACTTGTAGCTTTACCTTATTCTTTTTCTGAACGTTAGATTGAATTAAGTGTTTTGTATTTGTTATATTCATTGCACTACATACTAAATTAGCTTTAAACTGCTTTTAAGGTGTAAGATAAATTTTGTAATAAGTTACGGCAACAGCAGTACTTAACATTATTAATTTTCATTGTTGTATTATTTATTTGTAAAATATAAATTGTTGTCAATAATTTAATGTAGTTAAATAAACAGATAAAATTTGTAATACATATTTGAAAATAAGTTTAATTAAGAGCTATCTTTAATTAACATATGGTTTTGTAAATTATTTTTAACCTTGTCTTAATTGTTTCTTCTCGAAGCTAAGCATATGGTTTCGTGTCATGTGTGATTGCACATTAATTAAAAGTGATGTGTTGAACTGTCAGGCCTATCACACATACCACATAATGCACACGTATGTGCAAATGCACCCTAGAGGAATATGTATGACCATACGATCCAGTCTGCTTAGTCTAGCAATATTAACTTATGAACCGCTCTTTATATAATCATAAGAAATTATATGTTCTGTATAACTACAGAAAAAAAAAATGAACAGAAGATTAATCTATTTTCAAAAAATTGCTCTATAATTTCTGATATTCGATGTTTTACAAATTATGTAAAGATGTAGAGAATTGATTACATATATATTATATTCAAATGTGTGTGCATGTGTGTGAAAGATGAATTTATCCCTTGTTTGTTTGTGTGAATGTGTTGCTTCTGGGCGTTTGCTTTAAATTATAATAAATCTCTCCTTTGCCATGTATCTGGGCTTGTACTTTTTACAATTATATATATATATATATATATATATATATATATATATATATATATATATATATATATATATATATACATTTTCTTACATGCATGTACACACATATAAAAATATTTATTATGCATTCCAACTACTTAGTTTAAGAATGAACTGTTGTTTCCAAGGAACTGTTGTTGATAAAATTAAGTTTGAATTGTATCAGTCCATGTACTTATGTTCCGTGTTCAAAACAAATAAAATTATGTTTCGTCTTTTTTTTCCTTTATTTCCTTTTTTCTCCCCAACTCTTCATTTCACTATATTTCTGTAAGAATAGGAATACTGTATTTTGCTGAGTCATTGATATATTAACACAAACAGAAATATTTCAAACATAAAAAATACCAGGTAACAAGAAGGTTTGTCATTGAAATATCCTAAGTAGCAGTATAAAACTCATATTGTTATTAAGTCGTATTTTGTTATGTTGCTGAAACTCTAGGAAATAATTGCTAATTAACCCTTTAACGGGCAGGCCGGGGAGTTTTGAATACATTTCTTTCTTTTTTTTCTGTTTGAATGGCTATAGCCACGCTAACCCCCACTCATGTATCATGAAATTCAAGGTTAAATAAAGGATATTAAACAATAATGAGTAGGATAATGCGTCGGACACTACGTCATTTATTGAGCAAAAGGCATTAAATATGTGTATCCTCCAGGATACATTGCCTGTTAAAGGGTTAATATAAATTTTAAAGTTAGCAAGTTATATCTAAAACCTCATTGAATTTCAAAATCTCAATAATATAGTAGGAGTTAAGTTGTTAAACCTCAATAACCTTTCTATTCAGTTCCAAAGTTTAAAAATTTTGCAAGTTGCCATTGATCAACACCTATCCTGGAACACCCATATTGCCCAAATTTCCAAAAAAAAAACATAAGCCTTAAACAATCTATAGATTTTGAGATTTCTTTTCCCAGAATACCTGTCAACTTCTAGTGCCCACTCTTGTTTTCCCCTTGCTTTGATTATGGTTGCTTGGTTTATGGAGGATTGTCTGGGGATCTCGAGATAAAGCTGAGGAGATTGATTAACTGTTTCATTAGATTTATCTTTGGGATCCCCAGGCGTTCACACGGTAATTGCCGATATTCTGAGCTTGGGTGGCTTTTTCCTAAATTCCGACGGCAATACTTTCTGGGTACTTTCCTATTCCAATCTCTAAAAAAAAAAAAAAAAAAAAAAAAAACCTTCCTATATTCTTCTTCTTCTTTATCTTCCACCCATTTGCCTCTCAGCGTGGGGGTGCTTCCAGCCATCTATGCCATGCCTCCCTGGCGAGATTTCTCATTTCTCCCAGAGTCTTTCCTCTATGCCTCCCTATTCCTTCTATATGGTGGATATAGGAGGTTCTTGGCCTTCCTCTTGGTCTTTTTCCCATCGGCTTCACTTCCATAGTTTTTATGGGGTCTCTGTGGTTGTCCATACAACTGTCTTTTCTCCAAAGTCTCCCATACCAGACAAATTTTCAGGTCCTCCCTAATCCTGTCGTTCCGGACACAGTCTCTCCGTGTCTTCCCTGCAATTCTCCTAAGAAATTTCATTTCAGCTGCAGTAACACGGCTTTGCAGCCTCTCATTCACAACCGAGCTCTCCGCTCCGTAGAGAAGTACTGGTAAGAATACAGAATTGCAGATCTGGTAGTATACAGAATTTGCCTTAGAAATTCTGCTTGATATTTCTGAATCCACTTTACCAGATCTACTGATTACTGTACCGAGGTATGTGAATTCAGTTACCACCTCCATCACTTCTTCATTACAGATAATCTGGACATCTTCCTATATTCTTGATCTATTAATTCTGCGCTCTTCTATCCACCTCCTAAACACTAGATCCCAACCTTTTAACCTGTATATCCCCTCACATAAATCTGCCTCCTTTGACAAATCTTGCAACCTCCTTTTGGAATTCCCTACCCACTTCTATTCATAAAGCAGCTTCCCTAACTTCCTTTAAAAATAATTTATTCTTGTACCTTTTAAACAATCAATCTTCTGCAAATAGGCAAATAATTAAATAAAAACTTGAAATTACTTCTTTTTTTTTTCTCCCCCTCTTTCTGTTTTGTATATATATATATATATATATATATATATATATATATATATATATATATATATTATATATACACACACACACACACACACACACACATACACGATTGTATTTTATGTTATTATTATTATTATTTAATTTTCTTTTTAATTTATTTTTTTTCCTGTCCAAAATGTATGGCGTAGTTACTGAAGCATTTAATTTGTAAATAATAGACAATTGTACCTGTAACTGTGCATTATTATTGTTCTTAGGGGAATGTAAGTCCCAGAATAAAGTTTATTTTTTTATTTAAGTACTTAAAACTTTCCTTGTCATTAATTGAACTAAAGATTGTTAGTAAAACAACATGTTCCTGTAGCTTATCTCTGAAATAAATGGTTTTCCTAAAAAAAATTAATTAGCTTTGTTTTGTAATCCTAGGACTTTTAAATCAATTCTAATTTTTATGATTTGCTCCTGTTATTGGTCCAGATGAAGGGTTGTGTAGAAATAGAAGGGTTCATCTTAAATCATATGACTTCATAACTCAACACAGTATTAAACTAATGAGAAGTTATAAAAGATACAAAAGAGTTATTAAGTAGAAAATTGAGTAAAACAATTTTTACTTGCAAAAAAATGTAAATATAAAAAATATTGTATAACAAGATACTTAAAAAACACTTAATGTTAACAAGTCCTTGTGGACTTCCAGCTTGTGAGGAGAACATGCAACATAATTTAGATTGGACATTCCACCATAGATATCCAAGTACGTGGTATATTATCACCTTATCTTTGGAAATATTTGAACCAGTGATTGGTAAGGTGGGCTGAGGGAGCCTTAGGAGATATTCAGTGTGGGTATATTGAAGGTAGGTCCTTATTGTATTTAATATTCTCTCTAAGGCAGCTGTTGGAAAAAGTTTTTGAGCGTAACATAAGTCTTCATCACCTTTTTATAGATATCAAGCAGGTGTATGACTTAGCAGATAGGTTAAAGGTGGCTAGGGATATCAGAACTCTAGGTGGTCTATCAAAGTTAGCAAGATTGCTTGAAGAAACTAAGTTTCAGGTAAGGCTTGGTTGATCATTATCAAAAGAATTTGAAGTGACTGGTTGCCTAAGAGAAGATGATTGTTGCCCATAGTTTTCAATCTGGTCCTGGAAAAACCGATTACTGATATAAAAACATATCCAGAGGAAATATTTATAATAGACTCACTCTACACATGGCTTATGCATGTGGCTTAAAGTTATCACAGCCAGGGCATTTCCAGCACTTTCGTGGGTGTTGGGAAAGTTTGAAAGGGTGGCATTGTGCAAGGGGTAGAGAATCAACATGGGATTATGGTTTACTATTTATTTCGTTTTTAAGAGTGATGAAGAATAAGGAATTAGTAGCATTTTCTTTGAGCCAATAACACAATATTCTTAGTTTCTTTATCACCTTATTTTTGGGGCTGTCTATTCATACTTTAACAGTGATATTTCAATAAATTGAATCAATGCAGCATAAAAAAAGGGGTTGTGAATAGACCATCATCAGTGAATGCGTGTAAAGATCTGGATTCATGTTTTTTTCTAAATAAAAACGTATGCTAAACGGCTATATGCGTTTTGTTTTTATATGAAAATTTTGAATCGGAGTAGAGGCTATCACAGGACCTGTTCTTTCATAAATAATGATATTTTTATAAATAACTATTTTACTCAGATTAAATTAATCAAAACATACTATAAAATGCACCATACAATTTTTATTTTTTAACAAGGAAGCTTGGAGCTATAGCACGCTGAATAACAGCGTGACGGTAGGATAAGGAGCGTTTTATCGCAACATTTCCTTCGCTCTCTGCCCTCTTCTGAGAGTAGTAAATGTTAGAGACATCCTGTAAGAAATTTAATGCACTTTATCGAGGTATAAGAATATGAGAAGTTGTGGGTTTTTTTAAGAAGCTCCAAAAATGCTGTTTTTAGCAGACTCTTTAGTTACAATAGTGCTGGATTGAAAATCAAAATTTTCTTATGAATTTTATAGTATATTGTGAATATGTTAACTCTATAAACCCGTCCTTTTAAAAAATGCATAGTTTTCAAACTATTAGTGATATTTCAGGTACAGGTATTCTAAATATTGATTTCATATTCAGTTTTGTTATAAAAGAGAATGAATAAGGCTTTATTGAACATAGAACAACAATATTACAATATGATGAATAAGAGAGGTTACAATTACAAACACTGTTATAAGACCACCTGACATAAACCATTAATATAACATTCATCCCTCCTAGGCGGAAAAGTCTTTTAAATAAGCTGATGGTCGCCGTTCCGTGAGCTACGTAACTCGATACAAAAATTACTTTTTTAAAAAGGATTTTATTATAAACAAATACAAATGACAATAATGAAACTACTAATTAATAAAAAAGCTATAGCAACTACCACGTATGATCTTCTAATGATGTGATATACAAAATGCGATGTCCAGAAAAAGCATTGTTTCGTCCCACTGTGCGACGGGTTGATTCTGAATACTTATCTTTATTTCTGCACACTTTCTGGCACACAGCCTCTACAGATAGCCTACCTGGCTGGACAGATGGATCTACTAAGTAGCACTTTTGGCTGACTGATAAGACAGATTGAAGAGCCGATCGAGAGTATTCATCGCTGTGGCTTGGATCCGATTATTTAATTAGTGAGACAGCTGTGATGGTCGATGGAGTTAAATATTCCTGTGATTCATGTTCTGCTAGTTCCAATGATCTATCTTGAGTTATTGTTTCTTCTAGGGTTAAAGTGTGATTTTCCAATAATCTCTGGCGAATACAAGATGACCTCAACCCATCTATGAATGCATCTCTAAATGATTCATCTCTGTTTATTTCAGCACTAACTAACAGGTTTGACTCCAATGGAAACAATTAGATCCGTCTCGGTTTCTACAGTCAGTTTGAGTGTTGTAGTCTATGAAGACACACCGCATTTTTGATTTGCCCATCTTAATAGATTTGAAGCATCACAGCTTCTGAAACTGAAAGGCATAGGACCTTGACCAATACCTGGATTTTCCGGCGAAACTTTGGTTTATAAAGGTGCCAAAATGAGAGAACATTCCGAAAGACTCGACAGAGTGATAATGGGGAAGATGGGGATTGGAAAATTACGAAGAGGTTGCAATCGTTGAAGATCTGGACTAATTGATTTAGGTTGATGATAAATTCAAAAGCTTAATTGTGCTCAATGAGAACGCACTTTCCTGTAGATTTTAATGTAATTGCCTTTGGAAGCGCTTTAAAAAAATTTCGATCACGTTCTAGTTGATCATTACGATATATTGTTACATCATACAAATACCTTTCCTTGAAGATTTCAGCGGAAAATTATATTCATACTGCGCTCTCTGAAATGCCGGAACTCCATTCCTAATACCAAACGGAATGTGAGTTCAAGGTCTGTCCTCAGGTCTGATAGGAATTATGGTAAGCGCTGCGGAGGTCCATCGAGCTGAAAAAACTCTATATGGAAGCATCTCTATTGATAATGTCATCTATCATCGGAAGCGGGAATGCGTCTATTCAGTGAACCTGTTGATTGTTGGGAGTAGTCGACAACCATCCTATGTCGGGATTAGGGGATTCCACAACCAATACTTGGGCTCGCCATGATAAGGTGACTCTCTTCCATGATTCATCTTGCAATTGCCATTTCTTTTTTGATTCATTTTCAATGGAATTTCGTATCGGGGCTTAAGGTCCTGCAACTGAAGGTTTATCATACATTGGCCTTAATTTGTGATTCAAAAGAGCTTGATGCCATAGCAACATCTTTTATTTTTACAGGGGAATAGCCGGGATTAAAGTTTTGAGACAGTTTAGAATGGTTAATGAAAGTACCAGTGGCTATCTGTGTCTATCAAACCATGAACATCAAGCCATTTATCGTAACAGATAACCCTAGCTTTGCTAAGCTTTGGAGGTAGAGATGCTAAACAATTGGCAGGATTAGTAGCACGGACGCACAGTGGGACGAGCCAACGTAATTTGTTGGACATTGGTGGAAAACAAAAATTTATATTTATGGCTTGATCATTTCCAAAAATGTTGTCATGGTCATTGTCGATAAACAACAGTACGTAAAATAATTTTACGCACTAAACAGTACAAAAGATCGATAAAACTAGGTTTGTTTGAAAGGTTCTCGCAAATTTCCCGTTTTTTTTTTTTTTTTTTTTTTGTTGTTAAATTGATTAGAAATTGTGTACACGTCGATGTAAATTTTTTGTTGTTCACAGCTTTAAGCATAATATCACAATTGGCTATGGAAAACATTTTTTCTGTTTTAAAATAAATTACAAAAAAATAAAAATAATAAACTTATTTAAATTTTTTAAATTTCAACGTAAAAAAATTGATTTTAGACAAAATGTTTAAACTTGTTTGCAACGAAACCATTTAATTCAAAATATCAATACTGAAAAGTAAACTTAAGATCGAAATGGTCTGCGACAACTTGCGACCTTGGAGAATATTTAGAATTAAAGATTTTTTTTTACGTATTTCTGTGATCGTTTCATTTCAGGCAGTAAACCTATTGGGTTATTTTACCTTACATACTTTGTCAGCTGTACTAGTGGGGATCATTTTGGCCACCAAAACAAAAAAATTGGCTTCGTCAGGAAAGTCGTCCGAAACTTTAGATAATTTTGAGTGGCCATTAGCCTCTGGACCCGTCCAGCTTTGCTTGTCGGTACTTAATCGAATTCTTGGATTGCCATATTTTCCATGCCTAAGTATAATAGGCACAAAATTGCGCATTTATATAGGAACCATAAGGGCCTCCGTTCTCAACCCCCATGTCGCTCAGTGAGACGAGGCCTATGTAATTTGTGGAAACATTGGTTTGACAACAAAAGTTTATATTTGTAGCTTGAATCACTTAGTAAATGTTTGCTGTGGTCATTTTCGATAAACAACAGTACGTTAAACATAATTATATTACGCACAAAAGGGGGGGGGGGGGGGGGGACATCAACATCGATATACTATATTTGAAAGTTCCCGCAAATTTCCCGTTTGGTTAATTTGCATTAGAAATTGTTTTACACATCCGATGTAAATTTTTTGCTGTTCACAGTTTTTAGCATGAATCAAACAAATTGGCATAAAACGTTTCTGTTAAAAATAAAATTCAATAAAAATTACTGTATTTAAATTGCCAAATTTCAACCAAAAATGATTTTTGAAAAACTGTTTTACTTGTTTAAGTCGAAACAGTTTTTATTTAAAATATTGATTATAAAAAGTAACTCAAGATCGAAATGGGCTGCGACCACTTGCGATCTTGGAGATATTTGGATTTACTTTGATAATTCAAATTGAGTTTGAAAACAACAAAATAGTCACAGGAAATAAAACAATTTTTTTTTTTTGTTGGCCAGTGTAATTCAACTTGTACAAAAAAGCGTTCCAAATTGCTACACAAATGGACTTCACAAATGTTATCCACAGGTATTCACCAATAAAAATGCGTTAAATTGATATCAGAATAGGCCGAAGGCTGACACTGACAAGACGAATTTGAACGAATGGATCCAACGATTAAAATTTCGATAACCACGTGTAGGAGCATGGGGGCTAATTGATTACTTCTAGTAAATATTCTAAATAGTTCGTTTTTCGGTTGGGGACAATATTTAAAATAAATTAATACCTATCGGCTTCTAAACAAACCGCAAATTGTTAAATTTTTAGAAAATCCGATCGACGAAAAGGCATTAAACACGTTATAACTACATAACGGTAAACTGATTGATTGCAGATTTTAAAAAGTCGATAGAGCACATCAAAAATCTAGAAAAATAACTATCCCTGAATCAAAACACGAAAAAAAAAACGAAAATTAGATTTTTAGACTCACTATTGGTTAACAGAGCAAAGTCTGACTTCAGATTCGAATTCTAACACTTTGAAAACATACCCATGTGAAATTGAAGTCGATGCCCACCAATAATTTTTTTTTTTAGAGCTCAAAATTGCGATGTCCAGAAAAGCATTGTTTCGTACCACTGTGCGCGGGTTGATTCTGAATACATTTATCTTTATTTCTGCACACTTTCTTGGCACACAGCCTCTACAGATAGCCTACCTGGCTGGACAGATGGATCTACTAAGTAGCACTTTTGGCTGATGATAGGACAGATTGAAGAGCCGATCGAGGATATTCATCGCTGTGGCTTGGATCCGATTATTTAATAGTGAGGACAGCTGTGATGGTCGATGGAGTTAAATATTCCTGGTGATTCATGTTCTGCTAGTTCCAATGATCTATCCTTGAGTTATTGTTTCTTCTAGGGTTAAAGTGTGATTTTACAATAATCTCTGGCGAATACAAGATGACCTCAACCATCTATGAATGCATCTCTAAATGGTTTAGGTTATATGAGTTGAGTTTATGCCGGGCAAATATTTCATTAACTGGTTTAATAAACAGACCTCTTAAAGTCGCAATAGCATCACTATATGTTCCACATTCACTCACATATTCATAAATGTGGAGGAATAAAGTTAATTAACACTTTCAGTCTATCATCTTCGTGAACATCAGCACTCGTAATAAAGTTTTGGAATGTACGAAACCAATGTTTCCATTCCTGTACAGCTCCTTCTTTATTAGGATTGATACTAAATCTATCAGGGCGTAGAATACGATCCATAGCAAAATATATGTTCAATAAGTTGTTATAAAAGAGAATGAATAACCTGATGATAAGGGTTTATTGAACATTGAACGACAATATGACTGATTAAGAGAGGTTACAATTACAAACACTGTTAAAAGAGCACCTGACATTAACCATTACTATATCATACCTATAATATACCTAGCATGTTTTACAGCTCTAGCGTTGGTACTACTCGTTAGAAAATCAAATTTCTTCTACGAGTGAGCAGCAAAAGTTTTCGTACAGCAGTGAAAATTCGGAAAAATTATCTTTGATTTCTCGATTTTATTATAGATAGATACATAGATTCAACAAACTATTTTATTTTATTTTTTTTTATAAATATCAGTTATTAATTTAACACTAAAATTACATATTATTACTACATCAAAAATATTTTTAACTATAGAAAAAAAACATTAAAGACTCAATAAAACATTGAATTCGAGCAATTTATGCACCTTTAAGTGTATGAACTCTAACTTTTCATAAATAATGAAGTTACTTTAATATTTTGTAAAAAGACCTTTGCTATTCTGTGCTGCCTCAAGGTGTCTAGGCATCGATTCCACAAGCTTGGACGTCAATTGGCTCGAAATATTTGCCTATTTCTCTTTTAATTTAGATTTGAGGTCAATGATGTTACTAATCCTATGTTTTTTTAACTTGCGCTTAAGGTGAGCCCAAAAATGCTCAATTGGGTTCAAGTCCGGGCTCTGGGAAGGCGTTTATATATATAAATATATATATATATATATATATATATATATATATATATATATATATATATATATATATATATATATATATATATATATATATATAATATAATATAATATAACTTTTGGAAAATTATATAAAACCCATTCGCGGGTACGCATAGCCTTATGTTTAGGACCATTTTCCTTATAAAATTTAAATGTTTGCTCTATCCCCAGTTTCGTGACAATAATTTTTAAATTTTCCCTTAGAATATTCACATATTTAATAGAGTCATTGTACCATCTATGAAAACCAAATTACCAAATTAAAAATTACCAACACCTAATGCCAACATACAGCCCCAAACCATCACACTTTCCCCATCGTGATTCACAGTCCCGGTTAAGTTTTTAGATAACGCTTTTACATGATGCCTCTACACTAATCATCGTCCATCTGATCCATGATCATTACATTTACATTCGTCAACGAATAGAAAGTTGTTCCAGTAGCCTGGAGACTGTTTTAAATATTCTTTAGCGACTTTTATTCTTATCACTCTATTTTTACCAGTTATGAAGGTTTTTTTTTTCTAATTATACTGGCCGAACCATTACTTCTTTTTCTAATCGCATCAAGTCTAACGGATGTTCCTTATTTGGAATTCACTTCCATTGCTGTTTTTCTAGGCGATATTGTGGGGTCAGCATTCATTAACTTTTCTCAAAACGTTCCTCGCATCTCAGTGATAAAAAAATTCTTGGATTTCCCGATCGGCCCTTAGCTTCTAGCCTTTTGTCGTTTTTAAATCTTTTTAGTATATATATGACCATCGAACGAGAAATGTTAATCATTGAACTAATCCGGTTGTGGGAAAACCACATGTAAACGTTGTCGTTGTTCTATAGATGTTTTTACTGAATTTAGGGTGATATAACTGTGTATATATATATATATATATATATATATATATATATATATATATTTATATACACACACACACACACACACACTCACACACGGGTTTTTAGGCGTCTGGGATATTATATTATATGGGCTATAATAACTCCGTAAGTAAGCTTGGGTGGTTCACAGGATTTAATATAATTTACATATATAGCATCTGATAGCGAATTTAATTAGCCTTGAGATAGAAGAAAGAAATTTGGGATCGAACAAATATTTGAGGAGTTAAGGCGACAAATGTGCCAAAAAACACTTGGATTTTACAACAGTACGTTTTTATTAGCGGGCTGGCATGTACATTTTACGGGGTTTGATTAAAACTTCATTTATAGATTATTATAGTAAATTTAATCAGCTTTAAGATGAAAAAAAAGTAATGTTGTATCGAACAAATAGTTTCAGAGTTATAGCCAAAAGAGTACGACAAACGTGTTTTCGCGGAGCTGTGGGACTGACGGCAAGTTGGCCAATTTCACCATTTTTTCCCAATAACGTAACTTCGCGAAAAATGGTCCGATTTCGGATTTCCTTTTTTCATTTTGTAGGTATTAGTTCCAGCTACAATTAATATTTGAAGACTTTCTTTGAAAAAAGCTTCGTTATCGTGTTACATATAAAAAAAACAAAATAACGGTTTTTTGCGATTTTGAATATGAAGCCGATGGTTGCCGTGGTAGCAAACTTCAGATTCGGATTCAGCACCCCAAAAAACATAAAGATCCGTTGAGAATAAAAGTTCTGCAGTTTTTTCTTGAAAACGGCCTTTTGGAGCCTTATTTTACTGGACTATATCACACTATGCGTATGATCTCTTTGGTTGACAGTATTTGACATATAGGCGGTTACAATTTTAAATAGTTTTAATTTTATGTATCTACAATTAAGATGAAATCAAATTGTAAATATATTGCATCTCTTGATGTTGGGACAACCAACGTTCGGTGTATCATTTACGACAAGTGTGGGCAAATTAAAGGACAGAGCAAGTCATATGTGAGTAAACTGCATTTATTATATTTTTAAGTTCATAGCAGAGAGTTGGTAAGATGGTGAATCTTGCTTAGTTTATTATATTTTTTCCAATTGCCCAGATGATGGCCATCAAAGATATGGCCTAAGCGTTGGCAAATTAAATATATGCCTTGTTATTTTCAACAATGCTTATTTCTTAATCCCAACTTGATCCCTCTCAATAACCTATATCATATATTCATTCAGTCACCAAACACACATCTTTAACTATTTTGAAGTTCGATATTATTACTTTTAATATTATTCCCTCTCATTAATAGTTTTGTGAGATTATTAACATGTTAGTTTCTCTTATGAATGAACAGTGATAAGAAATTCATTTTATGAAAAAAGTATTTTAGTTCTCGATGTTATATAAATGCATTAAGTAAGCATTTACAGCAGTTGGGGTACATTTTTCTTATTATTACTAAGTATTATTATTATTATTTTTTTTTTATGAAGGATCTAAAGAGCTGAATATTTATTTAAAAATTGGCACATTTCATTGAAACTTTATCAAAAAAGCAACTAAAAGTAATTTGTCATCCTCAAATCCTACTTCTCTTTTTTATTGTTTTGGGGAAGATATGATCATATGTGGATTAGACATTTATATATAAATTTTATGATTGTTAATTATGTGAGATTAAATTTAATGTTCTTAAAGTATACTACTCAAAATCAGAAAATGGTGAATACAGAATAAAAATTGTTTTCTCAATATCATTAATCTAGACGAACTTGTTTAAATTAAATGTAAGATTGACTAGGTTTACTGACCAGAGATGATGCCAATGATTTCTTTTTGGCCTGATTTTTTATTTTATTCATTTATTTATTAATTTATCCATACCTTTTTGTCTCGTTTTACTTGTAGCATTTGTTAAATTCATGACTACATTTTCTCTACTTTGTAGTCAAATACTATTTTAGGAGTCTTATAATATTTTTTTTATATTCTATTATTTTCCGTTGGTACATTACAATTTTTCTATTTCCTTGTTATTTGGTATTTAGAACTAATGCTCCTATTTCGCTGAGCCGAACATCCTGCTTATTATTTTCATTCCCCAAAAAGTTAATCATGTTTTGACTCTCTCAGTCAACGTCCAGGTTTCACAATCACGTTCAACGATTAAGTGTACAACATAACAGTCTGGTATAGTAAAAATGTTCTTTCACCCTATCGATAGACTTTTTTTGTTGAAATTAATCTTCTTGAGGGCCCAGTAACATTTGTTACCTGAATTCAACCTTTCCTTCCTTTTAATTTTACTATTAAAATAAAGGCTTCTAGATTTTTAAATCTGGCTACTTTTATTAATTAGTAACCTTCATTATTTGTTATTAAAGTCTTTTTCTAATTATATTGCTTTGACTATTTATAGCTCAAACTTCTCATACCTCAACCAGGCTTTATTGAAATTGCTTCTGATGAGTTATGGGAAACGGTTCTCACTGTCATACATAGTGCTGTAGATGGTAAGTTAATATTTAAATTATTTAATAGCTATGGTTATTTATCCTTATCTGCATCTTTACAGATGCAGTATTTATTGTTATATTGAGGTGTTCTGATTAAAACTTTTAAGGTGTTGTATTGAGTAGCCTTAAATGATTCTTCATTTTTGTTTTTGTTCTTAATGCTTGATTCATTAGAGGATATTTATTTTCTTCTTAAGGCTAAATGTAACTCCCTCAGTGAAGCATTAGAAACAGTAGAATTTATTTCTGGATTTTCTCCAGAACGGAACGTCTCGATTTTTAATTTTATAAAATTCTTTGTATATTCAATAAACACAGAATTTACGCTACAAAGATTTTTTTGTATTAATTCAGTAATTAGGGAAATAGAATATGAAAATAGATGTTAAAAATATTTTATCTTAAATATGAGATTATAGACACTTTTAGGAATGTTTACTGAAATAAATGACTCATTTCAATTAATTATAGCATGCATATTGCAATTGTAAAGTGAGTAAAGTGAAAATACAAATTTCATTAACAAGTGTATGAGATGGGGTCTCTGGCTGAAACGGTCTCTTCCTTACCGAAATGACTCTCATATTGGTATTCCTCGATTTGTGAAGAGCCAAAGTAAAATTGTATAATCCGTTTTTTTTTGTTATGTATTATTATTTTTTTATGTATTGTCAGATTCAGCCTATTGAAAATTTCTCATTTTCAGAAAAAACAGCATTGCAATCCTTATTTTATTGCGTTATCTATACCAAACACTATCTGGTCCTTTTTACTGACTAAGTATTATGGACAAACAGTCTTAGCTACAATAATTTCTAATTTTTTTTTTTCACTTGAAATATTTGAGGGTCCAACAGATCGAATGTAAATCATGATAATTAAAATATATTAAAAAAACAAACAAAAAACTTTTACTATAATGTGTTTTACACTACTTTGAAGATCAACCAAAAATCTGAAAAATCTTGAATTGATAAATGCTGCATATTTAACTTATAGTTCTGATAAATTTATCTGTTTATTAAGTCAACAAATAAATTAGTTGTCTAATTTCTTTGAATCAATCAATGAATAATCCTGTATCTATGGTACCTGCATATAAATGTAGGTTGCATGCATATTTACTCAAGTACAAAAACCAGAAAAGAAATTAGTAAAGGTATGGGGAAAACCCAATAACAGTAGAAAATGTTTGTTGTTCAGTACAAATATTTATTTTCGTTCAATATGTGTCATTGTTAAGATGGAGCATTACACTGTACAACAGACTATTGGACATGGAGATTTTTTTACAAATAGTTCTAAATCCAAAAAGAATCTCCCCCTATCTGCAAGATGAAGAAAACCATACTGAAAAGATGAGCTGATAACAAAAAGTACTTATCAGTTGTCGTTTTGCTGAGTTGTGGAAATTCAACTTTGAAAATGAATACTTTTGCATTAGTTGACCATAAAAACGGTAAATAAAATTAAACCATGGCAGATAAATAAAATCAGTTTCATAACTGGCTCCTTGTAAATGTTTTAGAATTACCGTAATATGATGTAATTTCATTGTTCCTAAGTCTCGTGGATATATACTTTTTCTTTTCATTCAATAATTTGTCGTGATTTCATCATACATATAAATAGACATTTTGAGTAAGTACGAATCTCACACTTCATAATTTTTACCATTTTGTCTTGGCGATGTAGTGGATAATTTTATCAAACTGAACAAATATTTTTAAATAAAACTTTATATCTTAAAAAATATAAAAACAAGACAAAGTGATATTCTATTTGATACATCATGAATGAAGAAAAAAGCTTTAATCCTTACTGTAAACTAAGTTTTTATCAATTCCTACCAAACCCTAATTCATCAGGTTCCAGAGAATATAAGAATCCAGGGCATCTGTGAGATTGGAAATCATTAAGAAAGTATGTTACCGAACCATATGCAGTTTGTGCGGTAGCTGAAATTTTAGCTAAATGTTGAAAACTAAACACCTTTTTTAATCCTTTTAGAAAGTTTTAGATATTGACATGGTGAGACAACACCACAAAAAAGAATAGTCTGATGATGGGATAATTGTCCCGAAACATGTTACTTCATTGAGTGATGATAAATGGTGATTTGAAGAGTTTAGGCTGAAATAAAAGAGTATCTGAGAATAAATCTTTATCGGACACTCCCTCTCATTCCTCCCTCACGGAAGCAACCCATCTCGATATTCTTCAGCCTAGGCTCCTGATATTTTTCTCTGTGCCTTTCAACCACCTTTTTCTCAGTCTTCCCCTCTTCCTTGCCCTTCCACAAATTTCATTGGGAATTTAATTTCCTCCATTTTCACCATGTGCCCTAAAGATCTGAACCTCCCTCTCTTTATCCAGCCTACCAAAAATCCTGTTTCCAGTACAGTTCTCTCAACTCCTTATTTTTACTTATTCTGTATCTATCGCCCTCCCTTACTTCGCCAAAGATTTTACTTAATTAATGAGATTAAAACAAAGTATATGTTTAGTGCTCGGGGGAGGGGGGATAAATAAAAAAAAAAACCCTGAGACATATAGTAAGTTAAATTTTTTGTTGGATTTTCCAAATTAAGACAAAATTTTCCAAAAAAAAAAAGGTAAAAAATTTCATGATAAATTATGTGCTGCAGTACATGTTTTTCATTCACAGCATTTTGATTAAAATGAGATCCTGATCTCAAAACCATTTATTAAGACCAAGTTTATGGCGTAATAAAAATAAGACAAATTAAAAATTATGAAAAAAAAGTTATTTGTCACGGTGCAGGAAAATTTCTGGCTTCATCAAGTCAAGTGTAGTGTCAATCTCAGTTTTCTGAGGCCAAAATAGCACCTATTAGCTTTGATAATTCGTTGACTGGTTTCCACAGAGATGTTTCCTCAGTTCTCCATTTACACGAGGTACACAAATTATTTGTCAGGCTGGAATGTAAATAAACCCATCACTTTGGTTTGTAGGTCTGCTGTTTCTTCTTAATGTCCTGCTCTCATATACTTGGTTTTCTCCTCATTTTTTCATTGGGTTTCTCCTCATTTACACACACCCCCATATCCTCCACAGCCTCTGTCAACTTAAGCAAAACATTTCTCATGGACTCAGAGGACCTTGTGACAATATCTAGGTCATCAGTAAAGCCAATTATTTGGATGAGCCAGTGAATGATGTAAGAAATATGTATGCCTGAGTCACGTATGATCTTCAGTGCTAGGTTGAAAAATAAACAGGTGTGACCATTACCCTTCCCAACACATTTAGTAGATTCAAACTATGGAGAGAGATCTGACTAAATCTGTTCGGTACATCTTGTATTTGTCCGTAGTCATCTTAATCACATACAACTTAGGCCTTTTAATGCTGTAATATGCACACATAAAATCGACAAAGAGGTGATAAGTAGTCATTCTATATTTTAATTTAATTTATATTTAATCTGCAGATCAGGAATCATCTGCAGATTAATTATTTGATCTGATTTTTTTTCTTGTATCAGCGCACTCTTTTCTCTGCTCTGATGATGGCCATCAATTATATGTCTGAATCATTGGCAAATAAAATAAATTGAATTATCAAATATTGCCTGATTTTTTCTGACTGATCCCACTCAACATCTCATTCAATATATTCATACAGTCATTCAACATAGCTCTTTAATCATATTATATAGCTTTCACTTTATTTTCCTCGGTCAAAAACTTGGAAATTCTTATATATCCAAATCTTTCCTGAAAGCTTCAAATTGCTGAAATAGCCTGAAAATCAATAGGAACCCTTAAACTATTTCATTGTTCCAGCCATTTCCTTCCTCAATCTACTTCAATTCCTAGTTTCCTTTTTCATGTTCAATGCTTCTTCAGTTCAATTCCTTCAGTTTGTGGTATAAGGAGCATCTCGATGGGTTTTTTGGAAAAGGTTATTAAAGGGTATTATAAAAGCTTGATCAGATTTTTTTTTCGGAACCCCTTGGTGTTTCAACAGTTCAGCCTTCATGGCCTTGATCTTTTCAGTTTTTTTAATATTTTATTGTTATGTTTAATAATCAATGTATCTGAAAAGTTATTCATTCCTCTTGCTATTTTCGATTTTATTCTTTCATGAAAATTATTATGTTGTTCATTAGTTTCATTATTTGTTATATTTAATATATTAGAAAAAAAGAACACCTATCTATATATTCATTTAATTATTCAGTTGTCCTTATAAATATTACCTAACATAGCTCATTGTTTAGTTTCCCACATAAAATTTGGAGAAATTGCGTGTTTGGGTTTATCCTGCCAGAGAAATTCTTTTGTTCTGTGGAAAAAAGATACTGGTACTGCCTATCACAACTTCATTGCTTGGAATGATATTAGAGCCAATTCAATTGTCAACAGTGAAAATTGTTCCATTAAACTGAAGGTATGAATAAAGTTATTTAAATTAAGTATTATGTGAAGGTTTATGCTAATAATGTTGTGAGGCACATGTTATTAATTTTTTTTTTCTGTATTGTGTGTGCTCACCTACCTGCTTTTGTTTAAATTTTTGTGCGCCTGTTAATGAATATTTATTGTGTCAAATTTCTTTTATATCCAGATAATTAATGCTTTGTGGATTTGCTTATTATTATCCTTCCATTAGTCGCGTGATCCTGTGAGGTGAAATTGTTTTGGAGGTATGCCTTTACCTTTACCCTTCGAGTGTTAGCACCTGATCCAATTCTGCTCTTAACTTTTCTGGACAACAGCATATCAAAACACCTGGGAGGTGCAAGGCACTAAACACATTGTCTCATTGTCTTTTGTATGTTTTTTAGTACTCGGATATAGAGTTTTTTAAATCTTTTTTAATGAAATATATTGTAAATAATCTTCATGAAATCATGAACACCTGTGAGGTGCACGCAACCACTACAGTATTATTTTGGTTCCAGAATTCAGCATGGCTTCACTGGAGCTTTATATTCATTGGAAAATTGATGTATTTTTTTTATACCCTTAAAACCAGAAATAAAATCCATTTGAGTTGTTTTTATCGAAGAAAGGTAAAAACATTCCCCAGGTGCCATGCGACAATTCTCGTCTGTATTGGGCATGCGACTAACGGAAGGTTAATTAGTTCAGATAGATAAAATGGAGCATGTTTAAATTTCTGTTCGGATACTTTGAATTTTGATAAATTCTGTGGGCATTTTTTATTATATGCTTTGAAATGAAATGAAAATGAAAAAATAAACTTTATTTTGGGACTTACTGTCCCCTAAGAATAAAAATAATGCTCAGTTAAAAGTACAATAGTCTGGTATGTTATTTACAAATTAAATGCATCAGTAATTACTGCATACACTTTTTATAGGGAAAAAAATTAAATTTAATTAAAAAAAATAAACACATGAAATAATAATTATAGCTTAAAATACCATCGTATATATATACACATACCCACACATACAAACATATATATATACATACATACAAAAGATGATATATGTATCTATTTTAAAATAAAACCATATTATGAATATATACATGAGAAAGATACTAATAATACTACTAATATGCTAATATAATAATCACAATGCATTCAGAAAGGTTAAAAATATAAAAAAGAAATCAATGAAATAAAACAAATATAGTGAATAGAAAGGAAAAGATATATAGAGAAAAAAAAAATTAACTATTTAAATGTTAATAAGACAAAATATTTACAAATACCTGAAAATATATATTTACACATCTACTTACTGCCTTTTATAGCTATATGAGACAAATCTGATAAAACTATTCATGATTCGTTGTAATCTGTCCCGGAGACCCACTGAGAGGCCCCCATACACCACACAACCATAATCAAACTGAGGAAAAATGAATGAGGAAACTAGGAGTTTTCGCGTGGATTGAGGAAGGAAATGACGGGAACGATGGAATAATTTGAGGATTCCTATGGATTTTCGGGCTGTTTGGGCGATTTGAGGCTTCCAGGAGAGGTTTTGGTCGATAATGATTCCTAAATTTTTGGCAGAGGAACAGAAAGTGATAGGCTGATTATTCAGGTTTAGGGTAGGAAAGTTGGTAATGGATTTGAGGAGGGGACTTGAACCGATTACAATGGCTTGAGTTTTCCCTGCATTTAGCTTTAAATTATGCAAGTTAGCCCAAGAACAGATTCTATCGAGGCTTCATGTAATTCGTTAGGAGGAAAGGATAAATAAATTTGAGAGTCATCTGCATAAAGGTGATGGGAACAGTGTAAAATTGACTGGGGAAGATCATTAATGTAGGAGTTAAAGAGGAGGGGTGAAATGCTGGAACCTTGGGCTACTCCCGAAGACAGAGGTAGGAAGTCGGATAAGGGTTGATAAGGGATAGATATTGCTTGAGTGCGGTCGGAGAGGAAGGATCGGATCCAGTGGATTGAACTATTGGAAAATTTTAATGCATTTAATTTGGTAAAAAGGATACGATGGTCAATGGAATCACTTTGGTGGGTTTAATGTCTGATTCCACTTTCAGTTTTATTCAATACCAGTTGTCATAAAAACGTGATTTACGTCAAAATCAGGGTTAAAAAAAAAATGCATTGGGGGAGCTATAGAATTTAACTATTTATCATTTCTTGTATTTACCTATCTTAAGACTTGAGTTATCTTAGAAAAGTTATATAAGATTAAGTTAGCAATATATTACAGAACAGAACTGTTGGCATTATTATGTAAAGATTTTAAATGAAAGGTGATGAAGGTAATTGAGAAGTTTAAAATTGTAGGAGGTGCAACGACAAATTTTAGATAATTTGTATTTTTAATATTCTTTAATAGGGATTGTATTTTTTTTACAACTGTCGTAAAAACTTCAGGGATTAATGGAAAAATGACTGCAAGAAAAGAATAATTTTGTACATTTTATATTTATTATGGTGCTTTTATATAAGAAATTTTAGGAGTTTTCAATTATATTGGTTTATTGTTTATCATTACTGAAAAATCTTTAAATGAAAGGAAAAATAGTATTTTTCCAAACAAACTATATGGAAATTTATATGCAATATTTATTTGCTGGAAATGCAATATTATTCATTGCAGATTTTTTACTTTTCCTCATAAGTCCTGCGCTTTCACATTACCGTTACAGCTTAAATGTAAAACCATCTACTGAATGAATGGTGCAAAGTTTTTTCTGACTTGACTTTCAATTCAAACAACTGAATTGACTACCCTTTAATAACATACTTAACTGTGACAGTGTTTTTGAATTTTTATTTTCCCTCAAAAATATTAAATAATAAAATTGATGGAATAAACAGTGAATATTATTACAAATTTTTTTTTCATTAGGTATTTATATATCATTCTAATGTAAGTTTTTGCTCTACCAATGTTAATACACAATAATAAATACATTTATTAATCAAAACAGTTTTTTTAAAACAGGTTTTTTTAATTATCTTTGTACTATTTGATTCATTAGCACTCTATTAAATGATAAACAAAAGGGTTAATGCCCACATTTCTACTCTATCCACATCTTCAAATTCTTGAGCTCAAACAAGTTATTACTTCCTATCCTATATACGTGAAACAAGTAGCTCTATCCCAAATTTTTGTAATAGTAACCATCCTTGAAAACGAATGTTTATGTTTTGAAATAGATAGAAATGATAGAAAAAGTCTTGAAAATTGTCTATTCCTGATAAGGGGAACCTTTCTATGGGATGGAAACTTTTCGATATTCTTTTACTTGATCCCAATGATTATCCTCTCATAGTTGCAAAACTTCATAAAGCTAAAATAATTTTGGCTAATTTGACCGAATGATTTACTTTTATTTTACTTACATGTTTCTCTTTAAAAATTTTCATGTAACCGTTATTCGTTTTTAAATTTAATTTTGTTTATATTACTATTATTTTACAGATATAAAGATTTAGTGGAATCAGTCAGTGTGAGACTTCACATTGACTTGCCCCTTTAAATATAAATTTCCGTTATTTATCCACAGTCAAAAATTCACCATTCCTATTTGTGTTTTAGTTGTTCAGACTCTTTTCAAGAGGAATGTACTGTTTCACCAGGAACCCAAGATATTTATTAGGGAGCATGTACAAATTAACCAATGCTCAAGTAATTTTTTTTTTTTAATGTATTCATTGTTTTAACATTTCATCTACATTAATTATTTATTTCTTTATTGATTTTTCAATTTATTTTTTAGATTGTTCCCAGACTTTTGTGGATAATGGATCACAATCTTCAAGTTTCCAAAGATTTGCAGAACAATAATGTTGCTTTTGGAACTATTGACTCTTGGTTGATATATAAATTATCTGGTAAAGCTCTGCATGTTACAGATGTGTCCTGTGCTAGTGCTACAGGGCTTTTAGACCCTTTTCTGTTAACCTGGTCACCTTGGCCCTTTAGACTTTTTGGAATTCCAATGAATATTTTTCCTAAAATAGTAGACAGTGCTGGAAGCCATTTTGGATCTACAGATTTGGCAATATTTGGAGAATCTATACCCATACGCTGTTGCGTAAGTTTTATTTTTATTCTTATAAAGTGTTAATGAGGATCATTTGATTAGTCCAAAAATTAGTCCTAGAGTTATCACTCCTGAAATTGAAAATGGTTTATTATGGGAAATATTATCACATATTAGATTACTCTTTCATTCAAGTTTCAGTTACATCCATCAGATGATTTTATTTGTAATGTTTGTTAAATTAAAAAACTTTGGTTTATTTAGAAAAATGGAAATAAGTGAATTTTTAGTGGTATTTAAGCATTTCTTTTTAAACAGCTGTATGCCATAAGAAGGCCAAGCTGAGTTGGATTAATTACATTGGACAAAATAATTCATGTTTCTATTTTTTTCTAATAACTTATTGAACGATCCTTGTTGGTTAATTTTGTTTGTTCTCTGTGTATGATTAATAATTATATTGTGTTATTGTCCATTTTTGATTTAAGGTTTTTAACTAGGAAAATAGGATGTTAAATTATTTAAGTAGTTGATTATTCACAAAGTTAAAATTTAATAACAGTTGTTTTTATTTTATTTTTTATATATAGACTTTTTTCTTGAAGGACTTCTCTAAAACATTCAAATTATACAATTTCGATCCAGAATGACCAAAATCGTAAAAATTATTTTTGTAGTTCTTTTGTGTCAAAAAAAAACAAAACAAGAAAGCATGCAGAATTGTGGTACTCATGGTAAATAATATAAGAAAATTCAATAACTCAAAAATTTGGTCTAAATAATGGAACGATTCTGAAAAAATTACTGCTTTATTTGTGTTTCAACTTTGAATTGTCGTTTTTCTCTTATTTCCATTTGGGAGTTATAAATTATGATAAGAAGTTCATGTCTGATCCTGTTGAATCATTTGGTTAACAGCATGTTCCCTGTCAAGTCTCAGTAATTCTTTTGCTTTCCTTTGTTCATAATGACATATTTCTTCTAATTGCTGAGCAGACCATTACTGACCCCTGACGTCCACTAATAACTTTTACCAGTCTGAATCCTGACTCCCTGGATCCTCCTAGCATCGTCTGCTTCTGGTTCTGTGTATATCCTCATTTATTATTCTTTTGAGGATCTCATCCTCTGTCATACGAGCTACATGGCCGGCCCCCTCAGTCTTTCCAGCCTATGTCTGGTACACTATCACTATGACATTAAAATATGAAACTCGTAATTTTGCTCCATTATAGAAAACAGAAGTTTTTTGGCACCTAAGGCCACTTGTTTAGTTCATGAATTTGAGGATAAATACTCTTTAAATGAAATGATAGTGCAGAGGTGGTTTAAAAAATTTAATGATGGTGTGATGTGATCCTTGAAAGGAAATCAGGATCAAGGCTTGTAATACACTACCTGAGGGTCATTCCATCTATTCACAGCTCTCTCCAGAACAACCGCAGAGAATGTATGATGTTTTGGTTCATCGATATCCAAGTATAGTCAACAGGAATCTAGTCGTATTTCAACAAGGTAGTGCCAGGCTCCCCATCTCTTGCTATAAAAAAATTAAAATTAGCTGATTTGGTTGGAATTGTTTTGATTTTTGTTAATATGTTACACTGTTATTTTGTTATACAAATTTATCAAAAGTGTACAAACACTGTTATTTATTATTTTTAATTTTGTCTAGATCACTAAGTATTGAAAAAAAATATATTTATATTTTTTTGACATTTCTTCATTTACAAAAATGTTAAAATTCACAAGCTTTTATTAATAAAAATATGAAACATGAGGAACCCCCTGTCTTATAACCTTTTATTTCTATTAAAGACTTACATCATAATGTAATGAAATATCTTTTAACATATAATAGAACATGACTGCATTAAAAAAAAAAAAAAAAAAAAAAAAAAAAAAAAAGATGAAAAAAGAACTGTAATGTATACCGAATACTGAAAAATAATATATTAATGAAAGATAATTTTATACTTATGTGGTGAAAGTGGTATGGAGAACACTATAGTGAATTCATGTTTATGAAATCATTTGATTAATGAAGTAAAAATATAGTTAATGATGATGGATTTGTTTGTATGAAGTGATTATCATCCATATTATTTATTATATATACATTCATTCATACATATTATACTTGTGTATACAATACGCATAACAATTCTGCATACCCCATTATTTTTATTTTTTCTTTGCTCTAGTGTGGTGTTCATTTATCATAGTATTTGGCATTCTAAGAGGGAGTCCATCCTCTGAGCATGGCCCAGCTATCTAATTCTTCCTAACCCAGTAGCTTCTGCTATTATTATTTCCATCTTATCCCTATCCACTTCATATCTTAAATTTATAATGCTTCCTAGGTATGTGAATTTTTCAATGCTTTCAAAGTAATATCCTTACCATTCCAGGTTTTCCGCCCCGCTTCTTTCTTTTGATGTCACTAAATAAATATTAAGTTTTGTTTTCATACATGTGGAAATCACTTTTTTAATTTTGCTTTTTTACTATTGTTATCAGCTGTGTGGAGAAACCTAAGGCTTCATGTAATCTAGGCGGTCTTTCTGTGAATTTGGGCAATCCTCATCCTGAACCCTTGATGTTGTATTGAACAGTTCTCCCATGAAAATGGTCTATCATTCTGTGATGTCCCTACCTTTTTACTTAGTATCTGTTTCTGTTGCAAAAAGTCTAAGGAAGCTTAACATCGCCTTTCATACTTTTAATATTTTTTTAGAATTTTCTATTCTTTTTGCCCAGAAAATTTTTTTCGTCCTGAATTGATGTCACAGAAAAAAATGATATTGTGGACCTTGTTTAGTTTAAAACCATGGACACAATTCTATGGATATATAAGCAAAACCATGGATGAAAAAACCTAGGGAAGAATGGTCGTTAATGACAGAATTTATATTTTCTTATTTAAAAATTTAGGCCTACATTAGAACCCTTTATATCTGTCACTCACGGGACCAGAGCGTGGTCGGATAACAAAAAAGGTTGGATAATCCGAGGAACTACAAAAAATTAATAAAAACACATAAACGAGTATTTATGTACATATGTATGTAAATGTACGTGTTTATTGAATACAAAACAAATAGAACACAAAAATTACTGAAGCATTAAATACGGAAGTATGCATGTATGTACATATACGCATATCCAACAAATTAATTATATATAAATTCATTAAAAAAAAAATCAGTTATATTTTTCTGAATTAATGTACCTAATCTTGCTTTAGCAGCGGTATCCTTCCACTTTTTATTGTACAGAACATCCATTGGTGTTGCGTTTGGAGGCTGCTCGATGTATTTCATCGCAATTTCGAAAGCCTCTTTAGCTACCGTGTGACTAATCTTTTCAGGCTCTTCTTTTTCGTCGTCCATTTCATCCTCCTCCATTTCTGCATTGACAACCGCGGCTACAATTTGATTGTCGTCTAGATCCTCTTTGGTGACCTCAGAAGGATGGCTGGGGGCATTATCTAGAAGCAAAACTGCATTGAGTGGCAGATTTTTCATTTTCAAGTGTTTTTCTACATTTGGGACAAACTGTTCAAAAAACCACTGTTTAAACAAAGAACTGTCCATCCAAGCCGATTTTTGATTTCGGTAATAAACAGGTAACGATGACATGTTCACATGCTTGAATGCTCTGAGCTTTTTTGATACTGACACCATTTTCCAAGCTCTGAAGAACTTCTAATTTCTTATGAAGTGTGCATACAGTACGTTTACGTTTTGGGGTAGCCATAATAGGTAACTATGCGAGGAACTCGGTTGCACTACTGTGATTCATATAATCGAACATTTGAGACTGGCGGGAGGAGGGGTGATGGATATGACGGATATGACGGATAATCCGAGGAGTCGGATATCCCGAGGTCGGATATGAAGGGGTTCTACTGTATTTGAAGTTAACATTTTTCTTCATAGAATATTTTATTTTAAATGAAAATTAGAAAAATAGGTGTTCTTATTTGGAAAAACAAAGACAAGAGAGGAATGATAAGGGGGAAAAAAATAAAAAATAAGATAAGTATAGGATGGTGAATGAAAAGATTATAAATGAAAAATAAAAGAAGACAGAAGGAAAGATTAAATAAATAAAAATATGGGAATGGTGGAGGGAAATTTAGAGAAATAGAAGAAGTTGATATAAGAAAAGAAAGAGATAAAATAATAAAGGTGAAGGAAAATAAAAGAGGAAGGTAAAAGTAAAAGTAAGATAAGGTACAGAAAAACTTATCCACTGAACCACACTGGAGAGAAGACGAAGATTTATGTATCTGTTCTGTTCTACAGCCTTTATTGTATATATTTTTTATTCATATCATTCTATGTTATCCATTTGTCATTGGTTTATCTGTCTTTTATTTTTGTCATATTTAGTTTTTTGTTTGTTTTAGCCCTGAAGAAAACCTGCAAGGCAGGTCGAAATGTTGGCACACAATTATAGTATTTTTACTTGGACTTGTTATTTCTGTTTGACTGCATTCCTGATTATCTTCTTCTTAGTTTAATAGTATAATTTAAAGATGTCACTCGTTTCTTGAAGGTGTATTCCTTTATGGGTCAGAAGAGTGGGTGGTTAGGATGAGAGATGCGAAGAAATGGAAAAAAATACATGCCTTAGAAATGGATTTTTGGAGAAGAAGTTCTCGCTTTTCTAGAATCCAACGGGTGACAAATTCAGTGGTATGGCCATCTGAGAAGAATGGGGCCAGGGAGGTGGTCAAGAAAGCTATTAGTCTATGTCATGGAAGAGAGGTTACCCAAGGAAAACATGGTTGCAGGGAGTGGAAGAGGTGATGGCAGCGGAGAGGTTTGTCGGAGGGAGATTGGGAAGATAGGAAATACTGGCAGTCAAACTTGTAGGGTTCTGGCATATGTCCTAAGGTTGTAAAGACTGATGAAAAAAAAAAATTAAAGATTAAAAAATGCATGATTCTTACTGCAATCAATTTATTATTATAAAAATGAGCTGATTTAAAAAAGTAACTAAAAAAAAATTCATTTGGAGCTCAAAGTTGTTAATTAAAGTAAATTAATGTTGATTTACAATTATGCAGACAGCTAAGTGCGGTCTGAAATTGCTTTTTATCACAGTTAATGCTAGATTATTTAAAACTCAAGGTATTAGAAAAAAAGTTCAAATTAACACGAGATAACATTTATAATGTGATCATAGTTTTAAAATGTATAAAATAATATACATTTATCATGCTTATGTGCATAAAAACCATAAAAATTAAAGTATTACAGTTAAATGTTAATTTGGTGAAAAATTATTGTTTTATTTTGAATGAGCGACTTTTAAAGGTTGAAAGGTAAAGGTTGAATGAAATTTTAAAGGTTGTAAGAGCTTGGGCGAAATCATTTATTTCCAACTGATGGTGTAGTAGTACGTGGTACTTGGAGTTGATTTTATTTTGTTATTGTGACTGTAGTTGGTGGTTGTTCTTTATTATCACATCAACCTGACATTTGAGCATTGGACTATTATTTTCCATTTGCTGAAATCTCCGAAGGTTAACTCATCACAGTCTAACGTAATAGAATTTTTTAAATCAGGAAATTTTTAAAAAAATACCTACCTTTGCATTTTCAAACCAGTCACAGAAGTGGAGGACCTTAAATTATGGAGAGTCAAATGTAGCTCAAAAGATTTGTAGAAAATAATGTAAATTGATATAAAATATACAAAATGATCTTATTTTATAAATTAAAAAAAAAACAAAATAGTTTGCTCTATAAATAAATAGGTTTATTTTTATATATTTATCTCTTTTTGGTGATGTTAACCAACCTCATATTACTGTGATCCATGGTTTCGATGGTGCAGTAGCAGGCCGCCCATAGTTTTATAACCGGGTCCTTTGGGGCCAATTTCTCATTCCTTTCCATTGATACATTTAAAGACGGGTTCAGGGAATGTGACAAATTTATGTAGATACACGAATCGTGGCTGGTAAGGGTTAGCAGGCTGATTTATACCTATATCTTTTCCAGAAGCAGACTGTCCTAATCTCTGGGAAGCTAGTTTAACATCCTGGAAAATCAGATCTCCTTATCCAAGGAATGGAGGATGATTGCCTGAGAATATCAAAAAACATGAACTTCCTTGGAGAGTGATCTCACATTACAGACACTCACCCGTCCAAGTGATAACCATACTTTACTGTGCTGAACTTTGATTTTTTATTGCATGAACCATAGCCAGCTCATCTATCTGCATATGAATATTTATATATTTATACGCTTATATTTTATTTTCTCTTCTGCTTTTATTGTTACCCAACATATTGACCATAATTGAATTGTAGGGGACTCGATAGCTGAGTGAGTTGGGGTGAGGATCTCAGCACACTCGGTACTGGAGGTCATGTATTCGAATCCCACCTGTGGGCGGGTTAAAATTTATTTGATGGCCAACCCACGAAATGAATCTTGGCCTTCCCACTCTGGTTAGAATAGATTGGTGCTTTGTAGGATAACCCATCCTTCCTTCCCTAGTTGGAGTACATAAGGACGTTAAGCCCAAATAATCAAACGAACATAATTGGATTACCTTAATCCTTCAGCAGGCGCGCGTACATTTGGAACACCAGCAGGCGCGGGTGGCACAAAGTGCAACATCTCTTTCAACCTTGATTATTCTTTTTGTAATAGTTGTAATTTATTTTTTAGTGACAATAAAAATACTGCATCTCATAAAAACGTATTAAATGTTAATAAATCTGTTTATAAATAACGGGAAAATAAATAACTAGTTTTTATCATAAAATTACATTTATTTTCAAACAAATATTTTTTTAGGCAAATGTTGAATATTAAGAATATATAATTAATTAAAACAGCAAAAATATATTACTATACTATAAACATAAAATTAACTATAAAACAAATATTTATACATGTAATTGTGATTTATATACATATCTATAATAAAAGAATCAATACTACATAGTAAACCAATAAAAAAATTGCATTCACAATACACAGAACCAAAAGCACTAACGTAAACTCATCTACATGAAATTAAGAATTTTCTTCAGTTTCTTTGCATTTCAAACATTTTTGCTGATCTTGCAGTGCGCCTTGCATGAAAAATTCCCATATTTATCGCACTTTATTGTGGTTGTTACATTTTTCGACCGTCCGCATAAACAACATTTTCCTCGTTTTTTTGCCGACACTTCTGGCTTTTCTTCTTGGGCAATTTCCTCTCTATTCTTTTGTAAGAAACCAGTAATGTCTGGAGGAAGAGAGAGAATACTCGTCCGGGTATTTAGGTGGCTTTCAAGAAGCTCTGTTGCCAGAGAATGAAGATATAAGCGCCTTATTTCAAAGCTGTCCGGCTTATTGGATCTAAGGACAACTTGGGAATTGATTCCTATTATGTCCATCTTCTTGATATATGTGACACCGTATAGTTGCTGCACATCTGATCCACAACATCAACTCCTGCTTTTGTGGTATTGCAGCCATTGTAATTGCTGGTTTACCAGAATCCTCATCCACTGTCGCATTGCCGTGCACTGTTGACAAAAGAATGACTCCCTTATTTTTTTTGTAGCGTACGAACATAATGTGGTTTCGTTTTGAAATCCGAACATAGACGATCCAACTTGTTTGGATTTGTGTGGTAAGAACTCAGCTGGAATTTCTCTTTTGTTTTTTTTCAGATTTCCCAAAAGCGTCATTTTTTTGGTAAGCAGGTATTGGGCAAGTGAGTAGCTGGTGTAGTAGTTGTCAGTGGTCAAATTTCTGCGTGAATTTTCAATAGGTGAAATTAACCTTTTGACAACATCTTCAGGGGAATTTGATTGAGCATAAGGTCTCCTAATTTTTTGCTTGCCACAATAAAGCTCAAAATTTGAGGTGTAAAACGTTTTGGCGCAGCATAAGGCATAAATTTTCAAACCATATCTTGCTGATTTGCTCGGAATTTATTGCACAAATCCACAGCGGCCTCTAAATGGGTGCAACATTTCGTCAACTGTAGCAAATTCACTTATCGTGAAATTCTTTTTACAGTTTTCAACAACCTCATGCATGACTTCTCGTTTCGCTGCTAACTTATCAGTTTCAAGTCTGGAATTCCTTGATGATTTGTCATCAAATCGAAGACATCTTAGGATAAATATAAATCTTTTGGAGCTGAAAGCAGCGCGTAGCAGCACCATTCCAGTGCCATTTGTAGCCCATAACTCCAAAACATTCATATGATGCCCCTTTTTTGTCCTTATCATATAAAGGGCCCCCAAAACTGCCATAAGCTCAGATCTTGAAGTGTCCAGATCTCTTTCTCGAGAGTAATTAACTTTTGGTCTCAAAGTTTCAATGTACAAATTTGTATAGCCAACTATCTTATCAATCAATTCTATAGGCAAAAATTGTAAAAACGATTGAATAGGAGAATCAACATTTCGAGCTGAATATCTGCTTCCTTGGTAGCTGCTTTATTATATTTTTTGATTTTGTTTTTCGAGGTTTTGACAATGGATTTTTTTGCCACTTACTTCGTTTATCACTTGAGGTACGCATGATGATATAGAAGGATCAATACAATTAGGATTGATGAATTAAGTGCCACTTCTATTGAGATAGAAGTGTATTTTAGATAAGAGATAGAATTCTCAATAGAAGTGGCACTTAATTCATCAATCCTACTTCGTTTATCTTTGGCCAAGTAAAAAGAGCCTTCTTCACTCTCGTCTTCTTCGGTATTAGCTTCCGACTGTTCAGACTCACTGTCATGCTGATCAATTTGAATTTCTTCTTCTTCACCACTCGAATCACTCTCGTCAATGCATTGTGTACGTCGACATTCCTCATCAGATTCATCTTGTAACTCTTGGAGAATCCTCGCCACATCATCTAAACATACGATATAAGACCTGAAATAGAAAATAAAAATTCTATATAACTAGTATACATACGAAAAATAAATAAAATGTTGCATTTGTCTATTACTGGTTACGTTTTATTTTTCTAAAAATTGGTAAAATACATTCCAAATATTCCTACTATTAGAAAAAAAGCTTATAACGTTATTACTGAAAGTAGCATGTAACAGCAACTCTCCAGTGTTATCTGTAGCCCATATGCATTTTTTTTTTCATCATAAAAAATAAAAATAAAATAAAACAAAAAATAAAAAAATAGAAAACTTTGATCAAAATTATTAGGGTAATTTCCTTCTAACTTTGTCAGGATATTTATTGTATTGGCCTTTGCAATATTGGCACTGCTTATAATTATTTTTAGTAAAATTACAAAAATTAAAATAGAGAATATTTACTTACATGGCCAGGCGCGTTGTGTATAGAGTACAACAAACAGATGTATCCTTGTTGAAATCACTACTAACAATGAGCGGAGAAAAACAGAAGGGCCAGAAAATTATACCTGCTTTAGAAAGGGTGTAGCTAAAAATAGAACCCCCCTAGAACGTTCAACCCTTAGCGGTAAGGACAAACCATTCATAAGGGCGAAAACGTTGCACTTTGTACCCCGGCGCGACCCCTGAAGAGTTAAAGCAGAAGCATAAACATTTGAATTAAATTTGCTCATGTGATTAGTTATATTAGAATTTTGTGATTTAGTTTATTAATATGCTTATTCCTTAGTTAATAATGATATTTGTATGTATTGGTTAAATTAAAATTAACTTACATTGACAAACAGACTCACAGTCCATTCTGTTACTGCATATAATAGAGTCTTTTATATACTATAATGTAATTTCCTTTACTAATTTTTATTCTAAAAATTGTTGTTGATTTGGCTTGTTATTTTCACTTCGATTTATTTTTAATATTCTATCTATTCTATTAATATGTTTTATTTTGGTTGATTAAAAATGATGAGACTGTTGATATTTTTGAGAGATTAATATTTTTGTATGTAAGGATGTAAAGATTCCAAAATTTCATTCTGGATACCATCTTACAGTAGACTTAAGAACAGTATTAGTTTTGAGATTCAGCGATCCGAAGTCAATCCCTAGGTATTAATTGTTGCAGCTGATCTTCACTTCTGGTTTGGCAAATCATATGGTAATTATAAGGTGAACGGAAATTTTGTATAATGAAATTTTTAAATCCAGTTGGTGAAAATTTGCGAATTCTGATTTTAGTACCCATATTCAAAATTAAAATTTGCAGTGCAGTATGTTTATCTTTTCATCTATAATATTTAGTGAAAGGTAATTTAGTACTGCTGATAACATTGGGGTATTGAAGAAATTGATTAGACCCTGAAAATGTGAAAATGCCGTTCTTGTTATAAATAAGTAATTGCTAAAAAAAAAAAAAATTCTGTTTTGTACTTTGCTTGAATTGTAATTAACTATATAGTAATATATTGTAGGTAATGAATGTTACTTGTTTTTTCTAATTTATTTCTTGAGTATTGCTTGTTTTATTTTTTTTTAATTTTGGGAATCGAGAATAATTTTTCTGGCATTGGTATCAAGAATTGAAAAAAAATGATTATCATGTATCCATGATAATGACATAGATCCATCATATCTTATTATCATTAGTATATTGAGGCATGGGACGCATAAAACTCCATCTTAAACCAATTAAATTTTGTTTGAACAGTTATAAAATAATAATACAAAATCGATAGAGTGCTCATGTATTTTAATATTTGGTACTTGTGAAGAATAGGTGCTAACATTTGGCACTGAAACTGTTATCCTTTAAGGTTATTTTACAGCTTCACAAGTTCCTAAGAATCTAGGGATTGCTGAAATGTTTTGCCTTATGGAATGGTATATGAAAAATCTCCTTGACAAATTTATACTAAGGGATTTGTCATGCCGCTGATATATTTTTTTCAGTGCTCATGTACTTGTAAATATGCTTAATAATTTATATAATCGTAATATATATATATATATATATATATATATATATATATATATATATATATATATATATATATATATATATATATATAAGATAAGATGGGGTAAGTGCGTTTATGGGATAAGTGCATTAGTCCGCCATACTTTCTTTTGTCATTTTGTTACATCAACTGCCATTTTTTGTATGTAGATAGAACTTCATACCCTCCAAACCTAACATACTAGAGTGCTCTACTGTAGAAGATAACCTCACTAGGAATTTTCATAGTTCAACCTGTTAATCTAGTTGTGTTGTGTAAAGTTGAATGAATTAAAATTATAAAATTGTATTGTATGTATTTTTCTTTATTTTTTTAATTTCAAGGAGTAAAATGATTTCTGGGAGTTGCTTATTTTTGCACCTACCCCATCAAAGAATCAATTCACTGCTAAGGAGTTTACAAGAGATTTATGCACTTACCCCGTTTAGGTGGGGCAAGTGTATGAATGGGACTTAAAATTGATTTTCCTTAGTACTGATAATTTTTAGGATATCAGGGAAATCTGATATATTTCTGAAAAGAGTATAGTTCAACGTTTGCAATATAACAAAAAATATCCTTGCATTAATTGCTGATTTTTTATGTTAAGTTAAAGTCGAACTTTGCACTCCATATGACTCACTTGCCCCACTTCACCTTATATATATATATATATATATATATATATATATATATATATATATATATATATATATATGTAATTTTTCTTGATATAAATCAATATTATTAAACATATTATTTTATTTTTGAATAGAAAAGATTTGACCCGGTCGGGATTCGAACCCAAGTTTCCACCTCTCTAGCGTGGCGCCTTATCCAACTAGGCCACCGGGGTCGTGTCCGAACCAGGCAAATCTTCTCTCTTCAGTGATCCATAACCCCCGGGCACTCGCTGCGAGACCGGGTCAAATCTTTTCTCTTCAAAAATAAAATAATATGTTTAATAATATTGATTTATATCAAGAAAAATTACATATATATATATATACCGGTGACGGATTGTCAATAGATCCAAGTTAAATGTAATGTTCAATATGAACATTCATCCCCAGAATCACATCGCGAATTGCGAGTGCCCGGGGGTTATGGATCACTGAAGAGAGAAGATTTGCCTGGTTCGGATACGACCCCGGTGGCCTAGTTGGATAAGGCGCCACGCTAGAGAGGTGGAAACTTGGGTTCGAATCCCGACCGGGTCAAATCTTTTCTCTTCAAAAATAAAATAATATGTTTAATAATATTGATTTATATCAAGAAAAATTACATATATATATACCGGTGACGGATTGTCAATAGATCCAAGTTAAATGTAATGTTCAATATGAACATTCATCCCCGGAATCACATCGCGAATTGCGAGTGCCCGGGGGTTATGGATCACTGAAGAGAGAAGATTTGCCTGGTTCGGATACGACCCCGGTGGCCTAGTTGGATAAGGCGCCACGCTAGAGAGGTGGAAACTTGGGTTCGAATCCCGACCGGGTCGAATCTTTTCTCTTCAAAAATAAAATTATATATATATATATATATATATATATATATATATATATATATGTTTTTTTTTTTTTTTTTTTTTTTTTTTTTTTTTTTTTTTTTTTTTTTTTTTTTTTTTTTTTTAACAGGTATCTGATCAATCTGCTTCACTATTTGGTTCTGGATGTTTCCATTGGGGAAATACCAAGCTTACATTGGGCACAGGAACTTTTTTGAATGTGAACACAGGCAACAAACCTCATGCTTCTTTTAAAGGTATTTCTGATTAATTTGTTTAATGCGGAAATCCTGACAAATCTAATTTTAGCTTTCTTAAAGTAGATGCTTCTTTTCATGAAATAGTTGTAGTCATTGTTATTAATGGTTATTTTCATTATGAGTCCCATGACATTGAATAAAAGAAAGCCTTTATGATATTTATTTCTCAACCAAGTCTTTTTTTGTGACCCTTTCCAGAAAAGCGGAATAACTAAAATGCAATGACTGTGAAGCTAAATACACAAAGAAAGAAATGTATGATCACTGAATCAAAGATTAAAGAAATATATAATAATAAGATGCATTATAACAATTTTGCAATATGCCTAATAAAAATAATCATAACTTCAACCAAGACTTGAAAGTGAAACTAATACACCATGTAAAAAATAGTCTAAAATTAAATATTTATGAATTTATTTATAAACCCGCAAGCGAGTCATGGCTTCCTCCAACAGCAATCACCACACGTTTCTGTCCTGGGATGCTGCCATCCAATCTCTTACTTTGGTGGACCTACAATCCCCTGCCATACAGTCCGACCACCGTAACTTGGGTCTTCCAACTCTGCGCCGGCCGGATATCTATTCTATTAGAATTTGTATTGACATCCGCACAAAGTGTCCTGCCCATCTCAACTTCCTTGCCTTGATGATAGCTACAATATAAGGCTCGATATCTCGAAAAACCTTTGCTCAAAAATAAGAAAAAAAAAACAAACTAGTTAATCAGTCCTTAGTCATAAGGAGTATATGATTATGAAGAGGAATATGTGTGACTAAACAGGATAATGAAAGAAACAAAGACATCTGAATTTTTTTATTATAAATGAGAAAATAACTTATTGTAGAAAATTGTATTGAGTTGGCTGTGGTATAATTCAATTAAATTACGTATATTTTATTTGTTATAAGCTAATGGAATTTCAAATTAGATATTAATGCATTTAATAATAAGTTGGCGTACGGATAATAGTATAGAAGTGGCAAATAATTCATCAATTTTAGATTTTCAAAATATTTTATTAATATTCTTCACTTGAGATTTTCTAAATTAAGTACATTATTTATTTTTTACTTCAAATATTTTTTTTTTTATTCTATTGAAAGTCATGGTTGTAAATTCATTAATAATGATTATGTCTTATTTAGTTATTCTTATTATTTATTAATATCTGATTTTACTTAATTTATTTTTTAGATTTATATCCCCTTGTTGCATGGAAGTTCAATAAAGAACTTGTCTACATGGCTGAAGGTTCTTCAAATGATTCTGGAATGGTAGTTCAGTGGGCTCAACGATTGGGTATTAAATTTGATATTAAACTACTTTATAGTTATTTGAAATATTTTAATATGAAATCTATGTTGAAGTACTTACAGTCTTAGATTGTTACGTTAGTGTGGCTCTTGTTATTGTATGTTCGTAGGTGATATAGTGACAATTATCATTAATATACTTTAGTTCTAAAATCATTCAGTATTACTGTACAATAATATTTTTTCTATTTTATAATAACTTAATTCCCTAATCTTCTAAAAGCATTTCATTTTCTTGGTATATGTTTATTACAGAATTAAACAATTGTTAGTTAGTAACTAAGTTTGGTTAGTTAAACATTAAGAAAAACTACCAATGTAAATTAATTTTTTAGTTTGCAAATTTTATTCACAAATTGCTTTCAAATTTATTATCTGATTAATAATTTGTCAGACATTATTTTAAAATGCTTTCATAAACTTACTGTCATTAAATTAATATTTATCCAAATTAAGTATAATGTGTATTTTAGTTGTTAGATTTTTTAATATTGAGTTAATAAATTAAATTTTATTATTTTATATTTATTTTTTTAGGGCTGGTCAATGATTTGAAGGATAGCGAGAGTCTGGCGTTTTCTGTTAACTGTAATCATGGTGTGTACTTTGTACCAGCTTTTAGTGGATTGCAGGTATTTTTCTATCTTATTTCTCACTATTTTATTATATCTAATTATTTTAGAAACCTCATCTCAGCTGACTCTGCAGTTTTTCCATAAGAGCACAGCTCTCAAGTTCATATAGAATTACTGGAAGGTACCCTGGTTTGAACAGTTGCAGATTTGTATCTCAGCCCACTTCTCTGTTTCCTAATATTATATTGCATATCTGGTAGTAACCTGAGTTGATATTCTGTCATTTATTTCTGGTTCCCAACTTTCCTCAAAGTTCTTTTCTAGGAACTGATTCAATGGCTGCTTACAAGTCCAAAAAAGCTAAATCCTTGTTCCTGTCATGGCCCCATGCCTTTTCTATTAGGTTCCTTAGTGTGGATATATGCCCCCGGGCCGCCCAGGTACCCCCAACCTCACCTGACCGTAACAGCCCCATGCCTTTTCAATTAGGTCCTTAGATCTAAATCCACCCTTTTTGTCACCTTTTTGTCATGTGTTTTGCTCCTATTGGAGGTATGTCTATACTATATTTCTTCTCAAGTATGCTTGTATGGATTTTGTAAAAGTAATGACTTAAGAAATATATACTTAGCATTCTTTTTTTTTTTTTTTTTTTTTAATTGGAATCATCATTTAAACATTGTTTTGTTTTCTGTCCTTTTGCCACCAACTCAACCACCAATAGTAAATAAGTATCAGTAACAAAAAGTGTAATTAAATTTTGTTTATTATTATTACAATAGTCTGGTAATTAAATTCATATTCATTATAACCAAATATATACTGGCTAAAATATTTTCCTTTCAAGATAAAAATGTAATTAACTACTTAATGTAGTTGCCTACTGTCCATTATTGATCATATATTAACAACTTTGTCATATTATCAGAATTCTTGGAATTTTGTGTCATTATTTAATTTGATAGACAGCAGTCTGGATTATTCAGTATTATTATACTGCTGACATTTTTTTTTCTCTTGTGGTGATTTTACTATGTTTTTTATAAATTAAAAGGAAGAATAAGTATAAAACTGATGATGGGAGACTTATGAGATACTACGCTGTTAATAAGTATCTTTTCTTAAATCCTAAATACTGTCCAAAAATGTATATATTTTTTATTGATTATAAATATCTTAATAATTCTCTATAGTTGCCTGGTTATTGAAATTTTGATGTTTTTACTAAGTATAGTGAGATTCAAGAAGTAAAATAACCGAAACAATAAAATGTGTATCAAGAGATATAGGCTTTAGAAGTGTATAAGTGTTAGTTGATTAACTAGCCAGCACGCAGAATGCATAGGGAAGAGCCTGTTCTTGTTTAACCACTGCACCAAACCATTTGGCTTGGTAAAAATTAAAAACAAATGTACAAAATATATATATATATATGATCAATAATATTCTTAATCAGCTTGTGAAATGAGATACTTGAATAAAAAAAAAAAATAAAAAAAATAAAAATAAAATGGGACTGAACTTGTTTGCAACGTTAAAATTGTTTTAATGATTGTATGGGTGTGAAAGTAAAACCTGTATCTAATTTACAGGTAACTTTGATAAGTTAAACCAGACTTTTTTCACTTAAATCTCTTGCTTGAAAATTCAACAATTTTAATGTTGCTTCATCAGCATAACCTGCTCTTGGAGGTCCAAGCTTTTTCTTATTTTCTTCCTCGTATGTATCTCTTATTGGGTTTCGTCTACTATTGATGCCACTGCATTTTCAGGAATCTCCTGAATAACAGCATTTTTTAGGTTCGATACACCATTCTTTATGTCTCCAAGTATTCATCACAAGCTTTTTCAACTTTTGTCATCAATCTTTTCTTTCATTCATCTCTTTTAGATGATGAACTTGGTTTCATTAATTTCTTTTTACATTTAATTTTTATAACAATTTTATGCTGGAATGTTTTCTTTGCTATTCTTTCTTTTTTTTTTTTTTTTTTTTTTCCTAGCAATAGTTCAACTTAGAGTTTTTGTCTTTCTTGCTTCTCTCCTGAAGTTTATTTCTGTTGAGAAAAGCTAACACAGTGGAAGAAAATCCCACAATAATAGTATGAAGTCATTGCTTTTTTATTTTGTAATTCAACTTCTCACTAGATGTCGCTGATAGTTTAGATATCAGATTGTTTATGCACTTGGCTGCTTCAACCATTGTTATGGATTAGAACTGTTGTTCGGGAAAGTTCTGGTTCTCTCATAGTACTATTGTGACTTTTTTTTTTTTTTTTTTTTTTTTTTTTTTTGTTAAAAGCTTCTTGATGATAAAACTCTATAGAAACTGTCCATAGTCGAGAGATTGAGAGAAGATTATGGAAGTCTATACCTAGATGGGTTGTGCCATCTAGATAAATAGATAAATTGTGTTTAGTTAAAACTTCCTTTGATATTACCAGGTATGCAAGTTTAAAATGTCGTTTTAATTCCAATAGAATGCGCTCTTAGCCTATTGAAGGATTTGCTTATCTCTAAACGCTATTTTGTTTGTTAGTCATTTGTTTACAAAAGTCAGTTGTTTTTAAGTCGTTTACGTGGACGTATCATACCTTTCTTTGGTGTTAAAAATGTCTAATTTTAAGCCAAATAAAGAGCATTTGCGGCATGTCATGGTTTTCTTATTTAATCAAAAGAAAAAGGCATCTGAATGTCATCGAATTCTTGTTGAGACTTATGGCGATGTTGCTCCAACCGTCAGGACATGTGAACGTTGGTTTCAAAGTTTCAAACGTGGTGATTTTGATGTTACTGATCAAAAACGAGAAAATCGACCAAAAAAGTTTGAGGACTTCGAATTGCAATCTTTATTAGACGAAGACAATACCCAAACCCAACAAATGATGGAAGAACAGTTGAATGTCACTAGGCAAGCCATTTCCGATCGCCTGAGAGCTATGGGAAAGATTCAAAAGGTTGGAAAATGGGTTCCACATGAATTGGACGAACGACAGATGGAAAAAACGAAAGACTGTGTGCGAAATGCTGCTTTTACGCCACGAAAGAAAGGGTTTTTTGCATTGAGTTGTAACTGGCGATGAAAAATGGATTTATTTTCAGAATCCCAAACGAAAAAAATCATGGGTAACGCCAGGACAACCATCCACATCGAGTGCAAGACCGGATCGTTTTGGGAAGAAGACAATGCTGTGTGTGTGGTGGGATCAGAAGGGAGTAGTCTACTACGAGCTTCTCAAGCCCGGTGAAACAGTCAATACCGAGCGCTACCGACAACAAATGATCAATTTGAGTCACGCATTGATCGAAAAACGCCCAGAATGGGCTCACAGGCACGCCAAAGTCATTCTTCAGCATGATAACGCTCCTGCACATTCAGCCAGATTGACTAAGGAAACGATTTCTTCGCTTGGTTGGGAACTCCTACCCCACCCGCCGTATTCACCTGACCTGGCGCCTTCTGATTATCACCTCTTCTCATCGATGGGACACTCATTGGCGGAGCAACACTTCAACAATTTTGAAAACGTACGAAAATGGCTCGATGAATGGATTTCAAATAAAGATGAAGCATTCTTTTGGAATGTTATCCATATATTGCCCGAGAGATGGACAAAATGTGTAGAAAGCGAGGGTCAGTACTTTGAATAAAATATATTATACTTTTTTTTAAATTACTGTGTATATATTTTAAGAAATAAACGACATTTTAAACTTGCATACCTGGTAATAAAAGAAAGTAGATTTATTATTATATTTGGTTTGTTAATTTTTGAATCTGAGATCTTTAAAAATTTATGAATATCTGTTTCTTAAAATAAGAAGTGTTTTTTTTAGTTTTCAAACTATTATTTTATATTAGTTACTAGAGTTGATTAAGTTTTTTTTTTCATAGTTGATTATTTATTTTTATTTTTTATAAAACAGGCTCCCATTAATGATGCTCATGCTGCAACAGGCTTCATTGGTTTGAAATTAACTACAATACGTCCACATTTAATACGAGCTATATTGGAGGGTATAGTTTTCAGAGTTTTCCATTTATTTCAATCCTTATATGAAGAAACTCACTTTAATCCTGAGTGCATAAGGTAATTAATTATATCTTTGAATGTTTTATGTACTATCTATTGTTTTTTCTTATTATTTCTACAAAAGTTTCTATGTTTTCTGATCTCCAAGTCTTTCATATAATCAAAGGATTAATTAATTACTATATTTTCTTTAACAGAAAGGCTTAAATTGCCCTTGGGTAGGAGGATGATAGTTGGATTGATCATTGGGGTTCATTGTGTTATTACCACCAGAATATCGGGCTAACCCCTGAAGTTCAAATTTGCTTATTGCCCAATGAAATAGTACTTTTTCAGGAACATTATTGTGTTGCACTAATAAGTTTTTCTATTAATGGTTTTATATATGTTTGGGGGGCTGAATCTGAATTTCAAGTTAACTACCTCGTGACAGTTTGACTTCACAGGAGAAATCACAAAATATTTTCCCTTTTTTTGTGTTTATATGATGATAGGATAAGCATTTTTCAAAGGTGGTGGTGTTAAAACACATTTTTTTGACTTTATAAAAATGCTCGGACCCACCCCCTACAACTTGAGAAATATCAATGTTAATAGTGAATTCCTTAGCTCAGGTTTTCAAAGAAGTTATCAAATTGATTTTTTGTTAATAAATCTTTCTTTAAATGTGATTATTGATTACAATAAAAAGAGTTCCTATTCCTACAGTAAATAGCAAATTCTAAAGATGAATCTAAAATAGAAATAATAATCAATTAAGGCCATGTTTTCATTTCAATCAACCTGTCTTTAAGTGCAGAAATATAAATGCATAAAATTGCCAACTAGTCAGTGCTTTTTGCCGATTAATTGCCAACTATTCCCCGACTACAAAAGCAGCCGACTAGTCGGCCCATCTCATATAACTATGCATACCTATTGTTTAAAATAAAATTGTAAAAACTCTAAAGTAAGTACCCTGGTCGTTAACATGCTTAAGAGAAAGAAAAAATCCGTTTTTTTTTTCATAACATTGACTTTTCTAAGGAATGTTTTCATGATTTTTATCCATGAACTAATAAAATTTTACTGATATGAGAACCTTACACTTGCTCAGACTGAAATTTGATTTTTCAGTCCATTGAAAGGTGCATGATAAAGTAATTTTCTTCTTTTGACATACCATTTCTTCCAATGAGTGTTTTTCTTGTTCTGATTCACTGGAAGGTGTCCATTCTTTTTCTGTTTCAGATGAGCAGCCTTGATGTTTCTGCTTCTTTTTGTCTTTATTTTTTCTTTCTTTTATTAATTCACTCCTCTTTTTCTGTTTTTTAAGGCAATATTTTTCTTTAACCTGTCCAATCTCCATTCTCATTTGTGCCTTATTTTTCTTTATTCCTCTGCTTTAATTTTTTAAATTTTGTTTGTTTAATTTATACATTTAAGGGGTATTCTATCCATTTTTGGTAAGACATGGTGCTCATTTCATAAATGCCCAAAAACCTTATTAGGAAAACTAGTAGTTGATATGTTTGTCTTCTAGAGTTGGTGATTGATAGCTTTGACTATTGGATAGGTTTGATAATATTGTGTAGTGGCTGTCAAAATTTGATTGAGTATTAATGTTTAGATTAAGTTGTGGAGAGGGCAGAGAAATTATAAAACAAATTGAATATTAAAATAAAAAATTTCATTGAGCTCAAAATACCACTAAACAAACAATGGAATGGCATTCATAATTCATCTGTCCCCTCTACCATTGCACAGTGTGGGGTTTCATTTTATAGAGGTTAGACCAAATTTCCCTTTCCTGCCTCTCCATCTCTATCCATTCTATTATATTCCATAATTAGTTATTTAAAGGGTGTGTTTTATCAACCCTCCGCTCCTGATCCAGGTGGAGAGATTGCCTCCTCAGAGCCACCTAACATGTTCCCCTATCCAGGGCAGGGAAAGATCCCTGGGTATGTTCTGTAGTTGATCATTGTCTGTAGGTGTGGGTTGTATGTAGTGTGCTGTATTAGTATACTGTTTGTATGTCAGAATTATTGTACCCCGAAACTGAAGGAGGGTGGCTGTTTGCAGTCGGATGACTAGGCAATGCTGTTGCCACTTCCCTACTCTGCTGTCATAATTTTTAATTCATTGATTATGAAATAGCACACACAACTCAAACTGTAACTTATTAGAATCACTGCAACTGGGAATAGGTTGAAAATGAGACATTGAGAAAAATATTTGAAAAAGTAGAAGGAGAATTGTGGAACATTCTATTTAGAACTTTGCTGGATGACATCTTCAAAGAATTCAATTATGGTTAACTGACAAGATTCCTGTTGATCATAATGAACTTGATGAAATCGCATATACTCAACCCTAAATAATTTTTTATTTATTTGAGAAGCCTTATATACACCATGTATATGTTTTCAGGTTTAACAACTTCTTTCTTTAAGTTAAATTTTTTTTTTTTTTTTAATATAATACTTACTGAGTTTTCTTTATTATTATTAACTGTTATTATTGTTAAGCAAATTTTCTTTATTCACAATTAATTAAAAATTAGTTTGAGTCCACTATCCCTGCTCCAGTCCCTTTCTGTGTAAGATGAAGGCCATCAACGACAATTACCAACACTACTACAACTACTCTAAACAATTTATAAATCTGTACCAGTTGTTAACATCTGACCTAATTTTCTTACTATGTTGTCTAAACTTTGAAAAATAATTAATAATTTAAACTAATTATAACAATCATCAGGAAATATATAAATATTATATATAAGTTTACAGAAATGTTTGTTCGCCTAGTAAAATATTTTTGTACTTATTAAATATCATTTTTGACAGCAATGGGGCACAGTGTATGAATATGGCCTTCACAACTGACTTGACCTATACACTATTTGAGTTTGGGCTGTAAATGTCAGCTGTTTAGGAACCCACATTTTTTCCCACATATTCTCAGCATACTTTAAATAATCTAGCTCTAGAAGAAATGTCATTATTTCACTTTGTTTTAAAAGTGTCAACTATTACAAAGGGTGTCTGCTACTGTTGCATTTACTTCATATGTATACATATCTGTTTGTGAATTCCTTATCCCCTGTACTGTAATTGAAATTAGAAACTTGGAACTCCAAAACATGAGAAACCCTGTTGCTGCTCTATGCTCTAGTTCTCACCCATCCCTATATGAGAGAATGGAATGGATATGAAAGGGTGGAAGGAAAGGGTTGCAACAGGGAGAAAGCCATGTAGCCAGCTATCTCCACGAGAATACACTCACAGTCCCATGCTCATTCGCATCTCATTCTGTTATACCAAGTCTTAATGAATGTATGTACATTCAAATCATTTGTTTAACAATGTAGAAAAGACCACCTTTTTGTCCTGCAGCACAACAACAACTACGTTGTACACAGTAATAGAGGAAAAATAGACCTCAGAGTTCTGAAAGAAAAGTTTATTCAACTACATTCTAGTAATGAAAATGACTGACAGTGTAGATATACAAATCAAAACTATATCTGGCATTAAACTACATCTCTCTTTTATTTATTCATTTTTCTTTTAAATGTTTTAGATTGGACGGGGGAGTTTCCAGGAATGAGTTTATCTCACAAATGCTTGCAGACATATTGAATTTGACAGTTAAGAGGTCTGATAGTGAGGAAATCTCAGCTATGGGTGCTGCTTTTTTAGCAGGCTTCAGTTCCGGTAATAATTCTTCATTATCTAGGGATTGAATAACTTGAAAATATATACTTTTATGTGCATTTAATGACTTAACTATAGCTTAAGCACTCTAACATTTTTAGTTTTTCTTTTGTTGATAACCTGTGTATACGAGGGTAAGTCAATAATTATCCGCAATATAGCTATATTTTTGTTTATGTTGGCAGTACTGTTCTTTTGTGTTGATGGCGCATGCTTTGTTTATTCGTTGTTATGTTTATGTTCGTATCAAGCTGGTAGGTTAGTTTTGTTATCGCTGTCGTGCTGTTAATAATGGCCGCTCCACTTTCTATTTGCACCAAAGAAGAGCAACGTTCAGTGATGTTTTTTGTGGTCGGAAGGTGTATCAGGGGCCAAAATTCATCGAAGACTTTTGGTACAGTACGGGAACAATTGTTTGCCACAACGGAGTGTCTATGAATGGATTGAAAAATTCAAAAATTGTCGCACAAGTGTTACGCAAAATGAAGGAGCTGGATGACCAGTTACCGCCATAAACGAGGAAAACATTGAGCGTTCACGTGAAATGATTCTCTCAGACAGACGGATAACTGTTGACGACGTGGCAAATCGTCTGCAAATTAGCCACGGTTCTGCCTACGAAATCATTTACAGCAGACTTGGGTTTCATAACGTTTGTGCAAGATGGGTTCCAAAACAACTGACACAGTTGCATAAACAAACGCGCTTGGACGTGTGCACAAAACATTTGGATCGCTATGTTAACGAAGGGGACAACTTCTTAGACAGGATCGTTACTGGTGACGAAACATGGATCTATCATTACGAGCCGGAGAGTAAACGGCAGAGTATGGAATGGAAACATCCAAATTCGCCGTGCAAGAAAAAATTCAAAACCCAACCGTCCGCAGGAAAACTTATGCTTACGGTTTTTTGGGACTCACAAGGTCCATTACTGGAACATTATCAGGAAAGGGGCACAACAATAAACAGTGAACGTTACAGTGAGATGCTTACTGCTAAGCTGAAGCCTGCAATTCGAAGCAAACGCCGAGGACTGCTGTCAAAAGGCATTGTGTTGTTGCACGACAATGCCCGTCCGCATACAGCTGCCCACACTGTAGAAACGCTTCAGAAACTCAATTTTGAAGTATTGAACCATCCTCCATATAGTCCCAATCTCGCTCCATCTGATTTTCTCTTGTTTGGTCCACTCAAACAGGCAATTAGGGGCCGTCGATTTGCCTCGGACGAAGCATTGAAAGAAGCAGTGCATTCCTGGCTCGTATCTCAACCCAAAACCTTCTTCCATGAGGGCATCAGGAAACTTGAACAACGTTGGACCAAGTGAGTTGAAAAGCAAGGGGACTATGTCGAAAAATGATGTACTTGTAAGTTTCCTATTTCATTTCAATAAAATTTTATAACTATATTGCGGATAATTATTGACTTACCCTCGTAGATTATTGATTCAAGAATTATTTGTCTTTATTCAAACATTATTAATGTCTGTGAATTTGATATAAGTCTTGAATTAGTTAAAAATCAACCTACTTATTGTTTACAAAAAGAGAGTAAAATACAATTCAGTGACAAATACTGTAAACTGTATTTTCCTTATGTGTGAGATTGGGTGGTACAGATAATTGAATCCCATGGATTAACCACAAAATGGACAATTTTTATGTACAGTAACAGGTCTAAAAATAAAATGAAGAGTTAAGAAACATAGTTGTTAAATATTACTTTTTCACAAAAAAAATCATGTATTTCACATTTAAGGTATTGTATGTTTCGTTTTACATTTAATGTTAGACTTAACCGCCTAATTTATTCTGCTGTTGGGAAAAAAAAAAAATCTAATGTAGTTTTTCTTGTGACCTTGTACAATTAAAAATAAGATAATCCACCTACAGATAATTAAGAGTTTATTAAATAATAATTATTTTATAGACAAAATCAAAATAAAAGCCTCAAGTGTGTCAAATCCAAAATAAAAATGACCATTTTAGCTAATACGACCCCTTTGTTCCGAAAATCCCCCTTGATATGTATTATTAAATTCCATTTATCTTTCATCCATTCATCTTGCTTTCAGTTGTAAATCTTTAAATACCAAATCCAAATTCACCAATTTGAATATTCCTCCCAAAGGGTTAATTTTTTTGAATATCATTGAATTAATATGTCTTTTATTTTTAGGTTTCTGGGAAAAGAAACAAGATCTGTTAAGTATGATTGGTACTGAATGTACATTCTATCCAAGAAAAGCATTTGTTGAACATTATAACGAAGAATTTGGCAAGTGGTGTAAGGCTGTTGATAGGTTTACTAAGTGGTATCAGTAGGGTCACTTATTAGTTTTTAAAATAATTTTCAGCTGTTTTAGTTTTTATTGTATTGATTAATTTTTTTATTTTAGTCATCTATATTTTAATCAACAATTTTTCTCAAAATGTGATTTTGTTCATAATCTCCAATAGTTTATTATTAAAATGTTCCTAAAGTTTTATATTGATATAATATGAGACTGATGTAATTATAAGATGTTATATAGATGTAGATAGCCATATACTTTGAAGGTGATTTATTGTTGTGGGATATATAATAAAATAAAAATTTATTAATGTCTATGTGTTCACTATCGTGCTAGGTGCATATTGTTCTTGACTTGACTGACACTAAGTGCCGAACATGTCATGTTAGAAACTAAACATTGGAATACAGTTGCTACCTTACTCCTTCCTAATAGATGCATTTGTTTTTGTTTTTAAGTAAAGATTCACAAGTAAAACTTTATTAGATTTAAGCTTTAAGTCTTATATTGTTTGTGCTGTGGAAGGAGAGGTTTTACTGTATCTATTGGCAGCCAGGAAACTGAAATCCTCTAAAAATTTCTTTCTTTTTAAAAGAGAAACCTAGAAATTTACAATGACTTTAGCGATTTCGATGTCATTTTAGATTCTATTAAGGATAATTACTTTAGGGTGGATCAAAACTAAGCCAAAGAGATACATATATCCATGAATCCATGCAGTTTACTTGATTAAATGCACAAGAGTAGACAGGGAGATGAGAGAAATTCGGACTTTTCTTAAAGTAGGTAATATATGTTATTTCTATGTACCTCACGTATATTCACAAGTTGATTTAAGATCATAAAAATTAAATTTTTATTTTTTATTTTCATGAAGTTCATGTCAAATATTTTATTTTAAAATTTAGGGACCATATAAAACATCTTTCGCTAATTAGTTGAAAATATTTTAATTATCACTCTGATAGTTTCTAAAAACATTGGACTGTAACTGCTGGGTTGCCCAGAATTGTTTTGTTGGTTTCCAGGCTCTTGTTCCATCTGATGTAGGCAGTGAATTAGCACCCTATATTGTGGATTTGGTGTGTGAGATGATTCTCGTGGGATTCAGAAGGGTGCTTAAGTCATTAGAACTTGTAGAGAGTGTATAAGTGTTGATGACTTCTGCCCCTACATCAGACACTCGGATGCTAGGCTGGTTGTATTGGGGCATAATTTGGCCATTTAAAACATGGGCATAAAAAAGTTATACAAAGGATTATAATATCTTTCATTTCTTCTAACAATTTTTCTTTTTTCTCACCTGCACTCCTACCCTCCCCTCTCGCTGTCATATTGATTGGTCTGGCAGATCACAGATATTATTGTTTTTTCCTTCTTTTTGATGGAATTAGTGGAATCGAACTTGATTTTAAATTTAATGGCTATTTTATGTGCCTCCTGCTTCCATCCTCCTGTCCAGTTTTATTATAGAAGGATTTCCAACTGGATCCAGCTTTGATGATCCTTCCCTTTAACTACAAGCATATACATGCTACATGAATAAGGTTTATTTTGTTCTTTGGTTGTGTAAAATAGGAATAATCCACGAGTATAGACCAAAATTAGAAGGATTGAAAATAGAAATGACTGCAGGTTTGAAACATACCACAGGCGGTAAGATAAATTGTTTTTAAACAATTAATCTGCATATCTGTCTTACCGCTTGAGTAGTGATGTTCATTATTACTGACGTGTTAAGTGGCTCTGTGTTGCTTAACTTAAGAAGCGCTGCAATATGCACCTAGCCTTTAAACTATTTGAAAATTTGTAAATATGTTACATAAGACTGTAAAGATGTTACATCAGAAGGTTTATATATTTTATATGTTTATAATTTTATCTTTGAAAATACACTTTTAATATGCAATTCCTTATTATTTACCTCTTTTTTTAATTTTTTTTTATTCATAGCATCAAGATTTGTGATTTAATTGTAAATTAATGGATGAAAGTAGAAAATGTTAGTTAGAAATAATGGCATATTTTCAGTAGATCATTCAAATTTATTTATTTCTTATCATATTTTTTCCCAAAATTAATCTTAATTTATTTTAATAGATAATTAAAAAGTTTTTTTTTTTTAATAATTCAAAGGCTATAATTATATGTTTGAATGTATTAATGATAAAAGTAATAAATTATTGAGGAAGTAGTGGCTGAGTGTGTTTCAGTGTTGGGTACTTTCAATTCTTGTCGGGGTGGGTTGAATCTTATTTTAAGGAGGACCCACAAAATGAATCTCAAGTTTTGCACCCTGGCTAAATTGGTTGGTACCCTGTTGGATAATTCTTTCATTCCCAAGTTGTAGTAGATAAGGTTATTAAGCCCTAACAAATAATAACAATAATACATCATCATCAGATTCATGTTTTGCCTCTATATATTTATATATATATTTTTTTACTATGAGATATACTTTATTTTCTTGTTTGTACTTTGCCAGCCCAGTAGATGTGATTGTCAGAATGCAATTATTTGAAATCTGTTAGATGGTTATTTAATGGCCAAGTGGATTATGCACTGGAATCAAATCCTGGACCTTGTTTTTAGTTGAGTATTTATTTTATCTTCTATTAACCACTGTTTGGCTTTTTAGTTAATATTGGTACTTGCAATTGTTTTTTATTTATTTTAAAAGGAATCTATGGTAATAACAAAATTATATAACATTTGAAACTAATGTTTGTGTTCATGAATTAAATTTAAAATTAAGCAGAAGATTTTAATACTCATTGGAGACAAAAATTGATGGCTCTTGGCTGGGATGACTTAAAGGCATATTTTATCATTGCTAAAAATAATGATTAATTATTCACTGTCAATCAATTATCCTTTTTTTTTTGGATGTGACGTGCAGTATCTCTATGTCAATATAACATTTAACTGGTCTTTTTTCTATTCAATCAGCTTTTTTTAAACTAATGTGTTTCCTTAGTGTAGCAATGTTGTTCCATTTGTCTGTTTTTGTAATAAGTTCTAAGGCTGTCTTCAATGTATGTAATGTTGATACTAGTGTTTTAGCTGAGGGTAATGGTCTCTTTTTTTAACTTCTTATACTTCTCTATAATTCTTCACAACTCTGAAATGGTTAGAGCTTCTCAAATGTGAGGAGGAGGCTGGCTGAAGGATCCTTAAGGCTAAATGTACCCCTTTCAGTGAAACATCTGAAGCAGTAGAATTTATTTTTTAATTTTCTCTGGAACAGAAAGTCCGATTTTCAATTTGTGAAAATCTTTGTGTATTTCATAAACATACAATTCACTTTACGAAGCGATTTTTCTTTGTATAAATCCAATAATTTTTTGTGTGTGAGATTCAGTCTCTTGAATATTTCTCATTTTTAAGAAGTAAGATTAGGAGAATAAATAAAGACTTTCTTTTATTTCTTGAATTGATTAAAGCTGAATTATATTGGGTTGTTTCACATGAAATGTCCGATTTTATAATATTTGAAATACATAGAGGATTTTGTGAGTCTCTGTTCTTTACTTCCAAAGTTCACATATCATAATCAAGCAGTTACTAATCCTCTACTTTTCTTTTATAAACATTAGCTTCCCAATCAATTACACACTGTTTAGTATACCTTCAAATATGAACATGGAAACACGCGATTTTCGTGTAATATTTTTTTATGAGTTTAAACTAGGTCGTTCAGCAGCTGAGGCTGCTAGAAACATCTGTAAGGCGTTTGGGGAAGGGAGTGTAAATGAACAAACCATTCGCCGTTGGTTTGCTAAGTTTTCGACTGTGGATACCAACTTGGAAAACCAGCCCCGAGGAAGACCTCCAACTGTAATTAGAGAGGTGAGACCATTACCTCTACAACCTACTGCAATGAAATTGGCCAAATGCACGAAAAATTATTGAAAAAACAACCTGGATTGGTAAATCGGAAGGGCCCTATACTCCTACACGACAACGCTATACCCCACGTTTCAAAACTTACCATGCATAAATTGAAAGAGCTGGGGTACGAAGTTCTTCCGCACCCACCATATTCTCCCGACTTGTCTCCAACAGATTATCACCTTTTCAGGAATTTAGACAACTTCTGCAGAGGAAAAATTTTTGCAAATGATGCTGAAATCAAAAGTGCGTTTTAAGATTTTGTGTCACTTCAAAGCTCAGAGTTTTTCAAATCTGGGATAAAAAAGTTGTTGTCACGTTGGGAAAAATGTGTAGAAAAAGAAGGTAAATACTTCGAATAAAATTATATTGTTTTCATATTGTATTTTTACTAAAATCCCTATACCTTGAAAACGGACATTTCATGTGAAACAACCCAATAGTTATGCATTAAAGGTAAAATCAATATATCTTATGATAAATTGCTTAAATTTAAATATGTAAGAATGAATGAGCTTTTTTTTTTCTTATTTAATTGTTAATTTTATTTTACTATCATTACTTTAGTATTATTATTGTTATTAATTTTTTTATCGCATCCATTTAGTTATTTATTCACCTTTTTGTACCATAATTTTGTTCTATCTTATTATAACTTGAAGAAGATAGTCTTGGACGCAGTTAAGAATAAAAAAAATCACATACAAATTAAATTTTTGACTAGTCATCTCGCCTCATGACTGGCAGCATGAAGATGGTTTGCAATGCAGGTCTAAACATCGGCACTCCATTTAAAGCTTTTTTTAACTTGGATGTGTTTTTTCTTACTCTTGACTGCATACCAGGCTATCTTCTTCATAAAATATTCTGCTTTCAATGATATTATCTTTATTATGTATATTATTATTATTTTGATTTTATTGTAAAGTAAGGCATGAATGTAAAGTTAGTTAGAGCATAATTACTTATTGTCCCTAACTCTGGCAGTAATATATTGTCCAAATAAAAGTCTAAACAAATAAAATTACTATAAACTCACTAATCGCTAAAATAACTAAAAAGTACTATACAGATTCAAAAGTACTTTTTATTCAGTCAAAATAAAAATAAAAAAAATTCCATGAAATCTGCATGAATTCACCATTCTATTACTTTGAGCTGTAATATCATTAGCTTCTGGAATCATGGAGTAATAATTTCGATTTAAGACATATTTCTACACGTTCGCTGATGACCTGTGTAGTATCAATAAATCGTGACCCCTTCATAGCATCCCAAACAACACAATCACATCTGAAAAATCTTCAAAAATGGTGTCAACATGGGAGAATTAGAATAAATCCAAACGAAGTTCATCAAATAACCTTTACCCTTCGTCGTAAACGTACGATTTATTGTCTTTCAGTGTCTTTTAATAATATTCCACTGATCCCTGTTGAAGAGATCCGCTAACTTGGACACCCACTGGACAAATGTTTCATTTAGAATACTCATACCTACTAGACTAAAACGAAAAGAACTTCTCGTCATTTTCGACTTCAACATTTACTTGACAAACGCTCCAAGATGCCGATTAATTAAAAAAGATTTATTTTGATGACAGTAATTAATTAGACCTATTTGGACATACTGAGATGAAATCTGGGGTCCCACTGAAGCATCCGATTTATATCAGATCCAATCCTTGCTATCCAAAATCCTTTGAAAAATTCTCAATGCTTCTTACTTTACCACAAAACGACCTTTTTAAAATAAACACTCTTTGGAAAATTGTTGGACAAAAACAGAATGTTGATTAATAAAGTTGTTTCTGTTTTAAAAAATAATTGATTATAATTTCTTTTCGACTTCTCCAACACTTGCTAGACAAGCATTCAAGCTCCCAATAAATTACTAAAGACCTATTTAAAATGACAGTAATTTGACCTAGTTGGACATAAGGAGATGAGCTATGGGGCCGCACTAAACCTTCCAATTCTCCTATCCCATCCTTATAATCCAAATGATTTAGCTTAAACCAGATACCCATCCTTCCATGACAAGGTACATACCCACTCGAATCCACTAGTCTCAATTTCCTTCTCACATGATTTCTGATAAACTTCCAAGGAGTCTGAAGAGAAGATGGCCTTGGGACCTTCTCATATAGAACTTTTATTGAAGTTGCTACCTGTGGGTAGCTGCTTTACAAGTTATTGAGATATTATTACAAACGTTATTATCACATTTACTTGGTGTATTATTTTTATACAGTTGTAAATTTCTGTTAATGGATAAATTAAAAAAAAAAAAAAAAAAGATGTATTTATTAGAAGTCATATAATTGAACTGCTGCAAAGTGCCACGAGTACATGAGGTAAGAAATCAAAAATCATAATTTTATCTTGATAAGATTTATTATTTTTTAAGATTACTAAACAATACAAACATGACATATAAAATAATTTATTATAGTATAAACTTACATAAAATATATATAGAAACAGACATATGACAACGAAATTAAATACAGAAAATTACAAATAAAAAACTTATTCCCCCTCGGAATCATTAGAATGTAAACTAATACTATCATTTTATCTTAAAATTAATTACATATAGAAGCATATTCGTCAATTGTTTTTTTTTTCGGAGCCAACCTTTCTTTGAGTTGGGAAATATGGATCTGATGAAAGGAGAGGAATTTTCCAGATTTCCTTGTACTGTGTACCTAATGTCCTCGTGTCGGCCCTCCAATGCTTCTTTTGAAAATTTGTCAAGCGGAGTAATAAATAATAACGAAATAAATAATTTCGGTACCATGTAAAAGCAATTTATGGAAAGATACTGGCGTATAATACAACGAATATTATTGATTCAGTGGATTTTGGTATATTAATTAATTTACAACTGGAAACTAATTGCAAAATGGTGTCCAAATTAATTGTCAATGTTTTGAATTATACTGAAAACCTGCAACAGCGGTCCCATTTTTTTTTCATATCTAGGCACAACAATCGTACGAATTTTCTTATATTTCCTTTAACTTCATCCGAACATTCACATAAATTATATTCTTACACGATTCTTTCAAATAAAGCATCGTTTTTTAAGTTGGCATATTCCTGAGGTCCATAAATCCAAAGTTTTGTTTCAAATTTAAAGATTTACTTTCAATTTCATCTTTAAAGAATTTATTTATTAGTATTTTATATTACATACTTTAAATTTTACACTACATAGTGTGATTAGAAATAGAAAAGTTTATAAAAAAAAAAATTGCAGCCTGTGATTTATCATGATACAGTCATTGTCTTATGACTTCTGGGGGACCCCCGGATTAAAGCACAAAGAGAAATTTTGTCATGTAACTCACAGATTTAAATGCTGATTTTCGTGTAGGTAGTAGGGACCTATAATAGTGCAAAACTAGATTTATAGCCGCCAATGAGAATAAGGAGAAAAAAAAAAAAATGAAAATCACGTTTTATTATTTTTTTTCAGCTCCCATTCAAGATATAAAAATGATTCTTTCACGTAAAATTTTAGTTTTGTATGATATTTGAAATAAAAATACATTATTTATGCTCAAACCACGACCCGGCTTCAGGGTGCTCAAAAACTCAAAAAAATGACGAAATTCCAATGAAATCCGTTGTGAATCAGTGGAAAAAGTTTTCATGAAAAATCTCGATTTTGACTTTTGACTTCAAATCTCGATTTAACGCTCCAAGCAAACCAAAAAACCTAATATGTGTAATTTTAGCCTGATTTGGGCTAAACTATGCAGTTTTACTGCTTCTAGATGCTCTTAAAATTTGGTTTCAATTGGTGGCGAAATATGTGAGATAGCGCAAATTATCTACGTATTTTTTAATAATCGACAGCCTTCTAAAATCTTACAAATTTTTGAGGTAAAAAAATTTAATTTTTTATTTCGACGAAATTTGGTTGCTACATGTTTGTTGAGATGAAATCTGGAAATTATATCAGTTTTTAGTTTAAAAATTTTCCTCACCTATATTATATAAATAGAGCGTTTTAAAATTATCTATTTCTATTATTATTTTAATTTTTACACACTAAATTTCAAATAAGACCATTTTAAAATTATATAGGTAAAAGTTTTTTTTTTTTTTACCAAAACCTGATATTATAGGGTTTCTATGCTATTTGAAATAAAAATATTGGTGAGGAAAACGTTTAAACTTTTTGAGATGAGATTCCTCATCTCAAAAAACATGTAGAAACCAAATTGTTTATTCACATCAGTTTTTGTCCACTAAAATCTGGAGTAAACCAAATGTTATATGCATTGATAAAAATCAGAATGTACGCTGATTCTTTGATGCTATTACTATTGTAACCGGTTGAACACAACAGTTTTTATGGCCGTTAAAAATGTTTTATGAAATCTGAATTTTAAAATTTTAACGTCCTTGAAAGAGCTAAAAAAATAAATATTTTTTGATTTTGATAAAAGGGTTTCTTGGTGCGTTAAATCGAAATTTGAGGTCAATGATTCAAGAAACAAATTTTCCACTGATTTACAGCGGATTTCTTTGGAATTTTGTCATTTTTTTGGGGATTTTGTGCACACTAAAGCCTACTTGAGCATGTCTTGAGTGTCTTGAGCATAAAGAAAGTATTTATATTTCAAATAACATACAAAACTACAATTTTACGTGAAAGAATCATTTCTCTATCTCGACTGAGAGCTGAGAAAAAAAAAAAAAAAAAAAAAAAAAAAAGTGATTTTAATATTTTTTTTTTTTCTCGGCTTCCAATACTTATTGGCGGCTATAACTCTATTTTCGCACTATTATAGGTCCCTACTACCTACAAAAAATCGGCATTCAAATCTGTGAGTTACAAGTCAAAAAGTTCTCTTGTCAGTTAAGATCAAGGATCAAAGCAAGGATGCACGGTACATGTTTTTCGAATAGATATATGTATTTACATTGGTATGTAAAATCATTTAATAATAATAAAATAATATTATATAATTATTATTTTTATGTCACCGTAAAATTATGTAGCATGTTAAAATAATTCACGAAGTGTACTGCGTTGCACTTATCTGAAAACCCGCGGCTAATGAAAAATATACGTAATGATTTTAACTCCCATTTTGTGTTCAATTTTCCCTATTACATGAAGGTAAGTGGAATGATAACCTCGATAAGTCTTTGTTCAGTAACTCGAACTATTTTTCAGGGTAGCTTGAAGATCAGGAATTGACTATATAAACAAAAATACACTCACCACTAAAAAGTGAAAAATAAAAATAATTTTTAGAGAAAAAAACAAACCGACTTCAAGATTAAACCTACTTACACGAATTTAACTAAAAAATAAAAAATAATATTTTAATTGCTTCAAAACAAAAACCGTTAAATGAAAATCAATGAAATTATCGATACTTATATACCTATTCTCAATTTATGATCAGTTATTTTTGGAGTCGGTGCCAACCAAAACTAACAGAATTTGAAAAGAAATGGTAATTGTAAAGATCCTCCCACTGTTTCATCACCGCCACACCGCTGTCTCGGGCCATTCGAAAGTGTATTGCAGAGGCAGGATCAAACTGCCATTCTTGGCTGGCACCGACTCCAAAAATAACTGATCATAAATTGTGAATAGGTATATAAGTATCGATAATTTCATTGGTTTTCATTTAACGGTTTTTGTTTTGAAGCAATTAAAATATTATTTTTTATTTTCTAGTTAAGTTCGTGTAAGTAGGTTTAATCTTGAAGTCGGTTTTGTTTTTTTCTCTAAAAATTATTTTTTATAAACTCCATTTTAAAAGGTGTTTGAGTACATCTGTTAAGCCGTGTTAAACTAAGATTTTGGATGCAACGTAAACCTTAGTTATTCTAGTTAACGTTTTCAATAAGAAAAGTTCCGCCTAAATGACATCTTGAAAAAATGTTTAAAGAAGAAAATTTATGTAAAAATCTTCTTTTCAGAAGAGCGCCTAATAAATATTATCAAATATTTTTCAAAAGAACGAAATTCACTAAAAATAGAATTAAAAACCTTTAAGTTTCAATTAGAACATAAACAGAAAGATACTAATAACATGGAAGAATTATATTAAAAGAAAAACGATGTACAGCTCAATAGCACTGTAGTATTATCAAGCTGGGAAGTATAAAGGTCTCGGCGTCCATCAAGAGATTTCAATGAATTCCGATGAAACATAGGCTTTGATACCTTGCGATCAGTAGCTTATTCTGCCAAAATAATTGTGAACGATATAACTTACCCTTAAAGAAATGGCAAGCAAGGATACAAGAAGATAAAAATATCGTGGCTGAACGACGCAGAAAATACAAAATATTTTTATAGAGGAATAACAATATAAGTGGAAAATAATATCAATTTCTTTGATCCTTCGATAACACAATGCCTACCTCAACTGACTTTTTATAAATGTGTGCATACGAAGGCATACATAGATCTATACTATATAAACTATATTATATATAAACTATACATACATCTATACTATTATAAAAAAGGACAAACCATTTTTCGTTTATGACCGACCACTAACCGCGAAAATTACTGAACCAATCCCTACCAAATTTTAACCACATCATGTTTTTAGTTCCAGGAAGGTTTAGCAATAATAAAATATACGAATTTAAAAAAAATGGATAACATTGAAGTTTGAAAATTTAGGTAAGGTGTTGTATAGAGCTTGAATTTGATAATAAAATTTACTTACATTCAATTAAATTATTGAAAAGATTTAAATATGTGGATCCCTGTGAAGTTTGAAAATCGACAGATATGAGGTTAGCATCATTCAGCAATAGAGTTTACTACTGTAACAATTCTAAATACATCTTTACTAAATTTTAATCATATCCATAGTCCTAGAAATGTTTAGCAATAATTAAAATTTTAAGGTACAATTTTGAGTGGCAGAAACGAGGTTTGCCACATAATCATATAATTTTATGGTTAGAAATTAAAATCCATCAAGATGAAATCAATAATATTATTTCTTCCGAATAAAAATTATTACTTAAAAAATTAAAAATTATTATTAGTCATCGTTCGTCTCCTCACCAGTGTGGTTTGGTGGCCCTGAAGAAACGTTGGCATGTATTAAAGTATTTTTACTTAGACGTGGTATTCCTCTTTGACTGCAACCTTAATCATCTTCTCCAAAAATTATTACCAAATTAAAATGTCAATCCTTTACTTTTTGATATTGTGTGTAAAAAAAGATTCATGGGCCTTTAATTGTAAGCACTGAAAATGCAGTACATTAGCTGGAAGAGGTACGGTCCATCTGGATTACCAACGCATACATTAAGATTAATAACATTGTTCTGAAAAAAAACAAAAAACTTTTGAGGAAATGTTGCAACCTTATATGATAAAAGCGATTCTTCAACAATGCCATTTATGCAACAAATCCTAATATTTGTGCTCTCCAATTTTTATAGTTATTTTGTTATACATTATAAAAGTTTCAAGTTTATTTTCTAATTAATAGTAATTTTTTTCCTTGCTGTTTATTCCAACGAAGAGTTTATTATGTTTAAAATTCCTATTTCGATTAAGCAATTATAATAATGTCTTATTTACAGGAGTAACTGATTTGTATGCCAAAAGAAAAAAACATGTTTTTTCGGTAAAAGTAAATTTCTCCATGAAATCGATATGGATCATTAATTTGATCAAATGAAAGCTGGTAAGATTTGCAAGTTTTTGTGAGATTTGCAGTTTTGTGGATAGTTTTTTCAAAAAAAGGTGAGCGTTGAAGTATAACTTCCTTAAATAAGGGGAAGATTCTTTGTTCTTAAAGTCACACGTTTGTATAATTCAAGGTTACATATACTCTTCTCTTATAGTAAATTTAATGCTAAATCCGAAAATGTGGTAAACGTTTGAAAAATATTTACACGAAATGGAGATCGTATTACAGCTTTTATGGTAGAAAAAGTGATTTCCTCAAAAAAGTCTTTGATTTATCTGCAACGGATTGGAATAAAAAGGTGAGGTCTGCGCCATTTTTCTACATTTTTGATCTAGTTTCACCCAATTATTTTTTTTATATTAAAGTTTTTAAAAATGCAAGACAAGAAATCAAGCATCAGTACGCACCTTAGGAGGTCTAAGAGATAACTGAAATAGAAATGTACTTCTCACTGAATTCGTGAGAAGTGGAAGGGTGCAGGTAGGTTAAATTTTTGTGATTTACTACTAAACTAATATGCACCATATTTTAACCACACCATCTTTATAGTTCCAGGAAGGTTAAGCAATAATAAAATTGACTGATTTTAAATTATTTTTTTCTTAAAAAAAGCGATATGTGGGTAACTGTGAAGTTCGAAAAAGGTGTCGATTCAACACCTCATTCTACGTAAGAGGTTAAAATGGTACTGCGTTATATAGGGCTTGAAATTGATAACATGTAATTAATTCAATCAAATTATTTAAAAAGGTGTAAATATGCGTGTGAACCCCAATGAAGTTTGAAAATCATATTGGCTCAGTAGTTTTAGCGGTTAGTGATCACAAACGAAAAACGGCTTGTTCTTTTATACAGGGTAAGTACCTCTTAGTGTAAAAAAAATTATTGGGTGAAACTAGATCAAAAATGTAGCAAAATGCTACAGCCTCACCTTTTTATTCCAATCCGTTGCAGATGCACGATAAATCAAAGACTTTCTTGAGGAAACCACGTTTTTATCATAAAAGCCGTAATATCTCCGTTTTGTTTAAATATTTTTCAAACGTTGACCACATTTTCGGATTTAGCATTAAATTTCCTATAAGAGCAGAGTACATGTAACCTTGAATTCTCAAACTTGAGATCTAAAGAACAGCTTGTTCTTCACCTTATTTGGGGATGTCAAAATGTCTTATATTACTTCAACGCTCACCGTTTTTTGTAAAAAACTATCCACAAAACTGCAAATATCACAAAAACTTGCAAATTTAATCAGCTTTCGAATGATATGTTGAAAGTAATGATTCTGTTTCGATTTCATGGATAAATTTACTTCTTTTTTTTTCTTTTTTTTATATCTATTTATTGAAATTTACAACTGTACATAAAAACATACATCCAGTAAATGTGATATGACAAAAAATAATAAAATGACAATTGCTTGTGAAGCAACTATCCATTGGTAGCACTTCAATAATTTACTTTTAAACCCGAAAAAAAACATGGTGTTCTCATTTGGCATACAAATCAGTTACTTGTGTAAATGAAACATTATGACTATCCCTTAGTGAAAATATAAATTTCAAACATAATAAACTCTTCATTGGATTAAAAAGTAAAGAAAAAAAATATTGTTTTATAGAAAATAAAGGAAAATTGTCAATAAAGCGACACCAGATCAGAGGATCTTATGTTATAACATTAATTAATTTATTATTATTATTTAAGATTTATTTTATTAGATTTTAAATGTAAGGTTTAAAACGGAATGATAATGAACATAGACCTCAATTTTTCCGTTATCTTCTGAATGCAGATGATATTGAAGGATACCACTTTTTGAGGTGAATTTATGGGTAGATGGATCTGTTTTTACAGGGGAAGGCATTTCTACCGTTCCATGTGGAGTATCGTTAGTTTTTTCATCTTTGTATTGCTGTAGAATAGTGTTGAAAAATCATAGTTTGCCCAACAGATTGAATGATGGAATTACTAATACTTGTTACAAAATATCCTACCGCAACTTCATCACGATATTCCACCTAAAGTTCGGCAAAATATGATTTTCCAACACCATGGTGCTCCTCCACATTATTCGAAAGAAATACAGATATAAACTAACGATATACATGGATAGGTAGAAATGCCTTCCCCTAATAATAAAATCGCTTTATTGAAAGTTTTCCTTTATTTTCTATTAAACAATATTTTTCTTCTTTGTTTTTTATTCCAATGAAGAGTTTATTATGTTTATAATGCACATTTTCATTAAGGGATTGTCATAACGTTTTATTTACACAAGTAACTGATTTGTATACCAAAAGGTGAGCGTTGAAGTATTATAAGACATTGTAACTTCCTTAAATAAGGTGAAGATCAAGCTGTTCTTTAGATCCCAAGTTTGTAAAATTCAAGGTTACATATACTCTGCTCTTATAGAAAATTTAATGCTAAATCCGAAAATCTGGTCAAAGTTTGAAAAATATTTACACGAAATGGAGATCGTATTACAGCTTTTATGGTAGAAAAAGTGGTTTCCTCAAAAAAGTCTTTGATTTATTCTATATCTGCAACGGATTGGAATATAGAGGTGAGGTCTGCGGCATTTTTATCTACATCACTTTTTTGATTTTTTTTGATCTAGTATCACTCAATTTTTGTTTTTTTTTTACACTAAGAGATACTCACCCTATATAATTTTCTTTTTCAATACTGTCTATATTGAGAATGTTCTCTACATTTACATAAGGGGGTAAATCCGCAATGTATTGCTGCAGATATCTCTCTCTATATACATTGGATGACGGGCACAGAAGATGTAGGCTATTAGATATATATTGCTTACAGGCACTGCATATTTCTTCATCTTGAATAGTATAGGATAGGATTTTTTAATATTTTCAGCGTGTGGGTTTAAAATTTTTAAACGGCTGACTAGTGTTTTGTAGATGCAGGTATTAAAAGTTAGATACTCTTCTGGAGAACAATCCAGACGACTGATAGTTCTGTAGGCTGGGTTAGTATTTGAATTTAGAGCTCTACTGATGTCAAGAGACAGGAAAAGATTTTCTATAATATTCTTATTGCGGTATCGCAGTCCCGTTCTGTAGATATCGTTAAGTTCATTGAAGCTGTTAGTTGATGTGGCTAGATTATGAACTTGTAAGACCCTGTTAAAATCGATGTCAACTTCTTGCATACTGAAGCACATTCGTGGATACCTGTTCTCTAGGAGCGTTGAGAGTCTTGTCCAAAAGTTAATTCCTTTTTTCATGACCATTATTTTCAGAGGGCGTCGACCAATCTCAAGTCTAACTATATAATTCGGAACACATTTTGGCCAGAGGAAAAGATTTTTAAGAAATTTTAACTGGATGAATTCGAGTGCTTCTAAATACCTGAGGCTTCATATCTCAGCAGCGTAAAGCAATGTTTTATATAATATTATATAAATATAATATTTATATATAATAGTATATATATAAAAATAAGTCATTTCACGTAAGAATAATTGTTTTATTTACAATGTTATGCCTCTAAACATCTTTTTATTACATATCAAACCGATAAAAGTCACAAAATAGTCTCGATCAATTTTTGAGCTGGAGTATTTCACTGTACGCTCCATGATAAATATTTAGAAGTTAACTATGCTGTTGGACGGTAAGAGGTTGAAGTGACAGTAAGCCGTAAGGGCAATGAGCTTCCTCTTAGGGAAGAAGATAAGGTAGGAGAAGGAAATTAAGGCCCCCCTGGCCATTGGTCATAGCGGATAGCCGGCCCGTGACGTTTCATTACTGGCTGCCCGGAAATTGTGTCCCTAGGAGCTGGGGCCTTCTCCCCCCGCCCACAAAACCTGATAAATGGCCCAATTTCAGTCCTCTCTCCCCGTCTACCTTTCTCCACCATCTCCTGTCTACTTTATTTAAAAATACCATCCTCAGTTTCCCAGTTTGGTGAGCATTTATTGATGAATTTCACCGGTTCACAAATTGGTGCGTACAGAAGGCAGGAGAAATTTGTGGAATTCGAATATTTTATTTTCAAGATTAAATAAAGATTTCTTCCCCCCATTAAGGGACATTTTTTTTTTTTTTTTAATTTTATTTTATGATTAAGTAACTTACTAGATATCTAATCACGTTATTATTATAGATCAATTCTAGTGCTAATGAACAAGCCTCCGTTGTACAGAATTAAAAACAAATCCTATACAACTGCATGCTAAACATTTGCTTTATTTAGACTCTGTTACACACAATCCCGTTGACAAAAAACAAGAAACAATATAAGGAAAAACCTGCAGCTGCTTGTACTGACGGCACTAAAGGTATAAACGAAGCTCCTCGAAAATTGCCGATGTCACCCGAATTCCAACGCAAGCAATCCCCTTGTCCGACTAATCTGCTTTTTTTCCAGCCGACTAGCCGGCCAGTAACTATTCGGCTAAAGTCATTGTCGGCCCATCTCTAATATATATTGGTTTGAATGAAAAAAATCACCTATAAAACGCATATTTTCTTTCATCTTAGTTTATTTCGAATAATCATTAATTGCCAACTTAATTAAATTATTAATTAAGTTTTCGACTTCTACAACATTTACTTGGCAAACGTTTAAACCTTTCGATTTACTACAAAAGACTCATTTACATGACAGTTATCAGACCTATTTGGACATATGGAGTTGAGCTTTTGGGCTCAACTAAACCTTCTAATTCATCCCGTATCCAATCCTTACAATCCAAAATCCTTCGAAAAATCCTTAATGCTCCTTACTTTGTTAAAAACAAACTTATCCATAAAGATCTTGATGTCCCAAATGTTGCTGATTTAGCCCAAACCAGGTACGTATCCTTCCATAGTAAGCTCCATAACCACCCCAATCCACTAGTCTCCCAACTTGCTTCCCACTCCATTCCCGATAATCCTCCGAGGCGTCTGAAAAGAAGATGGCCTAGAGACCTTTTAGTGTAGATTTATATTGAAGTGCTTCTGATGAGTAGTTCTTATCAAGTTTTGGCATGCAAGTGTAATCATAATCAACCTATTTACTAGATGTATATATTGTACAGTTGTAAATTTCAATTAATTGATTAAAAAAAAAAAAAAATCTAAAATGAAAATTTATCAAAAGAAGTTGTGAACGATTTAAAAATGTGATACATGGCAGATGGTTTCCGTTTAACATTTCTGGGGAAAGCAGTAGATTTTAGACTTATCGATGATCTATCATTTTTTCAAGTTAGGGAGAAATACATTTAAAAAGACATATAATACGTATCCGAAAGTAACATTTTTTAAAAATTATATTTCCTTCTACTTAAATCCAGTAGATGCCATTGATATTACAGTACTAAATCGTTTTTAGTGACCTAACCCTTCTTTACATTTATTTATCTCATGAACGTTGCTTGAATCCTTGTTAAATGCCTTTCTCTCCTGCATATTGTGTTCAGATATGATTACGTCTGATTTGATCCTTCGGAGAGGGAGCGAATTTTGAAATCCCTACTCTAACCTATTCCATTTTCATTTTAGTAGCTGAGTTTCTTATTGATGAGTTTACCTATTTTAAATAAAATTGGACCAAATATTAGACCAACTTCGAATCTGTTGGAAGAATTGTGTGTATAACTGAGAAATGTTAAAAAAAATGTATCAAAATAATACACCATAGGGTCATCATTATAGCTCACATGTCTTGGTGTATGTTTTTATTTATGTATTCCTTCTAATACAGGGGTACGCTTCTCTGATTTCGTTATTGCAAAAAACGTGCGAATCATAATATATTAGTACTATATAACGGTGCAGGTCAACTAAGGACCAAGCGCGTTTTCTTTTTTCTTCTTTCCTTTTCAGAAACTACCTTTTCATCTCGCGCATCTCTCTTCTACGTTCCTCCGTCCATTTTATCTTCCTGCCTCTTTTGTCAACCGTAAGAACCTTTCTTTATGCTTCTCAACAATTTCCGAGATTTTTCTCTTTTTTGGTAGTCCTCCTCTCTGATACCTGTTTTTTTCACATTAGGAATGGATGGCTATCGTATGAAAAACATCGATATTCTATATCGACAATTTTTTGAGCTCTGAATATCGATACACGATACATCGGTGACCAAAAATATTACTCTTGCAGATCGATTCCGGGAAAAAAAAAACTATAATAACGTATAGTTCTGAAGAGTTGAGGATCATTCCTAGTGTTCAACTTACCCATCGCCCTCAACGATCTGCAAGAAGTGCATGAGGTCTTGGAGAATCCTACAAGAAACAAATAAGCGATGGAACATCAAGAAGGATGCTTAGCCATTGCCAGTATTAACTGGTGAAACGTATTCAAGTTAAATTTGTCAATAACAACTTGAAAGTCACAACCTAATAGCTTATTAACATGCTCTAGTCCCACAGAATAAATCATTGTTAGGTTAGGTTAAATTTCTTATGGACATTCAATACAGAGGGTCTTTAGTGACCCGCCTTCAATCTTTATCATTTTCTTTATATTTTTTTTATCGCCTTTTAAATTTTATTGAAAAGGTTATATTTTTTAAGGAATTTGAGAATTATATCTATATTATTAATATTATCACCAAGAGTGGTTAGAAGATATCTTTGTAATTGTGCTTCATGAAAATGACTATTCCATCGAGGGACTCTCCTCAAGAATGTGTCTAATTATTAATTGTATATTATTGCATCTTACCCACTTCTGTGGACTGTCCTTTGTTGTAAGATATGAGTAAATCAAGTGTGGCCTAATCTAAGTCTAGTTATAGCCCAGATAGATCATTGGAAAGTGACATCTCTATTTCTGGAAAAACATTTTTGAATGAGTTACGCGGTTATTTTAAATAATAATCACTGCATGCTTACTTATGTTCTAAGTTTATGTTAATCACTTACAAAAAATTATTTTTCATAACTTCTTAAATTTTAATAAGCACTTATAGTTGTTTTGTTTTTTTTGATTCTGGAAATTTTAGATTATATTTTTAATTAAGGTTTGTTGTTGGGGCTTAACGTCCTTGTGTACTTCAACTAGGGCAGAAAGGACGGCTTATCCTACATGTTACCAACCTATTCTAGCTAGGGTGGGAAGGCTGAGATTTATTTCGTGGGGCAACTCCGAAATAATATCAACTGATCCAGGTGGGAATCAAACCCACAACTTCCTGTAGTGGCGCTCTGAGACCCTAACCCCAAAGCGCTCGGCCATGACGGACTTTGATATTGATTAAAAAAATAAATTTGATTTGATGGGATATTAGTTGAATGTGGAGTAAATGAAAATGTAAGTAGTTGAAATATGGAGTCATGGAAACTATAAATTTTAATTTATTGTGCCGACGTTTGTTTATTATTTACATTTACATTGTTGGCCGAAACGTTGGCACAAAAAATGAAAATTTATATTTTAATAGTTTTTCCTTTATCGCATACCCCAAATATCTAACATCATTAAATTTGATTTTTCATATAATTTTGACTTTGATTATTTTTTTTTTTATTTTAAATATTATTAATATTATTTATTTGTTTGATAGTTTTAATCATTCATTATCTGATTTTTTAAATTTATTTATGCATTTATTCTATTTTTCCTTTCTTGTCTTTTCTGTCTTGCTCCTATTTTTGCTTACCTTGCTTCATTGTATCATTACTTTTTTATAAATCTTTTCATTTCTATATGCACTATAAAACTATTATAGTATTTGTTGCTTTACTATGAAATCTATGCCATTATTTATTGTACTATTAGCTCTTTTGATACCCATTGGCTATCAGTTTATGTCTCTATTATTTTTTGTTGATTTTAGCCCTGAAGAAGATCAGTCGAAATGTCGGCACTCGATGAAAGTTATTTACTTGGATGTGTTTCTTCTTTCTGCTTGACTGCATCCCTGATCATCTTCATCTGTTAAATTATCACTAAACGATTTTTAATTTTAAAATTTTGAATTTCATATGATTTCAATGTGAAGCTTTTATTACTTATAACAAGTATGTAATGAATCATGCAAGCAATAAATATATGAATTTGAAAGTAGAAAGTCCAAGAAAGAAATCGAAAAACAGTTTGGTGAGCCGAAATCAACATTGTGTGGGATTTTGAATAATAAAAACAAAATATAACATTATTGTCCAGGAGGACACGGAAACATTAAGAGATTTCGGACTAGTGAATACCCTGAATTAAAAAAATGTCTCCTTACATGGCTGCGGCAGTGCTTAAGTAAAAATATACCAATTGGTGGGATGTTGATAGAACAAAAGACACATTATTTTGCACAAGTAATAAATTTTTACAATAACAAGTTGTTTGAAAATCTCTTTTAGTTGTACATCCAACCTCAAAGACCTGGATAAGTAATACCTTGTTTAAGTGGAATACCACTATAAGTGGGATTGAAATCCTGTCACCAAGAGATTCCACTTATCTAGGTTCGACTGTATATATTTTATTTTTTGAAATTATTCAATGTTTTTATTTCGAGTAAATTTTTTAAAAATTTATAAAACAAGAAAACCAGGATTTTTTCAGAGTGTGAAAAATTAAATAAAATAATTAGTAATTTCTTTTAATTATAATTTTTAACTTTATTTATTCATCCACACCTGTCAAGTATTACAATACATTGACAATGAGCTGAATGTTTGTCTTGATAAATAAAATGTAAAAATGGTGACATTTCAGGCACGAGAAAGACACAGCGGTAACTCTTCTTAGTCATTAACTTACTTATGGTAAGTTAAGAAAGCAGATCATCCATCTTCTTTTCATTCTCCTTTTTGTATTTTCAGGCATATAAGTGATGGCCATAGTTTCTATTAGTGTATTTCTGCGTCCTTGTCAATTTTTATGGTATCGTTTGTAGTGAGTCCGTCTATAATCGCTAGCTGTTAGTACGAGTATATATAAGTCAGTATGTAATGTTGTGTGGGCAACATACCAAGGAGCTTGTTTGATAAGTCTAAGAGTTTTCGATTGAAAAGTTTGCAGTCTTTGTGTTGTAAGTCCAAATAAGTTTTAGTAAATATGTGTTAGTAGCAAGTTTCTGTTTAAGTTTTAACTTAAATGGCGTTTTTTTTTTAGTGTGCGGGCCTCAAGTAATTCTCTTATCAAAAGTCAATCCTACGTAATTTACTTGCTCAGTCTGTGGTAATGGAGTATTGTCAATGTACACAGGAGGACAAGTTTCGTGTCTAAAGTGTGAACGTTATGTGTTGGCACTTGTAGTTTAATTTTATGTTCCATAGTTTTAACCAATCCTGTAGTTTGTGCAGGTGATGTAATGTAAGAGAGGCCTGTGTAGAATTTTATTCATTAAATCGAATAATATTGCATTCACTATTGTTTATGTGTATCATTATGGTTCACTGTGTAATTTTTTTTTTTAAAGAAATACAATTTTATTAATAATTTAGGATGTAAATATTTAAAAAATTTGTTTACCTATAATTCTAAGTTTGAAAAAAAAATATACATTATATTTAAGAACCCTTTTCAATGAATCATCTAGTAATTAATTACTTTTAAGCTGTGAGCGAGGAGTGCGTCTATTAAGTCCACATTTATAGCACGTGTTGGATTCCTAAAATAAAATTTTATTGTTATTCTTTTTATTCAATTTACAACTATAGTTATAAACAATAGTGAACCGATTACAGGCCCTTCTAAGAAAGTTCAGCATTTATTTTGAAAAATGGAAGATCAAAGTAAATGCACCAAAAACAGAAGCCATTATATTCATTAAAATAAGACTACTCGTGAATCAGAACATAATTATAAATGAAACCACAATTCCTTGGGCACAGTCTATCATTTACTTAGGCTTAGAATTAGACCATTCATAAACTTTCTCCAAACATATTAATAACAAATACAATAAAGCTAAAAGTTTCATCAGCAAAATGGACCCATATTTCAATAGACATTATCTACCAAAAAACAAATTGATATTGTATAAAACTGTATTCGTCCAATATTAACATATCCCAGTCCTGTCTGGAGTATACTTGCAACTCTAATTACAGGAAATTAGAAAATATCCAAAACTCATGTATGAAAACAATAAACAACTATCAAACATATACCAGAAATTTAAACATGTTATCAGACAAACCTGCCATCACTTAACCATAGAAGGCTCATTTTTTTTTTTTTTTTGATGGTGTGAAAAATATATATGATACAGTTAGTGATTAGTAGGGAAAATAACAAAAACAAATTGTAATCCGATATTTGACAGGAAAACGAATTTTCGATTTCAGTTCTCCTGTCATTTATCTCAGTCATTTTTGGTAAAACGTTTACTGCAGTAATATAAAAAATAAATTACCTCTGCAAAATATACACTTCGTTATGACATAGTATTTTTTACCTACTCAGAACTATTCACTTACTTAGTTACAATTTTTTTTTTTTTTTTTTATAGATTTTTGGAATTCACACGTACGACAAACATAACACTTTTATTCAAACTTCACACTAAGCCCACAGTAACAGAATTAGTAACGGCATCTATACGAAATGGTTTGTATTATAAAGTTTCTAAATATCCCAGGCTTCTTTGTCAAGAGATGTCGCAGCTAATATTTTTATAGCTGTAGGGACGATAAAAATGGTTGTCCCGCATATGGTACTTGGGGCCTTGTCGTATTAAACTGTACACTCACTTACAGGAACAAAAATTCTTTTCACTTACAACATCTGAGAATCCCATTATACAGAAAATAGGAGTCAACGACAAGCCATCACTAAAAGGATACATCCACAAACGTACTGAACATATCTTAATTGACATAACGTGACATATCGGTTTTATAGAAAACGTTATTATGATTATATTTTATTATAATTAAATATTCATATTGTTAATTTTAATTCATGTATTTTTATTTGTAAGTACATTTTTTATTTATTTATTATTATTTTTTTTTTTTAAATATTTTTTCGTACAGTAAATAACTTTAAATAGGTAAAAAACCAAAACAAAGGTATGTAAAGGTTCTGTAACACGCATACGGGAACACCTTTCACATGTAATAATATGTATATAATAGCCTTTTGGCTAAATTAAAAAAAAAATTAATAAATGTTAATTATTAAAACATAGTTATAAAGAAGCTGCAATACATTGTATTATAGAAACCACCGACTCACAGTGTGTTATTACAAAATAATATTTTAATATGGATGAAGCTTTTGGACTTCAGAGGATTGAGGAATGTTATAGGATGTTGTTAAATAATGTGAAGAGGTTGATAATTAAAAATGGCTATAATTAACTGATATTTCTATTATTTTAATGTAGAAGACAACAGTTTAAACAAACAATTTATTCTATCATACAACAATAAGAGAAATTCCATTGTTCACGTATCTTATATATTCATAAATGTTATATGAATATATACATATATATTTTCATCTTATAGGTACATATACACACACAAAGAATTGCATTAGAAAGAGCAAAAAATTAATGAAACCTAGGAATCATCCTTGGTGCATTACATACATTGTGTTTGTACTTTCATTTTACAAATTGCATATATTAATGAAAACATTTGCGAGGGAACAAGGCTAGGTTAGCCCACTTCGTATACTGATTGAATTAGTGAAAAATAAAGAATCTTCCATCACATTAGCTCCAAATTTTATAACAGGAGATTTCTTTTTTTTTTTTTTTTTTAATATATACAATACCCTAAAAATAAATATTCAAGAAAACTAAACAGCTTGAAATATTGGGGTACAAAATATTTTCCAAAAAAAAAAAATAAAAAAAAAAAAAATAAAAATAAAATAATAAAATAAAACAAAAAAAAAATGTATGATATTTGACTTCATATTAAATTTATTGTTACACTTTATTGCTTAAAAAACAAAACAATGATATATTACATACATAATCAATAATTAAAACAACATATTACAATTAAAAAAAACAGTATAACTTAACATTTACATGATGCATATAAACTGTATAAAACACTCAAATATCACTGAATCTGCTAAAGGAGGTGCTACCGGAGATCAAAGTGAGTGATGTCCGACCAATGACCTGTAAAAATAAACATAAATTAATAAATATTTAACATCTATCATAACAATATTTTTATAAAAACTGTTAATATATATATATATATATATATATATATATATATATATATATATATATATATATATATATTTTTTTTAATTATTCATTTATTAATAGAAATTTAGAACTGTATTACAAAAATACCTCCAGTAAATATAAGGTAATTGCAATACAAAGTAAAGGCATGACAAAGACTTGTTGTAAGAGGAACCCCCGATTGGTAGCATTCTAAGGAAAATTCTACAATAGAAGAAGATCCCAAGTTCTTTTCAGACTCCTCGGAGGATTGCAAGGAATGAAATGGAAAGCAAGTTGAGGAACAAGTGGATTTGGGTGAGTATTTAGTGTATTGTCAAAAGAAATGGATCTTTCGTGACAAATCAGCGACATATGTGACATTAAGATCACTCAGGATCAATGCATTTGCGACAGAGTAAGGAGAATTAAGGATTCTCCGAAGGATTGGAGTGGTTGGATGCGGGAAGAATTCGATGGTTTGGAAGAACCCCATAGCTCTATACTATAAGTTCAAATAGGTTTGATAATTATCATATAAATGAGTTTTTCTTATTGAATAGGGAGATTTGAACGTTGGTAAAGTAAGAATTGGTGCTTAGTGTTGGTCTATGTGAGCCTCTTATCATTTATAAGATTTTCCAATATTGCAGTGGCAGCTTTTTCCAACCAACAAGCTTTTTCGATCCACAGTTACGCTACATTCATCATATTTACTCAATTAATCTCAATACAGTTTTAAATGTTAATAAAGTTTCATTAAATGGAGCATTATCGTAATTGTTAACTGAATATTAATCGCAGTTGTGGGTGTATCCGAGTAAGTTTTAGAGGAAGATACGGCGATGAAAGAATTCCACCTAAGAATTTAGCTTTGGAACGCTTGTTGAAATAGTTGAGCCAAGTCAAATAGCGAACACATTCCATAGGCCCTAGGTACGCAGTGATAATTGCTGACATTGTTCTCAGCAGTAAATACTTTCTGAAACTGTTTCATGACTATGATCAATTCAGATTCATAAGATTCCTTATTTTATAACAAGTTAATCTTTTAACACGAAAATAAGCAATAGACTTTGATCGCAAAACGTTCTAAGGAATTTTTTAAATTATTATTTGGCATATTGTTAAGAAGTAAATCGAAAATGTCAAAAATGATCATGTACCTTCGATACGAACTAATGTTGCAGCTGACAACGGACTGGTGTGGGCGCTTAATATTTACAATTAAAGCAATAATTATTCGCCTATCCTCATGAGGACGGGAGAATTTCGCCTCGATTAACCAAAAAGAGACATTGTATCACTCCAAAACTAATAGCATTAATCTCAGTTCTGATGATGACTTTAGAGAAACTGAAGTTATTACTATTTGTGAGATTAAAGGTTTCGTGTTGAAATAGTTTTTATTTCTTTGGGACTGGTTTGGGCGCCTAATATTTACAATTAAATAATTAAATCTGTATTGAATCTTCTTTGTCTTTCCACTTTGATGATGGGAGGATTTCACTTTAAATATAAGGGGAATTTCAGTTAAACCAGGGTCTAAAAAAAAGGCATTCTAGCAGCTATAATTTTCTGTAGTAGGGGTGACTGTTTTACCTTGAAATACTTTTCTGAATTTTGGTGTTGGCAACCTCAATTCAGCTAGGTATTACCAATCAATAGCTGTAGAGGATCAAATTCCCAATTTTTAGTATTCTTTGAGTATGTGTAGAAAAATAGGAAATAGGTTTTTGTTTTAAGGTACAGCAACTGTTGTTCCCTGAAACAGTGTGAAACTTTATAAACTTTGATTCCTTCCTTACTTATTGCTATTCTCAGGCAAATCAAATGTGAAAAAGATAAGTGTTTTAAGGTACAAGTGGTTTCAACCTCCTCACAGATCTGTTTCAAGATACAAGATGACACGCCATTAGGAAAAAGTGCATGCGAATCAGTCCGCATTCTTTCTGTACCCAGAATCGACAGGGCATCTCCCCGAGGGGTATCTAATAGTACAACGGAGGAAAGAATCAATCACCTATCTTCAGAAACGTGGTAAGAAACGTTAATATTCTGGTTCAGCGAAAATTAAAAAAAACAAACAGAAAATGTTAATAAAAACTAAGTACTTCTCCGGGAGAGATGAAAGTACACTGACGGATTGGTGAACAAACATTAGTAACTTAAATTGCATAACATCTGCTGGAGTGCTACAATAACAAGAGCGATGAAGGTACACTGTTATCAAGGTACAACAGTCTCCCCTACAATTTAAAAAAACATTAAAAATAATAATTAAAAAAGTATAATTAAATATCACAACTAACTTACCCCCTTACAGGTGATGGCCGTAGTATTGGGTAGGGTAGTGGTATTCTGAGTGAAAGGCTGGATCTCCAGGTCTGTGCATCATCTGCTGGCCGTCCATCATGTATCCCATTCCGCCGGCGTCTGGGCTGTAGGCTCCGGAGGGACCTGCGTGCGGAGAGAACACTACATTAACAGTGAGACTACTGCCCTCTAACTTATACCGCACATAGTCACGGCCGTCAGGATCCAGAGTCTACCATTCGGAAGACTTGGAAACCGGACGCCCTGGCGATATTTTGGAATTTTTTTTTTTAACTACTTAGCTAATAATAATTAAAGCTACTAAGCTGCAATAACTAAACGAAGGCGAACTCAGACAAGCAAAAGTGTCAAACCAGGTAGGGTAGACGTGCCTTCAGAAGGTGAGAGGGCGTACTAATCATTTTGCACTAAATCTTTATTAGAAGAAAAAAAAAATCAGCTGATTCAAACACTTGCTAATTGGTTACAGAAAGCGTTGATAAATGTTTTCAGAGCGGCGTTTCAGGTCAACTTTTGTAAAATGGTAGTAGCGTACCGGCTCACCGCCTCGCCTTCTCAATCTGCGCCTTCTCTACCAAACCGGTTTGAACTCTTTGTTATCAATATATAATCTATAGCATTCTCTGAGTCATTGCAGCATTACTCTGAGTAATTAAGCAAACCGATATATCTGTGGCAATTGTGAGTAATGTGTTAAGTGCACTTTTATGAATGGGTATCAGCAGATTACTTTTTTTACTGTTTTTTTTTTTTTTTTTTTTTTGTTAAGGCGATTACAGAGATAAATATTCCATTGTGGAAATCCTAAGCTTTTAATAGCGTTTTTCCTAAAATACTGTGTACTTAACACACTGTTCACAGGTGTCACAGATATTTACCATGTGTCTGCAAAAAAAAAAGAAGAAAAAATTGTCAAAATACTGTGGTTTTACTTAAGTTAAACATGTATTGAAGGATCAATACAATTAGGATTGATGAATTAATTGCCACTTCTATTGTGATTATGTAATCAGAAAACTAGTTCCGAATGCTAATTCATCTACAGTTCTAAAACATACAATTTTTTTTTTTTTTCTAGACATCAGTACTATGTTATACAGATTATATACACTAAAGTTTTCAAAAAGTAAGGCAAAAAATTAACCATCAGTAATCACCTTAGGAGGTCTAAGAGATAACTGAAATATATCCATCGATATGGAAAGGGGCACGTAGGTTAAATATGTGTCAAAAGATTTTGTAAGTTTCAGAACTGAAGATTAGAAGATGCCAATAGAAGTGGCAATTAATTCATCAATCCTAATTGTTCTGGGGTTTTATTTTAATATCTAAAATTATGTTGAAAACCTCAAAAAAAAAATCGAATCATTTTCTTACTCTTATTATATATATAAATTTATTTATTCAAAATTAGGTTTACGAAAATAAGTCACAGAAGTAATATGTCTGACAGTAAACCAAGAAGTACTGGATTTTCGATACCAAAATAAAGTATTTTAATTTCTTCATTATTTTTCTCTCTTTTTTTTTAGTAATATATTTTTTTATTTTTTTTTAATATGAATTTAGAATCATACTCAGTATCAAATCCTGGGACCCTTTGTTTGTTATTTTGATAGGATTAGAATTTTAATTCTGTTTAAACAATGAAATTACCTTAAATACAGACATAATGATGCAATATCCGTATCTATAATGAAGGAATCAACAAATAAAAAAAACCAATCATAAACATAGATAAACGTGATACATGAAACATAAATAATCGGTAATTGGATGAGATAGTAAGAATTGAATATATCAGTTTAAGAGTTTAAAATTTAACTATTATAACTCAATTAATTAATTAAGGCAATGTTATTTAATTGGATATCTAACTCTGGAGTGGAATGGCCACTGGCTAGTGAGTCGTGAAGCATCTATCTATCCGATGGGACACTGGACACAAGGCGATATCGATTCCCAAGTCTGCTAGGAAAATACTCCTCCCTCTCAACTTGCTTATAACTTTTACCTTCCACACGATCCAGGAGTTATACGATTAAAGATATTTGCATTTATTTATTTTTTTAATTGTTCTTACTTTACTTATTATTTAAAAATTGTCTTTTAGAAATTAAAAACTGGTTATTTAAAATAAGGTTTAATAATTATGGTTCTAACAGGTTTTACGAATGTGCACACTAATTCTAATGAAAACATTCATTTACGACGCAGTCCTATGTCCTAAAAATAAACATTCTGCACAATCAGTTATCCAAACCCTTGCTAGTCTTCGAATAAAAAAATCCAATATAAGTTGCAATTCATCAATTCTATAAACTAGTCCCCTTATTTTTTGGCTGCTTTAGTAATGAATCATGCTTGAAATATTTTTATGAACGAATGCGTGATTGTGTGGATGAGTAGTTTTAAAATTGTTTGCCTTTCGTAAAGATTAGAGAAAAACTACTTTTAAACATCTAATTGTTCATAATCTCTCTCCATTCTAAAAAAAAATTAAAATCAAATAAAAAATAATAAATAGTCACAGAATAATTAACTGTATTCAATTGGATATTTTTAATTAATATTTTAATATGTGAAACTGCTTCGGCCATCGCCTATTGTTTATTTTTATTTCTGTATACTCCTTTTTCAATATTTTTTATTTATTTATTTTTATTATCCCGTCAATACTTCATGTCATATTTTTGCAAACTATTTCAAGAATTTGAACAATGATATTCTATTTGCTATTATCTACGAGGACTGTTAAAATATCAGGATTTAATCCTTATTGATTAGTGAAGAATGAAATTGGTATTCCTTGAAAATATTATTTTCATGATATTACTGAAATATTGACATTTTGGTGAAGTTTGTTAGTAAGTCTTGTTAGTATAACCTCACTACATTTGCGGCTAGAACCCAGGTAATGATATTTTTCTTTAACATTCCTATTTTTTTCGGTGGATTCTTATTTCGCACAGACCGTCTTTCATTTCTTTTTCCAGTGTGCTGCGTTAGTCTGATGCAGTTATATAAAAAGTTCACATTATATAAAAAAAATAAATTCGAGGAAAACGATTACAATAACATTTGAAGAACTACTCCCTAGTAGCACTTCAATAATAGTTCTACATTAGAAATTCGGCCATCTTCTCTTCAGACGCCTCGGAGTATTATCGGGAATGGAGTGTGAAGCAAGTTGGAAGACTAATAGATTCGAGTGGGTATGGAGTTTACCATGAAAGGATGGGTATCTGGTTTGGGCCAAATCAGAAACATATGGAACATTAAGCTTTATGGATAAGTTTATTTGTGACATAATAAGGATCATTTAGGTGATTTTAAGAAGGATTTTCAATTGTAAGGATTGGATTCGAGATGATTTGGGAGGATTAGTGGAGCCCTTTTCTGTATTTTAAAGGTTTTAAGGCTGTGTCAATTTAGTTGTTGAAAGTCCATCTTCTTGGCGGGATGTTATTGGATTAAGTGGCAACTTGTCAGAGTATTTTTGCGCAGATTAGCGATATCGTCCAGCTATTGTTTAACCTAGTTCAATTTTTCTATTCTATTCACTACATTAGAGAATAGAATGGGAATGGGAGGGGAGATTTGCTATAATTAAGAGAGCAGATAGGCGGAGGGGACAGTAAGAGGTAGTTGTGTCAGGTGCGGAACCTGGCTGGCTAATTAACGCTCTGCTTCCCCCAATCTCCTCGCCTTTTCCACTCCACGGCCACCCTAATTCTAATCGCCCCTACGCCACCATAAACTACCCTCCTTTCAATCTACATAACATTATTGTGCAATCCGGATTTTACCGCCCCAAAATAGGTTTCAGCACACTTTTTTCCCTCACAATGGCCTCTTCAAGATCACCCAGAGTGAGACAGAAAGAGATAGATAGAGAAATTTAAGATAATCTCATACAGTTGATATCCCTAGGAATCCACGAGAAAGAATTTGTCAACTATCAACTTTAAGCTTTTTTCCGACTACTCCAACATTTACTAGACAAGCGTTCAAAGCTCCCAATAAATTACAAAAGACTCATTCGCATGACAGTTATTACGCTATTTGGACATAGGGTGTTGAGCTTTGGAGCTTCCATTCCTTACCGTCCAAAATCCTCAACGCTCCTTTTCATGACACAAACAAACTTATCCGTAGTGATCTTAATGTTGAATATGTTGCTGTTTTGTCCCAAACGAGATACCCATCCTTTCATAGTAAACTCCATATCCTCTAGTCTCCCATCTTGCTTCACACTTGATTCCCGATAAAACTCCGATGCGCTTGAAAAGAAGAAAGGAACTTTCTAATGTGGAACAGTTATTGAAGTGCAACCAATGAGCAGTTCTTAACAATTTATTGAATCATTGTAATAGTTTTCCTCAAGTTTACAAATCTATATTGTATACAGTTATCAATAAATAGTTTAAAAAAATTAAAATAACAATTCTCACCGATTTTATTGAAAGTTGAGATATTTTTGTTTTGTTGGAAAAACAATCTGCAGACATTCGCTTAGTGACAACTACCTCTTTTAAGATAATAGGCAGATTGAACGATTCGGAATGACTTTGACAATGAAAATAGAAGAGTTTTTTTGGGTATTTAGGTTCACGGAAAGAGAATATCGAAATTTAAAACTTATTATAAAATAGGTCGTTATCCTTCATATTATGTAAAATTCTGTGCTGAGACTGGGGATCGAAAATTTAAACGATTCTATGCAAAATATTTCGATAAGCCTTGATGTTTAAATATATTTTCCTTGTTTTTGAAAAACGCCAAGTGTCCAGCATATCCAACCAAACAAACGCTTGTAGGAATTAGTACATACAATTTTCAACTATAATCAAACAAAGGCTTTAAATACTTTAAGACTCTGGCGAATTCACCATCTTAAAATTCTCCTTAACTTAGTGAATTTATTATTATTTAAAATAAAAAAAAATAAAAAATAATCGTTTGAATAATCCATAATTAACCAAAGTTTAATGAAAGATAAAATTTAATAACGGAAATTATTTAAACTATAGACTGAATTATTTTAAAGACATTGTTGAGATGAGGTCAATAATAATAAATAGTAATTAATTACTGTTACACAGTGATATGTTTAAAAATATTAAAATTTTTACTATTTTTGAATTACAATAAAAACGGATTTGATCCTCGAAAAAATAATCTATTAATGACATAACTAAAACTCACCTGCTCTATTTGATTGGTCTATCATAGGTTGAACGATTCTACGTCTGGCATTAATGAACCTGAAAACAATAATAAAATTAATCAAATATATTCATTCTTGTATGGATTTATAAAATTTAAAAAAATATATATATAACTTAGAAAATATCTAAAAAAATATTTTAGGTCAGGTATAAATTTTCCTATCACAAACATTGTTTCTTCCAGGATGATTAGTGTTAGTTATTATAGGTCGCACAAATCTTTTGAAGTTTTAGGATTGAACAAAAATTCCAAGTTTGATTATTTGAAAAGCAATATTTTTCATAACTAAAACTTGAAGACTAAAATTATTCAAATTCATAACATTTTTGTTCATTTGAATCATTGTCCTAAAGTTGCGTATCATCAATATTGAGAAATTACTTACTCCTGTCATAGCGTGGAAGTTGCTTCTTGGAGTTTATTTAACTATGAACACTTTCCATTAAGATGTGCCATTGCTATGCTTACTTGATTTGCAGGTATTGGGGCCTCACAATTTCTATTGTGTTTGTATCTCTCATAAAACTATGAAATAAGTTTTTAATAAGAATTAAACAATCCAGAGTAAAGATAACGATTTGTTTATTATTATTATTATTATTTATTTTTTTTTAATTTAGGCTATGGAAAACTTAAAACGATTTGTGTCATCTGATGATGTAATATCACAACGAAATATGTTAACTTTTTTTTTTTTTAGTCGATTTCGCCACTTTTCCCGTACCTGAGATTATCAGATCCTCACTTTTTTTTTTTGTTTTCAATCCACCCTAAAGGACAAGGATTTTAAAACAGGGTTGGTTTTGACCAAAAGAAGATTTAGCAATGTGTTTTTGTGGAGGTAATAGAGAGGTAGTTTTATTGTGGTGTGGTATTTAATAAGGAGTGGACAGAGAAACGTAAGATTAGAATGTTGGAAGGATTGTTATCGGTGAAGGAAAGAACTAGCATAGGGAATTAAGTCACTATTATGACATATAATTATAAAAAATCAAGATGTAATTTTATTCGCTGAGAGTTGTTTCACTATTAGTGAATTTCGAATATATTTCGTAATATATGCGACTGTTCTTAGGAATTATTTACTAAAACAAGATTTTCTCCTTGAAACGAAAACTCTTAGCTGTACAATATTCTAATTTTCGGGGTCTCCACTTGGATTACTCACTGCATTACTTGCGAGATAGTGGTAGCCCTCGGACATCCTCGTCTTGATCAATTTGGGCAGTGACGAAGGGATGAAATAGCGCTCTAGGGATAGGTGCATCCATAATGAAACTAGTAGGAAACCATTAGATAAGGGGTAAAAAATGATGTGGGGGTGGACCCTCCACACGTCACCCCACCCTTCATGCTGACTCGTAAAATTCACCCACCACTTTCAACCATATCCATCTCCAATGATCTCCTTTCACCATTAAGTTTTTTTTTCTCTTTCGTTTTGGTCTGATAAATGGTATCAGATGGTTAGGACCGATCTATATAAAGGAAAGGATCGTGTTGTAAAATGTTTATGTTATGGTGTAAATGTTCAAAGTCACTTGAGGTACGCATGATGGTATAAAAGGATCAATAAAATTAGGATTGATAAATGAATTGCCTCTTCTACTGGAAACATTCATCATCAGTTCTAAAAAGATACAAATTTGTGTCTAAACATCAGCACTTTAATGCATACATTATGTATATTATTCTCTTTTAAATGTAAGACAACAAACCAATTATATTGGTACTCACCTAAAGAGACAAAATAGACTTCTGTAACATCAAGTGAATCAAGTGTGGAAAGGGAGGGAGCTATTTTGTTATAACTTATATAATTTTCTCACATTGCATTTATTATATTAAGATAAGATATTTTTAGCCCTGTGCACTATATTTTTATTTTTATTTTTTTTCTACTTTCTTACTTTATTTTTAAATTGCATTACTTTTAGATTAATTTTGATTTTCATATAATATTTATAGCGTATATGTAATGCAGCTAGGCCACCATTATATTCTTCTTTGTATTATTCTCAAGGGGCAGTTGCCACAGAATAAAGTTTATATTAATATCATTTTAAATGGTTGTGGCAGTTATGATGATTGACATGTCTTCCAAAACTGGTTCATTCGGTTTCCATATGAGACATTGCATGATATGTGACGTTCTTCCGATGACGATGTAAACTACTGGAAGCTTTCCTTCCAGAAGGGAGAGCAGGAGGGGATAATCTCCTGCTTCTATTGTCGAGAAAGTCCGGCAAACGTCTCCCAGTGTTTGTCTCCCCAACACGGATCCGGATTTAGGGAATTGGTCCGGTCTATGCACGGACAAAGCTGGGGAGGGGCGGTCACAATAATTTGTGATTTAATGCCCTCGCCCTAAAAGCCAGGCCGGGAATCATTAATGGCCCTGGCGAGGGGTCCCTGGTCAATAAGACACTCTGCAGTGGGACCACGTTCGCCTCCAATCCCATAGTGTTCGCAATGCGCAAATTGTTGATTCTTTCATCAAACGGTAAAGCTCCTCCTTCCCATAAAAGGGCTCTGGCCAATCTTCTCAACTGCCCATTACGTCAAAGCCATTCTATCCTTAGACTCCGGTTCTGATCAAAGTTGTGCCGGTAATTAAACTCCTGGTAGTTCGGCCTTCATTGTCTCTCCTCTCAGGGTTGTGGTCTTCGATGAAACTTCGTGAGTTGGAAGCGTCAAACATATTCGACAATAAGGGGAGGGGTAATGCCCCCTCTGTCTTCTCATGTTACGTTAAAACTGTCATGAATGGATGAGGGTCCGGTATACCGAGTTAGGATAACCTTAATACTGCGCTAATCAATTTTTGTGTGGATATTTGGTTTAAGTTTTAATATAATGACTCATGGTTGTCGACATCTTCAACGTTTCCTAAACAAACGCTCTATGTTTCCGATTAAAAAATACTTGTTTACATGACAGTAATTAGACCTATTTGGACATAACGGAGTTGAGTCTGGGACTCCACTAAATTTTTCGAAAAAACCTTAATGCACCCACTTTATCACAAATAAACTTATTCCTAAAGATCTTAAGTTGAACCTCATGAAAGAGGTTTGATATTGTAATCAATGGATATAAATCTATTTAAATTAACCTAAATTTTCCAAAATAAATATATATTCGACTACTTCAAGAGACTAAAACTACATGACTATAATCAGAACTATTCATACATATGGAGCTGAGCTTTGGGGATCGATTAAACTATACTATTCATCTCGTATCCACACAATTTAAAATCCTTAAATTGTTACAAACAATCTTATCCATAAAGATCTTAATATTCCATATGTTACTGATTTATCCCAAACCAGATACATATCCTTTCACGGTAAACTACATAACCATTCAAATCCACTGGTCTCTGAACTTGCTTCTATTATATACCTGGAATTTCAATAAATAGGAAAAGCAAATATACTGGAAACGTCTTTTTTCCACAGTATAATCAGAACTGCAAAATGAACTACAGTTTTAACAAGTTTTAGACATCAAAACGTGGTTTTTAAGTATACTAAAAGGCGAATACAATTTTCTTGTTCGGATGTTAGTCCAGTATGAGTCACTATAGCACACTTCCGCCTGCCCACAGCATTATCCAGACCACATTACCTTCCAATGCGAGGGTCAGCTTAGCTCATTTATTATTTATTATTCTTCCAACTGGAACACTATTGAGAGAAATTTATGGACAATGTGCTGTAAATGTTAAGAAAATGGATTTGCAATCCGTTTGATTCTACATGTCTGTTAGTATTTTTTTCTTGTCAAGGTCCTACTATGCATTTTTTTTTCTCGGTATTATAATTCCAATTTCCAAAATTCAGAAATAGTGTTGTGAATATTTTCCGATATATCGGTCCGAAGTTGATAGACCTGGTTTGTCGCAAGGAGAAATGTTCATCTACGTGTTTCCTATGTTATTATGATAATCTCATTTACTACATCCGTATTTTGCTTTTTTTCCCCCAACAGCATTGTTCAATAAACCTTAATAATCTTAGAATCCATCGGGCACCTAAGCAATCTGTTATAAATGCCTTCGTTAATATTCGAGAAGGAAGATGAGGCGAGACCCCCCCCCCCCCCCCCCCCCCTTCAGAAAAGATGAAACAGATAAAAACTAATTAAAAACGGCCGTAAGACACGAAAGATGTCACTAAAATTCCCAACTGAGAGGGGGACTCTTCTTCGATAAGAGGAAAAATAGAATGCTGTTATCTTTCACCCTATTAGCGTCTCTTCTTTATTCATTTGCTTTTTCTTTGCACAAGTTCTCAGCCCTTTTCTTTAATATTTTTTTGGAGCTTCCGTTTTAGGTTGCTATCTGATTGAAAATAATCGCAATTTTCTACATTTTTTACGTCATTTAAAAAATTTTTTTTTACGTCATTTAAAAAGGGGATAAGCGTTTTAATGAATGTCTTCCATGAAAATTTGATTCATATTCAATATGTAGCCACTTGTTTTGTGGATTCATATATTGTTTTAAACAATGAAAATAATGCATTACTTTAGTAAACTATCTCCAGTTGTCTCTATAACTAAACTGATTAAATGCTTTTATTTGAATTAAATTTGTCTTCGTCCAAAGCACCAAAAGGAGGTATAAAGATAAGTTGAATGGTGCTAAATACAATTTATTTTTGTTTCCTAAACGTAAAAGCCGGAATAAAGAAGTTATTCAGCAGAGGTGGAACAACGAGTGTCTAAAACTCCCGGATCTTCACTATGGAAGAAGGAATGAACCTACTAATTTACAGTCCAAGCTTTACGGTAACCAAGATCTCAAGGTTTTATTCTGGTATCTACTGCAAGGTATGAAAATATGAAAAGTGTATCCCCTTCCTTAAAGGGGAATTCTGCAAGACATTTGGGAATAAGGAAATTTCCGTGAAAGGCTTATGGTTTGGGTCTGGCGGAGTTATACCGAGAAAAACAAGGAGCTTCTTGTTCAATTCAAGGTTACATGTACTCTGTTCTTATCGTAAATTTAATTCTGAATCCGAAAATGTAATAAAAATTGAAACTAAGTGGAGATATTACAGTTTTTATGGCAAAAAACGTCTTCTCCTCAAAAAAGTCTTCGAACTATCGTATATCTGGAAAGGATTGGAATAGAAAGGTAAGGTCTGCAGCATTTTTCTTCATTTTTGATGTCTTGGAGGACCTGAGTGTGGATGCGAGGGATATTGTGATGATGGCCAAAAATATAATTTTGAAATTACTGGGCAATATCCACCACGAGCATGGTTATTATGTTTTTGTCTATTATCACTGCTGAATTTGTACCTGTTTTCTGACGGTTTTATAGTTTACTGCATTGTTTATTGTTTTGTTAATATACGTAGCTTCCATTATTTATCTGTTGAGTGTTTTAATTTCGAAATTTAGAATATTTGTGTTGTTGCAATCTATTGGTCATATCGTTCTTTTCTATTAATTTATAAATAGAGAACGGTGGAAACATAGCGGAAACTGTCGTTCTGAATAGTGATAGAATTCGCCATTAAGAATGATTGATTTGGAGAGCAAGTTTATTTGTATTGGGATTCCCGACGGGGCCGATAAACAATAAATAAATCAACATATTGTCCTTGGAGGTATTTGTTGTTAAAGTCTCGCTAATGGTTGGATTTGGCTATTTTCGGTTGGAGTTTTTTTAATAATGACTGGAGGTCGGGGGTTGGAGGGGAGGCTGCAATGGGCTGTGATAACAGAAATTGCTCTGTCAACCCACAATGATATATACCCGAGCATTTCCATACTCCCCTCCTCCTTACCACCAGCACCCTTAAATTTTAATGCTTTCTCTAACTAGGCTCTTATCTAGAGATCTCTCTTTGTGTTTCCCTGCAAATTGTCTCTTACGCTTTATCCAATCTTTTAACGCTTTTGTCGACGCTTTATTTATAACCGTGAGGATGCATTATGTTGAAAATGAGTTAAACGGAAGCTAGGCTGTAGCATAAAGATCAAATAAAAACCGAAAGTGTTTAACAACACATTAGTGCAATAATTATTAGCAAACGCTTTATTGATTGCCATTGAATTAATACGTATTAATTAAGACAAGTTGGAACACAACACACAAGAAGATAAACCTGGCTATCGAAGATCTAACAGCTTGGATAGATTTTTAGAGTTTTACGAAGAAGAAATAATGGAAGATGGTACAAGAACATATCCTAATATTACTATCTCTAATATATTTTTTTTAAAGCTATTTATTGGTATTTACAACTTTATACAATATACATCAAGAAAATTTGAGGAAATGATTATAATGGCATGTAAATCACTTATGAAGAACTACTCACTAGCAGCACTTCAATAAAAGTTCTAAAATAGAAGGTCTCTTGGCAATCTTCTTTTCAGACACCTCGGTGGGTTATCAGGTATATCGAAAGTGAGGCAAGTTGGGAGACTAATGGATTCGTGTGGGAATGCAGTTTACTATGAAAGGATTGGTATCTGGTTTGGTCAAAATCAGCAACATATGGAACATTAAGGTCTTTATGGATAAGTTTATTTGTGATAAAGTAAGAAGTATTAAGGATTTTTCGAAGGATTTTGGATTGTAAGAATTGGATACGAGAAGAATTGGATGGTTTAGTGGAGCCCCAAAGCTCAACTCCGTATGTCCATATAGGTCAAATAACTGTCATGTAAATGAGTCCCTTGTAATTTATAGGAAAGTTTGAACGTTTGTCTAGTAAATGTTGTAGACGTCTATAACGACGGACCGTTTTTTGTCGTTTTTGTCTTATATGTGGATTCTGAGTGAGATTTCTAAATTAAATCCAAAAAGTCAAAGTTTTCGTAAATATCAGACAAATCGAGCGGCAAAGTCTAAGGAAATCGACAATGGAATAGAAACTGGAATCAAAAAGGAAAAACAAATAGTCACAGCACATAATGAAATGTGCTCCTCAAAGAACTCCTATCTCCTAGCACGCTTTGTCAGGAAGAGAGATTATGACCTTAACCTCCTAACAAATAAATATTATATGATCTTTTTTTTATTATGATTATTTTTTTAAAAATCTATCTGAGCAACAACTAAGACGTCAAGAAATAAAGTGAATTATTAAATTGTCATTAAATATGACAATTTAAAATATAAAAGATTAAATTCCTAATCATTAGTTCGATTAGTAAAGTGAAATATACAAGAAATTATCACACAATGACGTGAGATGTCAGGTACGTTACCATAAGGTACAGTTTCACAATGACCGCAATGAATGTTTTATTGGGTTATTTAGATTGTTTTCATTTATGATTGTCATTGATAATTTAATTTGTATTATTTATATGTCTACTCTTGACATTTTTGTATCCCATATACTATGTATAATTCTCACTGTTGTAGACTATATTTATTTGTTTACTCGCATCTTATAATTCCATCATTACATATACGAGGTATTTCTTCTCTTAAAGGTATTTCTTCTTTTCTTCTTACATATCTCGTATTTCTTCAGGTTTCTGATATTAATAGGTATTAGTATATTAATAGACTTCTGGGAAAAGAAACAAGATCTATTAAGTATGATTGGTACTGAATGTACATTCTATCCAAGAAAACCATTTGTTGAACAATATAACGAAGAATTTGGCAAATGGTGTAAGAATGCCGATAGGTTTACTGAGGTATCAATAGGATCACTAAATAATATTTTTCAATAATATTCAACTGTTTTAGTTTTCATTTTATCTTTTTAAATCGTTTTCGTTTTACATTTTTTTAGTTATCTATTTTTTGTTCAAAAAACGTTAGATAGGTCAAGGATATGAATACGTATTCATAACATTTTATTATTAGTTTTCTATATGGCAGTAATAAACTGCAGCTGTATTGGAAGACATTAAAAAATAAATTGTTATGATAAACAATTTATAAATTTAGAAAACATCACTAGACTACAAAATATTTCTGATAGGAGGCGATATAAATAAGAATTGAAACTCTCAGTTAATATTGTCGGCGCTCCCCCGTCACCTTCAAAGATAAGTTAAAAAGATTTTCCGCGTCTCCCTCATCCTTTTTTTCCCTTCTTCCATTCTTTTTTTTTTTTTAATTTAATCTCTTTCCTTAATTTAAGTTTGACTTGGTAGCCGACGGGACGGGAAAACTGCGGGGGAAGAGACCACTAAATTGGGTGCGGAGGTTTTTTCAGCTCATTTCCCTCGGTTTTTATCTGCCCCTCAGGTGCGCATTACCCGCCCCCCGAACACCGCCCCCAAGGCCTTTAACATATCATTTAGCTGCAATTTCACAGCTGAAATTATTCACTTTGCCTATATGCTCATGTCCCTATGTTGGATGTGGAGTACCTTGATCGAGGGAAAAATTCTTGCCAAACAGAAATTGGATGATATTAACATAATTATTCCGTTTGATACTATGTTATAATTACCTCCATGTAAATACCTTTCATATAAATTATTTATATATTATTACTTAGCAATACAGGCCTACCACGTGTATATCAGTTTATGACGTTTTTCTCTTTTCTACCCATATTCTCTTCCATCTCCTTCCTTCGTTCCTCCATCAACAAAGGTACCGATATGGAAGTTTTTGGTGTGAGAAATACTAGTGGATCTATCGATGAAATCAATCAATATCAACTGAAATGCTACATCAGTAGTAATGGGAAATTTAAGGTGAAAATGTACTGTTGCCACATTTCCCAAGGATTCCAACAGATATGCCTTTGAATTTAAAAGCTAGCAGATTCCGTTGCGATTCGCCTTTTTAATGACCAGTTTTGTTTTACAAGGAAAATCACTACAAGTGGGTGGACTGAATTACGAAAATCAAAGCTTTCGCGTACGCAATAGAAGGACCTTCTTACTCTGCGCTCCTCCATCCACCTTTTAAATACAAGAACATCAACCTGTACACTCCTGCGCATCGAACGGCATCCTTTGAAAAATCCTTTATTATCCGCGCTTCCTCTTTATGGAATTCATTGCTAATATCAATTCGAAAAACCTCCACTCTTACTTCCTTTAAACATCATCTATTCCTTTGCCTCCTGAATTTCCAGTCTTCTGAGCAAATGTAAAACATGAATATTTATGTTATATACATTATAATAGTGTACATAAGATTCTTTCACAAGATTTCTCATTTATTTTTTATCTCATAATTTAATTATTAATCAACTTTTATTATAATTAATTATCATAGCCAGACGATTGTCCCACAATAAACGAATAAACGAATCCCAAGAAAACTTGAACTGTCAGACTTGATGATCTAAAATAAATTGAACATTGTTGTATATAACAAAAACATTATGCTTTGGAAATAAAGTATTTTCATTTTAGTTTTTACTACTGTCCGGATTGAATATTTATAGGAAAAACAGGACAACGCCAGTCTAAATTAAGTTTAGTTACAGTTAAAAAATTCATTACAAAGTTCGCCGGGTCAGCTAGTTTATATATATAAATATAATAGCTCATCAATCGATTTTTTGAGCTACAATGATATATTCCCTTGTTTTAAAGCTCATAAATACAACCAAATTTCGGTTGAGTTTTTTGAAAAAGTAGTGGGTATATTCGAATAATACTCATCAGTAGTTAGTAGGGAACGAAAATAGGAAAATTCAACTCAGGGTTCTGAGGGTGAGTCAGGCCAGCAAACTTCCGTCTGTCCACAGCATTATCATGGCTGAAACACCATCCCTAGTAAGTCGGGGGTCAGACGAAACTTAGACCAGAGAATCCAAATGGAAAACTATTTATTTGTTTATATATTTTTAATGTTAGCTGTATTAGAAAATTCTTAAAATTAAAGTTCATTTGTCAATAAGAAAAATGTAAACTATCGTCTATGTGATTCAGACAAAAGCCAAATTATTATATTTATTATTATTAATATGAATATACAATATAATATTTAACTAATGGGCAATTTTGTTATTCAATCATCCAATCGAAACCATTTTAGCATAGGAACAGAAAAATACAATTGTAATATTGTTTTTTCTGTGTAAAATGGTAAAGAAATGTTTTCACTGCTTCAAATGAATTAATTGTTAAATACGAGAAGATTGAAATAAAATAATAATTTAAAGTCGGTACAGTTAAATCAAGAATAAAATACTGAATTAGACTTACGAATTGTTCGCCACTTTTACTGTATTTTTTTTTATTAAAAGACTAGTTTTGAAAGTTAAACATTTATCGTCAGTTCTAAAAACATACAAGAAATTCAAAATATCAGGACTTCATTACACATATTGTATATTTTTTATTTCTTGTCTTACATTTTGAAAATTCAATATACAGTTAGTGATAGTCGCATTCAAAAACCGCTTCTATGTTCTTTTTTTCTCACCTCTAAAATTTGTTTGTAAATTTTAAGGAAAAAAAAAAACATGCACACATTTAAGAAAATCTAATTTTATGTCAAATAAATACGAATTTCTATTAATTTCTTTTAATTAGAAACAATGAACAAATCATATTATTTTTAACTTATATGACTTTCATTTTCATACAGTTAAATAATTCAACATATTATCATGTAATAATAAAATTTAATACTTTTTTTGGGCATCTCTTCGCTCTAATAACGTCATAAAGACGCTTCGGTATTGATTTCACTTGTTTTTTAGTTTGGAGTTTGAAAACAGTTGTTTTCTTGCGGTACTGGGATTATTATAATTATCCCATTCTGATATTAAATTTTTACAATCCTTATTCGATCTTTTAGTTTATGTATAACATTAAGTATATGTTTATAGAAAAGGAAAAGGCAAAAAGTGCAATGAATAGCTTTGTAGCCATGTGCGGATTTTTTAATTTTTTAGTTTGTTTTTAGAACTGATGATTAATGTTTAACATTCGAAACTATTCTTATATTAAAAAATTAACTAATTATTCATAAATTTATTAGAAAACAGCGATTTCGTTGAGTAATAACCAATACATCATTCGGTTCATCATTTGTTTGAGTTCTAATATCAAAACTTGCTAAGCCTAATTTTTTAGCTTAAAATCTATATATTCCATTGTGAATTATCGTAGAAACAATTCCAGGCTTTTAATTGCTAAAATACGATTTTTTAAATTAACACAATGTTCACAGGTGCCACATATATTTATCAAATGTCTTCCCAAAAATGAAAAATTATACGGTTTATCTGTTTCTTTTAATTCCTAAAATTACGTTGAAAACATTAAATTTATTTATTTGAAACTAGATTTATGCAAAGAGGTCATTCTCCTAGAAAGAGCGAAAACTAGTTCAACTTGAGGTACTCATAATGCTATAGAAGGATCAATACAATTAGGATTGATGAATTAATTTCCACTTCTATTGGAATATTTTTATTTGAAAACAAGTTTAGAATGCTAAACATTCATCTTCAGTTCTAAAAACATACAAAAAATCAAAATATCAGAACTTTATTACATAGATTTTATATGTTTCATTTCTTGTCTTAAATTTTGAAAATTTAATTTAGCGACAGTGGCAGTTGCATTTTAACACCACTTCTGATAGATCTCCTCTGAACTGAAGATTAATGTTTAGCATTCGAAACTAATAAAATAATTACAACAGAAGTGGCAATTAATTCATCAATCCTAATAGAACTGAATTAATAAATTAGTTTTAAATTTATTAGAGAATAATATTGTATTAATTCGACATTAAAACATGCAAAGCCTATTTTTTTTCATTAAAATGTTAAAATAAATCTAGACACACTATACAAATTAATAATCTTTCGAATAAAAAATGATAAATCTTTTTTGTTGTTGTTTGTCAATACTATTTTTTCCGACTCCTTCTTTATAGGCCATATATTAAGTTCACATTTTAAATTAATATCGCCATATTGGAATGTGCTATCGCTCTCTCCGGAAATTTAGACTCATTTTCATCTTCTATATTGATGCGCAAAAAACTAAATTAATGGAGAATAAGTCAACTGCAACTCACCCATTGAAAATCCGAATCGAACGCCCTAATGAAAGCAGCAGACGTACTGACTAGGTGTGCCTCTCGGCTCAGTTACTTCACTCCTCTTGTCGGAAATACAATTGGAAAAAGCTCACCATTAGCGGCTGTTGCTGGGAGCGATAAAGTTTCACATTTCGGTTGCATTGTGATGGCCTAATGGTGACGGGGAGAGGTTATTTGCACATCTTTTGTCCCAGCCTGGCTGAATGGAGAGAAAGGCTGAGGTATCCGTTTCCTTTAGCTAATTAGCCCCCAACGCCATTGTCTCCCTAATTTCATTTGCCCGGGAAGTGCATGTAAATGGATAACTTCCATTACCAGCTCCCCCTTTCCCTAATCTAATCCCTTATTCCAACCCCCCCCCCCCCCCCCCTTGCGTTGGAACCCTTAAATACAGCAGGCAAAACAGAAAAAAACTTCCCTATCTTTATATAAAAGTTTTGCAGTAAACCTGGTGTTTATTTGTTTAGAGGACATTTAGTACACGTTGTTATTCCTTTTAGCTATAGCGCTATACGAAGTCATTGCACTTCGTAGAACAGCAAATGGGATCATTGAAAACATTCATATCAATACAGTGTCGTTCTCAAGACACATTTCATAGGAAAACAATCTATTTATTGACTACGGGTAGTAAATATTTCTTTTTAACATTATTTTTATATACAATACCAGACTTGTCGTTTCCGACTACTCGAACATTTACTAGACAAACGTTCAAAGCTCCTAATAAATGACAAAAGACTTATTTACAAGACATTAATTTAACCCTGTACATACGGAGTTGCGCCTTGTGGCTCCACTAAACCTTCCAATTCTTCTCGTGTTCAATCCTTACAATCCAAAATCCTTCGTAAAATCACCAATGCTCCTTATTATATCACAAACAAACTTATTCATAAAGATCTTAATGTTCCACACATTGCTGATTAAACCCAAATCAGACACCTATCATTTTATAGCAAACTCCATAGCCACTGAAATTCACTAATCGCCCAACTTGCTTCGCATTCGATTACCGAGAGAGATCTAATGGAAAACATTCATTGAAGTACTACTAATGAGCGATTCTTAACTAGTTTTTGAAATATGATAATCATACCACGCATTTACTTGCTATGTTGTATACAGTTGTGAACGTCAATAAATACTAAAAAAAAAAATACTTTCAGATATTCGACTTTTGTTGAATATGTAGACATTTTAATCGTACGAACATTTATTTTCCTATTTAAAATTTAAGGTTCCTATAACAAATTAGATATTTATTCAAGTTTTGCTGTACATATTGCACCAGTCTCCCCCCAATGAAGAATTAATTGATTGAATATGGTGGATATGCAAGAACATAGGCTCCTTCAACACCTGTCATCCAAAACCTCCTCAGTTTCCCAACCCCCCAGTTTTACCCTTGCATATACAATCCGAAATGCGGACGGCTTATTCAGTTAGAGGACATAGAGGAGCTCCTCCCGGTGAAATAAGATCGGGTGGTGGGACCCCTGCCGAGCCCCAAACTGCCCCCAAGTGCCGCTTTTCCATTGTCCTTCCCCTCCGCTAGGACAACAGGTGTAATCCAACTGGCCATCTAAGCACCTTTACCTCTTACTCCGCTCCCGAATCCCATTCCCCTCCCACCCAATAACCAATTCACCCTTCCTGAAATCACCAGTCAGGATCTGCTGTAAATTTGCGCTACTTTATGGCTACTAATTTTTTTATCCTGACAGCTCGGGATGCCCTCTTCCAGTGCTTTATCCTCCGTTGGCTTGATATATGTTTTATACATTGTATAAATTTTTTTCCCCATGTTGTGATTGGATTTGTTTGACGCAATGTTGAAACAAGGGACAAATTATAGCATTTCTATTATATATATATATATATATATATATATATATATATATATATATATATATATATATATATATATATATATATATATATATATATTGTTGTTCCTTTATATGAAAACAAATTTATAATAAGCAAGCATTATTGTCCCCATTGTCTAGTCTAGAATTAAAATAAACATACAGAAACTTTCAAAACATCAGCAATATAGATTATATGTATGATTTAAAAAAAAAAATGTAAGATATGAAATCAAACATGTTGACACTCAACTGAGGTAAAATGCAACGGCATTTAAAAAATATCAGGACCTGGAAACAGATTTGAACTGGGACTATTTAATATTTATCTAATCATTTAAAACGAAATTCAGTATTTGTTTTGAACTATTTTATTATTTCTAATGATTTGTAAAATAAAACCGAAACAGATAAATCGTCCACCCATAATGAAAACCTAAAGGACAGTCCATGTACCTGACTAAAAAATGTAGTGTAACGTCTTCCATTGTGTCTCGTTAGGCCAGTATCATCATGTTTGATTTCTAGCCTAACATATTTAAATATTTAATATGTATAATCAAACGTAGCAAAGTGCTGATGTTTTTGTATGTTTTTAGAACTGATGATGAATGTTTAACATTCAAAACTAAAAGCATTACAATAGAATTTTCAAATAATTCATTAATCCTGATAGCAATGATCCTTCTATTCCATACTGCGTATCTCGATTGATCCTTAAGTAAAATAAACAATCATTTCCTTTCTGCCAATAAATATTTAATCCAACAGTCCGTTTCAGATTAAAAAAATAGAACAAGAAGCGGTCTCGGTCCAAGATACACATGTAAATGCAAACCGGGATACTCGCAAGAACTGGATTGCGTCGGTCATTCAAAGTGAAATGGTCGAGGCCAATTAGCTGGATCTGCACCTTATCCTAGGATCAGTGGACTTGGACTTAATGAGGGAACCCGATCCCAAAGCTCTCACTGTCTGAGTCGCAATCTTCAGGAACTATCAAGTGGCAATGGCAGCCAGAGGTAATCAAGATGCAGCCTCCCCAACGAGGTACGTTCCGAACCTATCAAGATCAGTTTGCCGGTGAAACGAAGCACAAATCATAGTGGTAATTTGAAATTCAAATGATCCGAAACATCTGATTGACATTTTCTTAATTCGTCTGGTCATTCTTATGTAACGTGCAAGACTTTCATAATCTACTAGATTCCGCATTGCGTAGCAATTCCCTAGATTACACTTTACCAAGGTTCACTTATTATAGTACAATATTTCTCAAATGGTTTAAGAACATAAGGTAGTAAACAAAGAATATGTTGTTTCTTAATATTAAAGAAGCTGAAGACATTTTACACTGGAGGTACGTATGATGGTCTAGAAGAATCAATACAATTAGGATTATGCACACACAGAGGACAAACCTACCCCAGAGGTTAATTTCCCTTTTATTTCCCTAACCTAAAGACAAAACAGCCCCCTTCCAAAAATCGATATATATTAAATAAAATTTGACTGTGAAGCTAAATACAACAGAAAACTGCACGATTGGTAAAACAAATATTAAAAAGACGTATCGCTCATTTGCTGAAACAACGATATAACTCAAAAACAAGCTTTTGAGTTATGCCGAGCTTTTGACTGTATAATGAACCATTACATCTATATAGTTTTAGTCGGTAGAAAGCAGAATATGCCGCCACTGTATGTCTACAGATCATCCTGTACTTTATTCACAAGACTGTCCTTCTGCAAAATTAAAGTTTTTGAGTTATGGCGTCGTTGCTACAAATTCGCGATAAATGGGGCATACGATAAGTCGCAGAATTCCAACTTTATCGTCCATTGAAATGAAAATAACCATAAATTCAGCAAAGGCTCGGTGTGAAACTAATACATCATGTAGAAACTTTCTAAAATTAAATATGTAAGAATCATTCGAAAGAATAAAATCGTTTAAAACCGATCCAGATTTTTATTTAAAAGACCTGATAAATATTTTAAATTTGTTTTTAGTAGAAACAGAAAAACCGACCAGTCATAGGAAAAACCTAAAGCCCATCTACCTGACTAATAAATGTTGTGTAACGTCTCTTTACTCAGTCTACTCCAGGTCCTGATATATTTTAGGGGCCGTTCTTTTTGCCTCCTAAGGTGAGAACTAGTATAGACCTAGGATGAGACGAATATGCGGTTTCTGTGTCTTTCCCTAGATTTATTAATTATTTAAGAACTTTTTACTCTGTTTTTATTATAAATAATGTAAAAATGTTTATCTGATTAGTTTTTTCTGAGGTTTTTCTTATACATGTTTGTATATTTATGGCGCTACGACCCTCCAAGGAGAAGCGCCTTGTCACAAAGTGCTTGCCAAGCTGGTCTGTCGGCAACAACTTATATAATAGTATTAATTTAACTTGGATATCTTTATTTAAAATATAACTCTGAATAAGTTATTATAGGATATACAATAAAGAGAATGGTTTTATTATTGTATAGTTGAATATCTAATATATACTTGCGGAAAATCTCGATAGTCGGGAAAAGAGAAATGTAGTTCATGTAATGGGTTCTATATTAACTAAACCACTTATGACGAGTGAGTTTAGCTATTGATTTGACGTTGTTTAATATAATGAGTCAAGTTTGATTAACGTACCAGATGGACACGGCAGTTACTTGGGCCAGTAATAGGTTGCTTCCATTAGGGATTCTCTCGGGTGCCATTAAGACCAGCCTTGTCCCTCATCCAATTGCAATGTGATGAAACAGTCACCTCCTGGTACCACAACAAGTACAGGAGCATTAATAGAGAATCCGGTATGATCCAGAAAGATTTGGCTGGTCAAGGTATTGTTCGCTTTATGTGGAAATATTGAACGAGGAAAAACTATAGCTTGAAATGTAAATCGAAAAGGTACTGTGAGTGATCAAGAGAGAAAGAGGGAGAGGTGGACAGATGGAGAGAAAGAGTGTGTTGTGTGTGTGTGTGAGGGAGAGAGAGTGAGAGAGAGAGAGTTAGAGAGTGAGAGAGATGTAGAGTGGGAAAGAGGAAAGGAGAGAGAGATGAAAAAACGTGCGAGGCTGGGGAGCGGCAGGGCCATAAATAAGGGAAACAGATAGGACCGGCGCGCTATACCTGCACCCCTTGTCAAATCGTAAATAAAACACAAATGACAATGAAATAATACCTCAAAGCTGCCTCCCGGAATATTTTCATCTTTTGGAAATATTAAAGCTAATCCCTAGCAGTGTTATTATCCCTTTTAATGAAACTCCATTCTTTTGTTATTTTCTTTTGCTCCTGATTGGATCGGTGGTGGGAGACCTTCAATTGGAACTCGGTTATTTCTTCCTTTCTATTTTATTTTTACTAAATGTGACCGGGCGGAGAATGGAGGCGTATTTATGATTACTGGTCCCGCAAAACCTAATTGTTTGGGGAGGAACTATAACCTCAACTGTGATCACAATGTCCCGTCTCCTTTTGATTATCCTTCATTGCTTCTTTATTTAAGTGACTACACACTATATTTGTTATGTTTTAATCTTCCAACAAAAAAATGAAAAATAGAAAAGATGTAGCGCTGTATGAACTTCGTTGAAACCGTTTTAACATTAATTTGTTTATATGAAAACATATATATATATATATTTATTGGAATTATAAAATATGCTATTTCACAAAAGTATGAATTATTTGATCAATGAAACCATGGGTCACATAAAATTCAGCATGCTTAAATCTAGTGGTGAGCAATTTTGTGTAAGATTTAAATATTTCTAATCATACAAAGATCACAAATTATTAAGAGAACACTTTTTTGTTAAGAATAATGTGGAGTCTAAATGTACTAAATAATCATTCTTATACTGGATATAAAAAATATATATAGGTGCTGATTCACACTGTGCCTTTCACGATAAGACAAAAACTGAAGATTGATTCTGAGATAAATTGAATTTTTGCGTATATTATTAGTTTATAAAGCCGGTGTGTAGTTGACTTATCAATATCAAGCCGAAACTTTGAAGAGATCTTATTGCCGAGTACTTGAACAATAATTTACATTTATACCTTAATCAAAGGTTTTATTCGAATCATAAATGTTATTATTAGAAAGATTGGTATAATCCTTTTAAAAATTATTCTAAGCGCTTTCAACATATACGAAGTGAAGAGTCTGATATTGAACATAGCATTGGTGATATGGATGGTACACTCTTGCGGAACTCCTCAAAATTTCCCATTAGGTTTTAAAAATTTAAGATTTTGCATAAGACTGGAAAACTTGCAGCTGTAATAATAATGCTTTATTTACATTTTTATATTTTAAAAATTCATTTGAGTATACATGGTCCGGCCTTACATCCTCTACTGATTAATATAGTTTTGTACAATAACGAATAGGTTTATATTTTAAAAACGTTTTTCAAACAGTAGGAATAAAAATAACGTATATGTAATAAAAATAACTAATATGTTTATATAATAACATGACGTGTAAACTGATTACATGTTTTGTTATTTTGTGGGAGTATATTTTTAGGGATGTTTTATTCTAATTACCGATTTTTCAAATAAGGAAATTTTTAGAATAAGTCGTTTTTTTTCAACATATCATTAATTTGACCATAAGTAGATGTTAAGTTTGATAGGTGCAATGTTAAGATCATGAAGCATAGTTGATATTTTTGTATAACGAAGGTAATCATAAAATAATTCTTATATACAAGTTTTAGATTCTACTGTAGTTTGTGAATACATAAATTGATCTCGAGTAACTGTTTTGTATAATATAAATTTGTTTTTGGGACTTAAGTTTGATTTTTTGATGAAACAAGAGAACATTTTGAGTATCCTTTTTTTATTCTTTTCTATTTTATAGTTTATGTGCTCTGTGAAAGTTAGTGATCTGCCAAATGTTAAACCCAGGTATTAATTGATTTTGACCAAGGGATATCTCGTTTGAAGTAATATGCTGTCCTATGACTGGCCTGAAAATAGAAATAATGACTTCTGATTTGTGCGAGTTCACTTTCAGTTTCCCTTTTTGGAAATATGTTTTAATTTTTTTGTAAATTTGTTGTTATCTGTTTACTATTGTGTCGATGGTGTAAGAAGCTGTATATAATGCTGTGTAGCTGCTATTTTTAAATAGCCTCTTAGATGATGCATGAGAAAATTTACAGTGTATAAAATACATGTCTTTGGGTGAATAACTGACGCGAACCCCTCGCGCTAATTTCGCAGAGGGTCAAGCTGAGCATAACGATAAGGGTTAGGGTAAATGGCCCAAGATTGGAGTCGGGGTGGAAGTTAGCAGCGTAAGAACCAGGGGCACCCCGGCAATAAGGAAACGGTATAAAGGAGAACTTTGAGCTGAGACAATTAGTTAAATGGTCGCGACTTCCTAATCCATGATGTGTTCCGGATCTAATTAGGGATGCTGTCTCTAATTTTCAGTCCTCCTTCCCTTCCCCCCCCCCCCAATCCACCCTCAGTATCCACGCCTCTCGCCTCGGTCTTATGGACCGGATTGGATTTAGGTTCGTTAATTAAGCACTAACCTCAAATGGGAATGTAAAACCGAAATCAATACAGAGCCTTTCTAAAAAATAAAAAGGAACACCATATTATATCAAATCTTTTACTAAATATATAGCAGTTGATCATTGTTCGTTGAAATAATCAAACTTATATTTTACAACAGATCTGTTTTTTTGATGTTAAAATACACCTTTAGTTACATTTAATTGAGGGATTCACTTTTCGAAGAGTACGATCTCTATCCTGGCAGTTTTTATAAAGAATGAATTTAATATAAGCATGAAATATTAGTATATATGAATATGAACCAGATAAAATTAATTTATTATTTTAGCCGATTTGATGAAGCTGATAATGGTTTCATTCGATTCAGCACCTCATGACCCGTATAATGCCAAACTTTTGTTCTTATAACTTGGATCTTTAATATTGATTTCGTTGTCCAAAGAAAAATTGTCACATCCACTATATACAAGGATAAGTAAGAAACAAAGCAAGACACTACATTCTTAATGTACCGTTTGACCAAATATTTTTACCTAAATTCATGTGATTAAGTTCTGATAGACAAAAAGCGTGTTTCGGCTCAACAACTTCCCTTATCCTTAATCGATAAAGGAAACAATAAAACATCCTGCCGGGGATCAGACAGAATCAAAAAGGAGAGCTTACCACGGAGAAATAATTTGAGGAGTATGACCTCAAGGGAAAATCCACCCCCTTCCATTTGGTTATTGCCTCCCTCCCACTCCCAGTCGTGACCAGAATTTTATCAAATATTCTACCGAGTAAGAAACCACCAAAAAAATATATATTTCCTTTCCATTCCAGGAAACAGGATTTTGCCCTTAGGTCGATGAAGCTACCATATGCTAGCTAATTCATCATTAAGTTTTTATAATAGTAGTTAAGTTTCGAAATTAATATGTGATTTAATACTTTACAGTCCTAAAGTAAAATATTTATACAATAATAAAACAAGGGCAAATAAAATAATATGTTGTAAGGCTATTCTAATCACGGTGAGAGCAGAATACAAATTATATTATATTATTTTATCAATTTTATTATATCATGATACAATCTTGACTGTTTAAGATTTACATTTCGATACCTTAAAATAGTCTTTTAGAAAATAGTTTATTAAAAGTGGTGTCTTATAAAATGCCCTCCAAGAATTTTACGCAAATCTTGTGAAAAGGGAGTTAGTTACAACACGTCAATTAGCAATATATAAAACTAAGAATATTTCTAGCAATTAACGATTACCATTATCACCACTGATTTTGGAGGAAATTCCCTTTTTCGTGTTATCCAACAAAATTTTCGAGGAACAAAAAAGTTTTTTAATGCGAATTTCATAAGGAACCTTTTAGTTGATGATTCAGAAAAGGATGATTCATAAGAAGTGGGAATTCAATTCAATAATAGCAGAAATTAAAATTTAAATAAAACAAACTATTTATTGATATCTACAACTGTATAAATATCTACAATAAGTAAATTTGAGGAAATTACTACAGTGACTTGTCAATAACATGTAAAGAACCACTCCCTAGTAGCACTTAAATACAAATTCTACATTAGAAGATCTCTCGGCCATCTTTTCAGACTCCTCGGAGGATTATCAGGAATTGAGTGTGAAGCAAGTTTGGAAACTAGTGTATTTGAATGGGTATGGAGTTTAGTGTAAAAGGGTATAAAACCGTTTTAGTCTTGTATCACTGATCTTAATAAATATCTTAGATGGCGGTATGTTATTAACTAAGTCCCAATAATCGTTAGGCAGACGTATGTTCCTAAAGCTAAACTTAAACAGATATAGAAAGTTATATTAATATTAATTAATATACAATATTAAATTATTTCTATTAAATAACTATATCAGAAGGCTAAAAGTTTCGATTAGCAAACTAAGCTATGTTGCATTACAACATACAATGCTTTCAAGTACTTAAAGACACTTTTAATAATAATATTTATAACATTAATATTCCACAGAATTCTGAATAACAATCAATCCGTTTGACCGAGAGATATGTGTGGTTTTTATATTGTATTGAAACAATGGAAGAGAAAATGGGAAGCAGTAAAGGCGAGGGACAGATGGGCAGGGATTGAGATTATGGAAGATGTGAGGGAGGGGAAGTGTCAATTAAGGTAAAAAGTGGGCAGAAAGAGGGGGCGAGTGTTCATTAAAAAGGTGTTTGGGAGCCTATTTGGCGAGCCATTAAGTCAGGACTTACCCGCCTGTAGCAAATCGATAGACAATACCTCACTCTGCGAAGCGGTAGCCATTGTTGCTTCAGGCAGCTCTGCTTATATTTTTATTTTTATCAACATGTTCGCAACGCTATTTTAAACATATTTAATCAGAAAAAAAAATAGCAAATATTATTTACAACAACGCAATTTATTCCACGCCAGATCCAGTCAACAATTGGATTTCAACAGTTCCTTCTAATTTGGCGATTATTAAATCATTCTCTTCCACTATTTGACCTGTCCTAGTTATGATATAATTAGTTTTTATTTTCGCAAAACAAGGTGTGGGTACGTTATCCAATTTCCAAGAAAAATCCACATGTAGGCGAAATGTGTAAAACCGTCCAATCCGTTGAATTAGTCTAATAATTCAACCAATTCCCAGTTATTGTAGATATCTGGGAAAATTTAACCCCTTTTTGTCCAAGGATCCTATAAGGATACAGACATCTTCAATGGCGATGGGTGTCGTAGATTGCCTGGCAAGAGGATTGACAGACCGGTCAACTGGCTGCTTCCTCCCTGACGAATATTTATCGCCGGTAGAGTGCCCCAACAATATATAACTCAGTGTAAATCTTCATTTGGCTGAGGGATCAACCATCAGCTGCGGACCACCTGCGCCGTCTCGCTTCTTATACGATCAATAAATCCATTATACGACAATAACTCAACATATAAAACTCAGCCCTGGATTGAATTTGGGAAATAAACAATCTATCAACAAAAATATATTAGTCTTTCATTTGAAACCATATAAGAAACTCACTAGTCCAAATTGTTACATGAACAATATGAGTGTTTACGGAATACATTAAATAGCTTTGTCTTTCAAAAGTTTTTTATTATCTATCTATAGACATTTACCACTGTACATAGAAAAATACATCCAGTAAATGTGATAATAACATGACAATTGTTTGTGAAGCAACTACCCACTGGTAGCATTTCAATATACGTTTTATTTGTGAAGGTACTAAGACATATTTTTTTCATACGACTCGGAGGATTGTCAGAAATAGAATGGGAAGAAAGTTGAGAGACTATTGGATTTGAATGGTTATGGAATTTACTAGGGGAGGATAGGTATCAGGCTTGGGCTAAATCAGCAACATATGGAACATTAAGGTCTTTATGAATACGTTTATTAGTGAATTAGTGAGGAGCATTAAAGATTTCAGATTCTACCATTATGGGTACCTCAAGTGATTAAATTTTTACTTCTAAATTTTATAGTGATACATAATTTTTCATTCTAACCATTTGCTGAACTAAGAGCAAATATTTTATTAGAAATGCAATGTTTAAAATTTAATCATAAAGGAATATTCAGCTGAAAATTTCATGTCATTAATACCCACAATTAATTATCGCCTCGGATATAATAATTTTTGGCCGAAGCTGAAAGAATCGATTTTCACCGATAATGGTGTAATGCCCCGGTGTTGCCTAAAGAAATTTCTCTTCAGGAGAAGGACGATTTCATGCTAGTTAATGACAATGTGTCTTGTAATTGAAATTTTACCTATACTAGGAGTATATCGCTTTAGTAGACTCGAAGGCACGTACTCGCGTTATTAACACCAAGCAACACTTACAAGATATGCTAAAGAGACATAAAGAATCAAAAAGTTGGCTAAGATTGCCAGGGGAATTCATTTAACCAAGATTTTTTTTCTTCAGTTTATGTCAATTGTTTTGATTATAAATGAATATTTTTATAAAATATTTCAAAAATGATCTCTTAATGTTATCACCTTTTATTAGAAATAATTCAAATATAATATAATTTCTTAGGCATATTTCTTATATATTTTTGAAAATACATGTTTCGGAGTCTTTGCTCCATCTTCAGGCTTCTTAAAATCAGTGATTGCCTTCACATTGTCAATTCTACTTGCCTCACAGCCATATTAAGTAGAATTGACAATGTGGAGGCAAAGACTCTGAAACATGTAGATTCAAAAATAAATATATAGGAGTTATGCCTAAGAAATTATATTATAATTACATCTCCTTCAACATAAAAAGTTATATAATTCAAATATAGAAAACGTATTTAATAAGATATATAATAAATAATAATAATGATTGAAATTTGGACGGGAATCTCGATATATATATATATATATATATATATATATATATATTTTTTTTTTTTTAGATACAACCGTCGAACTCCACTCAGGAGCAACCATATAGTATCAGAGGCGGTTAGATTGATTTCACATAACAATTTTTTATTTTTTTTTTCTTACTAACAAAAAATTTTTCAAAACCAGTGGTCTTCATATAAAAAAAAAAAAAAAAAAAAAAAAAAAAAAAAAAAAAAAAAAAAAAAAAAAAAAAAAAAAAAAAAAAAAAAAAAAAAAAAAAAAAAAAAAAAAAAAAAAAAAAAAAAAAAAAAAAAAAAAAAAAAAAAAAAAAAAAAAAAAAAAAAACAGACTATAAAGATGAATCATGGATCAATAGAATGAATTTGTAAAAAAATTTTAACGATATGGTGTTCGGAAAGAGGAATGCTATATTACTACTATACTCTATAATCGTAATTCTACGATTTTATTTTTATCCCAGAGTGTAAAAATATATATAAATACATTTTTTTTCCAGTTATAAGTTTCAGTGACTAAAATTAAATAAAAATTAATTTAACCGTAAAATTAGAGACGTATTAAAAAAATTACCAAGAACTTCATATTCATTTCTAATACGTGTGATATGCCCTGGTTAAAGAATTTGGGGACGAAAACGCCTAATAAAAAATGAAACTTTTACCCGAGAATATGAAAAAAAACAAACAAAAAGAAAAAACATCGGATGGAATGTTTCGCCTGTCAGTATATATATATATATATATACTTGTCCTTATATATAATAACTACCCTGAAACCTGGATCAATCTGGATGAATGAAGAGGTGATACTTACATTCACGATCCAATTTAATGATTCACATTTGAGCATCACTAATGAAAATTTTAACATTATTTAAGATTCAGAGTTCTTAGTTAAACGGTTGAAACCATTCGAGAAAATGGGTTTAGCATTTAATTTTCAAATAGCAGTGAGTATGTAGCCCCCTTAAACGACTAGTTGGAATGGGGTCCTGAAATATCGGCTGAATTAAGGCGAGCTCTTTGGATTTATATGCAAAGGGAGTATTAGCCGAGTAGAAGAGGAACCCTTCCTTTTAAAACAATTAGCCAAAGCCCGGAGTTGGCGATAAATTTACCTAAAACCTGGGATTTTAATTTAAGCCTTATATAATTTACTTGGCTGCTAACTTCAACAAGGGAAACTCTGCCAACCACCTTGAGAGAATGGTTTTAATCTTCCCTCCAAGGATCTGAATATATGAAAATACTTGTTAATTGAAAAGTTGTAGCACAGTGTTGACAGTTGATATATCTACTGAATGGGTATCTGATTTCGTAAAGTAACTTGTATTAGCACAAGCAATTACACTTGAAAGAACATTTTATAAGTAATCCTAGAATGCTTTTAACCCTATATAAAAAATTATGGTTCTATCAAAACTTTGACCTCGTTATTATAAAACTTAAATGGGACTTCGGAAATCCTTTATTTTTTCTCATTTTCTTTTATTCGTTATCTGTTTATGTCCTATGTCATTTTTTTTTTTTTTTTTTGTAGAGCGCTGGCATCTCTTAGGACCTGGCTTGTACCTCCGTGAATGGAAAGACAAGTCTGTTTAGGGGATCCCTCAGATGTCTATATATAGTAAATAAAGTATGAATATATTTTTAAGAATTAATTTAAATTTTTTTATATATATTACTTTATTGAAATTTACAACTATACAAATATGTACATCAAGTAAATGAGCTGATCGATTAAAATGACATGTAAAAACTTGAAAAGAACTACTCATCAGTAGCACTTCAAATACAATTCTACACTAGAAGGTCTCTAGGCCATCTTCTTTTTAGACGTCTCGGAGGCTTATCAGGAATGGAGTGAGAAGTAAGTTAAAAGACTTGAGGATTAGTGTGGTTATGGAGCTTACTATGAAAGGATAGGTATCTGGTTTGGGCTAACTCAGCAACATATGGAACATTAAGATCTTTATGGATAAGCTTACTGTGGATAACAATTATTAACTTATAAATTATTTATCGAATAATAAATTGTGTGTTGTATTAATTTTGCTGCAAGCTGGTGATATATAAATCAATTTTAAGTAATCGATAAAAATGACTTTCTTTATAACATTTTTAGAGGAAGTTTTAATATTTACTATTTTTTTAAGTAATTGCTATTTAAAACAATAAGTTTCTTCAGTAATTCTGTTGATTCTATTGGCCTGCTTTAGTTAAATATAGACCCAATCAGGTAATTAAAGTTTATTAAACTGCCAAACCATTTCCCTCTTTGCATTCAACCCCTTCCCGCTACCGAGCAACCCGACTCGAGGGAATTGTAACTTTATCATTTGGGGCGTTATAACAATAAGAGTGGGTTTTAAATAGATTGAAGGGTCCCGGGGAAATATATTGTGGGGGAGCAGATGCTGCCATTGATTAATCGTTCTAATTACGGCCACTGGGAGAACTAATTGTTGTCCAAGGCCAAATGAGATTTGCTGAAAATCACTCCATACAAGAGGGGGCCCCCGCCAGCCCCAAACAAAAAGTAATTGGGTGAGCGACCTCTCGCCTATTGACATGGAACTACCGTTTCTCCGTCTTATCCAGTCCTCTCAAGTCTCAAAGCAACATCATTCCATTAAATGGTCATCGATCAGATCGTTGTTGATAATGCTGTTAGCCAATAGAATTTTAGCGATTTATTATACCAAACCTTCGATTTAAAACGCAGAGGAACGTGATAACCCAAGTCCATTCCTTAACAACACATAATTGTCTTGGATATTTTATTTAGTGTAGTATTAACAGATTGTCAACGTGTCAAGAATGGAGAACAATTGCCTTGCCAGAATGACATGAAATGACACACCTTTGTTTTTCCCAATATTTGTTTCAACTATTTTACTTTTTGTTTAACTCTTGTGTCGAAAGAGAATGTAGTTATGACTCCTTGGTCATCTAGCATTTTAATGATGGGAAATCTTTAAATAAAACAGCCAAAAATATTTTAAAAAGCCGTTCAACTGTCCAGCATATGGGGAATTCCAATAAGGAAAAGCGCATTGCCAAAAAAAACATTAAAAGCACTATACCAATTATAACTAAAAAGTATGAGACTTGGATCTTCAGAGAAATTAAAATAAGTCCACGTTTGAATGCACCCAAAATAGCCATAGACTATCTAACTGCTTACTAGCCAGTAAGTGCAGAAACAGTGTGGCATGCATATTTACTGACCCTGAGTTTTGGACAACTGTAATACTTGTTGATGAAAATTATTTTTGGGTCCGATGGACGTTGCTATATGTGGAGGAAACCAGGAGAAGAGCTAACGAAAAAAAATTCACGCCCAACTGGGAAACATTTTTTTTTCTCTCTAGTGGGTGTATCAATTTTACTATGAGCCACAGTCCGATGCTAGGGTCGACGGTAGTAAAAGAATATTTTACAAAGAGAGGTTTGGATTGGAGTAAGATAAGAGATATAGTTGAGAACAATGTTGACGATTAAAATCAAACAATATAACCATATCGTCGAAAGAATAATAATGTACCGTTCTTCCAAGGAATTTGCAGTTTTTCGTAATGGTTCATTTAGGCGTTATAGGAACTTACAAAACATTAGAAAATTAAAATTTGTGTGGAATATAGATAGGAGCGAAGTCATAACTCCAGATACTGTTTTTAGGTTTTCTCCCGTAATAAAGTGTTAGGTCATTAATTCTGATTGATTCATTCGAATCTAACTCGCAGCGAATATTCCGCTGACTCCAACGGATGTAATAATACATTTAAATTGGAATTCTCAAAAGGTATTGAAAACTGACGATTAATTACAAAAGGATCATCTACTTGGATAATCAGGCCTGTTTGGATATTGAGTTTATGGAGTCCACTAATCCATCGAATCCTCCAGTATCTAATCCTCAGTATCCGAAATCTTTTGTAAAATCCTAATTTGCCCTCATTAAAAATAAAATGACCCGTAATGACCTCAATATTCCATATTTCGCTTATTTGGACAGAAATTACTTTTATTCAATTTCAAGCTCATGACGATCTTGTTTCATGACTATCCTGAAATGGAGATGATCTTAGTTAGGCATAAATTTATCTGGAGAGTTGATAGTTTTTTCCTGCCATTTTTTGTCAATCAGATATACTCATTATAGAGTTTTTATAGTAAAAAGTTAAAACTCTTAAAATGTGTAAGTGTATAAATAATGTAGCAAACGGAAAGGATGTAATGGAAACTCGGTGAGAGGTTTTCCCTCTGAAGAAGGGTTTTCATTCGGATCAACGAGGCCAAGATAAGTTAGCGAAGGAACTACTCAGCCCGTTGCGACAAGATGTCCCCTTTATCAGATAACTCGGGCAGAAATTGCCTTTTTTTTTTATCATCTTATCTATCCAGCTGCCTTCCCCTTAGTGCAAGAGTTCACTTACCAATTGTTGACTTGTAGGATAGTAAGACCGGTATCTTGTGCTAGCTGTTTCTTCTGGTCTTCGGAAGGATAAGGGTGCTGAAACAAAATTAAAAAAATATATAAGAAATTTTAATACATATCTAGCAATGTTATGGTTTTAAAAAAAAGGTGAGATTAAAAATAATTTAGAATGAAATTGTTTGTAGGGAAATCGTACACGGTGTAAATTCAACAAACAGCTAAAAAGGGACTGATGATATTGGTTTGTCATCAAGGTACCACGTACAGAAGTGCTAAAAAAATAATAGACTCTGTAGGCTAATATTATGTGCAAATCGATACTTGCAGTCCAGCTGTAACAAAATATTTTTATTGACAAAATCCCAAAAGTGAGACTTGTTTTAATTTAACTATATAATTGAAGTGTTATATTCCTCGGAAAAAGTTACTAATGAAAGCATATTGTTATCCTTATCGCCGGCAATATTATTGGTTTCAGTCTCTAGTCAATGTCTGCATGAATTACTCTTTTCGTTATTTTTTGCATTATTTTTTATTTTATTTTTTTTACTATGCTCGACGCACAATAGAAAGAAAATTTCAAACGCTTGCATCGACCACGGAACGGATAATATGCTCGAACGATTCGGTGCACACGCGGTACATGTAAGCCAGTGAGTTGGCGGTTTATCCCCCTCCAACCGCATACACAAATCAATTTTACAAGCATGCGGAAAATTGCCCACATCAGTCCTCGAGTAAAAATTTTCATGAATTTTCATATGTCGCAGTGAGGTGGAAATGTGTATGTTTTATTGGGGTTTCCGTATGTGGCTAGCAGATACTGTCAATCGTTACTAATGTATACGAAAGTTATGGGATTATTGAATTAGAATCATATGTATATAATTTAATGTTTAATATATGTAATTGACAAAAATGTGATTAAATATAGGCATTTATTTCTTTAAATCAAAACCAATGAAACGAAAAACAATATTCTGAGACATTTGTCCCCTAAGAATAATGTCAATATGCAAATTAAGATACTATTGACTGGCTTCCACAATTTAAAATAATAATGTTTAATATTTTATGCAAACACACATACTAACACCCACACATACATATACACAAATCAAAATAAAATCCTTATCATATTTACATTTTTACATTTTACATATGCTCGGAAGATAGATGATTGTAGAGATGGATGTATAAATAATATTTAAAAGATTTTATAGATGAGGATTTAAGGATGGAAATGGGTAATTATTTCAAAATTTAGGATGCACGGAGAAATGGATAGAAGAACTCATGGTAAGTAGGTCGCAGAGAAAACTTGTAGCCATCGAAATATTAAAATTCATTTTGTTGTTGAACAGATAGAATCCCGTCCAGATTAAAACAATCTAATATTCAGAGTAATTCAAGCCTTTGTGATTAGTTATATTTATTAATCTAGGGATTGCAATATCCAAGCTTATGTTCAAATTTACTTTGATTACTTTTGATGTTCTATAAATTATACTTCCCGTATTTAATCAAGTATGAATCAGACGCGTTACAAATATTTCTCGGAGAATAGCGAGTTTAAGGAGGCATTTGTTATAGGCGATGACAGAGCCGTGGAGTTAGTTGCTAAGGGAAGATTGGGCAGCCATATGGAGCACCGCCACCCGCCGCCAGTTTAATATAGCCACGCCTGTGAGTTACCGCTCTTGTCAGCTCCATAACTAGCTCCATTCCACGTCAGCTGTACCCGGCAACAATCTCAGTCTCCAGTTTCTTTATTCCACCGGGCGGCCCCTATGGTAGTTGTCACTAGTGTAGCGGGAACCATAAGCGGTAATGAGAAAAAGTCGTTCCATATTTCATTTGACTTTGAGAAAAAAAAAAAATCCATACATTAAACATACCCCTGCTCCCCTAAATAGTGTTCCTTGATGATGAAAATTGAAAACTTTCAGCTTACATTATTCCGTTTTAAAAGAATTTCTACATTACCATCTGTTTCAAACGCAATGATAGTGACGTTTCAGGCATTGAAGGGTGGCTAATAACAGAGTAGGAGTTTCCGGATTGGCGGATGATGTTCTCGACTTGCAACGTCAGCCAATAGTGGAAGGGCGTAGGCGTCGCAGGACTAATGAGGCCACCTCAAGCCGACTAATTGGAACAAGGGGAAAATGCTGCCAAGTAATCATTGCCGAGCTTGGCGGAAAAATAAACACAATGAGGGGAGGAGTTGAGCCCGCCCATTATTATATCTAATGATCCTGATCAGATGGAGGGGGTAATCCCTTGTTAAGGGCCGGCCCGACACGGGGCACAGGTCCCAGGGGGATACGCCCAGCAGGGGGACTCCCAGGATAAACAGAGACGACCCATTTGCATATGGGCTGTATTACATTTGGTTTAGAATGACATTCTCAAGGCGTAATTGGATTTATTAACGGGCTAAAACGATATTGTAGTCGAGTCAGATGCGACCCGATGGTCGAATTAGCCACCCCTTGACAACGAACCTATTGATTTTGTTTGTAAGAAATGCTTTTAGGTTTCCTGCGGGGTTCAGGTCACGCTTGGTGATTTGGTAACATAACGAACAATATGAAATAATGGTTAAATGGAAACGTTTGATGCATTTATAAACATTCATAAATCAATATTTCCTACTAGTATGGGATAAAATGCAAAATCCCAGTTGACATTTCTCTAAAGGATAAAGAAGGGAAAAGTTGAATTTCTGCCAAGTTCTTTTTATGGATCATGTTAACACTGAGGAGATGGGATATCGACGAATGAATGCAAAATAGATAGGGTGGTTAGAATGGATGTTTAGGGATTGCGGCTGAAACAGCATAAAGGGAAATGATTGTTTTATCAGCGGGTGCCATGCAGAGGGGTCGCCAGAACCTTCTTCTTGATTCAATCGCCACCGAAAGATGTAATATCCAAAGCTTTCTCATATTCCGTTTATGTTCCGTTCCATCTGTAGCACCCTATCTAAATATTTCAAAGGCTCCTGGGTGCATACACAGAAAAGCGGAAAATGAGATTTCGATTCTCCAGGGAAGAATGAAGATGTAACCGCCAAATGCCTTTATCTTTTCAGCAGTATTCCCACTTGTATGATGCTAGTAACAACAGCTTCCATCTGCTGCCTCGCACCGATAAAATAAATGAACCATTGCAATGAAAGAACTATGATAAACCACCATTCTGCTTATTTCTTTATAACGTCAAATTAGAAAATAAAGATTTAAATGAACCGATTATAAGCTTGCTGTGACATCGTGAATCATCTTAATCCATAAATATCAGAATATAAAGAATATAAGATAAACAATGTTTTAAATAAACTTTGTCTTGTATGTATCTATGTTTATCAAAAACCCTTCACTATTTTAAATACCAATCTCTAAGATATTTTCAGAATGAAATCAATTACGCATCTTATTGTATATAAATAATTGTAAAATAGCAAGGATCCATGTGTGTTGACCGAGTAAACAGGAAAGTGTATTGAGTCATGGTTATAAAAAAATCTGGATTATATAATCTATACAAAATGAAATTATGATCATATTCCTAATAGTTGTCAAAGCTTTTTCTATTACTTGTACATGTTTAATATATAATAACGCCATCGATTTGAAATAACTAGATTAGAATAACGGTTTCAATTCCGAACAATTAAAAGAAATCCTGTATCAAAGATGATACTTGGCCATTGGGTTTTCAGAACAAAAATGTCAGGAGTCGTTGACGCAAATAGCCCACCACCCGAATCCGGGTTACCAGTCTACCAACACCCATTGACACGCTATTTGATACCAATATAGTCCCAAGAAGGACGATAAAAGATGGAAGGAAGTAGGGAGGAGACGGAAGGAGGAAGGCAGTTTGGGGGCTGGTGGAGTGTGTGAAAATTTGTATATAGGCGGAGGTAAAGAAGGCAGTTGGAGGTCCCCCTGCAGACAATCCCGTGCGGCCCATCCCATTATGCAAAATCTCACCTCCACTCCTGCCCAAAATCTAGAGTAAATTGACAGTAAAATTCCCAAGGAACCCCCGAAGGGGCTAAGCTTCTATAGCCTTACTATTATCACTTGCTCCTCCTTCTTCACCACCTCTTTATCATCAATCTATTAATTCGTGTTTCCGACGCTTGTATCTTGCCGGAATCGAGCCTAATCTTTAGTAACTAATTCCGGTTATAATTTTAGCTCTTTATTTGGGCAATCAAATAATCATAAATTCGAAATATGATAATTCATTAATAATACCAGAATCAGCGGAGGACAATAGTTACGTGCTAACATAGTGGTAAACGAGGGATATTCTGGTTATAATTCACTAGAAAACTAAAATTTTAGTAAAGCATCGTCATACCCCGTTATTTTTTAAAAATTCCATCAAAACTTTTCCAAACATTCTTGGATCATTGATTTTCCAGTTCCACACATCCTTAAAACCCACCTCGCAGATCAAAACGGCAATGGCCCCGATACCTATTGTAAATTTTTAATATTTTATTGGAGTCCTAAGGGATTGAGGCAAACAGCTCTCTCTCAGCCTCCACTGGATTTTGACTCTAGAGACGCGGCTGAGAGAACGCGTTGTGATTTTTTGGGGCTGGCCTGTTCTCCCCAGAGATGATGGGGACAACCTCAGTTAGAGGTAAATTTGTGGTGCTTGCATATATTGAATATATAGTGTGATTGTACTATATTTCTATTATTTTATTTTATTTTATTTTTTCTTTCCACCCGACTTTGGGGTACGTTGGACCAATCACTTCTGAATGCTCTGTGCCTTGTTCCAGCCCAGTATAACTTCATTTTTTCTGATCTTGGTTTCCTCTCCTCTTTAGAGGTTTAGATTGTTTGATTCGTCTTGATTTTGAATTGGATCCTCAACTTTTTGTCTTTGGTTATTTTTTTTGCACTTTTATCTGTGAGCATATTTTCTGTGGTAAGGAGTTCTCTGTTTCCCTAAATCTATTTTTTTTATTTCTTAAAATAAATTTATTTTATATAATTATTTATTATATTTAGAGATTTTTTAAAAACTTAATTTTTATTTATTTATATATTCTTTATTTAATCACGTATTTCTCATCTATTTTCATTGTATATAATTGTATACGAAGGGAAATAATATCATATTACTCATAGCCCTTGAAAGAGGCAGCTTATAATATCTATTCTATAAAACAATAGTAACGGTATATATTGAACACGTTCTGTCAATAACTAACTATGGCGGATAGTTACATGAATGGACGAGACATGAATGTATAAGATCAAACTAAAACTCATTTCATTGTATTTCAAGATTACGATACTGTTCAGAATGTTTATTTTCAAATACAGAATCGATATTTACTTTAATATTTACTTAAATTAATGAGAAAGATAATGAGATCCGATTTAATACAAGCTTTGGAACCGACAAGATTTATATGACAGATGGCGCTCAGCTTTTTGGGGAAGTAATTCCAGGGGTTGTACGAAGAAGGAGGAATGCAGATTTATGGGAAATGATGAAGGGGGTCGCGATCTAGCAGGGGTAGGCATGGGGTGACTTAGGATTTGAACTTGGAAATAACAGAAAGCGATGTTTCTGGTTGGTTATAATTCAAAATAAGGAAAAGCGTATAGCAGTCCGTTACCTTGCAAATTTTCAACTTTTTTCAATAATAATTTAACATTACATAAATGGACATATTTATATGAACATCATGAAAACTGACAATAAAGATAATATATCAATATATGTATAATATATTATCATCAATATGAAGTTAAATTTCATGATTAAAATGAAGTAAAAGCATAATGAGGTTTAATAGTACCATCAACAATAAATCTAACTTAACCTTGGTTTAAAATAACCTAAATTTTCCCAAACAAACATATTTTAACCTTTACATTCTGTAAACGTGACAAGTGAAATCCATTCATCACGAAATCTAAATATATATCTTTTACATGGTAGCACTAAAAATCCTTATTTTATATACCGATTATATCCTAATTTACCTAGGACTGGAGTTATAGAAACGCTTTACTTGGGATCCACTTACAAGACTGAAACGAACAAAATTTTATGAGTTTAATTGAGTTTTGGTTTAATCATGTATTCAGTTTGTGCAGAATATCAGTAATTTTGATTTTTTTTTTTTTTTAATACACTGCTTTTATATATTTTATTATTATTATTATTAATATATGTAATTGATGTCAAGAGGAATAAAAATTCGACACTGCAGTACGGTCATAAAACCAACAATCCTAAATGCAATTTAAACACTAACCCTTAGCAGAAAACCACAACTTCAAGAAATCAAAAAAGAACAGAGAAAGATCATCAGGAAAATTCTATACATACCCAGGACGGTCACAGGTTACAAACAATTAAAACTACAAAAAAGTTTTCAAACATCGAAATTGATATTAGGAAAAGGAGAATGAAATTCTTTGGTCATCTCAGCCGACAACCAGAAAATCGACAGAGGAAAAGAATAATAGATTATGTAACTTCACTCAAGAATTCCACTCCTTGGCTAGATGAAATTCGAAAGGACCTTAAAAATACAAATGTACGGGCAGCAGAAAGTTTAGAAAGAAACATCTTGAGATACAAACTAGACAAATGGGAAGTTGTACCTGAGCAACCAAAACAAGCCTTTTCGGAAAGAATGAAGGCCTATTGGAAGAATAGGAAGAACACGAAGAAAAATTGATCGAGTTAATTGCTTAACGTCTTCCATTACTGGGGAGAAAAAAATAAAATAAAATAAAAAGTATATATGTAATTGGTTCACAAGCATCCCTCAGATATTTATTATATAAGAAAATAATATTTCATATTTATTTTAAAATGACCCATTACAATATAATGACAATTTTTTTTTTTCTTTAAGTGTACTTAAAATAAAGTGGAATGAAAAGTGAGTAGTTCCTTACACAATGAAGCTCAGCCAAAGTTGCCACTAGATGTTCTAGTGAATAAAAAATAATTATTGCGATATCGTTCTTTTAAAGTCATAATATGTTAACTAGTTTATTTTACGCGTTAAATTAACGCTTTGTTTAAAGAGTTGAATGGTCTCTAAGGACTAGATCAAAGAGGCGGTGAGAAGGTGACTAACAAACGGCTCTCACCAAAATCAGGTATAACGGAACTAATCGTATACAGGAAGGTAACTAGCGTTGACGCACCTGAAATTCCATTTAAATGTAACGATTATACGATTCGGTTCCGGTCGTGTTATTATAACATCAAGTGAAGGATCAGGTATTATACTAGGCTGTCTAGGAAGACAGGGAAGGCCTGCACCGAGCTGAGAGCCGTTCGCGGTAAAAAGTGAAGCTCGGTCAAGGAGGACGGCTTCAGTGATTGAGTCGTCTTAGCCCCTTTAACGAGTTTTTTCCATTTTTCTTGCCTTTTTTCACGTGGCAGTTAACAATTTGTACGGTTAGGCCGAGTTACGTTCCATTACCTCGGGATACAAAAAGGACGCCGGAGCCTGAGAACTCTCCATTCTCGTCCGATGAACGCGCACGGCCCACATCAGCTCCATGGAAAAATAATTCTACAAGTAAAGTGTATTTTTTTTTTTTCGAATCCTTTAGACGGTGGCTTATGACCCCTTGAGAAAAACTGGACCGAAACAAAGGAAGAACGCATAATCCTATGTTCAGGATAACATTCGAAACTCTTAAATTTAAGCAAATAAATAAAAAATTTGCTTCCTGACAGAATACTACATCCTTAGAAACGTGCATAATAAAGCTTCCTTGCGAGTGCATTCGGGACTCGGTTAATCGAGTCTCGATCAACCGATTACGAGCATATTTCAAAACGAGCATTACTGTGGGACGACAGGAGGATGGGGAGGATGGTCTACTTGAACAAATTGTCATTAATTTATCATGAAGAAGGCTTTGAGTTGGAGAAGGCACTGCAATACTTCAAAGACAGAACTGAAGCAAAATAGTTGGATTTGATAGTTTTTAAACAACTGAGGGATCGCGCGTTGGCAGATAAAATGTGGGTACTTTCAAAAATAAATATAGTGATATTTTTCAAGCCATGTACTTTTTAATTTACATATTTAATAATGTAACTTTAGTATATTATTGTTTCATTCATAATAAGTATTATTATGTAATTATGTAGATATATGTATTAAATCAATAGTCCTACGTCATTTTTTCTTATGTATTTCCCTTATTTTTTTGGAACTCGATTAACCGAGGATTTGGTTATCCGAGCTTGTTTCGGTCCGCTCATCGAGTGCCAAGTGTATTGTTAGGTCTATAATTATTTATAATCAATTTAATTTATATTTACCCTTCTTCAGCACGGTATTAATATACTTATATTTACTCATCACAACTTAAAGTTTTATGCCATCGGCTTGAAGGTCTTTTCAATTACCAAGAATATGTCAAGGTTCGCTTTCTTTTTTAAACCATTAATCAATAATCATTATCCGTTGAGGGAAAATTCTTTGTCAGTCTTGCATAATTTGTTTCTTTAAAAAAAGCACTTAATAATTAAGGTGCTCTGAGGAATATTCGGAAGAATTTTGCAAAAATTTGGAGGATTTGTAATGAGGACTCCTTCTGTACTGGACTTAATGAGTAAGTTTTATTGATGTTTGGTACATGAGTGGAATGATAGTTTAACATTCGAAACTAGTCTTTAAAAAAAAAAAAAAAATCCAATCGAAGTGGAAATTCTATGAGGCACAGAATTCCAAAACCAGCCAAGTTTAATTTTTGGATTTTAATTTTACAGGAAACAGTAATTTTACATTCAAAACTTGCGATTTACTATAAAAGACTTATTTATATGGCAGTTATCAGACCTATTTGGACACATGGAGTTGATCTTTGGGGCTTAACTAAATCTTAAAATTCTTTCCGTATCCAATCCTTACAACCCATTCCTTCGATAAATCCTTAAAGCTCCATACTTTGTTGCCAATAAACTTATCCATAAAGAACTTCCCATATGCTGCTGATTTAGCCCAAATCAGACACCTATCCTTTCATAGTAAACTCCATAACCACACTAATCCTCTAGTCGCCCAACCTGCTTGTCATTCCATTCCCGATAATCGACCGAGGCGTCTAAAAAGAAGATGGCCTAGAGACCTTCTAGTGTAGAATTGTAGCTGAAGTGCTACTGATGAGTAGTTCTTAACAAGTCATTTACATGCCATTGTATTAACTAACAACACATTTACTTGATGTATATTATTTTGTACAGTTGTAAATATGTATAAATGAGAAAAAAAAAATAGTTTTTCTACTAGATTATCTTTTAGGTGGAAGTTTTTCTCCCAATCACTTACGTAAAATAAGGCCTCTTCCTTATCCAGAACTTTACCATCATCGACCAGAAATTTTTTTTCAGAAATTGACTTAGCTGGTTCTAGAATTCTATGCCTCGAACAATTCATCATTCCTGATTCAATATTAATGTTTGATTCTATAATTATATTATGTAGGAAGTACAGAGAATAATATTGTAAAGAATTATATTCTAGATTTTCTTTCATTTCTTCAATAAGGGGGTATATAATGTTAAATATATTACTTATACACTTTATTTTAACTGAACTCCTGATATATCAATTCATCTTCACTACAATTTGACATGTTTCGGGATATGTTATCCCACCATAAGCCTCTTTTTTAAAATCTAAAGTTTTAGGTAGACAAGGTGGGATAACACCAGAAGAAAAAAAAGAATCTGATGATGGGATAACATATCCCGAAACATGTCACATTGTAGCGAAGATGAATTGATATTTGAGGAGTTTAGCTAAAATAAAGTGCATAAGATAATATATTCTAGATTTTCATACGAACAGTTTTTATAAATGGAGTTTAGGGTACAATTGAACCAAACAACTTTCATATTATGGCGATATCCAGTATAATGGATTTATAAACTTAAAAATTAAGTGAATTTCCTAAGGTAGGACCAACTTTTCCGAGTTGCAGGCTGAATAAATAAGCCTGGAGAGGCGGGTAGGTTGAGGGTTGCGTTACAAACAATTTGGTGGGTGGGATTTGGGAGTATTATACAGCCCTTGGGGGGTGGGGGTCGGTGGGGAAATTGCAAATTGTTGCTCCCCCGTCCCCCTCCATCTCGGCTCCTGTAATAGGCCCCTACTGCCCTTTATCTTTATTTGAATTTCTTGACGAGACCGAGTTAATTCAATCTCCTCTTCCTCTTCTAGTCTTGTTGAGTAGTTTTTCATTATGTTCTCATCTGAATTTTCCTCGTCAGGGGAAGTGGAAATTGTTGTAATAGGAAAAGTTCTTCGCCTGCCGGATCCCTCCCTTCCAAGACGGAGAGGAAAATCTTTGAAGAGAATAATAATAAAAAACCTTTCGCATATTTACAAGTAGGACCGATGAATTGTTTGGCACTTCCGTTGAAATATGTCATTGCCAATAAAAAAATTTGGTTCAATCGGACATGCTATAGAGAGGAACTCACTTCCTGATATGTGCAAATAAGATGAAGAGACGAAACCAGCGTAGCTTCAAGAGACAGTGGGTAAGACTAGAAGAAATCAAACATTGGTACTCAGTCAGGGATAGCATAAAATTATATCTTTATTGCAATTACAGTAGTACCTCGTTTATTCGGACTTGCTGGGACCGCGGGCTTTCCGACATTACGAAAGTCCGGTTTAAGTAGAGAATGTTGAAAAAAAAACACCTAAAATTTACATCACGAGAAACTATTATACAGTATATACCGTTTAATTTTTCTTAAAGAATTTTGTAATTTGAGTTGCGTCAGTTTTGAATGCTGTTTCTGTGCCGTGCTGTCTCTTCTTGTTGCTCGAAATAAACCATTAACTTGCCCTAATGACATGCTGCATAGCTTATAGCTGTGATATTTTCAGTGTTTTCTTCGTCAGTATTCACCCTGATATAGGCATCTTTATTGCAACAATACGGAATGTTACCTCCAGATGCTGCTCCATTATGTTGTTGTATATACATGTGCTTTGTTCAGAATTTTGTATATTCATTATAACTTTTTCATCATGGTGTCAAATTTAAACAAAGCTATTGCAATGTCTAGAATACCGATTCCGTGAGCGTTAGATGTCTCTGATCCTGCTAAACTACCGAGTCGTCCAGATTGTAAGGTATATGGGTGATTGAGATCTTACTGTATATAATTATAATTAATCGTAAAGGTGAGATACTGTAGTTGTCGAAACTTGAAATGAAATTGTAAAATAAAATCTTATTAAGGGGCATAATGTCAAGTTAATGAATTATACCTCCATACTAGACTACCAATTATCCTATATCCACATGAGTTTGATTTTTTACACAAATAAAATAGAACCCAAGTTGAATATCTCGTGATAAAAAACACGGAAACATAGAAAAGAAGCTTAAGAAGTTGCGGTATAAAAATCCCAAAACCAATATTCATCTCTTCCAACATATCCTCAACCTTAGTAACATATATCGCAAAAATAAAAACAGTTTTTCTAACAAATGTCTAAAACGTACAAGAAATTCACCCATACATACCAACATTTGAAAATTTCGCGGTTTATATTGATACCAGTCTAGAAAAATATAATGAAAATTCCCTTTAAAAAGCGATATGTATTTAAGTGTACTAAAATCCGAAATGTAAATCATCGCCAGAACACAAGATGCCTGCTTATTGTCAACAAAAATACGAGACATTGTATTGACCCTTCTATAACATCATGCGTACCTCGAATGATATTTACGAGTGTTACATGAATCGGAAGCATCTTCCAATATTCCAAGATAGCATTTGAAACTGAAACTCCCGCTTCTGAAACTAGAGAACAACTTAAGTATTTGGATTTCCCCTCTGAATATGTAACGAACTTATGTTACTCAATACAACTTAGGGCGGAAAAAAATATATATATAAGATAAACCGAAAAGTGTACTCCTGTCTAACTGCTGCGTATCTAAACGCATATGGCTATCCAAGAGCGAAGTGGATGTAAAAAGAATGCTACACACCATCAACTCTGAGATGCCTTCAACGCCTGGCTGAGCAACTAGGCTAAGATTCCTGCCGGCAGCACCGATTCAAATTTTAAAAAAAAAGAAAAAAAAAAGAACAAAAAACAGAACCCTCATTTGAATGTTGGCTGGGCACGGTAATAAATAGAGTTTGCCTGCCGGCTTATCGTGTTCGGCACAGGACTTCTTATGGAGGCGCTACTCCTCTTGTTGGGTTTTTATTATTTTTTTTTCCACTACGAGGCGTATTGAGAACGAACTTAAAAACGCAGACGAAATATCCTGTACGTCTTTTCAGAGCATCCTACGCAATTTAAATCGATTTGGAGAAAATATAAAATCAATCATAAAACAAAAAGAAGAATCGTTTCTTACTTGAATAATAGTCAAATTTCAATAAATCAAAATTCAGTTTTTAGAAATAAATTCTATTTAAAAATGGAGCTTTTGAACATTTATGTTAATTGAATTAATATTATTGTAAATACAGGAATATAGAGGTATGGAGACTTAAAAGAAACACATAAATATATTTGTGTGTTTATGTTTTTATGTATTAAAAATGCTTTGAAATATGATGAGGTTAAATTCCATCCATCATCACTTATGAGTTGTTCTTTTAAATCTTGTTTTTGAAAACATTTACTTAATTACCAATTAAGTAAAGAAATAGAATATTCATAGAACTCTTGGTTTTTTTTTTTTGGTTTTTTTTAATTGCAAAGCTTTGAGAAATTCCAGATTTATATATTTTTTTAGTTCAAGTGAAAAATTTTATTTAGATTTTCTAAGCAGATTGGGTAGCCGATGTTGAGATCTGCGGTTCATTATATTGTCAGGAAAATGTTTTCGTTTTTAATTGTTGAAGTTTTTTTTATTTCGTCAGATAATTTTAGAGACCTTATGCCAATAAAACGGAAAAATTGTAGGATCATACTATCTCTTTCAAATGTGTTAGATGTTTTAATGTCAAGATAGTAATAATCAAATAGATAATGAAGGTTCAAAAGAAAGACATTTTAACCCTTTTCTTGACATTGCTTCCCTTAGGATACAATCCCTTTATAATATTCTGACGTATTTGTAGGCTCCATACCGATATTCACTATCATTGAAATACTCTTCGAATTGAGAACCCTAACCATGGTTAAGTATCTTAGGAGATACCAATTTTTAATTTAAAAAAAAGAAAAAATATATAATATAATATTAATATATTTATAATTTATATAAATATAAACGTTTTTATATCAATGTCTTATTTGATCTCTTTTAAAGGGAACTTACTGGGAAACTTTTTTTTTTTATTTTTTTAAATTATCTTGCCGAGAAAAGAGTTTAATGTTATTTCCCTAAATAATTGATTTCCCAGTCAAATACAGTGTTTAGAAACCGATCCTGAGGGTAATAAATTTGTTTTTGTAGTTGCATAATGTAGTTTCATGGTTTATAATTTTTATTAGTAATGATTATATACGTAATTATTTTAATAGAAAATAAGCATATGCAATAACTTTAAGTTTTTTTTCTGGTTGAAATGTTCTACACATAACAACAATATGTTTTTTTGTTTTTTTTTCCTTTTGATTGGTTTATAATTTTGAACGTGTAGTATTTTCGTAGATGACTTATCTAAACAAACTCATCTCTGAGGTCACAAATAACACGGGCGTTGGATAGGATCTGGCTGATTTGGTTGTTTTTGTTGTTGATGTTCCCATTAATCATCTGTGGCAGGATGGTGATGCATTCAGAGCCGAATGGTTTAAGAGCCCACAACACGTTTGTGAGCAACTAAATGACCTAGGCTTCCTTCACTAAAAGTACAATGGGAAAACAGGCTTTTGGTGTTTCTGAATGGAATGTTACAAGTACTCTTGTGTCCAAAAATGAAAATAGAAAATAGAAAATTTACTTCTGTACTTGCAGTGTTTTGATTATAGAATGTCATTAGATTTTAATCTGAGAAACCAACATTTTTCGAATATCGTCACTATTTGAGAGCTAAGCAAAAACAAACTTAATATTTAAAAAAAGGGTTTTCAAAATAATATATTAGGGTTCCGAAACCTAAATAAAAAAAAAATCTTTATTATGAGTTGACAATAATTTTTTAGTATAATAAAATGGGGCTATTGTGTTTCTAAATTTATTTAGTTCGTGCTTTAGTTACAATACATGCTAACAACAATTTGAGGTTTGGCTTTTATAGCATATTTTGTAGTAGTTTTTTTTTTCTCATTAGGAAGAAGAATCTATGTATAATAATTAAATAATTAGGTATAAAAGTATCGATATTGGTAATATGTAAGTATTGGTACATATGCAGTCAAGTGCACGTTACTGAACTTCATTTGGAAAGTTAATTGAGGAAAAACGTCCAGTTGTCGAACGAGAGGATGTGACGATAGAAACATTGTCCAATGTGAAAAACATGTATTTGTATTGCGTGGATGCTTAACATATAATAGTTAAATATATTTGCATACGATAGAATATTCATGAAACCATCGCAAGTGATGAGACATGAGACGTTCATGTCGTGTGTGACCCCTGTATCTGGAAATTTCGATGACATAACCAATTGGTTATATTTTGTGAAATGCTAATAACAAAAAAATATCCGATGCTTTTAATATTTGTATGTAGTTTATTGTTTTGATTGTAAATATATATATATATATATATATATATATATATATATATATATATATATATATATATATATATATATATATATATGTTAATTTAGTTTTATGACTCGTCACCATTAAAAAAAAACAAAAAAAAACACTGATTCATAAATGTTACTCTCAGTAATATAAAAATAAATATATTATATACTGCAGAAAATGTTATCAATTCTATACTTTTTCACGCTCAAAAATGTTACATTTTGATACGCTTTAGTTCTGTAGATGTTGCTGAGATCGAAAATATGCAGTCTGTTCTTCATCAGAAATTTAATAGGAAATATTTTTTGTTACGACCTTCCGGTTAGGAGCTAAATTGGTTTGAATGAAAAAAAGTCACATTTTGCCTAAATTTTTGAAGTGTTGGGGCTTCTAACACGCTATTTTAATTAATAATTCAAGTAATTTGATCCTTTAAATTCTAAACTGTAAATTGGGAAAATCAGTTGATTATAGATAAACAAATACATGATCTATTGTTTTTTCCAGTTATGGAGATATTAAGATTTTTTTTTAATTTTTAAATGAGTTATAATGATGATGATGATGATATGATATGATGGTTCGGCTAAGGTTTTGAAAGTAATTTTTATTTACTGAACTATTTGTCATTAGATTATCAATTCAATGTTATTTGAATACTTCAATTTAAATTCAAAATAAAATTTAAATCAAATTAAAAGAATTTCGAACAAATAAAAGATATGAAAAAAATTTAATATCAATACTTTATATCGTTAATATAAATCTTACAAACAATATATAACTTCGGATTCCGTTATAACGAGGCCACGAAGTCATAATGTATGCAGCAATAAACTTTGCGACTTATTTCGAACCACGTCGTAATTTCTAATTATCCATGCTCGTTTTGACGCGTCTGTTATCTTATCTGAATGCAACTGAAGTTTTATAAGGAAAAAAAAAACATTGCCAGTTTGTTTAGATATCAAGCTTGCAACTGTTACGCAGCAAAAATACACGAGAAGTAGAAGATTCAAACACTGACAAGAATTTAATCTATAATCAAATTCAAATTCAAGAAAACGAATTTAAAAAAAAATATAAAATATGCAACCGTATCAAGAGTTATTAAATAAAGATACTGCAAAAAAAGAGTTACTCTTTCAATATTTAGAAAAGGGCGTTAAAGGTGAGATAAATAAATTTCACTCTATATCGTTTAAAGTTATTTCGATTGTCTATAAAGACTTAATTAGAAGGCCAGATTAAACATTTAGGGTGATTGTTATTCAAGACACACGGGCAACCGAAATAAATAGCAAAGCTATCAAACTATCAAATTCTGTAATCATATATTTTTCTGGGGTTCTTACAATACAAAATCCTTCTAAAAATCCAAAATGCCCCTTACTTTGCCGCCAATAAACTTATCCATAAAGACCTTTCCATATGTTGTTGAGTTAGCCCAAACCAGATATCCTTTCATAGTAAGCTCCATAACCACTCAAAGTTAGTATCTCAACTTGCTTCCCACTCCATTCCCGATAATCCTCCGAGGCGTCTGAAAGAAGATTGCCTAGAGATCTTCTAGTGTAGGATTTTTATTAAAGTACTACTGATGAGTAGTTCTTTTCAACTTTTGACATGTTATTGTAATCGTTATCACCTCATTTACTCGATGTATATATTTGTACAGTTGTAAATTTCAATAAATTTTTTATAAAAAAATACATTTTTCAAATTAAGAAAACTTTATCAGAACAATAGTTATAGCTGAATACGACATATTTAATCAAATATCACCATATTTGCCATATGCAGAAATCAATTGAACCTACGCTGCTATTTTACTGCAGTGAGAATTTAGGGTGAAACTCAGTCAAAATCATTTAGGATTGATGGATTGCCATTTATTTTAGAATTATTTTTATTTCAAATGTGGTTTCGAACGTTAGACATTCATCATCAGTTTTAAATACAATACAATAATAAGAATCTGAATTCCAATTTCGCTATCCATTCAAATCAAACTAATTCTCTAAATTTAAAATGGGCTAAATGTTTTCAAATCAATTACAGATACAATCCGCTGTATTACATATTCGCCTAATGTGTAATTAATACAGTAATATAGTGGAATTATTATAAATAATAATAATGTTTGTAAACATATTATATAACAAATAAGTAAAAATCTAATAATATCCTAAAATGCTTTCTATCAAGAGCAGCTGCAATAAAGGCGATCTATTTGGTCAGGTGTGGTATTGACACCGATCACCTGACCATCGGTACATGTAATCTATTTTTTTTTTTTTTTTTTTTTTTTTTTTTTTTTTTTGTAATGTTGATCTTTTCTTTAGATTCAATAGTTACACCATATTATTAATTTGGATTAACCTACACGAAGTTTGGATACTGATTCCATTGAACAGGTGCAACACACCTTGAAAAAAATAACCATCAGTGCATTTATTTTTAATTTTTTTTTTTAAATGTGTACCCTAAATTATTTCCTGGTGTTCTACAATTCCCCTCGGTGTTAGACATTTAAATTGGCGTACAGTTTTCACTATCCTACATTCCACAAACATATAATCATCAAACGCATTTCCCTGCTGCAAAACATTGCTAGCAGTAAAAGATCGTACTAAATGTTACTTGACTTGCAATAGTGAAGAGACATCAACTATAAGTATAAATACAGCGTATTGAGTTTCAAAGTTTTACGACTGGATATCGTGCTTTGTAGGCGCAATGTTTTTTTGTTAACATGAGAATCCAACGCGATTTCAGATTTTAGGGAGTAATCGATAATAATTACACTAGCAGTGCATAGGTCTTCAATAGATCAGACACTGAACTTAAACAATGCAATGACGAATACATTAAAAACTCTTAAAAATTGAAATATTAAAAAATAGGAACATATAAACATTATTACTGTATGAGAACCATTCGGGTAAAAATATGCACGAGAAACAAAATCATGGTAGGAAACAGGGGATGCGTCTAAAGTTTCGTTTCGATTATTGAAAATCCTGATTTATTTGAAATTCAACAGAATTAGCTTACGTGCAGTTATTTTTACGTTATTGCTTCTCTTCGGATACTACTCTGCGACCAATGGTTTCGTATACTACAATGTTAGAGGAAAAATACCACTCGAATAGAAACGAAATTTATTCTAAATTTTATATTTTATATTTACTGGTACGTGAGTTATTATCAGATCCATTGAATGCCTATCCATTGCTAGCATTGGATTCTTACTTAAATGAAAAAAAAAAAATGTATGCGAAGTCAATAACCAGTCGTTTAGAGGTTTCAAGGGAATAAATATACTTCAGATAAATACGTAAAAATTCAACATGGTGTGTTAACACAAACCTACCGACTTAAAAAAATCGTATACTGCCAGCATCTTTTTTCAGCAGTTCTCAGATCAAATTGAGACTTATTTAGGGGATAGTAATGTATCATGATCGTGGAAGGATTATCTATAATAATTGAAATATTTGCTTGTCTGAAGGGAATTACTTTGTCCGGACGACACATGATAGCTTGAAATCGTGAGTGAAAAAGTATCTGTGAATAGAAGTACTCGAATCTGTGTTAACATATTTCCCATCATGTCGGCTCCCCAAGAAGGTAACGTGAACTAGTTATGTCATTTAATAGTTGACGTACCTATAATATTACATTATAACATAATAAATATTATAATTGACATACCTGACAACGCAGTAAAAAATTTAGAACAACGATGGAACCGCTCTATGTGTAATTCGTTCAATTTCCATTAACAAAATGAAAGTTTGTTAAAGAAGGGCTTTGATATTTTAGGTCTAGTATCGGTTATGTTATGAAGAAGAATAAAGCCAATGTACTGTTTGCCTATAGCAATTAAATAACATAAGTTTTAAAGATCAGTGTTCGCTACGTTATTTGGAACATAAAATGTGTTTTTGTGTTCAATCTCATAACCAAATCATTTTTGGAACTAATTTTATAGTAACTTTTTTTATACGTGTAAATGATTCTGTTAGGTTGATTAAGTAATTTTGTCGTGCTGAATCGATGATTCTGACCATGTCCAAGCTGATTCCCAATAGATCCGCTATCTAGGACTTTAACTTGACAAAAGTTCAACCTGGAATCCACATATAAGACTAAAACGACAGGAAACTGCTCGTCGTTTTCGACTTCTTCAATCTTTAGAAGACAAACATTCAAAGTTTCTGATTTACTATAAAAGAGTCATTTACATGACAGTTATCAGACCTATTTGGACGTACGTAGTTGAGCTCTGGGGCTCAACTAAACCTTCCAATTTTTCTCGTATCCAATCCTTACAACCCATTCCTTCGAAAAAATCAATGCTCCTTACTTAATCGCAAACTCATCCATAAAGATCTTAGTGTTTCTTATGTTGCTGATTCTGCCAAATTCAGATACCTATCATTTCATAGTAAACTCCATAAACACTCAAATCCACTAGTCTCTCAGCTTCGCATTCTATTTCGCATTCCGAGCCGTTTGAAAAGTAGATGGGTGGTTGCTTTACAATTATTTGCCATGTTATATTCATTTTTCCACTCATTTACTGGATGTATATGTATTGTACATTTGTGAATATAAATAAAAAGATTTAAAAAAGGTAGGATTTTATCATCTGGGTCCAACATCTCGTTGATAGTTTGAAGAGGTTCTGCAATTTTTTTGGAATGTTCATTGATCTTTTTTGAAGTTTTTATTTTTTAATTAATGTAAACATCTTTAAGTTCCTCTCTTCTCATTAATGTGGTGCATTCTGTACCGGAGTGCAGCCATGTGATAGGCTATCGGCATTGGTCAATAAAAGTTCATCCTGCCAATGACGATCCCCTCTTTTACGACAGAGGGAACCGGTCGGTTTGAGAACGGGTATTATTTTCGTAACATTTTAGGGTCAATTTATGGACAGGTGAGGCGGAGGGGTTGGATAGCGGCTAGTTAGTGGACTTTTTAATGATCGCTTTTGCGGGCGACTAAGATTAAAGAAGACGGGGTGGTGGGGGGTAAAGATGGCGGTGGGAGCCCCACCCCCGCCCTACCCCCACCCCGCTCCCCGGCTAATCCCACTTTTAATATATTCCACGCTCATTTGTTACAACGGCCATGTTCCCCTCTCCTCCCTCAGGGAGCCTTAATTAAAAATTCCGCCGGGTTTCGGGCTAAATCCCATTTTAACTGCCGCACCGAGGGGGGGGGGGGTAGACCGGCAGAAAAATAATCTCGAAAGGAAACAAAAAATGCTTCGCTATTGGCCCGGTGATGAATGGACTAGTTTTTTTGTAATTTGACTCCCGCGTCTTTGAGTGCCAGCTTCAAACCATCTCCGCACAACCTGTTGTTTATGTGCTCTACCCTCTGTCAGGATGACTTCCTTTACCTAAGATAAGTCTTCGTACTCAGGGATTCTTCTTTAACCGGTGTAGAACAACGGAGGATTAAGATATCATTTAAGAAATCTTCCTTTTGCACAGAATACACGATTTGCTATTCCAGTTGAATCAAAATTACGCCAACATTAACATCAATGTTTGTCGAATAGGTTGGATATCCAAGCAATATAATATGCCTATTATTCATTCACCATACATTACCAGGGATACAAGAAATGTTCGATTTTATTTAATCACCTTGCACGTGAATAGTTTAATCAATTGAATAATAATTTCTTGTTGAAGTCGCTAAAAACAGGGAAGTATAGATCTCTCTTTACGTAGCGGTAAATAGATAATAGGAATCAACGAATTCCTAGAATAATCCGGAATTGTTTATAGTTATACTTCTCAATCTTGCAACCTCATACTTTCTGGTCACGAAGAAGAACTGAAATGTAAAGAACTTTCCTTTACTTCCAATGGTATACTCATTCATTTTCGACGGAAAATTTCTCTGGAATGGAACGGTTTCGATTGGGAGGGGGATAATAATTACACACTGATCGAAACGAACATGATTTTTGAGATTTAATTAACAAAAAATAATACACATCGACGTGATATAAGTTTCAAAACCGTACTCCATCGTCCTTTTAAATGCTGACTATGTTTCCAAAAAGTTTACTTTTAGTTTTTGAAGATTTATTTTTAATAAATCTTCAAAAATGCGCTTAATTTTGAAATAATCGATCGTACATGACTTTGCTGTATTAATATACAGAAACAGCTCACTTGTATCATATTATATTAAAGAATTAGCACCATCAAATGAGGCTTTACAGACATCTTATTTAACCGTACACCTTGGATATTAGGTAGAAAATTCAGTTATTTTTATGAACTCTTTGAATTATGAATTATGAACTCTTTCACTTTCATGGAAATTTTTAAATATTTTTCCCGTATATCGGATGTCATTTAAAACGTATTTATACAATAAAATAATTTTGGCCACCGGAATGGATTTTTGGGCCCACTGTGCGGCCATCAACAATATTAAAAATATGTCTAATTCGATGCCCAGTCCTTCAAATTGAATCATGGCTATGTCAATCCGGAATCTACTGCTTTCTCCACTTTACGTTTTTGTTTTAAAAGGATCATATTTCTTAAATTAACAATTAATGTTTATTCGAAATAATCAAAGTTGAGAGAAAAGAGGTTTCAAACGACTTTTTTTTTATTAAAACCAATATATCTCCTGAACGGTAGGTCCTAGCAACAAATGTTGTATAACAAAATATATTTAGCATTAAATTTCAAATCACAGAATTCCAGACAAATTTTTGATTCGAGCAACACTAACAGAGCAACAGAGCAATTTTACATTTTTAAGGTTTTTAAGATTTTTAATATTATCCATTGCATAATGAGATTATGATTAATTTTTTTTTTTTTTTAGGATGATTCAAAAATTATAATCAGTCTTGTAAAAAGTAGATATATCAACGAAACCAAAATGTATCAAATAATCGGCCTTGAACCGGCCAAAACTGGTTCCATCTTCTTCCTTTTTGGAAGAGAGGAAAACGAGATAAGAATGTCTTTATAGTAATTAATATAACTTTTATATTTGTTTGTTTATTTTTTTTCTGTTCTTCGATATTACATTGGGGTCACGACCGATTCCTCTCACGCGAAGATTTGAATGATTATGAAGACTTATACAGTTAGAAATTAATTAATTTCGTTCTTGTAACTAGCAATCAGAAACTGAATTTCAGGATCCAACATAACAAGAATAAAAAAATTAATACATTTAAGTTGGATTATAGATTTTTATTTTATTTTCAGTGGAGTGATGAAGCTGAAATTAATTAACATTGTAGTACATTTAAACAAATTAATATGAATGGAATAACTGTACGTTATTTCTTACATTAAATATTTAACTAAATTACATGGAGTTATATCAATTGAAAAAAATTGACATTCAAAATTGTTGGGCAGGAATAATCATAAATAGTTTTTATGAGTAGTCTTTAAATAAGCATGAATACTGAAATAGATTTTTTTTTTTTAATTATTAATTGGTTCCGATAAATTGAAATATGAAGGACGTACATCACTCGGGGACGAGTAAATTTCATTGCCTTGATTTTGCGGCTCAGGACTCAATGAGTTTCAATGAATCATTGTGACTGACCTTGCTAAATTTATAACTGAAATTTCATTATGAAATATTCGTTGAAAAAAAAAAAAATAGTTCGTTTTGGGTCTGATGAGTTATTTACTGATGGAAAAAATATATAGATATGATTTAAACTTGTATAATTAAATCTGAATCTGACATATTTTAAACGGATCATTTAAAGGAGTTGACTAAAATGGTCAAAAATATACTTAATTTTTTTTTTTGTTCAAAGCTCCCAATTAATTACAAAAGACTCATTTACTTGACTGTGATTAGACCTATTTCGACGTACGGAGTTGAGCTTTGGGACTCTACTAAACCATCCAATTCATCCCGTATCAAATCCTTACAATCCAAAATCCTTCGAAAAATCCTCAATGCTCCTTACTTTGTCACCAATAAACTTATCCATGAAGATCTTAATGTTCCATATGTTGCTGATTTAGCCCAAACCAGATACCTATCCTTTCATAGTAAGCTCCATAACCACTCAAATTCCCTAGTTTCTCAACTCCCACTCAATTCCCGATAATCCTCCGAGGCGTCTGAAAAGAAGATGGCTCAGAGATCTTCTTGTGTAGATTCTTTTATTTTTTACTGAAGTGCTATTGATGAGTAGTTCTTCTCAAGTTTTGGCATGTTATTGTAAACTTTTTTTTTTTTATACACGTTTACTTGATGTATACTTGTACAGTTTAAATTTCAATAAATTGATTTAAAGAAAAAAAAAAAATTTTTTTTGTGAAATGTTAGTGCAGTAATAAATTTTTTTAACCTAAAAAAATTAAAAGCACATTGCTGTATTGTAATATCAAAAACAATATTTCGAGTATAATATAAAAAATTCCACCATTTTTTTCTTTATGAAACCTATAAAAGGCGTCAGAAAATAAAAATAATTATTTAAGTACAACACGAAATTCTAGATTTGTATGGATTTTAAAATGTATTAAATAACATAATTATTTCTTTTTCGCATGGATTAATTCAAATATTCGATGTTTTATTTAAGCGATTATAACCATTCTATATGCAAGGAGGTCATAGAGTCAAATTATTTTTAGACAAAGAGAATTATGGTTTGTTGAACAGAGTTCCATTCAGAATTGATAAATGTGTATTTTCTGTTATTTAGGGATTTAATAAAATTAAAAATGTTTAGGTAAAATAATTAAACAGTTCTTGAAAATTCTTTTTTGAATTATAATAGTTGTATATGGAAAACATTTAAAGGTTTCGCTTAGCCCTAAACTAGTGACCATTACAATAACAATTTATGAATTAATTACCACTTCTATTGGAATAATTATATTTGGAAACAATGTTAATCAATCATTATTAGTTCTAAAAATTACTACATATTTTGAAACATCAGCACTTTTTACATAGGTTATATATTTAATATTTAAAGAATGTAAGATGCGAAATCAAATATCTGACCACACACCTGTTTTTTTGATTTCTTGGCTTAAATTTTTTTTAAATTTCATGTATATATAATCTATGCAAGAAAGTGATAACGTTTTAAAATTTCTTGTATGTTTATAGAACTGAATATTTAACATTCAGAACAAGTCTTCAAATAAAAATAATTGCAATTACAGTGACAATTATGTTATCAGTCCTAATTGTACTGAACATTCTATACAGTCGTGCGTTTGTCATGTACCCGTTATGTCTAAGATGCTTGATTATGTATAGGCTTGTAAACTTTCTATAAATGACTGGAAGTTTGGATGTCTAATAAATTTTGAAATTGAATAGACGAGCAGTTTTTTTTTAATTGTTGACGATTCTATGTCCCTTCTCTTGATGCAGTCTTAGATAACACTGTTGGAGTTTATTTTTAGACATCGCAGTTTTACGACTAAGGTTAAAGGTAATTTGATAAGAACTGTGGGCGTTTTTGTTTTTTTTTTGTCCTGTTTTCACACCATTTTTCAAGTTTTGTAATTGGAGAATTCACCATAAATTACGCAATTATAAAACAAAATGGTTAGGAATAATGAGTTGAAATGAATAAAATGGTTTTATGCACCCACCGTGATAATGTATATATGGTTGTAATTCACTAAGATTTCTCTACAATCCCTGAAAGTAATGGAACTGAAAAATGTTTTTGAAAAATTCATATGATTTCATTATTATTTTTTAAATAATGGTGGGGGGAAACCATGTTTCTGATAAGATTAGAGAGAGAAATAAAGATTATGGGGCAAGTTAACAGAACTCCGCGCAATATAGTGTTCCACTTCTATCTTATCAGCTGTCTCCATGTAAACAGAGAACTAAGTTTTGCCCGTCGTTACATCTGAAACAGGTTTATTTAAACCCAAGTGTTGTGGATCATCTTGATTTGATGGATTTCCAGAGAGGAATACAGATTGTGAAATTGAAAACAGTAAAAAGGAACCATAAATACACAAATTTATTTAAATAAACTAAATTAAGACACATGAAAGCCCTTTTTGGTCGGTTGGAATCAAGTTGATAGCACATAATAGAGGTTGAAATTAAAATATTTCCTAATACAACTATTTTTATCATCAATATCAACTATTTGTTACTAACATTATTAAGTATATAAAAATGAAAAATGGCTCTAGATTAAATTCTAATTTGAACATTAATTTAAAATTAAAGTCGTTTTAATGTTACAAAAGAATCTAAACTGAAAAAAGTATCATTTTAAGCGCGATTATAAAATAAATATATAATTAACATTAACAATAGTTGTTCTGTTTAGATGTCAATTGTTATTGACATTTAACAGTTTGGTCTTCTTTTAACTTATGTAAATGAATTAAAACTCGCGTGAAAGTAATTTCTATAAAATAACTAAAAAATGTTATTAAAAATGAATTTTTATTCCTATTGAATATTGCTATAATTTTAAACGATTTGAAATGAGAGGAACAATGGTTTTTATTATTATTATTTTTTTTTCTTCAAAATATTGAGTTTATAACTTTATTATAAAAAAAACTTAAGTGAACTTGTGATTGAAATTTTTAAACATTAATAATATTTTAAATATAGCATAATTCCAATTTATAACTTATTTTGAATTTTTTGTGTAAAATAAAGATTTTTAAAATATGATCTACTAAATAAATAAAGAAAAATAATAAAATTAATATTCTTCAATAAAAGTATTAGATTTTTTTTTGAATTTACTAAATAAGATCATACAATCTAAATATCTTCAGATCAATTAGATTATATATAATATATGTTTAGTGAGGTTCTTGAGGTTCAGTCAATAAATAAAAACAACTAATTTGGTGTCGTTTCGATACTATATTGTTCTCATAATCATGCCCTACATTGAAAAAAAAATGACAATAAAATTATATAAGTTATACAAGTTATTTCAAAACATAAATTTAGCTACAATATAAGTATATAACAATATACTTACAGAATATATGAAACTATATGAACTCAAGAGTATGAAACTACTTACAATGTTTCTGGTGGATATGGTATCGAATTTCATACTCCTCTATATTCTGTAATTATATATATTTTTATTATTCTAACACATGTTGTTATATACTTGTATTGTAGCTAACTTTATGTTTTGAAATAACTTGTATAACTTATATAATTTTATTGTTATCTGTTTTTTCACTGTAGGGCATGAAATATTTTTTCAATTAATATAAGCTTCTTAACATTGCGAAGAAATATGTAAAAATCCACAAACATCATTAATATTTTAAATAAAATATAAAGCCAAATATAACACAAATATTGTAGATAATTATTTTTTTTATTTTGAATGATTTGATTTAATTCTCCCTTTTTTGTTTACTTTCATATTTTTTCATTCTTATTATATGAGTATACTATTGTTTGTATAGTTTTTTACCCTCAACAATTTAATGATCTAACTCTGCTGGTGTTGCTCGGATTTTAATTTTAACTGCAGATCATGATTTAAAATTTAAATGGTGAATATTTTTTGTTATGTAACATTTGTTGCTAGGACCTACCTATTGTATACTACTGTTTTGATACAAACATAAACTATTATTATATAGTGTGTAGGCTTGAGGTTGATTGAACCGAAAAAAGTATTATTTATAATTCGTTATTATTGCGAATAATAATTTTTGGGATAGTGTAAAACTATTTCTATACTAGATTGCTTTATTTCTATATTTCACTATTATTGTATTTTTTAATTAGATAATATAAGATAAGACGTTTCTAATGTCTTCGGCAGTTTGAATATATACATTATAGAAAAAAAAAGGAAGAGCATTAAATAAAAAATTTAATGGAACGAAAGTCAATTACACACTGATGGCTGCCAGATATAATGGACTCACAGAGCATATTACTTTTGGAAAGAGTTGATCGAGTCGTTGATAGGCTGTGGGTTGGCCACGGGGAATGGGAAGGTACGTTCAACTGACTAAATCGCATTAAAATAATTAAAAAAAAAAAAATTATTTAACTGAGTATGTTAACATAAAATTTAAAGTGTGATTAATATAACATATGTTTTTATATTAAAAAAAACCGGTATGATAAATTAATTATGTTGAAGAACGCAAACAATATTATGAGTTTATATATGAATTTTGGCATTATCTGGGGGTATATAATTTTTTTTTTATAACATTTTATTCACCCTAAAAAAAGTTAGTGTTGACGCTATAGTTCTGTTAGTGCTGCTCGGATCGAAAATTTAGTGACAGATTCCTTATCAAAATTCTATAAAGAATAATTTTTGTAATATAACATTTGTCTCTAGGACTTACCGTTTAGGGGCTATATTGGTTTGAATGAAAAGAGTCACGTTTTGCAAATATTTTTTAAGCATTGGGGTTTTCTTGACACACTACAGCTCTGTCGGTGAAAATCTGCCGACAGTTTTTTTATTGGAAGTGTAATAGAGAATATTTTTCTCATTCAATTAAATTATATTACAGGCATATATAGTTATATGATGTATCATATACTGATGCTTGTATGTATCAACAACTGATTTTACATTGTTAATTGTCACTATCTTGTAAAATACATTTCAGGAATAATGTTTGGTGTGAACTTCCATGCTTAGCTTAAAGTATAGTAATTAAGGTATTATGTCAGCGAATTTCAACTTTATTGGACTATTCTCTCTATAATTTTAGTATGAATATTTACGAACATCTCCTTACGGCCGGCCGTCAATAACTGTCTGATTTACTTTACAAAAACTTAAAAAAAAGAGTGGTAGTTGCGATACAACCTTGAGGAACACTAGCAGACTATAATGGAATGTGTAAACAAAAATTGTGTAAATGTATGCATTTTTCAAAAATATTTATAGCGAATAAGGTATATTTTATTAGTTTAAAAATTGACATTTCAATGAAACTAAGTTATACTTCAGTTTCTTTTAATTCGAAACCTCATAAATAATTCAAATCAGAATACTTTCTGAGTACTTTCCTATTCCAATGTCTAAAAACCAAAAAACCTTCCTATATTCTTGATCAATCAACTCTGCGTTCTTCTATCCACCTCCTAAACACTAGATCCCAACCTTTTAACCTATATATCCCCTCACATAAAACCGCTTTCTTTGACAAATCCTTCATCATTCGTGCTACCTCCTTCTGGAAATCCCTACCCACTTCTATTCGTAAAGTAGCTTCTATAACTTCCTTTAAAAATAATTTATTTCTGTACCTTTTAGACAACCAATCTTCCACAAATATGGCAATAATCAAATGAATACTTAGAATTACTTTTTTTTTTCTTCTGTTTATTTCTTTTATATGTTCATATATATACGATTGCATTTTATGTTATAATTATTATTTCATGCATTTATTTATTTATTTTTTTTTTAATTTAATTTAATTTTTTTTCTCCTGTAAAAAATGTATGCTGTAATTACTGAAGCATCTAATTTGTAAACAATAGGCCAGACAATTGTACTTTTAACTTTGCATTATTTTTATTGCATTAAAGTTTATTTTTTCATTTCATTTCAAACGATTTTGGGGAATAAAAGGTTCAACGAACATTATTTATACTTCCATATCGGTATTCGTTAAATACAAATATTTAAAAAAAATAAATATATGAATACAAATACCATATTTTGAACGATGTGATGGAAGCATACATGAAATGAGGTTTGGCACATAGTGACACAGCTATCGACTAACACACCACTTGACAACGCTTCAAGGCTGCGAACCGAAGCCTGTTTAAAGGTTCAGTAACGCTTCACTTTGAAGCATGAAACCATATTATCTTCACAATTTAAACATTAAAAAATCCTTAAAATTGTAAGAATCGGTTTAGAAATTCTGAAAGAGTAATTTAAAAAAATAAATATATATATACGATGTAAAACCCAAAACATGTAAAAATATCAGGAATTTTATTATATAAATTTATAGGTAATTTTATAAATTATAGGTAGTTAAATATTTAAATAATAATTGGGAGTTAAATGAAAGTCCTATAATTGGGGAAATATTGGAACAGAACATGACACTTCTTAATGGGACGATTTATTACTGGAGAAAAAAAAATAGTACTTAAAAGTTTCAACTGAATGAGCGAAGAAAAAATACTAGAGTGAATAATTAGATTATTTTTTTTTTAAAAAACTGCATTAAGTACACGCAATTAAAATTTACACAATTAACATTTACACAACTAACACACTAGAATAAAAAAAAACTTTGATTAAGTAAAACATTTATAACTTTCCATTAAGATAAAGAGAGATTAGTTACACCATTCCTATTAGTTTTAATAGAAAAAAAATTCCAGGAGAAACTGATTTAGCTGCTTTTATCTGATCATTCTTTTTTTTACCTCCTGCAGCTAGAAGTGGCTTACTGAACGGACAAGTTTGGCTGGTTCATAATTTTTTTGACTGATTCCAAACAAAAAAATAAATACATTAATTTTTTTTCTTAAATAACATACCTAAATAGACACTTTTGGGCAATCAAACGGAAATAAACAAAGCTGGACATCGTTATTTTCGGTTGTATTCCCATTCAATATGAATTTATATATATTCAGTATATATTTAAAAATAATTACGTTATATATATATATATATATATATATATATATATATATATATATATATATATATATATACATATATATATATATATATAACGTAATTATTTTTAATATATATATCATATATATATATATATATATATATATACATATATATACTCATACAAGGCATTCCCTTATAAGCAACATTTTAAGAATAGTACAATACCTAATAAATCAAAAATAAAAATAAAAAAGCAGGAAGTGCAAATAAATTTTGATGGCGATAATAGTTACATACCCGTAAGTTTTTCCGATATCTAATTCCAAATTTAAAATTTACTTTTAATAATTATAATGGTTGAATTGTTTTTTATTCTAACTTTTTTAGAATAAAGATTTTCGGATGACGTTGCTTATTTTAGCTATCGTTTATTAATTTAACGTATAAATAATAAATTTTGTATATCTAAAATTAAATAAAAATTTCAAAATTATAACTTAAGTTTTATTTCATTCACAGAGGATAAAGTAACACTGTGAGAATAGTTTAGAAAATATATATTTTTAATTAATTAAAACAATTCATCTTGTATCCAATCCTTACAATCCAAAATCATTCTAAAAATCCTCAATGCTCCTTACTATGTGACCAATAAACTTATCCATAAAGACCTTAATGTTCCATATGTTGCTGATTTAGCCCACACCAGATACCTATCCTTTCATAGTAAGCTCCATAAACACTCAAATCCATTAGTTTCTCAACTTGCTTCCCACTTCATTCCCGATAATCCTCCGAGGCGTCTAAAAGAAGATGACCTAGAGATCTTATAGTGTATAATTTTTATAGAAGTGCTGCTGATGAGTAGTTCTTTTTAAGTGTTGACATGTTATTGTAATCGTTGTCATTACATTTACTTGATGTATATATTTGTACAGTTGTAAATTTTAAAAAATTGATATAAAATAATTTAATATAAACTGATTATGGTTTCTCATTAAATTATTGAATACTAAATCTTAAAAAATGACCGAAATATATTTTTGAATTTTTGTTGTGAGTTGATTATTAGAAAATTAAAGTTATTTATGTTCTTTTATATCTACTAAAAAAATAAAATTAGTCAATTAAACCAATTGAAATTGTGGAAAGGTTGTAATATTTTTTACATTATTTCAAAATATAGACTTTTAAAAAATATTAGGCAAGGCAAAGGTTTTTTTTCTCATGCCGAACGATTGATACCAAAAACAATTTTCGAATATTTTTATCATATTTTTTTTTTTTTTAAGACTATGAAAAACAGGATTGTACCTCATTCTTTTGTATTCCGTGCGGTATTTGTTATCCTTATTTTATCCCCTATAAACCCTCAAGCAGGAGAAGAGAGAGGAGGAAAAAGAAAAAAAAAAGAAAGGAAATGGAAAAAGAAAATAGCTTTGGATAATACTTTTTATGTAAATGTGAACATTATAAGGGCTCTTGGGGAATGGTGGGTCATGATATATACCGACACACGCGGTCCTGACTCCAGTTCTATAGCGATGGAATGACCAAATTACACAACATAATTCAACGAAAACTATTTTTATAAATAATCATATTATGGATGAAGATAATACTATGGATAAATCGATCATACATATATAATTAATATACCGAGTTTTAAAAGTCGCTGTAGTTGGACAATAATAAAAAACCAAGAGGAAAAACAGACGCGAAGAAAAAAATACCTATTGATACAAGAACTTAATAGTTGTATAAGGAAATATTCAATAGTTTATATTTTGGAATTAATAGTTTGTTAAAATAATACCTTAACGACAAGAAACTGCTCTTCGTTTTCAATAACTCCAACATTTAATAGACAAGTGTTCAAAGCTCCCAATTAATTACAAAATACTTATTTACATGTCACTGAGCAGAACTATTTGGACGTACGGAATTGAGCTTCGGGGCACCACTAAACCATCCAATTTATCTCGTATCCAATCTTTAAAATCCAAAATCTTCGAAAAATCCTCAATGCTCGTTACTTCGTTGTCACTAATAAACTTATCCTTAAACACCTTAATGTTCTGTATGTTGCTGATTCAGCACAAACCAGATACCTATCCTATCATAGTAAGCTCCATAACCACTCTGGACTAACAGAGTTGAGATTTGGGGATCCACTAAACCTTCTAATCCTTCCAATCCAAAATCCTTCGTAAAATCCTCAATGCATCTTATTATGTCACAAATGAACTTTTTTATAATGATCTAAATGTCCCATTTTTAGAAGATTTGGCGCAAACAAGCTACATACCCACTCGAATCCACTAGTATCCCGACTTGCTTCTAACTCGATTCCCGAAAACCCTACAAGACGTTTGAAAAGAAGATGGCCTAGGGCTTTTGTATAAGTAGTTCTTCACTAGAAAATTTACTAATTGTATGAATTGTGCACAGTTGTAAATATCAATATACATATTACAAAAAAAAAAAAAAAAAGATATTGTGTTATGAAAGTTTTATATGTAATATAATTTTTTTTATCCATATAATAGAATCACATAATTTTATGTTAAAAAAACGCCAGTTTTAGTTTAAAAAAAAAAAAAAAATTCCATAAACCTATGATTTTTATTTCGTTTTATGCTATTTTAATGTAGGCGAGATTTATAGGCGACTTGTTTAATTATCAATCGAATTAATGTAGAAATTTAGATAAAAACATTATTTAAAAAAAAAAAAAAACATTGATGGACAATTATTTTGAACATTTACTAAAACTTTAGAGAGTTGAATTGAAAAAGGTAGTGGGCACGCCGAAATGCCACAGTCTCAGACGATTGCTACATGCTCCACGTTTTGCCACGCGACACTTGAAAACGGACAATTTATCATTTATATTTATTTTATTTAATTTGAGGCTAAAAATTATATTTAGTAAATTAAGATGATCGGGACTTTAATAACCTAAATTATTTAATTAAAATATATAAAGCTTATAAAACATAAGCTTAAATATTATAACATTTATATTTTTTATCTAGTAAGCATTGAGATTACGCCACGAACATTTACCGTTTCGGCTAAAATTTGCAATTCTAATCTAATATGGCAAAATAACAAAACAAACTACAAATATTTTGATATTCGACATTTGATCTTGTTATCGTGTTTCAATCCACTCTTCATTTTAACAACTATAGTTTATAAAACTTCAAAAATTAGAATATACAAAATTGATGAATAAATTGATTAATAATTCCATTCAACAAGGACTAATTAGGTGTAAAATTGATAATAAATTATTTTAAAAATTATTCATATCGGTGTAATATTCTCTAATAACGGTATTGTTAGACACAATGAGAGGTCAAACGAATAAATAATAGATCTATTTGAATACAATAGTAACCAAGGACTGTTACAAATATTGTGATTAGATTACCATTAATTGTCGTAATAAAAAAAAATGAATAATGCCCGGAAATCTAGAGTCAAGTTCTATTGTCAAATAATATTAAGCAATTGTTTGTGTGATGCGCTCTTGATTTGAATAAACCAGTGATTAAAAAAAAAAAAAATGAATGATTTTATACCTATGATTTTAATGTTCATATTACGTATTTATTATTATCGGATAAATTAAGTTTGCTTAAATATTATTTCATGTATTGATTTATTATATAGTATTTTACATTCAAAATATTCTTTTCTACTTTTCTTTAATATTTCTTTCTTTTTTTTTAATTTGCCCTAATAATGGCCGTCAATATTGAGGCCGAAACGTCAGCATAAAAAATAAATCGAATTAAGAAAAGAAGTTAAAATCCCCCATTTTGAAATAGTCTTTGTCATCTTATTTATCACTTAAAGACAAAAGGAACCCTTTCTAAAATGGCGGTATATATGAACTAAAATGTAATGACTGCGAAGCTACATTAGGAATACCTGGACTATCAGTAAATAAGAGATCAAATGAACATAAAAGATCATACAATAATATGTGGCAGAATTAAAATTTCACAATCCATTAAAGTGAAAATAATCTGCGATTAAATTAAAACTCGGGAGTGAAACAGTCCCATTTTGAAATTGGTTTACAGTAGGAACGGAAAAAAATTCAACCAGTCATAAGGAAAACCGAAAGGACAGCCAACCTATCTGATCTTTTCGCCTCTTTACAGTTTAAGTTTTTTCAAGGCCCTGACATCTTTCGGAAATCTTTTTCATTTTTCCTACTCAGGTGAGAATTAACATATTTGATTTCATGTCTTCCATTTAAAAAAAAAAAAAATTATGTTCAACTTTCGAAACTAGTTTTCAAATAAAAAAACTTCAGTAGAAGTGACAAATAATTTATCAAAAATAAAAAATAAAAATTTTGTAACCTATTTTGTTTTTCACTTTTCATTGATCCCTCGTATACAAGACTTTTTAAAAATATATATACAAAATATAACAATTAATAAATATAATTTTAAATGGGGATGATATTAAGAATTTAAATTGTAGAAAATTGAGTAATTTATATTTTTATATTTTAAAAAAATGTATAGAAAATTATATCAAAATATAATTAATCAATAATGGAAAAATATGAGTTATAAGAATATGCATATACAGTAAAATATCTGAAATTCATAAAATCTGTTTATTCCTTACAAACTCTCTGTCTCAAGGAAACGTTGCGGTATTTCGTAATAAACAAAGCATTTTGGCCACCTCGCCTATTCGTGACGATTATTCTTCTCAACACTAGTAAAAAGTCTCATAATTCTTAAATTAAAATTTAAAATCCCGATGATTCTTATGGAATTTTCCACTCATCTCCTCTAACAAATAGCTCTGTGAATTTATTACATTATTACTTCTTCGTACTTTTTTTTTTTTTTACTTCAAATCTCTTCTTGACTTTGTCAGTTGTCTTAAATAGCCCAAATAAAAAAATATATATACATCAAAATATTATCCTTCAAAAAAGAATGAAACGGAACGACAGGGTTTTTCTTTTAAAAAACGAAATAATAAAAATTTTTAAAAGGACAAAAACTAACTAGTCTGAAAGGAGTGGCCAAGGATGTCTTATGACCGTAAAAAATCGTCAGATCCTGGCGGATCTGATTCATAATAAATCTTGATAAATTGAATACAATCTCAGATTTATAATAAATCTTCTCATTTCCAAAAAAACATTTTTACTCCCGATTACTTGTAATACATTTTGGGTCCTTGTGAGTACGGATTATCGGGATGGTATATATATATATATATATATATATATATATATATATATATATATATATATATATATATATATATATATATATATATATATGGATACATTTCTTAACTGATATAAGGTTCTTGAGGTTCAGGCAATAAAATAACAACTTGTTTTGGCGACGTTTATAGAAAATATTGTTCTCATAATCATGCCCTACTGTGAAAAAACAGGTTAGAATAAAATTATATAAGTTACACAGGATTTCAAAACATAAATTTAACTACAATATAAATATATAAAAATCATGCGTTACAATATTTAACTACATATAATTACAAAATATGGAGGAGTATGAAATTACTTACAATGTTACTGGTGGTAATGCAATTGGTATTTACTACTAAATTATAACATTTCTAGTAATGGACTAAATTGGATTTAGTAGTAGATATCAAAGCATATCCACTAGAAATATTCTAAGTAGTTTTATTCTCCTCCATATTTTGTAATTATATGTAGTTAAATATTTTAACGCATGTTTTAATATATTTATATTGTAGCTAACTTTATGCTTTGAAATACTTGTGTAACTTAAATAATTTTCACTGTAGCGCTGTAGGGGGATTATGAGAACAATATAGTCTCAAAACGTCGCCAAAACAAGTTGTTATTTGATTGACTGAACTTCAAGAAACTTATTAAACATCTAATACTAACAGTCAAGAAAATATATTCGTATTATATATATATATTTTTTTTTTTTTTTTTTTTTTTTCAAATGTATTTTTCACAGTATACAAATATCATTTTTGACAAATACATTGAGATTTCTAGATTTGAAGACATGTGAACAACGTTTGGAAAAATACGATTTTTACTTCCCAATGGTGAGAAACTCACTCAGATACTCTCATACTCTCAGAAATACTCCCGTGATAGAAGGGTATAAGGTGAGTTTTAAATTTGAGTCGAGTTTTGTTAATGGCAGACTTTGACGGGGAGGGGTAGATCACGATTACCGGGCCACGAAGATGGAGGAACCCATACTTATCCAATTTACACAACTGGACGTAATAACAGTGGAGGATCCACCCTCGATACCACCGGTTCGGGGCGATTTCCTACATACATTTACATCTGTTTAGGGCGGATACATCGTCTGGTAATTCGGTTTATCCGTAGATAATACATTTTCAATTACATGACACTTTCGTTAATCCGAGCTAAAAGAAAAGTTTTCTGGAATTAGCGAAATACGTATATTAACTTCGGAATAGCAATAAAAAAAAGGGAAAAGTTAATTCTATAACAACCCAATTACTAAAAATAAAAAAAAAATCCTTTGACATTATTTTACTTAATATTTCACAGTATCTAATGATTCCAAAAACTTATTTATTTATTTTATTTTTTAAAAATATTTATTGAAATTTACAACTGTATATACAATTTAAAAATATAATACATCAAGTAAATATGATAAAAATGACACGTCACTTGTTTTTAAAGCAACTAACCATTGGTAGCAATGAGAAGCAAGTTGTGATACTAATGGATTTGAATGGTTGTGGAGTTTGCTATTTTGAAACATTATCCTGGAGGACAACAATGGCGGAAGTTATCCTTCGGATAACTTAAAAACCGTTAAAACAGCATCCTTAAGGACGAAAAAACTAATAAAATTCCGCCATCTTAAAACAGTATCCTTGAGGACGAAAACTAATTCTAATTAAGGAAGGAGAGAGTGGCCAAGGATGTCCTTCGGCCTCAAAAAATCGACAGATCCTGGCAGATCTATAAACAGTGGATTCTGATCGCAATAAGACAGCTATTAACTAACTAACTAACTAACTAACTAAATAACTAACTAACTAACTAAATAACTAACCGGTTATATCAACATTATAGATCTAGGTCTAATATCTTGGTTATTTATATATACTACTTATATCGACTATTTATATCGACTACTAATATCGAATTAAGAGTGGATTTTAATAGAGCCTAAACCGGAAGGCTCAGTTTGGAGTTTCGATGTCGAAATTAAATCCTGGCACATTTAATAATTCATCGAATATTTGGTTTGGAGTCAGAACCGTAAGATATATTAAAATCTTTGTGGATAAGTTTGTTTGATGAAGTAAGAAGCATTTAGGATTTTTCGAAGGATTTTGGATTGTAAGGATTGGATACGAGATGAATTGGACGGTTTAGAGGAGCCCCAATGCTCAACTCCGTATGTCTAAATTGGTCTAATCACTGTTATAAGAAATGTATTTTAAAATTATTTTCTTGAGAAATATGTATCTAATCGGAAGTTATAGTTTGAAAGTTGAAAGCACCATCATGTAAGTAGATCTCTGACTCGTAATTTCATAAAACTAGTAACACATACACTCCGGGACTCGATTAACCGAGTTTCAATCAACTGAGGTCTCGATTTACCGAGCCTTTTTTTTTTTTTTTTTTTTTTTTTTTTTTTTTCATATTATTATATTTTTTCACAATACCTCTAATTTCCAAAGAAGACAGGCAACCTCTATATAACGCTGAAGCTGGAGTATGGGTCGACTAAGAAACTAAGAAACGAATCGTCATTAACAATTTCTCTTGAAGAAGTGTTTGCTGGGTTGGTGAAGGAATTTAAATATCTTGCCAGACCTGAAGATACATGGTCTTTAGACAATAGAGAGACAGAATATCGGTGCTTAAACAACTCAAAATTAGTGGATTATTTTCAATCCATAAAAATTTTGATTAAGTACATTATTATTCCACATATAATAAGTATAATTTCGTTATTAAATAGACGGATGTATTACGTCAATTATATAAAGTTATTGTTTTTATGTTTTCCCTTACATTTTTGGTGTCCCAATAATGTTGGTTAATCGAGTCCCAAGTGTAATACTCAGACATAACGTTATCAAGAAAATAAATTGTAATGAAATAATAGGAGTTGATGTTTTAATAAGTAGAATATATATTTATGCCTAACATGACGTAAGATTTTTTTTAGATAGTTCGGATTACGGGATGGTCAGGATTAGCAAGAGCCAAGACTTATTTTAAATTCTCCATGGAGAAAACAGAATAATAGATAATTATAAAAAATTATATCACACAAATAGTTTTTCGTAAAATATCACAAAGAAACATGCCATTGAAAGAATTTGACTCCAAACCAAGAGTCTGTAATGAGTGATTGCGACAGTAGTATCTATTGGAACGTTTAAAGTTGTTGATTTGGATAAAGAGATAAAGCGTATATTATCAATATAATGATATAAAAAAAATATAACGAAAATATATTAAATATGATATTAAAACTAAAAATAAGAGATAGCCAACGGATTTTTAATTTTCGAATATTTTTCTTCCTTTTTTTTCAGAGTTAAGAACTTAACTGATGTATTGTCCACTTTACATCTATGACAGCTATCTAGGCTTCGAGATTAAAAGAAATAAAATGAATAAAAAAAATACTGTGTCCAAAAAAAAAAATGTTTTTCAGGGCGGAAGGGGTGGGGGGAGCGGTGTACAGGTAAAAATCTAAATAAAAGAGTGGATGGGCCTGGGGGCACGCCCAAACCAGGCAACTCTCTTCAGCCTTTATAAAAAATAAAATAAATCCAAAACCAAATATATTCAGTTTTTTTCTTCATCTTTTTATACGGCTCCAGATAATGAAAAGAAATCCCACGTAACCAGAGACCCGGACTGGAACTGAGTTTATATTCTTGTTTTCGTCTTTCGTAAACCTTCCACGGTTGACTGGATTTGAAATTTAAATAATTTTTTACAATATATATACATATTTCCTGACTGTTACTATTAGATGATTTAAAAGATTCTTGAGGTTCAGTCAATAAATAAAAAAAACTATTTTGGCCACGTTTCGAGACTATATTGTTCTCATAATCATGCCCTACAGTGAAAATACAGATTACAACGAAATTATTTAAGTTATACAAGTTATTTCAAAATGTAAAGTTTGCTACAATATTAAATAATGTATTTGTCAACATAAATACAGTTGCACGTCTATGACTAAAAACCCGAATAAATAGGACAAAATTCTTCACCATGAAAAAAATAATTTTAAACGAAATATTATAGAAATGCTATCATAGAAAAATAAAAAAAAAGACGTCCTAAATCTCAACATTTAATACATTCTGATTAATAATATACATTTACAACAATATACAATATAAACCAATAACCATTTATCCATTTATTACACAGAAATACGGAAATTCCGTCTAACTGTACCTGGGAAAACCTTTGGAAATCCCCATCTCTAACTTTTTTTTCAGAAATTTCTCAGTTCAGCTGTGTGCTAGTATTGTTATATTAGTAGTAGATACCAATATCATATCTACTAGTAACATTGTAAGTAGTTTCATACTCATCCATATCTTGTAATTATATGTAGTATATATTCTAACGCATGATATTATATGTTTATATTGTAGCTAACTTTATGTTTTGAGATAACCTGGGTAACATATACAATTATATTGTAACCTGTTTTTCACTGTAGGGAATGATTATGAGAACAATATAGTCTCGAAACGTGGCCAAAATAGTAGTTTTTATTTATTTACTGAACCTCAAGAACCTTATTCAACATCTAATAGTAAGTGTCAAGAAATATATATATATATATATATATATATATATATATATATATATATATATATATATATATATATATATATATATATATATAGTCATTTAGTTATGGATTGGTGGGATTTCTATATGTTTTTTTTGTCACCGGGATCTTCTCTTGACGGACCGCTTGTCGAAATTAGTCGTGATCCACAGAGTCATCTCCGGCAATTGTTTTTCTTCCAGTGGCTCCAGACATCATTGGTTTCACCCTGACCTTAGATTGTTCTCTATTAGCTGGGATATAGGCTTTGCCTTCTGGGATGAACTAGTTCAAAAGCGGGCAACAAACTACTCAGAGCACTTTTCGGCACACTTTTTTTTTTTGAGCAAAAGAAAAAAAAACTGGTATAATCGGCATGAAAATTAATTCTCCTGTTTATTTCTCGATCGTTTATTTTTAATAACGTTCCAATCGAGTGTTTAAAATTTTTCGCCCCAGAATATAATAGATGAATTAAAAATTTTGTTTCATAATTAAAAAAAATATTGATTCTTATGGAAATGTAATATAAAGGCAGGAATACGAAAAGGGAACTGCTTTGTAAGGAATTTGTGTATATGTTCATCTACAGTTATATATAAGTTATTTTTATGTTTTAACTATCTAAGCTAAGTAAAGTAATTTAGGCCGATACACACCGGCCCGTTTGTAAAAAACATAAGAAAAAATATAAGATAAACAAAAAACTGTAGCTACATGTACAGAGGGCTATAAAACCATAAACGAAGCCCCTCGAACATTACCGATGTTAAACGAATTCCAAAGGATGCAATGATCGGCCCATCTCTAAGATATATATTGTATTTGTGAAATCTATCTTCATTAATAATAGAAATTTTATAAATATTTACCCATTAAGAACTCACTAACTATGTTTGTTTTTGATCTAGAGAAGCTATAAGTCTCAATTTTTTTTATTTTTCAATTTAAAATATGTTAATAATTTTTACTATGGATTAATAAAACAAATACATAAGTGCTTTGATTATGATTGTAACTCGTGTTAACAAGCAATAATTAATATATTGATAAAAAAAAAATCTGGAATTTCATAAATCTGAATTACTGAAGATCATTCAGTATTTAGTTTTAAAATCGACGTCATAATTTATATTTTCGTTAACAAGCGCCAATATAATTCACGATGTTAAGAAAAAAAAAATATTATACAGTTAAAGTCTACCAGTTGAAAGTATATATATATTTTAATTATACGGCCCTATATACCTTACTAATTGGGGTGTTATTAAGTCGACCGTTTCCATGACAACGGTAGCAATTAATGGCCAGCTCAACTAACCATCTTTAATTCCCTACCGCACAATAATTGCGCAAAGAATAGTAATTTTAAAAACAGTGAATTAAAATAATGATCCCATTAGCATAGGTTCTGCGCCTGTAATTTTTTAAAAATTTAAGTATTCTCTCAATACAATCTTTTCACTATCCTACCATTTACACCAATTAAGCTGAATAATACGATATGTTAGATATTGATAGTAGGCTGAGAACTAGCGAGAGACGATTAATCGCTGAAAGCGACCAAAGAAGAGAAGAAGAAATTATTTTGTATGAGAATAATTAATAATTTATTATATTCTAAAATCTTCAATAACAATTCCATCGTCGTAGGTTGCTCAATTAAACTACCTTAATAGCGAATCTACAAGATCCACAGTCGCTTGCCCTTTAGAACAGATCCCAGATGAAAGAACTGATGTTTATTTACAACTACATATAAGCTAATTTTGTATAATATATATAAATTATAAATTTGGCATAGGAAGTCCATAAATACTATCATATTCGGCATGATTGGATTCCAAAATTCACAATTAACTGTCTAAGCTAAGCAAAGTAAGTTGATGGCTTCTTCTTTACTTCTCTAAAAAAAAAACAAAGAAAACAACAAAAAATATTCCATTACACACTGCCCCTTTAGCAAAAAACAGAAGAAAAAGAAAAGATAAACAAAAACCTGTAGCTACATGTACAGACATGTACAAACTATAAACGAAGAGCCTCGAACATTGCCGATGTCACCCGAATTCCAACTTGGCTTGGCCGACTAATCGGCCTTGTTACTAGCCAACTAGTCGGCCGATTTCCAGCCATGTCTTTTGACAGAGCAATGAAATTATCATATATTAACATTACAAATTCAAATTAATCTTTAAATCTGTTTAGTTATTTTTTTTTGTATTGATAAGGATTAAATGAAATATATTAATTTCTCAAATGCGGAAATGTCATTTGAAAACTATGCGGAGAGCTTCCACAGTTCCCATTAAAGTTGTACCTACGACATGGATAGGAAGTCATTTTAATTTCAGATTCGTTTGGTTCTTAAGGAATGCGTTTAAATAAATATCTTTGTAATTCTTGGTAGACATGTAACTATTTTTTGGCTATTGAATTATCTCCAAGGGATCTCACCATTTAAAAGCTGATGATACATGTGTGGCAACAACTAACACATGTCGTAGCGCAAAACATCAAGAATGGTGTCAAAATTGGAGAATTAATATAAATTTAAACAAATCGCATCAAATAACACAGAGTAAAGGTAAATCTACGACTTCCTTTCCTACAGTATTTCTTAATAATATTCCACTGATCTCCGTTGAACAGATCGGCAACGTAGGTTCCAGCTGAACAAACGTTTAACTTGGAATCCAAGAGTATGGAATACAAGAGTAAAGTGACAGGAAATTTGTTTTCTTAATGTTTCGACTTCGACATTAACGAGACAAACGTTCAAAGCTTTGGTGCTCAACTAATCCTTCCAATACTTCTCTAATCTAATCCTTACAATATAAAATTCTCAATGCACCTTACTGTGTCCAAAATAACTTATCCACAAAGATCTTAATTTCTCCCCAATCAGATCCATAACCAGTCAAATCCACTAGTCCTTCAACTTACATCACATTCTCTTGCCGATAACCCTCCGAGACGTCTAAAAAGAAGATGGCCGATAGATCTCCTAACTATTATAAAGTGCCTAGATAAAAATTCAATATTATATTTTTAATTCATCTAGTTTAGAACATATTGAAGTTTTTTTCAAGACTAATACCCCTTCACCAATAATAGGTGATAACCAACCGAAGAACTCTGCTGACACCTTAATTCAGGTAGGAAAATGTGATGCCCCTTGAATTGCTACAAAAAGACAATACTACAGCCGTTAATGTGTTAGGGGAGCATGTGTTGTAACATCTGTCTCCTAAGCTCCTATTTTTCATCCGGCTGGTGGCAAACGAAACACTAGGCCATGAATAGTTGAGTGAAAAAAAAAAATGTCTTTTTTAAATAGGATCATTAAATATATAATTATTTACAATGCAAATATTTAGATCAAAACTAAGATTGGAGGAATGCGGTGTGTTTTGAAGCTTCCTTGAACAAGGCGTTTCCCCGAACTTAAAAATAGGTTCTATTTATACGGCGACGTCGTGGAATAGTGTTACTAAAATTGTGTGACGGATACAATACAATTCTATTATTAAATAAGTCGAAGATCTCTCTGTTATTTTAGAGAGCATACACTCCTTCATATATTCTTGTAATTCGAATGTTAGTGAGAACAATTTGAGTATTCAATTATTTTTTACTTAATAATAAGTGGACCAGCAGAACTGGCAACTGGTCCGACATTATTCAGGCTCAAAATCCTTCGTAATTAGTTGAGAAACACATATTACTCAGTCATGAATGTTCATCAGCTCATCAATGTTACTGAATGGATTCAAAAAACTTTTAATAATTTTTAAAGGTAATTAGTTATTTTCTATTACTAACTAAACTAAACGTATATAAAACTATACACCAACATATATAAAACTATACACCATGAAAAAAAAATATAAAAGAAATGACATCCATATAAAAATATAAAAATCACGTAATAAACAAAAATTCAGACGTCTTAAATCTCAACACATGTCAAAATACACTCTTATTAATATTATACATTAATCCGTCAAAGTATGAACCGTTTATCCTTTTAGATAATTACACATCAAAGGATATTTCCGCCTACCTGTATATCTCGGGAATACCATAAGGTCTGGAAATATTCATGTAACCCACATTTTTTTAAACAGTTCTTAGTCCAGTTGTAAACTTGAGTTGCTTGTTAGTCTTTACATTTATAGTGGTAGTATCCATCAGTAACTTTGTATGTTGATTCATACTTCTCCATATTTTTTTATCATGTACAGTAAGCTATTCCGAATTATGTAATTTATATATTTATGCTGTTGTTAACTTTATTATTTAAATTACCATTGTAACTGTATTGTAACCTGTTTTGTTCACTGTAGGGCGATATATATGTGTACATCATTTACTAAGGTTTAAGAAATACAAAATGCCAGTCGACTATTCTAAGTGTTTATGTATGAAGCAGAGGCTTAGCGGTCAGATTTCACATATCCTTACTAATGATTCTTCAATAGGGGAACCAGCGATTCCATAGTGATGTTCTTGTCAGATTTTTCCGGTCCCTCTGCTCTGCTGAATGGGATATTCCCATCGAGATTTATTTCTCAAGACGACCAGTGCCTATTCATATGAATATTACGGCTTCATGTCGTGCCGGCAGACAAGGTTTCCCCCTGTGTAAGCCCCATGTCGGAAACTGCGTGCGGCCATACTTGGGGGCATTCTAGCGAGACGTATATACAAGGCAATAAATCACGGTGGGTTGGAGAGGGGGTGGATGTAGCAAATATTCAATATAATTGGACGGGGGTGGCCAGGGGGGGGGGGCGGAGCCATCAATAACTTGCGGGCCTAGTGGCAGAATATTATCTCTGCCCAGGAAACCCCAATCGGCAAAACGACCAGCCCACCGGAACCTGGAGGATTTGTCTCACCACACATCCCGGCAGCCTTCTTTTTTTTTTCTCTTTCTTTTTTATCAGTTCCCATTTATCACTGCTCTTTCTTGGAGCGGGATTCCGAAGGCTCAAGTACGAGGAAGATACGGCCCATAGAATGGGTCTGCGATGGACATAGGTCATCCCCTATATCCCACACCAACAAGCTGCCTGAGATATCGCCACAGTCTGGAATATATCCTTAAGTCGCTTGGTATTCGTATTGAATATTGTTCAAGATGATACACAAGAAAAAATCGGATAGGTCATTTTGTATAAGTAAAAAAATCATTTAGATTAAAACCCAAAATATGTCATTTATTTCGATATTAGATTTCTATCCAACACGCATTGTTCCATAAACAAAAGAATCATTTCAATCAGTAGTTAGCCACAATAAACTAAATAGAAAACAATAAATCGTTACTAATTATTAAAAATTAAAGGACATGCCAATAACTTGTAAAGAACTACTCATAGCACTGCAATAAAAGTTCTACATTAGAAGGTCCCCAGGCCAACTTTCAGACGCCTCTGAGGGTTACCTGGAATAGATGGGAAGCATGTTGAGATACTACTAGATTTGAATGGTTATGGAGACTATGAAAGGATCAGGTTTGAGCTAAATTAGTAACGTATGGTACATTAAGATCTTTACGGATAAGCTTGTTTGTGAAAAAATGAGGAGCAATTTCTTAAGAAAGATTTAATTTCCAAACTACAGCTTATGGATGATTGGTGTATGGTCAGCCGCTGAAAGGAGATATTGAAATGATAGCGATAAAACGTTCCTGTTGATTCCTCATAACGAATAAAACCTCAAAAGGATCTTATCTGACGAGATAAATAAGTTCTTGTTAGACCGATGACAGTCAGCATGTTCGAGTTATCGGGATTAGCAACAGACCTGAATCACCCGATACGTTTATCAATTTTGATTGATTCTGAACATGACTACTGCCTTAATCACCTTGATAGTTAATCTTGAATTCGATTGAAAAAAAAAAACAACAACAAAGATTACCTATATGTTCCCCAAAGCTCAGCTCCGTGTGTCTATATAGGTCTAATTCGTGTAAATGTCTTCATCAATTAATCGGAAGTTTTGAACACTTATCTAGTAAACGTTAAATGAGTTGAAAACGACTGGCTGTTTCATGTCAATCTAGTCTTGTATGTGGAGCTAAATAAGACGATCTTAACGGAAATAGATGCTAAATCACTCTTCAAAGTAAGTAAATGACCGTAAATAAGATTAAAACACTACCATTTTGTAACGTTTACGAATAATGTTTGCCTTGTCAGCTGGAAAAGTTCATAGCATTTATTTCACAGACTTTCAGCTCGATCCACTTCTGAAAATATTTGTATATGAATTTTGTTTTATGATCTATATTTAAGAACATTTACAGCTTTTATTGATAGGTTGGTCGAACTTTTCTTGATAGTTGATAGATAGGTAGTTATTTACAACTTATTGACAAGACATTGTAATAATTTTCGACATATTTACTAGTAAACATTGTACGAATATACAGTTGTATCAATAAATAGTTCTAAAAAAATGATAATGCATAAGGTTTTGTTCTGATACTTATTTATATCATCTGATTTCACAATTACTCCGAGATTATGTAAGGATAATCTAAAATCGAAAACATTATCTGTATATTTGTAAATGAAAGTGGCCCCATTGTCGCGGGAACTCTTTCAACAGATGATGACGTCGGTGAAGGAGGAGTGAATACTACCATTTGTTAGCTGTAATGAGTCGGATTCTTTCTTCCTTAGCCGTTCGACATTTCGGCGAGTCATTCCCGACCTTCCTTCAGCCATTCCAAGACCACTGTCACTTAAGCTATATATAATTATATTTTTGGACCGAGGATATTGTATTTTCTCTAACGGCTGTCCTTTATGGCCATGAGTCTTTTAATTTATGGAGTCGACGGTAATGATGGAAATTGTAACAAGGACCTACAAAGCAGGGCTGCCGATTGGGGGGAAATTTCAGAAAACTTTTCACTCAAAAGGGGGAAATGTTTTTTTGGGAATATTAGTAGCGTAGATTTTGGCTATAATAAATATTTAACCAGAAGAAGAAGAAAATGAACTTTATTCTGGGACAACTTGTCTCCTAAGAATAACGAATGAGTACAATACATAGAACAATCGTCTGGCTATGATAGTTAATTATAATAAATAATAATAAAAACTGATTAATAATTAAATTATGAGTTACAAAATAAATGAGAAATCTGTAAAACGATACATCTTATGTATACCATTATAATGTATATAACATAAATATTTCTGTTTTAAATTTACTCGGAAGATTGCAAATCCAGGAGGTAAAGAAATAGATGATGTTTAATGGAAGTAAGAGTGGAGATATTTTTATTTGAGATGGGCAATGAATTCCAGAGGAAGCACGGGTGCGCAGGAGTGTACAGGTTGATGGGTTGGGTTCTAGTATTTAAAAGGTGAATGGAGGAGCGCAGAGTAAGGAGGTCATGAATATAGGTGGGCTTTTCGGTTTTCAAGGATTGAAATATGAGTGCACCTAGGAAGTATTGACGTCGGAAACTGGGGTAAAGCCAACCAATTTCAGAATACCTGTGAGATATGTGAGAACCTATAGAAATACCCAAAATAAATTTAATAAAACATTCCATTAATCTTTTACATCTCATTTCAGTATTTCTAGTGAGAAAGTCCTCCATGTACTATGCATCCGTAGTCAAAGTTGGTATATATTTATTATATATACAAGAATTTAAATACAAAAAACTTATCGTCGTTTCTAACTACTCCAACATTTACAAGACAAGCGTTCAAACCTTCCAATAAATTACAAATGACTTATTTACGTTATTAGACATATTTGGACATGAGATGAACTTTGGGGCTCCACTAAAACTCTTCTCGTATCCAATCTTCACTCCTTCGTAAAATTCTCAATGCTCCTTATTACGCTACAAATAAACTTATTAATATAATATAAGCAAGTGAAAATGCCACTAGTTCCACTCTTCATACTTCGAAGCGTCTGAAAAGAAGATGGCCGAGAAATCCTCTAATATAGAACTATTGAAGTGCTACTATTGAGTAGTTCTTTAAATCTTATTGATATGTACTTATTGTATGTATATCGTTGTAAATATCAATAAATAGTTTTTTTAAAAAAATGAAGATATCTTATTAGTCTCATCATTAAATTTGACAAGCAACATTACTCATTTGTCATTTGAGAGAAATCGTAGGGAATTTTCGGAATGGCTTGTGTGAAATGAGAGAAAAAGTCAGCTTTGTAAATTAATAAGTAAAATATAACATTTAATTACAGGGGAAGATTCGTATTCCTTGCCGAGGATGTTCCATAGCAAATCTCGATCGCAAGGCGCTATTCTCATTTGAATAATTACAACTTCTCAACAGTTTACAAAACTTATCGATTGTCACAGTGGATTCCAACTTGACTGAAGGGTGGGGGGGGGGGCGAAGAATGCCAAATTAATACAAATATCTACAGCCCTTTGTATAAGGGGGTGCGGCTGAGGGGTCTTGAGTGATGAATTCCTTCTCGCCTATAGCCATGTATCGAACGCGTCCTAAGAAAACAAATATCTAATAACATCGCATTCTCAGTGAGGATACATTCTCTGGTATAGGGGAGAGGGTGTAATCAAATCTAAACTATGTGATTGCTGAGTGATGAAACAAAAATGTATTGCTTGATTATTTTATCACAAAAAATTTATGGGAATGGCAATACGGAAATCATAATTGTGCTTTGTGCCTATTCATCGTTGTATACCTTCTCGATATATTTTATCAGGACAGGCTATGTTTTTCTTTCTTTTTTAGGGGTTTACGTCCACGTATACTCTAACCAGGGAATATGATATGTATTAGGATTATCACTAAATTAATTATATAAAACCAAGCAGTATTTAAAAAAAACAAAACAATTTCTCCCTGACTTGGAAAAATAATAGTTCATGGATATGTCTATCTATAATCTAATAAATAAAAAATATAAAATAAACCCGTACCACTAACAACCCATGAAGGTTCAGTAAGTACTGAACGGTAAGGATATACTGTTACTAGGCCAATGGTTGTGAAAAGTGAAGATTTACCCTAAATCACGCTCAACTGCCAGGTTTTCACCATTTAAGGGTACCCACTTTGGGTGTGCTCCAGGAGAGTTAGGAAATAACAGAAAACAATTTTTCTGCCTTCAGCCGGACTCGAACTCGGGCCTATAATTAATTTATAAAATAAATTAAACAAAATAAAATATCAATAATTACTCGAAATGAAAAAAAAGTTGATAGCAGGAGGTTCAAACCTGACTTTTTTCATTCAAACCAATATAGTTCCAGCGAAAAATGTTATATTAAAAAAAATATTTTCCATTAAATTTCTGACAAGAAACTGTCGTCTATTTTCTATCCAAGCAACACCAACAGATTTAGAGCGTGTTAAAATGTTAGATTTTTGAGTGTGAAAAAAGTACGGGCGCTTAGACAAAAGAACAAACCATATCAAAAAAAAAAAAAAAAAAAAAAAAAAAAAATACGAAGTTACGAAATTTTAAATCAATATGTTTGATTATAGTTTTGCGTTAGATGGGGCATATCTCTCAAGAATTTATTCAAAATCACATTAGACCTATACCCCGTCTAATGCAAGACGTAATGAACTCAAGGGGCGGATTTAAACCATATTTAAGTTTAAAATTGTGTGGTCATATTTTCAAATACTGCCATATTTTATTTAATTAATATTTCTAATTATCTTAATACATTTTATATGTCCTGTTTAAAATAAATGGGGACGTAAAAACCTAAACATGATCCATTAAGTCAAAACTGGAAAGTGTCTCTTTGTTATTAAAGATATATACATAAAATATGTATCTGTCATAATTGACAGTGTTTATTAGTAGCAAGAAATACATAATTTAACCATCAGTTTAATTGTAATATTTTTTATATAATTAAATTAAAACGTCACACGACGTAAATGTACACTATACTCAGCTAATTATAGAATTATTATTATTATTATTTTTTTTTTTTTTTATGGAATATAACATCCTTAATCTAATCTAACTAGAAACGTGAAAAAGCTTTTACTGTTGCAAACATAAATCAGGAAAATGATACCACTACGATTATTCCACCAAATTTGCATTTAGTCGTTGCCTTATCAGGAGAGTTCTTGTATTGCAGGTTGGGTTTTGATGGATGGGGAAGATCCGGTATAACACGGTTTATTTATTTTTTTTAAAAAGCTGTCCAAAATGCCCCGTATTTAGCGGAATAGGTCATAACTATTCAAACGCGTAACATGTGATCTTGGAGATACGCAATCCACGATATTATTTACATAAGAAAAAGTTCGAGAGTTTGCCAATAAAGTAATAGGCAAAACAACGATCCATTTTTTTTTTTTTTTATAAATTTATTAGTGTGGCATATTCTTCCAATAAGAACGAAAATTGGAAAAGATGTACCACAGTATCGAAATATGTTGCTTAACTTGGACACCGTTTTCACGTTATTTGTTTGGTATTAACCATAAACGTAAGAATTTTTTGATATCTCAAATCAATGAAACTACTAGACAAATTTTGGCATACTTAGGTCTAGTGGGAAACAATTTTGTGTCTTATTGAAATAGTTCGTGTTGCTATTAGGAGATAACTCTATTGTCACAGACTGAATAGCGATAAATTAATATAAAAACGCTTTTTATGCTTGCTGAAGTTAAGAATTATGTAATCCATAGAAGGGATTGGTGATTTCAGAATTTTATTAGGAAGTACTGTTTGTTGACCGATGGTAATGCAAGGACAGGATCGTGCTTAACCGCCTTGTTTTTCTCCTTCGCCATTGAAAGATCAGGCACTAATTTTATGCGGGAGTGCCCAGGAGACTAGTTGTAACTTTTATTTTTTAAATAAAGTTTATGTCAGTTAATTTTGATATAATGTCTATGATTTTCATAGAGTTTTTATAGTGATCTATTTATGGCATATATATCTTTAAAAATTGGACGTTTGGCTTAAAGTAGTAGTGTTTTGATTAAAAAGAATTGTTTTAAATACAAATTAAAATCATTTGTAACATGTTCACCTATATGTTCCTAGAAATCGACTTTGGATCATTGATTCTCGATCATTTCTTATTAAAGATCTTTTCTTAAGAATCGGCGGAAATGAGAATTGACACATTCCTAATTTATAGATATTCTTCTTCTTCTTCCTTTTCCCTCCTTCTTCCCTGTTTGGGCCTTGGCTTGCCGGACAAGCGTCCACTGGTCTCTGTCAAGAACCTCCTGATTCCAATTTGCTACTCCCATTTTTCAATGTCCTGTAGCCAAAGTCTTCTGCGACGTCCTCTTCTTCTTGTGACATACATTTCCACCAGTGACAATTTTCTTGGGTTCCGGTCTTCCGGCATTCTCATCACAAGGCCTAACCACTCGATACGCTTTGCCTTTATAAACTGAACAGTATCTGCGAAATGCCTCTATTGACTCATTATTTTTCTTATTTTCCATTCTGCCCCTTGGGCAGGTTTATATGTAGATTTTGCACAGTATTTTTCTCTGAAATATTTTAAGATTTACAGATTACATTTGTTACAGATGCACTAAGGACCCATGTTTCTGCTGCATATGTCACAATAGATCTTATGAAGTTTTTTAAAGTCTGATCTTAGTTGTTTTAGATATAAAAGAAGATTTAAATAGGTATTTCATTTTAATATAACAAATGTAAATGTCCATAGTTTTAGATATGGGCTCCCCAGTGGCTTGTGCATATAGTGACACCAGAGGTGTTTGGGAATATATTCTTTTAAAAGAGTTCTTTGATAGAGGGAAACTTTGTATATCCATAGAATTCAAGAACTTCCATGAGTCCTGCCTCTGGGATTCTGATATAAACAATAGGAAGAATTACTTTATCAAATGTTAAAAAAAAAAAGTTAAGACTTGATTTTTAAAATCCCTGCTTAATTGATAGGAATAAGTTTTATCTGAGGGACGCAGGCCTGGGAGGGGAGGGGGACCAGTGATTTATTGCTTGGCTATATTTATAGAGGGAGAGCCGTTTGGGGGGATTAGTAACTAACCCCTAGTAATGGCTAGAGCCGCTTAGGGCTTTCATTATTCAAATTTATTCCGCATCAAGTGTTGTCCAGGCCAGAACTGAAACTACTATGACAATGACCCTTACAGGATTACATCTACCACCCACCAGTCTTTCATCCTCTTAGCGGGTCGCATCATTTGCTCCGACAGGACGGACGCCGATCCTAGGATTCCTATGTCTTGCCTCAAGAAAAAAAAAACAATTAAAAAAAGCCTATTTTTTTTTTTTCAAGTTTATACGTAATCAACTACTTGAAAACCCTAAACCGTAACAAATTAAAGAGAAATAAATTAGAACCGAGAAATTTGACTTTTATGGGAGCATTCTTAAGATTTATTCAGTCGGAGAGGGAGGGATCTGATCGTAAATCCGAGGGGCAAAAGGTGCCTAGTGCTTCCGTCATAAACTTTTGGGCCGATTGTCAAGGCCCGTAAACCTGAACAAAGGGGGTCTTAGGAATCAACCATAAACACTAAGGAAGGAAGGGAAGATAAAGACTATAGTCAACCAAAACAGAAATATGATGTATCAAACTTGATTTCTATAAATGAATCATCATCATGATTTAATCACTGTAGTATGAAAAGAACACGTGTTTTCTATATTTTCTATATTTATACTAGCATTTAATTTTTTCTTTATTTTGGTTAAGTGGATTTTATGTAAATATTAGAACCTGCCTTACTTAAGGGAAATAAGTAATATGGGTATGAATTCACTCATAAAATTTGTACTATAAAAAAACAAAAAAAACAATAATACATTAAGAGGATGGACAACTCACGTGTAACTAAAGGGATTATGGAATATACAGAAAGGATCCAGAATATGGGATGGATAACTGAAGTAAAGAAGGATCTTAGGGAAGCTGGAATAACAGATAGAGCATAACTCAGACATAACGTAGGCAAATGGGAAGTCTGTATGGTAGAAAGGAAAATGAAAACAGGAACCTAATGGTCGGGAGATAGGAAGAAAGCACACAGTGAAAAAATAAAAGTAATATGGAAGATCAAAAAGGCTCGAAAGAAGTGAACGCTTCGCGTAGTCCTCGGAGGCTCATTCGCATTAAGTAAAAACAATAATATAGGATAATGAGAAACAAAATTAAAAATACAGTCATAACATGCATACAATATATACGCTCAGATAATGCCCGAATCTTATGGAGGGACAAGCCAACCCCCTTAATTCCCAGCGCTGCTCTCTCAGCCGCGTCATGGGTGTCAAATAAATTTTAAATAACCGCGAAAAATGTTTCTTACGTTTTTGACTTCTAATTCATCTATTTCTTTACCTCCTTAATTTTCAATCTTCCGAGCAAATGTAAAACATGAATATTTATGTAATATACATTATAATAGTATTCATAAGATGTATCCTTTTACAAGATCTCTCATTTATTTTGTAACCCATAATTTAATGATTAATCCATTTTTATTATTATTTATTATTAATAATTATCATAGCCAGATGATTGTCCTATATACTGTAATCATATGTTATTATTAGGGGACAAGTTGTCCTAGAATATTGTTAATTTTCTTGTTGTTCTTCTTCTAATAAGAATTGAAGAAGGTCACAGGCATAAATCTTGAATTATAATCCTAAAAGCGGAAGAAAGTTTGGCCAAGAAAACATCGGTGGGTGCATAAAGGGATTATTAGGAATGGTGGATGAAAAATATGCCTAGAACTTTAAAATAAAAAATATTATTATTCGTTTTCATTTGTTTATCAATATTAATTTTTATAAAGTTTATGTTTGATTTTATTATCTAGTAAATAAGGGATTAATGTATACTTTATAGCACTATTAGTTATTGCTTTTGAATGCTGCATATTGTTGATAAACATCATAATAAAAAAAATAAATGTTTTTTTTTGGCAGAGTGTATTTCATAGGATTACTTTGACAATTGTCAACAGTTGTTGCTAAGTAAATTTTAAGCTGGAATTTTTAACTCACCTAAAATTATATATAGCCATTAACGCGACAGGACCTTCGGTCGGTTTAGCGAATAAACAAATGTTTAAGGTTTCCTTTCTTTTTCTTTTTTTTTTTTTTTTTTTTTTTTTTTTCTTTTCTTCTGTTTATTGTAAAAAAAAAATCTTGGAGGCTGGTTTACATCGCAGGGTTCCCCCACTGGCCACAACAGCGTACGAGGACAATGGCGAGGGTGTATATTTACATGTGATTGTAGCTGAAATGATAATGAGCTGGCTGCGAGCCCGACACGGAGGGGGTGTAAGATGGATGGAGATGGATATCCTTAACAACCCCTAGCAGAAACTTCAGTCTACCAGAAAGATCCTGAAAGCTTTCGTCTTCCCCTCCTTTATCATGGTTTACCCTGCACCCAGCGGCTATTTCAGTAATGAACCATTGGGTATTTTGTTGATATCCACATATGCATTAAGACTGTTTTTGTAACAGACGTATCTTCATATTTATTCTTCAGAGCAACCGTATAGAAGTGAATCTGTTAAATGCTTTAAAAAAATTCAAAACTGATGAAATATTATTTTCTAGAAATCATAGTTTTATTTGTATTATTTTATATACATTAATCAATAACAACTTATTATTATTAATACTTCGCATTGTACTTCTCATCCCTAGAAAATTTAAAAAAAAACACACTTCTTTCTTTCCTCTTTCTTTTTTATTTATATTTATTATTTTTATAATATAGATCATGAATAAATTGATAGATTGATTCCAGGAGATCAGTACTCAAATATTTAAGCAAGATTAAATTTCCTCCAACTCTAGATTTTAGGCTCTTGAATACTAAAAGTTTCAGTAAATATAAATTTCACCAAGGACTTTAATATGACTATTGTAATGATTCATTATATCTGATTATATGAAAATACCTGAATAATATACATTAAAGCTCATATGCGAATCTAACTTTTCTATGCACATTGTGAGTCAAAATATAAGGAAACCATGTATTAGCTATACCAGTTTCTTTATAATAATCAACATTTAAAGTAATTAAATAAAATATAACGTTAAAAAACAGAAAATAAATTATTTATCAATAAAAATTTATAAATTTTAAATTGTGAAAATAATTATTCTCATAAATGCTTTTTGTTTCGATATTCTAAAATCATATTTAATAAAAAAAAAAAAATAAATAAAAAGAAGAAGAGGTGTCTATGATGTGATTATTTTTTAGAACTCATCAAGAATAAAAATTTTACATTAATAAAACTATAAATTAAACTATGTGTTTATATTTCTCCAATCCTGTAATTATCAAACGGAATGAGTCTTAGAAAAGATAAATCTTATTTTTTTTATCTTTTAAATCATGTATCAATAAGCTATCAACATTAGGTTATCTAAGGTTTATGAAGTTAAAATAGTTATCTATGATAGCTATAGAAAAATATAGACAGATAGGAACAATTATAATTTTTAAATTTAATGTGAAGACTATTGAATTATTATTTTCTTGTTTTTTTTTAGGATTACACATTTCATATATTACAAGAAGAATTTCTAAAAAAAAATCAACTTAATATTTCTCTTGGTAGATTTTAAATTTCTTTTGGTTTAATGTGTTATACAACTCAAAATTTTTGAAGTATAAGTATGTAACGTTTTATGAATGGGATAAATGCCATAATGATAGTACGGCATAATGATGATCTTATTTTCAGGTAGAAAAAATGATCCCGGTGCTTACTTGAGTATATAAGGTGCTTAGAGCTGGACCTGTTAGAATGTGGCAAAGCGGTTACTGCTCCATTTGCAACGTGGGAGAATTATCTTCCTACTCTGACCATGGCGGAAATCCTTGTCAAGAACGGATGACAGCCGGCACGAAGCACCACTTTAATCGGATACTGTATGATAAAGGGGGAAAGAAATAAGTCGGATAGATGACTTAGAAGAGGGAAAAACGACTTCCCCTCCACCTGACACCCCCAACACATGTACCTTGGCCGAAGAATGCAGCTACACATTTTACTTTACAATGCGCACCACTTTTTCCAACAGCCGGCCGCTCCCTGGATGTCCCGCCCATTTCATCTCGGACAAAATAATTTCGATTTCTTTTTGTAAGCTCGTGCCCCGGGTACCGCCAGCGTCGGACTCGATGGGGAATGGTTGGAATTCCATCACATTAACACCTATACGCATTAATATGTAGATTGTGCAAATGAGGATATGATGTGAGTCTCATACCAAGGTGCCAGATACAAACAGTTCACACACATATGATTATTACTGCTGTAGCTTCGTCTGTTCATTTTACAGTGAGAATTCAATATTTTCAGTTCTTTAAAGGCAAAATATACAATATAAAATAAATAAATAAGCTCTGGTAACAAAAACTGCATATCCAGTAGCTCCATATATTTTCATCACAAAACAAAGCTATGCAATGTTAATGCCAAACAACACTACAAAATAATCAACTTTAATTTCAATTTTACAAAATAAAAATTACATAAACTACAATGTAATATGAATTATACAAAATAAAATAAGGAAAAACTCCTCAAATTCTTGTATATACTACGTTACTGTGGGTCTAAAAATGTCCGGTCTTATGTTTTTGAGTGTTAAATCTAAGATATTATTTCCTGACATTTTTAGAAGGTTCGTTCTTTTGAATAACGATATATCAGTTACAGTAACAATAGATAATGATAATCAGCAGACGGTTTCACTCACGTTTAAATAATACTAAAATAAGTTGAACACTGTTTTTACTGTTTCAAGTATTAAACAAGAGGACCATCGTAACAATAACCATAGAAGAATGTTATTATATCCACATCCTCAAAACCCCAACCGGTTTTATCGATTACACACCAATTTGGAGACCTGCATGCACACGACGATATTTTAAACTATCATAAATGCAAATCACAAGTAATAGAATGCCGCCCCGAACAGCAATAATATACCCCTCATGGCTTTATGGAAATGGAAAAGCATTACATGCAAGGGGGGATGCACAAATAAAAATATTGATTCTGGTAGTAGAGATTGAAGGAATGCACACAGGGTCGTATATTGTTCTAGCTGGTTAGAATGAGGGAGGATGAGCTCGGTGGGAGGGTGATAAAATGGTGTATTTTATGAGGGGGGTGGGGTAGGATTACCGCGGCTGGGAGATAAAGACCATCATCCAGCGACTTACCGTCAGGTGCTGGAACAGCCAGGCTCTCAGGATATTCGTGGCTACCTTTGGAAAGATTCCTCGCTTTTTTTGGTTCTTTTTACCGTTCGTGTCATCGTCTTCTTCCCCGGTTCCTTCTCCGCTACCGATACTGGCATTACTCGCGTCACCTGTAACAAAAAAGTAAAAAAAGTATAGTCACTATTCATACAGTATTGGAGTGTAAGTATAGTACAAGCTAAAGGGAGACAAGAACAATGTTATTTATATTGTATATATTATGTACTAAATATATAATATATTTATATTATATTATATAGTGAAACTCCAATTATTAACTTGAAGAAAAAATAAATATTTTTTTTACATGCATTTTTTTTTTTTAATAGTTTGTTAACAGAAATTGTAGGCCATGGTTCAGAGGTCACCTAAAATAGGACAGGTCCCGTCTTATTAATTTTCATGACACAATAAAAGACGTAAAACTAAATAGACCACGTTGCAGCTACCGGATTTTCAGAATTAGAAGCGGCGCCCAAACACCTTATAACAGTTCTGAGTAAACGAACTTATAGTGAATTTCTAGAAGCAAAGCACATCCATCGTACATAGGTTTTGCCCAGTCCGGGCTCTATTGCTGTCGCGAGTGCTCTCTTCATAAACTTAAACAGTTATGACACCTAAAAGAATGTTGTATTAGCTGTGTCCGACAAACTGTCCATTGTAAAACGTCTTAGGAAAGGCGAATCCGGGAAAATTGGCGGATGAGCTCTGTGTCGGAACATCCATGATTTCCTACATGTTAACTAATCTTTGTTGTTACATAGATATAATTTTATAAACAGACACATTTTTAATTATTTAATAAAATACATAGTTAAAACATTAAATAAGTCCATGTTTTATCTCCTATTACCTAGTTCACAGCACATTCATGAACGCGGAGGCCTAAGTAGAGTTCAGCTTCAAATGCCGATTCCATCTCTTTGTTAATTTTTTTTTTTTTCATGAATCTAATTGAAGAGTTGTTTTGAGTATTTGAGTGAATGCATTGATAGAGTTGCCGGGTGGAATTAGTAAGAAAAAAAGTTAGGCATTGTTAACAAAAATATTTTATTTTATTAGCCCACGTTTCGGCCACATCATTTATGGCCATCATCAGGTTTGAAACAAAGAAATATCGATAAAATAAAATAAAAGTAGATAAAATGAAAAATTATTGAGTTAATAAACAATTAGAAATGATCAGAAAAAATGCAAATAAATTATAAAATGATAAATGAAATAAAAATAAAATGAAATATAGGGTTAATAAACAATATAAATTTTTGCATGTAAAGATTTGACAATATAAAGAGGTTAAAATAAAATAAATAAGATATAAGATGGTTAAAAGTGTAAAAAAAAAAAAAAAAACTAAACTTTCTGACTGATCCCAACCAACATCTCTTTCAATTGTTTTTCTTAAATACTGGAGTTAGGAGTTTACCAATAACTGTAACGGTGGATAGTATAAATAAATATATAAAAGGAAATCTATCATATTACAGTAGAAACTCGATGATTCGTCATGAGTGGGGGAGAGGGGTTGACGAAATCGCGGAAATGACGAATTATAGAATTTTGCTGGTAAAGTAACAAAAAAGCATTTTAAACTATATAATTGTAATTTTTTTTGCAATTTATTGAATGTAAAAACGAACAGATGAACATTACACACATTAGACTTGAGTGAAAATGACAAAAAACACAAAAAAAGCTTAACACTTGCCGCATCCTATCAGGTGTGAAATATCTGATTCACATTGCTCCTCGAAACCACTCAATTCACTTAGTTAAAATTTCCTCTACTTCTTTGCATGGAATAGTAGAAGAATTAGAAACCTGGAGCAGTAGGTGCTGAGCCAGATGCTAATGTTTTTGTAGGAAGAGCTTTCCAGTATTTAACTGATCCCGGGAATTCATTCTATTCGTCAACTGCACTCATACTTCCTTTCATTTCTTACTACAACCAATGGACTCCGGGGGGCTTATTCTGTTTGTATAGGCGTATTTTTTAGTGACAAACCAAATGAGACGGTTCAAAGATTAAGTAAGTAACAAGGGGAAAAATGAATTACATACGTGTTAAATTGTGCTATTTATAGTTGCCAATTAAAAAAAAAAAAAAAAAAAAAAAAAAAAAAAACCTGACGAATTATCGAGTGACGAAATAACGAGTTTCCACTGTATTTCCAAAAGGCTAAGATACACTACCTAGTTTAAAAAGAGGTGGGAAAAATATTGTACAATTTTTTGTAATCCACATTGTACTTTTGCTCTTGTATTGAACAAAATCTTTTAAAAAAATGTGAAAAAAAACTTTTATACATACGTTAAGTGTTATATTGTATATTTGTAAATAAATTTCAATGAAGGTCAAAGCAGAAAAAAAAGGAATGCAACATTCCAGAATGTTTTCTTCGTACATATTAATGAAATATGCATTTCATGCATAATTGTCCTTGGAAACGCCCTGTCAACTAGCGCAATTTCACCGTTTTCGGGAGGTGTGAAAGAGATATAAAAGTCAGATCTCCTTGAAAGGGGTTATTTAGATAAAGTGGAATGATACTGTTGAAGTTACAAGGATTGGGCGGGTCTGAATAAGGATTAGGAGGGTGGAGGATAATAGGTTTACCAGTGGGCGGTCTTTGAGGGGTCCCTTCTAAATGAGTCATATGCAAACAGTCTGACGGGGTAGTTCCATTATCCACAGATAATGGTAATGACACAAGTCCCGTAGAACAAACCTTTCATTTTATCAACTCTGCGACCCCTGGCCAGATCCAGCCATTATGGAAATAGGCGAACTGCCTAAGCAACCACTGATAACGCCCTGACCCTCGGGATCTGGAGGCAAATTACCCAACTTTATCCTGACTAACAGTGGGGTCCCAGCGCATTCACTCTAATCTCCCGTTGACATTTATCCACACCTCTGGGCCCCACTGACGAAGAGGATTTGGGAAAAGCTGCTCGTGTTGAGGTAAACGAAGAATGGTATAAAAGCTGCACAGGAATCCTTTGTGCCTTAAGTAAACCAACCGTCAATATAATTACTGAAATACTTATTACAATTAAAGGTACAGTAGAACCTAGCAAATACGACTCCCGCTACTCCGCTAGTCCGACTATTCAGGTAATCCGGAACTCCCGTAGAGTCCCGTCATCTTGGAGGACAAGATTATTGCGGAATCCCTAACATTCCAATAAAATTATACATGGTGTGCTAAAGTCGGGTAGTTTTGATTTATGCATAATTTTTAATGTCGTGCTTTTGTGCTAAAATCCAAGCTTTGGATCTTGAAGAGCCGCCCTTGCTAGGGTCAAAACTTACGACGACCTTTTCTAAGTTTCACCAAAACATGCACTACAAGGTTGTTTCTAAAGAAGAGATTTTTATATTCAAAATTAGACTACACTAAATTTAATACAATTGAGCAGAAAATAATCTCAGTAGTTTAATCGGGTACTTAGATATAGGCTTCCAAATGATGGGAATCTTCTCAAACGTCCTTAAAAACGACACATTTAGAGCATACCTCATAACGAAGAGGTATACAACGTACGTTTCCATTTTCATTTGCTACTAGCAAATTCTTAAAAAATTATAACAATCATATCATACAATTCAAGTTACTTTGTGTTAGTACTTGAAACTTAACCCTGAACTATTCAATCCACTTCTTAAATACAAGAACCCTACCCATCAGCATGTAAACACTTGCGCATTGAACTGCTTGCTTCAAAAAAATATAAGCCGTGTTTTCTCATTATGGAATTACTTGCTCATCTTAATTCGAAAAAGCAAATGTAAAATATGAATGTTCCAGTATATTCATGTTATAAATATTATAATAGTATATTTAAGTTGTATCTCTTTAATACTCAGGAATACTGTGATTAGCTATAAATCATCTTAATACATTATTGCAAACTGAACATATTTTTTAGTGAAACTTACTTCAATAAAAGGAGATTTTGACAAATACAGGGATAGGATAGAACGCCTAATATTTTTTTTTTTTACATACGTTCATTTCATGTTTTCTTATGGAGGCACCATCTACAAAAACTGTAAAATATTCTTTTTACTTCTTCCTTTGTTCAATGTTACAGAAAATGATTTTCAATGGAGATAAGGATGAAATTGATCGCTGTTGGGTTCGTTTCATTGTTTCGCAATGGTCACATGGATCAGTCGACCTACCGGAGCTGACTGGGTCCAACAGCGGAGGTATCCGCAAGAGGACATAATTTTTCCCTAAGCGGGAAGGTGCGCGGGTAGATGTTTGTTTATGGGGCCATTAGGGTCACGGTTGAACCGGCTTGGATTTATCCTCCTCCCCCCCAGGTTTACATGGGGTTCCTCCCTATTTCCTACCCCTCATGATCCCGGATTCGCCCTGTTTCCTCTGTCCCGGCAATGCTTCGTCTCGGGGCGGGGTACCTGGCTTATTTACACTACACACATCACCTTTTTTGTACATAAAGATCCTACTACAAAAAATAATGAATTGTTATGAAACACTGCACAAGTTTATAAGTAAGATATAAGAGGTTCGTTGTATGATTATCTACAATTGTAAAATTATTTGGTCCGAAAAATCTATGATACATTCAATATGAAACAATTTTTTAGTCCAGGATATTACAAATTATCTGTTAGCAATTTTTTAAACATATGCAATATGCCAGGTTTGTTTTCAAAATCCCGAGGCGTTCCCACATTCCGTAGACAATACTTCCATGGATTCATTCCTTCACGAAATTATCAATACCCTTCATCATTCCTATATTTACAATATGCTTCAGTTCAGATCTTCAGTCAATTCTACGCACACAAGATCACCTCTTTCTTATCTATCCACCCAATCAAATAGAATTTTAGGATTGATGAATTAATTGTCACTTCTATTGGGATCATTTTATTAGAATACAAGTTTCGAATGCTAAACATCCATCTTCAGTTCTAAAATGTAATGTGTTAAAATGTAATGACTGTGAAGCTAAATTGTCACGGGAAAAACTGAACGTTCGGTAAATCAAAGAATAAAAGAACATATAAGAGCATACAAATAATAAGACACAAAATTCCAATTCATCCATCTAAATGAAAATAACCATATATTTAATAAAGACTCGGGAGTAAAAATAATGCATCAATTTGAAAATAGCCTAAAATTAAATATTTATGAATCATTAGAAATAATAAAATCGGTTAAAACCGATCCAGATTTTTGCTTAAATGACCAGATAAACGTTTCGAATAGCCCCATTTTGAATTTGTTTCAAATAGAAACGGAAAAATCCAATGAATCATAAGGGAAATCACATTGTAAACCCAAAAAATATATATCCACGATGGATATATTTCAGATATCTGTTAGATCTCCCCAGGTGAGTACCAATGCTTGATTTCTTGTCTTAGATTTTTTAAAACTTTAGTATATATAATCCATGTAACATAGTGCTGATGTGTAGAAAATGCATGTTTTGGAACTGAAGATGAATGTTTAGCATTCGAAACTAGTATTCTAATAATCCCAATAGAAATAGTAGTTAATTCATCAGTCCTTGTATTGATCCTTCTATACCATCATGCGTATCTCAAGTGACATAGAGTTTTTGCATTCCATAGCTCTTTACTCTCCTGCTCAACTTTCTGAAATTCCTCCTCATATCAAACAAATTCCTTAAAAAATTTTATATTTTTTATATATTATCTAAAATGAAGCTTGCTATCTGCTTACTCAAATTATATTATAATTATATAGGTTTTGAATTTCTGGAGTCCTATCGATAACTAATTTAGATTCCAAATATAATGCTTTCTTACTCTGAAAATTTAGGTACTTTTATCGTACGTACAACACTAAGCATTATACCAAAATAATTTATTTTTTTCGTATATTTGTAGAGAGTTTTCTTCTTTTCCTCTCTTATATATAATTAGTATCTATATCTATATTATCATTTTTTTTTTAATTTTAATATATCTCTGATCAGATTGAACTTTATTTATTTCTGCACTTATTTGTTATTCTAAAGCGACTTTGTCTCTTAGTAATATTATTTTTCTATTCTATATTTTTACTCATCACACGCTAGCATGGAATTGTATCTTAGAAGCGAAATATCGATTCCTAATTTAGCGGAGTGCCTGGTCAGTTATCTAGGCCATTATGGGCTGCTCTCATTGTCGCTAGTCGGTTAATCAACTCGACTCCTCTGGCCAATTGTTGTTTCACTATCCCATTGCCATGGTCTCAGTTTATTAATATACTTCAGTGGATTAAATTATCGGAAGAGCATTCCATGCATTAGTTGTTCCAATAAATTAATCGTGTAAAGAAAAATATCTAGAACCGTACTACAGAAAGAAACAAACATATCGGCTTAGAAAGAAAAACCTACACATTTCAGAAAGTCTCGAAATTTCATAACTTTAAATAATGTCCTTCAGTACAGAAATTTTAGAATCGAATATTTGGTGCCGGTGTTCTTGAAATCGCCTCATAAATATGACGTCCATGATTTAGTGAGACGCAACCGTTCTGTGAATAATCTAATAACAGCTTATGACTCAAATTCTAGAAATCTGATGCCTGGTAATTTATTTACAAATAGTAAAGCCACAAGTCTAAAAGTTAGTCAAATATTTAGTCAGCACTGCCATAATTAATGCAACTGATTTTAAAGCGAAGGTTAGTATAATTGGTTATAAGAAAAAATATGTTTCATCTTATTGGAATGAAGTCGACCAAAAAGCAAAATAAAGGCCAATGATGTTTATTTTTTACTATTAGGTATAATCTTAATTTTTAATTTTTTTTATTAATTATTTTTTTCTTGCCAATTAATTTTTATTATTTCAATTTATTTTTGATGATTGTAACTACGATTATTTGTTTTATTTTTATCTCTTATAATTTTTATTTGTGTATGCATGAGAACTTGTATATATGGTATGAATGAATTCATCATTAGCAACTTATTGCCTTTACCTGAGGCAGATTATACATGTATTCCAATAAAAGATAAAAAAAATAAAATAAAAAACTATAATGTATAAACACCTAAAGGTTCTTAGAAAACGTTGGGGGGGGGGGCGGAAATTTCCTAGCCAAGGGATATTTATCATTTTATAGACTGCTGTTGATGGGAGTTATGTTAATGTTTTTTTCTTCTTTTATAAGTTAAACATCGTAATAATAAAAATAATTTTCTTAAACAGGAATTATTAACGTTTAAAGGCAAATTTAACGTCATTAAACGTTAAATTCAACCCTTCTTACGCTCCTCATGTTTTGTTCGTGTTTATATGTGAAATTTTTTTAAAAAATTAGTTATTAAGAATCACAACTGTATATAATATATACAATGACATGTCAATAGCTTGTAAAAAACTACTCGTTAGTATCACTTCAATAAAAGGTCTAATTTAAGCGTCTAGGCCGACTTTTCAGACGCCGTATAGTATTATCGGGAATCGGGTTTGAAGCAAGTTATGAGGAGTGGATTTGAGTGGTCATGGAGTTCACCATCAAAGGACAAGTATGTGGTTTGGGTTAAATCATTAACATATGTAACGTTTGGATCTTTATGGATAAGTTCATATGTAACTGAATAAGGAGCATTGAAGGTTTCGGATTGTAAGGGATTGGAAGGTTGTGTAAAATGTTAATCCATATTGTTCTTAAGAGTTATTGATTCATTGTTAGGTATTGAAATAATATCATTGTGTTTCATAATTACATTGCCCTTAACAATAATAATTAATACACTAACACAGTAATTTTCAGAACAATTTTTATCCAATTGTTCTGCCGACAACACTTCATGCCCCATTGAGCCCCCCTTAACACGAAAAAAAAAATGGGGAAAACATTGCATTAGAACATAATAATTTAAATGTTTAATGCGCATTGTGTCGGTACATGATCTGGAAGTCCGGTTCCGGCGGAATTCTTCTCTTTCTATCCTTTCCCCTCTACCAAAAAGGGGGTGGAAATATTACCAAGAGGGAGGGTGTGGGACGGTACTAACTCGACAAGGGAAGAGGCATTTTCTGCAGTTTCTTTTTCAAAGATGAATACATGACTGCTTGTTAGGAAAACAAATTGCGTTCCGTCCCTCTCCGCCTCATGGCTTGTAATAAGCACCGTTTACGCTGATCATTTTGCCGGAGCAATATAGTCGAGGATTCCTGTTTCATCTGACAGCTGTAAGAGATTGGAATGGCGAACGGTTAAAAATCATAGTCAGAACCGGTCGTAACCATGAAAGGACCTTGTCATAGTGCTATAACAGTTTTTATAAAACGAAATAAAAAAATAATCGTTTTCTCCTAAACACATTTTCCACTAAGAATAATGCATATGTATAATTAACAGCACTATTGTCTGACTTCATTAATTTCTGACAGATATAAAATAAGAGACATGTAAGATTCAAGTAGAAAACAGGCCTTTAGATATTTATACAAATAGGAAAAAAACAAAAACAATATACTTAGGAAAATAGAACAATAAACAAAATAATAGAAATACAGCCAAATAAATCTCTTAGCAGACGTCTATCGGGATTATGAGTAAGTTTAAAAATAAGCTTAGTAAAGGAGCAAGACCAATTTTAGGAGAGAGAAATTGTTGAAAAAGAACTGTCCTATGGAAATGAATATAACGTCAGAAAAGCGGGATTTTGCTTGTTGGGACTGGACTAACGACTTGAATTTCAGTGAATTTTAGATTTTAGACAAAGGAAAGCTTGAAAAACAAGAAAAGTATTTAATAGCAAGTAAATATTCTTCATCACTTTCGATAGTGTTAGTCGTCATACATAGTAATAAGTTTAACCCTTTATTATTTACATATTTGATACTATAAGTAGTTAATGCGTTACAGGTACGAATATTAGAGATCTAATAGATAGTTAATTCACTCCTATGATCATAGTGGTTTGGATTGGGACCATCAGACTGTTTAGGGCGTGATATCATTGATACTAGATAGTATCAGTCAATAGCTTCGAAGAACTCACAAATTCTTCTTTTTCGAAATAAAAGAGCTAAAATAATAAAAATTTTAGGAGGATTGATAACGAAAACGATTTTTCATAATAGCAAGTCTTCTACATTAGACACCTTTCCACAATGGTCTTAACGAAAAAGTGTCTAAAATACCCAAATTTAGTTTAAATCAAATATGTCGTGATATACTTAAGACTTGATTGAGAACAGTCCACATTCTGATGGGAGTTTGTTATGAGTTATGAATCAATCCAGCAACTGTGAAGGAGAATTTGTCCGGTTGGCTTAGAAGGATTTGATCGAAATATAAAAATAAATATAAAATATGAATTCCGAAATATTTCCGAAAGGCGTTAACGTAAAGAAACTTGTATTGAGTATGTAATAATCTGCCTCAATTTGGGACAACGTTGTAATTGAATGGCAAAATGTACACTAACAAATAAAAATAAGGGAAAAAAGGATAAAGAAGCTCCTATTATACAATATATGAAGTTAAAATATATATATATATATATATATATATATATATATATATATATATATATATATATATATATATATATATATATATATATATTTTATACATATAGTAACCATCATACTCTATACAGGGTGTATCCAAGTAGATGACAATAAGCAAGATGGATAAACTAGATAAAAAATGTAGTTAAACAACGTAAACCGCATTTTTCTATCTCATTCCGTTCCAGAAATATTCCGTTCAAAAGGTTATTTCGAGAAAACCGTGGTTGTTATAGGAAAACCTCAATTTTCTCTTCTTTCATACATTTTTTTTTTTTTCAACGTTCCATCAAAGTTTTGAAATCAGCATTAAATTTTATTAAAGTCCTATACATTTTCGATGTCCACAAGTATCTTTTTAAACCGCAATAATATATCAAACAAATAAAGATTTAAAAAACGTTTTGTTAGCGACAAACTTTTGAGCATCACTACTCTTCCAAAAAAGAGAGGTGTACTCAGAACTGCAATTATCTCTCAATTTCGTATTGCAATTGGAATTGGAAGGGAAAAATAACTGATGTCACGGTTATTTTGTTTGGTCTTATCTTCAATAAAGTTAATTTATTTTTTATGTAAATTACAAAAAAACCTACTAGGGGAGAGTTGAAACCTAAAAGAACGTGAGGAAAGTCTGACATGAGGTAAGTTCTTGTTTATTTCTTATGGGTTATGTTTAAAAAGATACTTGTGGACATCGAAAATGTATAGGACTTTAATAAAATTTAATGCTGATTTCAAAACTGTGATGGAACGTTGAAAAAAAGATGTATGAAAGAAGAGAAAATTGAGGTTTTCCTATAAAAACCATGATTTTCTCGAAATAAACTTATAAACTAAGGAACGGCATATGTCTGGAACGGAATGAGATAAAAACATACGGTTTGTGTTGTTTAACTACATTTTTTATCTAGTTTCTCCATCTTGCTTATTGCCATCTACTTGCGATACACCCTGTATACAAAATATACAGTCAGCTTAGGGATACCCGAACCAAACCTGTCCCACTTACAAAGTAAGTGGTACAAAGAGATCACAGAGCTGCTCTCTCAGCTGCGTCGATGTTGGAAAAACCCAGTGGATCAGGAAAACTAGAATAGAAACGTTTCTGTCAACTATAAGCAAGGATAATTGAGACAATCCTTACCGCCGTCACTGTAAATATACAATAGAACTCCCAAACCTATGGTTAGGTCCATAGTTTACAAAGGACCGCACGTGCAGTTTTGTTTCCCACCGAACCCTTGACGACCGCTTTTCTGACCGATTTCCTAATCTGCTGGCTAATCAAACATCTGCTACAAACAGTAGCCGAGAGGCGGTGATTGGCGGGGTGCTGCGGACCTGGCGGCAGCTATCGGAGCTTGTAATTGGACCAGCGACAATAGAACCGACGACGAGAGCAAATAGATAAAGAGCGGCCTGTTCGATATCGATTCCGACTGAGGCTGACGTGAGCTGCACATCACTCCTGACCAGGCACCATAATTCACCCCCGCCCCTCCTGAAATGGACCATGAACTCCCCACCGTCTCCGGCTGGGAAATTAAAAAAAAATTTATATATCTCAGAGTCACCGCGCTTCCCTTAATGGTGGGAATATTGTCTTCCTACTGCCACTTCGTCATTGTCGTGGGGCGAAAGTTGGGGTGATTTAAGAACTGTCCGGTTAGACGTCTTATTTAGAGTTTGAAAAAAAAAAAGAAGAAGGTAGTTGTAGTTAGCATGATGATTTCCCCTTGGGGATATTTTCATTATCTTTCAAAGACCAAACAATGTCAATAATATGTTAAACATATCATTATTTATATTTGCATACAATATGGTGTAATAAGTATTTAAGATGTAATAGTTATTGGGTTGGTGCAAAAATAATGTATCACTTGAGGTACGAAAACCATAAATTTAATAAAGACTCGGGAGTAAAAATAATACATCAAGTAGAAAATAGCCTAAAATTAAGTATTTATAAATCATTATAAATAATAAAATCCTTCTCATACAAGACAAATTCCTTAAAATATCTATATTTTATATATTATCCAAAATGAAGCTATCTACCTACTCAAATTATATCATGGTTATGAATTTCTGGAGTCCTATCGATTAGTATCCGAAACTAGTATTCTAATAAAATAATCCCAACAGAATTGCCAATTAATTCATCAGTCCTAAAAACAATGTAGGTTTTGAATATTCATCTTATTTAGGCAAGCGCTTGCCAAGTAAACAAAGATAATCTTCCAGTCCGGTGGATGGATTATAAAGACTGGATGGATTTTCCTCGAAGAATATTTTAGTTAGTGAGTAAGGGTCTCTGTAATTCACCATGTTAAAGATTTTCATAATATGTTAAACATATCATTATTTATATTTGCATACAATATGGTGTAATAAGTATTTAAGATGTAATAGTTATTGGGTTGGTGCAAAAATAATGTATCACTTGAGGTACGAAAACCATAAATTTAATAAAGACTCGGGAGTAAAAATAATACATCAAGTAGAAAATAGCCTAAAATTAAGTATTTATAAATCATTATAAATAATAAAATCCTTCTCATACAAGACAAATTCCTTAAAATATCTATATTTTATATATTATCCAAAATGAAGCTATCTACCTACTCAAATTATATCATAGTTATGAATTTCTGGAGTCCTATCGATTAGTATCCGAAACTAGTATTCTAATAAAATAATCCCAACAGAATTGCCAATTAATTCATCAGTCCTAAAAACAATGTAGGTTTTGAATATTCATCTTATTTAGGCAAGCGCTTGCCAAGTAAACAAAGATAATCTTCCAGTCCGGTGGATGGATTATAAAGACTGGATGGATTTTCCTCGAAGAATATTTTAGTTAGTGAGTAAGGGTCTCTGTAATTCACCATGTTAAAGATTTTCATCAATTTTTTTTTTACGAGTTTTAACTAGTTCAAAGTGCTGACCAATGTTGTTTGGGGGGTAGAAAGCATCAGTGAATATACAGCAATGGTTCCAAAAATTTCGTCTTGGTGATTTTGGTCTCGAAGACAAGGAAGGACGCGGTAGGCCTTCTTTTGTTGATTGCAACCATCTGAGGGCTTTGGTAGAAGAAAACTCGGTACATTGTGAGAGAAGTTAGTGTTGACCACTTAATATTATAATCCATACAAAATTATAATTTTTCTTAGTGGTTTGGTGATCATTGTGGTTTGGAGCTGGTCTATCAGACTGTTGAAGTCTTGATATAATGATATTAGTGATACTATTTAGTATTGAAAAATACCTATGGGAAAAGAAACAAATTTTTTTTTTTTTTCGAGGTACAGGAAGTACAATTATTAAACTTTACGAGAGAGATTTATATCGAAAATGATTTTGCATACATAACAAATCTTCCTCAGAATACACCTAGCCATCGGCATCTTAAACATATAAGTTTCATCTATGGCACTAGTACCTAATTGTTGACGAAAAAGTTACTAAAATACTTTTTGGTCAATCAAATCACCTACCCTTAACTGATCAAAAATTTTAATTTAAATTAAACTAACGGTTCTGAATGTACCGTAAATTAATTTACGGTTTAATTGCGTAAATTAATTATGAATGTAAATGTCCCCCTCAATTAATTGAACTACAATAAAATAATTTTATAAATATAAAATAAAATCGACTCATCTGTATTGAATAAGCCGAAGCTGTCGTGGTCCCTTTAACGTTGGAGACGTAATCAGATTATTCACTGATAGAATTTTTCGTTGGAAATCGTTTATGACTTTACTGCCTTATAAACCCAACAATATGTTTAATCCAACATTAAAAACAATTCTAAGAAGAAAATCGTCACCGGCATTTGTGGAATTTAATGCTGACAAACGTATTAATTTCTAGAAATATTAAAATTATCTTTAATCGGGAAAAAAAACTGTAATGAATTTTTATAAAATAAAAATAGTTTTAACTTATTGACTTCTCATTTAACAATATATGGTAGTGATGAAGTAATAATAAATTATATTATCGTATTTGTACCTTTTTTTTGGGGGGAAGGGGGTTGTTAACGTCCTTATGTTAACGGGTTATCCTACAGGTTAAGAAAAGATTCATTCAGTGGGTCCGCCAACGAAAAGATTTATTATCAGCAGTTGTAACTTTTTTTTTTTTTTTTTTTTTTTTTTTTTTTTTTTTTTTTTTTTTTTAAATAAAGTTGAAATTTGGAAATGCTTTTAATGCTCACATTTTCTCAATTCTTGGTCTTGATCTTTCCCTTACAGAGGAGCAGATTCAGAACTTGTTATCAGGCCTAGTAACAGTACCTTACCTAGTACTAAACCCAAAGACCCTGCATAGGTTGGAGTGGTATAGGTGTTTTTAAAAATGAAACATGTTTTACCGGTGACTTTCTTAGTAAAAAGCGATACGTTTTTGGAAAACGCGAGGCCATTACGCGAAATTTGATAGTTTAATATTAGGAGAAAAGGATGAATTAAGATATCAACTCTCGATTTTATAAATAATTCTATTAATATAACACAGGTTATAATCAGTGAGTTCCATTTGAATTTGTTTCTCCTAATACGAAATAAAAAAATTTAAACTGGATTTGACCGATCTTGCTCGATTTCTAGTGTTGGTTTCTCGGATGATGACTTTGAAAAACGTTTATAACATGGTCTATAATGTTTAAAATAATTCGATATTGTAATTAAAATTAGAGGTTTTAGTAATTATCATTATTTTAATTAGTATAAAATGTCAGAATGAACAATAAAACAAAAAGGGGGAAAACTCAAATGAAACTACTATTATTGAACTGAAAGAAAATGAACAATTGAATTATTCATCTTATATAATATAATAAGATTTTATTTAGTTTTATAACTTTTAGTGTATACGAAATTACTCTCCTTTGGAAATAAACTATACAATCATGCAGGTAGGCAGAAAAAAAAAATTAAAAACATAAAGTCATAGAGGGTCAGCAGGATTAACTATTTAAGTTAAAAATTTGCCTATCTCCTACAGAAAATAAAATCACAAGTAAGCGAAAAAAAAAAAAAGAAAACATAAGCATCAAAGATTAACGGGGCAACCCCGAAATCATGTTCCATGATATTTTTTCTGTAGTCGACAGGCTCATGTGGGACAATTTTTTTTTTGTTTATTACTATTATTTTAATTTGTTATTACAATATATATTTTTATATCATACATTAATATTTTTTTTAAAAGTTAATTATGAATGGATGTGCACACATATACATACATATATATATATATATATATATATATATATATATATATATATATATATATATATATATATATATATATATATCTCAAAGGCTAGTTGTAAGTTTATTTAAAAGTATTGGTTATATATTTTTATATTTAATAAATTTATTTCTTAAGGTTTTTTGAAATTACAATGGAAATTTATGAAATCAGATATAATATAAGTCTAAAATATATATTACAATAATTATTACTAGTGTTATAGATAGTAAATAAGTAAGTAAAAAGGCGCAAATCATGGATCGGATGAGTAAGGAGATTTTGTTATGGTTAACAGAGGAGATACGGTAAAAACGTATCATTACAGGGAGGAGGGAAAAGCGGGTTAAATAAATAAATGACAGAGAGAGGAGGATAGAGAGTGTGATAGAGATGGTGAGAGAGAGAGAGATAGAGTGAGTGAGAGAGAGAGAGGAGGGGACGGATCGATGGACGGAGAGTGCGCAGTGAGACAGCTTACATGAGTTGTACTCGCCAGGACTTCCAAGGAAGACGCTTGAGTAGAGGACGCCCCGTCGCGCAGCGTCTGACGCAGCCCGGGCCTCTGCCGGCGATGGCCACTCTCTTCTGCCGCACCACTTCCCTGCAACACAAGATGTATCTGTATTAGCGTTAAATAAAAAAAAAAGTTACAGCTTAGAATTACACTACAATTAAAAAAAAAAAAAAAGATGCAAACTGTGCAAGTGCAAATCTGATAAGACCTGAAATAAATCTATCAAAGATGATGAGATTTAAAAAAAAAAAAATCAATGTATAAACTAACAATTTTTAATTTACCAACGTTTCGACCTTTGATGGCTATCAAACAAGATATTGTCGAATACAGAATAAATAAAATAAAGGAAAAAAATTAAAATAAATAAAATGTACTTCGTCGTAAACCTACGACTTCCTGCCCTACAACATCCTTTAATAACGTTCCATTGATCCATGTTGAACAGAACCGCTATCTAGGACTCCAACTAGACAAACGTTTTTTTAAATTGTTTTAAAAAAATAAAATGTAATATGGTTTATAAACCTTATTATATTTTATTTTAATTTTCTTCCTCTTCTCTTATGATTCTTTATCGACTATTTTTTGTTTTAGCCCTAACGATTGCCATCAAAGATAAGGCCGAAACGTTGGCAAGATAAAAATATGTTTTGTGTATTTCTACGTTGCTTATTTTTTAATCGCATTGGTTGAATTAAATCTATATAAATTAAACCCTCTCACTTGCAAAAAAATTCTCACAAGGCATATTTAAAATTTATAAACAAATACTAATCTAGCTTAAATAATAATCCCTAAAGTTACAACATTAAAATAAATTTTCAAACTAGGAATACACATACAAGACTAAAAAGACAAGAAACTGCTCGTGGCTATAGAATACTCCAACATTCCCTAGACAAACGTTCAAAGCTTCTAATAAACTTAAAAGAATTGTATGACAGTAATTAGACCTATTCGACAAACGGAGTTGAGCTTTTGGGCTCCAACTTTCAATGCTTTCTCGAATCCAATTCTTGCAGTCCAAAATCCTTTGAAAAATCCTTAATGATCCATTCTTTGTCACAAATAAACTTATCCACAACTTAATGTTTCATATGTTGCTGATTTAGCCCAAACCAAATCCTTTCATAGTGAACTCCGTTACTATACAAATCCACTAGCCTCTCAACTTGCTTCCCATTCTATTCTTGACAACCCACCGAAGCGTCTGAAAAGAAGATGGCGAAGGGAACGATATTTTTTGTTTTTTCTAAATAATAAAATATTATATTCTTGGATATTGGATATATATTTTTGTTTTATTGATAGTGAAGTATCTTCACATTTTCATATAGGTATTAAGCTAACTTTTATTTATTTATTTATTTTTTTAATGTCCTACAGGTGATGTATTTTCACAATAAAGAGATGAAACCTTAAATCGTAAAGCCCATTTTGAATAAATTACACAGAAAAAGTATTCCGAAGTATATATGATTAGCCAAATACTATAAAATTGTTAAAAATCATCTTTCAATAACTTTACGACCCACGTGAAACTTTAGTTACCACTTGAAATAATTATTAAAATAATTCTGAAAACATAATTTAAATACTAAAATAAAATAGAAATAACTTATCAAAAGATTAATCAATATGAAACATATAATTCATTCTTAAAATACCGTCGGTCTGACATATAATCAATGAACACTTTGTAGCCATTTTCGTTTTTCTGTGATCGATTATGCGTAAAGTGTCTTTACCACGGCAACGGACAAACAAACACTTGTTTACAATACTATTTCTAGGTAACCCGTAAATTTACTTTACATCGAAGAAGCCCATATCATCCGCCATTAATAGATAAAGTGTTTGTTACTATTGGTAACAGCGTCAATATTTAGTCTATTTAGTTTAGTGCTTGATTGTTGGAAAGTGTAGAATAAATTTAACTAAATAAATAACAAAAAGTAGAGAGGTAAAATCAACACTTTGTTGAAAAAATTCTTCTGTTCAATAATAACTAAATCATAAACTATTTTGTGAACTAATTTTGTAATAATATTTTGGCTGGGGCTTTTTAGTTCTGTTTTTTTTTTTTTTTGTAGCATTTTTTACACTCAAAAATGTATTATTTTTATACGCTCTAGCTCTGTTAGAGTCGCTCAGATCAAAAATTTGGCGATAGCTTTCTAATCAGAAATTTAATTGAAAATATTTTTGGTTATATAAAATTTGTCTCTAGGACAACCGTTTAGGAGTTATATTGGTGTGAAAGGAAAAAGCCACATTTGAAACCCATATTTTCTCTCAACTTTAATTCGAATAATCATCAACTGCTAATTCAATTAAATTATTAATTCAAGGAATTTGATCCTTTTTAATTCTAAAATGTTAAATGGGAATTAGATTATAGATATAACTACATGATCTATTTTTTTTTTTTTTTTTTTTTTTTTATATTATTTTACTAATGCCTCTCTCATAATATTTTTTATTTAGTGGAAAATTTACAAACAAATAAATAAATAATTTTTAATGTCATTATTTTTTTTTAAATTGCCTTATATTAATTTATAATTTGTTTATAAAAAAAAATCAATTTATTAGAAAAATTATAATATATAAACTAATTAAAAATATTAAACCTGTAATAACATTAATATTAGCTTAGTATTATAATTATAATTGATATTAATAATAGTGCTTACAAGTGCATTTTTGATCAAGGCGAATCGACCTAAAATATTTTTATTACAATTCCAGGATAGATTCGCCTTTTTTTTTTTTTAAATAATTAAATATTACAATAATTTTGTTTTAATGTAACGTAATTTTTTTTTTTTCAATCACACCACCGTTTGATCATTATTTTCCAATCTACGAAGGATTTTTTGACTTCGTCGATAGCATATGCTCCGCTGACACATGTGCTCCGTTAATAATACACCATATGTTTAATCGAATTAGGTATTTCGTGAACCTATCTGCCCGAACGGAACATCTGCCCGCCATATATGTATAAGTGTGAAACCCATAAAATGATTGCTTTAGGTCAAATCAGTAAAATTCAAGATAACGTAATAAAATTTATAACATTTAAATTAATAAAAGTTTAAAAACAATACAATTAGGTGAATTATAAGGAAATAATGTATTAATTATGTATGATTGAATTAAAATAAATAGTTAAATTAAAAACGATGCTGTTTTTATTTTATTTACCAACAATATTGTTTAAAATATTTTTCTGAATAAAATATAGAAAAATCACAAATTCCTGAGATATTCGTTGCAGCTTTATATAAGGCAAAATTTTAATTGAAAACAAAAAGAATTATATTTATAAAAAAAATAATTATATATTAACTCATTAATAATTCATAGTATATTGTGTTTACATAATAAAGAATATAATTTTTTTTTTTTTTTTAAACATCCCTATTTCTTTATATTTATATATTTATTTTTATTTTTATTTATTTTAAACTAATAATATTTAGAACATTTATATAATCGAATTTTTGAAATAATACCGGCACAGGTAAGTTGTTTAGCGGTCCAAGTGCTATCAGTAAATATGTTGAGTTGTCTAAGTTACACAACTATCAATCTTTCAGATAAACACAAATCCCTTCTCTTATTTTTTTTTTAACATTTCTACATCCTCTAAAGATATACTCACATCTGTTGCTTAAAGTGATACAATGAATCCGAATATTTTCAACAATAAATAATTAAGTAAAGAACTTAAAAGAGAAGCATAAACATCTTATTTAAACTATAGTAAAAAAAAAAAAAATGTATATACTATTATATAAAAGGACTAGCCATTTTTCGTTTGTGATCACTTAACACAAAAACTGTTTTACCAATCTGTACCAAATTTTAACCACATCATCTTTATAGTTCCAGGAACGGTTAGCAATAATAAAATCTACTGATTTTCAATTAATTCGTTATTAAACAATCGGCAATAAGTGCATAACAGTGAAGTTTGAAAATTGACCAATAGGTAACGAGCGCCATACAACATGGGAGGTTACAAAGGTACGTTGTTATATACAGCTTGAAATAGATAATAAATTTTACTTTTTTTAAGTTAAATCATTAAAAAAGATTTAAATATGAAGTGCAACATGTGGACCCCAGTTAAGTACAGAACCCATCTTGTACCAAATTTTAATCACACCATTTTCATTGTTCTAGGATTGTTAAGCAATAATAAAAATTTAAGTGTACATTAATGAGTGACAGAAACAAGGTTTCCCACAGTGTCATATACTTTCATGGTTATAAATTAAAATTTAACAAGATAAAATCAATAAAATTATTTCAGCTGAATAAAAATTAATACCAAGTCAAAATGTCAACCCTTTGCTTTTTGATATTGTGTGAAAAAATTTGATATATGGGGCTTTAGTTGTACGCACTCATAATGCAGTCTGCTTGAGTCTCTGTCCATCTGGATTACCAACTCAAACATTAAACTTAAAAATTGGATGTCTAATTATGATTTTACGTAATCTTCCAGCACCTAATCAATGCGATTATAACCAGGTTAAAAATTATTGCTATGCATAAAAATATTGAAGAAGTAACGCTCAATTGTATACTTCAATGTAAGATTTTTTATTGATAGTTAAAAAACACACCGATAATTAGTGGAAATTATCTCACAATAAGTCCTTTACTTATTAGAAAGGGCGAAGCTGCGATAGGTGATACTAGTATGATATATTTATACATGACATAATGTAGGGAATATAAAAAGTCTTATTAAAAAAATAAGAAATAATAAAAAAAACTGATTGAATATAATTGTACAAACTTTGTAGAATCAGCCTATTGTGAAGCTTAAATATGAAACGACTGGAATAGCTGAAGAAAATTTGTATTTGGTTGTTTTAATAATTTAATTTTTAAATAGGGTTTTAAATAATGCCCTAAATGTGTAAAATATAACTTTATCTATTTTTTATTATAATAATTTTATTTTTTATAGAAGAATATTTATATGTGTACATATACATTTCAACAATGATTTTAACTATTCTTTTTATCAACAATAACCGTTTTATGTACAATGTATATTTAATTGATTGACTCTAGTTTAGATAACTTGGGAATTCGAATTCCGTGAAAAAGGTGTCAACTCTCGACAATTATCACGTCCAGAATATTTGTCAGCAACAATTGCGTGTTGATACTTTGCGTTCTATGAAAGTGCTGTGTATCTATTTTTTTTTTTTTATAGATAACGAATACCAGTAAATACCATAATGGCGATTCCTCATTGTTTTCTAATAGTGTTTATTCATTGAAACGATGCCTAAAATGCGTGTTTATCAAAAATCTCGTCGAAAAAGGAAATCCGAAATCGAGATGTCAACACTGATCATTTGATATCTAATCATCTTTTATTAGTTATTTTAATAGATAAGTGTGAAAATCTCTCAATACTTTTATTTTTTATTTCATTCCATTATGTATTATTATATTTTTTCACGAAACATTCTATTGCGGAACAAAAAATTGGTAACCTTGTAAGAGACATTTTTTTTTTTTTTAATTTTTCACTAAACAAAACTACCCTAAAAATATTTCTTTGGAAAAAATCAAAACGTTCAACTGATTCTAGCCTAGATCCTGAATGGATTAACCGATGATTTGGTTATCCGAGTCCCAAGTGCAATTTGAAAAAAAGCATAAATAAAATTAAAAAATACAAAATAGACCTTATTAAAATTATTTGTTAATCAATTTATTTGTTTATTTTTTATATCAATTTATTGAAAATTACAACTGTTCAAAATATGTACATCATGTGAATGTGTTGATAACGATTACAATAACATATCAAGAGTTCAAAAGAACTGAATTAGAAAAGAAAAGAACCATCTTCTTAAAACACCTCGGTGGATTATCGAGAATGGTATGGGAAGAAAGGAGAGAAATCAGTGGATTTGAGTGTTATGAAGTTTACTATGAAAGGATAAGTAAATAAGTCTTTTGTAATTAATTGGGAGCTTTGAACGTTTATCTAGTTAGTGTTGAAGTAATCTATTTATTATTGAAGACATTTAATTTTTTTTTATCAAATAAACGTGATATTTGTAAAATTACAGTATATATTAATGATGCAATACAAATGATAAATAAATCGCGTTTAAATTCACTTTATTTTTCTTTTGTTTTTCTTATAGGCCTAGTGTAGACTTGCTATGTATGCCGAAACTTTGGCACGATAAATTTTTTGTCTGTTTATTTCGTTTTTAAATTACCGTACTCCCCAACTTCTTGTTTCTGGCCGATCAATCAGAATGTCATAATTTTTTTTAGTTTAAAATTTTTATAAAATCATGCCAAGCGCTTTCCACTTTCTAGCAATCATGTCAGGGATACATGAGAACAGCTGGGGTCATGGCTCTTAGTGTAAATAGTAGCCAAGTATATTCTGGACATGACTATTAGTGTTTCCGTGGCCAGCTTGTTCGCCGAGCTTTGAAGGCCAAACGGTCCAGGCTTCCTGCCTCATTATTTATTCTCATTTTCCCGAGAAATTCTCTCCTGAAATTCACTATTTTTGTCGAAAAAAAAAAAACGACTTTTTTAAACGGGTATATTAAAAAAAAAATTATATTGAGGAATTCAGGACCGCACATAGTTATGAAAGATCACGAATCATCAGACGGACATAGTACGAAACCTAGTTCTACGGTTTAATAAAAAACAAAACAAAACAAAAAATGACATTGGGCCAATGCGCCTAGAAAAAATGCCCTCGGCTAACGGTTAAGATTACAATATGCAATATACTCCTCAGAGAAGAAACTAGAAAATGCCACAATACGTAAACTAGTTAGTTCATAATTCGAGTTTCCCATAAATTCTCGGTATAAAATTTTTTTTTCTTTTTTTTTTATAACTGCATATATATGTACCTCAGAACCAGATGTGGGCAAGTATAAATTTTACAATTTTAAGATTATAGCACCATTGTATGTAGAATTTTATATTACATTAAGCCAAAACTACATAAGTCTCTTGAAAAATTTCAAGATCCCTTGAAAAATGATCGAGTCAGACAAACGTATGTCCACCAAACGTTTTCCTAGTAGACTTACGCTCTTCTGATTCTGAGGTTCAGATATTTGTTTCCAATCTGTCTTACGATAAAACTAATTATAAACCTAATAAATATAATACAGACCCAGATAAATTAAATATATTAAACCTAATATATTTTTTTAAAACTATTTATATATAGTTACAACTGTATACTTATATTCAAATAGAAAATATGAGAAAAATTATTACTATAACATGTAAAGAACCATTTACTAGCAGCACATCAATAAACTTTCTGCGTTAGAAGGTCTCTTGGCCATCTACTTTTGAGACACCTTGGAGGATTATCGGGAATTGAGGGTGTGGCATTTTGGGAGAGTAGTGGATTCGAGTATGGGGTTTACTATGAAATGATAGGCATCAGGTAACTAGTGAATTCTATACATGTTATTGACATGTAATTTAATTATTCCCCACAAATATACTAGTATGTAATGTACACAGCTGTAAATATCAATAAATAGTTGTTTTTTTTTTTAAATTCTGTGTGCACGGATTACAAGACATATTTTTTAAATTTACTAAATATATATAATAATAAGAAATGGAGACAAAGTATGGAATTTTATTCTGTTTTTGAATTAACTAACAGTGGTTTTCGATTCCTTCAATATTTACTTGACAAACTTTCAACCCTTCCGATTAGCTAGAAACGACACTTATTTATGTAGTGATCAGACCTATTTGGCCGGCATCCTTACAAACCTGAATCCTTAGAAAAATCCTTAATGCTCCATACTTTGTCACTAACAAACTTATCCACAAAGATCTTATATTTCTGAATTAGCCAAACCAGATGCCTATCCTTTCAGGGCAAACTTCATAATCACTTATATCCAATAGTATTATAACTTGCTTTCCACTCTGTTCCAGATTTCACTCCGAAACGCCTGAAAAGAAGATGGCCACGAGAACCTGTTAATATAGAACTTTTTTATAAGTGCTACATTCACTTGTTGTATTTTATTTGTATTATATACAGTTCTAAATTTCAATAAATAAATAAAATAAAATTAACAGTGGAACTATTGTCTTTATTTTTAATGTCTGTATTTAACTATGATGGACATTTCGAATGTATTTAATTATTTATTTATATCCATCTTAAGTAAGAATTCGCAATCTTCCTTACAATTTAATAAGAATTCAGAAATACCTTCTAAGTAATTATAGACTTAAACATAACATTGGAATTCGTTTGTCATTATACGAGGCACTTAGTACACAGTGTCACCGATTGATTTATAGCTCCTAAATGAAAATTCTTGGATGCCAAGCGTTCCCAACATTCGCCGGAGTCCTAGGCGAGGTAGCTCCGCTAGCCCAGTGGTTCCGTGTCTCTAATGCCTCGGCATCCGACAAAAAGTCCCCCCGTAAAATATATTAGGGATAATTGGATGTACATGGTAGTAAAATAAAATGTCAATGGCTGATGGTAGGCCGGCGATAAATCTTGCCTCGTCCGCAATGCCAGTCGATTTGCAAATGATTTCCTGAACAGTGAGATTGTGCCGTCTGAGGAGAGCCGATTATGCTAATTGGGACTCGAGTTCATGATGGATGCAAATTAGAAGGCCCAGCCCAGCCTCTCACCGCCACCGACCGAACAGAATAAGAAGAGATAACGTCCATGCAAGGACACTGGATCCCAGCCAGCCCAACACGTACCCATTCCTTATTCTCGTGGGAATGACGTTCTCCCTTGATTAGGAGATTGTAAAACGTAAAATGCAATAAGTTAAACTATTCCCGTATTTATTTTAATTTATAAACTTAAGCTTTAATAATTTTAGGATAATATATTTCTTTAAAAAAATTTATTTTTATTTATTTCTTTATTTATTGAAATTTACAACTGTACAAATATATACATCAAGTAAATGTGTTAATAACGATGACAATAACATGTCAAAACTTGAAAATAACTACTCATCAGTAGCACTTTAATAAAAATTCTACATTAGAAGATCTCTAGGCCATCTTCTTTTCAGAAGCCTCGGATGATTATCGGAAATGGAGTGGGAAGCAAGTTAAGAAACCAGTGAATTTGAGTGGTTATGAAGCTAACTATGAAAGGATAGGTATCTGGTTTGGGCTGACTCAGCAACATTTGGAACATTAAAATCTTTATGGATAGGTTTATTGGTCACAAGGTAAGGAGCATATAGAATTTTTCGAAGGATTTTGAATTTTAAAGATTGGACACGAGATTAATTGGATGGTTTAGTGGTGCCCCAAAGCTCAACTCCGCACTTCCAAATACTATCACCGTCAAATAATTAAGTCTTTTGTAATTAGTTGGGAGCTTTGAACTCTCGTCAAGTAAATGTTGAAGAAGTCAAAAACGACGAGCTATAAAAGCATAGGTCATTTTAGTCTTGTATGTGGATTCCAAGATAAGCAGTTTGCCCGATGGAGTCCCTGCTAGCGGATCTGTTTAACATGGATTAATGGAATGTCAAGGATACAGTAGGACAAGAAGTAGATTGGTGAGCAAAAAAATAATACAGTTTGGAAACCACAATAAGATGTCTTTGTTTGTTTTAGACTGAAACAGTATTTCGACTTTACTTCTAAGGTCTCTTTTAGTTTCACTTGAGGAAGGCATGATGGTATAGAAGAATCAGAACAATTAGGATTGATGAATAATTGCCACTTCTATTAGAATTATTTTATTTGAAAATGAGTATCGAATGTTAGAACTGAAGACAAATGTTTAACATTCGTTCGAAAAATTCCATTACTTTTTCGGATTCCGCTTTTTTTGAAATTCAGTTTATAAAATTGAATCTTATTACTTTCTTCTCTTCTAGTTAGTAATCTGTTAAAAGTATACCTCCATAACTAAGCACAACCACAACTCGTATCCTCACCAATCTGTCGCGCGCAAGAGAAACCAGATATCTGAAATATGAGCCACATCTAGTGAGTTGAGAGAGCATCTAATTAATATTTTTTTTATTTTGGATTTGGGTTTCACTTTGTTGCTCTTGGAACAAGAAAAATAAACATTTTGTGTAATTTGGACACCTAAATTTAATTTCTAGGTCCAACCTTTGAGCTTAGGAAAAACATAATTCTGATTTTACTGAGTTGATCCGAGCGAATTCCATTCCAGAAAAATAATAACAGATAATACTTGGATTGAAGCCATAAATGTGATCTATCGTAACAAATATAAAGAGTCCCACGAGTTGTTTTCCTCTTCCGCTTATCAATTCATATTACTCTATAATCGTTCTGAGCGGTCGGTTTCACGACTGTTATGCGACTATTAGCTTGTGCTTTCCTGCTCGATTTTTTTTTTCATGGTTCCAGTCATATCATTCCTGAACTTCCATACCCACGAAATACACGAAGCTCAGCCATTTTACTGAGTTTGATACCCCATTGGTTCTGATATCCAGGTGGGCGGCTTACCGACCGATTATGCTAATAGGCGAGTATAATGGTGGAGTCGGATGCCCCCAGCTCACCCACCGAGTAACTATCCAGACCGGGATCCCCAAAACGATTTAGCCCGGAGGAAAACCTAAAAGAAAATTGGTTCCATGGACCATTTACCAATCATTACGTTGATTTATGCCCGAGCCCAAATTAGATGTGAAGGGAATAAATAAGATCGACTTCTATGCAACGAATATATTATACCTAAGGGTTTTTTTTTCTTTGTTAGTTACGTATAAATTCAATTTACGTTCTTTGAAATCATACCTCAATTCCATTTTTATAATTATTAATGCTGTTGCATAATTTGTGAATTAAAGATTACATTACTCGTAGAACAATGAAGATCCTCGAAAATTCTAAGAAACCTTATACTGTTCAAATGCAAATAGTTTTTTTTTTTTTTTTTTGTCACCTCCATATACAAGAATCATAGAAATACAAATACAATTAAAAAATATATTAAAACAAAAAAAAGTCCCGTTTATTCAGGAGTATAATTTATACAATATTTTATACGGTAAAAATAATAATAATTAATTAATTATTTTTATGTTTTAAAGAAAACAATTGTAAAATTTTAACTTTACCAAAAAAATTAAATTAAAAAAATAAATAAAATGTTTTCAGAAGTTTTAGTAGATACGACTTAAAACAACCTTGAAATCAATTCAAAAGAGGTAACTAACTGTGAGCACTGGGTCTCCACCATGCCTCACACGTCATACTTTCTTTTGATATACCAGCAGAATCGCTGATTAATTTTATTGGGTATATATGTATAGCATATTTTATATACTATATATTTATAGGATATTGTTTTATTCATACCAGACTTGAAAGGCAAGAAATTACCCGTCGTTTCCGAACACTCAAACATTTAATAGACAAGCGTTTAAAGCACCCAATACATTAGAAAAGACTTATTAATAACACAGAAATTAGACCCATTCCGGAGTTGAGTTTTAGGTCTCCACTGAACCTCCCAATTCTTCTCTTATCCAAATCCTTACAATCCAAAATCCTTCGAATAATCCTCAATGCTCCTTAATTAAGTTACAAATAAACTTATCCATAACGATCTAGATGTCCCAACTCCGTATATCCAAATGGGTCTAATTGCTATCATGTAAATAAGTCTTTTGTAATATATTGGGACTTTTGAACGCTTGTCTAGTGAATGTTGGATTAGTCGGAAACGATGAGCATTTTTTAAAGTCTGTTTTGTGTTTTTAATTGATAAAATTCAATAAATGTTTAGGACTAGAAAATTCCTGTTTGATAAGTATATGCGGTGTATTGGTACTTCTAATTATACTCCTAATATGCTAATTCGTTGTTCCATACAAACTTATATCCTTACTAAGACCATAAATGCAAAACCAAAAAATTTTGTATGTATTAAATTTTATTGTATATGTATAATTTTAATTTTCCAACCTTAATACATTAGGTGAAGAATATTGATAATGATCCTCCCGACGGTAAGATATATAAGGGCTCCCTACCCCACCTTCGACGAAGGGGGAATATGTAATTTTAACACTTGCCCAACTTCCATCTTATCTCAACTCTATTCCGGCAGCTGAAAGCTGATATTTCCTCTTTTCTTGGATTTATCGCCTTCTTGGGGCCCGGCGACGTTTTTCTTACACTCGCTTTTTTCCGGATTTCCCAATAGGGAAATTCACCCCCTACTGAAAAGTTCAATGCCTAATCTATTGCCGTCCCGTTCGGAGGGTCAGGGGAGCAGAGATTCGACGGTAGAAATTCTACCTTAATTGTTTGCGTTCCTTGTTCAGCTGTGACGGATAGGTTTTTCCACGGATATTTTCCGAGAAAGACAAAGGGATAGACCCTGTTCGAACTACTATAGTAGGACTTCAGTATACATTATAAGGTCTCTTGGAAATCTTTTAAGACGCCTCGGAGGGTTATAGTGAACTAGGTGTGAGGCAAGTTGGGAGAATTGTGGATTCCAGTGAATATACAGTTTACTATGAAAGGATAGGCATCTGGTTTAGGCCCAATCAGCAACATATGGAACATTAGGATCTTTATGGATTGTAAGGATTGGATACGAGAAGAATTGGAAGGTTTAGTTGAGGCCCAAAGCACAAGTCCGTACGTCCAAATGGGTCTGATCATTGTCACGCAAGTCTTTTGTAAATTTTTGGGAGCTGTGAACGCTTGTCTAATAAATTTTGGAGTGGTCGGAAACAACAAGCAGTTTCTTGTCTTTTAAGTCTGGTATGTTCAGCAGGTACAATTAATATTATAAAGAAAAAAAAATCTACAAGCGTACCTTATGCTCTTTTGAACTAATTCTTTTCAGTAAGCACCCGTTTTCATTAACATTATTATTATAAAATCATATGATAGTAAAGATTAGAGAAATCCGGCACGGAATTTATTGTTAAATTTCCTAACTCTACAGAATTTATAAATCACAAAAGCGTCGATAAGGCGTCAGTATCTGCTGAATAAGCAATACTAATTAGGGATATCAGGATGACAATTTGACCCGTTGACTTTTTAATGGGTTCACTCAGGAGGGGTAGTCCGCCCCCCCCCCCCCCCCTCCGATCTATCGATCAGAGCCCGATCGCTGATAAACAATTCCTAACGCTTCTTGCCTCACTAATTAGAAAGTCTATTAGTGTAACTGAATCGTCCCGAGCTTCGTCCGTGCTTGTAAGTCCTTTGTTAAAATGATGCCACGTTCTGAATAGGCAATTGGTATTTCCACTGCTCATGCTCGTTCTCAATGCGCCTTTTAAACGGGTCGAATGATTTAATACTTTTTAGTCAGTCACCAAGCGTTGCCTGAGTGCTTTGGGAAATCGTTGGCACGAAGACAATGGGATCGGGAGAGTTTATGCCTCCTGATGACACAAGTACTTATAACTTCAATCACCATATCATCACTAAGCGGGATTATTTCATGATAGGTGTTATGCTAGTCTAGGAATGATTTCTCATCTACATTTTTGTATATAATAGGGATGTGTCGATACCAAATATCGAAAAGAATCGATGAACCAAAGTCGATTCTTAGAAACCGATCGATACCACTGATGTTGGCAATAGTGTTGCGCTATCTAATTATGTAATTGTAATACTCTCTTATGATGAAAAAAGAAAGATATTTTTTATTTCTATTAAGAGAATATTTTAAACTAGATTAACCCTTTATTTAAAAATATTTAAAACCATTCCCTTCAACGATCTAACATTGCTATTGCAAGCTACCACAGCCATAACGTATTCTCTATTAGAAAATGAAGAAAAAATATTATTATTTAAAACTGATAAAAGATAAATGCAGCATGACAAAAGGACAATTTTATTATACACCTTTATCGTTCTTAGGGGACTTAAAGTCTAAGAATAAATATCAATGAAACAAATCCAGACAAATATCAGGACACCTACCATCTACGGTGTTCGGTGGAAAGTTTTTGGAACATTTTCGATTTTTTTATCAATAAATGAATCCCAGAAACTTTATCTTTCTATATCACAGAATCATAATTAACAAACGTTTATTATATGTTGTAAAATATTAAAACTACTATCTGTTAACTCATTTATTTATTGAACTATTTCACTAATCCCTGTTGAACAGATACGCTACCTAGGACTCCACTTGAACAAACACTAACTTGGAATCCACATACAAGACTAAAACGACAAGAAACTGCCCGTTGTTACAGACTACTACAACATTTACTAGACAAACGTTCAAAGCTCCCAATTAATTACAAAAGACCCATTTGCATGACTGTGATTAGACTAACTTGGACGTACGGAGTTGAGCTTTGGGGCTCTACTAAACCAACTAATTCATCTGGTATCCAATCCTTACAATCCAAAATCCTCAATGCTCCTTACTTTGTCACTAATAAACTTATCCGTAAAGATCTTAATGTTCCATATGTTGCTATTTTAGCCCAAACCAGATACCTATCCTTTCATAGTAAGCTCCATAACCACTCCAATCCACTAGTCTTCCAACTTGCTTCCCCCTCCATCCCTGATAATCCTCCGAGGCGTCTGAAAAGAAGATGACCTAGAGACCTTTTAGTGTAGATTTTATTGAAGTTTACTAGTGAGTAGTTCTTCACAAGTTATTTACATGTCATTTCATTCACTATCAACACATTGACTATATCACTGGTATATAATTTTGAAAAATATAGCAAAAGCACCATGATCATTTCACTTAATACGATTACTGCATAGAAAATACTCCAAGTATTGCATCTCTTCATGCATAAAAATGATGTCAAAACCAACTCCTTCGATCAACAACGATTATAAAAATGACTTAATATTTCAGTTATATTTTTTTGACAGTTCTATCATTCTACTTTACAAACAATTACAGTGGATTCACGTAAACAACTGAAACAAAAACGGCCACGTGATCCACAAAGTCCCACGTCACGCCAGTGTTACATAATTAAATAAGGTGTTACGTAGATGTATAGTGTTTTTTTTTTAACTCATGAATGAATAAATACCATGAATACTCAATGAATAAACGTTATAGCAATGTATCATCCGAGAACTACACGGGAGAAGAGAATTCGAAAATTCATCATAGTGTAATTATGGTTATACTTATCCGTGTATGTAATAAAAAAAATATATATATATATAAATCATAAAAGTTAATCATATTTGTTTCGGTTTTAATCAAATGCAAATTAAAACGTAACATGAGACTTGTGTGGATTATGATAATACTTCATTGTTTAAGAAGAAAATACGTGAAACATAAATTCCGAACATTTCATTCTTAGAATTTTAGTTGCGGAATAAAATTAACTTTTCAAGTAATTTTGTTTCATTCACTTACCGATGGCTTTATATAATTTCTATCATTTTCTTTATTCGTTAAATGATATGTATTTAAAAAGTACGGATATAGAAGTAAAAATATTTATGTTTGACCGGTGAAACAAGCTTGGGTCAGAGTTCTTTAGGGTGAATGCAAATTGTATGTAGATAGTGATTATATCTGTATTGTTATTACCTGATTGTATATAAATTTTTCTCTCTCCATTAATCATTTTATAAATTTATTTTACTTTAGAATGCAAATTATTTGATTTATGTTTTTTTTCTCATCTATTTTTATAAATATTTTCTTCAATACAAGATATTTCATTTAGTTCCGTGGTATGTATATATTGAAAGAATGGAATCAGCATCCATACCTGCTACTCATTATCCATGAATGAGCTTGATTGTATTGTGTGGTTAGTTAAAAGAATTTAAAAAAAAATACTATTAGTAACTGGATTACGAGTGAGTCTGACAACAAGAAAAGTCTAAATATATAATTAATCTGTTTTCCTGTCAACTATCACCAAAAAAAAAGTAAATAAAAAAACTCTAGGAAACGGCTTCTTTCTTCTCCGGAGGAAATAAAATTAGTAGAGCTAACTAAGCGGCGAGGGTCATTGGGACAAAGTAAAAAGAAACTCAACGACCTATGACAAACGACTGCCGTATCAAAGGCTTTAACAAAGGCCACCAGAAAAAAAAAGTAAAAACTGGTTTAATTCAGTTTAAATAGTTTCCAAGCATCGGGATTTTTTTTCTGGACTAATGCTAACACTTTCATATAAACGAAATACTGTTTTACGTTTCGGAATGCCATCATTACTTTAACAACCGGTTAGTCCGGATAATTTCTGATGATCGATGGTTTTATGTAATTAATTTGTCCCGAGAGAGCACTAATGATAAATGACGCATTGAGACGAATCACATGCCCTGCGATTCCCCCCATCATGTATTGGCAATTTTGATTTCTTAATTGGTAACATGAGATAGTTTCAAAAAATGTTTGAAAATGATGTTTCGTATTACGGTATATAAATTGTCACAAAATATTAGTAATATGTCATTATCGTTCTTTTATTTTAATTTTTATATATCCTTATACTGTCCAATTAAGAACCATGCGTATACGATTTCTTGTGTTTTTCCTTATTCTCCTTTCCACCCATGTCATTCTCATCTTTACCATCTCCCTCCTTCGTTTGTTACGGACATACCCTTGACGTTCATCAGTTTCATCACTTAATCAAATATTAGTTTATTTAACCTACTCTGAGTCATTATCTTCAAATGTCCGAATAGTTTTAGTCAAATAGTTTCTTCAAAAAAATTTTCTTTTTTGACACCCTCTAGCTGTGTTGGATTTACTCGGATCGAAAATTTTCAGACAGTTTTCTCATTAGAAATTTAATAGAAAATATTTTTGTTACATAACATTTGTCGCTAGGACCTTCCGTTTAGGAGCTATATTAGTTTGAATGAAAAAATTAACGTTTGAAACTCCTATTTTTCCTCAACTTATTTCGAGTAATAATTAATTGTTAATTCAATTTAATTAATTTGATCCTTTTAATTCTAAAATATTAATTTGGAAGTTGAGTATAATATAGATAAACATATCTATGACCTTCAGTTTTTCCCAGTTAGGGAGAATTCGATTATTTTTTTTTCAATTCTTATGCAGAATCAAAAAAATAAATAAATAAATAAAATAATCTTACGTATGTAAATATTAATATCTTTAGAGGAGCTGTCTGTCTAAGGGCTTCTGGTAGATAGATAACTTAAGACCGAACACGAGTTCATTAAAGACACCGGTTATGAGAGATATCACTCTCACTCTCTCTCTCTTTCTCACTCTCTCTCTCTCTCTCTCTCTCTCTATGTATATATATATACTATTTGGAAGAAAAATATTGCATCAATATTTCTTGAAAAATATAGAATGATTATCGGCAAAAGAATTTTTTCCTTTTTTTTTTTTTAATTGGGGCTTAACGCTCTTTAAAAAAACTAGAGCTTAACGTCTTGTACTCCAACTAGGGCAGGAAATACGGGTTATCCTAAGGTTACCAATCTAGGGAAAATCATAAATTATTCGTCCCAATAATTTATTTTCCAGTTTCATTTCTCCTCACGGGTTTCTTAAATATTAAACAATTTCAGAAAATCGGACACGAGTCCAAAATAATGAAAAGACTATGGAACGCGTACCACAGATACGATTAAAATATATTTCCAACTTCACAAATTTATAATTTTCAAATAAAAACATATTTAAAAAATCGTCTTTTCCAAAGTTGTATTATGAACTCCATCTCGTAAAAAACACAGTCCACGCATGCGCGTGTTCTATGACATTGGCAAATTCACAATTACTTCATCTAGGGAGTCGGGCACCTGTTGGCCATCTTGGAAGTGCCAGTCAGTTCAGTTGCTAATGCCCGGTAAACCCGCCCATTTCATTACTGCTATTAACTCAACTAACGACCCGAAACCTCCCGACCATGGGTACGAGCAAAACAAACTAATTCTACCTCTAACCCAAGGGGGAGACTTACCTTTGGTAGGCGTTGTGGAGTATGGTATCGACCCATACGGAGCTTCAAATCAAAGAATGGAAGAAGTCTATCTTTAATTTTTATATGTCTGTATATCTGATGGTTTACGATCTCAGGAATTTCGCATAGACAAAAAGAATCTATATGAATTTTGTAAAGCTTTAACATTTAGTAGTATAGACACCATTGGACTGTTACAGACAATAAATTCCATATTTAATAATTACATTAATCCATAATTTATAATCATATACTAATTGCTAATGATTTTTATTTAAGGAGTAAATAATTTAATAATTTAATTTATTTTCGGAAATATTTTATTACTTTTAAAGAATGCTAGTTATCGCTTTAGTTTTTGATTGCTATAATTCAGAATATTTGTCCATAGACAGGTACTCCATTTCGATATATCTTATAGATAGGACCGTAATTTACTTTCTAAACCTTTATTTAATTTGATACAGTTAATGTTTTATCACTAACGCCAAGATGCCTATGCTATCATAGTAAACTCTATAGCCATTCAAATCCACTAGTTTTCAACTCGCATTCCACTCTATACCCTACAACCGTCTGAGAAGAAGAAGGTCACCGGACATTTTAATATAGAAGTTTTATTGAAGTAATACCAGTGAGTAGTTGCTTCACAAACATTGAAATGCCATTATGAGCGTTGTAGTCACAGATGATTTTTTTTTTTATTAATACGATGGCAAATTTTAACAAAAATGTAAAAAATAAGTTATATAAAAGTTTGGATTAAATAAGTATGTTTTTATTTTTTTTAAAGGTACTATCACTTTTGTACTATAACTAGACTTTTTTTTTTCTCTTTCAAATTTTGATTCACACCTGTTATTGAAATAACAATAAGTGAATTTGATGATCTCAACAGTACCACCTCCTCCTGGCAGATTTGGCAAATAAATAAAGATTTATTTGAGCAAATCTCTCATCCAGGTTCTTTTAAGCCTTCTGAGAGCATTTCCAGGTAAGTAAAAAATAAATAAAAAAATAGACGATTTATTTATTTTGTTTCTTTTAAATATTCGTTCAAAATTTCTGATTTCCAATTCTTCACGTATCCACCACTTCAATCTAAAATCCTTAATGTCCCTTATTATGTCACAAATAAACTTGTCCGTAATGATTAAATGTTTCATTTGTTGCTGGATTGACACAAACCAGATACCTATCCTTGCATGATAAGATACCCACTTGAATCCACTGGTCTCCCAACTTGCTTCCCACTCAGTTCTCGATGACTCTAAGATGACACAGGGAGATTTTAATATAAAACATTTATTGAAGTGCTAATCCGTAGTTTTTTTAGTTGTTTACAGGTTATTGTAAATTTTTGTTTTGTATACAGTTGTAAATATCCATAAATATTTTTCATGTTTTACAGTACAGATATTGATTCGTCATTTTGGTTTAAACCTGCAACTGTACTATTTCATAAGTGATCAATGCAAGGAAACCACACCCGACATTTAGGAGGCCTTGTACATTTACAGAGACACAAATGATTTTAAAGGGATTGATCCTTACAAGAAGGTGAGGCGTTCAGTCGTGAATATTGGAAGAACCCCGGCCCAATAGCGATTAGTTTGGAGCCGGGATGAGTGAATTATTCTAGGGGTTGCGCAGGAGGAACAAGTTGTCTTTAATATATTATAGGGCCACCCTCTCGGCACGTCATGTACAGCGCTCCTGTCGTTGGCAGCTACTCTCACACACACCTACTCAAAGCGAACCCTCTCTATTTTCTCAAATTCGAGCAGTGTCCCGATGTAGGTTACTTTGTGTACTCGATAACTGAATCCCCTGTCAATACTATACTCCTTGGAAAAAATGAAATAGCTACCATGTCCTGGGAACGTTTGAAGTTCTTTGGAGTTGTTTTTCCTTTACATCTGACAAACAGACCTTCGCTGCCCTTTGCGAAATGATATTGCGGAAATTGGAAAAGAATTTCTTCAGTTCTCTTTAAACTGACTTTTTATTTATTTAATGGAATTCACAACTGTATACAAACAAAATAGGCGCTGTAAAACTTTTAGATACTTGGAGTCTCTAATAACGGAAAGATATTATATAAAATTGGATATCAAAGCGATGATAGCGGCTGGCAGCGAATTCCTTTCTTCTCTCAATAAAATCCTAAGGTCTCGAGAAGTATCTCGATATGCAAAGATCACTGTTTACAAAACAGCAATAAGACCGGTGGTATATAAAAGTGCGTGTTGGGTTTTTACTCGAGAGTATGAGAGGATACTGAAGATTTGGGAAAGAAAGGTCCTTAGAAATATCTATGTTCCGGTGAATCACCACGGATATTGGAGTTTCATATCAAACTTGGACAGCTGTTTGGGGAACCAAATATTGTTTCTATGATCAAATCGGGAAGATTGCAGTGGCTTGTCTACGTGCAACAGGATGCCGGAAATATTAAAAAGAATAATTCAATTAAAGCCTGTTTCAAAGAAAATTTGTCAATTTATTATCAGATGATAGCATATAAATTATGTATAACTTTTTTTTCCATTTTAATACAAAAATATAAAAAATGTTGACATGAAAAAAACAAGTAGAGATTTCTACTGGTATCATTCCAGCGAGTTATATATCACTTGATCCTGAGGCCTTCTGTTCAGCAGCCTCGGGTGATAGCAAAAACATTAAAAAGAATTGTTAATAACAGGAAGAAGCTTTCCTTAAATGTTATGATTGACTTTGATGAAGTAATCTGAGCCGAATGGTAAATTTGAACATATATTAGGCAATACATTTACCGATAGTTCGAGTTCAACTATCGGAAACTACGCCTCTCGAAATTTGTATTCATATGAAATGAAGATTCAAAATTCTTCTAAATTAAACCACATTGAATCAGATTAAAGAATTTATTTACAAGAAAACAAATTCGAAATCAACTCAAGAGGAGGTAACAATAGGTCAGTAAGTCTCTATCATTTATAAAAAATAAATAAATGTTATAATTTATAGGAAATGTTTTCCGAATAAACATGCCCTATAAGGTTGATTGCAATACTGCATTATCTGATACCACGTTGCACATTTTTTGTTAAGATTTATAATACGGCATACAATTATGAAACTTCTGTGAAATCATAAATTGATATACAAAAAACCGCTCGTTAATTTGCACCATTCCGTGAAATATGGGCACGAACTGGATTTCTTTAGTGATTTTGTAATATTCACGAGGTAATTTAAAAAATGTTTTTTCTTTTTTTAATAATAACTAAAATATGTTCAGTTGTCCTTTGAGGATTATACAAAAAAATATAAAAAGAAAATAATGAATATAACTAGTTTTACGAAAAAGAGGCTTGCATATATTAATTTTTTTTTTTTAATCACCACAACGGACTCCTTAGTTAAATTCGTTACAATATTTATGTGTTTGTAGCATAAATGAAATTCAATAAACCCGAATTTCCAACCATGAAGACATTTTTTATTTAAATAAAAATAACTATGAAAATCCCGACTCCGCCGATGATGGGATACCAAAAGCGATGATTTTCCTTCCTTAGGGAGGGCAGATAATACCCTACCAGTTCACAGATGTGGGTAATATAAGGGACTTGCACCCTGGTACCAGTATAAGGGAATTGCAGTATTTTTACTTGGGGGTAGTTGCTGGGGGCGCAGATGTTGCGTGGGGTGCCACTCGGGGTAGCTAAAAATGTTAATATCATATTCCAGTCACCAGCCTGCTGGGGTTCTACCCTAGTTATTTTTATAAGTTTATATTAACGGAATATGTATATTTTTTTAATCTATAGCTTTTAGGGATGTGTCGATTCCAAAGATGAATCAATGATCCAAACTTAATTCCTAGGAACCGATCGGAAACCGCTGGAAGTTGACAATAGTTTTATGATAACTAATTATGTAATTATTATCAATTCTTCTCCCTCATGATAAAAAAAAAAAAAATAAAAAAATAATAATACTTTTATTTATTTTTTTTTTTAAAGAAGAAGAAAATGAACTTTATTCTGGGAAAACTTGTTCTCTAAGAATAACAAATGAGTACAATACATAGAAAAATCGTCTGGCTGATAATTAATTATAATAATAATTAAATTATGAGTTACAAAATAAATAAGAAATCTTGTAAAAGGATACATCTTATGTTTACTATTATAATGTATATAACATTATTCATGTTTTACATTTGATCGGAAGATGAAAAGCCAGTAGGTAAAGAAATAGATGATGTTTAAAGGAAGTAGGAGCTTCGATGCTGTTCGATGCGCAGGGGTGTACATGATGGGTTGGATTCTAGTATTTAATAGGTGGATGGAGGAGCGCAGAGTAAGGAGGTCATGAATATAGGTGGGTTTTTCTTCAATAACAGAGCAGATTTCTATGTATTTGTTTACTAGATTTAAATGGTCTGGTCTATAATTTAAAACTATTTTCTTAAAACATCAAGCACAACTACTTCTAGCGCTATAACACTATTCTAGATAATAACACTATTTTATTATTCATTACTGTTAATCTTAAAGGACTTTTTCTTTCCTTTTTTTTATCCCAGAAAAAGGTTATTTTCATTCTTGAATGATCATCAACAGTATCCAGAGAAATATCAGCGCATCCTCTCATTTGCAGATGCAGTCCCAACAGTGTTTAGTAAAATTATTAGTTACGTTTCCGATTGCTTATAGTAACAAATAAAATCTTGACCCTTTGGAAGATATATATTTTATACATTGCATGCATTATTTAATTATAATTATAATTATGTATTATGCTATAAGGACGATCTTCGGACTCTAGGTGTGAGAGGATGGATAAGGGCAGCCGAAGATAGGTCTGAACGGAAGAGAGTTGTAGAGGAGGCCCAGGGTTATGCAAAAACCATAAGCACCATAAGATGATGATGATGATGATTATAAGCTGCAGATAATAAATGCTTTTTGCGGTTTACCAATTAATTTATTGAATAACATTTTTATTAGTAGAGTTGGTTTTTAACTGTCATATTGATTCTTTTATGATAGCAATTTATTTTTAACTAAGGTATTGGTACCGGCATCAAGAATCGAAACGTTTTGGTACCGATGCGTCACTGTGAATATAAAATATTGTATATGATAATAAGCTCTATAATAATTAGTGACTCCTGTGTACTTAAACCAATCCCTTTGATTGGGCTCTCAGGAGTCGCGCCTAACGCTGATGTAATCAATAGAATAGAAGAGTATTTACCATGATGAAATAATTTTAAAAATCATGAATGCTAAAATAGAATCGAGATTAAAGTTATAAATTCTCTATTTTTTAAGTAATACAGTTATGTATTATTAGTAATACACAACATGTATTATCTACTTCCCGTCATGCCATTTCCAAAATTAAAGCCATGGACCGTTACAAAATACCGCTTCTATGCAACAATCCACCGTTTAAAATTCCTTACTTCCGTCTCCAAGGAGTCATGCTACGTCCATCTTGTACAAATGTCCCGAAACCGTCCAATTTTCTTTTTTTCCACGGAAGGCGGAAACATCAGCCGAATTGGACAATCCACCGGGAGATTAGAGAAAATTAATCGGGCAAGGGGAAGGTTAACATGTGCCTGACATCTTCTCGAAGAGTGGCTTCTCTTCTCTACAACTTAGAAAATGACCACATCCTCCCTTGGCAATTTTCAATAATGGGCCTCGAATAAACTGTGAAAAGCTAGAAGGGAGGGGATGACATGTCAACCAACCACAGCGATTACTGCCTCTATTCGTGTGGAGGTAATTGTATGTTGTATTGTGTAGTTAAGGAAACCACCACTTATATAATATATCTTGTTTGTAATTTCTATTTTCTTTTTTTTTGGGGGGCATTCAAGGGAGAGGTCTTGTTATTTTAAGCTTGAAATGTATAGACAAGTGATAGGAGTTTACATTAAAAATGCAAACAGTATTGCCTGGTGAAATAAAATATTTTCTCCAGTGGAGTGGGGTAAATTTCCCCACATTGGGAAAAATTCCCAAGTTCTCCATCATTTTCCCCTAAAATTCCCCAGTTAAACTTCAAATATAAACTAAAAGAATATTATGTAAAAATATTAATTATTTTTTTAAAAACATTATTATTATAACATCTGTTATATAATGCATTCTTGTGATAAATATAAATAGAGGTTTCTCAAATATTTTTTTAAAGATTATTATAATGTTATGACTGTAAGTCCGTCATTATTATACCTAAAAAAAAATAATCAATAAACAAAAATAAGTATCTGTACGCAACATACAACAAGTTAGTTTGAAGATAATGATAACAATGACAGGTAAATAAATTGTGAAAAACTACTCACTAGTAACAATTCTATAAAAAATTTAGATTAGAAGGTCCCTTGGCCATCTTCTATTCAGGCGCCTAGAAGAATTTTCAGGAAGGGAGTGTGGAAGCTGGGAGAAAACTGGAGCATAGGAAGGTATGTAAAACAAATGAAAGAGTAAAGAGAAAAATTAAAAACAAAAACTGCCTAGATAGAGAACAGTACTGAAAGAGATTAAAAAATAAAACAAGGTTCTTGTGGAAAATAAAGAAAAACGGAAGGGTACTGCGTAGTGGAAGGAAAGTAAGCAAAAGCAAGCAGAAATGACGAAAAAATACTGGGAGAAATAAAGGGTGAAAACGATGAAGGATAAGTGACGATATTCGCGTGGTCTTAAAAGCCCGTTTCGTGAAAAAAAAAACATACAAATTTTATGATAATTTTTTTTTTTAATTACCTATTTCTTATTTAGAATCCCTATTTCTCCACTCCGTTCCACTACCAAGTTTAGGAATTTCACTAAAGGTGGAATACATCTCCACACATAGTAATGCAGTCTGTAAATTGTATGAAAAACCGAGTAATTTAATCAGTAAAGTATAAATTATTTAATCACTGACCTTAATTAATTTTTCCAAGTTTGCTAAATTAAAATAAAAAGTTAGGCAAAATGAAGGCTGATATTATTAATTTTATGCCTGCTCCAGAAATCCATTTCAACAATCATATTATTAGAGTCATGAAGATTCGTTTTACTGACTACAAAATAGTAGAAGATTGCATATGAGTGAATTAAAGAAATTTTACGCATCGATATCGAACAACAACCCCAAGTTATAAAATAGTATGAAACAACAATAACACGGTCGAATAGACGCCTTTAGCGCAATAGGAGGACGCGCAAAGGAGGAACTAAAGAGATAAGTACTTTTTAATTGTGTTTGGCTGTCGGCTGGTGTATGAATATTATCAATTATGCCGGAGGGTGAGCTGTATAATAAGCAGGGGTTGCGTGGTAGTGGGGGGGGGGGGGGAGGGGGTGTAATTGTCAGCTAAAGTGTCGGCATCAATATTGGATGCGAGGGCTACTCCCTGGAGGACTCCTGGTCAGACTCTTTACACTTTTATCATCTCTCTTTATAATCGGCCTCGCCCCTCTTCGCCTATGAAATTTTGAACATCTACACGCCTGCCTGTCCGCCTGATGGATGGAGAGTTTTCCGACAACTGGCGTACCTTGGGTATAGGCTGCCTGTGGATGAAATCATTCGGGATCAATGTAATATCTTGAAAGCTTTATGGCTTCACTATGAAGCTTGCCTAAGTAGTTTTAATAGTACATTAGAACCTCGCCAATCCGCCTCTCGCTAGTCCGTCTCTCTGTGTAACCCAACCCTCCCGGAGAGTCTCGTGGAGTGCACAATATTTTTTTTTCCACAGTATGTATTATCCCTAATATTGGAGTATTATTTTCTATACTATTATATCTGTGGCACCTGTGCATAGTAGGCTAGTACTTTATGCATCCTACCAAACGATGTTTTGAGCATACTTCATTATGAATGATTTTAAAGGTGAGTTAGTTTGCTACAAATCTTACTAAATATAGTCTTACTACGGCCAATGCTTCTATATATAAATCGCTGGCTAAAACTTATTTATATAAACATATTATTAGATTAGTGAATATAATATAGGTTTCTACTTACTTTAATATACTTATAATACACTTTTAACTATGAAGACATAGATTAACTACGCCCTTTAGCCGTTCCGCCTTACCCCTTATTCCTTCAGGGGTCGGATTAGTGAGGTTCTACTGTATTCCGATTTGATTCAGTTTGAAAAAAAAACACTAATCACAAACTAAACATATACAGACATTAATATAATAATGGCTGTGCATGTGCGGTATACGAGGATTTGAATATGAGAGGACCTATTTGAATATGACAGTGTTACCTCCATTATAATTATTTTGAAAATTGCATATAAATTAAACTGTTGCTAAAAGCGTGTAGCCGGATTGTACTCCAAACTGAAAGCCATACAGCTTTGTAAATGGGATTCTCTGGTTCTGGATACGGTCGTATTGATTCATGTGCATACAGAAGCCCGGTAATGGGGGCGTGTTGTGATTTTGAGAGCTGAATTGGAAATGTCGAATTCAAATCACAAATCGGCAACGAGAGAGAGAGCGCGGGTATTGAAAGTTCCCAATTTGACTTGTTCTGAAATTTAAACCAGTCCGGACATGTAACATTCTGTTCTGGTGCATTTGAAACATGTGTATGGGTTTAGACGTTTTCCTGGTGATAATTGATTTTAACGGGATTAAGGTCGCTGGTATATAAATATTCAACGGAATTCTGGAATTTTTTTATTTTAACCATATTAATTCAAAAGTGGGATGTTCTACACCGATGATACAGTTTATTCCTGCCTACATGCATGAACATCGTCAAAACCTAAATCTGTCAGGCCATATCTAACACAATCCACCAACAGTTGAACCTCACTAATCCGACCCCTAAGGGACCAAGGGGTATTCAACGGATTTCAATAAATCACATGTTTTCATTGTTAAAAGAGTATTATAATTATATTAAAAGTTATATACTAAAATTTTAAAAATGCAAAGGAAATAGTAACGTTCGTTTTAGCCACCTTTTTATGTATAGAAGCATTGGCCATAATAACACTATCGTGTTCGTTCGTTTTAATTCATTATAAACTATTATTATAGTTTACAGAAAAAAACAACAAAAAACGTCAGTTCATTTGCTTTTTGGGGCTCTACTAAACCCATCCATTTCATCTCGTATCCAATCCTTACAATCCAAAATCCTTCGAAAAATCCTAAATGCTCCTTACTTTGTCACCAACAAGCTTATCCATAAAGACCTTAAAGTTCCATATGTCTCTGAGTAAGCCCAAACCAGATACCTATGATTTCAGAGTAAGCTCCATAACCACTCAAATCCATTAGTTTTTCAACTTCCTTCCCACTCCATTCTTGATAATCCTCCGAGGTGTCTGAAAAGAAGATGGCCTAGAGATCTTCTAGTGTAGAATTTTATTTAAGTGTTACTGCTACTCATCAGTAGCATTCTTTTAAAGTTATTACATGTCATTGTAATCGTTATGAGCTCATTTATTAGATGTACATATTTGTATAGTTGTAAATTTCAATAAACTGATATACGTATATATATATATATATATATATATATATATATATATATATATATATATATATATATATATATATATATAGTCATTCGCTTTTTGAGAGCATTCGAATGAATTTTAATAGCCTGTATCTTCGTCCACAGTTTAAGCTACATTTTTCTGCTCGAATTTTATTAAATGTAGTATTTAAGATTTTCTTGCACAAGTGCATCTTGCATACAAAAATTTGCAGTTTTACTAGAATATTAAGGAATCCGCGGAAATATTGTTCTCCACCACCCAGACTCCGCAGGAAGGTCGGATTAGTGGGGTTATACAGTATTTACTTTATATTCTAACACTCAGACGTTTACCCGTTGGTTCAACGCTGATCATCTATGCATTGTAATACTAAATTATCTTTAGTATTTGAAATAAAACTTTGATTCCTCGTTCAGTTCCGCTTTTGGGGCTGCTTCATAGGATTTCTTGCGCGTTTCAGTTCAATATATATATTTCTTTTTTCTTTTTTTTTACGTTCCTATCACACCCCTAATGATAATTTCTCATTAGCGCTAATGCCTTCCATTAGGTTTTTTTTTCCAAGAGAGGAGGGGGTGAGGACCGTATACTGAAGGTTTAATGACAACGCTGTGTTGGGTAGGACAGCCCCACGGCATCGTTATAGGCGGTGACTTGCAGTCTATCGCATAATTCTTTTCAGAGCAGCTTGCCTTCAGGAATATTTATCTCTTTCACGATTCAAAATATGAAAGAGAATTATGTAATACTTTTGAAATTGCATAGCTTAATTATTTTTGTCAAGTCAGGACTTGAAACGAATGTTCGTAGCCTATAATAAAATATGAATTCGTTGAGTAAAAAAACAAAACAATTTTTTAAATCAATAACATATGATTTAATTTTAATTTTCTCATAAACCTAATTGCGAATTTATAACAAATAAATAAATTATTTTTGTTAATTTAAAATCATTTTAACTTATGCAGATGAAGTTGGGGTGTGCTGACATGGAAAGAAAATTAATATTGATGCATAAATACAGTGGCACAGAAAAAAATAATGTTTTATTTTTTATTCTCAAGTACTTGTATGTTTAAACGACGGTTGTTTTTCATTTCAAGAGACTAGAGAAAAGATAAAATCAAATGAAGGCTTTATATACTGCTGAGTGGAAACTTTAATTTCCTAGGTTTCCTCTATGAATCTTAATCGAAGTTCATTAGCAACCACGTGGCATGAATAATATCTAGTGTTCAGCGCCTGTGGTCTTCGATGCTTATACAGCGCTCTATGACGGGTCTTTATAATATTTAATTGTGCTTAAATTTTAATTTCTTAGTTTATATCCTTATAAATAACTTAATAATTATAAGATATATTGATATTTATATACTCGTACGACATTGAGAAATGTTTTATTGTTTAATTATGAGGAGTGATGTCTTGATAGCAATGCAAAGAAATCGATTCTCGATTCTCGATAGGTTTGAAAAAAAAGTTTTAAAAATATATTGCAACAAAAAAAAATAAATAAATAAAAAATCGATGAAAGTAGAAAAAAAAGTAGTAAAAAATATAATTATTCAAAAATAAATTATTAAATATTATCTGTTATATGCGATTATTATATATTTAGAATACTGACTTTTTAAATAATAATTTGTGAGAGGAATCGATATTCACTAAGAATTTGATTAACCGACGTGTTCGGGACCAAGATAAACTTGGGTAAGCAAATCCTCGGTTAATCGAGACCATAAAAAAAAAATAAAAAATAGAAATTTACTCACATTATAATTATTTATTTAATAATGAATTTATATTTTAAACATAAATGATTATTTATTATAATTTATAGTATTTATTTACAGGCTTTGATACCCAACAGGTTTTACACCTATACGAATTAGAAACCTACCAAACTTCTTAAGAAATCGTTCTAGTGCATCGTTCCATGTTCGTACAAAATATGCCTGTCTTGTTCGGCCTAACGTTTTTGAGAAAAAAAAAATAATACATAATAAAATGATATAAAAGACTTTTTCTTTCTTTTTTAATTTTATTTTGTTTACTGAAAATATAACCCTCGCATATGAGGGAGAAGATGGTATTGGATAGCTCAGTGTTTTTGAATGTTTTTATGAAGTGTAAAAACTCCCCACCAAAAGTATTGGAACACCCATAATTCTCTAGATTCGCCTGGTTTTTACCTTAATCCATACTTGGTTTATATTCATATTAATATTATTTATTAAACGTGAGGCATTAAGGGTTAGACACATCTATGTTTTTCTCTGTTAATAGCAAACGATGGAATTTTAGAATATTTTTTTCAAATTTCCTTCAGTCCATTTTTATCATTCGTTTCATTATTTACAAGTATGTTATGGCTAGTGGAAGCAGTCTTTCAAGCCAGAGGGGGCAATACGCCTTATTAAATATAAATTTAAAAGTTCAAAGTTAATATTATAAAAATGAAAATTTTAAAAAGTAAAAATTTTCGAACATTTTTGTTAATTGGAAGAAATATTGTAATTTAGTAAAAAAAAAATTGTTTATGTCTAGTTTAGGAATATTAATTATAGGCTTCAGAATTTTTCTTTATAATGAAAATAAAACAACGCTAAAACCCTAGTTATAAAGTAGAAAAAGAAAACAGACTGTTGACACTAATAACGATAAAACTTATTTTATTGTGTAATTTAATTATACCATTAAATTATTAGTTCAAACTGTATTTTGTTCAGTACTACTTGTATTTATTGTTATCATTTAGTTATAAAAAAATACAAGATTCGTTATTAAAAATATTTACTAATTGTCTTTGAGTAACTCGATTTAACGGAGTACAGCTGCTCTGTTCTCATGTGGGCACCACCGAGGTCAATGGAACGTCTTTAGGCTGTGGGTTGTAGGAACTCAACCGTCTTCTTTAACATTTTCAATATATTTCTTAATGCTAAAAGTCGGAAAAATGATATATGTTAAAACTATATAAGTGTGTAAGCTTATCAGCAGCAATGCAATATTATACAACAGCCGAAATCCGTACGACAGATTTATAAAATTGAATTAATATAGTTTTTTTAATAGATAAATGTTTTTAATATTAGTTAATGTGAAATTTTTATTGTTTTCTATTAAGAATGGCGCTTGTTTCTTTTACATTTACCATATACCAGACATGCGTTTAAAGCTCCCAATTAATTATTAAAGTCATGACAGTTAGAACCATATATTTGAGCTTTAGGGTCCACTAAACCTGCCAATTCTTCTTACACACTACATGTACGTTATATAGTGTATACAGTTGTAAATATTAATAAAGTATAAATATAAAAAAATAAATAAATAAATAAAAGAGAAGTTAAACCCCTCAAATGATGATTTAAGAGTCCTCTACCTATGTCTAAATATTGTATGGATGTGTTTTATTCATCTATTTTAATTTATTCATAGGTATATAATAATTCTTTTTTAAATTTTAAATTATTTTTATAGATATATTTTTATGTTTTTATTTATCACAAATGAATCTATTATATCACAATCACTTATTGCACGATTGTTATTTGTCAGAAAAAAGTGACAGGTCTATTCAACCCATTATTAAGATGTCTTTTGAATAATTTTAAAATAGCATTCATTCCAGGATAAATATTTTTCCCCACTTAGTGGTGCAATGAAAAAAAAAAGTCTTCGCGACCAATTTGCATAAAACCATCGTCGGAGAATATCCAACAATTAGGGAATTTCTCAATGAATTCGCTTAATGGAATATTCCACTTTTCACGGAAATTATTTTATTTTACACTTAAATGATTTGAATTATAGCTTTTATAGAAAAACCTTGAAATGAAAATGATCTGTGATCTCTTAAGAATAAAAAACTCGCTCAGTTAAATAGTTCTACTGTCTGGCTGTACTAATTAACATCATAAGCTAAGATTCTTTTTTAATGTTTTGAATTTTATTATATTCTTTAAAACTGATGTTAAATATTTAGCTTACGAAACTAGTATTCAAATAAAAAATACCAATGAGAAATATCAAGTTATTCATCATTCCTAATACATAATTTAATATTTTGATTTTGTTCGAATTATTAGTTAAATTATTCCAATGTCTGGTGAATATATAAAATATATGGAAGTTTAAGTATAAAATAATATATTAGAAGATGGTCTGGGATGTATTAAAGAAAAATGGATTCAAGCCAAACAAAATTTTAATGTAGTGCCAACGTTTCAATGTGTCTTTTAGGACAAAAATTAACAAACTAGATGTGATAAAATGATGATAAACTAAATTAAATATGGATATCAAAATAGGTAATAATATAAGAAATGTTGAAATTGATACGATGTAGCAGAAAATACAGCAAGGATCTAAATACAACAAATTATTAAATAAGAGGGGTATAAAAATAATGATATTAAGTATAAAATCCGATATTGGTAATAAAAAAACCGAAAGAACTTTTAAAAGTGTTTTTAATTTGGAAGTGTTTTTTCTTTCTCCTGACTGGATCCTTGACCATTTTCTTCTTATATTCCTTACAGTCAACTATTCTTATAATAAAATAGTATTGCACAATCTCGATAATTCGGTCCTTCGATAGTCCGACACACTCAATGATCCGGCACTCTCGCGAGAACTCCCAACTACCGTTTAGTGTTTGTTTGAATTGTTCATTCAAGAATGGTTAAAACTGTTTTAAGGAATTTTTAATGTAAAGACTTAATTCTTCAATAATAAAGTGACTTGAAAAGAGAATATATAAGAATATAAGGCTAGAGTGTGATGACTAGATAAATTGAAAAGTCGATTTGGGATAACTTTGTGGCTGTTACAGGAGAAAAAACTCATAAGATCTCATCAGCTGTTAAACATTACCAAGATAAATTTCCATCGAAAATCAAGATTTGGTTCCAAAACAAGTAGTGGAATAGATAAACTACTACCTCTAGGCTTTCATAGTAATAAAGAATCGGCTCTCAGCATAGTATTATAAAAAATACCGACATTCGTGTCGTGTGCAAGTGCCCTAAAATTGCATAAATAAAATTTTTTTTCAGGATAATTATAAAATATTTATTAATAATGCATTGATTTGTCATTATAATATTGATAAGTCTTTTGGCTTTGGGTCTTAACTTTTTTTGTTGTAACATTCATTTTAACACGTTCTAGCTCTTTTGTTGTTGATTGGATCGAAAATTTCACGAAAGTTTTCATATAAAAAATTTGTTGGAGAATATATTTTGTTATGTAACATTTGTCGCTAGGATCTACCGCTTAGGAGATATATTGGTTTCAATGAAAAAAGTCACGTTTAGAACCACTATTTTCTCTCAACTTACTTCGAATAATCATTGATTTTGATTTAATTTAATTATTAATTGAAGTAATTTAATCCTTTTAAAGCAGTTGAATGACCTGTCATATACCGTAATACGGCCTGACTTTACACCAGTGATTTAACTTTGCACAAAGTTCTCTAAATAGTTTCAATCAAAGAAAATGTTTTTTGTTGTCTTAATGAGGGATGTTTTATATTTTTTACTTTCTTGCGTTAGGATATAAAATATAAAATATCCCTCATGAAGACAACAAAAACATCAAAGATAACTCACTGGAGCAAAGTCAGGCCGTTTTACGGTACATTGAATTATAAATATTTTGAAAGATCTTTGGCCTACTGGTTTCTGGTAATACATACAAAAACAATTTGAATATTTTATGTTCTTTTTTTATTTTTATCCATTGCTTTAATCTGTCATTTTCGGTAATCCAACACTACTCTGTTATGTGTCGGATTTTCGAGACTACTGTCCTTATTTTAGCTTTGCGATAAAAATATAAACGTTATTAAGCAAGTTATGCATAAGAATCGTTAATGAGTTAGGCTATCTTACCATAAATTTATTTATTTTTTCATTCGGATACCTCTATCTTCGAGATTACCGAATGTCACTGACGTACCTCCCAAAGCTCTCAGGAGCGATGTAATTTTCCTAAAAGGTACGGAGCCTGTGCCGCTGACCTCGCACAGTGTATGAAAAGTGTCTAACCGAGGGGTAGGACCAATTAGGCTGTATAAGGCAGTTTAAAAATTCATACAGCTCCCGGTGGAGGAGGGGCGAGGAGTGATTAAGGTATGTAATTGGTGCCGGGGGAGTGTTGGGGGTGGGATCCTACAATAACATTAGAGTAGCAATGTATTAGAGTGCCCCAGCACGTAGCCAGCCTTCAATCTACTTTGTCCCACCGCTCAACAAATAGATTACGTGCACATAACTCCCCTCTACCGAAACCTTTCAAATTTCCTTAGTCTTTTTCCCACTCCTTCTGTCTTTCCGATCGCAATTCAGCGGGCGATTGTGACTAAGTTTGAAGCTGACACTTGAAGCCTATCCAACATTAGTGCTGAGCCCGTAATATGTTTGGGTTGTTAAGGAATCGTATTCTCAATAGAACCCGTGTCTTCAGCTTAACATTCATTCACTTTCATATAAACCATTTTTTTTGGCTAGAGTATTTTTTAGGTAAAGGGGAATGGGATAACAATTATCTATTTTAAATGCGGGATTTAAGCCTAATTTTCTTTTCCTAATATTCCTTTCCGACTTTGGAGGAGATTGGGCCGTATTATAGAATCAAAAAGTATTTCTTCGGAGTAGTTTTGTCTTCTGGGGGGTGTTAAGTGTATATTATTAATTTTTTTTCCATACAATCCACCAGCTTTTTGATTTAATTTAACGAAAAGTTGTACTGTTATATCATTTCTTAGCCACTTTGTAGAGTTACGGTTCAACATTGCACTTAAAGGTTGAAGACAGAAGATTTTTATTGAAACCGTATTTAACCTGGTACGGAATACCGTAAGGTCTATGTCTATTCTCTATGGTTAATCTGCACTCATTGTTAACAACATGAGTTCTCTAACAACACGATATACTGCAACAGATAATCTGACTGGTAATGTTGGTTCAAAAGGTATTTATTTGGGTACAAGTGTTTAAAATTCAGTAGGCTACAAATAGTAAGTTTTAAGATAAGTAGCAAATAAATCGTTAATTTGAATCAGTTAAAAGTGGATTGCTCAAAGTTGACTAATTGTAAGACCATGTTGTGTTTAGAATTTATTGTTGAATATCGTCGCGTTATTCGTATTTTTTAATTACTGTGAAAGTCATGTTATATGTGTATCGTTCACGACCAAAGGTCAACGAGAATACCGAAGGCAAATGACAACCATGCCCTGGGGTAGAATTCCATTTTTTTTCTTGTACTATTTTTCCCCTGTGTGACTTAAAGGAGTTGAACGATGGAGACAAATCCTGCCCGAGATAAGATAACTTGGTGATGTTCCGCCCTGGTACAGGGTATCCATGTCCGCCCTTTTTTTTCGGACTTTTTATTTATATTTTAAAATAGATAAACATATTTACATATGAATCCGATTTGAGTAACCTATGACGAGAAAACGAATGTTTCTTCATCAAACAGCAAAGCAATCCGACAACTGAAACGGCTGATAATCACCTGACATTGATCATGCAATAACTCAAAGCGCTGGGATCCGATGAAGGAGATGATTCATTGGAGCTAATTCTGATCTCGAGATAAGAACTACGCCGCGTGAGTTATGAACAGCGAAATGTCGTGGATCCAACTGATTTTTCAAAACATCTAGCTTCCAAGATAAAAAAAAAAGACGGCTCTTTATGCTGATTTGAGGATGATAAGTCGTTCTGGATATGAGACATGTAACACGATTAACGTGAGGAAGGGGAGCTATCTAGATCCTATTTCTACAACTGTCATTATTTATATCAGTCATCCCTTATATCATGTGATACCTTTACGGGATTTTAGATTTCAGACTTCATTTAAATTGATAAAAAAATGTTAAATTGACAAGAATAAATATATGGTCTACTTAAGGAATTCCATAGGAACACTTTACATTTAAAGTGTGCAGTATACACCTTCGATACGGTGCGGCAGCCAAATACTAAAAAATGAACAAGGTGACGTTTTGACTAGTAACCCACAGATTAGAATGCCAATTTTTGTGTAGGTATTAGGTTCCTATAATAGCGCAAAACTATAGTTATAGCCGCCAATGAGCATTGGGAGCAGAGAAAAAAAATTAAATATGAAAATCACGTTTTATTTTTTTTCTCAGCTCTCAGTAAAGATAGAGAAATGATTTTTTCACGTAAAAGTGTAATTTTGTATGCTATATAAAAAAAAAAAACTTTCCTTATGCTCAAAATATGACCCGACTTCAGAATGCTCAAAAACTCCAAAAAAATGACAAAATTCTAATGAAATCCGCTGTAAATCAGTGGGGAATAGAAGCTCTTAAAATTTCGTTTCAATCAGTGGCGAAATCTGTGAGATAGAGCAAATTATTTTGTTTTTTTTTAAACCTTAGGTGTAAATAATGTTTATTTTTTTATTTCGACCAAATTTTGTGTCCACGTGTTTTTTGAGATGAGGAATCTGAAAAAAAAAATATATCAGTTTTTACTAACGCCTATTTTTTTATTCGACCGAATTCGCTATTTTCATATTTCTCCAGTCGAGTAATCTAAAAATAATATCTGGTTCTGGTTAAAAAAAAAACAACTCAATATACTATACAAACGGATCTAATGTTTACAGAAAACTGATAGAGGGGAAAATATTGGGTTCTCCGCAAATTAATGTAGAATTTCGTGTTTAAACAAATACCTGATATTATTGTTAGATTAAATTACTTCAGATGAATAATCTAAAAATAATATATAATAAAATAATTCATATTACTCATTGAGTAAGGCAGCTTGTAATTATTCAATAAATATATTGGCATTATGTTAATAAATAATATTATATAAGTATTATAGTAGTTAATTAACGTACCTCTCTAACACATAATTGAAAAATATACAAATTTTGTACTTTTCGAGTTGAATCTAGGTACATTAGACTTGAATTAGGGCAATATAACATCTAATGGTAAATTATAATCTCATAGTGAATTTATAAATTTTCCAAATTTTCTGTTTTAGACATTCTAGTATCTAAATGAACATGAAGTGAACGGTTGTACTGGTGACGTCTAACATTTTATCCTTCTAATATTTTGGTAGAATTGTTAGTCTCATTGTTTAGGAGAAGTAAAGTTTCTCGAAAATTTTCATTACCAATTTCTTTTATTATTATTGTTTTTTTGTTTTTTTAATCATTAATGATCCTTATTATGTCACTAACACAAACATTTAAATGTTTAAAATGAAAATAATAAATTTGGAAACCATAAATAACACCCCCTCCACCCATTTGTAAATTGTTAGGGGGCGTGTAGCAATACTCAGTTCAGACAGAAGGGCAGTCGCACTCAGAAGTCCCAGTGCGCCCGCGGTTCGTTAATAATATATCTTTCATTACTGACCCCGGCATATGTTGGTATAATTCAATTTCGTTTTTGAGACAAAATTGTTTTCTGACTGGTGGTGGGTTGGGGGGCCTGATATAATTCCTGTTGCTAATCCCTTAATTGAATTATGAAATTAATGACAGTATAATTATCATTAACATCCAATTACATGAAATCAATATGTCATTGTAATTACTGAATATGATTCCGAAAATATCAATTTAATTTGATAATTGAAAATATGTTTAATGTTATATACAAAAATAAATCATATTTTAATATGTTTTAATTTGTAAAACATGTACTCTGTGGATGACTCAAAAAAATATTAAGCATTAATGCTAAATATATGGAAACGGATTTTTATTGATTGGTATTGTAGGAAGATTTTTTTTTATAAATCTATTTATTGAAATTTACAACTGTACAAATATATACATCAACTAAATGTGTTGATAACGATTACAATAACATGTCAAAACTTGAAAAGAACAACTCATCAGTAACACTTCAATAAAAATTTTACACTAGAAGATCTCTAGGCCATCTTTTCAGACGCTTCGGAGGATTATCAGGAATGGAGTGGTACGCAAGTTGGGAGACTAGTGGATTTGAGAGGTTATGGAGCTTACTACGAAAGGATAGTCAACTGGTTTGGGCTAACTCAGCAACATATAGAAAGATCTTTATGGATAACTTTATTGGTAACAAAGTAAGGAGCATTTAGGATTTTGGATTTGTAAGGATTGGATACGAGATGAATTGAATGGATTAGTGAATTTAAAAAAAAAATATTTACAACTGTATTCAATATATAAAATAAGTAAATATTTTGTGTCCATTCAATTTTAACCGACTCGAATTAGATTTTTAAACAGTTAAAGAATTTATTCACGCAAAGAACGGAAGCTTTTTCAACTCTACAAACAATTCAGGAAATCCAATAATTCAAACAATAGACAGTTATGGCAAGCAATCCTTAAGAAGATACACAAACGTACAAACCACATACTACTAGAATAGTATTTTGCTATAAAGACAAAAGTTATTGTTAAATAGCCGAAAAGTTGATTAAATTTAACGTACAAAAAGTTAACAAATTACGTAGTTTAGTTTTGTAAATTTAACCTATTTTGTTGGTTTTTTTTTTAGTATTTTTTCTATTGTTAAAATAAATGCATTCCAAATTATATCCATTTTAGCTAAGCTCATTATGAAGTGTAAATTGTTGTATTGCCAAAACATGTAATAATATTTAATGTGTGCAATTGTAAACTGTTAAATCATTTGAATAAAACATTTATTATATGTTATTAATAAGTAAATGCAAGGTAAAATTATCAGAATAACATGTAAATAACTATAACGAAACTTTTATTTCTGAATAAACGGTAAGGCAGAGATGAGGTAAAAAAGTGTTGAGCCCGTTCAATTTGCATAAACACATATTTTCTAATTAATATCTACGAAATAAATTTTATAGAATATTAATGGGCCCATACTTTTTTTTTTCTTATACAGGGAGATATTATCATCGGCCTCCGTATAATAGCTGGTACGCGACGTATATTGAAGCATAAGTGAGGGAAAATTACCGGGGAGGGGCAAGAAATTTACCGAGCTGCTACCGGTATTGTGAGACCTATTATAATTTATTGGAGACGCCCGGTTGGCTAAACACTATCATCATCCCAGGTCCCCCGATTGTCCACACCTACAATAATCTACCATCTTCGGCAGCCAGCCCTTGTCTACCTATAACAGATTGCGGGTTTATTGGCAGATGAATATCCACGGTATCTCGGATCTGTGGTATCTGGGGTGATTAATTCGTCAAAATATATAGACATCAAGCTGTTTTAATAACTATTAATTCGGAGCTAAATTACTAACACGTAAAACTCCTAAATAGCCTCTTCTGGGACCTCAAAAAGAAAAAAACTGTCACGTGGTCTTCACTATTCTATCACTTCTTAGTCAAATTTACCTCAATATCTTTCCCTTGTTCCGATTACGGATGCTTGGTACGGAAGACTGTCTTGAGATGAGACTTAAGAGACTGATGAACTTCATCGACTAGATTCATCTTCGGGATCTCCAGGCGGAGTTTTGAAAGATATCAAGACATAGAAGAGACTGAATGGGTGTAAAATGTCTATATGTAAATGTCAGATAAACCTACCGGTTTTCCCTATGACTAGTTTTTTTTTTTTCCATTCCTAAATATATAAATAAATTTTAAAATATTTCGAGATAATTTTTTTCAAATGTTCCATTTTTAATTTTTTTTTCCCAGTAGAAACGGAAAAAACCAACCAATCATATGGAAAATCGAAAGGTTTCTACCTGACATTTACATTCAGACCTTTATACTTATCTCTATAAGTCTCATTTAAGTCTTGATATGTTTCAAGCCTATGAAGGTGAATACCAATATATTTGATTCCTTGTCTTAAATTTTTATAAAATTTAATATAAGCATAGAGCTGATGTTTTTTATTTTTTTTTTAAATGTTTTTAGAACTGATGACGTATGTTTAACATTCGAAACTAGTTTAAAAATAAAAAGGATTTCAATAGAAGTGGAAATTGATTTATCAATAAAAAAATCCCTTCCTGTATTCTTGGCCCATTAACTGCGTTCTTCTATCCACCTCCTGAATCCGAGTTACAGCATACTTTCCTATAGGACTGCTTCCTTCGAAATTTTTTTTATTATTCATGCTTTTGGAATTCCCTACCCATTCCTTCTTCTCTAACTTCATGTAAACATCTTTATTATATATTTATATATTCTAATTTTTCGTATATGATTGCATTTTTTTTATCTCTCATCTTTGACCAGATAAACATTTCCCATAGCCCCATTTTAAATTTGTTTCCAATAGGAAAGGAAAAATTCAATGAGTCATAGGGGAAAATTTAACCTAACTGCTCCCTTCCCCTTTCCACGATGGATATATTTCAGATACCTGTTTGATCTCCTCAGGTGAGTACCAATATTTGATTTCTTGTCTTACATTTTTGAAAACTTTAGGATCTATAACATTCAGGTAACATAGTGCTGATGTGTTGGAATGTTTGTATGTTTTTAGAACTGATGAATGTTTGACATTCGAAACTATTTTTCCAATAAAAATAATTCCAATAGAAGTGGCAGTTGATTCCTCAATCCTAATATCATTTTATTCCTATTTTTTCTTTCGATAATTTTTCATATTCAAAGGAAAAATTGAAAGGTTTTAACCACCAATCTTCCTGAACCCATTACATTCAGTCGGATCTAGGTCCTAAAATCTAATAGAAGCTATTTTACGTTTTGCCCCCTTAGTCGAGTATCAATATGTCTTTTCTTACATTTATAAAAAAAATAGTATATGTTATCTAGGTAGCAAAGTACTGATGTTTTTAGAACTGATAATGAATATTTTACATTCCAAACTAGTTTTCCATAAAAATAATTAAAATATAAGTGGGAAACCATTCATTAAAGTAGATAATTGTCCATGTGACATAGAGTTGCCCATACTTCAATTTAATAATAATAATAATCATAATATCCTGAAATATATTATATATATAATATAATATATATAACTAACGACTAGTTAGATTTAGTTATCACAACCGGTAGAACAGCCGGAGGGAACTAAACTTCCCAGAACAGAGGGATATTCATATAAGGGTTTTTTTTTCTCCCCCTCCTGGCAGCTATTTGGGTAGCCATGTATATATAGCCTTACACACAGGCCTCTTTACGATCCAACCATCCCACTAACTTCATCCTCTTCTTTTAAATATTTTCTTAAGGGTCGTTTTACTGCGGAGAGTGGTTAATTGAAGTTAACGGTACTTGTTTACCAAACCCGTATCCAAGGCGTTGGAGTGTCACCGGATAAAGCGGAGTAATAAGTCATGGTTACGGCATAACGTAATTTCGTTTGAGGTACGCAATATGGTATAGAAGTATTCATACAATTAGGATTGATGAATTATTTGCCAAGATTCATCATCTTTTCTAAAATCATTCAGAACATCAACACCTTGCTACATAGATTACATGTTTTTTTGTTTTTTTTAGATTCAAGACAAGAAATCAAACGTTTTGATCCTCGCCTAAGGAGGAAAAATGAAAAGGATTTCTAAAAGATATCACTGCCTAGAGCAGACTGTATGTAAAGAGGCGAAAGGGCCAGGAAAGTGGGTAGTCCTATGGGTTTTTTCCTATGACTTGTCGGTTTTTATCCGTTCCTACTGGAAACGAATTTAAAATCAGGATTAGTTTTGAACGATTTCATGATTTCTAATGATTCATAAATATTTATTTCTAGTCTATTTTCTACTTGATTATTTGTTTCAATCAAGAGTCTTTGTTAAATTAATGGTTTTTATCATTTAACTGGATAGAGAAGTCGGGCTTCTACGCCTTATTATTTTATGCCCTTATATGTTCTTTTAATATTGGATTTACTAATCGTCCAGTTTTTCCCTTGTATTTAACTCTGTCATTACATTTCAGTTCATATACAACGATTTTTAGGAGAGGGTCATTTTTTTCTTTATGTAATGGGAAATAGTATAACAATGGTTTATCTATTTTAAATGCGGGATTTAAGATATTGGGCCGTAATATAGGATCAAAATGTATTTCTTCGGAGCAGCTTTGCCCTCCGGGAGTGTTGAATTTTTATTATCAATACTTTTTCTTTTTTCATACAATCCACTAGCTTTTTTATTTAATCCAACAAAATGTTTATCTTTTATTTTTTTGTCGCTTTATATAGTTACAGTTCGACATTGCGTTTGAAGGTTGAACCCAGATTTCTCATTGAAACCGTATTCAACCGTGTACGGAATACCTTAAGGCCTATGGGTATTCTCTTCGGTTAAAACATAAAACCTAATCCTATGGTATTCAGCAATGCGAAAAACAGGGTTTACGATTCTGAAGCACTATTACGGGGATAACAACTTCTCATGAAGTACCCCGTATAGCCTAATACCTCTTATTATTCGGACTGTTGTTTCCAACACTAAAAGACGTTGGTTCCTAAAATAATCTGCTCTCATAAATTGTTAACAACACGAGCTCTCTAACAACACGATATACTGCAACAGGTAATCTGACTGGTGCAGAACACCGCATAAAATTCAAAAATTGTCTTCGTTAGGAGTGCGTTCCAGGACTCAGGTGCTCTTGATGACGGGTAATCATCCATACATTAAAATTTTATAGTTTACTATAAACTGTATAGGATAAAAAATTGTTCGTCTTAAAATTAATATATATCCATTTTAACAACTTTAAACTGTTTATTTTATTTTCTCACTATTCAGGCAAGATTATTTCAGTTAATAGTTTCCCGTTTATAGGCAGGTTATATTTTTTAAATATTTTTCTGTTATTGATTTTTTGTTTGATTTAGGACAGTTCAAATAATCATTGATCATTTTGTTCCCCTTTTCCTATTATTATATGTAAACTATTTGCCAAACTTGTGTTGTATAATCGAGTCCTAAAAGATTATACATATTACATTCAAGATATATTCATTTTCGTAGTATGATTTGATGCGTCTATTTAGGACAACTCCAGTTCTATTTTTAATTTCATCACTTCCACTGGCTGTTTGAATTATTTGGAAACTTGTTGGTCTGTGAATGCAAGAACTTGCTGCAGTTCATCAACTGAACATTCGTTTGGTTTGTCGTCCGTAATGTTCTCGACGGGAATTTATTGTGCAGGTGATGGAGAAACTGATTGCTTCCTCAGAGACCCCAACTTTAGTAACTAACTTTAGTAAATAACTAATAAAGAGACAGAAGGTAGAACACTCGCGAAAGAAGCATGAGCTTAACTGGTATTCTCTATATAAGGTTGACCAAAATGGTTATCAGCTGAGTTGGGATTGGCCAGGTTCTTGAGAGGCATCTTCCAAGCCGATATTTCCTTCATTTTCTGACTTTGAAGTTGTTTCACTGCTTCTGATCTCTTTGGTCTCTGCCCTTTCTTTAGGTTTATACGTGGGTCTTCCTTCAGCATTTTTCGAAAATCTTGTCTGTCCTGGATGTCCTCGTTCATTCTTTCAAGGTGTCCATAGAATTGGAGGCGTCTCTTGATGATAGTGTCCATAAGAGGTTCTTGCTTTAGGTATAGATCATCGTTGGGCCTGTGGTACCTTTTACCATTTATGATCCTTGGGCCTAAGATCTTCCTCATAATAGATTTAATTTTATTTATTAAATCTACGTTTATTTTTGTAATTATGAATTAAGTTTTCTCAATGTTCGCCGTGGGACATAATTTGGGAATCTCTGGTTTAGAGACTGCCTCCATCGAAATCTCTAGACCTCTCACCATTTTTTTCAGACACCTGAACAACTTTTTAAGAAACAACATATTTCTTTAAAAAATCAAATTCCAAGGACTCAAACTTCTATTAATACTATGCCCTATAAAAGTTATTAACTCGGCAAAAATGTATTAAGGGAAATGGAGAGTAGTTTGATTAATACAAAATGCTTTAGATAATTCATTTTATTTTATTTTTATTTTTTAACACAAGCCTGAATAAATAACCGCATGACCCAATAATATATATTATGTATTACACGTAATGAAATATATAATTTAAGATGCTATATCCCCTCCACTGCTGATGTTTACGTCCGATAAAAAAAAATACTGCCCCGAAATTCCTAGGTGCTCTATGTCGCACTAATTTTATCGGCCTATATAACGGGATGACGGAGTAGCAGGTAAGCAGCAAATCATGACCATTGAGCAATATCTTACGGGCAGCTCTAACCCGTTTACGAGATACTTGCATTTTTACGAGGGTGTAAACCCTTCTCCCCCACCCCACTTCGGGGACCTTTATTTGTCTACACGGTGAATGCCTAAATTCAATAGAAATAAAACGTGGATGGCCCTTTTTTTATGAAGTGGATTCGCAGCAAAGGGAATGAAAAGAGGTATTTTAGCCATTTCGGCAATTTTATTCTTCCCATCTCTCTTGAAGTATCGATCAAGACCCTCTGAACTTTAGACTTTATGATATTCATTCTTTATCAGCGCTTATTAAAAAAAAAAAAAAAAAAAAAAAATGGATTTTTTTTAGAACTATTTATCGATGTTCATAACTATATACATTATATACAACAAGTAAATCTGAGGAAAACTATTACAATGACATGCCGACAACATATAAGGAACTACTCACTTTTAGCACTAGAAATTTAAGATCCGAGCACCCCCAACAGACAAGACCTTTTCAAAATAAAACATCTTTAAATTTGAAAAAAGTTACACTGACAACAATACTTATTTCATTCGAACCAATATAGTTCCTAGACGGTTGATCCCAGCGATATATCTTATAACAAAAACTATTTTCCATTAAATTTCTGAACAGGAAATTTTCTACAAATTTTGGATCCGAACAAAAGAGATTGAGCTTGCCAAAATACTACATTTTTGAGTGTAAAAAAAAACGTTATACAAAAAAAGAACACATTCAAAAGGCATATCCATTTGAAAAATATCCGACGGAAATCAGCTCTCTTGAGACTAATTTATAACTATAGTACATATTTAGTTTTATTATTATTTAGAATTACTTAAAAACCGTTTAAGAATTAGAACTACGCCTTTGAAAATATTATTAAATAAGTAATAAATATATATAAAAAGAGGATTGCTGATTAGGTTTCATAAAACTAAGCCGATGATAAATAAAATTACCTGGATAACTTTTATCGGATTCTGTGTGAAGTAAACCTCTTACCTGAAAAAAAAAAAAAAAAAAAAAAAAATTACTCTACATGAACTTAAAATTTTATATAAAAAACAAAAAAGTGTAAAAAAAAAAAAAAAAATAAAAATTGATATGGTAAATATAAATTATTATAAATTCGAAATATTTTATAAAAATGAAGAGGATAGTAAAATAGTGGTACTAGAATTATTATAAATATTTACTACTAAAAAGTACTATGTTATAGTTTTTAAAATGATTTTATATTTTATATTGTATAGTTAGACGTTATTACTTTATTTTATTATCGTTTATTTTTAATTGAAAATATTGTATGAATTGATTTATAACCATCCGTATTGCACTGAAGTAAGGCAGACTGTAATATTTATTCAATAAAATATTATTTAAAAAAGAAAAAAAAATACTAGAAATTGAATAGTGTCACTAGATGTCAAGAAAAAAAAAACAATATCTCCCTCATTGAGGAAAACAATAAATCATGGATATGTAATCTACTGGTTTCCCCAATTAATATTTAAGAATTATAAGGATACTTTAATTAATAATTAAATTAACAGTTAATCATTATTTGAAAACAAAGTTGAGAGAGAGTAGGGGTTTCATTCGTGACTTTTTTTTATCCAAACCAATATAGCTCCTACACGGTAGGTCCCAGTGACAAATGTTATATAACAAAATATATTTTCCGTTAAATTTCTGATCAGGGCATTGTTGGAAACTTTTTTGATCCGTGTTGCTCGGAGCGTAAAAAATTATACATTTTTGAGTGCAAAAAAAAAAAGTTACAACGTGACTTTTTTCCTTCAAGCCAATATAACTCCTAAACAGTAGATCCTAGTGAGAAATGTTATATAACACTATATGTTCTACATTAAATTTGCGATAGGTAAACGGTAATAGTTGCCGAAATGTTGGTATGGAAATAAAAATTTGTCAAATATAGAGTTATTCGAAGTATCACTGACGTAATAAAGTGAACAGTTTGGGAGAGCTAATAGATAAAAGTAACTGATCCATCAAACGAGCGAAGAACCTACTAAAAGGGACCGGAACAAAGAGCCGCCTAAGAGGGGCGTTTGTGCTATCAAAGTAAGTTGGGCAAACTGTAGTTCCAAGTTTCCAGGTGCCTCAGGGGTGTCATCCAACCACCCGGATTCGTTGCCAGCTCGTACAGAACGTCCCTTAAAGCTCATTTCACTAACTCTAAACGGATTAGCCCGTTCTCCACCGATGGTAATGTTCCCTTCCTCTGTTAAATAGTGCTCAACCTCTTATACTAACTTCGGAATCGAAATACTTATAAGAATATATTTGTAAGCTATAACACTGGCATACCGTAGCTTCAGGACGAAATGATTTACATTCACATAAGCATATAGACTATTCATACATATATTATTTTATCATTTGAATTATAAGTGCAGTACATTTGCAGAATAATTTAGTAAAGATTGAAAATTCCTATCAGCCAGTTACGGTGTAATAATAGTCACATATTCTGCATACCGTTAGGTTTACGGACACGACTGCTTATTTTTCATTTGACCTCGGTGTGTTTGAGATCGAGTAAAGAATACATACATTTTTTTTTCTTAGTTTCGTATTTAAAAAAACAATATCGGACCATAGATTTTTTAAAGTTTAAAAATATTGTAGCATTTTATGAGTTTGATGCGTTTCAGCTTACTCTTGTAATTTTTAAAGACTATTTAATTTTCCTCTACTATTGCTATCTTAGCCCTACCTTTCCTCATGCACTTGTTGAATATTTGAAGATCAACCTATTTACTTGTGTAATAGTAAAATGCAATTTGTTTTATGTGGTTCCTTCAGACAAGGACCTCGTATGCCATTCCAAAATTCCTCGCGTACTGAGAAAAAAACATAAATTTGATTATATGGGCATGGAACTAATACATCACGTAGAAAATAGGCTAAAAATATTTATGAATCACTAGAAATATAAAAACCGGTTAAAAATAAAACCAATTTTTTTTTTAACGCACAGATAAATATTTCTTATCACACTATTTTAAATTGGCTTCCAGTAGGAATAGAAACCCGACTAGAAGTAGATAGCAGGCGAGAGACTTCTCTAACTTCCCGAAAGAAGTGTTGGCTCTTACTAGCTTCAGCTAATTAAAATTAAACAAAAGTAGTATTTAATTGTTAAATTTTCCTTCGTAAAATTATCAATGTTCCTTAGTATGTCACAAACAAAGTTATCCATAAAGATATTAATGTTCCATATGTTGCTGATTATGCCCGAACCGGATACCTATCCTTTCATACTAAACTCCATACCTACTTGAATCCAATAGTTTCCCAACTTGCTTCACACTCAGTTCCCGATAATCCTCCGCGGCGTCTGAAAAGAAGACGGCCAAGAGACCTTCTAATGTAGTATTTTTTATTGAAGTGTTACTAGAGATTGATTTTTTACATGTTATTGAAGCCATTGTAATAATTTCCTCAAATTTACTTGTTGTATACTAGCATACCCCGTCGCGGTTTCGCCCGCTCTCATAAATAAAGAACTTAGACTATTTTAACTAGTAATTGAATTTCATGTGGTTGGGTTCTAATTTCTTTCCATAATAGTATATGATAGTTTGGCAAACCTCGTATCTGGCACTCAAGACTCTACATTTTAATTATTAATGTAGTAAAATTTATTATTATAAACCTTTCTAAAACTATGAAGATGTTGTAGTTAAAATTTGGTACAGTTGGGTTTAATAGTTTTACCAATGCAAACTCTGTAGCAAAATGGCCACCTATCGGTCGACTTTTAAACTGCACTGGGATCCACATGTCGCTCTATATATTTACAGATTTTTTAATAACAATCGTTTTTTGATGGCAATATAATTGAAAATCTTTAAATTTTATTATTGGTGAACCTTCCTGGAACTATGAATATAATGTGGTTAAAATTTGGTACGGAGTGGTTCAGCAGTTTTCGTGGTTATTGATCACAAAGGAAAAACGGCTTGTCCTTTTATATAATAGTATAGATATATCTACAGTTGTAAATTTCAATAAATAGTAGAAAATGATTAAAAGAAAAAAAAAAGAGGGTAAATTGAACCTATAGTAAAATTTTTACTTCACCTTGGAGTGTAGATGTATTTTAGAATGCAGAAGGATTAGTTTGTACTTGGAAGTCTTTGTACTTTAAATAAATTTATAATTTTATAGAAATTCAATATTTGAATTGCTGGCCCATTTATTTCACTTATACTTCATTTTCAATTCTGAGACTTTTAAGTAGGACAAGGATTACAGCTCTTTGCTTTTATAATGCGGAATAAGGCAAGTACGAGATATGCAGTCAAGTATTACTAAAATGAATAGATTTAAGTAATATCTATCTAATAATACCATAAGTATCGTAGATTTTTCTTGGTTTTTCATCAAAAAGTATCCCCCATGTCCCTCACACCATAGCTATCCACTCAAATCAATAACCCTTCAGAAAGCACTCAGCTCTGGGGAACATCAACGGAGTAAACTTCTGGACCGAATCGATCCGTTAATAAGAGGACAGGAGTGGAGGTGCTCGGACGGCCAAGTTATAATTGTTAAAAGAGGGATGATCATTGGCCATTAATCTCCAGTGTCAGAGCCAGGGACAGCCGCTAATGGCACAGCGGCCGCCTGTCGAAATCTCCTCGCGCTAATGCCATTCCCCCATTGGACGCAGCCTGGCCATTGTCTTGTAGAGGGCATCCATTCCCATTCCTGCGTCTTCCAGTCACGACTGGGCGTCAAGGGAGGCTTCTGTCGGCGGCAGTGTATGAAGGAGGGATAACCTTCGCCGATTGGAGTGCCTCTTACCTTCTATCTATTCTTCTTCTTTGTGAAAGAAAATGTAATGTCTTTTTAGTTAATGTCAATTGTGACCGTACAAACCTTTTTAGCTCAAATATTGTTTTGTTTTTTATCTTTTATTGTGTACATTGTGTGCAGACATAAAAGACAAAAACTGCAGACATTTAGTAAGCGCAGGTAGTGCTTATAATGACATTCCAATTGCAAAGCTAATACCCATTTTTAGCACTTCAATAAATGTTCTACATTAGCAGGTCCTGAAACCATCTTTTTTTCAAAAGCCCCAGAGGGTTATCTGGAATGGAATTGGAAGGTTGAGGTACTAGTTTGAATAGTTATTGAATCCACCAGTCTCCCAATTGTTTTCCCACTTAATACCTGATAGTCTACCGAAGTATCTAAAAAGAAGTTTAGTAGATTTTGCTATACCGCATTCTAAATCGGTCTGATTACTGTCATACCAATGCGTCTCTTGTAATTGATTTTAATAGATTTGAACGTTTGTCTAGTACATATTGAAGAAGTCAAAAATGACGAGCAGTTTCTTGTCTTACACAATACATAACGTGAAATAAATTAATAAAACAATAATAATAATAAAAAATATAAACAAAATTTAATTAAAAGTAATAAATACAATTATTCAAGAAACACTATGCCTAGCGATTTTTTTCTAGCTGATGGTTTAGAAATACTTTTTTAAAAAAAGATTTTCTTCACGCTAGTAAATCTAACTCAATTCTTAATTTTTATTTTATTCTTTAAAATACAGTAGTTAATCTTGAGTGATTTTCTGCTCGTGTCTATCCTAGATTAGGATGATTTTTCTTTTTATGTTAATTTCGGAAAATAGTAATTTCTATTCAGCTATTGTATAGCTAGTGCAGCATCAAAGGAAAGAAGATCGCGTCAGTGTACAGAGCTAGCTATGTGATCAGGTTTAATAGCTCTAATAAGCGCTGTTCCCCGGACAGTTAAAAGCCAGCTCGACTATCAGTCGGTGTCATCCCATCCACCGAAATGACGAGCAGCGGAATAACAGAGCATGAAATGGTGTCACCGTTCTTTCCTGTTCCAGTTAAATCAAAAGCATTCGAAGCTATAAAAAGAAAGGAACAAACTAGAAAGCATGGCTCATTCCGAAAATTGATGTGGCTTTTGTATGAGCGTCCGATTTTCGCCCGCCATTAAATATGAGGTCCCTGCCCTCCAACCACCGTTTTCTGAAAGCCTGATTTCGTTGGATGTTTATGAGAATTTTTCGACGTGGACCCTAAAGAGTAGTGATGTTTATGGGGAGTTTGTCGGGTATTTCACGGCGAGGAGCGTTCTTCAGGCTAAAAGGGAAGCAGTTGAAGGGGATAATGTGGATCTGTAGGGAGAGAAGGAGGGCTTCCGGTCGGCTAGGCCTAGAGGATGGCCAACCCTGGATGAGGCCATATATCCCCTCGTTTCCCATCTCCGATCCAATTCCGGGCGAACCTTCTGGACCGGAGGTATTCCCCGATCCCCCCAGCCTTCATTTTCATGCTGGATTGCTCACACCAAACTCAGCAGAAACCTATTCGGGTTCAATCTCGGATATTTTCCTTAAATAAGGAGCCGGGACTTAACTTACTGGAAACTTGTGGTCCGTTTTTCCACGGTTTCAGAAAGGTATAAGGTCTTTACATTTATTATCCCAACTTCAGTTATTGGAACGTTCAATTAACGGAACCTTTTTTTTTTGGAGTGTAATTTTAATTAAATTGGTCTACTTATTTGTATTGTTCAAATTATTTTTATTTAAAAATATAATTAAATGGAGAACAAAATGATTTTTTCCATAATTGTCTATAAGGAATAAAATATCTATATTTATTTCTCAGAAACTGTAAAAAATGAACTTCTATACATACCTACATTTTTTTTACAGAGAACTGTATACTTAATTAGACCATTTCATTTGTTTCTCTCAATATCTTCCTAATCATTTGTTTGGTAATTTATCTCACCTTGTCTTAAATCGTTCTTTGTGAGGTATACATCGCCTTTTTGTTTTAAAAACTACATGTCATCATCCATGTTAACAAAAAGGAAACGAGAGTTCATTTCAATTAAAGGCAAAATGGAAACATTACGTGGCTAAAAATAATTAGCGATCGATTTCAAGGTTAGTAAATCAACAATAGTGGGAATCTAAAATAATTCTAAATCAATTATCAGGCACCTATAATCTTCACAGTGACACGGGCAGTTTGAGTCATAAAACTTTGAAAAAGTGAGAAGTGAACTTTTGGAAAATGGCTCACAGCATTAGTTCGGATATTCAACGCTTTACTGTATTTATTCCGAAATGGATAGTTCATTGTTTTAATAAATTTACAACTTTATCATCCCTCAACATTTCCCAATATTCAAATAACAGTTAATACACAAAATTCCTTATAAAATAAAAATACAATTTATTTAAAATATATATATATATATATATATATATATATATATATATATATATATATATATATATATATATATATTTACTTTATTGATGTTTACAACCTTATACATCATTATATGTAAATGTGCAGTAGAATGATCACAATGATATGTCAATATTCCGATGGTTTTCGGAAATCAAGTAAGAAGCAAGTTTCGAAACTAGTGGATTCGAATGGGTAAATAGCTTGTCATGGAAGGATATGTATCTTGTTTGGATCGAATCTGTAAAATATGGAGCTTTAAGATCTTTATGGACAAGTTTATTTGTGAAACAGTAAGAAACATTGAGGATTTTACGAAGGGTTTTAGATTGTAAAGGATTGCATACAAGAAGCTCAACTCCCTATTTTCAAATGGCTCTAAGTACTGTTATGTAAATAAGTCTTTTGTAATTGTTAGGAGCTTTGGACATTTGTCTAATAAATGTTAGAGTAGTCAGAAACGACGGTCAGTTTCTTGTTAGGCCTCGTGTGTGTATTAAGTAAGACGAATTTTTTTGTTTACATTAAATTTATTTAAGAATGTTTAAATTCACTATTCAATTATCGTCATTTCGTTTTAATTTATTCAATAATCGTCATCAATTATCGTCATTGTATTAGTATTTATGTAGAAATTACATAAACAATTCTTGATGATTACAAACGAGTTACATAAGACATGGAATTTGTATAAGAAAAGCTATAATGAACACAATTAAATGAATGTACCGCTACTCACCATTCAATATAATTAATTCCTTTGTAATATTGAAGATTTTTTTTTTTTAATTTGATACTGTCTGTATTATGAGAAGATAATACAAGCAACACGTAAACTAAGACTGTACTGCAGGTATATTACTGAAAATGGAAATGATTCCCTTCTCGATTCAGAAGAATATGTATGAATAAAAAATAAAAAAAACTTAATGAACAGACTGCATCATTACTTTTACGATTATTTCTATGGATTAAGCTGCATCAGACCTTAATCAGAGACGATTAACTGTTTTTGTATTAACTTTTCTTATCATGGAATCTTTTTTAGACTGTGCGTAGAAGACACTTGGAACGCTGCGGCCGTTTGGAATCTCTATCAATCATGAGGCTGACATGCTCATTAAGGCTCCACTCACGTGGTAGTCAACCTCAGTGTAGTTAATAATCATATTCCACCATACGAATATTTTAAAATTAAACGTCATAAACCAAATATCCGATGGTATCTGAAGTAATTTTTTAATAATTCCTTATTGTGTTTAGATTGATGATGCAAGAATACATTACTAGTATTTGAGTAGTGTTGGAAAAATTAACTGTTTATGATGTTTCTTTTTTTTTTAAAAATAATTTATAATGTATATAAAAATTATCAGCGAAATATAATACAACTGTAAAATTGAACATGCTAGATATGTTGAAACTTTAGTGAAGTTCAGAAATTGTTTTATAAAATCAAATTAAACCATTAATTCAAAATGTTTAGTCGTATCTAGAGAAATCATTCTCGAAGTATATGAAAGTGCTATCAAATTAGGCTGAATCCGATGGTCTGTCCGATCCAATTATTACTATCTCTACTTCATCGGATTGAAGAACTATGAGCGGATACTGAAACTTCGAGCATACTTAAATGCAATGGTTAAGATTAAGGAATCAACGAATTAATGGCCAATATTGGAAACTTTTATTGAAAGACTAGTTTTGAATGTTTATTCGTCAGTTTTAAGGAGACAAAGCGGAAGGGTTTTTGAAACTATGAGTTCATAGAATAAACTAGGAAGTATTTTTACCTTCTAGCCATTACTCCCCAGTTCTGCCTAGAAATTTATAAAAAATACCAATAGAGTTGAGGTATGCATGTCGGTATAGAAGGATCTTCACAATTAGAATTGATTAATTAGTATTTCATTCGAATATTAGTTTCCAATGTTAAACATTCATCATTTCCTCTAAGGAGGCAAGATGAAAGAGGTAGTGAAAAATATACCTAGAACAGACTGAATCTAAAGGGGCGAAAGGGTCAGATTGATAGGTGGGTTGTCCTTTCAGTTTTTCCTATGACTGGTTGGTTTTTTCCCGTTCCTACTGGAAACAAATTTAGAATGGGACTGACGTTTTAACTTGCAAGGCATGTTCAAGGTATGATGGAGTCATAGATTTGAATCATCAAAGAAGACCTAAAAAGTCGAAACGTCGGCACTGTATAAAAATCTTATATTTGGGTATATATGATTTCTCCTGACTGCACTTCTCTTTATATGAGAAGGAAAAAATTCTTTAAAAAAGTAGTTTTAAAACCCATTAACGATTTTAATGTACAACGGAAGCGGAAAAGAATATTGTGAGAAATTATTGTTATTATCGTTCGAAAATAAAATTATAATAATCCAGAATCCTTTCAGAATTTTCGGTTGATAGGTTTTATTTATGAATCATGACCCAAAATATTTTCAGGGCAGGTTTCAACGGTGCCCTCCCGCACCGAAGGTAAACAGTGATTTGAGAACGGGTGATGTAAGAGGAGCCGATGGAATTATTCTGTGGCCAGCCGGAGAGTGCCCTAATGGAAGAAAACTGTTTCGTGTTGGGGCCGACGGTGAGTCAGACTAATTTTCGGGCGGCGGTAGGTGGCATCCAGGGAATGCTGCTGCTGACACCCGTAGCCTGCCCCTGACAGCACCCCCCCCCCCCCCCCCCACCTACCATTTACATAATCCTCCCCCTCTCTTATTAAATCCGAGCATCTCTTTATTTCTACTGGCCGCAGATTAGCATACAACTACCTCCGTCCGAGGTACCCTCCGATGCCTTTTTAGGATTATGCAAAACGGACGACCTACCAGATGATGCGCTGAACCGCTGGAACCCGCAAAGAATTTGCTTAATCTAAGGCTGAGTGTTGTTAGTTGAAGTTTAACCGTCTTTCAGCATGCCTTTCTATGGAAGAATTTCTATCCTACGCAAAGTGAATAAATGTGTTGACTTTAGGGTGGGAATGATACAGTCAATGCTGTGGAACAGTAGATTTTTATATATCACTCGGAACAATTCCATTAAAAGAATTGGGCCTAACATTAAGATAATTGATAATGGTTTTGGCTCCTTGAAGAAACGATAGGCACATAATAATCATTACTTTTCTATTTTTGTTTGGCCAACAGTCTGACAAATCGGTTGAGGTACGCATGAAGGTAAAGAAGGATCAATACAACTATGAAGAATTATTAATCACTACTAGAATTGGGACTATAAAGACCTAGTCTGAGATAACTCTTCCACCATATAGATCTATCACTGGAGTGCTACTGAAGGTATTTCACTTTCATAGTGTTTTAAATTTCAATGATTAAATTTGATATATTCTATTCTATAGATACAGCAAAACTTTATGTAGCTTCAAGAAAAGAATTAAATGAAATTTCATGTGTATACATTTAAAAAGTAAGTAAAGACTTGAAAATATCAAAATACCATAAAAACAAAATTTACGTAATAAAATTATTCTAAAAAATATTTTTTATCTGGAAAGGAATCTGATATCTGAAAAATTTTGACTAGCTGAGTAAGATTTTCATTTCGTCACTGCCTCCCGATTGTTACGTAACTCATTATTTGCGATTAATATTATGATATGTTCTTCTTGTCTTGTGTCTTCCGGAGCGTTCTTTGTTCTTGAGAGTGCTCTCCGAATCTTGGCAAAGAAACTTCTGTACATCCGCTTACAAACAGCATGTTCACTCGTCATTTTTGTCTTTGGAAAAAATAAAAAAATACTTATTTTTCCTTCTCAACTTTATGAATAGCAGATACGAACTGAAACAGTGACGTTATAAAAGATAAAACATATTTTAAGTTAGAACGCTCCACATTATAAAATCACAAAGATCTAAACTGAACATGGAGAGAACAAATTATAATTAAAAAGATTTAATTTATTAAATAACACGTAATTTACGATTTCACATTGTATGACTAATATCCTAATAATGACTTAATTTATGAACAAAGAAAACAGCCAGTTACAGAATATGACTTCATTAAATTCAGAAGTGACTTTAAAAAATTTATCTACATTTCAGATTTGATAAACTTGCAAAGAAGTTAGAAGATGGGAGAACATCATTGTAATGGCCAACTAGTATTTAAAATACTAAAATCATCCATGGACTACATTATTTATTTTTATATTGTTTTTCTTCTTTTTGAATTTAATCCATTTAATTTACAAATGGATATATTTTACTTTAAAATAATATATTAAATGATCATTTCAAAGAGTTACTATATGCATTTAAGAATTTATTAAAAATCACATTAGAACTATGCCGCATCGAATGCAAGATGTAGATGGCGGATATAAACCTTTTTAATAAATGCTACCTGCTTTTGGTTAATTAATAATTATAATAATCCCAATAGGTTTCAGATACCCTGTTTAAAGCATAAGCACCTACAAAAATAACAAATTTTCAATCGGGAAGATGAAAAAAATCAATTGGTTGAAATTTTTCGCCTGTTAATGTAATCCGAGAGAATATGTGGTTAAGTTGAATTTTGAGCAAAATGTTTGGAACTACATACAATTATAATTAGATGCAGTTAAATATTCCAAATGTTTTTATATATATTTATATTGTTGCTAACTTTATGTTTTGAAATAACCTGTATAACTCATATGATATTATTGTAACCTGTTTTTCCACAGTAGGGCATGATTATGAGAAGAGTATAGTCTCGAAACGTCACCAAAATAAGTTGTTATTTTATTGACTGAACCTCAAGAACCTTATTATACATCTAATATTAACAGTCAAGAAATATATATATATATATATATATATATATATATATATATATATATATATATATATATATATATATATATATATATATATATATTGCAGTTAATTTTATAGCTTCTACAACCTAAAAATCAGAAATAGATTTTTTTTAACGTCATTACTTTAATATGAAAAAGAATGCAATCATTCTTCACTAGGAAGATAGTTTTAGTAGTTTTTAAAAATTTCAGTGACACAGAATCCATATTTACGAGTTGTTTGAAATGGGCTTCGTCCCTGACCGCAGCGTGATGAAGGTTAGAGATAACTTATAGTCCAAGTGATTTATTTCGTGCGTTTAGATGCCATAAATTATTGGATTCCACAGCTATCTCGGGTGGCTTTATAGTCGGCACTACTTTTAGATGTATTTTTATGGCTTTATTTATTTTCGATTCGGAAAAGAAAAAAATATTTTAAGAAATCATATCAGTACCTAATATTAGAAATATAAAAATTTATACCTAATCTCTTTCGTTAAATAACGATTCAACATATTGCTTCAAAAAGATACGCTATGCACAGAAAAAAAAAAATCTGAAAATGGCCTACAAAAGTATTTAATTTTTTTAATTTTTTTATATACTTTATTGATATTTACAACATTATACAATAAATACAACATGTAAATGTGCGGTAAAAGTAGCACTTCAATAAATGTTCTACATTAGATAGTCCCTTGGCCATTTTCTTTTCAGACGCCTCGCAGGGTTGCCGGTAAGCAAGTTGGGAGACTAGTGGATTCGAGTGGATTCATAGCTTGTCATGGAAGGATAAGATATCTTATTTTGGCCAAAGGTGCAACATATCGGAAATTACGGATTACTTGACATAATAAGGAGCATTGAGAATTTTAATTAGGTTTTCAGATTTTTAGGATTGGATTCTAGAAGAATTGTATTTAGAAAATTTCTAAACCCCTGTTTTATTATAAAGTAAAGAGGAGAATTTTGGGTAAGGAGTTTACTTCGAAAGGATAGGTCTCTGGTTTAGGTTAAGTCAGCAACGTATGGAACATTCAGATCTTTATGGATAAGTTGATTTTTACACAATAAGGAACTTTGAGGCTTTTACGACGGATCTTGGATTGTAAGGATTGGATACAAAAAGAATGTGGAGGTTAAGTGGAGCCCTAAAGCACAACTCCGTATGTCCAAATGGGTCTCATTACTGTTTTGTAAATAAGTATATTGCAATTCAGTGGGAGCTTTGAATCCTTTTCTAGTAAATGTTAGAGTAGAATTTTTTTTTTTCATTTTTTTTTTGTTTTGTTTAATTTGAGAGAAATGTCAATGTAAGATGATTAATTACATAATTAACTATAAAAAATTATCATCAATGCAAGCACTATCAATTGATTCCTTGGAATCGTGATTTTAAACCGATTAATTCATCTCGGGAATCGAAACATCCTAAATTTAGAGAAATTGTAAAATCTTTCTTTGATTGTTACTAACCAAACAAGGTGATGTTTATTAAATAAAATAATATAACTAGCCTTTAATGATAAAGGTTAGAACTCATTCAGTTTTTTTTTTTTTAGTTTTTTATTTTAGATGCGGTAAAATTATAGAGGTAATTTTAATTTTAAATTGAGCAATCCCTTGTAAATTTAATTTGTTCAAAAACAATTTGCCATAACGCATTTACAATTACATATTTAATGCTCCTGTTTTCATGGACAGCTAGGGTTGATATGCGATGTTTTAGCGGTAAGTTTTCCTGTTTAAATATTTATTACATAATTAACCTTGAGTATAGTTTCATACTTGATATCTATTTTGTAGTTGACATTATCATGATATTATAATAGCATATCAAATTATATTACATCAAAAATCATTATTTTTATTTTAGTTCAGAACCTGAAATTTCTATCCTGTCAATGATACTTATAATTAAAAATACAAAGAAGAATGAAAGTGATGAATTATATCGGTTTCGAGATCAAACTTCAAAATATTTATTTTCAAATTCTGAATTGTATTCAGTATTCTGTTATGATGTTCTATACCAACCGCTGGGTATATATCGAATTGGGATTTTCAAAGAAAAAAAATTAACATCTCCTCTAATGGTAAAGAATTTCATTCAGTACTAAAATATGTATTTAAAAAAAAACATTTACATCTCTCGTCTTAAATTGTATTATTTTATTTCATTACTTACATATTCAAAAATGTCCTATTTTCATCAATATTTTCTTTCAGTTGATTGTTTAGAAATTATGAATCCTTAGAATTTGACAGATTCACAAGTATTATCGGATTTTTATTGGAAACAGAAAACAAGAAAGCTTGAGGGGGGGGGGGGTTAATTTTTTTTTTCAGCATTGAATAAAATAATTTTTTTTCCTAGAATTGAAAAATGGTTGTAATAAGCCATCATAAGGGAATATAGAAAAAGGTCTGTCCGTTTATATCCGTTTCCAGTTCTTAGATTGGATTTATATTCCACTAATCCCTGTTGAACAGATCCGCTACCTAGGACTCCACTTGGACAAACTAGACAAACGTTCAAAGCTCCCAATTAATTACAAAAGACTCATTTACATGACTGTGATTAGACCTTTTTGGACGTACGGATTTGAGCTTTTGGGCTCTACTAAACCATCCAATTCATCTCGTATCCAATCCTTACAATCCAAAATCCTTCGAAAAATCCTTATTATTCCTTACTTTGTCACGAATAAACTTATCCATAAAGACCTCAATGTTCCATATGTTGCTGATTTAGCCCAAACCAGATACCAATCCTTTCATAGTAAACTGCATTCCCACACGAATACATTAGTCTCCCAACTTGCTTCTCATTCGATACCTGATAACCCACCGAGGCGTCTGAAAAGAAGATGGGCAAGAGACCTTGTTTAGAACATTTTTGAAGTGCTACTAATGAGTAGTTCTTCACAAGTGATTTACATGTCATTATAATCATTTTCTTAAATTTACTTGATGTATATTGATTTACAGTTTTAAATATCAATAAATAGTTAAAAAAGAAAAAGAAAAGAAGTTTAGTAAATTCCTGATATTTGTTTTTATAAATTTGAAAATATCCTCCAGGCTCCTTGTTATGTCACAAACAAACTTATCCGTAAAGATCTTAATGTTCCATTTGTTGCTGATTTGGCCAAAAGCAGATACCAATCCTTTCATAGTACACTACATTCATTTAGTCTCTTTACTTTCTAGACAATCGATGCCCGATGATCCTTCTTATCTTGTAATTTATGTTGGGTACCTTAATTTTTTTAATTTATTATTTATTCATCCTAGTTATATTGATTAGTGTATTTTTTTTTACTTAAAAAATTGTTTAGCATTGTTGAAATTATATGTTTACTCAACAAGTGTACAGCCCTAACAGACAACGATACAGCTTTAAGATCCCTGTCAGTAATCTCATTAAGGCGTCGTTAAGTATTCGTTAAGTTAAGTAGTTCGTGCCATCGATGAAGGATTCATTTTCATTGGCCGATGATGAGTGAGTGGTGATACGTGTCCAGAAATTGGAATAATGATGACTACTTTAGTAGTCCATTCCCAGACCGATCTAGGAGCGGTTGGTGATGAATAAACGATATAATACACGAGATGACTCCTTTGAATAACAATTTGTGGCGTTGCTGGATCTTGAAAAAACAGAACCTTCCGTGCGACATGTCGGAGTGTTATACAACATATGGTCTCTTCAAAATGACCAGAGATTTGTTTCAAAATATTGAAATGACATTTGCGTTCGCTTTATCCATAATATTTTTTATACTTTTCGTAGCTAAAATTTTTAAAATGATGTTATGTCGGTTTGTTACAAAGTTAATATTAATTAATTAATAAGAAGATCCAAAGAAATATTTATTTTTCTTTTCTTCAATACTTTATTGTATTGTATACTAAGAATTTTTTTTTCAATTAACTTTTTTTTCTTTATTTTGTTTATTAATCAATATTTTTATATTTATTTTTGATGAAACTTTAGTTACTTTAATTTCTTCTCTTCCTTTCCTTTTATTTTCTTCTTTTAGTTGTTTTGTTAATACAACACGCTATCTGGCCAGAAATAAAAATAATTAATAAATTAATATTGTTTCATGTTTCCATCCAAAAATAAAGTTTCTTTCTTCTTTTCTTCTCTCTTCTTCTTCTAGAAAACAGTAGAATAAATTGTTAAGGATAAGGGATATGGAAGAATTTCTGGATATGTTATGAATAGCATAAGAATTATTAATTGGTAGATAAAAATAAAATTCTATTTTCTGCAGGAGTCTCTTATTCTTGAAAAATCGAAATAAGTAAAAATTAACCAAAAATTGATATTATTTGATATTCAAGAGGAATTAACAAACAGCTCGTAAATTCCAACTGTAGGTGTTGTTATTATAGTTTAATAATAATTTACTACACCAAAGGCTAAAATTTATTAAAAATAGCAAAAGTATGAGATTGCAATCGGGATTGTTTTTCCAAGTAAGCGTTGTTGAAAGAAATTCCTCTCATTTCAACTCTGAAATACGCGACCCAAAATTTTTTTTTGGGTATGCCATACGATATAGACGGATAATATTTCCCATAACTCGGTTGATAGAACATACAAAGATTATATTGCTATCAATAATAGTTTTACCACAATACATTCTCGTGCTACAATAATCGAGGTTAATTCATTCATCGTTGTTGAAGTTGTGAATTAATGAAAAATTAAAAAAAAAAAAAAAAAAGCATTATTCAAGGAACGTTGATTACATAACAATTTTCTAGGCCTGAGAGTCCCTTTTCTTCTCGTCAAGCTTACGCAGAAGGTTACGGTGCAAATTACGGAAAGGAAAGAGATTTGTAAGCCCCTAACGCAAGAGGGGGAAGCGAAAATGGGCAACTACCCACTTAGTATAAAACAGAATTGACCATAAAATCTAACAAGCCAATCAGACTTAACTGGACATAAAAATTAGCACCAATTCTTTTCTGATAGTACTTCAAAATTTATTTGAACCTAACTTTTGATTGGATGATCTGTAGACATTATAAAATTATAAATAACTAACTATTTTCAAAAATCGGAAATTTTCCGCTGATGACCATGGCGGTTTTACGAACGAAATTCCACTCTATGATGATAGTATTATGTATCGTTAATATTGATACATAATATTTATCGTATTCATCAACTATAATTATTTAATTTAAGCTCATAAAATAATGAATTCCAAGAGAATCGTTTTAAATTAATTAATTAAATAACTAAATTATACTTTAACTAATATTGAAAAATTTAAAAATAAATTTACAAAAGACTTCAGTGGTGGTTAAATTTTTTTTTTACCTTATTATTGATATTTACCAGTGTATACATCATATACAACTAATAAATTTGTGGAAAATTATGAAGATATCTCAATATCATGTTAAGAACTACTTATTAGCACTTTAATCTATATATATTTAAAGAATTACAATTATGTTTTAAATACTATGATTTCGGTACAAGTGACTAGCTGCGTAACGATGTCTATGTGAGAGCATCCCACGGTTGTCTAGTATTTTGGTAAGATAGAAAAAAAAATGTGAACATATTAATTTTTACTTGTATAAAATTATGTTTACTGATATTTTCATAAAACAAACGACGGTGATTTGTGAAGTAATTAATTGCTAGTAGCTATTAAATTGGAATTGATATTATTAATCTTGTAATATTTGACACTCATTAAACATTTTAGAATTATTTAATAATTTTTCAAAATTTAATCAAAGGGTTTATAAGAAAGTTATCAAAAAATGACATTTTAAATGGCCGGCAGTTGCTTAAAAAAGCTGACTAAAGTTTATTTACCATAAATTAATACATAATATATCTATCTATCTTCCATAAAGTAAACATATAATAATTAACACGATAGCCCATTAGTGTTACGATAAGATTAAAATGATTCATTCCAGTAGCTGTTCCGTGTATGGGACTCGCTCCGAGGAACTGGTTATAACTGGTAAGAACTTATGAAAAATTTTCTAGGCCTCACATTAAATTTTTAAATTTAAGCCTATGTCTTATTGAAAATAGAATATCTAATCCATAGAAAATCTAAAATAGGATTGCTTTCATATGCATAGTACTTTTAGTGATTAACATAGAGAGAGAACGCTTGGCTCAAGTCCTCGATTTTTAAAGCCCAAATTGAGAAATGTTTTAAAAGTTAAAAATACCACTCCAACTTTTACCGTGACAGTATCTTGTACCTCGAAACAAGACGTGCAAGAAACTTGATTATTAAGGAAGGCATCGACAATAAGAGATAGCATATGTTAAAGAGAAGACGCCGAGACAATATGATAAGACGAGGGACACAGTCTCCAGGGAGCACCACCCCTTACCAGAGCAAAAATTCCCACTTATTTTTTAAGGGGTCCCTTATTCCCTCGGCACATTACTTATTTCTCGTTTCGCACTGCCATGTCTCTGTTTATAAATAACGGCTTTCTCAGGCGCACCTCTACCCTCCGCCAACCCTTGGACGTAATATTTATCATCTGAATTTTAAATTTCATCAGGAAAGGAGGTTTGTGCTTGGGCGTGAAAAGGGTGGGCAGTCGGCGGTGGAGCTGTGAATGGGGGTTAAAAAAACAAAACAATTTTCCCACAGCTTCATGAATTGTTTTTAATAACAAATTATTAAATTCCTGTCTAGGCACCATTAACATTACTTTAGCAAAAGGCAAGTACCGCATGATACAAAAGGCATTGATCTCTCCGATAGGTTATTACTTGCAACACCCCGCAAACTATTATAAATGACCATGTTCTAGGGGTTAGTCATAAACAAAACTGATAATCTCGTGTAATATATGCCATGGAGACATTACTACTTTTGATAGAATACATATACTTCTGCACGCCAAGATTGCTTAAGAAACATAAAAACAGCCCGAAGGGTCATCTTCTGAGACGTGATTTTTTCAGGGAAGTCCATACCATAATGTTGAATGAGGTAAGACCTAATGATGGACTGGAGCAGAGGAAGTAGGTTGTTATCCCTATTTAATTTTTCTTAAAATAATAGTATAAGATGACTCCTTCGATACTTCGAAAACTTTAAACAAATTGGATGGCAGCAGCACAGAATGGTAACGTCGAATGCTGCTGCAGAAAGCCAGAACTCACTGGTCATATTAATAATATTTAAAAATTTTAAAGAACTAGTTTCTAAGGCATAGAGGATTGGAAATAGGTAGTGCATAAATAACAGGATTAAACTAAATCACTGCAAGTGAGTAATAAAATAAATATTAAGATCAAGAGTTTCTTCTCAAGAAAGAGAAGTTTCTTGTTTAAATGAGTTTTTTTTTTTTTTAGCTGCAAATGCACTAAGTGGCGAAACTTCATTGCTACTCAACGATGCCAGCTGAACTACACTTGAAGAACCGCACGGTCCATAATCAGATCAAGTTAGAGTGGCCCGGCCTAATCATGCAACCGTGAACGTTGAAGAGGTCCTTCAACGGGGTTCGATTAGATTTGTGTCCCCCTAAACTAGATCTGCATTACACCCACCGCAACTGTCCACGTCTTGGGGTACGTTCTTGTTCCGTTCCGGATTAGGAACAAATACCTCCTAATGCTCTTTCGAAACTTCAGATGCTCAGCTAATCCTTGGATTTGGGTGGGCCTAGTAGCCGAGGAGGCGGCCTAAGAAGTTCAAACACCCCAGTCACCGGCTGACACGGAATGTTTATCTGAGATTATTTGGAATTTACGACGTTCGGCTGATTTCGCTGTTTGATCGTAATCACGCAGTAACAGAGAAGATATACACATGCTTCATTTATATTAATTTATAAAAGATTGATACTAATATGTTTGCGCTTACCTTAAAGTAATCAAAAATAAAATTATGTGTATAATATTTGATCCAAAAAATTATGAACATACGGGAGAATTCAGAAGGCTGTACAATGTACAGTAAATATATTTAAGTTAATAACAGCGTGCCGGTTAAAACGGACATGTAAAGTCGTTTGATTTAATAATGCACTAATTCTAAATAGAGGTCATTAGTTTGGAGCCGGGCAGAGATGTAGATGGGAGGATTGCGTCAGGGCTGTTCTTGAGGATATGGGTATTGATGGATTGGGTTGGAGTGAGGTGTCAGAGGTTGGTGGTGTCAGCATCGCGCCTGATGGTTCGCTATGCGTTTTATTGTATTTATTTAAAATATCGAAAAATTATTTTGTTTTAGGGATTTTAATTTAGTGGAAAATGTTGAATAAAGACAATAACCCTTCATCGTTTTAGATAGTGATAATATAAAGAAGAATCAATGCTAACAGCATCATGATTTGTATAAATGGTATGATAAATAAAAGAGATGTGTAACAACATAAAGGAGACTTATAAAAATTCAGTTCTCTACTCATTTTTGTATCGTCTTACGATTCATGAGAATTTGAATCGTAGTCTTAAAAAATTTCAGCTCCATTGTGTGGGTGATTTTATTCTTTCAATGATAACATAAGGTATAATAGATTCAATATTGCAGCCTAAGATCTAAATTAACTACACTTACAGAATGTTATGATAGATTAAAGGTGCCTCCTAAATAATGAAGTTGATGAAGTGGTGGGATGAAGAGGTGGGAACGCTAAGAGCCATGACACCTACATCCAATTATCTAAATCCCAAGAAGTCGCGGGCAAAGCCGGCGGTATTACTTGAAGCACTACTTCATTTGCATCACTAAACCTACGGGTCTTCCTCTATTGTCTTGACAATACCCCACGTCCTCTTTCCTCGCCGACAACTTACGGTCCGCCCTTCAACGTGGCCAATTCTTTCCTATGAATGAATAGCCTCACAGGCTAGGCCTTTAGTCATACCATCTTTAGACATTCGTTCATTCAAGTTGGAAATCAGCTACTTAAATACTTGCCAATGAATATAAACTTAGCTATTCAATATCGTTAAGACTCGGCGAAGACCATTCATGAATCCTAAAATGGATAACCATTCTCATGTTTACAATTGTTTTTTGTTTCTTTTCATATTTTGCTGGAACAATCTTTTTTTTTTCTCTCCCTTTTACCATTTTACACTATTCAATGTCAATATTCTTTTAAATTTCGAAGGTTACCTAAGTCACCTTGTGGTAATTTATTATACCTAAAAAATCGCTTCTGATAAAAAAGCATTAGCACATATAAAAGTATGAAATAATGTAATAATGTCCAGAGGCATCATCTTCCAGTATTGAATTATTTACTTTAATATATAATTGAGGTATTAAAAATAAATTTTCTATATCTGATTCTTCTCGTATCTAAACTAATCCTTCTTAAAATCCTCAATACTCCTTATTAAGTAACAAATAAACTTATTCAAAACGATCTAAATGTCCCGTATGTTGCAGATTTGTCTCAGACAACTTCTATGACAAGCTACATACCCATTCGAAACCCACTAGTCTCAAAACTTGCTTCTCACTCGATTCCCGGTAATCCTCCGCGGCGTCTGAAATATGATGGCCTAGGGACTTTCTAATGTAGACCTGTTATTGAAGTGATATTAATGGTTAGTTCTTTACATGTTATTGAAATATCACTGTAATAATTTTACATTAGCTTACAGTTGTAAATATTTTTATTAGCTATGTCATGGAAGGATAGATATTTTATTTGGGCTAAATCAACAACCTACGGTACATTAAAATCTTTATGTAAAAGTTTGTTTGTGACAGTAAGGAGCATTATGGAATTTTCGAAGGAATTTTGATTGTATGCATTGGATATGAGACGAATTGGATGGTTTAGTGGAGCCCCAAAGCTCAACTCCCAATGTCCAAATAGGTAAATGAGTCTTTTGTTTATTAATTAGAAGGTTTCAATGTTTGATGATAAAATTATAGTTGACTGTTAAAATGAATGGAGAAGAAGATAATCAAGGATACAGGCAAAAAGGAACACCACGTCCAACTAGAAATACTTTAATGCGTGCCAACGTCATCGTTCGTCTCCTTTCCAGTGTGGTTCGGTGGCTCTGAAGAAGACCTGCAAGGCAGGTCGAAACGTTAGCACGCATTAAAGTAAGTATTTCTACTTTAACGTGGTGTTCCTCTTTGATTTCATCCCTGATTATCTTCTTTTCCATTTTAATGTTTCTTAAGTAAATGCTGAGAAAGTCGAAAAAGCCGTTTTTTATAGTTTTAGTCTTTTATGTTGGTTTCAAGTAAGCCGTTTTGATCAGATGGAGTCCTAAAAATATATGTATAAAAATAAAAATATACATTTACATAGCTTAGTTCCAATAAAGAAATCATGAGTCCAGCAAGTAATATTGTTTATTAAAAACAATGTTTATGAAATTCCTTTCTCTGCATTTGTAGAGTTAAGGCGATACCTTCAATGGTTTGGATTTAAATTTTCGTAGTTCGACTTCTTAAATTTAAACAATTCCTTGCTCAATAAAAGTGGCAATTCCATGATGAATTACTGTGGAAAACATGTACTCAGCCAAATGGGCAAGAGAACTAACTATTTAGTTGAGTAAATTCCATGAACGATAATTGAGCCAGTCCTGGAGACAAGAGCGGAGACTTTGTGCCGACCTTGGACGCAGGAGATGCATATCTATCCGCTCATTACACTGACCACCAACCGGGGGTGAAACCCGAGACGAGACCCCGCTCTACACCGTCCGCCGTGGAACGGTTTATTTTTGCTTGAATATTCTCACATTTTAGTACATTACCGAGGTAACTAGTAAGATGGTAGATAAAAGAAAACGCAAAAAAAGTAAATTAAAAAAAAATTCTAGGAATAAGAAGCGCACCTCAAGTGACGATGATGTTTTCTTTTTTGAAGCAGAGAGATTCCCTTTTGAAGAGTCACCGCCGCAAAGTGGTTCAAGAGTGGAAAAAACGGCAATTTTAAAGTTTAAACTTAAATATCTTACTTGGAATCCACATACAAGATCGAAACGACAAAAAACTGCTCGTCGTTACAGACTACTTCAACACTTACTAGACAAACGTTCAAAGCTCCCAACTAATTACAAAAGACTTCTTTACATGATTGTAGACCTATTTGGACGTACGGAGTTGAGCTTTGGGGCTCCACTAAACCATCCCATTCATCTCGTATCCAATCCTTACAATCCATAAAGATCATAATGTTCCATTTGAAGATTTAGCCTAAACCAAATACCTATCCTTTCATATCAAGCTCCAGAATCACTCGAATCCACTAGTTTCTCAACTTGCTTCCCACTCCATTCCTGATCATCCTCTGAGGCGTTTGAAAAGAACTGAATCCTCTGAGGCTACACTGGATGGCCTAGAGATCATCCAGTATAGAATTTTTATTGTGCTACTGATGAATAGTTCTTTTCAGGTTTTGACATGTTATTGTAATCGTTATTAACTCTTTTACTTGATGTATACATTTGGACAATTGTAAATTTAAATAAATTGATAAAATAAAAAATAAAACTTAAATATTATTTTATGTCAGAATTTTTAACTTGGGTAGCTGTAGTAATAAGCGTTACCTGAGAAAATCTTTCTAGTAATCTTTTTTACCCGATTTGTCAGTACTTTGCTTTTCCATCGGATGGGCAATATTTATTTAAATGAGTATTCCTTAAAAAAAATTGTTTTAAATTTTTACCAAGACGGGTCCTTAATACAATTCTCGTGATAAATGATTCAGACAAAAGTGTGGAAACATTGCCACCGATTGATAAAGTTTTTGTAGGAGACACACAATAAAAAGTGGAAAAGTCAGAAAGCAAATATTCTGTTTCCTTCTCGGCAGAGGGAGACATGCAAATAGTATCTGGAATATCCATGATAAGATTTTATCTCCACTTGAAACTTGCCAGACAGAGGTAACCCTCCCCCCGTAGCCTTTCAACCCTAAACGGTTTCGAAATACCGCAAGCACAGCTATCGCAAACGCCTCCTGGCTATCTCTGAGACTAATGCCTTTATCAGCGGCTTCTCTGCCTTTAATAGCCTAAAGACGTGCTTGTTTCATCCCTATTTTTTTGTCACTTATCGTTAATTCATTATTTTGTTAAAATTCCAGTTTCAACTATTCCATAATCAAATATGGAAAACTACTGTATATAACTGTTATTATGCCAGGAATCGATTAATATCAGAACTATGTTTTGTGATTTAGAGTAGAATAATAGTTCTGTATCAGGATACAGTACAGCTCCAGAGATTCGTCGAAATGTAAAACCAGAAAGATGCCGAGTTTATGAAATACAGGTTTATCGGCAGTAAGGTCTAAAAATAATAATCAAGCCATAATTTTCTAATACACTAGAACCCTAAGATGTAAGGCGGAACGGCCAAAAGGTCTTAATAATTAGTATTTAAATTATATTAAAATAAATAGAAACGTATGTTATATACACTAATATAACAATATGTTTACAAAAAAATATGTTTTAGCAAGGAATTTATCACTTGAGGTACGTAGCAAATATTCTGAGGTACTTACGCTAACAATTAGAGAGGAGCGGCGCTTCCTGGTCCAAAATTTGGATTTCAGAGCACAAGCACTAACGATATTTAAATAAATCCAAACTACCCGATCTTTTGCAGTGAAAAATGTACTATTTTACTGAACTATTGGGGATTCCGCAAAAATACTGTGCACCCCACTGGACTCCGGGAGAGGGTTGGATAACCCAGAGAGTCGGATTAGCGAGATTCTACTGTGTATACATAATACACTTACAATGCCTTAACATTGAACATAAATTTGACTTGATGGAGAAGTTACATGATTTACTTTTTTTCGAAACAATTCGTAGTACTCGGAAAGAGGTCCATCGGTGAAGTATCAAAGTGCGCCTTTAACTGCTTTTAAACTTTCACTGTGGCTTATTTTTGGTTCCTCCTCATGGTTATCAGACTCTTTCGGAGTCAATCGTTTTCACGGGTTCTCCGAGAAAACAGTACTGCCGAGTTATGGGATTCCGATTATGCGGGACAGTACTGTATTAATAATGAATATTTCATCAACGCAGTATTCTAATCTGATTATAAGATTCTTTATTTATTATTTCAGCTCAAATCCATTTTGATAGAGATACGAGTATGTCAAAGACTGTACCGAAGGAACATAATCGCTGGACTGGAATCGCCCACACAAGGGAGCTTGCAGCAATCGGATCATCTATCCGGAAACGAGATTCGATAATTAGGGGGCAATGTTGTTGTTGGGAGGTTTGGCAGAAGAGAGAGGGTTGCTGAAGAGGTGAGGGTGGAAGGAGGGAAGAGGCCGGTTATTTGCTTTGAGGTCCCGCCGATGGGGTCCTGTGTGATTGTAAGCAACCCTTTAGGCTCCATTATGTCGGCCCACTCACCTCACCTCTTCTATTATCAAAACTTTCCGTAACAAATGAGCCTTGATTGATATCCATTGTTCCGTAGGACACTTGTTCTTATCGATGTGTGACCGATGCCTTCTATGTTCGGCCCTTTTAGCCAATTTCCATGTTGAACAATGGGCTGAGGTCTCAGGACCTTACGTCATCAATTGGCGAGAATCGCAGAGGCGGCACACAGTGGTTCAATGTGACAGAAATGTGAAAGAAATTGATTTTATTTAATTCACTCTGTCACTAAAAGTTTTTCTAATTTTTTTAACTCATACAAACAAATATTCTATGTTTGGATATATGTAATAAGAAATAAAAACAAAATGCAAAAAAATAATTTAAACAAAAATGCGTATGTTATGTTTATGATTTTGATACATTCATTAGTACATAGTTTAGTTTCTATTTAGTACATAGAATATTTAACATTCTGTACAAGTCTTCGTATAAAAAAAATCCAATATAAGTGGCAAATAATTCGTCAATCATAAAAATGAACTTGTATCTCAAGTCTTAGATAAACGTACATATCTTCAATTGATTCCGATAACGCTTTCGACTCAATCGGATGTTCCCTTTGTCCAGTACATAGTTAATGACTAAGGTAATTTATGTTCGGTAGGATTAAATATAACTATTAATAAACTTTTATGATATACAGAAAACCATAAACATACTTTCGTCAATAATATTATTTATAACAAAAAACAGCCACATTACACATATATATTTTTTTAAAATATCGAATTTTAAAGTTAATTATCTAACTGTTAAGTTGGAATCCAAGCAAATAATTACAAGTTCAGCCTAGTGTAACAGTGGAAGTTTTATGGTTGGATTCAGGCTGGTATCATAACTAAACTAAGCAGATTATATTAATGTTGCAAAAATTAAGGAGTTTAATTTTTTTTTTTTCATGATGTAACTTTATTTACATTTTATTTTACAATTTACAAATCATATTAAGTATTCATGTTCCGGCATACACCGTCTACATGATTAACATAATTTTGTTTAATAGTAAATAGACTTTTCAATTCAGAGATTATTTCTATACAGTAGGAAAAATAAGAATGTAAGAAAAAATAAGAACCCAAAGAACAAAAAAAAAAAATAATAATAATAAAAAAGAAATAATTTAATAAAAAATAAAAATAAATAAATAAAATAACATCTCTAACAAGAGAAGTATAAACTAGATTAAGCTAGGAGTATATGCTTCGTTCTTTTGTGCGTGTATCTTTTAAGTGATGTTTTATGATAATTATCGATTTCTCGGATAAGTGAACTTTTTGAAATTGTTGTTTTTCAAACGTATGTTTTGGTTTGATCATATGCGTGAGGTTGAATAGGGATAATATTGTGCAGCATTGTTGATATTTTTGTATACCGAGGGTAATGATGATCCTCATACACATGTTTTGAATCCTTTCGAGTTTACAAGAAGTTCAATTTGAATACAATAAAACTCTTTCCAAACCCGAAACTTCGAAAAAAAAAATTCTTATTAAAGTGGCAAATAATCAGTTCCAATTGCATTATTGCACCTTCTATACCATCATGCGTACCTGAAGTATAGTTTTTCTTGTGATACATTGACGTTACATATTTAAAATTTTCATTGATTTTGGGTATCTTCATGATACAGAGGAATACAACATAAAGTAAACCCATGGATTGTCATATCCACAGGACTTTCTTCATGTTTTAGAGTAAGAGGTAATGTTTGAACCTACTGTTACTGGTTCAAAACACATCCTACCTATCGGCAGGGTTCCAGCCTTGGGGTTGACGTAATTGTCCAGCGCTAAATGAAAACTGCAATTCTCTCTCTAGGAAACGGGGTCTAAATAACTTGGACGAGGCTCATTACTGTTTTTACACCATTCCTCACGAGGGGAGGGCTAATTTCGAGTCCCCTCCTGGTGCGCTGGGCGTGGCTCCAGATAGATCAATAGCGCTTTAGCTTTACAGCCACTGGATTAAGCACATTTCCCCCCTCCCATTGGATCAGGTACCTCCCAGGTAATTTTTTCGCTGATCAAACATCGACCAATCATGGGGGATCTGCATCTGGAAGTACCCAGCATCGTGTAGCCTTCGGGTGCAAGTTCGTCCATGACATGCAATATGCTAAATTTATGCTAATTCTAGGTTCGATCTGAAATGCAATCTCTGTTTCACGTAACGGTGTTTGTAAATTGTATTGATAATCTCTATATCGCCGGGAAATAATTTACTATCTAGGAATGGAATTGTATTCCATACATTTTATTAAATTGTTCAAATATATATATATTTGAACTGTGAATTGCAAGTTAAGTGCATATATCATATTTTAAGAAAAACGCAATTTTTGACAAATAAATATCTTTTGGATGGGGGTCTACAAAAATGCAACATTTTGACAAACTCTAGCTCTGTTGGTTTTGCCCGCAACAAAAATTCGCAGATAGATTTCTGACCAGAAATTTAATGAAAATATTTTTTGTTATATGAAATTCGTCGCTATCACCTACCGTATAGGAGATATATTGGTTTGGATGTAAAAAGCGTTTGAAACTTCTATTTTCTCTTCAATTTCGTTTATTTCGAATAATAATTAATTTTGGATTTAATATAATTATTGATTTAAGTAATTTGTTTTCTTTTAAATCTAAAATGTAAATTGGTAAATAGATTATAGAGAGACATATTCATGATCTATTGTTTTTCTCAGTCAGAGAGAAATTGGGTTTTTCTACAATGATTCAGAAATGAACATTCATCTCTGTGATAGCTACATTACTAAGTCCATATGACGCAAATAAAGGCATTAAAAAAAGTTTTCTGGTGATACCCATAACTTAAACTTCACAAACATACTAAACACACGAAAATGCGCTTGGACTATTCACAAGCTCCACTGGTATATCTGTACTACCATACAACTGACTAAATATTAAGGTTCACAAAAAAAAATCAGTTTCAGTGTCTAAATAAATAATAGACGTAGAAAACATGGACAACTACCCTCTGAAGGCGTGATATTCTAAATTATCAAACAAATTTTGAGAATGTCATTATTTTTAGAAAGCTAATTTTTTTTTTTATAAAAAACTAAACAAAATTGTTATTTAATAAATTATTGTTACTCTGACATGCTAATGATCTAAAAATTCAGTTTTTTAAACTTTTTTCCTATTTTACTTAATTTTCTACATTAAAATATTTGTCATTTCGATTCACTTAATCTGCATATGAAGAGATTCATTATCTTTAATGACGTTTAGAAGATTGTATGAATTTTCTAATTTTAACAAAAAAGAAAAAAATTACTGGACGGAAGAATATAAAATAATTATGAGATAAGTTACCTTAAGAGGAAAAACATGTATGGAGTCAAAGCTTACCTGAAAAAAAAAGAAAGAAAAATTAGTTAAATTATCACTAATGGCAGTTTGATTAGTAACATATAAATTTAATTAATCTAAAAAAAACAACACTTGAGGTACGCACGATGGTGTGGAAGGATCAATACAATTAGGATTCATGAATTAATTGCTACTTCTATTGAAATTTTTTATATGAAGACGGTGATGTAATAATTCATCTTGATAAATTGGTGTATGTTTTTAGAACAGATGATGAATATTTAACATTCTGTACTAGTCTTCTTATAAAAAAATCCAACATAAGTGGCAAGTAATTCATCAATCATAAAAATGAAACATATACGAACTTGTATTTCAAGTCTTAGATAAACGTACGTATTTTCAATCGATTCCGATAACGCTTTCGACTCAATCGGGTGTTTCCTTTATCCAGAATAATGCATTGGTCATTTTCATTGATCCCCTGCACCCTAGAACGAAATGAATTAAACTTCCTTCGATGAAGGGAAGTAATTGCATTGAGGAATGGAGTGCGAAGAATAAGAATTAAAAAAAAAAATATGAAGCCAAGACGGACATTAAGCTCTAATAGACGAATTAGGCTAATAGCCATAGACAGCGTACAAATCTGTTTTTAATTGCAGACCCAAACCCCCGGATGGTTCTCTGTATTTAATTGTACGGAGCAGTTTACAAAATGTAAATTGGTTAGGATTGTTTTACTACTGCATAGAAATAAAGTGATAACAAAATTAGGAAAAAAAAATAAAAACTATCCAAATTTAATATTAAAAAATTATCAAATCAATACCCCTAGACACTATCCGGATCACTGTATGATGTGAAGCAAACTACACTTTTCAATGCTATATAATTCAGAGTTATGTCTATTTTTTTGATCTACGAATTGAGAAAGCAAGAATGTATGGAAAACAAAAAAAAATATATTGATATTATAAAATAAAACACTCGTCAAAACACCATAGTATTTTTAGAATTAATGAACGGCTTCTGTTACTAATAATCGATGAATTATTTTCCACTTCTATCTATATTTTGTTGATTCTAAGGCTAGTTTTGGATGTTAAATTTCTAAAAATATACAAAAATTCAAAACATGAGCTATTTTACTACAGGGTGTTGACTGCTATACGCTTTCAAATTTAATCTCTTTGCTTCAAATGTATCTCTTTATTTAGTTTCTTTGTTAAATTGGTATCAATTACTTTAATGCAAAACATAGTACAAATAATTAGGACTGATGAATTATTTTCCACTTCCATATTAAGACATTTATGCCCATCAAATACGGAAAAAAATTAGTAAAATTAAGTAGAAATTCTGCATTAAAAAATATAACCCATTGTCATCTTATTTACTATTATCTAAAGACAACAGACCATTTCCAAAAAATCAGTTTATATGAACTAAAATGTAATGAATTTGAAACTAAATACTAGGAAAAAACTGGACGATCTCTAAAGTAAGGATTATAAGATCATCAAAGGTTTACAATAATATGACACAGAATTCCAACTTCCCTATCCATTTAAATGAAAATAACAACAAATTCAACAAAGACTCAGGAGTGAAACTAATACATCACGTAGAAAATATTCTAAAATTAAATATTTACGAATCATTAGAAATGATAAAATCGTTCAAAACCGATCCAGATTTCTGTTTAAATGACCAGATACATATTTCCAACACACCCATTTTAAATTTGCTTCCAGTAGGAACCGAAAAACCAAACAGTCATAAGGAAATCCTAAAGGACTACCAATCTACCTGAACCATTCGCCTCTTTATACAGTTTGTTTCAGGCCCTGGTATCTTTCAGAAATCCTTTTTATTTTGCATCCTTGGGTGAGTTTTAATATGCTTGATTTCTTGTCATAATTTTTTTTTTTTTAATTCAATATATATGAAGGAAATTGATGATCATTTCATTTTTTTGAATGTTTTTAGAACTGACGATGATTATTATTATTTATGTTTATTATTCAATACGAGTTTTCGATGGCAAATAATTTATCAATCCTAAAAATGAAACATACTCGTACAGCTTATATTTTCAATTGACTTCGATAACACTTTCGATTCAATCGGATGTTTCCTTTGCCCGAAACTGTCTAATCTAAATCAATTGACCCGAGCATTGATCATTTTCATAAATCCCCCGAGCTCTAAAAGGATTTTTTTTTTTTTTTTTAATTCAATCAATATTATTATTTTATTTATTTTTACACAAGAATAAAACGGCAAGAAACTGCTCGTCGTTACAGACTACTTCAACATTTACTAGACAAACGATCAAAGCTCTCAATTTATTACAAAAGACTTATTTACATGACTGTACAGACCTATTTGGACTTACGGAGTTGAGCTTTGGGGCAGTACTAAACCATCCAATTCATCTCGTATCCAATCCTTACAATGCAAAATCCTAAATTCCCCTTACTTTGTCACCAATAAACTTATCCATAATGATCTTAATGTTCCATATGTTGCTGAGTTAGCCCAAACCAGATACCTATCCTTTCATAGCAAGCTCCATTGTATTCTTCTATTGTAGAATTTTTATTGAGAGCTACTGATGAGTAGTTTTTTCAAGTTTTGACCGAAAAACAAATTTATTTACCTTAACTTAATAATACTACAAAATTGTATCAAATCATAAGTAAAAATAATATTCCCAACTATATCCTTATACATTCTTATATCAACTATAACTATGGGAACTAGCCCAATTAAAATTCTAAGCAACACGTGCCCTCTTACCCTAAATAACATTTTTAAAAGTCCATAAGCTCGTCAAATAACAGTTTCATTTTCTGTGACGACCTTAGGATGAGTTATAAGGAAGTGGATCTCCTAATTTTGTGAGGGGTGGTCCCTCATTGAGATTCATAAAGTGATCTTTAATTACTGGCTCGATTAAAAAATGTATATTTTCCGTCCAGCTGCCTTGTTCATTTGTGACGGCCCGGCCTGGCGGCTCTATAATAAACAAGTGCCCCCTCTCAGCATGATTGCGAAAAATTCGTTAAAAAAAGCTTTAATTATTGTTCTTAAAATAAAATGAGGAAAAAAAAAAAAAAAAGTATATTTTTGAACCTGCTTTGATACTTACATTTGCAGTATTAAAAATATATACAAAACATCTAAAATATCACTAATAGTTTCACTATAAACTTGTTAGCAATAGTTATGTAAAATAACTAATTTCTACGTATTTTTTTTTTTTTTTTAAAGGTTAATTTAAGATAGTTACGAAAAATATGGGGAAAAAATGCAAGCATGTAAAACATCAAGAATGTTTTGAATTTTTTTTTTTTTTTTTTTTTTTTGTAAAATGAAGAACAGCACCTTCAAAAAGCCAATGAGCAAATAATTTTAAAGTTAACAATAAATGTAGTAGTTTTTACCTTAGCAACATAAAGAAACGTTTTCAGATATTTATTTACTAAAGCACTTTTTAGATAAGCAACTTATTTTACACGTAAAAAAATCCAAAACTATATGTGTTTGAATATTTTATATAATAAACTATTTGTAAGGCTGGAACATGTATACTCAAATAAATTATTAAAATTTAAATATGTAAATAAAGCATTATTATTATTATATTAATAAACTCCTTCATTAAATTCGGTTGTTGTTTTTTTTTTAGTTTAAAATCTGAATGTTTGAGCGATTTAAAGCTTGTATTGTAGGGTCAATCTATGCATTCACCATATACAAATATGTGCCCGACAAATCTAAAACATCAAAGATTTCAAAAACATTTTTTTCTATTAAAGTAAGAACATCGAAATAGATAAAGCATAAAATAGGCCTACAAAAAATAATTTAAAAAAAATACTATACATGTAGATAGCAATTGTTTTCCAAGCAATATATAAACAAAAAAAAATATTTTATTAAAAAATAAATTATTTATTTTATTTTACATAATAAACTATTCCAGTGGTTCCTATGTATATTTTTTAAACCTCAATTTAAGAGGGGCTTTAAGATTTTATTTAAGAGTGAATCCATACATTTAAAATTTAAAAAAAAAATGCATGAAAAATATAAAATATTAAAGATGATTACAAGAGTTATGATGTTTTAAAAAAATAATTTTTAAAAAAATCGAAGCTACATGTATTTGAATTTTTTATATAATAAACAATTTCTCTGATTTATCATATATTTTGAAATTTTATTTTAAGAGTGCTTTTAAAGGCATTAATATGTATTTACATACCTAATCCCTCTCAATAACTGAATGTATTTATCTATACAGTTTGTAAATCTGAATAAATAACTGTAGAATAATAGGGGTTTTAACCAGGTTATATATAGATATTCGTTAATAAGTTTTCTATTAATAAGGCTTCAAATTAAAGGGGTTCTGAAAAGTCAACATATAACTAATAAATGTAATAGCTTACTTTTTTTTTTTTTTTTTTAAGAATGAAATTATATATTCAGAAATAATTTTTTTCTTTTTTTTTTAATAACTTTAAACAGGATCAGCTGGAGCCGAGAGAAGCTAATGGACGTTATTGTTTAATGCTTGCCGTTGGCTAAGTGAATAAAATATCTTCCCGTCAACTTCTCAACAAGTTGCCATAAATATTGTAACAGGCGTGGGGGTGAGATGGGGTTTTGATGCAGCTGCCCGGTCCCGCGGGATGCAGTCCCCTGTTTGCAAATTGCCTCCTCCACTTCTCCAGGGTCTGATAGGCTCCAGGATCTTCTCCAGGCCGTCCAGGCTCTTACGGGAGCATAAAACTTCCCTAAAATTCAATAACAGCGAAGAGCTTTCCAGATATAACGCTCGCGATAGCTGTGCGTCAATATGAAATAATGTAATCGATCTCGAATGGACTTCGATACTGTTGATCAATCCCAAGATTGTTCCAGATAATTAGAAATCTAAAAAGAACAAATTCGTCGTATGTTAAATTTTTTTAAAGAACAGTTTAGTGAATGGTGTTAACCACGAAATATAAGGCTAGTAAAGTGAAAAAAATAATAAACTAAAATAATATTTTTAGTAGCAAATGGACTTCCTAACGCCTTCTTATACTCGTTGGTTTGTATGTTTACGAAAAATTGTTTATTGATCTAAAGGACAACCCAATAAATTTACTTGACCATTTCATCTCTCAACATTCAGTTTGCTCTAGATTCTAATATATTTCAGAGGCACTTTTCATTTTAGATCTGTAGGTGAGAATCAGCATGTCTTACATTAAAAAAAAAATAACATGCATAATATATGTAGGAAAGTTTTGATATATATTTTTATGTACATTTTTAGAACTATGAATGAATGTATAACGTTCGGAAGTAGTCTGCAAAAGAAAAATTCCAGTGGAAGTGACAAATAATGTATCAATGTTAATTGTTATTATTATATCTTCAAAAACTGTTTGGGCGACTTTAAAATTTTAAACCCAAGAAATGATTCCTATAAGAATCATTTAATCCTCTAATCATTTCTTATCGACGTGTGACTCACTTGGAACACTGATACGAGAAGACAAGAATCCGCTCTTAGATTTTGACTATTTCTATATTTACTCAACAATCTTATTTCTCAATACCCTACAAAAATCCTATTTTTATGACCGTTATCAGGCCTACTTGGACTTGGAATTTTTAACCAAAACATAATTTTTTTTACCGTTTCCAGTTCTAATCCGAAATTCTTCGTAAAATTATTTTAACCCAAAACTCTCATATCGTAATAAAATACATACCCAATCTAATCCTATCTAATTTATATCTGAAAATTTAATTATCTATAATCCTATATGGCGTCTAAAAATATTTTTTATAAACAGTTCTTAATTCTGCTTTATTAATAAATAGCCAATAAAAAAAAAAAAAAATATCGGTATTTCGTCCAATGATAGACAACTAAAATTCGAGTATATTCAGGCAACTGTAAATTACTTCAGAATATGCAATATTCAATATATCAGCTTCATTAAAACTATCGCTGGATTACAATTTAGGTATTTATAGTGATCTGTCATAAATTTATAGTTTGAATGACATTAACTATTCACTTGAGGTATTAATGTTTGTAAATTATGATGAAATTGCATATTTATAGCAATATTTGCATATTAAAAATTAATTGATAGATACCTACAAATTTTGAATGTTATATACAATTTAAATCGCGAGCATTAGCATTGTATTATCAAGCAATAAATTACAATTATGTTTTAATATAAGATGAGACATATTTCGATTGATTAATCAATACTAAGAAAATTAACATTAATATATATTTATAATTTGATTTCAAACATTTATTTTATTTTTATTTCATATATAAATATTTAAAAATAATATGGCATGTAAAATCAGAAACCTATTACAGCAAATACTTGCCCAACAGCTGAAGAGCCATCAACAACTCTCACACTAATTTATTCAGATCAAAAGATAACCAAGGCTCATCCAACTCATGCTAAAAGCTATTAACTTTTTTTTTTCTCTTGGATTATTTAATTTTATTGAGGTAAACTAGTTGTCAAAAATCAAGATTGTACAAAATAATCTAAATTTCAATATGCTTGATTCCAGAAAATGTAGAATTAAAAGCATCTTTATCAATACATTTCGTCATATAAATTTCAAAAGACTCATTTACATGGCAGTTATTAGACCTATTAGGAAATACTGAGTTGAGCTTTGTGGTTTTTCTAAACCTTCCAAATCTTCTCGTATCCTTCACAAAATCTTCAAAGCTGTTTATTATGTCCATACGGATTTATCCATAGTTAATATTCCATATGCTGCTTACTTAGACCATACCAGAAACCTAACCTTTCATATTAAACTCCATATACACTCAAATCCACTAGTCTCTAAACTTTCTTCTCACCCGATCCCCGATATCCATACGAGGCATATAAAAAGCTGGCCAAAAGATCTTCTGTGGAAGAAATTTTATTGAAGTGCGTAGTAGTTCTTTAAAAGTTATTCATCTCAATGTAATAATTTTCCTCAAATTCACTTGTTGGTTTATATTGTATACAGATGTAAATATAAATAAACAGTTGTTTTTAATTACATGACTATGACTTGTAGAGCAACTTATCATTGGCTGTCCTTTAATAAAAGTTCTATAATATAAGGTCCTGATTTAATCATCTTTTCAGACATCTGGGGGGATAATCGGGAGTCGAACGGGAAGCAAGTTTAGAGACAAATAGGTTTGAACAGTTAAATGGAGTTTATGAAAGGATTGATATCTCGTTATGAATATATCTAAGAATTTCTTTGGAGAACTTCTGTATATTAGAATCTAATTCTTTAAGTATATTTGATTCTAAAAATTAGTTTAGTAGAAACAAAGCTCAACTATTAATGCCCTAATAGTCATTTTGATGAGTCTTTTACAACTTATAGACAGTTTAGAGACTTTGTCAAATAAATACAGTTGAAGCTGGATAAATGGAACCTCAAGAGGATCGAGAGAACTTCGATTTATCTAGGATTTCGATACAGTGTGGTTTGATTTTTTGAAGTAATTTCTGACTAACTTGGATATGTAGAGGTTAGAGGTTCATAATAAAATACTTATATAACTATAGAAAATGTGTACATATTTTATTGAACTATACAGTTATACAAGAATTATTCACGTCAGCTAAATTTGGAAAAAAAAAAATCTGAAATAGTGGTTTATCTATCTGAAAACGACACTTTGTCTAATGCACCATCCAAAACTGCAATAAATTGGATTGCCCGATCACTCATCACAGGTTTCTTTTGTAGGAATCACCACATTGCGGTAGTAGCATATCCAGCATCACGAAGTGTGGGGTCTTTATCCCAGATTATTAACGAACAATAGAAGACGAAATGTATCACAAAAGTTTTTTATTAGAAACTGAGTTACAGGCTTTCTTGAGAAAAACTACCTTTCTTCAGTCTAAAAGCTGCTTATTTAACGAATCGACTTCGATATTTAGAGGTTTTCCTATAAAAACTTCGTTTTGTAGAGGTGCTGTGTAAACTAAGGAATCTTCGAAAATTCCATACATCAAGGTCTTCTTAACCAATCTTTCGTTATTTAGAGGTAAAAATAACATAAGAATGGTAAGCAGATTCAAGGGAAATAGAAGAACCTTCGATTTATCAAGGAATTCGATATATCGTGGTTGAACTTTACTAATAAAGAAACCAACGAACTGTTACTTGTTTGAGCTGCAAGGGACAAATTACTTAATCAAGTGTGGAACGTTAGAGTGCAAGAGTATAAAGAAACCTATGTACTATTTCAAGCGTTTTAAAATAAACCAAGACAAAAAAAAGAATTAATAAAAAATAACTAAAAATAAATGTATACAGCCGAAGATAAAACTAACGGTATATTAAAATTTCTTTAGCTCCAGGTCTAGACGTTTATTGCAATTATGTCATAATTTAAATAATATTTCATTTAATTTATTAATTTGAACTTTTATTTTTTTCTACATGGATTAAATGTTATACTTATAAGGCAATGGATATTTTTTATTAATTAAACTGAGTTAATCTCTCGGTATCCTTTATATCTTCGACTAGATCAAACACACATCTGACAAATATTTATAAGTGTTCTAATAAATTTTAGAGACATAAATATTTATCGCTAAAACATATAGATAACAGTGCTCCCTGAAAAGGCAACTTGAAGCTAGGACACAAAGCCTATTATTTCGAAACAATAGGCAATTTTCTTTCATAGCGACTCAATCATATTCAATGTTCCGAAGGTCATTTGCGTCACACGCTTGCGGTTAACTTGACAGTTTACTTATACAGAAAATAATTAATAGTTTGAAATCGCTTATTGTCAAGGATAGGATAAAATAAATTTTAACTACTGTAATCAGTTTTGAAATGGTTTAAAAAAAATAAATAGTAAAAATCATAAAATATACTGAAGTTATTGCTAAGATCTGATTATGAAAAAATACAAAACATTTGTTAAATTGGCTGAAGAATATGCGCAATTTTCATAAAATTATTTATATAGAATGATAATAATAAACTATGTAACAGTTTATCTATTTTGTTGAATTTGAAATTTATCTTAAGTAAATTTATGATTCAAGGTTTGAAAGGGAAACAGGTAAAACTAATTGTAGAATATCGTAAACATTTTTTTTTTTTTTTTTTTTTTTTTTTGTATAAAACATTCTTTGGAAACTACAAAAATATGTTTTTTATCAATTAATATAACATCCAACTGTTATTATCGCTTCAATATGAATGATAAATGTAGTTTTGTGCCACGGTTTCTGCCGTCAGACAATATGTCAGCCTTCAGGAATATTGAGGTTGGGCGTACGGTAGCGTTGTGGATGTTGACTGTTGATTTAGGACTTGTCTGTTTGAGAAATGTGCTCACAAGATACGGTTGCTATATCAATTCCCGTTTTCCTGTTCCGTATAGTTTAGGAACTATGAAAGAAATGTCTTTTGTATACCATCACAATTGTAAATAAAAATAAAAATTTAATATATACTGGCACGGAAAATATTCCACCATATTGATTTTTTTTCATTTTTTCGCATAAGTTTCATTATTTTTTAGGCGTTTACGTCCACATATACTATAATCAGGACATATGAAACTTAGTAGGATTATTAAAAATATTAAATAAAAGCAAAAACTATGAGATTTATATCCAATCCGGGCGTTCATTAAGTCTTGCATTCGATCTGGTGTTAGTCTACTAAAAAATACTACAATTAACTATTAATGTCAAAACATCCTTAGAAGAATTTTAAATAATTTTCAAGTAACAGAAAAAAAAATTTTTTAAGATATGACTGATAAAATTCCATTGATTGAATTTCTCAGTATTTTGGCTAAAAGTTTTTTATTCTTTTTTAGGGGTTGACATCCCCATATTATTTAAGCATGGTATATGAAACAGATTAGGATTATTTAAAAAATAATATAAATAAATTTATGAATTGTTTTATTAATAGGGTTTATACCAGCATCTTGCGTTCACTAAGCCTTGCATTTGATGGGGTATATATGTTAGGTGATTTTTTATAAAATCCTGAGGGAAATGCCCCAAATAATGCAAAACTGTAATAAATCATATAAATTTAAAATTTAAAATTCCAATTCTATTCGTATCCAATCCTAACAATCAAAAATCCTCAATGCTCCTTATTATGTCACAAAAAAACCTATTTATAAAGGTCTTAATATTCCATATGTTGCTAACTTGTGTATCTGTCCTAGTAAACTCCATACCCATTCAAATCCTCTGTTCTTCCATCTTGCTCGACACTCGAATCCCGATAACTTATTTTCGGCCATTAAGATAGGTAATAGATTTTTTCGGGATAAAAAATATTCATAAAGTTTTATAATGAGCTTTTCATTTTCAAATAAGATAATTTTAGTAATCCAACAGCTTTCGGCACATGGTTGGACCTTTCTCCTCTTAAAAAGTGATGCTGAATTACGCTATTGTTGGATCCAAGCTTCAGAGGTTTCATTTCTTTTTCTGGATATCTTGGCGTTTGATATGTGGATTAGCCTGGAGCTGGAGCATGGAGTAGATAATATTCCAGAGCTAGTTGTGTGGGACATCTGCCTCGTAGAGGATGAAAGGGCAGGCCAGGTATCCGACAATGGCCATACCCCAAGCTGTATTGTATGTCAGAGAGCAGGTATAAGGACCATTACCTTTGCACTCTACCAGCTATCCTCTCAATCCCTCCCTCTCTCCCTCCCTCCCTCTCTATCTCTCTCTCTTATTCCTCTCATATTTCTTTCTTTTAGTTTTTTTTTTTTATTTTTTATTTTTCTTCTTCTCTTTCATTTTTTTCTCTTTTTTACACCTGCACTTTAAACCCTTCGCCCGACCCTTTCCAGCCTCCCCTGACGAATCATAATGTACTTCATAATTTCTAACAATTAATAAGGAATCCAACCTCTGTTCTACCTGGTCTCTAATGACTGGCCTTTTCCCCTGAGGTTTAGCTTTTATTGTTTTTTCATCCCCTTAAGCTTGAATGTGATAATTATTCCAAGAACTCTTAAAACTCAGCAGGGTATTTCATTTAAAGCAGCTCGTTACCTATTTATTATTTTCGTACTATATAGTAGTGATAACATGACTTGAAAACGTTCCAGCTTCACAAGGGTGGATCCCCTATCTTGAAAACCAAACGAATGTACCCTCAGCTTACGGTTGAATGAAATTCATCTTCTTTCCAGACGCCTCGGAGGTTTGTTGGAGATAGAATGGAAAGATGAGAGACCAGTGGATTAGAATAGCCATGGAGTTTACTATGAAAGGATAGGTATCTGGTTTGAGCTGAATCAGCAAATACGGAACAAGTCCATAAAGATTTATTCGTGACTAAGTAAGGAGCATTATGGATTTTTCTAAGGATTTCGGATTAGAGGGTCTCAGAGCTCTAAAATTTAAAATACCGTTACATCTAGATACAGTTCCCTATAACTATCAGGATGACAATTCTAAAACTAATACAGTCATCTATGATAAACCGCCATCTTTGGCACTGATCGTCATCAGCGGAAATCCACACATTTTATCTAAAAATACTCCAGGACATTTTGATTTTATTTGAAAATGGTTAGAAGAAACATAAAAGTTATTGGTAATATTTTGACTTTCAGAAACGTCGAAGCGTTGTCACAGGGTAAATGTTTCAGTCTGAATAGTATAAGAAAGAATCAACTTTGTTTATATTTTGATATTTTATTTAACCTAAATTAAAACGAACCCGGGGCATGACAGGATATAAATGTAGTTTTCCTCCTCCTCGCTGCAAGGAATGCGCTTCAGAACAATGTTTTAATGCCGTGTTGAGGATGAGGTAACAGTAGATCGGCCCGCTGTGAAAGGTGAGTCCTGGGGGATGCCAAGAATGGAGCATGCCCCCAATGGCCTAGATAAATTATTCATGGCTCTATATCAGTGCAGGAGCGGCAGCGCGGCACCCCACAGCGGCAATTTATGTCCGGCCCTCATTTGATACGGCCACCCCGAGAATACCAATTTTAATCCTTGACTTTTCGGGTCCTTCTAATACATATTCAGGTGTTATGCCGCCTTGAACGTGTAAGGTTTGATTAACTGGTACTGGAGAGTGGTTCTACAAAACGTGGGAAAAAGATGATCTCTACGGTGATACCTGTTCATCAGCGGAAAAAATCCCATTTCCTCAGGTCAGTTCCCTCAGTGGTCGCCAAGAGACCGCCTACTGCGCAACGCTGCAGATGCCATTACACGACATGATCGCTCTTCGATATTTCAGTTTGTAGCATAAACACTTCTTTCAATGAAGGCATCAAAAAAGTTCCACCTTTAAATGTAATAATTTTATTATACAGTGCTATTCCGCAAACATTGTACACGATAATCCGATAGACCCATTTTCAGGGTGACTCCATAAACATAATGAATTCCTACTAACGGAACGAGTTTTCACCTAAGTTCCAGAAGGCTTAAAATCAGTTGAAGCGCCCTCTGATATTTTGGGCAACAAGATCTTCACTGATGGATATTCTTCCTCCGCCAACATCCTAACAAGATGCAACCGAGTAGAGTGTGAGAAGCAAATGAGTATGATATTTTTTGGGAAAATAGTTAATCATATATTTTCTCCTTCAAGTTTTTTTTTTTTTTTTTTTTTTTTTTTTTTTTTTTTTTTTTTTTTTTTTTTTTTTTTTTTTTTTTTTTTTATTAACAATTTATTGAAATTTACAACTGTACAAAATTTATACATCAAGTAAATGTGCTGTTAACTATTAGAATAACGTGACAAAACATGAAAAGTACTACTTTTACTGCTATCAGTAGCACTTTAATAAAAATTCTACACTAGACGTCTCGGAGGATTATCAGGAATAGTGTGGGAAGCAAGTTGAGAAATTAGGGGATTTGAGTGATTATGGAGCTTACTATAAAAGTATGGGATAAATCAGCAATATATGGAACATTAAGATCTTTATGGATAAGTTTATTGGTGACAAAGTAAGGTGTGTTGAGGATTTTTCGAAGGATTTTGGATTGTAAGGATTGCATACGAGAAGAATTGGATGGTATAGTGGAGCCCCAAAGCTCAACACTATACGTCCAGATAGGTCTAATCACAGTCATGTACATTAGTCTTTTTTAATTAATTGGGAGCTTTGAACGTTTGTCTAATAAATGTTGAAGTAATCTGTAACGACGGGCAGTTTCTTGTCTTTTTAGTCTTGTATGTGGATTCCAAGTAAGACGTTTGTCCAAGTGGAGTCCAAGGTAGCGGATCTGTTCAACAGGGATTAGTGGAATATCATTAAAGGATACTGTAGGACAGGAAGTCGTGGGCTTACGACGAAGGGTAAAGGTTATTTGGTGAGATTTTTTTTTAATTTATTTTGATTCTCCATTTTTGACACCATTCTTGAAGGGTTAGGATATGGGATTGGAGTGTTTGGGAGGCAATGAAGGGATCATTGTTTACGGATAACACACATGTGTGTCAGCGTAAGTGGTGAGGACAGTGGTAGGATGGGTTGGAATGTCAGTCCTTCAAGTTAAATTTATGTACAGGTATTTTATTGTAAATTTAGTATGCATTTGTGAGAAATAAAAGAAAAATGTACCACTTATATTATGTCTTAGTTATTATTAGGGCTGTGAAATATATTTGCATGTTTCTCTTAAGACATTCAAAATAAACAAAATGTATTGATCATTTGTCAACTATTTATTTAAGTGTTCTTTAAATACCGGAAATCACTCTTGCAAAGACAAATGATCACGTTGGAAAGTATATACGTGAGTTATCAAATTTTTAACCCTTATCTTGGAGTATATTTTCGTTTTTTTCCTTTTCCTCTATCTAGGAAATTTATCTGAGAAGTTTTATTAAATTTATCGCTGCTGATTTAGCGAAGCAAAATATTTTACTGTAGTATCAACAAACAATTTTTTTTTCTTTAGATTTTTGTTATTTTGCACCCAACTTGGAAAGCATAAAATATTAACAAAAATCACACCGGACCTATTCTTGCTAAGCTAAGGGCTAAGGTAGATAGTTACATAGTTTTTATATTTAATTGCATATTTTACCATATATATTTGCATATATATGTCTTTTTTTTTTTTAAATTTATTTATTGATATTTACAACTGTACAAAGATATACATCAAGTAAATGTATTGATAGTGAATACAATGGCATGTAAATAACTTATGAAGAACTACTCAATAGTAGCACTTCAATAAAAATCTACACTAAAAGGTCTCTAGGCCATCTTCTTTTCAGATGATTCGGAGGATTATCGGGAATAGAGTGGGAAGCAAGTTGGGAGACTAGTGGATTGGAGTGGTTATGGAGCTTACTATGGAGCTTACTATGGAAGGATAGGTATCTGGTCTGGGCTAAATCAGCAACATAAGGAACATTAAGGTCTTTATGGATAAGTTTATTGGTAAGAAAGTAAGGAGATGAATTGGATGGTTTAGCGGAGCCCCCTATTTTTTTTTTTATTCTTATTTTATTATTCACAGCAATAGTTATTATTTTTGACTTGTTCCCGATAACCGGTATTTCACAAACACGGCACCCTTCCGATCCACATCCCTCCAAGTTTGTGGGACTGTACTGTTGTAACTAGTTCTTATACTGAACGAACTCACGAGATGATTTCCATAGCATCACTGTCGATGAAGGTAATGTAATCCACAAAGGTTCATTCCAATATTTAGACAGTGACGAAAAAGGAGAAAGTAAAAATAGCGATAGAAATCATCTTTGGAATTATTAGCGACGATTATTCATAGAAAAATTAATTGAATTTGTCACTCTAATAGCTGAGGCATCCTGATTGGTTTTCAATTGATTTTTGCCCAGCTTGTTCCAGCCGAGGCCTGTTTGTGATTTTCCGAAGCGCAATGAGATGATGAACAACATTTTTCGCTGTCGGTTCCCGCGTTTCCGCTCCGCTGCTTCTAAAACCATTTGAAAGTTTGAAGGAAAGCTTCTCACGAGAGCTTCTTGACAGTCCTTTATAAAAATGTATACTTAGTAAAGCTTAAGAAGGGTGCACTTATCTTGATGGCCAAGTTTCTGTAAACAGGGACTTTGGGTTTTGACGATTATTTTCCAGATGGGCGGCTCGGATGCGGGGGCAGAATAAGAAGGGGAGAGGGTTTAAGTCCTGTTAAGGCGGGACCCTCCTTATTAATTCCGTTCGGGGGAGGAGCTAGGTAATTGTTTGAGGGAAGATTTGCTCACCTGTGACCAACACCAGCTCTCATTACACGGGGTAGGGCCTTCTTGTGTCGCCCCACCCACAAACTTATGTCTATTACGTTTTTTTCCCATGTTCAATCTCCTTCCCAGTAAGGTCCTTTTAAATTAAACGCTAATCCTACCGTGCCTTCGTGCCAGTCCTTATGCATCGCTAGGGAACAAAATGGATTTTCCTTCCATGTCTTGAATAGGAATATAATTCATATACGTAATCTGCCTCAGTTACAACAGAAAAAAAAACAAACAAAAACCTTATCTGAGTACATGAGTTGTAAGAAATAGTACTAAATACTTAAACAGCTTCTAATTTATATCATAATTAAATCAGTTAAAGATAATAATAGTAATGGTTTTGATAGTTTAGTTAAATAATACAGTTATGCAAAAAAAAAAAAAAAAAAAAAAAAAAAAAAAAAAAAATTCGCTCCCTTAAGCAATTGTTTCTGATTTGTATATTTTTATGTGTGCTGAATTAGAATCTGAAGGTGGAAAAATTCTATCTAGTATCATTATTGAAAAATTAGACGTTCTTTTTGAAAAACCTGAAATAGCGTATTTTTATTTTTTTAAATTTAATTTATATTCCACTAATCCCTGTTGAACAGATCCGCTACCTAGGACTCCAATTGGACAAACTAAACAGGCGTTCAGAGCTCCCAATTAATTACAAAAGACTCATTTACATGACTGTAATTAGACCTTTTTTGACGTACGGATTTGAGCTTTTGGGCTCTACTAAACCATCCAATTCATCTCGTATCCAATCCTTACAATCCAATAAACTTATCCATAAAGATCTTAATGTTCCATATGTTTCTGATTTAGCCCAAACCAGATACCTATCCTTCTATAGTAAGCTCCATAACCACTCCAATCCACTAGTATCCCAACCTGCTTCCTCCTCCATGCCTGATAATCCTGCGAGGCGTCTGAAAAGAGATGGCCTAGTGAGTAGTTCTTCAGAAGTTATTTACATGTCATTGTATTTACTATCAACACATTTACTTGTTGTAGATTATTTTGTACAGTTCTAAATATCAATAAATGAAAAAAAAAAAAAAAAAAATAGTTTATATGTTTTCACTCCCACGAAAATGTTTTGTGACTTTTATATTTACAAGTGAGCTGATTTCGAATCAATAGCAAAAAAAAAAAAATCTATCAAGCACCATTTTTTAGAGATTGGAGGTGGTTTAAAAAAAAAAAAACTACTGAAATAGCACTTTTTAAAACATCGTTGAATAAATTATATATATTATAGTTTTTAAAAATCAAATATATTGGTACTCACTCAAGGAGGCAAAATGGACTTCTCCAAGCTAGCAATGGTGGATCCAATAAAGTTGGAAAGGGACAAAGAAAATTAGGTTTAAAACCTGCATTTAAAATAGATATACCGTTGTCATGTTATTTCCACTCACCTAAAGACATAAATGCCCCTTTCCGAAAAAAGCGGTGTATATGAACTAAATTTGAAGCTAAAAACACGTGATCAACGAATATTAAAAAAACATATAAGATCATACAACAATATGATCCAAAATTCCAACTTCGCAATCTATCTAAATAGAAATAACTATAAACTCAATAAAAACTCAGGAGTGTTTATGAATCATTAGAAATAATATAATCGTTTGATACCAATCCAATATGTTTTTAAATGACCAGATAAATCTTCCCAATAGTTTTAAATTTTAAGTTTGTTTCCAATAGGAACCGAAAAAACCAACCAGTCATAGAAAAGCCCCCATAGTTTAACCTATCAGAACCTTTCCACCTCCCATTCCATTCTTGTTGCATAACAGAAGTTTGTTTTGCTTCTTTAGGTGATTACCTAATTTGATTTCTTGTTGTTACTCTTTTAAAAACTTTAATGTATATAATAATTGTAACAATCTTTTAGAACTAATGATTTATAGAATGTTTAACATTTGAAACTAGTTTTCAAAAAGAACAATTCCAATATAAATGGCAATTCATTCACCATTCCTAAAATAAATCATAGTAAGTTTACCAGCAAAACGATGGGTCAGGTACCCTCCTAATCGTTACTCCACTCTTCGAAACCTGGATAGAAACTATAAACGCCTAGTCCTTATCAGCGCAATTAGTTCACTTCCTTAATAAAACTACAATTATCCCGCTATATAAGTTGGATTTTATCGGGCGGTTTCTACATTAGGTTAGTGTGGTCCCAGACTCAGCCGAAATGTAAATTAGACAGAAAAACTGTTAACATCTGTCTCCGAGGCGTAAAAAAAAAAAGAAGTTAGCTGGTGTGCACGAGTGGAGCCGTTAGCTTTTATGACTAGTCTTTTTTTTTTTCTATGGGACAGTAGGCCCTGCAATTACTATCAGTAATGGAAACGTCTGCGTAATGACAATTAACTAATAAATCCATCTACGTAATCTCTTTAGTGGGTCGTTAAGCACAATTGTTAAATAGCACGTTAGGCAACAGTAACATCTATTGGTCTATTTACGGCCTCACAAGTTACTATCTTAAATCTTCAAAAACAGCCCAAAGGTGTAGCCGGTCCTCTTTATATGATTGATTTAAAGACGGCTTACGATACTGTTGTCAACCAAATGTAACACTGTAATGCAATACAGCTTAAAGTATAGAAAAATTAAACCATATTGAAATAGACATTCTAAACTATCTGTAAAAAGCAAATTGGTATTGTACAGAACTGTTACAAGTCCAATAATTACATATTCCACTCTTGTATGGAGCTATACCTGCAACTCTAACTACAGGAAATTAGAAGTTAACCATCCCCAACAAATCCCATGTATGAAAATAGTAAACAACAACCCAAAGTTGTTAAATAATAATTATTACTATACTAATAAGAGAAGATATGAAGACCTTTAAAACTTTAAGATACGAGGAAAAGTATCTAGACAAATAAAATAATCGAAATTTAAGAGGATTTAAAAATTCAGTTTATATGACATTATTAGCATTATCATCACACACTTCTTTAATGTATTTTTTAAATATTGTATGCAGTTGAAAATTTCAATGAATAACTATTAAAAAAAAAAAAAAAAAAAAAAAAAAAAATGAAGTGTTAATATGAGTGTTATTCGTCAATACCGAAATAACTTCTACAAATTTTGATCCCGTATATGCCAAAACTTGAAAAAGAAACAGTTGATGGCTATACTCATAGTATTAGTTTTTATTTATTACCAATGCCAAAGCAAGAGATTAACTATAACTCATGTATGAGAATATTAAAAAAATACCCAATGCTGTAAATTATTATTATTATTATACTCAGAAGAGGAAGATCTACAGAATTTTAATACTTGAAGATACGAGGAAAAGTATCTAGACAAAAAAAATGCTGAAATAATCAAAATTTAAGAGGATTTAAAAATTCAGGTAATATGACAATTGACATGTCATTAGCATTATCACATTTCTTAAATGTATTTTTAAAATATTTTATACAGATTTAAATTCCAATAAATAACTTTACATAATAAAAAGAAGGTAATATGAGTGCGATTCGTCAAAACCAAAAAAATTCACCAAATTCAGAATGAATTCTCGTATAAGTCTTAACTTGACAACATTTGTTTGCAGTAATCAAATTATTAGCTTATATTTATTCCCAATGCATAGATTATTAATATTTGAGGCGTGGAATTACAAGACCAGCTAGGTCCAATTTCTAGATTTTTTTATTGAATAGTTTTTGTACTACACTATCTTTTGGTGAAAGGTTTTCTCAAAAATGTTGTTAAATAATATGGGAAACGGCCATACAAAAAATAATTCCGTTTCCTAACACAGTCTGAAGTTTACTTTTTCAACCAACTGTGAAAAAATTAGACTTCTTTGGTTTTGGAATTCTGTGATTCATTTATAATTATAGAAAAAAAAATGCACATTTTTATTGCGTGTTGTTTAATGTTAGTGGACAAATTACATTCCTTTTCAATTCTGATTTTCGAAAGTCTATTCTGAGTTTCCCTTCCTCCATATTTTCGTAAAGTAATTAGAAAATAATTAGTAAAAAATATTTTTTTTATTTTATTTTTTTATCTTCTAACTTTATTTATACAGAAATAAACAAAAATAAAATAACTATAAAGAAGGAAGGCTCTTGTTTTGCCTTCTCGGCATTTTAAGATTGGAAACATATTTCTTTAAATAATATGTTATTTACAATTATTTTGGGAACTGCTTTGATTGTTTATTCTGTGAGAAATAGGGATTGTAGTTTGCATTGTATAGGAGCAGTGTAGGGGTAGTCGAGTTTCCACTCTCGCCTGATAACGGTGGAGACAGCTAAGTCGGTCATCTGATAATAAATGAAGTGCTTTGAGCAGAGAAACCATCTTGCCCACAAACTCACAGATCTTGATCTCATATAATTGTAACTGTTTCCAGGATTGCTATCTTAATATTGTTCTGTTTAATTGGGCTTGTAAGTAATATATTTTTACAATAAACAGTTTTATTGTATAATAAATATTTTGAAGATGTAAGTAGTTAGGGTATTCAGTCATAGAAACGCAGCAATTAAAAATAAATTTTAATTTATATTGATGAAGTTTCGATTTGCATTGCTAGCCTTCTTCAGGGCTATAAGAGAATGAAAACAAACAAGTTATGACAAAATTGTAGAGAGTATAAAAAAGTATAAAATGAATAACTGTATGAGAATAAAGACTATAACATAAAGATCAAGAAGAAAATACTTAAAGTATAAGTATAGTAAAATATAATTGTAATAAAATATAATTATAAAATATAATTATAAAATATAATTATTTTACTACTTATGCCCCAATATTCATCATTCCTTTACTGCCATGTACTTCTCATTGCTATACTTTAGATATTTATTATCAACTATATTGTTAACGTCTTCTATTTATCGTTTGTATTTACTCAGTAACTTAATCTCACTAAATCATTTACTTTGTATCTACTTATTAATTTAAAGCTTTTTATATTTAGCCATTAATTTTTTGTATTTACTCAGTAACTTTTATTTAATCAAAACTCGTTTTAATTCTTTTTCTATTTAATTCTTAATTCAATAGACTTTATGTATTGTCTTCTGGGTCTTATACATAGCCTTTTTTGTCATACAGTTATTCATTTCTTACTTTCTTACCCTCCCTGCAATTTGGTCATATCTTTTTTGTTTGTTTTTTTATTTTTCTTATAGCCCTTGAAGACTTGCAATGAATGCCGAAACGTCGGCATATTAAATTAAAATTTATTTTTAATTGCTATGTATCTATGACTGCATACTCCAATTACCTACATCTTTAAATACTTCTCAGTCAACAAATATCCCATCAATATGAATAAATAAGTTATAATGTCGTTAGAAAAAAAAAAAAAAAAAAAAAAACGCACAAAAAGCGAATTTTTTATGATTATTTTTGTTATTTCTATAATTATATGCTGAAATAATACATAAAAATAATAATAAAAAATAAATAAATATTTTTTGTAAATATATCTATTGGTCCAAGAATGGTTTTTTTTTATTATATATTTTTAAAGACTAAAGCGACAAGAAACAGCTTGTCGTTACAGACTACTTCAACATTTACCAGACAAAGCTCCCAGTTAATCACAAAAGACATATTTGCATGACTGTGATTAGAACTATTTGGACGAACGGAGTTCAGCTTTGGGGCTCTACTAAACCATCCAATTCATCTCGTATCCAATCCTTACAGTCCAAAATCCTTCGAAAAATCCTAAATACCCCTTACTTTGTCACCAATAAACTTATCCATAAAGACCTTAATGTTCCATATGTTGCTGAGTTAGCCCAAACCAGATTCCTATCCTTTCATCGTAAGCTCCAAAACCACTCAAATCTATTAGTTTCTAAACTTGCTTCCGCAATTCTCCGCTTGAAAAGAAGATGGCCTAGAGATCTTATAGTGTAGAATTTTTATTAAGTGCTACTGATGAGTAGCTCTTTTCAAGTTTTGACATGTTATTGTAATAGTTATCAGCTCATTTACTTCATGCATATATTTGTACAGTTGTAAATTTCAATAAATTGATATATATAAAAATAAAATTTTATTTATCCATTTACTGAAATATACAACTTTATATTAAAAAAAACTATAACAAAACACATACAGTAAATGTGATAATAACGTACATAATAAGAAGGCAATTGCTTGGTCTCGAAGCCATCTTCTTCCTCGGAGGGTTATTGGTAATGATCAGTTACGATGAATAAATATGGCCGACTAGTCGGAGCTTTTTTTCGACTGTTCGCCGACTACAGAAACAGCCGATAAGTCGGCTTTCCCGACTAGTTGGCCCATCTCTATTAATAATACATTTGTATTACATTTACTAATATCGCTATCACAACAATTAAAGTAATATAATGCTGTTCAATCTAACTATTATCATCGAAACTATTTTTAGTATTAATGATAGATCTTGAAGATATTTATCGATCTTAAAATATATTAATAATTTATAACAGAGTTAACAACTGATACAACTCGGCATAAAACATTTCTGATAATTTGTCTCGAGCTTGTTATCAAAAACTGATAAGGACATGCAGCTATATTTTATACTATCTTATCTACAATTGAATTCCAATGATAAGGTTGCCCTTTCGATTTTTGATTAATTAGAATAGCATGTTTTTTTTTTTTTTGTCGGCATCATATCCTGGGTGTTATAAATTTAGATTATAAAACTGTTATTAGGTCTGACATTATTGATTTATATGAAAAACAAATTTTAAAAAAAAAAAAAAAAAAAAAAAAGGAACGAAATCCCTCATGAAACAGCCGCTTAAAGACGAATCATATGGTGTTCATATGACACTAAATCCTCTGATCTTAAAGATTTTTGGGGTTTATAAATCGATTATTTCATAATTTCCTTTATATTTATTGCACTGTATCATCGTTTTATAAACCGAACATATTAAAAATATTTATCCTTAAATGGTTTGATTGTAAACTCAGTTATTCTATGCTGATAAAAATTAGAGAAATAGAAAATATTTAATAATATCAATTTATCTAATTGGACTAAAAATTAATTTACAAGGACAATGTTTCGTACTAAAAAATACTTTCAAATCCCAGTAAAAATAATTTTAAACAATGTATCGAATTATGGAATATCAGTCGTGATAAATTTCTAAAGCAATGTTTGGTATTTGGAAATTTCTAATATATTTTTCTGAATATATTATATTTTTATGAATATATACTATGTATGCATTTAATAGTTGATCATGTAATTATCAAAACATTACACATGAATACACTTTAAACCCTCATCGGTTAGTATTTCATAGTTTGAATTCCACTAAATCAAACGATTCTTTTCGTATCCAATCCTTGCAATCTAAAATCCTTCGAAAAATCCCCAATGCTTCTTACTTTGTCACAAACAAACTTATCCATAATGATCTTAATGTTCCATATGCTACTGATTTAGCCCAATCCAGATACCCATCCTTTCATTGTAAACTCTATAACCATTCAAAACCACTAGTCTGTCAACTTGCTTCCCTAATTCACTGTAATGTACAGTTGATCCCCTGTTATCCGGGGTCATGATGAGTGTTCACGATAAAAAAAAAAATTAAATTAAATTTTAAAAACTGCTTGTTTGTACATATGTACATGGTTTTTGATTTAGAAAGTGATTTTAGTTTGTATTCTATTAAACATTTCTTTTCTATTATCAATTCTTATTGCCCATAGCAAGATTATTCTGCCATAATCCGCGTTCTCTTATTCTTGGGCGTATGTTAATGAATAGGATTAGAACATCGTTCACCGAAACATCTCATTCATGAGAAACCAGCTTGCCTAGTTTATCTATTCATTATTTTTTTAAGAACAATAAAAATTTAACAATTATGTAATCGTTAGAAATAATCTTACGTATTAATTTTTTTAATGAATATTATGCATGTAAGATAAATGGAGTTAAAATTAAAAAATACCACATTAAAAAAATGGCCCACCGCAAACCCGGTTAATTGAGCCCCGGATAATGAATGGGGTCCTACTGTATGCTTGTTTTTATACAGTTGTAAATTTCAATAAATAGGTTATATTTTAATTTCTTATAACTGCTGCCAACTCAAATTATTCAAATGGGTAATCTTCCATTTTGTCTTAAAGAACTGAAAGCATGCATGAATTTATGGATTAAAATTCTTTTCATTTATAGAAAAGTGGACAATAAAATGAATTGAATATAATATAAGGTGTGAGGAGCAGAAAATAACATCTTATACCCCTCATCTTGGATTAGTAATGTTAATTGTGGTATCAGTTAAAATGGACACCTACATAATCTGCATGCATATTTTTAAATTAATTAAAATCTTATTAAACTAATTAATTGAGATTAATTTTTTTTTTTTAAATCTACAATGCAAATGAATTTTATACAGCTTCTAACAACGTGTAATTCTTACATCTTGTTTTTTTATTTGTGGAATCTTAATGTGTTTTCGCTCTTATTAAGAATAAATTCAATGGCTTCAATGGATGATAAATTCGATGGATAGTTCATATAAGGGATAGTTTCAGATAAACCTGCCCCCTTGCTGGGAGTTCAGCAATTTTATTACCACTGTAGCGTGTAAATGAATATTCATATTATTTGTAAATTACGTTCTTGTAAAAGATCAGTTACAATTTTTTAATTTTGAATTTAATAAATAAAAATAAGAAATTATTAAAACACAAAAATACATTCACCCCTAATTTTTCTACGTAAAGTTTAAAAATAGAATTTAACTTACTTATCTTAAAAAAAAAAATAAATAAATAAAATAAAAAAATTAATAAAGAAGGCAGTGAGGAGAAAAAGAATTCTAAAGGAAGAAGCTTAAGTTAGTGAACAGAAAATGGCTAGAATGCTAATACAATGTTTCTTCCATTTAAGGGTGCCCAATTTATCGAAGAAATAAAATATTTATAAGTAACTATTTAAATAAAGAAAACATCCAGTTGACTTATACAGAAGAATCATAAGAATTGTTGAAGAATGGAGAAGCATAAAAAAATAAAATGAGGGTAATTAAGTATGAACATTAATTAATAAAAGAGTGACAAATAATTAACTAATTAGAGGAAAACACAAAAAGAATGTAGTGTGATTGTATTTTTTTTTAAACTAATAAATTAAGACTGAATTAAACGTTAATTGTTGATATTTTGAAAAAAAACAAAAAAAAAAACAACTCGATATCAAAAGCAAATACAAATTTTTTTTTATATTATTCATATTTTTTTATCATTTTATTTTATTATATATTATAATTTCTTTCTTATATTTACAATTGTATACAATATATACTATAAATATATGTGCTATGAAATGGTTACAATGAGATGTCAGTAACTTGTAAAGAACTAACCATTAGTAATTGCATTAGAAGGTCCCTAAGCCTCCTTCTTTTCAGACGCCTCGGAGGGTTATCGGGAATCGAATAAGAAGAAATTTGGGAAATAAGTGGATGCGGGTGTGAAGTATTATATTTAAATATTATTTAATGTTAACTGTTATTTGTGTCAAATAATGTTTTATTATTATATTGGTTTTAAAATTAATTTTATTTTTAGTTTATTAGATATTAATTTCGAAGTGGAATTTATATTTTTGTTTTAAATTCATTTCAGGATAGGTGAATTATTTACCGCTTCTCTTTGAGTAGAAGCTGCAAATAATTCATAATTTTATTAGTTAATTATAATTTTATATTTTTTCCCCATAATTTTATTAATTATCTTTATAATTTTATCTCTTAATCCTAATTGTATTGATCCTTCTGTATCATTATGTATACCTCAACTGATTTCAACTATTTAATTTGTTTATACACTGCAAGTATAGAATTCTATTTACTATTTAAATATGTACTTAGATCGTAAATTATCCCTCAAAAATTTCAATAATCATTGTTACAAAATTATTTTTTTATGAACCATCGATAGGAAGGAACCAAAGTATCGAATGTTAAAAAAAAGGTGTTATCGATTTATTTATCGATTCATTCTTGCATTCGGACAAAATCAGTTTTAATTATCGACCCTCTGACATGGTTATTATTTTCATTGAGGGTGGATTCAGATTCGAGAGTTCGAGTCAGTTATAATAATACAGTCAATGAGGGATGTAAAGTGCATGAAATATACGATTACTTTTGACCTCAGAGGTTCGTTTGGAGTAGTTAGAAGATACTAAAAGTAATACTAAATACTAAAAGTCTCTGCCTCTGGGGGGGGGGGGGGGGGGGGGGAGGGAGCTAACGGTGGAGTGGAATGGAGAAAGTTACAGTTTTGGGTTTTTCGATTATATCTCGAAAACGGTGAACTCTAGAAAAATATGTTTCAAGTAAAACATAAAGCTAATTACATTTCCTATAAAATTGTGTCTATACATACAAGGCGAAATTCTAATAGTTTTCGAGATATACGTTATTGAAAATCGATAATTTTCGCAAACAAATAATTTTTACCTCACATTTTGTCAAACATTTGCTTCTAGTTTTTGGCACTTGAAACAAATGTTTAACAAAAAGTGTGGTAAACATTATTTTTTTTCTAAAATTGTTGATTTTCAATAACTCATATCTCGAAAACTGTTGAAAGTTCGACAAACATGTATATAAAAATTTTTATTGGAAAATTAATTAGCTTTAATATTGAGCTGTAGCATATTTTCCTTGAGTCCAAAGTTTTCGAGGTATAATCGAAAAACCCAAAAATGGTATGTTAACCTTCTGACTACTATTAACGAAGATGTGAGGTAAAATATTATCGCATATGTCATGCACTCTACAATATGTTTTTTGACTGGACTATAAAGTAAAATAAAAATTCGGTTTTTTTTTTCACATTCGTTACTTTTCATATGTATCGACGATATACTCTCTATTTTTTATGCTATATCTTTTTCAAAACCGATCATTTACAGTTGGTAGATATTTTATATTATAGTGAGTATAAGAAAGATATGGAATAGATGACTTACCTGGATCTGAGTGGTCGAGCTGTGGAGCTTGCGAGAGCGGACCTGGTGTACCTCCCGAACCCGGAGACCTAACATCTTCACTGCCGTGTCCAGGGTACGATAATGAACTGGATGGCGGCCTCTGTAAAACGAAAAAACAAATTATAAATATATTTAGGCAAGATAACTCTAAAAAGCAGGCATTATAATAATCAAAAGTTACGAAACATGCAGTCGTTCAAAAACTTGTTAGATGGTAGCTGATTCAGGTTATGGGGAAGGCTTGTTAAAGCAAGATTAGTCTTTTTTATAAAAAGAACTCTTTGGATGTTACTTTGAAAAGCATAGAACAGAAAAGAAACATTCTGGAGCATTATTCCCTCCGAGTAAAATAAAAAATATCCTTAATGGAATAAAAATCTAATCTGTATAGAGCAAAGGAAGTAAGCGCACTGTACCATATTATCTACGAAATAATTCCCTAGTCAGCTAGTCTCTGGATTGTTAGCTTGTCGAAAAAAGGTTGTTAAATATACAATGGAAGCATGCATTATGAGACTGTGTCACCAAACGGGCAAGAATGTTGCAGATAAGGTTTTGGGGTTCAAAGTTCAGAAAGATATTTTGCACTGGGAGTGGGCCTATTATTTGAATTGAGTGTTATTTATTAAACACTTTTCCTGGCAAAAAAAATAAAAACTGAGATTTTTTTGTTCTGCTAACCTGGCATGGGGAACTGAGGTTTTTCCATTTTCTTCGATTAAAAAAGTTTTTAATATTTTTTAATTATTTACTTTAAAAAAGAACTCAACCTATACGAATCAACAGTTCTGAGAATCAACGAATTACTGACAAAAAAATATTGTAAATATATCTGACTCTTCAAGCCATGTTTAACAGACCACACGACTTGACCGCGAATACCGTCGAAAAGCAGAGCTCATTGCGTTTCTGCCACTCTGCTGGGCTGCCAACTTGATGAAAATGGTCTTAAAATTACATTGTGAGGTCCCCGTCTAGCCTGTGTTTTTATAGATTTTGACCAAAATTGAGAGGAACTGCATTTCCCCTTGCTAGAAAAAGGGTTAAGAATATTTTTGGAAGATTGGAAGTATGGGAGGTGCATCTGCATTTCGATGTACTTATTATCATTTTACGGTTTCCACATTAATTAACTAATATATGATAACATCAAGAATCCGTGAAGATTATAAGCACTGTATTTAACCTCTGGATTCTGAGCAGATGTTAGAAAAAGATGCAATGGAGAAGCATGCATTATGATACAGGATGACCAATAGAACGGGAGAGTATGTTGCAGATAAGATTCGGGGTTCAAAGTTCAGAAAGACATTGTGCACTAGGAGTTGACGTATGTTTTGAATTGTTACTAGTTTAAGGAATGACCCAATGAAATATTATATGGTAGGATTGCAGAAGATCAGCGTTCCGCAAATAATCGATCTGCGTCTTCTTATTTAACAGATTCCACTTGAATTATACGAAACACATCGAGGAAATTGTCATCAAAAGCAGTGAAAAAACAGGAGATAATGAAGTATCGAGCGATCTTCTGCTTATGAGTACCTTCGGCATGACTGAGGACATCTCGGAGGGAATACGACAACGAATCAAAGGAATCCCTTATTAGTTCACAGAAATATATAAATAAAAGTAATAATTATTAACATTGTGGAACATCAGAGTAATAAATTGAGCCGAGACAGTTTTACAACGTTCTTATCAAGTGATTTTTACAACCGGATCGTAACCTTTTGCTATCAGGCGTCAGGCCAATATCGTTCCGACTGGAGCGCTACGGGCCATTGGAATCTTTACGAGCGATCATAATAATTGAAAATATAGTTTATAATTTTAAATTTACAGAGAGTAGATTAATCTAAAATTTAATTGGTTACTATTAAAAATAGAAAAATAGTCTCGAACAACAAACAAAAAAAATATTAGTCAGGTAAAAGTGGCAGTCCATTAGATTTTCCCTATGACTGGTCGGTTTTTATGTTCCTTCTGAAAAAAAATTCCCAATAACATCATTCGAATCTCAAGTAATTCAAAAACATCGACTTAAATATTAATTAAAAATATAATCCGATTTTAATTAAATTTTGTGCTCATTATTAAAAAAAAATTAAATAAATGAGAGTGAAATATTTATTAAAATATCAATTAAAAAAATTCTGGATTTTACTGGAATTTTTAAGATAACTCAGCAATAAATAAAATATCATTTATAACTATTATTATCAATTTATTGAAATTTACAAATGCGCAATAAATACATATATAGGATAATGATTTTAATGACACGTCAATGATTTGTAAATCCACACATCGGTAGCGCTTTAACTTAAAAAAAATTCAATTAAACTAAAATAAATATAATAGCTAAATACCGAAATTTTGAAATTATGTAGAAAAAATAAAAATCGTGTGAGAATCACACTGTATTAAATCCATTAATTTCATTCGTTCACTAAACATGCAGTTCTTCATTAATAAAGAAAAACAAGACATCAAGACAATATTTTCCGGTAATAAATCATATCTTAAAATCCATTTTTTTTTCTAATTACATAGTAACATCTTAAATCGCTTGTAAATCTGTCGATGACAGATTAATAGAGGAAGACATAATCACGGCAGTATATTTCAAATGTATCAAAAATAAATCCATTTAGTATTATCTAGTATTATTCAGGAATAGAATATTTATAGGAGTACATGTCTGATATTTCAATATTGTGAACGATATACTTCAAAATCGCAGCCTATCATAACTTCTCATAAGATTTTCATGTCCAGACTTCTAACTCGGAATCCTTCCATGTTAGAAAATACGATGGAATAAGTTTTCAGTATCAGCAAACTTTTTGATGAATGATAGTAATAGTCAAACAATAGATTTATATTAACGTAAAGCACGGTGTAGTCTTGCAAGTCATATTTAAATAATGACGTATGAATCATCCAAAAAAAAAAAAAATAATAAAAAATGCTATTAAAGCACATGATGTGTAACTGAATTTGGGTAAAATTGTTACATAACCTATTTATATCACAGTTTGTATCAGATTGAAAAGAACAAGATGTCCGAATTATTTTTTCTATAATATGAAGTATTTAATACATATTCATTATTACGTAAATAAAAAATATATGCACTAAGAAAACAATTATATATTTTGAATTTTTTTTTTTAAGGCATTGAAAGTTTTTTTTAACTTAAAAATTATTTCTTATTTGAATTTGTGGAATTAATAAAATTTTTATTTATTATTGAAGTAAATCTATTTTTATTAAAAATTACAACAAATCAATACATAATATGGATGTTCTAGTAAGTAATTATCGTACAGTTTATTACAGAAAATTATCCGATACAGGAATCCCGTTTCAGTAAAAAAAGTTACTGGTAGTTTATTGGTTGTAACAACTCTATAAAATAGATACATCAAGTAAATATTTTGAAAACGACAACAATATGTCAATAACTTGTAATGAAGTTATACATTAGAAGGTCTCTTGCCCATCTTCTTTAAGATACCTCAGCGGTTTGGGAGTTTACTATGAAAGGATAGGTTTCTGGTTTGGGTTAAATCAGCAACATGGAATATTAAGGTCATTATGGAGAAGTTTATTTGGGACAAAGTAAAGAGAATTTAGGATTTTTTTAAGGATTGGATATGATGAAATGGATGGTTTAGTGGAATTCCAACGCTCATCTCCGTTAGTACACATATCTCTAATCACTACCATGCAAATTAATGTTTTGTATTTAATCGGGAGTTTTGAACGTTTGTCTAGTAAATATTGAAGAAGTTTAAAAATACGAGCAGATTCAGTAAATCTAAATCATTTCTTCTTGTTTGCAGATAAAATGTAATCTGCTAAAAGGTTCTGCAAAAAAACTAAAATATAAGAACCAACCAAATTACTGATATATTTTTTAATAAGTGGATATACGAGGTGGATTCTCATTGTGTCATTTTAAATAGTAATTTGAATAAAACTTATAATGAAGTTTCAGTAACCATTTGCTTTAATAAGGTATTTAAAAAAAATTAAAATAGAGGTATCCATAAGAAGTGGGGAACCTTAACAGTTGAAGTGACCTATCGAGATGCGGATCCAAAAAGAATGGATGGAAGCTGGGATTTCCTCATACCTCAAAAACCCATCAGGAAGAACGGTTTCGGCGGACACGCAGGTCGCTGCGATGAAGCCAAGTCGTCTTACGGGAGTACGTGAGAAGTCTCCACCGGCGGAACGCATCCACGATTTCTTGGTCGGACCCCCGCCGCTTTTAGTGACGGTTAACGAGTCAATGGTCCATGGCAAGCAAGTTGGCCAACTCGGACGAAGGTTAATACCCCATGACCGACACGTCACTGCCTTCATGAGTAGCCCACATATCGAAAAAAGTATCGATTTGCGATAGTATTTTTAAAAAATGTTTTTGAAGAATCATTGCGAGATATAAAACTGCAATAGATATAATTCAAGTTAGAAGTAGAATAAAACACGAAAACAAGTTCGAAAGAGACATATTATCCCACATGTACAATCCATGGATGATCATCAAGGTGTACTCGAATATATCAAAATCCATCCGTAATTTCATCCTAATAAACTGATCCATAAATAAAGAATGAAAGTGTGGAACTAGACAAATAATATTCTAGTTAAATATAATTAGTATTTCAATCTAATCTAATTTCAAAAATCTATAACAACGGTTGTGAATAGTTTAAAAAAATAAAATGTTTAATTAAACCAATTAAGATTGATGATTTTTTTTCCAAATCTAAATAGAATCAGAGCGCCATGCTGCATTTTCACTATTAACTAAATAAACAAAAATATCCAAGTTCATCCTAGAAACACTCCTTCAAATAGTGTGACATAGCAAATAATTGCTTTTGTTTAGTTATTTATTGAAATTTATAACTGTATTGTTACACAAAAACAAATAAATGTAGATATAAGATGTAAGACGTAATTTGTACAGGAGCCATGTTTATTGACTGTTCGAATGTGTTTGCTCAACTATCTTCTGTTCTCTAAGATATCCACTAAAGTCATCGGAAGTAATCAGTGATATTGTGAAATCCCGTGAATTTATTGCGAAGGGTAACAAATAGTAATTTAAGATTATCTTCAAGTTAAATAGAGAAAATATAAAGAATAAAGTTTTCTGAATGATATATTGTGCACGTTAAAAAAAACAATTAAATAAGATTTATGGTTGGCTATTTATAAATATTGTATTAGAAATAATGGAGAGAACGTTGCAATACAACAGTATATAAAATGTAATTAACTAAATAATTCATTAGTTTTTCCCAACGGAAAAAAAAAATTGTTCACCTTAAAATCTCACAAATCTCAACATCAACTAAAAAAAAAAAAAATTAAGTTCGAACTTCTCGTAAATTTCTTTATCATATCACTGATTACAGAGGCAGTATATTTGTTTATTAATTGATGTAATTTGATCCTTTTAATTCTGAAACGTAAAATGCTAAAAACAGTAGACGATAGACTGTGTGTTTCCCAGTCAGCGAGAAATTGAGTATTTTTTTTTTTATTAATTAAAATTAAATGCCCAAGGACTAGATTTTATAAACTATCTTTTTTCATAGATAATCTTAATACAAAGACCATTACATTAATTCTATTAGTTCTGTCACATTATTTTCTGGAGCGTTGCATGTGACCCAGCCAGCTGCTCGTTGGCTGGTTAATGTGTTGGATTATTACCAACCCCTGAAGCATTACGTCCTCACGTCTGAGTCCCATGACAATATAATGCATACATTTTACAGGAGGGGGTTCCAAGCCAATAAATTTATATATTCATATGTGCAGTGTTTAATTTTAAGGAAGCGAATAATATATTTGATAAATTTTGTATGTATAATTATCTACCGTGATGATTGTGGCTTTAAAATTAAAAAAAAAAAAAAAACGTATTTCAAACAATATTTAATCAATAGAAATAGATTTTAACTACAGTAACAATTTTGCATATTAAATAATAAGTTCAATTTAAATTGAATCTCTCAGTCAAAATACAGTAGACCCCTCTTATCCGGCGCCACTAAAAAAGCCGACTCCGCGTCAGAAAAAACTCCGAATAACCGAACTCATCTATTAAATTAAAAAATAAAAAATATTGATAAAAAAAAATGTGTTTAGGTACGAAGGTTTCCCTAAGGTTTTTTTCTATAACAGATAAACTAATAATTAAATATTACTTTAATATTGTAGATTTGATTTTATTTGGTAGGGATACTTAAAATTATTTTTATTTATTTCCTTTATAAATTTTAAACATATACGCTACGAATTCTCCTTGTTTGGGAGCGCTGGTTAAGAGATGACCGGATAAGAGAGAGTTGATTGTACCCTGTACATTTAAACAAACCGAAAATAACGCGAAATAATGAAAATCTAGGAGTGATTTTATCGACGCTTTGTGCAGATGTAATTTCATCACGTTGCTAAGACTTTTCATGCATTATACTTTTGTTTTGACCAGGAAGCAAAAAGTATAATTCATTGATGGTAGTTTGATTATCGTTATTTTCTAAATTCCTCATCCATTTAAACCCGGTTTTTATAACGTATAAGATGTGAGTTAGGAGGTATATATTTTTTTCATATTTTTTTTTTTCAACAACGCCGAAGTTTAGCTCGCTTAATTTACATACGCAGTTGTTATCTAGAATATAATTTGTATGCATTGACCAAGTAAAATTATAAACAATATTTTAACACAACAATCATAATTAGAATAAAAAATAAGTTAAAAGAAGGACTACGAGTTATATTTGATTGATAAGGATGGCTGATACACAGCCAAGTAACAAATCATCTTTAGACCGCAGTCATATTTTGTTATGTTTTGAAAACCCTCTGAGGTGTATGAAAAGAAGATGGTCTTCTAATGTAAAACTTTTTTTGAAGAACTAATAATGGGTAATTATTTACAATTGACTTATCCTTGTTATCAATTTCCACACCTTTACTTGATGTATATGTTTTACAGAGCAGTAAATATGAATAAAAGATTTTTAAAAATATCTTAAACTCCCTTATTGTATTTTTTTTTTTAAAGAAACGAAAATGCTTATACTTTTTCCTGTATCAGGATATTTATTTCGCCCCAGATTTGGATAACTTGCATTTTATATTCTGTCTGCGATAGAGAATATTTTATTCTAAAATATATCTAATCAGCATGAAGATCAGCTATCTAAAAATGTATTTCTCATAGATATTTCATCTCATAAAAATCCATAACTGATATCCAAAAGTTTTTTTACTTTAAAAGTAACTTTTGATGAATTAAGTTAGTCTCAGCTTTGTTTTTGGTTATCAGTGGTGGATTTCTGTGAGGTGAAATATCCATGAGATTATTTTTCTGTTTTTGTGTTGTAATAACTGATGATGCCTGATTTAGGCGAAACGTTTAAAGTAAATTACGTATGCTGAGACGATTATCTTTGATGATTGATTCTAAGATGAAGTAATAAAATTGATAAAAAATAGTCTAACAAAGAGAGGGGCAAGTGCTGTAATTATCGACGTTTTATTAGCTTTTAATTAAAGCTCTCATTAAAATTTGATGTATACCCACAAAACCGGCTTTTACCAGTAAAAACGAATCAAATTATTTGAACTCCGTTATGTAGCAACGAAATCGATACCATATCTCGATAAGGCGGTAACGATTTTACGGCGTAACGGTGCGTCTTCACCGAAGCGGAAACGGACCAAAGACCCGGCTATGAAAGAGAAGACGGCCACTGATGTTTCTGTTCCATTGTTATGAAGGATGATGACCGCCATGGAAATTAGAGTCGACCCGTAAAGAAAAAAACCCCTCAGAGCGGACCAACATTGTGGCAGGAGAAACTTTGTTTCCTAATTTTACTGCTAACTAATTATCGGAGTTTTAAAAGGAGAGTAGAACTTTTTTGTCCGGCTACCAATAGCAGCGTGATTTACTGCTGTGCTACGGTACATTAGCGATATGGGGAGAAGCCCGTCCCGGTCCAAATCCGGGAATTACGGCCCACTATATTGCTTATAAGTGCCATGAATCATAGGAAACCGGAGGGTCCCTGTCTGCCTCGGACCCAGGATCCCAGATACACCAAATCGTAAAATTGAGGATATAAGAGAACATTTTATCAGCGCTCCTTATAAAATAAACAACGTTCGTACAACTCCTTGATCGGAATCTAGTGTCATGCATAAACATTAAATGACATTTACAGTAAAAAAAAAATCTAAACAACTCATAAATGTTAGAATTCTCTTACAGTAAAGAAAACCATTCATTTGATTTCCAGTTTAACATTTAGGTAGTCCCTAACGTGTAGGTAGGGCATACATCTAGAATAGTCCAACAGAGAACAGAAACTATTTATTAACTCACTTAAGGTGAGCTGATGGTATAGAAGGATCAATACAATTAGGATGAATTAATTGCCACATCTATTGGAATTTTTTTATATTAAGACTTGTTTGACTCATTCATAGTCGTGTAGTCAGGGATAAACTTATCGAATTTTGGTTCCATTAACGAACAGATAAATGTTTCCAATAGTCCCATTTTAAATCTTTTTTCAATAGAGACAGAAAAACCGACCAGTCACAGAAAAAAACTAAAGAACTGCCCATTTATTTGACTAATAAATGCAGGGATCAAATGTATTTACCTAGTAACCCACCTTTCGTCTTTTTACAATATTTATATATCTTTAAGAAGTCTTCATATATATATATATATATATATATATATATATATATATATATATATATATATATATATATATATATATATATATTTTAGATGTTTTAGAACTAATGACGAATGTTCAACATACGAAACGAGCCTTCGAATAAAAAAAAAGGGAAAGTAATTCATCAATCTTAATTGTATTGATTCTTCTATTACATCATGCGTACTTTAACGATATTTCATAGTTCATATAATTAAATATAAACATTCTATTATTTAGTGAAATAGAAAACATATCATCTAGAACAATCATGTTTTACGATTAAAATGAGTTTCGCTCTTGGTATAACAGTTCCATCCGACTGTATACAATAAGTAAAATGTAGTGAAATTATTATAATTACATGTCAATAACTTGTGAAGGACTACCCATTTCTATAACATTAAGAAATGTTCTATATTAGAAAGGCTTATAGGCCATCTTCTTTTCAGACACCTCGGATGGTTAACGGATATCGAGTGAGAAGCGAATTGGAAGACTAGTGAATCCGATTGGGTAACTTGATATGAAAGGATAGGTATCTGGTTTGGGCCAAATCAGAATCATATGCATTAGTTTGTTTGTGACATGATAAGAAGCATTGAGGATTTTACGAAGGATTTTGGCTTGTAAGCATTGGATACGAGATGAATTGGCAAGCCCTTACACTCCCAGGCAGAGGAACTGCCATCTTGACTCCACAGGATACTAGTTCTCCCTTTAAAAAATGAAATTTATGATAGATGGCAGTCCATGTGGAACGATAGTACACCTAGTAAGCTAAAAACCATCAAAAAAATCGGTTAAACCATGGACCACATCCATTCGATCCAATCGTTGAGAGGAAGTAGTCCTGTGCAGGCTAAGGATAGGCCACACTAACCTTACACACTCCCATCTAATAAACAAGCAGCCACCGCCAAAATGCCAATACTGCGGTGAGATAATCACTGTTAGTCATATATTCCAAGATATGTTCACGCTATATAATGCAGCTAAAAAATCTAGGATTTGCACCCGGTATATTTAAAATTCTTTGAGATAATGATAAAAATTAAAAAACTCTGTTCACCTTTTTAAAAGCACAAAATTTACATAATAAAATATAGATCCACCAAAAAAGAGTAATAATAAAAATAAATAGCTAAAATTTTATAAAAATCCACAGGCGTTTATGACCTATGTAGTTTTACGCCAATAAACAATAACTAACTAACAATATCGAGATGAATTTGGATGATTTAGTGGAGCCCCAAAGCACAACTCCGTATGCCCAAGTGTTTAATTACTGTCATGTAAATGAGTCTTTTATAATTAATCAGAAGATTTGAATGTTTGTCTAGTAGAAAAAAATGTAGAAGTAGTCGAAAAATACTAAATTTAAAATATTTACTTCACATTGTTGCTTTTTAAATGTGTAATTACTACCAATCTAAATTGATCAATGTTCCGTTGAAGTAATCTGATCCAGGGTATTTGCCCAGTTGTGATTAATTACCCGAAAGATCGAGGAGGCTGGCGTTGGGCAGTCAAGATTTAATTAATTAACCATCATCAAGTCCCTAATTATAACTAACAGTTATGCTCCTAAGGAATGCGGATAAGAGTGGGCTAGGACACGAAAATCATAGGATTGGGTAGCGGGTCACCGGAATTAACTAACTGTCGCCCAACATTTGTTTACTATTAATTACCACCCTGGAAGAGTGTTCTAATTTATTCATTTTAATTTAGTGAGGAGCGGGCAGGTGGGATACCGCCGACTACGGAATGCCGGGCCGTATTCATGAACTAGATAGCCAACTATAATATCTTGCCTTTCCATGCATTTTCAATGAGATATCAACCGTAGGAGTACTCTTTTTTCATAGGCAGGCTTCCGTTTATAGCAGTCTCGTGCCGCCTTCCATGTCCCCTTGGCTGACCTTACTAAAGCGACCCAATCTAAATTCAAATTGGTCGCTTACGGCCCGGAGTCGGGGCATTACGGATCAGGTTCAAATTTGGGGGTGTAATTCGGATTTGTAGGGGTACTGCCCCCCCCCCAGTGCTATGTAAACGGTGGAAAAAGGGCGTCTTAAATGAACCTATTGAAGACCCCAAGTGCCCGTAATGTGAACAAAATATGAGTTCAAACTAGAGGTCTCTCAGTTCAATTTTCTTGAGAATAATCTTAATGTCTGTTGAAAAATAATAGTACATCAGGGCTAAATTATGGATCGATGAAATAAAACCACAGGATCACTGGAGGTACACATGATCGTATAGAAAGACCCTATTATATAATTTAAACTATTTATTCATGTTTACAACTGTATCATAGGGTAAACCAGATAGTTATTGACACCCTAACTTATATATTAGGAAACATAATTAGCCTAGAAATAAAAATCATAAAACTCCTCTTAAATCCTATAACTCAACTGTGTTAAAGTACTTTTAATTCTGTCCGTATTTTAAAAGATACCCATGGGGTGTCAATAACTGATTTTACATTAGTTATTGTCACTATCTTGTAAAAACATTCAAGGAATAAAGTTTGGCGTTAACTTCCTTGTTTAGCTTAAAATATAGTAATCAAGGAAAAATAACTGCAAATTTCACCTTTGTTGGACTATTCTTCCTATATTTATAGTATAAATATTTCAAAATATTTCCTTGAGGGTGTCAATTACTGTCTGGTTTACCCTATTATATAAAAAGACATTCCTTTATATGGAAACAATTTTCGCTCAAGTTCAAAACACAGACGATTTAAAAGCAGTTTACACAGTTACACAGCAAGGAGCTTCACCGATGGATATTTTCTTCCTCTACTTCGAGATAAAGCTGCAAGGATCCAATTTCAGAGTGAGAAGTAAACGATTATGAACTTTTATGGAAAAAAGTAAACATTTATTTTCCCAGTCAAGTTAAATTTATTAGCAGTTATTTTATAAGAAATAAAAGAAAACATGTAATATCTAAACTATTATATAAAAGGACAAGATATTTTTCGTTTGTAATCGCTAACCACGAAAAATACTGATCCGATCTGTACCAAATTTTGACCTCGTCATCTTTATAGTTCCAGAAAGGTTTCGCAATAATAAAATCTACTGATTTTCAATTAATTTGTAATTAAAAAAGCTATATCAGTCAAGTTAGAAAATTGACCAATATGTGACTAGCGGCATTCCGCAATAGAGTTTACAATTGTAAAACTATTAAATCTATCTGTACCACATTTTAACTACACTATCTTCATAGTTCTTCAGCAACAATAAAATTTACAATAATAAAAATTTAAATGTACAATGGTGATTGGAAGAAACAAGGTTTGCCACATTGCCATATACTTTGGTTAGAAATTAAAATCCAACAAGATGAAATCAATAAAATTATTTCTGTTGAATAAAAATCATAACAAATCAAAATGTCGTTAATTTACTTATTGATATTGTAAAAATATGATTCATGGGTATTTAGTTATAAGCACTAATAATGAATTCTATTATTCGCAAGAGTTGCCTATTAGTCTCTGTCCAGCTTTATTATCAATACAATATACAATAAAATTAAAAATTGGATGTTTAATTATGTTTTTACGTGAACTTCATACACCTAATCAGTGCAATATTAAAGAGGTTGAAAAATAATTCTATGCGCAGAAACAGCATTGAAGAAACAATGTTCAATTCCATACTTAAATTGAAAATTTCTGTTGATATACAAAACTTCAATTGTTAGTTAAAGTTATATAACTTTCTGACTTATGAGAGCGATTTAAGCAGCGATGGGGGATGCTAGTACATTATATACAACAAGAAAATTAGAGGAAAATTATTACAATGACATATCAATAACATGTAAAGCACTATTAAACTCTGACAAAGCGTTCGACAAGTTTTCCAGTGTACATAGTTTCACACTCATTACAGAGAAAAAAAAGAGGATTATAAGGCTTCGATCTTTGGTGGAGGAATACTAATTTCATTTCGTCTAATATAAAACCAGGCGTAAGATTTAAAACAGGCTGTGCTAAGGTAAACTGAGCGCTATCTCTAGCAAACAGGGGCAGCTACCGGATCTTGTAAATTATATTCCGTCATTGATAACCAGGAGCCTCTTATCAGTTTGTTCTGTGAGTAAGTTAAGTATATAGAGCCGGATTTGTGTGGAACCTCCACGACCAACTAACGATTAGATGATAACAACTTAAGCCTACTCCGGCTGATAACGTGCAAAGAAAACCGTAATTGATCGTTACTACCTAACCTTATCCAGCCAAACTTTTCCCCCCCAAGTTGAAAAATAGACGGAAAGCTTTGAAATTTTCGTGGCAATCTTCCGAACAAAGGCATCGGCCGGTAACAAAACCAGATGCCCATTCCTCTTTTAGAACTGGATGTTTGCTATTTTTGTAACCGGGGCATTATGCGGTTTGGGCCGTAAAATATCCGCCTTTTGAACTCTACACAGTTTCAACATTAACCATAATGTTTAGGTTCGTATTGAGTGTTTTGAGAATCGAATGCAATAAATATGAACGTTAAAACTGTTGTACAGAATGGAAAAGATTTCTAAAACATGATTAATTTTGAGTATTAGATAACATACTTACCAGCAACAACATATACTATGTGAATCGATGATATATTTTTCCACTTTACATTTCTTAAACTCCTCAATCCTCCTTATTATGTCACAAATAAACTTATGCATAATGATCTAAACATCCAGTAGCATTTGCAAATAGGTATTAAGAACCAAGTTGGAGACACCGATATAATAAGTTTTTTTATTATTTTAATATTTTATTCATATTTACAACTGTAATAAAGTCACACGACAATAGCGTGTAAAGCAACCACCCATTGGTGGCACTTTAATAAAAGATATATATTCGAAGGTCTCAAATCCTTTTTTTTCAGCCTCGTAGGTTATCGGGAATGGAATGCGAAGCAAGTTGTGAGACTAGTGGATCTGAGTGTTAATGGAGTTTACAATGAAAGGATAGGTATCTGTATGGGCTAAATCAGCAACATATGGAACGTTAAGATCTTTATGGATACGATTATGTGTCACAAAGTAAGGAGCATTGAGGATTTTTTGAAAGATTTTGGATTGAAAGGGTACGAGAAGAATTGGAAGGTTTATTTTATCCCTAGAGTAATAAGTTTAAAATAACATTCTAAAACTTAAAGAATCAGTTCATTATAAATACGTAAAATTTGAGGAATATTTAGTAATCTTAAAAGTGGATGTACCCAAAAAAAGTATTAAATTTTGAAAAAAAAAAGCTTTGGAAAATTAAAACATATGTCGGTTACTTCTCTATTGTTATTCGTTTAGCTATGGGTATTTGCTTTAAAAATAATTTTTATTTTGTTTTCAGGATTACATTGTGTATAAAATTCCTTTAATTTCTTTAAATCGTACAAGTGAATAATTAATTTAAAAAAAGTCTTAACACATCACTTATATGGAGAGGTTGTGATGATGGTTTGTTGTCAGAAACCATATATATTTAATTATTCCTTAAAATCGTTTAATTATTAATTAATAAATAATACAATTAAGTAATATTGTATAGAGGGGATAAAAGAATGAACAGATTGTAATTCGCTTACAATTACCAAAAGCCCCTCCACAGCTCAAACACTCCAGACCAAAATACTCCACGATGTTTGCTTAGGCGTGTCGCCTACACGGCTCCTGGACAAACCCTCTCTCCTATCCAAAGTGAATTACTACTGTTCAGTATAACAAATATTTTAAATAATTTAACTTTTATTTTTTCTATTTTTTAGCATTCTAATAGTATTTCATTATTTTTTAATTCAATTTATAATAATTTTTTTTTACAATTATTTAAACATTTTTTGATAATGTTTTAAAACATGCAACTAACAGAAGAAATTATCTTTAAATTATTGAAACAAATTTTCCAGAATTTCTTCCCAGATACTTCTTTACAAATATTATTCTTAAATATTGTCACTTTGAGGTATTTGAATTTTTATAAAGAAAGGTTCTGAAGTCTATAACAAACGTTCCTAAACCGGCCATAATTTTTTTTTTATTAAAATAAATTACAATATTTCTTCTAATAAACAAAATGTTAGAAAACTTGCTTTTTAAAATTTTAATTTTTTATAATTTTGACTTTTAAGTTTTAATTTATATTTAATAAAACATATACATATATAACACTCTGGCTTAAATGACTGCTTCTACTAGTCTTGGCTTACTTGTAAATAACGAAACGAATGATAAACATGGACTGAAGGAAATTTTTAAAAAATAATTGAAAATTCCATCGTTTGTTATTAACGGAGAAAAACATTCATGTGTCTAATATTTAATGTCTCACGTTTAATAAATAATATTAATATGAATACAAAGAAAGTATGGATTAAGGTAAAAACCAGGAAAATCTCGAGAATTATGGGTGTTGCAATTCTTTTGACGTGGAGTATATATACTGGGGAAATAAATTCTTGATGTTTTGAATGTCTGTATGTTGTTAGACCTGAAGAAGGATTTCCTTTGAAACTAGTATTCTCATAAATTAAAGATCTAAAAAGAATATTTTATTCCTAATCCTATTTTTTTCTGCACATTTATATATTTATTTTTATAATAATTTTATTTCCTTACTAATAACGAAGGATCTCGTTCAGATTCTGTAAATAACCCGTTCAAACCGGTTGACATTCAAGCAGGCGTTGACTTGCATTTCCTGATAACAGATTACCTTCCCTGGTATAAACAACTCATTTATATACTTCAACTTCTCTATGATCCATGAATTCATATTTACAACCCTAGTATAGTGTTCCGGATTCGGAGTGACGGGTGGGGACTTCGCGATGCGTGCTGTTAGGCAATGTGGTCGCTCGTGGGGGATGTAGGGGGTGACAGATTTAATTATTTCAAGGAAATGAACGTGTCTCGAATACATGAAGGGGAGGGTGAAACTATGGATGAGGAAGAAAGGAGCAAAAAAAAAACGTGATTGATATTAGGCGTCAAATTGATTAGAGTTGAAGAGCGTGGTTGAAACGTGTGAATTTAATGTTCTCAAACGAGATCACGTCACGTCCTAACTGATGTAGAGAGCTTCAATTTACAACGTACATATGATTAACAGTTATCTAGTTCGTAATTTTACGTTATGGCATATATCTTACTTAAAAAAATGCAGACATACTTGAAAATATTGCAAATTGAAGTTAGAAATCAAACAAACAGTGTGATTTAATTTTTCATAAATGTATTTATCCGTACCATAATAGTATAAATAAATTAAAATTAGGAAAAATAAACATCACCCTTTTTACCACCAAGCCTTCCAATTCATCTAATACCCAATCCTTACAATCCAAAATCCTTAAAAAAATCCTAAATGCCCCTTAGTTCGTCACAAACCAACTTATCCATAAAGATCTTAATATACCTCACGTTTCTGACATAGCTCAAACCAGATATCTATCCTTCCATAGCAAACTCCACAACCATTCAAATCAATTAGTATCACAACTTGCTTCTCACTCCATTCCAGATAACCCTTCGAGGCACCTGAAAAGAAGATGGCCTCAAAACCTCCTAATGCAGTACATCATTATATAGAACCTTTAGAAGTGCTACCTATGGGTAATTGCTTTAAAAACTAGTGACGAGTTATTTTAATCATTATCATCATAATTACTTGATGTATTTTATTTTTATATTGCATATACCAGTTGTAAATTTAAATAAATAACTTTTTAAAAAAAGAATTTATGTAACAACAAAGTTTAGTTAACATGTCGGAAATGGTGGATTTTCCGACACAGAACTCATTCGCCAATGTTTTCCCCAGATTTGACCTATCGTATTTTACGTGAATTCCGAACTACAGCCTACAATGTCTGTTAATGAACTATTAAAAAAAAATTGTATGTAATAAAAAAAAAAATGTTTTCTTTTTCTTCAAACCAATTCGGATAATCGGATATCCGGATAATTGGAGTCCAGATAATTGGAGTTTCAACGTATTTTCATTTAATTATACTTATTATAAACTTTCCTGCTTACATATAATATACTATTGTCGTTATTTTTATACTTCTTATTCTGTAGTTGACACTTTATTTTTTAGCCATCTGTCATAACTGTAACAGATATAACGATTTTAATTTTTTTTCTTTAACTATATATATATATATATATATATATATATATATATATATATATATATATATATATATATATATATATATATATATATATATATATATATATATATATATGTAATTTTTCTTGATATAATTCAATATTATTAAATATATCTTCAAATATCTCTTCAAAAATAAAATTATATATATATATATATATATATATATATATATATATATATATATATATTAGTATCTCTTAAAAGATGTTATCGCTTGATTTTATCCCATTTCCGAAAAGAAATATAAACATATTTAATAAGATCTTCAACTAGGGAAACAGTATTATTCAAAATCCGCTGATGCAAAATACCTAGAAAAAATAAGTGTTTTTCTTGTATTTTTCTGTTGTTTTTTTAGCGAGTAAGATTGTAAAAATTTCAGGTTCATACATATATCAAACGCCGCACATCCTTTTTCAAGGAGGAAAAAAATCGACATAAATCACGAGAGATGCGTAAAAGTTTGTAACTCCTAATTCCGTTCTGTCGGAACGGAAAACTGATGAGGGCAGAGACTGAGTTATGTGTCGTGCGTAATATTAGTCCCGATCCTTTCTGCTTCTATATCGGGACACGGGGACTGCTCCACAAGCTCCTCCGACAGAAGGCAGTCGGGCCATTCGACACGTGTTATCCGTCGAGCTGAACCAATCGGGAAATCTGTCCTGGGAAAAACTAGACATTTTTGAAGTTGAGTCGGTAAAAATACAAAAAGTAAATGAAGTAATAATGCTGGCAACAACGTTCCAATTGCTTATAAATCAAATAACTATTGGTACATTTCAATAATTTATATATTAGATGTTTGGAGGCCTTCTTTTCAGAAGTCTCTTAACAGAAAAGTTTAGACATAAATAGGTTCGTAAGTCAAGTTTGGGTTAATTAAAAATTTTTTATTTTTTTATTATTTATCTATTTATTGAACTTTACTGTATAAATATAAAAAATCATCTAGAAAATGTGATTATAACGTTCATAATTACAATTTCAATTTCTGGTAAATCAACTACCCACTAGTAGTATTTCAATAAAAGTTCTAAATGAGAAGGTCCCGGGACCACTTTCTTTTTTCAGACTCCCAGAGGGGTTGTCAGGAATAATATGGGAAGTTGAGAGACTTGTGGTTTTGAATAGTTTTGTGATTTACTTTAAAAGGATAGGTATCTGGGCCAAATCAGCAGCATATGGAACATTAAGGTCTTTATGGATACGTTTATTGGTGACAAAGTAATTCATTGAGGGTTTTTCAAAGGATTTTGGATCGTAAGGATTGGATGCTAGATGAATTAGATGGCTTAGTGCAGCCCCAAAGCTCAACTCTATATTTCCAAATAGTTCTAATTACAGTTATGTAAATGAGTCTTATTTAATTAATCAGAATGTTTGAACGTTTTTCAAGTAAATGATGGAGTCGACCGTATGTTAAGGTGTATTTACATACAATATATCGTTTTGAAATACTACAATAAATAAAACTGTAATACTAAATTTCATTAAATACATGCATATGTACTTAATGATATTCAATCCCTAATTTCTAATCAACTATAATTTGTTAAAAAAAAATTCTTAAAATGTTTTTTTTAGAACAAAAAACAAACGATTGTGATTTGCAATTTCGTATTATCGGGAACATACCATACACGGCATTTTTCACGGAAAATCATTCTGACCATTTTATTTTATTTTTTTTTACATACCAGATTTCAAGACAACTAAATCTAATGGCATAGTAACGACCTTTAGAGGAACGAACCATTGGCAGCAACCCAATAACCGTTCCCGAGGCCATCTCCTTTTCAAAAAAGATAAGCCTTGGAGGATTATCTGGAATTGAGTTGAGTTGAGAATCGTCTTCATTTGAAGTTGTATTTTTTTCTGTGGATTTTTAAAAAGTTAAAAAAAAAGCAACGTAATATTTTCATATTTAATTTTATTGATTTTGCAGCTGCATGAAGGCGTCGATAATAGTCAATAACAAAGATTTATTTTTTCACCAAATGTTTTTCTCTTATCAAATCCTTTTTTCTTTTTAGTGCTAATGACTTTCGTTAAATGAATCATTCACTTGCACCGTTTAAAGAAATTAAGGGTATTTTATACACAATGTAATACTGAAAAAAAAAAAAAATTATTTTCAAACCAAAAACCCATAGCCAAACGAATAACAATAAAAAATTTCAATTCTTCAGAATTTAGTTCTTTTTAGGTATATCCACTTTAAGTTTGCTAAATATTCCTCAAATTTTACGAATTTATAATGTACTGATTCTTTAAGTTTTAGAATTTTATTTTAAACTTATTAATCCGGGGCTCAACTAAACCTTCCAATTCTTCTCGTATCTGATCCTTGCAATCCAAAATCCTTCGTAAAATCCTTCATGCTCCTTATTTTGTCACAAATAAACTTATCCATAATGATCTATATATATTGCAAATTTTTCCTAACTGGATGACTATTCTTCCATGATAAGCTCCATACCCACTAGTCTCTCCACATGCTTCTCGCTAGATTTCCGAAGCGTCAGTAAAGAAGATGGCCAAAGAACATTTATTGAAGTGCAACTGAGGGTAGTTCCTTACAAGTTATTGACATGTCATTTTATTCATATTTCCGCGCACACTTAGTGCATACACTGTATACAGTTACATCAATAAAATTTAAAAAAATGCTCAAAACTATCGCTCTTGAATTTTTTTTTAGACGTGGCGTATCCATATTCCGTAGGGATTCGCTTTGGCCTCAGACCTCTAGCTATTCCTGGCTATAACTGTTGCTCTCCAACAAAAGACAAGACGGTTTCGGAGGGCGAAGAGAGGTATAAAAAGCGCTATGAAGCTGTGAGCAGATGGAGGTGGACAATGGCACACCTCGGAGGCCCGAATTCCAACCTGACCGGTCTAACCACTCACCGAGCTCAACTCTCTCGCCGACTGACTCGACACATTTTTAAACAAAATAAATGCCATATTATTATATCTACTAATAACTCTTGATAAATCTGATGATTTTGATTTTTTAAACATCTTGTAACTGATTTATTCAATTTTAATTATTTGAAATACCGATCAGAAGATCATCATTTCCCTCTTGCTTATACTGTAATGACACTGTACTATTTTGCTTAGAAATGCATGGAACATAATTAAAATTAAAATACAAACATAAATAGTTTGAATTTACATCATAAAATTACAGAGAACTTTAAATTATTCATGTCAAGGAATGTCTTATATTCATATGTAAGAATGTTACATCGTGAATATAAAATGAAATGAAAAATAAAATTACAGTCACCTACGAATAAGAATAATGCACAGTTACAGGGACAATCGTCTGGCCGTATTATTTACAAATTAAATGATTCAGTAATTACGGCACACATTTTAGAAAGGAAAACAAAATTAAAAGAATATATATGAAATAATAAAAATAAAAATAAATTAATTCTAAGTATTTATTTAATTATTCACATATTTTCGGAAGATTGATTTTCTAAAAGGTTCAAAATAAATTATTTTTAAAGGAAGTTAGGGAAGCTGCTTTAAGAATAGAAGTGGGTAGGGAATTCCAGAAGGAGGTAGCACGAATAATGAAGGATTTGTCAAAGGCAGTTTTATGTGAGGTTAAAAGGTTGGGATCTAGTGTTTAGGAGGTGGATAAAAGAGCGCAGAGTTAATATATCAAGAATATAGGAAGGTTTTGGGTTTTTGGAGATTGGAATAGGATAGTACCCACAAAGTATTACCGTCGGAATTTAGGAAAAATCCACCCAAGCTTATAATATCGGTCTAATGAAACATATGTTTAATCGTGATGAAGTTGCAAATGCAAAACTTTTTTCAATTTAGAGATAATTCCTTAATAAAATTTCTAAAAAAAAACAAATAATTTCATCAATTCAGGTTCACATGATGATGGTACCAAAAAGAGGAGAACACCAACGAAACTGTATTGACTTGAGAAAAACTGGATCACAGAATTCCAACTTAGCAATACATGTAGATGTGAATAACAGATCACGTAATTAGATATCGACGAAACTTTCGAAACAATAAAAATAAAAAAAATAATCCAAATTTTTGTTTTAATTGACCATGAATTTGCAATAGTCCTGTTTAAAATTTGTTATTAATAGGAAATAGAAAAACCTACTAGTCATAGGGTAAACCTAAGGGATTTTTCATTTACCTGACTTGCTGACTACCCTTTCTTTCAATTACATCCCTGTTTACTCTAGGAATTGATAGCTTCAAGAATCCCTTGTCTTACTTAGGTGAGTGTAAGTATGTTAGATTTCTTGTCTTACATTTTTACAAATATAATACATAAGATCTATAGAGCAAATATCTAAAGCTAGTAGGAATGAAAAATTCTATTAGAATTGGACAATAATTCATCAATCCTGTATTGATCCTATACTATCAAATGACAGAGAGTTTATTAAAAGTAATATTCATTTAAACGGATAAATCAATTCAAGTACATTTTTAAAATAAAATTTATTCAATAATATTAACCGGACTTCTAAATCTTCCCATCTACGTTTCTTTTTTTATCTCTTGGTAAAAATTTCAAAATTTATTTATCCACAATTTTATTTTTCATCACACAAACGATCTCGCAAAAGAAAATTATTTTTTTTTGCTATTACCCATAGCCCCCTTTTTTATCATATTTAAAACCGTATTCAAAATGAGCAAATGATGTAAATTAGTAATATTTTTAAGAATGTTTTAAATATAGAAAAAAAAAACTATGCCAGTGATTGAATGCCTGAAGTAAAGATAGTACCTAAGAAAACTATTTACCGATTATTGTTCTTTTAGGAAAATAAAGGAAGAAGCCATTTTATACTTTCGATTAAGCTTTAAACCAACCGTTATAAAAATAACGAACTATCCTCTGAACATTCTTCGATGCACATAGCACATATAAACCAATGTGGACTGACATAATTAGTGACTAGAACATTTGCTGGCAACGGACGAGCGTCGCATAAATTTAACCATGACATCGCCTTGAGGAAATATATTAAACTTAAAAGTACATATTACCAACTGACAAAATTCCCAACAGGACACGGCCAAAAGAAACATTATTCTAAGCCTTTTCACCTTGGTGACATTGATACATGCGCTTAAGACAGGCTCAGCAGGGGTATTTAATCACGTGCTGTATAGCATCACATTTCTTGACAACAGGGGAAACCTTTGATCAAGAATATCTTTGAAGAGGAATGGTTGATGAAAGAAACTATTATGAAAAATTTCGGAGAGAGTACGAAAAAATCGAAGGAGAAACTCATGTATTCGAAGCAGGCTTGAAAAAGGATAAAAAATTTGGTAAAATAAATCAGTTTTAAAATGCAATTTATTCTTCCATTTATTTATTTTTATATTATATTATAACAGTCCAGATACCTATCCTTTCTTAGTAAACTCCATAACCACTCAAATCCATTAGTCTGTCAATTTGCTTCCCATTCCATTCCCGATAACCCTACGTATCATACAGAAAAAATGTAATATCTATACTATTATAAAAAAGGACAAGCCATTTTTCGTTTGTGACCGACCACTAACCACGAAAACTACTGAACCAAAATGTACCAAATTTTAAACACATCATATTCATAGTTCCAGGAAAGTTTAGCAATAGTAAAATCTTCTGATTTTCTGATGACACTAAAAATTAAATTAAAATTAAAAATTGTATATCTAATGCTGTTACGTAATCTTTAACCAACTAATCAGTGCTATTTAAATCAGGTTAAAAGTAATTGCTATGCATGAAAATATCATTGAAGAAATAAGGCTTTTGATTGCATACTTCAAAATACAGGAATTTTCATTATCATGATATATATATATATATATATATATATATATATATATATATATATATATATATATATATATATATATATATATATATATATATATATGATTGGTGATAGCGATGACGCTAACGAGTGCCGGGTCGGTTGGAAAGAGAAACTGAATGGCTGTGGGCGGCCCCTGACACAAGATATAATCTGATTCTTCACGTCCCGCATCGTCAGTCTTCATTAGAGCACAGTCACCCTTTGAATAATTCCATGATACGCAAAGCTTGCCGCCTAACAGCTCTCTTCTGAAGCGAATCCCTGCAGTCAATATGCTAATTTCCTTCTGATAGTAAATTTCTACGAGTTATAATACAAATAAATTATTCGATTACTTCCAATATAATGGAAGGGGGTGAAAAAAAGATCTGACTTCTAAAGACAAGGTATCATGTTTACTCCGTGCTTGGAAGTACCGAATATTCTTTAAGCCAATCCAATGCTTCTTATCAAGTCACAAACGTAGTTACAACAACCTTTATGTTTCAAATACCGCTGATTTTGCCCAAACCTAAAACGCATCATTTTATCATAAAATCCCTAACCACTCAAACAAAAAGATCTCCAAACTTGGTTGACATGTACAGTTGAGCGTCGAAAATCCGAACGCCTCCTGAGGAGTATTTTGAATATTTAACTAACTCGAAAACAACGGAAGTTCTATAATTTTGTGGGCCAAACTATCGTCGGGGTTATTAAAGTACGGAATTAAAGTTAAAGAGATCCTGGAAGATAAGGATATTGCAACCTCAGTTCAAGAGTCAGACAATACAAATGAATTCAGTGATAATGAACAAGAACCAGCAGACAACTAAGTCCCTTCACATTCTGAAGCTTTTACAGGTAAGAGACAGTGATGACTTGGTACGAAACACAGACAAAATGTAGTCAAGTTCAGCTCTTGTTACTTAAGTGAATGAAGGACTTGGCTGGCAGAAAACGAGTATCGAAGCAAACGCAACCAAAAATTAGCGACTTTTTTAATTTAAAATAGATACATATACGTAAGTGATTATGTACAGTTAGGTTTAGAGTGTTTCTTTTTATGTACTGTAACTATTCAGTGCTCTGTATGTCCATCCATTGTACGTACTCGACATATTTCTTTGACATATAAACTATTGTTCTTATTTCCTGTTCTGTGTTCCAGAACTGTATTTTTAATTATGGGTCTAAGCGGCATTTCTAGGTTATATTCGCAAATCCAAACAAATAGGTAATCCTAACAACCTATGGTCCCAAATGGTTCGGATTTTCGACGCTCTGCTGTATATACATAAAATCCCTTACATTCCCTGTATACAAATGTGAATGCATGACTTGTAAAGAAATTTCTAAAAATTTTAAAACTGTTAATTAATTTGTAACAGCAATCCTCTCTTCAATTAAACACCTGCAACGGCTGTTCTCTAGTCAAATAGTTCGGAATTAATAAACTAAATTTTAGACAGTTTAACAACTATATTACTCTCAATATCCAAGTAAAAAACCTATGCAACAACCCTGTAAATAAATTTGTTTTTTCCAATCATCTAGATATACGTTCTGCCGGAACATTTCTTTTTTAACTGCCTCATTCGTAAGTATAATGAAAGTAAACAGCATTTTATTAATGCAAAACTAAATTCAAAACAAAAATAATCGTATGCCAAGACTTTTAAATAATTTCCTCGACAATTTCCTGTTTGCATAAAGCTTTCAGGGCATTGTTCCAACCCTTTGTCGAATTCACGCTTGATGTTCGTAGACAGACGAGGGCGGGGGGCGGTGATCAAGAAGGCCTAGGGTGGGTTGTTGTGGTTGGAGGCTGATTGCAACAGAACAATAGCACGCGCCACCCCACGCAGCGATAATGATCTTTGCATTGCCGGTTGCCACAACATACCCCCTTGTCATTAGGGGGCAGCAGCAAATCTTGAACCCTTTCAGTCAAAACATGTTCTTTTTCCTCCATTCTTCGAGGCTTATTGTTCGGAACGGAGTCCCTTGTCTTTTCCCCCGAGAAAGGATGCAACAGCTTTCGTCCCGTTTCCGCCTACATCTTCCCTGTCGGAACAATCGCAATACAACGCTTATTAGGATCTGAATAGCGGTACTATACTATGTGGCTTTGCTCTGAATCCAAACAGTTCTTCCATATCCAGATCCATAAAATAACTAGAGAATCGAACTATAATTCTCACGACCACATACAATATTACGCAATTAAGAATGTTAAGATGTCCGCCTATTGTAGATTACTTATATCCAAAGTTAGATTCCTGTTTTGAATAACATGGATCATTAATTTGTTCAACACACACAAGTTATAAACGAAGATATAGAAATAATCAATGCATGCAAACCTTTCAATTTGACTTCAGCATTAGGTTAAAAAAGCAAAAATTATTTTATACACATTTACATTTTACTTTATTATGTATATTAATTATGTTAATATAACGCATTTATGGTCTCGAAATACTTTTTATTTAAATAGTTTATACAGTCTACCAGAATTAATGGACTTTATTCCATTCTTATTCAGGATATCTCGGTTCTTGATGTTCTAACTCGTGTAAAAGTTAAAAGTCTTAGCAAGGAAGCCCAAAAACTGAAATGGAGGTGGGATGGACACCTAGCGAGAGTCAAGGACGAAAGATGGTCGAAAAGCTGCACCGAGTGGACACCGATCGGCCAAGTAAGAAGCAGGGGAAGGCAGAGAAAAAAAAAAAAAAGTTTTGTTTTGTGTTTGTTTTTGTGGTTTACAAAGAATATTGTATATTTTATTTTATTATGTATATTAATTATGTTAATATAACGCATTTATGGTCTCGAAATACTTTTTATTTAAATAGTTTATACAGTCTACCAGAATTAATGGACTTTATTCCATTCTTATTCAGGATATCTCGGTTCTTGATGTTCTAACTCGTGTAAAAGTTAAAAGTCTCAGCAAGGAAGCCCAAAAACTGAAATGGAGGTGGGATGGACACCTAGCGAGAGTCAAGGACGAAAGATGGTCGAAAAGCTGCACCGAGTGGACACCGATCGGCCAAGTAAGAAGCAGGGGAAGGCAGAGAAAAAAAAAAGAAGTTTTGTTTTGTGTTTGTTTTTGTGGTTTACAAAGAATATTGTATATTTTATTTTATATTGTTACATGTTACAACTCAGCTGCTACAAAATCATTTTGGAGCTGAACTCCATTTTATCTCCTAAGGGAGAGGCTTTTGTCATAAATGATACCAATAATGCTTTATTATTATTATTATTATTCTTACCTTCTTAGCTAAATGTTTCTCAAAATATTTCTCAAAGAGGCAAAATGGAAAGGGCTTCTGAATGATTTCGGGTCCTAAAGCTGACTGAGTGTAAAGAGACTTAAGGGTCAGGCAGTTGAGTTGTCCTTAAGGCTTTCCCTATCACTGGTTGATTTTTTTCTGATTATACCGGAAATAATTTTTAAATGAGATTACAGGAAATATTTATCAGACCATTAAAATTAAATTGTGGATTACTTTTGAACGATTTTATTATTTCTAATGATTCATTAATATTTAATTTTAGTCTATTTTATCTTAATTTATTTCGTTTCTATTCTCTTAGGACTTACTCCTCATTAATTTGTAATAATGTTTGTTTTTTTTTGGTACAAAAATTAAGAAAGTGGATAAGGCTTAAAACGAAATTTCCTGATATAGGTCTGATAATTCACAAAAGAAAATGGATTTGGGCAGGACACCTCGTAAGAAGCGAAATCGATAAATGTTTTAAGAATATTATACATTGGTACTCCCGAGATTACAAAAGAAGCAGAGGACGACCACCTACCCAATGGGATCGAGAAATGAGGACAGCATGGCAAAGAGCGGCTGAAGAAAGAAAAGAATAGAAAAAATTAGGAGAAGCTCACTACAAATCTTTAAAAAAAAAAGAAAAAAAAAAGAAAAAAAAAATGAACTCAAACTCAGCCATTAGCTGATTTTGTACAAATGTAAATAGAAAAAAAAGTATGTATATATATATATATAAATCAATGTATGATTATTGAACAAACATTTTTGATCTACAGTACAGTTATAGAAAATCATGTCTCAATTTTTATTTTACCTCAACACTCTTCTGTCCTCAAATGATGCAAATGATATTTAGTACGTTAATTAATCTTTTCAGTGATTCTGAACAAAACAGGAATTATTACTATAAACTTTTGAATACATTACTTTTTTTTTATTCAGTTTATTTTTAGCGGGAACTTTGTTTTCCTTCTCCCATAGCATCGGGAAGTTATGGCCACAGTTGAGAGCACTTAGTTTGTCTTCTATAGACAGAGTTGAAAAACCGAAGGCGTCTAATGGGTTCTAAAAACAATCAGAATAGGGATCCTTGCCAGGAATTCAGTTTTAGTTTGTTTGCCTGTTGAATTGCTCCCTTCTTATAGTATCTATTTTGGTTGCGTTTTGAATTGATATGACTTCGCCCGCTGCAGTGAAAGAATTAGTGATAGTTAATGTTTGTCGTTTAGGGTTTAGTGAAGGAAGCCATTGCAGCACAAGGGGATTGGAGTGAAGGGTTATTCTCTTTAGCTTTATTATTGAATCTTTATTTAATCTATAGGCGATATGTTCACATCACTAGTAAATAAAATGCTCCTAGGCTTACAAAACTATAGTAAGGTTTTTACTCATTGATTATTTTTATTAATATAAAATATAGTCATTACAACTAAGTTCATCCTATGCTTTTAAGCAATTTTTTAAAATTCATTTATTTATTTTATTTTTTACGAATCACATTTATTGTAAATACTTAGTTAACTAATAATTCTATTTTTGCTGTTTCTTTCACGTGAAGACAGAATTATGGTTACAAATCAATGAGTTGTCATGTTACTGTGAACATTTTTGCACACATATATTATACCTATATGTTTTATAAAGTTGTAAATATTAATAAAAAGATTTAAAAAAAAAAATACAAAAAAACAAAACAATGGAGTTATTTTTATAGTTTAGTTACAACTGAGATAAGGAAGTTCAATGTGTAAGTCAGTAGGCTCCTAACTCTAGTTCCAGTCAGGCTTCGGCAGATAAATATTTAGGTTTGATTGAGTTTCGAATGTTAAACATCCATCTTCAGTTCTGAGGAGATCTAACAGGCATCTTATTGGTTTTCCAAACTCAGATTGTAATATGCCATTGCGAACAAAAAAAAATTCGTTTAACAAGACCATTAGGATTGATGGATTAATTGCCGCTTCCATTGGAATTATTTCATTAGAATACTAGCTTCGAATGCTGAACATTCATCTTCAGTTCTGAGAAGATCTAACAGATATCTGCTTAGTACTGAAGATGAATAATTCTAATAGAACTGGTAATTAATTCATCAATCCTAATTGTATCGATCCTTCTATACCATCATGCGTACTTCAAGAAATAATGATTTATTCTGTTACATGAGCACAAGACTGACCCTAGAAGACTCTCCTTGGGAACATTCGGACTCTGTAAAGTTGGTACCATATTATTTGGCTTTCACAAGAAACCGTGTATTGTAGGTTTAAAATTAAAAAAAATAATTTAAGGTTCATTCTGGTTAAAACCAGAAATCATGCCTAAAGGCATAAAAAAATCTATCAAAGCTTATCTAATTAGATCTTCAATCATTGAACCATGATTTTGTCTAAACCTTTTTTTGAGAAATCGACATGTCGTAAGAGATGTTGTAGAAGCCATTTCGCAGTGCGGTTGGTGGCCGAAGAAGGCCCGCATGGGCTTATCTGGTCGGTTGTGGGAATGCGGGCTAGCAGTTACCTGTGTCCCTTATCGAACATTACCGGTAAACAATGAGGCAGCGACAAACACATGTCCCGTCCTATCTCTGTTTGCCCTCGCCCCAGGAAACAAGCCCTCTATCTCGGCCTTCCTTCATCTCTATGCAAATGTGTGCCGCCAACTTTATACGTCCTTGTCAATCTAATTCAGCGATTAACGCAGCGTTGTGAGCCGGTGACGACCGGTTCCCCTTTATCCACTCCTCCTCCGGAACAACAATGGCCGTGGGGTATGACTCCCTGCCCAGCGAGTGTTGAGTCGTTCCGTCGGCCGAACAAGTTTACAATGGCAGCAAACGCAACAACAAACAAGGCGCGAATAATGCAACAATGCATTGCTGTTCAAACTTGGTAACTGGAAGGGCCAGTCAGCGGTTACACTGGATCGATCGAAACGTCATCTTATCTATCTATCAAATAATCTAACGGCAATCTACAATGTTCCAAGAAATTTACTTCAGTAATTTTGTAATATATTGTGTTTAGCATTGTTAATAATAGAAAAAAAGCCCATTCTAATAAGAAAATAAAGTCAGTTTTAGAGCATTCATTAGACGTTATTGATTCGAAGAGTGTTCATTGGTAAAATTATTTATTTATTTTTTTTAAATTTATTCTTTTATAAATAGAAATTTAAAACTGTATTAGAAAACACATCTAGTAAATTGCCAAGAATGGAATGGGATAAGTGTTAAGTTTATTATGAAAGGAAAGGTATCTGTTTCACGCCAAATCGGCGATATGTGGGATATTAATGTCATTGTGGATCAGTTCATTTGTGACAAAGCAAGGAGCATTAAGGATTTTTCGAAGGATTTTGCATTGGAGTGATTGGATGCGGGAAGAATTCGATGGTTTGATGGATCCTCACAATTCTATACCGTCCAAATAGGTCTAGAATCGAATTCATCTCGTATCCAATCCTTGCAATCAGAAACCCTTCAAAAATGCTCCTTACATCGTCACAAAAAACATATCCATAATGACCTTAATGTTCCATATATTACTGATTCAGCCTGAATCAGATAGCTATCCTTAACCATTCAAATCCTTTAGTTTCTCAAGTTTCCCATTCTATTTCCGACTACAAAGTTGGCCTCGGGACCTTATCATATGTAACTTTAATTAAAGTGCTGTAAGTGGGTACTTGCTTCACAAGGAATTGATATGTCACTACGAAAGTTGTAATAACATCTACAAATGTAATTTTTTTTCTTGTATACTGTTCTAAATTTCAATAAATAGATAAACAAAAAAGCTTTATTTTTTTTTCCACACTTGTTAAACAAAAGATTAAAAACCAGCGGATGGAATGATCGCTATATAATTCCGCCGTTCCTTATTACGACGGCATGATTAGTTTTCCAAAAGCAGAATATTTTTGCTCCGAAATTTCCACTATAAAGGATTCCCCTTGCATAGAAATGGACCAAACAGGTAATTGTCTTAACACTAGTTGCTCATTAGCGAGTAATTAGCTATTGTTTGAGAACTCCATTTACATCGGTTCGCATTAGCATTGCCGGTTTTTTTGAAATTCATATAATTTCCTCCCTTTTTTGAGAAATAGCCATCTTGCTTTTCTTGAGATACAGAAATTTACTAACAAGAAGATTTCTTAATTTTTTTTTAAAATGAGGATATTTGGAATTATGTCAAATTTCAATTTATTTATATAATGTTCAAATTCAAATTAGAAATTTTTATTGATTTGTGAAAAATGTTTTCAACGTTAGATAAGTGACAGGATTCTGAAAATTTATTATTAATCTAATGCGTATCATTGAGTTGACTTAAACCCCATCTTGGCAGCGCAAACCGCACGTATGGTTGGTCAGTTGCCAAAACTTGTCTTACGTTGCTAGATAACAGAATTAACCCGTTTAAGTCATAAAGTATTAGAATTTCCTTAAGGAAATTTATAATATTTATTTAGTAAATAAGAGTTATTTTGATTTTAAAATTTTTCTTGGAAGGTTTAGTTTGGTTCGAATTTATGCAACTGTAAAATTTCATTTGACAAATCATTACTCAGAAGTATATCACCTTAAATCCAACAAATCCATATGGCAGATTGCAAACTAAGATCTTAACATATGATTCATAAATATATCTTATCGACATATTGCTTATAAAATTTCACCTACACAGTGCGATGGATAAGGAAAAAAAAAGCGTTTGACATGATTTTGTTTTCTTCCCTACATAACAAATATATAAAAAAAATAATTTGTGTTTACAGAGAGTAGTACATCAATACTATAATTATATATTATGTTTTCTTTATTTCTTCATTTAATTGGTTATTAAATAGAGAATAAAAACGTATTTTATGGGAAAAACAGTTGCAGGTCGAATAGGGAGCTTAAAACTGAATATTTTGATATATTTGGGCAAGAACATAGTTCTGAAATTATTAAGGAAAAAGATCGATATCAGACGAGGCGGATCACAGAACTAATGCCATATCTGAAATTCTGAGATTTTTCAACAATGTGACTTTTGTTTTTATTTGTTTTAGTTTATAGTATTGTAAATACATAATATTTTTATAATCACTATATCACTGTATATAGTATATAATAATCACTATATTTTTATTGAGAAAAATAAAATGCTTGGTTTCAGTTGAAGCCATCGACTAAACGCAAAGCGTTGTTTATAACATGGAACGTTAGACATAAATTATGACGATTTGAACCTAAATCATATAACTCATTAAACGGGTTTAAAAATCGCTCGTGAGTAAATATAAGATTTGCTAAATATAAATATAAGATGTATAAACGATTGTACAAAATACAATATGAAGCTGTTCTCGACTAGGACCTATCGCAGAAACCGTTCAAGACAGTCACTTTGCAGGTTGGTGTGTACCCTTTACTACGAAACGAGCCATGTGTCCGAAACAATAGTAGATAAAGATGATTGCTTGATCGTCTTCCCTACCGACGATCAAAACATTCTATACCGTGTAAAGATTATTTTTTTGACATGAGCCTACAACACGTACAGCTTGTCCGACACGTCCCAAATGACTTACCCGAAAGGACAATGCTCGATCGAATTACACTACCGGATAATTACAGGCCTTCCAGGGCATATGTAACTAAATAAATTGCCGGTATCAAGCCATGTCTATCTCCCGCAAAGAAAACACGTCCCCGCCGAGTGTCCCCAGAGAAAATTAACATTCCGCCAGGAATGCATGTCATTAATATCTTTATCTAGCAAGATAGGATCTAGGCAGCCATGATGCTGGGCAAAGATGGGTATCTGACAGCTTGTAAATCTAATGGAAAAGGTTAATGCGATCGTTATCGGGGGTTCGCCGAGAGGAAGGTGTCGCAGGGTGTGCTTCCGCCCGATCACCTGCTTATTGAGGACGTTGCCAAGGCTGCGAGTGCAGGCTGTGTAGCTTCCTAGAGTGCCTTGCATATAGTCGCTCAGTATTATGCTCCAATTTATTTTGAAATAATATCGTGACCTTTATCAAAACATACTGCTGTATTACGAGCTACAATACAATACCCGCAGTGAAAGAGTAACTATCTCTTTGGAGTTGGTTTCAGCAAACAGTGCAGATCCATTATGTCAAACTTTTTAGTTTAAAGAGATCTCTGAATTTTTTAATAAAATTCGGTAATTATTCTTTTCTAACTTAAAACTTTTCATAGCTTCGATTCGAACATTTGGATAGGGAAGGAGATTTAGCAATGGACAATATTTGCCATTTAACGTAATATTTATGGTAATTATGGTCTGTTATACAGTGGAGTTATGTTTCATGATAAATGAAGATAATTTGAAGAAGTCAAAACTACAAACATAATTCACAATTTATGCACCAGCATATTTTGTTTATTTATTTTAATTTATTATTTTATCTTTTTGACTGCGCTATATGAAGAATCAGCAATGTTATCCTTTAACAGCACAGTGTCCTCTTTAGACAGAAGATGTAACTTCTCTTATCCGATCCTCACAATCGAAAATCCTAAATGCCATTATCATGCATCAAATAAGCTTATTTATAACGATCTAAATATGTTGTAGATTTGTCTTCCAAATTGCTTTCCATTCGATTCCCGATGACCCTCCGAGGCATCTGAAAAGAATATGGCCAATGGACATTCTTAAGTAGAACATTTACTGAAGTACTATTCGTGGGTACTTCTTTTCCAGTTATTGAAATGTCATTGTAATCATCTTACACGCACATTTACTAATTGTAATATTTACTAGTTGTAAATATCAATGAAGTATGGAATAAAATTTTTAAAAAATTGAAAAGCTTATTTATTTTATTTTTTTTTATTATTTGGGCTGTGCATATAAGCCTTGCCTAAGTGGTTTCAGCTGGTGTGAAAATAACTGATAAGTCGTGGTTCCAAGATGTTGGCCCCTCCATTAGATTTCTACGTTAACGATAAGAGCATAAGAGCTGCCCGAGGCGACATTTAAATTGATTAGGCTCTTGATGAAAAAAACAGGACAGACAGACAGAGCGGTGTCCACCGCGGCACTGCAACCGGTTTGGGAAAATAAAGCGAGCTAATTCTTGCCCAGGCCGGTCCTCGCCATTTCTTGACTTGGCGGATATTATCGTCGCGGTGGGGTCGCTTTCCGTAACTTAAAATGACTTCAAACATCTGTTTTTTGTATTTTTTTCAATTATTTATTAATATTTGTTACTGTATACAATACATACAACACGAAAATGTATGCAATATGATTACAATGACATGTCAATAACTTATAAAAAACTACTCAACAATAATACATCAATAAAGCTTCTACATTAGAATGCCCATTGGCCATCTACTTTTCAAACGCCTAGGTGTGTTATTGGGAATCCACTGTGAAGCAGATTGGGAGACTAGTGGATTTGAGTGAATATGGAGTTCACTATGAAAGGATAGGTATCTCTTTTGGGCTGTTGTTTTAGTCTTATGTATATTCTAAGTAAGCCGTTTTCCAAATCCTAAGTAGCGGATCTATTCGAAAGGAATTAATGGGAAAACAGTAGGACAGGAAGTCGTTGGTTTACGACGAAGGTAAAAGTTATCTAATGAGTTTTTTTGGACTTATTTTAAGCTTCTAATTTCGATACCATTCTTGGAGATTTGTAATATGAGATCGTAGTAAGGAAGAGAACATTACTTACTTATAACAGACAGAGGACGGTGCTAGGATAAGTCGGGATGTCACACCGTGCAGAGGATGGGCCTTAGTATACTTCCTTGAGGAACACCGTCATACTGAGTAAAGAGGGATGAATGGTCAAAATTATGTCTTACTATGAAAGTTGTATCAGTGAGATAAGAACATTAAAAAGGAAATCTGAATGAGGAAGAAATTTACGGAATTTGTGAAGTATATTCAAAGCGTTTGGTATTTAAAAATTAAAGTCTTATTTCATATTGATCACTGCGCAATTTGATTAGTTAGTAGTACTGTATTCATAGAAAAATGCTAATATCACTTATAGTATTTAGGAATTTAAAGGTCCACGCTTTAAGGGTCAAGTTTCCAAATTAGGATTTTTTTTTCTGAAAATCCATCTCAGAATTTGGATATTTTCCATATCATAAATTATCATGAATATCGGTGAGTAAATGTTTGAGTTTGAAAGAGCATGATGACATGATGACTAGCAAAAAACAAGGTATCTAAGTACCCTCATCGCTAGTTCTTCCCGCATCTCTTAACCCCTGAGAAGATAACAGTTCCAACGGTAACAACCCTGAAGGAGTGACAGCCAGAGGAAGGTGATGGTGAAGTACTCTCGTCGTGAAGGACTACTTGAGGCTGAGGACCTGCAGCCACGAAATGCTACAAGTGGCCGCATTCACCCCCCCCCCCCCCCTCCAATAAAGGCTGCGACATTGCACGCATCTCCGCCCTCGGCAGAAGAAATAGCATTGCCAGTCTCTGCAGAGCATCCATAACGGATCTTCCAATATGTTAGGGTGATGTCCATAGTTTGAATCCACTTACTGTTTAGAGAAATGGCTCAGAAATTCTAATATTCTTTAGTTTATGAAAGTTTTGATCTAAATTTGTAGAATGTTTCTAAAAACATCCATTGACAGTAATGCGAGGTTTTGAAAGCACATACAGTGATTTGGAAAGTAAATAATTATGTTCTATAATGCCATAAAATTGACCACGTCGGCTTGTACGGTGTTTGGATTAAGTGAAAAATGCTTTACACTTTATAAATTCATGATATATGTTCCTATGCTGTAGTATACCTAGGGATTTTTTAACTATAGCTAAACAACTAAATGTGAGGTAAATATTTATGTTCGGAATAAATAGATATTGCAAAACGAAAATAAGTCATGGTGTCCAGGTAATTTCTTAATCTTCTAAAGTCCCTGGCAGTTTTTCGCATTTAATAATTCATCTATAATAAATAGTATCAGAAAGTTGTGATATACAATCATACATGTTTATAATCTTACATTAAAATGGAGGATAAAAATGCTTACAATCAGAGTGAATTTATATTTAACAGGTGTTATAATAATAAAGAAACATACTTTGACGTAACTTATAGATTTCACACCAAGAAATTCGATCAAGAATGTACGAAAAAAGAATTTAAAAAACAAATAATAAATATCATGTTCTCCATTTATACGGCGAAAGAGAGGAGAACGAAGGATGCTGATATTTGTCAACAAGCCTCTTCGTATTCGATGTTTTGTTTCAAAACTCTCGATGTAATGCTTGTTTACGTTTCAGTAATGGCATATTTTCCTCACAATATTACTAACAACATGAAAGGATTGCTTTATTTATTTTTTCTGTTTTGATTTTTATATTTACCTCTCCATAATTCCAGGTACGAGGGACCCTTTAAAACACAAGGAATAATCTTAAGTTCGAATAACCGAAAATTATAGAAAATCCGAAATGAATTAAAAAAAGAAAGTTTAATCAGAAACAGTATTTTTTCTATTATTTTTAATGTTCATCATCCTATTATTCCTTAGTCTATCCTATAATTCCTTAACGGCACAAACCAGGTACCTATCCTTTCATCGTAAGCTCCATAACCACTCAAATTAGTTTCTCAACTTGCTTCCCACTCCATTCCCGATAATCCTCCGAGGCGTCTAAAAAAAAGAGTGCCTAGGGATCTTCTAGTGTAGAATTTTTATTGAACTGCTAATGATGAGTAGTTCTTTTCAAGTTTTGACATATTATTGTAATCGTTATCAGATCATTTACTTAATTTATATATTTGTACAGTTGTAAATTTCAATAAATTGATATATATATATATATATATATATATATAGAATATAGAAAAATATACACACATCCAACACATCCAAATATACTATCATTGATTTAAATACTATGACTGTCAGAAGATTCCTGGACCAAGGATACAGGAAAAGACGCACAGTGTGATGGAGAGCACGGTCACTTTCAAGAATCCTTTTGTTGTATTTTACAAAAGGTCTCTCTTATACAAAAAACCACAGCCGTCTAGTTACCCACTGAGCAGGTAATAGTGATAAATCGAGTTAGGGAATGATGTAAGTTATGAATAATTGGAAAGATCACGACGAAATATCATAAATTCAGGTCTGCGTTTGTGGTTTTCGACGTAAAGAATGCCTAGGACATGTTGACACGAATATAATTTATGTATCCAAATATATATATATATATATATATATATATATATATATATATATATATATATATATATATATATATATATATATATAATATAATTTATATTACCGAATATAATTTATCAATCATTTATGTTTGAATAATTCTTTTTCTTTCTTTTTTCCCACTATGTACGTCTATAATTATTCTCCTACTTATGCCCCAATATCCATCACTCCTTTACTGCTATGCACTTTTCATTGCTATAATGTTTATATATTTATTATCAACTTTATTGCCAATTTCCTACAATTGTTATGAATCTTTTCTATTTACTTAGTAACTTAATCTCATCGAATCATTTACTTTGTATCTACTCATTAATTTAATTTTTTTAAAAATATATTTACTCATTTCCTTTGAATTTAATTGCTAATTCAAAAGTCTTTAAGCATTGTCTATGTGGTCTTTATTACCTTTATTCTCATACAGTTATTCTTTACATACCTTTTTTTATACTCTCTGAAATTTTGTCATATCTTTTTGTTTGTTTTATATATCTTCTAGCCCTGATGAAGGCTTGCAATGGAAGTCGAAACATCAGAATTATAGATTAAAATTTATTTTTAATTACTGTGTATCTATGACTGCATACCCCAACTACCTACATCCTTAAATACTTCTCAGGCAACAAATATCCCATATATTTCCAAATAGTTCGTATCTTGAATGTATAAATGTTCTGAGAACTGAGGATGAATTTGTAACATTCAGACTAGTAAGCAAATAGTTTAATTTAAATTTGTTAATAATAGCATATCGTTTATTTGAATGGCCTGAGAAAAAAAGCTTTCGCAGGTAAGATGAGTAGTTAGTGAGAGCGGGACTGGGATACGGACCTGACTTGAATAGACGAAACTAGTTTAGTATGCTGTTCCCTCAGGACATTAATTTAACCTCCCTAATCAGCATCCCGGTTGTCTACTTCTATTGATGTGCTTTATAGAAAATAGATTGATATTTCCCAATCGAGGTAAAATCATGCAGTAGAAGCCTTAATGTTGATACTAATTCAATGATTATTACTTGAGGAACGCATGATGGTATAGATACAACCATATAATTAGGATTGATTGGTTGTTTGGCACTTCTGCTAATTTTTTTTTATTATGTATAGTTTCGAACGTGTACAATATACAACAAGTAAAAAATGTAAGACAAGAATGTTACAGACTACTTCAACATATACTATACAAACGTTCAAAGCTCCCAATTAATTACAAAAGACTCATTTACATAAGTGTAACTAGACCTATTTGGACGAACGGAGTTTAGCTTTAGGGCTCCACTAAACCACCCAAATGATCTCGTATCCAATCCTTACAATCCAAAATCCTTCGAAAAATCCTCAATGTTCTTTACTTTGTGACCAATAAACTCATCCATACAGATCTTAATGTTCCATATGTTGCTGATTTAGCCCAAACCAGATACCTATCCTTTCATAGTAACCTCCATAACCACTCAAATCCACTAGTCTCCTAATTTGTTTCCCACTTCATTCCCGATAATTCTCCGAGGCGTCTGAAAACAAGATGGCCTAGAGAACTTCTAGTGTTGATTTTTTATTGAAGTGCTATTTGTAAGAAGTTATTCAAGGGTTAATCACATGTCATTGTATTCATTATCAACTTACTACTTCATGTATATTATTTTGTACAGTTGTAAATATCAATAAATGAAAAAACAAATACAAAAACAAGACGAGAATATTTAAATAATTTCATTTCAAAATCAATGACAACAATATTAGAATAACTAGAGGTACGAATGATGGTATAGAAGGATCGATACAATTAGCATTGATGAATTATTTTCCACTACTGGGTTATTCGTTAAATCGAAGACTATTATAAGACTAAAATATTAAATGTTTTTTTATTAAGTAATATAAGATTATATATAATATTTGTACAAGGTGCTGATGTTTTGAATTTATTATATGCTTTTAGAACTGATGATGAACGTTTAACATTCGAAACTTGTCTTCGAAATTGAATTTAGAATATTTTGCCATTTTTTTCTATATTTATCTATATCCTAAACCTGGTTCTGAGCTTATTTTTTCATAGCGATTTGCCGCTGATATTTGATTTTATATTTTAATTCTTTAAAAATAAAAATAAAGAGAATTTTGTGAATATACGCATTTTTTTTATCAAGGAGTAATGTTTTATATACATTGATGAAAAGTTTTTTAATTTATTTAAAAAACTTATGCGTGTGTTATTGAGTGAGTTCAAGTATAAACGAAATATCTTCGCGATAGTTTATCATAATAATATTTAATTCACATTAAATGACGCGTACCAAGTTAATCGAAGGATCAGGGACCTTATCTTCACCGGCCAACAAGAGAGGCTAATGAAGACTTAGGCAACAGATATCTGTGGGAAACCGACGGAGGCCTTTTTGCATAAGAATGACTTTAAAATTAGCTGCATATGGGCTCCCCAGAATGGCCTGATTAGGCGAAGCGTGGCGGGGCATTGTCCTCACAGCTGCACACGCACACACACCATTAAACCAAATATTCGGGCTTACACCCCCGTGGGGGGACAAACAACCCCCTTCTCCCCACCGCTGGTCTGTAACAGCTCCGGACAAAGGAACTAAGTGGCCATCTCCAGAGTCAAACACTGAGCCGATTCAAGACCCAATTATGTACCGCAGGCAAACGCTTTTCATACCTCTCTGAATGACTAATAATCAATTGGGAAATATTATGAAGGAACACAATTATAAAAATTAATATTGAATTCTGCTAGTGGCGCAGCTGAGTGGGAAACGATGGGATCACTTTATGTCTGGCGTGCCCTCCCATAGTGGGAGAGAGGGGGACAAACTTGTCTCTCTGTTTCCCTGTAATGCTTTATACATTCATGTTAATTTTAGTCCCAACAATACAGCATTAATCTCTGCACACTCATAGATGTAAACATCAGTCCAAAACAGGGTTTGAAATCGATAATTAAAAAAAATAATAATAAAAATCAAATCCGATCAAGATTTTTATCTGGAATTTTTAAAATCATTTAATGATTTTCATTTTTGATCATAAGTGATAAAAATCAAATTTTGATCATTATTTTTGAACAAAATTTTTACAATTAAGAATAATAATAATTTTTGAGTAATTCCTTTTTAAATCAGAAAGTTAATTTTTTTGAATTATCTCCAAGATGTTTTTTGAGTATTTTGTATACAAACATATTAATCAATTCGTGTGTAAAAGGTGGTTTTTATTTTCTGATCAACATTTTTTTTATCTCAATTTAATCATTATAATTATGCAATACCGTATCACTCAGTAAGTGATCATAATTTTTAATCAAATCAATAAACATCAAAGAACAATTGAAATTTTTATTTATAAATCAGGATTGATTTTTAAATTAAAAATCAAATATAATAATTATTATATAATTTTTTGGAAAAAATAATTATTGATTTTAAACCCTGGTCTAAAAACATAGTAAATAATAAAGAATCAGTTAACAAAAATATATATATATATATATATATATATATATATATATATATATATATATATATATATATATAATATATATATATATATATATATTCCAAAACGATTGAAAAAATAAAAAAAGAAAACGCTGATGGTCGATTTTCCTAAGAAAACCTGATTTCCATAAAGCATTATAAACTGACAAGCAAACATGTGTTTATGTTATTTATTATCCTTTAACCAGAGCGTAGAAAACGTACTAGGATCATTAAAAGTATTAATTAAATAAAATCAAGTAGTAATAAAAAAAAATTAATTACAATTTTACATTGATAATGATTTATGATTAGATGTTTTCCATAAGATGGGGAATATCTCTCAGGATTTTATTTAAAATCTCATTACTTTTTTACCCCATCAAATGCAAGACGTGATAAACGCAAGAGGTATTTAAATTAAACATTTCTTGGTAATTTTTTTAAAATAAAAGTTACTTTTATATAATATAAATAAAAAAATCAATTCGCCTGTCAGTGTGTCTAAATACTGAAATTTATTCAGAAACCAAAAAAAAAAAAAGTCAAAATTTCATCTTAGAGAAAAAATATTATACAAGAGTTACAAAATGATTTTACTGATATTAAAAAAATGCAGTGGCTTTATTTTTACTTTGAAATATGAAAATATGGTTTATATCTGAATTTCTGAATAGGAATTATGAAAGTGTTTATGGTTGAAGAACGCATGACAGATCATAATTAAGAATTAGGGAATTATTTGACACTTTTATTATTTCTTTTTTTGTTAGAATACTAGTTGGGAATGTTAAACATTCGTCTTCAGTTCTTAAAACATACGTACTTAGAAAAAAAATAGCCCCTTAGATATTCAAATTGTGTTACTAAAAAAATACCTCATAAGAAATCAAATCTACGTTAGTACATCAGAATGGGAGACCATTTTTTAAAAATATTAATGTTTATCTGCCGCTACAATAATGACAGATTTATCTTATATTTTTTTTTTTAGTTAAAAAAAAAAAAAAAATCAACGGAATGGAATTAGCCTTAACACCAAGAATATTTAATCCTAAAATAGTAACATTTTTTGCAATGCCTGAATATTTTTTAAGTGGCACGTTGAATAAAGTTATCTCTAATAAATACATGGTTAAATTGTGTTTACATATATGAAAGAAATAATGCTGTCTTGTATATATATATATATATATATATATATATATATATATATATATATATTTTTTTTTTTTTTTTTTTTTTTTTTTGCTGCCAATTAAACGTTTTTATTTAATTATAAATACATCATTTTACGCCCATTAATCTTAACTGGTTCTTAATGGAGTCTTCCCACACGATCCGTATTTGGGAAGGCGATCCCTTAAAATGATAATTATTTCTGTAAAGTATAATTAGTCGGCGTAGGGAGAAATTTTGTAAAGGAACATAGCGGCGTGTATTATTATGGAGACAAATGAACGAATTCTGATGAGGCAATTGGAGCCAAGGTGCGACACAGTGTCCTATTCATAACTGGACCACCCTTATTCTTAATTGACTTAATTCTTCTCGTCATCTCTTTTACCAGCCTGTCCGCCTGTTCCAACAACAATTACTGTTTTTTTTTTCGACCCAAAAGAAATTCCTTTAATTCTTGCAGCCGGGTCCTGTGATGTCTCCGTGGTCTCCACGATTGAGTATCGTAAACGGACACGTTTGAGAAGAGTGATTAGTCATTTAGGGCCATTCGCAATGGAGTAACAAAGCAACACGCGATCTCATAAACATGTGGATCTTTCTTCTGTAGCAAAGTCAGTTAGCCGTTAGAATAATTCAATTTTTTTTTTTTTATTATTTATTATTATTTACAATTGTATAATATATATAACAAATAAATTTGGGGAAAATAATTACATTGACATGTAAAGTTCTAGATTAGATTCTTGGCCATCTTCTTTTTAGACGCCTCAGAGTTTTGCCAAGAATCGAGTGCAAAGCAAGTTGGGAGACAAGTGGATTCGAGTGGAAGTGGAGTTTACTAAGAAAAGATTGATTTCTGTTTTGGGCCAAATCAGCGACATATGGAACATTAAAATCTTTTTCGAAGGATTTCGCATTATAAGCATTGGATACGAGATGAGAATTAGAAGATTTAGCTGACCCCATAGCTCAACTAATAAATGAGACTTTTGTCATTTAAAGGAAGCTTTGGACGTTTTTGTATTAACTATTGAAGTAGTCTGTAATCACTAGCAGTTTCTTGTCGTTTTAGACTTGTATGTGGATTCCTAGTAAGACGTTTGTCTAAACGGAGTCCTAGGAAGCGGATCTGTTCAACAGAGGTTAATGGAACATTGAGAATAAAGTTTAAAAATAAAAATTATGCAGTCCCTATTTCGAGAGCTTTCGAAACTTCCGAAAAAAAAAAAATGAAATCTCAAAACTATAAGAGAATAAAAAACAACCATGGAGCTCTGAAGTACCTCAACGAAAAAAATAAGTTCCCCAATCCGGTTCCCAATCATACAAAAATGACTACTGGGTATTTAATGTCGAAGGAACAAATACTGAAATGATTGAGCAGTGTCAATTTTTACTAAACATTTATTAGAGAAAAATATTCAATCTGATATCTCAGTGGTTCTTGGAGGCTGTGAAACAAGTATTCTAATAATTATAAATTTATTATCGAATAACAGTTTAAATAATGATGTATACTTTTTCTTTTTTAGTTTAAACATCAATTTTTATTTATTAAAATTCATAGTATTTATTGACAGACGCAGATGTCTAATAATTTTTACGCCTGCAAACATTAGGAAACAATCAACTAATTTCTAAATTTTAAAATATTTATCAATATCATTGATTTATCATTCATCATTTAAATAAATAACTGCTTTATAATAGGTTTTAAGGATATTGAAATTAATAAATTAATTATAATGATTGTAATACCTAATATCTCCTGAAAATTTCTCTAAAAAAAATGTTTTATTATAATACTGGGCCATGTGCCATGAAACGTTGCCCAGTATTATAATAATAACGAAAAAAAATTTGGATAAATATATATATTTTTCTGGATATGAAATTACAATCTTTACCATAATATAATTAATCTCATTATCTATTTATGATTAATAAATTAAGTTATTACGAAGAAACTATTTTTTGATTTTTTCCAAGAAATATAAAAACAATTCTAAATCAATATTTTCATTACTTCCCTACTTATTCCGTTTTAAATATTATTTTGCGACTATGTCCATTTTTAATTTTTCTAAATTGCACTATGGTTTAGGCTGGGTTCATATTTAATAAAAAAATTTATCGAATACTTGGTTTGTATTTGACTTTCTTCATTCCATTTTTGGGGAGTGGTGTGCTCCTCCGCATGTTCAATACTTCTATTGTCTATAATTATTAATACAATTAACGACCCCTGACTGATATAAGTGGGATAATAGATAAAATAAATTAAATAAATTCCTAGTCAAAATAATTATGAAACTGGTTATGGATAATAAATATACGTGCTGATTCTAGTATGATCTAGTATTTGCATACATACATGCATGCATACACATAAATACTTGTATGAGTTGAAACTATGCGGGGATTCTGCATTGAATTTTCACAGTTTGAGAAATCTGTCTCGTTTCAGTTGAAACTAAGACTAGAAACGATCCCAAAGCGCGTAATATCCATCCAAATGTAAAGTAGCTGGTGACTGGCAGACTATGTTTGAATTATACAAGAGGCCATTGAAAGGATTATAACAGGCCTCGTTGTTTAAGAGTACAGATGAGGACCTTGAACCTAGTGCCTCGAGAGCTTTCAGCCTGAACAACGGACGCAGGAGGCTGCGATGTGTGCGTGTGTGTATGTGTATATATATATATATATATATATATATATATATATATATATATATATATATATATATACATACTTACATATACATATACATACTTAAAGCGTAATTGTTGGAGAATTTTAAAATATATAATTCAAATGGCAATTGAAAAATAAACATATATTTTTTAAATTTCTGATAAAAGGATATGTACGTATGTATGCAAATTGTATATCATAATCAGCAGAAGTATTCATTATCCAGAACGAGTTTACTTATTTATATTAAAAATTTATTCAATATAACGTCTGGCTTATATTAGTCTTGAGTCGTTAATTATAATAATATTTATAGAAAATAAAAGTACTGAATAAGTGGAGAAACAAATATGGACTATCCTGAAGCAACATTCTAAATTGTGAAGAAATTCTTTCTTTTTTTTTATATACTTATTGAAATTTACGACTGTATACAATATAAAAAAAAATACATCAAGTAAATGTGATGATAATGCTAAAAATGACAGGTCACTTGTTTTTAATGAAACTACCCATTGGTAGCACTTATTAAGGTTCTACATGATAAAGCACTATATTAGAAGGTCCAGAGGCCATCTTCTTTTCAGGCGCCTCGGAGAGTTATCTGGAATGGAATGAGAAGCAAGTTGTGAAACTAATGGATTTGAATGGTTGTGGAGTTTGCTATGAAAGGATTGATATCTGGTTTGAGCTAAGTCAGAAACGTAATGTACATTAAAATCTTTGTTAGTTTGTGACAAAGTAAGGAGCTTTGAGGATTTCTCTAAGGATTTTAGATTGTAAAGATTGGATACGAGATGAAGTGGATGGTTTAGTAGAGCCCCAAAGTTCAACTCCATATGTCCAAATTGATATAATTACTGTTATGTATATGAGTCTTTTGTAATTAATTGGAAGGTTTGAACGTTTGTCAAGTAAATGTTGGAGTAGTCGATAACGACGGGCAGTTTCTTGTTGTTTTAGTCTTGTATGTGGATTCCAAGTACGTTTGTCCAGATCGAGTCCTAGGTAGCGGATCTGTTCAACAGATATTTAAAGGATACTGTAGGACAGGAAGTCGTAGGTTGTTAAGAAAGTCAAATTCAAATCAAGTATCTAATAACGTGGCTATTAAAAATGAACGAACCCTAAACCGAAGCACAATTCAGAAAAGAAATAAATTATAAAAATTAAATTTAGTGTAATCACAAAATAATATTTGAAACGAAATATCTAGGGGATTAAGATAATAAAAAATGTTAAGAATTTTTTTTTGTTAGGAACATCTAAAAATATTTACTTCTTGATAACTTACTGGGATTCAAAATTAGAAAACATAAAAAACAGGTTTTTTATATCATTAATTGTATATTAAATTTAATTCTATTTAAATACATTAATTATTAACTTTATATATTTTTTGTATTTTATTTTATTTAATTCTTGTATTTTTTTTTTTTTTTATCTACTTTCATTGTATATATTGTATAAATGGATAATTTTTCATCCATCTTACTCATTACCCTTTAGAAAGGAAGCTTAGAATATTTATTTAGTATAGCTATTTATTTATATAAAAAAGATTTACAAGTGTCTCTGGTTCTGATATTAGTAGGGTATGTTCATAGACTGTTCTCTTCTACTTTATCCAGAATTAAGATACAAATAATATTTGTTTGTTATGATTGTTTTTTTTATAACAATGTAATAATAATAGGGATTTATAAAACTTATTGTAAACTGTAAGGTGCGAAAAGTTAGACCTAACGATCACTCTATACTAAAGAATATAGTTCAAATTTTATTACAATATCGTAATGTATTTTGTAAAAGAAATTACTTTTAAATAACAATGGGAAGGTTACTAGAAATTTCATAAATTATTTGTTTAAACTGGAAAATATCTTAGAAATTCTATTCATTGAAATATTTCATTTCATGTAAAGTTATATTTTTTACATGTTACATCAATTGTAGTTGAAACTTAGAAGAGGGAAGAGCAAATTGGTCATGAATTGACATTTAATTAAACAATATAGATATTTTTAGGCTTAAAAAAAAAAAAATAAATAATAATACTTAGCCGCAATAGTATTTTAATTTTTTTTTCATTCGAAATAATAACGAAAATTAACAGGGTTTGATCCAGTGAAGCGAGTAGCTGGGAATTTCAGGTTGACAGGAACATTTTGGTGGTAGTTATCGCAGCCACACAGACAGACAGGAAATGGACCCAACCAACACCAAAGGCTGTTTCGGCAAAAAATGTCACGTGTGCCTTATTGGGGAGAACGTTAATTTTTCAAGGATCTTGTGACAGAAAGCAGTTATTCACGAAGTAGTTTCGTAAACTTCACAAGAAGAAAAAAATCCTGAAGAAGATTTCAGTGTTTATATGTGTATATATATTTGTTAAATTTAGACCGTAACGTTAAAAAAAACAACATATAATGGGGTTTAGTTTTTAAAAACTACATAACTCCATAAAACGACAATGAAAAATGAATGGGTCTAATTGTCATAAAATTCTTGGAATCCAGGAAAAATACTAATTCCATTGCTAAATTTTTTTTTATTTATTTAAGCATCATGTATATGTTGGGTGGAGGTCTGTTTGAATAAAATTTATCAAGTATTTTAACACCTAAGATATCATTTGTTACAGAATTTCAAAAAAACTAGCATTTAAGGTGTAAAGTACCAAAATGGCAAAAGTATATACCGAATATTACTTAGTTGTGAGAACAAATATCATATATAATACTTGAAATTGAAATTGGATCAATTTGAAATTTAATAATTTAAAAGGTTGAAATAACTAAGCTGTAATTTTAAATATTATATAAAAAAAAAAAATGCTAGTAAACCCTGTTTCTAAAAATAGTATTTATAAGACTATTACCTTAACTATAGTTCTTTATTTACCTAAGAATTAGACCGAGACGTAGATGGAAGGATTCTGATTAGGCCGATCTTGTGGGTTTGTTAATTTATGGGGTAAAATAGAAGAATGAGTTTGGCCAAGCATTGGAGTTGTCAACATCGACCTTTCGGATTCGCTAATTTTTTAATTTTTTTTCAATTTCAATTTATCTTGTAATTTATGAGACACTATATCCAACTTCCCTAGAAATGTGTTAGACAATGACCAAAAGGAGGAAAATCCGAAATACTGAACCGGAAGAAAGATTGTCCTTTAAAATCGAAACAATTTAATTTTTTCAAGGATACTTTTCAAAATATTAATCTCCAACAAAAAGTTTCTTTATTAAGTTAAAATTAAGTCATTTCTTTCTTCGGAAATGAAGAATCATTTTGGATTTAATTGTTAATAAGATATGAAGAGTATTTGTTTTATTTAAAAAAAAAAAAAAAAAATACGGTTAAAGTCAGGAATGGTATCTACTCAGCATTTTGAGGACAAGCGAGTAAAAGAAAAAAAAAAGTTAAAAGGTTCGTAAAAGCAATATTAAGGTTGTATGGAATTACGTATCGCGGAAGACTATCTGGAAGTTTTTTAAGAGACGTTAAACCACATTATTATTTTTGTTTTAAGTTTTATGACCAACTATAAAACTAATGAATCACCATCAAAACTGTCATCGAGACCTTTAAATTAACAACGGAAATGTCCATAAAAAAAAAAAAAACAAAAAAAAAAAACTATAAATTCTTGTAAATGGATTAGGATCCAAACTGGCTGGAATGGGACCACATGTCGTAGCAATAAAATTCCATCAAAGCTCCTTATTCTGCCCGGGACATCAATCGATGGGGACGTTGGCAGCACTTAAAGGTCCACCGTAAACCCATGATGACGTTTTTTTGTCGTTTGAAGGCTTGTCGAGATTAACTAAACGACACGCCTAACGGGTCCGGGATCGGTGAAGAATCGGCTCGATGCCTCGTACATTTTTTTTTTTTTTTTTTTTTTTTATACACTAACTAATCTAAACCGATAGATATTTTCAACAAAAGCCTCGTTAAGCCTGTGGATCGAAATGCTAATGGTTCCACTAATGAGTCAATTATTTTACAAAACAGTGAAGAGATAATGGATCTAGTCGGCTAATTAACGTGTTTGAGCCGGAAAAGTTTCCATGCCGTCCAACACAAATCCTAAATGAGTGGAAGGAATTATGCAGACGCTTAAAACTTCGGGGGCTACGCCGATAGTCTGAAAGCGGCTTCTGTACCAAAGGAGTAAACCACATTTTCCTCATTGGAGTATTGAATAGCTCCGTATATCTAAAAAAAACTTTTTATTACAGATACGGCAATTATGACTTCGGCCGACTAGTCGGTCAAGCCGATCATTGCTGAGGTTAAACATCGGGTGACATCGGCAATGCTCGTGTTGATTCGTTAATCGTTTTATAGCCGTCAGTACATGTAGCTACGGGCATAAAGCATTTATCATATCCTTCAACATTTATATTACGTTTCAATTAAGAATTAATATTTTTTTTTTTTAATTTTGGCACAAAACTACAACTGTGTTATCGATTTTTTTTTTTAATATCATGACCTTTCCTAAAGTTCGGTAATTTATTAAAAAAAAAAAGTTTTTCTATTCCTACAACAAAAAACTGTAAAGACGACACTAAAATAAAAATTATAATCAATTAAAGCCATGTTTTCATTTCGATCCTATCTTTATAGAGAACCTATCCTTAAGCGTAGAAATATAAATTAATAAAATGGCCGACTAGTCCACGCTTTTGCAGACAAAAAAAGTAGCCAACTAGTCGGCTTTACAGACTAGTCGACACATCTCTAGTTTTTATACATTGTCCTCGTCCTGTATAAATTTACATAACACATTTTACGCATCAATACTTATTCTTAATAAGATAGGCAGTATTTTTATGCAAAATGAAAATTAAATGCCTCCTTAAAGAATATGATCTGGATAGTCAACGATTGATTGTTCTTTCTTGTATTCAGGAGAATAAAATTATTACCTGAAAGACCATTCAAAAAACGTTGCTCAACAAAGACAAACATATAACTTTTATATGAAATTCTTCTCATTGTTACTTATGGATTTATTTATATTTTTTATTTATTTTTTTATATTATCAGATAACTGTATTTCTTATTACTTATTACCAACAATTCCTCTCTTTATTTTTATAATAAGTTTTAAACAAATATGAGTAATACCAAATGGTGTACACATGTCGTGGGAATTCTCGGAGCAATCAATCACAAATCTGGCCTGCTTTGAACCCCGGGCACTGACATGCATTAATATGCCGCCTTATCGATACCCCTAATCCCTAGAATCGATTTTTGCCTCGGTAAAGCGGCTAAGGATAGTATTTGAAGACAAATGTTGCAGCTGAAAGCGTTGCTGTGGAAGTTAAGAGTGGAGGCATCTGGCCGGGCATCTGGGGCGTTATCATGCTCCACTCAGACGCCCATCAGTTATTATTTTCTGTTCTCTAGTTCTCTAATATGGATTGTGGATTCGATGGATGCCGGCGATGGATTCGATGGCAAAAATTAGTAAGAAAAAAAAAAATTATCACTAAATTTCCACCTTAAAAATAAAGGTAATAGAAATATAATTTTTAAAAACTTATAAGAGGTGATAATGATCGTAATAGCAGGTCTATTGCTAGTGAAGCAAATGCCCATTGTTAGCACTTCAATAAGTTTTATTTTAGAAGGTCTCGAGGCCATCTTCTTTTTAGACCCCTCGGAGGGTTATTTGGAATAGAGTGGGAAGTGAGTTGATATACTAGAGGACTTGAATGGTTATGGAGTTTACTATAAAAGGGTAGATATCTGGTTTGAGCATAATCAGAAACCTAACGTACATTAAGATTTTTGTGGATAACTTTGTGACAAAGTAAAGAGAATTGTTCTCTACGAAATTCTCCATTTTTGACACCATTCTTGAAGATTTATGATATAGGATTGGAGTATTTGAGAGGTAACGAAGGGGTCATTGTTCACTAATAACACACAAGTGTCATCAGCATACTTGGTGAGGACGGTGCTAGGTTGAGTCCGGGTGTTAGCTGTATACACCGTGTAGAGGATGGGACCTAGGATACTTCCTTGAGGAACACCGGCAAATTGAGTAAAGAGAGAAGAATTTGAAAATTTGTGATTAACTTTGAAGGTTCTAACCCTGAGATAAGAGAAAAGAAAATCTGATATTAAGAACTAATAATAATTTATTATCTCACAGTCTAATACCCACTGATTAATACTGAGAAAGAATCGTATAATATTTCTGAAAGACGATTTAAATCTTAGTGCATTACGATACTTACAACACTAATTATAATTACAGTCCTCATCAAAGTGAGGTAGGAAAAATGGTAGTTGCAATAATGATTTCTGGTTTTACGGTGAAAGAATGCCCCTCGATTCCACCCTAACTGCCCCGTCTCTAACCAGCCTGTTAAAGTGATGAAGAAGAAGCGAGAAGGAAAAAAAAAAGAATGAAAGACACCAAGGGGAGAAATGCAATGAATAATAAAAGAGGGAGAAGTGCCTATTAAAGACTAACGTTAAATTGGGGAAGAAATCGGCCACCTCAGGACAATAAGCCAATTTTGCATCGCGGCAGTCCATAATAATGGTAATAATAACTTATAGAGAATTTTAAGGTCATGATGAAATTTAAATTGTTTTAACCATACTATTCAACTGGAACTCCATTCGGATAACGTTTGACTTAGAATCCACGAACAAGACTAAAACGACAAGAAACTGCTCTCGACTTCTTCAACATTTATAAGAGTTAGAAAACGCTCTAAGATGCCACTGACAAAACACTCATTTATATGATAGTAATTAGAACTATTAAGATATACGGAGTAGAGAGAGAGGGGCTCCACCAAACCACCTGATTCATCTCGTATCCAATCCTTCGAAAAATGCTTAATACTCCTTACTTTGTCACCAATAAACTTATCCACTAAGACCTTAATGTTCCATATGTTGCTGATTTAGCCCAAACCAGATACCTATCCTTTCGTATTAAACTAAGTAACCATTCAAACCCACTAATCTTTTAACTTGCTTCCCACTTTATTACTGACGACTTTTCTGGGCTTATGAGAAGAAAATGGTCTCGGGACCTTCTCATATAGAACTTTTATTGAAATGGGTAGTTGCTTTACAAGAAATTGACATGTTGTCATGAACGTTATTATCACATTTACTAGAAGCATTTTTATTTTTAATATAGTTGTATATTTTAATAAATAGGTATATAGTTTTAAATAAAAATGTTTTAATAAACCTAAACCTGACTTATGAACCTACTTATGCCTAAAAATGTCAAATAAGAGACTTTTGAACATAAGATGGTCTGGGTCCCTTCTAATGAAGAAATATGATGAGATTTTTTCATTTTTTTTTTGAGAGGGAAAATAATTGTGTTCGGATTTAAAACATTCTGAAAAGTAAATCTTGAATCCAAACAACGAAATTTTTAGTTAATAATACAAATTTTAAAATTAAGGTTTTACAGTTTCATTAATATTATACCAATAATTAGGGAATAAATTCTTAGGCTCAAATATTTTAACTTATTTTCAAATAATCAAAATATTTACTTCATTATAATTAAATGATAAATTATTTAAATAAAACTGGATTCAACAATGTGTTTTTTATTCCATACAAAAAAAAAAAAAATTATTATTATTATATGCGGTTTTCATAAAATCATTTATGTATTTTATTTAAGAACGAAATTGTATGTCCTGAGAATCAATTCTGTGGCTCTATATATTTTTTTCTTTTTAAAAGTGATTTCCCTTTTTACAAGGCTTTTCAAATTTATATTTATTTATAATTTAAAATATGGTGTTGTAAGAATGTAATAGTAGGTACTGGTGGATATTGTATTTTAATCTTTTTATTTTTTAAATAAAAAATAATAAAAAAATTAATGGAAAAAAAAAACGAGCGAGAGAGCAGTAAATTAATACAATAAGGAGGTCGCGGGTAGATATGTCTGCTCCCAGCCCCTCACTGACATCGATAGAAAAACTTCGATTTCTTTCCCCCTTTTTTTTCCTCTATCTAGACGGCTGTTTTTTAATGGATAGATGGATGTAGAAAAAAACACGAAGCTAAAAACGTCGGCACCCCCTACCTCTTTTGGTATAAAAAGTCAATAGAAAATAAAAAAAATAAATATAAAATACACAAACATGTTCTCCAATTAGATATTTATCTACAATTCCTTATAAGTAGCGTTTCCTGGAGCAATGTATATTTTTTTTCTTAGATTTCTAATTCTCGATTCAGTTTATTGTCGCTGCAGATTGATCGTGACGAGTAGATAAATTCTTTTTGAGATATATTATGGTATTATTAATTCAATTAGGATTGATAAATTATTTGTCATTCCTGCGAGAAATGTCATTCAAAGTTTCGGAATGTTAAGCATCAAAAATATAATTAAAAAAATGCAAAACGTAAGTGTGAAGTAGTAAGCTAAATAATCGCAATTCCTTAATTATTTTCAATGACTAAACTCCCCGTCAAAAGTATTGCAACACCCATAATTCTCGAGATTTTCCTGGTTTTTACCTTAATCCATACTTGGTTTATATTCATATTATTATTATTTATTAAACGTGAGAAATTTAGAATTAGACAAATCAATGTTTTTCCCTGTTATTAACAAACGATGATATTTTACATTATTTTTTTCAAATTTCCTTCAGTCCATGTTTATCATTCGTTTCGTTATTTACAAGTATGCCAAGACTAGTGGAAGCCAATTCAAACAACAGGGGGCAATATGTCTTATTAAATATAAATTAAATTTTAAAAGTTAAAATTGTAAAAAATGAAAATTTTAAATGTAAGCTTTCTAACATTTTTGTTTATTGGAAGAAATATTGTTATTTATTTTAATTAAAATAGTTTATGTATAGTTTAGAATTCAGAACCTTTCTTTATTATGAAAAAAAAATACGTTTTTATGAAATTCAAATATTTCAAAGTGTTGCGATACTTTTATCGGGGAGCTCTGTTTCAAGTGAAAACAAATTCAAAAATGACTATTGGAAATTTTATTTTAAATGACTGGATAAATATTTCCAATAGGAGATTGTTATTGATATTCAGTAGATTACCCCCTCTTTTTTTTGTATTACTCCTCAGTTTACTATAGGAACTGATAGCTTCAAGAATTTTAACTTCGTATAACATTAAAACGAAAAGAACCATAAATTCAACAAACACTCGGGACTGACACTGATACGTCACTCAGGAGTCTAGTAAAATATTCTAAAAATAGTAAGATATTCTAGTAAAAATAGAATATTTACCGATAATTACCAGAAATTAAATCATTTTAAACAAATCCAATTTTTTGTTTGAATATTTCCAACAGCACAATTTTAAATGTGATCCCAGTATGAACAGAAAAAGGACAAATCGGGCATTGTCTGATTACTTATTAGTACTTAGTTTAATCTAGGAACTGACAGTTTCAAGAAGCCTTCTATTTGATTTCTAGCATTAAATTGTTTTTAAATTAATATTTATAATCTATATATCGAATAGTTGATGTTTTGAATTGTTTTTAGGCTTTTAGGACTGATAAGGAATTTTTTTTTTAATTTTTTAAAAAATTATTTGTTGGTATTTACGAATGTATACATTGTATACATCAAGGAAATTTGAGTAAAATCGTTATAATAACATGTAAAGAACTACTCATTCGTAGCACTTATAAAAGTTCAAGCAATAAAAGTTCTAAATTAGAATTGAGTGAGAGGGAAGTAGGATAGGGTTGCCATAACAGCCTAGGTACTGACCGGGACACTAATCAAAACTCAACAAAATTAGTAGCTACAAAGTGTTCCACGCAGTCTGATATGGACTTTACAACGAATACTGCAAACTGAATGGAGTTGGGAGCATAGAGTTAAAACAGCGTTCTCTGCGATCTGGCGGCGCGAAGCTCCAAATATCGCCTTAAGAATTATGGACGCACTACAACTACACCGAAGATATAATATTACACCGCTGAATGGGTAAGTCAAATATACCGTAATTACTGTATATTCTCGGACGGGGACATATGATGGGCCAACCGGGACGACCGGGAGGGAAATTTCTATATCAGTGACATGTCCTGGTGTACCGGGACGTATGGCAAACCTAAAGTAGGAGGACTTAGCCTGGAAAAGATAGGTATCTGGTAAGTCTTTTGTAATTTATTGGGAGCTTTGAACGCTTGTCTAGTAGATATTGGAGTAGTCGAAAACAACGAGCAGTTTCTTGTCTAGAAGTGGCAAATAATTCATAAATTGTAAGGTAAATTTGAAACAGATTGAACCTATCATATGGTTTTTGTTCATCTTTTTTTTTATTATCTTTAAAACGCCTAATTAACACTTATGTTTCAACTGCGTCATTTGCTCGATTTAACAACACAAAAACGCGTCATACACAAGAAAAGCAATCAATAATACCACCACATCCCATCCAGGAAAGTGGAACGGGTTTTTTACTCCTTCAGCTCATACTTCCCCGCACTTTTTATGAAAATCAATATCTCATATGCTATTCATAATAAAATTTCATATCCGAGGCTTATAGGGGTTTAGGGTTAGAGCCTCAAGCCCATTGTTACTCCGTGAATATTTTATAGAGAGGAAGTATCAGAGAAGTGGGATAACCTCCTACAATACTCTTTTATAGGTGTGTACTTATTTTGGCGGTATAGCGGTGGTTAGATGAGGAGGGAGAAACGACTTCGTTATAAACTGGCTTTCAACAACACGGGAGGGGGGCTAACACCTCAAAACTTCCCCCCTCATAACTATAAACAGCTTCGTGGTGATATCTTGATCAAACTGACTAAAACTGGAAAAGGCCAATTGCAAAGTTCCATTTAAAATTCAAATTATTACATCACTGACATAAAAAATAATATTTTGATGCAAAAGTTAATTTATTAATTGTATGAATTGATTCATTACCGTGCATAATTTATTGCCGTCGAGCGAGATAATTTAAATATTTATTCAACAAAAGCAATTTTAAAAAATGTCCTTAATGACCCTCTTTACCAAAATGTTCTGGCAGGCAGAAAAATGTACTCAATATTTTTTTTTACTTTTTCATCTATAAGTTTCATTTTTCTTTATGTGTTTACGTCCTCATATTGTTTAACCATGATATATGAAACATATTACGATTATTTAAAATATTAATTAAATAATAATAAGAAGTATTAAAAAAAAATAAGAAATTTTTAATTAAAATGATTTTTTACAATTTAAACTATTTATTTAAAAACACATTAAACCTGCAACCCATAGAATGCAAGAATTGTTCGGTAATTTTTTTTTTCAACATTTATACACTGACAGACATTCTTTCACTTTCTCGTCTATAAGTTTCATTTTTCTTTATGTGTTTACGTCATCATATACTATGTGTTTACGTCATCATAGAATTTATTTAAAATAGCATGTAACACGAAATAAACTCAAGCGTTATAAATCTTATTAATTAAAATATTCATAAATCTAAAATAGCTTACTATTTTTTTTCTTTAAATACTACTTGCTTTTATTTAATTATTTTTTAAATAATTCTAATAAGTTTTATATGCCCTGGTTTATGGGGACGTAAATCCTGAAAATGAAAATAAAAAATCAAATGGGTAGAATTTATTGCCGGCCAGTTTATATTTTCGGAATAATATAATTTTAGAATGATACATAATTATTTTAAAAGCATTTTTGCTTTTAATTTTCTTTCTGTTTCTGGTTGCATCAAGGAATTACAACCAATTAAAAAAAAAAATTAACTTAACCTGATTTGCTATGCAGCAGAATTAATATCAACATATTAGATCATCATCGTTAAATAAAATTCGTTATTCGTTTTACTAAAAGCTACAAATCCAATTGAATCAACTTAAACTGATAGAAAAATATTACATATCTATAGTGCTCGTTAATTTCAGTTTGTAGGAAATACTTATCTGTAAATTTTTCTTTTAACACCATCATTTGAGTATAATATTTATAAAATTATCATGCAAAACAACATACATGCAAACATAAAATAATTTTTCATGCAATAAAAATAAAAATTCTACAAAAGTGATACTGAATTGTATGAACAGAAATATTAGGCTGACAAAGAGGCCTTGTGCCAAGAAGCTACTTTGGTGTTGACCCGCGATGCCAGGAACCAACGCTCCAACTAGCCCCAGCAAAGAGTTCACTCATTCAGAACTAGCTAAAAGTTAGGTTGAGCACTAGATTCGTATTCGGTTCTCAAAAAATAATTTGGCTACTAAGGAAGGCTGCCCTCAGGACAGCTAATATTTCTGTTACTTTAAAATGTCTAGAAATAAATGACAACATGGAGAGCAACTGTATCAAAACAACATCACCTGTCTGATTTCAAATTTCAAATACGCAACATCATACCCACAGCTCCTCAATAGCAATTGTCTTTTCTTTTCGTTAAAAATTTTTTTTCTTTACATTTTGTCGGTAATGAACAATTTTCAAGCATTTACAAATGGTTACATATCTACTTTGCTGGTTCATTTTATTGATGTCAAAAAAATGAGAGAAAAAAAGTCACTGTTACTAGGAATGGGAAAATGGCACTCTTCCAAGGATTTTTTTACAGGTTAGAAGTGTGAAGACAGGATGTCTACTTTTGTACCATCACGGCTAAGATGTATGGTCCGGATAAGCGAAAAGGAATAAAAATATATTACGGAAGTGGATTCCCTTCTCATCTATCTTGTCATTTTCACCGGAATGGATTTTAGTAGACTATAACGGATGGCGAATTACAGCAAGAAATCAAACTGAGTTCAGCTTTAATGTGATTATGTCGCATGACAGCTGATTATTGACAATATCAAATGCCTTAATGATTATCATTCCATAAAAAGGAACGGTCACACCGCTCTAACAAAATTGTGTAATATTTACGTTTTGCTTTACACCGAATGCATAATGGGATCCAAATAGGATTTCTTCTTGCATGATGAAAAATGCACCCGTCTGATCATAATCATGAATGCTGTTTAAAATAATTAGAAATTAAAACATACTAGTTCTGACTGATCGCGGAGCTATATCTGTCCGAGCTACTAAAACCGTGCGTGAAAGGCCTTCAGCCGAGCGATAAGGAAACATCAGTGCAAACATAGTTTTTTTTTTTAGAGGTATATTGATATTCGGCTTCAAAGAAAATGTGCTACTAGCCGCTGCATTACAGACCAGAACATTTCATATATTTTAGCTAATCGTATGGAGTCGTAGTTTCTGTAACAAAATATCTGTAAAATCATGATATGGCAAGTGAATAAGAAGAGAGAGGAAGTGAACGTGATGGTAGGTGGAATGGTACTAGTCGGAAAGGATGAGTTGGGGAAGGAGAGGTATGATTGAAATCTGGATCGAGCCACGGCGTGGGGTCCTACAGGTGGCCAACAACGGGGCCGCCACTGCCCCTCTGAGGGCACTTGGGCTCCCGCTGGATCTCAACCAGTCACATAGCTTCTCCTACAGTACCTCTTGTAAATTAATCTAACCCCGCCCTGTTAGAGGACTTGAAAGGTCTCGTTTCACTTCTCAGTCCTTCCTCAGTCACAGTAGCTGGATACGACGGCTCAGTTCAACATACGATCCTTGAACTGACTAGGTTAGGGGCAGTACTTTCTGTAGAGTGAAATCGATTTGGTAATATCGACTGAAACGGAACCACGAAGGAACAGACGAAAAGTGTTGAATAATGTGAAAGAGAGGTACTTGTAATATCCTTAGTTGTATTAGAGGAGGCATTGTTTAAAGGCAGCTGTAGGTAGTCCCCGTCATCGCAGGTGGCAAGCATTGAAAACATCAACGTCCCACTGAGTGAGCTAGCCATCCTCACATCGTCTCGAAATCAGTGATCCAGCGCCATGTCCAGGAGTCTGATTCAAAACGTTAGAGAGGACTAGCCGAACCTGTGGGACTTGAAGCTGCGCACCATACTGTACGGTACAACATATTTTATATTATCTATTACACATTGACAATTGAATTGAAAGTTATGTCATGAATAGAGTCGCTCTCCACGTGCCAATGATACTGAAAGTGCTTTGGCTTACCGTGCTGCCGTCGCTGGTACCTGCCTAGAGCTTACTTAGCTGGCGGCAACCCCTAGCTCAGCGACACCAATTACGAGTAAAAAGCCGCCACCCCTGTGGTCTCTGGTTTCGGACTCTCTAGTCTTTGCTCCCCCTCAATCCTATTGACACTAAGCAAATTTATCGAAGCCCATCTCCAGAGGGATCATATTTTCTCCTTCCAAGCCGGTAATAGTCACAGAATCGTCTTCCATAATACGATTAAATTATTACTTTAAATCGATGATTCACGGATCAATAAACGTATAGACTCAAAAACTCAGAATTGGCTACAAAGATAAAACCAACATAATACTTTAATTGCTTATGAAGCTATTCACCCAGAGAGTGATACATAATTGTCCATTTGCGATATAAATAAAATGGATTGAAAATTATATCCGACCTTAATAATTATAATTAATTTGTCACATGAAATTACCACTCTAATTTCGATTAGACAATATGAAACAAAGGTAGACAATTTTGAATTGGAGCCATGATAAGAATCGTCGGCCACTGTCAGCACATAGTGTAAAGACAAGATGTGTGATTTCGAATACTGATTATGATTTATCACAGATCAATTTTTTCATAACACTGGAGAAAACCTCCAATACAAGTCGGATAAAAAGAACACTCCTCACTAGACCAGTAAGCAGCTCTGTGTTTATTAAAAAATAACTGACACGAAATGGAAACAATGAATACTAGTATTTGGCAAGTTATACAAGTTTTAAAATGTCACCTCTTTGGATAAAATAAAATAAATAAATCAATTGAATAAGCAATTCATTGAACTTACAGAAACAAAACTCGATAAAACGAGTATATTTCCTACACTAAGACCCATTAACCATCAGGGGAAGCATTACCATTGATTCGCCCATATAAATGACAAACATTTAAACGTTTTACTGATAAAACTGTACTTTTCAATAGGACTGTTCGCAAGCTAAGTAAGCCCTCATCGTCTCCTGCTGTCATTTTAAAAAACATAAAAAGAAAATAGAAAAGGAATCTTGAAAAGGAAGTCAACAAATAGAGCCTTTGTGCGCCAATGAGAGATTTGACTACAAAGAATACTTCCACAAGTTTATTTGAAGATGGAATTCAAATGGAATGACTTCAGATGGGACATAAAAAATGTTGATTACCGAAACTGAATGTGTTACCACCGGATGGGAGTTGATCCAGTGACAGCATGGACCTGCTCCGAAATGATAACCATCAAGCCGGTAATCACCATTCGCCACTCACATCTCAAATGATGCAACTTTATCACCCTCTCAATGTCCCCACTGCTACATCTTGGTAATCCAACCAGATGGAACTGTATGAGTTCACGAAAACTAAATGGAATTGATAGTTCAATAGAATATATTTGAAATTTCAATTGCCAGTAATGGATTTGCTAATATTTAAATGGCCAAAGGTATAGAAAATTAACATATGTGGACATGTTTTAATATTTTAAACCTGGATCGCTGGATGAGAACTTACTATGGTATGACCGATTTGAATTACAATATCCCACATAGCAAAACTTTGAATATTATGAAAGGGTGAATAAGCTGTGGAGAGTAGCATTGGAATTAGTTGTAGTTGTCGAGCCCATCGGACATTGCGCTTAAGACCCTATTTGTTGACAAGCAAAATAAGATCGGAGGCGAAAATAGAACGACTCGATTCAGACACTAGCTTTTATTGCGTTTAATAATTACATTACATTTCAATAATACAATCAATTTTCTTCCAAAAAAAATCCGAAATAATGTTATATAAACTGTTAAAACACTATCCAAGTCAACTATACATCTCAACATAACTGTCTTTATACAATACCTTCCCTCATAGCAACCGGCCAACTTTAACAAATTATATTTTAAATAATAAAACATAATGAAAAATCTTTCAAAAATTTTCCTATACTTGTAAAAGAGCTTGGCAACCGGCTTCAATACCTCTGTGAAGTTTCTTTCCAACACACCCTTCCCAATCGAAATGATCACATATCGTAATTAAATTTATCGATTTTAAAAAAAAAAAAAAAAAAAAAAAAAAAAAAAAAAAAAAAAAAAAAAAAAAAAAAAGATCAAAAGACAAGAACGAGTTGATATAATATAAATAGGATGGCACTTTCAATATAAAATTCTTGGTATATTTCTAAAGATACCCACAGCTGATGATTTCGGTTTGGAAAGAAACCACCGGAGGCATAACAAGTTGACAGCCCAGTTTATCTTACCAACTAGAATCTAGTCAGTCATAAATATTATAGGACTTTGTCCAGCATAATGGTCACAAATTAATTTAACATAATTTTAAAATACTTTAAAACATATTAACAGCTACAAAATACATCGTATACCTTAAACGTGGAATCATATAAAAAAACAAAATATAACAAATTCTAGGAGTCGTGCAAGGATTTCATTTGGTAAACAAAAGAGCATGGTATATTTTGTAAACCTGGACAATGTCACTTAAACCATAACTCTTATATGTATTTGTATCATTGTATTAATCTATGTAACGTTAGTAGTACTAACGTTGTAATTTATCGAAAAATAAAATAATTGCACATATCCTTCTTCTTAAAAACAAAGAAAATCTATTCTAAATGTTACATAGATACTTTAGAACCATTGGTAATGTTCCATTGAAAGTATGACACAAGTATATTATACTTTAACATATCCATATTCAGTTTTATCATTGCTTTTGGAACACAGGCGAATCTTTACAAAAATTTACAGAACACATAATAATCTTCTTTTTTTTTTTTTAAATTATTACATGTGACATAGTACAAGCCCAAAAGGAATAATTTGACAAAACTGCACAATTGAAAGATGTTAAAATATTCTCTGTCTTTAAACAAAATATTACGTACAAGCTGTAATTGAAGCATTAGCATAAGCGAGACAGAGACGCATTTTGAAACAGTTGCAATTCATTTGTCAGTGGCATAAGATGCAGGAGAATTGATGAATCAAAAGTAATCAGCGTTGTTTATAACGATAAAAATTTATAAATTATTTAATTTTTATAAATAATATTTCATGATTTTATGGAATGAAATGAATATTTTTTTGCATATTCCTATGCACTATAAACTCCATCAATTGAGCAAGTGCACCTTATGCCCAAACCCTAGTCCCTCCCTCAACAAAATAAATAATTAATAAAAATATATGATCACTCCTTTATAGTTTACACACAGGAGAATATTGTTTTCATCGAGGTTTTCACAGCTCTGGAAAGGTTCCGCAAAATATTATATTCCTAGTAATTATTATGAGATTTTTATTTGTTTAAATAATAAATGTCTCATATATTCGTGGAAATTTCCAACCAAATAACTAAAGACTAAATAATAATCTAAATAAATTTATTTAAAGTAAACATCTTCAACATTTTCTAGAGAGCTAAAACGTAACATTTTAACCGAGCCGTTTATAATAAATTAATTAACTAGAAAAAAAAATAAATTAAATTAAATAATATTTTTTTATTTCTTCATAAATATTTATTTATTTTTTTAATTATTAAGAAAACCATCAGATGGTTATTATAAATGATTTTTTTTTAAATATCTGGAGCTGTACCGATCAATGAAGAATCTATTGTACATTCCAAATTGAATTTTTATATTTTTCTAATGCTTGGATTATAAATATACTTTTTTTTTTTTTTTTTTTTATTTCATTTAAATCTTAATATTTACTTAGGAACTGAAGCGAATGTGCTCACTGTTGCCAAATTATTAAACTTGATCAAATAGTTTTGTAAAAAAAAAAAAAATTTATCTAACGTATCAAAAGATAGAACGCATGACGGTGCATTTGCAATGGAGATGAGAAGCTTCTCATAGCTATGCCTCCTAAAGGGTCACAGTTCTCCTTAGTCATAGTTTACACATGTCTAGTGTCCTCGGTATGTACAGTTGCTACACTATACATGTCGAGTCAACCATCCTGGAAGGCACGTATAATCAAAATTATCTTCCATATAATATTAAAATCAAAACTATTAAAGTTAATAAAAGAATTTGATCATGTGCCCGGTAATGAATGTAGCAACAGTGGTTTCCTTCAGGAAATTTTGAAGGACCATACAAGATTCTTAAACGTATCATATTTTTTATTTCAAAATTAGCCTCTAACGAAATAAATAAAGTTATAATTAAGCTAAATAGTTTTTAAAATACTAATAAACAATCAGTAATTAAAGTTGATTATAAATTAAGTTTTGCTTGGCCTAGTCACACTGGCCTTATTTTAAGTCGCACAGACCAACAGGCAGACGCTGTTTTTTATATATATAGAAATTTATACTGTAAAATAAAGAGCGAATTTGATTTTTTTTTCATCTTATCTATTAATTAAGTTTTAAATTCATAGTAAATAATCACATCATTCAATTAGGAATGAATTCAAATCCTGACAAATGAACAGCATTTTGGACTTTGCGGAACCTTGCCGAACTTGCGGCCTAGTAGTAAAGTGAGGAGTGAAGGTGGCTTAGACTCACCACGTCCGGGGTGCTTGCCCCGTCTGTGTGCGATGTAGAATCAGCGTTGGAGCGGCCGTCGTTGCCATTCGCTGGGGTTCCGAGCTCGGGAAGTGGCTTGGAGCTCTCCCGTTCGTCGATGACGAGGTCTATAGGCATCTTGCCTTTGAGACAGCTGATGTAGCGGTGGCAGAAGTTGTCACAGAGCTCGTGTACCTGAAACCGAAAAAGCGAATCATAAAAAAAACTCAAGGTCTTATCTTCCACTTCCTTGCACAACAGAACCACTTGCGTCTGACATTTTATTTTGATAAAAATATGTGTGACATATATAAAAGCAACCAAACTGAGCTTTATTGTATGAAACAAGAAATATTTTTAGGCCCAAATTATTCAAAGGTTCCAATCATTTGTAAAATCATCACATACTTTTGATTAGTGCTCTCACTTAGCCTCCACTAGGTTTTATTACACCACTGATGCAGCTAAAAGAGAAGAGCTGGGACCTCCATGTCCAGATCAGGTCTGGTTGTGGGATCCCTAGGATGAGTGTGTATTGTAAATAAAGTACGATTGTATTTTAAACTTTTAATTTAATATTGATATCGCCAGGGACAGAGAGGCATGGCATATATGGCTGGAAGCAACCCTGCTGGGAGCAAGCTGGGAAGCAAATGGAATATAAAGAAGAAGAAGACTTTAATTTTGTTTTATTTTTTATTATTACTATTATTTATTTATTTATTTTTTATATATTTTTTTTAAATTTTAATATTTCATTTTATATATACATATTATTTTTAAATTTATGTATTTAACCTATATGTATATTTTCATTGTACATAATGTGTGAATGTAATCATACACCATCTATATTACTATTATTATTGCCCACATTTATGGCATAATGTAATAATTACTCAATAAAAGTTAGGAATAAAAAAACGTCTGATTAGATCTATTTGGACTAACGAAGTTGAGCTTTGGTGTTCCACTAAACCATCCTTACAAAAAAAAAATTCTAAACGCTCCTTACTTTGTTACACATAAACTTTTTGTTAGTGATCTTAATGTCCTATATGTTGTTGATATAGTCCAAACCTAATGCCTATCTTTTCAAATTAAACTCCTCAACCACCAAAATCCAATAGTCTCTCAACTTCCCACTACATTCCCAATAACCCTCCGAGGAGTCTGAAAAGAAGATGGCTAAGATACCTTCTAATGTAGAACATTTATTGAAGTGCTACTAGTGGATAGTACTTTACAAGTTACACTTTGTGATGCATAATACTTTATGTAACTTCCACAATATAAGACTCTATAAAACTCAATTTCGGATATATTTTTTAACATTGGATATGAAAAGTGACTTAACCTCTTTAGCAAAAAATGTACGAGTGCAGAATTATTATCAGGTTAGGAACGATCAAACTACCATTAGAATCCGTTGTGAGGTAAAGGTGTAACATGTCATAATATCAATAAATATTTTTTTAAAAACCAATACCCCATTTAATCCATATGTTACGTAAACCTAAGTCCACAGTCAGTCCACAGTCAAAAAATTCTTTTGTTAAAAATACTCTAACAGGAAGAGATTACCTTTAATGCGATTAAATTTGTAATCAATACAGGAAATTGCCTCTTAACATGGTTGTATTATCGGGTTTATTTCGACTGTCAGATCCTCTAAAAAATGATAAGTGATGCAGTTTGTATTTACCAATTTTTTTATTTTTTTTTATTTGTTCATTGAGATAGCGATTGTCACAACACGAGTAGAACGATACCTGAATGAAAAAGAATGTATTGGAATCCAAATATTAAAGTATGAAGATTTATATAATTTTGTTGTTTTTTTTAATACACAGAGGATTGGATATGAAAACGAAAATGCGGTACTGTCATAGAGTTCTACTTCAGCTGAATGTTATCAGTTGTTAATAAACCATAAGCATAATAAATGTTTATTTAATTTTTACAATATATCTTCCTATTCTTCTAAATATGTAAGATATATTTAAGAATAAGTTTACTCAAAAAATAGATGCTACATGAAGGCAGCCATGCAGGATCTGGGACCTGGGCTTCAGGAGAGCAAAAACCAGTTTCGTAGTGGCATTCCAATTCCTACATTTGGATTCCGATTTGAATCCCATTACTATAACTACTAAGGTGTTAGGTTTTTAAATAGCTTCTTAATTCAATTAATATATCAATTAGGGTGATCATTGAACTATTGCTTTTAACGTTTTTTTTCTTCGATTGGCATTATTCTTCTGCTCAAATTAATTTACTTGTAAGGAACATTAATGTAAGTTACTATTATTAAAATATAAGTTTTGTTTCTTCATTAATTATAAAAGAATATTTTCGGGTAGAACTTGGTTGTAATTCCAACTCAAAGTCTATTTTGAATAAAACTAAAACTAAAACTAACGAGATTAAAAATAATGTTTTTGTAAGTATTCTATTGACAAAGATAAAAATAAGTGAGAAAACTATCCATCTTATGCGGTTGTCTTGGCGCCTGGTACGGGGTGGTGTGATGAGTTTATAACAGACTGCCCAACCTAGATCTCATCCGGAGATAATACTTAAAATTGAAAACCAATTTGATGCTGCCGACAGGGACCTTCAATCAACGACTCGACAATATAATAAAAAAAAAAAAAGAAATAAATAAAAGTCAGTTAAGGTTTCACTCGATGATAAGGCCCATAAGACAGACTGGTAGAGTAACCTTAAAAAGTGATCGGTGATGGACATCGGTAAATGTCATTTCGATTCACAAAATTGCCGTATTGCGTGAGTCAAATTGATCCAACATGGAAAACGGTTGATAAAGGGAAAATAATTGATGAACCCTATTTGAAGATGGAATTTTAAGTTAGTCGATGATGTATGACGAAACTGCAAAAGAAATTTCCTAAGGATGATAACACTAGATTAGCAAGGAAAAGTCGAGTTAGGCCGGAGTATTTGAATCCCGTGGAATGAAAAGGTGACTCAAGACGAAAGTATTTAAACTATTTAGGAAATCTGAAACAAATATCCTGCAAAAATTTAATCATTAGGTAATTATATCGAGGTTAGACACAAAATTAACAATTGAAGGATAAAAAATAATCTTACAATTGGTTAAGTATTACCATTTTAAACTAGGAACCTCTCAAAAACAATGTTAATATATGCGGCATTAATTGACGTATTTTAATATTTTTGCAGTATGAAACTTCTTAATAATTTTCAACTCTCAGGTTAAAATAGATTAATCGTGACACAGGTGAGAGAGTACCGCTGGGATCTCATTGGATTTGGTTTTTTCCTCCATAGGAGGATTAGTTAGGGCTTTGGGTCCCCCCAGGTTGTATGTACATACTATATATATAGTATATTTTTTATTTTTATTATTTTAACTATTATTATTGTTTTTAAATTTATTGTATATATTGTATACTCAAAGGGTATTTTTTTAATTTATTATTATTGTACATAGTGTTTATGGATTCATTACTATATTTACTCAATAAAAGCAGTTTTACTAAGAAAAAATATATATTGACTGATCTAGAGGTTGTTGATAATTTAATTTAGGGATGTGTCGGTTCCGAAAGTCGATTATCGATTCTAGAGGAAAGTATCGTAACCGAAAATCGATGATCCAAATCGAACCTAAGTATCGACTGATTCCGCTAATATTAGTAGATCGTATAATTACAGAAATAATAATATTAAGATAGTTTCCTCTACAAATAAATCAATCTTAATTTATCTTCAGTATGTGAGTAATTTTCGGGTTCTAGATCAACATTGCTTCATATAAATTTAAAAACACGTTCTTCAAAGAGCAAATAAAGTCACAGCAAGCAAAATGATAACTATATTTATTTGACTTTTTAAAATATGAATTCGTAATCAGCTACGTTTTTTTAATTTGCCTGAATAATTATTAATTAATACCATAAGTTTTAACCTAAGGTACCAGTGTTGGGAAAATGTTTTTATACGCCATTTAAATCGCTACTTGTACTAACCAAAAATTTACGATTAGAATTTAGGATAACAAAAAAAGATGCATTTATCCTTACCAAATAAGAAGCTTGGTTTAGTACAAAACCTTTATTCATTCAGATTAAGGAAACCTACTACAAAGTAATATAGATAATAGTGGATCATACATCTCTTCCAAAATTAAACATCAAAGTTATATTAGAAAAGCCGAAAAACAATATAAATATAATAAACGAATACCATAAAGATATAAATCTTAAGTTCTTGGGTGAGCAATGTATGGACGATATAGGCCCCCCCCCCCCCCCCCCCCCCATAGTCCCTAACCTTATCTCAAATAAAATAAAGCCACTTTTCCGATAGGATGTTGACCCAACCCACTTTTCTAAATCCCACATTATCTATTACGGGATTAGATGTGAATAAAGACGTCCCCTTTCATAAATTTAGACCCGCCGATAAGACTCCCCGAGCGGAGTAACGTGACTTAGAGGCACTTAAGGCCAAATTATTTCAAGTGAAGATAAAACTGTTCCTGAATTATTTAACAATGTCCCAAGAATGTAAAAGGTGATGAAATGTACACTTGAAAATAAAAAAAATATATATATCTTACAAACAAATTCTGTTTACATTTACGCTGTTTTTTCCTTGTTTCAATTACGATTTTCGAAAACGCTAAGAGTTCGCTTCCTCACTGTACATGTTTTCCACCAGAAGCCAATGTCCAGCTGAGACCGGCCTAAATCAATGAGCCAAGAACTTGTGTTGGCTCTCGTTCAAATCCGGATCAAAGGAGAAAAGTCAAGGGAGTTAAGTTATTTTGCCCAAATGTTGGCAAGCTAACTGTGCGGGAAAAACACGTACTGATGTTTTTTACGTTTGAGGAATTTATAAACACGTGGATATTAAACTGGACCAAAACTGACTACAAATGTTTTATCCGTGCAAGGGGCGAATTTTTATTCAGGATAGTTAAACAGATAAAGGATGGTAAAAGGAAGTATCAAGTAACCACAGCGTTAAATTCGGAAGAAGCATCAGTTTTACTTGATTCACGTGAGTTACGCATGATGATAGATAAATTATTTGCCATACAAATATAAACAAATCCCATTTTAAGTTTATTTCCAGTAAAAAAAAAATACTATCTTAACATTTAATTCGCAAACCAATCAGTCATTGGGAAAGCCTAATATAATTACAGGACCCTTTCGTATCCTAGCACTCTATGTCCTAGTATCTTTTGGAAGCCCTTTTCGTTTTGCCTTCTTAGCTATCAACATGATTTCTCTTCTCTTACATGATATATTGAAAAATTGTACTGATGATGAAGTAAGTGAATTTTAATATTCAAAACTAGTCTTAAAAAATATTCCAAAATAAGTAGCAAATAACTCATCAATCTCTATTACCAGATTCAGCTCCGATATCATTATTTTACTAGCGAAAAATCATGATTTTTATTTTCTTTTTCAATGGCTACTCAAAATTACAATTCTCTTTAGACAAAATTTCTCCCTGACTTAGGAAAAACAATAGATCATATAGGTCTATCTATAATCAACTGTTTTTCACAATTTACATATTGGAATTAAAATGACCAAATTACTTAAACAAAAAATTATTTGATTATTCGAGATGAAAAAAGTTAAGAGAAAATAAGGATTCAAATGTGACTTTTTTCATTCAAACCAATATAGTTCATAAACGGATAGTCCTAGAGGCAAATGTTATAGAACAGGAAATATTTTATATTTTATAACAGCAACAACAGGACAACAGGAGAGCGTGTCAAAATTTTACATTTTTGAGAATGAAAATAAAAATACTATCTTAACATTTAATTCGCAAAACTCCTGCTGCTTGTAACTGAAAATTGATTGATCATACAAATTAAATAAAATATACTGCGCAACTCGATATTATTATGGTAAACACAAACTGTGATATTTATCTCTGCAATAATTAAGAACGTTTTTCAGCTTGCATATGTTTGAATTATGGAAACAATAAGCTGTCTAGAAAATGATCACTATAATTTAATTAAATAAATAATATTTGAATATTAATATTCTTTGTATTTGAATATTAATATACTAACTAATTCAGATTATTTGACTAAGTTAAAAAAAACAAAAACAAAAAAGTAACGTTTAATCAAATCTAATTTAAATAGTCGTTTATTATCCTGATAAAAAATGTGAGTAATTCCTCTACAATAGGTTCTTATTCAATAGACAACTCAGATGCAGCTAGGTCGCCCGCCAAGGATAGCTTCAGCGTTGCCAACATTTTCCTCGCGCCGCACGTACTTAAAAGCCTAACCTATTCAACGAATCTTCTTCCATAGTTGAAATAATAATAAGTATAGGAGGACGTACCAGAATTATAATCCATATATATATTACAAGAAAAACGACTTTTACTAATATTTGTTAAAATATATAAATATAGTATTTTATATGCTAATGTATATACGATATGTTTACATCCAAAATGTATAAGAAGAAACATATTATTTTTTTTTGTGCAAAAATGAATTCAACCTGTTAAAATCGAAGTAGAATTTCTCTGCAATCTATAAACATTCACGGATATTTATTACATTACACAAGAATATAAAAATCAGAAATACAGTAGACCGGCAAATATCCGAATGCCTCCTTTTTTAATACATATTTATATTACCTACTGCAGTAAATGTATTAGAAATAATGATTAAAGTAACTGACAAAATTAAATTTAAAAAATCCTGTTAAATATTGGATTATGATTATTTGTTTATTATTACTCTATAACTACTAATCACTAATAACATCATATACGTATATTTTTTACACTATGAAAAAAAAATTGAGAATTAAACTAGACTAAATTTGATATAATTTGGGCAGAAAATCCCTGAGCTTAAATGGCGATTAAGTGAAAGGCTTTTAAATTTTCTGTACTTCCACAAAAAGTGGTGGAAATTGAGATTTTTTTAAAAATTGTTTTGGTTCTATATATACTTCGTAAACAACGAATTTCCGTTCTTTATTCCAGAACTGTACTTTTAATTATGGATCTAAGTGGAATTTCTAGGTTATGTTCGCAAATCCGAACAAATCGGTGATCTGAACTACCTATGGTCCCTATTGGTTTGGATTTTCGACGCTCTACTGTATTACCACATAGAACAATAACGTTATTGAGTATTTGCAAAACAATTTTTATTTTTTTACAAGCAATTTTGCTCTATTTGACTAAAACCCAATAGCAAGAAATTGTTCATTCTATTCTTCGTATATGAAGTTAATGACTTAATCAATATTTTCTTCATCGTTTCTTAGCGTTACTTATTATTGAGAGGTATTTTCACTTTTGATGTAGAAATGTAGTACGAGTTAAAAATACGGGCTATTTAAAAAAAAACTACTTTTACACATTTAAATTTGGGAGGAACTTCTTAGTTAAGGTGTGTAAGTCTTGTATACCCAATTGTTGATCGTGTTATGATCACTTCCTCTATGCAGCTAGTATTATGGATAAGTTTATTTGTGACATATTAATAAACATTGAAGAATTTCGGATTTTTGTAATTTTTCTTTTTTTTTATTTACTGAAATTTACAACTGTACAATATATACACATATACGTCTAGTAAATGTGTTCATAGCAAATAAAATAACATGTTAATACTTGAAAATAACTATTCATAAGAAGCACTTTAACTAAAACTCTACACTAGAAGGTCTCTATGCCATCTTCTTTTTAGAGGCCTCGGAGGATTATCGGGAATAGAGTGAGAAGCAAGTTGAGAAACTAGAGGATTAGTGTCGTAATGGAGTTTACTATGAAAGAATTACGTAGCTGGTTTGGGCTAAATCAGCAGCATATGGGACATTAAGAAATAGGATAAGGAATTTTCGAAGGATTTTGATTTGTAAGGATTGGATACGGGAAGAATTCGAAGGTTTAGTTGAGCCCCAAAGCTCAACTCCTTATGTCCAAATTGGTCTGATAACTGTCATGTAAATGAGTCGAGGAAATGTTGAAGAAGTCGGAAACGGCGAGTAGATTCCTGTCGTTTTAGTCTTGTACGTGGATTCCAATTTAAACGTTTGTCCTGTTGGAGTCCTAGATAAGGGATCGGTTCAGCGGGGTTTTTGGAAATTTAAAGTTTATTTAGTTCCGTGCTTGTTGAGGTTAAGTTTTATTAAAAAACTGTATTCCAATTTTGCATATACATTTATATAAAATAATGAAACTACATAAACTTAAAATGTAAGCAAGTATTGTTTGTAGGTAACCAGTGTTATGACGCAATTCCATGCTCTTTACGTAAGGAGATCGGTGAATTCGAGATTCACTTAGAAACTTACTATTGCCGGGATGTCCATTACAAACGATGTCTCTTCGACAATTGCAAGTTTTAGCCGCTAACAAAATATGTCAAACCTGCTGTTAGGTAGAGGAAAGGTTTTAGCAAGAGCTGAGGGAGAATCCTTTATTGCTGGCGGAGGTTCCCTGCGGGGGTCGGCCCCAACCTGTTCACAACGGCACGACCAAAAGTGAAAACGACAAAAAAATTTTAGCTGTGATCCGGTATCTGAGGGACATTCCACGTCAGCGGGTCCATGCATCATGCCGTTAGAACGTCGCTCGGGTATGGCATGAGATTTTTCGAATGACTTGGCAGGAAAATAGGATAGATAGAAAAAAAAATGAAAGCCTAGAAAATCCAATAAATTACTAGAGAAAAAAAAACCTACAATGATAAGGAGATACCGATACTTGAAAGAAAAAAAGTTAGGGGTACATATAAAAACATACTCTTTCTATTTAACTTACAACGATTAAATTCATACACAACAGTTGTTGTGAATTCATTCCTAACGCAGTGCTGCCAACAGTCTAAAGTCACCTTCCTGCCCAAACCCATCATCAACTAAGATTAATAACATTCCAAACAAGATTTTAAATAAGCTCATACTTACAGAAATACATCATTAATAAATTATTAACGTTTACTACACAACCTTTCAAAGCTCCCAATTAATTACAAAAGACTTACATGACAGTATTTGGACAACGGATTTGAGTTTTGGGGCTCCACTAAGCCTTCAAATTCTTCGCGTATCCAATCCTTACAATAAAAACTATCCATATTAAAGATGATTACATGGAATCCACATACAGGACTAAAGCGACAAGAAACGACCCGACGTTATAGACTACTCCAACATCTACTAGACAAACTTTCTAAGCTTACAATAAATTACAAAACTCATTTAAATGACAGTTATAAGACATATTTGGATATATGGAGTTAAGCACTAAACCTTCCAATTCTTCTCGTATCCAATCCTTACAATAAAAAACATTCGTTAAATCCTCAATGCTCCTAATTATGTCACTAATAAACTTATCCACAACTATCTATATGTTCCATATGTTGCTCATTTGGCTCAAACCAGATACCTATCCTTTTATAGTAAACTCCATATTCACTCGAATCCACTTGCATCTCATTCGATTCACAATAATCCTCCGAGGCGTCTGAAAAAAAGACGCTCTAGAGACTTTCTAATGCAGAAAATGTATTGAATCGCTATAATGAGTAGTTCTTTGCAAGGTATTGAAATGTCTTTGTAATAATTTTACTGCACATTTATTCATTTTATAAGTCGAATACAGTTGTAGCTTGAAAATTAAACAGAGAATATTTCTGTAAAGAAATATTACCGTATGAGTGAAAATGAGTTAACCTTAACTTGGAGATGATCTTCGGAATTTTGAAAGCAATTTTGAAATGGTTAACATCTGAATTTGGTTCCAATCAGTAGGATAATTGAGTAACTTCTCAGATCAAAAGATGAAGCGAATTGATCAATCCGGAAAAGGTTGTAAAAAAATTGCGTGTAGATGATCTTTTCTCAGGTTGAGAGATGTCATAGTTTTTTTTAACCTATTTTTCAAACTTTTTTTATTGGGAATAATTATATTTTAAAACTTCGAAGGAACTTAAAACTCGAACTATATACAAATTTTCGGATTTTTTTTAAAAAAAAAATTATTAATTCTGAAACTCGATATTTTTTAATCTATTCAAGTTCACTGATGTTTATTATATGACCAATACTTTTGCCTTTAGTCTGGAACCACATTGAAAACAACAACTGATGAAGTAATACAAATATACTAATCTCCAAATAATAAAAATCTTGTTATGAAATATAACTACAGAAATCATCCATGTTTGAGAAAGTACAAGGGACAAAAGAACATGTCGTGGGGTCATCTATTTCGGTTGAGATGGAAAATGCTCCTGTATTTATAGAAGACCACTACACCCAAACATCTTTTAGATTCAACAGGATTGCTAACCAACGGGTCTGGATTGATGCCAGACAGAAGAAACGCCATAGATTCAAGCTGTAAAATTTATATTTGTCCATGCCAAATTTAATCTGAGAAATTCGAAATATCCTAGATTTTTTTTTTTATCGTAAATCTAAAAAAGTTACCAACATTCTAAATTCCGGTACAGGGAAATGAAGGAATAGGATTATGATTTCAAACAGCCAAAGCCGAAGCACTAGCGATATAAATGTTTATACTACAATGACATATTATTTTCTATAAATATTTCCAGGGGGCAATCCAATTCTATATTTTCAGAACAAAGACGCAATCAACGTTACATAAATAGTAACAACCGTAAAAAAGTTATCAACAGTAAACTTCAAAAGGACAGACGATAAATTAGGTTTATGTCGGGTTTTTTAAAAACACGAGGATGATAAAACTTTTACAACTAATAAAATTTTAGTTAAAATTAGTTTTATCTTCGGTTTCATTAGCTTTATGAAGGAAACATCTGGTTACAACAAGCTCGTTATTTCTAACTAAATGTATTTTTTTTTTTTAAATAATTATTTTTTGTCTCATACACCAAAACTTCAATTTCGTTTAAAGTTATTTAAATTAATTTTTAAATGAGTTTAAATAATTTAAGTATACTTTACCTTTTCTAACTCCAGTAAGTGAAATCGTAATACTTGAATTGCTTGCACCATCTGAAATATAAAACAAATATATTAAATAAATTGATTATTTAAATCAGAAAGGTTATAAATATATCTAACAATATTTTTGAAGCATAAAAGAAAAATTGAATTAAAAATAAAAAGAATAACTACGCCAACCAATGTTCTCGGAGGATTGTTGAACAAGTAAAATAATATAGGAATTAGTAATATTTAAAAGAAATTATAAAGGATAGAAAGTATTTAAATAATCTCAAAAAATAATTTATTTAATAAAGTTTGAAGACGTATAACGTTTAAATCTTATTTAGACATTAACGGGACTCAACAACAAAACAATAATAAATTTTAAAAATAATATTTAAATTATTATTTTTTCCAAATATGAGCCAAATTAACTATTTTAATTCATATTTAAGACGGTAAGTCGAATAAAAACATTTCAGAAGTAGATAGAAATTCATTTTAAAATTCGTGTGGGCTTACTTATATGGATTAATGGTATACAATTAGTTTATTTTCCTTGAATTTTAGTTTGTTTTTATTATTGTAATTAAATAATTTCAAACATGAACAATGCTGATTACTTCCGAGGGGTACCAAGCGCATAAAATGAGAGTCGCATCTGGATGGCTGGTCTCATGTGTCTATGGACGAAGCTATGAATGTTTAGGGTCGTTTAGACGGAATAAATTTGTGACTTGCGGTCGTTGATTAACTCCAATCCCCTGCTTAATCCGATGTGACGTCATCGCTGCCTATTGTTGGAGTGCCCCTAGAGGAGATTTTACTATGATCATCAGTTCCGTACAAGAGAAGCGTAAATTCAAAAAGGTCGCCACCATATTTATCCTCTCGTTAATTAGTTATGTTTTTTTTGAGTCTACAATGTTTATCACAATGATATTTAGTGGACTGGACTGAAGATTATATAATAAATCGGGAAGGTATCTGGTTGGCGGAATCTATCATCTATCTACATCCGGGATTGAATTTAAATATATAGAGCAGTTTACGTATCTAGGATCTACAAAATCCATAAAATGAAATTCAATAGAAAATGAAGGCATAATTAGAAGCCCGAAGTTCTTGTTATTACTCAGTCGCAAAACTGCTTAGTTCGCCATTACTGTCCAGAAATTAAAAAGTTAGGATATGTATGACAATTATCATACCTAAAGTTCAGTATGAAAGCAAAACGTGGCGCTTAATTTAAGAGAAGAACGCCTTCAATATTTCGAGAAAAAAAAAATTACAAATTCGATAATCCGACACAAATGGAACCAGAGGTGTGTTGGATCGAAAATGGTGGATGGATGTTAAAAAAGTAAAAATACGAGAAATGTCAAATGTTTTATTTTTATCCTTTTATAACGCAATTATCTGTTAAATAATAAACATTTAAAAATTATTTAGAAGAAAAAAAGAGTCGTATATAATTTCTGAAAAAAAATAGGAACATCATTAAATTCATATGAATGTATGTCTGTATTGAACAAGATTTGACGTAAAATTTGTAATAAACATTCAAATTTATGAATATTAACTCATTATTACATAAACACGAATGCGAAAAGAATAGCATGTAAATATAAACATCAAGAACTTAATTATATATGTATTTTTTTAAACTCACCAATATTTTTTTTTTATTTTTAACTTTTCAAGGGAGTTATATAAGGAGTGATATTTTTTTCTCTTTCAATTTAAAAAATATCACTAACATGACTAGTATTAATTGCACACACGATGGGTTAAAGACGAGTTCTTGGAAGGCCGGATAATTGGGGTTGTCGGACTATAGAAAGGTGGATTATCGACATTGCTCTACACTGTACTTTGTAGAATATTTGGCTCAAAAAAAGGATGACCCAACTAGTGAATTTATAAACGTTTTACAACGCGGAATTGTATCCTGTGAGTAGTTTAGATAAGGTTAAAATGGGTTTTTAATGTTTTTAGATTAAATAATTGTCTCCGGAGTTGACTGAAACGTTGATGGGAGGATTACGTCAGGTACGATCTTAGAGATTTTGTTTTTGATTGGGTAGATGGGATGTGTGTGGTTCGAGGGGTTGTCGGCATAGAGCCATCGGTTTCGCTAAGCCATTTTATTATTATTATTCGATATCAATGAAGAATTTGTATTCTTTAACGCATCCCAAACATTAGTATATCTACTAGGAGACATAATTTCAATACGAATCTTCCAATGACTGAGAAGAAAACAGTGGCAGTATGAGAGGAAAAAGGAGGAATTTAAAAAAAAAAAAAAAAAAAAAAAAAAAAAACGGTAGCAAGGACTATCGTAGAAGCGGTTGCTGGCGCGGTTTTGACGAAGAGGATAGTTTGTTGTTGTTTGTTGGCCGGTTGTTGGGAACCGTTCTGTTTACTATGAAGGCCTGCTGCGGCCGCATTTGTTTGTTTAGAAGAGTGGAGAAGAGGCATACGGTACACCCGAAAAGTTATGATAGTATCCTATACAGAACTATCCTCCGAACCACATCGTGTTTTGTCCAGCTGCTGTTAAACTTGAGCTACCATTGTGAAGAATGTGCCATCGTAAACAATGTCAAAACACGGCGATAAATTTTTTATGAGTATCAAAAAAACAAACTGGAATAAGTCAGGTCTTTGAAAACAATCTGAAGACAAGATTAAAAGGGAGTTTTCGAAACAATATAATTTATTAGTATTATCGAAATATAGTTTATAATTATAAAACAATATAATAACCTAAACTTTAAACTTTAAATTAATTTGAATACTCTTGTTAATTATTAAAATAATCAATACGGCCGATTATTTATTTGTATTGAAACAATTATATTTAGTTAAAATAATAATATAGAAACTTACCAATGAGTCGACTTCGGGATCGGCGATGTAGTAAGGTTTTTCCTGCCTAATCTGAAATTAAAAAAATAATTAATTATTACATAGAATAAATGTACATAAATATTAAACAACAGAGTTAATTTGTTTATTAAATTTAAAAAAAATCTTAAGGTCGATACAATCGCATACTTTATTAGAATAAATCAAGGAATAAGAAACGTAATTTTTAAAATATTTCCTGTATCAAATATATTTTGAGTAATAAAAAAGTATTTATTAGAATATAAAATGTCATTTATTTGGACGTATCAGAAATAGCTGGTATAAATGTTTACTACAGTCTGAAGACAGTTTCGAGATTTGAAAATATTAACTGTAAAAATAATAGAAACAAGGGATTCAAAAATTTTTTTTTTTCATTTGGTTACTGATTAACAAAATTAATTTCGTGGTAACAAAACAATTTTCATTATTTAAAGCTATGGTTAACAGACATCTTCTTCATATTAGAAATAAAATTCTTTTATGTTTGTTGTTAAAGAAATAAAGATCAATTTTTTTTTTTTAAAATCTTTTATTGAGTAATTATTACAATCTGCCACAAATGTGGGCAATAAGTAATATAGATGGCGTATGATTACTTTCACACATTATGTACAATGAGAAGGAAAAAAAAATATTAAAATAAAGTAAATAAGTAAAATAATATAAAAAAAAAAAAAAAGAAAAAAAAAAAAAGAACTATGCTATACATAATCAATATAAAATATACTATATACAAAATGAAACTTAAGGAAAAAAAAAAGTAAATAATACTAATAATAAAAGATTACAAAGGTAAAAATACATACATAGAGTATGATCTATTTACAATTTACACTCATCCTAGGGATCCCCCCACTAGACCCGTCACTCCACTTATGAAGAGATAAGCCAGGCACAGAGAGATCCCAGCTCTTCTCTCTTAGCTGCGTCACTGGTGTAAAAAAACCCAGTGGAGGCTAAGTGAGAGCGCTATAACATTCACTCAGGGCATGAGTGAAGAAGCTGGCCATTGCCAGAAAAGATCAAATTAAGTAGTCAAAAAAACTTTAAATATTTTTCTAAATTAAAAAAAAAATAACTTCATTTTTTTGCCACCGAACAAAAGTTATTTTACTTAAAAAAAAAAAATCATACATCACAAATTTTTGTTTATTTAGAACTTATATTTATAGCCATCCGTAAGTTATCTGATATACACGAATATACCTCCCCCCCCCACGAGTATTTATTATTAAAAATTTACATCACTATTATAAATTAAATATATACGTTTACATAGTGGAGAAAAAGATAATCAGGGTTACAGTCAAAGAGGAACACCACGTCTAAGTAGAAATACTTTAATGCGTGCCAACGTTTCGACCTGCCTTGCAGATCTTCTTCAGGGCTATAATGAATATAAATAGAACTAACTAAAACTAATTTTTTTTTTTTTTTATGTTAGGGTTAGTTGACATATTATTTATGGGGAAATAATCATAAACATAGTAAACAACCTATTTTATTTAATTTTAACTTTATAAAGACATATCGTAGCTCCAACTAGGCTATGATGGGGGTTTAGAGGACATTAAAAAAAAAAAAAAATCAAACTGTTTGTATTGTAAACGTAAACAGAATGCCGTACTATGAATTGTCACAAATCAGTCGCAGACAAAAAATTCGAAAACTTTGAGACAGGCTACTAATTTTTACTGTGACAGGCAGACAGGCTGAAGTACGGCCATAAAGGGTGAGAAAACCAAAAAGCCCTTCTGGGTCACTGGCCCTAGGTACATCACTACCTCCAAGGTACCTGAAATTAACGGTACAGTTAGTTTTAAGGGAAGTAAGCCCTTTTCTAAAAATTCTGGGAAGAACAGAAAAGGAAATTCTCGGGAGTAGGGGTGTTCAGGGCTTCAGTTGGTATGAAGATATATAAAATTGTTGTTATAGTTTATCACAGCTAAAACCAACATATAATAATAACTTGTAATATATTATTAATTAATTTAGCAATCGCAATGATCATCGTAGTAAGTTTATATTATCAGTAAATTGTATAGACGTTGGTTTAGTCATTCCAGTCTCAGACTGCTTCAACATTTACTAGACAAACCTTCAAAGCTCCCAATTAATTACAGAAGACTTATATACATGAATGTGATTAGACCTATTTGGAGTTACTCAGTTGAGCTTTTGGGGCTCCACTAAAACATCCAATTGATCCCTAATCCTATCCTTACAATACAAAATCCTTCGAAAAAATCCTCAATGCTTCTTATTTTATCACAAATAAACCTATCCATAAAGATCTTAATGTTCCATATGTTGCTGATTCAGCCCAAACCAGATACCTATCTTATCATAGTAAGCTCCATAATCACTCAAATCCACTAGTTCCTCTGCTCCCCACTCAGTTCCCGATATTATTCCGAGGAGGCTGAAAAGAAGATTCTAGGCCATCTTCTAGTGTAGAATTTTTTTTTTTTTTTTTTTAAGGAGAATTATTTGCCAATTCTAACGGAAAATTTTTAATTGAAGATTAGTGTCGAATGTCAAACATTTATCAGTTCTGAAAACATTTTTAAAAAAATCGAAACATCAGCACTTTGCGACACAGACTATATACATTAAATTTTAAAAATGTTTTATGAGAAATTAAATAAGTTTATACTTACTCAAGGAGGTAAAAAATACATCAGGATTTAGACTAAAATTACAAGTCCTTTAATTTTGCCTTCTTCGAAAAATATCAATAGGTTTAATTTCATGTGGTTATTTTTTTTTTTAATAAAAACAAATAAAAATTTGTAATGATAATATATATATTATTATAAATTGATTATGCCAATTAAACAAATTTTCTTATCTTTAAAATAATTATTGAATTGAATTTTTTTTTTTTAATTTATTTAAAACCATACCGCATCTACTAAACTATTGTTCAAATAAAAAATTCTTAAAGAGAAATAAATCATCAATCTGAATTGTATTGATCCTTCTATACCATCATGCACATACCTTTTTAAAGTGTTTTTTTTTTCTTTGATGTATTAAGTTAGTAAAAATTAAATATTTAATCTATAATTTTATAATAAATTTATTACACCACATGTATTAATATTCTTTGTTATCTTTATAATCATCATTGAATTGAATCTTTTTAAAATTTATTTTTCAACATACCGCATATCTAATCAAGTGAGTCATTTACGGCTACGTACACACTTCCAATACTCCCTGTCCTGCAGTAACGAACTACTCAGAATTAAATTAAATGCAAAATTATATAGTTTAAATTTTAAAAGGGTATATTTTTAATAGAGTTCTATGGCCTTAAGTTGATAAACTCTGACAGCCCGTTACGTTATTAACACAACAATTGAACCATTAATATCTCAGATAACTCCGGCGCTTGTAGATAATTTTTTGTTTGGATATAATCATTATTGAGGAATTTTCATAGTCGATTTCCTTTTAAATCAGTGATGCAGCTAAACCCTTCTGGATACACGTTGTTTTCCAGCTGACTGGACCTCCGGGACCGGGGAGTTCTTGTTCAACCGAGGAGAGAGAGACAAGGATACATCTGATTGTGACCGGAGATGCCTCGGTGTAGGCGTCCAGGTTTCCCCAGAGGCCGAGGAATGCCGTCGCCAAGAAAACTCGCCAGAGGAGCACAAAGGAGTAACGGGCACCATCAAACATCCACAAGGCGAGCCCGTTAGCTTTGAGACGAATTGTATCCCAGCCACCGTTACAGACTTTTTCGAAATCATTATTCCGATCTAACTTAAAAAAATATTTTTTCTATATTATAGTTGTTTACAATATATGCATCGATGTGTGGACAATGATTACAATGGCTTGTCAACAACTTTCAAAAAAATGCTCATTAGCAGTACTTCAATATAAGTTTTATATTAGAAGATCTCTAGGCCTTCTTCTCAGGCCGGTGATGGAGAAGTGGAAAGCAAGTTCAGATACTAGTGGATTGGAGTGGTTTTGGAATTTACTGTGAAATGATGAATGTCTTGTTTGGGCTAAATCAGCAATATATGGATCATTGAGGTCAATGGATAAGTTTTGGTGACAAAGTAAGAAGCATTGTGGGTTTTGGATAATAAAGATTAGGTACAGCTCAACTCCACATGTCTAAACAGGTATTTAATTGGAAGCTTTGAAAGTATGTTTGCTAAATGCCGAAGAAGTCTAAAATGATGAGAACTTAAAAAAAAAAATGATATTAAAAATTATAAATTATACATTACACATTATACTTTATAGAAGTAACTTCAACAGAATAAGACTTCTACATATTATGTTATGTTATGTTATCTCCGTAAGATATCTGAGATTCTTTTTACTTGGGATATTAATGAAGCCAGCCTTTATTGAAAAACAAAGTACGTATGAATAATGAATGTCAGGAACGGTGAAATGTAACTACCAATCGAATTCGTTTTGAATTTGTAGTCAAGCTGTAATAAATACGAGGGACGGTTAATGTTTTGAACCACTTGAATCCAAATCATGAAGAAGATATCAATTTGTATCTTGTACCCAGGAAAATACTACACCCTTTTCCCTCGTGAAGTCAACCGTAACTAACTGAATACTTCTGCAGAATTCCGACTGAATTCTATAAGGGACCGTGTTCGAACTCTAAGACATACACGTGCCCTGACACGGTGAGGAACTGTCTTTTTGTTTACAAATGCCAATAGACCAGAAAGGTCCTCACTCAAGAAGAATGATCTCAGCCTGACGTCAGGAGTAGCTCTGAAATATTTCAAGTATTTTAAAAGTGGTGCAGAACTGTTTAAAATAAGAAAGAAACAAATCGCTTAAATCTTAACAACGTCCAGAAAACTATATCATAAAAATATTTTTCATATTTTATTATAAAAAGAAAAAATAATAATTTATTTATTATTTAATTCCTTAGAGTCTTTAATATTATAAATTTAATTGTATTTTTTTTTTTTTTTTTTTTTTTTTGGTTATTTTATATTCTATATTTTGATTTATAAAAATATTTTTAATATCAAAATTACTAGTCAAACATTCAAAGTTCTCAATTAGATATTCAGACGTACGGAGTTGAGCTTTGGGGCTCCACTAAACCATCCAATTCATCTCGTATCCAATCCTTACGATCCAAAATCCTTCGGAAAATCCTCAATGCTCCTTACTTTGTTACAAATAAACTTATCCATAAAGATCTTAGTATCCCATATATTGCTTATTTAGCTCAAACCAGATACCTATCCTTTCATAGTAAACTCCATAACCACACTAATCTTCTAGTCTCTCAACTTGCTTCTCACCCCATTCCTGATAATCCTCCGAGACGCCTAAAAAGAAGGCCTAGAGACCTTCTAGTGTAGAATTGTAATTGAAGTTCTACTGATACGTAGTTCATTTAAGTTTTGACATGTTATTGCAATCATTAACAACTCATTCACAAGGTTTATATATTTGTACAGTTGTTAATTTCGATAAATGAGCAAAAAAAAAAATTATATTTCACTGATCCCTGTTCAACAGACACGCGATCTAGGGACGCCAAATTGGAATCCACATAAAAGACTAAAACTAAACAAAACTGTTCCCAATTTTAATATACTCTCCATAGTAAACTCTATAACCATTCGAATTCATAAATCTCAATTTGCTCCCCATTCTATTCCCGATAACCCACCGATGAGTCTGAAAATAAGGTTAGGGCCTTCTTGCCTAGTACTACTAGTGGGTAGTTGCTTTACAGTCAATTGACATATTATAACCAACGTTATTTTCACATTCGATTTATTTTGTTGTATTGTAAATTCCAGTTTCAATTTCAGGTTTGATTGTAGATAAGAGATGAATGTGTACTTTACAGGAATATTACTTATTGCCCTTAATACTGATTTTAATATTTGTCAAAATTTTTACAAGATTTTTATATAATAAACTCAAACATCGTCATTTGAAAGAGGACAACTTTTTTGTAGTTGTTCGAGAGAATGGTCACATCTCAGGAATCGAATTAATAATGCTTGGAGGCTCTGATAACGAATTTCCCTAACGATTAAAACAAACTAACTTTTTTAATGTTTATTAAAATGTATACAGCTTAATAATGTCATTAACTTTTCCGAATCAATCAACCTAATGACTCAGTATAATGAGATATGGGCTAATGAGCTCAAGTCGGACGAGATAATTTTTCATCCTTGGGCCCCAGGGACTCGCAGCGCTCTCTGGAGTAATCTGTTGGTTCCCCCAGCTAATGGTGAAAAAGGGAAAAAATACCGCCAGGGACAAATTTCTGGAGGCTCCAGGACCGTGACTTTATCCAGCCGAAAAATCGTCTCCCATTTATTATTCGTTCAACACTATCGTTTCCTTATTTCACTGTATAATGAAGTCGAGCCCCTTCGGAGGGAATTTCTTCATCATGAAGTGGATCATTCAAGAAAATTGTTTTAAAAAAAAAATGTTTAAAAAAAAATATTATAAATAATTCATTCAACTGAGCTCATTGATGATTTCAAGACTTGATTCTTAAATAAAGAAATATAAAACCATTAAAAAAATATTTATTTAGAAATTTCTCTTTAAAAAATATATAAATAGAATATTTCTAAGATGGTTAAAATTTCAACTAAGAATTCAACTATAATTATGTTGTAACATGTTGGCATAATTCAATGAGGTTTTTATTTTTATTTTACTGTAATAATTAAAATATGAACAAAATATTCAATTAGAAATTTCTCAATCTATAGTCAGGAATAAATCGATATTTAATAGTTCATATTTGAATGGCTAGAAAAACATTGGTATAATACATTTAATATTACCATACCAATACCCATTTTATGTTGTTTATTATTAAATTTATTCATGTTTACAATGTAATAAATTTAAATGAAATTAACCAATTTCAAGTTCAACAAAATGTGAAAATTATGCATTTATGAAATGTTGAACATAAAATTTCCGTTAGATGAAACCAGTTTTTTTCAATTAAATTTATATTAAATATTTTTAAAAAAACATATATAAATAAATAAAAATTGCATAATATTTTGCTTTGGAAATTAATATTTTTTGACTTTTAAAGATTCTCATTAAAGTTCTGTCTTACAGTAACATATTGATTCTACTATTTATTTAATTTTTTTTAAATTTATTACGATATCGACAGATCCTAAATACGCGTTTCAACTTTATTTAATCACATTATTATTATAAAAACTCATTTCACCAACTCCCCCAGTCCTTCTCTAAAAGATAATACTTTTAATATGGCTTAATTTAGCATTATTATTTTTTTTTTCCTATACACACAATTTTTAATATTAAATATGATGATTCTTATATTTAAAAAATATTCTTAACTAATTACGTATTAAAATTCGTAATACATCAGTATGAGGTATTTTATTGCATACTCAAAGATACTGAAAAATAACGATTTTAATATCAAATACCATAGTATTCAAGTTTCTTATTTATAAATATTTTAAAATTTCTTCAATCTTCAAATTGTCCATAAAATTTATAATCTGTATTTTAAAACGATAAACATACACAGTTTTCATTTATGAAGTCTAGTATAATGAAATACGGTGCAGACGATACTACGACATTTTTAGGAGTTCTTTTGAGTGATTTCGGACCATAAACCTAACTAGACTTCGATTGCTATTATTATGTCGATCGGGAATGGCAGCCAAGTGTTGCTTTTTCATCAGGCGATGGAGAATTGAGTCATAATTTGTAAAAGGTAAACCCTAGCCTGAGTTTTTTCACAGCTCTCTAAATATGGCGAAGCAGGCTTGAAGAAGGACTCTCCTTGAGGTTGCCGCACACTTTTCAGCCTCATCCCTCGGAAACAGCACGAAGTATTATGAAACGATGCCGATGGTTTTCCGAGATAAGTTCTGAAAAGGATATTTAATGCAATCATGGTTCCGATATCAATTCGAGTTCAAGAATCCGTCGTGCTGAAAAACTGTTGCTCTTTTTGCAGTGGCATTTTCCCTAAGGATCGTAATATTTCATCCATCCGCTAGCAGCTTCTTCAGTGGCAATCCGCAGAGTTAAAAAAAAAAAAAAAAAAAAATTAAAGAGCCTTGAAAAAGTCTAAGAGGAGCGTTTCAGCGCAGAAGTAGCGATCCAATTAAATTTTATTGCGAACCACCAGCTTCATCGCCTCTCAGAAGAACGTAAGAGGTCGAGTTTTGAAGTGTACATTTTTCATTTGAGTTGACAGTTATGATTGATGTGGATACCGCTTATAGGTTGCGTCACTCCACCATCTATAGTAAACGCGATGGCTGACCTCACAACCTACAAATACCTACAATGAAGCGGATGTGAATGATGAAGGGATTTATGTTTACTTCAAAACCAAAGGGCTATACCTTCCGTTAAACATATCCCTAATGAATCCATAACAAAAAAGAACTTATTCATAATATACTAACAATACCAGAGTTCCATGAACTTGTAATGACCATCATGAAAGGAAAGACTTGGGCCTCGATTAACCGACTTTGTAAGGACCGATATAGTCGCGGATAAACCCTCGGTTATTCGAGGTCTCAAAAGTTATACATAAACAAAATAACGTAGGACAATTGATTTAATACAAGCATCTATTTATTGACAAAATAATAGTGATTATTTATGCAACAATAATCACGAGTAGTTCATTCTATATGCCGCCACACGATCTCTCCATTGTCTAAAACCATCAAATCAAACGATGTTGGATCAGTTTCGTCTTCCAGATTTTGAAGTGCCTTCTTAAATCCAGCAAACCCTTCTTCATGAGAAATCTTTTCCTAATATACCGTCCTCCCTAATCTGCAGTTGTCCCTATCAAATGTTTTGTGAACAAAATTATAATAATAGAGAAGTCAATTTAAATCGGCTGATCGTGTGTATTTAATCAAATAATGAAAAAAACTGATAAGTAATAACAATAGTCCAGTCGCGTAGCATTAACAAACTAACTGTAAATACCGTCGCCAAGTAGAAATTGCAGGAAGAGGAAGGAGGAAAATTGAGACAAATGAAGGATCGAAGAAAAGCGTTTAGGGGGTAAAGGACGACTTTCCTTTGTAACATTTTCCAAAAGAAGAGACTCAAATCGCCTGGAAACACGACGCAGAGAGGTGGGGTCCTGAGGTAATCAAATTAGGCAGAGTGAGGGGGTGCGCCCATGTAGGTCCCGCAGGATAGCCAACTTCAACAAGCTTTGCTTCTTAAGAGGGCTTCGTAGTGGCGTACTGGCGACATTTCCGCTTTTCTTTTTGGTTATCTAGTCGGCATTGGGTATGCCTAAAAATAATTTTTGCGCAAATTCAACTTATATCTTAGAAAACCTTTGTGAATTTTCCAATGTGAAGCTTTAGAGAAATTTTAATTACTATTTTTATTGAGTTAATTAAGAAAAACAAATAAATTCAGTAAAAATCCTATAAATCTAAACAAAATTATAAAATACATAATCCATTCGATAATCAAACTATCCCTATGACTAAAAAAAAAAAAAAAAAAACCCGTCGTTTTCGACTTCAACATTTAATTTATTGGGTATTTGTTGACTGAGAAGTATTTTAAGATGTAGGTAGTTGGGGTATGCAGTCATAGACACACAGCAATTAGAAATCATTTTGATTTTCGACTTGCGTTCAAGCCTTTATAAGGGCTATAGAAAAAGAAAAAAACTGAATGAGAATAAAATACAATTTTGTCATATCTTTTTGTTCGTTTTCTTTTTCTCTAGTTTCAATGCAAGGCGAAAAGTCGGCATAATAAATTAAAATTTATTTTCAATTGCTGTGTATCTATTGCTGCATGCCCCAACTATCTAAATCTTAAATTAACATTTAATAGATAAAGATTCAAAGCTTCCCATTACTTACAAAAGAGTCTTTTACATGACAGTAATTAGGCCTATTCGGACATTCGGAGCCGAGCATTACAACTCCACTAAACCATCCAATTCATCTCGTACCTAGTTCTAACCATCCGAAACCCTTCGAAAAATCTTCAGTAATGTACTTTATTATAAATTAACTTATCCATAAAGATTTTAATATTCCGTATGTTGCTGATCTAGCCCAAACCAAGTTACCTATCCTTTCATTATAAAATATATAACTATTCAAATCTACAAGTATCTCAGCTTCCTTCCCATTCTGTTCTGAAAAGAAGACAGCCTCGGGACCTTCTAATATAGAACTTTGATTGATGTGCAAAGTAGGTAGTTGCTTTACAAGCAATTGACAGTTTATTTTGTGTACCGATGAAAATTTAAAAAAAAAACTTAAAAAAAAAAAAAATTGGGGCTCTATGATAGGTTTATTTATGAAATTTAACTAAAGTTTATTAAGTTCATTTAATTATTAACTGAAAATTCTTTTTGTTTCGGTGATTAATTGAATAAATTCTATGCTCCGAAAAAGCTCCCCTTTATAAGTTTATAAGAGCCTTTGAAACACAAATGTTAAGAAATAAAATAAAAATTAAATTAATGATCAATAAAATTATTCAAATATATAAAACACAAAAACTTTTTTAAAAAAAATAAATAGAATATTTCTGAGGTTAATATTTCAACTAAAAATATAAGCCTAATTCTTGAAGTTCAATTGGATTTATATTTAATTTTTTTTTTAAATGAAATATTACTTGAATTATAATAATAATAATAATAATTAAAATTGATCATTGAATTGTACGTAGCAAATAAATCACGCAATTAATTTGATCACATTTTAGCCGTCAAAAAAACTTGACATAGTTTTATCTTGTTTCACACGCAATCCCATATTTTTTTTTTTAAATATAATCAATGCATTTAAAAATTTAACCTATTGTGTACAGTATTTTTAATATTTTAAATAATTATGATTCACCACTTCGCAGAGAAAAAAAATAATGTATTTTCCTTCATGCATATAATTATGAATATTGTAAACCCCATGTTGTTGCCAGTACATCAAGATTCCATTCAAACTAAATAAATATATCACGCTTTTTGATAACATGCCGCTGTCAGTTTTTACTAGAGTTGGTAACAAATCATATAACCTTCTGCTGATAAGAGTTATCACTTTAACCACAGCAACACAATTCTAATGCAATAGAAATATATATATCAGAGAATACACATGGCGCTATATCAAATTCCGTATCTCTTTAACAGCAATTAACTTTTGAAACATTGTTTTGTTTATACATTAAGATAATTTGATGGGCATTATAATTGTTAGTTAAAACAATGTATTGATATGAAGGAAATATTTAGTTATTATATTAAAAAAAAGTAATAAGGTATTATGATGGATCAAACTGGCGATTTTTTTTCTGGCTCGCTGCGATCAACTAATTCTTAGACAAAGATCAGTTATATAAATAGATGTTTTCTAGTTACTAGATATGGAGCTGTCCTTCAACTTACCCGTAATGGAAAATAAATAATTTAATTTAAATAACTATCATTAAAAAGTAGTTTGTAAATACAAATATATGCGCGGGATAGAAACTTTTATGAGATGCAAGTACTGAATTATGCAGCTATAACTGACGTTATTAAGTTTTGTATTCGATTTTAGATTTATAATCGATAGCTTTGAACATTTTATGGCACTTTGAGAAAACCCAGTATTATAACAAAACAAAAATTAATAAAATAAAATATTATAGGGTAAAACAGACAGTGTGCCAATAACTGTCTTCATCTCCTTAAGGAAATATTCGGAAATATTCACACTATAATAATAGAAAGAATAGTTCAATAAAGTTGAAATTTACAGTTATTTTCCCTTAATTGCTATACTTTAAGCTAAACAAGAAAGTTCACACAAAACATTATAATTGGAATGTATTTTACAAGATAAAGAAAATGACTAACACAATATCAGTTATATTACACACCAAGGACATCTTTTAAAAAAACGAAAAATTTATTTCTATTTATTTATTATTGATATTTACAACTGTATAGTACATATACATACAGTAAATGTGTGGGAAAATGAATAAAGTAACATGTCAAAACTTGTAAAGCTACCTCCCAGTCAGTTCTATATTAGAAGGTCTCGAGGCCATCTTCTTTTCAGGCGCCTCAGAGGATCACCAGGAATAGAATGCGAAGCAAGACTAGTGGATTTTATTGGTTATGGAGTTTACTATGAAAGGATAGATATCTGGTTTGGGCTAACTCAGCAACGTATAGAACGTTAAGATCTTTATATTTGTGACAAAGTAAGGATTTATCGAAGAATTTAAGAATGTAAGTTTTAGATACGAAAAGAATTAGAAGGTTTAGTTGAGCCCCAGAGCTTAACTCCGTGTATCCAAATAGGTCTGATAACAGTCATGTAAATGAGTCTTTTGTAGAAAATCGTGAGTTTTGAACGTTTGTCTAGTAAATGTTAAAGAAGTCGAAAACGACGAGCAGTTTCCTGTCGTTTTAGTCTTGTATGAGGATTCCAAGTTAAACGTTTGTCCAGTTGAAGTCCTAGATAGCGGACAGAATTAAAATTATTTTTACACAGTTGAGTTGTAGGGCTTATGAGGAATTTTTCTACATTTTTGTTTTTAATGAAGCTTTTACTTTATATTTTTTAAGTTAGGGGTGTCTAACTATCTGGGGTGACAATATATAGCTGTGTCTTTTTGCAAATAGTTTTTTTTAACTTTTTAACAAGAATAGAACTTTAAGATAGTAAACTAATTTGGAACATTTGCAAGGTAATAGAAATACTGATGGAACAAGTTGTTATAACGGTAATAATACCCAGAGATGTCCCTTGTACCTGTTAGTACGACGGAAGTGTTGTGCTTTTGGAAGGGGCTGTGGAAATATTATTACAAGGGCTACCTTTCAGAGGACAGCTTGTCAACAACAATTTAAAATAAATATAGTTTTTATATCCATTTTTAATATTTCCGTTCGATATCGCCAAGCGAAGAAGGGGAAAAAATATAAAACAAACCAATATTGCAAATTCCCAAAAAAAATTAAATAAAAAATTCTTTATAAAGTTTTTGTATAAACTATAAATCGAGATTAAGAGAAAAATAAATTTACACAGATAGAAACCTACAAAATTCCTTATTCTGTAAAAAAAAAAAAAATGTATAAGTTACCCCAATTTCACATATTTTTATAATTTTAACAAAAATATAATATAAACTCCACATCCGCTCAGAAGTTTCTAATTTTGCTTCCAATCCTCGACCCCATAATCCTACAAGCCTGAAAAGATCGCCTCGGAACCTTCTGAGAACTGTTATTGCTACCAATGGGTACCCTCTTCGCAAATATATTTTTATTATTTATTATGATCATCTCTTTATTATTTATTATTTCCCGATAAATAGATTTTGAAAAATTGGTCAAGATACCTTGTTTAATTGTATAACAATTCCAGATTATTGTTTTTTTCTTATATATTTATCCTTAGCCGAATTAATTATAATAAAAAAACAAACAAAAAAATAATTTTATGAAATAAATTTAATTAACATCATAATTTAGTAGAGTGGTTATAGAATTGTCATTATTTCAGATTTCAACCATTACTAAAATGTACTAGTAAACATATCTTTTATATATTCCTATTCGTGCAACGAAAATACATTATATCTAATAGTTTTGATATACTTTTTTTTTTTTTTTTTTTTTTTTTTTTTTTTTAATGCATTTCAAGATTAGTATTAGTATAAATCTCTTCACACAGCTAACATAATGTCTAAAATGAATAAGTACGAATAATTGTTATATCATGTATTGATAAGAGTTTATATTCATGTATTTATGTATTTAATTGATGTAAAACGACTAGATAGATTTTTTTATTTATTTATGATACAGTTATTCAACTATTTATTTTTGAATTCACTATATTTAACCTAATTATATTTTTCTTAATTTATTTATTTTCCTATTACGATTATTTGTTTATCATTTTCCTGGGAATATTCAATTACTAGATTATGTATAGGTTTTGTTATTATTTGGTACTAATTGCTATTTTAAATATTTTTTTTCTTAATAGATTATATACCTACTCTCTTTTTTTTTGTCTTCTGATTTATTTTAAGTTTATTTGTATGGTTTAGATTAGGAGGAATCCTGTCACTAGAAGTAACTTAAAGACAAAACTTCAATTCCCAAGTTCTCATTACTGAGTCTGTCAATACGATATGTATAAATAAATTATCTTTCTCAACTTCACTATTTGTTGCAGCAGAATCCCTTTCAATACATCATATTCGTTCATGACACCGATTGCCACCGCGCGATACTTCGGGTACATCCATCTTGTAATGGGAAACTTTCCATTTGCCAAAGAGACGTTTCACATGCCACGTTTCGTAACGCACCATTACGCAATTAAGTTCATCAGAAGCGTGGTGGTGGTGGGGGAAATATAATCCGTGTCAGGAAGAGAGAGGAAATCTTGCATCTTGAACTCGTGTGCATCAGTTAATCTATAAACTGTGATAATCTAAATGCCAAGATAAAGTTTAGAATAAAAAAAATTATTAATGATATTGTTGAAATACTTTAATTTGTGGAGTGGAAATTATTTGAGGATTAATTATTTGTATCATTGAAAAAAAAAAAATATGATGGAAAAGCAATCAGGAAGCTGACAAATGTCTGACTCCGTTCAAGAGCAAACGGATGTTTACAGGGCCAAGTAGAGGTAACATATGGTGGGAAGGCCGTTTTTGAAACTTTAAAAAAATAAAAATAAAAATGTTGGTATATTATTTTATTGGTATTATTATATTATTATTATTATTATTATTTATTTTAATAAATATAAATTCTTAATTGACGACTATGGTTTAAGGAGTAAATAATTCAATAACTTTTATACCTTATTGATATTTACAACTGGTAATATGATTACAATGACGTGTCAGTAACTCATGAAAAATTACCCATTAGTAGGAATCCAATATATGTTCTAAATTAGGAAGTCTCTAGGCCATCTTCTTTTCAGACATCATAGCGTGTAATCGAGTGAGATGCAAATTGGGAGACTAGTGGGATTCGAGTATGTAAGAAGTTTTATGAAGGTATCTAGTTAGACTAAATTAGCAATATATGGAACACAACGATCTTAATGGATAAGTTTATTTGTGACATAGTAAAGCGCACTGAGGAATTTTTGAAAGATTTCGCATTGTAAGGATCGAATACGAGATGAATTGGATGGTTTGGTTGAGCCTCAAAGCTCAACTCCCTCTGTACAAATAAATGTATATATAAAGGTCCATATAGCTTTCTATATTATTATAAATCCGAACTGAAAAACAAAAGTTTAAATTGCTACTACACTTCTCCAGTCTTATGTATTGCAGTAAAATCTTCTATATTTTCTATCTTGATTAATAGAAGCTCCTATACTTAAAAATTACTACTGGGCAATGTATACATTTTTATTATGCAGTTATGAAATATTTTATGTCGACCCTGTAATTATGTTTCCACCATACAAGATATATTGGGACCAGATTTATAAACCGCAAACTCACTGATGAGAACATTCTCCACTACTGAGAAGACCCACTTTTTGTTGCAACATTTGTCAAGGATCCCTAATCCATGGAGTTGCTAATATTGGCTGCCTGGTCCATGGAATGCAATTAGACCAGTCCCAGAGGGTCAGTTCCTAGAACTGTCCACCTTTGACGAGGGTAGGCCACCATAAACTTCCCTAAAAGGCACCAACCCAACCTAGAACCCGGGGACAAACCCAACCCTCCTCTCTAAAACGATAACTCATATCATGGTTAGCATCTATACTTCAGGCGACTGGAAGCGATAATAACCGTAATGTGATGGCAGGCATATTTGGACATAATTTACTATGGTGATTTTGAAGATAAGGCCATGTTGAAAAGACGGACTTTCACTGGAATAAACGAGCTTTCACGTCTGTAACGTACTTAAAGTAAACACGGAAGACATTGTCAAAACAAATAAATCACTACTTCGGAATTTATTTTAAATACCCAGCTTTCCAGGACCTGGAGTTCGAGTGGTATGGAAAGACGCAAAGTTTTAGTCCAATTCAGAACTGGAAGATAGAGATCATTTCAAGTTTATTTGAGACATTACAAGAAGCATTGATGATTTTACGAAGGATTTTGGTTTTTAATGATTGGATACGATAAGAATGGGAAGTTTTAATGGACCCAAAAAGCTAAACTCCGTACAAATAAGTCTATCTGATTATTGCCATCCAAACGAGTCCTTTGTAATTAATTGGAAGCCCTAAATATTTATTAAATAAACTTATCCATAAAATAAATAACCAATTCGAAGATCAAACTAACTCTAAGATTGTAGCTTTTAATTTTTAAATTACGATTCTAACGACTTCTTGCCCTACAGTATCCTTTAATGATCTGGACTAATATCTTGTTCGTAATCCACATACTAGACTGAATCTACAAGAAACTAGCTATCGTTTTCGACTTAACATTTACTAGACAAACGTTCATAGCTTGCGATTAATTACAAAAGACTCAATTATATGACAGAAATTTAGAAAGATGGAGTTGAACTTTCGGTCTCCACTAAACCATCCAATTCGCGTATCTATTCCTTATCATCCATAATCCTTCGAAAAATCCTCAATTTTGTACTTTATGACAAATAAATCGATAAATATTTTAATATTTCTTATGTTAGTGATTTATCCCAAGCGAGATACCTGTCCTTTCATGGTAAACCCTATTTCTACTCCTGCTCCACACTCGATTCCCTATAACACTAAGAGGCTTCTGAAAAGATGACCAAAAGACTTTCTAATATGGAATTAAATTACTTTCTCACTGATATTTTTCAATATTATCTGAGCTGAATAAGGTAAATTACCAAAATCATGTACCACACAAATTAAATGTTTCACACTTTAAACCTGTCTCCACTTGTACACACAGTTACATGAGCATATTTTTAAAATTATAAAACACATTTACAGTTAGAAAAGGGGTATTTGAATAAAATTTTCCAGAAGTGAAGGTATGTTTCATTTTATTGCCTGGTGTCCAATTTAGAATAAATTAATGAAGCAACGTTTTCCCGGTAGAGATGAATCGGTATGTGTTAACTGCATTCGATAAAAATGTCGTCCCCTCTATAAATATGCAACAGCTGCATGGAAGTACAGAAAATCTTTAATTCCTGAATTTAAATTATAAGCATCCGGGAAAAAAACGATGCATTCTGTATGAATAATGGATATTTGAATGAATAAATTTGTTATTTCGCCCGATATACCGATACTGATGTTTCAACGATTTTACAACGTCCAGATAATCGGATTAATTGTTTTTTCCGACAACTTCACCAAGGACAATTATATTTAAAATAATATTATTAAATATAACAATCTGAATAAACATGTCTAAAATATTGATATCGATGAAAACAAGTAATCATTGGATTAGCATGCTTAAAAAAATGTATTCATTTTTTTTTTTTTTTCAGTGTGCATGATAAGCTAAACACTGTCGCTTCTGACATGAAAAAACAAATATTTTCTAGCGTGTCAAAACCTACTTTTGAGGCAGACATATCTGCATTATTGAACAGGCAAAAGGTTGGAAATAGCATCTGTCTACCTGGCCTCCGCCTGAAAGCAGCCATGACAGTCTAAACCTCAGCAAATATCATAAATAGTTTCTGACATAATACTTAAATGCAACACGTACTATAAATCACAATCCTGATTAATTAATGACACTTTTCCTCTTAATTGGCATCAATGAGGTATATATGTAAAAAAAAACCTACACTTTGGATTATTTTTATTACATGTCTCCTATTGAGTTCAAACTTCCTGTTAGGATTACAACAGCCTCTCTGATAAGCATTATGGTGAACATACCAGGTCATACCAGGCGAATTCTTTCAATGGCAAGGAACAGAAAAGGGTCTTCCAGGTAAAGACGTTACCGCTGGAACACGTTTTCTTATAAATGTTTTATTCCCCTTCAGAAGTTCGCTATCCTGGAGGAGAATTGATAAAACAGAAATGTCAAGCAGGGTCCTTTCGCCATTGATCTACGAACAATGGCAACTGTAATTGATGAAGATTGGTCCCCATTTATCGAACTCTTGGCAACAGTAGAACTGATACAATAGGATGGCAACAGTATTTTAATCAAAGCATATTCTCAGATCCCATTACTCTAAAGAGCTCAATTATTTATCAATATAAATATACTTAAAAATAATTTTATGCTAAAATTAATCTCTTCCAGATTTGCATTGGATATCCGGCACAGTACAGTCATTCTATACTAAAGAAGTACAATATTTTTTACTCTTATTCTTTGACTACTTTAAAATATTCTATTCAGATTTTTAAAAAAATCCGTACAATTAATAAAAATAAATCCTTAAAATAAAAAGAATAAAGAATAAAAATCCTTAAAAACAGTGTCGAATCCTTACAATCCAAAATCCTTCTTAAAATCCTCAATGTTCCTTATTATATACCAAACAAACTTATCCATTATGATTTGAATGTTTCATTTGTTGCTTATTTGTCCCAAACCAAATACCTATTATTTCATAGTAAACTACATCTCCACTCGAATCCGCTAGTCTCCCAACTTGTCTCATACTCAATTCCCGATAATCCTTCGAGGTATTTGAAAAGAAGATGACCGATAGACCTAATGTAGAACTTTAATTGTGAATATTTACTTGTTGTATATAATATATAACGTTGTAAATATTTATAAATAGTTGAGAAAAAAAAGTTTTAAATCGTCTATCATGACCTCAACTGTACAAGTATCAATTTTTTTCTCTTAATATGGAAATCTAGTTATGAAAATTAATTATTTCCTCGAAGTAGCAGATTGTTATATTTTAAAATAGAGCATTTAAAAAAAATTATTTTCTTTAGATCTTAACCACTTCTTTAAATCATTTCTTCCTTTAAATTTTATCGATACTTTTTTTTTTTTTTTTTTTTTTAAATATTTACTCTTATACACAAGTTCTTGGTATTTAATATCAATGTTACCTATACTGGAAATGGAACTTCGAAAGTGCTCTGATCTCACGAGACGCGATTTTTTACGCGAATCTTTTTTTTACCTCGATTTTTTCGAAAATCTTCACTCCTTTCATCCTCATTGCTACCAAAGCTCTACGATGTGACAAGAAATTAAAAAATAGAAAAAAAAAATGCCGCCTAGAAGTGGGGAAGCGGTGAATAGGGTTGAGACCTAGGAAAGAGTTCCCACGGCAGGTCTGCCTCACGGATGCTAGCTTTTTTTTTTCAACATACATTCGTCTCTATCTCAACTAGTATAAAGTCGAAGGATTTTTTTTATATTAATATTTATTTTTTTATAATTTTGTTTTTATACTTCTCTCATCTCTAACCTCTACGCACAGATTTTTCATTTCTTTTTCTGACTTATTGTAACGCTCTCGTAATCAAGCAGACCGGTATGGAAAGTTGGAAGACGGTGGGAGGCGAGAGAAGTGAGAAAATGTATCATTTGAACTCAAATGCCAGGCAGCGTTGGAACTCTTATAAGATTATTATTATTATTATTATTATTATTATTACTATTTTTATTTTTTGGACCGAAATAGCCGTATAATTAAATATTTTTAAATATTAAATAAATCATATCAATCCACAGCAATGATAAGCATTTGCTAATGTACTGGGTAACATACATAAAGCTTACTTATTTTAAATTATTTTAATTAAAAATTCCTTAAATATATTGGTTAGGAAATTTGTTATGATATATTGAAAACGAAAAGAGTAAATAAAATGTCCTATTTTTTTATTTTTTTTGATGTATCGATATATCAATACGATATTTATAAAACTCGTTAAGACCTAATAAATATATGAATATAAATACCGAATAAATTTTGCAACCTCACTTTACTGTTTCAGAAATATTAATTATTTAATTTAAGAAATCTTTGTTAATAAAAAAATAACATTTTAGACATATGCCTATTAAAAATTTTTTTTATTTTTTTTTAAACATGATACATATTTTTTGTTATAAATTATTGTCATTTTTGATTTTAGGGCTTGTAAATATGGCTTGAACATGAAACCTTGCCCAAAGAAAGATTAGAACAATTTTTTAAAAAGGAGAAATTATTTAATTTAAGAATTGATGATGTATTCATCAGTTCTTACAACAAACGAAAATTTGAAACATCAACAATATATATATAATTGTCTTACGACATAAGACAATTGTTGTATGACCCAAACTGCTCGTCGTTACAGACTTCTTTAACATTTACTAGACAAACGTTCGAAGCTCCCAATTAATTACAAAATTCTTATTTGCATGACCGTGATTAGACCTATTTGGACGTATGGAGTTGAGCTTTAGGGCTCCACTAAATCATCCAATTCATCTCGTATTCAATCCTTACAATCCAAAATCCTTCAAAAACAGCTTAATTTGTCACCAACAAATTTACCCCTAAAGGTCTTAATGTTCCATGTGTTGTTGATTTAGCCCAAACCAAATACCTACCCTTTCATAGTAAGCTCCATAACCACTCAAATGAGTAGTTCTTTTCAAGTTTTGACATGTTATTGTAATCGTTATCAACACATTTACTTGATGTATATATTTGTACAGTTGTAAATTTCAATAAATTGATATAAAAAAAAAAAAAAAAAAAAAAAAAAGTATAATGTTTTTTACCTTCCAATATCTGTATCTAATTATCAAAATCAATTATTTTCTCGAAGTATCGGATTGTTTTATTTTTAAATTAAACATTTAAAAAAATATTTCGTCCAGATGTTAACCATATGTTTAGTAAATTCTTTTTTTTATTTTATCGTTACATATTTAAAAAAATAAGAATTACCTCTAATGAACAAGTTTTATTTTTATATAAGATATATAGCTATATGCTAATATTAACCAGCCAAATATTCGGACGCCGTGAATATTAAAATATGAAAATTAGAAGTAAATTAGAAGTTTAAAGTCATGGCGCTAATCTATGAGTTAAACTAATAGTATACAGACTGGTCTTTACATAGGGTGTAATCTAATTGCTGAAACTAGTTCAAAAACATACCCGAGCCAGGCAATTGTGTAGTTGACAAAATGGGTTGCGTCTCTAATAACATATAATTTTGCTAGGACAGGGGCTGGGACCCCCTGATCAAACAGTTATCTAGCCATTATCGGGCAAGCTACTGGAGTAAACATCTCTACTGCCAACTCACACCGTAATCGAGGGAGGCTAAAATGGATTAGGTACCCATTTAATGTTTTTCTTCGTGAAGTTACTAGAAAAATATTAACGAATCAAATAAACACAAAAATAACCCCCTATTCATAAATTGCAGAGGAGAGTATATATAAATATAAAATATAAATATATTTTTAATTTTAATTAAGTATTTCTAAAATTGGGTGGGATTTAGGTAATAATGGTGGTTTTAATCATGGACTCCTAAACTATTAAATTTGAATTTTAATGTATTTGAATTAAGTAGTAATATTTATAATGATGTTTTGCGAACCCAAAGGTTCAATGCTGATTCCACCAATATTCAGTAAATTCTCGATAGTCCGGCACTCAATCTCGATAAACCGAACTTTCCTGTCGTGTGCCAATGGCTGTGCATAGATCTGCATAAATAGATTTTTTTTCTTCTGAATAACTTTTAAATATTTGTTCAAAATGTAATAATTAGTCATGTATAGATTTTTTTTTCTTTACATCCAGTAATCCATACTTTCCCGGTAATCCGGCACTCCTCTCGTCCCGTATGCGTCGATTTATCGAGACTGTACTAACTCTTCAGTAAGTTAAGTAATCCTTACCTTGGTCGTCTTATATTCACTCTAAATTGCTGTTGTTTTTAATATGAATGATTGTTTAAAAATGAAAATTCTTAACATTCGAAATTATTTTTTTATTAAACCTGATACCATAAAAGTGATATATAATTCATAAATCCTAATCTTTTATTTTGCTCTGTTATTCACAATTTCAGAATGAGGATGAATGAATGTTTAGCAATCGAAAATATATACTATAGAAATGGCTAATAGTTCATCAATTCCTACTAAATAATTTGAAAATAATTATTTAAATTATTCAACTATTTACCAATTTTAACATTAATTTACAGGAGATAAAACTATTTCCATATTACAAAAAAAAAAAAATAATAATAATAATAATTATGATTTATAGATTTTATATATATAGATATAGACTTTTTTCAGCATAACTCCTCAAAACATTCATTTATTATTCAGTTCACTCTTAACAATACACCCTAAATAAATCAAATAGACTTAAATTAAATCAAAGTAATTCAATTCACCTATTGTTTTTTACAGTGTTAAAACACCAGGTCAATAACTTAAATCTGCTAAGGTCAATCTGGGAAAAATATAAGTTTGTCTAGTATTTAGTACTAAATATATTATTCTAGAATTATAACTAAATTATAAATATTATGAATTATAGAGTTAAATTAGTTAGATAGATAGGTAGGCTGTGTGTTTAGCAACCCAATAAAGTTGGGCAGTAGTATGTTTTTTATATCAATAAAGCATACATATTTCTCTATTAAATAATTATCACAGTTAGCGGAAGGCCAGCAGTGAAATACTGAATGAAGTTTCTAATGGAAAACAAATAACTTCAGAATACATTTAAATTACCTTAAGAACGACTATTTCAACAAAACACGAATGCCACTTTAAAATAATTCTCCAAAAAACGTGACTACTATGTCATTTCGAAAAGATTGCCCCACGATATCGGAAAAATACATTGCTAAGGGAGACGTTTTGACGGGAGTTCCGCAGATGGGATTCAATTTTCGACAATTTTCGGTTGCTGGAGAGAGGAGCTAGGGAACCATGTGTTCAAATTCCCGTCGGATGCGTGCCCACGTTGGCGTGTCACCGGCAGCTGGACACAAAGCGCATCTTCCTTCGAGCTATTAATAGAAGGAAGCCTTCTCAACCTCACTTATGCTAATTCGTTTCGAATGCTTTAAGTGTTTCTCGACCTTTCTTCACGTCCTCATCTACTTCAACATTTAAACTTGTTCATATACAATATGAAATTATTTATAAATAAATTACTGTAAACGGGGTCTACTTTGAACAAGCTATTGTAGACAAACCTACTATTAAAAATCCTTCTGGCGGTCCCAATTTTCAAACTAGCATTCTGCGAGGATTAAACATAGAATGTGCTGAAATCGCGTTAAGAGCACACGTCGGCCGTCCTTGGCCTATGTAAGCCTTTTTATGGCATCGAAGTTAACAGGTATTTTTATAAACGAGTCCAAACCTCATCTGGCCTGGCGTATGTGGCAGCAGGGTTGTTTGATACGAATAAATTTATCACCAATATATTCAGTAAATCTTTTTTGTTTCACGTCTGTCATTTCTTTAATTTCATATCTTTCATTAGAGAAAAAAGAGACAACTCGGAGGAGATACCTTAGTACGTTGACACCTTTAAGAAGACGGAGTTACTTTAAACATTGTGTTACTATATGTATAATTTAATTAAATTAGGTTTTGATTTGATTAGGAACTAGTAAAATTTAACAAATCAAGAACAACAGAATAAAATTTACAAAAATAATTAAAATTTAATTGGAAATCTTATGTTACCAACGGACTTTTGTTCCTTTGGTTTTAATAATTTTGTAATTCTATTCAAGTTTTCCTTGTTTTTTTTTGTTTTTTTTATAAGGACCAATTTTCATGGAAAACTAAATGAAGTTTATGTTAATAAATAGTTTAAGAGCTATATTTTTATAAAAGATCAGTTCAAGATTATTAGAAATATTTGTGTTTCACCAACAAATCCGGAGATGAAGAGAACGCAATCGGTGGATTTACGGAAGCATTTAGCTGAAAAGTAAATGTTTTCAAGGTTTTTCGATTTAACAACAAACTTAAATTTAATAATTAAAGGAGTAAAAATGAATAAGTCCCTTCTTGCGGGGGGTGAAAGATGACTACTCCTTCCCTTGTATTAAAGGTAGCGGAATTGTTCATACGGAAATTTGGAGCTAAGGTGTGTAGCAATCGTTTGGTCCAAGGAAATTTAAAATATCCACAAAAACGAACGCGCTGGTGCCCACAGTATGAAAACCCTGCATCAAAGTAGCCCCCGTTTACGGCATGACATTATATTATACGCGGATACAGTATAAAATGACAGAGAGCCGGCAACCATATTGGAACCCTCACCTATTGGCGGAGGCCTGACTACCTCCGCATTACCAAGTATAATAGATTCGTTAAACAGCTGTAATACGGCGGTTTGTCTAGCAGGGGCGTAGCGGTTGCGTCACAGCCTTATATGATACCTGACTGGCTTTATCAATCATGATCAGACTGAACAATCACCATAGGATGCTACGTAACAATTATTTCGTGATACGTAAATGGAATGGTTCATTATCGAGGAGGGCCTGAAATCGTGTAGTAACAAGGAGCTGGTTCTTGTCGCTAGTGACAAGTATTCAATCAAAGCTGACTGCGGCATAATTACCATATCCGTTATATATTTATCGTTATTTTAAGATCTCCGTATAGAGGTAAGCAACACAAGTACATTCGGGACTCGATCAACCGGCCATACTATTTTTATCTCTTTATATTATTATGTATTATAATTTCTTTGCACAAAACATTCGACTGCGGAACAAGACATTAGGTAATCTTTGTATGAGCATTACTACAGGAAGACTAGGAAACGGAGGACGGTCTACTAGGAAACGAATATAATTTCGGGACTTAAACAAAAGAAAATTTGAGATAAGAATTATTTTGTTATTATACAGATATATGTATTTCGTTATTCCTTCTTTCCTTATTTTTGGGGGTCTCGACTAACCGAAGATCTGGTTATCCGATCCTATCTCGTTCCCAACCACGTCGGTTAACCGAGTCCCAAGTGTATTCTAATTATAGAACATTAACCTTAACGAGACCATCTCTATCAAGGGACATTTGTATCGCTTGGTGAAGGTATACAAATTTAGTCTTAATAATAACCTATTCAACTCAAATTTTGACGTCCAAAATATACCATTTATACAAATTCAACAAGCACATCGTCCTGTCAACAATTTTAATTAAATTAAACCAATGAATCTTTACCCTTCATTTTAAAGTTAGTTGTCCTACAGTATGCTTTAATCATATTCTATTAATCTCTGTTGAACAGATTAGCTACCTAGATGTACTTAGACATCTGTACAAACGACTCGCTTGGAACCGCAATGAGCCATACGAAAAATCCTCAATGCTCCTTACTTTGTCACAAACAAACTTTCTAATTTAGACCTTTTATTCAACTGTTACCTATGGGTAGTTTTTTTACGAGCCTAATGCCATTATGAGCAATATCTTCACATTTACTAAATGTATTTTTATTTGATGGTATACAAATGTAAATTTCAATAAATAGCTAAAAAATAAAGTTTAACAAAGACACTTCTTGTCAACTTCCAATAAAGGCTGAACTTATATTTTATTAAATGGCGGTTGAATAGTTGCAAAGTAATGACGGCCGTTCTGAATCCGGGCAGACAAGCGATAATATTACCGGCCCCGACAGAATGTCCCCTCGCATTGGCATCCTTGCATTGTTTGCGTCCCCTTCAGCTGCTCCCCACCCCAACACCCGCCAAATGTTTGTTTTTATTCGAGCCCTCTGGTCTAGGGCCTATAACAAGTTTTACCTCTAATACCAAACATCTTCATCCGGATATGAATAGCGATCCCACTTGAGTAGTTTGTTTTTCTTTCCAATCCCTGTGTCCTCTAGTACATGTATAAATTTGCTCATGGCCGATTTTGTGTTCTTATGAAATACCGAAAGTAAAAACTAAAAAAAAAAAAATGACGTTGAGAATCCATTCCCTTTATTCAAATTTCATAAGAAAACGTTACCGGCATACCTGTCTCAGGTAGTTTCCTTCAAGGTCTGCTAAACAAAACGCCATTCATTACAAACCTATTCTACTGGGACCGTACCGCAGACAAAAACTCAATGGGCACAACTACGACCTCCCTTGGGGAATAAGTGGGAGTCAAGCACGAGATAAATCAAAGACCAAATGAAGATGACAGTAATGCGGAGGGGGTCATGAGCAGTGACTAGATTGTAGTGCTCGCTGCAACCTTTCATTAGCTCAAACTCCCTTCATCAAGTGTTTACCTCCAAATTATCCACTTGGGAAAAATTCCTTGTTTATACAAGACATCTTGCGTTATTTATTGCTCCTCCATTCACACCATCAGTGGCTGATTCTTTCTTGATTAATAAGCTTTTATTATCTATCCGTTACAACTACATTGTGTAGTTACCTAATATAGGAAATGATGCTTTTAGTAAAATTTATTTTAATTTTGACTTTAACGATCGTGCCTGAATTGTGGCATTTGCGTGTCTAGGGGCAATACGTGACCCCCTCTGTATTTAAAAAATATTGAGGCTATTAAATATTATAGTAAAATATAGACTAATTATAGCCGTGTAGCAAGGGTAAACTCAGATTTCATGATTAATTAGTGGAAGTACGCAATGATATGGATCAAACATAGTTGAAGGAAAGCAAAAATTGAGGTGACAACAGTTTGTTTTGTTAACAATAGCAAAATAACAGTCACAAAATCTCAGAACCTAGCGATAATAGGAAATGTATATTAATTTCTTACAGCCGTTTAACGAGATTTTAAAAATGCACTAGGAGCAATCATTATGAATCGTTAAAGGATTTTTTTTTTAATCTAAGACAGATGGTCATGTTTATAACAGTAACTAAAAATATTAGAGAAGTCAGTAGATAAGAAATAAGTCACTTGCTATAAGATAGCAGTATGACATTTTTTAATAATGTAACGTGAGTCTAGAAGGGTTAACTAATATGTACAGACGGAATGGAAATAAACAGCATGAAAGGTGAAAGGAAGGAAGCAATGACACGGCAGAGATCTGGTGGTTATAAAGATCTAGCGAGGAGCTCCCAGGCCCCATTCAAGTCCAGGTCTATAAATATTCCAGCCTTCTCGGTTGGGACACACACTCCAAGAGAACAACCAAAACTGTACAAATTGTTTCAAAGGCAGGGTGATGCGGGAGAATTCAAAACTTTTGAGCGTTTTTTGAGCGGCTCGGACTTGGAGATGTAATTAAAACACCTAATCTGATTCCTAACTGGTTTGTTTGTAGGGTCGGCACGTGTTTTTGCACGGAGCAGGCGCGTTCACAATTAGCCTCACTCCCGACTTTTTGCTAGGACAAATGCCAGAGGGCCTTCTTCTTACGATTTCATTTCGCCTGGCCAACTGGTGCGAGGCAAATTACCCATGAGCGAGCATACAAAGGAAACCGCAAGTGACAAGTAGTAAAGTGGGGAGCAGATGGAAGAGAAGGAAGAGGGAAACTACCAAACCAAACACACTCCACATTATCGGCTCTAATAAGACTCCTATTTCCACTATCGCTCCCTCGTCAGCGGGCTTATCCTTCTGTCATTTCTGCTTCCTCTCATTTAGTCTAGTCTGTTGGGCGCTTAGTCATTGTAATTTTCACAAATATCAAATATACCTGATATATTCATAAAATTAAAATATATTTATAATATTAAATAAGTTTGGTGGTTTGTCTAAAATGAGACCACCACTGTTTCTTCCACTGGACCACCACATCTAGAAAAAAAAAAATGTTTCACTACAACCCATGAAGGGTCATGGGTTCAATACTTTGATAAGTATTTACTGATAAAAGTCCAATAGTTGTGAAAGGATTTGTGCGAAATTACTCTCGGTGGACAAGTTTTATCCCGAATTAAGGGTACCCACTTTTGTTTTAGGCTGGTTACATAACTCTTAAAAATGTTTTTTTTTTTACATTTAATTGTTTTAGTGTTGTTTAATCTCATTTGAGACATAATAAGTAACACTGTTGCACAAAAATCAATAATGTTGTGAGCTCTTAATTCATTAAATATTTAAACACTGATATACGAGCAAGTATAAAATGGATTATTAAATTATGTTCCGTTTATGGTCAGACACTTGAGTAACAAATGTTCTATCGACGAGGGAACCCCAACCGAGGGCAGAGAACATTGCGGCCCAGCTGGGTGCCTCAGCCTTCAATGGCAGACACCTGCCCCCTGGCCACATACTGCGCCAGCCTCTGTCCTTGCTCCACACCATCCTGGATCAGTGATAACTAACTGTCAATGAGACGTACAGCAGTCTTGTCACTGTTCCCTTCCATAAAAAAACAAGAAATAAAAATATTCAACTTACTGAGTTAGCGAATCCCAAAAACAATCATTACAAAGCAACATTTTTTTCTAAATTTTAAAAGCGCTCTTCTTAAGTTAACTTCCAGAAATGAGATTATTTTTAAGAAATATTACAATATTCAGTTACATTGTCGATCTGACTGAATTCTTAAGAGGCATCTAAAGTTACAAGTGCTGTACAGTAGACCTCACTAATTCGCATCCCGCCAATCCGACTCTCCGGGTAATCGGATCCTTCTGCGAAGTCCGAAGGAGGGGATCAAGATTTTCCCGAAATCTATAGTAGTCCAGTAAAATTGTATTTGTTATGCATTTTGTTATGCAAAAGGTCAGATAGTTTTGATCAATTTACATGTTATACAAGCACACAAGTGTTAAATTCAAAACTTTGGATCTTGAAGCGCCGTCATTCGCTAATTGGTAACGTCAAAGCATTAAAACGTTCGACCATTGCTACGTTCCAAAAAAGTATCTGCTGCACGGCAAGTTCCAAAGGGTTTCTGGCTCCAAGATTTTTATATTCAAAATTAAACTAAACTAAATTTTCTACAATTTGGGCAGAAAATAAGTTCTATAGCTTAAACGGAGACAGTGACAAAGGCTTTCAAAATTTTCAGAATCCTCTCAAAAACTGGCGAATATTGTGATTTTACGGTTCTACTCAATAATTCCTTTAAAAAGAATAGATGATACTTCATTATGTACGATTTTAAAGCTGAGTTAGTTTGCTGGAATGGGAATCTAACGCAATATAGTGTTACTACCAACGGGTAGTTGCTTTACAAGCGATTGACCTGTCATTATGAGCATCTTCACATTAACTAGATGTCTTTTTATTTTATTATGAAAAGCTGTACATTTCAATAAATAGCTCAAAAATGAAATAAATGGCATATGAAACCTATCCCAATTAAATTCAATGTACTTTCCTTACGAAGTTCTAATAATTCTTCCAGGTCCATAAACATACGCAGAGTGTATAGCAATATTCATAGTTTAGATGTTTCTTTTGCTATTACCATAAGGTTTACTCCTTACTTGTAAAAAGCTAAATATGACGCTGTTCTCAAGCGTCGTAAAACGGGAAAATCACGGAGTCGTAAACCTGAAAAAATCACGGATCTATGACTTTTAAGTTATATTATGAACATTGATCGGATGTCGATCTCCAGCCAAGATATTGGGAACCTTTGATAATTTATTTATATGTATTCATTCATTATAGGCCTCGTCAGCTGCGGTAGTCGTTTCATTACACATTTGACGGATGGCTGGCAGGCATGTCTCGTCTAATCATTGCCTCCAACTACAGTATTTATACTTTCTTCCTCTGAGGAGGGTCTATCAATTTAAAATTAAAATGGCTCTCAGGGTGAGGGGTGGGGGTGTGGTTATGCAAACGAAGACCAGTCCCTCGAAAAGGTAGATCGGAGATGTGCCAACGACCCAGCCTTGATTTATTACAAGATCTTTCTTACCGATTCCTTGTTCGACCTACAGTATTTTTTCGTTTGTATTTTTCTTTCCCTGAATTGTGATTCAAATATTTTTGTTCCAGGTGTCATAATTAATACGTGGAATGTACTCTGAGGTAACGAATTACCATGTCATCAGTGCTGCCAATGCGTTTAGTACACATAAATCTATTTCTGGTTATTTTTTGTTTCTGGCAGCAATTTTCTGGTAACCGGAAAAATCGAATAAAATAGTAATATACAATATATAACATGTAATAGTTTTATAAATAGATAACTAGGTCAATCAAATGAAAAAAAAGATCAAATTGAATTGTGTCAACGTCAGACCACGCTTCCGGCGAATGGTTACCTTATCCTACTGTTGTAATATAGGCTGATTGGATACATTAATTTCAAAAATATATATCCACAGATATTTAATTTAAAATACAGCCAAACAACACCTGAAAAAGTTTAAGCATTGTGATTTTTTTTAAGGGTATTTTCAAGCTTAGCGGTAGGAAATATTTCTTTGATATATTGGCAACACTGCTTATAATGTACTAAATCTAATGTCGATTATTAAAATTATAATAAAGGATTGATGATTTTAACGTGTAAGGAGGAGGTTGGAAATCGGTGAATATTAATCTAGAAATATTAAGAAATATTTCTTTGATATATTGGCAACACTGCTTATAATGTACTAAACCTAATGTCGATTATTAAAATTATAATAAAGGATTGATGATTTTAACGTGTTAGAAATATTTCTGACTAGACTGCGGTTGTGACACAAGCCACATTATATCATTACCGCAACCTCTAATTCATATCCATCAAGCTCTTGTCTTAGTCCACTTAGTAACCTTAAGTATTCTCGGAGAAAAGAAAAACATAACTGAATCCCAAGAAACATGTGTATTTTTGAACTAATGCGTCATATGATCAAGCATTAAATATTAACTGACAAGGGGAGGACACACTATCTCTCACGAATTTTGGCGATTTTTTGGAGGTTCTTGATCAAAAAATATTAGACACGTATTTCGCCGTTCCGACTAATGGGCCCTAGAAGCCGAGGAAAAAAAAACAAAAAACATTGAACTAATTTATTTCACATATCGAGTTTTTAAAAAATCGAAATGATTCTTGCATCAATTTTTGTGTGCAGATTCAAGGATTTTAGTTTAGGTTAATTGAATTTTAAACAAATGGTTAGATCTTCAAGATATCTACCTTTATAGATTTTTTTTAACATAAAAATGACGACAGATTCTAATTCAGCATTCAGAAGAACCGTGAATTACGAAATTTTCTTGTAATAGAAAAATAAAATTTGTAACCTTCAAACTTTGCCTGACCATTTTTTGTTTTAAATTGACAAGAACTTGAATCACGGTTATATGGTTTAACGTATTTAATATATTTCTACCCAAATTATAGGGTGATAATACACTTGAAATGTCTTTGGTTTCATCTTCCTATTTGGTTTCAAACTTAAAAATCGAAATATATTTCTGTTTTTCCAACATTTCAAATAGGTTTTGAAAGCTGAAGCTCTCCTATTTCCAGCGATACCAATCAAGTTAAATTGCGTAACTAAGTAATGGCGATTTAAAGAAAACTTACCAATAATCGGCTTAAAAATTTCATCCCTTTCGAAGAGGGTGAAAAATGTTATTTTTTATTTTTATTGAATAAACGTTTTTCGATGATTTAGAAGGTGCTAAATTAGAATCTGACGTCGTTTTTGTGTAAAAAAAACTATGAAGTTAGTTTTGCTTAAAGATCTGATTATTTTTTTAGAATTTAACGTAAACCAGAATGTATGAAGTGGCTATATTTTTCGTTAAATCTGCACTCAAAAATAAAAACTTTGCAAGAATTATTTTATCATTTTTTTTTTAAATTCGAGATATAAAATCAATTATTTTTATGCTATTTCATTTTTTTTTTCTCGGGTTCTAGGGCCTATTAGTCGGAACAGCAAAATACTTGCCTAACATTTTTGACCAGGAACCTCCAAATAATTGCCAACAAGATCCGTGAGAGACTCAGTGTGTCCTCCCCTTGAGAGACTGAATGAGAATATCTATTATCAGGATAGCTCTTCTGTCCTATGTTACGTACTCGAGCTTCTCATATCTTTGAACGGATCGCGGTACGTAAATTGATGGACGTGACAAAGGAACCCCGATGACTAACAACGAAGGCGGCAATTAGCGGAAGGATGCGGTTGTGGTGCCCTCACATGTTGATTAGGAGGAGGCACTAAGCCTATTGTAGCGGGGTTTAACTTTTACACAAGGCTTAGCTCGCCGCGGGTGGGACCCCACCCTGCGGGACCTGTCCGTCTGTCGCCTGCTTCTTTGTTTCAAGATATTTCCACATCAACACTCCGGGCTAATCGGGCGTACTAAAGCCTATAGAATCTTCTTGATTCCGGAGGGTAACAGTTTATCTTTTTTCAAGAATTGGGTGAATATGACTCCACCCTTTTGGTGAAAATTAAGCACATCGGCTTCCAAAAAAAAAAAATAAAATGAAATAATATCCATTCAAAGTATGCTCCATCTGCAGCAACAACTTTGGGTCTTTTGGTAGTCCAATTATCAAGCCAAATTTGTATGCTTTCTTCTTCTTACGAGTTAGGCCATCTGTGGACCACGCTCAACAATTCATTTCTTGCTCTTCCGCTCCCTCCAATATCTCTTCATTACATCAGCCTGATGCTTTCTTCTTTCATCTGACCACCGTCTATTAATTTGTGTCTTAACCATTTCCGGAAATTTGAACCTGTTGACTACTGTCCGAAATGGGTCTCTATCCCACATTGAATTCCAATGCACATTTGCCACCCTCATATCCTCCTTCACCATCCTTATCTATGCATTTCATTACATCAGTCAACCTTTCAATGTTTCGATATATTTCCATATTACTTTTTAGTTTAAAACCTTCTTCAGTCTTTCTTGGTCCCAATATTTTCCTTAATATTTTTCTCTCCTTCTTTTCCATATTTTCAATTTCTCCCTTTTTGTTGAGAAACAAGCATTCAGAGGTATATAATCTTTCAGAACGAACAACTACTTTATAATGACGCAATATAGCCTCAATAGAGAGATTTTTTTAATTATAAATATCCTTAGTTTTGTATGCTTTCATTAGAAATAAACAGCTCCCTGTAAGATCTGATTACAACGATCAGAGTAGGTAAGTGGTAATCGGAAGAACTAGGCATCGCTCCTCAAATATGGCGTGTTGGATAGCACTTCGCAGTCCGGTCCATTTAAATATTATTATTTATAGAAAAATTATTTTGCAATGGTTATAGCATAGCTAATATCAAACGCATTAGTTGCCATCGGTAAAGATCGTCAGTATCATCAGATAAAGATCATGCGTACAAGGGCCTATAGAATCTTTCTCAATTCTAGAAGGTTGCTGTTTTTTTTTGTTTTTTGTTTTCTTTAAGTGTTTGGTGTGTGAGTATTGACTCCAACCTTTTTGTGAAAATAAAATGAAATTTGCTTCCTATCAAAATGAAAGAATATTCATTCAAATTCTCCATCTACAGCGACAACCTTTAACTATTAAAACCTTACCATTTACGAACTCATCTTCTGAAAAAAATCCTATATATTGTTTTTTTTTTTTTTTTTTTTTTGAGGCAATACAATGATTAAACCAAAGTTTGATATTTCATAAAAAATAAATTGCTCCTCCATAACATCTGACTGCATCGACCGGCTTGAGTGGTGTTGGGAAGGAGCGATGTCTGGCAAATATGGCTGTTGGGGTAGCAATGTCCAATCCTGTCTATTTAAATATGTTTAACGACATTTGCAACGTGTGGTCTGGCGTTTCTTAATAATTTTAAAAGTCTATCCACCCATTCTTCTATCATGTCCCATAGCTAACATCAAACACAATAGTTGTCTTCGGTACAGATAGCCAGGGGATAATTTCAATCAGTTTCAACAACTCAAATTTTTTGAGTGGTTTTACATGTTCTTAGTATCAAAATCGTCGTTTTTAAATCGTCTAAACCATTCTTGATAGTACTTTTAAGTAAAATAATGCAATAAAGCGTTCAGGTCCCCGTACACTTTAACCATAGCATATGAATAGTGTTAGGATTAATAAAAAAAAAATACCAAGAAATTTTAAATTAACAAAATTTTCAATTAATTAGTGTTTATCCATTCCCTGCGTTCATTGCGTGATGCAATCGATGAGGTATAGGTCTTATCTGATATAGAATAAATCCTAGAGGGATATATACCCCATTCCATGGCCTTAGTTAAAGAATATGGGGACGTAAAAACGATAGAAAAAAATGAAAAAATACGTTTGGTGGAATTTTTTGCTTGTCAGTATATTACAGCTAGAAAACATTTAAATAGAAACAGTGAATATTTTATTCACTCACGGAAGAACAAGAAGGAGAATATTAAGATATAAGAGTGCATGGGAGCTTTAAAATCAGAAACAAACTATTTTTAGAATAAATATAATTCTAATAATAATTATTTATTTTTTAAATATTGTGTAAATTCCACACGCGAACCTCGCAAGATATTCCACTATCCACCATGGATCTTTGGTATTTTCTGGTCCCGGGAACTCGGGGAGGAATGCAGCGATAGAGGGTCGGCTACATAATTATATGACGATAAAGATTATTTCAATTCCAAAACCGGTTGAGTACAAAGAAACCAGATTTGAAATAAGAATAAAAGTAAGAGCAGAGGAGGATAGATAAAAAAAAGGAGGAAAAAAAAACCTAGAAGAGAAAGAGAGAGAGAGAGACAGGGCCCGGAGGGAGACGATATTTCAGAGATGTCAAGAGCAGGCCCACACAAATGGCCAGCCCCAACCCTATTTATACCAGCGGCAGGCCAACCCCTTTTGTTTTATCTGCAGTCGGCAACTTTTATATTTCAACAACATATATACAGGATTTCTAGCTTCTTGGGTGAGGTATTGGCAACTGTCAAAATCAAAATTGATAACTACTATTGGAGAGAAAGATAGGAAGAAAGCGTGAAGCAGATCTAAAGCCCTCAAATCCCGATTCATGCATTCCTTCAATTCAAATTTTAAGATTATAATTATTATTATTTCAGAGGCGTTTCTCTTGAAGGATTTTGGGTTCTTTCACTGCTACCAAAGGTGGAAAATGTAGACCTAGCAATATTTTCAGTTAATGTGAAAACGAGAGGCATTGCGGGCAGAGCGAGGGTTAATGTGTCAGCAACATTTGTGATCAGGTTGCCCTTATCGGCTCTTCCCACCCTTCCTGCCTTTTGAAAAATGACCCCCCCTCCCTCCTGAAGATAACCGTCCGCCTGTTGTCTCCCTCATTTCTACCCCCCCCCCCCCCCCCCACCACCATGATAAATTTTCCCCGACCGATGCGAGCCCTTAAATCTCTTCCCCGGCGGAATATTTAAAATGCATATGGGACACTTATCTCCCTAGAATAATGCTTCCCCATAAATATTGCCTTATCAGAAACTTTAACAAATTGAATTAGGATTGATTGTTCGATATAATTTAAACGGTTCAATATTAAAATCAATATTTTGTTTTTCAAATAGACGATTTAGCCAGTTGTATAGACTACTAAATAGTCCATGTCCCATCTCTCTGTTGAAAACAAACTCCTCATTTACAAAAACGACACTAAGCCTGTGAGGTCATCATGAACTGTGCTGGGCAGCAAAACAATCGAATATCAAACGCATTCAATCTTATGCTGCATATTAGCCCATATACCTTATGCCCCTTACATTATCAAAAGTCCGTCAAAAAGTCCTCAACAATCTGACTCATTCATTATCCAATTAATCAAATCCTGATAACTCAGCTAGTGGATTATAACAGCAGTGTCAGAGACCAATTAAATATTTATAATAAATATTTATTTCATTGGATTCTGGCGTTGGTCAGCTTCTTTACTCAAGTCTTGATCGACTGTGCTAAAGCGATCTCTCAGCCTCCACTGGATTGCTAGTGACGCAGACAAGAGAGCAACGCTAGGATCTCTTTGAGCCTGACTACCCTCTTCTAGTGAGAGTTTCTACAATGATCCTAATTTATTTTTTATTCCTTGTATAGCCAGAGGTGGTTTATTATTATTTTTTCTTTATTTTATTTTACTATACTTTCATTGTACACATTGTACGAATGGATTCATTTTCATCCATACTACTCACCCTTGAGTGAAGCAGCTTCTAATTATTTCATAAAAACGTTTTCAACGTAACAAATACACGTATGCGGCCTCTATAGGAATCGATTAAATAGAGAATAAACATGTAAAAGAAAGAAAACAATGAGGAGATGGAGAAAAAAAATTATGGTGGTAAGGGAAGCTAGGTCCCCCTAGGACAGCCGTTAAATGTAGAATCGTAGATCTATGCTATTCAACAATGGGCAGGGGCTAGAGGGGAGCACGACGAACACCTACCTGAAAGCAACCTGGTCCACGGAACTGTTATCTAACCTACTTTATTCTGCATCAAAGCAAATATTTATTATATATATTTAAAAAAAAAATCAAACGTAAACAAAAATAAGAATACAAAGTTTTGTAAACAAAAAATAAAAATCCATGTTGAATCATCAATATAAACATACCCCAAAAAAATATTTAATTTATCTACCATCAGGTGGTTAAAATATTTCTGATTGAAGTCTTTGGAAATCACTCAATCAACATCAGAAAATCCTGAATGTTTTCTCCTATTTTCACTACGCTTCTAAAAATTTAAATGTTTTTGAATGAAGAACGATTATCGAGTTTCTAATAAACAGATCACGGCTTAAGAATCTTAAAGCATATGGAAAACTATACATTAGTAAGCTGTCTCAAAAATATTATAAGTAAAAATTCAATTTCTCTGACTTGAAAAAAAATATGTGACACAAGAAACCAATAGATCCATGTAAAAAAAGAAATAGACTTGTACCATCTTTTAGCCATTACAATAAATTCTACAATGGCCACAACTTAATTATAGACTTTATATTGTCTCTTTAGAAAGAAAACTAACAATTCTTTTCGAACCGAAACAATAAAAGTTTAAAATAATCGCTTCTTTTAATATTTGTGTAATATATCTCCTGCTAGCGATAAATTTATTTTTAAAACTCATATATATCAAACCTGACAGATGTGACCTTAGCGACTTTAAGCGATAAACTTCTTATCGTTTAACAATAAAAAAAAGTATACAAAAAATTTCAAAGAAAATTATCTCGGCCCAAAGATTCGTCATGTAAACCATCCGATGAAATATTTGGATGTATAAATATATTTATTACATAATAATATTATATGAAAATAAAAGTTAAAATTGATCTTAAGTGTTCACCAGATAAATATGCTTCCCAATTAATATAAAATTCTTTATTTAAAATATTGATAAAATTTGAATCATAAGAAGAAGACTGGAATATTGTTAATATTTAAATATTTAGAGAAATAGTTAGTAATTGGCAAAGATGAGTGAAATGTAAGATGTTATGCCTTAATGAGGCTTTTCTAAATTTTAGCAAAAACTATTTGTGAAAAAAATAAATTGTGCTAGGATGTGTTTGATGAAAAACATTAAATATTTTTTAAGGGAAAAATAAAAATAAAAATCCGATGGCATAATACTTATAAGAAAAAATTGATTTTCAGTGACAACCAATAGTAGAAATGTCCGAAGATTTTAGCGGTTGACACTGTACATATTTAAAAAAAAAAAATTATAATTTCTTACCTGTTTTGAAAATACTGCTATATCCTCGTTAAACGATTCGGACGAACATACGTCTCCGCCTGCCACACCTGCGTCCCTTGGGGTGCATGTGGCTAGCTCACACTTTTCGAAAATCAGAGCCAGCAATGGAAACAGAGGGTGTCTGAAATAGAAAAGAAAATTATCATAAGACAATTTTAAAATAAAATTTATATTCTATATTTATTTTTTTAAGGAGTATAACTTTAAATTCCCATCACAAGTCCGATGAGATATAAAAGACTAATGAAGTGAGTTATTAGATTTGTTTTCGGGATCTCCAGACGTTCTCACATATCTTTCACAGGTATTCTGAAATTGGGTGGCTTTACCCCAGTTTCTGACATCAATACTTCCTAGGTGCACTTCAATCCTTGAAAACCAAAAAACCCACCTATATTCATGGCCTCCTTACTCTACGTTTTTTTTTTTTTTTTTTTTTTTATTCCAAGCCCCTTTGGAGAATTTTTGTGCAAGGATATGTAAGTAGAAAGAAAGAAAGATTGATAGTTGGCCTTTTGCTGTATTTAAAAATACATTCTAAGGCCAAACATGAAATGGTGAGTCCTGGAAGTTTAAATGAATCATGATAGTCTTTAATATGGGTGTTGGGGCACACCCAATTCTTGAGTTCAATAAGATAAAAACTAAAATCTAAAATAAAATGTAAAATAAAAATGGAAACAATAATATGAAGTTATCGTGTTTTAAAAAATAAGACATTTATCTTTATAGGTATTATTATTTATTATAAATTAAAAATTATCATAGCCAGATGAGTGTCCTGTGTGCTGTAATCATATGCCATTTTTAGGAGACAAGTTGTCCTAGAAAAAAGTTCATTTTCTTCTTCTTTTTCTTTTAATTTTAAAAACTTTATTAAAAAACATTTTTTTTTAACCAAAGGAATTATTTAACAACTTTCTTAATTACGTATGATTTGGGTAGTATTCTTTAATTATTTAAAAACCTATAAAGATAAATGTCTTATTTTTTAAAACACGATAACTTCATATTATTGTTTCCATTTTTATTTTACATAAAAAAAATAAAAATAAAAAAATAAAATAAATGTGGTGCTGATAGTTATAAAAACGTGAATGGTAATTGAATTTATAATGAATGGAAAAGTTTCTGGTTTGGCCCTATTCAGCAACATTTGGAACATTCAGATCTGTAAGGATAAGTTTATTTGTCACAAAGTAAGGAATAGTGATAATAGTGGTATAAGCTATGAATGTTTGTCTAGTAAATGTACTAGTCCATAAAAAGGAGCAGTTTCTTGTCGTTTTATTCTTGTATGTGATTTCCAAGTAAGTCGTTTGTCCGTAAAGCCCTCTGTAGCGGATATGTTCAACATGAATTAGTGGAATATTATTGCAGAATAAGTAGGACTGAAATTCGCCGGTTTAAGATAAAGAGTAATGGTTATTTGATGAGATTCTAAAAAATGTAAATACCAGAATATAGAGAACGACGTTTTATGTTACTGTAGGTAACCAGCTGTTAGTATCTGCTATTAACTAGTGTCTATTTTAGATTGCTTACCTTCATTATAGTAATAATTAAGAATTGTAATTTTATTTTTTATTTTTTTGGTTTTTTTACAAAGAACATGAAGTATTTTACATTGAATTGAAAGTTATATGAGAATATATAATAGATTTCCAAGTGTAAGAGCAATTTATACCGTTAAAAAAAATTTCATTTTCAACCATCAATTATTCTAATTTAATCAGGATTTTTAAAATGTTTTCCTTATAAGTTATCCATAATATGATCTTTACTGTAATTGAAAGCTGTCAGTTATGTTTTAATTTAAGTGGGAAAAAAAGAAGGCTTTTCTCGTCCATGGTCTAGACATAGAAGAAACTGTAATGATATAATTGGCCCTTTTATCCCCACTCCTGCCACTATTTGGAGTTTTTATAATTTCGCTGGTGTATAGTAAGGAATTCCATACTTTAATCATCGCTAAAAGTTGCAATAGCAGTGTCAATGTAAGCAACTTGAAAGACGCATACTTTTTTTTTTAATGTGAGCAATTCCTCTCAACTCCAAAGGAGTTGTTTTATTTATTTATATACCTTATAACTAACAATAATAACATTATTACATCAACAAACTCAATTACTATACGAATAATGAACGCACCAAATTTTTTTGTTACAATTTATGAAAACAATTTTTTAATATAAAAAAAAAAAACCTGTACCACTTACAACCCATGAAGGGTCTCGGGTTCAGTACTTAGGTAGGCTGTACTGTTTCTAAGCCAACGGTTGTGAAAGGAGGTGATTTGGCCAGAATTCACGCTCAACCGCCAGGTTTTTCCCCAATTAAGGGTACCCACTTTTTAAGAGGCTGGGTGGGCCCCAGGAGGGTCTCCCGACCTCGAATTCGATCCACGACTGAAATAACAGAATATAAATTTTCTGCCGTCAGTCGGACTCGAACTCGGGCCCGGGAGCATGGTAGTCAAGCGCCTTACCCACTGGCGCTCCGCGCTTTTAATATATATTCATTTAATATTTTTTCAATTTAAAGAATAAAACAAATAAAACATTTTATTATTGTTAAAAAGCCATTGAATTTTTATAAGAATTTCCATGTTTCCGCTTATATTTATTTTAAACTAATTTATCGACGACACATTTCTAAACTAATTTTATGATATCGATGACATTAGAATATAATGTTAGTGTCAACAGCATTAATACTACAGATATAAGTGATACAGCTGAGGGAGCAGCACTGGGATCTTTAGAACATGGCTTGTCCCCCCATAAGTTGACATGTTTCAAGGATCATTAGTAGAGACCGGATTTCTGTGTTATTGCACAGTTAGTTCGCTTTGATTTAGCGCTCTCCAACCCAAGTAGTTATCTCATTTATAACCTAAGGATTCTTATTCTTAAATTTCATTTTGCACGAAATTGCACAAATTTGACTTTTTGAGCTTAATTGCACGAATTCGGGCTTTACTGCACGAAATTGCACGATTGAACCAAATTCATCTAATTTTATTCACCGAACCATTTATTTTTTGAAAATTTTACTTAGGATTATTAGGCAACATTTATAACAATTATTTATATTAAATAGGTTAGTTAGTTTAAAATTGAAAATAAAAAGTCGCTTAAATCAAATGTATTTGTGACCTACTACTTTTAAATGATCGTATTGAATTGGGAGCTTTGAGGATTTAGGCAAACATTGAGGATCGACGTACTTCCTAGAACTAAGACGTTTCCTCAGGAAATTTTACTACCCGCTTACCATTTCGTTCTCCACTTCTGATTTAGCACAAAGGGGTAGTTGTTAACAAGATTTTAAACTATCGACTTTAAAAATGCCAAAAATGTCCGCGAGTGTTTCCACAAAATTGGAACAATGGACCAATGAATATCCAGGGCTGATATTTGTTTAAAACTCTCGAAGAAAGCTTAAAACGAATTGAAAATGAAAAGGGAAGATGTTTATTTTCAAAATTCGAGTAAATCCTTGAGAAAAACTAAGGCTACATTCGTTAAAAAATATCAAATTATTGTATCAACGGAAAGGAAATAGAAGCTGATAGATAATCTGGATCCATCCTCAATCGCATGCTACAAAAATTGTCCTGTTACGTCCATAGATGTAGAACGTTTCTTTTCTTTGCTAAAGAACATTTTATTAAGTGACAGGCGGCATAATTTTTACTGAGAAATATTTTGAGATTTATAATGTCGTACATTTTCACGAAACTTTTAAAAACTAATTTATTTTTCAAAAACATTTAATTATATTTAGTTTCCACGTGAAAGAAAATTTCAATAAAGATATTTTATATTTCTTTTAATTAACAATTTTTTTCATCTCCTTTTTTTCCCAAATTCGAAAGTATTTCAGATTGAATTAACACTAAAACGAAACGTTTGTCGAAATGCCCTTAAGTTTATTCAAGGCTGGTTAAGTTTTGCATATTTGTGTAAATAAATGGATTGCTGCATGTATTAAGTTTTTAATTCATGTTTTGAGTTTTTTACTGCACGATTTTGCATGTTTTATGTTTTTTACTGCACATTTTTTGATTTTTTACTGCACAAAAATCCGGTCTCTAATCATAAGACTATGTGCATATTTCATATATAAGGTGCGATTGCATTTTTAATTTAATTTATTTTTTTTTTAATCATTTCATATTTTATGAATGGATTGATAACCATAATTGATTATTGCTCTATATTTAAGCAGATTATTTACTGGATAAAAATGTACTAATTATTTATTGATTTATTATGCTATGAATTAAATTTATTTAATTTAATATTGTGTTGTTTGTAAAAAAAAAATTATTTTTAGGGTGCCCTAGATAAATCAAGATCATAAATTTGAAAATAAATCTCCAATGTATAAATTGGAATTCGTAAATAAATAAAATAAAATAAAACTAAATTGGATTTGTTAAAAATATATAAACATATGATGTATAGAGTCATATGTTATTGTATACAATTCGACATAAGCACGGGAATTTATCATTACAGAGCTGCATTCCGATAAGCTATTTATTTACGTCTGTATTGTGTGTATTTAAATCATGTATTTCTAAAACAATTAAACAAAAACTAATTTCTCCCTTACATGTATAAAACAATAATTATGAATAATCATCAGCTATCTATAGTCTACTGCTATTTCCTATTTCCTAGGGAAAATGGGTGTTTCAAACGTAATTTTTTTCGTTAAAATCAATATAGCTCTTAAACGGTAGGTCCTAGCGACAAATGTTATAGAACAAAAAATATTTTCCATTAAATTTCTGATTAGAAAATTACCAGTAAATTTGCGATTTAAGCAACATTAACAGAGCTAGAGCGTTTCAATATGTTACATTTTTGAGTTTAAAAATAAGTTACACATTGTGAGGCTAAAAAAACCTTTCAGCCAAAATACATATCTATGACAATCCTTAAATGATATACACGATTTTATTAAATCATAAAGAACAATAATTAATGTTTCGTTCGATACAACAGATAAAATTACAAAACTCATATATTCGTCTTGTATCACCATAAACGGAAGTAATTATCGTAGGGAAGAGCGGGGGATATTTTTGAAGGGGAAACATCTGGACTTCCTCCTTGGGCCCTAAGGGTAGAATACAAATAAAAAAATACACCGAGGTATCAGTCAGTCACATTATAATTACGAGGGTAACGCTCAACTACAATTTACACATTAGACGCTTAGTAAAGCAGCACTTAAACCATTAACTGTTCCGTTGGTTGGAGGCTAAACACAGTGTTCCAGCTCTCCCATCAGTGGAAACCTAGTGAATAGACAGGCGGATGTCTGGAAGCAGTCAAATTGAGACGAGTACCGTTCTGCCTTATTAAAGGGGAAGGAATGACCTCTTTCTACTTCAATTACAACGTAGATCTTATAAAAAAAAAAAAAAAAAAAAAAAAAAAAAGAAAGAAAGAAAAGAAACAGGAAAACATTACAACAAAGAATTTTCTTATTAGGACTTTCTTGAAAGTTTTCCTCGATACTTCCACATAGCCCATAGGCCATTTTCTTTTCAGAAGCCTCGGAAGGTTATTAGGAATAGAGTGACATGCAAGTTGCCAGAAAAGTGGATTCGGGTATGTAGCTTGTCATGAAATAATAGGTATCTTGTTTGGGACGAATATTCAACATATGGGACATTCAGATCTGCTGAGTTTATTTTTGACCTAATAAGGAAAATTATGGATGGATGTGGCAGGTTTGTTATGGGGTTCCCTGGGATGCTTGTATTGTATATGTAGTATGATTGTATTAAATTTATTTTTCTCTAGTCTATTTTATTTCTTTATCTTTAATTTTTATGAATTCATTTTATTTTTAATTATGTTATGCTACTTATTGAAATATGTAACTGTACTTCGGGGAGTTATCTGGAATATATATGGAAGCTAGAGCTGCGATATTAGTGGATTTGAATGGTTATGGATTTTACTGTAAAAGGATAGGTTTGTGCTAAATCAGTAACATATTATACATTAAAAAGATTGTTCGGGTCAAATCAAAGAGTATTAAGGATTTTTCGAAGGATTTCGGATTGTAAGGATTGGATAGGAGAATAATTGGAAGATTTAGTGGAACCCCAAAGCTCATCTATGTATATATAGGTCTAATTTCTGTCATGTAATTAAGTATTTTGTAATTAATTGGAGGCTTTGATAGCTTATCTGGCCAATATTGGAATGGTCGAAAGGTTTCTTGCCATATGGCTATTTTAGCACGACATAAGATTTAAAAAGAAAAAATAGAGGAACCTGCAAGTTCTATAGTTAAAGATTCCATATATACATATATTATAACAGGATATGTCTAATCCAATAACACCAAACCTACCACGACTGGCCAAATGACCCTTTTCGGACTTTTTGGCAAATGTTCTTGGAAAAAATATTCATCAATTTGCTTTTGGACTACTCTTATTAAAAAATACATCAAAAATGTTTACCGAGATATTGTGGTCGAAATATGAAAACATGAAATGTCGGTAGGTTCAGTGTTAAACCATGTTTTAGATAAATACATACAAATAAATCGATTATTAACTGTGACTATTAACTAACAATTTTCTATACAAATAATGAGTTCATGCTATTTACAATCCAACTGATCTGTCCTACAATCCTAATAAGAGAAACTATTGTAGATCCAGCGGAAAATTTAGCTGTTCCGTCAGGAAAAGCAAACCGTTTGAACTGTCATACAAATGAACCTTCACAATTTACCGGATGCCGTTCGTCCAAATTACTATCAAATAGTTTTCTAGATACTCTAGTGTCCATCAAAGTAATTTATATGTTTCCGATACAGTTATTAAGTGCTATGTAGATGAACTGAACTATTCAATAAAGAAAAAAATAACTCTGATTTTTAATGTAATTACCACAAAGCTATTTTAGTTTACATACAATGCAAGTGTATGAAATGAATACATGATGGAATTTTGTGGGGGGAGATGACTACGAGACGTGAAAAAATAATCTGTTTGTGCTGGAGACACACTCAGACATTCAGTAAGCAAGCGTAAGCTCACTAAGTAAACTCTTCTCAAATCCGATTCGATTTTAGCTTAAGCTACAGAAAATATATTCTGTGTTATATTAGAAGTTTTTTCTTCTTTGTGAATTCGTTACATATTTTTCTTTTGCAATTTAAATCTATTACATAAACTCAATTGATAATAGAGCAATTAAATGATGACGTAATTAATGTATTCAAATGTTAATAAAGATAGAATATTTTAACCGATGTAATAAACGTATTTAAGTTTTTAAAAATATTATTGTGGATATTATATTTAGGACGAATTAGAAAACAAATAATTTTAAAAAAATAATAACAAAAATAAACGATAAATAAATATTAATGTACATTAATCACATACAATTTGAAACACACCACATACAATTATTAAAAGCCATCGGAGGCTTAAGGCACTTTAACAGCAGATTAAAATCTAAATAAAGTTTTGCTAGCCTGCAGTTTATCTTAACTATGATTAAAAATTAATTAAAAAAATATTAATTTTTGTTGGTCAAAAAAATTAAAAAATAGCATTTGTTAATATATTATTAGGGGGGAAAAATATATTGCATGATTATGTTAGTTATATAGTCTTATTGTTATTTGATGTACACAGTTTTATATTTATTTATTAATTTTTTTTTTATTGTAATTTTTAATATTTTAAACTGTAATTTTAGAACTTGAAACATATTTTATTATCATTATTTTAAGTTATGGTTTTACGTTGAATTATTACTATGGCCATTATACTCATAAAATATCTATCTAAATATATATTTAATCAGCAAGTAATCAGTAGTTCTAGAAATTAGAATTATATTTTTTAAATTCATGAAAGATTATCTCTCTATAGTTTGTTAGTTAATAATTTCCAGTATGTATTACGGAACAAAAGTATAAAGTAGGTATTCGAATTGTTTTATGGTATATCAATATCTGAAACCATTTGAACTATGTACAAACTTAGTTATTATTCCATATTCTATGTTTTGGATATTTAATTATAACAAGTATCCCTGTTGAACAGATCCGCTACCAGGGACTCCATTTGGACATGCGTCTCAGTTGGAATCCACATACAAGTCTAAAACGACAAGAAACTGCCCATCGTTATAGACTACAACATTTACTAGACAAACGTTCAAAGCTTCCAATAAATTGCAAAGGAATCATTTAAATTACAGTTATTAGACCTATTTGGACATTCTTAGTTGAGCTTTGGGGGTCCACTGAATCATTTAACTCATGCGATGCAAAATCCTTCGAAAAATCTTTAACGCTCCTTACTTTGTCAGGAATAAACTTATCCATAAACACTTTAATGTTACATATGTTTCTGATTTAGCCCAAACCAGGCACCAAACGTTTTGTAGTAAAGTCCATTCCCACTCGAATCCATTAGTCTCCCAAGTTGGTTGACAGTCAATTCCTGATAACCCACCGATGAATCTAAAAAGAAGATGGCCCACAGAAACTTTCTAATCTAGAATTTTTATTTAAGTGCTACTAATGAGTAGTTCTTCACGAGTTATTTACATGTCATTATAATAATTTCTCTTAAATTTACTTGTTGTATATTGTATAGAGTTTTAAATATGAATAAATAGTTTTAGAAAATTTTGTAAAAAGGAATGAATTCAGTATAGGAATGAATCGCGATGGAAAGTAATAATTAACTGAGACAGTACTAAATACCTACAAGAAGCAAGTATGCAACATACATATTCATTATGAGGGCTATTTTCATCGCTGTGAAAATAAAAAGTCTGAGTCGAGAGTGTAAAAGAATGTGGGTGCTGAACCCGGTAGCCGGAAACAATCAAGCTGACGTTTTTTGATGTTGATAAACAGACTTTTTAGCTAAACATGAAGCATCAAAAAGGAACATGACGGACCAATCAAAAAACCTTTGATGGCTTTATAATTACAAAGTAATTAAAAGACGGCTGTTTAATCTGAGATAGATCTCCATTCAAATTGACTCGTTGCTGAAATCTATTAAGACAAATTGGTCCCCAAAGCCGGGCATCAAACAATTACCAGACCTTGGAAAACCTGATCCATAAAATAATAGAATCCCCATATTCTTCTAATAGGCTTTAAAGGATTCAATAAAAGTGAAGGAGTGAGGGTCTTAAGAAGAGCAGTCATGTTTCAATAACGCTTAGACACGGGGGCTCTGATGGGCAAAGTTCCTACGCGGCAAAGTTCCTTAAAATGAAAAGGAGGAGGAATATGATCCCCCAACCCATCCCCCCCCCCTGCTTTATGGTGTCATCCACCGAATTATAACTTCGACTCTGCCACAATATTTTTTAAATTGCCCTTTTTTTACGCGAAGCTCGTAACGGTACGATCAACTTTGTATTATGCAATTTTCTGGTGTCTGGTCGGCTTATGATGGATCAGCAGCTTTTAAAACCATTTTTAATGCATAGCTCGAACTCTTCAAAGTCTACTAAATTTCATAGTTGTCGAAGTTAAAATGATAAGTGACATGGAACAAAGAGTGTTTTTTAATCATTTGTTTTAAGCATATATTGGTACCAAAAGAGTTTATCATCTACTATATGTGTTTGTAGTGGTCAAATTCCCTAGGAAATGAGTTAACTATATTATTCAAAGTAAAACTTTTAATTTCTGCGTTATGATGCATCGTATAAGTTGTGCTTCTTAATAAGGCCTTAAAGAATCTATTTTGGTGCTTCAGACTAATTACAGAATTTTGGAAAACGATCAAAAATGCTCTACTCAATAGTCCACAATTTTGATTTATATACTTCGCGACGGCCAGAGATATGAAATATATGTTAATAACAAATCAGACAATGAAAAAAATAAATAAATAATCTTCTAAATCATTTAAAAAGATAAACATTCCAAACTAATAAATGATGTTATTTCTTTTGAATGGTATATGTGTAAAGATAAAAAAAAATCTCCTACGGACAAAAAAACAACATAAAATTGTGAAATTAACTTGCATTCTTACGTTTGTGGTCCAGCTTGTAATATTGATCGTATTTCTTTATTTTCTAATAAAAATATTTATCTTCAACAATTTTGTTTTTGATTTGTTGCTTTTTATGAGAATTGTTTTAAATTCTAAACCAGGCCGTACTGATTCTTCTAGCTTTAAAAATAAATGAGAGATGAAGAAAAAAAACCAGGCATCTTAAAAAAAACACAATAATTATTAAAGAAATAATTTGTAAACAGAAAAAAACATGTATTATCTAAAATATACAACAATCAAGTTAATTATAATTTAGACAATTTGAAAAAAAAAAATTAATCTTTCATCTGTTTTTTCTTTCTTATTTTTTTCATTATTTTTTATTGAACATAATTTGCGAATGTAATCATAAAGCCATCCATATTACGCATTGCCCACAATTGTGGTGGATTGTGATAATTACGAATTTTTATTTTTATAAACAAAAGTATTTCAAACAATTTAAAATTGAATGAGCATTCCAAAGGTTCTGGATTTCATTTATAACCTAAGGAATTGATAATTTTACAGAGCACATTCGATGAATGATGATATTTCTCTGAATGTTTCTATTTTGTACTAAGGCCAGAACAAAATCCAGAACGTGTAATGAAAACAAAACCCCCTAAGAATAAAGAAAAAAAAAAAAGAAAAAGAAAATTGTGAGATCATCTTGCTGTCTTTTATTTATGGTTTAGATTGTAATTTTAATCGTATTTCTTTATTTTCCACTAAAAAAAATTATCGACGATTTTATTTCTTTGACTTGTAATAGTAATGCTTAGTTTTATAATGAATTTTTTTTAAAATTATCTGTATCGATCTGTTCCTTGGAATCGACTTTGGATTGTCGATACTCGATGCCGATACTTTTCTCAAGAATTGATGGTATAGATAATCGAAATATCCCTCTTATAAGTAACTAGTGATTAAATTAATCATTTAACAGTTCACTTTCTTTTAACTTGGATTGAGTGGCCACGAAAAACCAGAATTAAAACCTTTTTAAAAAGTTGCAGGTTTGAAACGGTATCAACAGAAAGAAATAAGCAGTCGTTTTTCTCAAAATGTTTCTTTCTCCTTTTAACGATCAGTCTTCTGCTAGTACTAACGGCGATGTCATTGTCAACGTTTAAGAGACAGTTTTCTACCGCCTAGAAGTTCGCTTTTTCCGCCGTTCATCAACCGGACCAGTGTCCAGGAATGCGAGCGGACTCCCAGGCGCAGCTAGAGAGTAAAAAACAGAGCGATGGGAAAACACCTGCCCTTGGACGGGCGATGGAATACAAATGTCTTCATAACAACGGCCATAACTAACTCATCCGATGAGCACTTTATTGGCAACAGCTGTAGGCGGCGGAGCAAGACGAATTCGGCATGTCAGGGAGCCTGCTCCGCGTTATCCGCGATGGTGGGAGGCGATCAAAGGGGGTCTTGACCGTAGACCTGGAAGCAGGGAGGCTTGTTAGAAATTGTCAACGCTATCTTCAAAGATGTTCTCGAAATACGATTCCCCATAAAATGAAAACGTCTTATTTTTATTTTTATTATGAAGGCAAGAGTGATCCTATAAATGAATAACAATTTAAAAAAAAAAAAAATACTTCGGATTGTAACACAAATTTAAGGAAAAGCATAAGAGGGATTGTTAAAAACATGGTAACAAGCTACAATAAAAAGATATTTTAATTATTTTTTAAAATTCATCTGAATTCACGTTTCCTAGTATTACCGAATACCTAAACAGAAAATAGATCCTTTCCAAAAATGCGGTGAATATGAACTGTAATGTGAAGTTAAATACATGGGAAAAAATAGGGGCCAGTAAATCAAAGATTAGAAGAACATATAAGGACATACAATAATAAGACTCAGACTATCACTATTCATTTAAATGAAAATAAACACAAATTCAACAAATACTAAGGAGTGAAACTATCATAGAATATAGTCTAAAATTAAATATTCACAAATCATTAGAAATAGTAAAATCATTAAAAATGAATTAAGATTTTTGTTTAAATTACCAAATATTCCCAATAGTCCCATTTTAATTTTTTTTTTCCAGCAAGAACAGAAAAAGTAACCAGTCATGGAAAAAAAAATATAAATGTATGGATCAAAATGTATTTACCGAACTAACCAACTCCCCCTTTCGTTTTTTTACAGTCTACTCAAGAAGAATAATAATAAGAAAATAAACTTTAATTTAAGACAGCTTGTCCCCTAAGAATAACATATGAGTACATTACAAGGGGCTAATCGTCTGGCTATGAAGATTAATAATTACATTCTGTATTACAAAATAAATAAAAAATCTTGTACCTGTTTATACTATTATAATATATATTACATAAATATTCATTGTTTACATTTGCTCGGAAGGTTAAAGATTCAAGAGATAAAGAAATAGATGATGTTAAAAGGAAGTTAGACAGGAGTGTTTTCGAATTAAATTGGGTAAACTCAAGTATCAAAATGTTTTCTTGTCATACATTTTAAAAATTGAATACATATAATCTCTATAGTGCTGATGTTTTGAATTTTTGTATGTTTTTAGAACTGATGAATGTTTAACATTCGAAACTAAAATCGAATACAAAATTCCAATAGATGTTGAAAATAATTCATCAATCCTGATTTTAAGCTGTTTTTTTTTTTAACCTTAAATTATTAAAATATTAATTATAACTAAATTTATAATTTTATTTTGTGCAGATTGTAACATTTATTCGATTAGTGTATTATTCAAATCAATTTCTGAATAAAATATAACATATTCGGATAAATAATAATTATGAAACAAAAAGAGTTACGGCAATGGGCATATCGATGAATTATTTAAGAGGTTAAAGGCAAGTTTCCAAGATTCATGCAAAACGTTTATCGTATTAGGTAATTTTTTTTGTCGGAATACAGCGTGACTGAATAAAACTTACCCATAAATGGAATCCTTGTCTCTCTTGTGTACGTCTGGTACTGGTCCCATGACGTGGTTGGAGACATGGTTGGGTGCGGGTGGGTAGTGGAGATTGTGGTTCATGTGTCCCTGGATTCCTTGCAGGGACGGCCGGTGGTGCGACTCGTACATTCCGCCGGGATTCGGTCCCTCCATGTATGGGTGTAATCCTTCTTCGTACTGGAACATCAAGATAAGAAGCAGGTTAATCACTGTATTAAACATATTAAAAAAGATAAGAAGGTTATAACCGATAACTATCTAAAACAGAAAACGCACATGTAAACTGAAACGATTCGCACGACGCCATATTGATGGGAACGCGGAAAACCTTGGTGGCGGTCCTAATGCTACAGGGAACATTTTAAATTCATAAAGTTTTGTGAGAAGAAAACTGTACCACAACCACGAGGATATGTCAGTACACAATGTCATTTATCAGAGTGTAAAACGTATACTAGATAAAAACAAACATTTCCCCGGTTTAATCCTACTCCAAATAAATCAGATTATCTTGGCTGGTGCCCAGGGTACAAAGTTGAGAATCAAGAACAATAAATAAAGAACCATATTTCTTAGTCATTATATTTCAATGTCATTAAATAAAAAAATAAAATGTTTTCTATAATTGTAAAAAAGAAATAGATTATAGATAAACCAGACGGTTATTGACACCCTATCTTAAATATTAGAGAAAATAATATTTAGCCAAAAAAAAAATAATTATATATAAAATTTCTTCTAAATCCTACAACTCAACTGTGTAAAAGTACTCTATGTTCTTTACATATTTTTAAAGATATCCATTCAAAGTCAATAATTGATTTTACCTTATTTTTTGTCACTATCTTACAAAATACATTCCTGGAGTAATGTTTGGTGTAAATTTTCTTGCTTAGCTTAAAGTAATTAAGGAAAAATGACAGCAAATTTCAACTTTATTGAACTATTCTTACTATAATTATAATAGGAATGTTTCCGAATTTTACATTAAGGGTGTCAATAACTGTTTGGTTTAAGTGCTTTCAAAGTGCTTTTGAAGGAAAAAAATATTAGAGAATACTGAAGAGAAAAACTAAAACTAAAAGAAACAGATTTCCGAATAATTTATAAGGTATTATAATTTATACAAATTTATTTTTAAATTAAATATAAATATTTATACATAATTATGAATAAATATCCCTAAACAAAAAAACTGCTTAAATTAAGTACTACAGACATAACATAAAAAGTTTAATGTTGTTGGTTAGAATTAATTGTACAATTGAATGTCGAATGTTTAGTTAAAAATATTTTAAAAGAATAGACAGGTCTAGAGATTTGTTTCCTAAGATTTTATTAGAATATTAACGTGTTTTTTATTATAAAGCTTTTATAAAAAATAAATAAAAATAAAATGATAATCTGCCAGGATCAAAGGCGATGAGTAATTCTGCTTAAAAACATTTATCACAATAAAAAAAAATAGGTTCTATTAACAATGAGTAATCCTTTGAATAAAGATAAATGATAGTAATCATAAATAAACTATTAATAATTTATTATCATTAATAAGCTACTTATAAATCGAATCAGGTTGGACTCAAATTTTACCATGTTGAATGCAAATATAAGAGAAAATTTTAGAGAGAAAAAATCGACCTACATTCAGGTAAATACTGTATATAAAATTAAAATTTGGCTTGATAATTTTACTATGAAAATAAAAAATATCTACATTATATTTTAATACTATAGAACCGTCGTAGGAAAGTTTATTTAAATTTGAAACTAGACTAGTGAAGCAATAGTAAAGTTCTTCAAAAAAATGTTATCGACTAGAGAACAGTTACAATATGGTGGAAAATAATGTAAATTATTACGTTTAATAGCAGATTTTTTATTTATTTTTTGTTTTAAACCAATACAAACCCTATACAAGAAACTTAATTCAGTAAATGAATTTAATAGGAATGAAATTTATATGGAAAAAACTACAAAATAATGTGTAGATTTATATAGAACAAAGAAACATTTTTAAACATTTTGTATTCTTGAATTGTAAATTATGAGTTATGTATCGAAAATTAATTGTTTTTTTAGCGACGTTTTAATAAAAATCAAATAATAAATAATCAAATACGATTTATCAAAGAAACATCTATCTAAAATAAAGATGTGGTATGATAATATTTCTAAATTATAGTGGACTCTAAGTAATTCGAATATCACTAATCCAGACTTTTTCGTTAATATAACATTATCTATCAATATTACAATAACTTATAAAGAAAAATATTTACTGTTCAATGTTAAAATTAATGTGATTCTGAACAAAATAACACAGTTTCTTGCTTGGTGTCAACATAAATAAACAGATTATAAGTCGCACTTTCAGAATAATAAAAACACCCAAAACATGTTTTAGATCTAACGCTAAGTACATTATCCGATTCATGTATATTTAGAAGGAAACAAATCATACGTCTCATTAGTTTTTAGATATGCAACAATTTTAGTCAAATAGTTAAGGGATATTTTTTTGGATGACAGCAAAAATTAATAAATAAATATTACTAAACATGTTTCAAGTTTATTTTGCTCTCTGGATGTAAAATATGCACATAAAGATAATTTTTTCCGTAATTCACCACACTCAATAACACAGAGGCGATATTTTCAAACACACTGAGTTTTCATTTCCCGAATCATAGTTGAAAGATAGAAAATAATATTTAAAAAACAAAATAACTTACGGACCACGTTAAAATTTTCTCTTAAGTTTCAGTAACTGGAAAACGGGACACGGCGAACCTACCTCCACAATGGGCAGAAGTGTACTGTCTCACCTTCGGGTAAAAGTAGGTATAAAAATTTTTTTCCCTTATTTTGCAAGTCAGGTAATTTATTCATGTTTATGAAAATTCTTATTGTTTTTAAAAATAAAACTATTATTTTTCAACATTCGAAAAATAATCAAAAATTTAGCTGTGATGGTTAACAAATAAAAAGATTATATTTTAAATCAAAGATTATTTGATGTATATAACATTTTAATCCATTGTCTTCGAATAAGACTATAAAGAATATGAATATGAAAATTTTAGTCTATATATGAAAAAAAAAAAATTAAAGATGTCTCAAATAAGATTGGTTTACGGCAAATAAACTGTCTTTGCTGTCTTATCTTGACTATATGGGGTACAACCTTCACTTCAAATAACCGGAATTTTTTTTTTAACTTTATTTATCTATTTACCGAATGTTAAACTGTACTAAAAAAAAAAAAAATAATAAAATAAAATTGTTAAGCAACTATCCACTGATAGCACAATAAAAGTTCTATTTGAGAAGGTCCCGAGGCCATCATCTTTTCAAACGTCTCGGAGTGTATCGGGAATAAAATGGGAAGCAAGTTGAGAGACTACTTTGAATATTTATGGAGTTTACTATGAAGGGATAGGTATCTGGGTAATAATTTTAAAATAAAAACTTAAAAGGGTAATATATATTCCACTGATCCCTGTTGAACAGACCCGCTATCTAGGGCTCCAACTGGACAGACGTTTAACTTGGAATCCACATACAAGACTAAAACGTCAGGAAACTGCTCGTCGTTTTCGACTTCTTTAACATTTTAAACGTTCAAAACTTCGGATTTTCTATAAAAGACTCATTTACATGATAGTTATCAGAGCTATTTAGACATATGGAATTGAGCTTTGGGGCTCCACCAAACCATATAACTCATCTCGTATCAAATCCTTGCAATCGAAAATCCTTCGAAAATCCTTAAAGCTCCTTACATTGTCACAAACCAACTTATTCATAAAGACATTAATGTCCCATACGTTACTGATTTAGCCCAAACCAGATACCTATCCTTTCATAGTACGCCATAATCATTCAAATCCACTAGTATCTCAACCCTCCGAGGCGTCTGAGAAGAAGATGGCCTTGGGACCTTTTTGAATAGAACTTTTATTGATGCTGCTATGGGTAGTTGCTTCACAAGCAATTGTCATTATATTATTTTTTGTCATTATCACATTTACTGGATGTATGTTTTTATGTACAGTTGTAAATTTCAATAAATAGATTTTTTAAAAAAAAAACACATTTAGAACTACGTATTTTGTAAGATTAATAATAAAAGTTAAAATAATTATAGTAATTAATTATAGCAATTGGCATTAAAAATTAAATAAAATATGTTTCTAGTTGAATTGTATTTTTGATTGAGAGTTAATAAAGTTTATGATACATTCATAAATTAATCTTTTTTAAAATTTTTATTTATAGGTATTCGGTTAAGGCTTAGAAAAGTATTTCAGAAAATTATAAAATACATATCAAAAAGTTAAATAGTATATGGAATTTAATTTTCAGTTTCTAAATTAACATTTCTAATACTACTTTTAATTTTTTTTTTATAATGAATTTGTTTTGAGCTCATGAAAAAAACGTTAAAAATTCGTTGAAAAGTGTAACGTTTAAAGTGTTTATTATTATAGACAGTATAATTCAAATAAAAGAAAGGTTAAATGATAAATAAATTAAGGGATTCGAGTCGGTGGGATGCCATTGCAGACAACTGACCAATGGTTGGGGTTCGAGGGGTACTTGGTACCGCCACCTTGTCTAGCCCACCCTTCAAGTCACCGCACCTACCTTACCTCTCCCATAACAAAAGCATAACCATAAGCCTATTAACTTTTCCGATAAAGTTTCTTTTGGTTTAAATATATTTTATCAATTTTAAAATTTAAATTTTTTATAAAAATAAAAAAAACTTCATCGGGACGATTATGCAATATAGGATAGCGTTGTATCAGAAAGAGGTGTTCCATACATATACATAATATGGTATTGAAAGATTAAAAAAAAAATCAGTCATATATAGAATATTTAAAATCATTATTAAATTAATTTGTTAAAATATATATATTTTAAAACGGAGATGTGGAATGGTCAACTGTATATAAATAACATGTCTTGTAGATATGAAGGATAAATCAAATTGGAAGAGTAACAAAAGTTGTAAAGATTTACACGTTAGATTAATCCAGACAGAATTTATTTATATACATATATTATTGCTATTAGCAAATGTAAACAATAAATACAAGTAACTGTGTGGGAAATTAATTACAATAATACGTCAAAAAATATTCTACACCAGAAGTTCCCTATGCCATTTTCTTTTTAGACACGTTTATCGAGAATCAAGTGGAAGGTTAGAGCCTATTCAGCAATATATATGGGACTTACAGATCATTGCGGATGAATTAACGGATACTACGGAGCATAGAGGATTTTAAGAACGATTTCGGATTACATAGAATGGATATGAAAAGAATTTGAAGGATAAAACTATATAAAAAATAAATGAAAATTTTTTTTTTACCGATCTCTCATATATCTTAAGTCCTATCTTGAAATGAGATACTCAGGTATAAATTCGCAATCGATTTTAATTCTCGTTTAAAACAATCCAGTAAGTTTTAATTATAAAATACGTAAAATCTTATATAAACAAACAAAAAAATATTGTGCTCCATAGGGGCTTTTCTTTTCTTTAAATCTTTCCTATAAGAAAGAGTGAATATAAATAATTAAACAAGATCACTCATTTATAATATGAAACAAGCTAATATAATATTAGTCACCGCAATACTGAGTACCATACAAGTACCATAGACTCTTGCATATCCGAACTAAATAAAACTAATTGCGTCCGGATAACCGAAAAATTGTAATACAAAACTGTAAAACTTAAAATTATAAAGTATTTAATTTTGAATATCATCAAAGTAGTTAATCATAGTTCAGATATTTGTATGTCGAGTTAACCAGACAACATTAAGCCACTATTTATACTATAATAAAGAAAAAATAGATAATTCATGTTGAAATTTATTGAACTTCTCCTGGATTAATCTACTTCAGTAAATATCACTGGAAAGTATTATACAAGAAATTGAGAATAGATTGTTAAAAACCAATTGACTCACGGACAGAATTGAAAATATTTTACCAGAGCTGACTTTCATTATATAAATCGACTTTTTTCTAAAATAGAACATTGTTGTAAAATTTTACATATTTAAATTTTAATGTTGTAGGAACTTTTGTTTGTTTGGAGGTGTAAAGCTTATATTTCACGGCTTATCATAATCATGTTTTTGATAGCATGAACTAGACATTGCATTAAGAAAATAATGTTGCACTGAAGATCAATGTAATGAAAAAAATAACGCCAACCGATAAAGAATTGAAAATTTTTTGTGCTTCCAAATTTTCATAACTTTGTTTTTTTTTGGAGTAAAAGGAGTTGATGTTTGTTTAAGCCATTGGTGTAAGAAGGTTTTAGCTCATTTTTTTGTCAAAAAAGATATATATATTTCACGTTTTCTCACCTGCAGTTATCGTTTTAGTACAAAATGTTAACAGTAAATTAGTTGAAATTGTACATAAAAAGATTGTTCAAATCAAGAGAATGATTTTTTTTTCTTTAGCAACGAGTTATAAAAAGATTTATTTTAATAAAAATAAGTTAGCACCTTCCACAAATTATAATTAAAATATCTACTAAAACCTTACTTGATGTTTTAATTACATACGATTATTTTTTTTATTTATATATTATATATTTTTTCTAGTGGAGATCCCGATCACGGAAAGATTCGAACTAACGAAAATCTACTGAATGAGAGTTTCATAATATTTAAATAGAATACATAGAAATTAAATAAATAATAAGTAAATGATATCGTTGTAGTAAAGAGATACTACTTCACGGTATTCTTATAAGTTTTACGTTGTAGAGGAAGTTTGGTAATAGATACAAAACACCATATTATAAAACCATTTATTTATAAATAAAGAATTTGGGAATTGATTTAATTTTTTTTCCGATAAATCTATTATTATTTAATGATATTTGCGGATTAATTCGCTTTAATTTACGGTCTTAATTCAACAATTATATTTTACGGCGAAGTAATTAAAAGCTATTCTTTAATTATAAACCTAAACCGCCGCTTATACCCTTCCCCTCCCCCGAGAATGCAGTCACATTATAAAGCGCATATCTTCCTCGTAAAGTTATTATACCCCCGCTTATTTATTATACAAGCCGCTTTAATAACTTATGAATAACACAGATATTCAAATGAAATTTTTCTTATAATCTCGGAGTATAAATCGTTTCTACACGAGATAATTGAAACGAGTACATAGATAATTTAATGTTCTATTATACTACGTGAATAACAGAATCGAAACGTAATTTTAGAGAAAAAAGTAGACAGCGTAATATAAAACTCACTGTCATGTGGAACAGTTTCCAGAACGTACGTTATTATAAAAATACTGTTTTTTTTTTTTTGTTTTTTTAATTGTATATTTTAATTTATTTGTTATATAAATGTATAATCCCCAGAATCAATAGACCATTTTAATATTCTAAGCACTATATTTTTTTTGTTACTACTAGCATTTTATAATTATTTTAAAGTTTGTATATTAACGGATTATTAATTTTTTGTACATATTGAACAGAATCATTATCGTCTTTATTACACATTAAATGTAATATTTACATGGATATGTCATTTGGTTGGGCGTCTAAAGAATTCTTGGGTTACGTTTTATTCACACAAAAATGTAACATTTTGACATGCTATATCATTATTTCTATTGAATCGATCGAAATTTTGATGACAGTTTCTTATTGAAAATTTTATTTAAATTTTTTTTTGTTACATAACATTTGTCCCTAAGATCAACCGTTTAGGAGCTAAATTTGTTTGAATGAAAAGGGTAACGTTTTCCGAAATTTTCTTTAATTGGTAGGGATCATTTCATCAAAAATTTTACTACATTTTTCTTTTTAGAAGCAGTTGATATAAAATAAGTTTATAGTCAAACATATCTATGATCCATTATTTTTCCTTATAAGGGACAAATTTAGTTTGGCTAGCTTTTTGCTCATGCCTTATTTATTTATTTATTTTTTTTAAACCTCAATTATTATTTATTCTGTCAATGAAAGCTCATTCTATTTCAAATACTGGAAATTTCTTTCCTAAGCTACAAATATCAAAAACCAAAAATTAATGAATACCTTAGACACAATTGTAAAAGTCACTCCATTTGTTAAATATGTGTAACGACCGATGTTTTTTAAAGATTTGTTAATTTTTTAAATGAATATAAATAAAAATCGTTCTTACGCTCTTTAGTATTGCTCATAAATGATGTTAAAAAAATAAAGTTTAAATATTACTATGAATTAAATAACATTCCGTTGATTAAGTTATTCAGGAACAATATTTTTTTTTTCTCAAAATGAAAATTTATGTTTGTATTATTTGGAGGCAGACATTTTTAATCAAGTAGGCAGTGTCAACTGTGAAAAATTCTAAAATATGGATTTTAACTTTGAAAGATAATTAGAAAATAATTAAAATGATATTATAGAATATGCACGAACGTTTTAATTTTAAAGATACCTAAATTTTTGAAACTTCAATTTGATTACAGGCGATTGGAATATTCTGCAAATAATATTTATTATAATGTTTAATTTTTACTTCGAATTTATGGTATTCAATATTTTTTTCAATCCAAAATGCCATACATATTTAGTACCGCGTTATTGACGCGATAGGTAACGTCAATACCGAAACAATAGATTTTTAGAGAATGAATTTTTGAAAAATATTTTAAATTATGGATCCATTTTAGTTTCTAAATCGTTAAAGTAGATAGTTTGAAATTCAACAAAAACGTGTGGAATTTGACCAATTTTGCATCAACCCCCTTAATGGAAAATTTCCACTCTTAATTTTAAAACGCCTGTAAATTAATTAACAGTGACGATGCGACACTATATACGATAAAGGTAATATGCATTTCCTTAGTTGCTTACATTTAAAATGAATCAGTGTCTTATCTGACAGCTGATGTAAGCATACCAAACAAAATGGACAAAACAAAATGTTCCTTATCCATATTCATGTTTAAATTGAAATCGAAATTAGAAAATATTAGAACTGCAAAGCCATTATTCGTATTGTTTTTTTATTTATCCATAATATATTAATTAATGCATCCAGATGTCAATTCAGTATTCAGACCCTATATATTATTCTAAATTGAATATAAAAACTAACTTTTTTTTTTATTGTTATTAAGCAATGTTTAATTTATTGCGCATGGTAAAGATAATTATTCATGAACCGTGCCAGGAGGTGTTAAAATATTATTATTCCACGCGAAAAAAAGGAAAATGCAAGTTTCATGAATCGTTTTGCTTAGGAGATTCGAGTGTTGGAAGGAACATGAAACTGAATTCATTTAGATAGTATTATCTAGTCCTACTGCATTTCTGATTATTCAAATTATATCAGAAAAAAAAAAAAAAAAAAAAAAAAAAAAAACTTATGCACAGTAAAAAGTTAAAAATAAAAATTATTTTGATTATGTAACTATAGCTTTGATTTCAAATAAAACTGAATTTAATTTAAATGGTTTTATTGTTTAATATAAATTTAAAAAAAACCTTAAGATGTTAAGTAATAGAATAAGTAATGATTTTCATAGTTGAATAAACTATTAAAAATAAAAACAACTCGAAATATGTTTATAAATTTAATGTGAAAATAATTCAGCATGCGAATACGTTACATTTCCGTCTAGTGATTTTTTTTTGGATATTTTTTTTTTTTTTAATTTTTCCTACTGTTGAGAGATCAAATTTGAGTTGAAAAACCAATTCATTATTAAATAAAGTCATATTAATGATGTAGATGATGTATGCCGGAACCTGTGTACTTGAATTATTAATTGTAAATATGTAAATAATATTATTATTATTTTTCCGTCTATATTGTGACGTCAATCGATTAAATTCTAATAACAGTATAAAAATAAAGATGGGTGATTACGATTAGGAATTACAATTTTCAACTCCCTAAGATAAAACTGCACTAACTAGCGCATTTGAATTCATTGGATCGTGTTATATAAAAGTCGTATTAGGTAATACGGAAAAAATAAGTTGATCTTTGATCGTGAACTTTGAAACAACGAAGATATCTTTCGTAATTTTGGAAATGGTTCATTACTGTTTCAAAATTAAATCTAGTATGAACATATTAAAATACTACATTCTTGGATCGCATTTTGGTTTACAATCATATTTTTTTCTTCAAGATTAAACATTTCACTGCGAACTACAAACAAAAATCAGAAAATTATCAGCCATGTTTTCTCTACGAAATAGTTATATTATGAATTTTGTTTTCATACTTATTAACCAAGTTGTCGCTACGATTATTAGGTCATAAATAAAATATCCGGCAATTAGCACAAATAATAAATCAAAACAAATGATTTAATAAATCAACACAAATAGTTGCTTTGTTACATACTGATTTTATCATAGCTGTTGATATCGCCAGATGCATGTATAAAAATAAATCACGGCTAAATTATTAGCATGGTTACGGTACCATTTTCTTTTCGTAATTTTACTGTCCGATGGTAGCAATGATATTTTTCCCCCTTGTACTTTCCCAGGCAATTTGAGGATTGTTCCGGATGCAGGGTCTGAGAAATCTCTTTGTCTTGTTTCAGTGGTCATCAGCTCACAATGAGAGGAAGAAGTAGTTCTAGGTTTGTTTATACTCTTACATAGACGATAATTGGGGTACATTGTACAAAAGATCTATTACTTTAATAGCAAAAAAATAATAAGAAATAATATAAAAATCAAATATAAAAAAAAATTAAAACATAAAACGAAAATCTGACTTGATGTTAGGTATAAATACATATTATAGATTTTAAAATATCAACTCCAATTTTTTTTCATTAAATTGATTTCTAGTTGAAATAGTTTTGTTAATACAACGAGTAGTTTAAGCTATTTAAAAATCTAATAAGCCACTAACCGTAAGAAAATAAAAGTAGATGCATGCTTGATAACTAGTTCCATACAAAAACTGATTCCCTACAGCATATTTCTCAAGAAAGTAATTTTAAAAATATATTTATGAAAAACAGTAAATTAATAAATTTTCCAAAGAGTATAATGTTGAGGGAAAATAAGAAGAAGAAAAAAAGTTTTTATAAAAAGTTTTTACATTCTTAATGTTTTTCGTAATTTTGGAAAGTGTTCTAAACTGTGAATTTACTGGGAGTTTTGAAATTAGATCCACGATGAAATATTTCAATTCGAGCTTCAAGCGAAAATTCAAAATTCACACCCCTTGTCCTCCATGATGTTTAAGTAAATTTAATTTTTTTTTTTTTTTTTTTTTTTTTTTTTTTTGACATATATTAATAGAGTAGACTCAGCTATATACAAATGTAACAAGCCATGAATTTTTAAAAAATATTAACAGATTTTGCGTACATATCCCACGGAACAAAAACCCTAGTATGTAGTATATTTCTCAATAAAATATTTTAATTATAAATTTCTGAACAGTAAATCAATAAGTATTTCATCTTTACAGTGTAATATTGAAGTGAAATAATGGGGATAAAAATTAATATTTTTATACAACATGGATAAATAATTTCTTTGAAGTTAAAAATCCTCTTAATCGTGGCAGGATTCCAGGCTGTAAATATAGAATTTACAATGTTTAATCCGCAAACTATTTCTTTATCAGTATTAATTTTAATTTTTATTAGTACAGTTTCCTCATCTTTACATCGGTTAAAATATAACGTTATTTCCCTAAATATTAAAAATAAAATTCATTTATTTGGTATACCGTAATTATATGGATGCAGCATAACCCCAGGAGTATGGAATCCCTTATAGTTTGTTTAATACGTCCATATTCATGCTGATTTTCAATTTTTGTATATATCTTAAAAATGCCAGAGGGTTTTCACCTTTCTAGACAATAGAAAAGATAAAATCTTAAGACCACCTGCTGTTAAATGAAAACGCCTAATTATTGACATACCACTTCATAACGTATAGCGCTTGGCTTTTCAACGTTAGATACTATTAGTAGGGTATATACTATATATATATATATATATATATATATATATATATATATATATATATATATATATATATATATATAAATTGCTATTTATGCAAGGAAGTGGGAGGTAATGCGTTGTTATTACTATTTGCTATTAAGAGATTTATTTTTTTATATAAATACTCTACGTCAATCTAACATGAAATATATAAATATATATACATATATATTCTACAACAAACAACAGTTTTGCTCTTAAAAAGTTATTTCGAAATTAGAAAAGTATTTCAATGTCATGAAAGTCTCCATGCACAAGACATATTTAAATGTATACAAAATATATATACATATACATGTACACTGTTTTATTAAATTTTATATTTTCAGTAGCATAGGGTTTAGTAATATCGTATACTTTTTAATATCGTTTATTACTAATTTTAATTAATGCAAATTTATGATTTTTGCAATTATTGTTTTTGTTTTTAATATAACGAAATTAAAATAGAATCAGTTTTAAAACCGACGTTGAAAACATTAAAATAAATAAATTCTAAATAATAATAAGAATTATGTCTCTTAAACATTTATAGATGTTTTCAGTCTAAGTGACTACAACGAAACTAGACTGCATCATTAATAGTAACTAAAAATCTAAAACGATAGTTTTTAATATTCCACTTAATCTTAACTGAAATAAGTATATTTTTTAAAAATAAAATCAACAAATTTAAATCAATGACTGCAAGTTCTTTAAAAAATTTTTTCCAAAGAATTACCCTGTGTCATATTTACATGTCTCCATTATTGCATATGTTTCCACCCAATAATTATTTAAATAAGACGTTTATAAATCTATCAAGACATGTATAAGTGAATCTTTAAAACAATTTAGCGTAACAATGTAATATAAATAATTCTTCACAATTTATAATTTTTATTTTTAAATCGGATTTTGTTTTTTAATAAAATCTCAATTATAATAAAAAAACAATTATGTATAAAATCTTAACTAGAATTTTTTAAAAGTTTTAATTATATCAATAAAAATATAATAAATGTTTATTTTAGTTAAACATTTATAGATGTTTTCAGTCTAAGTGACTACAACGAAACTATACTGCATCATTAATAGTAACTAAAAATCTAAAACGATAGTTTTTAATATTCCACTTAATCTTAACTGAAATAAGTATATTTTTTAAAAATTAAATCAACAAATTTAAATCAATGACTGCAAGTTACTTTAGATTTTTATAAATAATAACTTCAGGTGATGGTTATAAATTATTTATTATAAAATATTTATGAGAAAATTTTTGAAGGATGGACATGGTTTGGTTTTTAGAGGGGAAGTTCCCAGACATAAGGTTGCAGCCCCCAACTGAAGACCACCCAGACGCTTAGTTCTGCCAAATGGTAACAAGATGGGACTAAATCGCGAAAATAAGTATCCGTCAAAAATATTTTGGATACACCATCAGTAATATCAAATTCATAAGTTAATTATTTACCCAAATTCTATATTAATTTTTTATAAATTTATTTATTGAAATTTACAACTGCACAAATAATAACATAAGTAACTTTTAAGATATTGAACGTTCGTCATTAATACAGCCTATGAAAAATTCTCTATAAATTTTCTGTCTATATAAACTCCCCGTCAAAATTATTGCAACACTTTGAAATATTTGAATTTTATAAAAGCGAATTTTTTTTTTGTAATAAAGAAAGGTCCTGAAGTCTATAATAAACATTTCTAAATTATACAAAACAATTTTTATTAAATAAATTACAATATTTTTTCCACTAAACAAGAAATATAGAAAACTTACTTTTTTAAATTTTCTTTTTTTACAATTTTATCATTTATATTCAATAAGACATATTGCCTCCTATCGCTTGAATGATTGCTTCCACTAGTCTTGGCTACTTGTAAATAACGAAACGAATAAACATGGACTGAAGGAAATTAGAAAAAAAATAATCTAAAATTCCATCGTTTGATATTAACAGAGAAAAACATTGATGTGTCTAATCCTTAATGTCTCACGTTTAAAAAATAATATTAATATGAATATAAACAAAGTATGGATTTATGTAAAAACCAGGAAAATCTTGAGAATTATGGGTGTTGCAATAGATTTGACGGAGAGTTCATTTCGAATTGATAAATCTGTAACTACAAAAAAAAATCGATAGTTTAAATATACATATTATACCTAGTAAGGGCTGAAAAATCGGAATTTTAATGATACATGACCGTTAGAATAATACTTCCGATGAGTATCATTGTAACCGTATCAAATGTAGTGGTGTTTGGGCTCCATAATATCAAATTAAAAAAAAAATTCTACATAGGCGTGATAAAAAGTTTTACTGGTGCTAAAGTTAAATGCAAAATTGTTCAGCTTTTATAAGAATTATAATATAGCTATTATAGTTTTTTTTTTCTATTAATACCATTTGAAATAAATATTTATATATATATATATATATGTAAAATTACTTTATGTAAATCATTCTAGCATCTCTATGGGGTTAGCCTGGAATACTACTGCCTGAAACGATAAATATATCTCTCAAAGAGACAATGAGTAATGAGTAGACAGACTATTGAAAAACTGCCTACCCACAAAGTAAAAAGTGTGAACCGAAGGTCGAAAATAACTACGTTCGGTCAAATAACAGTCTTTTACCCCAACAACCCCCGATTAGGGCTAAAAAAGGGAAGATGTACGACCCTTACTCCCCTTAACCTAGTATCTAGTATCTATAAGTCGGAAGAAACATATATATATATATATATATATATATATATATATATATATATATATATATATATATATATATATATATATATAATATTTAGGATATACAAATAGAAATACATTTAAGATAGATGAATTATGAGCCAATTCTATTGGAAAAAAAACATAGACATTTTTTTAAAAATCAACACTTTGCTACATATATTATATATATATATATATATATATATATATATATATATATATATATATATATATATATATATATATATATATATATATATGTTTCTTCAGACTTAATATATATATATATATATATTAAATTTCCTTCTCTTGCGTTTAAAAAAAAAAATATATATATATTATGTATACAATCTATGCAACGAAGTTCTTATTTGAAATGTGTTTATGTTTTAGAAATTATGATAAACGTTTAAAATTTTTTACTAGCTCAAAAAAGTTCAAAATAATTCACCAATTCGATGTCATAATGCGTACATCAAGTGAGAAATATATTTTACATATTTAACTAAGTTAGTGAATTTTTACACTGAATCCATTTGAAATATATGAAATATCTCTATTTACCAATATTTTTAGCGATTAAGGTTTATATTAAATATAATGCAGTGAATTTCGGAATTAATTTTCAATGCTAAGAACCACTTGGTGCATTTAAGTATATGGTTTTCTGTAATTTTATGTTGTAATAAGAAATGGTTCAATCCTTCGGCTGTTCGTATTTACATTTAAAATATTATAATCCTCTTGTATTGTTTATAGAATAATTTAGTGGTGTGTCGGTAGCAACATTGTTCGATTCTCGATTAGCCGTACCACTGTTTAAAAATAATTTGATATTATTTTAACAAAATTTTCTATAAGGGAGCTAAAAAAGCAAATCTCTTTATTTATTTTATTATTTAGAGATTCTCAATTGTTACTGAAAACTTACTCTAACCACTGTAGATTGAAGGATGTACTGATATTTCTCTGAATGTTGTTTTAGTAGAGCATTAGGGCTTTTAAACTAATATGAACATATCAATAAACCAATAACTGTCTTTATTTAGGGATGACTATAATCGTATAAGATTTTTTTTTTTTTTTTTTTTTTTTTTTTATCTTAAGGGGGTAGAACCTGTAGGTTCTGTAGAACATAATTAGGTATCACAAAACTATTGCCAACGGCAGCGGTACTGATCGGTTCCTAGGAATCGACAATCGGATCACTCGATAACATGAAGAATAATTATCATGAAAATTTTTATTATTTTTTTTTTTGGTATTTTATTTTTTTGTAATAACTAATAAATTTGAATAGGTTTCATCATTATTTACGTTCTTTCATCTAGCTAATTTATCTTCAGTCTCTACGAAAACGACCGATAAATTTTACGGATGCCACGGTATCTAACGGTCCCGTTGGTTAAGAAGTTGGTGATATTAGTGGATGGCCAATTCCATGGAAGTTCAACGTCAGCCAAGAAGTAGAAGACCTTTGTCGTCGAGATAGAAAAGATTTACAATTGAACAAGAGCAAGATTTACAACCCTATTAACACTAAGGTTGACCCCCACCTAAAACCGTTATAAACCAACCCTACCGACCTCTTGTCTCTCTTGTTAAGTCTCGGTATTTTTCGAAAATATCTTAAATTATTATAGATCTTAAGGATGGAATTAGAAAAAATAAATATCCTTGTTAAGGATATGTGGATAATTAAATAAACGAAAACACAATTAAATAGACAAATATACATCAAATGTTGGAAATAAGTAATATGGTTAGCAACCACGGATTCTAATAATTATTATTTATATGCTGAAATATCCCAGAAATAGCATTTAAAATTAAAGAATATAAATAAAATAAGAAATTGATATAAATAACATATTCCTACTTAAAAACCACCATACATCATCAAAAGCTTTATTAAACACAGATATGAGCAGTATCATTTCTTTGAAAACAGTCATTTGATTTAAAATATCGCTTAGATCTATTTTTATTTTATTTTTTTGTTTACATATAAAACACTATAAACATTTAAATGTAAACGTTTCAATAATATTAAATTTGTTCTAGAATATTTGTCAGTAAAATGAAACAACTCAAAGAAAAAATTATGTTTCCTAAACCTTCTTTACAATTGAATATTATTTGAGCACCGTTGGTTGACTTTGGAAACACACCGTTTATTATTTATAATAAGCACTTAAACAGGCATACAATATAGAACAGTACATATTATTATAAATAAAAATATTATTATTGTGTTGGAATAACTATATTAAAATATATTTTAAATCACTATAAGAAGGGGAAAAAAAATATATGTATTTTAATAATTTTATAATAACAATTAAATGATGTGTTGCAGTCTATAATTTATTTAATAGCCCAACGGTATTTATAATATTTAAATTTTATTATGGTTTTGTTAAATATGAACCATTGATTGATTTTAATTTATTAATTAAAATATAAAGCCACTAAAATATTTTATGTTTTTATTATATAAAATAAATTGATTGTATCAGAAATAAATTTGGGGGAAATATTAGAAGTAATTTTTATATTATATAGTTAACAGTATTTTAAATTAAATTTACATCTTAAAAGGTAACAACGACTTTGATTTAACAATTGGTAATATTAACAACATTATAGCAATACAGAACAAGTTGCTACATATGATTGGTGGTTAACGTTATTAATTAAAAATCACGGTTAATAATTTGTTCTTTTAAGTTAAAAATTAAAATGTAACCGCTAATATTTAATATAAATAAAACGATTTACGGACGTATTACAACTTAGTTTGTGATAACATCTAATTTTAATTTAGCTACAACAAATATAAATAAATACTACTAATTAATAACATTTATTATATTCTCGATTAAATTGAATTAATTATTTATTGAAATCAATTAATTAATTATTACAAAATAATTGACATTTTAAATATAAATTGTACTTTTCCGGTTAACGGTAACGTCTCCACGGTTTTTCTTTTCTATGTCCAATGCTCAGTAATTAACAGCCGGATAATTTCCATCCAACGGTACAAGGGTTTTCTTCATTTTCCCCAAACCGCGGAAAATAACCGAAGAAATGGTAAACTTGTAAAATGGTACGATTTCCACACCTATTTCTCACTCCATTTCTCATAAATTTCACAGTAAAATTTGGATTATTCAGCTCAGAAAGCCCACTGGGCACACAATCGGAATATTTCGGTTGTTTGAAAAAAATGCTTTTATATCTTAATGTAAGAAATAAGGAGAATTATGGTAGAATTTAAAGCGCGGGAAACTTAAATCCTCAATTTTTTTTTTTTGTAAATATGATTTTATATTTCCACTGTTATTTATAGTTTTTATTCAATCTTTTACAAAATTTATCAATGTTTATAACATAAATTCTTATATATTTTATAATGAAATCAGTTTTATGATTTTATAAATAAAGACAACTCTTTTTTATTTTTAACAATAAAATATAACGTTTATTTAGTTGTTTTATTGCTTTTATGAAAATATTAAAATGGTCTATATTAAATACGTTTATATCCTTACTTGAAAATCACCGATCCTATAAATAAAAATTGAATATATCATTTAAATATTGAAATAATATCATTTAAACGATTTAAATGTAAATATATCAATCGTACGGATTAAACAAAATAAAAAATTATATTAATATTTTTTTTTTATAATTCAAGAAAATCAGAAATTCCTAGGATTGTGTTTCATTGAATTAATTTACATTTAATATATCCATTATTTCAATATCTTATTAATATTTATCATGGGTCGCAATTTTTAAATTATACGGGAAACTAACCGATACCGAATAAATTATATACAAAAAAAATAAATAACATTATTGGGAACATCTATCGAATTAAGTGAATCAAGATTATTTTTATAAGTAAATTCAATTCAGAACGAAAATTAAAATAAAATATTACCGTTATATTAGATAAATTGATATTAAATTTATAATAAAGTTAATTTCAAAATCGGATTTAGAACCAGTGATACTGAAGAAATGTTATGTGTGATTGAGACCCGTGAATGTAGAAGCGGCGATTCAGGATTATACATTAATGTTTTATAAATTTGTCTAAAATGCAAAAAATAGTTTATATTTAGTTTTGCTTATATAATTTAGTTTTAAATATACGTAAAATTATTAAAATTTGTTTATTATTGATATTATAATATGGGAATAAGTGTTGGTATTGCTTTTTTAAGTTTTAAGCTATAGAAGTTAGCTCATTAATGGCTAAAATTAATTCGAAAAGTTTTAATTGTTCTAGTAATTTTGTATTATTTATCAGCTTATAAACAACTATAAAAAAATCTCTGTTAGAGCGTGATCTATTTCATCAACGCCGCTTTGTTAACAACATTAAACAATTGAGTTATCATTGTAAATAGGACAATCTTTTTTATTGATGTTAATCCAAACAAAGGCATTAGTATATATAATTTAAATAAACGAAACTAGTTTGTTATTATTCAAATTTAAATTAATTTGAAACTACAAGCTTCTGAAACTTGTAGAATTCTATATATTGATAACGTGGAAACGACAACCCAAGTCATATTTTATGTTAAAATAATAATTTCGGAATTTATATCATTTAAATTTTATCGGCTTTCTGTATTAATTCAACATTTAAGAAAAAAAATTAAAACCTTAAACATTTCCATAAGGTTTATATGAAGAATCCAAATTTGAATATGTAAAGAATGATATTATTAATAATTTATTGTTATTATGAAAATATATTTATATTCAACTATACGATTAAGATTCATAGTTACAATTATTTAATCGAATGACGTTTAATTTTATAGTTAGAATAAAATAGTACTAAAAATCAGCTTGACCCGTCAGTTTTAACGGCTGCAGTTGGTAACACCCGACTATGATTTCGGAACAGTATTTTTAGTCAAAGAAACGACCGAAAACGTGTAACTAAAAAATATAAAAGTTTTATGGTTTTTTTTTTCATATAAATCATATGCTTACGTTCAGTGCCGTATTGTTTTTATTGTAATTGTTAACACTCACAGGACTCCCATCCAATTTATCAATAAAGAGTATATATTTATCAATATATATTAAAGATTATTTTAAATAAATATTAATTATGACTATTAATATCATAACTCCACTAATCCACCTAGCTAGCATAACTATAGTTCCGGATGCTGTCAAATAATTTGCATGCTAATAGCTTCAGAGATCATAGATAGAATTTTTATTGGATCATTAATTTTTGAAATGTAATAATTAATTGTTGATTATATGTATTAATTATTAAAATATGATTAATATGATGCTGAAGTTATTTAAATGAAGGGGCACACTTCATAGGGCAATCAATATGTTAAAATACAACAGGTATTTTATACAGACTTCCTATAAATATAATACGAATCATTATTATTGTTATTTTTGCAATACAACTTTTAATAAATAAAATTATTTTAATAAAAAAATTCAAGTAATATATCAAGTACAACCGCATACTTGAAAATCAATAAAAGCATTTCATATATTGTACGACTGGGGATTTATATTAGATTTTAATACTACTTTTTATTTATTTTTTTTTATTAATAGTTCATCATGTATACCAAGAAGTTTTAAGTATAAAATTATTGTTATTAATTGTTGTAAAATAATAATATTTATTGAATATCTCTTTAATAAAATTCTGATTTTATCATTTCTTTTAATAGAAAAAATGACCTTTATCATTTTTTTTAATTATTCATATTTAATTTTTAATAATATACGATAAATAAACTATTGAAGACCGTTTGAATAGATAGAACCGTAAAAATAGGTTTCAACAATAAATATATTGAAATATTTCTTAATCAGGTATTTTAGAATTTTGTTTTAAATGTATTATTAAGCTATTAATCCATATATTCAACTATATGAAAATATAAATAAATTTATAGATAATAACTTTGGTTCTTTTTTAAAAATAAGTTCCAGTAGTTGAGGTGCCGGCAGTATAAGCGGCTACCGGTGGCTGTCCAAGCTGTTCAACATCGTTAGAACATTTTTGAAGTGAAAACTTCTTTTTCCCAAAGCGATTCCATATAAAGTTTGATAATGAACTGATAAGAACAACTTTTTTTTTATTGTTCATGTTTTAAGAAAAATAATAAATTAGAATTTATGATTAGTAATACATTGTCACGGTTGTGTCTATTAAAATAAAATAAGTGATTAGGGCTACAGAACTGCGTATATTTAAACTACTATTGAATTGCTTGATTTATTTAGATTCATATTTGGTGTAGGTGATTTATGACAAAATTTAGTGACCAGTTAATTCATAATATCGGAAATAAACGGGAACGAAAGGTGCGATACCGTATTTTAATTTAAGTGACAGTAAAACTCGCAATCTAGCCATCGAATGTTCGAAATTACCAATCCGATAGCAGTAAAAAAGAAAACAGTAAAACTCGAACACCGATAGTTGAAATCAGATGTGATAGCTTGTGTGAGAAGGAGGGGGGATGTAAAGTAGAGTCCCTTACAGAAAGATCTATTGGGGAACGGTTACTTTATTACCTGTTTGGTAATTCACCTACAACCCTGTTTACCCTGCGAATCAAATCCGTACCGATGTATTGAGTTCAGTTTAGTTGTCAAATCGCTGGTCGGCACGCAGTTTCGTTGACTTAGTCTCAGGAGGTGTCCTATAAATTGGCACAAGAATTATTTTAAATTTGAATACATATTTTTTTTTCATATATCTCATCTGTTAATCACGAATAGGAAAATTGACTGTACATATGTTGTATAATGATGAGATACATGACAAGATTAATGAACATTAAATGTATGAAACATAACAGTTGCAACGAGTGAGGGCTTATAAACAAATCAAAATATCTAATCCCATATCAAGAAATATTGCAATTAAATTTGGTGTGTGCTGAATGGTTTTGGTACACACGGCCATGTGTTCTATCACTGAGCTCATACACATTCTAGGCCAATCATTTCGAGGGATTTTACCTCAGAATAGGGAATCCGTGTCATATAAACAATTCAATTGAAGACATTTTTAAAATAAAAATCTTCAATATTTTTTTTTCTAGAACTCTAAATCTGTACCACGATCAAAAATACTTGTAAAGGAATCATATTTTAAAAGAACTGAAACCGTAAAATAAATTATAAATTGACAGTTTGAGAAATGATGTTAAGATGTTTAAGACATCCTGATATAATTATCAATGACCAACTACCTCCTTCGACTAAATCATGAGTTGATTAATGTGTGATACGTTTGTTTGTAAACATATCATTACTCTGATTGATAAGACTTGTGTGACTAAGATCCCGATTATAAGACCCGGATAAATCGTACAGATCATTACACGGATGAAAATATTCGACACCGATAATTTTTCAAATTCTTCAACTCACCCTTGGTTGCGCCATCCTCTTCTTCGGCGAACGATTCTCTAATAAATTATTATCTTCGTCTGGCAGTCTCTAACTGTACGAGCCTTCTTGTCTCGTGCTAACCGGCTTGCGATATAAACGCTTCGCTCACTTGACCGTATCCGTGAAGATCAGTGCACAAACGTAGGCCATGGTGTTGTGTCCAATTTGGGGGGGGGGGAGCGGCCGGCAGGCTAAAGCTGCGCCACGGTAGAGCGATGGCTTACAACTGCATGTCAATCAGATAGGGGATGGGCCTGTGGGGGTCACGTGACTAAGATGCGCGCGCAGCTTGGGCGGGTACAAGAACCATTTTCTCGGCCCCCACTCCTCCACCACCACCGACCCGTGGCCCCCCACCACCGTTCCTTGCCTGCAATAAACTACAGCCCTATCCCCACCACTCCTTCTGCCAGTTTTATTTCTCACCGGCTCCAGGCGAGGGATGGTAAATAAGGCGAAAAAAGGTAGCAGCCAAAACAATTATCAAACCGCCCTCTTTTTGACCTCATCCCTAGTAACAATCTTACAAACCACCGTTTCAAATTCTTAGGACAAACATCATTACTACCCACTTCAAAAATAAATCACAAAAAACAAGGGAGATAAATCACAAAGAAAAAAAAACAAAAAAAAAATCATCTCATTCAAATTTTTGGACTAACACATAGCAGCTTCGATAATGTTTAAGATTCATTATGATGATCAATTTAAAATAATATGTTCTTAAATATTGTAAATTTTCTATAATTTATATTTTTAGTTCATTTGAATTTAATATACAAGAAATATTTTAAGAATAAAAGCTTACCAACTGATATAGATAGGAGATTTGAACGTCAATATTTATATATTATTCATTCACACATATATACAAACAAATATATATATATATATATTGTATACATATGCAGGATTCTTATTGAATAAATGGCAACTTAGACAATATGAACAATCAAATTGATTGACCGACGCAATGAAATATAAAACAACTGTTAGTACTCTCACAGTTGTTATGTCCTCGGCCACATATTCTATTTTTTTAATTTCTTCTTATATATTAATTCATTGGAACATTAAAGTTACATTTATAAGAACTTTATAACACAAATTTATTTTCCTCTGTGATTGTATTTTATTTATTCGTTTTTTATATTATTCGGATTCCCCTACTAATCTGAAATAGTACATGTAAAATCTATACCTAACTGTATATAATAAACATGTAAATGGACGTAATACAAAAAACATGTAAACAAGTAATTTTTTTATATGTAAACCTGTAAAGAAACTGAACTTCAAAATTGAAAAAAACCAAAAAAAAAAAACCAACTTATAAAACAAATAAAAACTTTTACTATAAGTATGTTTGACAAATGGTAAAACGAAAAGTTTTTATTTAAAAAATGTGTATATGACATTTCTATTATATTGAATTAAAACTTGTTTGCAATAAACAAAACCTCTTAAGCAAACATATTAATTAGAATTATGTCTAATAAAAATATATTCCTTCTAATTCAATATTTTTATTTTATTTTTAATGATAGCACAACGTAAATGATAATACTTAAGTACCATTCATGTAGATGATCTTTCAGTGGAACAAAATGCGTTACTATAGCTGTAGTGTTTGATGATCTTAATGAAAACACAATGTTTTGTTATGGTCTCAGTCGTCAAAGAGTTGGGATGTTTGTCAAGTTCCATCACAATGTGTGCGTCGAGGTTTCTGTAACGGGGTCTTTGTAAGTAGTGTTTACATAGACCGTGTCATGTCAGATCTGACTCCGGTTCTGAGTCAAGTCAAGTGTTTGATGAGTGCACTTTAGTGAAATACTTTCAACTTCTTCTTTAAATAATATGTGGATAAATAATATATATTTGGGTTTTAAAATAAAATCAGGATTAATAATTAAAAATCTTTTTCTTTTTTTTTATTATAAGACTAAGAATAAGAATACATAAAATTAAAATAAATACATTAGTGTTAGAAAGAATTGAAAAATAATTAAAATTAAATATAAACATATCACAATGTACCTACAAAATTCATTAAAAAAAAACAAGACAAAAAACAAAATAAAAGCGAATGAAAAAAAAAAAAAAAAAATTAAATCTTAATATAGTGATATATAATAAGTAAATTATTCAGTTAGTAAAAAAAAAAAAAAAAAATTTTTTAGCAACTGTAAAATAATTCACAGTATAAAAACATATATATATATTTTTTTTCTGTTCGGATGAAAATCAAAGAATAATTATTTCAGACTTTTTGATTTCCCCTATGGGGGGTATAATTGAAACCCTATGGAGCCCCACCCTCATACAGCATATGTCATACAGCATATAAAATGCTGGTACCACATAAAATCGAATATTGATAGATACCAAAAAGGTATAACTGGATAAAAAAAAAATAAGTTAAACAATTGCTAACACAGAACCTTATTTCAATTACATAGGTAAGTAAATAAGTAATAGGGGATAATAAAAAAATAAAAAATTCTATGCTTGCTTATTTTCATTATATTTATATATAATATTTTATGTTTTGTAACTTGTAGGTGTAAATATTTATAACAATATATATGTATTTTAATAGTTTTATAGCCTTATGCATTCAATCAGAAATGAGTTAAGTGATCATCTCATAAGCCTCCTTGAAATCTGTGAATAAGTTGGTAACTAACTCTTAGGCCTATTTATTTCTGCTTTGATGGAAGTCGACATGGATGTTATAATCATAAATATATATATATATATATATATATATATATATATATATATATATATATATATATATATATATATATATTTTAATAAAACAACTATTTTTTCCTTATTTTCTTGCCTTATTATAAAATAATGATAAAATTTAAAAAAATTATTTTTTTATTTTTCATAGTAATAAAACATTTTCCTTATACCTAGCTGTTTTTATTATATTACCAACCTAGATTTCCTTTATATTTACATTTAAAATATGTTTGCGATAGAAGAAATACTAAAAAAAAGGGTACCATCAACATGATAAAAACCATGGTACATAATATGGTAGTTGGGGACAAAGTTAAGAAGTCCGATGAATAATTATGTAATTAAAGAAAAATCCATGAACGGCTTTAGTAAATAATTTTTTTGAAAATAATTAATTATTCCAGTATGTTGGTAGCATTGTCAACAAAAATTTATTTTTTCAAAAACTGGTTTTACAGTAAAAGTTCAGAAGTGTTGCACAGAAAAGCTGCGACTTCCTAACTTATTCCATATGACTACCGATATAAAAATTTGGTTAATGTTCAATGTGAAACTATTTAGAGTTTTTTACGTCTGTGATTTCTAAAAACAAATTAGAAAAAATAAAAAATTATACTGGTTTTATTTATTTTTCATAAATCAAGGTTACTTGATTTTTTTTTTTTTTTTTTTTTTAATGTTTATATGCTATTTTAGAATTCAAAATTGCCCAACAAATATTATATGATTGTTACATAAATTAAAACATGAGATTTGTCCAATTATATAGAGTCCGATTCTATATGTAATGGCACGTGGCCTAAATCAGGGCAAGAATGCTGGTATCGACAGGCGTGATGGTTTATTGGGATCATCACCAGAAACCTTAAAAGAAAATTTGATATAAATAAATTAAATTGATAGTTAAATTGTATACTATCCCTTCATTCGAAGATAGACTTAGCATAACTCCTCAAAACATTATTTATTATCACTAAAGTGTTACATTTTTCAGGACATTATTCCATCCTCAGACTGAAAATTAATTTTCTTTTTTCTTATTACTATACACTGTAAATAAATCAAAATAATTTAATACCCCTATTTTTTAGAAATATATTTATTTATTTTGTAGTGTTAACACATCAGGTCAATAAACTAAAACTGCTTTATTTTAAACTACCCTTCTTATAAAGGTTCTAGGGTCTATTTCATTATTATGTTTCTGTTTATTCTCATAACTTGTAAGTTGGACAATCTATATTTTTAATTTATCTATTATAATAGCATATATGGTTCCTATTTTTTTATTTGTTTATGTTATTTATTGCTTTATCTATATATATTGTTGTTTTACATTACATAATACAGGTTTACATTTTCAAAATCGAAATGATGGCCTAAATTTTGTACATTGTCTAAAAGTTTTAATAAGAATAGTCTAAGGATGGGAAACATTCCAAAACGTATAACACTTCGTTGAGTGATAATAATGTTTTGAGGAGTTACGCTAAAAAAAGTGTATCTAAAAATAAATTCTCTTCTTTTGAAAAGCAAGATTGAAAATATTAGTTTTTTTATCATATTATTACTTTATTTTTATAATATGGATATACAATAATTTTGATGATATAGATAGTTTTGGTGTACAGTCATTTTTTAAAACACAATTTAAAATACTACTTTAATTTATAAAACTATTCACGTCTCAATCTTATTATTTTCCCTCTATTTCAATGTACTACCTAACTGTTACACTTTATCCATGTATTGTTTCATCAAATGCATGGATATATACTATATCTAAACTATAAAAGGACAAGCCGTTTTTCGTTAGTGATAAAAAACCACGAAAACTATTGAGCCGATCTGTATCAAATTATAACCACGTCATCTTTATATTTCAAGGAAGGTTTACCAATAATAAAATCTACTTATTTTCAATTAATTAGTTAAAAAAGTATTAATATTTGGATAACAGTGAAGTCATAGAAGTGACCGATAGGTGGCGAGTGTCATTCTACATGAGAGGTTACAAACGGTGTTATATAGAGATAGAAATTTATATAGAATTTACTTGTTAAAAAATATACTTTTATAGTCGGAAATCAAAATCCAACCAGATGGCATAAATAAAATTATTTATCCTGAATAAAAGTTATCACCAAACCAAATGTCGGGTAGCTTTTTGCTGTTGTGTGTAAAAATACGATTCATGGGGCTTTAGTTGTAGACATTGATAATGTAGTCCATTATTCGCAAGAGTTTCTTGTCACTGCGCTTCTGGATTACCAACTCATACTGAAAAATAAAAAATATCCCATTATATTTTAACCCGAACTTTTAACCACCTAATCTGTGCAATGGTAATGGGTTTAAAATAACTGCTATGCGGGGAAATGTTAAAGAAATAATGTTCATATGTATAATTCAATACAAGGTTTCTATCGATAAACAAATTAAACTTTATCCGTTAAAGTTATCTAATTTCTATACTTAATCTTAATCTATTTAAAAAAAAAAAAAAAGTATAGTATTTTATTTATTTATTTTTTCTTGTAACTAATTAATTGATTTTATTTTATTAATTTATTCTTTAATTTTCATACTGTTTTTCGATTCTTTTCTTTTTAAAATTAGCTTCTTTTTTTTTGCTATATATTTTGTTTTTTTCTTTTAGCCCTGATGAAGGCTTAAGTTGTAAGCCGAAACGTCGAAAAAATAAATTAATATTTTTAATTGAATTTTAAAATATGACTGCATACCCACAGCTATCTACATCAGTATTCTAATGCTGAATAAACCACATCAATATAGTAATTTAACCATTTTTTCTGTTTGTTTACCACAATTTAATATTAAGTTCCCTGCACAAGAATTTAAAAATAACTAGAGTTAAATAAATCATAATTAACTATACCGCTCAGAGTTAACCGCAAGGAGATCTGTCTTAGCACTTTTTTTTCCCCCCGTCCACCGTTAGGCTGAGACCATCTTCATCAAGAACCTAGTCTGGCTTGCCGCCACTTCGTCTTCTGTGCCGAGAATTTGTGCTTACGTGTCTACTTACCGCATCTACTTTCTCCGAATGTTAATCTAAAAACAATTTTTTTTTCTATCTGTGATAATTTGAATTTTAAAAAATACGGTTTTCTAATTTTAAAATGCAAGTATAATGGTTATTAGATATTATATAATAAATTATAAGATTATTATTTCTATACTGAATTAGTAACAAAATATGTTATAATTTTAAATTAATCATTTAGTGTAATTTAGCTCTGATTTATTATGTTATGTTCTAAGAATGAAGTAATAGTTTTATGACGAAATACACTCGGGATTCGATAAATCGAGACTTCTATTTTTTTTATTAAATTTTATTATGTACTATTTTTTTTTTCACATAATATTCGATATTCGAAAAATTTTTGTATGAACATTACTCCGGGAAGACTGGAGGATCGGAAACGAACCGTCATTTACAATTTTCATGAAGAATTTTTTTAAGTTGAAGAAGGCACTTCGAAATCTCAAAGGTTGAACTGATTCGAATTCGTTCGATTTGATGGCTTTTAGAAGATGAAGAGATCTTGCTGCGGCTGATAGAACAAAAGAAAATTAGCTATTTTTTTCACGCCATAAGCCTTTTGATTTAGATATATAATAATGTCACTTATCTACACTCCCCGTCAAAAGAATTACAACGCCCATAATTCTCGAGATTTACTTGGTTTTGACCTCAATATATACTTTATTTATATTTATATTAATATCATTGAATAAATGAGAGACATTATGGATTAGACACATATTCACTGTTCACCAACAAACTATGGAATTTTGGTTTGTTCATTTGAAATTTACATTCAGTCCATGTTTATCCATCCATCTTTTCTCTTTAATCTAGTTATAACAATTAATTTTATTCACATTGAATCATTTAAGCCACAATGATTCGGACAGAATCTCATGGCTTATTAAATGTAAATTAAAAATTTTAAATTATAATTTACAAGAATAAAGCGACGAGAAACTGCTCGTCGTTACAGACAACTTCAACATTTACTAAAAAACGATCAAACCTCCCAATTCATTACAAAAGACTTATTTACAAGACTATTATTAGACCTATTTGGACGTACGGAGTTGAGCTTTGGGGCTCTACTAAACCATCCAATTCATCTCGTATCCAATCCTTATAATCCAAAATCCTTCAAAAAATCCTAAATGCCACTTACTTTGTCACCAATAAGCTTATCCATAAAGACCTAAATGTTCCATATGTTGCTGAGTTAGCCCAAACCAGATACCTATCCTTTCATAGTAAGCTCCATAACCACTCAAATCCATTAGTTTCTCAACTTGCTTCCCACTCCGTTCCCCATAATCCTCCGAGGCGTCTGAAAAGAGGATGGCCCTAGAGATCTTCTAGTGTAAAATTTTATTGAAGTGTTACTGATGAGTAGTTCTTTTCAAGTTGTTACATGTCATTATAATCGTTATCAGCTCATTTACTTGATATACATATTTGTATAGTTGTAAATTTCAATAAATAAATAAATATATATATATATATATATATATATATATATATATATATATATATATATATATATATATATATATATATATATATATATATAAAATTATAATTTAAAAGTTAAAATTGTAAAAAATTACAATTGAAAAAAATAAGTTTTCTAACTTTTTTGTTTATTGGAAGAAATATTTTAATTTATTTTAATAAAACTTGCTTATGTACAGTTTAAAAATGTTTATTACAGAGTTTAAATATTTAACAGTGTTGCGATAATCCTGACGAAGAGTTTATATTATTATTTCAAACATAATTAGTATTATTTTGTTATTAAATAGATATATGGATTACGACAATAGTCCTACGTTATTTTTTGTTATGTGTTCCTTTTTATAGGGGATCACGATTAACCGAGGATTTGGTTATCCAAGCCTATCTCGCTCGGTCCTAAACTCCTCGGTTAATCGAGTCCCAAGTCTAAATTTTTATTAATTTAAATTAAAAGTAAACTAAAAAATGGAATAATCTTAATTATTTTTTTATCCCTAAGAGCATTACACATAATAATAAATGGAGTATTCGGATTAGAGCTTACCAAAGGTAGTTTCGGTGTTTTTTAAGTTAATTTGAATCCATCCAAACCTTCTTGTCCTTCACGATTTCTTCGTTTCTGAGATGCAGATTCGTAATCTCAATACCTAAGATTTGGGTATACTATTTCAGTTTCTGATACATCGCTCAATCGCTCTGGTCAAAAACACACAAAAAGTTTAATTAAAAAACAAGCCAATTAAACTTTTATCGTATATAGCACTAATTTGATAGCCACAATGTCAATTATAAAAACGAAAATAATTATTATATAATGTTACTAATGAATGATGTGTCGCTACCAATTATTTTCAATTCTCAATGCCGCTACAGATACCGAAAAATCTATTCTCGATTATATATACGAATTTTTTTTTTTTTTTGTACCTTGATTTAAAAATAAATTATTATTACAAAAATAATAATTAATATGATAATTGAAAAACAAATCAAATCTGTTTGAAAAAAACAATATGATTAAAAAAATAAATTAGAAAATTGCAAATAGTGTTTATTATCTACAAAATATAAACATTAAAATATTTATTAAATACAAAATATATACCAAAAAATCGATTCTCTGTACCAATACATCGATTTAATAATAAATCTATGTAGCATTTATTATCAAGAACCTGTAATATATAAGTCAATTACAATTCAATGTTTAAAAAATAATTCATTTAACAAATTATTAGATAACAGGATAAAAAATATTTCACATGTCTGAGGTTTTATTTATTACATAACGGATGCCATATGTTATTAAGACATTTCTATGAGCACTGTAAATGGAACGATACATTATTTCTCTGCATGTTTTTCAATAGCGAACTAGGGCTCCAAAACCAGCATGAATATGTAACGAAATTTGTAGGAAAACAATTCCCCTGAGAATAACAAAAAAAGTATAATAAAATGGGTACTATTGTCAAAATTTATTTCCTTAGTTATTCAGATTTGGCAGTTTTTTTTACAACACAGGTTACATACATTTAACGTTAGGTATAACAAAAATGTTTTCGATTTTCGGTACACCTCAGTTTGAAATAAATTGCTATTATAAAATATCATCCATAGTGACCTAAAAAAGTAAACCCTAATAAAAACAAACTACAATTATATAAAAAATAAATTGATATACAACAAATGGCATTTATTATCTAAAAAATTTAACAGAGAAGTTAATTACAACCCAGAACATATGCAATTTTTTTTTTAAGATAGTAAATATTCCAAAGGTTTAAGTTTTTATTATTTAATTAAGGAGTTGTAAATGTCCCTAAAACTGTTCACTGGACACTGTAGATAGATGCACTGATATTTCTGTGGACGTTATCTTCTCGAAAACCAGTTTAAACATGTAATGAAATGGAAAAAAAAAAAGTTATTATGGGATAGCGGAAATCCTCTAAATAACAAAAACATTTAAAAAAGGTGACTATTGCCTGGTTCAGTTGTTCCGTTAGTGCTTCAGCTTTGGAAGTTTAAAATACTATCTTATTTCTTCATGTGCCTATAGCGAAAACATATCTTCAACAAATTCAACAGTGTTGATCTAGTAAATGAAAAATTGAAGTTATTACAGATAACGCAACATCTTTCGTTACAAGTTTTTTTTTTTATCAACAGGAAAAAGATTCAATGTATAAATATTACATAATTATATATCAAAAAGCTGTCAACAACAGCGCTAGGTAAGCTTACCTAGGAATCGACTTTCGATCATCGATTCTCGGTTGATTCTTTTCTCAAGTTTCAGTGGAATAGAGAATCGACATTTGAAATCGATCCCTATTAATAATATATTTGGAAGTACACCACATTCACCACGATCCGATCATGAATGTTCAGTCTCGTTCACTATTCAGAAAAAGAGCAAAATGAATATAAAGAAGACTTCAATAAAAATAAGCCATGAAATATTGGCAACACTTTATTTTACATAATTTTTATATTTCAAACAATATTTAGATGGAAGGTCGGGTTACAGGCTGTCATAATTGCACTTAAACCCCGTTCGGGTCATCCAAACATTATTGTGTAAATCAACTGTTTATCGAATTTTATAGAAATAATGTACCTATTTATTATTATAGGTAAATACAGCTTTACATTTATATTCACTTTTAATAATTTTAAACGGTATTTACCAGCTCCATTTTGTGTTTTTTTGATGCGAAGCTTCTATCCTGGCGTCATATTATATATACATACAATAATTCCTAAAAATCGCGGAGCATGTAACGGAAACGCTGCAACGGAATAGCGTAGCCAGCTGGATTCAATACAAGTACAAAAGTAAATTACGTTTTTAAAAATTTAACGTTAGGTTAAATACATTAAAAGCTCCCAATTAATTACAAAAGACTAATTTACTTGACTGTGATTAGACCTTATGGACGTACGGAGTTGAGCTTTGGGGCTCAACTAAACCATCCAATTCATCCCGTATCCAATCCTTACAATCCAAAATCCTTCGAAAAATCCTCAATGCTCCTTACTTTGTCACCAATAAACTTATCCATAAGGATCTTAATGTTCCATATGTTGCTGATTAGCCCAAACCAGATACCAATCCTTTCATAGTAAGCTCCATAACCATTAAAATCTCCTAGTTTCTCAACTTGCTTCCCACTCCTGATAATTCTCCGAGGCGTCTGAAAAGAAGATGGCCCAGAGATCTTCTTGTGTAGATTTTTTTATTTTTTACTGAAGTGCTACTGACGAGTAGTTCTCAAGTTTTGGCATCTTATTGTAAACGTTTTTTTTAACACATTTACTTGATGTATACTTGTACAGTTGTAAATTTCAATAAATTGATTTAATAAAAAAAAAAAAAGGTTAGATACTAAATTTGAAGGATAAATACGTTATCGATCATTGTTCCTAATAATATCATCTATCTTTGTTTTCAATCGTGTTCTGCGGATATGGATTGCCCTAGGTGCAAACATAATAAACAAACACCATATGACACACCAACTAACCAGAAAGAACTTTTTATGTATTATTATGAATTTTATTATGTAAAATCAACAGGCAATGGGTGTATGCAATTTATAGTATGCACTTCCAAAAAACACTGCAAAAATAATACTGCTCAAAACACTTTATAAAGTGTTTTCATTTCATCTGCATTAATGTCTAAAGATTTTTTATTCATTTGTAGTGAATTTTACTGTATAAAATTTTTATTAAATCGTGTATTTTTAGGCTCAAAAACCTTATTTATCAAATATATTTTTAATTAATGAAATATTGTATTTTGTAAATTATAAGGAGTGCATTCATCGCACTGAATGCTTTAAGTTTTAATTCTTTTAGTTCTCCTTTTTTAAGTATAAAACTTGCGATGACGACAGAGAAAGTTCAAATGCTTTCATGGAAAATTATAATCCCGATGAATGTGAGAAGATTAAAATTTTATAAGTTTCATACCTGAGTATCCTCGAAGCTGCAATATACACAATCCGAAGAGAAGAATTAAATTAATGAAAATTAGTCAATTCACATTGGGTTACGAAATAATTTATTTAAGCATTTTTAAACCAGTTCATTAAAAAAAAAAAGTCACATTTTGATTTCTAATATTAATGTCTGCACACATTTATTTTAATAGTGTACTTCATGTATATTTATAATTTTTTTTATTCAATGAGTCTATGAGGACTACGCAAAGCATTAACTACTTTTGAGCCTTTTTGATCTTCCACATCTCTTTGATTTTTTCGCTGTGTGCTTTCTTCCTTTCTTCTGACCATTTGGTTCCTGTTTTCATTTTCCTTTCTACCTGACAGACTTCCCATGTGTCTACCTAATGTCTGCATTGTGTTATATTTGTTATACCTCTCTGTGTTGTTCCAACTTCCATAAGATCCTTCTTTACTTCAGTTATCCATCCCATGATTTTTATAATTATTTATTAAAATTTATAACTGCCTAAATATCAAGTTCATGTGAGGGATGCGTACAATGGCGTTTCAAATAGTTCTGAAGCAACTACCCATAGCACCTCAACTAAAGCCATATTATTTTCGAGAATGGAGGTGGGCTGGACACCTAGCGAGATTCAAGGATGAAAGATGGTCGAAAAGCAGCCACATGAGGTGGAGGGATGAAATTACCCGAAGAGTAGGAACCAATTGGATGAAAGTGGCCAGGGGCAGAGACTGTTGGTTGAAAATCTAAAATAATAATCTATAGGAACAAAAGAAAAGAAAAAAAAAAAAAAAGTTTTGTTTTGTTTGCAGTTTTGTTTTTGGTTTAGTGCTTTACAAAGAATATTGTATATTTTATTTTGTATTTTTACTAGCCAGTTTCTATTCTGTAAAATTATTTTGGAGCTGAACTCCATTTTACTTCCTGAAAGAGAGGCTTTTGTCATAAATATGATGTCAATAAAGCTTTATTATTATTATTTTCGACGCTTCCAGGATTATTTGGAATCGAATGGAAGACAAAAGAACAGTGTTTTTGGGCTGATAAGAAAACTATGAAATAAGTACCCGGTTTGGGCCAAATCAGCAACGAACGGAAAAACTAGACTTATGGATAACTTTGTTTCAATGTAGTAAGAAATACTGAAGAACTATGATTTGCTAGAGTTGGATATGAGGTGAATATGATGATAGTTGTAGACCAAACGCTCAACGTAATGCCTCCAAATAAGTTTGATTACAGTCATCTAGAAGAGTATTTTGTGATACTTGAGCATTACCTTAGTCTCTGCGGATCAAGTTCGAATTCTGCTGGAATAGTTGTGTATAGTATTTTATTTTTTAAAGTGGTATTCAATTAGATTTATTTTTCAACGAAAAGAATTAATTGATTTTGTTTGTGTATACCAGCAATCCATTTAGATTTAATAGTCCAAATAGAATACCCAATGGTGTGGCTATGGTAAGCCATCATTAAATCTATAAAGAATTTACAATACATTTATTTATAACTTTAAGGGACGAAGGGTCATTATTTATTAATCAATAAGACTCACCCAACTCCCGTAGAGGTCAACAATTCAATCGAAAAATGTAGTTACATACATTTATAGACAGTTGTCTACTGCTTCATTTCAAGACATTGTGTGTTTCTGAAGTTGCATATACTCAAGGAGATAAAAAATTAGCGGGAGTATAAAAAAAAAAAAGAAGTTTATTTTTCTTGTTTATTTAAAATTACTTATTGATATTTTATACTATATTAAACGTTCACAATAAGTAAACTAGAAATTATTACAATGACATGTCAATAAAATGTAAAGAACGACTCACTAGTTGCACTTCAATAAATGTTCTACATTCGATCTCTTGGCCATCTTCCTTTCTGACGTTTCGGAGGATTATCGGAAATTTGTTGTAAAGCAAGTGGAGAAAGTAGTGGATCTGAGAGAGTATGGAGTTTATAATGTAAGGAATGGTATCTGGTTTGGGGCAAAGCAGCAACATATGGAACATCAAGATCATTACGGATAAACTTATTTGTGACATAATAAGGAGCATTGAGTATTTTACGAAGGATTTTGGATTGTAAGGATTGAATAAGAGAAGATTTGAAAGATTTAGTGGAGCCCCAAAGCTCAACTCTACATGTCTAAATGGGACTAATTACTGTCAAGTAAATAAGTCTTTTGTAATTAATTGGGAGCTTTGAACGCTTTCTTGTCTTTTAAGTGACATATGGGGATTCCAAGTAAATTGTTTGTCCAAATGGAGCCCTAGGTAGCGGATCTGTTCAACAGGGATGAAGGTTATTTGATGAGATTTGTTTGGATTTATTTTAATTCTCCATTTTTTACTCTATTCATGAAGGCTTGTGATACGAGAATGGAGTGATTGAGATACAATGAATGGGTCATTATTTATTGATAACACACATGAGTCATCAGTGTACGTGGTGAGGACGTTGCTAGAATGAGTAGGGAAGTCAGCTGTTATAAAAAAAGTAAATAAATATAAAACAAAAAAAATAATTGGAATATGCATAAAATATAATGTACACATAATTCGGATACTACCAACAACTCTTCTGACACAACTCTCTCCACTGTTTCCGTTAAAACCAAAATCAACAAGAAGTCATCAGGCAAAATCCTCCCCATCACGTTCCGGTTACACGCAGTTCAGTGCTGATTTGTTCGTTATCCAATCCAACTTTATAATCCCATTTCAATCTTGAAGTTGCATTATTTCGTAAGAATTTGCAATGTTCGGATTAGGCTATTTCGCATTGAGTAGCCATGAAATTAGTTGACTTTAACTTCTTCAGACTCAGTATTCTAAGATATAATTTATTTTTAAAATCCTTAAGGCATCGCTCCTTTAATAAAAGTGGCTAGTTTTATCGTCGAAAATAGTTGGAAATATAATAAAGAGACATGTATAATCTTAATTAGGATTAACCTTGCTTAAAACAAAATCAGTCCCCGTGAAACAAAAGTCACAATTTTTCAATTTCGAAATCTCATAGAAGATTTATCCTGAAATGAAATGAAATAGAAAATCAAGTCATTTAACACAGACAACAGCCTTTACCTAGTAGAAACAAGAAGCAGTTTGAGGAAAGACTGCCAATAAAGTGATAAAGAAGTCAAAAATGGAAATAACGCCCGACAGTCAAAATAATCGTAAGCCATTTGACATCAATTAGCCAATAAAGTTAACCAAGTAAATTTAAAAATATGCGTTTATAATATGGTAAATTATAGATTAAAAAATCTATCTATACCATTTATTTCTGTTCACTCTCTACAAATATTATTTATTTTTATATTTTGCTGTGCTTTATGTCAGAAAATAATAGTTTTTTAAATTTTGTATCTAATATTTATCCCCTAAACCTTAAGTGCCAAAAATGGAGAATCAAAATAAATCCAAATCAATCTCACCAAATAACCATGTATTCAATGTGAGCCATTGTATTCACTATCAATACATTTACTTGATATAGATATTTTGTACAGTCGTAAATTTCAATAAATTTATATATAAAAAAACAAAAAATATATTTATCCTATATCCAATCATTTTCTTTCTTTTTTTTTTCTTTTTCTGGTTTTCTACCTGTTACTTTATGATGTAAATCTGTATTTACGTTCATTTATCTTGTTTTGTTTTAAAGTTCTCTAGACATGAAATGATTTTACTATGTGTTATGTAATGTTATTCTTAAGCTATATTGTCAAATATATAGTCTAAAGAATAAAGTTTCCTTCCATTCTTTTCTGTGTTAAATGGTAATTAGTTTGATTTGTATTAAATAGTTATAGTTAATATAAGGTCGTTCGGTATGTAAATCTAACAGTCTCTGAAGAAAGATCTGCATTCATTGGTTTTCGAACTATTTCTGTAATAATTATCAAAATTAGTAATAGATCGTATCCTTTTGAATCTGCATCAATAGTCAGTGATTCCTTCATTCCAGTTATAACAACTATCGTAAATTTTTATAGTAATAATTAATCAATGTATATAATTCTTTCTTTAAAGCAATTTACATAAATGTATTTTTTTTTTTTTTTTTTTTTTTTTTTATTTGATTTTTATATATCTCATTCCAATTGATTTTAAAGCTTTAATTTCAGCCCCTATAGAATTATTCTCGCTGCATGGTTCCCTGGTGCTTTACAAATGGTATAGTCAACGTGCCCACCACCTGTAGCTATTTCATATTGCACAGTCCATCTTCCGAATTCTCAGACACGAGAAATAATTATTATTACATCAATTATTATTCAAATTAAATATTTATATTTTATTATAAATAAGGGTCGTTTCATATGAAATGTACGTTTTTGTTATTTCAGAAATTCAAAGTCGGGTTAGTGGACGATTATGTTCACAGATCATAATGAGCTGATATTAATCCTCTATTTTTGATAATATTTCCTACAATTGATCGTAGATTGCCTAGTATGGCATCAAATACAATGAATATTTTTTTAGTCATTTTTTTTTATGAGTTTAAACTTGACACTTGACAGACCAAGCTGCAAAAAAAACATTAACACGACATTCAGAGAAGGGAGTTGTAACATGCCAAATAACACATGCCAAAACTAACTTTAATTCCAAAAAAAAATTGATTACTGTGGTCATAACAGCAATAATTAATTCATTTTTTATTCAGTGGTGGAACCATCACATACACATTGTACTGCAGTGATACTGAAATCATGCATCAAAAACTAATATTTCATCACAAAGCCCAGAATATTTTACTTCAGGGATTGTTGACAACAAACTTTATTGAAAATGAGGGTAAATATTTTGAATAAAGATGTTGTGATTTTATAAAGTTGTAACAAAATAACCTTTCCTGTGAAATAGTACATTTCATATCAAACGACATATATACATACATACACGGCATAAATATATACATCATTTATAAATTTACAAATATTCAATATAAATGTTTACATGTCTATTAAATAAATTATCATAATGAGGAAAGCTAGTCTTTGAATCAGCATCAGAACCTGTAGCCCACAATATAGAGGAAGTTTTTTAAAATTCATCTTCTTTAGGTTACTATGACAACAACGTTGGCAAGCAAAATGAATACTTCTTCTGACATGGTGTTTGTTTTTGACGAATATTAAACTTCTTAAAGGAGGTAATTACAAAGTTAAATGTTCTTCAGCAAACAGTAATAAAAAAAATATTGAAAAAAATTTAGCAATGAATTGAATTCCATAATGTTCAAATAGAAATTAGTGAAAATTTTATGTTTATTTATCTTATTTAGTAAATTAACCATTTAATTGGTGATGAATTCAAAGGTAAGTATTCCTTTTGATACATACTTTAAATAATCATTTTCCTAATAGATCTGTAATTAATACGAAAAATATGCAATAGATTCCCCTTTATCCGGCGTGATCGGGATAAAAGAATACGCTGCATAAATGTAATAATCAATCATAATTAGAAAAACATAACACAAGAGTGTGAGCTCGAGAAAAACATCGATGACAAATTTTTTTTTATTAATCAATTTATTGAAATTTACAACTGTACAAATATATACATCAAGTAAATGTGTTCATTGCTATTACAATAACATTTCAAAACTTAAAAAGAACTACTCATCAGTAGCACTTCAATAAAAATTCTACACTAGAAGATCTCTAGGCCATCTTTTTTCTGACGCCTCGGAGGATTATCGGGAATGGAGTGTGAATCAAGTTGAGAAAATAGTGGATTTCAGTGGATATGGAGCTTACTATGAAATAATAGGTATCTGGTTTGCCCTAAACCAGCAACATGTGGAACAGTAAGATCTTCATGGATAAGTTTATTGGTGACAAAGTAAGGAGCATTGAGGATTTTTCGAAGGATTTTAGATTGTAAGGATTTGATACGAGATGAATTGGATGGTTTAGTAAAAATAGTAAAATAGTAAAAATGAAACGTTTTTTAGGCTAAAAGATATTCCGCGAAAAATATAACGTGTACGGTATGTACCCAGTAAGACGAAATCACTCATCACCATCTTAGCTTTCTTTTCCTTTCTAGAAAACATTTTTAATATATTTTTTTTTAATACAAGTTACAGTAAATTAAAAATTATTGATTGGATATTATTAAGAACGTTTGTATTTATGCAGTAAAATTTTATACCACTAATTCATTTATTATTATCTTATTATATTTAGTGTATCACAAATTTATCAGTAATATATAATTACTCATAAATGTACTAATGATACAAAAGGGAAACTATTAATGGAATACTATTCAATTTTAGTTCTTTTTAGTGCCGGTTAATAGCATGACAGATAAAGAAGTGTTTACTATATTCAAAACTTATTTCTTTATCCATATTCAACGTTTAAATCGTGAGAAAAATATTATATTGCTTGTAAAACGTCACAAACAGGATTTTTTTTAAATTAAAATAAAACTAAAGGATTTAAATTTAAGGGAAACAGTTCGTGTGACCTTCTACCATTCCATTCTTCTCCTTGTACGTTCACTTTCGTTTCAGACAATCTCTCTTTCTGCTCCTGTTTCTTACCATTCCTCTTAATATAATAAATAATAAAAATATTATAGAATAAAACCATAAAAAACAATAAGAAATAATAAGAATAGAAACGTTGGAATTCCATTATTATTATTTTTTTTAACTTACACGTGTTTTTCCTTCTGACTGCAACCCAGATCACCTTCTACTTATAAAATAAAAATATACATCAAAACATAAAATTCGTATATTAACTTTTTTTTTCATTTTAAATTAAAAAATCTATAACGTGTTTAGGAGCGATAAATACAATTATATAACTCCAACATTCCAGTTTATTATTATCGTTATCTTCTAATTTTCTCCGTGTACTTCTATAATATCTTTGTTTTTTTCTGCATTCCATCAGGTGACATTGACTGATTGGTTATTAAGATATAATCGCAGGCCATCCCGCTTATCCGTGTAGAAAACTTTCGAATTTCGTCGGTCCTTATTTCCTAGGGGCCTGCCACGGAGAATATTTAAAAACATCATTGTCTTGAGATTGCCGGTCGTTTCAATTTTCGTGAGGTGACTTTTAATGCAGCGAGACTTAAAAAAAAGAAGAAACTGCTTGTCGTATCCGACTACTCCTAACATTTACTAGACAAGCGTTCAAACCTCCCCAAAAAATTATTAAAGTCTCATTTACATGACAGCAATTAGACCCATTAGGAAATACGGAGTTAAGTTTTAGGGCTCCACAAAAACTTTCAATTCTTCTCGTATCCAATCCATGCAATCCGAAATCCATCGTAAAATCCTCAATGCTCCTTATCATGTAGCAAACAAACTTATCCATAAATATTTTAATGTTCCATTTTTTGCTGATTTGTCCCAAACCAGATACCTGTCCTTTCATAGTAAACTCCATACCCAATTGAATCCACTAGTCTCCCAACTTGCCTCACATTTATATAAGTATAATCTAGCGAAACTGTCTTAAAAAAAAAGATGGTTGAGAGACCTGCTAATGTAGAAATCTTATTGTACAGTTGTAAATATAAATAAATATTTAATAAAAAAAAAAAAATTTCTTAATTTATACATATCAGCATGGAGTAGAATCATTTATCATATCATTCAAAAATTCAAATTCTTTTAAGCTACTTCTCGAGTAGACGCCACATTATTTCATCTTTCTTTGAATCTATGAATTTCTAACTTCCTGGGATGGACAAATAATTATTAACTATTATTTTTTATACTGGACTCTGGGGATTATGACAGGACAAAATCCGAAGGGAAATTCATGATAATCACTAATACATTTTACATTGGTTTAAGGAAAGGGAGTCTTGATGATTTTCACGCAAACCTTTATTTTATTAGATTATCTAAGTGAATAGCATTTCTGAATTGTTTGCCATTTCTATTAGAATTCTATCCTAAATCTAAGACTAGTTTCGACTGTTAAACATTTATCATCAGTTCTAAGAAACATAAAAAAAAAAAAAAATCAAAACATCAGCAATACACAGATCTTATATATATTTTAATTTCGAAAATGTAAGACATGTTTTATTCCTTGTCTTACATTTTTACAATTAATAAATATCCCTGGGTGTCGTTATGAAATCTGAAATCGTTATGAAATTGAGCACTTTTAGTATAGGGGTAGGGTATTTTTGATCGTTTTCCATAATCCTGTAATTATTCTAAAAATACCATTTTCACCGATTTTTTTTTCTTTTCTTTTTTTTTTCTTTTACAGCGCAGATAACAATAATCTTGCTTTGAAGATTAATATAAAGATAATTTGAATTATTCACTTTACAAATACCAATATGAGCTGTGTGTCGATATGGTGATGTTTTGAATTGTTTGTATGTTTTCAGAACTGGCGATGAGTGTCTAACATTCGAAACTTGTCTTTGAATACAAATAAAAAATCAATAGAAGTGGTAATTAATACATTAATCTTAATTATATTGATCCCACTGGGTTCTTTTTTTACACCAGTGACGCAGCTGAGAGAGAAGAGCTGGGATCTCTCTGTACCTGGCCTGTCCCTTCACAAGTGGAGGGACGGGTCTGGTGGAGGGATCTCTAGGATGAGTGTAAATTGTAAATAGAGTATAATTGTATTTTTACCTTTATTTTATCTTTTACTTTTTTTAATTTTTAGTTTTTCATTTTGTATATAGTATATTTTATATTGTTTATGTATAGGCTAGTTCTTTTCTTTTCTCTTTTTCTTTTTCTCACATTCATTATTTACTTTATTTCACTATTATTGTTTGTTTTTTTTCATGGTATATAATGTGTGAATGTGATCATACGTCATCTATATTACTTATTGCCCACAGTTGTGGCAGATTGTAATAATTACTCAATAAAAGGTTTAAAAAATTATATTGATCCTTCTATACCATCATGCGTACCTCAAATGATCATCAAAGTTTCTTACAAATAGTGTCCTCTAAGAATAACTAAAAATTCTTCTTCTTAATAGTGAAAAAATTGGCTTTCATATTTAATATGTTAAAAGCCGTTCACTGTATTGTGTATAGCTCAAAACACTTAAAATCCGTTGAAATCCTTCATTAACATTTTATATTCCCTCCAAGGTCCCTGAAAAGAAGGTGGTCACGAGACCGTCTAATATAAACCCTTTATTTTATAGAATTTTATAAGTAAATGGTATGTCATTTCATATTATACTAGCATACCCCGTCGCGGCTTAGCCCGCTGTTATAAATAAAGAACTTAGATTATTTTAACTAATAATTAAATTTCTTTGTTTATCGATAAAAATCTTGTATTGAAGTATGGAATTTAGCATTATTTCTGCAATGATATTTTCAAGGATGGCAATAATTTTTAAGCTGGTTAAAATTGCACTGATGAGGTGCTTAAATAGTACATTAAACATCCAATTTGGCAGAAATAATTTTATCAGTACATCTGGTTGGATTTTAATTTCTAACCATAAAAGTACGGAACAGTTTGGCAAACCTAGTTTCTGGCACTCAAGACTATACATTTTAATTATCATTATAGTAAACTTTATTATTATAAGGATACCTGGATCTATGAAGATGTTGTAGGTAGTTAAAATTTGGTACATTTGGGTTTAATGGTTTTATCATTGCTGCAGAATGGCCAATTATCGGTCGATTTTTAAAATGCACGGTTATCCACATATTGCTTTTATAATAACAAATTAATTGGAAATCAGTAAATTTTATTATTGTTAAACCTTTCTGGAACTATATAGATGGTGTTGTTTGGTACTGACTGGTTTAGTACTTTTCGTGGTTAGCGATCACAAACGAAAAATATCTTGGCCTTTTATATAATATTATAAACATGGTTGTAAATATCAATAAAAAAAAAAAATATATATTTATTAAAAAATTGTCAACTTTTCGGAAATTCCAGGCAACTTCCAGATACTAGGGTTTGTTATATGTTGAATAGTTTTTAGTGTAGTGATATCTACATAAAAGACAGGTTTATTTGAAAACAAATACATTAATTATATATTAGTATTGCAATATATGTCGCTCCATATATTTATAGCCTTTTTAATAACAATTGCATTGAAAAAATTTATCACAAATTTGAAGGTCTATATAACACCGTACATTTTTAACCTCTCTCGAATGGTGCTCGCCACCTATCCGGAGATAATCATACTTCACTGCGCACCATATATTTATCGCTTTTTTAATGACAATATAATTGAAAATCTTCAAATTTTATTATTGGTGAACCTTCCTTGAACTATGAAGATGATTTTGATAAAATGAGGTACAGATTGGTTCAGTAGTTTTCGCGGTTAGTGATCACAAACGAAATATTATAATGAAATATAAGTTTTAAATTTAAAAAAAAAAAAAAAAAAAAAAAAAAAAAAATGGTATCAATACATAGTATCTTATTCAATTCTCAAGCATTGGAAAATCATAAAAATATTTTAACATAACGCTCTTTTGCGATCACGTTGCATACGTGATCACGTTCTGATTAACGTATGTGAGAACGTGGAGAATGAAGTATTCATTCTAAAATGATCCGTATTTAAATTTTGTTTTACTTCCAGTTAATAAAGATCAAGTTTAGAGTAGCTTAAAAACTTTAGGCTTCGTGACCTAATCGGACTTATGTACAGCTAGTTCGGCCATATTACCAAGTGTGCGCCGCACAGTGGGACGAAACTATGTTTTTTCTGGACATCGCATTTTGAGCCTCTAAAAATTATTGCATCGACTTCAAATTTCAAAATGGGTATGTTTTCAAAGGTGTAGAATTCGAATCTAAAGTCAGTTTTTTCCCAACATTTCAGGACTTTGCTCTGTTAACCAATAGTGTGTCTAAAAAAAAAAATCTAATTTTCGTTTTTTCGTGTTTTAATTCAAGGGATATTATTATCTATGATTTTTGATGTGGTCTATCGAATCTAAAAATCTGCAAATCTATCAGTTTACCGTTGTGTGAGTTATACGTGTTTTATGCCTTCTTCATCGAAAGGATTTTCTAAAAAAAATAAACAATTTGCGGTTTGTCAGAAACCTGATAGGTAAATATTATTTTAAATATTGTTCCCAACCAAAAACGGAACTATTTAGTTATTTAATAGAAGTAATCTATTATAGCCCACAGGCTCCTACACTGTGGTTATCGAAATTTTATCGTTGGATCCATTCGTTCAAATTCGTCGTGTCAGTGTCAGCATTCAGACCTATTCCGATATCAATTTTAAGCATTTTTATTGGTGAATACCTGTGGATAACATTTGTGAAGTCCATTTGTTGTAGCAATTGGACCACTTTTTTGTACAAGTTGAATTATCAAAGTAAATCCAAATATTCTCCAATGTCGCAAGTGTTCCCAGACCATTTCGATCTTGAGTTACTTTTTACAATCGATATTTTGAATTAAAATGGGTTTTGACTTAAACAAGTTTAAACATTTTTCTAAAATCAATTTTTTTGTTGAAATTTAAAAATTTAAATATATTTAATATTTTTATTTTTTGTAATTATTATTTTCACAGAAAAATGTTTTATAGCCAATTGTGATATCATGCTTAAAGCTGTGAACAACAAAAAATTTACATCGGACGTGTACATAATTTCTAATGCAATTTAACAAAACGGTAAATTTGCGAGAACCTTTCAAACAAACCTAGTTTATCGATCTTTTGTACTGTTAGTGCGTAATAAAATTATGTTTGATGTACTGTTGTTTATCGACAATGACTATAGCAAACATTTTATAAATGATTCAAGTCATAAATATAAATTTTTGTTTTCAACCGATGTCCAACAAATTACGTTGGCTCGTCCCACTGTGCGCCGTCTGGTCTGCTTTTCTAGTCATTTCGTCGCATACCAATGTTATTTCATGAGAACGTTCTAACTTTCCTATCCACAAAGTAGAGCAGTTAGGAATTGGCTTAAATAGTTTTAGGCTTGTTGTAGGAAATATTTAGAAACACTAGACTTTTACAGAAAGTGTACTTAAACACTTATAATAAAAATCGAACAAGAATGTTTTCGTTTTTACTACTTATGTCAATGTTTACTTTGAATGTTTCTTTAATTCCTTTTGATTTGAGTTAAATTGATAGGGTATTTATATATTTAAAACGCTCGTTCAATCTTAGAAGAAAAAAAGTTCTAGCGCAAAGGCAGTCGCCAAAGAAATGCGTGCCATAGAAGGATGATAAGTTATCCATAGAAATACTAACTAACTTTGGTTCTATTGGAACGGTTTGAAAAAAATGTTATGCCTTGTGTTTGGTGAAACTTCCCAGGCCTTCTACTAGATATTTTCTCATTTGGGACAAAAATCGACTTATCTAGTATTTCCTGAAAGGTGCAGGTATATGGTATGATTCAATTAATCAGTTATTTGACAATACGATTAGTCTACATATATAAGAACAAAGTGTCTTTTTCACATTAAGGCTGCCAGTTCTCAGCTGTCTCTAAGCATTCTCTCCCAATGCTTATTGGTAGCCGTAAAAAAAAAAATATATGGATATCACGTTTTATTTTTTTTTTTCAGCTCTCAGTCAAGATAGAACAATAATTTGTTTAAAAATTATTGTTGTAGTTAAAATTATAGTTTTGTATGCTATCTCTTTACCACAATCAAAACCTGATAAATAATCTCTTTAATAATATCAGGTTTTGGATTAGACATGAAATCCTGCATTAATTTCCGGACAACGGGTTTTGGTTGTGGTAAAGATGTAGCATACAAAACTATAATTTTACGTGAAAAAAATATATCTCTATCTTGACTGATTGTGAGAGCTGAGAACTGCCAGGTAACTGGCAGCCTTAATGTGAAAAGACCCGAAGAAAAATATTAATTAAATATTTATTGACTCCATTCTTACTCGGACCAAATAGTTTCTCAACTTGCTTCCCACTTGACCCTCGTAGGCGTCTAAAAAGAAGATGGCCTAGATTTTATAGAATGAAAGTAAGATCTAAAGTAGATTTTGTTGAAATGCTGCTTATGAGTTATTTGTTTATCGATAAAAATCTTGTATTGAAGTACGCAATTGAGCATTTTGTCTACAATAATATTATATATATATATATATATATATATATATATATATATATATATATATATATATATATATATATATATATATATATATAATATATATATATAGCAGTAATTCGTAACCTGGTAAAAATTGCACTGAATAGGTGTTTGAAGATTACGTGAAAGCATCTTTGGACATCTAATTTTTAAGTTTAATGTACGATTTGGTAATCCTAATGCAAAAAGACTAATAAGAAACTTGCGGATAATGGACTGCATTATCAGTGCTTGTAACTAAAGGCCTATCCATCATATTTTTACACACAATATCAGAAAGGATCGATATTTTGATTTTGTAATAAATTGTATTTGGCAGAAATAATTTTATTGATTTCATCTGGTTGGATTTTAATTTTTAACCATAAAAATATATGAGAGTGTGGCAAACCTCGTTCCTGATACTCAACATTGTACATTTAAATTTTTATTACTGTAGATTTTATTTTTGCTAAATCAAGACTAAAGCGACAAGAAACTGCTCGTCGTTACAGACTACTTCCACATTTTTTAGACAAACGATCAAAGCTCCCAATTCATTAAAAAAAACTTATTTACATGACTGTGATTAGATCTATATGGACATACGGAGTTGAGCTTTGGGGCTCTACTAAACCATCCAATTCATCTCGTATCCAATCCTTACAATCCAAAATCCTTCGAAAAATCCTAAACGCTTACTTTGTCACCGATAAACTTATCCATAAAGACCTTAATGTTCCATATGTTGCTGAGTTAGCCCAAACCGGATACCTATCCTTTCATAGTAAGCTCCATAGCCACTCAAATCCATTAGTTTCTCAACTTGCTTCCCACTCCATTCCCGATATTGCTCCGAGGCGTCTGAAAATAAGATGGCCCAGAGATCTTCTAGTGTAGATTTTTAGTGCTACAGAAGAGTAGTTCGTTTCAAGTTTTGGCATGTTATTGTAATCATTATCAGCTCATTGATGTATATATTGCACAGTTTTAAATTTCAATAAATTTATATTTAAAAAAAAATTGCTAAATCTTTCGGAAACTATGAATATGATGCAGCTAAAATATATTACAGATGTGTTCAGTAGTTTTACATTTGTAAGTTCTATTGCAGAACGGTCCCAACCACATATCGGTCGATTTTCAAACTTCACTATTACCCACATATTGCTTTTATAATAACAAATTAATTGGAAATCAGTAAATTTTATTATTGTTAAACCTTTCTGGAACTATATAGATGGTGTTGTTTGGTACTGACTGGTTTAGTACTTTTCGTGGTTAGCGATCACAAACGAAAAATATCTTGGCCTTTTATATAATATTATAAACATGGTTGTAAATATCAATAAAAAAAAAAAATATATATTTATTAAAAAATTGTCAACTTTTCGGAAATTCCAGGCAACTTCCAGATACTAGGGTTTGTTATATGTTGAATAGTTTTTAGTGTAGTGATATCTACATAAAAGACAGGTTTATTTGAAAACAAATACATTAATTATATATTAGTATTGCAAAGCAATTAAATATGCAAATATTAAAAAACACTAAGAAAATATGACATTTTTTTTTTTTTTTAAAGAAACATGAGATTTATATAAAATATATCTCCTTATTTGATAGTAAAATTAATCAATTAATTTAATTTTTAAAAATGACTGTTTTTTTGTGTAATTACCCAAGCCAGAATTATAATTTATAGTCGGTGTAAGTCACCACGTTAGTGAAAAGTCTGTTATTACATCAATTAAAAGCAACAGGCCATTCTGAAAATTCAGCAAGGTAGCAATTATCGTTTCACGCCATAATTTAGAAGGATTGTTACGCACTTCTAGTGATTACTACTATCATTTTGGAAATAATTCATTTTTAAGGCAGTATAGAGTTGAAATTTAAAAAACACCTTCCCATAATTTTGATTGATTTTGTACGAACATGAATTTTTGAAAATTTTATGTTGATCGCTGAAATATCAAATCTGGAAATGAAATAATTTTACTAACTTAAATTTAAATTTAAGTGAAAAATGGATTTATTTTCATCCACACCTGCCACTCTAACCACGACAGTAAACTTGTGTTATAAAATTGAATATTAATTGGCATGTCAGGCTCCCATCGTTACCTATTCCTGACTTGAATTGAATGATTATCCTAATTATTTTATCTTAAGAGATCTCTTAGTCAGCTCCTTTTCAGCCTTCTTCAAGATGACTCAGGCATTATCCATCGATGCCATCTGTAATTTTGTTGTAATATCCATGGAGTTGTTCACGAAATCTTTTATATGAAGATTGAATACAATTTACACTGCAAGTCTATATGAAATGTTTTGTTACTGACGTACCTGGTTGAGCGTTTTATGATTTTTAATAATTTTGACCGAAATGTTTGTAATTTTTGGAAGTAGATTTTTTTTTTTTTTGCAGATGTTATGACATTTTTTAAATTTTATTTATTTTTCGAGATTTATAAAACACGATACGTTCAATAAGTTTGAGCGATAATGAATTGTATTTAAAAATAAAATTATATATAGAGTAAGAGACTAAAAAGATTTGAAAGTTTGAAGCGGCTACTCATTAAAGTATTCTTTGTGCTGTACATAAAGATGGTTATTTATTTCATGAGAGTGTTAGTTGTTTAAGTATATATACATAAATAATTAATTGTTTAACATAATTTCGTATTTTTAATAATAATTGATATTATTTTTTCGTTATTGATATTACCCGATCCTTAATGCTCCTTACTTTGTCTTATCCATAAACTTATCCATAAACAAACCACTGTCTGTTTATTACCGGGAATCCATATAAATTCCACATCCCGATAATTCTGGTAAAATCATTTATTTTATTTCTGTTATTATTTCGTATTATAACAATATTGTGCTAAATTTTCGAAATTATTAGACATGGAGGATATTTTCTGTGGACCAAGAAACACTATTTTTTTTTTTTTTTTTTTTTTTTTTTTTTTTTTTTTTTTTTTTTTTTTTTTTTTTTTTTTTTTTTTTTTTTTTTTATGACATGTCAATAACTTGTACAAAAAGTCCTCGATTAGAAGGTCTCTTGGCCATCTTCTTTTCAGATGCCTTGATGGGTTATAAAGATCAATTGTGTAGCAGGGTAGATTACTAAAGAATTTGAGTGGGTTGGAGTTTGGTGGGAGTTTACTATGAAAGGATAGGTATCAGGTTTGGACTAAAACAAGAACAAATAGAACATTATGGATAAGTTTATTTGTGATATTAAGGACTTTAAGAAGGATTTTTGTATGCAGGGATTGGATACTAAGAGGATTTAGAAGGTTTAGGGGAGCCCTAAAGCTCAACTCCGTATATCAAAATTGTTAATAACTAGCATCCCCCGTCGCGGCTTCGCCCGCTCTTTTAAGTAGAGAACTTCCAATAATTATTTTGATTAAGAAGTTTTTTTTTTGTTTATCGATTAAAATCTTGTATTCTAGCATGAAGTTAATCAGAACTGTTTTCATTATAATATTTTCACGCATAGCAATAATGTTTAACAAGTTAAAATTACACTTATTTGGTGGTTTAAAATTAGGTAAAAGCATAATTAAACTTTGAATTTTTAATTTTAGTTTATGAGTTGGTAATACAGACGGACAAAGACTATTTAAAAACCCTTTATTCTTACACAAAATACCAAAAAGCAAAGGATCGACATTTTGATTTGGTAATAATATTTAATCGGCAGATAATTTAATTATTTCCATCTGGTTGGATTTCAATTTCTAACCATAGAAGTAAATGGCAGTATGGCTAACCTTGTTTCTCCTACACAACAGTGTACATTCAAAACTTTATTATTGTAAATTGTATTATTGCAAAATATTTCTAGAAACGTGAAAATGAAGTAGTTCAAATTTGGTACAGGTTCAGTAGATTTACTATTTAAAACCCTATTACGGAATGGTGCTAACCACAAATCGGCGATTTATAAACTGGGATCCACATGTTGCTTCACATACTTATGCCATTTATAATAATTCAATTGAATATTTTACTAGTAAATTGTATTATCAATTTTAGCTATATACAGGGTGCTATATAAATATTTTTCATATTTTGACCACATTTTCGGATGTAGCATTAAATTTTCTGTAATAGCTGAGTGCCTGTAACTTTGAATTTTACAAACTTAGTATCTAAAGAACAGCTTGATCTTCACCTTATTTCGGGAAGTCACAATGTCTTATATTACTTCAACGCTCACCGTTTTTCGAAAAAAAATATCCACAAAACGTCAAATCTGACAAAAACTTGCAAATTTAATCAGCTTTCGAGTGATATATTAAACGTAATGATTTTGTTTCGATTTCATGGAGAAATTTACTTTTGAAACCGAAAAAACATAGTGTTCTCATTTGTTATACAAATCAGTTACTTGTTTAAATAAAACATTATGACAATTCCTTAATGAAAATGTGCATTTTAAACATAATAAACTCTTCAATAGAATAAAAAGTGAAGAAAAAAATATTGTTTAATAAAAATATAACTGTCAATAAAGCGATACCAGATCAGAGGATCTTATGTTATTACATTTATTTATTTATTATTATTATTTAGGATTCATTTTATTAGATTGTCAATTTAATGTTTAAAATCCAATAATAATGAACATAGACCTCAATTTTGCTGTTAGCTTCTGAATGCAGATTGTGTTGAAGAATACTACTTTTTGAGGTGGGTGAATTTTATGGGCAAATGATTCTGTTTTTACAGGAAAAGGCATTTGTACCGTTCCATGTGGAGTATCGTTAGTTTATTCATTTTTGTATTGCTGTGGAATAGTGTTGAAAATGGAGATATTACAGCTTTTATGGGGAAAAAAACGTAGTTTTCTCAAAAAAGTCTTTGATTTATCGAATATCTACAACGGATTGGAATAGAAAGGTGAGGTCTGCGGCATTTTGCTACATTTTTGATCTAGTTTCACCCATATTTTTTTTTTTATACTAAGAGGTACTCACCCTGTATAACACCGTACCATTCAACCTCTCTTCAATGGTGCTCGCTACCTTTTGGTCAATGTTAAAACTTCACTGCGCATTACATATTTATCACTTTTTTAACAGCAATTTAATGGAAAATATGTAAATTTTATTATTGCTAAAGCTTCCTTCAACTATGAAGATGATGTAGTTGAAATTTGGTACAGATTTGTTCAGTAGTTATCGCGGTTAGTGATCACAAACGAAAAATAGCTTGCCCTTTTATATAATAGTATTTATAATAATTACTGTCATGTAAACGAATCTTTCGTAATTTATTGGAAGCTTCTGTACGAGAGGTTAAACAAAAAATAAAAAATTATATTTTCGACTAGAAATATCACTAAAGTTTCGTCAAGCAACATATTTTGATTATAGTTCTCTTTTTAAAATTCGTTCCCAACAGTACTTTGAAATTTAATGAAAACAGTGCAAACCCTTGTATATATAGAGATATAGTTAAAATGTAATACAGTAGCATTAACAGTCCCTGCTACGATTGGGGAGGGAAAAAGAGAATGTGCATATCGAAACAATCTGATGAATATCTCAAGCAGCGTTGGGGACTTGCTCCATACCCTTTACGAAGAGCTATTGCGTGAAGGAACCAAATCGTTGCTCAACAGAGCTTTCAAGCCAGATCTCCAGGCATCGTTACTTAAACGTGCGATCGTTGTGGATGAGGGTTTCGCCTTCTTCGAGGGATTTGGGAATGAACTAGTTTGATAGTAGTTTGAATCAAATTTAACGCCCTTTCTACTTGATTTTTTTTTTGTTTTGAGCTTTCGTTTACAAGATGTTTTCGAAAAAAATGAAAATGCTTCATAGTTAACAGTTCTTAGCGTAAGTAGGTCGAAAATTAATTTTTACACTAGCACACCCCGTCGCGACTTCACCCGCTCTCATAAGCAAAGAACTTCGATTGTAACTGATTGAGGTTTAATTTTTTATCGATAAAAATCTTGTTTTGAAGTATGCAGTTGAATATTATTTTTTCAATTTGATATTTTAACGCAAAACTGTAACCCTTAATCTACTACTAATAAGGCGGTAATTCATACTCTACAAATCCGTAATCAGACCTATGATAACCTACTCATCACCTGTTTGGAGTAATGCATGTAATACAAATTACAGAAAACTGGAAGTTATACAAAATATTTGTATGAGAATCATAAATAATTATCCCAAATACACAAGAATTGCCACTATCCTCACTGATCTCAATCTACCTACAATCAAACAACACATTCAGTCCCGAACAAACTCATTTTTCATATCAACTGCTGTATCTGAAAACCCAAATATCCAAGAAATAGGTAATTACAACAAGAAAACTCTAAAAAGATACAAACACAAACGGACAAAACACATATTACTTAAAGACTAAAAAAACTAATTTCTATAAATTACAAAATAGTATATAAATTAGAGTAGTGTAAACATAGTTATAAATATAAGTTTGATTTTGTATTATATCACAAAAGTAGTCTTATTATCATTTTGTTTATATTTTGTAATTATAAGTTGTGAATTTTTATCTTAATTACTTGGCTTAGATTATATTTTAACTTTTATTTATTATAATTCATAAAATTAACTATAATCGTAAATTGAACTAGTATTGTTTATTTCATTGTGTAAGTTTTTTAGTTTTCCCAACTGTTTTATCAAATTTGCATTATTTACTTGTTTACAGATTCCTTCATATTAATTACTATTTCACATTAGATGTACAAACATGTACCTATGTTTTTATTAGCCTAATTCGGCTTTATGTTATTTTAATAAAAATATATATATATATATATATATATATTTCAATATAATATATAAATAAATATAAAAATGCGGTTGCATATGACGTAAAAGCTTAATTGGACATCCAATTTTTAATTCTTAATCTATGAGTTGATAATCCAGATGGACAGAGACTATTGAGAAACTCTTGCGGATAATGTACTACATTACCAGTGCTTAAACTAAAGGCCCATGAATCCTTTTTTTTTACAAACAATATCAAAAAGCAAGGATTCGATATTTCGATTAGGAAATAAATTTATCGATATAAAACTTTATGGCAGTGGTACATACCTTGTTTCTGACACTTATCACAGAATATTTAAGTCATTATAGTAAACTTTGCTACTGTTAGCCTTCCTAGAACTATATTGATATAATTAAAATGTTATACAGACGTGATCAATTGTTTTTAGCGTTGTTATCTGAAAATAAGTATATTTTATTATGAATTTCTAACTCTATATAACGTCGGAACTTTGTAACCTCTCTTACCAACAATCGGTCGATTTTCAAACTTCACTGCGCGCCGCATATGTATTGCTTTTTAATAACAATATAATTGAAAATCTGTAAATTTTATTATTGATAAACCTACCTTGAACTATGAAGATGGTGTCGTTAAAATTTGGTACAGATTGGTACAGTAGTTTTCGCGGTTAGTGATCACAAACGAAAAATGGCTTGTCCTTTTATAATAGTATAGGTTACTTGCAATACATACAATAATAAAAATTAAAAACTAGAGCCAACATTTATAAAAGTTGGACCCTTCTGAGATGTCTAGAATATGATGAAATATTTTTTTTTTTATGGTTAGAAACTTATGGTATAGTGATTAGTTTTACAGTGATAACTATATTTTAATAAGTTGTTCCTTGATACCTTTAAAGAAACGGTCTCTCAAGCACTATCTATGGACAATGTGTGAGATTACCTGTCAACTACATGAACTTGAACATGTTTTTTGAGTCCATCTTTATAATCATAATTTTTTTATTTTTTTTTTTTATGAATATTCAAATTTTCCACAGTTAAGAGCGAGAGTGATAGCGGTATAAGTACACATCCATGCTACATTTACAAGAAAATCAAAGGAATAACATAATGGAATAAAATTAAGATACAAGAAAGATAAATATATAAATGGATACAATAAAAAAATAAGGTAAACACCAAAACACGTGATGCTTATAAAAACTGATGGTTAAGGATGGTCAGATGATTGGGGTGTAACAAAAAAAATGTTTTTCCATCGCAAAATAAAAACAAAAGAAAATGTCGGCAACACGTGACTTGTTTCATTGAAACCAATATAGCTCCTGAACGGAAGGTCCCAGCCACAAATGTTATATAACAACAAAACTATTCTCCATCGAATCAGGGAACTGTCGTCAAATATTCGTTCCGAGCAACAACAACAAAGTGGGAGCGAAAAAAATGTTATACTTAAAAAGTATAGTTTCCCAGCCAAATGTTATATTCAGGTAAAAAAAAGTAATAATAATAAATAATAGTAGAAAAAACAATAAACTTAAACAACTTAATTTCGATTTTTTTTTTTTTTTTTTTTTTTTTTTTTTTTTTTTTTATTTTTTTTTTTTTTTTTTTTTAACTGTGCTGAAACATCTATTATTTTTTCACAATGTTATTAAATTGTTAACTTTACTTATTTAAATTAGGATTGGTGAAATATTTGCCATTTTTAATAGAATTTTTATTAGAAGACTAATTTCTAATTTAATATATATATATTCTGTGTACTAAAGTGTTGATGTTTTCAATTTTTGTCAGTTTTTAGAACTGATTATGGATGTTTAATATTCGAAATACTTGAAGTAATTGTGAAATGAAATATTAAAGTCAAAGAAAGGGTAGTTCAGGTTTAATGTCCATACATTGCTTAAGGCAATATATCGACAGATTGCAATGTTATTATCACTAGTATTTTAGTGATATCTTTGGAGAGCTTGCTGAAAATAAGAATTTAATAATATAATTTTTTTTTCCCCCATCTGAGAAATCGTATACATGTCATATCATCAGTAACGTTTTTTCATTTAATATATAACTCTAAACATTAAACAATAATTAGGCCAGTAGCAATGTATGGCAGTGAAACGTGGACTCTAACCATGGAAAACAAAAGAGCTCTACTGGTTTGGAAGAGAAGAGTCCTTAGAAAGATCTTTGGAGCCGTTAAAGAAGAACACAGATGGAGAATCAGAAGCAATGCCGAATTAGCTGAATTGTACGGAGAGCCTGATATCTTCTGTGTTATTAAGAAGAGCAGGCTTAGATGGTTAGGGCATGTAGAAAGGATGGAGCCCTGTAGGCTGCCTAAAATGATGCTAAATGGTGCACCAGCAGGAAAAAGGAAAAGGGGCAGACCGAGGCGGCGGTGGATTGAGGACTTGGAGGAGGATATAAGAAGGATGGGAATAGGAAACTGGATGAGTCTCGCTGGAGACCGCGAGGCATGGGGAAGAACTGTGGCAGAGGCCTAGGTCCTGCAAGGACTGTAGCGCTCAACAGTGAGTGAGTGAAACATTCTACATTATCTAGTTTGATATAGGCTCCCCGTCAAAAGTATCGCAACACTTCGAAATATTTGAATTTTATAAAAATGTATTATTATTATTATTTTTTTTACATTAAAGAAAGGTTCTGAAGTCTATAATAAATATTCCTAAACCAGACATGAATAATTTTTTATTATAATAAATTACAATATTTCTTCCAATATACAAAAAAATAGAAAACTTTTTAAAATTTTCATCTCTTACAATTTTAACTTTTAAATTTTAAATTTATATTCAATAAGACATATTGCCCCCTCTGGCTTGAATGACTGCTTCCACTAGTCTTGGCATACTTGTAAATAACGAAACGAATGATAAACATGGACTGAAGGAATTTTGAAAATAATAATCTAAAATTCCATCGTTTGCTATTAACAGGGGAAAACATTGATGTGTCTAATCCTTAATGTCTCACCTTTAATAAATAATATTAATATGAATATAAACCAAGTATGGATTAAGGTAAAAACCAGGAAAATCTCGAGAATTATGGATGTTCCAATACTTTTGACGGGAAGTTAAGTTGAAAATGATTTTAGTATAATATAAAAATTGGCATATACCTACGACTTTATCTTTCAGATAAATAGTTTCAGTCCAACCAATTGTAGTCCGTTGCTCTATTATCGATAAGGGTTAATAATCATAAGGGTTTAGTCATAAAATTTTAATTTTATTTTGTACCAGAATCTTTGGTCTTTTATATATTTTTCTCATCGCCAACATTGAATTTTCAATATATAAAAGTATAGAATACAAATATTTATTTATATTTTATTGAACAACATAAAATTACATATAAATTCATATTAATATTTTCCATCAAAGTATAAATAAAAAAAATACATATAAAAACAGCATAAAAAACCTGGACATGTCCCTCTAAGATGTTACTTTATTTTTTTAACTTTATTGTTCCTATATGAAGTCATTTTTTTTGTAGAAAAATCTTTAAAATAAAATTATTGTCAAGAAACGATTTTTACGATCCTAAAGAGGAGCTATAGAATAAAATCGAATGAGAGTTGGTGGTGGTGCCATCTCGTGACAGAGATGCGCACTACGCACCTCCTGCTTGAGACCGATCGACGCACAGCGCACATCGACTTTCTCCGTTTGTAATACCAAATATTATTCCTTGAGCTTATATCTAGTAAAAATAAAATTTCAGTTGTTAAAAATAATATAATTTAAATAAATATTATGAAATTTTGAAAGCAAATAAAAAATGACCGTTTGCAACTAAACAGTTATGTTCAGACAATTCAAGACAGGACTAAAGAAACACAAAATAAAGCTAGTCCAGACAACAGAAAATACATCTCTCATACAAAGCCTATAAACTTATATTGATTAAAAAAAAAAAAAATAAATTAAAATCAGGATTAATCAGTATTTTTCTTGGCTGAATTTGTATAAACTGAGAGACTAAATTTTTTTTCAATTTCTGGGCTAAAAGTTTTATTTTTCTTTGATGTGTTACAGTCCTCACATTTTTTAATCAGGGCATATGAAGTGAATTAGGATTATTAAAAGCATTTAATATATAAAAGCAACCATTCTTTAAAAAAATATATAATTAAGAAATTTTAAATTAATATGGTTTATTACAAATTACATGTTTCATATTCTTCTTCTTTCGAGTTCGTCCATCTGTGGACCACGTTCATCAATTCATTCCTTACTCTTCCGTTCCTTCCAATATTTCTTCATCACCTCTGCCTGATGTTTTCTCCTTTCATCTGACCACTGTCTATTTGTGTTTTAACTATTTCTGGAAATATGATCTTGTTGACTGCTGTCCGAAATTTATCTCAGTCCCACATTGAATCCTGCTGTTTATTTGCCACCGTCATATCTTCTTTTACTATCCGTATCCATGAATTCGTTTTCTGTTTTTGGTGGCTGTGTTGGAAAATTTTCTTTGTCTCAGCTATTCTTATTAAATGTCCATAGAATGTCAATCTACGTTTCCTCATTGCATCACTTAACTTTTCAATATTTTTGTATTATTTTTTAGTTTAAAACCTTCTTTAGTGTTCCTTGGTCCCAACATTTTTCTGAATATTTTTCTCTCATATATATTATTAATTATTATTATTTAATGGAGGAAACCCCTCAATATATTCAAAATCTTATTAGACCTCTACCGCATTGAATGCATGAAATAATGAACGCAAGGGGCTGATATAATTAAAATGATAAAAGTATAGTTGACTGTTAAGATGAATGGAGAAGAAGATAATCGGGGATGCAGTCAAAGAGAAACACCACGTCTAAGTAGAAGTACGTTGACAAGCATTAAAGTATTATTAATTAAAAATTGCATAAAAATAAAATTGTTTTGTGATTTGTTTAAAATACTGCTTGATTTTGTTTAATTAATTTTTTTAATAATCCTAAAAAGTTGCCCTGGATATGAAAAAATCAATTGGTTAGATTTTTTTACCTGTCAGTGTATTTAGTCTACAATACTGAAGCTTTGTTACAGACTTGTTACGAACATGTCAAAAAATATACGAAAATCATTAAATTAAACTTCTTACATAAATAAACCCTATAGATTACAGATTTGTTTTATGAAATTCTCTGATTTCTTGAAAATAAAGCCGACACTTTATTACTCATATAGTCTGTACTAAATGGTACCAGACACCATACGGGTCATTACAAGCCTGGATTTAAAATAAACATAAAATATTTTAGTGATTTATTTTTAATAATTAAATTTTTCCCTTCGTATTAATTTAATTCTTAAAGTAAAAGCCAATTAGCCAGTAGGCAGTGAACTTAAAATTCAGATTCAGTACTCCAAAAAACTTATAAAAATGTTGAGAAAAAAATTGTAATTATATCCTGAAACTGTCCGAACACGGATTGATCAGGCAGCGAAGAAGTGGAAATGATGAAGTACTTTCAGAGTAAAGTAGCATAATAAAAAGGAATAAAAAAACTCAATAGGTCGAGATCTGGTATTCAAGAAGTGGAAACAATATAAGAATTTTTTATAATTTTTTTTAAATTTTCTAAATAGGTATGCAAAATAAATAACGATAAAGTATTATCTCATACCAGCCTAAGATGAGAGATAGGGGTATTTCAGAAATGAATCTTATAAAGGAATTAATTTGTTCTTTCAGTATTATTTTGAACTCAACAGCTCATTAATCAAGTATTTTGCTCCAAATATATTCTCCCAAAACATAGACAAAGAGTAATCTCGAACTCATGGACGTACGTGGATTCCCGATTGATTAGATAAAGTACTCACCCAAACTGGGCTATGTTATTTGAGTAATTTTTAATAATTAAACCAATCCATCATTTTTTAATCCGTTATAAACTGTCTTGCGAGTTCTCTGTTACCTTATTTTTGGTAACCATATATAATATTACAATTAATAATATAATTATTGTGCTATTAGTGATATATTTTAATAGTCGAACGAATATCCTGCCATCTTGCGGTATTTTTTATTTTACTTTCACGTATAAAAAACGTTTTGTAGCTACAGTTGGAATATGCAAGAAGTAATAGCCAGAGAAACAAATCGGGCTATATGAAAGACAGATATGCAATAAAAACTGAAATAAGAGAACAGCTTTTGTTAGTGAAATATTGCAATCTGCCTTACTCTGGAGCTGTAAACAGAGATGATAAAAATACCATCCATTATTACAACGTTTAGAAAAGTAAATAAACAATCGCTAAGTATATAAAATATTAAGATTTAAAATATAATAATTCATACCACACTTCAAAGACAAGAAACTGCTGATCGTTTGCGACTATTCCAACGTTTACTAGATAAAAATTTCCCAATTAATCACAAAAGCATTATTTTCATGATAGTAATTAAACTCTTTTGGACGGAGTTGATCTTTGGGGCTCCACTAAACCTTTTGATTCTTCTCGTATCCAGTCCTTACAAGCCAAAACCCTCAATGCTCCTTATTACGTTACAAACAAACTTATCCATAAAGATTTTAATGTCCCATATGTTGCTGGTATGGCCCAAACCAGATACCTTTCCTTTCATAGTAAATTCCATACCCAATCAATCCACTAGTCTCCCAACTTGCCTCATACTTATTAAGCAAACCGATAATCCTGCGAGGCGTCTGAAAAGAAGATGGCCAAGAGACATTTTAATGTAGAACTTTTATTGAAGTGCTTCCAGTGAGTAGTTCTTTAAATGTTATTGTAATAATTTTCCTCAAATTTACTTCTATATGATGTGTGCAGTTGTAAATTTAAATACAGATTTAAAAATATATATATATTTTCCACTTTACCATTTAATTTTTAAAACCATTGCTATATATTTTTAAATCTACAGTATTGATGAATATAAGAAGCGTTTTGTAGTTTAAATGTGCAGCAAATAACCGCCTGAGGAACAAATCGGGCTGTGTTAAACACAGATATGCAATAAAAATTGAAATGCGAAAACAGTGAAATATTACATTCTGTCTCACTCTGGAGCAATAGATGAAATTGATATCGTCCATTCGAACAACGCTTATAAAAGTAGATAAATAGAACCAAAATAGATACAATATTAAAGTTTAAATAATAATAACAATAAAGAATTAAGATAAAATCATAATATATGTACAATTTTTAACTAATTAGTACTATCATGAAATCTGACACTATAATTATAAACTGCTATTATAGGATATAAAAATTTCTTATAGAATATAAAAAATAGATTACTTTTTACGAAAAACAATGTCCATTATTAATCACAATTATAATTTTTTTTTTCTTAATTTACCTTTACAGGAAAACGATAGACAATCGAATCAGTTTTTCCGGATGTTTTTATGGTCTATCCAGTTGTATCGCATTCTTTCTTTTTCGTTCTTCCGACCATTTGGGTTTACATTTTTTGATGGTTACGTTAAGTCCTTCTTTATTTCTGTGATCCGTGTTGTTTGCTGTTTGAGTTAAATGAGGCATTCAAGTATTTGCCGAATTATTCTATTTTCAGGTAATCTTCTAGCATATACATGAAATTTTAACCACTTTATGATTATATAAACATAAAAATTTCGCTTTGTTTGATAATCCTACCTATATTATCATAATTATAATTATTTTGTTTGTTTAGTTTTATTATAACCAAAATGTTATAAAAAATAATAGTTGAGTTTTTTTATATCCAAAAATTTACACCTACAACAAAATTAATAGTTTACACTATTGCATCTACTTCTTGAACCTATTCGTTGCTGCATATTTACTCACCATGGCGATACGATACATGTAGTGACCTCATTATCCTAGATTCAACGCAAAATTTATTAAACTTGCCTTGCTATTCAGGTCTCGTAACAAACTAGGATCCTCACCGCAAAGATAATTTCCACGGGGAAATCTTAATATATTGACAAATGAAAATAACGATCCTCGCCTAGCTCATTATCACTACCTCTAAAGCTCATCCTCCTTAATTAATGGAATAATTGCATGTCTCTCCTCAAATGTCTACCATGCTATGAACCCTAAGATGACCTCGAAACACCTAGTTTCCAATGTCTCCTTGGATTACCCAAGAAATAATAGACCTGATGAAAATAATAGGCATGGCTAGGAGACTATTTCGTAGCAACTGAATATCTGATAATTATTGTTTCGATTTTATTGGGTTGTTCGGAAAATAATGCAAGCTTTCCCGTTTTTTTTTTTTTTTATTTACCCCTCTGTGTAATAAACTGTTTATATTTCATAGAATTTTACAAATAGTTTTATATTTAATTCCGTCACCGGTATTATTTAATACTGTCATGGAAGTTATGTTGAGAGAAGTGAAGTACATCATGGAAAGAATTAATGTTATGATTATTGCATATGACATACTGATGTGGGGTAGAGACAGTCACGAGTTACAAGAACAGTTGAATAACTAGGCACGAAAAATGAAGGATAGAGGTTTGATCATAAGCCAGAAAAAGAGTGAAGTAATGGTTATTGGAAGAGACCAATTGCTGGACAGACCTTTGTTATTGGAAGGAACTGCATTAAGGAAAGTAGATCAGTTTACAAATCTTGGTTCAGTAATACCAAGTGAGGGTAAAATGGAACAGGAAATAACAAACAAAATAGGCAAACGAGCAGGATTTTTCCGAAGTATCAAACACTTGGTGTGGAACAAAGACATACAAAAGAGAGCAAATGTTTACCATGTTTAAATTATATTTTAGTCCAATAGTTACCTACGAATCAGAAACCTGGAAAAAAATGGAGCAGAGTGCAGGCTAGTGAGATGAGAATTATAAGAGCAATTAAGGGGAAAAAGTTGAGAGATAGAATAAGGAATGAGAAGTGGAGAGGGGGGATTGTTGAAAATAGTTTGAGAGAAAGAGTAAAGAAGACAAGGCTAAGGTGGTTTGGCCGTGTAAAAAGAATGGAGTAGAATAGGCTACCTAAGAAAATGGAAGAAGGCCAAGAACAGGATGGGCTGATGATGTGAGAAGACATATAGAAAGGCGAGAAATGCAGTGGTGGGCAGTACATGAAGAAGAGATTTGGAAAGATCGTCCCCGTTGGAGAGGCTTAGTAAGCATCGAGACCCAGCATTAGCTGGACCGGAGGATGGCATGTATGTATTTAATAGATTATTATTTTGTAAATATTTATAATAGAAATTTTGAGGACGTGAATTTACGTTTCGTTTTAAATTTCTGTATCTTGTCGTCAGTTTATCTGATATCTACGTTCCATGAATATATTTAAAGAAACGTGTTACTTCTATTTATATTTATGGTTGCTGGACGAATCGTATTTGTTTAGTTAACATGTAGCTTCGAAGCATTTTAAACACGTCATGGACATCTTTATTTTACATGCTCCATAATTCTGATATTTGTGGTCGATCAATATAAGCGTATTTCTGAGATCTAACTAATATTTAATTAAGTCTAAAAAGCAAGTATGAGTTTCCCGAGATTTTTGTGTCCATTATTTTATTTGTTTGCATATATACCAACAATAGATTCCTCATCAGATCCTGAATGTAACAGTACACCTAAAAACAATGGCATGTAGCACAGAAGAGAAGAAATGCCTGGAAAATGGAAAGACAAACCCAGAAGAAGATCTAGACGGAAGGTAAAGTGAACGCGTAGGAAGTACAACCAGAGAACAGAATCAAGAAGACTGGAGCAACTTGGCCGGAAAATAGGAAAAAAGAACATGAGAGAAAATGAAGATCATTTGGGCGCGTCGTAAGGAGAGAAACACCACAAGAGCTTCACGTGATCTATCTTAAGTCAAAATCGTGTCTAATAATAATAATAATAATAATAATAATAATAATAATAATAATAATATATATATATACTTCTCACAAATTGGCGTGCAGCACTTAAATAATTTAAGATATTTTATAATTTTGATAACTTGATTGATATGAGGTTTCATCAACAACACTTCCACGATATTAAAGAGATGCCAATGCCAATTACTTTGTAATTATAATTCGCCAATTAATTAATTGGCGAATTTTTTCGCCTTGTCCAGATAACTTGGATGAACTTGCTGATGTTTTAATTGAGAGATGGGCTTCTTTACCTTAACATTACATATTGAGCTTAATAATGAGTGTGAACTGCCGATGTAAAACATTAATAGAGGGTCCAACACCCTGATAAAGAAGGTTAAAGGGAACAAAAAAACACAATATCTTTTTTAAAATTTATATGTTTATTTTGTAATTAAATTTTTAAAACACATTTTTTCAAAATTTTGTTTTGCGTATTTTTTTTTTTTTTTTTTTTTTTTTTGCGATAAAAATGCCATTACCAACGGATAAGTAAGGTATTCTAAACACACAAAAACAAAAAATAATCAGAAGTATAGTTAAGAAAGAGTCTTACTGTACTTTTGATGAGTGGTCCACTTCAAATTGTGACCAGTTATATATATACACCTAGGGGAACTTCAAAAGCTTTGTTATACAGCTATATATTTTTTATTTTTTCAAAGTAATTTCCACCCTATTGAATATACTACACGCCCCAAAACCAGTCGTTCAAACAGCTCTTGAGTGAGCCTCACCGTCCCAAAACCTTTTTTTTTTTCCAGCTTCATTTTCACATGCGGAAACAGTGAGATTTGGACTGTAAGGAGGATGCTCAAGAACTTTCAGTCCATTAATGGCCTCATTCTCGGTATTTCGGTAAATATTTCGGCGCGTTGAGCTGGAGTGTATATGAATAAATAATTTGTATCAACATTTAAAAATTTAATTTATCCTGTTAATATTAAATATTATTTGATTGACATATTTTATTTATATATTTACTGCCAAATGAATAAATAGCAAGAAAATGTTTGTTGCTATGCTAAATTTCAAAAATTGCTAGAGCCAAGAGAGCATTGAAGGAATATCACCCCGCTTAGCCCACCATCACAAGGGGCAGCCCCTCAGGAAACGATGGAAAGATAAATGAAAATAGCCTCATCAAAAATGAACGGTGCCTGCCTTTGATGATCCTTGTGGATCGCGGCTTTTTAAATTCACTCACTCCATAAAGTGGGTAATTTACCCTTACTGCGGCATCGTAACGTACAGGAATGATGAGCTTAGCTGCTCCGAATTACCATTAAATTTAAATTAATGGTATAGAATATATTTTTTATTCTACTCGATCTATATAATAGCATTTCATCTTTTAATTTTATTCTTTGGCAAACTTACAATCCAAAATCCTTAATGCACCTTACTTTGTCACCAACAAATTTATCCATAATGATCTCAATGTTCTCATATATTGCTGATTTAGCCCAAACCAGACACCTAGCCTTTTATAGTAAGCCCCATAACCACTCAAATCCACTAGTCTCTCAACTTGCTCCCCACTCCATTCACGATAATCCTCCGAGGCGTCTGAAAATAAGATGGCCTCAAGACCTTCTAGTGTAGAATTTTAATTGAAGTGCTACTGATGAGTAAATCTTTTCATGTTTTGACTTATTATTGTAATCATTATTAACACATTTACATGATATATATATATATATATATATATATATATATATATATATATATATATATATATTTTGTACAGTTGTAAATTTCAATAAATGGATATAAAAAAAAATGAAAGAAATCTTTGGCAATGATATTCCATGATATTCCCTGTGAAACAGACCCGCTACCAAGGTATCGGTTATACTAAAATGACAATAAATTACCAGTTAACTTGTTCAAAATTAATATACACACTTTCAAAGATCCCAATTAATTACTAAAGACTCATTCACATAACATTAATAAGACATATGGAGTTGAGCTTTGGGCTCTACTAAACCATCCAATTCATCTCTTATCCAATCCTTTTAGTTCAAAAGTCTTCAAAAAATCGTCAATGCACATAAATTTATCACAAATAAAGTTATCCATAAAGATCGTAATGTATGACATGTTGCTGAATGAGCCCAAACTAGATACCTATCCATTCATACTAAACTGCATAACCATTCAAATTCACTAGTGACTCAACTTGCTTCCAATTCTATTCCTGATAAATCTATGAGGCATCTGAAAAGAATATGGCCGCTGGACCTTCTTCTTTTATACTTTCATTGAAGTGCTGCCAATGGGTAGTTGCTTTACACCAATTGACCTGTTAATATTAGGTTTATCAAATTTACTAAACGGATTTTATTTTATTTTGTATATAGTTGTAAATTTCCTAAAACAGATATTAAATTTTTTTTGGCAGTTGTATAAAAATTAAATTTTACCAAACAAATAGCTGAAAATTTGATCTTAATTTTATATTTGAGAATTGCCATTTGGTTTTATCTATTAAATAATAAGGCTAGGAGTTAGTTTTGGTATGAAAACTGAAATAGTAAAAAAAATATTAGAGATTGAAATGTGATGATCATGAGACAGCAAGCGTTGTAACTTCCAATAAACAAGTTAGGAAAGTAAGCGCATACCAATGGTTATCGCTTTTAGAAAACTTCCAAGGTTCCAGTAATTTTATCGTAATATTTAACGTTTTCATATTTTAAAAAATATTATATATTTAAAAATATACAAAACATAAATAAATCAGAAATGGACCACGAGGCATCCACATCATGAACCAGAAGATATTTACGAGCTAACTTATAGAGCGCAGGTCTTTATAAACCGCCTAAGAACAGAGCACAATAAGCTTTGAGCCTGTCTGTTCAGGAAGTTTCTCATTGACTCCAGTCCACTCTGCCAGAGTGGGGAAGGTGAGCAGGCCATCGAACATGTACTTCATAAACACAGACTGATTTGTGGGCAAAGAGCGAAGATCTGAGATGGAAGAAAGCTCCATTGGAGGATGAAGGACGTCAAGAAGATCAGCCAATTCTTCTTTAGGAATCCTGACTGGGTCATCTGAGGGAAGAACGAAGAATGGAATCCTAATGTAAACAAAAAAATAATAATAATTTAATATAAAATAATAACAATAATTTCGTGATACGAAATATGCATAACAATAATTCAAAACCTGATAATTGTCATTTGGGAAATTATGACCCTTTTCATTCAACGATGCAATATGCAAGCTATATCGATCATAAAAGAAACAACAAAATGTAAAATAATTTAAATTCTGGGACACATTGTTTTGTAAAAATATATATAACAGTATAATAAAAAAAATACTACAGTCTGCTTTGTTTAATTCCAGACAAAGACATTAGTAGATTATAAAAATAAGTGGTTATAAACTATTTATTGATATTTACAACTGTATACATATGTACAAGTAAATTTGAGGAAATTATTACAATGACTTGTCAATAACATGTGAAGAACCACTCTCTAGTATCACTTCAATAAAAAGAAAAAAAATTCTATATAAGTGGGTCTCTCGGCCACCTTTTTTTTTAGACGCCACGGTGGATTAACGGGAATAGAATGGGAAACAAGTTGAGAGACTAGTGGATTAGAATGGTTATGTAGTTTACTATGAAAGGATAGGTATCTGGTTTGGGCTAAATCAGTAACGTATGGAACATTAAGGTCTTTATGGATAAGTTTATTGGTGACAAAGTAAGGAGCATTAAGGATTTTGGATTGCAAGGATTGGATCCGAGATGAACTAGATAGTTTGGTGGAGCCCCAAAGCTCAACTCCATATGTCCAGATAGGTCTGATAACTGTCATATAAATGAGCCTTTTTTAATTATTCGGTAGGTTTGAACTTCTGTCCAGTAAATGTTGAAGAAGTCGAAAACGACAAGCAATTTCACGTCGTTTAAGTCTGAATCAAAATTTACAATGGATCTTTCAGTACACTAACGCTCTTATGCCCATATATTTTTTACATATTTTCTTGATGATTGAGAATTATGGATGCGAAAAAATAAATGGTGTTTAAAAGAATTGATTAAGACATATGCTTCCTTACTTGTTATAGAGTGGATAAACGAAGAATTCCAGAATAAGGTGATTTTTCAAAGGAAATTCAATCAGAAGGGATACACAAATTATCAAAGATTAATTCAAGAGGTGGATAGAGTAATGGATAATCAATAACAGAGGAAGATATTTTGGATATTTATTAATAAATTGGAAGATTAATGTACTAAGGTTGCCTTCGAAACTTTGAAGAATACTGTAAAGCGTAAAGCCAACAAAAGATGAGAATCTCTGACAAATAGTTTTCTTGAGATATTTTAAACATATCATTTTTTTATGGATAATGTAGCTAAAAAGTTCTAAATTAATTATCTATCTCTTTGTGGAAATTTGTTTAAAACTGGAGGAAGAAAAGGCAGAAAATGGAGGTTATCTAAGAGATATAATTCTTCACACCTAGAGTTAATTTTTTTTAAAGATTTTCTTGTACAAAATTCTATAGTAATAATAGCTATGACTCATCTAAACCCCTTTCTTGTGTTTGACCCATCCTGTACTTAATTCTAAAAAAGGCATATCAACTCCATACTCACTGAATCCTTGTTTCTACTTTTGTAAACATATTACCCATTCGATTTATGATAATACTCTCTGAGGTCTGAAAACGTGAATTTTTTTTATTTATTTTTTTTTTTGGAGAAGGAAAGGAGTAGGGTTGAAAGGATGTTACCAACTAGCCATTTCTCAACAATTCATTTTCACTTCATATTTTACTCCAAGAATACTTTGCATTACATTTTGTGAATTCAAATAAACAAGAAATACCGTTTTACTCTGATTTGATTTGAGTTAAATTAAAATAAATAGTGTTAGAACCGCTGGGCAGTAACAAAAATGATCAAATATTGAAGTAGGCAAGATGGGCAGGGCTGTCTTACTGCGCAACCCGTCCACACAGCCTACATCAATAGGTAGCAGGCCAGAACACTCGTTAAATTTACCGTCTCAGTAGCACTATATCTTACACCCTTTGTATCTATTTCCCTGCCTCATTTCATTAAATGATACTTCCAATGTAAATTATTTAAAAACTGGCTTCCAACCTGTTTCGTAAAATACAGCAAAATGAAAAAAAAAAAAAAAAAAAAAAAAAAAATCTCGGACAGTATCCGTAATTATCAGTGAATTAAATTGAAAAAAGTTATTAAAATTAATATCATTAATAAATAAATAGATTTTTTTTTAATAATACATATATAAAGGTTGATCATCTGTCCATAAAATTCACCACAAAAAGTGGTATTCTTCAACATCATCTGCATTCAGAAACTAACGCCAAATTGAGGTCTATGTTCATTATCATTGGGTTTTAAACCTTACATCGAAAATCTAATAAAATAAATCCTAAATACTAATAATAAATAAATAAATGTAATAACATAAAATCCTCTGATCTGGTGTCGCTTTATTGACAGTTTTCTTTTATTCTCTATTAAACAATATTTTCTGCTTTGCTTTTTATTCCAATCAAGAGCTTGTTATGTTTAAACTGCAGATTTCCATTTTGTATTTACACCCGTAACTAATTTGTATGCCAAATGAGAACACCATGGTTTTTCGGTTTTAAACGTCAATTTATCCATGAAATCCAAACATGATCATTACTTTTAACATATCATTCGAAAGCTGATTAAATATGCAAGTTTTTGTGAGATTTTCTGTTTTTGGATAGTTTTTTCGATAAACGGTGAGCGTTTAAGTACTATAAGACATTGTAACTACCCTAAATAAGGTGAAGATCAAGCTGTTCTTTAGGTTCCAAATTTGTAAAATTCAAGGATACATGAACTCTGCTCTTATAGGAAATTTAATGCTAAATCCGAAAATGTTGTCAAAATATGACAAATAATTTTTTTAAAATGGAGATATTACAGCTTTTGTGGTAAAAAAAAAAAAAAAAACTGGTTTCCTCAAAAAAGTCTTTGAATTATCGTATAGGTGGATTGGAATGGCAAGGTAAGGTCTGCGGCATTTTTCTTTATTTTTGATCCAGTTTCAACCAATTTTTTTTCCCCATTAACAGGTACTCATCCTGTATATTCCAATTGTAAAGTATTCGTAAGTGTGATAATAATCTGTTACTAAAAAGAGTATCTTAAAAAAAAATTTTTTTTGTTTCTTCCAATTTTGTTATTCAAACCTGTTATTAACTAACTGAAAGTTTAATAACACAGGCCTTATAGACGTGAGCGAGAGTAACACAATAGTATCACACTCTGCTCTTATAGGAAATTTAATGCTAAATCCGAAAATGTGGTCAAAATTTGAAAAAATGTTTAAGTAAAGTGGAGATATTACAGCTTTTATGGCAAAAACCGTGATTTCCTAAAAAAAGTCTTTGAATTATCGTATATATGCAACGGATTGGAAAAGAAAAGTAATACTTCTAGAACCTAGAGTAGACTGAGTATTCTAATCGTAGATTGAGAGAATTCAAACTTCTATCCATTTAAATAAAAATAACCATAAATTCAACAAAGACTTGGTGGTGAAACTAATAAAAAAAGTTTTAAAAAGTCTAAAATGAAATATTTACTAATCATTTAAAATGGTAAAATCGTTCAAAACCTATCCAGATTTTTATTTTAACGAAAAGATAAATTATTGCATATATTACTATCATTTTAAATTTGCCTTCATAGGTGAGTGCACACCAGAATTCTAATGATTTTAGCTTTACACATTATATTTCAATTTCATCCTTTGTAGTGACATTCTACCAGGCCGTTTTAAAAGTTCAGCCGTTTTTTCCTTGATTGAGATTAATTTGTTCTTTTCCAAATTTTAATCATTATTGGTCTTATATCAAATTGCTTACTTTAAATAGGGATTACCTTTTAATCCAGTCACTGCTAAGCGTTTAAAGAATTATATTAAAATGGTAAGCAATGAAGTTCAAATTCGGTCAATTTTATATATGAATTTAAACTTGGCTTGTATACAACCGAGACCGCTCGAAAAATATGCTCCGTGTTTAGCGAGAAGACACACTCTTGTATTTTTGGTTTTCCGAATTTTTTCAAGGCGATGAAACGCTTGAAAACCTTAAGTTTCCAACGAACAGGAAATTAGAGAATTAATTGATTCGGATCCACGTCAAAGATGTGTGGAAATAGGTAAGCAGTTAAATATTTCAGAAGCAACATCCTAGATATACATACATAAAATGGGAAAATAAGATTATTCGACTGACAACAGCTTCGTCTCTAGCTTCTTGATCTTCATATTTAGCTTCTCACAATATTCACTTCACCTTTCACCACTGATTACTACCTTTTCAGATCTCTGGAGAATTGTCTCCGGCAGAAATGTTTTGATAGCCAGCAAAGCATAGAATAGCAATTAAATCAGTTTTTTACCCGCAAAGATCAATCATTTTTTAAAAACAGTATTTGAGATCATTCAAAATGGTGGGATAAAGTTATCAGTTGGAACGGAGATTATTCTAATGAATAAAGTTACTGTATAGTTTTATTGATTCATTGATTTTTTTTCATTCCTCAAAAAATAAACTACACTTTTGAAACGACCTTTTATATCATGGACACTCAATAATAAGATTTTTTTTTTTAATAAACATGTGTTAATACAATTTTATCAAAAATTGTAAAACAAATATTGCTAAAAGACTATTGTATACATAAATTTAAATGTGAAAGGCATAAATTAAATATTATTTAAGTTATTTAGAGTAGAAAATTTTTTTTTAAAAAACCAACAAAATTAAAAATAAGAAATGAAAATGTACATAAAATAAAACTACATAATTTAAAATAAACAAAATTAAAATACTATAATATTTTTTATTTTTTAAATCGATATATATGTGTCGATATATATATGCCAGGTTATGTCGATTAATATATATATAGTACGTTTGTGAGAGTATCGTTTCAGTGATTTCATGTCGTAATCTTCTATTTTCTGTATGATGGAGTTCACGGAAATTAGTGTAAGAGAAAAGAAATTTTGTGTCTGTAAGTGACTGTACTCTTTAATTGAGGGTAGCCTTAAGTCAAATAACATTTTTGAAACTTTGGTGTACATCGGATAGTTTTTAATTATTCTCATACACGGATTTTGGATAACTTCTAACTCCCTGTAGTTAGAGTCACAGTTTAGGTGGAATCGGCCAGAAATTAATTTAGGCAATGTTAACAATTGTAGGTAATTTTTTTTTTCTCAATTTTCCATCTGTTATGTTTTTTTATTACTTTAGTCTGTTTTATTTACACTTTTGATCGTCTTATATCTTGTTTGTTTTTTTAACTATATTTTATTTTAACCTCTGTTTAATGTCAACCTTCACGTATGCAAAAAAAAGTTCATATTGTTTATCAACCATATTTCATTTAATTTTGATTTTCTTTATGATTGTATAAGTTATCTACATGTTTTTATATCATTTAAAATTGTTTAAGAGCTCCATCATTTTTAATTTTATTTACTTATTTATCTATTTTATTTTTTTCATATTTTCTTTCCTTTCCTCTCTCTTTTTTCGATTTTTTTGTTTTAGCCCTGATATTTGGTTTGTTGTTTTAGGCCATGTATGATTTGGCCGAAACGTTGGCAAATAAAATAAAATATGTTTGCTAAGATTGCCTAAAATTTTTTCTCACTCATCCCACCCAACATGTTTTTCAATATATTCACTAGGTCACTCAACATTTTTTATAATTATGAGGACACATACTGTGTCCAAGAAATCCTGGTTTTATTTATAATCATGTTCTTAGTAGTTTTGAGTGGTATTCTTTTAGTGAATATAATGGCTTGTGTTTTTGTTGTATTAATTATAATCTACCATTTTCCAAAATAAATTCTGAACTTTCTAAGGAGGGTCGTTGTAGTCGGTTCACTATTGTATCGATACGGAAGGAAGATCTATAAATTGTGGTGTCGTCAGCAATGATCGTCCTACTGATGGATGTGAGGGAAGGTCTGGTTAAGTATGGTTGGGGAAAGACAGGAACCTCGAGGAAGAACAGCTGAAAATAATAAGAATTTGATTGAGCCTTCAATAGTAAAATTAATAACCGTCTCTAACATGGCAGTTGGCAATATCCGTCCACTGCCAGCTTGATTAGAAGATAACTAAAACAAAAAAGACTGGTAGACCGTAAACAAGTATGTAAATAGGAACGTTATCAAGGGACCTGGGCCGGATATGTATACGTGCTATCGTTTTTCTTTCCGGAGTTGGAGGAGAACTGGCCGGCGACAAAGCAGATAAGGTAAGCCATGTTAACACTTGCTACTTGCTAGGCCCATGTGTACCTTGCGACGGTTTAAGCCGTCCCATGATATGTTGTGTTTGTCCAAGATTAAACTCGATTGGGCCTTTTGAGCTTCGTTGTCTCGACGAAACAGTGGCTGGTGACTTAAAAGGCCGGAAACAGTAGTATTACTTGCGTTAGTTTTTTCATATACAGTGGCTCACAGTGAAGATGATGCACCTTGCAGAAAGTTTTTTTCAGAAAATGTTTTCGCAAACTGGTTTCCTCCACACATAGCAACGTCCATCAGACCCAGAAATAACTTTCATCAGCAAATTTTACATTTGTCCATAAATCAGGGTCCTTCAGTAAACATTCACTTGCAAATTGCATCCTAAATTTTTGATTTTCTATGAAAGGTTTCTTTCGAGCTACTCGGCTTAATATCTAAGCAGTTAGATACCTGTGTGGCTATTCTGGGTGCATTAAAACGTGGATTTCTTTTTATTTCCCTGACGATCCAATTCTCATCCCTATCAGTTAAAATTTTTCTAGTGCTTTAAACTTTTTTTTTTTTGGCAATGCACTTTTCCTTCTTTTATCTCTCCACTACTTGCTGGACAGTTGAATGGCTTTTTATTATTTGATTTAAAGATTTCCCATCAATAAAATGTTGAATGTCTAACTCACGTTCTTTTCACGGTTTGTGTGCTCTCATGAAAAAAGTTTAAAAACACGGCAGATTTTGTTCAACTTGCTTTGAAAAGCACACACAAAAGAACACTTTTGATACTTACGTTTTACTAAAGTAAAATAGTTTAAGGTGAACAAATATTGGGATTAAAAAAAAGTGTATCATTTCACTGTGAGATATGAAATGGTTAACAATTGCGTTTTATTTTTATTATTAAATTCTTGTTTATTTTTATATGTTTATATACACAGTACATTCTAATACAATGTTAAGGGATTACAATAAATTATTGTTGTTAATTTAATATAATTTGAACTATTTATTTATTCAAAAACATCTATAAATATCCTGGTGTATCATTTTGACTTTGAGCCACTGTAACTCTCCGTGAATCTCACGAGAGGAAGTAGATACCTGGAATAACCAGCAAGAATGTTTGTTAAGTGAATATATATATATATATATATATATATATATATATAAATATATTATCGGCAAAACCCGAAATCAAATGATTTTTTCTTGATAGAACTAGATTTTACATAGTAAAAATGGTATTAACTAGCCAACACTAGAATTATCCATGTTTATTTGATAATTCTGTTATAACCAATTTCAACTAGTTAATAGTAAATGCTAGTTTTTACGAACGAGCTTTGTTCAATCTAGCTCTATCAAATTATTATGTCGATAACTAATTATATCGGTCTTACATCTTCCGTTTTAAAAAAAATCACATCAGAAGCAAATAGTCAATAAAAAATACTGAGACTCTCCCCAAACGAGATAAAAGCAATCGGCGCCAATCGGCGCTTTTGTGAGGGGGGGGGGGAGGAGAAAAACTGTAATATACCGTTCACAGACGCACTCTATAGATTTCTAGGTAACCAGCCCTTTTCTGCGTTAATCCCTACAGGAATAATCCTCACTCTTCTGCTGTCTGCTTTCCTGTATGCACATTATTTTTGTTCAAGGCCCTATGGTCTTCCTGTGTTTTTCATGCCCAAGGCTAATATTAGCTTTCCCAAAGTTTTTTCTTTCTTAAAGTGTTTTTTGTTTCCAATGAAATTTAATATAGACTTAATATTCCCGTTAATGAGTAGTGATTTAAGAAGAGGAGGATATCCTGATCAGGTTTTACAGCCTGTGAGAATCGTTCGCCTGCCCGAGACTCTTTTGGAGGCCTCCAAGACGAGGAAGCGCGTCCGTCACTTCAACAAGGTGAGTGGTTTTGTCTGTACTATTTGGTTAGGTTACCTCCTGATTAAGATCTTCCCAAAGGTGCGAACACTCGCTTTTATACTTTTAAATACAGTCCATTGTCTAGAGGTCGAAGCGAGTTTGTGGAGTCGCATCGAAAAATATCTTGATCTTTCACTAAACATTTGGTCCGATCCGGGCCGTATTTTGTGCCACACTAAAACGATTTTTACATTGAAATTTCCATGAATTGCAAAGTTTTGCCCATTTTGTGTTCAAATTACATAAGTTCCAGTAATTACCGATGTAAAAGTGACGCTATAGTTAGCCATTTTTCCTTACTTCGTATCGTCAGCTGTGATCTGACGTCACACCTTTCTACTACCAATTTACTACTGACGTACTGGTTACGTCAACTCCTACCAATCCCCGCCATTTTATTCTATTCAAGCATCGGTTACATTTACGTAATAATTAGTGTAATCAATTTTGCAACTTTTTCTCCTTTTCTTTTCTGTGCAATATATATTATAATTTCCTTTTATTTCTGTATTTGTATATTCTGTATTTTTCACAATGCCTGTAGAAGACAAAAATATCATTATTCAAGCACAACTATTGGCAAAAAGGGAAACGGTATTTGCTGATATAACTAGCAGTTGGGCCCAAATAAAAGCTTCTTCTGTTGAGGATATTTTTTCCGTTCAGGCTCTTTACGAGGATTTACCCTCCCTTCAAGGTATGTTTGAAACGGTAAACGAAAAAATCAGTGACCTAAATGTTCTCCTATCTAAACAGAATCAAGTAGATACCGAAGCCCCGGCTATAGCCTTTAATGATATATTACGCAAAATTAATGCTGAATTCTTTCAATTGAAAAAAGAAGAGCCCATTATAACCTCCACACCTGTTGCCAGCCCTAGTCAATTGTCTCAGGGAGGTTTCTCATTACCGCCAATTAATTTGCCAACTTTCTCAGGCTATATAGGTAGAACAGTGGCCTGAATTTTTCTCGCTTTTCTCCTCCCTAGTTCATGACAACCCGTCTCTGAGCCCGATACAGCCTTTTCATTTTCTGAGGTCTAATTTAAACGGGAGTGCTCTTTCAGTCATTTCCAATTTTCAACTTACAACTGAAAATTACCAGCTTGCCTTTTCAGCTCTAATTTCTAGGTACCAAAATCCCAGAAGAATAGCACAGGCATATTTGAACAAAATTTTGCATTTTGAACCCATCAGTTCAAATTCTTTAGGTAATTTAATACATCAAAATTCGGTGCAGGCTATCAAGGCGCTACCTTTCGATGATTTAGCGAATTTTATTTTGTTAACTCTCTCATTAAATAATCTAGATTCCCGCACTTCCAAAGCCTTCGAGGATCAAAATTCTGCTAAATCCGTCCCTTTATTTGATGACTTGCTAAATTTTGTTATAAAGCAAATTAAAATGCTGGAGATAATTTCTCTCCCTATCAATCAAAATAGAAGCCCTAGAGTTAATTCACTAATTGTCAACACTAGTCCTGCTCCTTCACCAGAATCGAATAGATCTAGGGCGGCACCTTCTAATTCGTCTAATTTTAAATGTATTGCTTGTCGTAAACCGCATTCTTTGTCTTCCTGTTTCGAGTTTTTATCCCTCACTCGAAATAAAAAAATTGAAATCCTGAAGAAACACAAACGGTGTTTCAATTGTCTGGGTCCGCATTTAAAAAGTAATTGCAAATCCAAGTTCTCATGCCGTAAATGCAATTCCCGCGATCATCACACACTTCTGCATCCCTCCAAAGTTGTAAATTCAAATGTGCATTTGAATTCCGCGGCTAACCGCGCATCTGATCATGCTAATCACACATCGAGTGAATAAGCATCCTCTTCGGCTAATCAATCACCAGCTGATTCCTCATTGTCTTTAAGTTGCAGTACTTCCGGTAATCACGTGACTTCACTTCTAGGCACCTTTCGTGCACGTATGTTTGATACTCACTTAGGTTACGTTCCAGTCAGAGGGGTCATTGATCCGGGGTCACAACTTTCATTCATTTCCAAACGCCTCTTTGACCAATTGGGTCAAAAAATCCGTGATATGCCCATTACTGTTTCAGGTATCGGTGGGCGCGTTTCTAACTCTCCAGGCACAGTTTCGTGCGACATTTTCTCCAGATTTTCTCAGAGGCACATTCTTGTCAACCCGTCCGTGGTTCCTCATATTGCTAATCATCTGCCTCCTAAAAGCCTTACTCCAGAAATTGCTCGCGCTTTTGAACATTTGCGTTTGGCCGATCCTGACTTTCATCAATCAGACAAGATTGACCTCCTCTTCGGTGCCGATGTATACCCGCAATTATTATTGCCTCATCCGTTTATTCCAAGCTCTATTGGTCCAATTGCTGTCAGTACTATTTTTGGTTGGGCAATTATAGGCCCTATCCAAACCCTTTCACAAAATCGATCAGCTACTTCGTTAATTTCTGTTTGCCAAACTTCCCGAGATTTCCATGATTCTTCGGAAACTGAAATTATTGAAAATATTCCATTTGAACAACCCGTGAGTACAGACCACAAAGACTCAAATGTTTCTGACATTCCAGAAAACATTGACCCTTCTATTAACAACAATACATGTAATCACAGATTAAATAATGTTAACGTTCCCCAGGAAATACAAATGAATAATCAGGGTGATTTTTTAAACTTAAATCAAGCTTCATAATTTAATCACGTCGATAAAATAGGTGGTGCTGATACAATTGTCAGTGATTCATCTAATGAAAAGTCTTTAGCTTCTCTTACAGCAGAGGAAAACTACATCTCCTCCTCAAACAGCCACTATTCTTTAGCCAATCTAGATTGTCCGAAATTCCTTCCTGATAAAAATAAAAACTATGAGAAACCGGTATGCATACATGGTAAAAGTAACCTTGAAAACCTGGTGCAATTTGTGTAGTACTCGAAAAACCACGAAATCATAGAACTTTTTTCAGTATTTCACTTATATCTTGTAAACTATGTTATTTTGGATGATAGAGCACTTATATATTATAACTATATGACTATATGGGTTATACTCTCATTATTTACGTTCTTTGAAATATTATGTATTTCAGATTATTTTTAGACCATATACGTTTTTAAAAAATTGTTCGACGTGTTTCGGTAAATATATTATCCTCCAAATCTGATTTTCCGTTTTTTCCCATTTATGAAAAAATCATTTAGCCTACAAGAACTGTTTGGGTTTCAAATCAAAGCTCATTAAATTTCCTTTAAATTCTTTTTTAAAGATATTTTTGTGAAACCAGTACTTCGTTAGTATGCGGTCGAGAACTTGACGGTAAAAGAAAATTTCAAACTATGTGAAAAATCATCACTTTTTGGAGAGCTGTATCTCCGTATCCGGTTAATCTACGGAGCTGCAGTTGGGCTTAAATTGTCACAAATTTAGTGTAAATATGCTCTGTCAACCAAAATCACATTGTTTAAGAGATAAAAGCGAAATACTGAAAATAGTGCTAAAAGTTCGTGGTTTTTCGAGTGCTAATCAAATTGCATCTGGTTTTCAGGGTTGCAAGTTTGAATTTCAACTACCTTTATGGATTCTCAGCAGTACATTAAATAGTACATTAAAAAATGGAAGATACGTGCGATTTTTCGAAGTTAGATTTATAAATCGATTGAGCTACAATGGGGGGGGGGGGTTGTATACAGACTGAAAGGTTAGGACATTGTATTCAGGATGTGGATAGAAAAATGCAGAATTATAAGGTCAAGAATATAGGAGGTATTACTAAAATTAGAAAAAAAGCCACGCAAGCTCCAGGAATACTACACGTAACGTGTGACCGCCTGGGGATCCAGAAAATAAATCTAATGAAACAGTTTATCAGTCTCTTCAGCCTCATCTCGAGCTCACCAGACAGTTCTCCATTTACTAAGCACCCGTAATCAGAGCAAGGGAAAATAAGAAAGGACACTAAAAATCAATAGGTACTTTCATACCTCATAGTGTGTACTTCCATAGTGTAGTTCGTCATATAAGTTCATATTGCAGTTTTAAATCGGTATAACGTAGGCTATAACTATTTATTAGGTAGGGTTTTTACAAATGTTATATTATTTTTGTTTGATTCAACTAATTATTGGCCTTTAAGTAAAACTAACTTATTTAAAAAAAATCTTATATTTTGAACGCTGTCATTATTTCTTTTTAACATACTGGTACATTCTCGTTCTAAAATAAAGCTTACCTATCGACTTTATTAGATTTCTTCATCTAAAAAGTGTGATTGTGGAAAAAAGTTGTTTTTTTCTTTTTTTTTTTGTATCTGTTTGCCCTTTTTTGAAGGTTCTTAAGCTTCTTTCTTTTTTCTCTCAGCGAATTCTTAGTTGAGCACAGTTTCTTCTGTATATCATTAAAACTTGAAGTCATTTGTTTGAGTTGTGGAGATTTTCGATTGACTTAATTGGTCAATTCACTCTACTTATCGTCCGCAAATTTTAGCATTTTTAAAAATTTCCTTTTGCGATCGAGCGTTGCTTGTCTCTACTAAATAAAAACATAAATATATAAATACACAAACCCATCGTGCTCAAAGTAACTGAAAAATATATTTTCTACCTGAGTAACTTTAGGTTTTAGATATTCGTGAAAACTATCAAAAGCTGAAGGAACAACGCCATTTTTCAGTTGTGCGTAAAATGGAGACGCTCTGTCAAAATTCTCTTCTTAGAAGTGCTTGGAGCACAACCGGCTAGTTTTTGCGGAATTCCAGTTCTCTCTACTTATTACTTGTACCCACTTTTTTCGTTCAATTTCATCTTACGGTAAGCTAACCCGAAAGAATAAAATACCGAGGTCAAATTAAAAAAACAAAACACTAATTTTATAAAAACAATACAATTAGGATTGATCAATTAATATCCCACTTCTATTGGGATTATTTTATTAGAAAACTAGTTTCGAATGCTAAACATTCATCTTCAGTTCTAAAAGAACTGATTGAACACGTATTTTTCTTTCTTCAGGATAATTAGTAATTGTTTATGAGATCTTTTAATGTTTTTTAACTTCTGAAAGAATATTATTTGAGAAAAGATTGCTTTATGTAGTGAAAGGAATAATAACTTACCTGTGAAATATTATTGGATGTACTACTTGCTTATTGTTTTTTTTTTTTTTTTTTTTTGTAACCAAAGGCGACACAGCAAGGAATATTGTATTTAAACTAATACAATAGTTATTCGAAAATTAATTACTAAGAAAGCAAAAAATATCGAATGTGAATCAATAATAGAAACAAAGAAACGTACTAACAATAAAATGATCTGATTGTGGTTAGAACTAATAGCCGAACGAACAAGCAACCTTTGTTGTTGAGCCCAAGGGAGTCAGAGGAGAGGGGGGGGGGCTGGTCTTAAAACTGGTGCTATCCCTCAACTAGCGTTTGCCACTTCTAGTCTATTCAATATTCTGTGGTTAAAACAGAGCGAATGAGGGTCGTGTGTAGGATGACCTTAGTGCGCTAAAGGACAAGGCTTACAAACATGCGAACAGAGTCCATAATAACAGCGATTCGCTGAGATAATTTTTCTCCGGACCTCTGTTGAAATTCTGTTGTCGCACGGGACTTGTGTGAGCCAAGGTACACAAATTCAGAAACTTGCTCAAACATATAAGTACCAAAAGCAACTTCAGTACCAAACTCCTGAGGGAACTAGTCTGACAACATATACTTTGTTTTGTTTTGGCTGACAACCAAATGAAACGTCTAAAACAAAAGATGAAATTATAAAAAACAAAACTATTTTCTATGCTGATATAAAACATTCATACTGCTGAATCTAAACAGTAAAACTTCTTTAAGCGTTCTGACCTACTCTCTTATCAATGATCCTGAAACCAGTCCTTTGTATCCTCAAAGATTTTACTAATACAGACGACTTTCGATGATTATAAATACGAGGGAGAGAAAATAATGTTCAAATCACAGAGGGCTCAAAAATGATCGTTTATAATGATAATAATTTCTGGACATAATGCAAGCTTTTCACTGTTTGCTTTTAAACCTAAACACCCATTTACTTAAATCCATTTTCCTAGTTCTATTACATTTACTTTCTCTAACGTTTAAAACAACAATACCTTTTGTATTTGACATTATACCCGTACGCTGAACCCTTAAATTTTCAAAATTCCATCAAGCCTTCCTAACTATTCAACCCTCTAGCTCATTCAATATCTAGTTCCACACATCCTTATAACCCACCTCGAAGACTAAAAGGGCAGTGGCTCCAAGTTCTATTGAAAATATTTATTTCATTAGAGTTCTGGTAATGGCTCACTAATGTGATTTTCATGCAGTACGTATTATATTAATATCTAAATGTAGGACAAGAAATTAAATGTATGTTGGCGTTCACCAAAGGGAGGAAGATACAATATATCTTGATGCAGCTGATGGTACATGAGGAGTTAATCATGATAAAGATTACACTATCCGCTGCAACAAATTATACTACTTCTCCATTAAAATGGGCAACTTTACTTCTAATTCAAATAAGTTTAAAAGTATTTACCTGGGAAGTAGTTAGATAATATTAGTGACTTATGAAGAGTCAATTGGGATAGGAAGCACAGCTATAAGGGTAAGGGTGAAACGTTTAAACCTTTAATGGGCAGGCCGGCAATTTTGGAATACATTTCTTCTTTTTTTTTCCCTTTGAATGACTATAGCCACACTAACCCCCGCTCATGTATCATGAAAATCAAGGTTAAATAAAGGATATGAAACGATTATGAGTAAGATAATGCCTCAGACATTACGTTATTTATTGAGCAAAAGGCATGAAATATGTGTATCCTCCAGGATACATTGCCTGTTAAAGGGTTAAAAGGATGGATGTTTGATTCTTATCAATTCGGAATGGTTGAAATACAATATACCTATAAACCACTTTTTAAACTCCTTTTCTGAAGAAATTCGTCTTTTAGTTGCATATCTTTCATTCTCTGAGCTTTCTTATATTGGAATTCCACTTACATTTCTATTAATAAAACTCTTTGTCAGTGTCTAGAGTATCGTGACGTTTGATTGCTACCCGATGTTTTTATCTTTGTGTTACTTTCTCATATATTCCTTACCTCTTTGGGACATATTGCTTTAGAGGGAAACCACTGTTTTTAAACAAGCTTAACAATTTTAAGTAGAACTTCATAGTTTAAGGCTTTTTAAAGTGTTTATTATTCTTCTTCGGTTCTTTTTATTTTTATTAACTATTGATGTATATCTTATTAAAGTTTCTTCAGCTGTATATTTCAATGTGCCATTTCTTTCATTCTTTAATAGTTCTTTAATAAGTGCTGATTTTTATGTAGTTTTTGAGTGATAAATTTTGTATCATGTTCAGTAGTAATTTGTATCAATTTGTTATATAACAATAGTGTATAATTTATAGTTTGTTGATTGAGAATATCACATAGCACTAGTATATAATACTAAATTACTGTATAATAAATTATAAACTATGCATTACTAATTTTTTTATTATTCAGACCACCTTATTCCGAAATTCTTTACCCCTTTCTATAAGTCATCATATTTTAATTTTAAGGAGACATTCCTTCACCTACTTTATTATCAATCTATTACATCTATATTAAAAGTATTTATGTATGTAAAACTGTTATTTAATACTAGTTAGTTATAATTAATTAATGTAATTTGGGATTTTTAAGTTGAAAATCAGTTAAAATATATTTATCATGTTTCAGGAACCATATAAGGTTCAAATTTGTACATATGAGAAAGAATATCTTTAATACTGATGATATCCTTTCTGCTGTTAAAATACCCAAGCTACTTAAAGCACTTATCATATATGATCCCAGAATTGCTACTGTTAGGTATAAATTCTACTGACATTAAAATTGATGTCAAAATAAATATTAGACCCATAATATCCAGCTTCCATAGGAAAAGAAGTTATAAGTATTTATATAAGTAAATAGAATTTTCATATGTAAATAATGATATGGTTTACAATATCAAAGTTCATTCATTAAATGAGGGTGTAATCTACTTATACTAGTTACTTGCTGTCTTGCGGAGTATACATAGTATAGTAGCTATCTTCTGGTATGACTAATGTATTGCGAGGAGCATTATTTTGTTGTAAACGAGCATTGTATTTCCTTAACAATCCAATACCTGCGCCCTCTGAATGTACATTAACATACTCGGCGTATCTGAATGATACAAAATACATTCTACACTATTAATCATTTTATTTAAATATTTTTGAGTTATAAAATGTGTAAATAGCCCAAATTAGCAATTCTGTTAATTGAAAAAGGTGTAAAAATAAAAGATTACACCCAAAAAAATTAATAATTCCATGAAACTCCTAAACATGAAATCTCCTTAGAACTATGGAACTTAATAAAATTTATTAGGAACTCAACTTGAGAATGGAACATTTTCTTTGGAATAAGAGTTACTCATTAATATCTGAATAAACTAATTTGAAGAAAATTGGCGTTAAGTAATTCTAGTAACAGAACAATAGTTTCAGTTGTAGCGGGTGTAAGGGCACAATGTTTCAGTCAAAAATTAAAACTAAGACTATTGAAATAAGAAACAAGAACAAGACCAGTAAAATTAAATAAGACTAGTAATGTAAGGTTAAACAAAACCAAATATGGTTAATCTAGTAACACAGAAAATAAATCAGTTTTTGCGTGAAGGCACTTAGTCAAAAATTAAAACTTATACTAGAAAAATTAAGTTAGATGCAAAAAGACAAGGAAAATTAAATGAGACAAGTAAAACTAAACAAAAAATCAGACACGTAAAATAATACCAAGTAAAACAAAAAAAATCTAAGTAAAACTGAAGGGTGGATTTGTTAAAAAGACTATGCTGAAGGTGTAGAAGTGGTTGGAATGAAGTCTAGTCAAACGTCACAATTCTGTCATATAAATTTTAGTTAACACTAAACCATCAAATTCATCTCGTATTCAATCCAAAATCCTTCGAAAAATCATCAATGCTCCTTACTTTGTCACCAATAAACTTATCCATAAAGATCTTAATGTTCTATATGGTGCTGATTTAGCCCACACCAGATACCTATCCTTTCATAGTAAGCTCCATAACCACTTAAATCCAACAGTTTCTCAACTTGCTTCCCACTCCATTCCAGATAATCTTCCGAGGCGTGTGAAAAGAAGATGGCCTAAAGACCTTCTAGTGTAGAATTTTTATTGAAGTGCTATTGATGAGTAGTTCTTTTTAAGTTTTGACATGTTATTGTAATCTTTATCAACATATTTACTTGATATATATATTATATTTTGTACAGTTGTAAATTTCAATAAATGTATATTAAAAAAATTTTTAGCCCATGCATCTCTCAGATACAGCGCAAATATTGGAGTGTTGAATTGGGTCTCTTATGTGAGTTTATAAGGTCTTGGAAGATTGGATTTGGTGTAAGATAGATGAAAAGATTTTTTCTTTGGTTATAATTACCATAGGGAATTTAAATGCTCTAAGGCACACACAACACCAAGAATATTTCTTATCTTGACAATATTAATCCATTAATTTATTGATGATTTAAGTTCTTTTTCCTAGACCCATTAGTAACAAAGAGCAAAAAGGTACATTCTACATAGGGATAGTAACAAGTAATACATGCAGAATTTATTTTAGAGTTTATGTTAAACTAGCAAATTAATAAAAAACAGGTTTAAAAACAGTTTATTTTCTTTACAGAATTAGATTTCCAGTCTTAATTTTATGGTATAATTTAAACAGTTGCTCTGCACTCTTGACTGGCTGTGCATTTACTGAGAGTAAACTGGACGATATATCAAGATATTTTTCTAGTATCAGATGCCTGACTATGAAACCATATATTTTTGATTGACCTGGTATTGGTGGGTGTAACTGTTATACAATTCTTTCTCATTAGATATTGTCTGGTATGTCTTTGTGTCTCATCTTTTGCTTTTTCATTGAAATTGATGCTGTTATGTTGTAATATATTTGTAGTATACCTGCTAGAACTTAAAAAGCATCATAGGAAACAGTTTCAAAGGCATTGCTGGTAGTGATATCCATTAAAATTGTACATATTGTAATTTGTTACCTTATTTTTTTCTCTTTATTCTGACATAAGTGCAGTGCACAACATTTTCAGGATTATAATGCCGTCATAGATTATTTTAAATTCTCTAAATATTTTTTGCCCCAATAATTAAAGCACTTAAATCCTTCCAAGTTTTGTTTGCATTTACATCCTGTGAAAAAATAAAGACACTACAGAAAAAATTGAAATATATCTAAAATCAGTCATGAAAACTTTATTTTGAACTACATATATTTCACATTGTTATGTTGGCAAAGAGCATTTAAAAGTCATGACATTTAAAAGTTAAGGCTTTAAAATAAAAACAATAAAATATGTTGAAGAAATCTTATTTATTCTGTGTAATATATAGTCAAGGTAATTTATTTTCCATTTATGAAAGAATATGAATTCAATTCATGGAAAAGCTCTTCGACTGCCAAGTGAATTTTTTGAAGAGAAAGACATCTCGCATGGAACACGGCACTTTTCTCTCCCGTTTACAAGAGCAAATGAATGCTCTCAAACCAATTAAGTCAGAAAAGAAAAATTCAAGAAGTGTGTTTATACATAAAGATCTCAGGGTGTGCACCCATGTTTTTGTGAGAGTAGATAGAATAAAGAAGCCCCTTGAGCCAGCTTATGAAGGACCCTACCTTATAATATTTTAACATTAAAAAGTTATTTTAGATAGTTTTCTCTTTAAAATATGTAAATTCAAATCACATTAATAATTATATAAAAATATCGAATATTTAAAGTCATAATGTATTTTAAATCATATGTTAAAAAATCAGAAGGTTACATATTGTAAAAAAATATTGAAATAAACATTTCGATAAAAAATGACCCCCCGACGTTAACAAATTCAATTCATCTTTTAACATTAAAAAGAAAATATGAGTATTGATTAGTCTTTTGAAATAAGTCATTTGGGCGTTTAGTTAAATTAAATTGAGCAGCTAAGAATTATTAATGTAAAAACAGCTAGTATGACCCAAAGGCAAAACGTTTATGAATTGAGCTGCTCTTAACGAATTGTTAGAAAATGTATCAATTGAGGAGAAATAAAATAACTGGAAGGCTTACAAGTTGCATTCTTGTGAAATATACTATTTTCAGGGAAATATTAAAAAAAAGTGCTTTGCTAATACAGCTGAGGGTGTGATGCCAGACTAGTATAAAAGTGAATTATTTAATTCATAGACTTGTAAGATTGTTAAATTGTAATAAAACCTCAGCCCACAAAAGCATCACTTCTATTAATATCATAATAATTTTTTCATCACTAAAACTAATTCTGAGGCTTATCTGTTTTTTCTGAATCAGTTTTTCAGGAAACTGAAAACTGCATTGGATATAATTTTTTTTTTTTAATTTTTATACTTCATAAATATTTGTAATATTTAGATATATTTTAAATTTTAAAAATAGTGAAGTTCCCCAGCACTATATTAGTCATCGTTTCTATATCTCTCGTAATCTGGAGTAAAGTCTTATGTTTTAGTTTGGTAAATTTTGTTTCCATGTAAATATTTACATATCTCTCCAGCAACAAATTCTATTTTATTAAAATTGCCAAATTTTAAAAGATGGTAAGCTAGGGATGACCATCTGGCCGCATTTTATGCAGTCTATTGGAGTTTATGAAAAAAAAGTACAGTAAATTTTTTGTCAATATGCTTCAAAAGTTCCAAACAGTCTTTAAATAAAATTTACAAAAAGGGTATCTGCGATATAAAGATTAATAATTTGAATATATTCATTAATTTAAATATTATTTTTGTTTTTGTACTTTTCCTCTTTATCGATGAACAATAAATATGTATATAAATATTTTAAACAAATATGTTTAAAATATTTAATATCTAGTTAATTATATATATTTATTTATATTAAATAATAGGAAAAAAATGAATTACATCTGATATTAAACATCAAAACAATTTAGTCATGATTATGGAGTTAAATTATAGAAGGATGTTTTGGGAAGTAGTCTTTGTTCATACTCACAGTAGAATATTTTTGCGATTATTCATTGTAATAGTTTTATGATAATAGTGTTAAGTAGAGTTCAACTTTAAAAGTCTTAAATTTATTATTTGAAAGAATTACTATGAGGCAGAACATAACATTAGAGGACACCTTAAACCAGATAAATCTCAAAAGTCAGATGAAATAATTTTTTTTTCTGATTTTAGGAAAAGAAATAACTTCTTGGTCGATACTAGCCTATTGATGAGCTTAATTGCTAAATGAGTCGATGTGAATGTTTCCACTGCAAGTCAGAATATCTAAGACTAAAAAAAGTTTTGAAAAGAAACAGGAAGTTATCGGTTCAATAGGTCAAGGTAGGCAAGATTGAATCAGCTGTTCAAAGTCGATATAGGCTTGGAACATACATGGAGCCCCACATGTCAGTGCTGAAACTATTCATACAGCACTGAAAAGTCAGGGATATGTGGCCAAGGTAAAGGTCAAGAAACCATCACTATAAAAAAAAACAAGAAACTACAGATGTAATTTTGTCATAACTATGAACCTTGGATAATTGATAACTGGAGGGGAGTCGTGTGGTCAGATAAAATAAAAAGATGTGGAAAAACCTGGCACCCCTTCACTGATAGGCGAATTCAACTAACTCTGAAAATTGGTAGTAGCAGTCTGATGCTCTGGGGGTGCTCAAAAAATCAAAAATTCAGACAGATTATCAGAATAGCAGGGAAAATGAACACTGAGAACATTCTGAAGAATTTATAATCTTCTATACTGGCAAGTATAGCAGTAAGTTTGACAATCCGAAGCACAAGGCAAAATATCCAATGGATTGGTATAATCATAATTTAATTAACTTTGATCTGCCCTCTCAGCCTCTTGATATAAAAATTGTTTCATGGTATAAACATTGAATACTAATGAATTGATGCAAGAATTGTGTGAATAGAAAAAAAATTAATATGGAAAACATATCCTCTTATTTTTTAGCTCGAATATCCTCTAAAGTGTTCTAAATAGCAAACAAAAGTTGGCTATCCCTGTTTTAAGAGATGGGTTAGTCAGCAATCATAATTTTGAAAAAAGTTAAAAAAATCATTAAAATAGGAAAGAATTTTCAATCCATCAAGTAAATATAATTTGAAAATTCTGTTCAGATGGGCATTACAGACTGTTGTAAAATATTAAGTGACTAGTGGTGTATCTGTTTTTAATTCTTTCTCTTTGTTATTTCTTTATTAATGGTAGGTCTTAGCATTGATCATCTAATTTTAGAGTTTTTTAATTTTCTTTGTAAATGAAAAAGTATTCATTCAAAGGCTGTCTGAATTCTAACTAAAGTGTAAAGAATTTAGTTAGTTGTTAGGTAATGTGTTTGTCAATTATTTTGCATTAATGTTCTAAGGTTGTATTTTGATTATTTTCCTTAAATGTTAAATATTCTATTGTTTTATTACAGGTCACAATGTGTTTAACAAATTAGCTAAGTCCATAATCTGTAGTTGGTTTGAAATCTGTTGTGTTGTTTTTTCTTCTTTTTAATTAAATCCGCAAAAAATCTTGATTTGTTTTAGTGTTAAATTTATGCTCAAGTTTATGGATTCGATTCTTTGATACAATATTTTTTCGGGAAGTAATTTTACATTTTTTTGTGAAAGCTTGATATTTATGTCACTGTTGTTACGCCATTCTCTAACTGGCTGTATGTTTTTGTTTTTTTGGTATTTGCTTTATTATAAAATCAAATAAAACAAATATTTGACTATATCTTGAAATTTTACTATAACCAATAACCTCTTTTGAAAATGAAATATCAAAATTTTTTTCATGAATAATAATTATTAATGTTTAAAGAAATTATTTGATTATTTTATTGAAAGAAACAAGTTATTTTTTTTTTAATTTATTTTCAAATTATATTACATTTATTATTTAATTTTTTCACCATCATCAATTTTTCAGCAAACATGTGAAGAAGTGCAATTAATTTTGAGTTTGATTGAAATAATAAATTGTCTCTTCTCTTCATTACACCTTTATTTGTTCTAACATTACGAAATTTGTTTGTTTCCATTTTTAATTTCAATTTTAATGGATTTTGTATTTATTTTCATTGATTAGATTTAAATTTAGCTTTCAATAGTATATTTGTTTGAGGTATAAATTTATTTTATACTGCAAACTTTAATCATGTCAACAGCAGTTTTAGTTAACAATGGAAACTGGATAACTATAGCCAACCAGGTAGTATCTTCTCCTTCATGAATATATCTATTTCCAGGCACAAGCCATTTTAGATCATAAAATATGATCACCTAAGAAATATTCTCCATCTCCTAGACAAATTTTCATTTTCAGGATAATTTTATTGAAAAATAACTAACTATGATCTTCAAAAGTACTTTAGATGGCAACAATCATATGTATTGCTGTAACATGTTATGTCTAGGCTCTCATAGTCAAGGTAAAATACCCATAGCTAACGGCTCTAATTTTGTGAAAGATATTTTATAATTTCATTCTCATATTGCCATTGTAAAATAATTTATATTTAGTTAATATTATTTATTATTACTAATTAATAGCTGTAATTTCTCATCCTACTTTTCATTTTGATTCCCATAATTTCAAATAAATAACAAAGGCATTAATTTTATTAGGTATTTTCATTTACTTTTTATTTATGCTTGGTTTTGCAAAATATATTTTTTATATCATTATATGTCTGAGACTCTTTTTGATATTGCTGTCAGTCCATTATAAAAGATAGATATGCCTCATGATCATTCTAATTGAGAGAGACCTATGGCCACCGAAATCCACATTGTGTTGATCATCACAGTTAAGAAACTTTTATTTTACCAAATTTTATGAAAATATTTGAAATTATTTTCAAATATGAAAATACCACCCTGGTAGATCTACGATAGACCACTTATTTTCATTAAGGCAAATGTTAGAGAAAACCCACAAATTGACTTCGCCAGGCTTATGATAGGGTGGACCTTACCAAAATGTTGGAGGCATTAATGTCCCTGGGTATGCCATACAAGCTTGTAAGACTCATAAAAATGACCCTGGATAGAACAGTGTGTAAAGTCAATACACAAGCAGGGATGACAGATAAATTTGAGGTATACAGTGGGCTTAGGCAAGGAGACACGTTATCACCGGTCCTATTTAACTTATGCCTTGAAATTGCCATTTGCGACATAAGAACAAATCCAGGTGGAAATATTTACAGCAGACTCACGCAGTACATGGCATATGCAGATGACGTGGTGATCAATGCAAGAACGTTTTCTGCTTAGTCAATGTATTTAATGAATTCAGCCAAGCAGCAAAGAAGATAGGGCTCGTGATCAATACATCAAAAACTAAATTTATGGAAACCTCGAGCAACCCAAATTATAGTAGAGGATATATAGCAATAGAAGAGTACATGTTTCCTACCTGTAAAGAATTTAAGTACCTGGGAGCCAAAGTAACAGAGAATAATGATATAGGAGCTGACATTAAAGCCAGAATAGTAGCGGGAACAAGGTGTTTTTATGCGATAGAGAAAGCTCAATGGTTTAAAAGCCTCTCCAGACGGGCAAAAGTAACCATATACAAAACTGTTATAAGACCAGTAGACATATGGTAGTGAATCATGGACTCTAAAAAAAGAATATCAGAAGTCTCTACTAGTAAGATAACCATAAAGATATATGGTCCAATGAAAGAGCAACAAAGATGGCGCATCAGAAGCAATTCAGAGCTCAGAGAGCTGTATGATGGGACAGATTTTGTCACTGTTGTCAAAAAGCGAGGTTGCGATGGCTGGGTCATTTGGAGAGAATGGATCCTCAAAGGTTGCCAAGAAAAATGTGGACGGGAACGCCAGGAGGAACAAAGAGAAGAGGCAGGCCCAGGCAAAGATGGATGGATGATTTGGAAGGGGACATACGGCGGCTAAATATCCAGAATTGTGGCTGCTGACAGAGATGAGTGGAGAAAGCTGTGAGCAAAGGCCCAGGTCCTTCATGGACTGTAGCGCCCGATATAGAATAGAATATATCAAATGATACTAAATACTACTTTGTTGAAATTACTCTGATACAAAGTCGTATGATTTTGTTATTAACGTAGCTTCCCTATCCTTGTGTTTTTCTTACCTTTGTAATTTAAAATTCTTAGACCCTCTTATTGTTAGTTAAGTTTTCTTCTATCCTTATCGACTCCACCATGAGCTGTGTCACTACTTTCTGGGAAGTGGTCTTACTTCACAATCATCCATTCAGCCTACTTTTTAAATGTTATGTCTACTTTTTTAATGTGGTGTGTTTCTTAAAAAAAAAAAATAAATAAAATAAATTCATTAGTCTTTCTAGTGTTTAAAAAACATTTATTAGTTTTTCTATTTCGTCATTCAACCTTATCAAACTGAACTATTTAGTGAAAATTTATTTTCCTCATATTGAAAATATCTTAAGTGCTTAACACTGATTGAAAGCCATTATTTTGAAAACAAACATAATTGATTTTTACTTTGTCTTTTTCTACCAAGTAGTTACCATAAGGCATGGAATTTAGATTCTGAAGCTATAGTTTATAAGCATATATTTAACTATATTCAGGTTTTTATAATTTGTGATAAAATGTTTATTGAATATTTTTACTCTTTCAGGCTCTGGATAAATATACAAAAACATTTTGTCAGTTTATATGGTTTATTTTATACGTTTTATATTATTAAAAAATAATGCAAATTACTCCCTATTTGGTTTTAAGTAGGCAGTCTTCATTTTACTTCACCTTCAGTTAAGTACAGGGACTATCTGTGTGTCTTATATTTAAAGTCTTGCAGAGGGACTGCCTAAAGAGAGTAGTTTTAAAATTTAAGTTGTACAATTTCAATTATGATCCAAATAAATCTAAATCTTCAACGCTAATCAATTTCAACTCATGTTTCCTAAACTAAATGAATTTTAAAGCCTTACTTGAAGTAATATTACGATTTTTCAAAAATATGGAATTTATTATTTCTTTTGTAATTGTAGTGGGGGCCGTTCTAAAATACTACCGTCCCATCTACTTAGTCCTTCATTAAACAAATCCTCAAACTTATTTGGCAGAAACTTATAATTCTGTAACGATTCTATACCTTCAATTTTATTTTGAAACAGTCCATAGATATTATAAATATTATAATAATATAATTAAATAAATATACTCTTCAAATTGCTAAGTAACCTGAACCTATAAAAATAACTGTAGAGGATGATAGGTGCAGTGCCACTGCTATTTGGAAATTACCCCTAGTGCTATATCTTCATTGAGCATGGGGTCATTAATATGATAGTAACTTTAACTGATTTTATGAAGTATCAATGTTATCACTGTCTCCAATCCAAACAATAAAAAACAAAATACTAGATTTAGGTTGTAACTGGAAGATTCAACTCCTAACTCTTCAACATCGGATTAACTGCAGTTAATAAATAAATAACTAATCAACATATCACAAATTCAGGCATATGACATGAGGGCAATATGACACAGCTCAATCACTGTCATAACAATGCCTATATAGGCAAAATGTTAAACAGGCTGGTCCTGTTATTAATTGTCATTTAAAAGACTGGCTTGAAATCCTCCAATAACACCTAATTACAATTTTCATTTGTTTTTGTTTTATATTTTGGTAAAAAAACAAAACAAATAAGTTATAACCAAATCTGTCCTCAAAGTGATACGTTGTATGGAGTGATTGAAATAGTATCATATCATCCTCAATGGATATCCTAATAGTAATTGGAAAATTACAGAAAAAAATACTTTATTTTCCAAATTGTGTTCAATTTATTTAGTTTTCTATCTGTAGATACATTCATTTGAACAGAATGTGGTCCAGCTATTGGTAGTAAAATTAAGTTTTTTTTTTAGATCACAAGCAGTTTCTGTTATATATATATTATATGTTTCTGGATATGAAATTAGTTTTTGACTGTTTTATCAATCGCATCAGTAGTGGGGAATCAGATATGTTTTAATAAACTGTAAATTAGTGTTAGTAAAAATTTTATTTGCAATTAATAATTGTATTATTGTAATATTATTAAGTTAGGTATCATCTTTAAGTAAACTAATTAAAAAGAAGCTTTAAATTTTCTCAAATTACAAAGTTTCTATTAAACTAAGCTAAAGAAGAATTCCTCAGGATAAATTTTATTAAAGACTGCCCACTATTTTTTTCAGTTACTGTAACCATTAATAAAGTTTGATAGCCATCTTTTTAATTATGTATTACTAATATCCTTTTAATAAAAAAATGATTTAATGGATAATCATTATTAATCTCTTCCCCAGATATCTTTTTGTAATTCATTGAAATTAAGAATAACTTCATATATATGTAGTCTAGTTTAGGTACCATTAGATAGGCTTTAAAAAGAAAAATTCAAATTAAACTTTTTTCCAATTTATTTTAAACCAATCAACATAAATTTGATATAACAGGAGTATAATATATCAGGTGATTAATGCACTATAAACTATGCAACCATAAGGCAATAAACTAAAATCTGATATAATTTTAATCTGAATTCTCAATATTAATGCGAACAGTAGCATACTGCTTGATGAGGTTAGTTATTACTGCACTAGCAGCCAAACTTTTAATTAGAGGAGTGATCTCGGCCCCAGCTTCCAATAACAGATGGACCATTTTTGCATTATTATCCTTTATTGCTAGACTAAGAGGTGATTGACTGTATAAATCTTTAGCACTGATCAATTCAGGAGGAATTGGCTGTTCCAAAATTGCACGAAGAATTTGATCCTGTCTTGAAGAAACACATATATGCACCACATTCTGTTTTGCTGGACTTAGCACAGTATAGTTGGCAAAGCGGAGCATATATCTTGCCTGTGGAAATTGAGCATCCCGGATGAGTTTCATCAGAAGCGTTTCTCCATCACAAAGCCTTAAATTGCAAAATAAATCAGGCTTTAAGTATTCTGCTGTTTCATACTTAGAATAAGTCAGAGCGACCTGAAGAGGTGTCTCTTGCTCATTATCCAATGTAAAAAAGGATGCTCCATTGTTTAGTAAACAACGCGTTGCTCTCACCCTACCAGTGGATGCAGATATGTGAAGTGCAGTTTTTCCAAAAGAGTCCCTAATGTCAACAAACACATCACGCTTCAACAACCAGTGGATTACATCCAAATCGTCACGGAAGGCGGCAGCATGCATAGCATCATAATATTTGCAAAATGTGTGAACATCAAACACAACAGGGACTTCATCAGTTCTTTCCCAATCTCTTACTACATTGAACATTGCAAAAGAAGGAAACCTATAACGTTCTAAAACTTTTTTTGCTTCTTCATTATCGTATTTTTCAAATGTGCCACAAAGTGTTCTACCAATGGTGTTATTGCGCTCATTGGCCGTTTGGTAAAGGTATACCAGGCTTGCTAGCATGTAAGCTGTCTTTTCGTTCTTATTATAGAAAAGCCTGGATTCATATGTGGATGCCCATTCGAGCGCTGTCTCCATTTCCCTCTCCCCAAATTCATTCAGATAAGAACGGAGAATGTTCTTGCTTTCTTCCGTCATTTTTTCGTTAAACCCTGAAACAAAAAAATTAAATGAAATCGTTAGCAATACTTTCGTGTTACTATAAAATAACATGTTTTCAATACCTAAGCCGAAGTCAAGTAATGAAAAATAAAATAACAAATAATTATCTTTGTTGTGACTTTACCATATTAGTTCTATGTTTCTTTTGATTAAATGGTGTTAAATTATAAAAGTTATAAACACAGAAAAATTTATAATACTAATATAATGATTTATACAGGGTGTCCCAGACATAGTGTAAAAAAAAAAAAGGTAATACTGCATGCTAAACGGGGTAGAATGGCGCAGAAGTTAGTTTCATATCTCAATCTGTTGAGGAGATAGAATTTTTTTTGTTTTTATTTTTAAAATCTTTATTTTTTCTGAAAAATGGCAGTTTTCTCTACTTTGGTTTAGCGTAGAAACAAAAGCGATGATACTTTCTTAATCAGCATTACATTTTCTAAAATATGACATAGCTCTAGTTATTTTAAATTCACTTTTAGAGGGCCTTTAGAGAGCAAGAATTTGGTCCCCTCCCCCTTAACTCCCTATAAATAAGATTTTTGGGGGGGGGGAGGGGGAGGGAGGGCTTGCCACCTTCACAACTCTTTACCCCTCATGCATATGGACAAGAGATAAAATAACTATCACATTTATTCAATCTAGTAGGTACGTGAACCAATCAAGTATTTATTCTCTAGCGTGTTTTTCATCGGAAAAACTTCTGTTAGACTCAAAAGGTGAAGTGCAATTGTATCATGAGTTACACCACTAAAAAGCTAACTAAATTCTACGGTTTTTGGGAACTTTGACGGCTTCTAGGGTGCTCCAGTGGGGAGTGAGAAATTTTCAACAAATATTAAAAATTTAAGTTTTAATAAATGTTTTGTGTTTTGCGCATTAAAGGCCCTCTAAAAGTGAATTTAAAATAACTAGAGCTATGTCATATTTTAGAAAATTTAATGCTGATTTAGAAAATATCATCGCTTTTGTTTCTACGCTAAACCAAAGTAGAGAAAACTGCCATTTTTCAGAAAAAATAAAGATTCTAAAATCAAAACAAAAAAAATTCTATCTCCTCAACAGATTGAGATACTAGTTTCTGCGCCATTCTACTCCGTTTAGTATGCAGTATTACCCAATTTCTTTTTTTACACTATGTCTGGGACACCCTGTATATTTGTAAGGTTACTTGAGCAGTCTTCAATCATCTGTGTATTATTTATCATCTGTGTTAATTATTTTATCCTAAAACCTTCTTTAACCTATTTCCATTATTGTATAGTACTGTTTGCTGTAACTTAGTGTTGAATTTACGTGTGATTTAATTCTTTACTTTAATTGAATAAAAGTTCAACGATCTTTTAGTTGAATAAAAGTTCTAACGATCTTAGATATTTTATACATATAAATCATGGAAAAAATTAGCGCATCACCTTGTTTTTTCTAATTGTCAACTTTTATTTTTTTTATTTATTTCTTCATTTTTTATATATGCGATAGATAAACATATATTTTTTTATGATATTGGAACCTTGATCAACATTCGAAGAGTAAATAAGAAAATAAACAAGAAACATGCAACAATCACGTTTAATATGAGCTAATATTTTTATGCTTCATGCCGATCCAAGTGTTAAGCACTAAAAAAAATATATAAAGAAACATGAAAAACGAACGGACGGAAGAGTAACAAATACTGAGCGCGCGTGTGTGTGTGTGCCATGACAAGACTATAAATATGGCAGCAAGTTTACTTCATTTAGAAAATTTGAACTCCAAAAAAAACATTTTGAGATTTTTTTTTTCGTTTTGGTTGTTGAAACGAAATCTGAAGAAGAAATAGGAATAATCATCAGAAAACTAGATAGAAATAACAAATTCTTTATAAAACCATCAAACAGAAGAAAACCAAGACATATTTTTAAAGACATTGATGAAGAGTTGAAGATGGAAAATAGAGTGGAGCTGAATTATGGACTGGGAATCGATCGTACTCTTTTCGACGTATCAGTTTCCTCAAAAACACAAAAACCAATAGAACACATTCTGGCATCGAAACAGACGCAATTTCCAGGATCAAACTACTTAAAAACAAGCTCAGTTTACTTTACAACAAGCATTGGGCCGAATACTACTTCAGGATTAGGTGGTGTCACAAGGGGAGAGAGCATATGTCCCAACTGCAGCGGCAATCATAGATGAAACACTGTAACAAGCCAACACATACACTGATTTTTGTGCTATTGAAATTATAATAAATAAAACAAAATTAATCCTAATTTTGTATACTTTGATGACAAGAGAGAAATAAAAAATGACCTTGAAAAGAATTTCGATACAATATTTCAACAATATGACAAATCTATACTATTGTAAAAAAGGACAAGCCATTATTCGTTTGCGATCACTAACCACGAAAACTACTGAACCAAATTTTAACCACATCATCTATATAGTTCCAGGAAGGTTTAGCAATAATAAAATCTACTGATTTTCAAATAATGTTTAATTTAAAAAAGCTATAATATGTGAATGGCAGAGTAGTTTGAAAATTTAGCGATAAGTGGCGAGCACCATTCTACAAGAGAGGTTACAAAGATCACCTACTTTAGAAACTAAAATAATGGGCATATACACAGACAGAAGCAAACAAGAAGGCTATGTAGGCTGTGTCTTTAAGACTGATAGTCCAGTCAATAAACATATTGTAGAGTGCATGAAATATGCGATCATTTTTTACCTCAGGGCCTCGTTAGGAGCAGTTAGAAGATAAACATACTAAAAGTCTCTGCCCCTGGGGGGTAAGCTTACGGTGGGGAAGAGAGAAGGTCCCATTTTTGGGTTTTTCGATTATACCTTTAAAACGGTGAACTCTAGGAATATATGCTAAGGATCAAAATTAAAGCTAATTAAATTTCTTATATACATATTTGTCGAACATGTAACGGTTTTCGAGATATATGTTATTAAAAATCGACAATTTTCGAAAAAAAATAATGTTTACCACACTTTTTTGTCAAACATTTGATTCCATTGAAAAAAAAAACGTATATATGAAATTAAATTAAATTTACTGCTCTACAACTTTGATTCTGACATATTTTCTGAGAAGTGATCGTGGAAGGCACTAGAACCAAATGTTGGACAAAAAGTGAAGTAAAAATTATTTTTTTGCGAAAATTATCGATTTTTAATAACGTGTATCTCGAAAACCGTTGGAAAATAGACAAATTTGTGTAGAATCAATTTTAAAGAAAATTTATTTAGCTTTAATTTTGATCTGTAGCATATTCTTCTAGAGTCCAGCGTTTTGGAGATATAATCTAAAAACCCATAAATGGGACCTTCTCCCCACCCCCACCACTGCTAACTCCAAGGGGCTGGGACTTTTATTACTCCTAACAAAGCTGTGAAGTAAAAAATTATCGCATATTTCGTGCACTCTACACCCCTCATTTCAGCACTCTTTGACTGTTGTCGCACTTCACCGTGAAGACACGTTTGTCGGTTTAGTCGTTTAGAACATATTTTTCTAGAGTCCACCGTTTTCGAGATATAATCGAAGGACCCAAAAAATGGAACCTTCTTCCTTCCGCGCCACCGTTAGCTCACCCCCCCCCCCCTCCCCAGGGGCGGGAGCTTTTAGTATGTTTATCTTCTAAGTACTCTTAACGAAGCGCTGAGCTCAAAAATAATCGCAAGTTTCATGCACTCTACAATTTGTTGATTGGACTAATTCTGTATTACCTTAAATATATTTAATTGTCAATTAAATTTTTGTTAACTAAAATGTTCCGTCAATCCTTATAAAATTATTTCGGCAAAACAATAAAGTCATTTATTATACATACTACTATTATTATAGTTGCAAAATTTATTATTCTTTATATTTATATGTGTATCCGTGTATAGTAATTAATTTTTTATTTCATATTATGATATTTTCATAATACAGTTTTTATTTTATTATATTGTTATCCATGTTTTAAGGGCTGGAGAATATGACAAAGTCATGAAACGTCGCTCATAAGTTTATTAATATTTTTGATTAATATAACTAGTTTGGGAGAATAAATCCAAGCAAATCCTATCTAATATCCTTTACTCTTCGTCGTAAACCTACGACTTCCTGTGCGACAGTATCCTTTAATAATATCCCACTGATCCCTGTTGAACAGATCCGCTACCTAGGACTCCAACTGGTCAAACGTTTAACTTTGAATCCACAGGCAAGACTAAAACGACAGGAAACTGCTCGTCGTTTTCGACTTCGTCAGCATTTCCTAGACGAACGTTCAAGACTTCCAATTTTCTATAAAAGACATTTACAGGACAGTTATCAGACCTATTTGGACATATGGAGTTGAGCTTTGGGACTAAACTAAACCTTTTAATTCTTCCCGTATTCAATCCTTACAATCCAAAATCCTTAATGCTCCTTACTTTGTTACAAATAAAGATCTTAATATCTAATATGTTGCTGATTTAGCCCAAACCAGATACCTATCCTTTCATAGTAAACTCCATAAACACACTAACCCTCGAGCTTCTCAACTTGCTTCTCATTCCATTCCCGATAATCTACCGAGGCGTCTAGAAAGAAGATGGCCTAGAGACCTTCTAGTGTAGAATTTTAGTTGAAGTGATACTAATGAGTAGTTCTTTTCAAGTTTTTACATGTTATTTTAATTATTTTGAACACATTTACTGGATGTATATATTTATTATACAGTTGTAAATTAAAAAAAAAAAGTTTGGGAGATATCATTGCTCATTATCCTTATATATATTTTCATATTGTATAATAGCAGATGATAATTATAATCTTATATATTATCATACTAATAATAGTATGATATAAAAATAAAAGGTTTTTTCTTTATTTTCAAGCCCTTAACCATCCCAAATTCTATCAAAAATTCACGATCTTGTTCACAAAAATGTTCAATTACATCAAAAAACCGAGCTGCATTCGTGGAAACTATGAAATTTTTAGGCAAACGGAGAAATTTACAAGTAATTCGACGAACTGATAAGTGTTTCCTGCTGAGACAAGAGGAGGGGATGAGCTCAGTAGCAATGAGCCTTCCGACGATGTGGTACCGTGTCCTCTACGCTGCAGCTCTCATTCAATTCGGAAGATGCTTCGATTTTATCGACTGTGGTCAGTATCATGCTTCATGTTACCGGTTGTCAAGTAGTCATATAAGTCATTATTAACATAACATAACGGGTCAAATGACCCCTTTTCGGATTTTTTTGGCTGAAGTTCTTGAAAACAATATTCATAATTTTTATTTTATTTAGTAAATTTGACTTTACTATTTTTATAAAAAAAATATCGAAAATGTTTTTTCATTATCACATCCTATGTTATTATTGTTTATTTACCGAAAAATTGTGGTAAAAATGTGTATACATGAAATGTCGGAATATTTAACGATGGAATTTATAAATTATATTTTCAATCACATTCAATGAGAATGTTCCTAATGAAAAAGGTAAAAATTTAACTACTCTAGTGCACTATATTCCTGATTATTCACGGAATCAGTGGATAATCCAATTCAAGAAACTATCCGAAAAATTGCCTGAAAATGACATGAATCAACACAAAAAATTACTAAAATTTTTAAGGAATAAGCATTATGGTTGAATATTGCTTTTCTCTGAAAAATCGTGTTTCACACCTAAAGCATTGTAAATTTACATTTAGCTATAGACCTAATTACTCAATTTATTAGAAACAAAGTTTAAAAAAATAGCTATGTTATTGTCTTCCTCTATACATAACGCAGAAGTTTCTTTTTTGTCAGAAGTTTTTGGAAACAACATTTATTACTTTGGTTTTTGATTTTACTACTTTTATTAAAAAATTAATCAAAAATGTTTTTTCATCATCATATCCTCTCTTATTATTCTTTTATTTACCGAAAAATTGTGGTAAAAATATGTATACACGAAATGTCGGTTTAGTGTTAATCATCGAATTTATAAATTATCAAATTTAATGGATAAGGCAGTTCCTTTTAAAAAAGATAAAAAAATAAATATTTTATTTATACCACTATGTTCGTGATTATCAGCGGAATCGTCGGATAATCCAATTCCACACAGCCATAAAACGGCCGGGAAAAAACATGAATAAAAAAAAATGTTTTAATTTTTTAAAAAATTAATATTATAAATTTTTTACTGAGAAATCTTTTTTTACAATTAAGGCATTGTATGCTTCACTTTACATTCAGGTATAGAAATAATTACTAAATTTATTATATTACTATAGGGTAAACCAGACAGTTATTGACACCTCAGATAGTAAAAAAAACAGAAAAAAAAAAAAAAAAAAAAAAAAAAAAAAAAAAAAAAAAAAAAAAAAAAAAAAAAAAAAAAAAAAAAAAAAAAAAAAAAAAAAAAAAAAAAAACCTGTACCACTGACAACCCATGAAGGGTCTCGGGTTCAGTACTTAGTTCGGCTGTACTGTTTCTTAGCCAACGGTTGTGAAAGGAGGTGATTTGGCCAGAATTCACGCTCAACCGCCAGGTTTTTACCCAATTAAGGGTACCCACTTTTTAAGAGTCTTGGTGGGCCCCAGGAGGGTCTCCCGTCCTCGAATTCGATCCACGACTGAATTAACAGAATATAAATAATCTGCCTTCAGTCGGACTCGAACTCGGGCCCGGGAGCATGGTAGTCAAGCGCCTTACCCACTGAGCTACCGCGCCTCCCTCAGATAGTTACTGACACTAAATTCGATATTAAAAAAAAAGAAAATTTAATAAAATTCATTTTTCATCCTACTACTTAACTGTGTTAAAATACATTCAATTCTGTCCGTATTTTAAACGATATCCTTTAGGGTGTCAATAACTGATTTTACATTAGTGTCACTTGTAAAATACGTTCCAGTAATATTGATTGGTTTGAACTTTCTTGTTCGGATTAAATTATATTAATCAAGAAAAAATAACTGTAAATTTCAACTTTTTTGAACTATTCTTCCTATAATTATTGTATGAATTTTATAGTATTAAAAGAGTCTAAATAGCTGTCTTGTTTACTGTTTGTTTGTAAATAATAAAAAAATAGTATAGTTGACTGTATGATATAATGGTGAAAGAATATGGCCAAGGATGCAGTCGAATTTATAAACTATACATCCAAGTATTAAAAATACTTTATATAAGGAGTGCCGACGTTTCGTCGATCTCGAAAAGATTTTTTGTGAAGTTGAAGAAACGACAGACAGTCATCCACACACACATATATACATATATATATATATATATATATATATATATATATATATATATATATATATATATATATATTTATACTACGCATAGTTTCCCTGGCCTTATTATTCAACAAAAAAACAAAAAAGTTTTTAAAAAATCTATGTAGTTTTCTCGCTCTATAAATTCTATGGATAATCATCAAATCGTATAGTCCACAAGCGGACAAGCGAGAGTTTACTATATTATTAATTTATATAAATAATAAATAATACGCCTGACCCGATAGGATTAAATACAGTAAGACTCAATCGGTCACAATATATCAACAAGAATATTTACATGTGCAGCTAGACGATTATGTGATAGCAAAACAATATTATTGTACGAATTCTTAGGTATTTAAAACCAATATTTATAATTTATTAAAAATTTATCTGTATTTTAATCTTTTTATCCGTAATCCATCCAATTCTAATCAAATCTTATTACGATTCTTACTTATTTTTTTAGAGTTCGTTATTTTTTTATATAGATTTTTTTTTAATTTTTAATTTGCAAGATACCGATTATTTATTTTTTATTTATTTTTTTTTTTTACCGATATATCACAGTATGATACCGACAATTCGTAATTGTACCTAGGATTTACGAATAATAGAGATTTCGATTGAGTGGGATTGGAACCATTATATATATAAGGAATTATATATAGAATTACCATAATATTATTTAGTTTTAATAAATTTATTATGGGATATTTTACGCTGTTCTCATTCCATGTTAGTATACACACTTCAAACAAGACTTTTTGTTTGAACGATAAACCATTCGGATTGATTTTATAGGAAAAAAGTTTTGGTTGCTTCTTGATCTATCATTAATGTTTGTAACTTTTCTATTTTATCCATATCTGCAGCCAACCATAGTGACGCTATCTTCTCGTCGATTTTTTTTCCTATTTAAGAAACGATATGGCGGATATTTCAAAACAACCCTGCTTTGAAAGAGTAAAAAATGTTTGTCAGTTCCTAATTTTCGAGTAGAAAGTGGATTGTTAGCGAAAATTTACCAATGATAAGACGTTAAATTGGCTACGGGTACGAAAATCATTACGAACCATCAAAAGACGCGAAATATGTATTTTTAGGAGTTTTATATTTTTTCAAAAAATTAATTATTTAATATTAGCGAGAATTACGAATTATTGGGATACGTATTATTATTACTGTTCTGAAATACCATACTGTATAAAAACATCTATAATATCTGGTAAACAAGCTTAACCATTGTTACTATATCATTGGAAATAATTTTCAATATATTTCAAACCGGGGACAATAAAATAATATATATGTTATCGGGGTCCAAATTCGAGTTGAGACGAACTTTTTTTTTTTTTTTTTTTTTTTTTTCATTCCTTAATCTTTTTGATTTTAAAAACATATGGCCGATATTTTTATATAATTTTAATGTGATTTGATAAAAAATTATATTTTGAGCACTTTAAAATATTGCAATTTCATACCTACAACCCATCGACATTTCAGTAAACTCTCTGATGAAAAAACTGATATGGCAAACTTTGGTCGCAGAAGGGAAGGAATGCATCGTTCGAGTTTTAGAATATGACACCGATATTACACTAATCCCTGTTGAACAGATCCGCTACCTAGGGCTCGACTTGGACAAACGTATAACTTCGAATCCACATACAAGGGTAAAACGACAAAAAACTGCCCGTCGTTACAGACATTCTACATTTACTAGACAAACGTTCAAAGCTCCCAATTAATTTAAAAGTATATATGAACTGTGATTAGACCTATTTGGACGTACGGAGTTGAGCTTTGGAGCCCCACAAAACTACCCAATTCATCTCGTATCCAATCCTTGCGATCCCAAATCCTTCGAAAAATCCTCAATGCTCCTTACGTTTTCACCAAATAAACGTATCCATAAACATCTCAGTGTTCCATATGTTGCTGATTTAGGCCAAACCAGATACCCATCCTTTCATAGTAAGCCCATAAACACTCAAATCCACTAGTTTCTCTACTTGCTTCCCACTCCATTCCCGATAATCTTCCGAGGCATCTAAACAGAAGATGGCCTAGAGACCTTCTAGTCTAGAATTTGTATTGAAGTGCTATTGTAATCGTTATCAACACATTTACTTGATATATGATTCAAGATGGATTTGAAAGAAGATGAGACCTCAACTAAAACGTGCTCCAACCTTAACTAAATTGTTTCCACACTGCCAATCTATTTTATATAGAAAATGTTTTAAATAGATTGATAATGGGTAAACAGTAAAATAGGATCTTACCTGAGGAGAGGAAAGGTGCTTTCCCCGAAACATGTGAAATAAAAAAAAAAAAAAAAAAAAAAAAAAAAAAATATATATATATATATATATATATATATATATATATATATATATATATATACATATATAAAGGAGTGAAATGCTAAACTTACAATTATATAAACGTATACTATTATTCAGAGATTAATTAAAAATCAGCATTTAAAAAAAATTAGCAAGCAATTTTAAAATTACAAAATTTTTAATTATTAAGGTTTATATCTGCCCCTTGCATTCGATGGAGTAAAGGTCAAATGAGATATTGAATCAAATCTTTAGGGATATGCCCCCGTCTAATGTAAAACTGTAATAAATCATACCATTTTGAAATTTGATATATCTTTTATGTTTAGTGTTGAGTCACCGTTTCATTATATATATTGTCCATTCAATCCGAAATCCATCAAAAAATTCTCCTTGCTTCTTATTATGCCACAAAAAACATCCATAATGATCGTAATATGTTGCTGGTTTGTTCCAAGCTTGATACTTGTCATTCCATGATCCCATATTATTCCATGCCCTCTCAGATCCAACATCCCCATAACCTTCCGAGGCGTTTGAAAAGAAGATGGCCTCGGTACATCTTATTATAAAACTTTTATTGAATTGCTAACAATGAGTATTTGTTTTACAAGTCGTTGACGTGCCATTCACTGTTCGGCTAATGAGCTTATTGTATTGTTATGTAGTTTCAAAAAAAAAAAGAGAAAAAAAAAGAAGATAGTTATTTGATTGACCAGCGTGCAAAGTTCTACTTTTACTCACTTGTGGCGAAGTAAAATACTTTGCACTCGAGTTAAATATAATTTTTTTTATCAACTAAAATAATTAAAAACTATATATTTACAGTTCATTAATTATTATAAATATTTATTGGTATGTTACAATCTTCGGCGACTCCTTCCCGAGAAATTAATTTTCTTCTGTTTTGAAAATTAATTAAATCGATTCGTTTTTCAAAAAGGGTACTCTCTCTTCCAGTTCAATATTTTTCACAGGACACCAAAGGACAGATATAGGATCTAATTGTAAATTGAATCAGCTTCTTAATGAAAAAATTAAATTTTATCCGGGATGAATAGTTTCGGAATTATAGCCTAAACAGTACCGAAAAACGTGAGTTCGCGAAGAGGTGCGACTTATTTTGGTTTTGGGACTCTCAATGTGAGGATGAATCATTGAAGTTCATTATTTACGGCTAATTAGAATACGGAATAGGAGACATTGAGTTTTCAGAAATAAGACCACTGCTCAATACCACTTTTCATCAAAAAAATATTATGTGCAACATTATGTGAAACATCAAATGCATTCTTACATCTCCAATGTTTACTGAAAGGTTTTAGTAAAATTTGCTATTCCTTAAGTAATGAATGAAATTCAGAATTTTATAAACTGAATTCTTTAAGGAAATAGTTTAGATTGTAACTAACTTATGTATTTATTTTTGGATATACAGAATGCTATTTGCTATTTACTTAATTTCTTGAATAATTTTTGTTTTTTAATACGTTTAGTTTGTTTTTTGAACTCTCATATGAACCAGGTTTGTTATAGTCATTTGTTTTTAAACCGTCGTATCGGTTTCAAGTAGTGTAAAAAAAAATTAGGTGAAACTAGATCAAAATTGGAGAAAAATACCGGAAACCTTACCTTTCTATTCCAATCCGTTGCAGACATACGATAATTCAAAGACTTTCTTGAGAAAACCACGTTTTTTGCCATAAAATCTGTAATATCTCGATTTTGTTTAAATATTTTTCAAATTTTGATCACATTTTCGGATTTAGCATTAAATTTCCTAAAAGGGGAAAGTAATGTAACCTTAAATGTTACAAACTTGGGACATAAAGAACAGCTTGATCTTCGCCTTATTTAGGAACGTTACAATGTCTTATAATACTTAAACACTCACCGTTTTTCGAAAAAACTATCCACAAAACTGCAAATCTTTCAAAAACCTGAAAATTTAACCAGCTTTCATATGGTATCATCAAATTAATGATCCGTATCGATTTGATGGAGAAATTTACTTTTTTACAGGGGAAGGCATTTCTACCTATCCATGCATATCGTTGGTTTATTTTTGTATCGAATAATGTGGAGGAGTACCATAGTGTTGGAAAATTATATTTTATCGAACTTCAGGTGGAATATTGTGATGAAGTTGTGGTAGAATATTTTGTAACAAATCCTAGTATTTCGCACCATTTAATCTGTTGGGCAAACTATGATTTTACAAGACTATTCGACAGCGATACAAAAATGAATAAACCAACGATACCCCACATGAAAAGGTAGAAATGCCTTCTCCTGTAAAAACAGAATCATCTGTCCATAAAGTTCAAATCAAAAAGTGGTATTCTTCAACGTCTTCTGCATGATTGCAAATGCATGGGTTCCTCAAAAAAGTCTTTGAATTATCGTTTATCTGCAACGGATTGGAATAGAAAGAAAGGTAAGATCTGCGAAATTTTTCTCCATTTTTGATCTAGTTTCACTCAATTTTTTTTTGTTTGCACTAAGAGATACTCACCCTGGATATATATATATATATATATATATGTGTATATGTGTGTGTGTATATATGTGTGTGTGTGTGTGTGTGTGTGTGTGTGTGTGTGTGTGTGTGTGTGTGTGTGTGTGTGTGTGTGTGTGTGTGTGTGTGTGGTGTGTGTGTGTGTGTGTGTGTGTGTGTGTGTGTGTGTTTGTTTGTGTGTAATATACTGGTACCACGAAATCGATTTTCGATTCCTCGATAGCGGTACCTCGGTTTAAAAATATATTTCTATAAAAAACAATGAGAGCTCAAAAAGCTAACCAAACGTTTTAAAAATACTAATTGTTCAAGAAATAAATAAACAGCAAATAGAATTTTTAATCTACAACATATAAACATGTAAATAATTTACAATTAAGATCATGTCAGAAAGCAATTCATTTTAGAAATTACTTTACAACTTAAATCGCAAATCATACTAAACCTTTCACTAAACACTGAAGATGTGAGGACGCACATAATGCTTCTATGAATGTTGTTTTTACTGTGTATTAAATTAGCTTATATGAACATATAATGAAATTAAAATTAATCTCCATCTTAGGATAACGAAAACAATTTTCCAATAGCAATACATACATTCGAGAATTAATCGTTTGGCTTGTAATTACAATGCTTGATTTTTAATATTGTTTTTAATTCCGTATCAAAAAGTGTTTATCTATTACATTAAAAACTACTCACTTCTTAAAGATGAATAAAAAATCGTTTCAACAGTTTTTTTCTTTCAATTTTTGTTATAAGCGACAAAGATTGATTCATAATAATAACATCATTATGTATGACAAAACTTGTCTCCAACATTAGAGGTATCAATCGGTTCCTAGGAATCAATAAATATACAAATATATATTTATATACTATATTATATATATTTATATATACTAACCCATACGGAAACTAACAAAACAAAACGCTGTTGTCAATATAGTGTGCCTAAGTGCAATTGAGCCTGTGAAGCTGTCTCTTTCGAGACGAGACATTAGCTAGCCGTTTTGAATTCAAGAAAAATTAAACTATTCAAACGATGTTAATGAGGATTTCGTTTCTGGCAATTCTGAAAAAAATTATTCTTGCCATTTTATTTTAATGAATCATTTTCTTCAATTGTTCGTTTCCTCATTAAACGAGTGGAAATCGCGGGTCACATTGAGGTCAATGTGAAGGAAGTTACTAGTCTACTATTTCACTACAGTCCGTACTATTTTCTTCATCGTGTGTATTAGTGATAATGTATGAAGGAAATTGTACTCCTAAACCATATTGAAAACGCACTATATTTTTTTAGTACGGTAAAAAGCAATCTAGTTGAAGCTTTATGTATTTACTTTTTTTTTATTAACGTAATTATTTTCTCTTAAAGATACGAAATGTTTAATTATTATTATTTATTACAGTTTTGCATTTGATGGGGCATATTCCTCAAAAAACATATTGAGAAACACATTAGATATATACCCCATAAAATGCAAGACTTAATAATTAATGAACGCAAGGGGTTGATATAAACCTTATTGATTAAAAATTTCGTAAATTTAAAGTTGATTGATAATTTTTACTAAACACTGTTTTCTTTTATTTCTTTTTTTTTTTTTTTTTTTTTAGAATACTTATACCTTTCATATTCCCTAGTTAAGGTATATGGGGACGTTATAACCTGAAAAGGAATGAAACTTCGATTTAAAAATTTTTTTTTATATATATTATCAGGGCTAAAACTAGCGAGTCAGCTCGTGTTAATCAGACTACACGAGCTGACTCGCTAGTTTTTTCTAAATTAGTTTCTCCGAAAATCTTTTGGACTAAGAAGATTAGAATTCTTAAAAGAGGCTGGATAAAAATGTATTTCTTTTTTCACGAACTATATACATCTGTATTTCATAGGGTAAAAGCAGTTCTAAATTTTATTAAATAAAAAAAGTGCACAAATTTTATTTATGATTCAATTATTTAACTTTTTTTTCAAATTATAAATTTTTCAATGAAATTAAATACATATAATTTTTCCAGTCTACATCGATAGAAAAAAATTCGACCCATTATTTTTTTTTTCGACCAAAAATTTATTCTTTTTTAGGTGTTTACGTCCCCATATACTTTAAACAGGGCTTATAAAACGTATTAGGTTTATTAAACATATTAATTAAATAAAATACAGCAGTGTTTAAAAATATTACCTTTTAATTATTAAGGTTTAAATCCCCCTTACGTCTTCGACTTTGATAGGACATAGGTTTTGAGAGATATACCCCATTTAATACAAAACCGTATTAAATCATATTAATCTTAAATTTTCTAAATTTAATTAATTTAAAATATTGCTTCAATTTATTTTATCAATATTTTTAATGGTCCTAATATGCCCTCGTTAAAGCATATGGGTAGGTAAACACCAAACAAAAAAATCAATCTTTTAGGCGAGAAAATGAAAAAAATCAATATGGTGGACACTTTTGCCTGTTAACGTACATAAATTAATCCCTCGGAAAAAGCTTTATAATTAAGTAATTTGTATGAATAGCAATTAAATTAATCGTATGATAAATTAATTATAATTACCAGGTCATTTAAAAAGTCTTGGTTATATTTGTCTTTCATTATCATTTTGAAAAAATCAATTGGATGGAAATTTTCGCCCATCAGCATTTTCTTCCATTTTAAATATTTTCCTGTTTTTCTTTTTCTTTTTTTCTTTTAAAGTAATTAAACATTAAATATATAAAATTATATCCCCCAAGCTTGGTTCCAAGCATTATTTATTTTTGTTGCTTTGCTCTAATAATATCCAGTACCTTTATATCTATATCTAAATCATTATCAACATCAGCATCATCAACATCAACATCATCAGCAAAGATCTGAACTTTATTTAATATATTAATATTTTAAGAATATATGTTGTTGGATTAACTTTCTTAGAAAAATATAATACTTTTTTTTTTTTTTTTTTTTTATTTACAATTTATTGAAATTTACAACTGTACAAATATACATTAAGTAAATGTTTTAAAAACGCTTACAATAACATGGTAAAACTTGAAAGTAACTACTCATTAGTAGCACTTTAATAAAAATCTACACAAGAAGATCTCTAAGCCATCTTCTTTTCAGACACCTCGGAGGATTATCGGGAATCGAGAGGGAAGAAAGTTGAGAAACTAGTGGATTTGAGTGGTTATGGAGCTTACTATGAAAGGATTGGTATCTGTTTTGGGCTAAATCAGCAACATATGGAACATTAAGATCTTTATGGATAAGTTTATTGGTGACAAAATAAGGAGCATTGAGGATTTTCCGAAGGATTTTGGATTGTAAGGATTGGATACGGGATGAATTGGATGGTTTAGTAGAGCCCAAAGATCATATAATACTTAAATATTTATTTAATAATATTTATAACGCAAAATATAAATATTTTATGTATATTTATAATATTTTACAAAACGATAAGTCTTCATAAACACGTTAATATTCATGTTACCTCTATTGAATAAAAAAAATTCTATTAATCAAAAATGCTTACTACTATTATGATTAAATTCGCTGATTGGATTATTTGTTATTTTTCAAACGTGGGCAAACTATTCAGTTTCTTTTGATCTTATTTTTAGCACAGCAAAGCATTTTATAACTAAACGATCATAAAGCTCAAACAATGATAAAATTTTTTATTTATGTGATTCATTATATCCTCTACACTATCAAAATGCTTTTTTCAAAATATGGTAGAGTTCACGAGAAGAAATATAATATTTTGTTAAGATGTGATTTACGGAGTAAGCGTTCTTTAAAAAATATATAAAATTAAGTTGATGCCTTTTTTATTCGGTAATAGTTCTTAAATAACTAGAAGTGGTGCTAGCGTCAACAAGATTAATTAGTAAAGAGTGGCAAGTAGGGTTGGACGATAGTCGATAGTTACTATCGATATATCGATAGGTCATGCCTATCGTGTCGATTATCGATAGATCTTTTTTACCCTTAAGTTTTGAAACTCTCGGAATTATGCTGATCTGTCTCTGTCCAGTGTCGAGTTATTTTGAAATTGATTTCGGAATTCCTAGAGCTCAAAGGTTCACTCAAAGATTAAGCCCAAGGAAAGCAGAAATACTAGTTTTTCTTTCGGGAAATATGTGGCTCAAGGAGCACACTTGACTCTTGAAATTAACTATTTCGTTATTTTTCTTTTCTGAAGATTTGATTTCTTCATTATTATTATAACCATGTAAATTGTAGAAACGTTTTTAAAATTTAAAGAAATTAGTTTTTTTCTCTCATTTTTATGATATGATCTTATAATTTATAATCCTGCAAATTTCAAATAGTAAGTAGATGATTGAATTTTATTAAATTAGTTGAAATTCTTTATTGAATAGCTTTGGAAAAAAAAGGAAGCAACTATCGAAAAACTATTGATAGCAATCGATAGTTCTCAACCGATAGTATCGGCCTATCGACTATCGCCCAACCCCAGTTTGTAGTTGTAATCTACTACAATATACCATTGTATTTGTATTTTTAAAAAAATAAGTGGTCTCAACAATTAAACTCACAAAGGACAATTTAAAATATTAAAATAAAAAATATTAGAGGGGTTTCGATGAGCGAGGGCATTGGAGCGAGGGATAGATACAGGCATAGGCATAGATACATGGAGAGATACAGGGCTGCCAATTGGGGGAAAATTTTCCCCCGGGGGGGGGGGGTTTAGAAGCCTTTGCATCCAAATGGGGAAATGTTTTTTGGGGGTTAATTCGAGAAATTATTGGATCTGTAGAAGTTACACGTTAATAGCAAGGGGTGATAACCAAACAGGAAGCGTGAAATGGACCACTGCCGCGTCACTTTATAATCGCTTTTATTTTTCATTATTTCTATTCAGAGGACATTTTGATTTATATTTTTTATTTATAACAATATTGCGTTATTTAAATTTTTATAACGGGCGGTTACAAATCCATTGGATACCTCACTCCAGCTGGTTAAAAGTTTTTTAGTTTCTGATATCTGCCGGTGTTCCTCAAGGTAGTATCCTAGGTCCTATCCTCTACACAGTGTATACAGCTGAGATCCCAAGTCATCCTACCCCTGTCCTCACCACTTACCCTGATGACACATGTGTGTTATCAGTAAACAATGGTCCCTTTATTGCCTCTCTAACACTTCAATCCCATATCCTAAACCTTCAAGAATGGTGTCAAAAATGGAGAATCGAAATAAATCCAAATAAATCCCACCAAATAACGTTTACCCTTCGTCGTAAACCTACGACTTCCTGTCCTACAGTATCCTTCAATGATATTCCACTAATCCCTGTTGAACAGATCCGCTACCTAGGACTCCACTTGGACAAACGTCTAACTTGGAATCCACAAACAAGACTAAAATGACAAGAAACTGCCCGTAGTTACAGAATACTTCAACATTTACTAGACAAACGTTTAAAGCTCCCAATTAATTACAAAAGACTTATATTGATGACATTAGACCTATTTGGACGTACGGAGTTGAGCCTTGGGGCTCCACTAAACCTTCCAATTCATCTCGTATTCAATCCTTACAATCCAAAATCCTTCGAAAAATCCTCAATGCTCCTTACTTTGTCACCAATAAACCTATTTATAAAGATCTTAATGTTCCATATGTTGCTGATTTAGCCCACAACAGACACCTATCCTTTCATATTAAACTCCATAATCACTCAAATCCGTTAGTTTCTCAACTTGCTTCCCACTCCATTCCTGATAATCCTCCGAGGCGTCTGAAACGATGATGGCCCAGAGACCTTTTAGTGTAGATTTTTATTGAAGTGCTACTATTGAGTAGTTCACAAGTTATTTACATGCCATTGTATTCACTATCAACACATTTACTTACTGTAGATTATTTGTACAGTTGTAAATTTCAATAAATTGTTATTAAAAAAAAAAAAAGTTACTGATATATTTTTCGTCTGCTCTTGTGACATCTTTTTCTTATAATCATCAATTTGCGAATAAAAGTTTATAACCCAATATTTTTGCCATTTTTTACTCCACATTTTTTATTTCAACTGTCAGTTCAACACAGTAGCGTAGGTTTGGGCCATAATAAGTATTTTTCTTAAATATTTTTTTCTTATGTCAATTTATTGAAATTTACAACTGTACAAATATATACATTAAGTTAGATGATAACGATTACAATAACATGCCAAAACTTGAAAAGAACTACTCATCAGTAGCATTTCAATAAAAATTCTACACTAGAAGATCTCTAGGCCATCTTCTTTTCAGACGCCTTGAAGGATTATCGGGAATGGAGTGGGAAGAGAAAGTTGAGAAACCGATGGATTTGATTGGTTATGGAGCTTACGATGAAAGGATAGGTTTGGGCTAACTCAGCAACATATGGAACATTAAGGTCTTTATGGATAAGTTTATTGGTGACAAAATTAGGGGCATTTAGGATTTTTCGAAGGATTGGATACGAGATGAATTGGATGGTTTAGTAGAGCCCCAAAGCTCAACTCCGTACGTCCAAATAGGTCTAATCACAGTCATGTAATGAATTGGGAGCTTTGATCGTTTGTCTAGTAAATGTTGAAGTAGTCTGTAACGATAGTAAGTATGTAAAAAAATATTTATTTTTATTTGATAACAAAACCTAATTACATAAATCATGTTGAATATACGAACTATATCTTAATTTCTAATTAAGACAATGACATTTATAAACTTATATATCATTATTAAATTTGAAAAGTAACATTACTCATTTGTCATCAGGGGAAATCGGGGAGAAGTTTTGAAATGGCTGGGGGGAAACGGGGGAAAGTTTGCTGCAACACGGGGAAAAACTGTTATGTTGGAATCGGCAGCACCCGCATAGAAGATCTTCTCTATGAAATATAAACTATTCAATAACTAGAAATACAAACTAAATAGAAAGGAATACAGACTGAAGAAGGACTCTAAAGATCCTCGATGTAGAATGTCCATAAGATATTTAACCTAACCCTAAAAGTTTTTCAAATTCGAAGGAAATTTTTTTTAATTAATCAATTTTTATGTTTGAGGTGTTTAATCAAAATCCACACATCCAACTTTAATGAATTCTTTCGCCATAATAGTAGATTTGAAAAAAAAAAAAATAATTGAAAAAATTTGCTTTAAATTTCATATATATCTTTTTACATATAATTCTTTTATAGTTTCAACGCACACATTTTAATATGGTAGAAAAAATGTTAGTGTTTGCATTTTTTCGTTACACTCGTGTTTTTTAATAAAATAAAGTTGAAATTCAGTTTCTGAGCCCTAAAAAACAGATACATCAATCGATAAAATTACTTGTTCGACCAGCAAAATAACTTTAATATAACTTTAACACGCCAGGTGCCTAAATAGTTTATTTTACAAGAAAACATGTGGGAAAATCGATGTAGTTTCTTTTTGTTTAAAAATATGTTTGTTTTTTTATATTTGGAAGGAATAGACTGGAAAGTTTTTTTCTCGTTACATTTTTATCGGAATGAAACGGAAATTTCAGCCTCACTACACCATAAACATATATATATATATTCTTTTTCCCTACATACTACCTGATTACTCGACTATAAGTAATTCAAAAGAAATATTCCCTTGAAGCTAGATTGACTGATATCGCGTCAATGTGAATTCCAGTGGTATCTAATCTTAACAATTTTTTTTTAAATATTTTTTTAAATTAATTTATTTTAATGAATAAAACAATAAAATTGATAGTAGCGTTTTATTGAATTGATATTACTATCTGCTTTACTTTAGGGCAATGAGTAATATGATTGACTGTGAATCCATTCACAAAATATGTACAGTTAGAAGGAATAAAATTTATAAAAAATAAAAACATTTAACTACCCAAAATATAAATAAACTATAATAAATAATAATAATAAATAAATTAATGGTAAACTGAAATAGAGAAAATCAAATTTGAATACAATCACACATTATATAAAATATATACAAGCTACCCGGGGAACCCTGAAGCAAACCTGTCTTTCCACTTACGGGAGAACCATCCCGACAGAAGAGATCACATTCTTACAGCTGTGTCACTATTGTTAAATACAATAAAATTAAAATAAATAAAAAAAATTATTTATGCTAAATTGAATTAGAAAACGTAACTGATATTGTAAGATTATTAACATTGATGTTTAACAAATTTTTGACGAAAAAGCAAAAAGCAAAAAAAATTGAAAATGGAAAAACATAAATTATTATTAAATATTTAAATAATTTAATTGCTTTTAACTAACAGTTGAGTGGGTCTCTTAGTATTTTTTATTGATAATTTCCTCTTGATGAGAGTTATCTTGAAACCGAACAAGTGGGACAAATTTAGTTTTCGACGTTAATTTATTATTATTGCTTAATATGCATTTTTTTTTTTTTTAAGAGCTATATTTGAACTTTAATCTTGCTCCTTTATCCTGGGACTAAGACCCTTAAGAGATTTATGTATTAGCTATTTGTGTATCGATTAGCTATTTCTGTATATATATATATATATATATATATATATATATATATATATATATATATATATATATATATATATATATATTAAATCAGACAGATCAATAAAAACAAACATACGCATACAGTAAGCCAATTTTTACGCGTTATAAAAAAGAAAAAAAGTCCAAAATTTAGTTTCTGCAAATCAAAAAATAACACATAAAATCATCCCCTGAACAAATACGGCCGAAGCCAGGATTTATACATATAACACTGTTTCTCAAATACCCTTACTTTAAATACCCGTAGATTTTTTGAAAGGCGAAGTGAAATAAAGATAAATTTGATTTACGAGAGAGCTAACTTTGAAAGTTCCTGGCAGTCAAGGTTATGTTTACATTAACGAAATAAGTATCATGCATAAACCAGTGAAGTTCAAAGTGTTTCGCAAAATTCTGGCAAACAATTTAGTCCCATAAAAAGTTATTTTAACAGAACTTCAAAACCGTGTTATTTTCTTAATTCCAGAAAAGGGGAACTTCAAGGAAGTGTGCAGATCCTACTAATGAAATAATCGAAAAATCAGTTCCACAGCCTTATGCTACATTTATTATGGTATTAAAAAATTACAAAAATAATTGAAAAAAAAAATCATCGAATTTTAGGGGTTTTTCCACGTTTGCCCCACTGTGCGTCGTTTGAGATATTGTTCCGATGTACCGAAATAAGATTTCCCACAACTATCTTCACACGGTATTTCATATACTATATTAGACTGTAATTCCAATTTATCTGTAGCTTTAGTTTTGGTGAATAATTTATTTATGTAGGACATGTTTTTAAATGTGGCAGTGTAATCAGTTTTATATTTAACACATTTTATAATAATTAGTAAATGGAAAAGTGTAATAAATGAAAATACGCAATTAGGGAAACAAGTGAATATAATTAGATGTATAGGATATCTCAATATGAGCGGAAACTATCTACAAGGCTGTGCGCAGGTTCTACTTCCTCTGCCGCTGTGATAATGAACATAGTAATCAAATGTCGTTGTCCTTGCGGGACACATATGATGCATCAGCACTGCCCCCCTATCATTCAAGAGCAGCAACCCATGGATTAAAAGCGAGAGTTCGATATTGTGTTATTTTTAACTACTACAAACTGCTTAGTTCTCGATATTAGTTTAGCCCTTTTATCTTGTAAATATGAAACGCAGCACTATTATTAAGTGCCAAAAGATTAATGCTACGCTGGGGCTTTTTGCTTCTAAAGCAAGCAGATGTTTAAAAAAAACAACTGAACTCAACCGCTATTAAGATCGTTATTGAGTTTATTGAGATAAATATTTCAGAAATTATAAATTCTAGTTTAATTTGGTATTAGTCCAGTCAATAAACATATTGTAGAGTGTATAAAATATTCGATTATTTTTTACCTCAGGGCCTCGTTAGGAGCAGTTAGAAGATAAACATACTAAAAGTCCCCTCCCCTGGGGAGTGATCAATAGGGGAGAGAGGAGAAAGTCCCACTTTTTTGGTTTTTCGATTATATCTCGAAAACGATGGGCTCTACAAAAATATGTTACAAATTAAATTAAAATGTCAAAATCGTCATATTTTGCTAAAACATACATATTTGCTGGCTTGGGTGTATTACGAAACTAATCAAAATTTCATACATAGGACCTGACAGTAAATTTAACCACATATTAGTTTAAAAAAAAAGAAGTTTCGGATTTAAAAAATAGTTTTGGAGTTACACTGTAAAAAGTGCCAAAAAACTTGGATTTCAAAACAGTAAGTTTTTAGCATGCTGGGATGGGTATTTGATGGAACTTGATCTAAACTTAATGTACAGGTTCATATAGTAAATTTAACCAGCTTTCAGATGGAAAAAAAGAATTTTTGGATCGAATAATTAGTATCGGATTTATAGCCAGAAGATCGTTTTATACCGACAAACGTGTCTTCACGGTGAAGTGCGACAACAGTGAAAGAGTGCTGAAATGAGGGGTGTAGAGTGCACGAAATATGCGATAATTTTTTACTTCACAGCTTTGTTAGGAGTAATTAGAAAGTGGACATACTAAAGGTCCCAGACCCTTGGAGTTAGCAGTGGTGGGGGTGGGGAGAAGGTCCCATTTATGGGTTTTTAGATTATATCTCCAAAACGCTGGACTCTAGAAGAATATGCTACAGATCAAAATTAAAGCTAATTAAATTTCCTATAAAATTGTTTAGATACATATTAGTCGAACTTTAAACGGTTTTCGAGATATACGATATAAAAAAAAACTAATGTTAACCTCACTTTTTGTCAAACATTTTGCTTCAAGTGCCAGAAAAGTTTATATGAGATAAAAGTAAATTTAATGCTCTACAACTTTGATTCTGACATATTTTCTGAGAAATGATCGTGGAAGTCACTAATGCTTGACAAAAATTGAGGTAAAAATTATTGTATTGCGAAAATTATCGGTTTTCAATAACATATATCTCGAAAGCCGTTGGAGGTATGACAAATATGTATAGAATCAATTTAATAGATAATTTAATCAGCTCTAATTTTTATTGTAACATATTTTTGTAGGGTCCACCGTTTTCGAGATATAATCGAAGAACAAAAAAAAATTGAATTCTCCCCTCCTCCCACCGTTAGCTCACTCCCCCCCTCCCCAGGGGCGGGGACTTAATGTTTATCTTCTAACTACTCCAAACGAAGCCCTGAGGTAAAAAATAATCGCGTATTTCATGCACTCTACACCCTTCATTTCGCACTCATTGGCTGAACTATATTGGTTCTAAATGGACACACTGTTACATCAACTGCATATAGCTCACAAACCCATCATACAAATGGATGTAACACCAATATTTCTGTGCATGTTCTGATATTCGTTCCTTAAAACAATAATATAATGTTTAAATTTTAAAAGGAATGAAATTGAGATTCATTTGAAGTATGCAAAATTGTATAGAAGGATCAATACAATGATAATTGATAAACCATTTGTCACTTCTGTTGGATTTTTATTTTTTATTTAATCTTAGTCACATATCTATAGGGATTTGAGGAATCACATATTATACGGGATTGAGATGAATGGTCCTGTGATATCGAAATTAAAAAGAGATCAGTAGATGGAAAAAATGTTATTTCCATGCTAAATGCAATATTATGTATTAGAAATAGAAATATCATTCCACAAAACAAAATGGAATATATTTTAAAGTATTGTATTGATTATAATGAGGCCAAGCAGCGGGAATCTCAAGTAGGAAAAAGTAAAAAACTACAACTTTTATTCTGACAATTTTTCTGAGGAACGATCGTGGAAGGCACAAAAAGCAGATGTTTGATAAAAAGTGAGGTACAAATTTTTTTTTGCGAAAATTATCTTAAAAAATTTTCTTTTTCAAAATATTATCGATATTCAATAACGTATATCTCGAAAACCATTAAAATTTCGACAAATATTTATAGGAACTATTTTATAGAAAATTTAATTAGCTTTAATTTTTATCCGTAACATATTTTTGTAGGGTCCACCGTTTTCGAGACATAATTGAAAAACAAAAACAAATTGAATTCTCCCCTCCTCCCACCGTTAGGTCATCCCCTAGTATGTTTCCTTCCGACTACTCCTAACGAAGCTAAGAAGTAAAAAATAATCGCATATTTCATGTACTCTACACCCCTCATTTCAGGACTCATTGACTGGACTATGATGGGACGTGTTACTGTTTGCTATAAAAAAGTTCCTTAGTAAAAGCAGGGCTAAAATAGATAACACCATGTTCATTTGCGTATCTTTGATATTAAGAAATTAAATCCATAGGATATAATCTTGAAATATAAATATAATAATTTGTACACTCATCATATTATCATTAAATGATTAAAATGATGATTCAAATAGATTAGAGACCTTCAACAGGTCGATTTCTTGAGTCACTGATTATCAGCTGACGTCAACTTGTTTTTTTTGAACGGCAAAACCTATTTTTCTATTTTTATAAGGAATTAGATTTTTTAAAATGAGAAATGACACCATTTAGGCAGTTGAGAACTTTTTGAGGTATTAATTTTTAAATACTTCACAACTTCAAAGTTTCTTTTTAAATTTATTTAATTATTTTCCTCATTATGGTATGAAAGATGTTTATAAATATATAACAATAATTACTTATTTTTTATAATTATTAATCATAAAATCATTTATAATAATTATAATTTATATCATATCATAATTTATATTATAACCTCGTGAAGAATATATTCAGGCAAAAATTAAAATCACCAATATATTTTTGTTGTTTACTTCAGTTTTTTCTATACTTCTTCCAACATCAAGCAACATGGAAAACTAGGATATCGGTTTGATAACGGGGGGATCAGAAATGATTTAGGAGTTATAATCACCTCGGCACGAATTTCATAGAAAAAAGTACAATCGAAATAGGGATAAAAGCAAAAATTAAAATTTTAACACATATTATTAGTCACCCAAGAAAATTTATTTCAACTAATTTTCCATGTAAGAATATATAAGATGGTCCTTAAACCAGTGATATATTGCATTGAGGCGTGGACGCTTACAAAACAACAACGAAAAAAAAAGACTTTGGAAAGAATAACTATTATATAATGTATGCTAATTATAATAAATGTATAACATAATAATATATCTATTATATATCAAAAACTTTCTCTTAATGAATTTTCGCAATTCAAAAACCAGAGAATGTTTGGTAGAACACCAACCTACTTCTGTGGGTTGAGACCAAAATAGTGTACTGACTGAAAACTTTTTCCGCAAAATGATTTCATATTGATCAACGGTTGTTCCATTGATTATAGACATGGTATATTCATTATTAAACAAAATCAGCAAGGTTTACTTTTATAAAAGTATTAAAAAAAAGTCTCATTTCCAACCCCAACTTCAAAAGATATTCCTCCGTCTAATGGTTTACACCAAAATAAAGAATATTCCATTTATTCAAATTTAATATCCAGGGATTCGATTTAGAAGGTTTGGCATGAAACCTAAACCAATTTTTAAAACAAGACATATGTTTGATAAATTGGGGGCTCTGAAGTTTTGTACACATTTTCATTTTATTGTTTTCTGAATTATTTTTTCATATTAAATTTAAAAAATAGTTCCTTTAATGAAATATCATATTATATTTGATTCTATAAACAAGTATTCAACGTTCTAATTCTTCGGTAAATAGAAACTATATTTTGCAATTGTATCTAACTATTCGTGTAGCCCCAGGTCAGGCGTAGTGAACAATTATCCCAAATTAAATTTTTTGTGATTAGGTAAGTATTCAACGTTCATATCAAGTAGGGAATAACGTTGATATAAACAAGACAATTGCATTTTATCGGCTTTGATTATATGTAATGGCTACGCTCCGAAATATGGAGCTTTGTTAAGAGTATATTCCGCTATGATTCTAATGTTGAACATCCAATTTACTTAATTATGAACAAACTTCGACGTTGGGAAAAAACTCAATTTCTCACCGACTGGGAAAAACAATCATGGTTATGTCTGCCTGTAATCTGCTGTTTAAAGAAAACTGTCCGCAAATTTTCGATCCGCGGGGCATCAATAGACCTAGAGTCTATCAAAATCCCTAACATTTAAAAAATGTAGACAAACCGTGACTTTTTTCATTCAAACCTAAAAAGTCGGTACCAGCGACAAAGGCCATATAACAAACATATTCTCCAATAAATTTCTATTTAATAAGAAATTTATTATTTATTTAAGAATTCCTTGTTTATTTAATATGGAAACTGTCGGCAAATTTTCAACACGAGCAGCGCCAACAGAGCTAGAGCGTTTCAAAATGTTCAATTTTTTAATAATTGCATGTTTAACAAAAAAAAATTGGATGTTTAATTATGCTTTTACGTAAACTTCAACCACATAACCAGTTTAAAAATGACTGCTATGCGTGATAATATCATTGAGGAAATAATTCTTATTAATTGCTATAATACATGATTTTTATCGATGAATATACAGGGTGAGTATCTCCTAGTGTAAAAAAAAAGATTGGGTGAAACTAAATCAAAAATGTAGCAAAATGCCGCAGACCTCATCTTTCTATTCCAATCCGTTGCAGATATACGTTAAATCAAAGCATTTTTTGAGGAAACTACGTTTTTTCCCATAAAAGCTGTAATATCTCTATTTTGTTTAAATATTTTTTAAATTTTGACATTAAATTTTCTATAATAGCTGAGTATCTGTAACATCAATAAAGCGACACCAGATCAGAGGATCTTGAACTATGATTTTTCAACCCTATTTGACAGCAATACAAAGATGAATATACTAACGATACTCCACATAAAAGGGTAGAAATGCCTTCCCTTGTAAAAACAGACTCATTGGCCCATAAAATTCACCTCAAAAAATAGTATTCTTCAACACAATCTGCATTCAGAAGCTAACGGCAAAATTGAGGTCTATGTTCATTATCATTGGATTTTAAACATTACATTGAAAATCTAATAAAATAAATCCTAAATAATAATAATAAATAAATAAATGTAATAACATAAGATCCTCTGATCTGGTGTCGCTTTATTGATAGTTTTCCTTTATTTTTATTTATTAAACAATAATTTTTTTCTTTGCTTTTTATTCCAATGAAGAGTTTATTATGTTTAAAATTCATATTTCCATTAAGGGATTGTCATAATGTTTTATTTGCACAAGTAACTGATTTGGATGCCAAATGAGAACACCACGTTTTTACGGTATCAAAAGTGAATTTCTCCATGAAATTGAAACAAAATAATTAAGTTTAACATTCCATACGAAAGCTAATTTTCAAGTTTTTGTGAGATTTGACGTTTTGTAAATAGTTTTTTCGAAAAACGGTAAGCGTTGAAGTAATGTAAGACATTGTGACTACCCTATATAAGGTGAAGATCAAGCTGTTCTTTAGGTCCCAAGTTTGTAACATTTAAGGTTACATTACTTTCCTCTTATAGGAAATTTAATGCTAAATCCGAAAATGTGATCAAAATTTGAAAAATATTTAAACAAAATCGAGATATTACAGCTTTTATGGGAAAAAACGTGGTTTCCTCAAAAAATGCTTTTATTTATCGTATATCTGCAACGGATTGGTAAAGAAAGATGAAGTCTGCGGTATTTTGCTACAATTTTGATCTAGTTTCACCCATTTTTTTTTTTTTTACACTAGGAGATACTCACCCTGTATAAAACTTCGGTTATTAGTTAAAAAGTCGTTTTTTTCAGTTTTTCGTTAAAAACTCGGAGACTCTTGCCTCTAGTGAAAAGGTGTCTATGGACTAAATTGATTAAGATAAAATTCTTTACAAAAAAGATTCTTTACATTTTTTTGCTGGGATCAATGCTTAAGGAGATATAGTGAGAGAATAAGGAAAATTAAAAGTTTTTATCGTTAAAAATTATATGTTTATCGTTAATATTGAAATGTTTATTTTTACAAATGAATAGTTTATTATTATTAATTAAATGGTTATTCTAAAAATAAAATATTTGTTGTTAAAGCTAATATGTTTATTATTATACAGGGTATTAGCGTTCCAACCTTGAAATTGAACCAAAAATAAAAAGGAAATTATTTTAGCTCTAAATGTGGTCAAAAGATTTTCTAGCATCCGTTTTGGGCAGTGTTGACGTTGAAAATTGTATGTTTTTAGCAGTATGATACAATAACTCGGAAACCGTTACTTTCAGCACATTTTGTGTTCTATACATTATTAAATCTAAGGAAATTTTCAATAAATTTGGTTCTATTCATTTTTTTGCTCCCATCAATATTTTTAGAACTGTTAAGGACGAAAAATTGGCAAACTTTCGCCTGAAGTCGCACTTTTCTTCGAAAACACATTTGTCGGTACTCTTTTGGTTATAACTCCAAAACTATTTATCCGATCTAAAATCTGTTTTTTTTTTTCATCTGAAAACTGGTTAAATTTACTGTCAGGCTCTATGTATGTTTAAATCAAGTCCCGTGAAACATCCATGCCAGCCCGCTGAGAACCCCGTACTATTGTGAAGTCCTTATTTTTTTTTTTTGGCACATTTCTCGTTATAACTCCAAAAATATTTTTAATATTTAAAATAATAAACTATTCATTTGTAACAATAAACATTTCGCACTTTTCCGAGAAATCACGAGAAATACTCTTATGTCTATAACTCCTAAACTATTTGTCTGATTCCGAATTTCTTTTTTCTATCTAAAAGCTGGTTAGATTTACTATCAGATCCAATATATCAAATTTTAATTAAAATCCGTGAAATATCCATTCCACCACACTAAATTCCGTGTACTGTTGTGAAATTAATTTTTTGTTTGCACATTTTTCGTTATAACTAGAAAAGGATTTGTTCGATCCTGAATTTCGTTTTTAAATCTCAAAGCTGATAAGTTATGTTTAAGATCCTTTAAATCAAACTTTGATCAAACTCCGAGAAATACCCACAATTTCATATACAGGACCTGATAGATAATTTAAGTAGCTTTGAGATGAAAAAAATAAATTTAGGATCGGACACATTAATTAGGAGTTGTAGAGAAAATGGGTAAAAAAATACTTGGATTTTATAAACGTTCGCAGTTTGTAGCGTGCTGGCAAGATTATTACACGAAATTTAATTAAAATTCAATATATAGGATTTGATAGTAAATTTAACTAGCTTTGAGAAAAAAAAAAAGAAAGAAATTCGGGATCTGACGAATATTTTTGGGGTTATAACGGGGGTACTCAGCGTGCTGGCATGGATGTTTCACGGGACTTGATAAAAACTTCATACATAGAGTCTAGCAGTAAATTTAACCAGCTTTCAGATGGAAATAAACAAATTTTAGAACGGAAAAATAGTTTTGGAGTTATAACCAAAAGAGTGCCGACAAACGTTTTTTCGAGGAAAAGTGCGACTTACCGATAGTTAGCCTATTTTTCATCCTCCACAGTTCCAAAATTGTTGATTTGAGCAAAAAATGAATAGTACCAAATTTATTGCAAATTTGCTTAGCTTTAATAATGTATAGAACTCAAAATGTGCTGAAAGTAACGGTTTCCGAGTTATTGTATCGTACTGCTAAAATCATACATCTGTTCACCTGTTGATTTTGTCCCGGGTCAAGAATAGTGAACTATTACTAAAGATTATTATTATTTAATTTTATATAATAAGGTTGAATATATTTAGCATGTTTTAAAAACGAAAAAATAATCCCTTTTGGCAGATTTAAAGTAAATTTTGTGTATTCCTGAATATCCAGCCTGTTTACCTTTTTATGTAGTATTTTATTATTATTATTTATTTATTTTTTTAATATTAAATCTAGAATGTGCGGATAGAATCACTTACTATTTGGCAGGTTTAACAAAAAGCTGAGGAATCGGCAGAATGACCAACTGCAGATAAGGCATGCAACACTTCTGACGGTTGTGAACAAAATGGCCCAACCATCCATCTGAATGAAGTCCCTCTGCGGAAAAATATCACGATTGTTCAGAGTGTTTACATCTAAATTGGCGAGAACTGAGTACTAAAGGCTATCCGTATGATAATCGGCTTTCTTTATTCACAAGTAAATAGATTATAGAATGAGGCAATCATAATAAAACCATAAAATACAGTCATAATAAAAACATACAAATATGATACAAAGTACTATTTTACGAACCACACCCAAAAAAGAAATCCCTCCGCCTGATGGCGTCGCCCAAGATGGACAACAGTCGTATTTACCAAAGATTATATTACATTTGATTCTCTAAATAAGTATTTAATTTTAATATTCAACAGTAACATTAAGGAATTATACCAAAATAGAAAAGTATATTTAAAAATTGTTTTCTATGTGAAAATAAATCTCTACGGATATTTGCGTCAACTAAAATAGCAAATAGTTTAATTTATTAGTTAAAATAAAATCTATATTATTTAAACGAATATATTAAATTTGTTTAAAATAAATTTATTTGTTAAAAATCGAGTATTAAACTTTAATATCCATCAGTAGAAGGAGTTATAGAGAGTTAGCTAACGTAATAAATTTTTAAAAGAGAGACAATAATTAGATTGGGTATATGATTTGGATGCGGTAATAGATACTCATCTTTCCTATTTTATCATTTTTTCCTATAAAATCTGTTTAAAATGTTTGAACATAAACACTTACTGGTATCTCCAGAACACAAACACACCACCTCCGAAGACTGGGTCCAGAATGGCCTAATCCAACTATCAGAATTAAGTCCCTCCGCGGAGTACGCCTGTTTACAACTTTTACAACTTGATGACAAATTATTGACTATCTTTAAAGGGCTATCTGATTGATTATCGGCTATCTATATCGTCAGCAAATGTATTTATCAAGTCAGTCTATGAATGAAGTGATAACGAAAAACTTAGAATATAGTCTTAAGGCCTACTTTATAAACCACGCCTAGGAGTGATGTCCCTACGCCTAATGGCGTCGAACAAAGAAAATAATAGTTTTATTGAACATATACCAATCGTATTTGATTCTCTAAATGAATTTAAGACTTATACTAGCAGAACAAAGGTAGAAGTTAAAATAAAAACCTTTTTTGACTAATCATGCATTATAGAAATCCATGTTTAGGAAGGTGTTTGGGCTAGGATAAGATAGACCTAACTCAAGTACACAGATCATACCGCCTCAGAAAAGATAATGAGTTAAAACCTAACTTTTATAGACTATTCAAAAATATCTTTTTTTACTCCTATTTCTCTCTATTCCTATTTACTTATATCCAGACAATGGGTCATGTGTAATCCTCTAACACTTGCCTGTCTGATTCTTGAATCTGATTTGTTTTTCCCTATCAACTATTGAAAATTCCAGTTCCCCTGAATGATGGCCTAACTTTAAATATTTATATGTTAATAACATATTGTTTAATCATTGGCACATGTCTCAGTATAATCAAAAGTTAACCAAAAATTATATGTAACTTACCAACAACCCCAAGAACCAGATGAATTGCTGGTTTACAAGATTCCATAAAACAAGTCATTTAGTTCCCTTGTAATTTTTAATTTTATTAAATATATTTGCAATCCTTTTAGGGATTGTTTATCTAATTATCAGGCAAAAACATCATTCGATGTGCCACACCCCAAATAAAGAAATCCCTCCGCCAAGTGACGCATCTTAATGAACGCATTACAACATGGTTATGGTCAGAGTAGCTTAATTATTTCATTATAACATTCGATTTTAAATATTAAACGTCGAGAAAAGAATACTTTGCATTACTTAATGACCGATTCAAAACTACTGAAATTAAAATGAAATTGTAAGACTTTGGAATAAATCACCGACCACACCCACCGTAGTTATACCTCAGCTTTAATGAGTTATTTATATTGAAGAAGTGATTTGGCAAACTAAATATTATAAATAAGTATTATATTTTAGTATACGTATGAATCATCGAACAAAATAGATTTACTATGTTTCGGTTTTGGATTTCGTAGAAACCCGAATGTTTACTTCAGAAAAAAATGGATTTAAAGTACCGTAAGCTGTCCTATATCTGTGATTAAACATTAATTAAGGATTAAACATTGAATTGTATCTACAAAGTCCACAATCACGTCTAACAGAATGGCCATTAAACCGGGCATTTACCCAACTGACATGTGCATCAGAGTAAACAACGATTCCTTCCAAATTAAACACAATTTATACATGATATTGACTCAATAATATAAAGTTGAGCCTACCTTATTCTTCCAAGTCATATAAAAACAAGCTGCCAGAAAAAACGCTAACCTCTTAAAAGGATGCAGAAGATGTTGAAGACTGAAGAACCAGCGATGGCGCAACCCTTTTATATATACTTAGCTGGGTGGGGGATGTTAAAATATTTCCCATGAGAACTTATTTATACAAACATAAATAAATACTGTTAAAATATTATTCATAAAAAAATTTTGATAGCAACTAAAAGAAATGGGAATTTTATTCAAACAAGTGGTTACTATTGAACTAATGTTTATATAAACCTCGTGAGAATGTTTATTAGGGACCGCCAAGAAATGCAAACAAGCAATTTTATGAATTAAATTTTTGTGATTTGCTGATAAGGTAAACATTTTTTGTACAACTTCTGTTTGTTTTGTATAATCTTGTACAATCTTTCTCGTGATGAGTGTTTATTTAATGTTTCTCATTTATTTAAACGCTACTGTAATCATTTAAAAGAATAAACTATACTTTCTGTTATAGGGTCTTCCGATAATAATTCTTTAGATTTTTCATATTAAGGCTTTCATGAAAAATAACTTTGAAACATTCTCATGAAATTATCTAATGTGAAGTTCACAAGAATTACTTTAAAGATCTAATTAATTGGATAAATAATTCGTTCAAGTTTTTAGTTGGAATATTCATATACTAGTTTGAAATAGATGTATTGAAATCAAAGTCTTGAAAAAGTTCTTCAGTTCATCAAAATTTAATTATAATAATTTGTTTCATGTCTTAAAAACTGTAGCTGAAAAATATTATTTAAAAATACCGTAATATCGCGTATATATTTAAATGAAAAATCAGATGATTGTGTATTAATGCAGTATCCTCGGGTAGATACCACCTACTATTATTAGCTAAGTGAACTCCAAGATACTCGGTAGCTCTATTTCCATTAATATTTTCATAGGGGTGATCTCTGAAGCTTATTTTTACCTCTTTTAAAACTTTCACTACATTCATTGTTTTGTTTTTTGAATTGCATTATAATTCTGCTCGCTATTTACACTCACTATAAGCCTGTTCTTTTGAGGTCAGGTAGTAGCACTCACATTTTGACTCCTGGCGCTATTCGTCCAAAGTCTGGTCAAACATCAACCCCTGATTACTGCTAGACCGATTCTATCACATAAATTCGCCCGTTTAGCCATCTAACCAGGAGATGTTAACAGTGAGTGTACGACCGTAGTTCTTTCGAGTGGTAGAGGGAACCTCAGAAGACCCATTAAGGAACAAAGATGTCAGAAAAAAATATCTGATAAAGTAGATATAGACGAGGGAGACAGATGGTATAAAATAGTAATGAAGATATTGAGCCACGTCTCTTCAATACCAACGTAAACAACACAGCTTGAATGCTATTTCTATAACAGTTGGTAACTGCTTTACGTGAGGATAATCCCTAACCATGTTACAATTCACAGAAAACTGAGGTGGGAAGTCTTTGTGGCGGGTTTTTAGCATGGCACAACATATGGATTGGACAGTATTTTAGAAGAAGAAAATAAACTTTATTCTTGGACAGCTTGTCCCCTAAGAATAACATATGAGTGCAATACAAATAGCAATCGTCTGGATACAACAATTGATTAATAATTACATTGTACATTTGCTCGGAAGATTGAAAATTCAGGAGGTAAAGAAATAGATGATGTTTTTAGGTGTGGCTCTCTAAAAAAAAGTGCTGTACAATACTTCCCGAAAGTCCTCGGCATTGTCTTAATCCATCTCGGTGGGATTCCAACGCATCAGCCAATAGTAATGGCTTGCAATGTGCATATATGTGTCTATCCATAGTCTGGCATCAATCTGTGGATATCCAACGGATAGCTTACCAACGAATATATTTATTGCCTTCCTTGATTTTTGCCACATGATAGTTCCTGAAGCCTGTCTCAAATAACAAAGATCTTATAAACCTCCACAGAAATTTGCTGATTAGTAAATGGAGATCATGCTCATTCACTAAAAGACGTTTATCTCTCCAATACATAAAAAAAAGCGGTCTATTGAATTGCTCGAACTGTCATGATGTTCCACTCTCTTACACCTACAAAATCCTTTCAAACATCCTATTTATAACTTTTAACGCTTGTTAGGAACAAAAACTATGTCACTGCCAATGTGGATTTCGATGAGAAAGATCAACGTTAGATCATATTTTCTACCTGAGGACCATATATACCGTCTTAAAAGGTCCAAACCGGACACTAAGCACACAGGGATAGCAATGGAGGTTGAGCTAAATCCAAAACTGGGGATTTTTATATTTGATAGTTTAGTGAATATTCTGTTTGCGTAGTAGTAGACGACTTGGTAGATTGTTAACTCTTAAGTCATCAAGAAGATGTAAAAAAAAATCCCTTCGAACCTCTTACTTTATCCTTTTCATATACCAACATTAAATGATCCTTCTTCGCCAAAGAATCCATCTTCTCGAACTCCCTCTCTGCCAAAATTTCTTCTCTTAATATATCTAAACCTGATTCTGTCCTCACAATTTAAATACTTAATTCAAAAAATTAAAGTCTTACAGAAAGAAGTAAACGGTTTTTATTGAGGTAACATATAACTAATACTAATTCGTTACTTACCTTTATTTGTTGTGACAATGACTAATAGAGTTTACTTAACTATATGTCTTATTATGATGGCCATTTTTTTTATTATTAAAAGCGTACATAACTTATTATTATTATATTTTTAATTAAATTATTAGATTATGTTTATTATACTGATATTATATTCGATAGAGAAAGATAGCGACAGCTCAGTCGCATTGTAACCTCGTGTTTTCCACTATGATACCATTCAGAAGTCCATCCAGGCGGTTAATTAGAAGTAGGGAGCCTAACACATTTCTAGACAATGAGTCCAAAAACGAACCCTTAGGAATCCAACTGTGATCTCAAACTTTAAATCCAGCACATTTGTCATATCTTATGAAAACTCTCGATAATCCTCATGGTAATGTGGGATCTCAATCCTTCCATGATACAATCCCATTGTGCTGAATTGGATCATTTTTTTTGTGTACATGTGCGTGTGTTCTGTGAATATTGGGTTGCTCGGAAATAATTGGTTTTGAAATTTAAAAAATAAAATAAATGATAAAAAAACATTTTTTAATTAACCATACTCTCCATTACTCTCAAACCTACCCACACAAAAATCACCATTCAAATATGTGAGTTACAAGTCAAAACGTATCCTTGTTAGATGAAACAAATATATCTCACTGCATCAGATCTGGGTAATGGAATTTTATTTAATAGGACTTTTGGGCCGAAACTACGACGTAGAGTAAAAGTAATGTATCAGGTTTTGGTTGAGGTAAAGGGATAAAAAATCTCTTAAAAAATATCAGGTTTTGGTTTAAACATGAAATTTTACATTCATTTCCGAACAACCCAATATTTCATCACACATCAGAAACAAAAATACAGACAAGATTATAATTTTTATAGCCTACCATTTGGTTGTGTATAGTTATCGTTGTTATGGCAATGGCATCATTATTTATTACCTTTTGTTAAAAAATAACCATTTTGCAAATCATTCTTATCAAAAAGTCAAATTTTCTAAAGGTATACTTTCAGAATGCCAAATATGTAGAGGTTTAGAAGGATAATTAATAACAAAATATTGCATAACAATCATAGCTTTATTCATAGTTTATTGCTAATATAATTTTAAAATATTTTCTATGTTATTAGACTAACACTATCATTTTTAGGGTCACATTTGGGGAAGTTCACGGACATATCTTTAACGGATTGTGATCCACCGAACGTGTCGTTCTGCAAACTGACCAGAGGACATAACGTTACGCTCACGATCAACTTTATCCCAAGTAAGGTATTTTTTTATGTTATTAAATTATTTTATGATAATGGAATTTCAAAACAAGTCTCTCATCTATGTTATTAAGAAACAACATAATTCTCTTTCACGCTAATTTCATTACAAAGTGTATTGAGCTATAGGGATGAATGGACAAAAACCTTACATCTATTTAGATATCTATCATATAAAATAAAATACACTGAGATCATAAGAAATATTTACAAATATTAAACATGTATATAGTCAATTTTTCTTTCGTGTTCTGTTGTCAAAGGAATAAAACTCAAGTTTTATTCCACGCGAAAAAAAATTTAATATCAAGAATTCATATGTGTTGGAAGAGTATGGAATCCGATCATGGGAAAATAACTTTTTCAAGAACGTAGCTATGAAATATTTTTAGCTTGAAATATTTTCTAATATAAAAAAAGTTCAATGCTTAGTATCATTTTTATTCAAGGGGTCATGCTTAACAGGAAAAATCTTACTTCCAGACTGTCCGTAACCGATTCTCATCCATATTTTTGTCGTGATTTTACAATGAAAAAGTACCTCAATTTCTTCCTGGAATAACAGCAGATCATGAATATGTTTATCTATAATCCACTACTTTTCCCAATTTGCATTTTAGAATTAAAAGCATCAAATTACTTAAATTAGTCATTAAATTATATTAACAATTAATGATTATTCGAAATAAAAAGATAGGGGATTTCAAACGTTAATTTTTTCATTCAAACCAATACAGCTCCTAAACGGTAAGGCCATAGCGACAAACGTTGCACAACAAAAATATTATTCAATAAATTTCTGATTAGGAAACTTGGTGAATGTTTGATCTGAGCAAAACCAACAGAGCTATAGCGTGTCAGAATGTTACATTTCTGAGGGTGAAAAAAGTTAGAAAGAAAAAAATATCATACACAGACCTCCAACTAAAAGTCACATCCAAGTCAAAATCTGTTCTATTATTGTGTTAGGAGATGAGAAACAAAATAAAACAAACTAATATAAAATAAAAAATAAAACGTGTTGAGATTTCTTATGTGAGAATTGTTATATCCCAAGTTTTAAAAATTATATCTGGGGCGATGAGGTACGGATGATCTTGGATTCGATTCCCATCTGGGTCGGTTGATTTTATATTGTGGTGGTCCAGCGAAATGAGATTTTTATCCTTCCTACTCTGGTGAGAATGGGTTATTAACCACAGTATAACCCTTCCAACCATTGTTAGAGCACATAAGGACGTAAAGCCCCAACAACAACAATTGTGAAAATTTCAATTTTATGGTAAATTAATAGGATGTAAACATTATTTTAAAAAAATCATTATATCTTGGTCACTTTTTTTTTTTTTTAAATTGTTCAAGTCAAGTAATCTAACCTTATAGATTTTTTAATATAAAAACTTATGGTGGATTTCAGTTTAACACAGTAAAAACTGTAATGATAGATTATTTATAAGCGAAAACAAAATATTTTATTTTTTCGTAGTTTCAAGTTATCAAAATTTTGAGGACAAAAATTAAGATTTCACTTCGAACCTCTGCCGCATGTAGTCATTTTGTCCGATTTTGAATTTTCCCTTTTTTTATACATATACAGTACAACCTCGATAATCCGAACTAAGTGCTTTCCAGGCATAGTATGTAGCATGCAAAAAATGAACACTGACATACTAGTTCCCATAAAATAAGAAGCACGTTGTATTGTTAAAGGTAGTTTGTTTTATGAAATACTACAGTAAGGTAACTGACTATATTTTATGTAATGTTTTGCACATGAATTTCGTAATATTTTACATAGTATGTATACAATCTTAAACACACACAGAAAGTACAGTACTGTACACACAAAAAAATTATGCTGTACAGAAGGATAAAAAATTCAAGAAAACAAAAAACTATACATTTGGAGAATAGTCACTTATTTTTTTTCTGAACTAAGGTTGAAGAACGTTTTTTGGCTGCTAAATCACGGATTTTCGGAAAATAATTTTTATTTTTCCTAAAATGGCGTTCGGATTATCGAGCGTTCAGATTACAAAGGTTCGGATTATCGAGGTTCTTCTGTAATTAATTATCATGCTACATGTTATGTGTAAACAATTGGACTGAAAAATAAAAACAAGGTTTTTATTGATAACTTAAGTTCTAAAACACCACCTCAGTTAATGGGAATCGAGTAAATTTGGACCCATTACAAACATCCAAGTCAAGGGGTGATGGAAGTATGGGCATTTTCAATTACAAAAACAATGTAAAGCTTTAATAAAGGGTAAATTTCTAAATAAATAAATTTAATCGTCTACCCGAACCCGAAGGCTCGATACCGACACCAACCTCTGACCACACACTTCCCTCGAACAAATCCCATTAAAACCTTAACACAATCCTCTCATCTACATCTCTGTCAACCCTTGGACTTAAACGCAAAGGCTCAAAACTGATTACCATTGGAAATCGGTTATAATTAAATTCAACGACTTTAAATGCAAATTTTAACCGTCGCATTGCTATAAACTTTTAGAAATATATTGAACAAAATTCTAGTATATCATTTTTAAAACTCGAAATGTCCAATTTTTTTTTTTCTCTGAGTACTATGTATTTTTCCCAGCTGTTTTTAGCAGGAACCATATAATTATTATTAGGGACCATTGTAAGGAACACTGTTGGTAGAATTACCGAAAATGTTGATCAAAATTGGTTTCGGACGTCAGTTTTAGTCCGGAAAGGACCTTGGTTGCAATACTGATGATGCTAGTCGGGATAGTGTGATGACTGTCGATATCAGTTGCAATGCTCATCATTTAAAAAAAAAACAACAATATTTTTGATTCGTCGACGCCTGTACCTTGGTCCACTCAGATCAAATATTTAGGACTTTAGATGGATAAAGGACTAACGTTTACTGAACACACTGATTATGTGTGTAATAAAGCAAACAGGGCTCTGTGTACTATATACCCATACTTTAATAGGAATTCTAAGATAGGCACAGATAATAAACTATTACTATATAAAGCCTGCTTAAGACCTATAATTACGTATGCAAGCCCTATATTCAGCTTTATGTCAAAAACTAACTACAGAAAATTGCGAATATTCCAAAACAAATGACTAAGAATTACTGGAAGGTATGAATACTTTACAAAAATTAAAATTATGCATAATAAGAATTGTGTATACCTTATATTAATGTATTTTTCAATAAGTGTAAAAAGAACAAAAACCCACTTATAAAAAAAATATTGGTAACTACAATAAAAATAGTACAAAACGGCATGTACATAAAAGAACTAGATATTTATTAATGTAGTATAATAATCAATTATATTTATTGTTATTTTAAATATACTTGTTCATGTATGTATACGTATACATATTTGTATATGTATGTATTATGAGTGAGTGTATGTATTTAGATGTGTGTGTATGTAAGTATGTATGAGTATGTATACTTAAGTTTATTAATAGTATTTTATATAAGATTGAGACTGGTTTATTTTTTGGTACAGCATTTAAAAAAAAATTATGTAAGAAATAAAGAAAAAAAAATTATATAAGAAATAAAGAAGAAAAAATTTCGATTCGTTATTTTTCCAATAGTCGGAAGATTCAATTTATTTCATTTATTCCCCGTATAAAATTAAATAATTTTTGAGGAATATATTATAATTTAACATATCCATGAACCTATTATTTATTTTATTTTTTAAATATATTGCATTAATTGCAGACATAAATATAACACAAATCAATGCTGTTGTTCATGGAATCCTTGGAGGTGTACCAATACCATTCAACCTTCCGAATCCGGACGGTTGCAGAGAGAGTGGACTCCAGTGCCCGATAGTGGCAAACCAGAAGTATACTTACTCAGCGACATTACCAGTTCTTCACAACTACCCCAGGGTATTGTACTGTTCTTGAATTTTTTAAAAATATATGTTACGATATTAGACTTTTATAAAAGATTTTTGAATTATTTGTCCCATCCAATGGAATGTTTTTTATTCGAAGATTACTTTTGAAAGTTAAACATCCGTCTTCAGTTCTAAAAACATAGAAGAAATTTTAAAACATCAGCATTTTGCTTCATAGATTATATACATTAGTTTTTTTTAATGTAAGACAAGAAATCAAACATGTTGGTACCCACGTAAAGAGGTTCTGAAAGTTATGAGGACCTAGATCAGACTGATTGTGAGTGTAAAGAGACGAAAGGTTGAGGTAGATGGACAGTACTTAAGGTTTTCCTTATGACTGATAGGTTTTTCTATTCCTATTGGAAAAAAAATTATAATGTCAAAGAGTCCCAATAGTCCCATTTGAATATAATATATATAATCTATGTAGCCAAGTGCTGATGTTTTGAAAGTTTATCTATGTTTTTAAAACTGGTGATGAATTCAAAATAAAAAATGTCCAATAGAAGTGACAATTAATAAGCCAATCGTAATCAAACCATAATTGATTGACATGAGCTTTAATCTTACTGATATGGATATGACGTATAAGTAAGCTTGGGGGTTATTAAACGTTTTGGTTTATATTGGTGTCTAATATATTTGATTTATCGAACTTATTTTCGTAAATGTATATCGTATACTAATTATATTCTACTTAAATTCGACTAGTGGATTCGAGGGAGTATCTAGCTTATCATGGAAAGATAGGTATCTTATTTGGGCCTAATATGCAACATTTATAATAAGTTTATTTGTGAAGTAATAAGGAAGTTTGAGGATTTTACGAAGGATTTCTGACTGTAAGGATTGGACACGTGAAGAATTGGAAGATTTAGTGGAGCCCCAAAATTCAACTCCGTATATCCAAATGTGTCTAATTACTTACAAGTGAACAAGTCTTTTGTAATTAATTGGGAGCTTTGAACGATTGTCTAGTAAACGTTCGAGAAGTCAAAAAAAGACGAGCAGTTTCTTGTTCAAGTCTCGTAAGATGATATTTAAGTTCAAGAATATGATTCTATTTAGTGGTTGGTACACAATTTTCATTATACAACTTATTAATTTCTTTTTACATATGGTGTACTAATTTTGAGGTTAAGGTCTAAGCTGGGCGTTCTAAAATAATCCGCAGCAAAGTCTCTTCTCACTGGTTAGACCGCTTATAGAAGTCCTGGTCGACTTCTCTCAATCCAAAGATCTCTTCCTATTTCTCGGATTGGCGCTGTATACCACCCCGTTTCCTCCTTTTTCTTTACTATTCGTCTTCGGCCCGAAAACTTTACATATTCTTTGTTGCCTTACCGACAAAGGGTCCACCTGTTCTTCTTCCATTAAACAGGTAGCAAAGAGTCGGTACTTGCTATACACCTCTCATAATGGCGTATCCCATGGATCTGCCAAAGCTAAGCTGCTTCCCATTTTTTCTCTTTTATTCTTTTATTAATACAAATTTACAACTGTATTAGAAAACACATCTACTAAATATAAGGTATACATGAGATATAATGACGTGAATAAAACTTGTTGAGGAACTACCCATTGGTAGTACTTTAATGAATATTTACAAAAGAAGATCACGAGGCCATCTTCTTTTCATACGTCTCGGAGGATTGCCCAGAATGGAAGGGGAAGCAAGCTGTGCAACAAGTGGATTTGTATGTGTGTTAAGTTTATTATGAAAGGAGAGGTATCTGGTTCGTGCCAAATCGGCGAAGTGTGAGATTAAGGTCATTGTGGATCAGTTCATTTGTGACAAAGTAAGGAGCATTAAGGATTTTTCGAAGGATTTTGGATTGGAGTGATTGGATGCGGGAAGAATTCGATGGTTTGGTGGATCCCCACAATTCTACACCGTAAGTCCAAATAGGTCTGATAATCGTCATATAGATAAGTTTCTTATAGTGAATCGGGAGATTTGAACGTTTGTCAAGCAAGTGTTGTAGCAGTCGAAATGGACGTGCAGATTCTTTTCTTTTCAATCTTGTATGAGGGTTCCAGGTAAGTCTCTTGTCCAGATAAAATCCAAGGTATCCTATTTGTTCCACATTAATTAGCGATACCCCGTTAAAGGATACAGGGGGACAGAATGAGGTAGGTTTTCGACGGAGGGTAAAGGTTATTTGTTGGGATTTACTAGGATTTATCTTGACTCTCCAGTTATGACACCATTCTTCAAGGGAAGTAATATGTGATTGGATGTCTGGGATGCAGAAAATGGATCATCATTGACTGATAGCAAGCTGGTGTCATCAGCAAAGGTTGTGAGGAAAGTATTAGGATGAGTTGGGATATCAGCTGTATAAAAGGTATAAAGAATGGGACCCAGGAATACCAGCGGTCTGAGGAAAGAAGTATGTAGGATTGTGTTTAACTTTAAATACTCTATCGGAGAGGTAGGAACGGAGGATGAGGAAATGCTTCCCATTTAAACATTTAATATCTGAAAATTATTATATATTTGTTTGTTATTATCTGTAAGCCAAAAGCATTATAACATTTTAATATTTTTCAGGTTAAAGTGACAGTTAAATGGGAACTACAGACAGCAGAAAAGCAAGACATTATCTGTTTTGAACTTCCAGCAAAGATAACTTAATTTTTAAGATTTTGTTTTTAAAAGTTGATTTCTTATATTCATCATGAATCCTATTAAATCAAGTTATTTGTTGACGATAATCATAAACATTTACAATGTTACTTTTTCTTTAATTGGAGTTTTATGATTTTAAGTGAGATAAAAGTTAAATCAATTGAGATCAATTTAGAGAGTTCTAAGGAATGTACAGATTTGTAATAAAATATATTCACAATATTTTGAAAATTGTTGCGACTTTATTTCTAGACATTCCTAATTTCATTCAATATAATTTCTTACAAAAAAAAAAATTGAAAATATGTAACAATATTTTTTTTCCTTTTAGAGATTGTTAAAATGAGATTTTATTAAGTATATTGTATGGAGAATTTTATTGATCTTAAAAATCGCATAAAACTGTACCAGTACTACCAGTGAAGGGCTTGGGTTCAGTACTTAGGTAAGGATGTACTATAACTGGACCAGCGATTGTGAAAGGAAGAGATTTGGCCGAAATCGCGTTATAATACCAGGTTTCTTCCTCAATAAGGGTACCCACTTTCTATAAATCCTCATTCTACCAGACCTCGCGGTCGAGTAACGGCCGAACTAACAAAAAATATATTTTAAGTCAGACTCGAACACGGACCCGGGAACTTGGTAGTCAAGTGCCTTATCCTCTGAGCTACTGCGCCTCCTACAAAGCCCTTAGTCCGAATTATTGTATTTAAAACATAATACTCTATGTATATATATATATATATATATATATATATATATATATATATATATATATATATATATATATATATATCATTTATATTAAACAATGAATTTGAACTTTACTTGTTTATCTACATGTGGCCTATGTTTTGTAAAATTACAGCCTCTGGTTTATTAGAGTTGATTTTTAGTTTAAATTTTTGACAATACCTGTTATTTAGTTTAAACTTTTTACCCTGTTTTCAATTTTTTGAATTTTTTTTCCCGGGATCTTACGTTGCTATTCAGTTTCTTTAAAAAACATCTCTATTATCTTGCAATCAATGTCATGTGGATTGGCCATTATTCGGTTGATGTATATTTATGAGACCATAGCAATAATCCGAATATTATTATAAACAGAAACACCACGTCCACGTAGAAATACTTTAATTGTATGCCAACGGATCGACCTGCCTTACAGGTCTTCTTCAGGGCCTGCGAACCATACTGGAGAGGAGAGGAGAGGAACGAATACTCACGAACCTCATTACGCTGATGACACTGTGATTCTAGCGTTAAGTAAGTAAAGAGAAGTTTTTACTGGGCTAAACCGTGAAAGCAAAAGAGTTGGTCTCGAAATTAATAAGTCGAACCATAAGGATACACCAAGAATCATCTGGCTTGGACACTTCGAGAGGATGCCCGATCAGAGAATAGTGAAGAAGAATATGTGAGAGAGCTTTATAGGAAAACGAAACAGAGAACGCCCTAGGAAATCCTGACAAAAGGATGTTGAAGAAGATATAAGAAATGTTGGAGTTGCGAAATTAATGAATAAAACTGTGGGTAGGAATGAGTGGAGGAGAAATGTACGAGAGGATGGGCTGTAGCACCAAAACAACATTAACATCTTTTATTCACAACTTATTTATCTGTTATTGAAATTTAAATTCCAATTTTAGAAGATTACGGCAGGAATAAAATCAACTTTATGATATGAAATGCAAAAACAATTCTAATCATCGATAAACAATTTCTATAACATAATCAATCTCACACAGTTTCATTTTTTGAAACACCTTTTCTATCAACTTAGATTTGTATGTTTAGAATTAGTTTCTGTTTGAATGCATCCCTATTTTTTTTTATTTATTTATTATTTTTTTTTTATAGTTATGTTAACATGAGAGCTACAAGTTGTTTGTTTTTCTAGTTATACATTTTAGTTTTTCTGTGGCCATTGTTGGGTTAATGGCACGAAAATGTCAGGTGTAAATAAATATATGCAGTATGGGATTATTAGCAATTTACAGTTTATGAAACACTGCTATCACATATGGGATTTGGTGAGAACAATTAATTTTATATTTTATAGCCCCCTACTAATAAAATTATTTTTTAGCTAGCAGATACAAGAATCAGCTGATATATTAACCATTAATCAAAAAATGATAACAGTCCTTCTGATAAAATAAATATTTTTGATTCGCCGTTTTCACGATTTGTTATCATTGGTTATAACCTATTTCGTCCAGGGACCCAATGGCCGAGTGCGTTGGGACGAGGGTCTCAGCGCGCTCCTAACCAGAAGGTCGTTGGTTCAAATCCCACTTGGGCAGGTAAAAATTTATTTTGTGGCGGACCCACGTGATGAATCTTGACCTTCCCACCCAGGCCAAAATAGGACTTCAATGGAAGTCTTAGGCTAAAAAAAAAAACTATTTCGTCATTCATTCATTCATTATACTACGCAAATATCTATTTCTGTGTCCTGGCCTCCTCAAGCAGCTTCCGCCAGTTTATTCGGTCAAGTGCAACTACTCTTCAATTCCGAACCGAATTGTATCGAGGAAGGCGCTTGTAACATCCTTAAAACTATTCACTTAAAACGATATTCTATGTGACCTCTGGGTAAGGTGCCATATATTCCTTCATGAAGAAGTTTCATGGGAAGTCGTATTTTTGTTGATGTTGATTTTGCAGTACTTTCTAAATGTCGACGTAGACCAAAATAGCACCTATGGGCTGATGGTATTCGGCTCTTTGTCTCGGCCGAAATTTTATTCTCTGTATTGACCTGTGTACCCAAGGTATATTAACTGAATAATTTGTTCAAACGAGTAAGAATCAAACAGGACGAATCCTTCATTAGGACCCGTAATGCCGGCTTGACCTGCAATCATATATTTAGGTTTTGAGGTGTAGCCACAATGTAACAGCAAGTAGCCACCTGCGAGCAACTTCGAGGACAACAATTGCTTTCTCTACTGTATTCTTTGATCTAGCAACCATATCGAGATCCAATAATCTGCATCATACGATTAATGATCGTTCCGTTGGATAAGCTAACTAAGTATTTCATGGCCTGATAAAATCAGGCTGATAAAAAATCTTAAAAATGGTGAATCAAAAATATTTATTTTATCAGATACTCACGTAAGATATTGCTATATACAGACCTACAGTCGACAAATAGATGGTGCGTTTGGATCTGATATTTTCGTCTTCACCAAAAATGGTTTATAAGGCAACTATCTGATTCGTAGTAAACACCTTTAAGGAAGCCACTCTGGTATTTTCTCTGGATAACCTTAACATGAGCCTGCAATCTTTGGTCAGAAATCAAGGACTATCTTGCTCGCCAGGTTCAAAAATTTTCATTGACGTTCGATTTTTGGACTTCAATAAATAATAGACCATACATCGTCATTACTATACATTTCGTTACTTTGACTCAAAATAGAGTTTCAACTTGAAGATCTCGACAGGAGATTTCCCTAAACAGGATGGACAGGATGGACCCAGAAGCACGATTCTCTTTAAAATAACTTTCCATCTCAAGAAACTGAGTGTGACTGAGAGGTTTGGTATTATTTTAATGCCATATTGGTCCAGTCAATAAAGGATTATAGAGTGCGTTTTCTGTAATCCAAGGTTTTTCTTCGTAAACATGTTCAGGGTAGTAAGAAAGTAAACATACTTAAAGTCCAGGAGTTTCCGAGATATACGCTTGGCAAATGTGAACATTTTCGAGAAAAATGTTTTCAGTTAACGTTTTCTGTTAAACGTCCTGCATATCTTCTAAAACTTTCATCCTACGACCAAAGTCTTCATAAATAATATTGTAGAACATTAAAATTCCTTTAAAATACACATATGTAGGCCAATTTATCTTCAACTTGTCAAAAGTTACATAAATTTTAACTTTTCTTGGTAAAACAAACATACCAAAACTCTTTCACATTTTCCAAGCGTATATCTCAAAACGGTTCAGAATATGAAAAATGTCTATAAAATAAAAGTTGTAAAGAATTTAATAAACTTTCGTTTAGTAAATAGTCATGTTTTACATACGACGCCCCGTTTTCAAGAAATGAGCGCAAAAAAAATGGACCTTCCGCGCCCCCTCCTTACTGTTCCCAGGCCCAAAAACCCCAGTTTACTTTCTAACTACCCTGAACAAGTTTCCAAAGAAAAACCTTGGATTACAGACAATGCACTCTATAATCCTTTATTGACTGGACCCACTGAACATGTCAAAATTGTCATATTTTGGTATAACTTACACATTTAGAGTGCTGGCTCAATATTTCATATATGAGGTCTAATAGTAAATAGATGCACTTTTGCGAAGTTGGATTTTTATAAATCAACTGCGATATTCGGTTATAAATTTAATGTAATTTTAAATTCTCTTTCGGGTATCCTGGATGGAGTAAAATATTCAGGGAATGGTAATACTTAACCTAATAATATGATAATTAGCACATCCTTGAAGAAAACATAACCGGTGGCAAAAACATGTGCAGCAGGTTTTTGGACTCGTAGTGTGAGAATGAATCATTGGAGTTCATTATATACAGTTAAATAGAATACGTAGTAGAAGGCATTGAATTCGAAAAATAAGACCACTGCCAAATACAACATTTTACCAAGAAAAGTTAAAGTGTATGAAAGTTTTGACCAGATGAAGATCAATTGGCATATATATATGTATTTTGAACGAAATTTAATTGTCTACAATATTATATATGAAAACTTTTGCCGTAGGATGAATGTTTTAGAAGATATGCAGGAGGTTTAACAGAAAACGTTGGGTGAAATTTTTTTTAAAACGTCACATTAACCTGAATTAACTTAATTTTATAATATTTAATTCGGTTCAATGGCCAACACAAGCACCCAGTGATTGGCTAAGTTGCAGTGATCAGCACTCCTCCGCAAAACACGTTTTTCGGCACGTTTCTGGCTATAACTCCGAAACTGTTTGTCCGATTTTAAATTAATTTTTTTTTTTCATCTATTTACTATTAGACCTCATATATGAAATACTGAGCCAGCACTCTAAATGTGTAAGTTATACCAAAATATGACGATTTTGAAATGTTCAGTGGGTCCAGTCAATAAAGGATTATAGAGTGCATTGTCTGTAATCCAAAGTTTTTCTTTGGAAACTTGTTCAGGGTAGTTAGAAAGTAAACTGGGGTTTTTGGGCCTGGGAACAGGAAGGAGGGGGGCGCGAAGATCCATTTTTTTTTTTTTTTTTTTTTTTGGCGCTCATTTCTCGAAACTTTTATTCTATAGACATTTTTCATATTCTGTACCGTTTTCGAGATATACGCTTGGAAAATGTGAAAGAGTTTTGGTTTTTAACTTTTAACCAAGAAAAGTTAAAATTTATGTAACTTTTGACAAGTTGAAGATAAATTGGCATACATATGTGTATTTTAAAGGAAATTTAATTTTCTACAATATTATTTATGAAGACTTTGGTCGTATGATGAACGAGATATGCAGGACGTTTAACAGAAAACGGAAAGTGAAAATTTTTTTTCACGAAAATGTTCACATTTGCCAAGCGTATATCTTCGAAACGGTACAGAATATGAAAAATGTGTATGGAATAAAAATTGTAGAGAATGTAATTAAAATTAATTTAGTAAATAGTCATATTTTGCATATGATGCACCGTTTTCGAGATATGAGCGCATCCGTGCCCCCATCCCTTCCTGTTCCCAGGCACGAAAACTTCAGAACTTTTAGTATGTTTACTTTCAAACTATCCTGAACATGTTTCCGAAGAAAATCTTGGATTACAGAAAACACACCACATTTCAGGCCTTCATATACTGGACTATATCATGTAAGCAAAGAAAGGATAAGGATTAGAGGCCTCTAATATCTTTCAACAGTACCGAGGTCAGCGTTTTATATTTTGACAGATCTTTTGGCCTGGCTTGGTAGAAAACTTCTATTTCTTTTAAACTCAGGATATTCTGGTGTGAAGCAACACTTTGATTCCCTTGGAAACAAAATGCCTGCTTGCAATGAGATTAAATTTCAGCTTATTAGGCTCATATAGAAGTCATATTAAACTAAATTAATTTGAAGAGCATCTTAAATTAAGGTTATTTTTCCTTTTCCTGTAGGTTTAATTATTTCCCCATTTGGCATTATTATTCCACTGCCTTTACTGTAAGCTTGAAGTCAGGTGAACAATTCTTTATTTGAGCTAATGTGCTGAGTGCATCCAATGTCAACAATGAAATAATTTCGAAAACTATATTCATAATTTCCAATGTTAAAGCAGTTGGAATTCTACCATTCAGCACACCACATAATACCGCCAAATTCAAAACAAAACATCATCAATATTCAACATTTTCTTTAATATTACTTCAACAAAAATTAAATCTGAACCAGAATAATACTGATATGTATATAATAATAATATACAATTTGAGCAGAAATGCAAGTATCTCCTTTATTTCGTAAATGTATGTCTAAAGTGACAACAAGTCGAATTTCTATTTTTTGAGTTATCACGGCAGTAAAATTGCAAACCAGTCTTCTATGAATTATTAAAAATCATCTTCAAATCTCACTTGCTTGAGATCAATCGGATGCCTTTTTTATTTTTTGAACTGTACATCTATCATAAACAAATTTTGACTAAAAATAAAGAGTTTTGACTTGTTTCACCTAAGAAATCTATTTTTATTACCTCTTTGGTTATAATTAAAAAAAAAAGTAATATTAATAAAATAAATCAATGATAATATATTATTAAACAATGTATCAGACAGTAGTAGACTCCGTTTTAGCTTATAGGAATCTACTCAGCACTTAACTGAAGACTTGTTAAAGAGAACAGGCTGGCACATATTACTTATACCTCCTACAAAATGAAAAAAATAAGTTTTTTTGGAATCAATAGTCTATAACAGTTCATACTATGATCAATAACCGACCTTTGATTGTGTCAATAAATAAGAAAGTAGCTTAGATAATAGATAGCACTCATTTTCATCAAAGTAAGTATATTATTGTGATAAGTAGTGTTACATTTGTGTGAACTGTAATACTATATAATATATCGTAGTAATATACTTACTGTAATGGAAAAAAGTGAAAGACTCAAGAGAGCACTAGCAGCTGAACAAAGAGATCTGTAGATAAAGAACATTTAAGGACTATTATGACCACCAGCATGGTGTGATACTAGTATCCACTGTAAAAGAAACTGGAAGACTGCTCCTTTCTGGTCATTAATGGAAGCAGTAATGAATAAAACCCAGAAAGGTCTTGAACACTGCAAGGATAGTAAAGATCTTTTCATATATTTTTGCCTGCTGGTTTCTAGAACAACATAAAACTCTTATATTGACACAAGTCTCTATCACTAACAATTATGTTCAATGAAATATAAAATACCTACATCAAATGGAAAAAATAAAAAAACTGGATACATGGGTCTCTCACAAGTTATCAGACACGAATAGAGGCAAAATACTGCAAAGTTGACTAGGGATAAATTAAAGGGAATTGAATGGAAAACTGTCCCTCCTATATATATATAGGATATATATATTCTCCTGACCTTTCACCCACTGATAATCAACTTTTCAGATCTCTGGACATTTGTCTCTGGCAAAAATGATTTGAAAACCAGCAAAGTCTAAAATTGGAATTAAATCAATTTTTTACCAGCAAAGATCAATCATTTTTTAAAAACAGTATTTGGGATCTTACATCACGGTGAGATAAAGTTATTGGTTGTAATGGAGATTATTTTAATAAATAAAGTTATTGTATAGTTATTGGTTCATTGAATTTTTTAATTACCCTAAAAAAATGCCTAGACTTTTGGCCTGGTACTACTGAACATGTCAATACCTGCCTATTTGCAAATTTTCTGGCTTTAATTACTTCCATCATCAAATAGTGATTAGTCAAAGACAACAGCAGAGAAATGTAAACATTGGAAAAGCAATAATTTATGTTATTCATGATGGCCAAAAATATATCTTCTTAGAGTTCTTTAAATTATATGGATACTTATAAGGTTTGTAGCAGTGTTAAATTTATTATTTTTTAAATTGTTTTTTAAAAGGAAAGGCAGTGATATTGCTACTACAGGACATCACCAAGTGGTGCTACCAATCAGCAGAAAGGTTGATGAACTGCAAGTAGATTTGGCTCCTCAAAAGTGGGGAAGAGAACCTGTATCTTGACACAAACTGGGAACCCATAGTTTCTAGTATTTATAAAAATATTTATTTATTATATTCATACTTATTGGTCTTAAATACACAGTTACAAATACAAAACTAAAACAAAGTCACAAAATTAAATAATCGACAAACAAACAAACTAATTAACGAATGATTAAAAATATTATATTTTTCTGAATTCTATTGATATTACAAAATATAAAAATATGTACACTTAATATCAAAAGAATTCAGAACAATATAATAATTTTAATCATTCGTTAATTAATTTGTTTGTTTGTCTATTATTTAATTTTGTGACTTTGTTTAGCAGTAAGCTGTCATTATCTCTTTTTTTGTAACCATGAAGAAATAAATAAGTAATAAAAAAAAAAATTATAATGAATTTTACAATTTTACATTTACGATTTACTTTTAGTTTATTATTATCATAAGATGTACTTTTTGTTAGAATATTTGTAATAATTATTAGGTTGAGGTTAACCCCATCAGTACCTACAACTATTACATCAGAAATAGTTGGTTTTTAAGATATCCAAAGATCCAAAACAAACACCTTTTAATAGTTTGTATTTCTAAATCCTGCTTTATTTGCATATTTGTTGTAATATACATACAATTTAACATGGCCAATGATGGATGTGTCAAACAATTTTTTTTTTTTGGATTGTAAGTAGAAATAAAACATATTAAACAGAAGATATAGTAATACACTTGCAATTAATAACTAAATTCACTATATGTTTTTAAATATCACACTTTCTTCTTTCCTTATAATTTCGGTAATACTTCTGAATAACAACTGCTGCTCTAATTTTTTCCTCCTGTTGCCATATGAGCAACCTAGCTCTAACTTCTTCCAACAGGTTCTCAATGGTATCATTGATCCCATAAGGCACTTCAAGTTGATTAGATGACGAACTTACAGGCATTGTCAACCATTCATCTGATTCACCTTGAGTCAAAAACAATTAATTATATACATTAAATGATGATAAAAACGTATATTCATTAGTTTGGCTACTTACTGCTAGTATTACAGGTCAATACTCTTAACTAAACCTTTTGATCACGACCAAAATATGTTTTAAGTATATATTTAAAGAATAAATTGATTGAAAACTACTAATAACAACATAGGTAGTAACTAATTATCAGAACATGATCATCCATATTTATAATTGAAGTATCATGTATAACGATTGGATTATCAAAAAGAAATTTATAAAAAAAAAATATAAGCTAATAGTACTAAGATAGAAACTTTTACAATATAAACTTAACTATATATATATATATATATATATATATATATATATATATATATATATATATATATATCAAAATTATATTTTGTCGACCCTTAGAAATTATATAATTAACTGTTTTACAATAATCGGGTTTTTTTTCGGTCCTTTATATATATATATATATATTATTATATTTATATTATATTGAATAATATTTTATGATTATATATTAAGATTTTTTATTTATGTTTTATGATTTCTTAAGATTTTTTATTATTTCCTCTGTTCATGCAACTTTTGGTAACATAAAACACTTATATTGACACAAAACACCAATTAATTATGAAGTTGTATTAATGACTATATTCAATTAATGTTTGGAAAGAGAGCAGAAAGTTTTGTTTTACCTCCTCCCTTAATGCTTAAACTACTAGACCCTGGTAGTAGAGGCGAAGATGAACCTTGGGCAACTATTTCTCCTTTTTGTGGATACATGTTTACTCCTTGCCTCTGTAACTTAAAATATAGTTGATGAATTTGAACAGTATAAAATAGATGACCTTATTTCAATAAAATTACTGAAAAAATATGAAATCAAAGCGCTTTTTAAAATAGCAAGGTATTAGTGAAATAACCTGGTTTGTCAAGTATGGAACTATATCATAATGTACAAACAACATTATAATGTCAGTGATTTGCCAAGATGTGAAGCAATAATACTCAGTTCTCACCCTAAGTATATCTTAATGAAATTACATTGAACTGTTTCTGTTAAAACAAAATAAGTTGTCCTGTTCATTAGATTTGAGCTATTATCTCTTATTATATTTCTTTGTTTTATCAATTCAAAACTATTATGAAAAATAAAAAAATAAGAAATTTAGAGTACCTACTGAAAGATTCAAGTGAAATATAATTTAATTTACAAAATCTAGCTTACTAACCTATATAGATAATCATTACCTACCCTTTCAAGAATAAGGTTAAGTGAGAGAGTACTTTAATCAGGTTCAGTAATATCAACTCACAAATTATTCAAATTAATAATGAAATTAAACTAACACATTTTAGTAAAAAAAAATAATAAAATAAAAAATACAAAAACAAATGCTAGGATTAAATTACATGTAATTATGTAAATTTTATTTCGCAAACCGTATTTACGAAATGAAATAGTACTTAAAGCAGGATGTGGTGGGGGGGATCAAATTTTATTTTGTTCACTTATTCATTGTGATTAATCACAATACCAATCACTTTCCATTGTCCTGGCAATTGTTTTTTGTTTGTTTGTTTTGTTTTGTTTTTATTTACTCAAATTAGGTATTTTAATTTCATTATTAATTTAGATAATTCGTGAGTGGATATTACTGAACCTGGTCAACGTATTATCCTACCTAACCTTCTCCCCAGCGTTGGCAGGTAACTATATAGGATATATATCTATTTAAATATAAATTCATTTACTTGTTCATATAAGATTTACTCATTACTCATATAAATATACAATCATTAAATAGTTGATGTAAGTCATGAGCTGTGATTCTGCTTCTCCTTGCAAGAAAATGGCTAAGCTTAATGAGGTAAGAATATTGAACTTATTTGATTAGTTAACAAATTTCAGTACAGTAAATATTTTATCTCCAGAATCATTAAATAGGTGCCCTAAATTACTTATTTTTAATTGGAAATTGTTTTCATAATAGTTTAATAAATTAGACAACAAATAAATATAAAAAGTTAATAAATAGGTCTCAAGTCTGTAAAATAACAACAACAAAATTTATGTTTTAACTGAAACACCTAAATGTAATTTCATTAAGATATAAATAAATGGGTGAGAACTGAGTATTATAGTTTCACATTTCAGTATAAAAACATCACTAGCATTATAAGGTTAGTTAACCCCATACTTGACTAACCAGGTTATTTAATAAATTCCTTGATGTATCATAAAATGTATTGATTTCATATTTTGCCAGTAATTTTAATGAAATAAGGTGATCTACTTTATACTGTTCTAATTCATTAACTGTATTTCACGTTATAGAGGCAAGGAGAGGGCATGCAGGATTTTTCATCGCCCATACTTCTAGGAACAAGGAGCTCAACTATTGAAGCTGGTACAACAAATATTTCTGCTCTCAATTAAAACGTTAATTAGATATAGTACAAAATACAGTGATAATGAATGTTGTTTTCTGTCGATATAAGAGTTTTATATTGTTCCAAAAGCTGCATGAACAGAGAGGAAAAGTAAAATACTGAACTTATATAAAAATCTGAAGAATCTATCAAAAATTATTTAATTATGTTTATATTGTAAATGGTTCATAATACTATTAGCATATATTTTTTTATATATTTCTTCTCGATAATCCAATCGTTATACATGATACTTCATACATGATGAATATGGATGATTACTTACTGATAATTAGTTTAAACCTGTGCTATTAGTTGTAGTTTTCAATCAATTTATCCTTTGAATATATACTTAAATAAAAAAATACGTAATACTAGCAGGAAATATTCAAACTAATAGATATATTTCTTATTTTTTTTCATATAATGTATATAATTAATTGTTTTTGATTCTAGGAAATTCTAGTGATGAATGTTCTTCATCCCAACTTAGTCCATTGTCACAGAGTTTGAAGCTTTTTGGAACAAAAGATTATATAGAAAACCTTTTAGAAGAAGTTAGCGTGAGGTTACTCATATGGCAAAGAGAGCAGAGAGTGAAAGCAGCCAAGATAATCCAGACATATTACCGAAACTACAAGGAAAGAAAAAAATGTTGACATTTTTTTTTCTTTCCATGCAATTTTGGTATTTTAGAATTACCAATGTTTTGTAATTAAAATTTGTTTATTTTAATTTATGTTCAAAAAGGTTCTATCATAGTACAATTAAACATTAAGTTGGTAATGTTAAATCATTTACTTACAGTTTGAAATCTTTGTTTGACTCATCCATGATCTAATTGTTGTAATATTGTATAAATTGTATAAATTGTATAGTATTGTAAATAAATAATCTAGTGTATACTATAGCATAAGTAGAAATATGATGTTTAAAAGCATATAATGAATTTCTTTATTAATAAAAAGTTTATTACTACTTCTTCTGTTTAATATGTTTTATTACTACTTACAATCTAAAAAAAAATTGTTTGACACATCCATCATTGGTCATGAAAACACTTATGTATATTATAACAAACTAACACATAAAACAGGATCTTGGAATACAAATTTGAATCTTTAGTAATCATAAAAACCAATTATTTCTGATGTAATGGTTGTAGGTACTGAAGGGTTTCACCTCAATCTAATAATTTCTACAAATAACTCTAATAAAACATAGGTCTTATGATGATATCCATCTAAATACAGTGATCTCTTTAAATGATTTGGGTCTCAGTTTATATTTGCCATGTGTTAGCCCCATGAATAACAGCTAAGTGCTTAACTTAAAAATTTATACGGAACTAAAAGTAAGCTTTACTTAATGATAAATAACTCCACAAAATTAAAGAATATACAAACTAATTAATGAATGATTAAAATTATTCTATTGTACTGAATCCTGTTGATATTACAAAATATAAAAATATGTATACTTATGTATGTATAGAAGAAAGTAAATATTTTTATAAATACCAGAGACAATGGTTTCCCAATTTGTGTAAAGATACAGGTTCTCTTCAAGCCAGCAACTTTGCAAATACTCAGGTATTGACATATTCAATAGTGGCAGGTCGTTCCAAATGTGTAGTCGTTTCTTTAGGGTAATTAAAAAAATCAATGAACCAATAACTATGCAATAGCTTTATTCATTAAAATAATCTCCATTAAAACCAATAACTTTATCCCACCGTGATGCAAGATTCCAAATACTATTTTTAAAAAATTATTGATCTTTGCTGGTAAAAAATTGATTTAATTCCAATTTTAGGCTTTGCTGGTTATCAAATCATTTTTGCCAAAGACAATTGTCCAGAGATCTGAAAAGTTGATTATCAGTGGGTGAAAAGTCAGGAGATTATGGTTGGAGGGGAAATGTTTTCCATCCCATTTCCTTTAATTTATCCCTAATTAACTTTGCAGTGTGTTATTCGTGTCTGATAACTTGTGAGAGCTCCATTTAGCCAATTTTTTTATTTTTCCCATTTGATGTAGGTATCTCCAGGCTGTTGCTTGTGAAATATTCAACTGCTTACCTACTTCCGCACATGTTTGACGTGGATCTGAATCAATCAATTCTTGGATTTCCTGTTTGTTGGCAACTTGAGGTCTTCCAAAAACCGAAATTGAGCTTTACGCTCAGAGAGTACCTTCTCATCAAACACAGAACATATTTTTTGAGGGGCTTCGGCCAAGTTTAAATTCATATAATAAAATTGACCTAATTTTAATTCCAATTCTCACCATTTTAATATATTTCTTTAAACATTTAGCAGTGACTGGATTAAAAGGTAATCCCTATTTCAAATATAGTAAACAATATTATTCACATTGGAAAAGGTCGAATTGAAAATAAAATTATAACAAAGATGATACAGAGCAAATAAATTTTAATTAATGAAAAAATGACAGGACTTTTGAAACGGCCTGGTACTAAGTTATGAAACTTCCACATTATTCGATGGTACACTTTAGTAGTATTTCCAATAAATAAATTATTTCCAGTTATGTTCAAATCCTAAACTGCTAAAATGATCACATCGTTAAAGATGCCTGCCAATTAGATTTCTTGGTTCCCACAGTGCAATTAATTCTATATGTATATAATAGATGATTTAGTCACAGTGTGTGGTTTGGCAGGTATGTTCAATTTTGCAGTATGTTGCCGCTATTCGCGTCTAATAACTTGTGAGAGACCCATTTATCCATTTTTTTTTTATTTTTTCCATTTGATGTAGGTATTTTATATTTCTATTGAACATAATTTTTAGTGATAAGAGACTTGTGTCAATATAAGAGTTTTATGTTGTTCTAAAAACTAGCAGGCAAAAATATATGAAAAGATCTTTACTATCCATGCAGTGTTCAACACCTTTCTGGATTTAATTCATTACTGCTTCCAGTAATGGCCAGTAAGGAGCAGTCTTCCAGTTTCTTTTACAGTGGATACTAATATCACACCATGCTGGTGGTCATAATAGTCCTTAAATGTTCTTTATCTACAGATCTCTTTGTTCAGCTGTTAATGCTCTCTTGAGTCTTGCACTTTTTTCCATTACAGTAAATATGTTACTACAATATATTATATAGTATTACAGTTCACACAACTGTAACACTATATATCACAATAATATACTTACTTTGATGAAAATAAGTGCTATCTATTATCTAAGCTACTTTCTTATCTATTGGCACAATCAAAGGTCGGTTATTGATCATAGTATGAACTGTTATAGACTATTGACAAAAAAACTTATTTTTTTCATTTTGTAGGAGGTGAGGTAAAACAGAGCCTACCACTGCCTGATACATTGTTTAATATATATTGATTTATTTTATTGATGTTACTTTTTTTTTTTATTATAACCAAAGTCTATGTAAAAATACACTTATATTTTACTGTTACAAGAATCTAATATATGAAACAGTGAAGTTTTAGGTTCTAATATTAAAATTAGAATATTGGAAACATGAGGTAATAATACGAGATCTGGTTTCTTCATAACTTGTGTTTCTTAAGTTAAAACTCTCTATTTTGAGTCAAGATAACAAAATTTCCAAATTTGTTTATGATAGATGCACAGATTAAAAAACAAAAAAGGCACCCAATTAATCTCAAGCAAGTGAGATTTGAAAATGATTTTTAATAATTCATAGAAGACTGGTTTGCAATTTTACTGTGGTGATAACTCAAAAAATAGAAATTCGACTTGTCGTCACTTTAGACATACATTTACGAAATAAAGGAGATGCTTCCATTTCTGTTCAAATTGTATTAATCTGGTTCAGATTTAGTTTTCGTAGAAGTAATGTTAAAGAAAATGTTGAATATTGATTATTTTTATTTTGAATTTGGCAGTATTATATGGTGTGCCATGTGGCATAATTCCAACATTAACATTGGAAATGATGAGTATAGTTTTCGAAATTATTTCATTGTTGACATTGGATTCACTCAACACATTTTATCCTCTTTATCTATTTATTGTCGGTTTTGCCAAAGACAATAGAACTACTTCCACATTATGCTACAGTTCAGTTTAGTTGTATTTTCAATTAATAAACTATTTATAATTACTTTTCTCAACCTAAAATGCTAAAATGTTAGTATTGCCTTAATCACACACGCGCGTGTGTTTGTGTGTGTGTGTGTGTGTGTGTGTGTGTGTGTGTTTGTGTGTGTGTGTGTGTGTGTGTGTGTGTGTGTGTGTGTGTGTGTGTGTGTGTGTGTGTGTGTGTGTGTGTGTGTGTGTGTGTGTGTGTGTGTGTTTGTCTGTGTCTGTTTATTTTAATAAATCTTTTAGCAGAATATTTCAAAGCTCTAAATTTATTTATTTATAAATTTCATTTCCTATAAATCATCAATTTCTACTTCCAAGTCATATATTTTGCACTAGTGACAAGGGCCTCACAAAAATCTGCAGCCCAAAGCCTCACAATATTAAATCTGCAGCATAGGACCTCTTTCAATGACAGAGGTTGCCTAAATGAATCAAAATCCTTGATATTTTACAAAACGAAATCTTAACTGTAAAGGCCAACCACAGTGATTAAATTGGAAAATAAATATTTCACTTAAACTAAACAATCTTCTTCTACAAATGGAATTTAAAAAACAATCAGATGCAGATGTTTTAAAGAATTTATAAAAATATCTTATCTTGATACATGACAACATGACTTATGTGATTAGGACTCATCTTGTTGAAGTACTGAATTGAGTAATATAAAAGGTTAATGAATGGCAGTTTGTTTAACATGTGAATTTTTTAAAATGAAAATAAATAAAAACTCATCACATTCATGATTGAAACATTAAATAATTATTTATTATTTTTTTGCTTACAGAAGAAATTTTTTTTTTTCCCTGAATAAATTATTTCCGATATGTTTTCAAACAATTATTTAACACCATTAGCAATGATTAGAAATGAACATATCTATTTAAAAATTTTAAAAAAATATCCTACCTGTGTTTGTAACATTGACCATAAGTTTATTATGTAGGATATGATAATTCTGAAAACAGGCATGGATATATTTTATTTAGAAATAAAATAGATTAGGGAGATTGTAGTAGCTTTAGCCAGGTACTGTTTTGTTCTGCAGTAGTCCAGTATGGCTCATAGGTCTACAACACCATTCATCCAACCTGCCTAAGGTTGTACCACTCCCACTTTCAATTCCGAGTTTTCATAGCTTTATAACCCAGGCTGTCATTTTCCTTGAACCTGCTGTAAGATATCCTTATTTTTCTTTTTAGACAGACCATTCCCTCTCTAACAGCTCCAAAAATTCTTTTAAGTATTATTTAAATATTAGGGGTTTATTTTAATCAGAATTAGTGATTCCTGATCCGTCTGTGAGTTAAGGTTTGTAGTAGTTAATTAAATGTCAAGCCTCAGAAACATTTATTCACGTCTTTGAAGTGGCTGAAGTTTTCTATAACTACCTCTAAACTGAGGGTGTAAAAGAATAGCTCTACTTACAGTACTTTCAATGAATTTAATAGTATTCTATATTTAGTTATTCACTTCGTAATCCTGTACCCTAAAGTAAAAAGGTTGTAAGATATTATTCGTTTCCTATATAATCCACATGAGACATTAATTGTTAGTTTATAGATCAAATAGGTAAATTAGAAAATAAATCAATGTATTAACGGTCTAACTATGCAAATTTGTATTATAACTATCGAATACATAGCTAATTACGCTATTGCATATAATGTTTTTTAGCAAAACGTCAGACTCAGTTCGGTGTTTTTATCCTCATTCCACATTCTCTTAATTATCAAGTAATTTCGTAAAAGTAAGTATAATTTCACGGTCAGTTTTTTTCTCCCACATATAATAACCAAAAAAAAAAAAAAAAAAAAAAAAAAAAAAAGACCCCAATGAAAGAGTGTACCTATAGACATAATTGAAAAACAAAGATATTTCTGTTAAACTATAAATCAATTTGAATACTTTGTTGTGATGGCGGTTCCTACATCTTATCTAAGCATGCGCGCGCCTCTTCGGGACATTCGTGTAGACCTGGCAGCCTTTGATAGTAAAGCTTCGTTGAACGTCACCGACAAGTGTGAATTCCCCGCCGTTATTCAGTTTAATGCGAAAGGCATTAAACTTGTCTAAATTTATCGCCAACTGACTGAAGTGTATGGTGAATTATGCATAGACGTATTTATTTGCCGCTGTGTAGACAACGAAGACTCATTGCTCTCGATTATCACCGAAGATAAATCCTTGGCATTTCACTTTACCCCAGAGACGAAACGCAAATCGCCGTAGATGCCGAAAACAATCGAAACAAACACAATCTGTGGGTAAAGTGATGACAAGTATGTATTAGCATTCACTGGTGCAACCAAGGGGGGAGCTTGGGGGCTAAAGCCCCCCCAGACGACCGAAACGACTAATTTTTTTTAGTCGATAACTATGATTTTCATTTATATAGTCTCGAACACCACCCATTCCTTGTTTTAGTTTAACTAAAACATAAAAAAATATCTTCCTCTCTCTCTCTCTCTCTCTCTCTCTCTATATATATATATATATATATATATATATATATATATATATATATATATATATATATATATATATATATATAAACCCAGCCCCACCCCAGATAGTAATCCTGGTTGCGCCACTGTTAGCATTGAATGGGAGTATTGCTGCGGTATTCAAGGTTCTGGAAACGTTTGGATGGGAAATAACACTCATCCACCTAATTATCCAGACTTAGAGCCCTGTGACTGTCACCTGTTCTCTAGGTTGAAAGAACAGTTTTAAGATTCTGACCACGAGGTGAAAGAAGTTTAACGATCCTCAAGGAGGTGGTGGCGAGCTGGTATGACTAGGGCATATAAAAGCAGCCATAGCGTTTTCAAAGATGTATTGACTGAAATGGAGATTATGTTAAAAAATAAGCGAATTTTTGACCTATAAAAAATGTAAACATTATTTAAAATATATATAATAAAAAAAAAAAAAAAAAAAAAAAAAAAAAAAAAAAAAAAGAGAGAGAGAGACCTTACGTTTAGGATCAACCTCGTATTCAGCGCACCCAAAATGAGACCACAATTGTAGACCTCCACTCCCTCAAATGTATATATTTGAAACAATAAAATTAGGATGTTCTGGTCGATAAAACATAGTAAAACGAACATCATAATAATAAACATTATTATGTTAATAATGGATATTAATTAAATTTTTATTCAGTCCCATCACTTTTTGTCAACATTTATATTTGTTTTTGAAAAATTCTTAACATTTTTATTACCTCAGAAACCATCTGATAGAGCCTATCTAGACAACGCTGAACATTATCCAGTCGTACCGTTCATTAATCGTTTTGTCAAATATGGATAGCAAAAATTAAAAATAAATAAAACGACAAACGAATTTTAATTATAATTATTAGAAGCATAAGACAATCAGTTTATAATGATGAGACCCTGTAGCCATGAGGTAAATAATAACTCAATGTATAGAAAACGAATCCTCCGATCAAGTATTCATGCATTAGCTATTGCAATTCAAATATCATTGTACCCTCAAAGCTTATAAACAACAAAGACAACATGGATAATAAAGGTAAATGTTTTATAATCAGTAAACATTTCAGTTTTATAAATTTAATCGTATTCTAAAGTATTTACTGGATAAGGATTTGCTGATACCTTTATTTTATTAATTGTTTTTTATTCCTGTACACTCCATACTTCAACATATATGATGTACATGTTACTTTTATAATTTTCGGTTTGATTATTATTTTATAAATACGCATATACATAATACTATTGCAAATCGAATTTAAAAGGACAAGAAGATAAAAAAATTAAAAACACAATAAGGAAAATTGACTGAGCAACAAATTAATGTAACATCATAATTACTTCAATAATATTTTATAAAGAATAGTTTAGGAAATATATGAGTTTTGGAGATGTTAAAGGTATTTCAAATTGATGTCTTCAATTTTTTGAATAGCATTTTTAAATAATATTTTGAGGTCTGTATATTGTGCATCAAATATTTTTTATCCACTGGCCATTGCCATAGTTTCTGTACTGTTTTGGTCTGTATTATAGTTCTGTAGTTGGCATTCATATGTGAGGTGATTTATATTTTGTTCTTTTGTGAAGTTACAAAGACATAAGACAGAATCTCTTTCTTTTTAAGATTAAAATTTGCTAATATTATCAAACATATGAATAATTTCAATTAATATTAGTGTCATATTTGATCCAAGTTTTCTAATGTTTCTTTCTTTTAATTTGCTATTAATGAAATGGTCTAGGACAAAGTCAGGATTAATAAAAAACACTTACAAGTTTTAAAAATCTTTATATGGAGTGTCAATGTTTCATTTAAACCTTCTTTCATTTAAAATTGCCCCTTTCATTCTCCCTCTCACTTTTTTTTTTACCCCATCTACAAAAACACATACCTGATAATAGAATTGAAAAGAAATTAAGAAAATAACATAATTTTCCAAGTGATTTCAGCAACTATTTTTTAATGGAGGTATGCTTTTATAGTTTACTAGAAATAGTTATTTCAATCATTGGGATATCCTTTCATTGATTATATGCTTACAGACCTACAGTTTGCCATTTATTTATTTTTTATTAATTTTTTTAACCAAACTCCTCCCTCAATTAGTTCCTCCACTCCTCTCTGTCTATTGTCTTTCTTCATCCGTTAGTCCCCGGCCAGCCATTCTTTCAGCCACAACATTATTATCAAATTTAATTTATCTTATTTGGATTGACAGTTTGTAAGATTGCACATATCTTTAAGATTTTTTTTTTTTTTTTTTGACACTTTTTTTTTTTTTTATTTGGAAATGTCAAGTGCGTTATTTATTTATGTATTTATATTGATCTGTGTAGTATTGTAGAGAAAACAACAGTCAGATTTTAATATCATATGATCATTCAATAGTGTTATAAAAAGTTCCAATTACTATTGAGGTACAAAGAAATTTTAGTAAGTGATTTTTTTAAAATCTATTCTTCTGCCAATTGGCATAACTATCAGTCTCCCAATAAAGATTCCTTTTGCCTTGGCATTTTAGGTATGTGGTTGTACAATGATTTGGAACATAATTCTTTATGCATATAAAATAATATGTATATACCAGATACTCATACACACAGTGAATTCCCTTCTCTTCTGATATTTTCCATGTCCACTTTGACATGATTAATGGTCCAGACTTATAATTTCTAATGTTTAAATTTATAATCAATAATTGCTTTATTATTATTAAATAAGTATTATAGTATTTATACATTATCTAATATAGTAATGACAATGGATCATAAGTATAGATTACTGTGTATATTACAATGATTTTTTTTTTTTTAATTTATATAGTTACTCTGATACTATCAAATTAGTATAAAAAATAGTTTAAAAATAAACTATAGTAGACTAAAAATAAATTTAGTGCAAAATTATGAAATACACCGGTATAGGAAATGAAAAATGAAAGGTATAGGCACAAGAATATATAATTTTAGGATATGATACAAAAGGAAAAGATATAATTGATAGTTTGAGGCCAAGAAAATTACTTAACATCATTGGTTAAAATTTAGAATTATTTTGAATTTAAATTAAATTTAACAAAAATATAATTCTAATACTGGAAGTACTACAGTAAGTACAGATTAAGTGTATGATAATATTTTCGTAAAAGATGAATTTGAATGATTATACTATTCAGTGTTTGGCTCACTTTTTTATCTTATTTTATAATATTATCTGTCTATTTGGGGCTACAACCCTGGGGTAGGTCTTAGCCTCCTCTAAGATCTTCCATCATCCAGCACTATCTTTGGCCTAGTTGAGCCTCTTCAACATTTATACCTCAAGATGCAATATAGATGGTACCAACTGGATTGATAGTAATGGGTTCTTAAGCTCAGTTCTAGATCTTGCAACTTTATTTCTGTCATCCCCAAAGCCTTATAAGATTTAATTGTACTATGCCTGGTGTTTTATATCTCAGTAGATTTCAGGTATAGCCAAATAAAATTTTTTGGATAAATAAACAGGTATTGAACAATAATTATATATATTTTTTAAATGATCTTCTTAGTTGAGTTTTATATACAAATGATTAACTATTAGAGGATAGTGTTATAATGTATAATCAACATTTACTCTTTTTATTATTTAACTATTGAATTAATCTGTTTTATATTTTATGTTAATTAATTAATAAGTAAATGCAATGGGACGTAGTGAGATGTGTAGTTGTATTAATAGCATCAGTTGTACCTCATACTTGAAGTGAATATAAAAGTAATACTTTAACATTTTTTTCTTTCTCCTGACTGCATCCCAAATCATCTTGTCCTTGTTACATTTATTAACAGTCTATCATACTTTCTTATTATAAAATTAATATCTTTAGTAAGCGTTATATAAGTTTATTAATTCATCATTTAACAAATGATTCATAGAACAATTATTGAAGTGTGTCAACTATGCAGAACCTGATGAGGAAGAAAGGATTGCTAATGTAGTCGAAGATGAGGAAACTATTAAGATAGAGGTTTCTATAGTCGTCCGTAACCTGATTGATGGTAAAAATTTTATTTCATAATTAAGATATATTTTCTTTCTATTTTTTTCTCAAGCTAGATGGAGCAAGCTTTAATTTTCTTGCTGCTCAAAAAGCTATTGACAACCTTCAATTACTTTCCAAGATTTGTTAGCCAATGCTTGGGACAGCTGTAGCCAAAGTGTAATCAATGAGGATTTTTAGAACATCAAAGATTAAAATTCTTTTTTTAAAGTGGGTGCCTTCAATGAGCATAGAAGTGACATCCTGAAATGAAAGCTTGATATAACAAAGTCACAGAAAGTAAAATAGACTGGCCAGGGACCGTAAAAGAAGGAAGACTTCGCTTTGTTATACAGTGGATGCAAGGATAAATATAAACTTGGAAGAATCCTCCTTGTTGCCAGAAAAGTAAAGAAAGCAATACAGACTTCCAACCTGTAAGTGAAAAGTAAATTTAACTACATAAGCTTTATATGTACACATGATTCAACAATGGATAAGGAAGATAGAAAAAAAAAGACTTTCTATTAGAATATTGGAAAGGTAACATGATGCTCTTCATGATGATATTGAGATTATCTTCGTCAACTTTAACACTCAAATTAAAGAGGAAGGAGAACTCAGGCCCACAATCCGGAAGTCTATAGTCTCCATGGCCCAACCAATTACAATGCTGAAGGTTAGTGAATTTCGCAACTTCAAAATCCTTAAAAGTAATGAGCACTTTACAAAAACAAACACAGACATACTTGGAAATCACTAGATGGTCATATAGCAAATCAAATTGACTATATTCTCTTCACCACAAGCACAGCTGTAGTATAAGTGATGTTAGATCATTCAAAAACCCTCACATCAGTACAAATTATTATTTAGTGTTTATGAAGTTGAAACAGATGTTAAATGCACTTCAGAGTTAAGAAATAATCAGAATACAGAATGGAATCTGAATTGCCTGAATGTAAAGGAAGAAATTTATTCCAGGTCTGACACATTGAGCACATTAAGGAACTTTTGGCAAAAATAGAGAAAGTCAAAATTATAGAAAGCAGATAGTCAGATATCAAGGAAACTCTGATAAAAACCACAAAGGAGATCGGTGTGGAAAGACCAAAACATAATCAAAATGATTGGTTTAACATTGATTATAAAAGCACAGTAATTATGAACTTCAAAAGAATAAGATGGGTGGAGAAGAATGCAAGACAGAATTGGAAAGACTATTTTCCAATGCTGGAAATGCTGGCAAAAATATAGTAAGAAGGAAAAGAAGAGAGCCCATAAATAAGGAACTTTTCTGACCATGAAGCTAAAGCAGAAGAAATCCCACAAGACATGGATAAGGTAAAAATTATCCTGGAAAATCTAAAAAATAATAAATTGTTAGGCCCAGATGTGGAATAACACCAGAACTCTTAAAATATGTTGATCCTAAGCTAATCAAGGAGATAAAAATTGATCATCAGTTCAAAAACATGCAAAACAATTCAAAGCATGAGCACTTTGATATACATATAGTATATATACATATATATATATATATATATATATATATATATATATATATATATATATATATATATATATATATATATATATATATATATATATATATATATATATATATATATATATATAATCTGTGTATTTAGGTGCTGATGTTTTGAATTTTTCATAAGTTTGTACAACCTTTATAAATATATAATGAATATTTAACATTTGAAACTAGTCTTAAAGTAATAAATTTTAATCAAAGCAGCAAATAATTCATCAATCTTAATTGCACTGATGCTTCTATACCATCATGAGTACTTAAAGTGAACTTGAGTTTAGTTTCAAGGATCACAATACTTTTAATCAGTAAAATATTGTAATTTTATTTATTTTTATTTTTATACTGTATATATCAACCAACATTTCTCAATAAAACACATTAGAAGTCTATAAAAACATTGTCTGAGATTAAGCTTATAAATTAGAAATAAACATCAACATTTTACTACTTCTTAAAATTTTCAATTATTTTATACATAATATTGTATTAATTCCTTTCATTTTATTTAGATGTAGCTGAGAAGCTATCTGATCCAGGTGTGGATGAGAAAAGGTATAGCCATTTTAGTAAAAATAATAAATCATTGTTTTATATGTAAAAATGTTTGTATATCAAATATGATATAAAACTTACTTTAGTGGTAATTAATGCAATTCTCTTTCTGATCATTAGCTGAATTTAATATGGCACAAATCAAGTTTGGAATTTCCATATGTTCATAGTCACTATCAGAATTTTCTAGTGTAACATCAATATGTAATACCATTTGAAGTTGGTATAAGAGGTCTTAGAAAATAGTTTAGAGGTACTCATTCAATTTTATATCTTTAGACCAAGAGTAATTACCTTCCCCAGGACTTAAGGTGTCATCATTATTACATAATGAACTACTAATTGATAATACAGGTTTTGTTGTCAAAATTGATAGGAGTATTCTGTTTCTTTTTTTTTTTCTTCTATTTCAATAGGAGGATATTTTGGTAATAAAGTAATGTTTACTCAGACCCGCAACACCGTCAGGGATATACCTATCCAGGTTCAGAACAGGGTAGGTATAGGTCAAGGTAGTGATATAGTGTGGTTAGCCACTTTGATAGTACAGTATTTGCTGCATGGTATAGTACATGTCAACAATCATAAATCCTTATCTCCTTATCATGATTTTGTGAATCTGTAAATGGGTACTTGATATAAATTATCAACAATCCATGGAGGCTAACATCTTTTTTGACAGATCATTGCATAGAGGATCATTATTACTTTAATGTCCAAGCTTCCCACAGTTAAAAAAACTCTGTAAAGAAGTATGAAACAGAAATGTATTATACTTATATATACATCTATAGTGTCATACATATTTACCTATTACACATTTATCTTTGTGGCACCCTTATTTCTAATTGGATTTTTTAATTTCAGATAGGTGTTTGCTTTTGATATTTCATGTTCAATGTTTTCCAAAACATGTGTATTATATTTATATACCCAAGAATGACACATATCTTTTAAACATTTTTTTTTTAATATAGAAGGTTTGCATTCATATGTGGCATAAATATATATACTCAGTTATGACGATGTACTTGGTCTGAAATCAATGCAGTGAGACAATTTCTTCTGAGAAAAGAAATATAGGTCTCTGAAATTATCGACTTTTGGAACAAAACCAGGAATGGAAATGGTCATTGGAATCAGGGTTAGGGGATGGTCCGAAAAGTATGATAAATGATCTGAAATGGAGGCTAGTATTTTATTTATCGAATGCTTGATAAAGATATTAAATCAAGCATGAGAAGATTAAATGTGTCATAAAAGATTTAAAGAAAAATAGAAGTGGGTTAAATAGAAATTATCTATGGATGTAGAAAGGAGTTAGATAGTTTTGATGTGAGGATTGATCTGTTGTTAAATAGTGAGTGATTTGATAATGAAATGTCATAATTACTGGCTTGGTTTGTTTTGTATACATTTTTTGTTATTAATAAAACTATGAATTATTTTTGTTATGAATAGACTACAATCTTTCTTCAATTTTGGTTCTCCATAGTAAGAAATTATAATAATGAACAAATGTATAATCAGGTTATGAGTTATATATTGTATTTTCATTTCAGAGGGGAACAGGAGAGCAAACAGGCAGCTGGCGAATGTTAACTGAAGCTAGAACAAAAGGATTAAGACCTGCAATAATTCAATATTTTTAAACACATATATGTATGATTTAAATATATGAGTGTTGTTTAAATAACTTCCTGATTAGATTCAGTTCTGTTCTATACTAACACCTCCATATCATTCAACATTTTTTAACTTTTACCTTTTATCGTCCTCTTCTATTATGTATAATAACATATGTAATAATTTATATATGCTTTTACATTACATATATATTTATTTATTTATGGTCTTCCTTCCCTCTACATGGGTCAAGTAGGTTATTCTGGCTACTCTTTCATGATCCATCCTAACAAAATGTCTGAACCATCGAAGCTTATGCTCCTCTAAGATAGTCTTGGCCATTTTAACATCAAGATTAGCCTGTAAGGTGGCGACCTGGATTCTATCTTATTGGAGCCTTCCTTTCTCGTTACGAAAATAGCAGATCACCATGGATTGGATTCGACATTTGTTTTTTGAGGTGAGGATTCACAATTCTTGAAGAGTACAAAAGGATAGAGGGGAAAGTTGTTTTAAAAAAGTCATTTTAGTTTTCTTTATGACTTCTCTCATAACAAAGCAACCAATATTCCCCCGGCCACTGCGATTCTCTGAGTCATTTCCCCATCAATATAATAATTTTCATTTAGATCAATGCCTATCTGAAACTTGCTCCATATGCCTGAAAAGACTAGGTATGTGGGGGAAAAAAAGGAAGGAAATAGGGGAGGAAACTGTAAGGACTTTTTTTTTTTTTTTTTTTTTTTTTTTTTTTTTTTTTTTTTTTTTTTTTTTCACTTTTTGGCATTGGGCTATCATGTAGGCATACACTTTCTCCCACCTCCCTAAAAAAATTCTGGAAACACTTTTTAGATGGTAGCATCTTAAAATATCTCTCTTTCCAGTTCATTAGTAGTTAATAAGTAATTAGCAATGCTTCTACCACATCAGGTTTCAACTTCTACCTATATCTCAGTCAATACCTATTGCATATTTTAGAATTTACTAGAATATACTAAGTTTTATTTTATGAATAATGTTTCTGGCCAATTTTATAAATAGTCTTTCTAATCAACTTTTAGGATAACAATTCATTTTATCTGTTTCTCTTACATTTTATTCAAGAGATCTTATCAAAGAATACACATCATTCCTAATTTTGCTTCAATCAAAAATAATTATTTTAATTAATGCATATGAATTATTATTTGTATAATTTTTCAGTGAAATGAAATATATATTATATATTTTATTAATATATTATAGTACCTAATGCTGTGATCACCCTCCTTACAGAAAAGATCTGGTTTCAAATGGGTAAACCAACACCAGCCTACATGGATGGCTAACGACAGTATATATATTTTAATAAATTACAATTACTCATGATATTAATAAAACTAGGTTAACCAAAAGCTTTAACCATTTTTAAATCATAAGAAAATTATTAATTTTCAATATGAATTAACATATACAAAGATTATGATTCTCCTCTTTAATAATAACCTGCACTAATGGTACAGTCCCTTTACTTTGAAACGTATTCCATATAAAAAAAACAGGAAGCAATCAGACTTGGGTCTAGAGAGTATAATGTATGCTTTAATATTTTTGGTTAAAATTTAAAATATTCAAAATAAATCACATTTGAAAGAAAATATTATAAGAAAATAGCTTTTGAACATACTTAATTTTGTTTTTATAATTATATTTAAAAATTAAGTAAGTGCCAAAACTTACCTATATAAGACCCAAAGCCTACTGAATCACTTGTTATTTGAGATAAGTAGGTTGCTTATACTTATCAGTTAAGGTAAACATGATAGTACAGAAGAATCTACAATGAGTTATTGATGAATTATTTGTCACCTCTATATTTAGTTTAAAAGAAAACTATCTATAAATGTTTGGCATTCATCTTCTAAAACCATACAAATACCTTTGGACAAGTGGAGCAAGTAATAGTACTTGTTTCATCATTCTACCCAGAAACTTAATTGAGCAACCAACACATTTTTGATTTCTTATCTCACATTTTTACTAATGCAATAAATATAAACTATATATTAAATTGGTGATGTTTTAAATATATTTATGTGTTTATAACTGCAGATGAATGCCTAACATTTGAAACTAGTCTTCTGATAAACTAAATATGATAGAGGCAGCAAATAATGCATTAATACGTCATTGTTTATCACCATAACCAAGGATTATTATTAGTAAAATAAAAAATAATCAGGTTTAATTATTTAATTATTTGACAAACTTGTATGAAACTGAAAGTGAAGGGTTTCGTGGATGAAGGGGTCATGTAACAAAACACAATATTGAGTAATATATGTTTAAAGTTTTTTTTTTTTACATTTTCATTTAGCAGGATAATGTTAAATAGCCCCTCCATCTTCTTAATATATGTTTATCAAGTTGTTTGGAAATATTCAGATTTTGCTAACACTTCTGCACTTCATCCAATGAACTAGATTGTATTTTTTAAAAAATATGACATAACCCCTTCATTCACCAAACCCTTCAATCAAGACTATAAAATTTTTTCTTTTATTTATTTTTTTAAAATAATAAACTGATAGCATACTTCTAAGTGTCTCTTCCATGAAAATTTTGATAATGAAAGAAATTATTACTAAAAATATCGTAAGAAATTCATTTTGAGAAATATTCCTTTTCAATACTTTCAACACATAAAACTTAACTAATTTATAGAAGGGTTTAAAAAAAAAAAAAAATCAATAATATAGTTACATAAATCATCTATAATTCATTTAATTATCAAACCTTATTTATATACAGTAAATATTGTTTGTACATAATATTTATTATTTATACATTTTAGTCTTTTATTTTACAGGATTCGGCTCCAAATGATGATCTCATCAATCAAAAACAAATAAACAAAAAAGAAAAAAAAAGAATCTTAAATACATAAAATAATACTTCTGAAGGAGTGGCCAAATATTATAAATAAATAAATCAAATTTAATTTATAAGTAAAGATACCACAATTACCCACTCATTTATATTAATATCACAAAATTAATGTGCACCATGTTAATTTTTTAAATCCACAATCATAATTTGATAAATTGAAGATTAAAATATTCAGTAACAAAATAACTGAAACATTCAGTAACACTAATAAAAAAAAAAAAAAAAAAAATTACAAAGAAAGCTATATTTTTATATTATATACATTATAAACAAAAGCTAAGTATTGATTATAGATAAAATTTAGTAAAGAATTAAGATTGTTTATAACATACATCTACAATCACACACCTATGCAGGTATGAATATGAAGTTAAGATTAAATATTTAAAATTTTATGTTCAAACATGTTATATCAGTTCAACTGAAGTTAATTCAAAAGCACCTAAACAAAAAATATATATTTTTGAGAAATTAGAATTAGTATATTAATAGCATTATATTATATATATATATATATATATATATATATATATATATATATATATATATATATATATATATATATATATATATATATATATGTATATATAAATATCTATATATATGCATAAACACGCACACACACACACACACACACACAAATATATTTTTTTCACACACATATGCCAACAGACTAGCTTACATCATAAAGAAGTGTTATAAAGTTAATAACCTAAAAAGAAATAATAAAGGACAGATGTGTATACATATAAAAAATATAATATAAATATCACAGCTACATATATGGTCTGTTATATTATAAGATATAGTTCTCAAAAGACAAAAATACTGATGGGAAAAAATACCTTAATAATGTACTAATCTAAGATAAATTATAAAAATACGAGCAACATAACAATTCACCTGGTATGAAATCACTAAATTTTTAATTTAAAATCATGAATGAAAAGAGCTATGATCAATAAGATCATTTAATGACACATCATAAGTTAGTATGTTGGAATTATAACACAGGACCAGAAAATTTTAACATATCTAATATCAAAACAGAAAAATTGGTTCAAAAAAAAAAAAAAAAAAAAAAAAAAAAAAAAAAAAAAAAAAAACTGTTTACCAAGAAAACGTTCTTGTATAATAGAGATTGTTATTAAAAAATAGTTTCATGGTATTCAAAAGGCCATAAAAAAAAATAGTACCTAGTTAAACATAAGTAAAACCCATATGTGTATTTCGAAAAAAAAAAAAAAATATATATATAATAATAATAAAATAATGAACTTTAATTCGAATAAATAAATGACTGTAAAAAGATAATACAGTAAACATTGTGATAATCAAGAATAGCATTAGTAAGCAAAAAAAAAGTAGTATATTAAAACTAAATTATAATATAAGTGAGAAGAGAGAGACATATTTACAAAAAGCACTACTTGCTTTGTTGTTATAATAGCAATATAATTTTTGTAATTCATAAATGATATAATTTTGTTATGTAACCATAAAATAAAATAAGTTCTATAATAAATAACATAATAAAAAAACAATTTAAAAGGAAAAACTTTAATGTATTTATAATATATTTTGTAAGATTAATTTGTTTCCAACCCACTATATGGATACCCTTATTAGTTTAGTGACAATTCAATGATAGAAAAAAACAAGAAAAAACGTTATAAATTCAGACACCTTTATTCCATGAAATTACTTAATTCATGATAAATAACTCATTAAAGAAAAATAACGGAATTCAATGCTAACCAGAGCAATGAGCCATACTAATTTATCATAATAAACCTTATTTATCAAATCAAGCTCTATGAAAAAATTACTAATACATATGTCTTATCTTTTTTTAAGAAACAAAAAATTAGAATTTTCCTGGACAAATGAGTCGTTTAAGGTAAATCCATAAAGAAATTACTGGATAAATATTAACTTATTAAAATGAATCTGCGGAGTTCAAAAAACCAACCCCTAAGTGAGATAGATTCTGAGTACAGAGATGAGTTTCTTCAAAATAAATAATTACAATAAATCGTAAATTTTAAAATTCATGCTTTTGTTCTTCAGTCCAGGATTCAAGTGATTTAAGAAATTTATACGAAAGATATTTTAAAAAGAAAGTATTAATTTTGTTTAAAAATAAATTGAATGGGTAAATAACTAGCCAATTCAATCATACTTATTGCAATTTGTATAGCATTAAATTTTCAAGTTTTGTTTATTTTTAATTAAGTTATGGATACAGTAAGGATCTATCTCATCTGTATTTAAAAAAGCAAGTTGAGAATTAGATTAGATTTAATGGGGGGGGGGGGGGTCATATGACTAATTATGATATTTATACATGAGAATGGATATACCTAAATTGCTATGAAGTTCCAAAGGTATTATTATACCATTATTAAAGAAATCTAAATATCATACTAAGTGGATAGTATTAAAGATATAGATAAACTAATTAATCATTATTATCTTTAAAATAAAAACAAAGTTTCTACCTTTATAGACAAAGAACCTGAAAGAATATCTTTAACTTCAGTAGAAAATTGACAGTACCTGAACTATACTATATATACTATGAAATATTTATAGAAAAACACACTAGAGAACCAAAATCACAGTTAACTAGCTAGCATCAATAGATTTCTACAAACTAATCAACTATAATGCAAACAATTTATCAATTAATTAATAGAACAGAATAATATATATGCACCTTAAGGAACAAGTGGTTAACTCAAATAATAACGAAAATGAATTAGGTCCACCAATGGGCTTAAAATATTAACTTCTTTATTGGTTAAAAATGAAAAAGAAAGCACAACATTAGTATTCAAAAGTATAGTGAAAACTGGAACTTCATTGTTCTTTGAAACCTACAGAAAACTATTTAGAGCATCAACATTAACTCTAAACTAACATATTTTTAACAAATATTTTTATAACGATTGGGTTGGATTGAATATTTTCAAAATAAAGAAAAGAAGCAATAAATTAAAAAGTAAAAGAGTAAAGAAAAATATTTTTATTGGTTACATTTAACAGCATTTATATTTTTAAAAAATTTTTAAATATAGACATTCAAAAATGCAAAGAAAAATTAAATTTTTGGTAATGAACTATTAATTCAATTTTTAATTGATTATTGTCAGGTTAATGTCTCAGGGGTAGATGGGAGGGGTTTGGTTAAAAGTAGATATACATGAAAGAGAGAGCTAAACATAGATAAATAAATAGATACATATACTGATAGAGAGGCAATATAAATGGAGAGCTCCAACCTTATTCATCAGTGCCCTTTAACTACAATTCACTACTGTAAAACAATTTTTACAAATCTATTACGTATCTTTTTAATACCTAGATTTAATATCCATACTAAAGCAAGTTATAGTATTAAAATAGTAATATATATATATATAGATTAGGCAGTATTATCATGAAGTAGAAAAAACATTGGAAATACTTAAATTCTAATAATTTTATTAATTAATCAATAGGAAAATTAAATTAGAAGACATCAGTAATTTAAAAAATATTGGAAGATCATATTTCTGAAAGTTACGTAATACTATTGCCACAATTATAGGTAATAAGGCACTTAGAAATGCCACAAAATGAACCGTGCATCTTTGAAGTCTGTATATTAAAACAGCTTCTATGAAATAACTTTTATTTAATTTTTTTTTTTACATTTTTTTTTTTTTTTATTTTTTTTTTTTTTTGTTTTAGCTAAAAAACAAAAAAGAAGAAAACTGCACGTTCGATCACTATAAAATTACTTACACGTATAATACCTACAAGTACTAACTATATACCAACGAGATAAAAAGTTAAAAATTTACAGTGAATATAGTGCACATCAAAATATACTCATTAGTTTAACACATAAATATGAAAGAGTACTAGTATAATATTTTTTCTAATGCATATTGATTAATGAAAGCTGATATTGATTGATTAAAATAGATATATCTAAAAAAAAAAATTCAGGAATATCATAAAATATAATAATTTATATGAATGTCACGATTCCCTTCTTGAAACTACATTCAGGTTGCAACTGGTCAATAGGTCTGAGTAAAGTTAATTGGGTCAAATGAAAAGACCACATGTTGATTGATTTGGTAAATTATAACATGAGACATGAGGAAAGTGAAAGCGAGGAAAATAATGAAAATGAAAAGAATGATAAAGAAATTAAATTGACATCTTATTTATAAAGAGCGCACTATATCATAGTATTCATATTTCTGTAAATGGTGATTCACATTGCTAATAAATTGAAAGAAATTTGAATCCTATAGTTTTATATTTAGGGAGAATAATGTACCTTATATATATTTATTAAAACTATAGGATTCAAATTTCTTTAAAATGATTGTGAATTAGAATTGGTATACATTTGAGAGCTAATGCTGGAGATATGGTTAGAGATTTTATATGAGGTTTTCGAAGATCCATAAAATGCTAAACGTATGAGAGGAATAATAGATCATATTGGAAACGATTCAAGATGCATATGAGGAAAAAATTGGTTAAATGAGGACTGCAAGAAGCAAGGTTTATAGTCTGAAGGGTTTCAAGGAGTGAGAGAAGGGGTGCTTATCATGACTTATGGATTGCAGAATATGAAGCTTAAGCAAATCTGGGGACTTGAACCAGTGAGGAAGAACAGCCTCACATGAAATAATCTATAAACAAGAAACTACATGGAAGGCGGGAATGCCAGAGGATTATGGGTGCTAAGAATGACAGAAGATCCAACAAAAACATATGAAAATCTCATTGAAGGAATATTAAAGATGTGGAGGAGGAGGACCAACAGGAATATAAAGAAAACATGAGAAATCAAAATACCAGTTTGATGAATGTATAGTTCCACTACCACATCAACCGGAGCCGAGGAGCATTCCAACCATAATGCGTGTAAGGACAGTGAGGTTAATTTAGTCACTGACAGAAGACAAATAATGAAGCTATGGAAACACTACATCTGAAGTCTTTTGAACGATACCCCTTTCATTAGATTAGTGAGACAGGAAATACCAGCAGGTGACCTAGAGCCTTCCAAGTGTTGGTTTGTAGTTATTTATGTATCATGGCCTGATTTGGTAAAAATTTAGCACTTATACAATTATGTTTCTAAGGGATTAAATTAAAGGAAAGGTTTGAATTAAATTCTGTTTGTACCAACAACAAATAAAAATAAAGCTATCTCTAGAATTTCATTCTAGTAAAAAAACAACAACTCAATTTCATTCATTCATGACTTTATGAAAATTAAGATAGAAAAAAAACAAGTTCAAGTAATTATTTTAGCACAAAGACTAAAATTTTATTTCATTAGATTACTGAAAAGAATTCTATTTCAGCTAAAATTTCTGAGGACTAAAGCTTCCTTTGCAAGCTATTTAAGTGCCTTAAATGCAAAAAATAAATAATACTAAATATTAATTAAATTCTTTTAAATTTAAAGCTTAAATATATACCTAAGTAAGATTAGAGGAGAACACAAAAGATAATATACACATAAATAAGGTAACAGTGCTTCTTTCAGAAAAATTAGAAAGCTAAAAAAAACTCGTTGAAATCTGCTTAGTATGTGTTCTACTAAATAAAAAAAAAAAAAAAAAAAAAAAAAAAAAAAAAAAATCTGGACCATATTTAAAATTGTAAAACGCAGTTCATAAGAGTATCTGGTAAAAATATGTCACTCTCTAGCTCTATCTTTAAAAACTGATTAACCAGAAAATTAAGAAGTAGTGAATATATGTTTAGAAGAAGCAGTTTTTAACTAAAAAATAATTCATTGAAAAAACTAATTTCATATATAGGCCTGTTTGAATTATATATATATATAAAGTTTATATACATACATATAAAATTTGAACTTGGGTGTTAAATATTTATTAACTTTAAAAGTACATAATAACCATAAAGAAATATAAATTAGAGCTTTTTGGCCTTAAACATAAATTCATAAATACTGAAACAGGTACCTCATTTCTTTAATTCATACCAGGTGTTAACAAATAAATATTTTCAAAAAGTTCTTTTAAAAAGTGTTTTTAAATGCTTAATATCTTAAAGAAATGGATGTTTCTGTAATGAAATATAAATACAATGCTGCAGTACAGTTATGAGGTGATAAATACTTCAACAAATAAATAAAATTAAACAATTGAATGACATGAGATTCTATAAACATCAAACAATTAATTTTAATATTTGTAAAAGTGTTTTATAAACAATGAACAATAATTTCCCAAGTTATAAAAAAATAACATACTACAAAAGTATATTATACCTGAGTGGGCTTACAATTACCATAAAGGCAAGACATGGAATTATTAGGTTGGATGTTAATAACAGGCATTTCGCACTCAGTAACTGGAAGAGAAAAAGATTTTTCATTTCTGCATCGCTCATGGTTACTTCTAGTATATTCTCGTTGCACTGGAGAGCAACAGCACCTGTCGCTGCACTGAGAACAACAACAACTGCTTTGTAATAAAGGTGCACTTATTTCAACCAAAGACTCCTGAGCTTCTCCATTTTCAATTTGAGGCTCTTGAACTGTTCTAACTGTACCTGAACCAACAGTTAAAAATATAAATAAATTATTCAATGTTAGCCAAATAAAAATCTTTTTTTTTAAACATTACATCATGGAAAAGAATATTTGATACAATAGGAAAAATTAATTTATCTTAAACATTAACACTACAAGACATTGGTAAAACAAGTCTCACAAAGCTTGCAAAAAAGCTACTTGAACTCTTCTTCTTTTGCTAACTCCGTATTGCCATTTAGCATGGAGAAAAACAACCATACTACTTGAATTCAGTATACCATAATGAAATGCAGGATTATCCAGTGACACTGGCTCAATAAACCTTATCTAACAAAAAAATAAAAAGGTCAATGCTGGGAGGTGACTTGAAAAGAATAGATATTAAGAGCAAATGTAACTCTATAAGATAAATCTTTAGAACTTTTTATGGATGGCCACAAATTCAAAGGAATGAAAGAAGTTAAAAGTGAAAATAACAGTTATGGGCATGTTAAAGGATGGTGTGATAGACTTCTAGAGTAAGATAATGGCTATGAATGTGAATTATGTAATTAAAAACATCATTCATCTAATTTCTAACAGTGCTAAATTAGCACTTCCCAGTCTCTGAGAAAAACTGAATCCTAAGGATACAATTATTGTCAAGTTTAAATGAAGAGTAAGGAAAAAACTCTTCAATTAAACTTGATAATTTGTACAGTTGTTACATTTTATTTGATGAAACACTCACTGGGTTCAAAAATCCTGATTTAATGAACATAGCCCTGACTATGTAGCAAATCAATTTTTTCAAGTCGCAATCAATTTTTTATCTCTTATTGCTTACCTTCATGTTCATAAATTTCATAGAAAATATAACTATACACAGATCTTATATTTACAAGAAAAAAAAAATGTGAGTAAAACAGAGGATCCAGTATGTTTCTTATCATTTTAGGTACTATTTGTAAGTACATTTTTCATAGATTCATACATGTGGTTATTCATACATTTTATGAATAACCACATATTTTCAAGGGTGCAAAGCTAGACTAGACGTATTCAGTAGTTTAATTATGTTCTTAAAGAAAAATCTGATCCAGAATAAAGATGGTTTATAATTTTATTTCAAATTACATTAATGGCAATATGGCATCACACATATCCCTGTGCGAATGCACGCACAATTAATATACAAGAATAATGTATAACAAAGGTAACTGTAATACTAACCTTCTAATTGGAGATCCTCAGTGCTTTTCTTTGTTGAATTCCCAGTTCCACTATCTTTACTGGAGGAAGAATTTTCAGATTTATTATCAGCCAGTATCTGCTGATTTATTACATGTTTAGAAGCACTGTTATTAGAAAAACCTTTTCGGGTTTGGTAAATTATTATAACCCAAAGAGCAGAAGTACCAACAACACAACAAACAAGTGCTATTATAATAACACCAATCATATTTTCACATGAAGCACTGTAAGCTAGATAGAAAAAAAAAGAATTAAAATATATTAGCAAATGATCAACATATAGAAAAAATAATGACATAAATCATGGAAAGAGGAAGGTAAATAAGATACACACTAATTTTTAGCACTACAATTGCTGTCATGAAATTAGAAGCTTAGAACCTGCAGTAAATGGGAAACCCTGTTGCTATTCTGAAAACTACATTTCTTTTCCATCCTCATGAGATACAGAGGACGGAGCAAGAATGACAACAGTATGAACATCTTCATACCATCCCTCTCAAATAATCAGTTGCTACACATCACAGCCCACATATGGTAACACTTCAATTAACAGATTTTTCTTCCCAAGCTTTTAATTTCTTCATGACAACTACAGATTCTTGTTTAGAATGATAAACTTTTAATAAAAGTCAAAGTCAGGATCCTTATAAGTTTTATGGATGGTATTCAAAGCCAACAAAATGTAAACTTAGTTCTTGAATGGATGCATGTTTCTGAATAAACTATTCATTTGTAAATTTTTATAACAGAATAAATAATAAATAATTTTTGTAACATATTAAATATATAAAAATAAAAATATATATATATATATATATATATATATATATATATATATATATATATATATATATCCAATTTTGATTAAATATTGTATTGAGCATTTAAACATTATGCAAGAGGAAAACAAATTACTTATATTTCAATGGCATACTGGTTTGTTTTTCAAGATCAGAACCCATTTAGCTCAATCCCTTATCCTAGTCCTTCAATCCTACCCCTCTAACCATTCCTTCAGTGTTCACTGTGGAACAGAATTTTCTAAATGCTACCCAATTCCATAAGGTAACGTTCTGGGACCAGTCCTCTATATCATCTAAACCGCAGATATCACTGTATTTGGATTTTGCATTACTGAATATTCTCTCATTGCCAGTATGCCATGATTTTTAGATACAATACTTAAGAAATAATATGAATAAGTGGTTTGTTAGTGGAGAATAGACAGTTCCAGAGAATTTTTTTTTTTTAATATAGAACTACAGATACTAATAATTCATTGAAAGAAGTATTGTCATAAAAATGGAAATATTTTTATTCAATGGAGTCACATTATTCTTTAATTATGAAAATTAGGGCTAAAAGTGGCTAATAAATAACAAGTAATGTAAAATAGATCTTATTAATCTTAGTAAAGTAAAATTAAGAAATGTTTTTGAAGCATATATACCTGATAACTTAACAACCATTCTGAATATATAACTTTAGTTTACTGAAGTAGGTAAACTTACCTGATTTTATTGTCAAATGAGCAGTAGTTGTTTCAATGCCCAGAATATTTGACATTTCACATTGATAAACTCCAGCATCAATTTCTTTAACATCAGTAATAATCAATAGTTGGTCATTAGCAGTCATAAAATGACGGTAACTTGACACTAACAGTACTCCATCTTTCCACCAACGTACTTTAGGCTTGGGCCATCCATTTCCCATACACTCAAACACTGTTGACATCCCTACTTTAACTTCTTTATCTTCCATTTTCTTTGTGAACGTTGGAGCTTCTAAAATAAACCAAAAACTTAAATTTAAAATGGCTAAATCAAAATAAATTTATTTTCAAACTAATGATAAATAATATCCTTCAATATTAATTATTAAATATGTTATCAATTTTTTTTTTTAATCAACACCATTTTTCAATTTTAACTAACACAAGAAAATGAAAGTAACATTAATCAAATGCCTAATAAACTAGGAGATAAAAAATAGCCAATAATTCACTAGCTAATGGAGAATAAGTACTTAATGGATTTCCTCGATTGATAAGTAAGTTATAGCAAAATAACATTCAGGAGACTACATAGAGATAAGATTACTGTAAATAATTTTAATGGCTTTAGAAAATACTTATAGTACTATGAACATAAAGACTTTTATAGCCATTACTACAGATATCATTAGTGATAAGATCAGTTAGTAGGTATTTAAATTTGTTAACTAAGCATTTGGAACTGGGCAACTGAGATTTCTAGGAGTAATATAAAAATATAATTTATGATGATAAATATATAGAACAAGAATAAAAATAACTTTTCAAGATTAAAAAAATAATGTAATAAAAAAAATAACCCTAATAGCATTCTCAATTAATATCCTTAGAACTAAATGGATCATAACCATGATGAACTAGATAAATAAGAAGAGAACATTTCAATTTTTTCATATTTTAAACAAATTTCCAACAGCATCTCATTTTCATGAAAGTCATTTTAAAATGTTCAGTGCAGCATGAACTCCTTACATGGAATTCTATCAATGAGTGAGGTAGGTAAATTTAAAAAATTGATTTTAAGTCTCTTTTGGTAGATCAAAGTGAAGTGAAAACAGCATGGCTACGAGTTGAAATATCTGAATATTGTTCTCAATATAACTGAAATAAAACTATTAGTATTCCTGATACCTCCAGAAGATTCAATATGAAGTCAAATAGTACAATACATTTCAAATAATGTTTTGTTAATACAATAAATTACATATCCAAGACAAAGCAGCCAATTCAGGATCATATAACAGGAAAATATTAAGACCACAAATAAAGAATTTTAAAGAAGAAACAAGAGAAGTCAATAAATAATTACTATTATGAAAATCTGTGATGAATTTTAAATAATTTTAATGGAATAAAGTTCTCAAATTAAAAAAACAACAACAATATTTTAAAGAACTACAACTAAATGGGAATTCAGAAGAGAGATTCACTAATAAAAAAATAATGACAGAAACATAGAAAATAAGATTAATAAAAATGATTTGATACCAGCTGACTTACATAGAGCAATCAAATCTGAAAAAAAATTATAACTAACATATCAATAGTGTAAATACATTGATGATAATTGAATGGCTTAGGCAGAGTTGATTCCAGATTAACAGAATTTATTTGCATAATTTGTTTTAGTCACTGCAGTAAATCTTGTAAGATATGATGAATACATGGAATTAATTGTTTTCAATTATTATAACTAATCTGACCTAAAAATAATAAATGAATAAAAAATTAGCCTTCTATGATTAACTTAAACTTGATTTTGTTTTAACAGTTTTGAGGTTTCAGATATACTCTTATTGTCAAAATGTTAGAAACACCCTTGTAAATTTGAAAACCTTTATAAGATTTCTTTATTTGGGTTAATATTTTTTTTTTTTTTTTTTTTTTTTTTTTTTTTAAGCACAGCTTGAAGTATAAGTTAAGATATTTGAAAAGGAGATTGGATTGTCAGACCTTGTTGAATATTTAAATACGATAGTAGTAAATATTTACATCTTATGGGAGTCAAAATGATAGATGAACTGTTGATTAAGATTTTCTTAGTCCTCTAGAGGTTGATACCAATAAATATTTCTATTATAGAGCAGTGTTAATTTGTATGAAATCAGATACAAGTAAGCACGTCAATTATGGAGAAAATTTAAGTGTTTTAATTATGAAGAGCACTGTTTGATTTCTTAAAAAAATGAGGACAGGATGAGTTCTAGATAGATTGCCCGCAAAAACAATTGGAGTTTTTAATCAGTGTAGTTTAATAAGGCACGGAGACATACATAACCCATTACTCAACTACCTGCTGTGATATGGCGAGAAAAATAGAATATTCTTCAAATCGCATCTAATGTTTGTTAATTAATCTACATTTAAAATTAATCTGGATTGGCTTGATGGATTTTCATATTATTTTCATGACTTAAGAAAATATGAAAAGATTTTATCAAACTAATAACTGAGGGGGGGGGGGAGGGGCAGTTAGGGTTTCCACATCTATAGATTAAAAAAAAAAATATTAAGATGCTGTTTTATTTTTTCTCCAGAAATGGCTCAAATATTTCAAGAGAATAAACTTGAATTCAAAAAGTAAAAAAATGATGTATATATTTTTTTGTTTTTTGAGAATAGACATATAAGAAATCTGGTAATTACCATCAAGTGAGTAACAGTTTATTTTAATACAGTTTTAGGGTTGATTTGGTAAGATGGGAAGGAAGGAATAACGATTTTTGAGGCATGTCTAACATTTTAACACAAGTAAGATACGAAAAAAATCATTAAAAAAGTTAAAGTATACCTTGTACAGTGAGTGTAGCATTGGCCATAACAGTTCCTGCTGAATTTTGTGCAATACATGAATATAAACCAGAATCAACAGGCTTGGCATTTATGATGAAAAATAAGTCATCAGCAGGCATCACATGCATTCGCCTTTCCTGGGCAGCAGGAAATTCTATACCACCATCCTTTTGCCATCCAACTTGAGGTGGTGGTTCTCCAGTGGCAGCACACTCAAGCTTTGCAGTTCCACCAGCCTTCACTGTCAAATTCCCAGGTTTTTTAATCATAACTGGAAGCACTAGAATCAATGGAAACCAATGAGTTAATTTGATGTTTATATGCTTTTATTAACATTATATTCCATATAATTTTATTATAATAATTATAATAATATAGATTATAATTATATTAATAATTATGACCTATATTCTAAGTTACAGATGTGTTGAATTGGTGAAACAGCTTTAAAAAAATAAATAAACTAGAAAACAAGATAATGGATGAATTAATGTATTATAATAAATTCAATCATATGAAATATAGTTTTTCATGAGTTTGTCTGATTGAAATTTAGAAAACTTTCTACTAGAAGTGTGGCATCTTTCAAATTATTATTTACATTACTTTATAGGCTCTGACCATGGATAAGCTCTGACCATTTATTAGTAGTGGCAGACACCCATATTATGAAAGCCTTCAACCTAAGAAATGTGACCATCAAGATCCACGCCCTAGATGACCCAGTGAAAAGGATGGATTACAGCATTAAAATTGAAGATAGGATGAGAATGCTGAACCTAGAGGGAAACGTTGAGACTCAAGTGAGTACCATAAAACAAGGAATTTTAGGAACATAAAAAAGAAGTCTGTGGCATGCACAGGGTAATGGAAAAAGGAAACTGTACCAAGTGGTGGGATGAGGAAATAAAGGAGGTGGTCAAGCAAGATGAAGCAAGCTTTGGAAAATATTTGGACAGAAGAATTGGGAAAAACTAATTGAGTATCAAATGGAAAGGAATGTATGCAAGGTAGCAGTGCAGGGGGTAAAAAGAAGAACCTGGGAAGAATTCGACAAAATTCTGAAAATAAGGATCATCGAGAGAATACAAACAAATTTTGGCGAATAGTTAGGCTAGTTAAAAGAAAACATGAGAAGCCTATGAAAAAGACAAGAATGGACACAAAATTTCAGACTGATGGATTCCTCAACAGACGGACAGATCACTTTGAAAAAGAAGAATTTGTAATCTCACCAATTAATATCAATGGTAACATAAGCCAGAAGGTAATAGAAGAGGAGATAACAAATGCCATAGAGAAAATGAAAGTTGAAAAAGCTCCAGGAAGAGATGGCATTACCCCAGAGTTCATCAAACGTAGTGGCCAAGAACTGGTGAAGGCAATGGGCTGCCAAGCTCCTAAGTGTGATTTTGAGTCTGGCTGAGGGCAAGAAATTTATATTCTGTAATTTCAGCCTTAAATAAATTTTTAGATTGGGAGACCCTCCTGGGGCAGTGTTTTTAATTACATGCATAAGTTGTGATACTAGCAAACCTATAAGATAAGAGCAGAATCATATTCATACATGTATTAGAATAGAATAGAAAATTTTGGGTATTCGGACATTTAGGTGTGAAAATACAACGAGATGATTGAGGTGTAATTTAAAAAAGTATTCTAGAAATACTTTAAAAGGAAAATTTTGTTCAAAGGCAGGATGAATCATTGGAATGTGGTGCTGCAAATAATGGTGTAGATGGCATATGGAGCCATTGCAAGAAAATAATTACGCAGGTAGCTGAAAAAATACTGGGATCAGAGGAGCTACCTCGAAGACCAGAATGGTTTGATCAGGAATGTCAGGCGGCAAAAGAGAGAAAAAGTAAGGCCTATAAGAGAATGGTAGATAAGCATAGGACGCGTACCACTGTTTCTGATAACAAAATATTTAGAAGAGAAGAGAAATGCATGCATAGAAGAAAAAAAGAGGAAGAAAGAAGAAGAAATAGTCTAAGACTTTGAAGGACAAATAAACAAGAGAATTACAGAGCTTTTTACATTAAAGTCAATGCCCAGCAGGGAATTTTAAACCTAGATCAAATACTTGTAGAGGGAAGGGTGTAACACTTATTTCAAATAAAGTAGGGATCCTTGAAAGGTGGCCTAACCATTTCAGCAGCCTACTGGAAAATGTTTAGAATCTCACCTAGGAAGAAAGCTTAAATTTTATCCAAATTATAAAGACAGTGAGCTCCTTGACCCACTACACAATGAATAAATCAAGGATGCAATTCAGAAACTAAGAAATAACCGCGCTCCAGGATGTGATGGCATCATGGCTGAACTTTAGAAGGCAGGGGGAAACGAGGTGACAAAGGTGATCCACGATTTACTGCATTGTATTTGGGTAAACAAAGTTCTTCCTAAAGATTGGTGTATCTGCAATATCATCCTGCTACACAAGAAAGGAGACCAAATGATTTGCGATAACTATTGTAGCATTACACTCCCAAGTAGCACATACAAGGTTCTGTCTAACATAGTATATGAAAGATTATGTCCTCACGCTCAGAGAGAGATAGGCATGTAACAATGTGGAATTATGAGTGGGAGATCCTGTATTGATCAGATATTTTCTCTGAGAACTCTTAAGAAAGAACAAGAGAGTACAATATTACCACCATAACAAGTCAAGTTAAGATCCAAGGTAACTTGTCCGAATCATTTAAGAACACTAGGGGCCTGAGACAAGGGGAAGGACTTTCCAGCCTATTGTTTAACTTTGCTCGTGAGAAGGTGATTAGGAATCCAGGAATACAGGTGACTGGTACAATTCTGACCAAATTCATTCAAATACTTACCTATGCAGATGACATTGACATAGCGGGAAGGTCAGAGAGAGATTTGGAGCATGCATTTCTTGCCTTAGAGCAAGCTGGACAACGCATGGGGCTCCAAGTAAACCAGCCTAAGACTAAGTACATGGTGGCTAACCCTTTAAGACCACCAGCACTTTATATCAATTTTGGTGACTACACTTTTGAGAGTGTTGATGGCTTTCAGTATATCGGATCACTGATCAAATCTGACAACCCAAACAGCCCAGAAGTACAGAAAAGAATATTAGCCGCCAATAAGTATTATTTTGGATTGGCCAAGGCATTAAGAAATCGTCTATTATTGAGAAAGATCGAAGCTACAATGTACAAAACACTTATTAGACCCGTTTTAACTTATGCCTCAAAAACCTGGACTTTGTAAAGATCTGATGCTAATAGTTTACAGCTCTTTGAAAGGAAAGTGTTTAGAAGAATGTTTGGATCGGTAAAAGTGGGTGACCAATTCAGGCTTAGGCATAATGCAGAGCTGTACCAGATTTATCAGTAGCCTATTGTTGTACAGCATATAAGAATTTCCAGGCTATGGTGGGCTAGGCATGTGGCTAGGATGAACGGCAATGGTATCCAGAAGAAACATCTCTTTGGGTATGTGGATGGAAGAAGGAGACGTGGAAAACTGTGACTGAGATGGGCGGATGAGATTGAGAGAGATTTAAGCACCATTGTTGGATCAAGAGCTTGATGCGGCCAAGACCTGTACTGGGTCGTAGAGCCCATGATGATAATAATAATTCTAGAAAGAAGGCATTGGAAGTAAGAGTTGAAGAGATTTTAATTGGATCAATGACTGATATTTTATTTAAGATGCTATTCATCCATTGCTCACATATGGATCAGGGGACCATGTGTGATCACCACATCCGAGGAGAACAGACTACTGATATTTGAAAGTTCTCAGAAGAAACTTTAGGGCTATTAGAGAAGATGGAGGGAAAAAAACAAAACAATTACGGGATATGAATAAGGAATAGAACATAGTACGGATTATAAAGCTAGGGGAAACTCTGATGGATTGACCATAATGCTAGTAGCATAGATGACTCTAAGATGCCAAAGAAAATGATAAAAGAAGGAACTGCATCACAAGAGGAGACGATCCATAGCAAGATGAATGGATGGTGTTGCAGCAGATACAAGAACCTCACTGAATAAATAGAATGGACTGCTGCGGCAAAAGAAATAGAACAAGATAGTCTGGAAAAGGCTGTTTGATAAGGCCTAGACTTGCTTGTGGGTTTAAGCACCAAATATGTATGTAAGTACAACCTACATCAATGTTACATAGAAAATATATTCAGCCCCAAGAGCTTAATATTATTCTCCTTTTCAAAATAAAACACTTTCATTATTAGAATACCCCTCTAACCTTAATTTAACTGATTTACCCCAGAATCCAATCCCTTAAAATGATAAAACCACTTTTACAAATAAAACTACTATGTTGTTATAGTCTTGATTGCACACAATCCTAAATTCCAACTCTCAAAATTAACCCATGAGAAGGTTTTGGTTCCTACTATTGATGTTAGTTTACTTAGACTAACCCTTTAATTCTTAGTGACTTGAGTTGGCTTTAGGGGTTAGTTTGCATTTTTAAAATGCAAGTGCAATGTTAGAATCATGATCCATGTTATTTTAAGATATTATAGGAAAAAAGGTATAAGTGCAAAGACTGAAGAAATTATTCAGAAGAGAATCAGTTATCCATCGAAATACTTCTGCACTTTGGTTGATTTGGGGGGGGGGGGGGGGGGGGGGTGGAAAGGATGCTTTGTATTTCATGAAACTTCGAATGCATTTTGCGTTTTAAGCTTGTTGCTAATGGTCAGGCAATGGATTCAAAACCTTTACTGTGATAAGCTTACATCATTTATGCAGTTTTAAGAGCAAAATACTCCACTTTTGTTAACAGGAACCAAGTCAGTTTGCAACATGACAATATCCCTACCATATACACCATTCACATTTGGCCAAGGAAACTGCAAGGAGTAAACATTTTTCCTCATCCTGCATATAGCCAAGATGTTGCACCATCAGATTATGGTTTCTTTAGATCAATGGCTTAACATTTTTCAAAATGTTGGATAATTATGAGGATGTACAAATTGGATATGAAGAGTTCTTTGCCTCAAAACCAAAGGAGTAGTACTGGTATCAAATCCAACAACCTTTCATATCATATTGAATTATCGAAGCCCTAATCCAAAGTTATCTAACTCAATCTCAGATCCATTAAGTAGCATTACTTTTACTTAGTAAATACAATGGTTGAATTTTCAATTTCTTTAGTTTCTTCAAACCTAAATAAATATGGTTTTAAAAAAAAGAATTATGAATAATGGAAAATTATTACAGTTATTGAAATTATATAGAATTGATATTAAAAACAACAATAGTGTTATGACTTCCTGACTGTGTTTACCACAACTTTAAGAGAACATGATGATTTTAAGAGTTCTGTTTTGTTTTCAGGTGGCAAAGTTTCATCAAAACGTATAGTCTTCTCTAAGACAATTCAGGGAACAGTATATTACGGTACACTATAACATAATAGATTGTTTGGAAGGGCCTCATCATTCAAAAACATTAAATGTGGTTAATAAAAAAAAAAAAAAATAATAATAAATGATAGAAAATTATTCTTGTTTACAAATTTATTCAGTATTATAATAAGATAAAAAAAACAACAGTGAATTTAAATTTGTATGCCTGACCTGTTCGATGAGAAATGTTTAAATGCGTGTGTGAAACGAAAAGCTGCTAAATTAGAAGTTTTCAATAATCCGAGCGAGAACAATGTCTCCTACATCCGGAGCTTAAAAAATGAAACTTCTAGATTCCTCAAAAATAAAAAAAAGATTATCTTAAAAACAAAATAAACGAAATAGAATCTAATAAAATCGGAAACAACGTAAGGGATATGTATAAGGGTATTAACGGATCGCGTAAACGTTTCGAGCCGATAATGAAAGGAATAAGGGATGAGAATAACAATATTCTAGCGGATCCGGTAGACATAGTAGACAAATTCAGAACATTCTTTGATAATATTTTAAGTTCGGAAAATAAAATAAATTCCCCTCCTATTACTTTTCTCAGCGCGGAACCATTAATAGAAGAACCGAGTAGGGAGGAAGTTGATATAGCGATCATAAAATTAAAATCGTATAAAGCAGCCGGAATCGACAATATCCCTGACGAATTATTCAAAGCGTGTGGAGAAGCTGGATTTTCTAAAATTCATCAATTAGTAACAATGATTTGGGAAAAAGAAAAAATACCAGAAGAATGGAAAGAATCTATACTTATTCCGATTCATAAAAAGGGTCCTACAACAGAGTGTAGCCACTATCGTGGTATTTCACTCGTTCCGACGTGTTATAAAATATTTACATCAATTCTAACGAACCGAATTACTGATTACGCGGAGGAAATAATTGGAGACTATCAATGTGGTTTTAGAAGGAGTCATTCAACTATCGATCAAATATGTTCTCTTCGTCAAATTTTAGAGAAAAAATTAGAATTTAAGGGCGTAGTCCATCAGCTCTATGTTAATTTCCAAAAGGCTTACGATTCGATTAACCACCAGAAACTGTTTGATGATCGAACTGGGAATACCAAAGAAATTAGTTAATCTAGTAAAGATGTGCATGTCGGAAACATTTAATCGAGTCCGAATCGAGACTTTTTACTCCGAAAAGTTTGAGGTACGTTCGGGTTTAAAACAGGGAGATTCTCTTTCTACGGTATCATTTAACTCAGCGCTAGAATACGTCATTAGGAAGGTAATGCTTATGGGAAAAGGATTAGAGATGGGTGGTAAATGTCCGGTTCTTGGTTATACTGATGATTTGGTACTTTTGGGTGAAAACGAGGAAACTATAAAACTAAACACTACTACGCTCCTGGAAACCGGTAACAAAATTGGTTTAGTAATGAATACCAATAAAACAAAATATATGGTTAGTAGCAGAAATGGTGAACATTTTAGTAATGTAGATATTTCCGAGATAAAGTTTGAACACGTTGAGCAATTCAAATATCTAGGGTCTATTATAACGAGGAAAAATCAAATTCAAGAAGAAATAAAGGCTAGATTAAAAGCCGGTAATGCTTGTTATTTCTCGGTCGCAAAATTACTCAGTTCGCGCTTACTCTCCAAAAATTTAAAAATTAGGATATATAAAACTATTAAAGTACCGACAGTTCTCTACGGATGTGAAACATGGCCGCTGACGTTAAGGGGGGAATAACGCCTTAATGTTTTCGAAAATAAAGTACTGCGTAGAATATTTGGCCCAAAAAAGGATGAAGAAACAGGAGAGTTTAGGAGGCTTCACAATGCGGAACTGCGTGAATTATATCCAGTAAATATAGTTTAAGTAATAGTAGCGCGACATTTAAAATGGGCATGTAAAGTCGTTGGGTTTAATAATGATCGAATCCCGAAAAAAAGTAATCACTTATGAGCCATCGGGCAAACGACTGAGGGGTAGACCGAGACGAAGATGGGAGGATCGCATCAGGGACGACCTGGGGGATTTAGGTTTTGGAGGAGTGGATTGGAGGGAAGTGTGTGGTCGACGGTTGATGGTGTCGGCATCGAACCTTCGAGGCTAAGCCTTAATTTATTTATTTATTTATTATTTATGCCTGACCTGAAAAGGGTTAAAAATAAAAGCAAATATAGAATATTCTCACAGATGATTCCTAACTTGTTCAAAATAACATAAGTATTTTGTTCTAAAGAAATATTGATTTTTATTTTGTTTTTAAAGTGAGTGTATTCAATCAATCTGTGACACTCTTGTAATAGCTATAATAGATAATGATTTAGTATTGTTCCTGACCTAAATTTATTACTGTAAAGTGAAACAGATTAGAATCTGAGATTCTATAAGCCAATCATTCAATTAGCTAAATGATTGTTGTTGAGAGCTAAAATTGTTACCATATATGGTATGTTAAAGTTGAGTTTTAGTTAGTAAAAGTAAATGTTATCATTTTAGATTATAAATTAAGTTATAGTTATAAATTTAATTTTAAAATACTCACCTAAAACCTTTAAAGTAGCTTTTTTGGAGTAAACTGTTCCAAAATTGTTAAAGACGATACATTGGTATTTTCCGGCATGTGACAGCATTACATGGTTAAAATGAAGAATAGCAGTATTATTAACAGTGACAGAATGCTTTGGATTAACATCATTATTATTTCTTTTCCATTTGAAATTCAAACTTGAGTTGGAAGAAGACCAAGCAGTACAGGTAATATTTATTTTACTTCCTGAAACTGTAGTTGCTGATTCTGGTCCTTGAGTAATTATTGGTTTAGGGCTTTCATTTGGAGCTAAAAAGATCGTAAAAACTTTACAGGCAATAATATTAAAACAGTTGTGATACATTTACAAACATTTAAAAAATAAAAAATTCAATAAGTAAAAATTAACTATATAAAAGTTGTTTGTTGGGGCTTAATGTCCTTACATAATCCAAAGGTTATTCCAGCCAAAGTCGGAGAGCCGAAATTCAAAGCCAAGAAAAAACTATCTACAGGCTCCGCAGAATTTACTAGAATATTAATGTACCTGACACTTAAACATGCTTGGCCACTATTGACTTAACCCTTTGGCTGTGGCATGCTCGTGCGGTGGGAGGATACTGTAGTGCGGGATAGTGTAGGCACCTGCAGTGCAGAAAAAAGGAGGATGGTAAACATGAATAGAAAATGTAGAATAAATAAAGAAAACGAAAACGCTAAGCGTAAGAAGTGTGCTAAACACGGGACACTTCTTATGCTTAGCGTTTTCGTTTTCTTTATTTATTCTACATTTTCTATTCATGTTTCCCATCCTCCTTTTTTCTTCTATTTGATATTCCATTAGTTCCCGGCATTTCTCCAATAGATAACATTACAGAATTGATAAAAAAAATCCTCGTCATGATCTGAAGAAGATTCTCATTCACTTTCACTTGCACACGCCAAAAGTTCTAATAATTCTTCATCAGAATAAAATTTTTTAGACATATCAACGCACTTAACTATTCACTACAAAAGCAGAAAATATACAGAAGGATATGCAGGCAAAATTTCAGGTAAAGAGAAACAGTAAATAGCAGTAAAAAAGGGTCGAACCAGGTACATAAAAGGTCCCTGAAAGTGAAGTTGTATGCCATCTTTTGACTTTAAGAGGCACTGCAGCTTCTATAAACAGTCCACAGATATTAAGTAAGAATACTTTTTTTCTCATTTCATAATTCTATTGTAAAACAAAGAACTAGGGAAAAGTTTATTTCAATAGGATGCATTGCTGGTACATGATAACTGAAAACTTAAATAATTTAAACAATTGATTAAAATGAACAGCAGTGTTCTTTTTGGCACAATTTATATTTATAAATCTAAGCAGGAATAAATTTAAAAAGTACTGAAGAAATCGTTCCACACAACCATTCAAACCACATCAGTTCAGTAATAACTAGAGTTCAACTGCCAAAACTTATATTTTTCACATTACCACATATGCTCATAAGAAGTGTGTAAATAAAAAAAAATATAGTGTAAAATTTTTTATCAGGTTATGACAAAAAATAACTATTGGACACCCTTCATCATTTTATTAACTTTCAATTTAGCTGATAACTAATATCTCCACAGCATTTTTTAAAAACAAATACTGATTTCATAGGTAGCAAATTAATTTAATGATAAAAATAATAAATTACAAAGAAAAGTTATCAAAAAACCTTTTTTTACTTATATTTGTTGGAAACTTGAAGTTGATTATGGGTTTTTAGTCCAGTCAATAAACATAAACATGTTGTAGAGAGCATGAAATATGTGATAATTTTTTACTTCAGAGTTTCATTAGGAGTAGTTAGTAGGTAAACATACCGCCACTCTAAAGGGGTGAGCATAAGATGGGGGGAGAGAGAAGGTCCCATTTTTGGGTTATCTTTTATATATCGGAAATGGTGGACTCATTTTAAATAAATTTCTTATAAAATTGTTTTTATGAATATTAGTCATAATTCCAATGGTTTTTGAGATATACATTATTGAAAATCAATAATTTTAGAAAAAAAAATCATTTTTACCTAATTTTTTTGTCAAACTTCTGCTTCTAGTGTTCCCACAACCGTTTCTCAGAAAAATAGTCATAAATAAATTAGTAGAGCATTAAATTTACTTTATATATACATTTACTACTTTATTTTCAACTGGATCAAATGTTTAACATTTTTTACAGTTATAACTTTTATTTGAGTTATTACAAATCATACAATAATAATGAAAATATTTACATGTATCAATTATAATTAAAAAAAGAAAAGAAAAGATATAATGAAAAAATAAGCATTCAAAGTTTATCATCTAAACATCATTAAAGCAAATCAAATTTGCAACAAATTTGGTTCAATTAATTTTTTTACATAGTTCAAGCTTTAAAGACGTAGGGAAGAATAAAATACGATATTTTATTTGAAACTGTAAAATGTTACATTAAACTTAATTTTATAACATAAAAATCAGTTTAGCGGTTTGACCACCACAAGTGCCCAAAGATTGGCTAAGTTGCATTAAGTCGCATTTCTCCGCGAAAACATGTTAGTCAGTACTCTTTTGGCTGTAACTCCGAAATTTCTTTTTTCAATCCCATAAAGGCCAATACCAGAACGCTGAGAACGCCATACTGTTGTAAAATTGAGGTTTTTTATATATTCCTCGCTGTAACTCAAAAACTATTTGCCCAATCAGAAATTTCTTTTTTCCACCTCAAAGCTGTTTAAATTTACTATCAGACCTCATATAGGAAATAAAGTCCCATGAAATACCCATGCCAGTCCACAGTAAAATAATTAAAATCGTCATATTTTGCCAAAACATACAGATTTAGCTTGTTGGCATGGGCCAATGACCAGGCATGACCCACAAACTGAGTCATCCTCAATCTGGCTAGAATAAGAAGGTAACCAGAATGATAACCTGTCCATTCTGACCTATTTGGAGTACATAAGGAACTTAAGTCTAAACAAACAACATTCTCCTTCATATAACAAAGGACGAGTGTTACAGATAAAATGAACAACAGCAATACATTTCAATGACCAAGATAAATTGAGAAACAACATTTTATAGTTTATTTTATAGCTCCATGATAATAACTTAATCTGTAAAAATATAATTATAATTATTATTATTATTATTTTGTTGTTTAATTTGGTGTATTTTTTTATTTTTGCTTTATCTATCCATTTCTTCTGGACTTATATTATATTAAACATTGTAATAACTTAAAATCAACATATAAATTATTTATTTGAATACTGAAACCAACAAAAACATGTAGCTTGTTACACAGTTAATAATCAGTCCTTATTTAATTTAATATATAAAGAAAGACTACATATATTATATAAAGAAAAGGGAGAGGGAAGGAAAGAAGAGAAGAGAGAAAATCAGAAAAGGAGTTAAGTTTAACAAATATTTAAATATTATCTCCAACTTACAACAAAGAAACCCCTGGGCAGGAACGGAAGCAAAACTTTTATCTTTTAATATTTCTGGATATTCACAAAATGAATCAGTCAATGATATTGAAGATTTTGATAACCAAACTTGAAACCAAGATAGCGAGCAGTCACATATTAAACTAGAAGAGTTCATCATCAAAGAATGGAGATTCATATTTGCAAAAACATTTTCCTGGATAGTTTTAATGTGATTTCCTCTTAGGTCCAGTTCATTAAGACTATTCAATCCATAAAAGGCTTTCTGGTTAATTGAAGTTATTTCATTTGAACCAAGACCAAGTTTCTGAAGTTCTTTCAGTCCAAAGAACACTCCACTGGTATCCTCAACAATCCATGATATTTTATTGTTACTAAGATCCCTAAAACATTAAAAATTTGAAAATTAACGTGAAATAGAAATGTAATATGCGAAATAAGAAATTTAAAATAAATTGGTTAAACTTAATGTCAATGTAAAACATTCATTTGTAATTTATTTATGTAATTTTCAAACAATAATCAAACTAAATTTAACAATGGAATATTCAGATTTTTAATCAAAAATCTATTATTTGCCATTTTGTTAGTAATGGAAAAACTTATAAGCAAATTAAAATAATATTATGATTATTAAGTTAAATACTTATTAAGCAGGTGGTATTCATAGAATATTGAACCAACATTATTAAAATAAGAAAAAAAAAAGGTACAGTAGACCCTCGGTATAATGCGGCTCATTATACTTCGGATTCGGATATAACGCGGGTCAAGCTCCGGTCCCGATCCTGATTCAATTAAAATTAATAAAAAATAAGATAACATCGTATTATGGTTTTAGAACCAACAATAGAAAACTTGAAAACAATTCATTAGAAAATTAAGTCATAAAAACTAGAGAAAAAAATGAAAAGGTTCCAATGTTTAATAAGTTCTGGGAAAAAGGGAACTCTGAAAATTAAGTTACATTTGTTAATTTTTTTTTTTTTTTAACACATTTCTAATTTGACTGAGCATTAGAAGGAATTTGTAAAGGAAAAAAATTATAACTGGTTGTTAACGTAGGAAGTAAAACTAAATAGGACGTTTAGAATGAATTACGATTGTCTAACCAAGTTTCATTGTTTTTGGTTCAATATTAGAACTTTTCAAAGTTTGATTTTTATTATAATTTTAAAAAAAACTTTAGGAAAGAGTGTGTACATCGCTTGTGTCGTCCTGGAAATAAGCCGAAATATATTGCTTAGACAATGTCGATTGAATGTCTTCCCGGTAACCTACCTAGATGACATACGGAGTAGTTGTCTCTAATCCTGTCTTCTTGGTTCACAGAATCCCCCTCACTTCCTTTTTAAAAACTGTGTATTATTCCTTTAGTTGTTGTCTGAGTTTATACCAGAGTTCATCCTTCTAATCAGTTACAGTTTCTTTATAATTTTTCTGATCCTGTTCGTTTTCGGGCATGGCAGAAAATAAGAAGAGAAAATCGTATACTGTCGAATAGAAACTTGCCATTATTGATAGAGTTAAGAAAGGTACGTCAAGGTACATTAGGCATTCCAGAAAGTACAATAAGAGGCTGGATGCAGGAAGAAGAAAGGCTTTTGAGTTTCCTTGATAATGTGGATAAAAACACGCATGGGTAAACAATCGGACTTGGACAAGTGCCTTTTTGTGTGGTTTGTACAAAGAAGAAGTGAAGGAGTACCTATTTCGGGACCAAGTCTTAAAGTGCAGGCTGAGAAATTTCATCGTGACCTACAGATTACAGACGAATTTTCAGCTAGTGATGGTTGGCTTTGGCGCTGGCAAAAGATACATGGAGTGGGATAGATCACTACTTCTGGAGAGAGTCATTTCAGTGATTAAGAAAGCGCAGGGGAGTCTCCAAAGCTGTTAAAAAATATTATTTCTGAAAACGATTATAGAGAGGAACTAATACTCAACTGTGACGAAACTGCTCTGTATTATAGAATGCTTCCTACTAAAACATTAGATTTAATAGACCAACAAAGGCAGGGTTTAAACTCAGTTAAGATAGGATTACATCGCTATTATGTGCCAATAGAACAGGAAAGTGTAAATTACCCCCAATCAGCATTGGGAAAAGCAAAAATCCAGATGTTTTAAATCAACTGACATGTCAAAATTTCCAGCCAAATACAGCAGTATCCAGCCAAATGCCTGGATGACTGCTAATTTATTCCACGAATGGTTTTATCACGACTTTGTACCACACTTTAGATCATTTGCGAAAAAGAAAAACCTAGAAACAAAAGGGTTACTTTTACTTGACAACTCTCCAGCCCACCCTCCTGCTGAAAGCCTTGAACCCGATGATGGGAAAATCAAAGCTTTATTTCTCCCCAAAAATACGATCTCTCTAATCCAACCTCTAGATCAGGGGTCACTTTTGGCAGAAGAAAAAGATCTGACTCAATTTTTGAAATCTCTAAATCTAAAAGAGACAATTTATAAAATTGGTCTCGCATGGGATTCCATCACGAAATCGACAATTTATAACTGCTGGAAAAATATCCTCAAAGATGAACTAACAGTGTCAAATGAGTTACCTAAAGATTGTCAAATGGTAAGATCGTAGTGACTTGACTGCACTTAGTAACATTCTTGGTGAACCTGAGTTGAAAGTAGACATTTAAGAATGGATAGAAATTGATTCTAATGAAAAACCTTATGATGTTCTTACTGATGAGGATATCATAAACCCTGTTGTACCAGTGGAGCAGCCAATTGTGTGGAGCAAGACAGCGAAGATGAAACAGAAGTGATTCAAACACACCCGCACTTACTGATGCTGAAGCATTACCGCCGTCAATGTGCTATTGGCATGGATGGAGGGACATAAGGGCCACATCAAGCCCATAAAACTACTACAGGTATCATCTATTAAACCCATCATAATGAAAGCAAAGGAAAGGAGTTTGAAACAACTTAAAATTACTGACCTGTTTATGAAACGTTAGTACAACAAGTAAAAAGTGTTTCGAAAATAAAGTTCATTAAACTTAATTTTAAAGTAATTTTATTTCTCTTTTTAAATGTAAATTTATATTATAAAAACTGTGCTTCTTGTTTCAATAATATAACTTTTTTTTAATTATAGCTGTTTGTATTTTCATTATTTTTTTACACCTAATAATTCATACTTGTGCCCTCGTTATACCGTGGGTACGTCTATAACGCGGATGGTTTCATTTTCCTCTAACCCGTGTTATAACGAGGGTCCACTGTACTTCTATTTTCAAAAATTCATGAGAAGATAATTTCATGGTACCTATATATCCAGTTGACTATCCCAAATCGTATATGAATAAAACTAAGGAGGTCATTGTGAAACCAACAATTATAACTCAGTAAAAACAAGAATAACAAGTCAATTAAGAATTGAAAATTATATACTATTTACTTATAAGTATTTTAACTGTAGTTAACCATACATAGTTTAGAAATGTAAGTAATTATCAAGGTGAAGGGAAGTAGTGAAAAGCTATTAAAATGATTCTTGAAAAGCAACCCTTTTAAATTTCCTTAAAACTCATCACCCATGTTTATAATTTTGAAGTGTCAGCTACTCATTGTATTAATATAACAATTTTGAACTAAAAATCAATTTAATGAAAAAATAATAATTGATAATCACCAACAAAGACATTGAGAAAATAAAATACAAGAATAGTTTTAAAATTACCATAGCTCAGCATTTATTTTAAATAAAAGGAGTTGACAACTTAAAAACTAGAATATGAATTTATATTTGAAATCATGTAAAACGTTCATGGAATGTACATAATTTTTTTTTTTTCATAAGGGGTAGTTACGATAATAGAATTGTCTGGATTAGTGACATTCGGATTACTGAGTGTGTCCACTGCATATGAATTTAAGTATGAAATCATAAGAAAGGCTAATATTACAGATATGTATTACTAAAATATACATAAATCCTTGATATTTAAATAATAATAATACATAAATAAGAAATTTTATAATTACAGAATTTTCAAGGAAGGGGTGGAATTGAAGGCACCCTCCTGTATACTCGATATCATATTATGATTCAGTTTTAACTTATTCAGCTTGGTAAGATGCTCAAAAGAAAATGTATTAATTTCATTTATCTCATTGAATGAAAGATCCCTGTGAAAAAAAATAATAATAAAAATAAGAAATACATCACTTCAGTTAAAGTTTTCCACTAAAATTTAAATAATGACAATGCACAAGAAATATGTTCCTCTAACATACAGTGTTTCCATATTTTTACAAGCTTCCCATGAATCTTTTTCAATGCTATCAATTTTGTTCATAGCAAGATAAAGTTCTCGTAATGATGTTAATCCATAAGTCCAACCTTTTGATATGTTCTTTATTTTGTTATGATCCAGTTTCCTAAAAAAATAAATAAAATAAAATAGAATATACACATAAATAAATATCTACGTTATAAGATACAAATATATAGATCCTATAACTAAACACAAGGAATCCACAAGAATAGAATAGGTAAAGATACATTGAAAGTAATGAAAGAACTGATATTTCAACTCAGGAGTGAACTCTTGCAAGAATTGAAGCTCCAATTAATCCAGTCAGCAAGTACTGAAAAAGTTAACAGAAGTTCCTCACTTAATGAAATTTTAGTATGTTGTAAGAACATGGTCAGTAATGAAAATCCCAAGTTATCCAACTCAAGCATTAAGTAAAAAATTAAGGGGGCCTGCTAAATGTTAGGCTTATAAAATGTGAAAATGGAGAAAGAAAAGGATAGTTATTCACAAGCAGCTAAATCCAATTGCATATATTTAACTTAAACTCATGCAAGCGCCTAAATAATTGGTTTGGCTAAAAAAAACCTATATCAAATAACTTTTAGGGAATTTAATGAACTTTATTTTTAAAAGTTTTAATATTATTACTATGGTTTAAATTAAAATACAATGGAAATAGGGGAACAATCACTGAGTATAGAAACAGATAGACATATAGTTGCTATCCTCTTAGTATTGGCAGAGTACTGGCATGCTACATCCTCCCACTCCTCTGCTTTCCACCTCTCCCTAGCCAGTCAGCCAAAATCACTTTCCTTCCTTCCATTTTATGCAGTGTTATAATGTATTTATACACTTACCATTAAATTCAACACATATTTTACAAGACAATTCATATGTGTAGGTTTGTGTGTACAGAAGGATACGAGTGTGTATATGCATACATGTGAGAGTGTGTGCATGCGTGCGTGTGCGTGCGTGTGTGTGTGTGTGTGTGTGTGTGTGTGTGTGTGTGTGTGTGTGTGTGTGTGCGCGCGCGCGCGTGCGTGTGTATATATATAGATATACAGTGGATGACGCTTATAAGACTCACTTTGGGATCAAAAAAGTGAGTCTTATAGGCAGATGAGTCTTACAGCCGAAAAGGAAAAAATAATATTAAAAATGTCTTAAATTTAAAAAAAACAACTTTATTTTATCAGTTAATATACCTAGCGTGAATGAGTTGAAGATAATACTCAAATATAATTTACAAATAATTTACGTTGGTTTTAAAAAAGTTGTTTTAGTTTATTTTTCATTATTTTCTAGTATTTCAAGAATGTATCGCTTGTAATCATAATGCTATTCAAAATTGGTCCCTTAGTGCTGGACAGCTCTCCTCAACACCCCTAGAGCCCGTAGAACCTCAGAGTGTGAAGGAGGAAGCGTCACGTCATCAGTTTCCTCCTTGTAAACTTCGTTATTGTTCGTGACATTCCTGAGCTGCTGACAGACTCACAGATCAGGTACTCAGAATACATCTCAGAGGTTTCAAGATTGTGGTCAATATCCATCCACTCCTCATAGGTCTATGCAGTTAGGTCTTCTGGCTTCTCTAAAATGCTTCTCTCCTGCTATTCTTCTGTTTTTACAAAACCTCTGTGCCGGAAGCAGTTTTAAATCATCACATCACTGACGTGATTCCACGCCTTATTGGCCAGATGTAAAGCCTACAGAAATTTGAATCTCTTGGTGAGGTCGTTTGCTTTGAAAGTCAAATTTGAATTTGTTGCAATTCCAAGGTTTCAACTATAAGAGCGATAAGATTTTTTCTCATGTTTGACCTATAATATGCTTTACAAGTACGAATGATTCCTTGGTCACACGACTGCATCAGTAACGTAGTGTTAGCA